>CM075660.1:54180360-57065557 GCA_037954105.1 Canavalia gladiata
GAAACTTTTGTGATGCCTTTTCCACCTCCATTAGGCCTTGGGCATTCCCTTTAGTCCCATATCAACCTCACTTCCATGTTGTCTTCATAAGAACTGAGCATGATCCATTGATTCCATCATGTTACTGTAATTCATCTCAAGAGTGGTCATCTTAGCATAGCTCACTCTTCAACTTTGGATTCAATACATTTGAGGTGAGTTTTAACCGAAAAAATCAGATCATTAATACTAGAGAAGATTTTGCTGCTGGCTTTTGGACTATCACTATTTGGCATTACAATTTGCTTCAATTGTGAGAAAGCTATGTCGTATTTCTATCTGAATTGTTGTAATGTGTAAAATAAGAACTCAATCAAGTCATGGTTATGTATCGTTATACAATATTTTAAATATTTGCATATATTTCATATGTGTTAAGTATACTTTAAGAAATTTTATACTTTCATAAGTGAGACAACTATAGCATTTAAATCCAACTTTCATAACGTTATCGACGAAACTTGTATTTTATACAATATATTTAAAAACAAAATTACTATTAATTTCATCAACATATTTTCATGAATTTTTTCCACAAACATAAATAACGACTAATAATTCATATAATGAATGTGATCTAAATGTTCTTTAGGAGTTAAAATACTGTATCGGGAACCAATAAAATTTTTATATAAGTAATAAGTAGTTACATCTCTTAAACATATTAATATCATATTAACTTTGATCATGTGTATAAAAATATTCTATTAAAACAGGAAAAATTTACTTAAAAAATCTTTACACTTTAAATGTATATATCATCAAAATAATAGCCAGACAAGGTTAGACAGAAATCAATGTTTGATCTCACGGTGCGTGTATAAAGAAATTATATTGTCTCGAGCCTCCAATTTGTTTTTCTAATTATCTTGGTATTACTAAATTCTCTTTTTTCTCCCTTTAGATTACTTGTTAACGACATTTTTATGATTTGTTTTACGAGATCAATCTCATTATTAAAACTAATATTGATTCAACCATAATAATTTTGCAGTGACCATGTTCGACCAAAATAGAACTAGATTTGTTCCACTTGAACTTGCTAGTGTCCCCCAAAATGATTGATTTACAACCTAATAATAGATAAATAAGGCTAAAAGAATATGTAATTAAGTTTAATATAATGATAGCTATAAGTAGAAAAGTAGACAGCATAATAGGACTCCTAAGACGACGCTAAACTCTCTAATCTTTTGTGTAAAACGTAAAAAAAAAAGTCCGTAATGGGTTTGACTCCTCATCAAAAGATTAGTGCGGTCGTGAGAAATCCAGCTTCATTCACATTTTAAAGGTTGGTTTGGGGAGTCCATGCGGAAGGAATTGAAGTGGGTCATGGTTGATAGAAGTTCAGAGGAATAATTATACTTTGCCACTTACTAATGCATAGCAAGTGGTCACATTTGTGAACCAAGTCAAAGAATGTGCCTCGGTTGGAATGTGACTGCTAATGCCGTGGAAATTAAATAAAAATTTATGTGTTAATCAAGGTTTATTCACCTAATAAGATCAAACAAGTGGTAGATATATAATTTCTATTATCTAACTAAATATTTTACTTTTTTATTTATTTATAAGAACCTATTAACTAATTATATATTTTTATTATTAATATTCAATTTTTTAAAATTATATATTTTAATTAATAAGTAGAATTAAGTGAAATATAATTTTAAATAATAATAAATTTAATGTTATAATATGATTTAAAAATTAATATAAAAATTAATGTTTTTTAATGTATTTTGGATGAAGTCATTTTATAAATAAAAATGATGAAGAAAACCATATGTTGAATTATAGTATCGTTGGATATTTTATTGTTATTTTTTTTATTTTTGTTTCTTTTATAAAATATGAGCATTAGTTAAATATTCTTTATGTGTATATTTTTTATTTTTCTTAAAAATAAGAGTATTTTATTTTCATGATTTTTGGCCTTGTTTTTTACAAATTTAAATGATTTTTTTTCCAGGATACATATATTTAGGCATGACAACAGGATCGATCGAGTGCAGGTTTCATGTTCTTCGTTTCTGTCATCGTTATCACCTAGTTTATAATATTAAATCTCATCTCCATCTTCAATCAGGATAAGGAAAATTTGTCCCACACCCATATTCGCCACCGTTATTTTTTAATTTTTATTTTAATTTTTTATAATTTGTAAATTATTATATATTTTTTAAATTTTATACAACTTATTACTTTTATAACCTTACTAATTTTATATAATGTTTTAAAATAATAAAGATATTTTGATAATTTTAAAAATGGAATGGGGCAGGAACAGGGACGAGGCACGTGTTAATGTCCCCATATCCATCTCCTACCCTGCTTTCAAAAGTCAGAAACCTATCTCTATTTTTGACTCCGATTTTTCTATCAAACTCAAGGCGAGATGGGGTAGAATCGGATTTTCTTGTCATACCTACACATTCATAATTGAACAATTTGGTTTAAGAGTAAACCTAAACTTTAGAATGAGATACACGGCTAGTGGAGATATAAGTTTATATCCATGATCCTAATTTTATAATATATAATATTTTTATTTTAAATTTTTTAGATTAAAAGATTAAAAATTGTAAATATAGAAATGAAAATATCACTAAAATATTAAATTTTAGAATACAAAGGAAAATTCTTTTGCATATATAGTGAATAATACATAAAACATTATTAATTATAAAAATAATATTTAAAAATAAAATTTAATAAAATCTTATTTATGTTTAAACTGATTTTTTTTAAAAATTGAATAATATATTTATTTTTATCAATTAAGAGAATTTATTTTTAAACTTATTTAAAAAAATAATAGTTTGTGATGATTATTTTTTTACAGTCATATAAATTGAAAAAATATATTAAATTAATAAAAAAATTATATTTAATTTTTACGATTATATCATCTAAATATTTACTTAAATATATTCTGATGGATAAATTTTAGCGAATATAAATTTATAGAAAATTTTTTAATCAAAATTTAAATTGTTATTATTTATTTTTTAAAATTGTAACTAAAATAATTTTTTAGTAGTGATTATTCCATTATAAAAATTTAATAAAGAAATTTACATTAAAAAATAGGGATAAATAATTTTTATAATATTATATATATATTATTAAAAATTATATTGTAATTTTGCATAATGTCTCAAATACTCTTGAGCCGCCAAATTAAATTTAAAAGATTTAACTGCACAATACTTTATTCTGGATCTCTAAAACATGATATATAACAAATTAAAATATTTGCAACTATTTTTTCTTATGACAAACTCACTAGCTTTAAAAATTGATATATTACAAATTTAACTGTGTTCTTTTTTAACTTAAAGTTATTTTACATATTTAAAAAAAAAAAAAACAAATAGCGAAACTCTGCATTAGACAGCGTTCCCATTTTCTTTTTCTTCTTTTTTTTTCTTAAACTATAGCTATAAAAAGTACAAAATTTTAATTGTCAAACCTGTAAAAAAAAATAGTATGTATGTAATAATGGTGTATTTTTTTTTTTAGAAAAATACAATATAAATTAAAGAAATTGACTATGGTGATTAATTTGGAAGGTAAAAACATGAACTTATATTAGTACAAAAGTAATTTTTCTTAGGTGACTACGGGGTGTTTATTAATAAATTAAAAATATTGATATGTTTAATATTTTTTTAACAAATATATCTTTCATTTAAAATTTTTATAGTTGAGGTGTAATAGAAAAATAAGCACATGTTTTATTACAAAAAAAAGAACATATTACATCACAAAAGAACAATTTGTATAAAATTTTCCTTTAGATTATGGTATGAACATCGAGAATTATTATAAATGTTGCCGTTATGATGCAATTGTTCATATAGGCTTAACATGAACAAGGACTTGTCTAGCTATTTTCTTCAGTCATAACAATAAGACATCTTATTATGTGTTGTTTAGAACGACATCAAAGCTATATAAGCCACTTAAAATGTCATGGACAATTGTCGTTTTCGTTTGACTCGATATTGGTTATTTATATATAGTAGATAGCATATGAACTAATGCTTGTTAGACTCAACTTTCCGTATGAAATCCAATTCAATAAATTATCCACTTTCGATCAAAGATGGAAAATCAACCAACTTGATTTTACGAAGAGAGGAACTCAATTTTCTGATATTAAATAAAAAAAAATGTTGCTGACTAAAATGAGGAAGATTATACAATTGAAAATGCATCTAACTTAACATGCAAGAAAGTTCATACAACTAAAAACCTTCTATCTGACTACCTAACTACCTATAACTAACTACATCGATCTATAATATATGTAACACCATGTATGGAAGTCTTTAAAAAAGAAGAAAGAATTTTAAGAGATGAAAGACGTTTACTATGATTACGGTTCACCTTCTTCTAAAAACAATTCTCTGGGAGTGCAAATTCCAGTATTGAGTTGCGTCAAGTAGCAAGTCAAAAGATGGTTTTGGAACAAATGGCCCTTAAAAGCTTGAAATTTTAAACACGCATTGTACAGTGCTTCAGCGAAATTGAACACAAATTTTAATTGGTTAAGTATATTAACTTTAAAAGCTCTAACAACAAGTCGCTTTGGCCGAGTGGTTAAGGCGTGTGCCTGCTAAGTACATGGGGTTTCCCCGCGAGAGTTCGAATCTCTCAGGCGACGGTTAATTTTTTATTTTTTTTAACTTACCTACTACACCTAAGTTCATGTATGTAGTTGCCAATGCCTTCCAAAAACGAAGTACCGGATACACGAATCATACAACTTACAAAGGATTTTTCAGCAATTTTATTTTTATTTTCCCTGTCATGATAAAGACTTCTATTCGACTAACTCATGCTGGATTACCAAGTTTTATTACAGATGTATTAATTATTTAGTTAGTTCATTTTAATTACCATAGTATGTTAATTAATTTTTCATGTAATATACACATATTGTACTAGATCCTTTGATAGTATAATTTTTTTTTCTCTTTTACTTATTCTTATTGTAATATGATATTAAGAGATAATTATGTTTATACTTTCTTCAATTTTTTTTTATGTACATATCTATTTCAATGTCATGAATGTTTTTATAGGCCTCTCTTTTTTCACCCTTCAAATAGTTTAAGAATTATTTTTGTTTTCCAACAATTAAATTGAAACAACTACAAATTCTTGTTTGTCTTCCAACAATTAAATTGAAACAACTACAAATTCTTGTTTAAGGTCATACACATGAGGTGAGGTGATTGTGAATGTTTAATGAATCAAATCTTTATCTATTTTTAGTTTGTTATTTTTAATTATTAGCAACCTGATAATTTTATTTTTAATTTAGTTTTATTCTAAATTTTTTAGGAGTTGATGTGTAATCTTTTATTTAAATTTGTTATGAATTTGATAAAAAAAAATATCAGACCATTGAATAAAAACAACAATTTCATCATTTTATATTCTTTTCCTTTAACTTACGTAACTTTAACAGTGGTATTAGAGTCAGGTTAAAAAATAGCAGCAACAACAATAATTTATCATAACCTTTAATAATTTTGTTCAACGTGCAATACCATACTTTGATGGTTATTATGATTTTTCATGTAATTACCATAGTATGTTAATTAATTTTTCATGTAATATATACATATTGTACTAGATCCTTTGATAGTATAATTTTTTTTTCTCTTTTACTTATTCTTATTGTAATATGATATTAAGAGATAATTATGTTTATACTTTCTTCAATTTTATTTATTTATTTTATGTACATATCTATTTCAATGTCATGAATGTTTTTATAGGCCTCTCTTTTTTCACCCTTCAAATAGTCCAAGAATTATTTTTGTCTTCCAACAATTAAATTGAAACAACTACAAATTCTTGTTTAAGGTCATACACATGAGGTGATTGTGAATGTTTAATGAATCAAATCTTTATCTATTTTTAGTTTGTTATTTTTAATTGTTAGCAACCTGATAATTTTATTTTTAATTTAGTTTTATTCTAAATTTTTTAGGAGTTGATGTGTAATCTTTTATTTAGATTTGTTATGAATTTGATAAAAAAAAATATCAGACCATTGAATAAAAACAACAATTTCATCATTTTATATTCTTTTCCTTTAACTTATGTAACTTTAACAGTGGTATTAGAGTGAGGTTAAAAAATAGCAGCAACAACAATAATTTATCATAACCTTTAATAGTTTTGTTCAACATGCAATACCACACTTTGATGGTTATTATGATCATTGAAGTATGTTAATGGAAAATTTTCTTCGTTCCACAGAATACTGGCAGGTGGTCAATGAAGGTGTAACAACACTAGCACTTGTAGCTCCTAATGTACCATTAACAGGCACCCAAAAAGCAGAGCTAGAAGGTTTAAAGCTAAAGGATTTAAAGGAAAAGAATTACTTCTTCCAAGCTATTGATTGTACGATTTTAGAAACAATTCTTTGCAAAGATACCTTAAAGCATATTTGGGACTGCATGAAGAAGAAGTATGAAGGAAATGCAAGGAGAAATGGGCAAAAGTTCAAACTCTCCACAATGAGTTTGAAACCTTGCACATGAAGACAGACGAGACTTTTACAAATTACTTTTCTAGGATGATGACAATCCCAAATAAGATGCAAATTCATGAAGACAAGATTGCGGATATTATTATTGTTGAAAAAATTCTTTGTTCCATATTGTTTAAATTTAATTTTATCGCTTGTTCTATCGAGGAGTTTAAAGATATTGATGACTTACCAATCGATGAGCTACAAAGTTCTCTATAGGTGCATGAACATAAATTAGTTTAGCAAAATGTGGAGGAGCAAGCTTTGAAAACAACTAGTAACATGAAAAATGTTGGACGAGGCAAAGGCAAATGGAGAGGGAGAAGCTATCAAAATAAACCAAATGAAGGGAGGCAAAATAAACATGATTGTGGTCAACAAACTAATGGAAAATCGAAGTTCTTTCAAAAATACAAAGTTGAGTGTTATCAGTGCCACAAGTATGATCATTATAGTTGTGAATGTTGTACAAATATAAATAAATGGACATGATAAAAGTCCAATTTTGTAGAAAGAAAAGAGAAGGAGAATGAGACATCCTTATTTACTGGTTTATAATTCAAAAGAAGAAAATCACAAGACCTTGTGGTACCTAGACTCAGGCTATATCAATCACATGTGTGGAGATAAATCTGCATTTGTTGAGTTAGATGAAAGCTTTCAATCAACTATAAAATTTGGTGATAATTCTTTGATTGTTGTCAAGGGAAAAAGAAAGGTACTAATACAAACCATATCCAAATTTGTCCATACTATTTCTAATGTATTGTTTGTACTAAATTTAAAATCAAATTACTTAGCGTGGGTCGACTTCAAGAGAAAGGATTTGAGGTTATTATCAAAAATGAAGTTTGTAGAATTTACAATTCTGTCCATGGACTGATTGCAAAAGTTGATATGACTACAAATAAAATGTTCTCTTTACATCTCCAACTAACAGGTGAGTGCTGTTTTTCAGCAAAATAAAATGATCTAGCATGGTTATGGCATTATAGATCTGGGCACCTGAATTTTGGAGAATTAAAAACTCTACAACAAAAGAAGATGGTAACTAGTTTTCCTTACTTTAACTCTCCTCTAGAAATTTTGAAGGTTGCGTTGTTGGAAAGAAACCTCGTGATAACTTTCCAAAAGGAAAATTATGGAGAGGCAAACAACTGCTACATTTAGTTCACCATGACATATGTTGACCTCTAAACCCAATGTCTAATGAAGGTAAACGTTACTTTATAACGTTCATTGATGACTTTAGCTGGAAAACATGGATTTAATTTTTGCAAGAAAAATCTGAAGCATTTACAACCTTTAAAAGATTTAAGGCTCTTGTTGAGAATGAGGTAGGGATTTTAATAAAGACCCTGCGTACTGATTGTTGAGAGTTCAACTCGCAAGAATTTGCAAATTTCTGTGAATCACATGGTACCAAAAGACAACTCACATTAGCATATTCTCCTTATCAAAATGGCGTATGAGAAAGGAAAAACCGCACAGTCGTAAATATGGTGCAAAGTCTTTTACAAAAAAGCAAAGTTCCAAAGAATTTTTAGCCTAAAGTAGTTGATTGAAGTGTTCATATTTTGAATAGATGTTCTACTTATGTTGTTCAGAACATGACATCGAAGGAAGCTTGGAGTGGATATTAACCAAGTGTTGATCATTTCAGAATTTTTGGCTACACCGTTTATGCTTACATCCTAAATTAGAGAAGAATAAAACTTGATGGTAAACTGAAAATTATGTATTTATTAGCATAAGTCATCAATCAAACATTTACAAACTATACAATTCTAACACAAAGAAAGTGATAATTACTCGTGATGTTGTGTTTGATGAAAGAAAATTCTGGCTATGAAATAAAAATCTTGGTGAAAATCAAATTCTAACAGATTTTGTTAATGTTGATGAAAATGAAGAGCAACCATCCACAGGCGAAATGGAAACTAATTGCACAAGTGAATCTTAAGATTAGTAAATTGAAGGATGAACTTAACACGTTAGAACACGGTCAGCATGGATGTCAGATTACAAGCTAATAGGAATCAATCAATCCGAGGATCCACTCATTCACTTAGCTTTATTTTCAGATTGTGATCTAGTAAAGTTTGAAGTTACTGCCAAAGAACCAAAATGGAAAAAATCCATGGATGATTAAATATTGGCCACCAAAAGAAAAAATAATTAGGAGCTTATTGACCTTCCACAGGAATACAACATTATTGGTGTCAAATGGGTGTATAAAACAAAACTGAAAGAAATTTTTTCTCCTGTTGTCAAACTTGATACACTTAAATTTGGTGATTGCATTACCAGCTCAGAATGCATAGCCTATTTTCCAATTGGATGTTAAGTTAGCATTCTTGCATGAAGATCTACTGGAAGAGGTATTTATTGATCAACCTCTTAATTATGTTAAAACAAGTTCTGAGCATAAAATATATAAGCTCAAAAAAGTTCTTATGGAATAAAGCAAGCTCCTAGAGCTTGGTATAATCGTATCGATGCCTATTTTCTAAAGGAAGGATTTTAGAAGTGCCCGCATGAGCATACTCTGTATACAAAGATTGATGGCATGAAAATTCTTATGGTTTGCTTATACGTAGATGACTTGATTTATACTAGAAATGATAAGGCAATGTTTGATAACTTAAGGAGTCTATGATGCTTGAATTTGATATGTCTGGCCTTGGAAGGATGCATTATTTTCTTGGTATAGAAGTTGTTCAATTTATAGATGGCATTTTTATTTCTCAAAAAGATATGTGCAAGAAATCCTAGACAGGTTTCATATGAAAGGTTGTAATCATGTTAATACACCAGTAGAAACAATTGTGAAACTTAATAAGGATCCTAAATTGAGGAAGGTTAAGCTGATGATATATTAACCAAACCCCTCAAATTAGTTATATTTATGAAGCTGAGAAAGCTACTTGGTGTTTGCACTCTACGAAACCTAATTCAAAAGAGGAAGTTGGTTACGATATTAAACTAAATATTATGCAAAATATTTAGTTTAAGGGAGGTTTGTTGAATGAGCCAAATCTTTATCTATTTTACTTGTTTCTAGTTTGTTACTTTTGGTTGTTAGTGACTTGATAATTTTATCTTTAATTTAGTTTTGTTGTAGATTTTTTAGGAGTTGATGTGTAATATTTTACTTAGATTAGTTATGTATTTGGCATATAAAAAGGTATCATACTATTGAATAAAAACAACAATTCTCTCATCTTATATTCTTTTCCTTTAACTTTTGAAACTTCAATAGTGAAAACAATTGGTTTTATTGATGGTTCCATTTCATCATTTAATAAATTTGATCCTTTCTTTTATGTTTGGCAAAGGAACAACAACAATTTAGCTTTGTGATTCATTAATTCCATCTCCAAAGATATTTTTGCAAGTATTATCTCTTAGAATTCTTCTCTTAGAATTCGAAAAGGATGTAATGTTGAGAGAACAAAATATTGAGCTAAAATGGATTGTGTGTAAATTCATTATAAAAAGATTGAAGATGTAATATAAAGATGGTCCTATTTATAATACTCTATTTATCGTATAACTAATTAACTAATCTAAAAAAATACTATTTAACTAAGTGTGACAACATATTAACAAACTATTAAAATGGTATATCAATTATGAGCTTGAACACAACAATCTTAAACATAGCATAGCAACGTTTAGTATTATATTTTCATTCTTAATTATATATTATATTATACCATCGTCACCACTCCATCGTTATAACCATCACTATCATGATTAATACTATCATTATCACTATAACTACTTCCATCATTACTATTTTCATACTATCATTGTCACAATAATAATAATAATAATAATATATTTAATTAGTTGTTAATTTTTTTTATTTATCTATTTTTTATAAATATAGAATTATCTGAATAGTATTGTTTGATATATTAGTTATATTTAATTTATAATATTTTAATATAATTTTATATTATACAATCACTTATAATATTATATTTTATGTAAATAAATAATGAATAATAGAGAAATATTATTATAATAATATATAAAATTATTTATTTTATATTATTATTAAATTATATATAAAATAAAAATTTATATGATTATCTCATTTTTTATATTATAACTATTATCACTATAATTATCATTTTCATCACCATCATCACCATCATTATCATCATAATAAGAAAAATAGTAATATTGGTATTATTATTGTTTTTTTTATTATTTTGATAGAATTTAATTTTTTTATTAATTTTTTATCTATTTTTTATAGATTCATAATAAATTGAATAATGTATTTTATATATAAGTTATATTTAATTTATAATATTACAATATAATTTTATACTATATAATTATTTATAATATATTATTATATAAGTATTATTTTATATAAAATAAATATTAAATAATATAAAAAATAAAATTATTTATCTATATATTCATTATCAAATAATATACACAATAAAAAATTTAAATAATTATATATTATTCTTTATATTATAATCAATATCACCTCACCAACATTATCTTTATTATCACAACCTTTTTTATCATCACAACTATTTTTATCATAATAATAATAATAATAATAACAATAATAATAATAATAATAATAATAATAATAAATAAATAATTTAATTTTTATTATTTTAAAAAAAATTATTTATTTTGTTAATTTTTTAATTAAATTTATTTATTTATCTATTTTTTATGTTTACAATAAAATAATAGAATATAAAAAGTTGATTTAATTTTACAACAAATTTTAAAAACTAAAAATTTAAATTAAAAATTCAAAACTAAAACTTGATTTGATTTTTAAAAATTTTAAAATTAAAAACTAGAAGTCACCTGGAGAGAACCTAAACAATCTTTGCAACTGATATTTTCCTATAACAAACACTAACTTTTAAAGTTGATATATAACAAATTTAACTCTGTTCTTTATGATCATAAAGGTGTTTTATATATTCTGAAGAGAAACAAATAGCAATACTCTGTATCAAACAGCGTTCGATTTTTCTTTTTCTTAATATATGAAGAGAGGAACTCAATTTTCTGAGTTTAAATGAGAAAAAAATTGTTGACGGAAGTGAAGATAATACAACTCAGAATACATGTAGCTTTATATGCAAGTATTCAAGCAACTAAACACTTTCTATCTAACTACCTGACCAGCTATAACTAATCAAATCAATCTCTAATATATGTAACACCATGGAGTCTTTAAAAAAGGGAAAGAAGTTTAAGAGATGTTAAACACAATTATCTGGGAGTGCAAATTGGAGTATTGAGGTGCCTCAAGTGGCAAGTCAAAAGATGGTTTTGGAACAAATGTCACTTAAAAGCTTGAAATTTTAAATGGACCACTTGCACTCTACATTGCTTTGGCGAAATTGATCACAAATAATAACATGTTAAGGTTGTAACTTCTAACAACAATTTACTTTGGCCGAGTGGTTAAGGCGTGTGCCTGCTAAGTACATGGGGTTTTCCCGCGAGAGTTCGAATCTCTCAGGCAACGTTTGCATTTTTTATTTTTCTTACCTATTACACCTAATACTCTTCGATTTTGGGTCCACGAGTTCTCTCTGGAAAATCTAGACCTGATATGATTAAAATCTAGTTTAATCTAATTTAGTTAATAAATAAATCAATTAAATTTAAATTTTTTTAAAAATTATTTAATCTATTTAATAGTTTATTTAATATTATTATTATTATTTATATATTATATTTATATTTATTATATTAATGTATATTAATTATTTTAATATATTAATATAATAATATAACCTATAGGAATAGAAACTACAAAATGTACATGTCGTTCCTAGCTTTTAGCTATTCGAATCAAGGTTTTTAAGTTAGATCCGTCATTAAATCGGTTAAAGTATTAGTTTAAAATTTAATAATTTAATCATAGTTAAATTGTGATTGAAAATATTAATTAAATATTATTTTTAAAATATTTATAATATATTATATTAAAATATATAATAATAAAAATATTATTATAATTTTATATAATTAAAAAATAAAAAATTATATATATTTAAATTTTTAAAATTTACATTATATATACAAAATTAAATAAAATACAATATATATTTTTAAATATTAATATAATATTATCTTATATATAAACCGGTTTTTAACAGTTCTGTTAGTTTTTATTTTACTAATTTGTTATGATATTTTATTTAAATAATTTTGTCATTCAGTTAATCTAAAAAGAGAATCAGTTTCGATTCAACCTATCCGATAAGGGGTACATTCAATTTTCATACCCATGATTCCAACAATTAGAAAATACAAAGTGAACCTTAGTTATTCCATGTTGTTGTGCCTTCATTTTCGTCCATCGTGCTGCTCCTCTAAGCTTCCAACAAGCAAACTTGCAAAGTTCTATTTTCATCCTTCTCGAGCGAAGACCATCGTTACCGTTAGTGCCTTTTATGTGTATTTAATTAAATTTTATACAACTTTGTGAATATGAGTAGAAAAATGTTGTTATTAGATTAGAAACATATTGTTATTCAATATTTTTACTGTATAAGGGAAGAACTTTTCATTCATATTCTGTTTCTGAATGTTCTGAAAATATAATGGTATTGTCTTGTTTCTTGCTGTTAACTCAAGCTGTGTTTGATGTGTGCCAAAATATTCTCCTGAAATTTATTACAGCATGATATATTGTTGTGCCTATTTTGAGTCCACGACTTGTTACTCTTGCCTCTGTCTTAACTCATTGCAGTAATGAAAGCACGTGAGAAGTAATTAAAGTTTAATTTATGAAAAAAAATAAAAATAATAGTAGGTGGTTGTAATTTGGAACTGAAATGTATTCCCTTTTAGTATATAATAAGAAAATATAGTATTTTTAAATAGAAAAAATTACTGCAATCTAGGAGGTAGAACTTTTCATATGATTTTAAGATTTTTTTTCTATATAATAATCGTTGTATATTAAAAGTGAAACCTTCTCAATCCTACTTTGTTACTTTTTTCTCAATTAAATCAATCATGTTAGCTTTCAATGCGAAACAGACTTATTAGGAAGATCACACCTGTAATGGAATAATAAAAAAAGAAGCTATCCACTTTTGGACAGCATGCCCTTTTGCTCTGCAATTATTTAAAAAAAAGCACAAGAAAACTTAACAATATTTCAATCTCATTTCACCCTTTATTCAAATGTCTTTCTCAAAGATCAAACTGGAATGAAAATTCTCAGACATAGAGAAAAATAAAATGATATTATATTAATTTCTTAAGGTATAAATAATTAATTTCTTAAAATATAAACAATTAGAAAATCCGCCACAAATTTTGAATGAAACAATAAAGAAGGAAGTATTGAGCACAGTACCTAGTGGTCTATGAGCCTCATTAAATTTATAACCCAGAACTGAGATAAAAATAAAATATTTGTAAATAACCAATGAATATATATATATATAGCAAAATAATTAAACCAGGATGCATAAAATGCTAAAGTATTTAAGATAAAGAAAATTATACACCACGAACTTTAAAGTAGTTTTAATTGGTTAAGTTAAATCATTCTTCCTCTCTATTACGTCTTTTCCCATAAATGCATTGACTAAAAGAGTAGTAGTATCCTCTCTTTTTTTATTTGTCACAGGAAAAAGTGAAAAAACAAACATGCTTTATAAGTTGAACTTTATTAAATTATATTTGATATACAATTTAAATCTTATATTCCGAAGCACAATCAAACACGATTTAAATTAGCAATATTCAACAAATAGAGCATGTGTTAAAGTGTCTATGAAAAAACTTTGAGCATAGCAATAACTATATGTATATCTATTCTGTAGACTGAGATTTTATAAGTTGAAGTTTATTAAATTATATTTTTATGTATTTTAAAATTAATGATATGATATGTGTTTTAACTTGAAATATATTTAATGTTGTTTAATTTGTAATAAAATAAATTTTTTAAATAATTTTTTTTTAAAATAATAAAATTATTAATTTTTCTACTTTTGCTGAAATGACTATGTTGAAGTGATTAAAATTATAGGAAAAATTTTAAATTATCTTTAAAATAGCAGAAATATAAATAAAAAAGATACCAATTAAACATAAGATTGTGTCATTAAGAATGGAAGAAAAAACAATCAATAGTTTGAAAAGATTTTGATGAAATTGAAATGATTTGAGGTGTAAACAAAGTTATTTATAATATATTGGAATTATCTTTTATTTACTAGTGGAAAAAGAGTTAGCAGTACCCATCTAAAGAGATATTTAAAAATTTATTTACAAAGGAAGATGAATATAAGTTTAAAAAATAAGCAAGATATCATTTTGTTTCAACATTCTAATAGTTTAAATAATCCATTTTTGAGTTCTAGTATTAGATGCTACAATAAAAGGATGAAGGAAATAATTTTCATTACTATCATGGTGCATAAGTATCCATTTAGCATTCTTAAGGATAATGTATAGATGTGAACCTTCCATTATACCAACTGTGGTTTTTAATATGTTATTTGTAAAACTAGTAGAAATGACTACTTGACAATATATGAGATAAAGAAGAGGTTGTTGAAGGCATAATTAAAGAGTGTAAGTAATATTAGTTTAACTTTTAATATATGAAAATTAATTCATCAAATAGTTGAATACATGATTATTATTGGACATTTTGTTGATGCAGATGGAAGATTCAAAAGAAAGTTTTGAGTTTTGTAAAAGTGCCTTTTCCTAGATATGAAGTTGATGTAGTTAATGCAATTTTCAAGTGCTTGAAAGCATGAAGGATTAAAAATAATGTATTCTAAATATTTGTTGATAATATATCTTATAATGATGCTTGCATACAAAATTTCAAGAAAAACATATCATTGAATAATATGTATTTTTTTTTAGGTGCTTTGTTTTATGTTAGATGTACGTACATATTGAATTTATTGGTGCAAGACGATCTCGATAAGATTAATGATATCATTCATAATATTCAAGGGAGTGTAAAGTATATTAACCACGATGATGCAAGGTTGAAGGTTTTTTTGTGGTGTTGTTGAATAGAAATGCCTAAGGGAGAGAAAGCTTGTTATTGATTGTCTAACTAGATAGAATTTGACATTTCACATGTTGTCCATTGCATTAAAATTTAAGATTTCCTTTGTAGATTATGCGAAAAGAGAGTCATACTACAATGCACATTCACTTAAAGATTGGAACAAAGTTGGGAAAATTTGTCAACTTCTTGATGTGTTCAATCTTACTACTCATGTAATATTAAGTAGTGAGTATTTTATTACTAATTTATACTTGGATAAAATGTGGAGGGAGAAATAAGTAATTGATAATGCAATAGAGGATGGTGATTCATTTATGAAAGAAATGAAAACTCCAACAAAAGTAAAGTTTAATTGGGAAGAATGTAATCTTCTTATGATTATTGCAAGTGTATTAGATCTTAGATGAAAATTTCACATTGCAGATATATGTTTTTACTTACTTTATAAACTTGAAGAATTTGTTCAAGATAATATAAATAAGGTAAAATGTTGTACTTGAATAATTTTATGATGAATATATGGAAACAAGAATTATCCTCTAAGGAAGGTGATAATGGTGGATTTAATAATAACAATGTCTCACCTTCCTCTTTACAAAAATCTCATTAGTCACTAGATTTGACCAAATCATGAACGTAGTATGTCAAAAGGAAGTAATTATAACAATTAAATTAGAATTTTATGCATATCTTAATGAATGTGTGCACATTCTTGATGATAATAACTCTTTTACTTCTTTGAAGTGGTGGAGAGAAACAATAATTTGAAATATAAGATCTTATCAAATATGGTTGCATATATACTAGTTATTCTTATTTCAAGTGCATCAAAGTCTATATTTAGTGTTGAGGTAAGGTCACTAATGAGTATTATTCTAAATTGAATGATAAATCAATTGAAACGTTCATGTGTGATAATGATTGACTTTATCATAAATATAATCTGAAAAAAAAGATCAAAGGTTTATTTTTTATTTTTAAATGGTTATTTCTTATATACATATTTTTTAAAATAATTGCTTTAAAATTAATTTTTAAATAATCATTTATTTCATAGTTTGAAGGTGGATAAATAACTTTAAAAAATCGACTTGAAAATTTGATACCTTAATCAGAAAATATCAAGCTTGTTGATTATTTTTTAGTTATTTTTAAGTTACAAATGTTGTATATTATTGTAATTTTTGTAATTTTGTATTATTGTTGAATTTGAAGACTCCTTTTAACTATGTGTTCTAAATTTTAAGTTAATTACTTATTAGATGTTGCCTTTAGTGTTATTTTATATCTTAAGAAGATTAAAAAATTTTGTTCACCTACATGATATTTTAAGGTTTAAGCCTTAGTTAAATTTAATATAATATTATAAAAAATATATTTAAATAATAATATGTTTTTACATATTTACATTTTATACATTGTGCTATAAGGTATGTTTAATACAAGTTACATTGTTACCTACATTTAAAAAAATAAAAATAATTTATTGTTGCTAACTTTGTATGTGTTTTAAGATCTATTTAACACAAATTTTTTAAATATATATATATATACTTTATATTCACTTATTAAATTTTTTATATTTATATATTTTAGTAGGCTTGCAAACCTGTTCTTCCATCTACATGATGTTAATCGCTAACAACAAAATTGATTTTGATGAGGTTTCCTTTCATTACTCTATGAATTTGATCCTTCATTTCATATTTAGCAAAGAAAAAATAAATAACGTTTTTTTTTTAAAATATTTTTTATTTTTATTTTTATTTACAAAAATATTATCTTACATTCATTTTATTTTGTTGTTTTTAAAGTTTTATATTAGAAATAGTGAAAATAAAAAATAATTACTTTTTGTTTATATGTTTTCCATATAAAATGTTTTAAAAAAATTTTAAAAAAAACATTTTACAATTCAAGCAACACCTAACATCATAATGTCATAATGTTTTGGTTCATTAATTTAATCTCCAAAAATATTTTTGCAAATATCATCTATTTCACTTATGCTACTTTTATTTGAAACGCACAACAAAAAATTAATGTTTAGTGACCAAATGAATTTATCACTCACATTAATAAATCAGTCACTAAAAAATTTTGCAATCAATTTAACCTTAACCAAAAGTAATGGCTAAAACTCTAGGTGCAAAATAATTAGTGACCAAAATTTTAAATGCAAAAAATGAGATTTTGACAAATTGAAATTATCAGTTACAAAAACATTAAAATTTGGTTGCAAGTTTAGTTGCACAATTTGTTATAGGTGACTAATATTGCAACCAAAAATGTTGTTGAAAAAACGGTCGCTGAATGTGCGTTGCTAAGTTGGTCATTAAAATCTGAAAATGCAGACCAAATTTGCTATCAATAAATCGGTAGCTAAATTGTGGTCGCCAAATTCGGTCGCTAAAATGTGCAAGTGGAGACCAATTTTTCCATGGTCACCAAATTCAGTTATTAAAATATGAATGCAGAGACCATTTTTGCCATTAATACATTGGTCACTAAATTGGTAGCTAATCAATGGTCACCAAATTCAATCACTAAAATGTGCCAGCAAAGGCCAATTTTGTTTGATACTAATCAATTGATCGCTAAATATATTTCACTAAATTTGAAAATAAAATCTTGTATCCTACCAGACTCACGTCTATAAAAGACTAATTGCAAGTAACTAAACATACAGACTAATTGCAAGTAACTAAACATACAGTAGCTAATTGCAAGCAACTAAACAAATAGCTAAAGAAGTGATACTAACAAATAATTAGGTGAACAAATTTATTTTATTTTATTTTCAAAATTTCTATTTATTTATTCCATTTCTTCCATTTTTTATCTTTTTCTACTTTGTTCCTTTTATTTTCTTTCTTTTTTTTTTCCATTTAGCTGTGTATTATTCTCTATGAGACTTGATCCTTTAGAAGATTAATTCTATTTCTTTTGAGAACTATCAGCAAACACTTTCAATAAAGTTAAACAAAATTTGCAATGATAAAGAAAACTAGAAAGAATACTTTTTCGTAGCAACACATATCATGATGTCAGCCAATAGCTAAATATGATTAAGTATTACCTTAAGTGTACTTCAAGAGTTTTTTTTAGTGCTTTTCCAAGTAGTAACAACAGGAAGCTATTTTTAGGCTCTGTTAAAAGGATAAAGTAATTACTAAATTTTAGAAGAAAAAAATATATTAACCGAAATAATTTTTAGAATATTAACTAAAAAGATTACACTATAATAAAATAAAATGAATAAGTTTATTTGAAGAGGATAAGTTTAGTTCTTAAAATTTCAGTTCAGAAAACTTGAACTAATTCACACAAATCAACAGGTACCAAAAGATTAAGGCAGGATAATGATAACAAACCTTTGAAAGACATGAGAGAGAGTAAGCACGGAGGAGAAACCAGAAGAGAGAATGATTGCCCAGGAAGGAAAAACGATAAGAGAGAATGGTTGTCCAAGAAGGAGAAAGACAAATCAATTTTCGAATTTGGAGAAAACATAAACATAGAAAAGTAGGAGACGGAGTCAGATGAAATAGAGAATTAGTGATGAGGGATAAAGATTTTGAATTAGGGTTGAAATTGGGAGAAACATAAAAATTAAAAGAAGGAAAGATAAAAGTGAATGATGAGACCAAAATTAATGTTGTTTTGTGACTGAAACATTTCGTTTTCAAATACATTACTAATTTAATGTATTAAAAAAGATAGCAATTGAATTTAGCTGCCATTCACACTTTACAGATTTACCACCGACAATTTAATCATTAATTCACTAGCTAAATAAAAAATATCAATTTTTTGGTTGCAGTCCCGATCAATCTCTAAATTGATCACTAAGAGCAATTGAAATGGAAAAATTACAGAATTCGATTACAAAATTCTTATTTTTTAGTAATGATGACTTATGCAAATGATTCCTTCAATGAAATAGTTCTCGCATGTTCCAATTGAAATATGGATTAATCGGTTTACAATAAGGTAATATTTCTATCAACCAACATTTTACCCTTATAGAGTCTTTATGGTAGGAATTTGTAGAATATCGATTTGTTCACACATGCCAGTGTGCTGGTGTTCAACTCATTTTTTGACTACCTTCAAAAGGAGTATATTATGATTCTATCTTATTAATTGATCCTATCTTCCCTCAATTGGTTGGGTTTTTCCTTTCCTTGTCAAGATAAAAATAATATAAAATTTGTCAATTAACTTTTCAAATTATTTCGTAGCATTTGTTGTTCAATCCAAGATGACCAATGATGTGAAGAAGAAAATTCTCAAGAAAGACAAACTAATTTGTGCTATTGTGGGATTCTTTGTCACACTTGTGACAAATGTTACAAGATTCATGACTATCCTCCTGACCACAAAACACAAACCTACCACCATAATGAACCAGATGTATCAAGATTCTACCAACATAAGTCTAGAATTGACTTCTCGACACTACCAACACCTATTGCACCTTCTTTGATCTTAAATATCACATGTTATTGCTCCTGCCATTTATCAGCCTCTACATCCAACATTGGTATAACTTTTTCTACTCATTTTTTATTCATAATTCTCAAGATTGATGGATTATAGATTCTGGGCCACCTCACGTATTACAAAATCTTTGAATCTTTCGTATTCATATCCATCTTTATATAACATATATTATCTTACCTAATAAAACTTATGTACTTGTTCTCGGTCAAATTCAATTACTCCATGATATCATATACATTCTCACTTTTAATGTTAATTTGTTGTATGTTAATTTTTTACTAAAACATCTTAATTGTTCCATTACTTTCACCAACTCTTCTTTTGGAATAAGGACCTTTCAATCCAAGATAACTAGTAAGGGTAATTTGCATCGAGGATTATATCTCTTTCTAAAAACCTGTTATTGATACATATAATACTTCTTTCTCATTCTAATGTAAATATTGTTGTTACCTCTAATAAAGATGCTCACTTGTAGCATAATCGCATGTGACACTTGTTTGATAAGATTTTAAAATTCTTAAGCAATAAAATTTATTTTTCTATACCTAACAATTTTGATAATAATCATTTATCTGCTTATCTGTTTGATCTCATTCACTATGATATTTGAGAGCCTTACCCCTAATAAATATATATATATATATATATATATATATATATATATATATATATATATATATATATATATATGATGGCTTGTAGTTTTTTTTTCGTCTATTATTGCACTAAACATATATAAGTTTACATGTTAAAGTCAAAAGCAGATGTTGCTTCATACATATAATTTTTTTTTTCCTTGTCAAAACTCAACATGGAAAGTTTGTTAAGCTATTAAGGTATGATAATGTGAGATCATCCATACATCGACTTAGTTTTCCTTGCAGAACTTAATAAAATTCAATTGTTAAGCAAAACTATCAACACCTTTTAAATGTTTATCAACCATTTTTATTCCAATTCAAAGGATTGATAACTTTCTGGTGAGAATGCCTTTACAATGCATCGTACTTTATTAATACAACACCAACTCATCTTCTTGATAACATCTTGTCTTATGAAAAATTATATAGTGTTGCTTCTGATTATTCGATTGTTTGACTTTTTTGTTGTTTATACTTTGTCTCCATCCAACCTCATGATAGAGCTAAACTCAGTCTAAGCTTTCTTAGCAGTCTTCATGGGATATCATTTTGCTTATAAAGGTTATAAAACATACAACTTACAAATAAGGAAGTTTATGAATCATTGTCATCTTTTAAGACATTGTTCTTCCCAAACCCATGCCAAATACCACACCTTCATCTCGCAACATATCACCTCAACCATCACATTATAACTCAAATTACCCTCTCCCTCACAACAATTCCTCTCGCCTTGACCTCTCCTTACCACACACACAACGTACACTAAACTCATCCTTACCTTGTCGATCTACATGGTTTTCTTACTTACCATAAAGATTATGCCTTAAATGCTACTTATCCTTCCAAAATCACATCAGCTAGAACCATCTTAATTGACATTATGGAGACTATATCTTGCAAGTGTCTTATATTTATGAACCTCACTTTTTGATCTAGCTGATAAGTTTTTCAAAGGGAGAAAAGTTATGGACGAGGATATTTGTGCTCTTGAATCAAATATTACATGGTCCATCATATCATCACCTTCCAACAAGCAACATATTGGGTGAAGATGACTTTACAAAGATAAATATAGTTCTAATGAAACCTTGGATTGGTACAAGGCTAAATTAGTGGCCAAAGGGTACACACAACAATCTGGTTTGGCTTTTCTTGACAACTTAAGTCTTGTTGCCAAACTAACCATTGTTAGAGTGTTATTAGTTGTTGCTAATGTTAAAGAATAATCACAGCTACAATTAGACATCAACAATGTCTTTTTCAATGATGATTTATTTGAAAAAGTCTACATGAAACTCTGTTTGAGCTATCCCAAGCAAACGGAGAACATGGCTTATTGGTTGCATAAATCTCTTTATGGTGTGAGGCAACCCACCAGGAAGTGGTTCCATAAATTCTATTTTTCCCTCAAAGCTTTTGGTTTCCGGTAATCAACCAATGACTATTCTTTTTTTAAGTAAAGACATAGGTACCAACTTGGTCCTATTATTAGTATAGGTTAATGGCATAACATTTACGAGACCAAACCCGGTTTGGTCAAATAGGTGAAAACCAAATTAGAATGATCTTTTAAACTCAAAATCACTGGTCATTTGAAATATTTTTTTAGACCTTGAAATTGATAAATTCTCTATGGTAACTCATCTATCCTAAAGTAAATGCACTCTTCAGCTACCAGAGGACATCGATTACATAGGTTGCAAACCTTAATCGCTACGCATGGATCCTTCTTTAAAGCTTACTGATCATGATGGAGACCACTTACGTGATGTTTCTATCTATAGAAGGTTCATTGGTTGCCTTGTGTATCTCAGCATCTTTAGGCTGAACATCATATATGTTGTACATAAACTAAGTCAGTTTATGTTAAACCCTCAAACTTCACATAGGTAAGCATCGAATCATGTTTTGTAGCACCTAAAAAACAACTAAGGTTAAGGAATGCTTTTTCCTCCTCCTTTAACTTGAAACGTGTACATTTTGGTTAGCAAAATTTAAATATTTAAAACTTCCTTTGATTTAGTCATAATTTGTTGTAATAATGCTTCAACTATTTCCCTTGCCTCCAACCTAACATCTCTAACAAGAGGTCCAAAAATATCAACTGATTAAGAGTATGTTTGTTTTGAAGTAAGAAAAATTAATTTTAACAAATAATTTAAAATCATTGAACACAATTAAAATATATGTTTAAATTAGTATCAATTATAATTTTTTTACCTAAACTTTGTATCATGGTATAAAAAATAATTTGTGTTATTAAAATTATAGGGACATGAATAATATGTTCATTATGTATTTATTCAAGTATTTAGTTAGTAATTTGTTTAGTTAATTAATTATGCAATGTAATTAAGTATGATATATGGTATATAAAATTTCAGTTTGCACTGTTGAATTAGCGTGTTCATTTGATTAATTGATACAAATTATCTCTCCCAAATCCTTTTATGGTATTAGAGTTAGATAAATAAGCACTAAAATATCATATATCACATTTATTAATGAATTTTAGTATTTTTTTATTTTCTTTATTTTTTATATACATGTGTTTATGCAAGAAAAACTGATCATCAGAAATTTAATTTATAAGTTTTACAAGTGTAAAAAAGTTATGTCCTATCTATTAATAACATCGTATCATTTAATAAATTTTTCACATCATATTCTATTAGATTTACCAATTAATATGGTGATATATTATTAAAAGAAATTTTAATTTTTTAAATATCATTGATGCATCAAAATTAAACTTCATTTATTAAATTATTAAATTAAGTAAAAATTTTACTGTGCCTCATTCTTCTATTAGATTTGCATATTAGATTTCACATCATTCTTACTAATAAACGTTGGGGCGGAGAAAATAAGATAAGGGCAGGTAGATGGATTTCGAAAACAGAAAAAGATTATTGATATGATTTTAGGTATGCAAAAATAAATTAGAATGTAGAAAACGTTTATTTTAAAATTTTTTAAGAATCAGTATAAATCGAATAAAAAATACTAAAATTATTAAAAAAGAATATGATTACGATTTGTAAGCTAAACCAACATTATCAAAGATAATATATTTTTTTTACATAACTTAGTGCGAAAAATCATGTCTTTTACATTGTTTATGAGATTTTTTATATATTAGATTCTATGAATTTATAATTTATTATTAATAATATTTTTTTAAAAATTTTATTTATTGATTTTCTTAGTCATGTTTATAAGATTTTTTATATATTAGATTCTATGAACTTATAATTTATTATTAATAATATTTTTTTAAAAATTTTATTTATTGATTCTCTTAGTCATTTGAATAAATAACCATCTTTAATGATAATAGTTTTTTTATAAGTCATAATAAAAATTATGTTCTTCATTTGATAGTAAATTTCGATTTGTATTAGGTTGTTTCGATGTATTTCGATTTGTATTAGGTTGTTTTGATTTATTTGAATTCTCAAAATGTTATAAAATTAACATTTTTACGCATTCTGATGCATTATGCATGACTAGAATCATACCAACTATACTCTTTGATAATATTAACCTAATTGATATATTTGGATTCAAAAAGTCAATTTTGTCGGTTCAGGGTCTTAGGTAAAGAAAATTCAAACACGAAAGAAATAAATTAATGCGCTCAATTTGATCGTTTTAAAGCATAATTGTAGAACTTGATCAATTCAACTCAAGAGTTTTTATCTTGGACTTAGGCTACAAAACCTTAGATTAGAAAGGGTCAAAAGGAATATTGAAATAAAAGTAGGAACCCACAAATAAATGCTCCGAACCAGTAATAGTCACTAAAATAAATTATTTACTAACAAATAATTTTTTAAAATATTCAAATGATTTTTATTAATATAGTATTTGTTTTAAAAATTAAATTAATATAAATTTTAAAATATATACTAATAAATAATATATTATAATTATTTAATATATTAATAGCATATATAATATTTTGTATTAATAGAGTTAATTATTAATATAATATATTATACTACTAATATAATTAATAATATTTATATTGACATAATTTAATTTTAATAGAAAATTTATATTAATAAAAGCTAATCTAATATTTATATATTGATAAATGATAATTTTAACGTAACCCAATATGTATCACTTTATTCATAGGTGATTTGTGTGATATAAGTTGTAATTTTTTTCGGGTGAACTGATGTGAACTAATTCGAACAATAATGATCAGGTGCTTAATAATAATAATAATAATAAGAATGGATATTGATATTAAATTCAAAATAGTAACAATTGAATCAGGTACGGTACAAAAAACTGAGCATTCTTTTTCCTTTTGTATTAAATTCACCAATGCCTTTTACATGTTCGGTTCAAATACTCTAACATTCGGGTCACGACTTAAGGTCTTGCACACCAAACTAACAACCCACCTTTCCTATCTGCACTCATTGCTTTGAACTTCGAAGGACACGCATTGTTTAGATTCTCCACACATTGTAGCCATTCACCAAATTCATACTGAAGAAACAAGGGAGCCTGCTGATGGAGTCTTGATGACACAAGCTTAGTTTTCACTCGATCGGTTCACCAGTTTTTTTAAAAACTCACTGAATCACATCAGTTTAAATCGGTTCTTTAACCTATCCAATTTAATATAAATTTTAGACCAATTTTCGATCGAACCGATTCGACCAGCTGATTTAAGCCGATTTTAATAACACTGAGCGTAACTACCTCCATAAGTAAATTGTTTTAAAATAAATAATTATATATAAATAGTTAAGATGTAAACATAGTAATTATATGATATTTAATAAGATTATTATTATTTCAGCATTAATATATATATATATATATATATATATATATATATATGTCAAGATTATTATTTTAAAAAGTAAAAATATTTAACCTGATTCATAGGTTAAGATTAAACGTCATTTGATAGTCACGTGATAGTTTTACATGGTTAGATATAATGATTAAGATTTACTGCTCTTACCCAGGCGTTAAAAAGTGCTTTCCCCTGGTACTGTTTCTTAGCAAGCGAAGCAGTGAAGATAATCGCCCATGTTCCACAACCACCAAGGAAGTAGGTCTAAACTAGCAAATTGCATCCAAGCAGCCACAAACCCACAAATGATTGCAGCCTACAGTCCACAACAAAACACATCCAGCAGTGATAGCAGCAAACGTGCATGACACCAATGGCAATGGCAAAAGCCCGTTGATAGAGGAAGTAACCGTATTCAGAAGATTGTGAAGGAAATTCATCAACGAAACCATCGGAAGGCAAAGTCAAGATGTAGAAGAAGATGCCACCAGTGGCACCATCAAATTCTAGGGTGAAGCTTGTATAGTGGATCGAGTTCTATGTGCTTCTGCTGTGTTTCTTTTTGTTAAAATGTTGACATGTAGTCCAGCAAAATGTGAGCTGAAAGGTGATCATGACAGTATTATTAATAATTGATAGTTCGTAGCTTTAGCTGAGTGGCAACTGGCTGTACTCTCTAACACCAAGTTCATTCTCAAAGCTGTAGGGGGTCAACTTTTTTTCTTTTAAACAAGATATGGGTTAATTAGGGCTGACTTGGGGGAATAATTCCGTTGCATACGTTCTTTCATATGGTTCCAGTCATATATTGAGTGGAATGAAGTGTAATTTTGGTGAGAATAGGATTTATGTGTTATTTATTAAAATTGTAAAGGTCGTTTGTATTATTTATCCCCTTTTTATTCGGTTATCATTATTTAATTATAAATAATTGTTTTATTATTTAATGTAGACAAAATTAAAATATATTTACTATTTCTAATTCAACTACAGTTGAAGTACATTCAAACCAATAAATTATCAACTAACACCTTTAACTATTCAATAGTATATTCGGTTATAAAAACAATTTTAGTTCCTCGACGAAAATTGTTATTCCTTAGTTCAAAACTATAATAGGATGCTATGCCTCACAGTAGGCTCCTTTCTTTTTTTCGGTCTTGCTCGCGGTAGTTAGCAATCCACGATATGTGTTATTAAAATTTATTAAGCATGTAACAGATAATCCAGTTGTGTTATTAAAAAGTATTATCATAAGTGACACCGTAAATACTACACAAATACAAGTCTTCTATGTTTCATGCACTGCAAAATGCCCGAATCACTCAACTAGACGTCTCAAATTTCAGATGATCACATAGTTTAGGTGCTTAATGAATTGGATTCTAATTACAGCTGACATGATTAAGCTAGCCTCGCAAATAAAACATACATGAAGGCTTGGAGTCCCGAGGGTTCATTGCAGGTACTCTCCAACGATACCTTCTGAATAACCAAATTCAATGGAATCAAATCCTAAAAAAGCCTTTACATAATTAAATTACATGCATCTTAATTTAGGAGGCACAAATCTAAGTTAGGAAGTGGAGCCCATGCATCTTATGATAAGAAACAATTTTACTCGATCCTATGACACGAAAACACAAAAACCTCAAGAAATCAGATCCACAACCCTGTCCATAAACCTCCCAATCTGACATGGAAGGATATAAATCATCTACTTTTTTCAGTTTTCAACCCATCCAAAATTGCTCCTTAAATTCTATTGAAATAATCCAAACAATTACACTCCATTGCAAAGTTCGTTGTTGGAAGAACCCCATTTGCAAACCGGTTAACTGGTGAATCTCAATTAATGATTAACTAATTAACCATTGTTTAGATTACATGCAGCATGTCATGTAAGTTGGAATTAACACATTCAGCTATAAATTCATATCTATATTCTTATAATCCACTCTTAATTTTGTAAACAGAGAGAAGCAATTCGGCTTAAGTTGGAATTTTACCTGTTTCATTGTATAACATGAAAGTTGAAGGTGTCCAAAGTAGATCAGTAACATCAACAGTAACAAGTACCGACATCAATACTGACAGTATCACACTTCAAAATAGACAACATACCGCCAATAAGACCATGCAATTGAGCAGGAGACTGGCGTAATCATTGCAAAAGACACTTCGCCTTTCGCAATAAATTAATCCATTGCTAATCCAATAATCTTTCCTTACTGAAAAGAAAACAAAATCTGTTAACAAGAAAAAAAAACAAAAATTCTACAACACATAAATACTCTCCAGAGAATCTCAAATTCCAAAACCAAATACAGCCCGTATCCTTTGGAAAATGAGATCCCGCCATCCCCTCTCCGTGTTCTCCACCACTGTGGCATTCCCATATCTGCATTTGCATGAAAACACATCACCTGAGAAACTCAACCAAACATATCAAATCACAACCTAAACAATCAAACACCAACTCACCTGTCTTCTTCAGGCACATCACTATGCACGAGCTTAACAGTAGTGACACCATCTTCAGGCTCCTCAAACACAATCCTCACCTGCAAAATTCACAACATTTCAGAAACACACTCCATTGACATCCAAGAAAACAAAAGCCCACAATCACAACACTAACAATATGTTCATGTAAACAACTTAATTAAACACTTAAGTGATCTTAGACATCTAGAAGAGCTTCCAAAAAACACTCTTTTATCCATAAAGTTAAGGATGGAAGTGAATAAAGCCGTTCGATAGGAGCTTACGGCTCAACTTGCTCAAAGCCTAGCTTGACTCAGCTTGTTTAATAAATAGACAGGTTCGGACTTGTTAAAAAGTCTTTTTAGATAAACAAGTCAAGCCTAAGCTTATAAAAAAACTTATTTAACTTATTCTGGAACTTATTTATATTTATATATTATATATTTATATTTATATTATATTTTATTTACATAATATTAATATATATATATTTTAGGCCTATGTAATAACCTTTTTTATCTTGTAGGCTTTAAGTTTGTAAGCCTATTTAATCAACTATTTATGTAGGCTTTAAGTCTATTTATTGATTTTTCTTTTGAATGTAAGCTTTTAAATAGGCTTGTAGGCTTTAAATCAAGTTAGACCTTGATAGGAAAAAAAAATCTTTAACAGCCCAAGCTCAGGTCTCAAAGTTTTTAAATAGGCCAGGCATAAACACTCAAAATTAGCTCAACTCAACCTACTTCTATCCCTACATAAAGCTTATCAAAATAAATCTTAATTAACATTAAGTTGCATGATTATATTTATTAGATAATCCCACACGTAATAAGATAACCGCTTTAAGCTTTGCAACCCAAAAGCAGCAAAGGTCTTGTATCATCAGTTCAAGTTTTCCAAAATAAGCTGAAGACAATAGTTCGTTATATTTAAAAACTAAACTTATTGAGAGGACATCTGGAAGAACTTATTGAAGTTCATGTTTCAAGAAGAATGGATACTTACTAGACATAGTCCAACATATTTGTAAGTTAGACTCAAGACTAAACTCTTATTCGATAAGAACTTAACATGATTAGAATTGGTAATAATTAGAGAAGTAATTGCATATTAAAAGAAATTAAAAAACTATATAATTTTATTGGTGACTTACCATTGATTGCATTCCATCAGGCCAACTCCCGAACCTCCATCTTTGCACGATCAACTTCCCTTCTTGCAACTCCAAATTGGTCCCAGTCACAGACCCATCAAAGATGCTAAACTCTCCTCCAATCTCTTTACTGATCCTCGCATTGCTCTGCGTGAAACCCTTCCACCTATTCTCATCCATCAATATCTCAAACAAATCCCTCGCTCTGCAATTAAACCTCTCCGTCAAACTAATAGTCTTATTTCCCTCACTCTTCTCTTTCTTCTTATTCTCCGCAATCACACTCTCTTCCTTCTTCGAAACAAGACCACTCTTCTGCATCAAAACCTTCTTTGCCTCAAGCTCGTCCTTCACTGGTCCACCTTTCGCCATGCTCTGCTCCCAAACCCTAACCCTCTCCAAAATCAACGGCTTCCCCTTCTGCACCATCGCCTCCTTCAACCTACTCCCGATCGGTCCGTTATCTTTCACCGTAACCCTAACCTCGGGGTCCTCGCCGGCGTTCTCATCGGAAATGTAAGGCATAACGACGGTGCCATCGACTCTGTTCAAGACCTTCCCGCTAGCGTCTCTGGCCTCGCCCTCCCACGCGAGGGTGACATTGATCTCGTACCCGGGAATCACCTTGCCCTTACGGATGTTAACGTAGGCCTCACCGTCGAGCCTCTCGACCCTCTTGATGCTAACGGAGATGTCACCATCGCCGTCAATGACGGTTAGGTTGTTGAGGCGATTCTTAAAGAAGGTTCTAGACCATTCGAGACAGTTGGTCTCGGCCCAGTGCCAGTTGTGGACGTTGGTGCCGTCGGGTCTTTCGGCCACGATCCAACGCTTGTCGCCTTCACCGAACTTAGCCATTGAATTGTAAGGGAAAGAATATGCGAAATGAATATGCAAACGTGAGATTTGATGAAATGATAATAGTAAGATCAATGATGGGGTTGTTGAGGTTGAGTCTGCGATGGATCTAGAATGTGAGGGTCTCCAGTCAAGTGGGAACAAGAAAAAGAAACGTGATTTGGGAGGGAGACCAGGGAAGGGTCTAGAAGAAAAAAGAGCGTTAGCGGGACTCGGTTGAAAAGAAGTTGGGACTTTCGTTACTTACAGTTGAGGGCCACCAAAGGCCCAGAGCTTAGGTTTAATTGGCCAACTACGTTAAAAAGCTGTCAAACTTTTTCAGGTTAAAATAATAAAATTTACTACGATAATAAAGACGTATTAATTTTACATATATACTGTTCAAGCGATTTAAAATTTATATTTTTATATAAATTATTTAAATCTCCTAGACAACGTAATATTAAATTTTAATAGTATAATATTTTTTAAAATTTGTATCTTTTTATGTATAATTTATAATAAAAATGGTTTTTTATTAATTATCATCAATTTTTAAAGTATTTTTAAAATTTTTTTAATATTTTAATAGTATTTAAAAAAATTTTATTTTTATATAATACAATATATATTTACTAATTTTATATTTTATTTTGAATCCGTTATTATTTTAAAAAATATCTATTTTAAGTGTTATTTTAAAATATAGTCTCCATTCTCTTCATATATTATGCAAAAAAATCTAATTACTCGTTCAAAATGGATCTCCATTTGTAGTGTGAATAATCAATTTCTATTGTCAAATGATATCCTTCATGATTATGAATGCATCCATAGATTGGTTATTCAACAACATGTATGAAAGCCTCATTCTAACTAAACATGATAAATTATGGTATCACTATAGGTATATTTGTCATGTTCAATCCCTTTGAACATTGATAAGTGATTTTAATGAAATTTCCTTACCTTCATAACAAATTGAGTGTGACTTTAAGTTAATAAGGCTTCCAAATTCACAACCATAATGGAGGACTACTCCCTAGTTAAACATTAGTGGCATAAAAGGCATATTCATGTAGCATAAATAAGCTCATGAAACCCTTTATAAGGATAGGTATTTTAGTTAAATATTAATGGCATAAAAAACATATTCATATGACACAAATAAGCTCGTGAAACCTTTTATAAGGATAAGCATATAAATCAAGTCATTTGTAACATGAATTAGAAGCTTTATTAATCACTATCGAAACTCTAGTTTGATTACAATCTCATTCTCAGTTAGTACGATGGTAGTCCTACCTCATTATCCAAACCTTTTAGGTTTGAGACCTGCTAGCTATTACATGAGTATTAGCCAAGTTGTCCACCACATATGGAATCAAGGTCACCCATCCATTATCAATGCATTGAAAGATATCAAAACTATTCACTAATAATAAAGGTTTTAATCCATCTTTCTTAAAATTCATCGTAAAAGAAAAGATGTTAAAGTTCTTTAAGAATTAGTTTTGTATTTTTCATCATTTTAACACAACCCTCGTATAGTGAACTTAAGCTACCCATATTGTTGGAATATACTTTTAATTCATTACTCAAACTAATAACACACACTAAGATCAATCATGATTTTCTCGACATACAGACTTATAAAGTCCTAGTACCGAATGGGTTTCAAATCATTTTATTCAAACATTTTTTGGGATGTGGTGGAAAATAAAATATATCTCTAATCTAATAAGTGTTCATTACAGGTTCCTTCAATAATGCATTATTAGAAATCCCCTAGTCCTCATCCCTAAAGTTGATCATCCATCAAGCTTTGTGGACTTTTGTCTCATAAGCTTATATAATGTGATCTACAAGCTCATCATCAAGGTTCTTATAGTTATCTCATACCCTACTTGATGAAATTCATGGAATCCTTCTAGAGAAGTTTCATACAAGCTAGCAACATGACAGATAACACCATAATATTAAAAGAGATCATCCACCATATGCACACTTCTAAAAAGAAAACTAAGGATATGGACTTCAAGCTTGACCTTACAAAAAATATGATAGTATAAGCTAAAGCTTCCTAGAACAATGGATCTATTTGTATTTCCAACAATTATATAAAAGCTCATCATACATTGTGTCACTTCATTAGTAATGGCTTTGATTTAGAATGGAGAGACATTCTTGCACTTTACACCTATACGAGGGATTTGCCAATGTGGCCCTATCTCTCCTTTTCTATTTGTTCTTTGTATGAAATTGTTGGCTCTTATATTACTGCATCAAGTATCATAACAAAGATGGGAACATATCTACATTTCCAAAAATGGCCCCTTATCTTCCACCTTTAATTTATAGATGATCTCCAACTCTTTGCTAAGGCTAAACCTACATAAGTGCGCCTCAACATTAAGGTTTCTTAGCTTTTGGGTTCACCATCAAGTTTCAAAAATTCAAGATCTTCTATTCTTCAACCGTCTAAAGGATTCCTTCACTAGAATATCAAGTATTCAATTCACAAGCAATGTAGGTAAATACTTGGAATATAGGATAAACAACAGTAAAAGGTGATGGTTTGAAGTTGTTTAACTCATCTTACATGACCTTAAAATGGGTAAAGTAATATATGATAGAGGAGTTTCCTTCTTTACACACATATATTTCTTCTTGAACATCATAGATATTAAAAATGTCACCATATGAAAAGGAATCTTAAAGATCTTTCCATGCATCTATAACATTATTTGTTCATAATCTCGATTTAGCAATAGTATCCGTAATTGATCAATGAATAAAAAAAAAGTACCATGGTATTGCATCGTTACCAAGATTATACAAAGGATCAGTTTTTTTTTATGGTGGAGTAATAGTTCTATTGATGAATTTCAACTTGTTTTTGGCACGCAAGCCATTTTCATTGATCAAGACCAAGAGTGATAGTTCTTCCCATCAAGCGGTGAAGAGTTGAGAGCTAACATCAATTTTTCTCTAGGATAAAAGAAAAATGGATCACCAAGGTTATTAATGTATTTTGGAGTTAAATTGGTCATTACAAAGGATGGAGAATCAAAGCTCAAAAGAGCTCTAATATCATATTAATGGTAATGTAGCATTTGAAGGAAATAATTGTATATTGAAATTGATGTCAAAAGTTGAGTTCACATCTTACAAGCTGTGAATATATATACAGGAAAATGATGAAATAATTATATAGTTATAACAGAAAATGGTAAAAGGTTGGTTCTGCAAATTATGATCTGTTGTGCGTATATGCACATGAAAGTATATAGGTTTCCTTGAGAACATATATGCATAGAGTCACTCGTAAGAATCAAGATTTTCATAAAGTAGTTAAATAAAACGTTTAAAAGTCACAAAAAATGTGACATGAAAAGTAACAATGATCTCAAAGTAGGACACACTAAACAAGCAATTGGGAAGATCACCATAAAATCCTAATCTCCTATGAAAAATTGACCATGCTCAAGTCAAACATCGAATTCAAAATCAGGTTTATGCAATAGGAAAGAAAATCCAAAGTGATAAATTAAGAAAAAAGGATTGAAATATAGCAAAAATGTTAGAAATTAAGAAAAGTTACGGGATAGAGAAAAAAGGGGAAGGTCTAGAGAGGAAATCTTGGAGATGATGTCTTCGTGAAGAGGAAGATGGATGTGATAGTGTTTGCAACTATAGATCTTCCCTTCTAAGTTCACCATAAACAACCTTCCTATCACTTTACATAAGATCAACGTCAACCACAATAACAATTTGGACAAAGAAAAGAAGATTAGTAAAAGATTTACTTACCGATTGTAAATGTAGGTGCAAAAAATTGTAAGTTAGATAAGAAGAATCAACCATTTGAAAATGTTAAGGACTTAGATGATTATTATGAAAAAAATAATAGATCAAATTGTATGAATAAGGCATACAAAAAAGAAAAATGAGGATCCAATTGTTCTATATTTTAATGTAACGTACATGCCTACAATAAAATCTTTGCTATTTATCAACCATTACAACAAATTTTACGTAATGTTAAATGTTTAGCCTAGGTTGATAAAATTCTGGACATTGTTAAATTTTTCTACAATTTATTAAACTCCAGCTAATAATCCTTCGTTAAAAATAATTTTTTTAATGAAAGAAATTAGTTATTGAATAAAGCTTAAGTATAATATTATATTTTAATTTTGAAAGGAATTAGTTATTAAATAAAATTTAAGTTCCATATTATATTAGCTACTTTTATATCGTTTATCAATTTAAATTAAAAATTCCTCTTAATAATTTAAAATAAGAAATTACTATTCAATATTAATATATATTATTAATATAAAATTTTAATTTTAATAAAAATAATACTAAAAATACACATGTTATTATACAAAAATTTTGTATTTACCTTGGTCATTTCCACATAAAAAAAATTATATGTTTCTTTCATGTTAAGTTTTTTTTTTATATATAAATGACTTACAAGTGCAATTTATTCATGCTCATAAAATTTATTTTATTATATATAGTTGTTGGAAATTTATTGTGGCTTTATTTCCATAACTATTGAGAAATTATTGAAGCATTATTGCACCATTATTTTTAAATTTATTATTATTATGATATTAATTTTGTTGGTTAGATGAGCATTTCCTATAAATACCACTTGATCCTTGTAATTGAGATATACAACTAAAATTCTGATCCTCTAAATTTTTTCTTCTGTATGTTGGTGTACGAGACTTCAACATATATAGGTTCTAAGTATACGTTTCCTCGCGTATCATTGTGTTAACATTAGAAAGCAAAGTTAGAATTAGGTGCACTAGAGATTTATTAGATGTTTACATTCAAGACAATGGTCTTCTTTCCACGGCGTAATGTATTTCTTTTTTCCAACCATTTAAAAGCAAAAATAAAAAGGTACATCTTTTTTTTTCACAAAATTCTCCTTCTACATTCTCAACCATTTAAAATAAATAAATTCTTGATGACTAAGCATCTTATTTTATGAAATATGGCAAGTAATTTAATGCAATGTACTTAAATATATTTTTTTAAATAATTCAATAATAATAAAAAAAGAGGAGATTTTTTTAATTTATGATTAACTATTTGTGAAGGAAAAATATTTTTATAACCATTGTTATTTTTCAAATTAAATCAAATAGTTATGATAATTTAAATGATTAAAGATTGAAATTTGAAGAACTAAATAAAAAGAAAAGTTGTAATTTATAACTAAATTTATGATATTATTGAGAAGTAATTTGTTTTAATCTACATTTTTTTTAAAAGAATTATCATAAATTTAAATTAAAAATTATAATAGTGGAAGCATTAAAAAATAATGATAATATTTTTTAGAAGTAATAAATAGTGAAATTTAATTTAATTATATATAATTAAATTGATATAAAAAATATTTGATGCTTATGATATAAATGTAATTTTCTCCCTTATAATAAATTTGAATTTAACTTTTATTATTATAATTTATCATAATTATTTCTAAAGAAGTTATAATTAATTAATATGGCATAAATAATTAGTACTTTCAAAATTGTTAGAGAAAATAAATGATATTTTATAATAAAATATTTTATAGAAAAAATATTTATGGTCATAGTAATAATGAAAAAATATATATTATCTTATCCTATATATTATTATTATTTTAGGTTTTATTGCTAAGTATTTTTATTAAAATATTATATTAGGCGAAAGTAAATTTAATAAATGATATATGATAATAGATTATTAAAAAATATAATATAATTATTTTATTTTGTGTGATTTTATTTCATTTAATTGAAAATAAAAAATGAAAGTATCACATATTTGATCAAGAGAATTACTTATGAAATATTTGATTCATGCTATTATTTTTAATTTTTATATACTTAATATCATTATGTAGTTGAGATTTAAATGTTTTTTAAACATATTATTTATAAATATTTTTTTGATGACATGTGAAATGTGATAGATAAATATTTTATAATTTTAATTCATTATTTGCTCAAATATTAATAAAATTAGTTGAATAAAACGATGAAAAATATGACAGCTTGATTATATATATATATATATATATATATATATATAATTTATTGAAAGTTATTATGGTATAATATACTTATATGTGAATGATATGTTGAATTTGGAACTAGTTTGAATGTGATAAATAAAATAAAAATCATTCTTATGTTTTAAATTTAAAATAAAAGATTTAAAAAAGATGATGTAATTTTGAGAATAAAAATAAAAATTAACTTTGATAAATTGTTAAATATATTCAAAAGTTATGATACATGCTACAATTTCACATGATGTTAGTACACACTTTGAAAGATAATATTAATAATATGAGTATATGTTAATTTGAGTACACAAAAATTACTAGTAGCAATATACTTTTTAATAATGTGAGTATAATGAATTTCAAACATTGATGATGTAAACTTTTCTAGTGGATATTACTTTTACCTTAGATGGAGATGTTATGTTTAAAATTAACTTGAATAACATGTTCTATTATGAAATAAGAGTTTTTTGCTCTTAAAGAGTAGATCAAGAAGCAAAATGTCTAAAAAGTTTACCCGTAAACATACTTCTAACTTTTAAGAGAGATATTTGTACCATCAATTTACTGTGATTCATCATCAACAATTAGATTTGTTGACAACTATGCATACAACAGAAAGAAAAGATACATGTATATTGAATATAATATTGTTAGGTGATTAATTATAATTATATACCTTTTTTTAATGTGTGAAAATTGAAAAATATGTAAAAAGTGAAAATATTTAAAAAGTAAAGAAAAAAAAACTTGCTAATCCTTTTACTAGAAGATTAACTAAGAAAATGGTCTTGATTTATTAAAGGGACGAGTCCTAAGCTTTGAACATAAGAAAAGTATGGTAGATATCAAATTGTTAGTCAAACTAAGTCATATGATTATTCTTTTATATTACATTTTCATTTATATGACGTAAGATAATGTTCCTTTAAACAAGATACATAACCTTTATGGCGATGTTTTTAATTTGCACTTGACATATCTATAAGTCCTTTAAAAAATAATAGTAAAAAAGATACATAGTCATAAGTAGTGGTGCTTTTGAGATTCACTTAATATATATAGAACATTTGACAAAGATATATAACCCTCAATAATAATGCTTTTGTAACACACTTGATATATCTATAAAATAGTGTTTTTTTTTAATGATGCACTTGAGACAACACTTTTATGATATGATAAATAATTTTGTGTGATAGTATGTTAATATGCACTTGATGTATCTCTAAGAGTGTTTTTGAGATGCACTTAATAAATTTTTAAAATAAATTGTAAAGTAAAAATTTATTTATGATTTTAATATATGAAAAGTGTTTTTTGAAAAAGTACTTAATGCTTGATAGATGCATTTAACAATGATATGTTAATAAATATATAAGTAAGAAGGTAAAAGTTATTATTTATAAAAGATTAGAAAATCTTTCTAAAATATTCACGTGAATTCTAATTTTAAGGTGATATGAAAATGACTTTAAATTATTGTGTAATATGTGCATTGTAAAGTAAAGTTACAGTGTGTGGTGGTGGTTCCATCCTAACTCAAGAGGTTAAAGAGAAATTCATTTTTTTCACAAGAATTATTGCCCTACTTCATTATGTTTTAATTCAATCCTTTGAATATTAACACTTAAGCATAAAACTAATTTTCTATACCTATAAATTTGTCATTTGTCAAACCATTACTTGAGAATTGTTAGATAAATAACATGTAAGTGCAATTTATTCATGCTCATAAATTTTTTTTATAAAGATAGAAAAAAAGAATATCGTTATTTTATTTTATTATATATAGTCGTTTAAGAATTTATTAAAATTTTATTCCCGTTGAGATGTTATTGGAGTATTATTACACCATTATTTTTTATTATTATGGTTTTAATTTTTGACTATTATAAATTTAATTTTTAATCCTTGTGTTATTAGTATATGACTTAGATGCATTAGAATTTCTTATAAATAATACATGATCCTTGACAATATAGATATACAACTAAAAATTTTATTTTTAAATTTTTTTTAAGTATTATTATGCATAGATAGTATAGTTCTTTATATGTTATATTATTCTTGGAAAGTAAAACTGAAATCAAATTGTTTTAAAGATCTCCAAATTTTTTCTTCCATGACTAAATGTGTGTTCCTTTTTTTTTTTAACACTAACTTCACACAAAAAAAATTTATTTCACAAAAAAAAATCATCTTAGGATTGGTTAAAAAAATTGTACATCAACAACATTATATATTATTATACATACAAATTTAATTTTAATATATTATTATACATACAAATTTAATTTTAGTATATTGTTAGAATAATTTTTTATATTATTAATTAATTAAAAATTATAATAATTTTCAAACAGTTATTATAAAACTAATAAGTTTTAATAATATATCAATTTATAATTAGATAGTAATGTAAAAAAAAAATATACTATCAATATATTTTAATTAAATTAAAAATTAGATTAAGACCTGTTTGTTTTTTATTTTTAAAAATATTATTTTATTTTTGAAACTTAAAAACTAAAAAACTTATTTGATAAGTGAAATTTTTGAAAATTATTTTAAAAATAATATTTATGTTTAAACTTTAAAAGTAAAAAGTAAAAATAACTTTAAATTGTTCTAATTTTTTTATTATTTATAATTTTATATATATTCTCTTTTTTTCTATTTTATCCTATTCATGTTATTTTAAAAATATTTTATAAAAACTTTTAAAATTAAAAACTAAAAACAAATCAAACATTCTCTAAATAAATATGAAAATATAACGGGAATTCAGTATATGCTCTATGAATATTGGAATAAGAAATTATATGTTCATATCACATTCTCTCATTGTTACCACACTTTCTCATCACTACTATTTTTATGAATATAATCACAGATTATACACAATTTCTTTTTTCTCATGCCTCAATTATTCTTTTATAAGTATTTCTAATGGTCAAAAATATATTTGATGAGCAACTACCCAGCTACTCAATCATGCATTCCTTATTAATTAAGGATCAGTTTTAAACATATCCGTTTCATACTTTCATATCTTCTAGGTTTGCTTAAATAAAAGAAAAAAATAAATATAAGACAAGCAAAATAGATAATAACTATATATATATTTTATTTAGTTGAAGGAAAAATAAAGAAAAAAAAATTAATTTCTAACAATAATAATTTAACTTTTTCTTTTTTTATTTAAAATTTAAAACCTTTTCCTTTCTTTTAGCTTTTCCACCGTACGAAACATATGATCGGTGCATATTTATTCTGCGCAGCGCAGGTAGATATTTATTACAAGATTTGAATATATTGATAAAATAAAACTATTAATAGCTATCTTTAAGTTAATCATTTGGATCGAACGTAAAATCTCTTACATATCTTATATATCCCTTACATTTCTCTCATATTCATGGTAAACATATTTTTTCACATGTTGTAATATTAATCATCTGATTTAGATTAATATACAAACGTAAACATAAGTCAGATTCAGTGTAAATTGCTCTAAAACTAAAAATCAAGTTAAAATTTTTGGTTTTATTTTTTTAATTTGATATAAAATTAAAAAGTTAAACTAAAAATTAAGGTTGATGATAAACTATGTCTAATAAAAGAGTAAACTTTCAAAGTAATTATTGAAATTATTTTATAAGATACTTTAATTTCTAAAACATTAAAATTTTTTCATTAATTCATACATAATTCAGTAAAAATAATATTTATTTTAATTATTTTTGTGTGTAAAATAACATTAAAAGATAATAGGAAAATATTAAAAAACCTTATAAGGTTTGACACTAATGGAATATTTTGAAAATTTTACATTACACATATACTTTTAAATATTAATTAATGTTTGAATTAGTTAAAAATTTAAATTATTTCAATAAAAAATTGTTATAATTATATAAAATAAGTTTTATATTTAAGTATATTACATAAAATAATTATCTTATTTAAATTATATATAAGAATATTTTTATAGTAAAATTATAAAATAGATATAAAATTATTTATAATAATTAATTATTAAAAATAAAATAAATATAAATATAAATATAAAATTTATTATTTTTTAATTAAAAATTATAAAATTTATTTATCATAAATAAATTATTTTTTAAATAATAAAAAATTATCGACTAACTTTTTTAACTGTTACCAAATAAAATTAAATAATATTTTTATATTTTTTTACCTAATCATCAAAATTAATCATTCCTCCAACACATCATCAATTTAAGAGATAACAACAGAAATAAAAAAACAAAACAAAACAAAGTTGGTTTGTTGTGGACTTTTGGAGAGGTGGCGTTAGAGTGGGATCACTTGTCCTCGCTGTTAGGAGCGTAGGGGACGCAGACAAAGCCAAAATATATTTTTATTTCCGAAAACTCAATAATAATAATAATAATAAAGGTTGTCAGAACCAAATAAAATAAAATTTATAAATAAATAACCAAAAACAGAGCACAATACAAGGAACGAAAATAAATCCTGCGATTCCGAAGCAACGCAGAAGAAGAAGACAACACAACCATGATGTTCAACATCCACAATCAAGTACCAACGTTTTTTCTCCTTTAATTTCCTTAGCCGTGCCTGATTTCCACAACTTCAGGAGCTCGTGGTGCGAAAATTTGATTGTATTGTTGCTCCTTTTGCATTCTTTAATCTTTTTTTATTTTCTCGTTTAATGTTTTGGGTCTGTTTTATTGTGAACCTTGATATTCTAGTTTGCGTTGTTTGTGATACAGACACACTTAAGGGTTGGTGCTCAAAATGGGTATCTGGTTATTTATTTATTTTTAAAAAATTGGATTTTGTTTTTTCTTCTTATTGGAACCTTTTTGGATGCTTGATTTTGGTTTTTGTCTTCATTTTGCGTGGCTGGATTTTATTGCATTGTGTTTCTATATTATGGTCTTGGGTTCTGGGCAATGCTGCATTGTGTAGGATAAATTGTTAAATTTGAAGATTTGGTTTGGTTTGTGATTGCTTTTCTTGAGTGAGATAAAGGTAGTGTTTCTGGCGAAGTCAAACCAGAGTTATGTTGCTTGGTTGAATTTCTGAATTGTTGTTTTCTTCCTGAAGTGCTCTCTTTTATATTACTTGGTTTGATATATAGTTTAAGATGGGGAGAGAAAAGGAAAGGGTGGTCTTTGGCTTAACTTGGGTTCTTATAAAATTAAAAGAACAATCACTGTATGATGCGGGGTAGCGAAAATTGCAGGTGAAGAAGGATAACTAAGATGTTTTTATGAGGAATGAGTCTGAATGTTAACCTGGGTGGAATTAAGGATATGCAGTAAAATGAGCCTGGGGGAGGGTATTATTGGGATTCTAGGATGAAATTGTTTGTTCAATGTCATGGATTTTTGTTGTAGCTATGTTATTTTCTCTCTTTTCTGTCCTTTGAAGTAGTTAGAACTTTGAATAGCAATTTTAACAATTTCAAAGTAATTTGGTAGTTGGAATGGCTTATCATTTGTTAAGGAATAGTGTTATTCTTATTGCCTAAGAAGTATGTAGTAGGGTAGATGGAATGGTACATCATTTTCTAGATACAAGCAAAATACTAGTTTTACTTTTCAACATTATATAATATGTGAAAATAACCATTTGCTGAGTAACTTATTGTTTTCTTGGTAATGAGAGGTTCTGTTTATGAATTACATTTTGGAGAACTATGTTGATGTTTGTCTCATGCCAAATCTCATTTTGAGAATTCATGCATTTTGGAGAGTACTGTATAAAAAGTTAATATTTGCATGGTGTGGACCAGAGACACTTGAAGCAGTGAAAGTTGAAATTAGTCTAGTTAATGTTGCATGTGAAGGCAGCTATGAGGTCATTAATATGGCTGAAAAGATATCTTAGTTCTTCTTGCTGGTGTTTTTATTCTTCAAATTTTTCCCAGTCAAAAGAATATCAAAATATAAATATTGTACATTTTCTGTGTAAGCCTTTATAATATGCTGACCACTTTGATATTTAACAGATATACCATGCTTGGAAAAAATATCGAAACAGAATTCTGAATCTTAGTCACTGAGAAAGAATTCTGTAGATCTGGATTTGTGATGGCTGGGGGAGGCAGTTCTTTCAAAGAGGTTCTTGAGTCTCACCTGGTATTTTCTGATTATGAAATTGCCAAGTCTAAATCTGAGGCAAATGGAAATAGCACATTCACAAAATCTAGGAACGGATTGAGTGGAAAGAATGTAATTAATTCAAAGAATGGTGTGCATGACTTGCTTGAATGCCCTGTTTGCAAGAATTTGATGTATCCACCAATTCATCAGGTGAAGTACTTACTTTTTCATTTCAATTTGAAATCCAGTTTTCTTCTTCTTCTTTATTACCAATGTGTTTTTGCATGTGTGCATGTTTGAAAAACTCATTTTTCACATTGCATGATGCAAACTTGAAATGGATACAAGGAATATAGGGTGAATATCATACTTTGTTTATTTATTCTTCTGCAGCAAAGTCTGCACCATTAGCTTAATGCTGATGCATATTCAACTTCAATTTAATACCTTAATAAATTGCTGAACTATATGGAAATAGTTTAGTTATGTATAATGAGAGATATGGAGAGAGCATGAATGCATGATAAATGCTTTTAATGGCTACAATCCTTAGGATTCTATTAAGTTATTATACTTTGTTTAGTTTATTTGTAAAGCAATTTTATGTGGGAGGTTTTTACCTTTCAGAAATTTGTTGTAGCCTCCTATTAATTTCTCCTGCAACACAAATGAATATTTTGGAGTAATACCAAGCAATCAGAAGCAAACAAAAACTTTAGTTTATAAGTTTCTGCCACATTCTATTGTGATTTTCATTATGATATCATGCTAATTCTGCTAAAGAAAGGTCAGGAATGAAAGGTGCGGATTCTGAGCCTACAATTATGAATGTTGATTAAGATCCCAGGTTGAATTGGATGAGTTATACGTAGGAGGAGAGTGGTTTTTAACAGAAATTTACACACAAATGGGATAAAAAGGAACAGTTAAAGAAATTAAAAATGATCATCGTATTGAGTTTAGATGTTGCTAGTTGCATCATGGGCTGGGTTTGATCTGACCCTAGTTGATCCCACCGCAAAAAATTTATCAGGCCAAAATTTTGGGCCTGATCCAAGTCCCAACCTAAACTGAGCATAATTATATGGTTCCTTTCATTTAATTATCAATAATATTAGAATCTGCTACATCTCTCATCATTATTTTAATTTGATGTTTCTTTCTATTCAGTCCTCTAAACTTAAATGGTTTTCTTAACAACTGCATTATGTGTTTCAGTGCCCAAATGGCCACACACTATGTTCGAAGTGTAAGGTTGTAGTGCATAACTGTTGCCCAACATGTCACAAGGATCTTGGGAATATAAGGTGTTTGGCTCTGGAGAAAGTGGCCGAATCATTGGAGCTTCCTTGCAGATATCAGAGTCTAGGTTGTCAAGATATATTCCAATACTACACTAAGCTTAAACATGAGCAGAATTGTCGGTTTCGTCCATACAATTGCCCCTATGCTGGATCAGAGTGCTCTGTGATGGGTGATGTTCCAACTCTTATTTCCCATCTCAAGAATGATCACAAGGTTGACATGCATGATGGATGCACCTTCAACCATCGATATGTCAAAACAAATCCACATGAAGTTGAAAATGCCACGTGGATGCTAACTGTAAGTTGTTTAGAAATTGCATTATCCTATTTGTTCGAGTGTTTGATTTACTATTTCCCATATATTGGCATTTCTTTTTTTTTTTTTGCATTTATTCTGAGTAGTTAAATATTTTTGTGTATAATGAAAGTAATAAGATCTAAACCCAAAACTTTATGAAACCTGCCCAAACATCCCACTGTTAGTCTGATCCTATTGGTTCCTATTCTCAGTAGCTAATTGCATCCATAAATTGTGTGATATTGTTTTAATGCTGAAGTTTGATTTTTATGCCCACATTTCCATGCTTGTTTCCATTTGAAAAATGAAAAAGAAAAATGCTCTGCACTCTTCAAAAGAGTTTGTTGCTAGCATGCTTTAGTCAAAATGATTTCAATTGCAAAGTGGAACATTTTTCTGCCTTGATTTGCATCTGAACATTCCTCTAAGCTAACATGCAAGTTCAGTACATGTCATCATTCTAAACTAAACCTAACATATATAAAAAATTAAAAATCTACCACTTACATGTTAAAGTCTTTCTTTGCAGGTTTTTAATTGTTTTGGTAGGCATTTCTGCTTGCACTTTGAGGCCTTTTTGCTTGGCACAGCTCCAGTTTATATGGCCTTTTTGAGGGTTTTGGGAGATGAGAATGAGGCAAAGAAATTCAGGTACACCTTAGAAGTTGGTGCAAATAGCCGCAAACTTATATGGCAAGGAATTCCAAGGAGCATTCGTGACAGTCACAGAAAAGTTCGTGACAGTCAAGATGGACTTATCATTCAGAGGAACCTAGCTCTTTATTTTTCTGGTGGTGATAGGCAACAGTTAAAGTTGAGGATCACTGGTCGAATTTGGAAAGAAGATTGAAAAAAAAAATGCAAATATGTTAGGGATATTCAAGTGATTGTACAGAGCCAGAAAATGATGTGATTTAAGATTTTTTGGCCGCAAGCTTTTAATTGTATCCATTGTTTGCCCTCTAATTCCTCACATAGTGTCTCTTTTCATAGACTCAAAATTTACATTCAAGCTGATCTTAAAGCTTTCTTTCCTTTTGTTATAATAATAACAATTACACCATTAGTTAAAAAATTGATAAATAAAAAATATTAAAAAGCGTGTTCGAGGTATGTTGAAATTATGGATTGGGCGCAATGCTACAATCTTTTAATGAAAAAATTTATTTTTAATTTTTTAAACCAACATTTTTAAGATATTAGTTGACATTTGTTTGATAATAATAATAATAATAATAATAATAATAATAATAATAATAAGGGTAAATTATATTATTTTTTCTGAAATTTAATAAAATTTTACCTTATATAATTTTTTAAAATTTATATAAAAATATAATATTGTATATTTTTCTATTATATAAATTATGTTAATTTTTTTATGTAATTATATAAACAAGGAAAGTTAAAATAATATAAAAAATAAAAAAAGGTATAGATGAAACTTATAGCTTTTTTGAAAAGTGGTTGTTACCAAAGACAATTCCAAAGTGTTTTTAAAGTGAAATAAAATCAATTTTACCTAACTTTCATTTTAACAATAAAACAAACAAACTGTATGTGATGTAAATATAATTTTTACTAATAATAATGATCTATGGGACCAAAACGAATCTTACATATCTACATGCCACCGCATTTATGGTAGTGAGGTTATGAATCGTTTAGTACTTAACCATATTCCTAAAAGCAGTCTTCATGCAGGAAAAAATATATTGGTTGAAAAGTGTATTTATTTGATACTTCAATATTTTTGAGGATGCAAATACTTAATATTTTAAAGAAAAAATTAAATCATCCTACCGCACAAACATGTACATTAGGGTTTATCAAAATTTTCTTACAGTTTTTGATATTTTTTTAACGTTTTTTTAAAATTTTTAACAGCTTTCTTTAAACATAATAAATGTTTGCAGTAGGTTAATAAACCGTTAAAAAAATTACACATTTCATGTTTTAGAGGTTAATATATGTTATAATTTAATTTATTTTAATGAAAACATACTTAGAATATTTTTTTTCTCTTTGAGATTTGAAAAAATAAATAAAAACTTTAGGTGAAATCAATTTGATGTTCAAAATATAAGTTTATCTATTAAAATTTAAAAAACTATAATAAGATGTTGAAAATGAGTTCTTAGTGATCTTAGAAGTTGAAGAGAAAAGAAAAATTATTATTTATTTAGTTTTTAAAATAGTCAAGTATAAGATTAAAGACAATAAAAGAATGACATATGTCTTGCTTATTTTTTAAATTAATTTATTTTAAAATAATTAGGTAGATAATTTTAATTATTTTATTACAACATATAATTAAAAATGTTAATATTTTAATAAATTACTTATTCATGTGTTTTCTTTTAATTGATTTTTTTTTTTAAAAAAATTGAATCTAAAAATACATTCACAATAAATAATTTTTTTTTAATTTTTAAAAAATTAAGAAGGATCAAACATTGACCTACCAAAAAATAAAATAAAAGATAATCATAAATATATATTTTTCCTTAAGTTTAGCATATTCGCCCATTGACATTGACCTGCCAAAGAAAAAGGGATGTGACATTGGCACGGTGCATGAAAGTTGAGATATCACCATTTAACGTGCGGTGTGATGATAATAAATAACAATTAACAAATCATAAAGATTAATTGAAAAATAAAATAGTAAAGAGCGAAGTACGTGCATCGTGGTGGCATGCACTCAACCCTCGGAAGTTTAAGGTTTGGGCAACACTGGTTTAAGTTATGGTTTTTTTTTTCTTCCTGTTTGGAACCGATTTTCCCGGCAAATACACCAAACATGTGCCTTTTGTCCAAAATGGTGTTTCATTTGATTTGGAAGGAGTTAGAAGAAAAACAACCAATTATGTCTTCTTCTTCTTCTTCCTCTTTCTCTTCCTCTTCCTTTTCATTCCGTTAATAATCCTTCATCATCGATCACTTATTGTCTCCTTGAGATTTCTGGCTTGTTCAGGAACAGGTCAGAGGTAACGTACTCTTTGTCTTTGGGGTGTATTTTCTTTATCAGTTTTTTCTTTTCCTTCTAGTTTTTGACCCTGTTAATGTTTTATGCTATGTTGCTTGTGTATCTTCATTTTTTTTTTTTTTATAAAAAAATGTTGGTAATTGGAATGCATGTTTTCTCAGGTTAAAAGAATACAGGAAGAGATTGAGTAGCAACATCTATAATCCTTGAACAAACTTTTTTAATTTTTTGGTGTACAATGTAAGCAATAAGATTTGCATCTAGTACCTCATATAAACTATTTTAATGCCTGAATATCAGGTTAACCCAGCTTAAACATTTATAATTTAGTTTTTTCAATTCATCCTTCTGAAACCTTGAAAATTTTATTCTTGTCCAATTTTACAATGGAGGGGTTGTGTGAACTAGTCCTATTTTCACTTTGATTGTCTATTGTACCATTTTCAAATGCAAATTGTGGGTGGCTTGAATTTTTGAATTTCAAAGGCCAGATTTGTTCTTCAACATTTTCAGGTCATTTATTGGATATTGTTTACTCTGAATGGCTTATTGAGACTTAGTGCTTCTACTAGCCTATTTTGAGCTATGTTGTGCTGCGGAGAGGCAGAAGAAGATGTTAGCGGTCCACCTTCAAACCAATACAGTGCATCACCTCAAGGAGGTAATACATACGGTGGTGGAGGAGGTAACATACTCTCTTTTCCCCTTAATCTATTTGCCACTTGCATCCTTTCTTTTCTTCCTTTTGTTCTTGATCATGCAATGTTTCTACTTGCTCTACCAGCCAGAAGAAAGTTTTGTTTGCTGTAGATAAGTGAACCTTTTAAAATTAGTTATTGGAATTGTATAGATCAAACATTGTAGTTAAAAGCCCTTTGGTAGTCTTTAACATTTTGAAATGTTATTTATTTTAGTCCTTTTCTATTTTATTTTTCACTTTTTACATTTTCTAAGTTAGAGATTTAAAATCTCAGAGTAAAATATTTCATGCATATAACTTTAAGGACTAAAACGAAGGTTTACTTCAAAACCAAAGCATAAGAAACAGATGGAGTTGTCTATTTGAAACTTTTGTCTTGATTTTTTCACATTACTCATCAACCACGGCATAACATGCTCTACAATATTTTTATTTCTCTTCTGTGGCTAAGGGCATGTAATTTGCTCAGTTTGATGGTTGATACTTGGCACACTCATTGAGAGCACTGAATGTTCTGAGACTTCATTTGCAGCATCATAATTGTGAACTGTGATTGGAAAGGGTCAAAAGTGCAGTGAAGAATTGAAATTAAGTGAAAGTAACATTACCTTGTATGAGAAACAAAGGAGCATATAGGAGGACTGGAAATAAGGAGAATATCTAATCTAAGTTCTAGGAAAATCAATGTACTGAAAACAAGAGACAAAGTTAAAATCTGCAATGATAGTATTTCAACCCATCATCAAATAGTCCCTAAACACTCAAACCATGTAATTATATAAATTTTTCTTGTTTCATTCCTTTCATCTATGCGTCGTTTGAATGTATGACAAAATGATCAATTATTTGGCACAATTTATCTGAAAATAGACTAAAGTTTTATAACAAACTATCCTAATTATTTAATAAGTATTTATATAGATGAAACAGTTATATAATGTTTGTTGTTTCCACAGGTTCATAAACCTTTACTAATCCCAGGTTATCAGTATAATAGTTTTACATTAACCTTTGAATACAGGCGGTGACAGAGGAGAGCCAAGAGGCAATGCAGTAAAAAATGGTGCTCCGCAGAAAGCATTACCAATTGAGATACCTGCTATTTCATTGGATGAGTTAAACCGGTTAACAGACAGCTTTGGTACAAGTGCTTTGATTGGAGAAGGTTCCTACGGGAGGGTTTACCGTGCCAAGATGAGCGATGGCATGGATGCTGCCATTAAGAAGCTAGATACCAGTTCTTCACCAGAACCTGACTCCGATTTTGCAGCTCAGGTAGGAATTATTTTATCAGTTTTGTTAACATCAGCTCTTAGGACCGATGTCAAACAACTACCGGAAACTTTTTCTTGGGAAAGGAGTAATATATACTTCCTTTTCCAAGAAAATTTTCCACTTTTAATTGTTTAAAATTGAGTTTTCTAGTATCTTAGTTTATAACTTATTTAGTTTATGTAAATTCATTCCTGACTTTTAAAACAATGCAAATTAGTCCTTCTATAAGTAACATGAAGGACACAATTTGAAAGAAGATGATGGAAGTTGAAGATTAACGGCGAAGTTTTTTTAAGTAAGGAACTCATTTGTAAAAATTAAATAAGTCAGAAAGTAAAATGCTAGTAAATTTGTTTAAAATCAATCTCTAAGGACTGATGTTAACAAAATTGTTTTATTATTTGAGATTGTAAGTTCATTAAGGCAATGTTCTGGCTAGTGAGATTGTCACAGTTTGCAACATGTCACTATTGATCATGCAGTTATCAGTTGTTTCAAGACTGAAGCATGAGCATTTTGTGGAGTTGATGGGATATTGTCTGGAGGCAAATAACAGAATTTTGGTTTATCAATATGCAAGTTTGGGTTCTTTGCATGACATATTACATGGTAGGCCTAATAATTAATAGTAATGACTTTTAAAATTAAGGTAATAGTTTTTGTGCTTTAGTTAAACACTGAGCTTTTGCTGTTGCAGGAAGGAAAGGAGTGCAAGGGGCTGAACCTGGTCCAGTTTTGAACTGGAACCAGAGAGTAAAAATTGCCTTTGGTGCAGCAAAAGGGCTTGAGTTTCTTCATGAGAAGGTGCAACCTTCTATAGTTCACCGAGATGTTAGATCCAGCAATGTCTTACTCTTCAATGACTATGAGGCCAAGATTGCAGATTTCAGCTTGACAAATCAGTCTTCTGACACTGCAGCTCGGCTACATTCAACAAGAGTCTTGGGAACATTTGGCTACCATGCTCCAGAGTATGCTTGAAAGTTATCTTAGGCTTATAGCATGTTTGGATTTGCGTCATGTTTGCTTTTATTAAACGTGATTTAGTTAGTTTTTTTTTTTATGTTTGGTTACAAATGGACGTGATAAACTATAGTTTCTGGGTTGAATTAAAATGATTACATTAAATTTTACTATAAAATTACTTTTAAGGAAAAAAGTTTCTAACATAAATAGCATCACTTCGAACCCATTTTTAAGTAAAATCAATTCTATAAAATTAAGTTCATTCAAATTCAACTTTGCAAACGGAAACACACAGTTTGATGGGAGTTCCACTAATGTTAAATCGTGCGTGCTTAACAGGAAGATTGTTTGATATGTAATTATAACTATACTATTTTCCCATTAACATGAATCAGGCTTAAGTAATTTTCATATAAATAAACATAGCCATGTTTGAATCCCAGTGAAGTAAGTTTTAAAATTTAATGTAGGAAGCATAATATAAGTAGAACACACACCTTCAGAAGATTTGGGCCTCTTTGCTAACCTTTAGTTTCCTATCCCAAGCGAACATTATCTTGTGTTAAAAAATAATTTCATGATTTTCAAAATGATTTACTTTCATCTTCAGGTATGCAATGACTGGGCAGATAACCCAGAAAAGTGATGTTTATAGTTTTGGGGTTGTGCTTTTGGAACTCTTGACAGGAAGAAAGCCAGTGGACCACACAATGCCTAAAGGGCAACAAAGTCTTGTGACTTGGGTATGTCTTGATCATCTACACATACTCTTGCTTTGATGAATCAACCTCCAACTTAATTTTCTTAATGGCCTTGGATTCTGTTTTCATTACTGTCTACTCTTTTTCTAATGTGATTCCTAACCACTGCAGGCTACTCCAAGACTGAGTGAGGACAAAGTGAAACAATGTGTGGATCCTAAGTTAAACAATGATTACCCCCCAAAAGCAATTGCTAAGGTTAGATCATTTGCTCTTTCTCTTAATTTGACCATCCTTTCATCAACAATAAAAAAGTTTCAAAGAGCTTATTTCAATTTGAGAAGTGATAGTAACACACTCTATTCAACATATTTTTTAGCCTTTCTTATAATTGATCAATTCTTTAAAAATCAAAACAAATTTTAAAGAATGTTTAAAAGAGTGTGTTACTAGCATTTCTTTATAAACTTATATAAATGATATATGACCTTTTTTATAAGTTCATTTCCAATTATTTTTGTAAGTTTCAAGAGAACCTTAAAATAAAATCCATTTAAGCTATTTGAGTAAAACTTCGCATCAAGCTTATAAAAAGGTTTTGTTTTAGAAAAACTTATTGAATAAGTATTCAATTCAACTATGTTTGATGTGGTCATGTAGTTAGCAGCGGTTGCAGCACTTTGTGTTCAGTATGAAGCTGACTTTAGGCCAAACATGACGATTGTGGTCAAAGCTCTCCAGCCACTTCTCAATTCAAAACCGGCTGGCCCTGACTCCAGTGCTTGACATTTTGACTATACCTAATTAAGTCTCAAAGGCTAATCAAATTTTTGAGTAATTTGTACACAAGGGAGCCTAATCTTGTTTTAATTGCTCTAGAGATCGTATTAAGCTAAGCAAAAGTTGATTTAGTCTTCATGATCTCTTATGCAATTGGAAACACATGTATTATGTGCATAATGCTTGAAAGAGACCATAATTTTGTCTATATAAGAATCAAAGGTAAGAAGAAGACATAATTTTGTCTATATAAGAATCAAAGGTAAGAAGAACAATTCGAGATCCTTGTTATTAGGTAAAATATTAAGAATTTATTTTATGTTACTTTATCTAATATTTAGACGAAAAATAAAATAAGGGAAGAAAATAAGAAGAACTTAAATGAAAAGGAAATAAAATGAAAAATATATTATTTATATAAATAAAGATAAGAAAGAAAAAATAGAGATTTTTTTTTTGTATATTTAGATGAGTGACAAAAATAATAAAAATAAAAATAAATAGATAACTTTGATATTAAGTAATAAGTTATAGTAGCTTAAAAACTTTAAGAATTAAATATGTTTTTAGTTTATTTAAAATTTTCAAATTTTAGTTTTAATTGTTTTAAATAAATGATTTTAATTCTTTATTTTTTTTAAAAAATTAATCTTTTATTATTTAGATGTCAAATATTGATATATGGTTTTTTGTAAAACATTAGTTACTTTATAGATTAAAAGTAATTTATGTAAAAAAATTAAAAATAAGAAATTAAATTTAAATTTTAGAATTTTAAAGAGATTAAAAATATATTTAATGTAAAATTAAACTTTTTTATTATGTTACTTTTTCTGAAAATAAAAATATTTTGTTTTTTAAGTTTTTCTGCTATAAAAATAAATTTATTTTTTAGAGAACTAAAATAATAAAAAAAAAGTTGTGTATCCATAGTATATTTTCACCTTTTCTTGTGCCCATTTCATGCCATTTTGGACAGAAATATAATACCGTGGGACCTACTAAACATTGCAAATTTTTACTGCTCATTTGGTTGCAAATTACAAACGACAGAATTTGACGAAAACCTTCTTCCCTCCTACGGATTTCAGCCCCTACCCACTTTATCTGAAATAAATAGTGTGTTAGTTAATAATAATAATAATAATAATAATAATAATAATAATAATAATAATAATAATAATAATAATAATAATAATAATAATAATAATAATAATAATAATGTGTTAGTTAAAAATAACAATAATAACAATAATAATAATATTATTATTATTATTTTAATTTTATTAGAATTTTTATTTTGTTTACACCTTTTTATATATTCATTTTCCATCCCTTATTTTTTTATTTTTTATTTCTTTTCTATCACTTTTTTACATTTTATCTTCCATATAAAAATTTAATGTTTTTTTGTTAAATTATTAATATAAATAAAAATATTATTAATGCAAACTTGATTAAATGGGTATTTAAATATTTGTATTAAATTTTGCAAGAGTTTAAAATCACCTTATATATGGCAGTATTATTCATATAAATAAATTTTAAGTATTATAATAAAACATGTAAATTCTAAATTAATCAAATATTATTTTTGTTAGTATGGATAAATTTATAATTAAGCATAAAACAGTACTAAATAGATATTATATTGATGCATATTTCATTTTTCCTTATTTAAGAATGATATATGTAACCAAAATATGATTATTATTATTTTGTATTTGTTATAGCTATTTATTTGGCTGAAAAATTTTTAAAAATTTAAAATTTAAAAGGTTAAAAGTAAGAAAGGTCAAGAGAAATATAGATAAAAATTACATGAAGTAATAAATTAAATAAATTTAATTTTTTTAAATTTTTATATTATAAATGTAAAAATTTACACTGTCAACTAATTGAAAATTACTGTTAGTATGATTTTAAAGTAAATATAAAAGAAATCAAAAAATTTAAATTACATGGTAATTAATGATTTGATTATAATATAAAAATGTTCTATTATCAATATATTTTAACTAAATGCTTAAAAATAGAAAAGAGTACTTAATTTTCTTAAACCTTATCTTTTTTTATTTTTCAAATTGACATCTTAAATTTTAGTTTGTTTTGATTGATCTTTACACTTTATTTATTTTTCATTTAAATATACTAAAATTTTATTTTATTTTAATTGATCCTTAAATTTTACCATTTTTGTCTAATTGATCCTTAAATCCTAAATCTTAAACTTTAAATTTTTTTCAATTAATTATTTTATCCTCTTTTAGAAATAGCTCATTTATTATTATTTTTTCTATTATTCATTTTTATTTAAACATTACAACATTAATAATTTTAAATTTAGGAAAAATATAAAAATAAAAAATTGATGAAAAAGCATTATATACAATAATAATAGTATTATTATTATAGTAATATATATATATATATATATATATATATATATGTGTGTGTGTGTGTATAATATGATAGTTTTGACTAAAAAAAGTAAAGTAGAAAAATAAATAAAAGAAGAATTAGTATATGCTTGAAGCATTATTAAGAATCATAAAATCTACCATTTTTTTGTCTCTATGAAACACACTACATAGGTTTAATAATGCTAAAAGCTTTTGGAACAAGCTAGGCTAAGAAAGTTGTTTTAATGAAGAAGCTAAGTGCCAAGCTGGGTTATATAAGCATTGCGTGTAAGGGAGAGAGATTTTCCTCTATCTCTTATGGAATCATATGCCTAGGTTACCTTTACATTGTTTAAAGGTTGAAGGATAGGGGTAGAAGGAATTGAGTTTGCTTTGTAACCATTTAAATCACCTTCAAGGAATTATTGACCTTTTTTGGATAATGATGAGTGATTTCAACTACATTAATATCTTACCACTAGATTCAAGTTCGGGCTTTCTTGACATCTAAAGATAACAAATTCCTTGATGTTATTAATTATTGCAAAATGATTGATATTGGAGCAATGAGAAGTAAATTTACCAACAGAAAATTTGTTTGGTTTCATTTTCTCTTAGATCTTGGATCAATTAACTTTCAAGATGAATATGAAAGTTGGAGACAATCCTTTTAGCTTTGCATGCAAAGAACATCTTCTTAAAAAGCAAAACTCATGATATAACATGTAAAAGAAATGAAGGTTACGGGATGTCTTATATACAAAAATTGACATAAACAATGCAAAACTTCTTATTTTAGCAGCATGTTATAAAAATTAATGAGACACTTCAGTTTAAAAGTAGAAATAGTTTGAATAAGTTAAGAATGTTTACTTTATTGTTTCATCAAAGATCCTATTTGATTCCATTTTAATTGATTAAGATGTTTTTATACCTTCATTTCAACATTAACTCACTTAGATTGATTTCTTTATTTTATTTTTGTTAGTTTAGATGCAAAGTAAATTTATTAAATGTTCAATTTCTCAATAAAACCCTAAGAAATATTTATATATCTTTATTATTATTAAATTAAAGTAAATACTTTAATTTTTCTATCGAAATCATAAATTAACCCTTATAATTAAGATTCTCCTCAACATTATTTCATTCTAATCAAGTATAGTTGTTTAAGTTTATTGAATGTAGTTGAGATTTAATTTTTTAAATTGGCTCTAGTACCTTCCAGTTATTATTTTTAAGAGTAATGTAGTCTATGAACTTAGAAAATTTTTAAGATTCAATTTCTTAAAAAAAATTTATGGACCAAATTCTAACATTTTTATCGAAACTAAATTGGGTAATAGGAATTAAGATGTTATTAATTTCTTACTTATTTATTTGGTGATTGGTTAAGTGATCGTAAGTTAAAAATTTTAAAGGAAATTAATTTCTCTAACTTTTGATTTAATGGAATCAAGTTACCTAGGTTGTTGGACTTTATTAGGTTTATGTATAATAAATCACAATTTATATTTTTTATTCATACCAATTAGTAAATAAAATTTACAAACATATAAATTAAATACTAATATAGAATCATATTTTTCTTTTTGTGTACACTGAAAAATAATAAAATTTAAATTTAAAATCTTATATAAACTATTTTAATCTTAATTCCTCATCATTTGAATGATAAATTCTAATAATTTACATGGAATCATATTTAAATAAATAATTAATTATATTTAAATTTAAGTTTATTAAATTCTAATTAACTGCATAAATAAGATAAATAATAAATAATAAATATTCATTTTTTTTCCATAAATCAACCTTAGTAACCGATGAATTATTTGCGTATCATTCATCCTTTTGTATTAGAATTCTAATTCTTTTATATTGGGATCATTTCAAACCAAATTAGACCATTTATTTTAATATCACATGTTTTAAAATAGAACCCAAATTTTTATTATTCAATCTTATCATATCATCCATTATTTATTGATTTCACAAGTTTTTTTTTTTTAAATTTTAAATTCTCACAATGTTACTTCTTAAAATAGAATTGACCTAAGTTACGGGGTTTCACTTTTCTAGTCCCCCTTTCTTTTGAAAAATTCATTGTAGTACAGAAAAAAGTTTCTATTGAATCTGATCAATTGGGGTAGATTTCTCTAGATTATGGTAATCAATTTATTAGTTCACTAATTTTGATACCATAACTCCTGAATTCTCATCATTGCACGTAAAATCTTCAATTTAATTATTGCCTTCTTTGAATAGTTTGAGCACATATCTAAAATAGTTATAAGATGAGAGGAAGAAAGTTAAAGTGGATTCTCACAAGAAGAGTGATCAACAACATTTAAGGATAAAGAGTACAGAAAAGATTCAAAGAGAATCAAGAAAAATCTAAAACTAATACTGGACACGTTTAACATCCCTTGGTAAGATAGAATTCCCCTGAAGGATGGTTGAATCAAAGGATTTCTAGAGTTTTCTTTTCCTATTCTTAGTCCGCTGTCGATGTAGCAAGACCATGTTCTTCACTCTTCAACTCCAACAATTACTCATCATTGAATTAGTCCAAATAAAGTTACCACCCTCTATGATTTCCATTCTCCATTCTTTTTGAATGTTGACAAAGGGGAAGTAAAAAAAGATAAAAATTTATATTTTATTTTGATGTGACTTATATTTCTTCATACTTCATATAGTATAGCATTTGCATGTGCGTTTCATGGATACTGAATGCTAATCTCTATAGTTTCATTTTTCTGAACTTACCCTATAAATATTTAGTCATTATCTTTTGAATGAAATGCATGTTTTTAATTTTATATTTTAAGAATTATAATAAAATTAATTTTTTTTTTGTGTATCCTTAAATAGAAACATCTTATTGAAAATACTTAACCTTTAATTGAATGATCTTTTATAAATAAGATCTATTAGTATGGTGACAAAATCTATTTTTTTAAGTGTTAAAATTAGGATCTCAAGTTTAAGGGGAGTATTCCAAATTAATGAGAGTTATTTTTAAAGTATTTTAAGAAATTTTTTGAAATGTTTATAATGTAATTTTAGAAAATTTATAATTCTTGTTTTGAATGGTTTGTTATCATGAAAAAGTGAGAAATTGTTAGAAATTTTTTTTTGAATAATATACGTTTAAATGAGAATAAATCTCTTAACCTTTTAAAAGAAATTATGGAAATTTTTGAACATTTGAAAATACTAAATTTAATTTTAATTGTGCAGGTTTATTTGAGAAAGATTTTATATAGAAAATTTTAAGCGTATAATTTATCCTATTATTAAGGATAATCAATTTGACTTCTTGCTCTTCTACATTTAAAGAAGACATGTTTTGAGAAAGAAATTTGATGCAAACAAGGATCTTCAAAAAATTCATATTATACTAAATATACGCTTTAGAAGGATCAATATTGCTTGAGAAAGAAGATGAATCCTCCTAGGTAGAGTTTTTAGAAAAGTTTTTTAATATACATATCTGTTGAGAAGGAGATATGACATATCTAAAAGGGACCATAACCTTGTTTCAAATAATTTTAATCAAGTTTTTCCATACACTCTTTTGTTTAAGTGACTACTTTAGTATAAGTGACAACCTTCTAAAAATAAGTTTTTTGTAAACTTTTGTGTTGTAATTTATTGGGTATTCTAGATAGTTTTAAGTGAAATTACTCCATAACCAAATGTAAAAAGGCTCACTCAAAACTTTCTCTAAATATACATATGCACGCAATAAGATACCTGCTAGAAGGATAAGTCTACTACTATTGCTTAGTATATAACTTATGGAGGCTATTATCTCAAGAATACCTTTTTTGAAGGCTTGAAGAGGTTGCTAGAAGAATACTTCATTGTAATTTGTTAGTAATTTTAATGGAAATCTCATTTCATACTTAGGAATGAACGTAGCTTAATGTTCTTGAAGCAAACCTGTATAATATTTTGATCTTGTATTTCTTTCTCATTTTCAAAATAGATTTCTAAATTTCTTTTAGTACTCTTATGTTAAAGTTGTTTTTATATTATAATCGATCTTTCTAAAAGAATTTAGCCAATTTCTATTTATAAAGGTCATAACTAAAAAGAATTCTTCATAAAGTAATTTTATAAAATTTTATAAGTACTCAAAGATCTTTCCTTCTAAACCTCTTTTTGAAATATTCTTAAGATTAAATACAAGACTTTATTCTCCTTCTGAAAAATCAAAAGTTAAAAAAAATATGAAGTATCACAATTTATTTCCCCTTCTTATGATCCTTTATCAATATCACATAAGTCTTCTTATTGTAATGTGATGTGGATACATTGTTCAAGTACGATATGTGATATTTATTTCCTTTTTTTGAGGATGTATGTAGTAAAAGCAATCAAATTTTTAGATACTATATTTTTATAAATTATTTGTAGTTAATTCTTGAAGCTTTATGCTTCTTTTTGTAAAGGCATTTAAAATGTTACCTATCCAAGTTTTTCATAGTGTAAACGAAAGGAAGATATTAAGTTAGAAAGTTTTATTAATTTTTTATGAAGATTATTTTCTTCTTGTTTTCATTCAGATGCCTCATATTTTTTAAAATTTTATTGGAATTTATAGTTTCATTGAAGAATATCATAATATATTTAGTAAGTTTAATCTTCTTATTTTAAAATATTTTTACTTTAATAATTGGCTAAGATTTAATATTGACTTGGTTTATAAGTTTTTCATTTTTTTAATGAGTATTTTACTTTTTTCTTTTTTCTTTTTCAACTTTGGAGAAAGAATTGTATTTTTTGCTTTCAACTTGTAATCGTGGAAGAGAATTCCTAAATGATTAGAAGTTGATATCCTGGTTTTAATTTATTAATTTTAATATTTAACTTTATTAATTTATTAATTTTATCCTGCTTTCAACTTGTCTTTGAATATCTTTTATCAAGTAAAAGTTTGTTCTTTATAACACTTCTTCATGATTGTATGAAATATTATCTAGATTATCTGAAGTGTCCATTAATCCTTTTCTTCTTTTAAAAGGTAGAATAATCAATCACAAAAAGGAAGGGTTGAATTGTGACATCAAAAAAAATTCTTTTATCATCTTTTTTAAGGAAATAAATTTCTAATGGTAGAAGAATTGTTGAAAAAGATAAGAAAGTAATGGTAAGCTTTATAAGGATGAAGTTTCTACTGAGAGAAAGAAGTGAAAAAGCATAGTATCAATTTGTATTTTTCAATTATACAATGAAACATGTATTTATATTAGAGATCATTGGTACAAGAGTTATTTACCAAGATATTTGGAACATATATATAAAAAACCTTATATGAATATGATCTTAAACATATTTTAGGGATTCTAAAAAAAAAGTTATTTGATAACTTAAAAATATGATCTTTATACAGATAAAGTTATTTTTCTTGACTATAATATTAGTAGAAGAGGTATTGAAATGGATCAAAGTAATATAAGGATGGTGGACACTTACCATTGTCTAACAAGTGAGGAGCTTTCATCGACTTGCAAGCTTTTATAGAAGATTTGTAAAATTGTCAGAAAAATTCATAAGAATGTAAGATAAAATATGGAAAGAATGATAAAATAATATATAAATTATGCTAATAAGGGAAGAAGTAAATGATTTTAGATCTCAAGATTTGGTCTAGTTTCATCTTAAAATGAAAAAATTTCAAGGAAATCGACACTCATTCCAAAAAAAGATGGATCTTTGAGTCTTAGGAAAAATTAATGATAATGTTTATAAGCTCAAATTTATCGATAAGTATGAAATTAGTGGTTCCATCAATATTTGACTTATCTCTCTACTTTGATGTAGATAATGAAGAGTTGCAAATTATTATATTTTAAAAGAGGAAATGATATAAAACTAAATACTATTCTTGCATGAACAAATTCAAGTAAAGAAAGATTTGATTTTAAATGAAGGCCTATCAACAAGAGAAAGGATAAAAATATCCATCATAATTTTTATTTATTTTAAATTTTTTTATTACGAAGATTATATCTTTATTACTATTATAAAATCTTATGTTGTAAATTTTTTTTATGAGATTGATAATTTAAATTCATAAAGTTTCAAATTTATACTTCGATCCAAGTATATTGTTGTATAAATTTATTATTTTTTATGGTTAAATAAAAAATTTAAATAAAAAATTATATTTTATATAAATTTATTAGCTATTTGTTCTTATCATGTAATTGAATCTATCTTATTTTTTAATAATTTTTTATTAACTTAAAACATGAAAATTGAATCATCTTGATAAAAAAATTATTTTAATAAATTTTTATCATATTTAAATTTATAATAATATATTATATTATATCTTAAAAAATCAGCATATAAATAAAAAATAAATTAATAGATTAATTATTTTATATGTATTAATTTAACCTATATTTGAACTTGATTATTTTAAAATAATTTATAAAATAAATTTTAACTAAATTAAAAGTAAAAATTTCAGCATATATATTTAATATCCAGTTTTACATATTCAATTTGATGATAATTACCTTTTTATTCGGTAATAATTTTTCAATAAATTTTATTGAAAATTCATTCATTCAATTAATATATAATGTATTTAATATGCATATAATAAAATTGTGTTGTGAATTTTATTGTAGATTTTTTTATTTATTATATATACTATATATAAGCAGTCCTATCAATAATATAGCTTGTATTGTCTTAGAAGACCTTACATTAATGTACTTTAAAATAAAAGTTAAGCCTATATACATATGCAATTTATATGAATTGTGTTAAGATACATTCGAGTTTTCTTAGATAAAAGTAAGTTTTATAAAATAATTATTTAAATAATAATATAAAATAATATAATTTTGAAATATTCTTGATATTTATATTAGATATTAAATTTTTAATTTTTTGTACCAATATTTTCAATAAATGTTATTAATATGAAAATTCATTTATTAGTAAATATTAATCATATTTTAAAGTTAATAAATTATTATATTCGATAAATATTTCATATAACACTATATAATTTTATTTATTGTATATAAAATAGCATAACTTAATTTATTTAATATATAAAATGTGCTATAAGTCATATACTATGTATATCTGTATTTCATTTAATTATTTATTGTAAATGAAATCTAATTTATGATAATTAAATAGGTAAAATCAAAATATTATATTTTTATATATATATTTAAGTTTAAAATTTTTATAATTGGTTATTTAAAATAAATATTAAAAAAATAAGACTTAAATTATTATTTTTATTTATCAATTAGATGTGTTGTTAAATACGCATTTGAATTTTTTCATTTGAAAAATATATCTTAAAATATTTTTCAAAATATTAATAAAAAATAATTTTTTATTATATATTGTAGTTTTCATTTCTATACCTTACCAAAAAAAAAATAAGAACTTTAAAAAAAATTGTTTACAATTCTGAACACTAAGAATATATTTGGAGATAAGGATAATAGGATAGTATATGCTAATTTTTTCCATCGTATTTTATTTTTTGTATTTATTTAATTAATAAGGTATTATAGTATCACATATTTACTTTTTCGGAGCTTTTTTAATAATAATAATAATAATAATAATAATATAATTATTAATATTAATATTATTATCATTGATGTTTAGTTTGTTATTTTTCATCTTCTCTCTCGTTTATCTTGTTGGATTCTAATTTTTTTTTTCTATCATTCATGCTTTTCTCTGTCTTATTTGACATCTTGTTTTCAATTTTTTAAAATTTAATAAAATAAAGTTAGGATTGCACATTATTTAATAATTTTTAATCTTTTTTATTTATTTTATAAAAAGAGTTAATAAATAATAAATTAAAATTTGATTTAATATAATTATATCTAATTTTAAAAATTAATTATTTAAATATAATTTATATAATAGAATCATCTTAAACATAGAAATAAAATAACATATTATTTTTTTTTATCATGATATATAAAATATGATCAGTTATGTTTTTATCTTATCATGTTCTTATCGTATTATATATATTAATATCATATCCTAATAAATTAAAATAAAAAATAAAAAATATTTATTTAAATACTATATATTATATTTCATAAATATAACATTTAATATTGTCGTGGATTCATACGCATAGTTAATATATAAATATCAAATTATATTTTTAAATTAAAAATTTTCTTAAATTTTTCTATATCTTCCTTTTAATAATGTTTTTATAAATATCATTAATTTTGAGTTTCTATTTTTATTTATTCCTTTTAGTAGGAAGCATTATCTCATCTTCAATTAAAAATATCTATATAAGCCAATAAAATTAGATTAATGGTGAAATGTTAGAAATTAGGATAATTTACATGAGATTTTAGATTCAAATTTTATTATGTTTTTATTGTAAAAAAATTAAAAATATCTATATACAATTTTTATCATTTGTCGTGTTTTATTTTTTCTTAAACTACAATTATGAAATATTCTCAATTTTAATATATTAAATTTCTTCTATTTTTTTATTTTCAGTTTTAAACAATGTTATTGAATCTTGTATATTTCTCATTTTCGTATTGTGTTTAACCTTTTCAACCATATCATGTTAAATAAATTTAAAAATATGAACAATAATATACAAACTAATAAGAATATCAACATAATAATTTATTTTTATTCATAATTATCATCCTTATAATTTTTTTCAAGATAAATAATTTAATAAATATTGAATTTAATAATAAAAACAACAATAATAATAATAATATTATTATTATTATTATAATAGTAATAATAATATTTATAAAATTGAAGAGAAAGTTTTACCATTTATAATGATTCTATCCAACTTAAATAAGATTTTGATAAAAATACTTATAATTTAAAAAAATATTTGCAGTGTGAAAAATATATAAACTTTGCTTCAAAACTTTTAAAAATTTATTTAACACAAATATCATACAATAAACTTTTACTGTTTTACATGAAAATATGATATGAATGCTATTTTAAAATAGCTAATGATTATGCAATGTTTAACTATGTATTGTAACTTTTAATATTCTTACATTTTAATTTTAAAATAAATTATTTATATATATAAATAAATTTATTTAAAATCATGATGATATATTTTGTTAAATTTATTTTATAATATCCTTTTATAAATTTTTAAAAAATTATAATCTAAATTATTTAAGCTAAATATTCTATTATAAAAAAAAATTATATTTTTTTATCATAAAAATATTATTATAAAAGAAAGAAGATTTCAATCTTATAATAATAATAAAAAAATCCAATTAAGTATGATTTGAATATTGGATTGCATGAGAATATAAATCATGACATAGATGATTTTCTAAAAAAATATCAGTATCTCTTTATAATCATCCTTAATGCATTTTCTGAATGTTTTGATCATGTGTCATACCATTCACTCTAAAGCTAAGGAATCTACTAGAATAGAAAGATCTTTCATGGTGGCGCTACACATGCCAGCCAAGAACTTCATGTAAGCATTGACCTTCCGCCATTATGAAATCCATTTTGTCATCTACATAAAAATTATATATAAATAATTTAAAAATTATTTTAGATATAAGTGTTAAAATAATTATAAAAATTAATTATTTTTAATTATATGATAATTATAATTAAATGATAATATATTTTTTTATATTATGTTATTCTTGGTGTATTTAATTAAATTTTAAATATTTTAATTTAATTCTATCATATAATGCACAAAATCATATCAAATTTTAAAATGAAAAGAAAGAAATTTGTAATTTAAATTTCTCTTGAAAAATATAATGTAACTCTATTTTTTATATAATATAAAAAACGATGAATGTAATTCTATTTTAAATTGAAATAGTATTTTCTTGTCCTAAAATGTATAAAAAAAGAATTATCCCGGTTGCTGTCAGATTTTTTTGTCCATCCTCGTGGCAGAGTTCCAGTGGGAAGCACCACAAAATATTGGACACAATGTCGTCACAGTTAGGTGTGGTTACAGAAAATGACCTCATTCTCGTATTTATTGTTTTTTATGATATGATGTATGAAATAAATAAAATTGGGAAAGCTAATAATACTTTGCTAATACAGTCTTTTAAATAATTTTTAATTATAAATTGAAAATTAAATTAAATTACAATGTATATTATTAATACACATTAAATTTTATAATAATTATTTTAAAAACTATATATATTAGAATTTTTAATTGATTAACATAAATTTTTTTATATTAATAATATCCAAAAATTAAATTTATTAAAATTCAAAAAATAATTTGAATCTGATTTTTATTTAGATATATTAAATTCAATATATAAGTTAACTAAAATATATGAAATATATAAAAGTTAACTGAAAGTTTCAAGATGAAAATTGAGAGTTCAAATATGATAAATTAGGAATTTAATTATAAATATTTGATAAAATTAATTATTAAATTAACTGATAAATATAAAATAATAAATAAAAATATAATTATTTAATAGATAAAAAATAATAAAAGTGATCCAAAATATATTAAAATTTAATTAAATAAAATATATTATTTTTTAAATAAAAACAAGCTTTTTTATTATTCACATAAATATTTAAATAACAACATTTTATGATAATATAAAAATAAAGAATTAAAATTTATAATATTATTATTAAATAAACAAATTGTATTAAATTTATAAAAATAAATAAATAAAAATTTAATTATGAAGATATACTTAAGATAAAAAGACTCAAAAGAGAAAAAAAAGTCAGTTAAGAATTGAAAAACTTAAACTTACTTGAAATAGTATTTTAAAAATATTATTGTCTATCTCTAAAATATCCCTATCAACAAAAATAATTATTTTATTAAATAAAGTAGAAATATTTTAAGATAATTTTAATATAATACATTTCCAAACACATTTTTTTCTATTATTTATTATTTAAAATTGTGATGATGTAAGAATTAAAATATATTTAATATTTTAGTTTTAATTAATTTTTAAAATTTATTTAAAATATTTAGAAATATTTAAATTTTATTAAAAATGTTTATTATATTTGTTATATATGAAATATATTTTTATTATATTTTAATATTGAAAATCATCTTAAGAATGATTCTCACACATCAACCATTAATCTCTTTTTAAATTAATTATCTAAATTAAAAATAAAATAAAAGTTAGTTGTTTTTTATTTTTCTATAATTGGAATCAATATTATCTTTTTACTATATTTTTTATTTTTATATTAATTATAATTTTAAAATACATATTAATTAATTGTTAAAGGTCAAATTAAATACATAATTTTTTTTATTAGTTGTATTATTATTATTATTAAAATGAAAATGAAAATTAAAAAATGATAAAATATTAAATAAAAAATTATAATTCTTGTTTTTAAATAAAATAATTTGAAATTACTAAATTTTATGTATTTAGATGATGAATTTTTTTTAAAAATATTATAAATATTTATTTGAATAATTTTTATGTTGAATAAAAAAATTTCAAATAATACCTATTTAAAAGAATTTATAAAATTATTTATTTTATTTTTTTATTAAAATATTGTCCATAAATTTTTTATATTTTAATTTTTAATATTTACTTATTTTTATTCAACAATTATTAAAGTTTTAAATTTTTTTATCCAAATATAAGAAAAGAAAATAAATTTTAACTAACAATAGAAAATATGAATAACATTCACATTTTTAAAAATTATTTTATATTAATATTTTTTAGAACTAATTAAAATATAATCAAAGTTAATATATTTAAAATTTAAATTGTATATATTTATAATTTTACAAATTAAAAATATAGAAAAATTTTTAATAGTACAGAAAAATTTAAAAAAAATTAGCGACTGAATTTAACTAGTATTTTTAATTTATTATTTTATTATCAATATTTTAATCTTAAATTCAGTAATTAAATAAAAAAATTATTTTTTTAATTATAATAATCATGAATCATACATCAATCTCTAATTACGATTGAATTTTTAAAAGTTACTGTATTCGATCACAATTGCAAATTTTTAATTTTTTAGTAATGAGAAATTAAAACTAATAATATCTAAAAAATTTAAATCAGAAAATAAAAATAGTAAAACTTAAAGTTAAAATTAAATATAAATAAGAAATTAAAATTTTGATTAAGTTTTATTATTATTATTGATTATATATATATATATGTATATATATATATTTAAGGATCATATTTGTTTCCTTTCTCACTTGGCATCGAAATTTTCTATTTTTGTTTAAATTATTCTTATATTAAACAGAGAATCATTACTCATTATGCATAAGTGGTGTGCCTTACTTATTATGCTTTACTGATTTCGCTTAGTAACATTTTTTTGTTCTTTTCTTAACTTATACAAGGTGTGACTTTTCTAGATAAGAGAATGAGAACACAAAGCCTTTAATATAGTAGTTTGTTTCCTTTACCGAAGTAAACGATTTCACATGTTGGAAAATATCCTCTCATTCAGATAAGAGAATCGATTGACCGTTGTATTGTTATTATTGTACGCTAAATCTGGTCTTTTTTAAGATATTAGGCAAGTATATCGATATAATGTTATTCTTTTATTTAAATAATAGGTATCTTACTTTATTTAAATAAAGAATATCTACAATATAATAAAACTAATTTTCAACGACAAATTTTTATATATGATATAACGTTGTGTTTGAACAATATTTGTTAGCTCTCATTACTTGTTAAGCATAATAATGGTAATATCAGTAAATCCCAAGACAATTTTTAGATAATTAAGTTTGTTATATATGTTAATTAAAATTTAATTTTTAATCAAAGTTATAAAAAAAAATCTTAAAAGAGATAAAAATTTTAATAATCTAAAATCTGAAAAATTTTTCTGTAATTGTTGGGTGAATTAATGATATATTGATTAAAAAAATCATACAATAGTACTAATCAGAGCAATTAAAAATTTAAAACAATAAAAATATGAAAGTAAAGCAGGGTATTATATTTACGGAGCAAAGGGTTAATTAGTATGTAATGTGTAATGTGTACAAATTTTATTCTAATTAACGATCCAATAAATTAAAGGCGTGTACAATGAAAATGCGACATCTATATCTTTACATAATATGCGAGGACCTATTTTTTTTTTTTTAAACTACCTACTTTATTTTTAATTTAATTCACTATTTTATTTATTTATTTGTTTGCCTAACAATATTTTTTTCCAAATTAAAGAAAAACGAATTTTATGTATCATATGAGCTCTTTGAAGTTATTTTTACGGGTTTATCATTTTTTTTAAAATTATTTTTTAACATATAATTTTTACAAATTAATTAAAATAATTAAGATGGATAAAGTTTATAAATTAAACTTTTGACCAAACCTATTTATTAATTAATTATTATCATATTAATCTTTTGTGTTAAGTACAAAATTAAAATATATTAATAATAACTCAAATAATTAACATTTAATATATTCAAATTACATTATTACCCAACATACTTAGGGCATGAGTGCAATTATTCCTTGAATAATATTAAAATAAATTATAAATTTAATATCCTAATTTTATGAAAAACTAATATGACGCATGTAATCTTATAATATTAAACTAATTTTTTCTATTGTTTACTATAAAAAAATTTATGATCTATTGTAGAGCTATCTTATTTGATGAATCGTTCTTGGATGTTGTACGTAGACTTTGATCAATCATAATCGTCCGTGGACTCAAAAAATAATTTTTTTTTAAAAACAAAATATCATTTTAAATTCAAAAAATATATAATATAATGTATGTGTATTTAGTGAGATCGGTAATTAACATCATATCACATAAAGTATATAAAAAATTATATAGATTTTACCTTATCATAATCTTATATTAACTAAAATAATTAATTTTTTATAAAAAAATATTATTTTAAATGTATCAAATGTTGAAATATAATAAAAAAAATATATATAATACCAATTAAAGTTATATTAATAAGTGATATATAATCTAGTAATAAATACTTAATAAAATTGATGATTATAACATGACTGATGCATGAATTATATAGAGTTCAACTTATAAAAATTATGGATTAACTTCAAAAAATTATTTTTTATAATTATTTTAAATACTTTCAACGTTAATGCATAATAAATAAGATAATGTACAAATTGACGTTATATTAATATTCCATTATAATTTTTAATAAATTTTTTAATAAGTACATAATAAAATTGATTATTAACATGATATTGTATGAACTATGTAAAAGATTATTTAAACTTTAGTTTATCATAATTGTATATTGATTATAAATTTTTTTTATAAAAAAATGTTGTTTCAAATGCATTGACTATTGAGATGGAATGAAGAAAATATAAGCAATGCAAAATTTATTAATAAATACTTAATGAAATTAATTAATGTGACATTGAGTGAACTATGTAAATTTTAACTTTTCACAATTATGCGTTAATCTAAAAAATAATTTTTTTAATAATCATTTTAAATACATTGAGGATCAAAATACAATAAAAAAATAAAATATAAATTAACATTCTATCAACAAACTATTGTAATTTTTTAATAAGTACTTAACGAAATTAGAATTCAACATCATGTAATATAAACTATATAGAAAACTATATAAATTTTAATGTTGTTGAAATATCCTAAAGAAAATATATAACATAGATTCATATTCTATAGATAAATAATATGTAATTTGCTAATAAATACTTAATGAAATTGATAATTAACATGATATTGTATAGGTGATATAAATTTTAACTTATCACACTTATGTATTTATTTGAAAAAAATTAATTTTAATTTTATAATTATTTTAAATACATTAACCGCTTAAATATGTGTGAATGTTGTGATAATATAAGATATAATACAAATCGATGCTTTATCAACCAACAATCGTAACTTTTTAAAATATAAAATTAATATTTTATGTGATGTTGCATGAAAACAAACTATGTTGTGATAGTTTATATGAGATCATGTATTATAGACAAGATGCAATACAAATCAATACTTTATCAATCAACAATCGTAATTCTTTAAAATACAAGATTAATATTTTATGTGACGTTGCATGAAAACAAATTTTTCATTAATTTAAACTTCCATATAAAGGAAAAAGAAATATCATTAAATATAAAATTAATTATAAATTATTTTTGAATTGTAAACATGACTATATTTATTTTTGAAAATCACTACCAATTTCCCTTCACATAAACAAGCAAATTTCCTTCTTATTTTAATGTGATTAATTTAAAAATTATTTTTACGATGCACAGGTGAATTATATATATATATATAACTATCGATTTTCACTTTTAACCGTACCAAGGCAAGAGCTAAAGCAATCGTTTCTATTTCCATTTCCACCACCATTCTTCCAAGTGTGTTCTCTCCCTCTCTACCAATATATATAACACACGCACACACACATGACACAACACAAACACAAACACGCAGTCTCACATAACACCAAATCTCATCTTCATCATCAACCATAGCCCGCTCTTTCTCTCTCTTAATCTCTCCCAATTCTCTTTTTCCTTCGATCTATGAATATTCTAGATTTCTATAATCCGTTATTCCCTTTGGATTCCGATTCATATCAATAAAATTCAATCAGGTTCGATCCTCAATCCTAGAAAGAAATGGAAGCTTTGGTGGATGAATCTAGAAGAGTCTGAAACAGGAAAAATGCCAGCGTTAGCGCACGGGAATCACCAATTCAGTAGCAATGGGTCATCGCCATCGAATGGATTCTGGTCCAAGAATCGTGACGATGTTAGCTACCATCAGCTCCATAAGGTACTCGATCCAATTTTTTGTTTTTATATTTTTATTTAATTTTTTTAAGAATCGTTTTTATTAGTCCCGAGATTTGTTTATTTTGTCAATTAGGGTGGTGCTGGGTCACCGTTTTCTATTGGTTGTTAGGCTGTTAATAATGCATTGTTTGACTTTGTATTGGATCTTGCAGGTGAAACAATTCGCTCATTGATTGCTTTTATTGGGGGTGTGGGATTGTTATTGTTGGATTTTTCTTTTGATTCGGTTGTTTGTGGTTGACGAATGGAAATTCAGTTTCCTTCTTTGTTCACATCACTGTGCCTGGTGGAGTTATATAAAATAAAAGTGATGTTACATGTGAATCTCTAATATTTCAAGTTGAGTAATATACTAATATGTATCATTTTTTTAAACAAGCATTGCCTTGCTAGAGAATGAGATTCTTGTTACTTTTTTTTAGCTGAGGCAATGAGTTTTCAATGGTTGTTGTAAGCAAATTGTGGGAACAAAGGTGGAAGAAAAGGAATGAGCATCCACTGGAAATGATATTAAGTTACAGAAATAGGATTTTGGCCTGAAGATGTGCTGTGCATGTTACCTTTCTGTTTTTTTTTTCTAATTTTTATATTTTTCTGAGGTTAGACTGTGATTTGTGACGTGTTTTGTTGTGTCTTGTTTTCTTGTGTAGTTCTGGTGTGAGCTGTCACTGCAGGCTCGGCGTGAACTCTTGAGGATAGACAAGCAAACCCTTTTTGAGCAGGCGCGGAAAAATATGTACTGCTCCAGGTGTAATGGGTTACTTCTTGAAGGCTTTTTGCAGATTGTTATGTATGGGAAATCTTTGCAGCAAGAGGGAGCTGCTATGCACTTTCCTTGCAACGGACCTGGAGGCTTGAAAAACCAAAATAACGGTGGATCATCCATCTTTAATGGTGTTCAGGATGAAATTCAAGATCCAACTGTCCATCCTTGGGGAGGTTTGACCACTACACGTGAGGGTTCATTGACACTTATGGACTGTTACTTGTATTCAAAATCTCTGAAAGGACTGCAAATTGTAAGTGCAACACAATAGTATAGGATTCTCATGTATCTCTTTTCTCGGTTTGGTATCTTAACTTTTCCTCGTATCAGGTATTTGATGGGGCACGTGCAAGGGAACGGGAAAGAGAACTGCTTTATCCTGATGCCTGTGGTGGAGGAGGCCGTGGTTGGATAAGCCAAGGAATAGTGAGTTATGGCAGAGGGCACGGGACAAGGGAAACCTGTGCCCTGCACACTGCCAGACTTTCATGCGATACACTGGTGGACTTTTGGTCAGCGCTGGGAGAGGAGACAAGGCAATCTCTTCTAAGGATGAAGGAGGAAGATTTTATCGAGAGACTCATGTACAGGTGTCTATCTATTTGTACACTCGACTAGATAAGTACAGCTTGTTATGAGTGGAATAATAATATAAATTCTTGTCCTAGAAGCAGTTATACAGTTGAAACTTGAAACTGATATACAAGGGATGTGAATCTGAGACACGCATCTGAGGGGCGTAACTGTCCTGAGTACGGCCTCTTCACCAGGATCAAATATTTTGTTCCTCTAAAAATCTGACGAAGAAAAAAGAATAAAAAGGTTTTTGCTGTTTGCTATTCTTACCATTCATATGCAAGTAATTTGTAATGGATTAGATATCTTCCAGATTAGAGGACAATTGAGCTGTTGGCTTGATCTCAAAAAAGTTGAATGGTGAAACTCTTATCATAGACATGGATTTCCGAATTGGATCAGCAGCTTACATCAAATGCAGTAAATGAAGAGTAAATGTTGCTGCATTAATGGAAATGCTTGTCAGTTACATAATCAGGCAGATGAATGGGACATATTTTTGTGATTCATGGACTTTTAAGTTTTAAGATGAACTCTTAGAATATTGTCATGGATAGACTGTATGAGTAGAGCAACTTATTTTAAGTTGGTCGGTGATGCAAGGTCTTCAGTTCTTCTCAGCTGAATATGCATACATTCTGTCTACTTTCATGTGGTCCTCAAGCTCACCAATGAATGGGGCAGCCAAGGGCTGGATCTATATTTCATGCCTTGCCACCGCCTGTCTGCTTTCGAAGGTTTTGTCCTTAGTCTTGCTTAGGATAGTTTAGATATTCAAACCATTACCTCAAATGGTTACAGTGCTTGCTAGAATTATGAGTATGACATCAAGACCTGGAGACGGAGAATGATTTAGATTGTTTTTGGGAAAGCTTTCCTTTCTGACATAATGGAAGGTAAGGTCAATTGGATACTGGGGCTTTCTGGATGTAAATGAGTAATTGGAAAAGAAGCATGTTATGTTAAAGACTGTTGCAAGTATAGAAAACTAATAAGTCTTGCGAATTGTGTACGGAAGCCTTGACCTTAACGTCAAGGGGGATTAATTGGGAATTGATTCTGTAGAATTGGTTGGAGCTTGAGCTTTAATGACAGAAGATGTTCATAGTATTCCTCTAGTATTTAGTATAAATTTGGTGTACAGGCAGGGGTGTTTTTCTCAGTGTGTCATGTTACGGTCATTTTGCACTGTCTTTCCTCTGTCTATCTTTCTCAACATGGTATCGAAGTCTCTATGTCCAATTGGTTTAGAATTCACCCCTTTTGTGTTCCTCATAACTAAGTTGAATTTCTGCACAAGGTTAAGGGGGATTGTGCTTTTTTATGCCTCCCTAACCATTCTTGGAACTCACCTATACTTTAAGAATATGGTATAATCGTATCACATCTCTTAAATACTGAAGCTGTTATGAAGATGTCCAATAATTCTTTTAGATGTGTAACAAAACAATTGGATATTGGGTACTTGGTGGACGTTAGACATGGATAATAAGATAAGAAAGTATGATGTTAATTGAGTTGTTTTCATAATCATGAATATGGCAAAGATAATTCATTGATAAGCTGTTTCCAGGATTGAACCTAACTGCATGGTGATTGAGTTACTTATATCAAGTGTTTAGGTAATTATATTAGCACAATGATGTCCACTGACCCTCGTGTGAGGGGATGCCGATTTGTTTGTAAGGAGATTTGTTGAAAGGCAACCTAGCTTGAGTATGCATAGTTTAGATTTTTACATGGGATGTGAGTTAAGAGACAAAGAAACAATAAAAAGATTGAATTATGGTTTTGTAGATCTAGATTTGGTTGGGTTGAGACTTGTGGATAAGGGTTTAGGGTTTGTAGGTACATTGCTTGGTTGAATATTAATGCTAATTAAAATATGTATTAGCAATGCTCACTTCTTAAGTTTTGGCATGATAAAGTTTATTGTCACCATTTGAACTAGATGTGAAGCCATGTTTGATGTTTCAGTGCTGTGTATGTGTGTGTGTGTGAAATTATGTTTTAGATTTGCTAAAAGATTACCCTCTATCTATCAGGTTTGATAGCAAGAGATTTTGCAGAGATTGTAGAAGAAATGTTATTCGAGAATTCAAAGAACTAAAAGAACTGAAGCGCATGCGCCGAGAAACTCGTTGCACCAGTTGGTTTTGTGTCGCTGATACTGCCTTTCAGTATGAGGTGTGACTTCCATATTTCTATGATGTGAATTCTGTTATCATTGGGATTTCAATAGGTGTCTTTATAGTAATATTCTCATGAAAATGGAAGTTTTATCAAGCTACCTCTGAGGAGTAGAGTTGATATTTTTTCCTAACTCAATACATTTGCTTTTGTCAGGTATCTGATGACTCAATTCAAGCTGATTGGCGCCAGACCTTTGCAGATACTGTGGGATCGTATCACCACTTTGAGTGGGCTGTGGGGACAACTGAAGGAAAATCTGACATTTTGGAATTTGAAAATGTTGGAATGAATGGATGTGTTCAAGTCAGTGGCCTAGATCTTGGTGGTTTGAGTGCATGCTTCGTCACCCTCCGAGCTTGGAAGCTAGATGGACGCTGCACTGAACTTTCTGTTAAAGCTCATGCATTAAAAGGTCAACGGTGCGTACACTGCAGGCTAATTGTAGGGGATGGTTATGTTACAATCACAAAAGGGGAAAGTATCAGAAGATTCTTTGAGCATGCTGAAGAGGCAGAAGAAGAAGAGGTAGTTCAAGTTTTGCTTCGGAAATTAATGCCTTGCTATGGTCCATAATTCTTGCAATTTAAAAAGCGTTTGTGGAATTTTGTCTAAGTTCCATTGGTTAATTATACAATAATATGCTTCTAGGATGATGATTTGATGGACAAAGATGGAAATGAGCTTGATGGAGAATGCTCCCGTCCTCAAAAGCATGCAAAGAGCCCTGAACTTGCTCGAGAATTTCTTCTAGATGCTGCTACTGTTATATTTAAAGAACAGGCAAGCTTTGCTTTAATGTTATCACTTAATAGTCTGTCATTTCTCCTGCCACGGTTATCTTTATATGGTCTTTCTAGTTTTGAGGTCTTTCTTCAATAATTATTTAAGGATATTATGGTAGTCTTCACATATTGGTTAGGTAATAATGCTCAGTATGGGGGGAAATCAACATTAATGAATGAAATGTTATATTGGTTAGGTAATAACGCTCAGTTTGGTTTTAGTATAGCATTAGATGTTGTAAACATAACATTGAACTCTTATCTTTTGCCTCTGTAATATGGAAAAAATTGTGTGAATTACACATACTATGTTTTTTTTTCTCTTTTCTTCTACCAGACTTTTTGGCTTAATAAACATAAATAGCGATGGTAAATTTGAGTTTTTCTTAAGTTCATGTTCCTGAGGTTTTCTTCAATGACTCCTGAAATGAGCGGAGAACTGTGAAATAGGGAATGCATTTTGATAGGGGACTGGTATCCAAGAGTACTAAAAAAGAATAATTCTTTATTGCTAAACCCCTAAGATTCTGACCCAGCCACTATGTGAAACTGAAATGTAGAGTTAAGGGAGAATTTTACAAGTAATCTTCACTAATTCTGAATTTTCGAGAGACGCATTGGACTCCAATTACAGAATTCTTCTCAACATTATCCACACCCAACTCTATCCTATTACCTTCTATATATCCTACTGTACATTTGTCTTAGAGGGTCTATCACATTTGTGATTTCACTATTCTGTCGAGAAGACATGTCTGTTGATTTATTATTGTTTCACAAATGTTAACAAGGAATTTTATTTTAGATTGGAATGAAGTTGAAGCAACTTTAGAACAACCTGCATAAATTTCATTGGGAGATAATCTGGTTACATCCTGATTCTAAATATAGAAAACAAATTTGCCATTTGATTTGAGATAAAGTGATAGATTAGTTAATAACAATGAAAGAATATGTGCTAGGCTTAATCATAATTTGTGGGATCTTTGGCTCAATAGCTGTGATTTCCAATTGAAATTTTGCAATCTACCTGAAGCTAGTGTATTCTATGGTTGTTTGGAATGTTTTGCAGTTTGCAATGGCCTTGGTTGTCATGTGTTTATGTGAATCAGTTTTGTTTAACTGCTAACTGAGTAACCATGTCTTATCCTTTCAGGTTGAAAAGGCTTTCAGAGAAGGAACGGCACGCCAAAATGCACACAGTATATTCGTTTGTCTTGCACTAAAACTTCTGGAGGAGCGAGTTCATGTAGCCTGCAAAGAAATCATTACATTAGAAAAGCAGGTCTTAATTATTATGCTTTTATTAGGAATGCTTACTTTTTCTTTTTTGAGATTTTACTTCCTAAATCCTAAACCTATGTTATTTTTACAGATGAAACTTCTAGAAGAAGAAGAAAAGGAAAAGCGTGAAGAAGAAGAACGCAAGGAGAGGAAAAGGACAAAAGAAAGGGAGAAAAAGCTTAGGAGAAAGGAAAGACTAAAAGGAAAGGAGAAAGATAAAGAAGGTAAGTGTTCAGAATCAGCCAATGTTCCTGGATCTCCTGAAGTCTCAAAGGAAGAATTGTCTCCATCTGCTGATATAGAGCAACATAATTCTAGTAGATGTATGGATTCAGTCATTGTAACAGAAGGTGATTATCCTAAAATCCAAGATGAAGACTTCTCTAGAGAGTGTAGTACTTTGTGTACACAAGACTGCTCTTATGATGATTCTGAGGGAGACATTGCTAATGCTCAAGACCATTCTTATTTTGATTGTGATGGAGATATTGCAAATGCACAAGACAGGAATAATACTCCTACAGTTGAACAATCAAAGTATTATCGTCAAAGAGTTAGATTTAGGAAAGAATTTCAACTGGATGCACCTACAAAGTGGTCTGACAGGCGCCATACTGTAGTTGTTTCTGAAAATAGTAAGACGGTAGGAAGATTGGAGCCAAGACACTATGGAGATAATTTTGGAACTTCTTCCAGGGGAATCAACGGATTGAACAGGCAATCAAGAATAAATGTTGCAAAATCCAATGGTCGAAATATTGGTCATAAGTGTAGTGAGAAGTTCTATAGTTCCAACGGCCGGATGAGTGACAAATATGATTTCCATTCATGCAGTTGTAGCCTGAATAATAGATTGAACAGAGTTAGTTGGGAGACAAAACCTGCTAATAAGTCTCAACCTACAATTGGTACGTCTAAGCAATTTTATCGTGGAAGCAAGTATAATCATGGAGACTTCATGCATGAGAGTAATGGAAGACCCAAAAGCAGAGTCATCTCAGGGAACAATCCTGGTAGGGATTTGCCTCAATCAAAGAAAGTTTGGGAGCCTATGGAGTCACACAAGAAGTATGCTCGAAGTCATTTAGACTTTGATGTTACATTGGGGTCCACAGGTCAACGGTTTCAGTTTAGTCCGGTGATGTCATCTGTTGATGAAGTTGGTGATCCAGGTGAAATAGATGATGAGGATAGTAATTTGAAGAGAAGTGGAATGGCTGAAGACTGTCAGGATGATCTTTATGCAGAAGCTGAAGGATCTTCCAGCTCCACAGAAATTGCATCTGAGGAACCTGGAATCTGTCTTGTGGGTGGCCCTGCCTTGAGCAGTTCTTCTGATCCCAGTCCAGGTAGCACTTCGAGTTCCGATAACTGCTCATCATGCCTAAGTGAAGGTGATAATAACACAACCTCTTCAAACCGTGAAAATATGGAATCCTCAACATCTGATTCCGAAGATGCTAGCCAACAATCTGAAGTAAGAGATGGTTCAACCTGCATTGGTAATGGCTTGTCTGGCTCTCATGAAGCTGGAATGGAGAAAATCCATAATGCAAATGACGAGGGCTTGGCAAGCAGGTCACTGTTTGGTCCATCCTTGGATGCAGCCGGAGGTGATGCATTGGGCAAACCTGTGATGAAAATTGCCCATAATTTTGATTGTGGGTTTTCCTCTACTAATTTGTGTTCTCAACTTCAAAGCGTGCGTCCTCCAGTGCGTCCTCCAGTGCCAAATCAAAATATACAATTTCCAGTGTTTCACACTCCTTCAGCAATGGGTTATTACCATCAAAATCCAGTTTCATGGCCAGCAGCTCCCACAAATGGGTTGATGCCCTTCCCACATTCAAATCACTATTTATATGCTGGCCCTCTTGGATATAGCTTAAATGAGGACCCACGCTTCTGCTTGCAGTATGGTGCCTTACAGCAACCAACACCTCTATTTAACCCTGCTGCTATTCCAGTTTATCAGCCAGTTGCCAAAGCCAAAGGCTTAAATACAGAGGAACTGACTCTAATGTCTAAGCCAGCATCCATGCAAGGGCATCTGAATGGTACTCCTGTAGAAGGGGTTGTTCCAGCCAGAACTAAGTCCAAACAAGCAGCATTGAATGGTGAAATTGGACATGGTAATTCTGCCAAGTTACAAGACAGTGATTTTTCCTTGTTTCATTTTGGTGGCCCTGTAGCCCTTTCAACTTGTCGTAAATCGGCTACCGAATCTCCAAATGGCGACAATATTGGAGATTTCAACCCAAAAGGTTCAGCTGATCAAGTTGAGAAAGATCATGGTTGCAATAAAAAAGAGAGTACTGTCATAGAGGAGTACAACTTGTTTGCGGCAAGTAATACCTTAAGGTTTTCCATTTTCTAAAATGAAAAGTATGGCTGTTTGGAATTCTGTCCGTATCTTCATGTGGTAATGGAGGTTGGAGTACCTTGTAAACCGGTGAACAATAAGCTTCCTTCAGCAATTTCTAGTTTGGCGTATAGTTATTAGTTGATTGTTACCCAATTTGTCTCTAAAGTTTGCGAGTGCTGGTATCTTTAAGTTTTTTTATTTTTTATTTTTCCCCGAGATCATACCCCAAACCTTTTTCTTTAAAGTTTCAGAGAAGCATTTGTTCGTGGCAATTTTTTACTTTGTCATGCAACAGCCGAAGTTGCTTCATAATGGAAGCTGTATTGGGGATTTTGAGTGGACATTATCAATGTGACTAAAGTGTTATATTTGCTCGACTCTAGTTGATGGTTTTTTTTTTTTTTTTTTTTTAATGATGGATAGAAAAAATGCATATGACAATTGGATTCAGATTTACATCATGTCATCCTCTAAAGTGCATCTCACTTGACCTTTAATATTGGATTTTGGAGTGAAAATTCTTGTATATGTAGTCTGTTCTGTTGGTAGGACTAAAAATAATAAAATAAACCATTCACCAAAAAGAATTGGTTCATTTAATCCATTCTCCAAAAAGAATTGGTTCATTTAATCCCTTCTATTAAAGCATGCAAACGATGTGCAATAAGGGCGTTACTATTTACATCTATTTTTTTTTATTTTTCACATTTTCTTTAATTTTTGAAATTTATTAAAATTTCAAAATACATTTATCCTTTGTTTCTATCTTATCTTTCATTTTTACCTTATCTCCTCTTTCCAAATTTTTTTTAACCCGACATCTTTCGAATTCTTATTTTCCTTTCCAGATTCTTTTTTATGGATTCAAGCTCTTCACCAATCTTGTTATCTTTTATTTCAGAGGTAAAACTTCAATTCTAAACTCTATTTTTTTTTTTCATTTCTTGAGCATTATTGATGATATTTGTATGTGCATCCATCGGAGTTGAGTTTTTGGACATAGGTAGAAGCTTTTATAAAAAAATATTTTGTAGTATAAAAATGTATTTCTACAATCTTCTAGAATTTTAAACCATGTCCAGGAATTACATTTTTATACTACAAAATCTTATTTCTAGAAAACAATTAAATAGATAAATAGGTTTTTCAAATAAGAGGTCGAGACAGAGTACAAATTAACTTTCGAAAATAAGACTTTGGAACATATTCATTGCATTCCGTGATCTTATTTTTAAAATAAAGTGTCTTATTCCAAAAATAAGATTTTAAAATGCAAAAGAACAATGTGTTTCAAAATCTTATATAAATTAAAATACTTATGTTAAATATTGGTTTTTGATTATAGTTTATAACTTTTTAAATGTTTAGACATGCCACCAAGAACTAGAGGTGAAAGAGGTAGAGGACATGCATCAGCATGCAGTGAAGGACATACTATAGACAAGCCCATGAGAAATAGTTGAGGCCAATAGTATCTATGCGAAGGAGAGATTGGACTAGAGTATTAGAAAGTTTTTCTAGTGGTCCTGTCGATACTTTAGTACTTTGCTTGTATAGTCACAATGTTGCTGCATCTTTGTAGAATGGAGAGGAACTATTTATTATTTTTGTTTTAAAGTAATATTAAATAATGATTTGTAATTGAATGTACAATTTGTTAATGTAGGATCACGGTGCATTAAAGATAGTTTCACATGAACGCAAGATGAAAGAGTCCTAGAATGATTATGTTAATAACATTCTATGAGATGTTGGGTTAGCATAATTGGTTATCTGCACTCATGGCATCATGGATCGTGGGTTGATGTCGGTCTTTGCAGAAAGGTAATATTGAGACACATGCATCTTCCATTTATTAGTAGGAGAGATGACTATCACATTGGATGATGTGTCCTTCCTGTTACATATACTAGTAATAGGTGAGAGTTGTTCTATCTTCCTCCGATGTAGAAAGAGGTTGCATATGAGGTGCTACAAGAGTTGTTACAAGTATCATTGGAGGAGGAAAACATGGACACCCAATCCACTCATGGTGCTAGCGTTCGATTTAGCTGGTGAGAGGATGTCTACGAATGTTGAAGTAGAGAGGACCAATTGGATGCTGCTACTAGGGTATATTTACTTTGACTAGTGAATTGTACTATCTTTACAAATAAGAGTTTAACCTTTATTGGGGTTGTATACCTAGAGTTGTTTCAAGATCTTCATACAGTCGGAAGGTACGCATGGAGGACAATTGTATTAGCATACCTTTACGAGCATTTTAGTGACGCGGGTTTTTGTAACACTCGCAAGATAGGAGGCTGCATGACATCGTTACAAATATTAACAGTTTATTTGTAATTATATAATATGAATTATTTTATGAAATTAATTCTTTGTAATTTTTATTTTAGACATCGATTTTTGAGCATTTTTCATATATTAATGCTTGCCAACTGAAGGTGAAGTTTAGGAAAGATATGTCTATGACTATGCGATTAGCTGCGATTTATGGTTCAGGAAATGTCTATCCATATAGAAAGATGCCAGATTGTTTGCATGCGGATGATATTACTTAGACACCGTACCTAAGTTACATAGCACAACAACCATTCTATGAGATATGTTGGTATTATAAGTTGAACAGATGTGGTTGTATGTTTTATTCACATTTTTTAGAGAAAGCGTTACTACAACCATGTCTAAGACATATATTCATCCTTGTTTTAACATTAATGACTATTGAGTTCTACATTTAATTTATTCAATTATATTTTTTACTTTTTAATTTATTATATTATATATTGATTTATTATAATCTATATAAATAGAAATAAAAAGTTATAAAAATATTTTAAAATATTATATTAATATATCTTTTTAAATGTAATTTGCATTTAAGAAATATATTTTTGAAATATGTTATTTTTTAAAAATATTTTTTTTTAAAAATATAAATATGCTTTTAGAAATAATAGTCTGAAGACAAAATAAAGATGCTTTCGAAATAAAATTTTAGAGTGTATTTTTTCTTCTGAAATTTTATTTCAAAAAATAATTCATAAATTATGTTCTAAAATGTAAGTTCTGAAATAAATAAAAGTAAAAATATAAAAATAATTTAAAAAAAAAAGGTAAGAAACACTTCATCTTTAGGTGGTGTGAATAGTAATTGCATTGTAATAAACGCACCAGAGTTTTCTAATTTACCCTCCTGCCCTAGATATCATTTAAGTAACCATTGAATAAACACACAAATACCATGTTATTTTTTTTGGTCACAAATGCTTCAACATACAAACGTAATGCTACGAGTATAGATTTTGCTTTCGTAACTCTTTCGCCTTGGGCATGTTCTAGTCCAGCGGGCCAAGTACGTTTGCAAGCTAAACTTTAACATTGTTATTACTATGGACAAAAAATATTAATTAATATGTGAAGATCACGAATTTCTCTTAATATTTAAAAATCTCTACCAAATAAAATCATGTGAAGATGTTATTTTTACATATATAAAAGGGGTTTATTTTGACACCCACTTTTTTTTTCTTCTTCATATAAATAGCCCTTTAAAATTTTTGGTATTTTATTTTCAAAACAAACCTTGTATCTAAGTTTTTATAATTGGAGAAACTAACTTCCTTAACAATGTTTAAAGCATTCTAGAAATAAGCTTATGGAATTGTGTAAAACATATTCTAAAGCACTTAAAATATTGAAAACAAATGTAACCAAAAACAAAACATTGAAAAGAGATGAACTTCTTAAATTAATTTCTAGAAGGTACAAAACCTATGAAAATAATATTTTCAAAAACTAATTTTCAAAGTATATAAAACATGTGTATGGAAGGTGAAAACTTGTGCAAATGATACTTCTGAAAATTAATTTTTAAAATGTTTAAAGGTAAAGGGTAAGCTTGGAAAAAAAATGCCAAAAGATTAAATGAGGGGATGTAAAAGGTTTGGGCCATATAATAGCAATAGAAACCCACAAACAGAAGGTTATGTGGTAATAGCCCAATATCTACATGAGTGATTTGTGTGTAGGGATGAAAGTAGGCTGAGGCAAGTTAGGTTTTGAGTATTTAAACTTGATCTGTTTAAAAATTGAGGCCTAAGCCTGAGCCTGTTACCTATTAAAGGCTTTTTTTTTTGTCAAAGTCTGATTTAAAACCTACAATGTCTATAAGCCTGTTTAAAAGTCTACATTATAAAAAAGATCAATAAATAGACTTAAAATTTATATAAATAATTGATTAAAAAGACTTACAAACTTAAAGTCTACAAGATAAAAAGACCATTAAATAAGTCTAAAACATATATATATATATATATATTAATATTATGTAAATAAAATATAAAATAAATATTATACAAATATATTAAAATAAATATAAATATATAATATATAAATATAAATAGGTCCTAGATAAGTTAAATAGACTTTTTTTATAAGGCTAGACTTGACTTATTTATCTAAAAAATCTTTTTAATAAGTCTGAACCTATCTATTTATTAAAAAGGTCGAACCAAACTATGCTTTAAACAAGTCGAGCTGTAGATCCCTGCCGAACGACCTTGTTCCCTTCCATCCCCATTTGTATGATACAAGTGGTGTTGATTATTTCGTAGTAGTAGTCATGATCCTAGGTTTACAAAGAAGTTAGTAATTACATTGAATTCTATGTCAAGATATAGAAAAACTTGGTTGATTTGTTCCTTTGTACTATGCTTATTTTTGTTTTTTGTTTTTTTTCTAAAGGTGACTTTTCAAACAATTATTTCCTTCTCAATCTTCCTTCATATTTGTTGGAGCTTTCATTCATGAACTCATGGTATTTTCTACTTTAGATAAAACAATCACTTTCACCCTCGTTAATTTCTTTCTCTGTTGCCTCTATTTTCATCGATGACGAAACCACCTATCCACCATTTTTCCCCATCACTAAGATATGTAAAATTAACTCATATTTTCCCATCAAACTAAATGATCAAAGCACCCTTTGCATCAATGGAAACATTGTTGAAAACTCACGATGGCATTCAGATGCCATGGAATATGATTTCCTACTTAAGTCAAGAGACCAAAAAATATTGGATTTGAACTTCATCTAATCGGAGATGCAAAAACGTTGGTGGACAATAAGTTCACATATTTGAACCCTAAACATGTGTAACTTCAGGCATATTAGAGTTGAGATAAGTTCCTTTGAGTATAATATGTTTTAATAACAACAAATCTTTCAAGCAACATGAAAGAATAATAAACTTTTTTAATGTAATGTTATTGATGATTTTGCTACGTGTGCAATTCAATTTAGAAATTTATCACCTCATAATGATCGATGGAACTATGAGGAACTATCCAAGAATTCATAGATTAAGCTTTGGAGCACAATAATTTCATTACAAGATTATATAAAAAAAATAAGCAAGTCAGGTTGAGGGAAAAAGTTTCTCATGAAAAGTGTACATAACCTTTAATAGAAAATTGAAGATTTGAAGATCAAGTTGGATGTTGATCATCTACTATGCCATATTACTCTTTTGCAACATTTAAAAAAATGTTATCAAAATATAAAAATGTTACTTATTAATTTTAATAACAATTTAAGAAGTGTTGCATTTGATTCATATCACAAAATATTATTAGTAACATTTAAAAAATGTTACAAAAATATAAAAAAATATTACCTATTAATTTTAGTAACATTTTTAACAAGTGTTACATCCAAAATATGTTACAAAAAGTATAATATGTAGTAGTGATCCCAAAAAATTTAATGTTCACAAGTTTGGATCAAATTTTTAAGATTAGATGTATTGTCAAGTCAAATAAACATGGTGAGGAAGATACTGTCATAAGTTACCTTCAAAATAATGTTTGATCATCGTTGAAGAATATCACTTTCCGTGGCTTGCATCATCATTTTAGAAGATTTGTATTGCCACATATGCTTGATGAAATCAAATTTAAAAGGAAGGAGAGATTTTAGAAGTTTAACCTCAAAATAATCAACAAAGAGATGCAGAGCAAGATCACTTTGAAAAGGTATCAGGAAGAGAAAAAATAAAAGTGATGTGTATATAAATTATGCATATTATATGTATACTAATTAAAATCTTTCTATCACAGGCTTAAGTACTTTTAGATTAAATTTTCTTCCTTGTTAGAGAGATTATTTTTAGTATTTCATTGCATTTTTAGGTAAAAATATGGCAATAAAACTACGAAAATGTGAATGACCAAGCTTGAGGAGTGTGATACAAAATTTGGAAGTTTTGGATCTTATTTTAGCATCAGAAGAAGTTTTGCAACCATGTTGTGGAATATTCTACGAGCGAGAGAGGAATCACATTGGACTTATAAATTTGAATTTCTTCTTATCTTTTGTGGATGTAAAAGAAGAGACCCATAAAAAATCTTGCTTATAAAATAAGGGAAGTGCATTTAGAAGGGTTCTTGGATAGAACTAACCATCTTAAACTTCCAAGAGATTGAAATGAAAACGGAGGCTTTGAGGAAAAATTTTGGAAGTACTCTCAAGGGATTGAATAAGAGCAACGAGCTCTAAGGAGTAGATTGAGATATTTTTATCTTTCTCTCTAATTTTCTTTGAATTTTGTAATGCTTATGATTAGGGTATTGATGATGGTGTGTGATGATAATGGTTTGAATATCCTTGACTTGTTAATTATTAAATATGATTGAATCAGTTTGAATGTTCTTAACTTGTTAATTATTAAGTGTTTTGACTCAATCTTAGTTATTCTAATGCTTTTAGGTTTGTCAGGCATCTCTTATCAACAAGATGCTAGATGTTGATCAATGAATTAAAAGATGAACCCCAATATTTGAAATCTCAAAATTGAACCTCTTAACCATGAAAGTAAGGTCAGATTTTTTAAGGAATTAATGAACACCATAACTTTTAATGGGTTTAATTTGACAAAATTACCACAAAAGTAGGAGTTGGTCAAATGAAATACTTTTCCATATCTTAAAAGAGAATAATAATTAATTTAATATAATTTACCATTAAAATCAGCCAAGAATTGCAAGAAAGTTTATCTCTTATGTTTTTCAATTCTAATTTGTGGCCAAACTAATCCTTAGAAGTTTCTTAATATTTTATTTCTTTCCATGAATAATTATTTCTTTTAAACATTTTCTGTTCTATATTTTCTTACACATTTTGTTTAAATAATTGATTTGATTTGATTTTGTTTAAATAATTAATTAGTTGTAATCAATCAGTATTTAGCAACATATTAAAAAAATCTTTTAATCATTATTTTAAATAATAGATAGTAATAATTTTAATTTTTTTAACAAATTTTTATTTATCATAAATTATCCATCAATAAATATTTTAATAATGATTTAAATGATATAATTATAAAAATTTAATATGTTTTTTTAGATTTATACTATCGTTACAAAATATTTATTAAAAAAATCTATTTTTTTAATAACATAATCTTTGTATATACAATATTTTAATATAATTCACTTGTAGCCTTATCAGCGTAGAAAGATACTCCGATGGTAAAAACGGATTTCCATTGGCTAGAAATTCAAATTAGTGGTTTTTCAACATATTGAACCGATGTCTTAGTTAAGTGAAAAATATTGCAATTTCTTGGCGTACAAGATAGGTGACTTTGATGGTCTCTTAAAAACTATTGGTCAATTAGTCAAATTCATATTGTTTGTCTAATAATTTTATTAAAAATAAGATGTAGGAAAACGTAATCCGTAAAGAGAAAACAAATCAATCATATAACCAATCTATTGGTTACAATTCTAATTGAATCTATCATTGATTGAACAAAATTAATTTTAATCATCAATGCTTGCTCGGCTAAATTCAATCAACGCTTCAATTAAAATTAAAAAATTTAGTACTGAGTTAAGCATTTATAATTTGATTAATTTAACTTAAATAAACAAATATAATCTAAATCACCAAATCTAGAAATCAAAATTCATTTAAATTTATGATTATGCATCATAGAATATTCTCTCAATTTTCTTTAACACATGCAAAATAAAGCATCTTACACATGATTCTAAATCTAATATAGAGTAAATACAAATTTCAATTTAAAAAAAAAATTTATCACTTCAGATTCAGAATTGTAAATATGATTAAAAAAAAAGGAAAAATGAATATGAAAATCAACTAAATCAACAAGAAATTTAATATTGAAACCAAATCTCAAGATTTTGTATTATAGAGCACAAGTAGATTGGTTCAAGGTTCTTATCCTTCCATTCGAAAGCAAAATTTAAAACCAAAGAGAAAGAGTAAAAGGAAAGAATCCTTAGAAAGAAAGATTCCCCAACAATTCCCAAACACATATATGAAAATTTAAAATAAGAGAATGTTAATTCTTACTCTATACCTATTTATAAGTTTCTAGTAAAAGCCTAACTTATTTCCACATGCTAGGTTCATTTTAGGGTTAAAGTACACAATTTGAGTTAAATTGGTTGAAATTTATCTAGGATTCTATTAGCGTGCCTATGGTTCTATGTTTCTTGAATTTCTGGTCATTCTAAAGCCCAAACCAATTCTTAGGCTTGAATTAAAGTTGTATATAACTAATTTCTAGTTAGAAAATTTGGTGCGAATTCCATATTAAAATCATCTCTCTAACTAAAGTGATGCTTAATCTACTAAAACCTGATTTGTTTGTCAAGATAGATCCCCTGACTTGAGTTTAGGTCCAAATTGCTCCAATTTCCATGTTGAATCATCCTTCATGACCTCAATGAATGTATAGGTAAATGTCTCCGTTTTTCAAAACTATAAAAATCATCCCAAAATTATAAGTATACCTTAATATACCACTTGCATCATAAAAAATTATTAAAATTTAAAAAATACCTATATTTATTAATTAAGCTTAATGAAAATCAATAATGCAAAATTTTGGCAAAACATCATATTTAAAAACAATTAACTTACAATTTGATCAGATAAAAATTTATAATAAGCACCTAAATTTATTATTGATCATAGGCTTAGAAACTTTAATACTATTGAGCGCTGCAACAGTATCTGATTAATTATAAATAGTAAAAAATTTATTTATAATTTAAGTATTTCACTTTATGAATTTCCTTAAAACCTTGATTGAGATGCTTGAGATTAAATTTAATAATTGAGAGAATATGATGTATACACATGCATCGTACGCTGACACACATAAGGTACTCCAATTTCTTTTAAAATGATAGATGTTTTTGTGTATTTTGGTTTATGGTTTAAGGTTTAAAATTAAAAACAAGGTGTTCTTTTCTTTTAAAAATTAATAATAGATGTTGTTTGTGTAATTTGATTTACAGTAATTGTACGATACCTTCCTAAAACTAAGACAATTGATAGACCGATTATTTTTACTTGGTTCAAATGACACAACGCTGGTGCAAACACAATAACTTGGACAACCCAACAAATAGAGCTAACAAGTTTTACACCTTAGGATTTAGGAATAAATTATTACGCGCACTTATTATTGTCAAGTAATACATTTATCTTTGACTTTAAGTTACGTTTAAGAAACTGGGGTTAAATTAATACTTTTAGAAGACATTGAATGATGATTGTTCAATAAATGAGCATGTGTTTATTTTCTCATTACAATAAAATGTGTGATGGGTTAGAAATATATTTTCTGGGGATTTATAATTGTAAAAAAATATTATTACAAACATTTTTAAAATTTTTTATTTTTACTGATACCACAAATGATTTATACCAATCTTTTATTAACTGCTAAGAGAACGTCAGAAATAGGGAATAATTTTACTAACGGTTAAAAACTATTAGAAATGCATAAATTTTTTTATAAAATATTATTTTAGATTTAGAATTTTACTCACATTTTAACTGCGAGAAAGACATAAAAATTGTCACAAATTATTATTTTAAAAAATTTATAATATCTTTGATAATTAATTTTTATTCACATTTTTATTGTTCAATTTTAAAATTTTATATTATCATTTTAAAAAGAAAAAAGAAAAATATATTTTAAATATGGCCTTATCAACAACGTGAAATGATTAGTTGTATAGCATATTAGAAGAAAAATAAGAAACATATATTTTAATAGTATTTACATTTTAATATATTTTATATTTATATATATATATTTTTCATTATATTTCAATAATTCACATTGTAATTTGAGCATTTTTACTGTAGAATCTATTTATGGTCGTTGAGATTTGTATAATCTATTTATGGTCGTTGAGATTAATAAAAATATTATATATGAAGTGACACAAGACAATCATAAGATTAAAAGAAACCATGACAGTGACAACGGATAGAATAAATTATATTTACCATAAAATTGATGTTAAATGTGATGATTTCGATATTAAAAGTTACAGCTTACAAAACATGATGTGTAAAGATATAAATGGGAGATTATTAATTAATTAGATAATTTGATGTATCAATTTAATTAATAGCGGAGTAGTATATTTTTCGTTTAATGTTTCATTTATTCTATTTGTTTGTTCTATTTTTATTTTTATTTTTTTTAAAGTTTAATATTATCGATCACTGCTACATTAATAGATAATATTTTTTTATATTTTTGTAACATTTTTTAAATGTTATTAATAATATTTTGCAACATGAATCAAATACAACACTTTTTAAAATGTTACTAAAATTAATAGGTAACATTTTTTATATTTTTGTAATATTTTTTTAAATATTGTAGAAAAGTGTAATATGATGTAGTGAACTACGATTATAATAATCTTTGTTGAGACTTTTGAGGAGGGGATCATTTTTATTTTTATTCTCTGCTTTTAAAATTTTATCTCTATATAGTTAATACAATTAACTAAAATGCATTTTATGATCCCCTCACTTTTCTTGCCCCTTGAATCAGAGGTCAGCAGTGGAATCAACCAAGAAAGAGTTATAGTAAAGAACTTGAACCATTAACATGGCCAACATATCCAAGAGTTCTACACTTAACTACAAACATAGTGAATAAAATGTTGAAGAACATGAAGAATCAAATGGACAATGATTGTAGTCATTGGTGCTTACTAAGACTATTCGAAACTTGGAACAAACTCCTAAATCCAACTCTAATAATGTTAAGCTATAGAGTATCATATTGGTTGATACCATTAAGAGACGAATTCAAAATGTAACATAAGGTTGCAATTGTTTAAATCATGGACAAAGATCTAAGTCATGCAAATAAAAATTTACTCATCCTAATGTTTAAGTAAATATAATTTCACAATGTAAGAAGATAAGGGTTGTCCATTATTGTAACATAAGCAAGGTTAAAGAAAATCTGAATTCCTTATTATTGAAACTAAATATTCTCAAATTTAAATTAGAAAAAAGAATGTTGTAAATATCTATGAGAGATAATAATAAAAAAGAAATAGAATAACTAAATAACAATTATTAACTACTAACTTTCTAATACTTCCTTTCAAGATGGGAGGAAAATGTTGAACAATCCTATCTTAATCATGAGAATGTGAAACATAGATGCTGAAACAAGTTTAGTAAATAAATTTGCTAGTTGATTAACATATTTGATTGGAATGAGACAGATGATCTTATTTGAAACCTTTTCTGGAATAAAATGATAGTCAATCTTTATATGTTTGGTTTTTTTCATGAAATGTAGGATTGGATGCTAAGTAAATAACAAATTGGTTATCATAAAAAATCAAAGCAGGTCCTAATTGTATATGAAAATCCTTCATCAAAGCTTGTAACTAAGTCAATTCACTAGCCACTCTAGCTAAAGCCTTACATTTAGCTTCTGAAGATGACTTTTTGCTTTTGAGATTTCCATGAAACAAGAGAGCTCCTAATGAAAATACGTCGTCTTAAAGTGGATTTACGAGTGTCGCAACCATAATTATAACGAGACGATGAACTTGCTAAAATTTTAAAAAAAATTTTACCTAAATTGAGGAAGAAATTCTAGGTTCGGGAGTCGGTTACGAATATGGAAGGTGTTAGGCACCCTACTAGCCCATTCCGAAGAACAGTACCCTTAAACTGAGTGTGTGATTTTGATATTTTTGAAAACAGTTTGATCCCTTAAGTTTAGAATAAAAATAAATAGGTTGGTGGAAGATAGCCTGACAGGACTTGATCTTGCTTCTACGTATTCCCTGGTGTAATGGGAAACTCAAGGCTACGTAGTTCTGGTGAGATTTGATCTCTAGGTAACAGTTGATTCTTTGGAATTGAGTTAACAAAATGACAATTTTCTAAAATCACGTGCTTGCGGAATCTAAACCATTGTAAGCCTCGTTTGAATTTGTACAAATTAAAACACGGAACAGCAAAGAAGGATGTCTGTTCATGTTAGAATCTGTTGCACAAATTTTAGAAAATTAAAACAGATACTTTGAAACAGACGTTTTTTAGTAAAATTAGTAAACAATGATTTTCTAAAATTTTGTACTTACAAAGTCCAAATCGTCCTAAGCCGCATTTGGAATCCACACGAATTAAAACATGGAACAACAGAGAAGGCTGCCTGTTCGTATTAGAATCTGTTGCATGAATTTTAGAAAATAAATAGATATTTTTGAAATAGTTTTTTTTAACGGAGTTAGTAAACAGTGATTTTCTAAAATTCCATGCTTGCAAAATCCAAATTGTCGTAAGCCATATTTGGAATCCGCATGAATTAAAATACAAAACAACATATAAGGATGCCTGTTCAGGTTATAATCTGTTGCACGAATTTTAGAAAATTAAAACAAGTTAAAAGGAAATTGGATTTTGATTTTAAAATTCAAATAATTAGGCTTGACCCAAAATAAATGAAAATGATTTAAAATGAATTTAGTTTCAAGTTAGGAAGAAACGTAAGTTTTCTCCAAGACTTGATTTCCAATTAGAAGAGTATTGGACTTGACCCACAAGGACTAGATTTCAATAAAAAAAAAAATGAATTGGGCTTGACCCAAAATGATAAACACATAATTTTAATTTCAAAATAATTGAAATAACATTTAAAAATTGGGCTTGACCCATTTTAAAGAAAAATTTTATGTTAATATAAAAAGATTTAGCAAAAGATTAATTGCTTTAAATTAATTAGAGTGACCCATTTTAGATCTGCAATAAGCCCAATTGGAGGTTGGCATGACCTATTTACAGATTCTGTTTGGCTTGATTGGAAGGCGGCCCAATTGGCGAGGCATCAATGGCCCAATGCTGTCCCAATGCTGTCTTATATTCAGGACTTGGATTCAAATGGCTTAGTTGGAAGGTGGCCTACATGGCCCAATTGAAAGGAATTAGCAATGTGGGGACGAGTGTGGGTTGAAGCCCAATTTTGGACTCACACGGCCCAATGAGAAGGAATAGGATGTGAGGGAAAAAATAAAGAATAGTTGCACTCGTGGGGATCAAACCAGGGGTTGGGAGATTGTGAGTGGAGAATAAACCACCATGCTGGGCTTCTAGTTAGGTTTTTATTTAGCACAGTTTTAATTTAACGACAGGTTGGGGAATTCACTTGGCATTTATATAAAGACTGGGCTCGAGCCTAAAGACCGAAGGTAGTGGGGTACTTTCTCTTTTGTTTTTAGGAAAACAATTCATTAATGGCCCCCACACCCATTTGCTTATTATATTCAGAACGTTTGCATGGGATCGTACTGCACGTTGAGGGGCCCAACATGCATGGGAGCGGTTTCACTTGAATTCTAAACTCACTTTTTCTATATCATGCGGCTGTTCTATGCAATCTAGTTTCCAATTCATTTGAATAAAGATGGGTTCAAATCCCTTAATATCGGAAGGTTTTTGGTGGATTTATGTTGTGCAAATCTGCAGCATTTGAGATGAGCCTATTGTCTCTTGTTCATCATCCCACAAAACCTGTCATATTCTCAAAATGATTGGCTTTACAAGGCCGTAGCCCAGCAGTACCTAAATCCGGATTTAGATTAAACACGGCTAGTGTGGTTTTCCTCAACTGCTAGGACCTTATGCATGCATGTCTAAGTCACAGTTTATACAGAGTTTCTATTGTTCCTTAATTCTGAATTTAGGCTAGCTCATTTCCAATGGTACTAAAGGTAACAAAATGCATGATTTTGAAGAGTACAAGGTGCTGTGGCAGCTTCTATTGAAAGTAGGGCCTACCCCTACCTAACTAAAGACTCGACTTGAGCTTTGTTGATTGGATTTTCAATTTCTTCCTTAGCTTATGGACTAGGACTGTTATTTTCAAATTTGAAGCAAGGACCCTTTGTGTGCAGAGCCTTGAACAGGTTCTATGTACATCTCCTTCCTTGGTTTATTCTCTCAAACCTCCCCTGGTCCTGCCTATCTAAGAGGGAAGTTTGTCTCTTTGTTTAGGCTATGCTATGAAAACTATGTGATCACACACAATGGACAAGTTGTCTTTTAACACAACAAACTAGATCGGTGAAGAGAATGAACCTAAACTGAGATCTGAACGAGCACTGCAGGTCAAGGTTCACATATACAGCACTGAGATAGCAACTATGTACTTACGCCTAAGATCTCTTCATCGACTCATGATACATTCAGATCATACAGAAGACTAACATGTTTGCTCAAGTAAACACAAAAAATCCAGCAATAACAGAGTAGGTGCAGGGAGCAAATCAGGCTTAGATGATGATTAGTAACTGAAACAAATGCATGCATCAGGCTGTATATAATCCAGTGCAGTGTTTCTTTATAAAGAATTCACTCAATTTCTATGTGATATCTGCCTACTAGATTGTGCAGCAACACTATCTTCATCCTTTGCCAAGAAATGGCTCAAATGTAATCCGCATCATGCAAGTCTCAGATAAAACATATTTGTAGATTTTGAGCATTGAACAAAGAATTGATTTCACGAAAAAGAGGAGGCATGCAAGAAACCAACCTTTCTGTAGATTGACGTGAATTTCCTCCAAATAAAGTCGAGGTAGAAGCAATATTAATGGCGCAAGCAAGCTACCTTGGATCAAAGCGCTATGGTGAAAGAAGTGTCTTGTTCCCAAAATTCAACTGAGAGAATGCGAGAGAAAGCTAAAAAAAAACTTCTAGTTTCTTCTTTTCTTGCCAAAACCCAGAGCCCCTTCCTTTTAGGTTCCCTTTTACAAGAGCCAAGTCTCGATCTTAAAAACCCAGATCAGAAGCGTCCAAAGGCCCCTTTTAATTGAGATGGTTTTCTCCTCTTCTAGATCTTTTCGCCTCGCTAACCTTTTTTGTTTTCAACTTTTCTTTTTAGACGCATATTTGAATGCCTTTGGCTAATTTTGGCAACTAACTTCTCTCCCCCTCCCTTTTTTCTGCTTCTTTCTTTTATACTTCTTTTCCCCCCTCTTTTTATTTGAATTTTGGTCAGGGTTTTTATTTTCCTTTTCTTTCTTCTTTTCTTATTCATTTATGTGGTTTTTTTTTTCAGTTTTTACTAACTATTTATTTTTTTTCTAGAATTTTTATATTTTTATATTTCCTTTTTTTGGATTTTTTTATTTTTTCTATTTCTTTTATGTTTTTTCTTTTATTATTTATTTTTCTTTTTTTATTATTTTTTTGTTTTTTTTTCTAACTAACCCTTAACTAAGATTAACTAACTTCCTAACAATTTCTTTTTCTCTTCGTTTTTCATCAATTTTTGTTATTTTTCGATTTTATGCAAATAATTTATTTTAGGTTTTAGATTTACCCTCAGATATAATTTAATGTTCACAACGAGTATCAACACAACTACCCTAAACAGCATTTGCATATGCTTTGATGTTGAGAATGAAGATGGAGGGAAACAACAAGCCTTGGCCAACAGATCCTTTATAGTATATGAGTAGATGATGAATGGCATCTAAATGAGTAGTTTTGGGTGTAGACATGTATTGGCTGAGTTTATTCACAGTAAAACAAATGTTAGGCCAAAAGATGGTAAGATATAGAAGTTGACCAATAATCCCGCCATACTATGTATCAAGAAGATCGCCATATGTGGTAGACAACTTAAGATTGGGATCCATAAGTAAGGCTGTAGGTATGCAATTAATGAAGCTTGTGTCTTCAAGAAGGGTCAGGGTATATTTTTGCTAAGATAAATATATACCATTATGAGAATGAGCTAATTCAATCCCTAGAAAATATTTCAAGTTGCTAAGAACTTTTAAATTGAAGAAAGATTGTAGTTGCAACTAAACTATAGTAATTATTTCAGGGTTAGGTCCAACAATGATGATATCATCAACATACACAAGAATAGCTACAAAAGAGTTTGCAAATCCAGTGGTAAACAAAGAATAATCACATTTTGATTGAGTAAATTGCAAAGATATTAAGGCTGGGAAGAATTTAGTAAACCATTGTCTAAAAGCTTGTTTAAGACCATGTATAGGCTTGTTTAACTTACAAACAAGATTCTCCCCCTTAGTATGATATCCCAAAGGCAAGTCCATATATGCTTCATCAAAGAGGTCTCCATTAAAAAAGACATTATTCATGTCAAGTTGTAGTAGCTTCCACTTATTCATGGCATCTAAGTTAAGTAGAACTCTAACAATTGTTAACTTTGAAACTAGAGAAAATATCTCCTGAAAATCAATCCTAGCTTGTTGATTGTAGCCCTTTGCAACTAATCTATCTTTAAAACATTCTACAAACCCATCGGGCTTGATTTTAACTTTACAAACCCATTTGCATCCAATTAAATGCTTTCCTGGAAGAGGTATATATGTCCAAATATTGTTAGCTTCCATAGCCTTTAGTTTTTCTTGTAGAGCTTGTCTCCATTCTATAAATCATACAACTTGATGATAGAATTGAGGTTCTGGTATAATTGTAGTGTGACATACAAAAGTTTTATGAGAAGCTAATAAGGGATGGCAGGAGAGGAAGTTGTTGATGTGTAGGGAATGAGCAACATTAGAGTGATAACTTGTAAGTACAATGATCTATGAATAGTCTGAGATGATCTTCGAACAGGATTAGAATTTCTATCAGAATTAGGAAGTAAATGTGTGTGTAGAGTTTGAAAGTGATGTTGAGTTGACAGATTTAGGTGGATCGTGGATAAGTACAGGAACCACTGTGTCTGCAAAGGGATTGTCAATAGGAGCAAGTACAGTATGAAAAGGAAAAGTGCTTTCATGGAAAATAACATCTTTGGAAATGAAAAATTGTCTAGCAGAGATGTTGTACAACTTGTATCCTTTGTAACCTCGAGGATAACCAACAAAAATAGAAAAAATAGCCATCTCTAAGAATTTGCCTATGGGAAGGCAAACTTGAGGCAAAAGTACGACAACCAAACATCCTAAAATGAAAATAATTAGGATAAGTCCCAAAAAGAATATGAAAAGGAGATTACATGTTAAAGCTAACAGAAGGAGTTTTGTTAATAATAAAAACAACTTTCATAATCTCCAGAAGTTGAGAGGGATCTTGGATTGAAAATATAATGATTATGCCACATTAAGTAGGTGCTGGTGCTTTCTTTCAATAATAGAATTCGGCTCAAGTCTTTCAACACAACTAAATTGATGGAGAATGCCTTTAGAAGTAAGAAAATTTGAGAGAGCAAGCTCCTTAGCATTGTGTGAAAGAAATTGTTTTATGATAGTGTTGAATTGTGTCTCTACCATAAGAAAGAATTATTAAATGAGGGTAGGTGATTTGACTTATTATAACACCCTAAAATGAATACCGTTTTTATGCTTAAGTCGCATTCTCAATTTCATTAATAGACTATTATCTCATGATGCAGAGTCTTTAGAAAATAATTATTAGTGAAAATACGGTAATTTTTTGAAATATTTTTGATATAAAATGCAAGTCTTGTCGAATTAGTGTTCGTAGTGGAATGTAAACAATGAAGTGATTTCCTGCACATAAAACTTGTTAACGTTACACATTATTTCTTTTGTTTAATTTTCTCTAGTAAGTAGTGAAACAATTCAACATAACTCAAACATACAACATTCATACATAATGTAATTATATAGTCCTTAATAATTGTACAGTCTTTATTTATACATATATATTTAGGTTAAGACACTATAGCCTTTATACCCTTAGTTACATACATTTCTTCTCACATTTAGTTACAAAGACATTTATTTACACACATAATTATATATATAATTATTTCTACTATATTCACATTAACTATTCTACAAACTACACACTAGTAAGTAGGATGCATTCATTCATCTATTTACAAAATATACATTATTGGTATGACTTGCTTGCTTTTTCTTTAAAATCGAAACTTTATAGAACAACTTAGGATTAGTGATGGTACCGCTCCAACCACAAGCTTTCATCTAGGGAGACAAAAGTCCTATTAACCATTTCCTGGACTGCTTGGAAAGGATAGGGTCTGGGATACGGAGAACTTCCTTGCGACTACTAGACGTGCGAAGTGTTGTAGTAATGGGACAACGTTTGTGGGTCTATTTCTCCTTTAGATGATGGTGAGTCTTCTATAGGTGCTGCAGGTGGTGCCTAGTAGGCGGGAGGAGGTGGAAACACCCTATCAGGGTGGAAGTCTTCCAGAGGTATCGCAAACTACATGGTGGAGAAATATGTACTCAACACCTCCAAAATGAACAAATGTTCCAAAGAAAAGTATATAGGCATGTTGGCTTGAGTCGTTATCATCAGCCTATGAGTGTTCATAGTCCAATTTATGTTACTAATTTCCATGTAGACTACCATATTCACAAAAGATATCCTGAGCATCTGGGAAAAAATGGAAGGAGAAGGAGTGAGAAACTAAGTTTCTCAGTAGGATTCTACCCTAGGTTTGGTGTCATCACTTTCATCCCAGCCACTTTAGTTTATTAGAAAATCATGTTATTCATACAAGTTTAATTTTGAATCTTTCAAAAGTTGTTGCTGAAGTGGATTTATTTTAAATAGATAAACCATCTTTAATTAAGCATGTAACTTACTTAAACATCATCATTCTTTGGGATCACATCATAGATATTATTTAACTATTACTTCCTCTATGCCTTTCATAACTCATATCTATTCTCTATCACTTTCTTAGTGATAAATAAGACATAGACATACCTTAACATTAATCAAACAATATTTTCTCACTGACTCTACTACTCTACCTTCTATGCTTAGTACATGAGCTTATTTCTAGATGGTTGTCACCATCATAAATATTGAGGACATGACGTTTTATAATAGAAGAATTTTCGGAGAACCCTTTTGTCTCCTCTCTAAAAGGACTTGGCGCCTTCTGAATATGCACATTTAGTATATACTTTAATTACTTAGGTTCCTTTTTAAAGGCTTCCAAATAATATACATACTCAAACATTCCAACTAGTATGCCATGTACATTTAGTCTATACTTTCATACTATTATCACATCATTATTCATACATGATCATCATGTAAAAGATCATTCTTTAATCATTCATGAGTACATCATTCTTTAATCATTCATGAGCAATATTCATACACTTCACATTACTCTTTATGTACTCATAAAGTACTACAACAAGTTGGCATAATATTCTCAAGCAAGGATTCATCTTTAATTCAAGTCTTACATATTTTGGCTTGATGTAAATTCTTGGATAACATATTCACTTACTTTCATAACTTATTCAACTTGCTCAATTCTTAACATTTATAATGAACTCATGGGATCTAAATCGCTCATTCTTTTAAGTTACCTCTCAACCTTTCCTTTTCTCAAAGGTCAAGTTCTTCTAACACTTTTAATACAAAATTATGGTATATACTTACTTCTTCTATAAATGGCCGAATGACCTTTGTCATGGCTTACTCTTTGGGCCTTAATTGAAAGTCTTATGCATCATTTAATTATTTCAAATTTAAATGTTATATGTTTTAAGTCTCTTTGATAAATAACTTAGCTAGTTAGGTATGTTTCACTCATTAACCTAGTTACTTGTTTACTTGCTCTTAGAATTTAAGTTTTTCACTCATGACTTATGTAAACCTCAAAATTAGTTTATTTATCTATTTCTCCCCTAAATGGCTGAGAGCTTACTCCTTGGTCCTAAGGCCTTATAGTTTAATTTTTCTTCTCTTAGGAAGGTGACTTACTCTATAATTAAAATCCAGGCCATCAATTACACAAACTAGAGAAAATTTTAAGGCTTTTCTTCCTTATCTAGAGAACATGGAAGAATTCCCTTGGTCCTTTCTCTACTCCATATTTTACTTTGAATCACCTTGTTAAGCTACCTTTAATCCACTTTTAAATTCTAGCAAGTTTTCTTAACTAATTCTTACCACTTATATGCACATGTTCAAATGGTACCCAACCATTACCAAATCTTCCTTAACTTTAAAATTTATTCCTTAAACTTGTTTAGGTTTAACTTCACACCTTAGTTAAAATTTTAACTTAAGTTTTCCTAATTATTAGGAGCGTGGCCAAATGCCTTAAGTGGCTAGATCAAAGTTTCTTTTCCTTAATTTATCCTTTTGGTGTTATGAAATTTAGCATATTTTTACTTAACATCACTAAAGTGGTCAAATGCACCATTTAAAAATTTCAAGTCCTTTTTAAACTTATAATTCCTTAGTCATACTTGATTAGGTCCCCCTTTATACCCTAAACAAAATTTTAAACTCAAGATCTCACAGTTTAACTGAAAGTGGCCAAATGTTAAAGGTGTTTGAACAAGGGTTCATTTTCAATTTTTCTTGTCATATGACATTGGTATCATGAAGTTTTAGCACTCAGTCCATCATAAATCCTTAGATCTCATCCATAAATTATCTCTACTCCATAGCTTTGTTCACGGTCATGGTAGGTCTAAAGTGGTTTGTGCCACTTTGGATCCAAAATTTCACATGTACGTTTAGTAGTTTTAATTCCATGTCCAAGTTAAGTTTATGGATCTTTTTACATAATTATTATTGTTCCTTTAAGTATTTCATTACATGAGTCTAGATATGGACTATTAGCAAGAATAATTTCACAAATAAAAACTTTAAGTAAAGACATAATCAAGATACTAACTTTCAACTTAAAAATTTAAAAGAAAGCATCTTTTATAGAAAACAAGTACATATCTACTAGATCTACTCCAAGATCTACAAGTCTCTTACTTTGAGAAATTTAGATCTTTTCTCATAACAACTCAAATCTTTTCCAAAACATAAAAATAGGTTTTTAAGAAATTTTAACCAAATAAATTGCTCCTAAGGTTGCTAGAAGCACTTTAATCCATGAAAGCTTCTCCTTTTCTTTCAAAAGTCACTAAAAATTAGTGATGCTCATATTTAACCATCCAATGGAAGTTTTAAGCTTCCAAAAGTTCAAACAAAAAATAGATCTGTAGATCTTAGAGAAGGATCCATAAAGAAGAAGAAAAACATACCATTAAAAATAAAGTGAAAGCTTATGAAAGTACAAGGTAAAATCCTATTTGTTGACGACTTTAGGATCTGATTATGTCCTCCCTTTGTGTTTCGTACAAGATCTTCTAGTGATGGTGGTGGGGCTTGGTGGTATAGTCTTGATTTAACTTAAACTTCAAAGTTGGAAGTTTAAGATTAGTGTATGATTTTAGGTTTTTGGGGTGGATTGAGTTTAGAGAGAATTAGGAGAGTTTCTATAAGTGTTTAGAAGGTGGAAAATGAAGCAAATGAGGCCTCCTATGATGATTATTGAATTCAGCCACTTAAGGATAGTGTGGGAATTAATTTCCCACTTAAGGATATTGAGGTACATTTGCATGTAATCTCCATTTTTAAAATAATTCTAAATATAAGGAATTATCCATTTAGGATTATCTTAGTATTAATTTTTCTAAATATGACACTAATCAAGATTAATCTATCCTAAGCATAGTTAATAATGAAACAAGGTTATTTTACTTTAACCAGGGTTAGTTTTATCTGTCATATTTATGATTTTTTTCCTACATGTAATTAATGGTGTGATGACTCATATGGTGAGTCACCACCATATTTTCCATATGGAAATTTCATGCACATGATGTAAGCTCCACTTTTGGCTTTTGCTTCATATTTTCTTGCCCTACCGCATTTTTAAAGGCATTTTGATAATTTTCTCATCATTTCGTGGAAGGTTCCCAACTTTTTCCTTTGAAAATTGTAACACTTATTAGTTTGTTCCTGAATTATTCTAATGTTATTTGATATTTTTTTGGGAACATTTTATCCCTTGCAGAAAGCAGAGCTTTCTAAGGGCGTTTGGGGTATTTTTTGGAGTTTTTTTATGGCTTTTTCGTTCGTTCTTTGTTCTTATTCTTTTCTTATGACTTTTCAATAATCATTAATGCATTCTAATTCCATAGAATGTATTTTACCTTTTATTTTATATTTGTTCTGCACATTATTTGTATTATCGTGATGCTATGACATTTTTGTTATTGGCACCAAAATTTCTAATTTTTTTTTGTCTTTTACTCTTATCTCTACTTTGTTCCTATCTAGAGGTTATTTGTAACCTAAAATGTTCATTATGAGGAATTATGGGCGTTACACTTATTACTGATAAAATAAATCCAAGTGAAATGTGAGTGATCAACAATGGTTAGAAAGAAACGCTTGCCATCATATGTGGGATGATGGAAGGGCCCCCATATGTCACAGTGTATCAAATCAAAACAAGCAGTAGAGAAATGGTTATGTGAATTAAAATACAATCACTTTTGTTTAGAAATAGGGCAAAAAGAGCAAGAACTAGAAAAAGAAGAAGGAATGGAAAGATAAAATTTATTATTTACAAACTGAAGATATCTATAAGATAAGTGTCCTAATCGACCATGGAATACATGAGGTGGTATGGTGGTTTATGTCCAAAATGAGAAACATGATTAATCGAATTACAAGTTTTATATGAGGTAGGAAAAATAAAAATTAAGAACATATAATCCATTTTGTAAACTACCTTTGACAATCATCTTTTGTTGCCTTATGTCCTGTATAGAGAAACAATGATCAGTAAAAGATACAAAGTATTAGAATTATTTAAAAAAACACTAATAGAAAAAAGATTAACCTGAAAAGTAGGGATGCACAAGAAATTTTCTAAGATAAGACCATTGTGAAAATGAACAATACCAACATAAGTAATAGGAATGCAACTATTTTTAGGTAGAATAGTAAAATAATTATGAATAAAATAATAAAAGGTAAAATAAGTAAGAGAACAACTGATATGATAACTTGCACCTGAATTAATTATCTAATTATGAATATGATTATAATCAAATTCTTAAAAAGAAGAAAATAAGGAGAATACCGAACTTAAAACCTAATCAGAAATAGGTGCCTAAGATAATTAAGAGGATAGTAAAGAAATGACCATTTTTCATTGATCATTAGAAAGATGAGATAAGTGCTCAGACTAGGAAGCAAGTTAAGGAGCAGACACTTGATGGACCGTAGCTAGTGGTTTTCCTTTATGCTTGGGGTGCCCAGGTGGATACCCATGTAGTTTATAACATCTATCAACAATATGAATAGTTAAGCTATAATCGATGCACTCAAATCAATCTTTATTTTTGTATTTGGTAGTGGTAGGAACATTAACAAAATTTGGTATAGCAACAAAGACTAAATGAGAATATATATTTTGGAGAGAAAGAACACCAAACTAGAGTTGCTTTTCATTCTGTAAGATCAAAGAAAAGACTTTAGAAATAAAGGGAAGAGGATCTAACATCAAGGTTTGGCTATAGGAGTGAGCATGCGCTTTAAACCCATCAAGAAAATCATGACATATTCAATAAAAGGGATGAGTATCCCTACATGGACAACTACAAATCAGTTGAAAATCAAGGAGTTCTTCCTAAATAATTTTGATTTGCGTAAAATACTAATTTACATATAAAGTACCTTGATTAAGCCCAATTAAATCTTTACATAGTTGATAAGTTCTTGGTCCATTTTGTTGTTAAAAATGATCTTTAAGATCATACCAAATTGCAACAACAGAGATAACGTATATGACACTAACAACCAGTTCTTTGAAGATAAAATTCAAGATCCATTCACTAAATATGTTGTTGTGTTCCCATAGCAAAAGTTGCTAGGCATATGAATTTTTATGCTTAGGATTGGTGCCATCAACAAAACCAAACTTATTCTTATCACTAAAAGTGATTTTCATGGATCTACTCCAAGAATTGTAATTATCACCCACCAAGGGTTGAGAAACCAAAGAAGCACCAATGGTTTCAGAACTATGGATGAAGAAAGGACGCATAACATTACCCATGCTAATGGAATCCATCGGAGGAAGCAAATGAAAAAAAATGACAGAGCGAAAGGTTTTTCAACTGATACCATATTGTAATAGAAGCAAGGCTAGAGAAAAACTGAACTTCTTATAATTGAAACGAAATATTCTCAAATATAAATTACAAAAAGGAATGATGAAAATATATATTGGAGATGATAATCGAAAAGAAACAGAGTAACTAACTAACAACTATTAACTACTAACTTTCGAATATCCATAACTAAATAGTTATACTTGAGAAGTATAACACCCTGAAAACGAATACCGATTTCACTCTTAAGTCGATCATTCGGTTCCATTTTTAGTTTGTTATCTCATGATGTGGAATTCATTTTAGAAAATACTTATATGAAAATACGGTAATTTTTTTTAAACTGTTTGATATAAACTACGAGCCTCGTCGATGAAAGTTGCGTAGCGGTAAGATATATCGTTAAGCGGATTTCTACGTACGTTCAAAACCTTAGGAATGCTATGCATTCGCATTGTTCTTTTCGTTCATCATTTGCTTATAATAAATAAACAAGATTCAAGCATAACATACACATCATACAATAATTATACATAACATATCATATAGATCATAAGTCTTAGGCCCGTGAGCCTTATCATATAGCTATTACATACACATAACATACTATTTAGTACTAATATTTAGGATGCCTGCGTCCTTCTAATCACAATATTAACATGACGTGAATTTTCTTCAAACGAGAGTGTCTTACATCTACTTCAAGTACGTGATCTGCTACCACGACGAACAGTGTCCGGAATGTCTGGGAAGAAAATGGGAAGAAGTAAGGGTGAGAAACTAAGTTTATCAGTAGGCTTTCTACTTAGTTCTAATGTCATCACTTAAATCCCAACCACTTCAGTTTATTTCCGAAAGTCATTTCTTGCATAAAAGGTTACTTTTAATTCTTTGTAAACATTTCTCTGAAGTGGATATATGTTATTATCAAACATACATTTGAGTGCTTAAATATGCATTTCTCTTATCATTGATAAACTGTGGTGTCTCAACATACATTCTCATTAACATTCATAACTTTGGGATCATGCATAAGATATCATTTGACATACAATTATTCTATGCCTTAAACTTCATTCTTTATTACTTATCTTTGTCTTTATCATTCCTTTGTCTAACTTTTGGGATACTTTATGAATCTAGTTTCACCACCTTAGGGAGAAACAATAAGACATAGGCTTGTATTAAATTTGTTAAACAATATCTTCTCATTTACTCTACTCCCACCTCCTACTAAAAATTAAGGATATAAGCTCATTCCAGGGTGGTCGTCGCCACCTTATAACTTGGTGAAGAAACCTAAGTCTTCATAGTAGAAGGATTTCTTGGAGAAACTTAAGTCTCCTAGAAGCAACTTTAGACTTCTCTTCAGTAGAGATTTTTAGGACCCTCTGGATACTAATGCGCATAAGGCACAAAGAGAGTAGAATTACATTTTCACATAAAGTTTGCTTTAGTGATCCCTTAATCTTTTTAAGTTCATTTTAGTGGCTTCCAAATAATTATGCATGCTCAAACAAATTTCCAACCAATATGGAACGCACATATAGGTTTCAATTTTTATCTCAATCATCATCATAAACCAATCTCAAACATGATCATCATCCTTTCTCATTCATGAGTATCCATCATTTATTCATTCATAGATAGTGAGCATTGATAACTAATAATGAAATTTGATTGGTAAATCACATAGTATAATGTCACATTTACACAACCAATCTAGTGGCTTAATTTGGTTTGATGTTGAAATCACATAAGGGACTTACATCACTCATCCTTATAAGTTACCTCTTATCCTTTCCTTTTCTCAAATTTATATTTGTTCATTAAGATTTTACGTCTTAGCATCTTAATCTAGGTGGCTGAATGACACCTTTTAAGTTCTTTACTTTTTGTGTTCTCTTTTGTTCAAGTGTTATGCATGTCCTAATTATTCTAAGTTCAAGTATTAAGTATTTACAAACTTTTACTTATTTAGGATATTTTAAGTAAACATGGTGAAATGGTAACTTGTACCTTTGTCTACATTATTTTAAATTTTAAATTTTTCTTATATCATTCTCAGATTTCTTGAGTTATACACATTAAGATTTTTAAACTTCTTTTCTCTTTATCAACCTAGAATGGCCGAATATAAGCTCTAAGATCCTAATTTCTTCTAATTCATTTCCTTCCTTCAAATAAGTTAATTTAGATTATATGAAGTCTAACTTCTTCATTTGAATCAACTTATATACTTTTAGAACTTCTTCTCACTAAGGTAGGCTATGATCAAATTACTTAGTGAACTTCTAACTTCAAGTTTAAGTCATATCCATCCTTCTTAATCATGCCTCTAATAAACCTTTGAAATATATTACCTTATGTTCTCCTTTTTACTACCTTAATAATTAGGTCTAATTGACTCTTAAACCTTTAAATTATCTTTTATTCTAAACCAAATAATATCTATGTAGAAATTAATTAATCTTCTAGGTCAATTTATTCTTAAATGGCTGAATGACCTACTTCCTCAAATTCCACCTTTCATACACCTTAATTATATTTTACTTACATATTTAGGATCATTATTTGGGCCTAGTTAAGGATTGAAACTCATTCTTAGTTAATTTAAAACATGGTAGCCGAATTCCAACCTTATAGACTTAGGTTTCCACAATTTTCTTCTTCACCATAAGATCATTTGCCTAAAACAAATCAATAGGTCTCTTTATCCACCTTATAATTTTTTCATACTTTAAACATGGTCCTTAATTAACATGGTCCTTAATTAACCCTAAGTAGAAATTCAAATCTCCTTTAAGTTAATTAACCACTAAGTGGCCGAATGCCACTCTTCAAGGTTTAGGGTTCCCTTCTCCTAACCCTAGTTGACTTAAGCTGACCATTTCTTAACCTTAGTGGACCTTTACTTAGGGGAAAAGTTTAAAATTTATAATTGACATATTATAAGGTAATATTAAGTCTTTTTACCCAAAATTTAATGGCATGGCTGAATTTGACATTTACCCTTGATTAAGTTATGGTAGATTTCCTAGTTACCCATTTTAAGCTTATTTGAAAATTTTATCACTTAGTAATTTTGAGATTTTCCCTAAGCTTACCTAGGCCATATATTCTGAAACTTAACCTTTTAAATAAGGATTAAACCTCCAAATAAGTTATTCACTTGTTGAAAATACTTGATTTTTTCTTAATCACATTTTAAGCGCATTTTTTGCCCAATTCTCTCTAGGGTGGCCGAATGCACTCCAAGAGGTTTTTAACTCATTTTTGTTTTGTTTAAATTTGTTTAAAGGTTGATTTAGTTCATTTAAAACCTTATTTCAGAGATTTAGTTACTTAGAAAAAATTTTAACGAAACTAAAGCTTGCTTGGGAGTTGTGGCCAAAAGCCTTCCTTGGTTAGTCAAGGTAATTTCTTCAAATCTTCCATCTCACACCACCTTGGTTTGGTTGTGTTAGGCTTGTGAATCCCCTCTTGCCTCTGGTACATGCTTATTTCATCCATGTTTTGATGCTTAAGTGCTGGCCATGGTGAGTCTAGGGTGCCATACAAGAATTTTAGCCACTTTTGGCTACAAATTACATCATTTGCTTGGTAGCTTTCTAACTAATGTCCAAAGGAAACCTTTGGAACTTATTAGAAAACTTTATTCCACCTCTTAACATGCATACTCAGAGGTGAAGATCCAGCACATAGGTCATACCAAACTCATCACACAAGAAAATCACAAGGTTAAAACTTAAGCATAAAAACAAGCATGAAAATAACAACATAGTATATTTCTTTCCAAGCCACAAAGAGTAAATTTTCATGATCTACTCCAATATCCACAAATCCTCTTTCAAATAAGCTTCAAAAACCTTTCTCATGAGAGCATAAAACTGATAAAATCTTCAAAAATAATTTTAAAACAAAACTCACCGATTAAATTTCTTCTAAGTGCCTTAGAAGCACTTTTAACCGAACAAACTTTGTTTTTCTTTTCAAAAATCACCAAAACTGGGTGGGGCTAATTTTTAATGGTTAAAATACAATTTTAAACTCTCACAAGTGAAAAAAAAATAGACAAACATATCTTGGAGAAAAGATGCATGAAAGCAAACAAGCACACCATAAAAAGACAAGTTAAAAGCATAAAAAAGATAAGTAGAAAGATCCTACTTATTGAAGACCTCCTTAGTGTTTTTGTGGGCTTTAAAGGCTGTCTTGGGTCCCCTCTGGTCTGCTCTAGACGTGGACAAAGGATGGTGGTGGGGCTTAAGTGTTTATAGCCTTAATATAGCTTAAGTCTTAACGATGAAGACTTAGACTTAAAGTGTAAGTTTTGGGTGTTTTGGAGTTATGGCAAGCTTGGAGAGAATGGAGAGGATTTTGATGAGTTTATAAGATGAAAAATCTGAAGCAAATGGGGTCCCAAGGGTCCCAAAAAATTCGGACTCTTATGGGCCAAGTGGAATTAGTTTTGCACTTAGGGGTATTTTGGTAATTTTGCTTAGATTTTTCCTATTTTCCAAAATAAATCAAAATTCAAGGAATTATCCTTTTAGGCTTAGATTAGTGTTAATTAGGCTGATATCACCTCTAATTATGATTAATTTACCCTAAGCATGCTTTACTTTTAATTAACCAAGGTTAATTAGTTTTAACCATGGTTAAAGAAACCTTTTTACTATTCACTTTTGTCTTTTTGTGGAAGACTTGGTTGACTTCATTTTGGTGACTCACTACCACCTTTCCAGCTGTTGCATTTCGTGCACATGGGTGTGGGGCCCACTCTTGGCATGCTTATCACCTTATCCTACCTTCTCGGCCTTCCAGGGGCATTTTCGTAATTTTTCTCAGCATTGCCGAAAAATTTCCCAAATTGTTCCTCTAATATTTCTAAGACTTTTTGGTTCGTTCCCATGTTAATCTTAGGCCGTTTGCTATTTTTATGGGAACTACTAGCTTTGTGCAAAAAGTACAGCTCCTAGGGGCATTTTGGTCATTTTCGGGGTTTTGGAAAGGCGTTTTCGTCCCTTCTCAAGTTTCTAAAATTTTCTCACTACTTTTAACCATATATGATGTTTATAATCCCTTTAGGATGTCTTATACTTGTATTTCCATTTTTTTGGCTCATTATTTGAGCTGCCCAGGTGTAGGGGCATTTTTATCATTTGCACCAAAGTTCCTAATTTCTCTGCTTTTGATTTCAAATTTCACCTAGTTTCATTTTAGAAACTATTTATAGCCTCAAACATTTATCATAGAAAAATTGGGATGTTACAAGAAGGCATTGACCCTTATCTAGATCAACATCCTAAAAAAATGATTGGGTTTTTTCCAGCAAGCCCTATTGAAGCAGGCTTCCAAGAAACCACAAATCTGAAATTATAGGAATTTATGAAGAACATAAAACTATTGTCAACTAGTTAGTTACTTGAAAATTTCTAAAATATAGATCACTTTGTACTTTGTACCTTTTCATCAACGTGAAAAAAATGAGAAAAGAGGAAAAACGTGTTCTCAACCGTAGTTGCAAGAGATGATTTTATATTATCAACCAATTATTGGTGTTAATCAAATGGCCACAAACCTAAAATGGTGGTGAATTATGTTTGATGGATTTTTCTCCAAATTTCACCAACCTACTAAAATACAGTGAGCCCAAAAAGCACAAGCCACCCAAGAACCTTGATTATGATATATGAATTACACAATAACTAAATGTCATCGTAATCTTAATGATAAATTCAAAAGATTGATCAAGAACTAAAGATAGTCTAGAACTTATAATAGGTGCTGAAATGTAAAAGTGTAGGGAGAAGAAGATCACTCAAGAATTTATTTTGGTTCACTCTCAACCATAGAGAGCTATATCTAGTCTCGAAGAACCACTTGGGATTTTCTTCACTATATGTGAATTTCTATTAAAAATAGTTTCTTCACTAATTTTCTTCACAACAACCATGACATCAGCCATCACCACCGTCACCGTAGAAACACCATTGGATGAGCAAGTGGAAGATGAGAAAGAGGGTGACCTGCTGAGAGATGAGTCTACACCGATCCCTCTCCTTCTTTGACTACATTGACCACTTACAACTATAAGTCGATGGACTCTATGATCACCTAGATGCACAAGCTAATGGATAATAGACTTGAATGACATCGTAGGAGGAGGTGTCGACATAGATGGCAGCCTCCTAGGATACGACCTTCACGAGGGATGGACACCCTGTTCGTCTCACTTCTCCAATTGTTACCGCCTCAGTAGCTGACCTTTATACACCTTTATTTTGACATATTTTTATTTCTTTTGTTTTATTTGTTTCACTTCCTTTTGTTATTTGAATTCTTAGGATTATTCTTACGTTATACTTCCTGTACAAAACTATTGACTTTCCTTTGTAGTTATATATATATATATATATGTATATATATATATTTATTTATATTTATATTTATACACACACACACATTGTTGATTCTCTAACTATACGTTAATATGAAAAGGTCATACTTTAAAAGCATAAGGACTCCTTCCCTAAGTGTTAACAACCATTGGGGAAAGTATCAAGAGGCACAACCTACCTCTAAGTTTGAAGAGGAAGGACCTCTCCTTCCTCATTAGGGATGTCCTAAATTTTTATTTTTCCTTCTCTATCTACTACTTAAAATGCTCGTAAATGCTTAAGTTTGAGGAGGGAGACCTTCTCCCCCTAGATTCTTTTCAAAAATTTCATCATATGTCTCTCCTTCGATTTTTTCAAAACTCCGTCCTAACAAATAACTTTTTCCAAACATAAAAGGATGTCATATGCTTAAGTTTAAGGATGGAAACCCCTGTTATAAAATTCTCTGTAAATGTTTGTACTTGATAGTAACCCCTTATTTTCGGATTGCTAGTTGGTTCTGGATTCAAAAACTTTTGGTTGTATGTAATGGATATTGAATGAATCTTAAAAGGAGTTGGAATTGTTGTAAAAATAATTGATAATTGTCCATGATCTTTGTCATGTTGTTTCATGCTAAAGTAACCTTAGTGGAATGTTGAGCTTGAATGAGGTTGCACATAACCTCTCTCTATTTGCTGAGTAATTCTCTTTTGATTTGTATACTCTAAATCTTGCTTTCCTACCATGTTGAGGCTTTTATAAGTAATTTTATAAATAGGAAAAGAATAAATATGTTAATATTTCAAGTACCCTTAGATGGAAGCAACATAAAAATCTAGAAAGCATAAATATGACTAGAAAAAGGAAAAGGTCAAAGAAAAAGAAAAGAAGAAAAAGAAGGAAAAGAAAAAAAAACTTGGGAAAAAGAAAAATATGAAATCCAAAGAACATAAGTAAAGGAGTGTAAAAGTATAAGGGTTTAAGTACTGATTGAAAACAATGAAAGAAAGCCCTTTGTATTTCTTTCCCTTTGTTCATGTCACTAGTTAATTTTTCTCTTGATCGCGTTTCAATCATGTAAAGACCTTTTGATTGTTGTATATGCATTAACTTCTAATGGAGACTTGAGATTTATAATTAAACCTATGGTAATGTATAGTCTCATAAGGGATACAACAAAAAAGAATTACCTTATACCTAAGAGAGACGGTGAGTAGATTGGCCCCCTCCAAATGTCCGACTTGATCTCTAGGCTCTAAAATACTCCAATTGGATTATTATCAATTGTTCCCATATTAGTAAATTGGAATATTATCTACTACATGCTAAACATGATATTTTTTGGATTTTATACTTGCTATATATTCCTATTCTTTAGGGAAAAGAAATGTTTAAGTTTGAGGATATGATAAATTATTATTTAGTCACTTTATGTACAAGTTTTAGGCATAATTACTGGATGATTTAACATAATTCATTATAATTACACCTAATATTCCTTATTTTTACAAGAGGGATCAACATAGCAGAGAATTTGAAAAGAGGAAGATTTTGGGCTAAAAATAGGGAAAAAAAGCATAAAAAGATAAGAATACAAAAAGGGACAAAAATGCTCCATCAAACTAGTACGATTGTGCGGACTTGAAAATAATCATGCCAGCACAAGGCTACATGGTCATGCCAACATGAAATAACATGACGTTTAACATGCAAGTAGGTAGTGTTATGTCATCCGGGATGATGCAGGAGGTGTCCCAATTAGTCCTATGGTGATGTAGAAGACCTAGAATAGTCACAACGGTTGTAGGGAAGCTAGGTCAAATCTGGTTCACGATACTAGAAACCCTAAATTTGCACCTATAAAAAGGAGGCTCTACCACACTTTTGAACAAATTGAAACACCACAACACACCTCCCCTATTGGAGAGCACCCTTCTATTTGGGCTCAACCCTAGCTTGCCCCCATCTCTTATTTCTAATCTTTCCATTCTCAGTTCTTCCTTTGGTATCCTTTCATAGGATCTTAGTGGGAGTAATCTTTGTGCAATGTAAACTTAGAGTAGTTGCTTACTTTATTGGAAACATTGGTTTTGTTTTTATTCTATATACCTTTTGTTTTAATTGGAAACATTGGTTTTGTTTTTATTCTATATACCTTTTGTTATAGATATTTGTGGGCTGTCTATTTTTCTTTTGGATAACTAATTTTTCCTTTATGCGACTTTGAGGAACTTTGGGATGTGTATTGTTTGAACCCCATTTTCCTTTTATTTAAATGATGTCTTCATTATAATTGTGTTATTTTATTATGCTTAATCCATTAATAGGAACCAAATAATTCTATTAATCTATAAGTTGGTTAAGAGGAGGTGATCGTACCACTTCCAACTAACGAAATTATAGAATAACTGAACTTAAAGGATCTTGAATTTTTTAGTTTGGGTTTGATTTTTTATTTATTTTGTTGTTAAATAAATCTAACAAATAATAATAAAAATTAAAAATTTACAAGTTAGCAATTAGCATTATAAATAAAGCTAGTCAAGTTTGATAAACTCTTTTCAAATGTTCATATTAAAGAGCAAAATAATAAACATAAGAGGGAAAACAAGCATTATTTAAGTTGAAGGTAATAATATTAAATTATTCCAAAAAATTATTATATACTATATATAAATTAAAAAATATTATCTTTATTTTTAAATATTTAAAGATATTAGTATTAAATTATTAATTTTCAAAATTTATATTTAAAAACTAAAAAAGATGTTATTATTGTTAATGTATATAACTATATATACGTTCTAATGAAACGCATAAGCATATAAGAGACATATACAATATTACATGGAGATACATATATCTTTAATACATATAAGAGACATACACAATGCTAAAATGAAATCTTAATAAAATTTTCATATACATACACACATATTGGAGATTTATAACAATGTAGACAGTTAAAATTTTTTAAAGTATTATGTTAGTTAAGGCCCTATTTAGAATGGTTGCGAGTTTTTAAATTTTGATTTTCAAATTAATTTTGAAATGAAAACCTATTCGAAAAAAATAATTTTAAATTTATTTTTAACATATTTTTAAAATATTTTTGATTTAAATCTCAAAATCAAAAAAAGAGGTTTTTTAGTTGTTGTTTTTAGTTTTAAAGTATTTTTATTCATAAATCTATCTAATTTCACCACCACCATTACCACCCCAATCATGATCACTACCAAGCCATTACTTCTACCACCATGAACACTACTACCATCATCATTATATTATAACCATTATTATCATTACTACTATTATTATCACTTTTACAATTAATAATAATAATAATAATTTTTTATTATTTTAAAAGAATTTAATTTTTTTTTAAATTTTTATTTGTCTAATTTTATATATTAAAAATAATATAAAAAATATTATTTAATATATAAATTATAGTAAATTTAATAACATTATAATATAATTTTATGTTATATAATTATTTATAATATAATATTATTTTTATGTAAAATAAATACTAAATAATATATAAAAAAAATTTATCTTAAATATTGATAATCAAATAATGTAAAATAAAAATTTGTATAATTATATAAGATTTTTTACATTATAACCATCATACCACTATCATTATCTTATAAATACTACTCTTACTTTCACCACTACCATTGTCACCATCATTGTGACCAACAATAATAATAATTTTTATTACTTTTAAAAATTTTATTTTTATTATTTGAAAAAATTAATTATTTATCTATTTTTTTATAGATTTACAAATGAACGATATGGTTTGATATATAAAAGTTATATTTAATCTATTCTATATCTTGAATATTGATAAATCAAATAATATGTAAAATAAAAAATTGTATAATTACGTTATATTCTTTATATTATAACTACCATACCACTATCACTGCCTCATAAACATTACTTTTATTCTCACCGTTATCACTACTATCATTATTGTCATAGCTATCACCGTCACCATAATAATAATTTTTTTTTAATTTTAAATTTGTATTCTTTTGATATAATTTGATTTTTTAATTAATATTTTATTGAAGTATTTTTTGTGAATTCATAATAAAGTGATTGAATAAAGTAACTTGATTTGATTTTACAATAACTTTTAAAAACTAAACTAAAATTGAAAATTGAGAAATAAAAACTGTTGAGTTTTTAAAATTTTTAAAACTAAAAACTAAAAACCATCTTGAACAGGACCAAAATTAATATATATATTTTTTTGTAAAATGGCATGCAATCATATCCAAGAATTTCAAACTAAGGACTTCTTTTATGACATAATGGAAATATCAACTAATTAAATATTATATTAGTAAGGCTATGTGTGAATCATCTAAAAAGGAAAATATCAAAATAGGATTTAAAAATAATAGTAAGTAATAAGGTGGGTAAAATTAGAATATCAATCTACTTATTTGCGGTTCGAATTAGTTCAATTGTTTAAGAGGAAACTGCAAATTGAACCAAACCACAATTTTTTTTTTCAATTTTAAAAGTTTTAAATTTTTTATTTTAAATTTTTTTCAATACAGTTAAGCAGTTTAAATTAGATTGGTTTGATTCTTAAACACCTTTAGGTACACCAAAAATTTTGTAACTAAAATATACATATATTATTTTTATACATTCTAGAAATAAAAACCTATTTGGTGACTGTGCAAGGAAGAGAGGAAATAAATAGATGAACCTCTTCTATAATGAAAAGAAAATCACCAAGAGTTTGAAAAATAATAGTCTCTCCTTTGCTATCTTACAGACCATAATAACCAAAGAATTTGAGAACATTAAAAATATATAAAACAAGAAATATATAAATTAGCCATGGTACTATATGTACACCACTTTCAACTCAATGCCTTTCATTTTTAAAAAGTTAGCAGACTTATATTAAAATCCATAAAGAATTTCTTTATTATGATTATTATCTAAAGTTAGAAAGTTCTTGGCCTCATAAGGGAAACAAAATATAAGCAAGTAACTTCTACATATAATGGCAAGATATATTACTCATGAATTATACCTTCAAAAGTTCTTCTTTAAGTAGAACTTTTACAACAATTATAGAATACATGCTTCAAATTTCCTAACATTTCATAAAGAAGATTGAACAATCTTTTTTGGTATAAAAACTTATGACTAAGAGAATGGTACTCCAATTTTGGGAAGGAAAATCCTTTGGGCTTAAAGGAATATATCTTACATGATTGAAACTCAAATGAAGGAGATTAAATGGAAAGATAAATAATAAAAAAGATTTAGCATACTTAGTTAAGTAAAGGGGTCCAGGTAAAAAAGAGGCCTCTGCATTTGATAATAGGCTTGCATATTGCCATATAACTAACCTAAATTAGCATTCTTTCCCATACCTTATAGTGAAACTACCTCTAGTTTGTCACGAAGCAACTATATCACCTCTACTCAGTCTTAGCAAAACATGTTATCATACAGTTCTAACAATTAGAAATCAATTATGGAGAAATTGAGCATGTTAATTTACCTAATGTTTAAGGGTTGCTAGACTCTTTGTATGCATTAGAGATTGTGGTGTGATTCCATTTGATGGAGAAATTCAAATAAGGTCAAATAGTATTTCCAATATCTGCATTTGTAGGTAGATAAACTTTAACAATGCCAGATTTATCATCTTAAGGATATGGAAAAATCAACTTTATAGAAATTGGCTTTAAATTTGAATCATTTTTTGGGAAAAGAATGGTTCTGGTAGCATGAGCCTTATTAGAGGTTGAGTTTATTCCCCTTAAATATGGCATGACTAAGTCATTTTCTCCAACATATAAAACAATGAATCATAGGAAACAATAATTATTAAAACATATAAAAACCTACCATTTGCTCTAAATTTTCCTTGTCATTTGAACATAAAAGTTAGTAAGAATACAACTTAAGGACCACAAATAGGAAAAGAAACAAAAGAAATTAGAATATATAATGAGGTATTTGCAAGTTGTAATTAATAAGGAAAAAAATCCAAACACTAGTTGAGTGATGATTCATGCAAAATGTGAGTGTGAAACTATATATCAAGTTTTATCCACCAGAAAGTATACTTGTTGATGTAGAGAGGGAGTATTTTAGACCCCCAACGTCGATTCCACAGAGACTATGCCAACAATCTATGGAAGAAGTTTAAATTCTAACTTTTGAACTTCCAAGTGAAAAGTTATGAAAATAACAATGAGACTTTGGTTCTCCTTATAACATCCTATTTTTATCCCTAAATTCCCATACGAATGATTTAAACATAAATTTCTAACCACTCATCTAAAGTTATTACTACCAAATGTTCATGAAATAATAATAATATTTCTCCTTAGTATTACCCCTAATGATCATGTAGGGTAAATAAGTAAGAGAAGCATAAAACACTTAGGATATTTTAATTTAATAGCCGGTTAAAAGCCTAGGATTCTGATCGATCCTCCAAAACCCATAAACTCAGTTACCTTATAGTTTCATCAATTGGGGGATGGTAAAATCACCTACCCTCCAACCAAGTTAGAGATTAATAATAGTAACAATTCTCATTAATGAATTAAGCATAATAAAATAACACAGTTGTATAAGGAACCATGCACCCATCCATAATGAAGGCATAAAATCATTCATAAAGAAAACTGAGGTTCAAATAGTTACATCACAAGGTTCAACAAAGCCCCATAATTTGGGGTTAGTTACATAAGAAAACGATGAAGATGAGAAATAACCATCCCAAAAAAATCCATTATCCTAATCTTAAGATAAGATTTACAAAACTATATTGCCTCCAAGGCTAACAAACGACTTTGCAACTTGCACTGTCTAGGAATTCCTTCCACTAAGACCGTACTAGAGGATGCTAGAAAAAGAAATAAAATGGAAGAATGGAGATGGAAATGAGAAATGAGAGAGATGTGCTAGTGGACTTCTCGGAATGTTGAGGGTGTTAAGAATGGTAAAACATGTCTTTCTCCCAAGGTGTAGCCTCCCTTTTATAAGCATGGATTAGGGCTTCATCTATTATAAATTGGGTTGACCTAAATTACCTCCTCAATTGTCATGGCTACTCTAGGTCACCTATAGTATTTCCAAAGCTGACTGGGATCTCTTCATGTATCATTAGGGCTAACTTGGATCTTTTCTGGCACCTCTAAAGATTGGCACAGCCAGACTCAGGTTTGCACATCCATGTTAGAATTTTAAGGTCTCTACAAGGTCGTGCTCAAAATTGCATAGATGGCTTCTTCATCTGGAATGATCATGCTCAAGTCTGCAGGGCCTTGTTAAGAATCCTAGTCTGCTGCAAAGGTGTGTGATAAACTGTCATTCTGTTGATTTATCTGCGGAAAATTAGTTATAATTATAATATAATTTATGATTATATATTGTAATTCTACCTAATTTTCCTTATTTTTGTAGGAATGGTCATGCAAGTAAGAAATATGAAAATGGGCATGTTTTGGATCAAGAAGAGAGGGTAAAAGGAGCATAAAAGGATAGAGCATCTACTACGACAATGTCCGGTTTAACGCGACAATGTGATATTTTGGTGCAACAATGCCACATCAGCCCTGCAACATTATAAGATGACTTAGAATAGTCACAACGATTAACAGAGCAATTAGGTCAAGCTCGGTCCATTACATTGAAATCCTAATCCATGCCTATAAAAAGAAGGCTTTATCATACCATTCAAGACATCACTTTTAGTATCCCTCGATATCCGTCCGTAAGATTTAGAGACAGAAGCTCTTCCACAGTACCAGTTGCAACGTCCTATTCTTAGCTCTGCTAACATTATGGTTTTTTTATTCTCTTTCTAAAACTAGGATTATGGATTGTTTTGTTGGATTGGTATGTTTTTGTTTGTCTTATCTCTCAATGTGTAACTAATCCCCAAATCATGGGGCCTTGATGAAACTTATAATGTAACCAATTGAACCCTTTTTCCTTTTTATGAATGATTCCGTATTTCTATTCAATTGTGTTTTCCTTATTATGCATAATTAATTAATGAGAATTAATTTTTAAGTTAATTAGGGGATAGACGATCGTACCATTACCTAATTAACGGAACTATAAGGTAAATTGAATCTAAGAGTGTTGGAGGATCAATCGAAATCCTTGATTTCTAATCAGTTATTAATTTAACAAATCCGCATGTTCTTTATGCTTCCCTTAATTACATACCTTGCATAACCATGTAGTAACTTGAAGGAAATAATATTGCTATTGCATGATCATTGGGTAGTAATAGAATGAGAACAGATAGTTAGCAATTGACTCAAATCATTCATAAGGAAGTTGGGGTGAAATTGGTTAAAATTATAAGGGAAACCAAAGTCCCATGTCTCCCCAAAAATTAGAATTTAATATTTTTTTAAGATTGTTAAAATAGTCTCTGTAGGAACGATATTAAGAGTTTTAAATAACTCTTTCTACATCGACAGATGCACTTTCCCGTGGGCAAAACTTTGTATGCATAGTAAACGCACAACAAGTTTTCGGCGCCATTGCTCGGGACAATTTCCCAACGATCTTAGAAGTTTGAAGTTTTTATTATTATATCTTTGTGTGATCTTTTGTCTGTTTATGCTAACTCATTCCCGAGCTCCTCAATTGCAGTTTATTCCTGAGATAGAGAAAACAGCTAGAAGATTGAGACGAGAAACCAAAGTAAGAATGATGGTAGCACAAAGACAAACAACACTATTGGATTACATGGCCCAAAGTGGTGAGGGCCTACGCAACATATTAATCCTAGCACTTGAAGGTGTTCCTAACTTCGAATTGAAGCCTGCCCTTATCAACCTGATTCAGAACTCATTTTAATTTGGAGGGACAGCCTCAGATGACCTACATCTTCACATTAGAAAATTTCTGAGGCTAACAAACACCATCAAAATGAACGATGCTTTGCAAGATGTCATTAGATTACAATTGTTTCCTTTTTCCATCATTGAGAAGGTAAACGATTGGCTAAACTCTTTGCCGGAAGCATCCATCACTACCTGGGAACAATTACAATGTCTATTTTTGATGCAATACTTTCCACAATCGATGCAGTCCAGGATCATAGTGGAGATTTCTAGCTTCACTCAATATGAAAATGAGTCCCTTTGTGAGGCTTGGGATAGATTTCAGGACCTTCTCCGAAGGTGCCCACATCACGGGTACCAAATACCTCATCTTGTGCAGATATTTTATAATAGTCTTTCCTATGCTAATAGAGCTGTTATAGATGCATCATCTGGTGGAGGTATCCTACATAACCCTCCAGAGGACACATGGATAATCATAGGGAACTTGGCTACTAACAACAATCAATAGAGATCTGCTGATAAACATGTAAGGAAGAAAGATACTCAACCAATAGGAATGTATCAAGTTGACCATACTGCTCTACTAGCCGGTCAGATAGAGGTCTTAAATAAAAAGATGGAGGTACTTATGCAAGCACAGACACGACGTACCTTGCCTATCCAAATTCCAGTGGCATGTGAACCTAACTTATGCGCTCCTTGTGGATCCATAAGTCTCGATGATGAAGGATGCATTGCTGAAGCTGATATAGCCTAACAAAATGAGGAGGCTAATTATGTGGGAAACACTTATAACCCCACTTGGAAGAATCACCCCAACCTCTCTTAGGGAGGACATCAAGGTAATAATCATACTAAGAATGCTCAAAATGTTTACAGGCCCCCTCACACACAAAACCAAGAAGGTTATAGGCAAGAAAGGAAGGAGCAAGCATCTTTAGAATCACGATTTCAGAATATGGAAGCACGATTCCAAAATATAGAAACACAACTAGGCCAGCTCGTTAACCTTTTGACACAGCGAACTCCCAGGACTTTACCTAGCCAACCCGAGGTGAACCCAAAGGAGCAAGCTAATGCGGTTACTCTTAGGAGCAGAAAAGAATTGGAGATACTGGTGAGAAAAGAAAAGGTAAAGGAGACCAAGGATATTGATAACCTTTTTACTCCTACTGATGGGAGTCCAAAAGAAAATAGGAATGATGTTGAAGAGACTATAGAAAAGGATCCTAAGAAACTTCCTATAAATTCTTACCAACCAATTGTACCTTTTCCTCAAAGGTTAAAAGGAAATAAAAATGACCATCAATTTGCCAAATTTTTAGACATCTTAAGGCAATTAAAAATCAACATTCTCTTTGTTGAGGTCATTTCTAAGATCCCTAAGTATGCAAAATTCTTAAAGGAGATTTTGGGTAATAAAAAGAAGCTTGAGGAGTATATGATTGTCAAGCTCAATGAGGAGTGCTCTGCTATTATTTTTCGAAAACTACCACTAAAGTAGAAGGATCCAGGGAGTTTTACTATACCTTGTACTATTGGTGATTCATATTTTGATAAAGCTTTGTGTGACCTAGGCGCTAGTATTAATCTAATGTCGTTGTCTGTCTTTAGAAGGTTGGGTATAAATGAGCCCAAACCTACCACTATTTCTTTGTAGCTTACAAATAGGACTATCACACACCCGTGAGGGATAGTGGAGGATGTTTTGGTGAAAGTGGACAAGTTCATCTTCTCTGCTGACTTTATTGTGCTTGACATGGAGGAAGATAAAAAGATTCCACTTATTTTGGGAAGACCTTTCCTGGCCACATGGAAGACTATTATTGATGTGCAACAAGGAAAACTCACGTTGAGGCTTGATAATGAAGAAGTTGTGTTTAGGGTTTTTGACTCCCTAAAACACCCAAAAACATTTGACTCTTGTAATATTATAAATTCTTTTGAACCCTTTCCCTCTTTGAGTTTACCTTTTGTGCAGGATGTATTAATTAAAGATACATTGGAAAAACTATTAGTGTTTGATGTTGATGCCATGAGTGACTTTGAGGAATTTACAGAGGAATTGATAATGTTAGAAGCTGGCATACACAAGAAAATTGGAGATCGAGGTAACAAGTTTGATGTTATAGAAGGCCTTGAAACCGCTAAGGGTAAGCCGTCAGTTGAAGAACCTCCGATGCTTGAACTCAAGCCTCTTCCTTCAAATCTTAAGTATGCATTTTTATCTCCTCCGTCTTCTCTCCTTGTTATTATCTCTTCTAACCTTACATGAATAATGAAGGACAAGTTGTTAAGAGTCTTGAGGGAAAATAAAGAAGCTTTTGGATGGTCCATTCATGACATTAAAGGCATAAGCCCTATGATTTGCACCCACAAGATTCACATGGAGAAGGAATTTAAACTATGGTGCAACCACAAAGGCGGCTCAACCCAAACCTCAAAGAAGATGTTAAGAAGGAGGTTATCAAACTTCTTGATGTAGGTATAATATATCCTATTTCTGATAGTCCTTGGGTGAGCCCTATACAGGTTGTCCCAAAGAAGGGAGGTACTACGGTCATGGAAAATGGTAGAAAAGAGCTAATCACAGTATGAAAGGTAACTGGTTGGCGGGTATGTATTAACTATATAAAGTTAAATCAGGCTACCCGTAAAGATCATTTCCCTCCTCCTTTTATTGGTCAAATGTTAGAAAAATTATCTGGTCATGACTTTTATTGATGTTTGGATGGTTATTCTGGTTATGTGCAAATACTTGTGGTTCTTGAAAATCAAGAAAAAACCACGTTTACATGCCCTTTTGGTACTTTTGCATATAGGAGAATGCCTTTTGGGTTGTGTAATGCTCTCGCTACTTTTCAAAGATGCATGATGTCTATCTTTTCTGATTTACTAGAGGATTGCCTGGAAGTTTTTATGGATGACTTTTCTGTCTATGGTCCCTCTTTTGATAGATGTTTACAAAATTTAGAGCAGATATTGATAAGATGCAAGAGAATTAATTTAGTTCTTAAATGAGAAAAGTGTCAATTCATGGTAAGTCAATGTATTGTCTTAGGACACAATTATATCCAACTGTAAACACTCAATTATATCTGAGGTCCCCAATTGTTAAAAAAAATAAAAAAAAATACAAATAAACAAAAACAGAAGTAAAAGAAATGAAAGAAAACAAATAAAAGAAATTGAAATTAAATAAAAACGAAAATAAAGAAAAAAGAGAATAAAGAAGAATAAAAAAATAACAACTGAAAAATAATAATAAAAAATAATAAATAAAAGAAGACTGGAAATAAAAAAACAATGAATAAATTAAAGAAAATATATAACAAAAAATAGAATAGAATAAATAAGGAGAAAATAAGAAAATATGAAAGGGAGAGAAAATTAAACAAAAAAAAAATAAAAACAAATAAATAAAAGTAAAAGAAAAAATAAAAAACAAATATAGAAAGACAGACAAACAGAGAAACAGACAATAGAATAAAAAATAAATAAAGAACAAAAAAATCAAAGAAAATAAATAGTAAATAGGATTAGAAATAGAAGAAAAATAAATTAAATAAAGATAAAAAAATATATAAATCAAAAAATTATAAAAACGAAAATATGATAACAACAATAAAAAAATATAAGAAAAAAGGAAAACATAAAATCTTAAATTAAATAGAAATTAAAAACATAAACTAAAAATTTTGAAAGGGAGAATAAAATAAAAATTGAAAAAAACAGAAATTAAAATGAAGCAAAAAATTAAAAAAAAAGAAAATAGAAATAAAGAAAAATTAAAAAACATTAAACAGAAAAAACAAAAATTGAAAAGGGAAAACTAAAAAAAAACAGAATAGACAAAATAAAACTAAAAACTAATTAACAAAAACAGAAAATAGAATTAACTGAAATAAAAAAAACGAAAAAAAAGAAAAGGAAGGATGCATGAAGGTTTTAGAGGGAGCTTCGGGGGCCTCTTGAAAAGGGGGGACGAAAGTAAAAATAAAGAGGATTCTCCTACTCTTCCTCCTATTCTTCTCTTTCTCCTTCTTCTCCCGCTCCTTCTTCTTCTCTTTCTCCTTCTGCTCCCGCTCCTTCTTCTTCTCCTTCTCCTTCTAGTTCTTCTCCTTCTCCTTCTTCTCTCGCTCCTTCTTCTTCTTCCTGGTGAGAGATCGGTACCATTTCAAGCATCACTTGGTTTTGTACATTTTGTATTTCTGTATCAAGCGGTGGTCCCAAGCATGTGCGACAGTCAAGGGTGAAGAGGTAGGTTCTGTTCGTAACTCATCCCAGTGAATAGCTTCGAATTAGGTCAGTTTCTTGAGTCGTCATCTCTAGATTGATATTGTTATCTTACTTTCTTGATCTTGAACTTAAGGTATGAGCCTGTTTAGACGCTAGCTACATCCTTGCAATATCTACAAATGATAATGCATGATTGAAATTTGTTGTATGGTGATAACTAGCATGTGTTATCGTAGTTGATGCTGAGAGATGATGTAGTAAATTAAAGGGTGAGTCCGGTGATATCTTGTTTGGTAACTGGTCGCTCTACATTCGGTGATTGAATTTGGAAGTTATGTTGGCATGTATGGATTCCTTTGGAGAAGATCGACTGGGATCGGTAATGTATATGTTGCGATGGGTCTCATTACCACCTGTAATTCATAACTCAGACCTTGCCCGTCTATGTGTATTAAGCCTATAATTTGTGGAGGTCCCATTAATGGATTCACAGGTAAGTCCATTCTTCCAAGTTGGCATAATGGTCAATACAGACTCATATGTTAGTCATTGATGGGCATCTTGGAAGGCTGGTAGGTCGTTCGTCTCCCAAAGAAGTGCAAATTATTGTTTGTTATCAAGAGATACGTCTCGACAGCCGTCATGGCAAGAATCAGTTATGGCCAATCAACATGGGATGAACGACGCCTGACGCGCATGGCTTAATAGATTGACCATAAAGCTTGGTTTCAACGAGGACGAATGTTCCACGACCATGCATCCCCTTACATGTAGAAGGTCTGGCCATATTAGGGACTAAAAACTATGTGTCTTCTAACAATGAAAGGGAGCATTAAAGTTAACATGACTATTGAAACACGAAGGCAGCTCTTAGTATGAACGTTTCCTCAATCATATGATAGGGTTCGGGACTAGGAGTACAATATTCATTGACTCGGTCGCATCTATGCAATTCTATGGTAGCTTCATGGTTTTCATGGGATTCTTGGTACTGTATGCGTCCACCATCAACATGCAATGGTAAAAAAATGATGAGCATGTCAAAACCACTAGCAAGGAAGACGGGCCACGGTATTATGGGAGTTTCTTAGCCTTTATAGTACTGCGAGTTACTTATATAGGAATAGTATGGAATGAAGCTGCTCAGGATAATATCAGTGCTGGGAAACCCAAAACTTGATCCTATATCAAGTGAATAGACTACGTCGGGCAGTCACATGGGAGGCACTTGAACATGATTGATTTTTGTATGGATACAGGGATTAAGAACCTTGCATGGCTTTATCGTTGGTTCATGTATATGGGTATCAGAATTTCAGTTGAAGATCATATGTGCCATAGGAATTCTGATTCATGCCAATATTATCATGCACGTGATCAAGAGTATAAAAGAGGGGATCTACCTTGACGCATGAGAATTCTTCAACTTGGCAAATATTAGCAGCAATAGATTCTGAGAACCTTAAGCATGCAAACCACCATGTGACCACTACACCAGAGTCACCGCGTCATCACAATTGCATCTCTCTCAAACCCAAAGAGTTGTGATTGTTGCACTACAAAGCCATGCAAACTTTGGCTCACGCAGGTGACAAAAGGAAGGCCATGCTTGAACCATAAGACCCATCCTTGAAAACTTTGTACACGTTCACATTTCCCGCGTCAAGTATGATCGATCACGTAGCCATGCATTGGCTCAGACAGAGCCAATAGCAAACCAATGCGGACACTCCAGCTATGAGAGAGGACATATAGCCACATGTGGGCACTGAAGAATTCTCATGGAAGCACCGCTGGAGTGACCTTGGAAGATGGAAAATTCATGGCCAAACAACATGCTCGGGATTATCATATGATGCATAATCAAAGAGAGAGGAAGAAGATACCCCATATAGCCCACGTACATGGTACATTTTATGTCTATAAAGCATGTATAAAGTCTAACTTGAGGGGTCCAAGCTATCCTTGCTACTTTCTTTGAGTGATCCAGTCATTGTTGTCACGTGGAAATGATCGGTAGAGTTCAAGTACGATCAGATCAAGTACGAAGGTACCATGAGCCAGTAACGATCATTTGGCCATGTTTTGGCCACTCATGAAGGTATAATAATTCGTGGAAGCTAGGACCCGATTGTCTTCAAGCATCCCCGTTGTCTATGTTGACAGTTTTGCTATGTGGCTCTTGGGAATAGACAGACACATGTCAAACTCATTGTAAGTTCTTTGGAAGCGGTTTAGGAGGTATAGACAACGGCTGGTCCACTGGGTCCTGATTAGGATGTCTCATAAGTCCCATGCATTACATGCAATTCCCACGTCCCAAAAGGGGTATGCTTAAATTTTGATTTGAATGGTCAAAGATCCAACTAAAGGTGTGGCCTAGTGGCATTGCTGGTTACCCATGACACTTGGACCTTGGGTTCGAGTCCCAACCGAGGGTATTTCCCATGAATTCTTCCATTTTGTGTACGTGGGGCCATGCCTGATCTGGAGCAGGATGTTCAAGAATAAGACTGGGCCACGCCTAAACCTATGCAATTAAAAAGCCCAAGCCTAAACCTGTGCAATTAAAAAGCCCAACGTCGAGAATAAGGCTGGGCCGTGTAATTAAAAGCCAATATTTTTTACAGGATCCAATTCAACATAAATTTTATTCATCCGAGCATAAATCAAGGCAAGCGAATTTTGAAGCAAACTTATTTATTTTTCTCCAAAACCTAAGGCAAGTAAATTTTAAAATTAAGTTTTTTAAATCCCAAAATCGAGTCCGTTTTACTTCAATTCAAGCCCCAATTCAAATTAAATCCATTCTAGATCAAGTTCGTTTTTATTCAACTTAATTCACTTCTTAAAATCCCAATCTAGCTCTTTTTTAATCAAACCCCTTTTTTTATTAAGTCTAATTCCTTTTCTCAAATATAAAAAAAGTTCTTTATATCTTAAATCAAATTTCCTTTCTTCCAAATGCATTTATTTCTATTCCTCAAGTTTCAACCAAAATTCTTTTTCAAATCCAAACTTAATTCTTTCCCTCAAGTTTAAGGTTTTCTCCAAATCAAATCGAGTTTAATTCCCTTCTTTAAACCAAATCTAGTTTATTTCTTTGCTTCAAAAATCCTAAATCAGGATTAAGTCTTCTTTTCTCAAAGTCAAATCAAGTTCATTTTAAACAAAATCAAGTTTAACTATTTTTCCTAAAATTTCAAGTCAAGTTCATTTTAATTCCATTTCCATTCAAGATTCCAATCGAGTTCAATTTTTTTGCCAAGTTTCAAATCCAAGGTCGAATCGAATTCGTCCTGAATCAAGTCATTTTATTTCAAATCAAACCCAAGTCTTTTCTTATCCCTTTTCTTTTTAAACTAATTCTTTTTGGGAATCACAAGTCTCATGCAATAAGCTCTAAATGGGAAACTAGAGGTCTTCACTGCTATTCGATATTTAGAGATTTATATGGATCCCAGTGCAGCTTACATTTACCTTGGATCCTGTGCATATGTAGACTAAGGATTCCTCCCTAAAATATTTTCAAAATACTCCATTCCTTTTCAAGCAACTCAAAGGTCAAGCCTTCAAACCATAACTATGTAAGCCTTGAGTTTCCCATTGCACCGGGGAATACGTAGGAGCAGGATCAAGTCTTGTCAGGCTAACCTCCATTAACTTATTTATTTTCATTCTAATTAAAGGGATCAAAAAATTTTCGAATAACACACTCAGTTTAAGGGTATCGTTCTTTGGAACGGGCGAGTAGGGTGCCTAGCACCTTCCCTGCTCGTAACTGACTCCCGAACCTAGATTCTTCCTCAAGTTAGGGTTTTTTCCAAATCTTTTTCCTTAAATAAAAAATTTGGTGACGGATCCACATGATCAAATAAAAATTCTATTTTCAAATTTTAGCGAGTTCATCGTTGTAAACACCCAATTATGTCCGAGGCCTCATTTTCAAAATTTAAATAATTAAGGATTAAAGCAGAAAAACAGATTAAGAAAAAAAGGGAAAGGAAAAAACAACAAAATGAATAAAAATAATAATAATAAGAAAAAATAGAAAATCCAAAAATCTAAAGTCGATAAAAAGATAAAAATAACAAAAATGAAAATAATGAATTAAATCTGTGGAAAAGTTGGAAATAGAAGAAAAGAAGATGATAAATATAATATTAACACAAAAAATAAAAAATAAATAAAATAAATAAAAAATATAATAATAATAAAATAATAAAATAAAATAAAATTGAAAAAGAGAGAACTCAAGACATAAGCAGCAGCAAGAGGCTGAGGCTATAAATAAGACCAAACTCCCCTAAATTTGGTTTTTAGCTACATTTTTTTGAAAAGAAGAGAAGAGTGTGAGAAGCGGAGATAAATAGAAGAACTCTACGTTGGTGCTCATCGCCGGAGAAGATTTTGGAATTCCTGGCCGAAGAAGAAGGATCTTTGATTGCCGAACTTTCTAAGAGGTCCTCTGCAAAGTCGCAAGGAAATTGGAAAGAGCGTTGGCTAGCCGTATTGGAAGGCATTGGCATCGGAACTCCGTTCATCAATCCAAGTTAGCTATACCTCTTCGCTATAGGCTTATACGCTTAGATCAAGAGTTGATTATGCTGAATAAGATGATAAAAGCAAGAATCACGTAATTAAAAACTAGCGGCTCCGAATATTATGTTATAGATCAAGAGCTTGCTTGAAATTCCATTCAGAGGTTGAGACGGTAATGTAATAATCCTGTGATGAGAAACGAACATGAATCTAGCAGTAGAAATGCGTCTACAATGGCCGAAGGTCAACTTAGTTAGTCGCTTAAGTGTTCGATCGAAGTGTGGAGAAAGCTTGGTCGAAGGTGATCGAGTAGATGGTCGATGTAGACATACCTCTTGGTATAGTAGGTAAAGAACATCATACAGGGAATACACCTCGTCGAGAAGTATTAGTTAGATGAGAACGAAAAGTGTCAACATCCCTAAGTTCCCATGTTACTCGAATCCGTTGCCTGCTAGTTGTGAGAGAACACATGGTTGTTGATTAACCATACAAGTGCACACAGCAACCTAACTGGCCAAACCTCGGATCAGACCAGCCAAGGTATTCATGATCGCAAGGAGGAAACAGAGGAGATGCATTGCTGGAGTTACAGAGCTTAGGCAATGGTCATAGAGAGTATAGGCAAACCTCTAGGTCTCTCGAACTTCAAGCTGTAGGCGGGTGTGTGGGCCGCCCAAGTATTAGCATGCAGTAGGGGGGAATACGTCTAGAATACCCTCAGATTTCAGGCAGGGCACATCACTGTCCCTACACGCTGAGTTTCAACGAAGGCTTTGCCTCCCCAACGCCTTCATGGAGGAGTGTGCATCGCATGGTTCAAATCGGAGTTGTCCATAGAATTCAGGCTGAAGAGACATCCTCGATTAAAAGGGGCTACATATGGTTGTGAGTCCAAGATCTCCTCGAGGTCCTACATGGAATGGGAAGATGGGAACAAGATCCCTGACGATGAAAGGATGGTGGTACGAAGAAGAAGGAGACGCCAGGACGTGTAAAGGAGTGTAAAGCAGAATGGTTAGAAGGGTCCAATGCCAAGTACTCAGTGACGAATCTTCAGGGGAAGGATACGTGAATCCTATGCATGCACGCGGCTAAGCCTGGATACGAACCAGGTCACTTCTCTAGGAAACGCAAACACCTATCGGAGGGGAAGCACGACCATTAGGAGCCTTGCAATTGCGGAGTCTTGACACCCCGTGCCTGTTACAAGTAGAAGACCTAAGCGTGCCTGAAGAGGATGAGTGAGAATGCAGCCAAGTAGAGACCCATTCCCATGCACGTGATTCGCAGGGGCCTGGGGGAGACCCGAATTCCAATATGCCTCATGTAAACGATTTCCTATTTTGCTCATTATGGGGAGGGGTCAGAGTACATAGATATGGAAAAGATGACTAGCTAGGGTCAAGGTTCATAAACACAGGTCACTTAGGCTTCCTTCTCCCATGGTAAGATTGACCATGCACATACTTGGGAGAGATTCGCTAAGACAGAACGGCGACGCCTAGAAGCGTTGGGACACATACCCAATTGCATGATGGCCAATGGGGGGAGTTCACCCATGTACTCATTTGAATTCGTCATACCCAACGTAGTAGGAACATATTAGGCTAGAACCTGGTCCTCCCTGTGGGAATAACCAACCATTGCCCCAGGTGCATGCATAACCGACAACTACTTGGACGCAAAGCAGGCTTGTAGCCCTTCTTGTGTGGTGTTCAGGCCTGAGTCCATGAGACCCTGTGGTCTTAATCAAAGGCTCACCCAGAAAAACAAAGTCGAGTACAAGACACGCACTTCAAACCAAATCCAATGAAAATAAAGGAGCGTCGCAGGTGAATCTATGGTAGCCAAAAGTGGAGCACCTTCTGACGCTCCTTATGAAAGAAATTTCTCTAGAACGGGGCCAATTCGAATGTTGAAAAAAAAAGCTAGGGGAATAGCCCAACCTACCCTATTCTCCTAGAATATGACCCCCTGCAGGTAGCCATGCAACGTGTGATTCCCATCCCATTGCCTACCTCAAACATGCTTCATGTTTTGATAAAACCCTCAGAACTTGAACTTGATATTAGACCGCATCATCCCCCCTCCAGCGACCTCAAATCAGAAGGGCGGAAGTAGAAACTCGATCAATGTTTTGGGTCTAGTGGCCAAGGAGCTAACCAAGGGACTTCCGTGAGCATAACCTGACCCCCAAAAACGTTGAAACGACCTCCACTTCCTCCTATGCATGCATAGGCCAATCGCTCTCATTAAATGCCCCAAAATCCATGTCCCAGGGAGTTGAGAACCCTTGGTCAATTACACCTCAAGCCCGAAAAATTTCAAGCATCCTCGAGAGAATCAATGGCCATGCATCGTAGTCGCCCGAGGATTATATGCTACGCCTTTCCCCTAAGAATATACGGATCCTTCGTCAGAGCATAACACCACATCCGAGCCCTCGTCGGAGCATAGCTGAACAGAGGGAGCCCACACGGCCAAGCCTCCTAGAACCTGTCCATTGAAGATGGTACAACAAAGCCATATTGGAGCCATGCTAGGCACGCCTTAGCGTGTTAGAAAAGGCCCCACCTGGTGTTACAAGTAAATGTAGTTATTGCAATACGACCCCTCCATTCCCCTTAATTGCAATTTAACGCCTATATTCCTCGTAACTTGAATTCAACCCCCAAACTTCCCATAATTCAAATTTGACCCCCAAACTTCCCATAATTCAAATTTAACCCCCAAACTTCTCGTAATTCAAATTTAACCCCAAACTTACCATAATGAAAAATTAAACCCTGTATTCCCCCTTTCTCTAAAGTACGACCAATTCACCACTGCCTTTCAAAATAAACTCCTTTTCAAAATGCTTTGGGATCTACAATCTCACGCGACGAACCCTAGACGGGAAACTGGCGGTCTACATTGTTGTTCGATGTCTAGTGGTTCATATAGGCCCCCGTGTTGCCTTAGCCACCTCGGACCTTGTGCATGAGTAGACCGAAAGTCCTTTCAAAATAAACTTCTTTTCAAAATTCTTTGGGATCTATAGTCTCACACGACGAACCGTAGACGGGAAACTGGCGGTTTACACTACTGTTTGATGTCTAGTGGTTCGTATAGACCCTGTGCTACCTTAGCCGCCTCGGACCTTGTGCATGAGTGGATCGAAAGTCCTTCCAAAATAAAATTCTTTTCAAAATGCTTTGGGATCTACAGTCTCACGCGACGAACCGTAGACAGGATACTGGCGGTCTACACTGCTGTTCGATGTCTAGTGGTTCATATAGGCCCCTGTGCTGCCTTAACCGCCTCGAACCTTGTGCATGAGGGGACCGAAAGTCCTTCCAAAATAAAATTCTTTTCGAAATGCTTTGGGATCTACGTGTCATGCGACGAACCCTAGACGGGAAACTGGCGGTCTACACTGCTATTCGATATCTAGTGGTTCATATGGGCCCCCGTGCTACCTTAGCCGCCTCGGACCTTGTGCATGAGTGGACCGAAAGTCCTTCCAAAATAAAATTCTTTTCAAAATGCTTTGGGATCTACGGTCTCACGCGACGAACCATAGACGGGAAACTGGCGGTCTACACTGTTGTTCAATGTCTAGTGGTTGGTATAGGCCCCCATGTTGCCGTAGCCGCCTCAGACTTTGTGCATGAGTGGACTGAAGCTTCCTCCAAAAAATAAAACTATTTTCAAGATATCTCTTCCCTTTTCAAGCACTTTCGAGGGTCAAGCCTTCAAAACAAACCAAAACTACGTAAGCCTTGAGTTTCCCATTGCACCAGGGAATACGTAGGAGCAGGATCAAGTCCTGTCATGCTAACCTCCATAAATATATTTATTTCCATGCTAATTAAAGAGATGAAACAATTTCAAAAATCACACACTCAGTTTAAGGGTACTGTTCTTCGAAACAGGCTAGTGGGGTGCCTAACACCTTCCTCATTCGTAACTGACTCCCGAACTTCGAATCTCATCCTCGAGTCAGGGTTTTTTCTAAATCTTTTCCCTTAAACAAAAATTTGGTGGCGACTCCACACATGTACGAATTAATCTATTTTAAAATTTTAGCGAGTTCGTTGTCTCGTCGAAATTATGGTTGAGACAGTCGTCTCGTCGTAATTACTATAAACACTCAATTATGTCCGAGGCCCCATTTTCCATTTTTATTTATTTAAGTAATTAAGAAAAGCAGAGAAAACAGAGAAATAAGGAAAAGCAGAAAGCAGAAAGTAGAAAATAAGGAAAATAGAAAGAGAAAATTAAAAGGAAAGCAACAAATAAAAAATGAACTAAAAAAACAAAAAAAGAAAATAAAAGAATAAAAAAAATAAAAAAATAAAAAAAAGAGAGAGAAAACAAAATATATAAATACAAAACAAAGATAATATAAAAATAAAATAAAGATATAATAAATAGAAAACCAAAAATTGAAGTAAAAGAAGAAAAAGGAAAGATAAAATTATGTGAAAATGGTAATTAAAAGAAAAGCAGAAAGAGTAAAAAGAAAAAAGAAAAGAAAAGAAAAGGGAGAATATAAAAGGAAAGGGGAGAACTGTTGAAAGGGGTCGGATTCATTTTTTCATTTTCTTGTTTTCTCCTCCAATCCCTCCCCAAGAGGAAGCTTATTCCGAAAAGAAAAGGATCTAAATTTGCTGAACCGGCGGGGAAAGCAAGAAGAAGACGAGTAGCATAATCTAGGTAAGTGCTCACATTCCTGGCTTCTCTTCTAAGCAATTAATACTCTCATTGATTCGGATTCAATCCAAGCTGCATCAAGGGTAAATCTAGAACGAAAGTGATGAGATCACAAAAGAAAATTGAAATTAAATATGTGCACTACAGTTGTAACTTCCGTCCTGAATCTTGAACCAGAACTACGTAAGCCTTGAGTACCCATTGCACCGGGGAATACGTAGGAGCAGGATCAAGTCCTGTCAGGCTAACCTCCATCAAGTTATTTATTTTCATATTAATTAAGGGATCAAAAATTTTCAAAAATCACACACTCAGTTTAAGGGTGCCGTTCTTCGAAACGGGCGAGTGGGGTGTCTAACACCTTCCCCACTTGTAATCGACTCCCGAACCTAAATCTCTTTCTTGAGTCAGGGTTTTTTCCAAATCTTTTTTCCTTAAATAAAAATTTGGTGGCGACTCCACATAATCCAAAATAAAATTCATTTTCAAAATTTTTAGCAAGTTCGTAGTCTCGTCGGAATTACGGTTGCGACAGATGGCGACTCCGCTGGGGACTTTAGAGAGTCAAGCCCATTTCATTGAGTGTGTTGTTTCGATCCCTTTCCTGTTTATTTGCACGATCCATTTATCTGTTTATTTGTTTACTTATCGGTTGTTTGTTTGCCTATTCTCTGCATAACTTTAGGGTAGACGAATAATAAATTATTGTACATATTTGCGCGATTTTCCCAATTGCAAGTATCCCAAATAATGTGCCCTCCATACATTGTATTATATTTTATCATGAGTGGGGCCCTATACCTGGGTCTGAGTGGTGCCTAGGATTAGAGGGATCTAGTGGTGTCACGTTGGGGCCTACGTCCAGGGTGGCTATCACAAAAATCCCAGCTAGAGTGCGTCCTATTCATAATGCCCCGCAACTAGTGGCTACTTCTACTGTTGTGGTAAGCATCATGGACTGGAACTTGGCTCTAGTGACCTCTACATCCTAGGATTACTAACCACCCCTGAGAGGTTCATGCATTAAAAACCTTAGACCCTTAGGACAGGCAACCCACATAAGAGGCAAGGAGGGCACACACCCCTTTTATGATACATGGCTCATATGCCAGTCACGTGCTCAAGTAAACCGAATCACTCAAGATGACAGAGAAGAGGGGAGACGAAATATGAAATTAGGGGAAATACAGAAAATAAAGAAAAAAATCAAGCTAAAAGAAATATAAACAAATCAAAATCAAGAAAAATAGAAACTTCTAGGAAACACTAGAAAAATACTTTTGAAAATATTGAAAATATAAAAAGATTCAAAAGAAAACTTAAAGAATGTTTTAGAAATAGGAAAATTTATGAAAAATATTTTGAAAATATTAACAATATGAAAAGATGTAAAAAGAGAGAAAATGAAGTTCAAAAGAAAATCTATCTTTAGAAAGCTTTTAGCAAAACTAAAAAGGTTCTCAAACAAAACCAAAGGCCTTTCTAACAAAATAAAAAAAATGAAAAACTAAAATTCATAAAATCATAAAAATTGCTAAAAACAAATAAAGTGACACTCAATTTTCAAAAACCTTCTTAAAATTATTTATGCATAGCATGCATGCATTCATTCATCTATTCATCAAAGAAAGAATGAAAGATTTTAGGGAAAATCATTCCATTTTATACTTATTTTATATCATCATCCTTATCATTCATGATTTTTGCATTCAAATTATTTCTAAAAAACTAATTTTTAACCTTAACAGAAAAATTAGAGAAAGACTTCCTCGACATCCTTATAGAACCAGATCACAATCAGGAATCATGGATGAGATGGAGAGACAAAATGAGGAGTTGAGAAATGAGGTCAAGGCATTGAAGGAACAAATGGCCGAGCTGATGGAGGCCATCCAATTATCTAAACAAAAGGAGGCAAGGGAATCCCTTCTGAAAGAACCAACTGACCCAACACATCCTCCTGACTTCACTCCACAAAACCCTTCGCCATTAACCATACCTCAACAAACCGAATGGGTTCATTATGGGTATCCTTATGGGCACGCACCTTCATTCGGCCAAACACAAGCCGAAACACAAACCCAAACACATAACCTACTTCCAAACACCATCTCATAAGCTTACCAAACATCTATTGGGGGAAGCGCATCCTATGTTCACCCAAGGGCCTCATCCTGTATACATATCATCTTCTCATCCCCACCACATGCTTGAGGAATACCCAAGCCATCCTTCGATTGAGGATACAGAAAAATGGAAAGGTCTATAGGACAGAATCAGGGCAATCAAAGGGAGCACTTATGAAGCCAAGGACGCAGCCGATTTGTGCTTGGTCCCAGATGTGGTCATCCCCCAAAAATTCAAAGTTCCTGAATTTGAAAAATATCAAGGGACTAGCTGTCCGAGGAGCAACTTGGCCATGTACTGCAGGAAGATGTCTCCTCGCATGCACGACGATAAGCTGCTTATCCATTTCTTTCAAGACAGCTTAGCTGGGGTTGCGGCCAACTGGTATACACAGCTAGAACGGACCCGCATCCGTTCATGGAGGGACCTAGCTGATGCCTTTATGAAACAATACCAGTACAACACAGAGATGGCCCCCGATCGAACCAAACTTTAGAATATGGTCAAGAAAGGGGATGTGACCTTCAAGCAGTACGCCCAAAGATGAAGGGAGTTAGCTGCTTAGGTACAACCTCTTCTATCTGAGAAAGAGATGGTCAGCACATTCGTCGACACACTCCAAAATCCTTTCTATGACAAGATGATTGGCAGCGTGACTTCTATCTTCTTCGATGTTGTTTTCATTGGAGAAAGGATCGAGGGTGGCATGCGCCGTGGAAAGATCGTGCAAAAGTCCACAGGCGCAGTCAACGCTTCCAGTGGATTTGGAAAGAAGAAGGCAGGAGAGACCTGCAACGTGGCTTCTGGTCAAGGAAAATACACTCCACAAATGGCACCTTATGGTTTAGTTGGTTACCAACCACCACCATCACACCCTACACACCATATCCTTACATCGCCGCCACCTACCAAACACCATACCCTCCAATTTACAACTATCCACCACAAACCCGATCACCAACACCGTACATGGCCGAAACACAAGCCATAAACCAAAATCCTAACAAAGGCCAGAAGAAGGAGAAAAAACCTGTCCAATTCGATCCTATTCCGATCTCCTATACAGAGCTGCTACCTCGCCTAATCCAAAACTCACTGATTGCTCTCTCCCCTTTGAAGCCTCAGGAGCCACCATATCCTAATTGGTACAATCCAAATGCTAGATGCGACTACCATGCAGGATTTATTGGTCATTCTACCGAGGATTGTGTAGCACTAAAGCGTAAGGTGCAAAGCTTAATCGATGCGAAATGGCTAGATTTTGGGAAGCTTGCTCCTAATACAGAAAACAATCCATTGCCAAATTATGGGAATCCAGTAGTTAGCTGAAACAAATCAAAGCAGCACAATAGGATGCCCTGTATTGAGGAAATCATCCAAGATTTGTCATACTTTTCAAAGTCAATCTTTTGTAAATAAATCTCAATAAATACAAAATTTACATTTTTCATACTTCTTGAGCATGTGTTTTACCTTATTGACTTGTCTTCTTAAAATTTACCATTCTTTCCATCATTCAACCTGTTTCTTATCCTTACCCAAAAATAAATACCTGTTGGTGAAGATGCCATTTCCGTAATAAATAATTTTGAGCGTCTTATCGATCAAACTCAAAGAGAAAATTAAATGAGGAAGCAGAATAACCAAAATCTAATCAGGGATTCTGAAACACCCTGCATTCTAATCCCTAAGGAAGACCTCGGTCTAACAGAAAAGTAATAAATATCCCGTTGGACTAAAGTTCGAATCCAGGAAAAATTTAGGGATACAAAACAGATCTGCTGAATTGAAAATCAAAGCAGTCCAAGCAAGGCTCAATGAAAGATCAAGTCCAGAATTCAAGAAAAAAGAAAAGGAAGGAACCCGTTGGATTAAAAATCAAAGATGATCCAGGAAAAATCAGGGTCAAAAATTTCAAATAAAAAGAGAAAGAAAAAGACCTGTTGGATTACAATCGAAATAATACAAGAAAAATTAAGGTCAAAATCCAAAATAATGATCGATAAAGTCATGATCCAGAAAAGGTCTTGCTGGGTTGAATTACAGAAACAATTCAAGCAAAATTAGGCACACAAACAAAAGCCCGCTAGGTCAAAACCTCCAAGGTGACCTAGGCAAAAGTTAAGGCACACGAACAGAAGCCCACCGGGTCAAAATCCTCAAAGACGACCTATGCAAAAGTTAGGGCACACAAACAGAAGCCCGCTAGGTCAAAATCCTCAAAGGTGACCTAGGTAAAAGTTAGGGCACTGAATCAAGAGCTCACTAGGTTGAAAACATGTAAGGGAGGTCTAGGAAAAATCAGGGAAAACAGAAGGCCTATTGGGTTGAAAATCCCAAAACCACCTAGGCAAAATTTAAGGTCAATCAAGAATCCGAGCACAATTCAAATGCTTTTGCTCCTCACAACTCCTAAAACTGGGGCAAAATTTTTTCCATTTCTCAAGTTTGGTTAATTTGGCAATTGAGATTATGAAAAACAACATTGACATGCTTCACCAAAGGTGCCATTTGGGAAATCAGATCTACCTCTCCATCCTTCTAAAACTGGGGCGAAATTTTGGCCATTTGTTTGAATTAACATTTTCCATCAAAAATGCCATTAGGGCAATCAAACCAACATTCTTCGCCCTTTCAAATATACTACCTTCTCCCATTAAATCATTCAAAAACACTTTTGCACACCTCAAAGGTACACATGCTAAAAGAGATGTGAAAACTGTAAAAGATAAAAAGATTAATTCTGAAAAGTTATGACGAGTCGGATGGCCCCTCAACCTTTGCAACAGGGCATGATTGCTCCCATAGAGTCATCCTTCTGCAAATCACGATGCCACTCAAGAAAGGAAGAGTGTGTCTTATGCAGTAATGCTGACCAGTGTTGGGTCTCAAGGACCTAGAAAGGAAATTCAAAATTGGTCCAAAAGTCAAAAGACAGGGTCAATCTAGCTCATCTTGAATCTTGATTTTCCTTATATCAACTATAAGGTTGTTGGGGAAGGGGAAGAAGTCGAATCAAAAATCACGAATTAAACGAAAGTTTTCAAATCATCTCATGGCATCCATTCCATTAAAAAATCCATTCCAAACATCATTCAAAATATTGCATCTTTTGCATTCATCTAAGCATTGTACATATCATTTCAAATCTTCTCTGAAAAGTAGGTGTCAATCACCCAAACCCATCATAATTTAATCTCTAAACTAGGGCAAACGCTTGCCCAGAAAAATATAAATTGAGGCAACTCTCACTTCTAGAAAAAACAAATCAAAATCAAACTGGGGCAAATGCTTGCCCCGAAAATTCGAGTTGAGGCAATCCTCAAGTTAAGAAAACTGGGGCAAATGCTTGCCCAGAAAATTCAAGTGGAGGCAATCCTCAAGTTAAGAAAATTGGGGCAAACACCTGCCCAGAAAATTCAAATGGAGGCGATCCTCAGTTACAAGAAGAAATCCTAAACTGGGGCAAACATTTTCCCACAAAATTCAAACTGAGGGCAATTCTCGATTGCTAGAAAATGATCCAAACTGGGGAAAACATTTTCCCATAAAATTCAAATTGAGGGCAGTTCTCAATTTCCAGGAAATGATGAAATCAAGAATCAAACTGGGGCAAATGTTTGCCCAGAAAAAACAATTTGGGGCAATCCCGATTTCTAAAAAATCAAATATTAAAACTGGGGGCCAACGCTTGTCACGAATGTTCAAAATGGGACAACCCCATTCAATATTCAAACTAGGGCAAGGATCTTTACCCAAAATCCCTTTTAAATTGAGGCATGCCTCGATGGCCAAAAGTCACTTAAATTGGGGCCCATATTCCTCCAAGAGGAAGACATCATCAAAAGCTAAAAGAACCCTAAAGTTCAAGGCAGAATCAGCAAGCTATTCAAGTTTATTTGAGATAAACAATCGTAGAGTAATATTGTTCAAAACAACTAACTACTTTCTCGCCTGGCTTAACAGGTAGCTTTCATCTTCCTTCACCTGCATTAACAAGTCATCCCGGCTTTGCTTGTCTTCACAGGCCGTCGTCAAGTTAGCTTAGATCATTCTCTTACCTGTCCTAACAGGTCCCTTCTCTTCCTATTCTCTCACCTGTCTTCACAGGCCATTCTTTCAAATTAGTTTAGATCACTCACTCACCTGTCCTAACAGGTCGCTTTCATCTTACCTGCCTCAACAGGTTTCTTCTCAGTTCAAAGTGTATACCTGTCTTCATAGGTCCTTATATTCCTTCCTATCAATAACAGGATCAAATCCCATTTACCTTCTACCTGTCTCAACAGGTCATTCTCCCTTTATATGTCTCCACAACCCATAGGTTCAATTTAATATTTTCCACTTCGCCTATCTTAAATAGGCTCGCATTGTTCCTGGCAACAACAGGATTTCATCAATTACATTTATCCAAGCAACGACTGGATTTCATTTGCATTCATCCTGTCAAGCAGGATTTTGTTCTCATTTATCCTGTCAAGCAAGATTTCATGTTTAAATTTCCGCATACATCATGTCAAGCAGGATTTCGTTTGCATTCATCCTATCAAGCAGGACTCCATGTTTAAATTTCTGCATACATCTTGTCAAGTAGGATTTTATTTGCATTCATCCTGTTAAGCAGGATTTCATGTGTAAATTTCCGCACACATCCTGTCAAGCAGGACTCCATGTTTAAATTTCTGGATACATCCTGTCAAGCAGGATTTTGTTTGCATTCATCCTGTCAAGCAGGACTCCATGTTTAAATTTCTGCACTCATCCTGTCAAGTAGGATTTCATTTGCATTTATCCTGTCAAGTAGGATTTCATGTTTAAATTTCTGCATACATCCTGTCAAGCAGGATTTTGTTTACATTTATCCTGTCAAGCAGGACTCCATGTTTAAATTTCTGGATACATCCTGTCAAGCAGGATTTTGTTTGCATTTATCCTGTCAAGCAGGATTTCATGTTTAAATTTCCGCATACATCCTGTCAAGCAGGATTTCATTTGCTTCCATCTTGTCAAGCAGGACTCCATGTTTAAATTTTCGCATACATCCTATCAAGCAGGATTTCATTTGCATTCATCCTGTCAAGCAGGACTCTATGTTTAAATTTTCGCATACATCATGTCAAGTAGGATTTCATTGGCATTCATCATGTCAAGAAGGACCCCATGTTTAAATTTCCGCATACATCCTGTCAAGTAGGATTTTGTTTGCATTCATCCTGTCAAGCAGGATTCCATGTTTAAATTTCTGCATACATCCTATCAAGCAGGATTTCGTTTGCTTTCATCCTATCAAGTAGGACTCCATGTTTAAATTTCTGCATACATCTTGTCAAGTAGGATTTTATTTGCATTCATCCTGTTAAGCAGGATTTCATGTTTAAATTTCCGCATACATCCTGTCAAGCAGGACTCCATGTTTAAATTTTCGCATACATCCTGTCACGCAGGATTTTGTTTTCATTCATCCTGTCAAGCAGGACTCCATGTTTAAATTTCTGCACTCATCCTGTCAAGCAGGATTTCATTTACAGTTATCCTGTCAGGCAGGATTTCATGTTTAAATTTCTGCATACATCCTGTCAAGCAGGATTTTGTTTGCATTTATCCTGTCAAGCAGGACTCCATGTTTAAATTTCTGGATACATCTTGTCAAGCAGGATTTTGTTTGCATTTATCCTGTCAAGCAGGATTTCGTGTTTAAATTTCCGCATACATCCTGTCAAGCAGGATTTCATTTGCTTCCATCTTGTCAAGCAGGACTCCATGTTTAAATTTTCGCATACATCCTATCAAGCAGGATTTCTTTTGCATTCATCCTGTCAAGCAGGACTCTATGTTTAAATTTTCGCATACATCATGTGAAGTAGGATTTCATTGGCATTCATCCTGTCAAGAAGGACCCCATGTTTAAATTTCCGCATACATCCTGTCAAGTAGGATTTTGTTTGCATTCATCCTGTCAAGCAGGACTCCATGTTTAAATTTCTGCATACATCTTATCAAGCAAGATTTCGTTTGCTTTCACCCTATCAAGCAGGACTCCATGTTTAAATTTCTGCATACATCTTGTCAAGCAGGATTTTATTTGCATTCATCCTGTTAAGCAGGATTTCATGTTTAAATTTCCGCATACATCCTGTCAAGCAGGACTCCATGTTTAAATTTTCGCATACATCCTGTCAAGTAGGATTTTGTTTGCATTCATCCTGTCAAGCAGGACTCCATGTTTAAATTTCTGCACTCATCCTGTCAAGCAGGATTTCATTTGCATTTATCCTGTCAAGCAGGATTTCATGTTTAAATTTCTGCATACATCCTGTCAAGCAGGATTTTGTTTGCATTTATCCTGTCAAGCAGGACTCCATGTTTAAATTTCTGGATACATCTTGTCAAGCAGGATTTTGTTTGCATTTATCCTGTCAAGCAGGATTTCGTGTTTAAATTTCCGCATACATCCTGTCAAGCAGGATTTCATTTGCTTCCATCTTGTCAAGCAGGACTCCATGTTTAAATTTTCGCATACATCCTATCAAGCAGGATTTCATTTGCATTCATCCTGTCAAGCAGGACTCTATGTTTAAATTTTCGCATACATCATGTCAAGTAGGATTTCATTGGCATTCATCCTGTCAAGAAGGACCCCATGTTTAAATTTCCGCATACATCTTGTCAAGTAGGATTTTGTTTGCATTCATCCTGTCAAGTAGGACTCCATGTTTAAATTTCTGCATACATCCTATCAAGCAAGATTTCGTTTGCTTTCATCCTATCAAGCAGGACTCCATGTTTAAATTTCTGCATACATCTTGTCAAGCAGGATTTTATTTGCATTCATCCTGTTAAGCAGGATTTCATGTTTAAATTTCCGCATACATCCTGTCAAGCAGGACTCCATGTTTAAATTTTCGCATACATCCTGTCAAGCAGGATTTTGTTTGCATTCATCCTGTCAAGCAAGACTCCATGTTTAAATTTTTGCACTCATCCTGTCAAGCAGGATTTCATTTGCATTTATCCTGTCAAGTAGGATTTCATGTTTAAATTTTCGCATACATCCTGTCAAGAAGGATTTTGTTTGCATTTATCCTTTCAAGCAGGACTCCATGTTTAAATTTCTAGATACATCCTGTCAAGCAGGATTTTGTTTGCATTTATCCTGTCAAGCAGGATTTCATGTTTAAATTTCCGCATACATCCTGTCAAGCAGGATTTCATTTGCATTCATCTTGTCAAGCAGGACTACATGTTTAAATTTTCGTATACATCCTATCAAGCAGGATTTCATTTGCATTCATCCTGTCAAGTAGGACTCCATGTTTAAATTTCTGCACTCATCTTGTCAAGTAGGACTCCCTTGTTAAATTTCTGCATACATCGTGTCAAGCAGGATTTCATTCATTTGCATTTATCCTATCATGCAGGATTTCATGTTTAAATTTCTGCATTCATCCTGTCAAGCTGGATTTCGTTTGCCTTTATCCTGTCAAGCAGGATTTCGTTTGCATTTATCCTGTCAAGCAGGATTTCAAGTTTAAATTTCTACACTCATCTTGTCAAGCAGGATTTCGTTTGCATTTATCCTGTCAAGATGGGTTTCGTTTGCATTCATCTTGTCAAGCAGAATTTCATGTTTAAATTTCTACACTCATCCTGTTAAGCAGGATTTCGTTTGCATTTATCATGTCAAGCAAGATTTCATGTTTAAATTTCTGCACTCATTGTAAATACCCAATTACGTCCGAGGCTACATTCCAAAATTATCGGATCAAGAAACCCACACTAATTAAAATGATAGACCAATAAACATGGAAAAAGAGGAAAAGGAAATAAATAAGAAATGATAATGATAAAAACATAAATAAATAAATAAAAAGGTTGAAAAATAAATAATAATAATAAAATATATATTGAAGGGAAAAAGGAAATGTGGAAATTAATAAAAAGGGGGGGGGGACAAAAGCTAAATTGAAAAGTAAAAAATAACAATAAAAATAAAAAGGGAATATAAAATAATAAAAAATATGTAATAGTAATAAATAAATAAAAAAATATATATATATATATATAATCGTAATAAAAAATATAATAATAAAAAATAATTAAAAAAATAAAAAATATAATAATAAAAAAATAATAAAAAACAAGGAAAGAGCTAGGATGATGAAAAGGGAAGCGGGAGCAGAGAGTTGAAATAGGGTTCTAAATTCAAGAATCTCGTTTAGAATTTGCATGAAAACTTGGTAAAATCGAAGGATGTAGACGTTGATTTCCTCTGTATGTCTGCTGAATCCTCATGCATTTAGGTCCGACACTAATCATAAGAGTCAAGATTCGAAAAGTTCAGCTCGATGTGAGAGATTTTCATCAGCCACGCACCGTAGTAACATTTAATATCAGTAATCATAGATTGCCAAATTCCAAGAATCATTAGCTTCACTTTTTCTGTGATCTCACTAGATTGTATGTTAAGTCCGGTCATGGATATAGGGGTGCATCCGGTCTACATAATGCTGCAGATTTGCTAGATGTTCAAAAAGCAAGCTTAATCAAAACAAGGAACAGGACGATGGAACCTGGAAATTTATGAATCAGAATCTGTGAGCAATTGCCAAGTGGCCAAGAAACTTAATGTTAACTAGAGCTGAATAGGACAAAATTGACTTAATAGACTAAGGGCAGTGTTACTAAAGGGAAGTTTAGCAAACCGAGAATGAATTTGGGATGGCTTTAAACTGAGAACAAGGTTCGGATTATCCTTTGAAAACTCTTGATTTGATCATTGTGATATCCAGACACCACCTTTTGATGGAAGCCTTGGACCATTTACTCTAAGTGGAACAGATCAGAGAGCTCTCATACGAGTGCTTTGACGAAGCATATTCCTGGAAGAATCACAACAACAAATATGCCATCACCGCCTTTGGATTTGTTCCAGTAGATTCTAGGAATGTCCACCGTTTTACCAAATGCAAATAGCCTAGTACATATCAAGTTAAGGGTCGGGATTCAAAACTGAAATATATGCTTGTTAGACCTATGTTCCTTAGGTAACAGATTCTGGATTAAATATAGTAAACCAGAACCAAAAGAGGACAACTAGTAGAGGGTGACTTGACTCTGTTCTTTAATCTGCATTATTTGACCGCTTGGCAGATTCATTCACATAATAAAACATGCAAGGGTCAGAATGAGGGGTGAGATTCTTCATGTATATGTGCCTACGTCTTGTATTTAGTAACACCTTTTGGTTAAAGCCTTGACCATGACCTTAGTAGGATTGATAGTAAGCTGGGACAATGCGCATGAACAGAAATGGCACCAAAGCTTGCCCTTATTGTGAGTCAACTCCCTTGGGCTGTTAGGAAGAGAAAGCGAGCCATTGTCTCATTATCTCCAGGGGTAGAGCTCTTGGAAATCTCCTATACTTGTTATGGTAATTCGCTTAACCCAATTGCTGCTTGTCGAAGGCTGAGTAAACATAATTCAGACTTCAGTGTGCAAGGAACGCCTGAGCCCAAAGTGCATGGTCTAGATAGGATGTATTAATATGGGTCTCCAGGACTTTATGAAAGAGAATGTAGGGGCACTTGAAACTGAAATGAAAGGGACAACCTAGTGGAGTGGCTCACTGTATGCAATTTCCCTCCCTCATGTTCGAATCCTCCTAGCCATATTTTCTTAAAATATCAGCTCAGCCTTGGTCCCTTTATAACAATGGTGAAGTAAGATTACTCTCAACCCCGAGCTTGGTTCAGTGGTAAGGAACACAGTGCATCAATCCCAGACCCACAAGTTCGAATCCTGGCGATGGCTTTTTTCTCATAAATGACCAGTAAGCGTTCATTTCCCTTAGAAATATAATAGGGCCGATTATAATCAGCCGAGAACTTGGCATAGGTGGCACTGCTGTTGGCCTCCCTGCCTCCAGAACCAGGGTTCGAACCCCTTGGAGACCCATTCCCCCATTTTTTAAAAATAAAAAAAATAAATTAAAAAAACACCCAAGCTATAAGCCATCCAGCCGACGAGCCATATGCCAGCCAGTGAGTCCAGTCAGCCAATTACCAAAACTGCCTTCCACATTCCTATAATTGCAAATCTGCCCCCTATTCCTAATAATTGCAAATCTGCCCCCATATTCCTAATAATTTCCCAAAATTCCATTTAAACCCCCAATTTCCTCAAAATTCCAATGAATTCCTTTTCTCCCAAAATTCAAATTATTTTCCTTTTTAAACTCAAAATCGAGATCATCTCGAAATAAATCCCGTTTTCAAATCATCTCTTTTCTTATCTTTATTATACTCAAGTAAAATTCTTTTTCAAATACCTTGGGATCTTTGATCTCACGCAATGGGCTCTAAATGGGGAACTGGCGGTTCACCTGCTGTTCAACGTAGTAGTTCGTATAGGTCCCCGTGCTGCCTTAGCCGCCTCAGACCTTGTGCATGAGTGGACTAGGGGTCCTTTTCAAAAAAAAAAATAAAACTCTTTTTTTCTAATATTTTAGGGATCTTTGGTCTCACGCAATGGGCTCTAAATGGGAAACTAACGGTTCACCTGCTGTTCAACGTTTAGTAGCTCGGATGGGTCTCGGTGCTGCCTTAGCCGCCTCGGACCCTGTGCATGAGTGGACTGAAGATTCCTCCAAAGAATGAAAATCTTTTACAAAACATCATTTCCCTTTTAAATACTCTCGAAGGTCAAGCCTTCAACATAAACCAGAACTACGTAAGCCTTGAGTTTCCCATTGCATCGGGGAATACGTAGGAGCAGGATCAAGTCATGTCAGGCTAACCTCCATCAAGTTATTTATTTTCACGTTAACTAAGGGATCAAACAATTTTCAAGAAATCACACACTTAGTTTAAGGGTACCGTTCTCCGGAACGGGCGAGTGGGGTGCCTAACACCTTCCCCACTAGTAACCGACTCCCGAGCTTAGAATCTTATCCTCAAGTTAGGGTTTTCCAAATATTTTTCCCTTAAATAAAAATTTGGTGGTGGCTCCACTTTATCAATAAAAATTCATTTTCAAAATTTTAGCGGGTTCGTCGTCTCGTCGGAATTACGGTTGCGACAGGTGGCGACTCCGCTGGGGACTTCTAGAGAGTCAAGCTTGTTTAATCGAGTGTGTTTTACTTTGATCCCTTCCCCTTTTATTTGTATGTGTTATTTATCTGTTTGTTTATCTATGATTTATTCAGTTTTTTACTCTCTCTACAACCTTAGGGTAGGCGAACATTAAATTGCTCTATATATCTGTACAATTTCCCCAATTGCAAGTATCCCAAAATAATGTGCCTCCATACATTGCATATGCATTTTATCATGAGTACGGCCCTGTACCCGGGTCTGAGTGCTGCCCAGGATTAGAGGGATCTAGTGGTGTCACACTGGGGCTTACATCCTGTGTGGCTATCATGAAAATCCCAGCTAGAGTGCGTCCTATTCATAATGCCCCTCAACTAGTGGCTACTTCTACTATTGTGGCAAGCATTATGGACTGGAACTTGGCTCTAGTGACCTTTATACCTTTAGGAGTACAACCTACCTTGGAGAGGATCATGCATTAAAAGCCTTAGATCCATAGGATAGGTCACCTCATTAGGACACAAGGAGGGCACGCCCTGTTTACATGACATCGGTTCTATAAGCGTTTCATTTACTTGCAATTGTGGAACCCTAAAAATCAAAGAGAGAGGAAAAATGAAAAAGAAGTGAAAAAGAAAGAAAAGACCAAAAAAAAACAAAAAAAAAGGGAAAAAAGAGAAATTGAAAATGAGGAAGAGAGAAAAGAAGTGAAAAAAGAGAAGAAAATGGAAGAAGAAAAAGAAAGAAAGAATAGACCAGAAAAAAGAAAGGTGAGAAAGGAAAAGAAAGGAAAGGAAAAAGGAAAAGACAAAATAAAGAGGAGGAAAAAGAAAGACAGTCATCAAAAGAAGTAATCATATTTATTGCTTTTAAACCTTTATGCATGCATCATACATTAGTCCCATTTATTCCGAGTCTAACATATTTGCGCTTTCTCTTTTTCTTTCTTTTTTTTCAAGGGACCAGATTTTCAGCGACTATCGTAAAAGGGGTGAAATGGAAATTAATATGGAATCCGAGCAGTTGAAGAAAAAGAGACGTGTTGGAGTCAAACTAGCCGACTTGGCAAGTTTAGAAGTGTTTGGAAATAAGTTGTCTAATATCCAACAAATGGCGTTCGCAAAAAGTCCAAGTGCAGGAAGGGGCCCTCACAGCCATGGTACAGTATTATGATCCGCTTCTCCGGTGTTTTACTTTCTCGGACTTCCAGTTGGCCCCCACTTTAGAGGAGTTCGAACGGATTTTAGATCTGCCATTGGAGGGGACTAGGTCGTACCATAACCTAGAACATCACTCCACCTTCTGTGTCGCCGCACAGGCTTTGGGTCTACAGTCTGGGGAACGTCTGATGGGTTATCAAACAAGAAGCCAGATCAAGGGGTTCACCAGGGAATTCTTTGAAGAGTATATGCAACACTTGGCCAACAGCAACCAGTGGGCTATGTACATGGATGTGCTAGCCCTTATCATCTATGGGTTAGTACTCTTCCCTTACATGGATGACTTTGTCGATCTGAAAGCGGTCGATATCTTCTTGGCTAAGAGAAATAAAGCAGAAAACCCCGTAACAGCCTTGTTAGCAGATGTTTACTGCACGCTGAACTTCTGTCATGAGAAGAGGAGAACAAGGCTAATCTGCTGCCTACCAGTGTTGTATGTGTGGATAACCGCTCACATCTTCAAGAGGGATACAAAGACACAATATCCCATATCGGATTTTCTATGCTACCAGCTGAAGCCCATGAGCAACATAGAATGGTCATCCCATTTTGCCGGCCTGACAGAAGAACAGATTAGGTGGCAACCTTCGTGGCAACAAAGAACAAAGGTCATCTATCACTGCAAGGGGTTCCCGAATGTACCCCTCATGGGGGTAAGGGGTTGTATCAATTACAACCGGATACTGGGGCAAAGGCAGCTAGCTTACCCTATCAAGGCACCCCCGTCAGATGAGTTATTGACTCCTTTCTTCCTTAAATATGAAGGAGACTTTGCTGAGGGTCTCCGTAAAGTCCGAGAAGCATGGGAGGACGTCACTCGTAAAGGAAAGGAATTGGGAGTACGAAGCTGCGCCGCTAAAGAGTAGTACAAACAGTGGGTTAGAGATAGGGTGCAGCAGATTAAACTGTCATTCAAACCTCCTATCGTCTCATCCGAAGGTCAACCAGCACCCGTGGTGTTTGAAGATGAGGTCGTTAAAAGCTTGAAAGAAAAGCTAGAGGCTATGACAAAGAAAAATGATCAACTAGAAGAAGAACTCTTGAAGACACAAAAAGAGAGCGTTACATGGAGAAGGGAGAATGAAATGAACGAGGCTCTTATAGCGTGTATTCGAGATCAACAAAAAGGGGAACGTGAGCGTGCCTCTTAGGTACATATGAACCTACAAGCGGCCAATAAGGAGCTCGGAATGAGAGTGCAAGAGAGAGACGCCACACTCTAAGAAAACCGCCAACTAAAGAGCGCCTTAGAATAGATGAGAGCCAAAATCCACACAATCCGAGAAGAGAAAAATCAAATCTTGGCCGTAAAGAAGAGAGTTCAAATGGAGGCGGACTATGTGATAGAGGAAAGAAATGACTTGGTGCAACGAGTAGAGTACATGAAGAAGCAAATCGAAGGCCTACTCATAGCTTGGTAGAATGAGGTGAATGAGGAAAAATGGAAGGTCGTCGAGGTCATAAGAATGCAGCAAAGGGGGATAAATGACATACAAAATGAAAGTAGGTGGTATAAGGATACGACTGATCACTGGATCAAGTGTTTTCAAAGGCTGGCCAGCCTAGCAAACACGGCAATAGAGGAAGTACCACAGTTGCTTAAAAAGGCGGAAGCGTCTCTGCATCCACTCCACACCCCGCCTGAAGTCGAAATTTTCATTCAATCTTGTAAAGACTTAGTCTTAAGAATGAAGAAATATGTTGTATTGGCCAAGCAGGAAGAACAAAATGTAAAATAGACCTCGTCTACTTGAATAAAAATGGTTTTTCTCTATGATTCCATATTAATTTCCATCTCATACTCAAATCATGAAAGATGCACGCGATTGACATTCAACGAGATTCTGGTCCCTTCGCATTTATCATTCGCCTGAATTTTGGTTTTCTAATCAATTAATTAATTAATTTTAACTTTTACAGATAACAAAATAGCGGACTCACGACTTCCCCGACATTCATATAGCACTAGATCGAGGACCAAAATCATGAGTGAACTGGAAACACAGAATGAGGAGCTTAGGAATGAGATGGCTGAACTGAAGGACCAAGTGGCCAAGCTCATGAAGTTATTAGAGAAAGGCATAGAGGGATCTGCGGGGACTGAAGCACCTGGGGCAGCCACTGCATCAATGCCTCCTCAGACTGTCACCGAGCAAGAGTGGTCGTACGGGCTACCACCTGGCTATGAACCTCCTTATGGGCCAGGTTCTCAAGGGATCTCAGCTGGTGAAAACCCTAATGCATTACCGCTCCATATAAACCCTACCTTCCATCAATATCATCCAAACCTTCCCGCGGACCTCCACACTCAAACCCTACCATTCACATTCCTCATATTAACCCACCAACTTACATGCCTTCCACCAATACAGCTGGTTATCCACCACACTCACACCCAGCCTATACGAACCTGCCACCCTACCCTTACAACACAAACACTTCCTCTGCCTTTCCCACACATATAAACCCATCTTTCGCCCCTCACATTAATTCATCAACCACATACCCATACAACGTCCACCCCGACTATACCCACATGAACACAATTGTCACCGAGGACCCCACACACTCTGTCCCAGTCGCCATTCATCCAGCAAACCCCCATCAACCACATCCCTACGGTCATGTTACAAGACCCGAGGGACCACATGCTTTACCCCACCATGCCAGCCAGCCCTTAAACGAGCCATGGTCAAAGCCGGCTGACCAAGAAGCCCATTTTGGAGGGAGATGGCAACACTTAGAAGAAAGGGTCAGAGCCATCGAGGCGAGTGGACATGGAATAGTGGAGTCTTCTGAGCTTTGCCTCGTGCCCGATGTCATCATACCTTCCAAGTTCAAGACTCAGGAATTTGAGAAGTATCGGGGAGTCGGCTACCCGAGAAGTCATCTGATGATGTACTGTCGAAAGATGGCCTCCCACTCACACAATGACAAGCTACTTATTCACTATTTTCAGGATAGTTTAACTGGGGCAGCAGCTAGCTGGTATACCCAGCTAGAGAGGACTTATATTCGCTCATGGAAGGATTTGGTGGACGCCTTCCTAAAGCAATACAAGTATAACATCGAGATGGCCCCGGATAGGACTCAACTACAAAATATGGTCAAGAGGGAAAATGAGTCCTTCAAGGAGTATGCTCAGCGGTGGAGGAAGCTAGCCGCTCAAGTCCAACCACCCCTGTTGGACCGAGAAATGATCAGTACATTCATGGAGACCCTCCCTGCGCCCTTCTATGACAAAATGGTGGGCAGTGTCTCTGCTAATTTCTCTGACATGGTATTGGTCGAAGAACGCGTGGAGAGCGGTCTGCGTCGAGGAAGGATTGTACACAATGTTGTCGGCAATGTAAGTACGAAAAAATCGACAAATAATTCGTGGAAAAAAAAGGAGGCCGAGACCCATTATGTCTCTGCCGACCCAAATCGCCTGATCACCACACAACCCATATATCAACCAACCACCACACCACCTAGCTACCAAACACCCTATCAACCACAGTTCCCTGCACACTCACACATGGTAGCCACCGCCAACCTACTTACCAACCCACCTACTCAATTTCTGCCAAACACTACTTTCATAATGAGAATGATATGACCCAAAAACATGTATTTGAGTCTAAAATATTGAGAAGTGGGGTCAGCGCCTACGTCTCATGCAGCCATGCATATAGGTTGACATACGCCCAGAACATGGATAATGTTATATAAAGTTGTTTGCCAATCACAAGGTTCTAAGTTGGCTTGAGTGGTGGCCATCGTTTCAGCAAAGGTGCACCTCATGAGTTGAAACCCCCTCTGGATGTTTGTTTCCTTATTAATGGAAATTAAGCCTTAACTCCCCATATAATTATAGTAATGCAAGATTACAACCAACCCTTGGGCACGACTGAGTGGCTAAGAACGCTGACAATATACCCACGTCTTGGGTTTGATCCCCAGGGGGCAACAATTTTCTTTTAAAACACTCTCCCAAGTGCCTATTGCTGCACTTTAGTCGAATGTTGGACCTCCATATCATATGGGCCATGTTAAGCCAAGGCAGCCAAGATTAGTATGACCTTTCTAAATTGGGCCATTTGACAATCCCGTTGGGCCATTCAGGCAATAATTCTATTTTGGCTAGTTCTAATTTAGGTCTTTTGTTTTCTTTCCAAATCCAAAATCAATTTCGAATCAAATTTGAATCCTTTTCAAAATTCAAAATCAATTTCAAATCAAATTAAATTTAATTCCTTTTTCTAAATTTAAAATCAATTTCAAATTAAATCAAATTTGAATCTTTTTCCAAATCCAAAATCAATTTCAAATCAAATTTGAATCTTTTTCTAAATTCAAAAATCGATTTGAAATAAAACCAAAACTTAAATCTTTTCTCCAAATCAAAAATCAATCTCAAATCAAATCAAATTTAATTGTGTTTCTCCGAATTCAAAATCAATTTCAAAAGAAATTAAGCCTAATTATTCCCTTTCAAATCTTAAATCAAACTTTAAATCTTGTCCATTAAATTCAAATCAGTTTAGATCAAATCGAAGTTAATTCTTTTTCAATAAAATTCATTTTAGTTCGACTCCAATTCAATTCTCTTCATCAAGTTATAAATCAAATTCATTTTTTCAAATCCAATTTAATTCAATTCCTCAAATTTCCAAATCAAGTTCAAGCCCATTTTAGTCAAAATCAAGTCTAAATTCTTTTACCTTAAATTTCAAATAAAATCAAGTTTAATTCTTTTCTTTTCAAATGAAATGCATGTTGTTCCGATTCTTTTCTTCAAAAATCCAATCAATTTTAATTTTTTTTCTTCAAATTTCAAATCAAGTTTTGTTTTAATTCGAATCAAGTTTAATTTTTCCATTTTTAAATCAAGTTTAATTCTCTCCCTCAAGTTCAATTCAAGTCAAGTTTCATTTCCTAAACTCAAATCAAGCTCATTTCAAATCAAGCCCATTTCAAGTCAAGTTTCATTTCTTGAATTCAAATCAAGTTTATTTCAAATCAAGCTCATTTCAAAATCAAGTTCATTTTAAATCAAGTTTCATTCTTTTCTTCAAATTTTGAGTCGAATTCATTTCAAATTATTTTATTTTAAATCAAGCCCAATTCTTTTCTCATCCCTATTATTTTCAAATTAAATTCATTTTGAAATCCCAAGTCTCACGCAATGAGCTCTAAAATAAAACTGGCGGTTTGGCTGTTATTCGACGTTTAGAGATTCATATTGATCGCAGTGCAGCCCTCGTTTGCCTCGGATCTTGTTGATATGTGGACTACGGATTTTTCTTTAAAATACTTTCAAAATACTCTGTTTTCAAGCACCTTCGAAGGTCAAGCCTTCATAAAACCAGAACTACGTAAGCTTTGAGTTTCCCATTGCACCAGGGAATACGTAGGAGCAAGATCAAGTCCTGTCAGGATATCTTCCACTTAACTTATTTATTTTTATTTTAAATTAAAAGGATCAAACATTTTTCAAAAAATATCAAAGTCACACACTCAATTTAAGGGTACCGTTCTTCGAAACGGGCGAGTAGGGTGCCTAACACCTTCCCTGCTCGTAACCGACTCCCTAACCTAAATCTCTTCCTCAACTTAGGGTTTTTTCCAAATCTTTTTCCCTTAGATAAAAATTTGGTGGCAGCTCCACAAATCCAGATAAATTCTTATTTTTTTTAATTTTTAGCGAGTTCGTTGTCTCGTTGTAATTACGGTTATGACAGTAGCGACTCCACATAATCAAATAAAATTTATTTTCAAAATTTAAGCGAGTTCGTCGTCTCTCGTGATTACGGTTGCGACAATGTTTTCATAATTTTTCTCAAAATTACCCGAGAAGTTCCCAAGTTGTTCGTCCAATAATTCTAACATTTTATGGTTCATTTCTGAGTTAATCTAGGGTCATTTGATATTTTTCTGGGAACTAATTCGCCTTGTGCAAAAAGTAGAGCTTTTTAGGAGTGTTTTGGGTGTTTCGAAGTTTCTTGAGGGTTTTTTCATCCTTTTTTTATTTCTAAGTTTTTTTTTATAACTTTTTCTCATTCTTAATGTTCTCCAATCCCTTAAAATATCTTTAACTTTTGTTTTATCTTTCTCTTGCACATTATTTGGATTGCCCAAGTGCAAAGGCATTTTCATCATTTGAACCAAACTTTCTAATTTCTCTAGTTTTAGTTCTAAATCTTAATTAATTTCCTTTTAATAATTATTTGTATTTTCAAGAGTTTATTATTAAAATTTATGGATGTTACATTAGTCCCACCCTTTTATTAAAAAAAATTATCCCTAAAATTCCTTACCTGCGAACAATTGCAGGTAAGCCTTCCTTATGTCCGCTTCTAGCTCCCATGTCTGCTCTTCCATGTTTCCTTACTCCCAGACCACTCGTACTAAGGGCACTATCTTATTCCTTAGCTGTTTCTCTTTTTATCTAAAATATTTATTGGTTCAAGACTTACTGTTAAGTTTTCCTTTAACTATATTGTATCTAACTCAATGAAGTGACTGAGATCGGGATTATACATACATAATTGTGACATGTGAAAAACATCATGGAGATTTTCCAGATTTGGCAAAAGATCCAATTAGTAATCAACTGACCCAACTCTTTTATGGATTTAATATGGACCTATAAATCTAAGACTCAGTTTCCTAACTTTCATGGCTCTGCCTATACCAATGGTAGGTGAGATTTGCAGGAATACATGTTCTTCTTCATAAAATTCTAAAGGTTTTCTTCTCTTGTCTGCATAGCTTTTTTTCTACTTCGAGAGGTGAGAAGTCCTTAATCTTTCTGATTTGTTCTATGGTCTTTTGTTTTACAAAATCAGGGCCCCGTAGGCTTTTCTCTCTTGACTCGTGCCAGTATAATGGTGACGCTTCCTACCATATAGGGCTTCATAGGGTACCATCCTTATGCTAGCATGGTAACTATTATTGTAAGCAAATTCTATTAGGGGTAAATGACTATCACAGCTCCCAAGTTGATCTAGCACACAAACTCTTAGCATACCCTCTAAGGTTTGAATAGTCCTTTCAAACTGTCCATTAATTTTAGGGTGATATGATGTACTTAAGTGTAACTTTATTCCAAACGCCTTCTATAAAGCTTCCCAAAACCTAAAGCTGAATATAAGATCTCCATCAGACACTATGGATGACGGCGTTCCATGCAACCTCACTATCTCCTTGATGTATATTTATGCTAATTGTTCTAAGGAGTAAATAACCTTAATGGGTAGAAAATGAACAGACTGGGTCAATCAATCTACTATTACCCAAATTAGGTCTAATCCTCCTTGAGTTTTGGGTAATCCTACTATAAAATCCATTAAAATTCCTTCCCACTTCCACTCAGGTATGACTAAATATTGCAATAATCTTATAGGATTTTGATGTTTTATCTTCACCTTTTGACACTTTAAGCATTTACTAACAAATTCAGCCACATCCTTCTTCATTCCTAGCCACGAGAATTATTTCTTCAAGTCTTGATTCATCTTAGTGGATCTTGGGTGTACAGTAAAATGAATCTTATGGGCTTCTTCTAAAATCCCCCTATGTAGGTTTTTTATAGTAGGTATGCAAATTCTTTCCTTATACCTCCATAAACCATCCTGGTCCAAGGTAATTTTTCCTATTTCACTTTCCCTCACTACAACAATCCATTTTTAGAATTCTTCATTTTCTTCTTGAGCTACTTTTATCTCACTTTTAAAAACACTAGTCACTCATAAGTGACTCGCTTTAATGTTTCCTTCCCTCAAATCCATTCCTAAGTTTATATCTCTAAAATTCCTTATAAGCTCCATCTCATTTACCATCAACCAAGAGGAATGCAAAACCTTTGTACTTAATGCATAAGCTACCACATTGGCCTTTCTAGGATGGTAGTTTAATCCAAAATCACAATCCTTTAGAAACTCCATCCACCTCCTTTGCCTCATATTCAGTTCTTTCTAATCAAAAAAATACTTCAAACTCTTATGATGAAAAAACACCTCAAACCTTACTTCATATAAATAATGTCTCCACATTTTAAGAGCAAACACTACTGCTGCTAGCTCTAGGTTGTGGGTAAGGTAATTGGTTTCATGAGGTTTTCAATTGTCTAGAAATGTACACCACTACTTTTCTTTCTTACACAAGCATACAACTGAATCCTCTTCCTGAGGCATTATAGTACACCTCAAAACCACCATTAGGATTTGGCACCATTAACACCGACGTAGTGGTCAATCTCTTCTTAAGCTTTTGAAAACTTTCCTAACACTCAAGAGTCCGTAGAAAATGGTTATTCTTTCTAGTGAGCATGGTTAGGGGTAGGACTATCTGGGAAAAACCTTGGATAAACCTACAGTAATAGCCAACTAGTCATTAAAAACTTTGGATCTCCATCATTGAGATCGATCTATCCTACTTGGTAACAACCTTTATTTTGCTAGGATCAATAGACATTCCTCCTTGTGACACCACACGACCTAAGAACTTCACTTCGTCCATCAATAACTCATACTTAGACAATTTGGTATATAACTCCTTACTCTTAAGAATTTTTAGAACAATTCTAAGGTGTTCTTCATGCTCCTCTCTTATTCGAGAATACATAAGGATATCATATATGAACGAAACTATAAACTTATCCAAACAAGGCCTAAAAATTCTGTTCATATAATCCATGAAAACTGCTAGGGCATTAGTCAATCCAAATGACATGACAATGAACTCATAATGTCTGTAACATATTTTGAAAGTTGTCTTAGGGATATCCTCATCTCTCACTCTAATTTGGTGGTATCTTGATCTCAAATCTATCTTGGAGAACACTACTACTCCTTTCAATTGATCTAGTAAGTCATCTATTCTAGGAAATGAGTGTTTATTCTTAATGGTCACTTTGTTCAACTACCTATAATCCACACACAATCTCATACTTCCGTCCTTCCTCTTTACACGCACAAACTTCTTAGCTGATAACTCCTTTAACTGAGTTTTTAGCTCAGCTAATTCCATTGGTGACAATCTATATGGAGCTATAGATATGGGTCTAGTTACTAGTACTAAATCTATTGAAAATTAAATTTCTCTTATGGGAGGAAATTGAGGTATGTCATTAAGGAATGCCTTAAGGGTACTCTCTTACCACCGGAATTTTCTCAACTCTTTGTTTTGTTTCAACTTCACTAGTAAAAAGGAGAACGTATCCTTTTTCTACTTTAGTACTATATAAACTAAAAGAATTTAAAACCAAGTTCCATATGTTTAACAGATTCATTCTCAACAATACAAAACATAATAGTTTTATTCAGACAATTAATGTATACAAGATTCCTAGAGAGTCAATCCATGCTTAGAATTATATCCAATCCAACCAAAGGCAAGAAAATAAAATCATATTCAGATACTTTATCAAGCAAGGAGAATGTACAATTTAAACATATAAAGCAACTCTTTACCAATTTACCGTTAGGAGTAGAAATTAACAATTCATAAGGAAGTTCAGACACAGACCATCTCAGTCTTTTCACACAATCATGAGAAATAAATGAATATATGGAACCGAAGTCATACAATACATTTAAAGTTTGGCCATTTAAAATACATATACCTCTCACAAGGTCAGTGGAGTAGTTTTCTTCCTCAACATTCAAAGTGAAGACCCTTCCTTGGTGTTGGGGTCTGTTTGGAGGGGCTGCTAGTCTTTTCGCGCAGTTTCTAGCGAAGTGGCATGTCTTGCCACAATTATAGAAGATATTTTGACCCCACAAACAAGGTTTGTCTCCATGGATTTTCTCGCACTTCGTGCATTGTGGGTTGGTTGGTGGTCTCTAGGCATTAAAGGTCTACCCCACTAGTCTCTTTCCCTTCTGCCCTTTCTCTGGAAAGGTTCACTTAACAAAATTTGGTTTAAATGGAGTCCTCTAAGGTGCCATCCTTCTTCTAAACACCTCTGTCTTGGTTGTTTCCATCTTCCTATTACATTCTTCACTCAACTAGTTTTTGTTAACCAATCGAGAAAAGTCCTAAATCTCTATATAACCCACAATTGCAAGGAGGTCCTCCCTCAACCCTACCTGGTATCTTCTACACTTCCATGCCTCATTCGAGCATTTTTGATAAATAGTTGAATACTTACATAGCTTCTCAAACCTAGTTGTGTACTCAACCATTGACATATTCTCTTGTTGCAGACGAAGGAACTCTGCTTCCTTCGCGCCTCGTACTAATAGCAGTATGTATTTCTCATAGAAAGCCACCTTGTAGACTTCCCAGGTGATGGGGTTCTCCTAGCCTCCAACAACCTTCTGGCACTCATCCACTAGAACTCAACATCAGCTTTCAACATGTAGGCAACATAAGTTTCCTTCTACTAGTCATTACTATCCATGACTATAAATACCTTCTCCATGGCCTTAATCCATTCATCGGCCTTATCAAGGTTCAAAGATCCTCTAAATTTTGGTGGGTTTGCCTTCCTAAACTCCGTGAACCTATGTTAATCAAGATTTGTTATATGGGAATTGGAAGTTCCCTCAATATTCTTTGACTGCCTATCCATTATGCCTTCTATGACAGTTTCCGTCTCCTTTAAAGTGGCCCTCAGATCTCCCACAACCTTTGGAGTTTCTACATTCCTGGCACGACCACTTCCTCATCTTGTTTCTACCATTGGCTCTTGAACACATGCACTGAAATTGAGGTGATTAGGCTTGATACTAAATTCAAGCATGTTAGCAACTAACATTAGAAAGCATAAGGTAGTCATGCACTAACAATACTAACTAGTTTCAAGGCATGACTCATATAACCTAACACAGATCTTACGCATGCTCTAGAAGCATAGTCAGACCATCCCCAAGCTTATTAAGGATGAACTCCTCTGATACCATAATATAACACCTTAAACATGAATACTGATTTTACGCTTAAGTTGTTCATTTGGTTCCATTATTTGTTTGTCATCTCATGATGCAAAATCTTTAGAAAATATTTATTAGAGAAAATACGATAAATTTTTTTTAAAACAACCATTTTTTTTATAAATTATAAGCCTCATCGATATAACATTCGTGTTAGTAAATAAGTTACTATTCATCCTTATGCGCATACACATTATTATCATTACAAATTACTCTCTTTGCTTCATTTTTCTCTCATCAACAATAAAAAAAATTAAACATAAAAAATCAATACACATACAAGCTTTATATAATTATACAGTCCTTTCTACACATAGATAATAGTCTTAGGCACTCAGGCCTTTATATACACTTTATTACACACCACAATGTACATACCATATTTACATACATATTTTCTACAAATTCTAACATATAAACTAGCTTACCACTATATAATAATAACTAGGATGCTTGCATCCAACTATTTATAGAAATTTACATTATGGGTATAACACTTCAACTTCTTCTTTGGAAACAAAAATAATGGACCAGTAAACCTCCCTAGGCCTGGTGATGGAAATGTTCCAGCCACATACTCTGATCCAAAGACGTGAAAGTCCTGTCGGGCATCTCTTAATAGGTTTGAAATGGATTAGGCATCGGGTATGGCGAACTTCCTTTTGAGGACCTAAGATGTGAAGAACCATGGTAGTGTGATGGAGTTTGTGGGTCTGTCTCTCCCCCTAAGGAAGAGGATTCCTCACTGGTAGAAGTTTATTTTCTTCGATAACTGGGAGGAGGCAGAAAAACTCCATTGGGGTGAAAGGCCTCCAAGGCAATTATGAAACCCATTGTGGTAAAGTTTGGGCTTAAGACTCTGAAATTAAAATATGTCTTAATGAGAAGTAAATGCTCACTTTGGCTTCTGCTATGATTAATATCCTGTGGGGGTTTGCTGACCAATCCACGTTACTAATGTCTATGAAGACCATTGTTGCAACCGTAATTCCGACGAGACGACGAACTCGCTAAAACTTGAAAATGGAATTTGTTTGTACTATGTGGAGTCGCCACCAAATTTTTATTTAAGGGAAAAAGATTTGGAAAAACCCTAACTCGAGGAAGAGATTTAGGTCCGGGAGTCGGTTACGAGTGGGGAAGGTGTTAGGCACCCCACTCGCCCATTCCGAAAAACGGTACCCTTAAACTGAGTGTGTGACTTCTTTGAAAATTGTTTGATCCCTTTAATTAGAGTGAAAATAAATAACTTGATGGAGGTTAGCCTGACAGGACTTGATCCTGCTCCTACGTATTCCCAGGTGCAATGGGAAACTCAAGGCTTACGTAGTTCTGGTTTGATTTGAAGGTTTAACCTTTGAAGGTGCTTGAACAGGAGCATTTGAAAATGAATGGTATTCGAAGGCTTGACCTTCGGAACTGCTTGAAAAAGAATATTTAACAGTGACTAGAGTATTTCAAAAATATTTTAAGGAGAATCCTTAGTCCACATATGCACAGGATCCAAGACAACTACGGTTACACTGGGATCCATACGAATTCCTAAGCATCGAATAGCAGAAAAAGTTACCAGTTTATGCTTAAGGTTCATCGCGTGAGACTTAGGGATTCTAAAATGAAGTTTTTATTGAAGCTATTTACAAAAGGATCCTCAGTCCAAATATGCACAGGGTTCAAGATAACTACGGCTGCACTTGAGGCCCGTATGAATTCCTAAGCATCCAACAACAAAAAAAGCTACCAGTTCGTGCTTAAGGTTCATTACGTGAGACCTAAAACCAAAGAATTTTTCTTGAGATTATTTGCAAGGGATTCTTATTCCACATATGCATAGGGCCCAAGACAACTACAGCTGCACTTGAGACCCATATGAATTCCTAAGCATCGAACAACAGAAAAAGCTACCAGTTCGTGCTTAGGGTTCATTACGTGAGACCTAGAACCAAAAAAATTTTCTTGAGGTTATTTGAAAGGGATTCTTACTCCACATATGCACAAGGCCAAAGACAACTACGGCTGCACTTGAGACTCAATGAATTCCTAAGCATCGAACAACAGAAAAAGCTACCAGTTCATGCTTAGGGTTCATTGTGTGAGACCTAGAACCAAATAATTTAATTTGAAAATAATTGAGAAGAAGATTGGGTTTCATTTAGAAAAAATGGAATTGATTGGAAATGAACTCGATTTGATTGAAATTTTGTGAAAAGATTTAAACTCGATTTGCAAATTTTTGAGAAAAGGAATTGAACTTGATCTTTGATTTGATAGAAGAAAGAATTAAACTTAATTCTATTTTTTTGAATTAGTCTTGATTTGAAAATTTTTAGAGAAAAGGAATTGGTCGAAATGAAATACTTGACTTGAAATTTTATGGAATATTAAACTTGATTTTAGTTGGAGAAAGAGAATCTAAAAGAAATTGAACTTGATTTGGGAAAAGGGTTTGAGGTTATTTGAAAGAATGAATTTGAACCCAACTTGGAAAAAAGAACTTGATTTTATTTGAAAGAAAGAAAAAATAATTTGATTTAAAACAAAAGAAAAAATTAATTTTGGTTGGGGCTAATTTGGAATAATGGGGAATGTAGGGGCCAAACTGGAATAATGAAGAGTGCAGGGGCCAAACTGGAATAATGGGAAGTGTAGAGGGTCCATTTGAGATTTTAAGAAATTTGGGGGGGGCCTAATTGTAATTTTGGAGAATTTTAGGGTCTAAGTGGCTTGTCCGGGGGCTGGAAGGGCTTTGATGGCTTGGGAGAGGCTCACGTGGCTTGAAGGGCTCGAATAGACAGCTTGGGATTTGTCCGGCGACTCGTGGCTCGTCCAATGTGAGCCAGCTTGGCGACTAATTTGGCTTAATGGGGTGACTTGATGGCTTGGTGGCGGCTTGGACATTTAAAAAGAAAAGCTGCCTCTAGGGGGATCGAACCCGCGTCTTGAAGGTACAGGTAGTGTACCAACCACTAAGCTGAGCACCGAGTTGAGTGCTTAACACTTTGAATTAATTTTAAAGCTTGTTTAAGCCATGCAACGATTTTGAAAATTAAAATTGCAGCCTACAGGGATCGAACTAGAGGCAAGGGAGTGTGTTCAGTGTGCCTAACCGCTATGTTGTGCTGCTGGTTGCGTTTCTAGTGTCCTAAATTAAACTCAAGGACGTTCTAGTGGACGGACCAGGGAACCAATTTTAGCCAACAATGCACCTCTCCATTAGACTGAATCCAAAGCCACTCTGTTTATGCTCTTGACCAATTTATTCTTGGAAACATCAATTAGAGATGCCCAAACTTGGGACACTACCTTTCGACCAGCAAAGTTGCAGTGAGCCTTAAACTCCTGCACGATCCCTTCTATGCGAATTTGGTTCTTAACTTTTGCTATTTCATAATCAAAATGAATTCACAGCATTGTGAGGACTGCAAGGACAATACCAGTTTTGGATCGATGCTGGAATACGAGCTTCCTTGCAACTCACTGCTCGATATGCTAAGTTTCAACCAAATTAACGAAATAGAATCAGCGTACACACACATGCAGCATAAAGTTTCCTTTCATTTCAGTTCACTCAAAATTAACATGATGCACATACAGCAGGCCCTGGAAAGCTAAGAAATTTGGTTTCTAAGCCCTACTGCGACAGAAATTAGTACTTGATAGATTCATATCGGTTTTGGAGCACATATTGGGTTGCTCTTTCTATCACAACTTCTTGTGGATAAAGACCTGACTTCATTACACACATATGTTATTTTCCTTCTAAGACTTAATCAATGGAACCACATATCTAAGTTGGACCTTGGATTATTGACAATCACCTAACGTCCATGCAAATTTGTTCTACTGTAGATTACTGAAAAAACCTCTCATGTATAGTGAGCTTACATACATGATTCATTAACACATAATGCATGTAATTCGGGGCCCCTATAGCATATCTAACTCTAGCTTCAGTAGACGTTAATAAGATTAGGCTACTAAACACCACAATTATCCACCTATCCGATTGAGTTCTTACAGTTACAACACCTCCACAATTACACGTCTGCATCACACATAGCTGTAAATGGCACTAATGTGAGATTGGTAAGGTCCTACAAATCGATTAACTAAGAACATGTGTTGGCTAGTGGCTTTGTTGTAGTCTAGTATTGAAATTGACCAAGTCTTAACCAGAAAAATAGATCTCAACTTCTAGGAAGCAAGAGAAAAGTGTTGGTACAAACTCACCTGAGTGGAAGTGATTTTGAATGCAGTCAATTCGTGTGGGATGTTGAGGCTTGAATCAATGGATGTGAATGTCTTCTTCTCGAATTCCTGTGGTTAGGCATGAATGCAAGGATAATGAGAAGCGAGATCCTTTCTCTACCAAACCAAATTCGAGGGAGAGACGAAGTTTCCTTCTGCACAACGAGGCTTATTCCCTTTTAAGACTTCTCCCCACTTTCAACTGTCCCCTTTCGTAATTTCCTTGAAGCGCTTCCCCTTTTCTTTTACACCGTAAGGGATCGGTCAGAGAAGAAAAACTAAGAGAATGATCCAGAGTCCTCCCAAGCCAACCCGCCCCTCCTTTTTCTGTTTGTGGATATATATAGAGACACCAAGAAGGGCCAAGCCTATGTTTCCCGCTTGGTAAGGCCCCTCCCCTTTCTTTTATTTATTATTATTTTACATATTTCCTTTTCATTTTGAATTCATTTTTAATTTGCTGGCTTTTCATTTTAATTTTCTTTTTCTATTTTTCTTATTCATTTTTCTGTCTTTATCATTATTATTTTATTTATTTCTTTTCTTCTTCTTTTTTTAGTTTTCAAATTTTATTTATTTAATTCTTGTAATTTTTCATTATTCTGTTTTCATTTATTTTTATGCTTTTTTCTATTTTAATTTTTGTTTAAAATGTTATATATTTTTGTTTTAATTTCTTCATTTTTCAGTATCCTATTTTTCTATTACTTTTGGTTTATTTATTTATTTTTTCAGATTTTGTTATTTTTTTTCGTTTCAACTTTCTTATTTTTTATTCTTATTTTCCTTTTTCTACTTTTTTTTTCCTTATTTTTCCTTGTTGTTTTTTTTTTGTTTTCTATTCAATAACCTTAACCTGTACTAATTAATTTTAAACATGGGGCGTCGGACATAATTAAGTGTTTACAACCATAGCTATCGCGAAGGACATGTTCTTCGTCTAAGAAGAAAGTGGGAAGAGGAGTGAGAAACTAAGTTTCTCAGTAGGATTCTACTCTACTTCTAATGTCATCAACCCAGTCACTTTAGTTTATTAGAAAAATCATGACATGCATATATAGTTGCTTTTAATCTTTCGAAAAGTCCTACTAAATTGAGTTATTTTTATACAGAAAAGAATCATTATTACATAAACATGTATCTTCCCTAAACATAATAAATCTTTGGGATCTCATTACAAATATTATTTGACTCACATTTTATTCTATGTCTTACACAATGCCTCATTCAATTTCTATTCCACACCTTCAGGAACTTTATTTTTTTTCTATTCCACACCTTCTGGGAATTTTAGAGACATGGATACAAATTATAAATAGTAAAATAATATCTTTTCACTGGCTCTGCTACTCTACCTTCTATTCTTAAGGATATAAGTTCATTCCTAAATGGTCGTCACCATCTCATAATAAATGAAGAACCCTTTTTGTCTTCACAATAGAAGGATTTGTAGAGAACACCTTCAGTCTCACAGGAGAACTCTTTTGTCTCCTCTCTAATAGGACTTTGTTGCCCTTTGGTTATGCGCAAGGCACATAAGACTAGATTAAATTTTCACATAACTCTTTGCTTTAATGATCCCTTAAGCCATTTAGGTTCATTCTACAAGATTCTAGATAATTATGCATGCTCAATCACTATCCAACCAATATGCTATGAACATTTAGATCTCAAATTCTATCACATCATCAATCATACATGATTATTATACATATCATCATCCTTTAAACATTTATGAGCATTCATCATTCAACTTACATTAGACATTATGCATCCATAAAGCATCACAAGTTGGCTTATCGATCGGTCTTGGATAACATAATTACACATACCCATACATGTCCAACTTTTTTAATTCATAACATTTTATGATGAATCACTCATGGGGGCTTAATCCACTCCACCTTTTAAGTTATCCCTCAGTATTTCCTTTTCTCAAAGTTCAATTTGTTTCACAAGGGCTATAAAATGGAAAATGACATAAGAATGATCTGGGAATGAACCAATAAGTATTAGAAACATTAGAAGAACAATTTGGGAACCTCTAGAAAATGCTGAAAAAGATTTTCAAAATACCCCTGGAAGGCCGCTAGGACAAGAAAATGCAATGTAAAAGCCAGGGAGTGGGCCCCACCCCTTGTGCACCAAAATACCATGTGGAAAATATGATGGTGACTCACCATATGAGTCACCATTCCATTAATATGATAATATATGTGGTGTATGTATATGGTAGTAATAGTTATATATATAGTTAGGTGTGTAAAGACATAAATGTCTTAACTTAAGTATATATAAATATGGACTGTGTAATTATAAAGATTGTATAATTTCTGACATGTCTATATTTCTGATAATATGTAATTCTTCTCAATAGAGAGAAGTAGAAAACCAGTAAAAGTAACATAGAACATTAATGAATTAAACTATAGTAAGGATGTCTGTTTATTTATTTTTCGATACAACAACTATTTCGATAAGGCTTGCATTTTATATCAGTTTTTTAAACAAAATAAAAAAATTTACTACATTTTCACTAATAGTTATTTAACTAAAGGATTTTCATCATGAAGTAGCAATCTAATAATGGAACCATGTGTACGACTTAAACGCAAAAACAAACTTTATTTTTAGGATGTTACATATTTTACTTCAATAGTGGATAATACTATTAAGATTTTCTTTTTCCTAACCCATGATATTAAGTTGCATCCAATGAAGTGACATCCTCCACTTGTTCTCTTCTTATCCTTCTATCTCTAACTTATTCAACACCACAATATCTAATTAACCTAAAAGAAATTATGTTTATTTTGAAGAGAAATATGAGTAGTACAAACTAAATATCTATAAATTATTTTTACATCTTTTAAATGCAATTATCTAGGATATGATTGAAACCTAGCATAAAGATAAACATTAAACATTATGTTTGGTTTACTAGAAATTCAATAGAGTAGTAATATGATCATACCTCTAAAGATTATTTGATTAAGATTCATACTAGCTTCATCTTTTCTTAGGATACTTGATGGGTACATAGGAGTGGCCAAAGGTTTTCAATCAACCATATTGAATTTCTTTAGTAGTTGTTTGATGTACTTTAACAAATGAGGATTTTCATTATTCATTTGTTTGATTTGGAGTCTTAAGAATAATTTTAGTTATTTCATCATGTATATTTCAAATTCTTCTTGCATAATCTCATAATTCTTTGCATAATCTTTCTTAGTAGCTTTAAAAAATATAATAAACAAAAATTATTCTAAGAGAAAGTTTTTATTTGACATTTTCTTGAAAATAATGGTATCTATTGGAAACTATTCATTCAAGTCCCACACAAACAAATTGAAGAAGGAAGAGGTAGAAAAACTCTTATAAATATATAGATTTGTATGACTTTTACCACAACAACAATGTATCCATTTGAATATAATGAGGGCTTGGGTAGTTCTATGTCATGAAAGGGTTTATAATTTTCTCCATTCAAAAATTTCAAGTGGTAAATAAAATTACTTTTCAAGTGATCCATGGATGTAGACAGACATGTTAAACCACATTAAATTTGTATATTATTTCTTTTGCTTGTATCCTTCTGATGAATAAAAAATATGGAGGATCTTTTATGATTTTTTTATTCCTTTGGTGGGTACCTTCTATGACCCAACATCTATGAGAAAAGGTTGAGGTTTTGGCCTAATGATGAGGAGAAATAAAAGAGATCAGTTGATAACATAGCGACAACCTATAGTGGAGATAGGTTTTCACTTGAAGAGGAATATACCATATGAAAATGTCTCACTTGATAGGGAGGTTATTATGATAATTAATTTATGGCTAGTGGATTCTATAATAAGGAAGATTACAACAACAACAAAAAATAGATTTAGATAAAGGAGTTTTGGAAAAGTGAAAAGGGATATGTTGGATACTATTCATCCAAGTCCATATCAAACAACTAGAAGTAGGAAGAGAAAGAAAAATCTTATAATTATACAAAAAATTATGAGTTTTACCATCACAATAATGTAGACCTAAAGATATAATTAGAACTCAGGCAGTTGTGTGTCATAATATGGTTTGTAATTTTATCTATTCAAAACTTGTAAGGAAGGGTTTGTAATTTTTTCCATGAAAAGTTGTAAGTGGTAATGAAATTAATTTTGAGGCGTTTTGCGAATCTATTAGGAATATGGTACCGAACCACATAAATGTATGTGTTCTTTCTTTTATTTTTCTCCTTTTTATGAATACTTTCAAGGACAAACAATATGAAGGATTTATTGTACTCTTTCGTACATTTGGAGGATGCCTTCCACTATCAAATAATATCTACTCCTTAAAAAAACATTTTTATCAAAAAAAATTAATTTGTTATGCCAAACTCTTGGATATTGTTTCAGATCATATAGTCTTTTTCTTAGTTTTATAAACATGTCAAGGAAAAGAAACATCCTCAAATTCAGGAGGTTTCTTAATATATACTTATCCTCTTATATATCAATTTAAAAAAAAAATTCTTACCATCCATTGAATATAGATTTGTTTTATTTTGTCCAATGTCAATGATAAACCATTATTCTTCTTATTTATATAGGGAAACTTAATTATAATTACAGTGTTGGATACTATTCGTCCAAGTTCGATTAAACTCGCTATAAATAAAAGAGAGAGCAAGGAATCAGGGTTTTTTTTTCATTTTCTGGAAAATTTTCTTTCATCTCCTCGGCTACTAGAGGTTCTCTTAAGTTTTTTTTTCTCTCTCATCTCCCCTTGGTTACTGGAAGTTATTTTCAGTTTCTCTCATCTTCGCTTTGTTGATCCAAGGGGGAGAATCACCTAAATCCAAAGGCCTTCTCACGTTTCAGATGGTGGCTTGTATCTTCATCTCTTGCTCCGAAGTTCCAATCGGATTAAAAGGATTAGAGAGAACTGGGCACTAGCTTCACAAAGATAATTCTTCTTCTCCCTCGCACCAGAATTGCAGAGACGATTCAATCAAAGCTCATTAGTCAAAGGCATTAACACCAAGGTTCATCTTTAAATCACAAGCATCAAGACATATTATCATCATCTGAAATCGATTAGAGCATTGTTCTACTTTCTCTGTTAAAAGTTTTAGTAGCAATAAGCTATGAACATACGGGTACTTAATGCTCTAGAAAGCAAAACTGATGGTCAAGCTGTCTAGCCTCGAATCAATAAGTTGACATATGAAATATATATTTTCCTCAATCACATGCAAACGTGCTGGCTTTTCATTTTAAGTTAAATAAATTTACAGGACTAGTTAGGCCTAAATTAGAAACCCAGTTTGGTGGTCATATAATCGCACACAACGGATAGGTTTCAGGTTCGATCTCTACCCGCGGCTTATGTATTCTAAAGTTAAAATCATGCATTCATCAGCATCTGTGCTTAAAAGGATGGTGCACTCACATTGCCAATCTTATAACATGGGGTCCACAAGTTTTTTTAGCAAGGTTATTTAGCCAAAAAGAAATTAATTTTTTTTGTTCAATTAAACCTTATTAGTCAGCATTTTTCGAAACCCAATTCAAACTTATCTTAGCCCAAGTAAATTTCTGATTTAGCACCTCTTTTCAAGCCCAATTCTCTTTTAATTAGAAATCAAGTCTATTTATTTATTTATTTATTTTATTTTAGGCCAAGCCCGATTTCCCTTTTAATTTGAAATCAAGTTTTTTTTTTAATTTCGGTCAAACCCAATTTCCTTTTTTAATTTGGGTCAAACCCAATTCTCTTTTAATTTGAAATCAAGTCTATTTTTTTTATTTATTTTATTTTGGACCAATCCCAATTTCCCTTTTAATTTGAAATCAAGTCTTTTTTAATTTGGGTCAAACCCAATTTCCTTTTTCGAATTTGGGTCAAGCCCAATTCTATTTTTCTATTTATTCGAAATCAAATCCATTTTTTTTCTTTTTAATTTGGGTCAAGCCTAATTTTTTTTATTTTTTTTTTAATTTTTTAATTTGAAATCGAGCTTATTTTTTAATTTTGGGTCAAGTTCAATTCCCTTTTTTAGTTTGAAATCAAGTCTATTTTTTTTAATTTGAGTCAAGTCTAATTTCATTTTTTTATTTGAAATCAAATCCATTTTTTAATTTGGGACAAACTCAATTCCCTTTTTTTTTAATTTAAATCAAATCCATTTCTTTTTCTCTTAATTAGGGTCAAGCTCGATTCCTTGTTTTCTTTTTATTTCGAAATTAAGTCCATTTGTCTTTTCTTTTACATTGGATTGGGGTCAAGCCCATTGCCTTCAATTTTTGATTTTCTTTTATCTCTAATTTGGGTCGAGCCCAATAGCTGCCATAAATCAGAATTAGTCAACTCTCAAAGTAAGTTCGATTTAAAAAGTTGATTTATAAAGTGATTTTGTTTAAGAAAAAATATATATCTTTCAAATTTTTTAAAATTCGTATAACAGATTCTACTATAGACAAGTAGCGTTCTCTATTGTTCCCTATTATAATTTGTGCATATTCAAACACGGCTTACCATGGTTTGAATTTTGCAAGTACGTGATTTTAGAAAATCACTATTTTTTATTAATTTCGTCTAAAAATGCCTATTTTTTTGAACTTCCTGAAATTCGTGCAACAGATTCTAATGCGCACAAGTAGCATTCTCTACTGTACCGCATTTTAATTTGTGCAGATTCAAACAAAGCTTACGACTGTTTGAATTTTGCAAGCATGTGATTTTAGAAAATCACTGTTTTTATTAATTTCGACTAAAAATGTCTATTTTTTTTAACTTTCTGAAATTTATGCAACAGATTCTAATGCGGGCAAGTAGCGTTCTCTACTGTACCACATTTTAGTTCGTGCAAATTCAAACACGGCTTACGACGGTTTCAATTTTGCAAGAACATGATTTTGGAAAATCACTGTTTTTACTAATTTTGTCTAAAAATGTTTGTTTTTGATTTTTCTGAAATTTGTGCAGCGGATTTTAATATGGGAAACAGCGTTCTCTACTATTCCGTATTTTAATTCGTGCAGATTCAAACACAGCTTACGACGGTTTGGATTTTGCGAGCATGCGACTTTAGAAGATCGCTGTTTTTACTAACTTCATTCCAACAAATCAATTTTTACCTACAATCATCCTTTTATTTTCCAAGAGATAAAGTCTCTTAACCATAAATACCTAGCCTTAAATTTTCCATTGCACCAGGGAATACATAGGAGCAGGATCAAGTCCTGTCATACTATTTTCTACAAACCTATTTATTTTCTACTCTATTTAATGGGATCAAACAGTTTTCACAAAATCAAAATCACACACTCAGTTTAAGGGTATTGTTCTTCGAAACGGGCAAGTAGGGTGCCTAATACCTTTCCTACTTGTAACCGACTCCAGAACCTAGATCTCTTCTTCAAGTTAGGGTTTTTCCAAATATTTTCCCTTAAAATGAAATTTGGTGGCGGCTCCACTAATCAATCAAATTCTTTTCAAAAATTTTAGTGAGTTCGTCATTTCGTTGTAATTACGGTTATGATAGATAGTGACTCCGCTGGGGATTTTAGAGAGTCAAGCCTCGTTTCAAATTGAGTATGTAATATTTTGATCACTTTTTGTTTATTTTACTATTTTCCTTTATTTATTTCACAATGTCATTAATTCAAATTTGTATGCTTGTTACCCTAGGATACAAGATTTGTACATATCTTTTCTGTTGTGACTCTATTTTCTTCTTCTATAGGATATAACTTAAATATTTATGTCTTCCATATATTATAGTCCTGCATGCATAACATGAGTGGGGCCCTACACCTGGGTCTGAGCGAAACCTAGGACTAAAGGGGTCTAATGGTCGCTTCTTGGTGCCCTACAACTAGTAGCGTTCTCTACGGTTGTAGCAAGCACCAAGAATTAGAACTTGGCTCTAGTGACCTTCACAACCTCCAGGATTACAAACCACCTTATGTGAGATGCAAAGATCAGAAGGACCTTAAGCTTATTTCACACATCCCTTCACTCAAGACACCAAAAAGGGCATATTTATTTTAAGCGCACACAAAATATTAAAATTTAAAATGGATTTAAATTAGAAAAGAAAAAGAAAATGAGAAACTAAAAATAAAAAATAGATAATTTTGACAAATAAAATCAGAAAAATAAGGAAAATTCAAAAATAATTTCTCAAACTAATGAGTTAAACTAGGGAGAATTTTTGCCCAAATCCATTCAAATTAAAATTTTGGAAAATAAAATATATATAAATCCAAAAGGACATAAGAGTTAGAAAATTTGAAAGAGAAATAGAAAAATTAAAAAAAATTCTGAAATAAAAATTAACAGATTTTGAAAAAAAAATCCAAAAAAGAAAGAATGAAAATAAAACAATCTAAAAAACAAATTCTCATTCAAAAAGAGGAAATTAATGATCACCACACAAACAAAAAACATAAAAACAGACACGAACAAAAGCAAAAAAAAAAACAACAAAAAACATAGAAAAACTTTAGAAAAATCAAAATTTTAAAAGAAACTACAAAAAAAAAATGGAATTGCTGAAAAAGAGAACCAAAATAATGAAACAAGAGTTCATTTGGTCAACTTTGAAACTTTTAATTATTGGTGCATTTCAGCATCACATTCATTCATTCATTAAATGAATTTATCATTAAAAGTCATCTCATACCTTCTTCATTTTAATACTATTTGAAGCATTAATATTTTTATCACTTATTTGGCATTCACATCTATCTCATAATTAATTTAACAAAAAATTGAAGAAAGAAAACTTTCTTAATACCCAAAAAACAATTTCTCATTTATAATACAAAAGAAGAAAAATTAAAAAAAAAACTCAAAAAAATTTTGCTGGAAAAGAGTAAACCCAAATATTGAAGAGGTCATTTGATCATGTAAATTTAAAAAGATGTCAACTTTCAAATCTTTAATGATTTATGCATTTCAAACATTACATTTATTCATTCATTAAATAAATTTATCATTGAAAAAAGGAAATTTGAAAATTATTATCTTTTTCATTTCATACTCATTGAAGCATTAATATTCATACATTCATCAACTTATCAAAATTAACAGAAAAATTGAAGAAAAACAGCTTTCTCGGCACCCTTATAGGACTCGTTCACAATCAAGAATCATGGATGAGTTGTAACAACAAAATGAGGAGTTGAGAAATAAGGTAAAACTTTGAAGGATCAAATGGCCAAATTAATGGAGACCATCCAGCTATCGAAAAAGAGGGATATAAGGGGATCCCTTCCAGAAGAACCAATCACCTCATCATATCTTCCTAACCCCAATCCACAAAACTCTTTACCATTGACCATGCCTCCACAAACTGAATGGATTCATTATGGGTTCCCTCATGGACATGCACCATCCTTCATGAGACATACACAAACCCAAACATAAAACCTACCTTCAAACCCCACAAAAGTTCCTCTTATCATTTCAAATACCACTTCACATGAACTTATCCAAACCTACAAAACAGCTGCTGGGGGGACAAATCCCATGTTCACCCAAGAACCTCATCCTATACACATATCACCTTCTTATCCTCATAATATCACAAGAGAACACCAAAACCATCCTTTTGATGAAAGTGCTGAGAAATGGAAAACCTTGGAAGGAAGGATTCGGGAAATTGAGGGAAGTACATATCATGTCAAAGACGCATCTGATTTATGTCTAGTCCCAGACATGGTCATTCCTCCAAAATTCAAGGTTCCTGAATTCGAGAAATATCAAGGAACTGGTTGTCTGAGGAACCACTTAATCATGTACTGCAGAAGGATGGTTGCATGTGCTCATGCCGATAAGCTGCTCATCCATTTATTTCAAGACAGCTTAACTGGGACAGCTGCAAACTGGTATACCCAGCTGGAACGGGCACATATCCGTTCATGGAGAGACTTGGTTGATGCATTCGTAAAACAGTACAAGTACAACCTGGAGATGGCTCCTGACTAAACACAACTCCAAAACATGGTTAAGAAAGGAGATGAGACCTTCAAATAATATGCCCAACGATGGTGGGAGTTACCTGCTCAGGTGCAACCCCCATTATTTGAAAAAGAATTGGCCAGCATGTTCATAGATACACTTCAAGATCCTTTCTATGACAAGATGATGGATAGCATGACCGCCTGTTTCTCTGATGTCGTCATCATAGGGGAAAGGATTGAAGGTGGCATGCGCAGTGGAAAGATCGTGCATAAGTCTGCTGGGATAGTTAATACTTCTATCGGGTTTGGAAAGAAGAAGACAGGAGAAACCTATAATGTGTGGCTTCTGGTGAAGGCCAATACACTCCTCAAATAGCACCTTATAGACCAACCGGTTTTCAACCACCATCATATGCTCCTTATACACAATATTCTTACATTGCCAAAACCCACTAAACACCTTACCCTCCAGCTCATAACTACCCTATACAAATCCAACCACCAACACCATTCACAACCCAAACACAAGCCATAAGTCAAAACCCTAATCAAGGCCAGAAAAACATACAAGAGAAAAAACCTATCAAATTTGATCCTATCCCAATGACCTGCACTGAGTTGCTGCCTCACTTGATCCAGAACTCTCTAGTTGCTACTCATCCTTTGAAACCTCAAGAATCACCATATCCTAAATGGTATGATGCAAACACCAAATGCGACTACCATGTAGGATACATCGGTCATTTAACAGAAAATTGTCAAGTTCTGAAGCATAAGGTGCAAAGCCTTATTGATGCAAAATGGTTGAATTTTGAGAGGTTTGCTCATAATGTAGGAAATAATCCACTTCCAAATCACAAGGGTCCATCAACTCGTGGAAAGAAGTTAAGGCAAGAGGGTGCATTGTAAGAGCCATGTCTAAATAGTGAGGAAAAATCATCCAAGATTTTCGTACTTCTCAAAATCAATCTTTTGTAATAAATCTCAATGAGAAATATAGAAATTACATTTGTCATGTTTCTTGGGCATGCACCCTAGAATGTTAGCATTTACGTTACAATATTGACTTTACCTTTAGAACTTGTCTTTCCTTCCATCATTTAACCCATCACTCTTCCTATATCCAAATAATAAATACCTAATGATGATAATGTAAGTGCTGTAATAAATAATTTTGAATGTCTTATTAATAAAATTAAAAGAGAAAAATTAAAATTCAAGGGGTTCCAAACCACAATTGACATCCATTATAATTCTTCTCAAGAAACATCTTGTCCAACAGAAGAAATAACAAAAATTTCGTTAGATCAAAAGTTCAAATCCAGGAAAAATTTAGGATGCGAAATAGATCCGCTGAATTGAGAATCAAAAGTAATCCAAGAAGGACCAAATAGAAGATCTGACTAATCAAAAAAAGAAAGAAAGAAAGAAAGAAAACCCACTAGATTGAAATTTAAAAGATAATCTAGGAAAAATCAAGGTCAAAATTCAAAAGAATAAACCATACAAAGTCATGATCAAAAAAGGGTCTTGCTAGATTAAACTCCAAAAACAATTCAGAAAAAATTAGGATCAAAACAAAAGCCCGCTAGGTTGAAAACCCGCAAAGGCAGCCTAGGCAAAAGTTAGGGCCAGAGACAAAAAAGCCTGTTAGGTCAAAAGCCGTCAAAGGTGGCCTAGGAAAAAGTTAAGGCCAAAGACAAAAGTCGCTAGGTCGAAAATCCGCAAAGGCGGCCTAGGCAAAAATTAAGGCAAGTAGGAAAAAAGCCCGCAAGGTTGAAAACCCGCAAAAGGCGGCCTAGGAAAAAGTTAGGGCATACAAACAGAAGGCCCGCTAGGTTGAGAATCCACAAGGACGACCTAAGAAAAAGTTAAGGTAAACAAAAGATCTGCTAGGTTGAAAACTCAAAGGAACAATCCAGGAAAAAGTTAAGGTCAATCAAAAGAGTGATAAGTCAAAAATCCGAGTACAATTCAACATTTTTGCACCTCATCTTTCCTAAAACTAGGGTAAAATTTTTCCATTTCTCAAATTTGATTAATTTGACATTCAAAATTATGAAAAGCAGCATTGGCATTCCTCATCAAAAGGTGTCATTTGGGAAATCAAACTAACATTCTTCATCTTTGTTCTAAATATATTACCATAAATACCACCTATAGAACTCTCTATCACCTCCCGTTGACAATCCAAAATTACTTCGTACATCTCACAGCTGCACATTCCAAAAAGAAATATGGAAAATATATAAATGAAAAGATTAATTTTGAAAATTCATGATAAATTGGATGAATCCTCAACCATTACAACATGGCATGATTGTTTCCAAAGAATCATCCTCTTGCTAGCCATAATGCCACCGGAATAAAAAAGAGTGTATCTAATTTGAAAGCCCGATCATCGTTGGGTCTTAAAGATATTGTAAGAAGAAAGTTTCAATGTTGATCAAGAAGCCAAGAAGGAAAGTCATTCCAGCACATTCTGAATCTTGATTCCACTTATACCAACTATAAGGTTGTCAAGAAAAAAATGTCAAAAAAAATCAAAAATGAAATTTTTTTGGGAACAAATCATCCCATTGCATATCATTTTAATGCATGACATAGGTTGCTGCATCCCATTGCATTCATTCCATCAGGTGATTATTTTATGCCACATCAATCTGCATTGAATAAGGATCTAAATGAGTTGAAACATCTCGTCATCTCACACTCATTAAAGCACTGCATAATTCATTTGAAGATTTTTGTTCAAAAATGTTAAAACTGGGGCAAATTTTTGCCCCAAACCAATCAAAAATAACATAATCTCAAAACTTGGGCAAAATTTTTTCCACACAAATTTGAATTGACACAACCCCTCATTGCCAAAAGCCAAAATTCAAATTGGGGCAAATTCTAGCCCAAGCCACTTCAAATTAAAATCATGGACAACCATTGAAAAATCTTCAAAGATAGGGCAAAACTGTTTCCTAAATTACTTCAAATCAAGACAATCCTCAATTGTTGAAAAATCTTCAAAATTGGGGCAAAGTTGTTGCCCAAATTATTTCAAATCAAGACAATCCTCAATTGCTAAAAAATCTTCAAAACTGGGGAAAAATTGTTGCCCAAATTACTTCAAATCGAGACAATCCTCAATTGTTGAAAAATTTTCAAACAATTGGGCAAAATCCCTCAAAAGTTGGGGCAAAATCATTCCTCAAGTTACTTACTTCAAATAAGTAATTATCAAGTGCTTAAAAATATTCAAAATTAAGGAAAAATGTTTGCTCGAACTGTGAACACCGAATTATGTCCGAGGGTAAAAATTAAAACCCAAAATAAATCATCACTTTGTCTTTAGCTCAAAATCGATCAAAAAAGATAAATAAAAAAAAAGAAAAAAGAAAAAGAAAAGCGACACAATAGTAGTAATAAATGACAAAAATAAAAGATAATAATAATAGCAAAAAAAAGAGAGAGAGAAGAAAGAATAAATAGGCAAGAAAAGGAAAAGGTGCAAATATAAATTAAACTAACAAAGAAAAACAAAAAATACAACAGAAAGAAAAAACAGAAGTAAATAACTGAAAAAGAATAAAAGGAAATATGAAAAATAGAGAAAAATCCTGAAAATCAAAATAAAAGAAACAGAAAATAAAAATTTTAGTTAATTAGTTAGAAATTGAAAAAACTGAAAAAACTGAAAAGATAAAAAAAAAGAATTAAAAATAATGATAAAATAAAATAATAATCAAAAACAGAAAAATAAAATATAGGAAAATAAAATAAATAAAAGAAAGGAAAGGAAAACAAAATAAAGAAAAGAGGGGGAAATTTTTGGAAAAAAGGAGTAATATAAAAAAGAAGAGAAAGGCTCTCTACAGGGAGGATTTTTTGGAAACGAGATCTCTCTTCTCGGGGAGGGGTTTTTTCTTCAATTTGGAGAAATTTCAGAAGAAAAAAGGCTCTCGGCTCCTCTCGATTGCAAGGAAGCCTTTGGGAATATATCTCTCAGGGATTGTGGAGGAACACACCAATTTCTTCATTCAAACATTCTCCGGCGAAGAGGAAAGAAGTATTAGGCATTGTCTTCAAACAAGTCAATTCTTCTCACTCTTTCCTCCTTCTAAAGTTTTCCATATCTTTACATTTTGATCCATGAGAATGATATTACCTTGCTGTGGAAAGACTTGCGTTTGTATATGCCTTAGCTGATGCAATTCTTAATTGATCGAGGATCGATTTATAGTGCTTCTGGATCATTTTTGTGCCGGTTATATGAATCTGTGGTATAGGATGATAAATTCACGCTTAGAGTCAAACACTTTAACTGCTTAAATATCTCGTGCCATTAACTTGCACACACTGAGCTTGGTACTTTTATTAGTATACTCAAAGAAGTTAGTAGGCTAGAATCGCTGTGATGATAAGTCTGAATTAGCATGCTAAAGCCACATACTGAGATTTATCAAAAGGTCCAAGCCAAGAATAGGTGCGGAGGCGTTGTAAAATCGGCTGGATCTTGATGGTAATTATGAATCAGTAAGTAGAAAAGTTAGATTAAGAGAAGGTAATTTTAGTTTGTTTACTTTATAATCAAGCCTTTGAAATTGAAGAGTTCCGTTCCCACTTTGGTGAAAAAAAAATGTCTCAAAACCTATATGTGTCGAGTCGGTTAGCCATGTAGTCAATTTTCTACAGAGTTTTAGAAACTAACCGCTCTCTATAATGTGGCGATGGCTGTTCATAGGCAAACGTCCCTTGGTCAATGGAAATACTAATGTTGTTCGCTGCTGAGTTGTTAAGAGAGGTCCATGGATGATCTTTTTAAGGCTCAAGGCTAATATGAGATGCCAAGTTCTATCAGTAGTCACAGAGAAAAAGTGCCATAATCTGATAAACATAGGTCTGGGTACGCATAACTTGAAGTTGAATCAATAAGTCCACGAAAAATCTGTGTTTGTCTAAAAGATGGTCCTTAGGTTTGTTCCCAAGAATATCCTTTAAATTTAGTTTGGAGCATCAGGAACATGACCGGAAGCTTGGTTCAGTGGTGGGCGTGCTGCCTGTGGCCTCCAGGGCTTGTGTTCAAGCCCCAGGTGCAACCCTTTTTGATTAAATGATTCAATGCTTATTAATCTTCCATCACTTTATTTAAGTATACATGTACAAACTTTGTTCAAATACCACAGCCTGGCCAAGTAGTTGGCGTGTTGCTTGCACTCCCAAGACTCGAGTTCAAAACCTGCCAGGATTGCTTTTCCTAAATTGATTTTCATTACTAGCTACTGTTCAGTGTGTTAAATGAATGTATAGGTATATCAATGACAAACCAACAGCCCAGCTCAAGTGGTGGGCGCCCTGCCTAACGTCTCCAGGTTGCTGGTTTCGATTCCTCAAGGGACCATTTCTAAAAAAAAAAAAAAAATTTCCTCACACATGATTTCTTTTAAAAATTCCCTCATACATGGGTTTAGGCCATTGGGCAGCTACGAGCCCACCGTGAATTTGCTACCAAGTCAATTGGGTTACCCAAAATGGGTCAATTTCATTACAATTTGGGCCACCATTAAATTCTCAATTGGGCTACTCAAATTCAAATTAAAGTTACTTCCATTTTCTAAATTAATCTAATTTTCCTCTGCATTCGTTTTTGGAATCAAAATCCAATTTTCCTTATTTCTGGTCAAGCCCAACTATTTTTTTTATTTATTATTTTTACTTTTTTTTATTTTTTTTTTTCAAATTTCGTCAAGAATGTCCGCTTTCTAATTTTCTAAAATTTGTGCAAACGGATTTTTAATACGAACAGGCAGCCTTCTCTGCTGTTCCGTATTTCAATTCGCGTGGATTCCAAATACGGCTTACGATGATTTGGATTTTGCAAGCATAAATTTTAGAAAATCACTGTCCACTAACTCCGCTAAAAAACGTCTGTTTCAAAATATCTGTTTTAAATTTCTAAAATTTGTGCAAGCGGATTCTAATACGAACAGACAGCCTTCTCTACTGTTCCGTATTTCAATTTATGCAAACTCACTCACGGCCTACGACGGTTTGAGTTATGCAAGCACGCAATTCACTGTCCACTAACTCCGCTAAAAAACGTCTGTTTCAAAATATCTGTTTTAAATTTCTAAAATTTGTGCAAACGGATTCTAATACAAACAGGCAGCCTTCTCTGCTGTTCCGTATTTCAATTTGTGCAAACTCACTCACGGCCTACGTTGGTTTGAGTTATGCAAGCACGCAATTCACTGTCCACTAACTCTGTTAAAAAACGTCTGTTTCAAAATATCTGTTTTAAATTTCTAAAATTTGTGCAAACGGATTCTAATACGAACAGACAACCTTCTCTGCTGTTCCGTATTTCAATTTGTGCAAACTCACTCACGGCCTACGACGGTTTGAGTTATGCAAGCACGCAATTTTAATCTATTCAAAAATCATTTCTTTCCCGACATCTCCCCTCTACTTCTTCAAGAGATCAAGTCTCTTAAAACCAGAACTACGTAAGCCTTGAATTTTCCATTGCACCGGGGAATACGTAGGAGCAGGATCAAGTCTTGTCAGGCTAACCTCCATCAACCTATTTATTTTCAAATTAATTAAGGGATCAAACTATTTTTAAATAGTCATACACTCAGTTTAAGGGTACTGTTCCTTGGAACAGGTGAGTGGGGTGCCTAACACCTTCCTACTCGTAACCGAATCCCGAACTTCGAATCTCATCCTTGAGTCAGGGTTTTTTCCAAATATTTTTCCCTTAAACAAAAATTTGGTGGCGACTCCACAATCAAATCGAATTATTTTCAAACATTTAGCGAGTTAGTCGTCTCGTCGGAATTACGGTTGCGACACGAACCATTCAAATTAAGGCAATCAACAAATTGTTTAAGTTAATTCAAAATAAATTGCTCAGAACATCTAACAAAGGAACCTGTATTCCTCCTTCACCTGTTCAAGCAATATGGTCAAGATACGTCATTGTCCGAACAAAGAATTTATTAACACTCTCATGTCACTTTTCACAATTTTACCATGTCTCACCTATCTTTACATGTCGTTTTCATTTAACCTTTTTTGCATTAACAAGCCATATCTGTTTTACCTGTTTTAACAGGTCTTTTTCATTTAACTTTTCCTGTCTTCACAGGACCTTTTCATTTCACTTTGCCTGTCTTAATAGGTCATTTTTATTTCACTTTTCCTATCTTAACAGACCATTTCTGCTTTTCCTGTCTTAACAGGTTGTTTTCATTTCACTTTGTCTGTCTTAACAGGCCATTTCCACATTTCCTGTCTTAACAGGTCTTTTCCATTTTACTTTGCCTGTCTTAACAGGTCTGCATTGTTCCTATCAACAGCTGGACGTCATCTGCGTATCGCCTGTCTTAACAGGAAATCCTGTCTGCCTGTCTTAACAGGCTTGCATTCTTCTGTCAACAACAGGACATCATTTGCACATTTAAATTCTGTTAGCCTATCACACAAGGCTTTGCACGTTTAATTTCCTGCATTCCAGCCTATATTGTCAGGCCTAGAACATTTAATTTCCTGCATTTTGGCCTATACTGTCAGGCCCAACACGTTTAATTTTTTGCATTCCAGCCTAAACTATCAGGCCTAGCACGTTTAATTTCCTGCATTCTGGCCTATAATGTCAAGCCCAACACGTTTAATTTCCTACATTCCGGCCTCTATTATCAGGCCCAGCACGTTTAATTTCCTGCACTTTGGCCTATACTGTCAGGTCTAGCATGTTTAATTTTATGCACTCTGGTCTATACTGTCAGGCCCAACATGTTTAATTTCTTGCATTTCGGCCTATACTATCAAGCCTAGCACGTTTAATTTTTTTCACTCCGGCCTATATTGTCAGGCCAGCACGTTTAATTTCCTTTAGTTTGGCCTATACTGTCAGGCGCAGAACGTTTAATTTCCTACACTTTGGCCTACACTATCAGGCCCAGCACGTTCAATTTCCTGCATTCCGGCTTATACTATCAGGCCGAGTACCTTTAATTTTCTTCATTTCGGCCTATCATGTCAGGCCCTAGTATTTAAATTTCCATCAAGCCCATCATTAAGCTCAGCATCTCAAGTTTTTTTTTTTCAAATTTTGGCATTTTGGTCAAGTCATATCAGGCCCTGCATATTTAAACTATGTTAGCCTATCACACAAGGCTATGCATTTCAAATTCTGACATTTTTGGCTGATCACATCATATGGTTTTTTAATGTCTAAACCTCGGGCTGTGACACAAAGCCTGCATAGTTCGCTCAAAATTTCCACATTTGAACTACATTCCTTTGACCTATTATATTAGGCTCTTATAAGTTTCTTCCAAACTCAGGACCCTCATGGTACTCTTGAAGCACCACTCAAGTTTAGTACCTTTCTGACATCTTTGACCCTTGCAAATAAGGTCAGCATGTGTCATGCTCCTTATCTCGGACATAATTAGTTCACATCTTTATTCACTTCTTACCATGATAATCTAGAAAATCATTTCATACATTATCTGGCAAGAAAGTGAATAAAGAGGAGCAAACTGTGAATACCCAATTATGTCTAAGACTCCATAAACAATACTTATCTATATTTAATTAAAAAGAAAGAAAAAGAGAAGGAAAAAGAAGAAAGATGAAAAAGTCAAATAATAATAAATATAGGAATAAACCAAATAATAATAGATAAAAACAAATAAAAAATAAATGAATAAAAATAAAAATATAAAATATTATAAAATAAAAAATAAAAAAAGAGAAAAAGAAAGTAATTTGGGTTGAAAACTAGTTAAAATTGTCATAAGTTAGTTAGATTAATTAGGTAAGTTAGTTAGTTAAATGTTGAAAAAGACTGGTTAAAAAAAGTTTGATTAAACCCGCTATAAATAAAGGAGAAAGCAAGGAATCAGGGGCTTTTTTTCATTTTTTGGAAAATTTTCTTTCATCTCCTTAGCTACTGGAGGTTCTCTTGAGTTTTTTTCTCTCTCACCTCCCCTCGGCTACTGGAAGTTATTTTCAGTTTCTCTCATCTTTGCTTTGTTGATCCAAGGGGGAGAATCACCTAAATCCAGAGGCCTTCTCACATTTCGGGCGGTGGCTTGGATCTTCATCTCTTGCTCCAAAGTTCCAATCGGATTAAAAAGATTGGAGAGAACCAGGAGCTAGCTTCACAAAGATAATTCTTCTTCTCCCTCGCACCAGAATTGCAGAGACAATTCGGTCAAAGCTCATTAGTCAAAGGTATTAACACCAAGGTTCATCTTTAAATCATAAGCATCAAGACATATTATCATCATCTGAAACCGGTTAGTGCATTGTTCTACCTTATTTGTTAAAATTTTCAGTAGTAATAAGCTATGAACATAGGTGTCGTAACCGTAATTATAATGAGATGACGAACTCGCTGAAATTTTAAAAGAGAGAAATTAATTGATTGTGGAGCCACCACCAAATTTTATTTTAAGGGAAAACATTTGGAAAAATCCTAACTTGAGGAAGAAATTCTAGGTTCGAGAGTCAGTTACGAATAAGGAAGGTGTTAGGCACCCTACTCACCCGTTCCGAAGAACGGTACCCTTAAATTGAGTGTGTGATTTTGATATTTTTGAAAATTGTTTGATCCCTTTAGTTTAGAATAAAAATAAATAGGTTGGTGGAAAATAGTCTGACAGGACTTGATCTTGCTCCCACGTATTCCTTGGTGCAATGGGAAACTCAAGGCTACATAGTTCTGGTTTTGAAGGCTTGACCTTTAAAGGTGATTGAAAAAGAACAAAGTATTTGGAATACTTTAAGGAACATTCTCAGTCCACATATGCACAGGATCCAAGGCAAACGAGGGCTGCACTGGGACCTAAATGATTTCTAAACTCTGAACAGTAGAGTATGCTACCAGTTCGTACCTAGAACTCATCGTGTGAGACTTAGAATTATTTAAAAACATGTTTTGAAACCTTATTTTTTACACGTGTTCCCGGACCCACATGTGCACAAAGCTGAAGTAAGCGAGGGTTACACTACGACTCATATAACTCTCCGAACATTAGAAGACAGGGTATGTTTCACTTTCAACTTCGAAGTTCATTGCGTGAGATCTAGGATCGTTGGAGGAATGGTTTTAATTTGAAATCTTTGATTTCCAAATATTCTCTTGGATCCACATATGCACAGAGTCTAAGACAAACGAGGGTTGCACTTAAACTCATATGATACTCTAAATGTCGAACAGTAGGGTATGCTATCAGTTTCCACCTAAAGCTCATTGCGTGAGAACCAAGGATCATTTAAAGAAAATGGGCTTGAGAATAACAAGAACAAATGGGCTTGACCCAAATTGAGTAAGAATGAATTTGATTTCTAAAGAAAATAAAATTGGGCTTGACCCGAACTAATTCCAAATTAAAAGAAGATTGTGCTTAACCCAAGTTAGAAAGAAACTTAATTTCAAAAATAAAAGGAAATGTCATTGGGCTTGACCCAAAAAAGGATTTGGAAATTAATTATGGACTTGGCTTAAATGATTAATATTTTTATTTGAGGGTTTTGGTAGGATTTTAGGATGGCCTATTTTGAATATGTAGCAGGCCCAAATTGAGTAACAAGATTAGCTTGCAAGGAATTAAAAAATGGTGGTGCAGATGTGGCCCATTTAAATATGGAGCAGGCCCATTTTGAGTCAACAAAGACCGATTGGGAATGCGCTTTGGCCCATTAGCATGGCCCATTTCAGAGTCAGCATGGTTGCCATTTTGAAGAGCTGTATGTGAGGTATTTGGAACCCACTATGAGATACAACATGGCTCATTGTAATATGTGGCTGGCCTAAACGGAACGTTGCTAGCCACTTAGTCTGGTTTTTGTCCATTTGTGAGCGTTGACTATACATTTTATTTGTCTTCAAAGAAACCGAGTGTTGCACATGCTCATTATAACACCCTAAAAACGAATACCGATTTCACGCTTAAGTTGATCATTCAGTTCCATTTTTAGTTTGTTATCTCATGATGTGGAATTCATTTTAGAAAATACTTATATGAAAATACGGTAAATTTTTTTTAAAACTGTTTGATATAAACTGCAAGCCTCGTCGATAAAATGTGCGTAGAGGTAAAATAAATCATTAAGCGGATTTCTACATACGTTTAAAACCTTAGGAATACTAGGCATTTATATTATTCTTTTCGTTTATCATTTTCCTATAATAAATAAATAAGATTCAATCATAACACACATGTCACACAATAATTATACATAACATTTCATACATACCATAAGTCATAGGCCTGTGGGCCTTATCATGTAGTTATTACAAACCATAAACTTACAACTATTATACAATATTTATACATAAGTTAGCTAATACTACATATTAGTAGTTAGGATGCTCGCATCCAATTATTTTTTTGACATTAGTGCGATGTACACCTCCTAGAGAGAGCGCCTCACGTCTGCTTCAAGTACGTGAACTGCTACCATAATGATCAGCATCCAAGGTGTCTAGGAAGAAAGTGGGAAGAAGTATGGGTGAGAAACTAAGTTTCTCAGTAGGCTATCTACTTAGTTCTAATGTCATCACTTTAGTCCCAACCACTTCAGTTTATTTTAGAAATCATTTCATACATAAAAGGTTACTTTTAATTCTTCGAAAATATTTCTCTGAAGTGGATCAATTTTATTCAAAACATACAACTTAGTGTCTCACGATACATTCTTCTTAACATTCATAACTTTGGGATCACACATAAGATATCATTTGACATACAATTATTCTATCCCTTAAACTTCATTCTTTATTACTTATCTTTGTCTTTATCATTCCTTTGTCCAACTTTTGGGACACTTTATGAATCTAGTTTCACCACCTTAGGGAGAAACAATAAGACATAGGCTTGTATTAAATTTGTGAAACAATATCTTCTCACTGACTCTACTTCCACCTTCTACTAAAAATTAAGGATATGAGCTCATTCCGGGGTGGTCGTCACCACCTTATAACATGGTGAAGAAACTTAAATCTTCATAATAGAAGGATTTCTTGGAGAAACTTAAGTCTCCTAGAAGCAACTTTAGGTTTCTCTTCAGTAGAGCTTTTTAGGGCCCTCTGGAGACTAGTGCGCATAAGGCACAAAGAGAGTAGCATTACATTTTCACATAAAGTTTGCTTTAGTGATCCCTTAATCTTTTTAAGTTCATTTTAGTGGCTTCCAAATAATTATGCATGCTCAAACAAATTTCCAACCAATATGAAATGCACATATCGTTTTCAAATTTTCATCTCAATCATCATCATAAACCAATCTCATACATCATCATCATCCTTTCTCATTGATGAGTATCCATCATTTATTCATTCATAGATAGTGAGCATTCATACTAATAATGAAATTTGATTGGTAAATCACATAGCATAATATCACATTTACACCACCAATCTAATGCTTCAATTCAGTTTGATGTTGAAATCACACAAAGGACTTACATCACTCATCCTTCTAAGTTACCTCTCATCCTTTCCTTTTCTCAAATTTATATTTGTTCATTAAGATTTTACATCTTAGCATCTTAATCTAGGTGGCTGAATGGCACCTTTCAAGTTCTTTTCTCTTTGTATTCTCTTTTGTTCAAGTCTTATGCATATCCTAATTATTCTAAGTTCAAGTATTAAGTATTCACAAATCTTTTATAACTTCTTCTCAATAAGGTATGTTATGATCAAATTACTTAGTGAACTTCTAACTTCAAGTTTAAGTCATATCCACCCTTCTTAATCAATGCCTCTAATAAACCTTTGAAATATATTACCTTATTCTCTCCTTTGTACTACCTTAATAATTAGGTCTAATTGACTCTTTGATTTTTAAAGTCTCTTTTATTCCAAACCAAATAATATCTAAGTAGAAATTAATTAATCTTCTAGGACAATTTATTCCTAAATGGACAAATAACCTACTTCCTCAAATTCCACCTTTCATACACCTTAATTATATTTTTCTTACATATTTAGGATCATTATTTGGGCCTAGTCAAGGATTGAAACTCATTCTTAGTTAATTTAAAAAATGGTAGCTGAATTCCAACCTCCTAGACTTAGGTTTTCACAATTTCCTTCTTCACCATAAAATCATTTTCCTAAAAAAATCAATAGGTCTCTTTATCCATCTTAAAACTTTTTCATACTTTAAATTCATCCTATTCACATAAAAATGGTCCTTAATTACCCCTAATTGGAAATTAAAACCTCCTTTAAGTTATTTAACTACTAAGTAACTGAATGCCACTCTTTTAGGTTTAGGGTTTCCTTCTTCCTAACCCTAGTTGACTTAAGTCTTAACCCTAGTTGACCTTTACTTAGGGGCCAAGTTTAAACTTTAGAATTGACATATTATAAGTTAATTTTAATTCTTTTTACCCAAAATTTAATGGCATGGCCGAATTTCATATTTACCCTTGCTTAAGTTATGGTAGATTTCCTAGTTACCCATTTTAAGCTTATTTGGAAATTTTATCACTTAGTAATTTTGAGATTTTTCCCTAAGCTTACCTAGGAAATATATTCTAAAAATTAACCTTTTAAATGTTTATTAAACCTCCAATTAAATTTTTTACTTGCTAAAAATGGTAGATTTATCCCTAACCACATTTTTAACCCATTTTTGCCAAAATCTCTCTAGGGTGGCCGAATGCTCTCCTAGAGGTTTTTTACCCAGTTATGCTTTGATTTACTTTGTTCAAAGGTTGATTTTGTTAATTTAAAACCTAATTTCAGAGCTTGATATTCTTATAAAAATTTTACCCAAGTTATATTTATACTTTTGGAATGGTGGCCGAAAGCCCTCCTTTGTTAGCCAAGGTGATTTCTTCCGAGCTTTCACCTCACACCACCTTGATTCAGTGGTGTTGAGCTTTTACATCCTCTCTTGCCTCTGGTCCATGCTTGTTTCATCCAAATTGTGATGCTTAGGTGCTGGTCATGATGAGTTTTGGGTGCCATACAAGGATTTAGCCACTTTTGGGCTACAAATTACATCTTTTGTGTGGTAACTTTATAACTAATGTCCAAAGGCAACCTTTGGAACTTATTACAAAAAATTATTTCACCTATTAACATACATAATCAGAGGTGCATATCCAGCACATAAATCATCATAAGAGATAAATCACAATATTAAAACTTAATTGTCAAAACAAGCATGAAAACAAGCAACACATCACTCTTCTCAAGCATTAAAAGGTAGATCTTCATGATCTACTCCAAGATCCACACATCCTCTTTCAAATAAGCTTTAAAAACGCTTCTCATGAGAGCATAAAAATGATCAAAGCTTCAAAAATAATTTTAAAACAAAACCCACCGATTAAATTTCTTCTAAGTGCCCTAGAAGCACTTTTAACCGAACAAACTTTGTTTTTCTTTTCAAAAATCACTAAAAATGGGTGGGGCTGATTTTGAACGGTTAAAATAAAATTTTAAACTCTCATAGGTGAAAAAAAACGAAGCCAAACAGATCTTTGAGAAAAGATGCATGAAAGAAAACAAGCACACCATAAAAAGACAAGTTAAAAGCATAAAAAGACAAGTAGAAAGATCCTACTTGTTGAGGACCTCCTTAGTGTTTTTGTGTGCTTTAAAGGCTGCCTTGGGTCACCTTTGGTCTGCTCTGGACATGGACAAAGGATGGTGGTGGGGCTTAAGTGTTTATAGCTTTAATATAGCTTAAGTCTTAAAGATGAAGACTTAGGCTTAAAGTGTAAGTTTTGGGTGTTTTCGAGTTATGGCAAGCTTGGAGAGAATGGAGAGGATTTTGATGATTTTATAAGATGAAAAATATGAATCAAATGGGGTCCCAAGGGTCCCAAAAAATTCGGACTCTTATGGGCCAAGTGGAATTACTTTTGTACTTAGGGGTATTTTGGTAATTTTGCCTAGATTTTTCCTATTTTTCAAAATAAATCAAAATTCAAGAAATTATCCTTTTAGGCTTAGATTAGTGTTAATTAAGCTGATATTTCCTCTAATTATGATTAATTTAACCTAAGCATGCTTTACTTTTAATTAACCAATGTTAGTTAGTCTTAACCATCGTTAAAGTAACCTTTTTACTATTCACTTTTGTCTTTTTGTGGAAGACTTGGTTGACTTTATTTTGATGACTCACCACCATCTTTCCAGCTGCTGAATTTCATGCACATGGGTGTGGGGCCCACTTTTGGCATGTTTATCACCTTATCCTGCCATCCCAGCCTTCCAGGGGCGTTTTCGTAATTTTTCTCAACATTGCCGAAAAATTTCCCAAATTGTTCCTCTGATATTTCTAAGACTTTTTGGTTCATTCCCATGTTAATCTTAGGCTGTTTTCTATTTTTATGGGAATTGACTAGCTTTGTGCAAAAAGTACAGCTCCTAGGGGCATTTTGGTCATTTTCGAGGTTTTTGAAGGGCATTTTCATCCCTTCTCAGTTTTCTAAATTTTTCTCATTACTTTTAACCATACATGATATTTATAATCCCTCCAAGATGTCTTATACTTGTATTTCCATTTTTCTGGCTCATTATTTGAGCTGCCCTAGTGCAAGGACATTTTCGTCATTTGCACCAAACTTCCTAATTTCTCTGCTTTTGGCTCCTAATTTCACCTAATTTTATTCTAAAGAAACTATTTGTAGCCTTAAACATTTATCATAGAAAAATTGGGATGTTACACTCATTTATTAGTAAGGCATGATTCCTGGAGACGTCGACATTCCCCTTGGCACTTACAAGAGCAGGGTTTCTTTTAGAAATAGAACTTCCAACAGTGTCCAACTTCACCAATGAGCTGGAATACCCTTTAGCAGGTTCAAACTCACCTGCATATCCTTCCAAGGAGATTGCTCAGAATTTGATTTTGCATGCATTATTTTAGTGGTATCTCAGTCTTTGGGCAGTAAGATACATGGTTGATCTTGAGCTCGATATGGTTTCCTAGTTATTTGATGTATCATTTGTTAGCCACCATGTACGAGCCTATAGGGGCAGCATCATAGCTGCTTTGAAATTTTAGTATATGGTCGTGTTGCCACCAGTTCCATTCTTCCATTATGCAGAGATTTGGCAACAAGAGTTAACTGCTTAAATGCTATGGTGTCATATGTTGAGCATTACCGTACAAACTTGTAAAGTGTAGAATAACAAAAGTCTTTCCTTAAGTGCAAGCTTAATCAAATAGCCACAAGCCCTGTATCAAATTCTTTTCATGACAACACTTATTACACCTGAACTTTATCAATCCACCAAATAATTATGGTGATGATGATAAGCGTGGCCTCAACAACAACCAGTCTAAACTTCAACAATGACTTGAAAACCAATCCCATCCTTCAACCTGTGCAAAAGTAGTAAAATGATCATGGGAGGCCATTCTCAATGGATGTAATAAACCACCCCATCAAAGCCAGTGCAAACCCTGATCCAAAGACACATTTCTTCATTGAACTAGTCCTTTAATGATCCCTGCAGACTACAAATGGTGATGTCATGATCAGCTTCCATCACAACAACCTTTGTCTTAGTAACAACCATAATTGTTCCCAATAACTAAATGCCTCTCAAGTCCTTCACCGACTCCAAGAGATCATAACCTTGGATTTTTTACAACTCTGACTTAGCAAATTGTTCATTGATCAACCGCTTTATATCCTTTGAACTCATCATATTAAGTGTAGTCCCTAGCTATCACAAGGAACCGTTATTTGTCATGAAAACATACAACTCACTAAAGTGTATGCAAGAAGGCTCTATCGACTATGACAAAGCAGCCATGCAGTTTTACTTTGGATAAACAGCCTTCAGGAATTACAACATTGCAGGAAAAAGCAGAGGCAACAACACTAAATGGATCATCCAAGGGATACACATCAGCCTTTCGACAATGGGCACAAGCCTACTTCTTAAGTTGAGTCTCTAGACTGAGAAGGAATCTTTCCTTTCTACCCGTAGCACCTTGTTAATAATTTCAAATTCTTTAATGCTCTCCACCCATGGTCTCATTATAAGCATTCTGTGTAAATGAAACTAATTAATGCCAATAACTCTGACAGCAGCTTGATCAATAGACATTGTTTCCTGAAGACCAAATTCTGTATATCTTTTGCTAGCTTTGTGGAAAAGGAGCCCCCTGATGAAATAGCATCCACAATTAGAGCTAAGTTTTCCTCTGACTTGGTTATCACGCTAGAAATAGAAGCCACAAGATTTTATTATTTTTTTTTTTCTCCTGATGTAATGAGGCATAAGTTCCACTCTCAAAGCAGATATACGGAGTCGGAAGCCATAAGGGCCAGCTTGAGCGTGATTCTTTGAGCTCTCGTCGTTTAGTAAAGAACCAATCTATTAGCTCATTTGGGTATGCTCTATCAGGTTTTGTTGCCACTGGTCATACTAATTTAGTTGCCTTTGTAGTTGTCTATCCACCCAAAATCAGATGAAGCTGTGATTGGATTGGCTTCCATTCTCCAATGACCACTACACTACATGGGCAACGTCCACTTTCAACACAGGTATATATCTTCACTTCTGATATAGACAAGTGAAACATTTTGACTAATGGCCAGGTGGTGGTTAACATCAGCCACTGAAACCATGAGAGCATGTGGCCACTTGTCTTGATATTATCAGCAATCGGTCTTAGGCTACATCCTCCATCTGTGATATAAACCCCAGTAGTTAGCGCGCTTGATACCCGTGACTAATTAATGATCTCTGTTAGGATGCTATAGACTAAGGTCTTAACATAGAAACTTCAGCAGTAGCTTTACCAAGTCCTTTTTGGATCATACCAAAAGTTATCATGGATACAATAGATATGTAATGGCCAAATCAGTGTTAATATCATCCACTCTTACACCATTTGCTACGGTTTGTATAAATATGACTCTTTTTTACATGAACCTGGATGTTGTTGGCTCTTAGTTTATTCACCATATACTGCATACAGCCTCAATCACGGCTCTTCAATACAAGTAGGACTAGTTCATCCATTTAGTCACTAGCTCAGGTCATACTCGGTAATGATTACATAGCATTTCAAGTTGAGACTACTGTTATATGCTATGGAATTTTACTAGCAGTTATCCAATCTTAATTTGGTGTTAAAGTTGCAAGCAAGGTAAGCGATACTATAATAAGAAATCAACATGCTACTAGATCCTGAATTACAGAGCAGCAACAGTATATAGCATTTGCACAGTAGATGTTTTCAGGTTTATCCATACAGTTTCCAATAAGGTAATTCACCTCTCTGTTCGAATCTCTTCTACTGGCTATCATAACATTAAGGAAAATCAAGCTGTGCATCAGAGTCTGAATTTGAGATTCATGTACAGCGACAAGAAATCCGAGGTGGTGCCAAATTTATTTTCATTCGTGATTCATCCAAATCAAACCGAATAACTAGAATGCACTCAGATCAAGAATGTGTTTCACCAAACAAGTTGCATTGTAGAGGAGTAGAAATTGAGTGAAGAAGCCTAACCTGGATGCTGTTGAAGACAGTAGGTATGGGCGTTTCTTGCTTAGCTGCTAATGGCGTCCCTTAGGTAATCGTCCCAGCGGAAGCAAAAAGAAAGCTCCAGAGTGGTTTTCTTAAGGGTATCCAGAGAAGTTAAGAGAAGCACCCTGAGTCCAGTAGCAAGCACCATGCAAAAAAATCCCTTCCTTTTTTCTCTTTCCTCTTTTTATACTCTCTTTCCTTTTTACTTTTAAATTTTGGCGGGCTCCGACCCTTTCTCCCTTTCTTCTTCTTTTTTATTTATTTTTTTCTTTATTTTTTGCTCTTTTTTTTTATTTTATTTCCTAACTAATTCATAACCAATGTTAACTAATCCAGCTAACTTCCTAACTACTTTCTAACTAAAAATTTCTTTTTCTTTCTTTTTCATGCATTTTTTGTTAGTTATTTGTTTTATTTTCTGTATTTATTTTTATTTATTTTCTTTTGTCTTCCCTTTTCCTCTACTTTTCTATTATTATTATTTTTTTATTTTTTTTATTTTGTATTAAATTATTTTATGACTTTCTAAATTTGATTAATTTACTCTCAGACATTATTAGGTGTTCACAATAGGATTATGTGAACTTGTCCACTGTTATAGATTTTGAACGACATATGGAGAAAGGATTCAGACCTTTCTTTTGAGACTGCATGTAATGCTTAAGACATTTAGCTCGGTTATGGCATCACTTAGTAAGACTTGCCTTGATCTATGGTTAAATTTGATGGCTTTGATTCCAATGGCAATAAAAGTGTAGTAGAAACTAAGAAATATAGAATCTGGCTAAGTAAAATGGTGATCAAAGACCATTGGTAATAGATTCACAGCCACAACCTTGAGTGAGAAGTTGGATGATAAGAAAAAAGGTACATAGATTTGACACGTTCGTCGCAAACGCACAAAAATAATTTCTAGATTTTCCCAAACTATTGGTATAGTATAAGGTGTAACCTATGTCATCTCCCAAAGACCATTTTAGATTCTTAAGCAAATTAGGAGAAAGTTAGAACAAGGAGATTTTGTAAAGATGTGATATTAAGTTCTAAATGCAAAATACAGAATGAAATTAATTTGACTTACCGATTATCAACTCAAGGAATTCAGAGGCTATTTTCTTAACTAATCATTGATCACTAAAATCATGCATTGTGTTTATCAACCCAGGATCATATGGAACCCCTAAAATGATCCTTGAATTACTGAGAAAACTCTCAGGGTTCAATTGATTATGATCAACAAGATTTAGTAACCACTTAATCTTTCATTAGATCTAAACCAATTTCATAATCAGAATTCAGTTGAAGTAAGTAATAAAATGAAAACCTTCAATTCAATTACTTAATTTCTACTCTTCAAACTTTTGGAAAATGATTTACCAATAAAAAACCAATTATAAATCAATTATGCATTAATCAAAATACGTCAAATGAACAAACTTTGATTAAAAGAATAAAATTGAAGAATATAGTAAAGCAGAGTAGAAATCACTCAATAAGCATGTAAATAAAGATCAAGACCTCAATGTTAAAATGAAAATAGCTTGAATCCTTGAATTGAAATTACAAACCTAGCCTTCCATGAAGGATGCAAACTAACAACAAAGAAAAACTTAGCCTTCCATGAAGGAGGCAAACTAACAATAAAGAAAAACTTAGCCTTCCATGAAGGAGTCAAACTAACAACAAAGAAAGAAAGATGGAAAATCGTATTGGACTTAATATCCAAGGGTGTGTTTCTCCTCTTGTAAACCCTTCTATTTATAGAGGATTTTTGAGGCATCATCTTCAGAAGGTCACCAACTAGCTTTTTTACTTTTCCATCCTTTTATTGCTTTCACATAGGCTTTGTTGAAAATGCAAAACACTTTTGAATTTTTGTCTCCAATCAGCACAACAAGTTTGACGTAGATTGCAGCGCAATTTCGGATATTCATGTGTCCGAATTAGAGCTTTATGTCTGAACAAAAGTTGTAGCCCCGGATCTTAGCTTTCTAACGGATCTGATTTCATCTTAATATGACTTCTGTATCTCAAGATATAGTCAGATATTTGCACACTGTTCAAGTTCCGCGTCAGCAACACTATCTCATCTTTTGAGATAATTTCGGAGTCCTAAACATCCCATTTAGAGTCTGATCTTACTTTGTAACTGTGGATACTTCTTTAAGCTTTCATTCAAGACAGATTTCATGATTTTTTTATGTCTAAAACTCCTATTATGCTCAAAATACTATAATAGTGTCATTTTAATCGGGTAAGTAAAGAAATTCAGTTAAACTTCATATGAATCCAAACTCATAAAATATGACAAAGACCACTTAATTGAACATATAAGAAGTCTTAATGAGCTTAAAATGAAAGATAATTATTTATGAAATTTATGCTTATCAAATTCCCCCACACTTATCTTTTGCACGTCTCGGGCAAACTTAAGTTAAGGATTGGTGACTAATTTTTTTTTTGTTTTTTTTATTTTTATGAAAGAACATCAAAGCTTTGAGTTGATTTCTCAAGAATTCACAAAATTTCATGAAGCATTCTTTCATCACATTTTTGAAATTACTTAGAAAGGCAACTTTAATTTGAAAAGCATAGATTGAGAAAGATAAAACCTCACATGATATACTCTGAATCTCTCAAATGTTTGATTTGGTAAGTGTTTCTCTCAAATTCAATCCATGAAAGATGAACTATCATAGGCTTGCATATCTTCTACTTCTCTACTACTATGTACACATGCAATGCACAAATCAAGAGGTCTTTATTTTGGTTATAACGGGATTAGAAAGATGAAATGATATATTTAAGAGATACAATGTTAGACCAAGAAAAATGGTGAGGATTGAGAACTGAATCCAAGTGTAAGTGTGAGAAACAAATATCACTTTTTTTTTAATAGTTTATTTATTTTATTTTATTTTTTGCTTCAGTTTTTTTTTTCATGATATTGATGAACACAAAAATAATCTACCCCACACTTATTGAAACACTTATGATATGATAAATCCAGTATTCCTTACCTTCTATGATCAGACAAAGTTATATTTATTTTTTTTTTGGTTTATGGTGAGCTAAAAAGAAGAAAAGGTTAATCGGCTCAAAGGGCTTATCAAAGGATAAAATTATATGGGTTGGTTATTTGGCCAATTGGTTTGCTCTAGAAAAACAATGCCTCAATCATTTTTGTACAATTCATGTGAAAATGTAGCTTCAAAAAGAATCAATGCAAGTTCTGAAGTAACATATTCCATAGATGAAAATCACACAAGAAAGAAAGTAATTAATAAGGCTCAAAATCTCACAGGTAATATATTTATCAAATCTAATCTATCCAGTTCAAATATGCGTTGCCAAACTAATTAATCTCGAAATGTAAATCATTTTGCTTCAATTATTTTATGAAATCTAAAGAACAACAAACTTCCACATTCAAATTTTTTTTTTTAATCATAAGATGCGTATCAAGAGTCAAGTGTAACTCCTTACTCAGCCATCTTACTCAAAGCAAGTTTATGATTCTAACCTAATTTTTTTTTTTTGGTTTTTTTTTTTTTTTTTTTTTATAAGTCGGACCATTCTCCCCCCAACCTATCCAAGACATTGTCCCCAATGTCTTAGATAGAAATTATATAACAGGAAAAAAAATGTGAGAAAACCACCAAAGTAAGGAAAAGTTATAACTGAAGAGTGGTATCTGGTTCTCTTTTGTCTCTGCCATCCTGATTTGGTTGGTTCACCAGCTGCATTGCTTGATTGAGCTCAGACGTAGGATTTTGCAAATTCTCAAGTAGCTGTTCAACAGTTGAAGCAGATACTATGATGTTGCGTATGGATTGTGGCATGAACTCCTGCTCTACTGCATGATCTAAAAAGGATAACAAACCATTATAGAAACCATTAATATTCAATATGCCCAAACGTTTTTTATGAAAATTCCATAGGCCCAAAATATGATGGTAAAAATTTCTTCCATTGTTCCAAGACCACCAGGTAGTGCAATAAATGCATTAGAATTAATCAACATGTGGATCATACGGTCATGCATGGTTGCAACCTTCAATTCAGTACCCAGGGTGAAGTAGGAGGAGTTCTCGTTTTTTAAGACAACGCCTAAGACGTTACATCCCCTTGTGAGTGCAGATCCTGCAATACATCCTTTTAAACCCTGAATCCCTCCCCCATAAACAAGATTGATTTTTCTTGCAGCTAATGTCTTACCAAGGGTATAAGCTGCATGTTGAAATTCTCCATCCTTTCCAAGGTTAGACCCACCAAAAACACAGATAGTATTGATCCTATCCATAAACAGTGTTTGTCTCTTTTAAAAAAAAATATGTCATAGAGGTTGATAATTTATAAGGACTTAATATCAGACAAGAAGATCGCTTGAATAGTGCGGGATCAGGATTTGGTAGCAAAAGTTTGAATTTTTTTGTTCAAGGAAAAGGTGAATGTCAGAAGGGAAAGACATTAAGCAGGGGTGAAATTTTCAAAAAATGGTGGCCCAATAAATTGAAAAGACAATGTAAATGACAAACATACACGCATGAGAATGAACAGTAGTTGTGATTGTGGCTCACATCTTCCTCTGGTTTTACGTCCAGTAACGGCTGAAACGCCTTCTAAGAGTCGAGGATGTGCTTCCCATTCAGTTTTCTTGTAAACTGACAACAGGATCTTTTAAAGTCAGATTCCCAAGACTATAACGTGTTTTTTCCTTACGGAACAGTTCAAACAAATCAAGAAGGACTCCTTGTACATGCCCACTAGGATGCGTCTCAAGAGTCTGAATGATATCATCCAATGACTCCTTATTCAGTCCATCCTTTAAAATCCAAGAATAGTATACCTAAAAAAACTTGTTAGAAAGGTTAAAAATTTTATACAAACTCCTAAATATGCCTAGGAAACTACAATGGTCTCCGGCAACGGCGCCAAATTTTTGACAGGCTCGTCGCAAACGCACAAAAATAATTTCTAGATTTTCCCAAACTATTGGTATAGTATAAGGTGTAACCTAGGTCATCTCCCAAAGACCATTTCAGATTCTTAAGCAAATTAGGAGAAAGTTAGAACAAGGGGATTTTGTAAAGATGTGATATTAAGTTCTAAATGAAAAATACAGAATGAAATTAATTTGACTTACCGATTATCAACTCAAGGAATTCAGAGGCTATTTTCTTAACTAATCATTGATCACTAAAATCATGCATTGTGTTTATCAACCCAGGATCATATGGAACCCCTAAAATGATCCTTGAATTCTCTACTGAGAAAACTCTCAGGGTTCAATTGATTATGATCAACAAGATTTAGTAACCACTTAATCTTTCATTAGATCTAAACCAATTTCATAATCAGAATTCAGTTGAAGTAAGTAATAAAATGAAAACCTTCAATTCAATTACTTAATTTCGTGATAAGCATAAATTTCATAAATAATTATCTTTCATTGTTAGCTCATTAAGACTTCTTATATGTTCGATTAAGTGGTCTTTGTCATATTTTATGAGTTTGGGTTCATATGAAGTTTAATTGAATTTCTTTGCTTACCTGATTAAAATGACACTATTATAGTATTTTGAGCATAATAGGAGTTTTAGACATTCAAAAATCATGAAATCTGTCTTGAATGAAATCTTAAAGAAGTATCCACAGTTACAAAGCAAGATCAGACTCTAAATGGGATGTTTAGGACTCCGAAATTATCTCAAAAGATGAGATAGTGTTGCTGACGCGGAACTTGAACAGTGTGTAAAGATCTGACTATATCTTGAGATACAGAAGTCATATTAAGATGAAATCAGATCCGTTGGAAAGCTAAGATCCGGGGCTACAACTTTTGTTCAGACATCAAGCTCTAATTCGGACACGTGAATATCCGAAATTGCGCTGCAATCAACGTCAAACTTGTTGTGCTGATTGGAGACAAAAATTCAAAAGTGTTTTGCATTTTCAACAAAGCCCATGTGAAAGCAATAAAAGGATGGAAAAGTAAAAAAGCTGGTTGGTGACCTTCTGAAGATGATGCCTCAAAAATCCTCTATAAATAGAAGGGTTTACAAGAGGAGAAACACACCCTTGGATATTAACTCCAATACCATTTTCCATCTTTTTTTTTTTGTTGTTAGTTTTCCTCCTTCATGGAAGGCTAAGTTTTTCTTTGTTGTTAGTTTGCCTCCTTCATGGAAGGCTAAGTTTTTCTTTGTTGTTAGTTTTCCTCCTTCATGGAAGGCTAGGTTTGTAATTTCAATTCAAGGATTCAAGCTATTTTCATTTTAACTTTGAGGTCTTGATCTTTATTTACATGCTTATTGAGTGATTTCTACTCTGCTTTACTATATTCTTCAATTTTATTCTTTTAATCAAAGTTTGTTCGTTTGACGTATTTTGATTAATGCATAATTGATTTATAATTGGTTTTTGATTGGTAAATCATTTTCCAAAAGTTTGAAGAGTAGAAATTAAGTAATTGAATTGAAGATTTTCATTTTATTACTTACTTCAACTGAATTCTAATTATGAAATTGGTTTAGATCTAATGAAAGATTAAGTGGTTACTAAATCTTGTTGATCATAATCAATTGAACCCTGAGAGTTTTCTCAGTAGAGAATTGAAGGATCATTTTAGGGGTTCCATATGATCCTGGGTTGATAAACACAATGCATGATTTTAGTAATCAATGATTAGTTAAGAAAATAGCCTCTGAATTCCTTGAGTTGATAATCGGTAAGTCAAATTAATTTCATTCTGTATTTTTCATTTAGAACTTAATATCACATCTTTACAAAATCCCCTTGTTCTAACTTTCTCCTAATTTGCTTAAGAATCTGAAATGGTCTTTGGGAGATGACCTAGGTTACACCTTATACTATACCAATAGTTTGGGAAAATCTGGAAATTATTTTTGTGCGTTTGCAACGAGCATGTCAATTCACAGCCACAACCTTGAGTGAGAAGCTGGATGATAAGAAAAAAGGTACATAGAGCATAGATATCTTCAGGTAAGAACATGAACACTTCAACATGCCTTCATGAACATAATTCTCAAATCTGGAACTAAAGTGACTCTGAAAACATAGCTAGATTCTTATATTTTGCTAGTGCTAGTTCACATAATCCTAAACCAAACCAGCATGCAGAATTTGCTACAAGTCTAAGAATTACACTTCTCTATATTTCTATTGGAGTTTCAGTAATGGTCACGTTGTTCTCACCTCTACCCCCTGTTCCTTCCTCTCTCCCTTCCAAACTCACCATCAACTTCGTCCTCCTTTACACTCCTTAATGTGCCACCAAAGAGGTTGACATGGTCATAGTACTAGTAGCAACTGGCCTGATAGGTGTTCTTCCTGGACATATAGCAACAATTGCATAATTAAAACCTGGTCTTCTATCTGTACATGAAGGAGCTAACGTGACGAAGTATTTTGTCATGCAGTGGCCTCGTTTTCTTCCATGCAAACTTTGTTACTGATATAATTGTTGTAAGGCTGTGCCACTAGATCCAATTAACACAAACCAAGTCTTCCAAGTTGCCTGTATTACCTGATCAGCATAAGTCATAACCACTATAAAACTCACATAACACCTCAATGTATAGAACTTGTTGAGCAATTTACATTGGTTTATACAGACCATGGATAAAGAGTTTAAGCAGCTGGTGGAGTTGATGGATCGATAGAATGTCGACTTGTTGGATGGTTGACTAAGTTGTTTAAGGACATTGTCTTCGCCATTGAGGAAAATAGTGAGATTTTGAATGGTTTTAGTGGAAAGGATGGGATTGTTTACATTATCTAGGAGCTTCAGGAGGAGTGTAACTCTCACGGTTCTGTCATCCTCAACAAAGGTTCTAAGGGTCCTGACCCCTATGAGGTTGAGTTGTATTTGGAGAAGATTCTCTCCCTTATGCAGCTAGGTGAGGATTATGCCAACTTCATGACTTCTAAGACCAAAGCTCCTACTTCTACTGACCCCGAATTGATCACTCGCACCACCAAGGCATTCTGCAACCATACGAGTACTTAATGCTCTAGAAAGCAAAACTAATGGTCAAGCTGTCTGGCCACGAATCAATAAGTTAACATATGCAAGATATATTTTCCTCAACCACATGCAAACGTGCTGGCTTTCCATTCTAAGTTAAATAAATTTCCAGGACTAGTTAGGCCTAAATTAGAAGCCCAGTTTGGTGGTCATCTAATCGCACACAACAGATAGGTTTCAGGTTCGATTTCTACATGCGGCTTTCTTATTTTTAAACACCTCACGTGCCAATTTATGAATTATTAGGCGATACTCGGTTGTTGTTGGACAACATTGGGCTGCATATAATAAAAGGAGAAAATGGTTAATGCGGCAATGGACTACATATATTAAAAGGCATTAGCATCCATATTTTGCGTATTAGTTTATGGCCAAAGTTGGAATTAAAGTTAAAATCATGCATTCATCAGCATATGTGCAGATGCTTAAAAGGATGGTGCATTCACGTTGCTAATCTTATAATATGGGGCCCACATATTTTTTTGGCAAGGCTATTCAGCCAAAAAAAACAAAAAAATTAATTTTATTTTTTGTTCAATTAAACCTCTTTGGTTAGCATTTTTTGAAATCTAATTCAAACTTTTCTGAGCCCAAGTAATTTTCTAAGTTGGCATCCTTTTTCAAACACAATTCTCTTTTAATTTGAAATCAAGCCTATTTTTTTATTTATTTTATTTTGGGCCAAGCTCGATTTCCCTTTTAATTTGAAATCAAATCTTTTATCATTTGGGTTAAACCCAATTTCCTTTTTTTATTTGGATTAAGTCCAATTATCTTTTAATTTGAAATCGAGTCCATTTTATATTTTATTTTGGGCCAAGCCCAATTTTCCTTTTAATTTGAAATCAAGTCTTTTTCAATTTGGATCAAACCTAATTTTCTTTTTTAATTTCGGTGAAACCCAATTCTTTTTTAATTTAAAATCAAGTCTTTCTAAATTGGGTCAAGCTCAATTCTATTTTTTTATTTATTCGAAATCAAATCCATTTTTTTTCTTTTCAATTTGGATCAAGCCTAATTATTTTTTTATTTTTTAAAATTTTTTAATTTAAAATCAATCCCATTTTTTTAATTTTGGGTCAAGCTCAATTCCCTTTTTTCATTTGAAATCAAGTCTATTTTTTTTAATTTAGATCAAGTCCAATTTTTTTTTTTTATTTGAAATCAAATTTATTTTTTTAATTTGAGACAAGCCCAATTTCTTTTTTTTTTAATTTAAATCAAATCCATTTTTTTCATTTAATTCGGGTCAAGCTTGATTCCTTTTTTTTTATTATTTTGAAACCAAGCCCATTTGTCTTTTCTTTTACATTGGATTTGGATCCAGCTCATTGCCTTCAATTTTTTATTTTTTTTTTATCTTTAATTTGGGTCGAGCCCAATAGGTGCCACAAATCATAATTAGTCATTTCTTAAAGTAAGTTTGATTTAAAAAGTTGATTTATAAAGTGATTTTGTTTAAGAAAAAATATATATCTTTCAAATTTTTTAAAATTCGTATAATAGATTCTACTATGGGCAATTAACGTTCACGGCTTACCATGGTTTGAATTTTGCAAGCACGTGATTTTAGAAAATTATTGTTTTTTATTAATTTCGTCTAAAAATATCTATTTTTTTGAACTTTCTGAAATTCATGCAACGGATTCTAATGCGAGCAAATAACATTCTTTACTGTACCGTATTTTAATTCGTGCAGATTCAATCAAGGCTTACGACGGTTTGAATTTTGCAAGTACATGATTTTAGAAAATCACTGTTTTTATTAATATCGACTAAAAATGTCTATTTTTTTGAACTTTATGAAATTCATGCAACGGATTCTAATGTGGGCAAGTAGCGTTATCTACTGTACCTCATTTTAATTCGTGCAAATTCAAACACGGCTTACGACGGTTTCAATTTTGCAAGCACGTGATTTTGGAAAATCACTGTTTTTACTAATTTTGTCTAAAAATGTTTGTTTTCGATTTTTTTGAAATTTGTGCAGCGGATTTTAATACGAGAAGCAGTGTTCTATACTATTTTGTATTTTAATTCGTACAAATTCAAACACAGCTTACGACAGTTTAGATTTTGCAAGCATGCAATTTTAGAAGATCGTTGTTTTTACTAACTTCATTCTAAAAAATCAATTTTTACCTAAAATCATCCTTTTATTTCCAAGAGATGAAGTCTCTTAACCAGAAATATATAGCCTTAAATTTTCCATTACACCAGGGAATACATAGGAGCAGGATCAAATCCTGTCAAACTATTTTTTACAAGCCTATTTATTTTCTACTTTATTTAATGGGATCAAACAGTTTTCACAAAATCAAAATCACACACTCAATTTAAGGGTATCGTTCTTCGAAACAGGCAAATAGGGTGCCTAATACCTTCCCTATTGTAACCGACTCCCGAACTTATATTTCTTCCTCAAGTTAAAGTTTTTTCAAATATTTTTTTTTAAAATAAAATTTGGTGATGACTCCACTAATCAATCAAATTCTTTTTAAAATTTTTAACGAGTTCATCATTTTATTATAATTACGGTAGGACAATTATAAATTATTTTATTGGGTTAGCAGGCTCTTATATGTCTTTATCTCTATGTGTCCTTTTTTACAAACAAATTAAATTTTCGACCGCCAACTCATTTGCGACTACATGTTACTCTCAAATCGATCACAAAACTTTTTAGCAACTAAATTATCTAATTTAATAATTTTTAATTAAATAAAAATATATAATTGCATGACAATATAAAAAAAAACTTTTATATTAGCAATGTGTTTGAATTAAATTTAATTTTTAAACATTAAATCACTTTTTATACATTTTAAAAAATATTTTAAAAACTTAAAATGAATAAGTTTTTTATTAAATTATAATTATGTATTTAAAAAATATTTTATTGAAATAGACATAATATATTTTAATTAATTTATATATTAAATAAAATTAATCTTTAGTCATATACTAAAATTATATTTGATAGACATATATATAAAAATTATAATTATTGAAAGCAAAGAAGCATAAAGATAAACAAAATTTATGAAATAATTTATTTTTATAATATTTTTGTTTTTTATTATTATATTATTTATAAGACAATCTTGTTTTATGTTACTCATTAATGTATTTTTTTAATAATATATCTTAATATGGTATAAACATATTAAAAAATTTATAAAAGATTCATAATTATAAGTAATTTAAGGTTTATTTATCCAAAATATTACAACACATGGATAAATATTACATTTTTTAATATATTTTATTAAATAAATAATAAAGAAATTAAGAGGGTTGCGCAAATTAGGGTATAGCTTTAGATGTGAGGTTGACTTTTTAAGTTTTATCCCATGAATTCAGCTTATTGTAATGGAAAAAGTATTTGGTGACGGAACCATATATAAAGAAGCCAGCAGTTCCGATAAGATCACTAAACTTCGTAGCCGCCACAACACTTGTTTATCCTTGCTAGGGACGTGGCTCTATGCATGCTTTCATAAATTGAAAGATACAATAAATATGAGAGAGAAATAGGTATACTAAGTTAAAATTTGAGAAAAAAAATCTTTTTTTTAAATATTTTTGTCTCATTGGATTGGATGTGAGTAGGTAAGGATGGAAATTAACAAGACTGTTCGACAAGATTATGGTTTGTTTGTTTAAAGTCTAGCTAGGTTTGATTCATTTAATAAATAGATAGTTTCAGATTTATTAAAAAATCTTTTTAAATAAACAAGTCAGGTTTAAATTTATAGAAAAGTCTATTCAACATATTTAGGAACTTATTTATATTTATATATATTATATATTTATATTTATTTTAATATATTATATTTATTTTATATTTTATTTACATAATATTAATATATATATATTTTATTTCTATTTAATGAATTTTTATCTTATAAGCTTTAAGTTTACAAATTTTTTTAATTAATTATTTATATAGGCTTTAAGTTTATTTATTAATTTTTTTTGTAAGGTAAGTTTTTAAACAGACTTACAGACCTTGTAAGCTTTAAATCAATGTAGGTATTTAACAAAAAAAAAAAAACTTTAACAGGTATGAGACCTAGACTCAGTCATCAAAATTTTTAAATAGGATAGGTTTGAACACTCAAAGTCTACCTCCACTAAGCCTACTTGCATCCTGGATGTGAGTTTAGGAAACTTTTGCAGGTATTGATATGCCAATTTTTTACTTTTTAAAAATATTAATCAATATTTTAAAAATATTCATCAAAATTAAAATTATAAATGTTATTAAAAATTTTAATTTTATCAAAGAATATAACAAGTATAACAAAATTTCAATTTTAAAAAATTAATGCATTAATGTAAATAGTAAACAATTTTACTCAATCGTAATTATTTAATTAGTCCATGAGCGGTGGAAAGTATTCTGAAAAAAAATATCCATCAAGCAAGCTTTTAAATGATTTCAGAAAAAAACAAAGACTCTTGCACCTATCAAGGAAGCGTCTTTTTACCCTTCAAATCCTTGATCATTTATATGATTAAATCAATCCGCATTGGGTTTTTCTTTATAAGTTGTAATTTATCCTTTTAAGTATCAGCATCAGCATCATATTTATCCTCTATAAATAATATATATTTAATATATATTTTTTAACAAAAATAATAAATTTTAAATTTTGTATGAATTATTTCAATTTTAATCTAAAATAAATGGATCTATATATATTAAATATACTAATTAATAATTTGTGCAATGTACGTGTACGAATATTTATTTTAAAATATATATTAATAATATAATAAACAAAAAATTAACATTTTTAATATAACATATTATATTTTTTATAATATTTAGAAAATATTATAAAAATATAATAAAAATATCTATTAATTTAGGTAACATTTTAAGAAATATTGTATTTTATATATATTATAAAACATTATTAATAATATTTAAAAAAGTTATAAAAATATAAATAAAAATATTATCTATTAATTTTAGTAATATTTTTAAAAAAATATTATATCTTATTTATGTAAAAATAAATATGATATGTTATAGTATATGCACATATACAAATAAATATAATACATAATTTAAAATTTAAATATTATATAAAAATATTAAAAGAATTTATTTATAGTAAAAAATAATTTAAACATATATAATAGAGTATAAGTTATGAGTTTAAAATAAAGATAAAAAAATATCATCACATGTTTAAATTTAACTTATGTTAATAACTTTTATTTTAATTATAGAAGAATTAAAAATTATATAAATCTTATTTTCTAAAATTATGTGTAAAACTATTATTTTAGTAAAAGAAACACAGAGTGTATGCTGTTTGAGAGAATAAAATTAACTATATCACTTTTTAAATAGATATTTTTAATTTATAGAATTGAGTTTAATAATTAAAAATTTGATAAATTATTTTATAAAATTAAAAATTTTATTAAATATAAAAATTGAAATAATATATTCTTTTCCAAATATATATATAATTTTTTCATTATAATATAAAATAAAAAAAATGAAAGTCAAGCAACAGTTAAAAAATAAAAAATAGCAAAAAAGTAATATTACAAACGTAAAAAGAATATCATAATAATATAGTAACAAATACTTACAAAATAATATAATAAAATAATATTAAATATACTTATAAATTATTATAACTGTAGAAAAAAATAATTATATAAAATAAAAAATAAATGTAAAAATATAAAATCAAAAAATTAAAAAAAAGTTGTGAAAATTTGAAATAGAAAATAGTGTTTAAAATTTATATATAACACCAAAATACTATGATCATCATAAGAAGAAAGGAAACAATTGCATTCTAATTTAATAAAGACAATAAAACACTATAACATTATAAATAAAATTAAAATTAGTAAAATATTATTTTTCTATAAAAGTAAAAAATAAATAAATAATATAAAAATATAAATAGATGATTAAATTTAAAAATGATTTAAGTCATAATTATTTTTAAAAAATTATGTAATTTATAAAATTTCACATGATTTCTGGATTCGGATCATTTGCTATGATTTAATTAAAAAAATATTTTTATATTTAAATATAAAAATAATATTTTTATTTAATATATATATATAAAAATAAAATTTAATATTTATACTAATCTAATAATTTTTTAATAAAATATAAGATTCATTAATTTTAAAAATTTTATGAGTAAATTATGTGTATAAAATTTTATATAAAATAAAAATTAATAGATACTTTTTTATACAACTTTATTTTAACCTCTGATATATTATTTTAATATATATAAATATTAATTTTTGAATAATATATTTGTAAATATTAAAATTTTATGTACATAATATCAAAAATATTATAATATAATACAACAATTGATTTGATAATTTTTTTATATTATAAAAAATTATTAAATTAATATAAATGTTAAATTTTAATATTTTATATTAATAAATCTTAACTTTTATATATATAAAAATTAGGATTTATTATCATATAAAAATTAAATTTTAATATTTACATTAATTTAATAACCATTTATTTCATTGAATACAAGATTTACTAATGCAATAGTTAAATTATATTATAATATTTTTATGATTATTTATATTAAATTTTAAAAAATTTAAATATTTGAAAATATGTTATTTAACTATTGATATTTATATACATTTAAATAATATATGAATTGTTAAAATAAATTTATACAATAAAATATCTCTTAATTTTTTTTTATATAAAATTTGATAAATTTTATATTTTATATAAAATTATTAAGTTAATGTATATATACATAGTAATAGATGTTGATATATATATATATATATATATATATATATATATATATATATATTTCATTTTTCTAACGTAAGTATTATTTTATATTTAATTAATTTTTTTAATATTATTAAAATTTAATTTATTATAGATATATATATAGTTTTCATCTTTCTAACGTATTTTATATAGTTTTTATATGAAATAAATATTACCTTGTATTTAATTATAAAATTTTAATATTGTAAAAAGTTCAATTTTGATATTTTTTATTTTTAAAATTTTATTTACATAAATTAATTTAATTTTTTAATATTTAAATTTCTTTTTTCAAATAGAACATTTTTAATTTTTAATTTATTGTTTAAATAAATTAATCCAATTTACAGAAAATGTTAATGTTAATTTTAATTTTTAGATATTTATTTAAAGCCTTATAATTAATATTAAAATTTATCACAAATAGACAATTTTTAAACGATTCATTTTTTTTTCGATAGAACAATTAAAGTGTTTTGTATTTTAAAATTTGACTATAATTAAATTGATTTATTTAGAGATCAAATTGGGATATATAGATATACTACCTATTACCTACATATAAATTTAAAAAAAAATAAATAAAATATGATTATAATTTTTTTATTATTAATTATATATTATATTATTTTATTAAATAATTAAGGAGATATACAACTTTAAAAATTAATAATAAATTGAAAAAAAATTTAAAATATTGATATCTAATCTTTGTTGATGTCAAATATTAAAAATTAAAATTAAGAAGGATTAAAATTATAATAGTTTAAGGATTTATTTTTTTTGAAAAAATATCATTAAATTTATTAAAATATAAAAAATACACGAGAATTATAGTGTGAGGAGTAAATTTTAAAATTTTTATTTATTTAAATTAAATTATAATTTTTCAGATTTTAATTATAATTTTCTATTCAAAATTTATAAAATTTTAAATATTTTCAAAAAATAAGTTTGTTTCCATCTCACCTTCAAACATTCAAATGTTTTATGGCCTCTTTTCTTTGGCCCTCCTAGTGAGAGTTTCTTATACAATTAATAAAGTGCCTGATAAAATTTCTCTCCCTTTCTCTGATTAAATATTAAATATAATTAATGCCATTTTCTTAAAAGGATGTACATGGTAATCCCTGTTTTGGAGGTGGAAGAAGAAAGAAGCACCTGTTGGACGATGCAAAGTATTTTTTTTAAGCTATGTAATTCTTTTAATTAATTTATTTAATAGTATAATATTGTATATTTTTATTATATTAATTATTTTCTAATTTTTATTAATTTATATATAAATAAAAAATAATAAATATAATTTTATTAAATTTTAAAAGTACAAATACAATTTTCTTTTTATAAAATTAAAAATATCAAGATAGTATTTATCTTTAATGTGAATATATATATATATATATATATATATATATTGTATGTATTTATTAAGGTATACTAAACATTAAATAATTATTATAATTTTTTAAATAAATATTTTATAATTTTAAAAAAATAAATTACATTAACATATTTTTAAATTTATAAAAAAATATCTGATACCTCGGTTCGTTTAATAAATATATAGGCTTAAGCTTGTTAAAAAAATTTTTTAGGTAAATAAGACAGACCTAGGCTTATAAAAAAGTTTATTTAAACTATTTAGAGACGTATTTATATTTATATATTATATATTATATATTATATATTATATATTTATATTTATTTTAATATATTATATTTGTATAATATTTATTTTATATTTTATTTATATAATATTAATATATATATATATATATATATATATATATATATATATATATGTTTTAGACCTATTTAGTGGCATTTTTATCTTATAGGCTTTAAGTTTGCAAAGTTTCTTTTAATGAATTATTTGTTTCAACTAGGCTTTCAATGTTTAAGTCTGGCCTGTTTAAAAATGTTGAGATCTGGGTTTAGGCTATTATCTGTTAAAGACTTTTTTCTGCTAAGATATGACATGATTTAAAGCCTATAAAACTTGTAAGCCTGTTTAAAAGCCTACAAGATTTTATTGAATTCTTTTTTATTACGTAGGCTTCTAAACAGGCTTACAAGCTTTGTAGACTTTAAATCAGGTCAGACCTTGACAGAAAAAAAAAAAAATTAATAGACCCAGATCCAAATCTTAAAAATTTTAAATAAAATAAACTTAAATATTCAAAACCTAAGCTTGATCTACTTTTATTCCTAATCAAGATTATACCTTAATACTAACATCATCTATGTCGGTCTTTGTAATTAAATTATTACATTTAACTATAGTTCAGTGACATTTAACTATAGTTCAGTTCAGTGGACGCAAATTACTTGCAGTTGAGAAAACAATGCACATGGCTTAGCTCCAAATTTACCTATTATTATTATTATTTTTATTTCAACGGCAGGCATTATCTTCAATGTATTTTGGACCGTATAGAACTGTAATAAATAGATTATGCAACGCGTATATAAAAATCTCTATGTCATTTACTTAATGACTTAAAAAAACATAAAATAGTGAATAAACTTAACTTCTTTTCTTTTAAAAAATATATAAAAATTTGAAACACGGTTACTCCAAAATTTTAAAATTATAATTTTAGTTCTTTATTTTTAAAATATAGATTTTAATCTCTTATTTTTAAAATAAATTAAAATCTTTCCTTTTAACAACTATACAAAAAAGTAAAATATATTTTTAGTTCCTTCAAAATTTTAAAAATTTTAGTTTCTTATTTTTAAAATAATAAATTTTAATTTTTTATATTTTAAAAAATAGAATACTTTTATTTTTAAGATAATTAATCTTATCATATGATATATAAATATTTTAATTTTTAAGATAATAATTTTTACCGTATTAATATAAAAAATTTAATTGTAAAATATTAAAAATAATTTATTTGAAAAAAAATTCAAAACCTATTATTATAAAAATAACTCACTAAAATTAAAATTTTAAAGATACTTAAAAACTCATTTCAATGAATTATAAAATTTACATATTTTAAGGAGGTGACCGGGTAAGCCATTTCCAAGTCGAAAGGGCACCATAAAAGAAGCCCCTCAGTTGGCAATTCTCCACATCCCAAAACTCACTTTCTTCATCAATCAAGATTTCGAAGATGAAAACTGAGCCTGTTTTCAACGATGAGTTCAGCGGCGAGAACAGCGATGGTACCCTTGAGAACAGTGAGTCTCAAGATACTTACCTTTGTCCTCGTTGCGCTGCCTTCTTCATCGCTTTGGAGGAGACGCTTCGACATTGTCACAATGAAATGAACCATCTCTTTACTCTTGAACTCACAAGGAGAAGGATCCTTGATCTCTGCAAAAACAACACTTTCCTTAACCTTCACCACCTTCCAATTCCCTCACCTACCCCTCGTTTTCCCTTTGACCCTTTCATGTTTCCCCCAATGCCTTTGATTTTAAACAGCACTCCACCACCATTCCCCTCTTTCTTCGACCTTGACGCTGAAAACATCCATGGTTATTTCCATGATCATGAGATGATGGCGATATTTTCACCCCCACCACCACCACCACCACCACCACCACCACCACCGTCACCTGAGCGTGACACCAATGTCACCCTTGACTTCTTGTCCATCATGGACCATCCTTTTGCACCCACCATGGGTAATGCTGAAATGGTGGGTGATGGACATTTGGGAACAGCAGTTCCAATTCCTGTTGCTGCTCCCCCAGTGTTCTCTCCACCTGCTGCGCCTGCTGCACCTGAAGCTGCATCATCTTCTGAACCTGCACTTGCACCACCTATGATGGCCCCTGCAGCGGTTACGGTGAAGATGGAGGAGCCAGACGAGCTTGACCTTGATTTGAAGCTGTAGCGTGGTTTCCTGACATCTAGAGTCTTCAATTGATTTGGCTTGGGACTGAAATTAGTTTCTGTTTGTTGGTGTTGGTCTTTGTAATTTGGTTATATATATATATGTATTGTTCGTGTCTTTAATTTGTGTTTTCATAGTTACTTTAATTTCGTTCTAGTATATGAATTTGGTCCAAGCCAAATCAAGGTTGGTGGTTGTGTCTGGTCTGGTCCTGTATAGTCTGATATATGTCTCTTAGATTATCCTAATATGTGTAATAATCCCTGTCATAGTTGGCGTTGTAAAATATTTTAATAAATTAATATAGTAATTAGGAGTAGTTAGAAATCGGCTTGTTCCTCCTTTACCCCAAAACTGGTTTATTATATATATCTCAAATCATCAAAACTTTTACTTAGATTAGAAATAATAAGTTCAATCTATGACCATGATTTGGATAAAACTGGGACATGGGAAAACTTATGAAAAGCCTTACCCTTTCTTCATAACGGAAAAAAAAAGGTTAATGTATATCCTTAAATGTATACATATGGATTAAGATAGAGAATAAGTATAATTAATGATATGATATAATAAAAATAAAAAATTAAGATTGAATGAGATGAAAAAAATATATAAAATATCTGAATATAATTACTCTAACAGAAAAGTTTTAGCTTTTTATGTTTTACAGGCAGCAGCGTAGTTCACTGAATTTTTATGGAAAGTACAGGCTTAAACGACCAGAAAATCACATACATCCACTCAACTGGTATAAAACTAATCCTGATCACTAAATATTTTAATAATATTTTTATCTTAATATGTTTTTAAATTTTTTATTTTTAACTTTCTCTTATTTTTATTCTATTTTATCTAGTTTTAGATGTAAAATAATACTTTTCTCTTATAAAACACTTACACAATCATACTGTAACCTTACCTATTTAATTGAATAAATTATATTAATACCTACACCATATAATAATTTGAAAACAGTTAATAGAACTGAAGAAGAAAGATCGGTAATCAATAGAAAATATTACCTATAATTCCCATTTGAGATGTGTGGATAATAAGGAAGAGAAAGATAAAAGAAAATATAATGTATAATAAAAAGAGATAAAAACACTAATAAAATTTTTTTTAGAATATAAAATAATTATGATTTGGTTTCATAATCATGAATGTGATAAAAAGAAATAAATTAATTAATTAAAATAATATAAAAGAGAAGTACTATTAGACGGATGTATAAAAATCAGATCCCAACAAAGATAACGAGGAAGGGTATTTGAAGGAACAGCATCCATTACTTTTTTGTGAGATTTATCTTTTTAATAAAATATTTTCTATATATATATATATAATAAAAATTTGAATTTCTATTAACATGTTTACAAAAATATAATTATTTACTAATTATTTCAAATTTCTTTGGTTAATTTCTGTTATTTGACATTTCTTCTTCTTCTTTTTTAATTACATTTGTTTGGAAGATTTGCTCTGTTCTTATTGAGATAGGTGTTGAACTTTCCTTGAAACAACTTGATTCAACTCCACCCCAAGTTTTTGTAATACTGAATATTACAAGGTAGTGGTAGTATTCTGCCATGAGTAACCTCACAACCATCTTCTATACTTGCAGTATGTGAACCTATCCATCACAACCACAAGGTTCCACTCACCTAACCACCACCCCATACGAGTCCATTCAAATTAATTAACATTTAAAACTCTCCCCATTGCTCGGCCGGAGAAATGGTGTAATGGCCAAGAGAGTGCATGAATAAGGGGAGAGAAATAACCTGTTTTTCATGTCCATTTGTTTGGCCTTACTTGTGAGAGTTTCTTGTGCAATTAATACACCCCTCATAAATTCGATTTTCACTCTCTCTCTCTCTTTTTAAATATTAAATATAATTAATACAATTTTCTCAAAAGATGTACAGAATAAAACCTGCCTTATAGGGGACGAAAAAAAGAGAAGGAAGACCTGCAATATGCAATGTGTGAAATATTAAGCATTTAGAAAAACATACAAGAAGATCTAGGTGGGTATTTAAAGAAACTTTTGTAATTAAGGTAATCATCGTTAAATAAATAATTTTTTTAAAATATTTTATAATTTAAAATTCAACAATAATTAGATTTTTGACTGATTCATTCTATTCGTTTTGTGTAAAATTATTTCGTATAAAATAAAAATTAATTAATATTTTAGGTTATGTTGAAATTATTGTTTTATTTTTAATATTCTTTCAATTTCATTAATTACTTGAGCTTATTAATTAATATATATCCTGATAGAAATTTTTTTTTCTTAAACTTTTAAAATAATATATAAAAATAAATAACTTTTAAAATGATGACAAATAGAAATAAAAGAAGAATGTATTAGATATTCAACCACTGAACACGAAATCAACTAATGGAATTATTCAATTTTACTCAAAATTTTGAATTCAAGTTTTAGATATACAATTGTGTTAATTTTTTTTAAAAAAATTACCATCAATGGGTGGTTCCATTAGATTTAAATAAGATTATTTAAAATAAAAATACTTATAATATAAAATAAAAAAAATATATATTAGATTTTCAATTAATTCAGTTTAAATGAAATAAAGGTATAATAAGCGATCAAAATTAATACTTTAAATATAAATGCGTTCGAAAAGATTAAAATTGGAGATGCCGATAAAACTACTATACCTGAATACCAAAGCGATCTACCCTATTTGTGGTAATTAAATTGGTACATTTATTTACTAATAGGCCAAGGGACGCATACCACTTGCAGATGAAAAGGAAATAACAGGTGGCGTGGCTTCATATTTACTTTTAATATTTTATTTAAAAGTTTCAATGGCAAGAATTATCTAAAAATACTATATTTTAGATCTCCAGAACTTTGATGAATATATTATGTGTGCATAAAAATATCTAATGTTATTTAACAAGTTAAAAGTTACATCATGAAGAATAAAATATACTCCGTTCTCTTGAAAAAATAATGGGGAAATATTGTGTAACATTTATATTAAAAAAACTAGGAAAATAAAGAGATATTCAAAGAAGTCTTGCAAAAGATTTTTCTTATTCGTTTTAAATCCTTCAAAAGATATTTCAAAAGGAAAATAAAAGTAATTTCAAGTAACAGGAATTTTTTTTTTATTTTAAAAGTCTAAAACAAAATTGAATAAATTTTGACACAGAAACACTTCCCTTCTTATACATAAGCTATTGCGAGAATAAAAAAAATATAATTCAAGATATTGATGCTCCTCTTGCCTCCTAGTGAAAGAGGAGAATTTTTAAATGTGAAATTTTTAATATTTTTAAATATTAGTTTTGTGTTCAGAATGATATTAACATAAATTTTATTGATGTAGATAAATTACCCAACTTTTGTGAGGAATCTAATGATAATTTATCTAAATTTGTGATTAAATATCCGGTATTTATAACTTTAAATTTTATAAAATTATAAAAGTATCCTAATATGCAAAGGAGAAATGTTTTGAACGTGGAGGTTCTAAATTTTTTTTAAATCTCTATTTTATGCTCAGGAATATATTAACATGAATTTTATTGGTGTAGATAAGTTTTCCCAACATTATAAAAAAGATAAAGATAATTTATCTAAACATATGACTGAAGATTAGATCTTCACTATTTTAGATTTTATGGAGTTATACAAGTCACCTATTTCTAATGGTTTTTAGGTAAACTTTTTTGAGACCTTTTGGACTAATTTGGGGGATGATATTTGGTTATTGGTAAAGGAAGATTTACGGACTACAGTGGAAGATGATATATTGTGGGTGTTGTGCGCATGTGACATGAGACATAGTTTATTATTCTAATAAGTATGTGAATTGTTAGAAGCTTGCATCTCCACAAGTCTCTAATGGTGAAGGTACTTCGATGTGTAGTTCAATGATGGATAGAAATATTATAAAAAAGGAAAATGTTAAACTTTGAATTCATGATATGTTTAATGGACATGTTACATTCCGAACTCAATCGAATTGTTATACGATGAATGGTTTATTGTTACTAAACTCAAAAAATTAATAATGATAAGCTCAAAAATTAAAAAGGAAGGTTAATAAAAAAATAAAAAAGTGAATCAATTTCAAATGCTCCAATGTATATTAAAAGTAAAGTAGGATAATTCATCTTATAGTAATAGAGGAACATTAGTTGTTTGCAATAAATCCCAATTTAATAACTCTTATTTGGTTTATCTAAAGAAGACTAATTCTAATCCAATCATTAAGAAGAATTAAATAGCACATAATAATGTTTGATCACAAGAAAATAAAAATTTGTGAGACCTTGTGAAAAAAGAAAAAGAAAGGATGTGGCATATGACAAATATCAATAATAGTTAGAAAAGCATGTCATTGATGCATTTGAAGGAAATTTTCAATCATAACAAGTTTGTTGACGTAGCTGCATAGGGAATAAATGCATGAGAAGAAAACCTACCTAGAACCCATGCTATTAACAGTGATATGAATTTACCTCCTTTTCTTACTTCAACCAATTTATTTTAGTCATTCTCTTTTATATTTTAGTCGAATGATTGAGCTCACTAACTTGAATATTCTTTCTTGGCATGCTAGAAGAATAAAAAATCCTTATGAGTGTAGGTACATTAAAGAAATGATTGTTAGATACAAGCTTGAAAATATTTTTTTAATTGAAATCATAGTTTCTTTTCTTCTTCTGATAGGTTTAGGAAGAAGACTTGTTACAATCTTATGGAAATTGAAAAAATAAATGACTATAATGGCGGAATTTGGTGTCTTATTGATATTATGATCAAATATACTACTTAAATGCTCCAAAAATTTTATCAAACAATAACTTTTTATATTTATTATACTTATAAGTCCTAGGTCTTAAATGGTATGCATACTAATCATATGTTATTTCTTAGAGGGTACTTTACGGAAAAATTTAAAAGGCTCAAAAATATAAATTTTTTTGGATAGAAATTGGTGATTGCAATAGGTTGGATATTAATTATATAAATAGTATCATTGCTGGTATAGAAAATATCAAAGGCAACATTATTGATTAACAATCAGGATAGAGGTATCTTTGATGTTATATGGTGTCATACTTTTTTTAAAAGCAATTTTAAAACATACAGTTAAAGTTCACTCTAATCAAAATCTTCTTCTAATAAAATATGGTGGTTTTTTCCAATGTTAGGCATAACAAGCCTTTTAGATTTGAAATAGCTTGAATTTTTAATTATGATTATTTTAATCTTGTTAATCTGATCATGATGGTGTTGTAACTTTTGGTTCAATTAAAGAAAGACCTATTACTTTTTACCAAAAAATATTTGATAACATTTACATTAAATTTTTTTAGAAAAACTTAAAGATATTCATATAAGTCTTGTAAATGATTTCTCTCACTCTATTTAGATCCTTCATAGGAAACTTCAAAAGGATAACAAGAATAATCTGAAGCAGGAGGAGATTTTGTAAATTTAAAAGTTCAAAGAAAAATGGATAATTTTGGACAAAGGATCACTTCCTTTCTTCTTCTTTTTTTATACTTAAACTATTGTGAGAAGAAAAAATAAAATAAAATTCAAGATCTTCATCTTCTTATTGACTTTAGTGTGCCAAGGAGAAACATTTTGAGTGTGGAGGCTCTAACATTTTTTAAATTTGTATTTTGTGCTCAAGAATATATTATCATGAATTTTGGTGTAGATAAAATTTTCCTACTTTATCAAAAAAATAAAAATAATTTAATTAAACATGTGATTAAAGATTAGGTCTTTGCTACTTTAGATTTTATGGAGTTGTACAAGTCACATGCTCCTAATGGTATTTAGGTAAACTATTTTGAAACTTTTTTGACTATTTTGGGAGATAATATTTGGTTATTAATTAAGAAAGATTTAGGGACCATTATGGGGATGATATATTTGGACGTTGTGGGCATATGGCAAGAAATTGTCCTAACATAGTTCATTATCCTAATACTATGTGAATTATTTGAGGCATATATCCCCTCACATCTCTAACGGTAAGGGTACTTCGATGATAGGTCTAACAACGAATAGAAACATTATAAAGATGATAAACCTTGCATTTATGAGATGATTAAAGGATATGTTACATTCGAAATTCAATCCAAGTGTTAGATGGAGAAAACTTACGCTAATAAGCTTTAAAAAGTAATAAGAATAAGGTTAAGAGTTGGAAAGAGAGGCCAATAAAAAAAAATAAAAAGTAAGAATAAACTAAATAATATGTTAAAATGCTTCAACCTATATTAAAAGGTGGATTCAATTCATCTTATAATAATAATGAAGAAACATTAGTAATTTATAATAAATTAAAATTTAATGTATGTTATTCATTTTATATAAAAAAAACTAATTTTAATTTAATTATTAATAAGAATAATAATGTTAAAAAAAAAATAGATGTGAGATCCTTTAAAAAAAAATGGAATCGATATGAAAAATAACGAATCACTATTTTTAGCTAGAAAAGTATACTGTTGACATGTTTGAAAGAATTTTTCCATATATAATAAGCCTATCGACGTCACTGCATGAAAAATACATGTATGAGAATAAAAATCTAATGAAAAACTACATAGTTAATGATGATATAAATTGATCTCCTTTTGTTGTTTTAACTCATTTATTTAACTTCTTTCCTTTATATTTTAGTCCAATGATTGGATTTATTGACTTGAATATTCTCTATAAAATACATTGTAGGTACATAAAACAATTGATTGAAAAATATAAACCTTAAATTCTTGTTATAATTGAAAATCATAATGGATTTTTGTATATTATATTTAAAAAAAGATTGGTTACAATCCTATGATAATTGAAAGAAGTTAATGGTCTCATAACGGTGAAATTTAATGTCTTATTAATATTAAGACCGAATGTACTACTCATATGTCATCTCTTAAAGTATCACTTTAAGGATAATTTAGATATATTAAAATATTTTTTTTCATTCAATGAAAATTGATGATTTTAGTAAAATATTCTTACCTTTAGATTAAGTTGAAGGTTTATTATCTTCTTCTTTAATTTTAAATGGTGTTCAATTGTTGAAAGATTATATATTAGATATTAATTTTATGACTAGTATCTTTTTTTGGAATAAAAAACTAAAAAAAAATATTAATAGCTAAAAATATGAATAAAAAGATAATAAAAATAATAAATATTAATATAATTATAATAATAAAGATGTCAGTGACTAAAAATATGAATAAGAAGATAATAAAGATTCATATAATTAATAATAAAGATATATAATTTTAAATAAAATATGATTATACCTACTTCTACGGTTCATTAAGCTAAGACTTAATCTCCCATTCATATAAACAAAATCAGAGAAGTACACTTGAAAATCATACAAAACAAACTATTTAAACTATATTAACAACAACTAAAATATATATTTGGAATTATTTATTTTAAAAAATATTTTTTTTTTATGAATGTCATGAGAAATTATAAGTGTTACATTATATCATATTTTCAATCATATTTATTTTCTAAAGATTTCGCATAATGAATTAACAATATAATAATGAACCGTCTATACGATTAAAACATAAAAATAAACTTCATTTTTAAGGTGTTACATTATGGTATCAGAGTAATTCATTCTAAAGAAGCCTGAGGATGGTTTGATTATGCTTCTAGAGCATGCGTATGTTCTCTATGTTAGGATTATAAGTCATGCTTTGAATCTAGTTAGTTATTTTAATGCATGACTACCTTATGCTTTCTAAGATTGGTTCTTGACATGCTTGATTTTAGTAATAAACTTGATTACCTCAATTGGTGTATATGTGTTCAGGAACCAATGGTAGAGGCAATGTGAGGTAGAGACCGCATCAAAAATGCAGAGACTCCAAAAGTCCTAGCAGATTTACGTGCCACCTTGAGAGATATGGCAATTGTCATGTAGCGCATGATGGATAGGATGGATAAATAGTTAGAGAAAAACAGAGGTACTACAAACACATCTGCAACAAACCCTGACTATCATAGGTTCTTGGAGTTCCAGAAAGTGAACCCACCAAGCTTCAGGAAAGCCTTTAACCTTGACAAGACTGATGGATAGATTAAGACCATAAAAAAAATATTTGCAGTCATAGATTGCAATGAGGAGAAAAAGAAAACCTATACCTTATTTTAAATTAAATAATTTCTAATTTATATTTTGGTTGTGGTTAATGTAATTTGAATATTTTATTTTTTATAGTTTTCAAGTGTACTTCTTTAATTTTGTTTATATTAATGGAAGATTAAGTTTTAGTTTAGTAAATCGTAAAAGTAGGTATAATCATCATTATATCTAAAACTACCTATCTTTATTATTAGCTATATGAATCTCTATTATCTTGCTACCTATCTTTTTAGTCACTAATATTTTTATTATTATAATTATATTAATATTTATTATTTTTTATTCATATTTTTAGTCATTAATATTTTTTTCTAAAGTTTTCTATTTCAAAAAAAGATATTATTCATAAAACTAATATCCAATATATAATCTTTCAACAATTGATTTAAATTGAAAGTATAAGATAAGAAATATCTAACTTGATCTAAAGGTAAGAAGATTTTACTAAAATCATTAATTTCCATTGAAGTAAAAAAGATATTTTGATACTTCTAAATTATTCTTAAAAAATATTTTATAAGATGATATATAAGTAGTACACTTGGTCTTAACGTTAATAAGGCGCTAAATTTCGCTGATGTGAGACCATTAACTTCTTCAATTGTTCTAGGATTGTAACCGACCTTTTTTTAAACATAGTACAATAATAAAATCGACTATAATTTTTAATTAAAACAAGAATTTAAGGTTTATATCTCTCAATAAATTCTTTAATGCACCTACGATTATAATATTTTTTCTCCTCCAACATGTTAATAAAGAACATTCAAGTCAACGAATCCAATCATTGTACTAAAATATAAATGAGAGCAGGTAAAATAAATGGGTTGAAGCAATAACAAGAGGTCAATCTATATCATTGTTAAAAGTGAGGTGGATCCAACTTACCTTATAATAACGAAGGAACATTAGTCGTTTGCAATAAATCAAAATTTAATGTGTGTCATTCACTTTACATACAAAAAACTATTTTCAATCTAATCATTAATAAAAATTCATCGAACAATAATATTCGACAACAAGAAAATAAAATAGATGTGAAACCCTTTAGAAAAGAAGTAGAATCGATATGAAAAATGATAAATTACCTATTTTAGTTAAAAAAGCATACTCTGCCACGTCTAAAAGAACTCCTCCATACATAATAAACTTATCAACGTCGTTGCATGAAAAATACATGCACAAGAATAAAAACCTAATTGAAAACCACACAATTAACGATTATATATTTTCTATTCTCCTGCATATATTTTTCATACGACGTTGACAAGCTTATTTATATGGAAGAATTTTTTTAAACATGTCAATGATACGTTTTTCTAGATAATATGATGATTTATCATTTTTTATATCAATTTTACTTCTTTTTTTAAAGAATCCCTTATCTATTTTATTTTCTTTTCATAGGATATTGTTGTGTGTTGTTGAATTTTTCTTAATAATTAAATTAAAATTAATTTTTTTTATTTAAAATGAATGATAAATATTAAATTTTAATTTATTACAAGTAACTAATTTTCTTTCATTATTATTATAAGATAAATTGCATCCTCTCACTTTTAATTTTCGTTGGAACATTTCAACAATGATTATTTAATTTATTTTTAGTTTTTATTTTTTTATTATTGGCCTCTCTTTTCAACTCTTAATCTTATCCTTATTACCTTTTTAAAGCTTATTACTGTTAAGTTTTCTCCATCTAACACCTGGATTGAATTTAGAATGTAACATGTTCTTTAATCATATCATATATGGGAGGGATGTGAGGGGATACATGCTTAAAATAAGTCGCATAGTTATAAGGATAATGAACGATGCTAGGACAATTTCTTGCCACATGCCCATAACGTTCCAATATATCATCCCTATAATGGTGCATAAATGTTTCTCAATTAATAACCACGTATTATCCCCCCAAAATACTCCAAAAGGTTCTGAAATAGTTTACTTGAAAACCATTAAGAGTAGGTGAGTTAAGTTGCAAAGACAAAATCTTCAATCACATGTTTAGATTCTGTTGAGAAAAATTATCTTAGTTCATGTTAATATATTTCTGAGCACAAAATAGAAATTTAAAAACTGTTACTTTGTGTTTAGATGAAGTAATTTAATATTTTAAGAAATTTAAAATATTCGGAAATTAAAATACTTTCAATTTAAATTCTTTCATTTTTAAAATATTTTGTTTGGATGAAAAAATTTAATCTTCTTATATTTTAAATTCTTTGTTTATGAAGAAATTTAATCTCCTTATATTTTAAATTCTTTGTTTGGATAAAGAAATTTAATATCTCAAAAATTAAAACTTTTATTTGAATTATGTAATTTAATTTTTATTATACATATTTTATTTTTAAATATTTTTAAAATATAAAAATATTAATAAATAGATTAGCTAAATTTTAAATATTTAATTATTTAAAATGTATGGAATGTATAATTTAAACAAATTATTTTAATGTATCAAATATAAATATTTGAATGAATAATATTTTTATTACCTACAAGTCATATAATATTTTTTCATTCATTAAAACATTTCTGTACTTGTATTATGTTGTTAACCATGTGTATATCACTTTGTTATAAACCAATATATTGTCTAAAATGCAAAATTACATCCATTCAAAATTACATCCAAATCAACATAAATGGTATACTGCTCCATTCACTTTAGTAGATGAAAAATTCCAGCAAAATCACCATCATCGAAGCAACCTAAAAAAAATTAAAAATTTTAATATCATAATAAAAAATTTTCAAAACTTACAAAAGATAGTAACAAATATGATATTTTAAATATTTAGATAATATAGGACAAGTGATATACCTGTTAAAAAAGTCTCATAGCAACTTAGATATAGTAGCTAGGATATAAGTTCTTTTCCGACCTGCTAAGAAAGCTTTTAAAATTGATAACTTTTGTGGATTTTCAATCAACCAGTCAATTGCTTTCACCTATTGTTCTTCATCTAAATCAGGTATTTTTTCCACCTCATTTATTATTTCTTGAATCAATTCATCATCATATTTGGTTTCTATTCTTTTTTTACTTACCTCCACGAACTCTTTCAATGAGTTCGCCACTTCTTTTAATGAGGATATTATCCCTTCTTTTTCTCCAATCTTTCTTCTTTGTGATTGCATATCAGTTGATATTCCCCTTGTCTTTGTAGCAGATCTTGGTTCCTCTAAGCTTGTATTTAGACTGAAAGCTTCCTCTTCGACTGCTTCTTTGCTCATCATATCATTAGCATCCAATGCAGTCTCTGCTCCATTTCCAATTGCTCTATCCTTGGCACATAAGTCTACTATATCATCCCAGTTAGAAATCACCTTATATCGAAACCGATTTGCTTCCGTATGTGACTACAAAAGAAAACAATAAAACACATTAATAATAGAAAAATAATGAATTCAACTTGATTAATAACTACTTTCACATATTCATTCCATACATTTTCATTTTCAACAGTAATCATGTATTTTGCACTATCCCAATCAAAACCACTTTGACTAAGAATGTCAGAAACAATCCCATACCAATTACGCCAAAGTTTAACACGATTTTTAACATTCTCTATCCCAATATGGAGATTGAAACTTGTGGATAATGCTTGAGCTGCAGCAATAAAAGCTTGTGTTTTCCAACCTTCATCAGCTTTTCTACCAAGATTCCTTTGATCTCTAAGCACATCAGCCAGTACATGTTCCATCTCCAAGTTCCATGTGAAGTAACCTCGTGTCTCATCTTTCTTATCTTCATTGTTGGTTTCTGTTACCTTTCTTTTCCCCTTTCCCTCGCTATGAACTTTAGATGTGTCCATTTCACTATATTCATAAAAAATAATCAGTGCAGATAACCAACAACTAGTTCAATACTTCATCATACAAAAGGAATAGTATTATTAAAATGGGAAAATGATTATAAAAAAAATTAATGAACAAGCATTAGATCCTAATCAGAATAATAGAAAATAGAAGTTATAATGAATATTATTATTCAACACTATTACAAAAATAAAGCATGTCCATAAGAAAAGTTTAAAGTCTGCTCATTTTAATAAACAAGTAACTACATATTCAACCAAAATAAGTCTCTTTAAGTAAAATTTCTTCTAACTTGATAATCAGTAAACATATTCATTGCCAAAGTATCACGAAATGTTGTCCATTCTTCTGTCGCTTGAATAGTTCTGATCTCATCAATAATATTTCTTTCAACCTGTTCCGTTGGTTGATTAGTTAATTCTTCATCAACAACAGATAAAAACTCCAAGTCTTGGATCTCCAAAAGTGGATCACTATGTTGCTGCTCCCTAATGAAATTATGTAGTATGAAACAAGCATTGATAATTCTTATTTGTGTTTTTATATAAAAAAGGAAGGAGTTCTTAAAGAACTCCATCTTTTTTTCAATACCCCAAATGCCCTTTCGATTACATTCCTTACACTTGCATGACGAAGATTAAATAAATCCTTATAATTTTGAGGGGTGTTTCCAATCCACTCATTCAAATGATATCTAGTTCCTCGATAAGGTGCTAAAAATCCAGGACCATTTGTATATCCTGCATCTACAAGAAAGTATTTACCTACAATTGTTTTTCAAAATGAAAAAAAAAGAGTCATACAATTGTGTTCTTTTTTTCAACTAAAGTTTTATCATTTATAAATAATTATCATTTGGAATTCGTAAACAATTTTGACGACGTAAAGCATCTCGCAATATTCAAGAATCTCCTGCTGATCCTTCCCATCCAGGCAACACATAAATAAACCTTAAATCTGGACCACAAGCTGCTAATACATTTGTAGAGATATCACCCTTTCTATTTCGATATCTAGGCCTATCTTCTACTGTAACTGTTACTAGAATATGTGTTCCATCAAGTGCTCCAATCGAATTCTAAAAAAGAAAGAGTAAAATGATAAACAAGTTGTAAGTACATAAAATTTTTCATAATTACTTATATGACAAACAAACTTACCTCAAACCATCTCCATTTGTTTACCTCTGCGCCCACTAGATTATAGTCATAATTCTTTAAAAAATCCTTGCTTATTTTCATTATAGGTCCCAGGACATTATTGAATTGTCTACTTATTGTTTCCTTTGATTTGCAATAATTAAATTGCACTACTCTATACTTCATATTGTGAGCAAGGATGTGTAGAAACATTGCCACAACTTTAGTTGTTGGGACATTTCTTGTTTCAACTAATTGTCCGTTCTCTTGCAAAATTCTACAAAGCTTAAAAAATGCACTTTTGCTAACCCTTAATTGCTCAATACAATCTTTTTCTGTTCCTTTGTATAGACGATTAAGGAAAGTGCGCCTTTCTAATTCCCAATCCTGAATAGGTTCCTTAACAAAATGTTTGTTATGATACCAAGTTAATACTCCCAAAATCATAGTCATCACACTAACAATAACAAATACTGTTTGCTCCACAATCTCTATCTCCTCCTCTTCATTTCTTTTACGCTTGCTTGATGTAATAGAAGTATCAACTACGCTAATCTCCATTTCTTGACTACCCACAACATAAAACATAATGTTAAATTATTAACAATATAGTTACTTTATAAAATCAAACACAACAAGAAAAAATAACCATACTATATATATACAAGGCGGGTCGAAGTAAAGTCATAGAGGAAGCATTCATGCTCATTTCAGAGTATTTTGAAAGAAGGGCATGCAAGGATACATAATTTTATTCTAGATAATGTGAGTTACATGTATATATTATATACAACTTAATATTATTTTTGTAGCTAATACATCTAACTAACCAAATTTATGTATATTATTTTTGTAGTGCTAACTTGTAAGGACAAAGGGGAGGGAAGAACGCGAGAATTTAATTCAATTCAATTGACCATGTCCACGACCAAGCTATCATTGACCTATTGTTAGGAAACATAATTGAAAAATAAGAATGTTCCAAATGTGTATGCTTTAGCCAATTGAAGGAAATAAAAACACAAGGATAGGTAGGGAAGGAAAAGGAAAATACATTTTCAAATTAATATTGCATTATCAAGTAATGTATGAATGATGTTAAAAGCATGTTCATTTATTTTGTTTTTATTTTTTTAAGTGCTTTTTCAGAATTTATTAGTTATACCATTGTCCTATATTTTTATTATATTTTGAGTTAAACATTATTTTTATATAAATATACTAATTATCATAATTCTTTTTTATGAATTTATTTTTGAAATACAGGGTTGAATATTTTTACCATAACCGAACTAGGTTTTTTATCCCATTTTTGAAGGAAATAAAAAAATTACTCAAATTATGTTTAGGAACCTTCTTAACTTGATTCCTTAATTTTTTTTTCTTAACTTGATTGCAAATATGCTAGTACATGACTACTTATAAATAGATAAGACATCTCTAAATATAAAAACTATACATCCAAGCAATACAATTTTTAAAAAATATAAATTAGTAAATATAAAATATATACATAAAAAATATTATAAACCTTAAAACTCATAAACAAGGGATAAAGAAGAAATTTGAAGTCTGGCATAATGTGATCAAAGATAATCCGACACTATATACTAAGTGATTGCCAAATTAAACTTTATGTGAGTGGATTACATGCAGGTTTTTTAATTTTTTATGGTAAATAATTTTAGATGCAGTTTGAAAGTTCAACACTAGTTAAAAACACGTGTGGTCATAATCAAGTGAGTCAAGTCATTCTAGCATGGATTTGTATATGCCAAAAATGTGAAAGCAGTCCATGTTAGTCTTTTAGTCCATTTTAAGGAAAAATAGGCTCTTTGAGCTCAGGTTGTGTTTAAGCACAGTCCATCTACTTTATGCTAGCTATTTGGGCGTTGAGCCGTTGAGTCAAATTGCAGGTTTACTGTTCATGCTTATTTTGTTAAATTTTAAAATATTTTCTCATATAAGTAAGAAATCAATTTTAGGGAACAACATAAATAAGGTAATATAAGTATTGCTAAATGCCTATCCATTTAGTGCTGCACCCAATTTAAATTTCTGATTTAGAACTTCAATGGACACTCTTCTTGATTGCATTTTTTACTTTCTAAATGCATTAACATCTTATTTGAAACCAAAACAAATGGTTCATTTTCTATATATGTGAGTACCCAGATAATTCCTTCAGCATCTGATATTTCAGATTGAAATTTAGAACAAGCAATTTCTACTTGAGAACATTTAGCATATACAAGTAAACGGTAAATGCAAGGATTAAACAATTGGCAATGAAGATTAAGAAGCAAACACAGTTGTTATAGGATAAAACTCAAACTGGATTTGGTGTTGTTCTACTTCTGTGAAAAAATAATTGAAACAAGCAGTCACTGTATATACTCATACATGAAAAAAGGTAAAACACTGAATCTATGACTCACAACAAATATAAAGAATCTCATAAACATTTCAGCAAACAGGTGACATACATTATTTGTATGATTCATAATCTTCCATGAGAAAATCTAATATGTAAAAAGAAAAAGATTAAAAAAGAGATGCAAAAGAGATTACAATCTATCTTGAAATTATTTCCAAAAGATGAGAAAAATTAAGAAAAATAAAAACAAACCTGGAAGAGCACAAGAAATAGATATGGAGAAAGCTGATGGGTGTAAAAGCTCAGCTGGAAGTAGCTCTGCAAATGGGAAGAATAACATTATTGTGCAAATGGGAAGAATCAAAAAACCATGCTTGCTGTTGCTCACAAAACCACGGAAGCTAGAAACTCACGCGTGCTGTTACCCACAAAACCACCCACGCGTGCTGTTGCTCATAAAACCAACGTGCTGGTGCTGTTGCTGAATTCCATGTTGTGCTGTTGCTGGGAGGTGGAATTTAAAATTCCATCTATTTTGAGAGAATTTTAAATTCTTTCATTTTGTTTTGTTAAAATTCTTTTAAAAATTTCCAGCATTTTAAATACTTTATTAAAAATTACCCAAACAAATTATTTTAAATTTTAGAATTCTAAATTTTTAAAAAAATTACATTTCCCTCTTAAAATCACTTACCCAAACACACTGTTAAAGCCTCTGTATTCAAAACGTTTCTCCACAACACACTAGAATCAAAAGGAAGATGAAGACCTTGAATTTTATTTTTCCTTCTTCTCACAAAATTTTAAGTATGAAAAAAAACGAAGTGATCCTTTGTCTAAATTTAATCCATTTTTCTTTAAATTTTTGAATTTACAAAATCTACTCTTGTTTGAGATTATTCTTATTGTCCTTTTGAAGTTTCCTGTGAAGGATTTGAAGAGAGTGAGAGAAACCATTTACCAGTATGAATATCTTTAAGTCTTTCTGCAATTTTTTAATATAAATGTTACCAAATATCTTTTGGTAAAAAATAAAAGGTCTTTCTTTAATTGAACCAAACGTTACAACAACATCATACAGATGAAAATTCTAAACCTGATTAACAAGATTAAAATAATCATAATAAAAAATTCAAGCTATTTCAATTGTAAAAGGCTTGTTAGGCCTATTTTAAATCTAAAAGGCTTGTTACACCTAACAATGGAAAAAACCACCACATTTTATTAGAAGAAGATTTTGATTAGAGTCAACTCTAACTGTATGTTTTAAAATTGCTTGAAAAAAAGTATGACACCATATAACATCAAAGATACCTCTATCTAGATTGTTAATCAATAATGTTGCCTTTGATATTTTCTATACCTGGAAATGATACTATCTATAGAAATAATATCCAACATATCGCAATCACCAATTTCTATAAAAAAAGAATAGTATTTTTGAGGCTTTTAATTTTTTCCAAAAAGACCCTCTAAGAGATGACATATGATCAGTATGCACACCATTAAAGACCTAAGACTTATAAGTATAATAAATATGAAAAGTTATTGTTTGATAAAAGTTATGGAGCACTAAAGTAGTATATTTGATCGTAATGTCAATAAGACACCAAATTCCACCATTATGGTTATTTGTTTCTTCAATTTCCATAAGATTGTAATAAGTATTCTTCCTATACCTATCACAAGAACAAAAGAAACTATAATTTTCAATTAGAAAAATATTTTCAAGCTTGTATCTAACAATCATTTCTTTAATATACTTACACTCATAAGGATTTTTTTTGTTCTTCTAGCATACCAAGAAAGAATATTCAAGTTAGTGAGCTCGGTCATTCACTAGTGGAAAATAAGCTTTTTACATCGGTTGTTAAGCACATTTTACATCGGTTATTCAGGTGGTGTTGAAGCGGGCGATATAGAAAATAAGACTTTTTACATCGGTTCTGCAACCGACGTAAAAAGTATGACTTTCTACATCGGTTGGGTAAAGAACCGATGTAGAAAGTACACTTTTTACATCGGTTTCGGGCAGAACCGATGTAAAAAGTATACTTTCTACATCGGTTATAGCTTTAACCGATGTAAAAAGTCATACTTTTTACATCGGTTCTGCCCGCAACAGATGTAAAAAGTGTACTTTCTACATTGGTTATGGTCGTAACCGAGGTAGAAATTCCTTTTTTTTTTTTAATATTCATTTTTTTTAGGTATACTACCGTATTATTTATTCACATATCTGCATATACACACAGAATCCAGGCAGACAATAGAGAAGCACCAGACAGCCAATACAGAATTCACATAATCTATATATTTAAACTAAATACATCATTATTTATTATCAAACTTTAATTTACAAATGAAATAACTTAAAATTACATCAAACAAGTATTGAAAGTTGAAAAGAAATGTAATAATCAACCATGTACCTGTTGAAAACAAAGAGAAAAGATGTTAGAAACTCTACTAAACATAAAAAACGTAATAAACATTTTAAAATAAGTTAAAAATAAACATACAATGATGAAATAATTAAATAAATAACTAACTTGTATCATGTAGTAACATTTTCCCATATTCCTTCATGATGATCATCTCGAATAGCATGTACATCATCTATTTCAGTTTCTTCATTGATACTAGATATCCTTGATGATAAGGGAGTTTGAGAAATATCAATATTTGAAAGATCATTGGTGTCATCACTAGTGATTGTTGTCTTTCCTTGAAGAACAACTGACCATCTTTTGGAGCAAGGATCTTGGACATAAAACACTTGTTTTGCTTGGTGGGCCATGAGAAAAGGGTCATCCTTGTAAGCTACTTTTTGAAGGTCAACCAATGTAAATCCCAATTCATCGACTTGCACACCACTGTTACTATCAACCCATCTGCATTTGAAAACAGGCACTCTAAATTTGGTGTAATCAATCTCCCAAATCTCTTCAATCACTCCAAAGTAAGATATGGAAGCCTTTACAGGATTTTTATCTTTAGAACTTGCAAAATGCATCGACTCTGCCACCACCATAACCCCACTATTTTGCATGGTACTTTTATCATCCTGAGACTTTGTATAAAATGAAAAATGATTAATATCGTACCCAGTCCAACATATGACATCAAAGTTTGGGCCATTTGCTAGCCACTTCAATGTATCAGAGGCACCATCATCCTTCTTAATTGTTTCACCAAACCAGTTTAAGAACGTTTTGTTATGCTCATTCAACAACCATTTCTCGTTCATTCGAACATTCTCCTCCCTTATCATAGTTTTGTGAGTAGATAAGTAAGGTTGAACCTCATCGGTATTATTCAAAATATACAAATGTGCTTGAAGGACTTCTGCACGACCCATGCTTTTCACAGTTATGCCTCGTGTACCTTTACCTCCGTGTCTTCCCTCATGACGAGACTTAGGAACTCCTATGGGTTCCACCTCTGACAAATACTCTGTACAAAACTCAATGGCCTCTTCTGCAATGTATCTTTCAATCATAGATGCCTCGGGACGGTGTGGATTCTTCACATACCCTTTTAATATTTTCATGTATCGTTCTATTGGATACATCCACCTCAAATAAACTGGACCACATAATCTGATCTCTCTCACTATATGAACAACCAAGTGAACCATAATGTCAAAAAATGATGGAGGAAAATACATCTCCAATTGGCATAACATAGTGAAAGCTTCATTTTCCAACTCATCCAATTTTAGAGGGTCAATGGCTTTGCTACATATTTTATTGAAAAATAAGCATAACCTACTTATTGTATGTCTAACTTTTTTAGGTAAAATGTCACGAATAACCACTCGAAGTAGTTGTTGCATCAACACATGACAATCATGAGACTTTAACCCAACTAACTTTAAATCTTTCATCGAGACAAGTATTTTAAAATTTGAAGAATACCCTTGTGGCACTTTAACCCCACGTAGGCACTCACAAAAAGAAATTTTCTCTTTTTTTGACAACGTATGACATGCCGGTGGCAAATATGTTCGCTTTCCTACAGACTGTGGAGCTAACTGATGTCGTATACCCATGTGAACCAAATCCAGTCGAGAATTGACTCCATCTTTAGTCTTGCCCTGTATATTGAGAAGTGTTCCAATGATGCTATCACACACATTTTTTTCCACATGCATCACATCAATACAATGTCTAACATCAAGTTTGCACCAATATGGAAGATAAAAAAATATTGATCTTTTCTTCAATATCCTTGTCTCCGTGACCTTTTTTTGAGTCTTTCCAAAAACAGTTTTGATGTTTTTAACCCGGTCATAGACTTGTTGTCCAGTTAAGGCTTTTGGAGCAACATCATTTTCTGGCAACCCATTAAAAGCTTTCCTTAATCTACGATAAGGGTGATTAGTCCTGAGAAATTTTCGATGACCAAGATACACTGTCTTCCTTCCATGATGCAGTTGATGGTAACTTGTGCCTTCTTCACATATGGGACATGCTTTGTGCCCCTTAACGCTGTATCCACATAAATTTCCATATGCTGGAAAGTCATTAATAGTGCAAAAAAGCATTGCCCGCATCTTGAAATTTTCATTACCATATGCATCAAACACCTCCACACCTTCTTCCCATAGATTTTGCAAGTCTTCAATTAAAGGAGCAAGATAAACGTCTATGTCATTTCCAGGTTGTTGTGGACCTGAAATCATCATGGACAACATGATGTATTTACGTTTCATGCATAACTCCGGAGAAAGGTTGTAAATTGTCAAAAGTACAGGCCACGAACTATGTTTACTACTTAAATTACCGTAGGGATTCATTCCATCTGTTGCAAGTCCAAGCCTTAGGTTTCTTGGCTCATTCCCAAAATCGGGATATAGTTGATCAACCATCTTCCATTGCAAACCATCAGCTGGGTGTCGAAGTTTTCCATCAATCAGTCGTTCATCTACATGCCATCTAAGGTTCTTTGCTTCATCTTTATTACAAAACAATCGTTTGAACCTTGGAATTATTGGAAGATACCATAACACTTTGGCTGGAGGCCGCTTTGTGCTGTCATTGCAAATAGAATCACCATCCTTCAGTTTATAACGTGAAACTTGACACACAGGGCATTCATGTAATCCTTCAAACTCATTTCTGTATAGTATGCAATCATTGGGGCAGGCATGTATTTTCTTATATTGCATACCCATTGGACACAACACCTTCTTCGCCTCATAATTACGCTTTGGTAATGTGTTACCTTCCGGAAGCATCTCTACCAACAGTTCAAGTAATTCGGTGAAACTTTTATCACTCCACCCATTCCTTGCCTTCAGAGTGAATAATCTTAACACTGCTGACAATCGTGTAAAGGTAGTACATCTCGGATACAAAGGTTTCTCTCAGTAGATAAGTTACCATACATATTTGCCCGCTCAAATGACGCATGCCCTACATCACGAATCATATCCTCTACCCAATCTTCCATATTTATATCAACCTCCACCGTCTGTGACACATTTGACATGCCTAATAACTCACCATGCCATGTCCATTTTGTATAACTTTTGCAAAATCCATCACAAAGAATATGCTCTCTAATTTGACCAACACCCAAACGTCTCTCATTTAGACAATTAACACACGGACAGTAAAATTGTCCATTACTCTCAGGTAGATTTGTCTACGCAAAATTCAAAAACTCTTCGACCCCATTCTCGTACTCATCGCTCGTTCGTTTAGCATTTATCCAACTACGATCCATACTATACAAGAATCATCAACACAAGATTTAGGATTAACCTTGTCACTCATTGTTGTTAATTTATTATCCTCCCTATTGGTAAGACCCTATCCCATTCGAGAAAAAAGTTTTTTATTCATCGATTAACATACTTCTAAAATCTTGAATATCATACTTGGTGAAATTTCGGCAGCATTTCGCATCAGTCTCCAAGTACATAACTTCATTATGGTTTTATTTACCATAATGAAGCATGTACCTAGAGACAATGCAAAATGAACTAAACCAAAATTTAATCAAGTACAATTTACAAGATTTATGAAGAAATTGTTAACCACTAAATAAAAAACTTTAGTCCCAAACTGTCCAACTTGGACAATTCAAGATTTAATATAATGAATGATTTACTTATTTAGTAATAAACTCATTATATTCAACCTTGAACGGGAAACTAAGGGTATGCTCATATTTAAACTCAAGAAAACAAACCAACATATTTAAACTCAAAATCAAGACTATAACATACATAAACCCTAAACAAACTTTCACATCTGCAATCACAAAGTAGAGGTGCATAGAACATACCTCATAGTCAACACAAAATGGTTGAGCGGTGGCCAAACGGTGTCCAAATGGAGGCACAACGGTGGTTGAACGACGACACAACACGGTATAGCCAAATAAGAAGCTTAAAAATTAAAGAATACAACCAAAATAAATGTATATTTCAACCATAATAATAGAATGAGATGCATAAATAACAACAAAGACGACTTCGAACCTTACGGTGCGCGACAACGACTTTGAACGAACGAAATCGTTCCAACGGCGACAACGACCACGAACGTAAGCACGGAATGAAACCACGAACAATAAAGATGTCGACAATGGCTAAGACTTAAACGAAAATAGAGAGAACAAGCCGAAACGAGAAACTGGGGTTTTGAAAAATGAGGTTAAACACGAACAGCGTCGAAAAATAAGTGACAGGGGAAGACATTCTACATCGGTTGTTTCTCAGAACCGATGTAGAAAGTGCTTTCTACATCGGTTGAGAAAATAACCGATGTAGAAAGTTTTAAAAAAATTCACTTTCTACATCGGTTACAGAAAAACCGATGTAGAAAGTACTTTTTACATCGCTTGTTTCGTAACCGATGTAGAAAGTTTGAAAAAAAACTCACTTTCTACATCGGTTGGTAAAATAACCGATGTAGAAAGTACTTTCTACATCGGTTACATGACAACCGATGTAAAAAGTACTTTGTACATCGGTTATTTTTCCAACCAATGTAGAAAGTTTACATTTATTTACAAAAATGCCACCGCGTTTTTATTTACATCGGTTTTTAAAAAACCGATGTAAAATCCTGTTATAATATCGTATTTTTGCACTAGTGATTGGACTAAAGTATAAAAGAGAATGACTAATAGCATGGGTGTTTTCTTTTCATGCATCTATTCCCTATGCAACTATGTCAACAAACATATTATGATTGAGAAATTCCTTCAAATGCATCAATGACATGCTTTTCTAACTAATATGGATATTTGTCATATGCCACATCCATTCTTCTTCTTTTTCCACAAGGTACCACAAATTTTTATTTCCTCGTGGTCCAACATTATTATATGGTGTTGAATTGTTCTTAATGATTGGATTGGAATTAATCTTCTTCGAATAAACCGAATAAAAGTTGTTAAATTGGGAGTTATTGCAAACAACTAATGTTCCTATATTACTATAAGGTGAATTGGACCCTACCTTACTTTTAATGTGTTGGAGCATTTGAGTTTGATTCTTCAATTTATTCTTACTTATTTATTTATTTATTAGCCTTCCTCTTTCACTCTTGACCTTATCATTATTACCTTTTTTAAGTTTAGTTACAATAAACCATTTACCGTATAGCAACTCGATTGAGTTCAGAATGTAACATGTCCACTAAACGTATCATGAATTCAAGGTTTAACATCCTCCTTTTTTATAATATTTCTGCCCATCATCGAACTACCCATCGAACTACCCTCACTATCAGAGACTTGAGGAGATACAAGCTTTTAAGAGTTCACATACTTATTAGAATAATAAACTATGCCAGGACAATTTCATGCCACATGCCCACAACACCCACAATATATCATCACCTATAGTGGTTCGTGAATCTTCTTTAATCAATAACCAAATATCATCCCCCAAAGTAGTCCAAAAAGTCTCAAAAGAGTTTACCTAAAAACTATTAGAAGCAGGTGACTTGTATAACTCCATAAAATCTAAAGTAGTGAAGACCTAATCTTCAGTCACATGTTTAGATAAATTATCTTTACCTTTTGTATAATGTTAGGAAAACTTATCTACACCAATAAGATTCATGTTAATATATTCTTGAGCACAAAATAGGGATTTAAAAAATTTTAGAGCCTCCATATTCAGAAAGTTTCTCCTTTGCGTACTAGGATACTTTTATGATTTCATAAAATTTAAAGTTGTAAAGACCGAATATCTAGTCACAAGTTTAGATAAATTATCATTAGTGTCCTTATAAAGGTTAGGTAATTTATCTATGCCAATAAGATTTATGTTAATATCATTCTGAATACAAAACTAATATTTAAAAAATGCCAAAGCTTTAACATTTAAATTTCTACTCTTTCATTAGGAGCCAAGAGGAACATCAATATGTTGAATTTTATTTTTTATTCTCACAATAGTTTATGCAAGAGAAGAAGGGAAGTGCTCCTGTGTCCAAATTTAATCCATTTTTCTCTAGATTTTTAGAATAAAATAAAATTTTCTCTTGTTTGAAATTACTTTAATTCTCCTTTTGAAATTTTTTTTGAAGGATTTAAAATGGATAGGAGAAACCATTTTCAAGAATTCTTCGGACATCTCTCTATTTTTCTAATTTTTTAATATAAAATTTACACAATATTTTTCTATTAAAAATACGAGGTTTTCATTTAACTAAGCCAAGAGCTCCAACAACATTATGAGATAAGAATCCTAGACCTAATTAACAATACTAAAATCATTGACAAAGCGAAGCTACAAATATGAAAGGCTTGTTATGTCTAACATTTGAAAATCACCACCTTCAAGTAAGAGAACATTTTGATCAGAGTAAACTCTAACCATGTGTTTTAAATTGATTCAAGAAATGTATGATGTCATATAACAAGAAAGATACCTATATCCAAACATTTACCATGTGTTTTAAAATTGATTCAAGAAAAGTATGATGCCATATAACAAGAAAGATACCTTTATCCAAATATTTAGTAAGTAATCACGGGTGGAAAATAAGTTTTTTACATTGGTTGTTATGGATTTTTTACATCGGTTATTTGGGCGGTGTTGAAGCAGGCGATATAGAAAATAAGATTTTTTACATCGGTTCTAGAATCGATGTAAAAAGTACACTTTCTACATCGGTTGGACTTATAACCGATGTAGAAAGTCATACTTTCTACCTCGGTTAAGGCCATAACCGATGTAGAAAGTGTACTTTTTACAACGGTTATAGGCCCAACCGATGTAAAAAGAGTACTTTTTACATCGATTATAATCTTAACCGACGTAGAAAGTTCATTTTTTTTAAATGTTCGTTTTGTTTAGGTATGCTACCGTATTATTTATTCCCAGAATCACCAGACAGATAATACAGAATTCACATAATCTATATATTTAAACTAAATACATCATTATTTATTATCAAATTTTAATTTACAAAGGAAATAACTTAAAATTACGTCAAGCAAGTGTTGAAAGTAGAAAAAAAAATGTCGTAACCAGCCATGTACCTGTTGAAAACAAAGAAAAAATGGTTGAGCGTTGACCAAACGGTATCCTAATGGAGGTACAACGGTAGTCGAACGACAGCACAGCACAGTGGTAGCCAAATAAGAAGCTTGAAAATTATACAATACAACCAAAATGAATGTAAGTTTCAATTATAATAACAGAATGAGATGTATAAATAACAATAAAGACAACTTCAAACCTTAGGGTACGCAACGACGACTTCGAACGGAGGAAATGGTTGCAACGACAACGACAACCACGTACGTAAGAATGGAGTGCAACGACGAACAACAGGGACGACGACAATGACTAAGACATAAACGAAAATAGAGAGAATAAGCCGAAACGAGAAACTAGGGTTTTGGAGAATGAGGTTAAAGACGACTAGCGTCGAAAAATAAGTGATAAGGGAAGACATTTTACATCGGTTGTTTCTTAGAACCGATGTAAAAAGTACTTTCTACATCGGTTGTTCTGTAACCGATGTAGAAAGTTTAAAAAAAATCCACTTTCTACATTGGTTGTTATGTAACCGATGTAGAAAGTACTTTCTATATCGGTTGTTTTGTAACCGATGTAGAAAGTTTGAAAAAAAATCCACTTTCTACATCGGTTACAAAACAACCGATGTAGAAAATACTTTTTACATCGGTTGTTATGTAACAGATGTAGAAAGTTTAAAAAAAAATCCACTTTCTACATCGGTTCAGAAGAGAACCGATGTAGAAAGTACTTTCTACATCGGTTGTTTTGTAACTGATGTAAAAAGTACTTTCTACCTTGGTTCTTTTATGAACCGATGTAAAAAGTTTACACTTATTTACAAAAATGCCACCACGTTTTTTTTATATCGGTTTCTAAACAACCGATGTAAAATCCTGTTATAGAAACCTATTTTTGTACTAGTGAATGTTTCCTTTAAAATTTTTTGTTCTATAAAAAATACTATCCATATAATTAATAATTTCCAATATCTTATAATTATCCAATAATTGAGAAAAATTTAAAGTTGTAGTATGTAACATGCATAATCTTTCATAATGAACTTACTAAACTATAAATATCCTTTAATAAAAAATAAAGTAGAGATAAAAGTAAAAGTCAGAGGTTTCACTAGAATAATACAAATAATGTGCAGGGAAAGTTAAAAAAAAGGTTAAAAGATATTTTAAGGAATTATAATACATCAAAGATGATTAGAAAGTTATAAGAAAAGAATAGAAGCAAAGAGAGGATGAAAAAACACCAGAAAACTCCAAAATGCATAAAATACCCTTAGAAAGCTTTGTCTTCCACAATGGTTAAACTATTTCTGAAAAAATGATAAATGACATAAGAATGATTTAAGAACAAATCAATAAATGCTAAAAATATCAGAGGAACAATTTTGGAACCTCCCAAGAAATGCTAAGAAAAAATACCAAAATGCCTCTAGAAGATTAGTAAAGCAAGAAAATCCAAAGTAAAAGTTAGGAAGTGGGTCACACCCTTTGTGCATGAAAATAGCATGTGGAAAATGAGATGTTGACTCCCTCATGCGTTATCACTTTATTAACACCATGGAAGAAAAAAACATTAAATAGAGATAAAATTAACCTTGTTTAATTAAAATTAACTATGTTTAGAATAAGTTAATCTTAATTAGTGACAAATTTAAAATAATTAGCATTAATATAATCCTAAATGGACAATTCCTTATATTTATATTTAATTTGGATAATGAAAATTACATGAAAATGGACCAAAATACCTTTAAGTGGGAATTTAATTCCCATATGCCCTAAAGTGCATAAAATTGATCTAAGGGATAAGGAGGCTCATTTTCTTCAAAACCAACCTCCTAAACACTTAGAAAAATTCTATAAACTCATTCAAACTTCAACTTCTCTCAAAACACCAAAATCTACACTAAGTTTAAACTTCCATATTTGAAGTTTAAGTTAAATTAAGATAAATCCACCAAACCCCACCACCAGCACTAAGTGATATTGTGTGGACCACCAAGGAGGAGGAAGAGTAGCCATAAATACCCACCAAAACTATAACAAAAGTTTTCAACAAGTAGGATTTTACCATATGTTTTTCTACACTTTTAATCTTGTATTTGTGGTTTGATTTTCTTCTTTTTGGTGGATCCCTTTCTAAGATCTATGGATCCCTTTTTGTTTGAATTTTTTGAAGCTCAAGGATGCCCTTGATGGTTAAATATGAGCATCACAAAGTTTTTAATGATTTTTGGAAGTTAAAAAGGAGTTTTGATGGATTAAAGTGTTCCTAGTAACCTTTGGAGCAATGTAATCGGTTAAAATTTCTTAAATATATATATTTTGATGCTTTGGGGAAGATTTTAGAGTTTATGAGAAATTTTTTAAAGTGATCAAAATAAGGGATGGATAGATTGTGGAGTAGATCTAGTATATCTATACTTGTTTGCAATGAAAAGTGCTTTCTTTAACATCTTTGTGTTCAAAGTTGAAAACTTATTTATATCTTTTCTTAAAATCTTTAATCATTAGTTGGCTTTGATAATATTCTAGATATGGTTCATATGTTAATATTATTAAAAGACTAAGAAATTTTATATAATAAAATCTATAAACTTAACTTGGACTTGGACTTAAAAACTATTAAGAGTAAAGGTGGAATTTTGGATCAAAAGTTGAACAAATCACTTAAGAATTTCTATGACCATGACCAAAGCTTTGGAGTGAGAACAAATCATGGTGGACCTAAGGAAAAATTATTTACTAATAATCAGAATCCATAACACCAAGATCAAGAGAGGACAAATTGAAAGAAAGAAACCTTGCTTTGGCCACCTAGTGCATTTGACCACTTTCCATATAATTAGGAAAACTTGAGTTTAAAATTTTAATAAAGGTGTAAAAAGGAGCCTAATTAAGTGTAAGAAAGGAATTATAAATTTGGAAGTGCTTTAGAATTGGTGGAGTGATCATTTGGTCATATTGGTTGAAATGGATGAAAACATGTTAAAACATTGCTAGAATTTAAGGATGAATTTAAATATGCTTAAGGACATGATTAGAAATTAATTATGGAGTAAAGAGATAAAGGTGAGGATTTGGAAACTCACAAAAAGTAAGGAGGAAAATCCCTAAAAATTTCTAAGGATGGTATGAACTAATAGCCTAAGTCCTATTTAGCATAAATCAACATTTAGGCGAAGAAAAATTGAACCATAACACTTTAGGACTAAGGCATGTGAATTCATCCACCCAGGTAGTAAATAGGAAAATTAGGCTAGTTTGGATGAAAAGTAGGCTAGTTTGGATGTTTATAGATAACTAAATAAGACATGAGTAAGAAAATTTAAATTCATAACTAAGGAGGCAAGCAAGTGGGTTCACTAATTGATAAGCATAAATTTCGTGGATATGCAAGCCTATGATAGTTCATCTTTCATGGATTGAATTTGAGAGAAACACTTACCAAATCAAACACTTGAGAGATTCAGAGAATATCATGTGAGGTTTTATCTTTCTCAATCTATGTTTTTCAAATTAAAGTTGCCTTTCTAAGTAATTTCAAAAATGTGATGAAAGAATGCTTCATGAAATTTTGTGAATTCTTGAGAAATCAACTCAAAACTTTGATGTTCTTTCAAAAAAAAAAAATAGTCACCAATCCTTAATTTAAGTTTGCCCGAGACGTGCAAAAGATAAGTGTGGGGGAATTTGATAAGCATAAATTTCATAAATAATTATCTCTCACTTTTATCTCATTAAGACTTCTTATATGTTCAATTAAGTGGTCTTTGTCATATTTTATGAGTTTGGGTTCATATGAAGCTTAATTGAATTTCTTTGCTTACCCGATTAAAATGACACTATTATAGTATTTTGAGCATAATAGGAGTTTTAGACATCCAAAAATCATGAAATCTGTCTTGAATGAAAGCTTAAAGAAGTGTCCACAGTTACAAAGCAAGAGTAGACTCTAAATGGGATGTTTAGGACTCCAAAATTATCTCAAAAGATGAGATAGTGTTGCTGACGTGGAATTTGAACAGTGTGCAAAGATCCGGCCATATCTTGAGATACAGAAGTCATATTGAGATGAAATCGAATCTGTTGGACAACTATGATCCGGGGCTACAACTTTTGTTCAGACGTGAAGCTCTAATTTGGACACGTGAATATCCGAAATTGCGCTGCAAGAAATTCAAAATTGTTGTGCTCATTGGTGACAAAAATTCAAAAGTGTTTTGCATTTTCAACAAAGCCCATGTGAAAGCAATAAAAGGGTAGAAAAGTAATATCCTAGTTGGTGACTTTTTGAAGATGATGCCTCAAAAATCCTCTATAAATAGAAGGGTTTACAAGAGGAGAAAAACACACCCCTTGAAGATTAACTCCAACACCATTTTCCATCTTTCTTTCTTTCTTCTTAGTCTGCCTCCTTCATGGAAGGCTTAGTTTTTCTTTATTGTTAGTTGCCTCCTTCATGGTAGGCTTAGTTTTTCTTTGTTGTTAGTTTGCCTCCTTCATGGAAGGCTAGGTTTGTAGTTTCAATTCAAGGATTCAAGCTATTTTCATTTTAACTTTGAGGTCTTGATCTTTATTTACATGCTTATTAAGTGGTTTCTACTCTGCTTCACTATATTCTTCAATTTTATTCTTTAATCAAAGTTTGATCGGTTGACGTATTTTGATTAATGCATAATTGATTTATAATTGGTTTTTGATTGGTAAATCATTTTACAAAAGTTTGAAGAGTAGAAATTAAGTAATTGAATTGAAGGTTTTCATTTTATTACTTACTTCAACTGAATTCTGATTGTGAAATTGGTTTAGATAAAAGATTAAGTGGTTACTAAATCTTGTTGATCATAATCAATTAAATTCTGAGAGGTTTCTCAGTAGAGAATTCAAGGATCATTTTAGGGGTTCCAGATGATCCTAGGTTGATAAACACAATGCATGATTTTAGTGATCAATGATTAGTTAAGAAAATAGCCTCTGAATTCCTTGAGTTGATAATTGTTAAGTAAAATTAATTTCATTCTGTATTTTGCATTTAGAACTTCATATAAAATCTTTCCAAAATCCCCTTGTTCTAACTTTCTCCTTATTTGCTTAAGAATCTGAAATGGTCTTTGGGAGATGACCTAGGTTGCACCTTATACTATACCAATAGTTTGGGGGAAATCTAGAAATTATTTTTGCGCGTTTGCAACGAGCGTGTCAAAAATTTGGCGCCGTTGCCGGGGACCATTTTAGTTTCCTAGGCTTATTTAGGAGTTTGTATAAAATTTTTAACCTTTCTAACAATTTTTTGAGTTTGTATAAAATTTTTAACCTTTCTAACAATTTTTTTTTAGGTATACTATTCTTGATTTGTTTGAACTGTTCCGTAAGGAAAAAACACGTTATAGTCTTGGGAATCTGACTTTAAAAGACCCTGTTGTCAGTTTACAAGAAACCTGAATGGGAAGCACATCCTCGACTCTTAGAAGGCGTTTCAGCCGTTACTGGACGTAAAACCAGAGGAAGATGTGAGCCACAATCACAACTACTGTTCATTCTCACGCGTGTCTATTTGTCATTTACATTGTCTTTTCAATTTATTGGGCCACCATTTTTTGAAATTTTCACCATTTATTGGGGGAAATCTAGAAATTATTTTTGCGCGTTTGCGACGAGCGTGTCACTAATGCATCAAACTTAACTGGCCAAGTGATTAGTCAAAAAGCATAAGACTTATAACACTTAAACTTGAATTAATTAAGTTGTGCATAAGACACTCAATTTAAGGAACACAAAGAGTAAACAACTAAAAAGGCCATTTGACCAACTAGAGAAGAAATCCTATATACCATAATCTTACATTAAAAATATTAAGAAGAACTTAATATTTAAGAAAAGGAAAGGTTGAGAGGTGACTGGGAAGGATAGGTGGGCTAGGATTCTATGAGAGATTTATCATAAATCTTATGAATAATTCAAGATAGACAAGCTCTTGGAAGAAGTTTGCATGATGTCCAAGAAAATAACATCAAACTTAATTAAGAAATTCATGATTTGAAGATTAGTTTTTATTTAGAAATATTATGCCAACTCATTGTATTGTATTATGAGTACAAAAATGAGAATATGAAGGGTATGGATAATATTCTTGATTATTTAGAGAGTGATGTATTACATGATGTTCATGTATGGATGATAAATGTAAAGATATATTGGATTAGAGGCTATATGTTCTCTCTTGAATGATGCATGAAAATTGATGTGACTTATGGTTCCATGAATGGATGAATTATATGAGAAATTTGATGATGTGGATGTTATTTATGTATACCATTTTGATTGAATATTGAGCATGCATATTATTAAAAAGACTTTAAAATGGAACCTAATAAGTTAAGAGATCACTAAAGAAAAATTCTATGTAAAAATTTGAGACACTACCCTTACCATGCCAAGTCATAGGGCTTGTGCACATATGGAGGTCGTAGGACTTTCCATATGGAAGCTATAGGACTTCAATAAATTATGATGGTGACAACTATTCGGAATAAGCTCATATCCTAGAACAGAAGGTAAACTATGTGAGAAGTGAAACATATTTTTTGACTAAGAATTTGAATGATATTCCTTAAATTAAATTGTCATAGAAAGGGTGACTAGGGAATGTGAATGAATAATGAGTAAGGAATGAATGTAATGATAGTCAAATGATATCTGTGATGCAATGTAATATGATCTCAAGAGAATAAAAAATGTATGAAATTCAGAATAAGTGCCGTGTATGTTTGTGACAGAAGTTAGTTTATGCAACTGTAAAAGAAATCAACTTCAATTAAAGGTTTTCTAAAAATTTAAAAGTGAACATGTATACATTTCATATTTCTAAATAAACTAAAGTGGGTGAGTTGAAAATGTTGACACTATAGTTAGGGTAGAATCTTATCGAGAAACTTACTTTCTCACCCTTATCTCACCGTCTTCCTTCCCAGACCCCATTAATACCGTTTGCGAAGGTGGTGGTATTTGTAGAGATTAATAACGGTGACGGGTGGTTGAAGCCTCGAGATCCTCACAGTTGGAGCGCTACTAGAAATTTTATCTCACTGAATAGTGTATATGTTTGTAAATGATCATGTATTATGTATGATAGTAGTAGATATATGTAATAGTATGTAGTGTGTAAACTAATTGTAGTATATGTATGTGATATAAAAAAGGGAATAATACCCACTATAACATATCAAACTTTTTGTAACATTTAAAAAAAATGTTACAAAAATATAAAAAAGTTACCAGTTAATTTTAGCAACATTTTAAGAAGTGTTACATCTAATTTATGTCACAAAATATTATTAGTAATATTTAAAAATATTACAAAAATATTAAAAAGTAACCTATTAATTTTAGTAACATTTTAAAGAAGTGTTGTATCTGATTTATGTTACAAAAAGTGCGATATGTTGTAGTACTAACCTCTGGACTTAAGAACATGTAATAATTATTAAGGACCGTATATATAATACGGAGCAAGTTATATATACATTATTCTATTATATATCAAGTAATCAAATAAAGTTAAGATGTGAGTGACGATGCCTAATTATTTATTTTCTACTAAGGTTTTAAAAGAAAAGTTTTATCATGTTTTCATTATCAGTAATTTCTAAAAGAATTTTGCATCATGAAGTAACAGTCTAATAATGAAATCGTGAATACGACTTAAGCGTAAAACGAACTTTATTTTTATGGTATTACATAGTAAAGTAGAATAAAAATCCAACTTGATCTAAATGTAAAAAGATAGTATTTCTAAGGCTTCTAAATTGTTCCTAAAGTGATATTTTAAGAGATGATGTACGACTAGTATGCAAACCACTAAAGACATAAAGCATAGAGGCATAAGAAATATGAAATGTAATCATTTAATAAAATATGTCAATCAGTTGAGTAGTATACTTGATCTTAATGTTAATAAAGGAACAAATTCTACCACTATGGTCATTTGATTCTTCCATTGTTAAAAGGATTATATTTAGCCTTCATCCCAAACATAACACAAGAAGAAAAGCATGTATGAATTTCATTCTTCCAACATACAAAGAAAAAGTATTCAATTTAGTAAGCCTAACAAGTGGACTAAAATATATATAAAAAAAACACTAGCTCAAATAAATGGGTTAAATTAAGAAAAAAAAGTCAATTCATATGACTACTAATTATGTGGATTCCAAATGAGTTTTCTTCTCATGCATGTATTCACATGAAATGACTTTGAAAAACTTGCTATCCATGAAGGAATTCTTTCAAATGCATCATTGATATGCTTTGTTTATTATTATGGTGAATTTTCATTTTCCACACCCTTTTTAATTTTTTCTAAAGGATCCCACATCTTTTATTATTTTCTTGTAGTTAAATATTATTATGTATCTTTGAATTATTGTTAATGATTGGTTTGAAATTAGTCTACTTGAGATAATTTTTATAAGAATAATTTAATTTAAAGTTGTTTCAAACAACTAATGTTCCTTCATTATTATATGATGAATTGAACCCACCTCACTTTTAATGTGTCTTGGAGAATTTGAAGATTCTTTCTTCAATTTATTCAACCCACCTCACTTTTAATGTGTCTTGGAGAATTTGAAGATTCTTTCTTCAATTTATTCTTACCTTTTGTGTTTTCTTAGTGTCCTTCCTTTTCAACTCTCGACCTTATCTTTATTTCCTTTTTGAAGCTTAGTTATTATAATTCATTCATCATATAACAAATAGATTTAAGTTTGAATGCAACATGTGCAATAACTACCTCATGAATGCTAAGTTTAACATCCTTCTTATTTGTAGGTTTCTGTCTATTGTTGAATTATCCATTGAAGTATTATCACCATTAGACACTTAAGAAGATATAGATTTCTAACTATTAACATACATATTTGGATAATAAACTTTGTTAAGACAATTTTATGCCACATGCTCACATCACTTGCAAAACATCATTATGAGGAAGAAAGTTGTACACTCATTGAATTTAAAGTGGCAAACACCTCATCTTTATTCATAGGTTAACATTAACCATGTTCAACTTCATGACAGATTTAGGGTAACTTAACTACAATTAGATTCATGTTAATAACTTCCTGAGTACAAACTAAAGATTTAAAAAATTTTAGAGTCTCTTCCTTTAGAACATTTTTTTCTGTATAGTAGGAGCCATAAGAAAGATAACGACTTTGAATTTTATTTTACTATATTTTCATAATAGATTAAGTGTGAAAAAATTAACTATTTATCTTTCCAAATTTAACCTAATTTTCAATGAATGTTTGAAACCATAACATTTCTTCCTAGTTGAGAATATTATAATATTTCTTCTGGAGTTACTTTTTGAAGGATCCAAAGAGAATGAAAGATACCATCTATAAAAATTATTTGAATACCTTTTTGAATCTTCCTAAAATTTTATTTTATGAATATAAATTTTTAAAAATAATTAAAAATCAACGATTAAAAAAATTACAAGAGGATGAAAATTCCAGATTTAATTAATATTAGTAAAGTAATCATTATGAGAATTGCATGCTTGTTTCTAACAACAGTTTCTTTAATGTGCCTATAATCATGAGGAGTTTTCAATCATCTAATATTTCAATAAATAATAATGAAGTAAGTGAAGCCAATCATTGGATATAAATATAAAAGAAAAAAGTCTCAAACAAATGGGTGGAAGTGATAAAAGGAGACCAATCCATTCTACTATTAATAAAGTGAGTCCTAAATTTATTTTCATTCTTATGCATATATTTCCATGCAAAAAAATTTGTAGAATTGCTATGTTTGGAGGAATCCTTTTAAATGCTTTAGTGATAATATTTTCTAATGAATGTCATGATTTGTTAATAGCAACATCCTATCTCAATTTCTTTTTAGAACATGCCAGATCATTTTTTTCTTTGTCATTAGATATTATTGTGTGCCATTGAATTCTTAATTATAGTATTATAATTAGTCTTGTTGTATTAAATTTGAATTTATCACCCATGAAAAATATTCCTTCATTATGAGAAAAAGCATTTAACCTTAAATCCCTTTAAGAATACATTGGAGAATTTGAAGATTAACTTTTCAATTTTTTCCTTTCCTTTTCCCTTATTGACCTTCTTTTTTAACTCTTAATATTCTCTATTTACTTTTTTTAAGCTTAGTTACTACAAGTCATTCACCATGTCACGACTAGATTGAATTCATAACTACAACATGTCTATTAACTTCTACATGTATACATGGAAATAGGGTAGCTTATGGTCAGATTTTTCTCTTCTTGTCTTCGCCGCACTAGAAATCAGAAAGCATGTAGGTGAAATTTTAAAGGAAACAAGGATAGAACTTTATAACTCAATCCCAATCCTATCAGGTTTGAGTAGACCTGTAGGGAATCCATACTCTATATTTTTAATATTTTTTACAATTTTAATCCATTTTTGTATATATTTTAAATAAAAATATAGAAAACATTTTAATTTAAATAATATATAAATAGGTATTAAACATCCAAATAAAATGAAAAGTTTAATAATAAAATCATATTCTTAATAAATATAATAGTTCAATAGTGTTATTAAATAACATTATAGTTATTATTGTAGGTAGGATAAGTATGTATATTTCCAAACCTAAGCCTATGTTTGCAAATTGGGTACAAGCCAGGTTCAAGCTTTCCTTAAACTTTGACCAAAATTGGTTTTTCTTATCTAAGTCAAGGCGGTTCAAGCTTTCCTTAAACTTTGACCAAAATTGGTTTTTCTTATCTAAGTCAAGGCGGATTAAACAGGTACCCATGGTCTGGACTTTAATGCCATGCTACTCACATGAATGCTTATGACCCACCTGATTTGTAATATTTTTTGTCATCCATCGACCTAGCCATCAAAGTGCCTTACCATTAGAGATATATAGAGATATAGGCTTCTTAGAATTCATATACTTATTATGACAATGTATTATGTTGGGATAACTTCTTGCAACATGTCTATAATACCCACAAGATATCATCCCCCACAATGGTCAAAAAAGTTTTCTTAACCAATAACCATATATTATTTCCAACATTGGTCGAAATTTTTTTGAAAAGTATTACCTAAAAACCATCAAGAGCAAGAGAGTTGTATGGCTTCGTCAAATTTAGAGTAGCAAAGACCTCATCTTTAGTCATAAGTGTAGATAAATTATCTTTAGCTCCTTTAAAGAGTTGGGTTAACTTATCTACACCAATAATATTCATCATAATATCTTTTTCAAAATAAAATAGAGATTTAAAATATTTCAAAATATCCTCCTTCTAAACGTTCTCCTCTATATACTAGGAGTCACAAAGAAAATCAAGACCTTGAATTTTTTCCTCTTCTTACAATAGAGTTCCTATGTCAAAATTTAACCCACTTTTTTTTTTGTATTTTCAAATCACAAAATCTTGTTCTAGTTGAGAATATCCTAAGAATCCTTCTAAAGTTACTTTTGAAGGATCCATAGAAAACTAGTGAAACAATCTACAAGACTTCTTTGTATACAAATGTTGGATGCTTGTGCTAAGATGGATTCTTGTTGATATAATTTTACCTTTCACATGAAAAGATTACATCTTGATGGTACATTTTGGGTTTCTTTTTTATGTTCTTTGAAAGGAACACAGAACAACTATTGTGTTTTTAATTCATAAAGCGTTAAGGAACATAGAACAACTATTGTGTTTTTAATTCACAAAGCGTTAACATTCATGGATGGGTTTGATGATGTTGTTGACTTGGTAAATTTGGTAATTCATGGGATAAATTGAACCTGTTTGTTTAAAAAATAAAAGATACCTTCAAGTGTTTGATGAAATGCTTCACAGTTTAAAATGCTCACAATTGATGAATGTAGTTATCAATTGAAGTTGTCTTGGTGCTTCAATGTTAGTGTGTTTAGTTGATAAAATATGGTGACGTTGTTGAAAAATGGGTTGCTAATGGATTTTTATATAAAAAATATAAATAAATAAAAAGAGGTTTCCCACAAGCCATGTAATGTGTGTTTGTCAAATTATGGTGTCATCTTTCATGGATTATTAATTCTTAGAATCTTGCTAATCATTGCAGGATGGCTTCTACTTCACAAAATAAGTGTAATAAATCTAACCAAGCTTCTAGTGCTCAGAATCAACCACTAGCTCATGACACTAGGAGATTTAAGTTAAAGGAGCATGAAATGATATTTGAGAAAAATCAAAGATAGATCAATAGTGGGAGAAAGGAAATTTATTTTGTTGAAAGGAGAATTTCCTTAAGTTTATGATGAGATTCTAAGGAGAGATTGGGCTAAGTTGTGAAATTTTGAAGGAGAAGGATATACAGAGATAACTAAGGAGAAAAAAAGTTCACATCCTTTGTATGAGGTTAGAATATTTCATTTACACCAAGGGATATCAATGAATTTATAGAAATACAAGCACTGAGGTCTGGATGTTTGTATCTTAAATGGAAGAAGCACTATGTTGACAAAGAAGATACACTTCAAGTGTTGTGTGTCCCATGTGTCAAATAGGATGAAAAAAACATAATATAAATGATGGAAAATCTCTACACAAGGTTGATTTATTATCAATGGCTAAGATTTGGTGCACTTTTTGTACAATCTAATCTGTTACCCTTTATTCACTCAAATGACTTGGCAAAAAAAAGAGCTATCTTGGTTTGGATCATTATAAAGAGGAGGGAATCGATATTGGGAGTATTATTGCATCTGAAATAGAACATATTGTAAGGAAACCAGGTGTTTCCTTAGGGTATCCCATTTTTATTGCTACACTTTTTCAATCATAGGGGTGATTATTTTTGGATGTACTCAGCTCAGTCAACATTGGATAAAACCTATATTGAGAGGTATATTCTGATAGATCATGAACCATCACCATGTAGGGAAGTCATTCCTACAATTCCTCCAAGAATTTATCAAATGTTTGATAAGAAAATAGAGCTCTTGATAGCACAAAGTAATGCTCAAGCTATCCTCATTGCACAAAAGGAGATTATTTAGCATAATTTGTGCAAAGTACATATTGCAACAAGGATGAATCAACATTTACTGAGAAAAATAGGGCAACATGTTGGGTTGGATAAAGATGATCTTATGGAAAGATCCAAGTGAAAGCATATCATCATGTCTTTAGTTTTTTGTTAAGAGATGTTTAATTTTTTTAGAAATTATCTTAGTTTTTTTCTTTCCCTTTTTTATCATACTAGTGATACTTGGAACTTTATGGTGTGTTTAATTACGAAGCTGGATATTTTGTTAGGTGTTTTAATTGTGTTTTGTCTAATTTGTTGAGTTGATGTTTTGTTTTTAGATTCTAACATCACAATGAGCACCATTTTCACTCACAAGGTCTTAACAACACTCATGCACACCTTCACCTTGTAGAATCAACATATCTTTAGGAGGGTTCTGTACCTATTAATTTTTCCAAATTTTTTAGCTTGTTTGTTCATTGTCTGTACTCATATGGTTCTGTACCCATATGAGTGTTTTTCAATTCTCATTCTTCCTTGAATGAGCATTATTCTTGACATAACTTCATTCTTTAAGATATGAGCAGAGTGAGCATTAGGTACACCAACTCATTTGTTTGATTCACAGTATGGTAAAATTGATGAAATTGCATCATTCTTTTTCTATGATTGCTAATGATGAACATTAGCAGAGACATGATTTAAGCTTGTTATCCATTAATTGTTAGAGTTTGGGCCTTCACCAATTTACACTATTTTTTGTGTGTTTGCTCACAAATTGAGGTTTCACTCTAGAACTTTATTTCTTAATTGAGATCAAATTTCACATGAATGCATAAAAATTATGGAGACATTTCTTTCTTATACACCTACTCGACCAAATGGCTTTTCTTGCATCATTATCCCTTGCTTAGCCCCTGGAGATTTATATTCATTTTGTTGTTATTTAGCTTATTACAAGCTTAAAGGTGAAAAACCATGAATTACATGGCCAAAGAAACTAGGAAAATATTGGTTGAATTAGAGCCTGAGTTTTTACATAAGTTTGGTGTTGCTTGAGGACAAGCAACATCATTAAGTTTGGGGTTGGGTTTCAAGTGTAAATAAAGAAATGGGTTGTAATGGGTTGATGTATCAACTGATTAAAAATTTGAAAAAGAAAAAGAAAAGGAATAGCTTGACAAACATTCTAGCATAACGAATTCGTCAAGAAACATTTAAGCACAAGTACAACAAATCATTATTGGGATTGGATTGATATCATACATTATACTTATGTATGAACTCATTCCTCAATCTTTGCTAGTTTCTTTGACTCTTTTAAGCTAGTACCCAAGTATTATATCCATCTTTACCTAAGCTATGTGACAACCCATAATAAGATCTCTTGATTTTTATGTGCATGTGAATAAACGATGGAGATGGAGAATATGGTTAAGCCTATGGTAGTGGGGCCTTGTTTTGGTGACATTGAGAGAAACATTCATCCCTAAACACTTAAACAAATGAGTGAAACACTTAATCTTATGAGGGGTTGCAAGTGGAATCTATGTTTTCTCATAAGAAAATGTTGCAACCATAGCTTTGATATCATTTTGGATCAAACTTTTTCATGCATTGATGTGACCTTAGAAATGTTTTAATCTATTTTAATTCCAATTTGAATTGTCTTTGAAAAAATCTTAAAATCTTGAATGATGTGAGTTAGATTGAAATGGCAAGGTAAAAAACACTTAATTGGAATGATATGACTTGTGTTGAAAAGTATCGTATCATGTGTTGAAACTTGAACTTTTATCTTCAGCTAATTGTTTCACTTGAGGACAAGCCACAATGCAAGTTTGGGGTTATGAGGAGAATCAAACATGAAACTTATTTGATGATATTTTTGAATAAATAATGAGATTTTAAAATATACATGAGCATAAATCATATGAAACTAAGTGAAATTTGAGTGTTCTCTAAAAATTATTAACAATATAGTCTTTTAGAACATAAAAGCTTGGAAAAAATAATGCATTCTACCATTTTTATGTTGGCAACGCAAACAAAAACACGTTGGATATGCATTCTGCAGAAGAACATGTATATATTAATAGTTCATTCCTTCACATGTAAATAGTTTGGATGGTTATAAAATGAAAATATCTTTCATTGTCTCTCTCTTGTGACTCTTGAAGTGTTGGGTCCATAAATTTGGGGAATCAAAGTACAAGTTTTAGTAAGCTTCATGGAGTTCTTTAAGATTTCTTCTCCTTCTCTTGTTTTCTTTGTTTTCAATATGTGTAACTAGTTTTTTCAATTAGGGACAGAGGAATCCTAATCCTAACCTTCTTGTAATCTGAATTGTTGCTTTTAATTTAAAGTTTATCTTTTATAAATTGATTATTCTTTTCTATTCTTAATGTCTCTATAAATTGGCCACTAGTAGTTTATTTTAGATTTCTATTCATAATTGGAAAATTGGAGTGTAGTTGGAATTGAGATTAGCAACATAGTTGGTGATACTCTAGGATAAAGATAAAAAATTATGAAGTCTTGAGAATTTGGAACTTAATGCTTGTTCTAATGTGGAATTTCTAAGGAATTAGGGTTTCTAATTTGGGGGAAGGGGTTATTGAGTCAATGAATTGAACTTCAACTATTTTAGTGAATTTGATCTTTAATTATACTTTTAAAACTTAAATTAGAGTGATAATTTAGGTTGCTTAGGTGAAGGTTTGGTGAACTCTATCCCCAATATTTTCATATATTGATTCTTTTATATTTATGGTGTGAATTGAATTTTAAATTTTGTGAATTGAATTCTAGATTTTTTTATAAAATAGTTACTTGATGGTTGTTATATGAAGTTTATTCTTGTTGTCCTAGTTCATTTTTGATTTTTACTTATTAGATATAGAATTTATAGTTGATAACTCATTTAGATTCATAAAATGTCAATTTTTCCATATTTTTACTCCAAATAGTAGAAATATTGGGAAAACAATACTTGAACCAAGTTCTTGTGGAAACGATACTCTCTCATGATTTACTCTTGAAACGATATGGTACACTTGCCATCATTTTTAACCAAGACCTTCTAAAATTTTGGTGTACCGTTCAACAAGGAGCATGCACCATAAATATATTGGGCCACATAACCTAATTTCCTTTGTTATATGAATATTAAATGAACCATAATGTCCAAAAAATATGGAGGAAAATATATCCCTAATCGAAACAAGATATCATAGCTTCATTTTCCAGCTCATCCAATTTCTAAGGGTCAATGTTATGCATTTACTATGCGTACAAAATTTTACCCACAAGCAAGTGCACCCGCCGGTGTAGAAAGGGATATTTAAAATCCTTAATATCGTTTGCGCAGAAACTATTTCAACAATCCTAAAGAACAATTAAATCCTAATTTTTGAGCTCACCAAGAAAGAGTTTGTTTATAAATATTTAAAATAAATATAAAAAGGAATCAAAATAAGAATAGGAAATTTAAAGGAAAAAGAACAGAGATATGAATTCAATTATGGAAAAACATGGGACTTTGGTTTCCCTTATACCTTTACCCAATTTCACCCTTACTCTCTTAAGAATGATTTAAAGTTAATTGTTAACCATTCGTTTTTATTCTATTACTATTCAATGATCATGCAATAGTAATATTCTTCCCTTAAGTTACTGCCCCCAATGATCATACAAGGTATAAAATTAAGAGAAGTAGAAAGAAAATTTGGACCTGTTAAACTAATAACCGATTAGAAATCATTGATTCCAATTGATCCTCCAAAATCCTTAGATTCATCTTGCAGCACCGTAGGGCTGATTGGGATGTCTCTTGCGTTATTAGGGTTGACGTGACATTTTCACACTAGATGCCTAATCTTTTTATACTGCTTAGGGCTGACATGGTATTGTCGCACTAGAGGCCTTATCTTTTTATACTCCTTTTATCCTCTATATGGTTCAAAACTTGCCTATTTTCATATTCTTTGCTTGTGAGACTGTTTCTGCAAAAAGAAGGGAAATTAGGTAGAATTACAATTAAATAATCATAGATTATATCATAATTATAACTAATTTCCCGCAGATAAATTAATAGAATGATGGTTTATCAGCCAACAACTTTGCTATATATAGAATTGAAAAAGAAGCACAACCTACTTATGGTGTGTTTAACATTTTTCACGAATAACCATTGGTATTAGTTGTTGTTACATCAAGACATGGCAATCATGGGATTTTAATTCAACTAACTTAAGATCTTTTATGGAGACAGGTATTTTTAAATTTAAAGAATAACCATGTGGAACCTTAATAACATGTAGAGATTGGAAAACACTATTTTCTATTATTTTGAAAATATATGACACGTTGGGGAAAAATATGTTCGCTTACCTATAAACTATGGATCTAAATCTTCTCTTATACCTACATAAATCAAGTCTAGTCAAGAATTTTCACCATTATGTCTTTCCTTGTATATTGAGGAATATTTCGATAAAATTGACACACATATTTTTCCATGTGCATCACATCAATATAGTGTTTTACATTGAGGTTTTACCAATATAGAAGATTAGATAAGATTGATATTTTCTTCCTATGTTTAACTTGGGGACCTTCATTTAAGTATTTCTAAAAATAACATTGTTGTTTTTCACTTGTTCCTACGCTTCTTGTCCAATTAAGGATTTTGGAGTAACTCCATTTTCTAGCAATCTATTAAAGGCTTTCCTTAATTTATGATATAAGTGATTATATTTAAGAAATATTCAATGGCTAAGGTAAGTTATCTTCTTTCCATGATGAAGTTGATGGTAATTTGTGCCTTCTTCACATATAGGACATGCTTTGTTCCCCTTAACATTAAATTTAAAACAAATTTTTGTATACTAGAAAATCATTAATAGTATAAAAGATCGCATAACACATATTGAAATATTCATTACCATACTCATTAAACACATTCATGCCTTCTCCTATAGCAATCATAAATCTTTAATCAAAGGAGCTAGATAGAAATTTATGTCGTTTCCTGGCTGCTGTAAGATTAAACTTATCATAAACAACATAATGTATTTATATTTTATGCACAATTGAGAAAGAAAGTTATACATTACCAAAAGAACTGACCATTGATATAACTATTATTCTATCATTTTATCTACAGAAATTTAGACATGATTACTAAATGATTTGCTATTGTTCACTTGTAATTTAGTCTAATTTCCCTTATTTCTACATGAATTATAACACAAGAAGAGATTTAGAAAATAGGTAAGTTTTTTTCAAAAACAAAATGATAAAAGGGCATAACAAAACAAGGAAGCAGAAAAGGACAAAAATGCCCATTCAACAGATCGAGCATGGTTGTGCAAACCTGAGACACGACCATGCTAGTGTGAACTTGCACCATTATGCAGGATGATGCAGCATACCCATGCCGAATGAAGAAGCATGGTTGTGCCAAATGATGAGAACGACCATGCCAAGAATGGGAATGCTAGCAATTGTTTCATGTCAACCCTAATAATGCAAGATGTGTCCTAGTTAGCCCTACAAAAATGTAGAAGACCAACATGATTGCATAAACTTGATCAAGGCTGCACAGATCGGAGCATGGCCCTGCCAGTGTAACGTTGCACGGTCATGCCAGAAAATAATGCCATCTCAGCCTTAAATGATGCAAGAGGCATTCTTGTCAGCTCTACAACACTGCATAAGACCTAGAGCGATTGCGATGGATACGAAGCAGTAGGTCAAGCCTGATCTACAATCCTTGAAATCCTAATCTTTTCCTATAAAAGGAAGTCTCTCCCACACCATTCTACACACTCCTCTCCTATTGGGTAGAAATCCTCTTTAGAACGTAAAGTACACTTCTCTCTTAGCTTTTGGGCGCAACCTTACCTTTCCTCGATCTCCCATCTTTTGGCCTCTCCATTTTCAATTCTTCCTCTCGCATCCTCTTGTAGGATCTTGGCAAGAGGAATCGCCTCAAGGTGTAGGTTGCAAAGTTGATTGTCAACATTTAAGTTTTGCATCTCTTATCTTAGGATTTGATTATGGATATTTTTAGATTATTTTTCATGAAGTTTCACTAATACCTAATTCATGGGTCTATGGAAAACCTTTTGAGGTAAATTGCTAGAATCCTATTTCCCTTGATATTTTGGGAATGATTATCTATTTTTCACAATTATGTTATCTTGTTATGCTTAATGCATTAATAAGATGTATCTTGTAACACCCATAATTTCTCATAATAGACTTTCTAGGTTATAAATACCCTTTAATAAGAAATAAAGTAGAGATAGAAAAAGTTAGAGATATTAGAAACTTTTTAGCAAATGATGAAAATGTCCTTGCACTAGGATAACCCAAATAATGTGCAAGAAAATCCTAAAACAAAGGTTAAAATAAATTCTAAAGAATTATAATACACTAAGGATGATTGAAAAGTCATAAAAAAAAGAATAAGAACAAATATAGGATGAAAATACCATTAGAAAACTCTATAAATGCCCAAAACTCCTTTAGAAAGCTGTGTCTTCCACTAAGGCTAAACTATTACTAGAAAAATGGAAAATGACATTAAAATGACCTAGGAATGAACCGATAAGTGTTAGAAACATCAGAGGAACAATTTGGGAACCTCTTAGGAAATACTGAGAAAAGTTACCAAAATGCCCCTAGAAGGTCTGAAGGGCAAGAAAATACGAAGAAGTAGATGCTAGAAAGTGGGTCCCACTTATGGAGCACGTAATTGTATGTGAAAAATTAGGTGGTGACTCACACCATGAGTTATCAATTCAATTATTTCATATAAGAAAAAATAATACATATGAGAGATAAAATTAACCATGGTTAAAGTAAATTAACTTTATTTAATTAAAATTAACCCTTCTTAAGATAGATTAATCTTGATTAATGAAAAATTCAGAAAAATGAACATTAATCTAATCCTAAAATTATAATTTCTTACATTTACATTTATTTTAGAAAATGAAAATTACATGCAAATGTGTCAAAATATCCTTAAGTGGAAAATTAATTCCTAAATTACCCTTAAGGGGTCAAATTCTATTTTGGCTTTGGGAGGGCTCATTTGCTTCATTGAAAATCATCTTCTAATACTTAGACAAATCTTATAAACTCTCTCTAAACTTAAATTACTCCTAAAAACCATAGAGTCCCACCATTTCTACTAAGAGATCTTGTTGGACCACCAAGGAAGAGCAATAGAAGCCATATAAGACCCACCAAACCCATCAAAAAAGTCTTCAACAAGTAGGATTTTACCTTATATTTTTCTAAGCTTTAAATCTTGTATTTATGGTTTGATTTTCTTCTTCTTAGTGGATCTCTTTCTAAGATCTATGGATCCCTTTACGTTTGAACTTATTGGAACTCAAATATTCCCTTGATGGTTAAATATTATCATCATAAATTTTTAGTGAATTTTGGAAGCTAAAGAGAAGTTTTGATGGATTAAAGTGGTTCTAGCAACCTTAAAAGAAATTTAATCGGTTAAAATTTCTTAAAAATCAATTTTGATGACTTGGGGGAGATTTGAGTGTTTAAGAGAAAAGTTTTTAAGTGCTTTGTCGTACCATAATTACAACGAGACAACGAACTTGCTAAAATTTTTGGAAAGAATTTAATTGATTAAGTGGAGCCGCCAACAAATTTTATTTTAAGGGAAAACATTTGGAAAAACCCTAACTTGAGGAAGAAATTCTAGGTCCGGGAGTCGGTTACACACAGGGAAGGTGTTAGGCACCCTGTTCGCCCTTTCCGAAGAACGGTACCCTTAAATTGAGTGTGTGATTTTGATATTTTTGAAAACTATTTGATCCTTTTAAGTAGAATAGAAATAAATAGATAGATTAGGAAAAATAGACTGACAAGACTTGATCTTGCTCATATGTATTCCTTGGTGCAATGGAAAATTCAAGGCTACATAGTTCTGGTTGAAGAGACTTGATCTCTTGGAAAATAGAAGAAGCGATTTTAGGAAAAGTTGATTTTGAATGGAGTTAGTTAAAATAGATTAAAATTATGTGGTTGCATAACTCAAACCGTTGTAAGTCATTTTTGAGTTTGCATAAATTAGAACACGAAACAACAAAGGAGACTGCTTGTCCGCATTAGAATCTGTTGTTTGAATTTTTGAAGTAAAACAGATGTTTAGAATAATAATAAAAAATAGAGATTTGTTGGGAAGATGTCCGCGTAAAGTTCAAACCGTCGTAAGCCGCATGTGAACCCGCATGAATTTGAATACAGAACAACAGAGAAGGCTTCCTGCTCGTATTAGAATCCGTTTAGATGAAATTCCAAAAAGAATGGAGGTTTTGAATAAAAACAGAGATTTTTTGGAAAGATGTCCGTGCAAAGTTCGAACAGTCGTAAGCCACGTGTGAACCCGCATGTACTCAAATAAAAAATAGCAGAGAAGGCTGCTTGCACATATTAGAATCCGTTTAGATGAATTTCCAAGAAAGAAAGGAGGTTTTCAATAAAAACAGAGATTTGTTGGAAAGACTTCCATGCAAAGATCAAACCGTCGTAAGCCGCATGTGAACCCACACGAATTCAAATATGCAACAGCAGAGAAAACTGTCTGCTTGTATTTAAAATAAAATAAAAAAAGGAATTCATTTTGAATGAAAAATAATTGGGCTTGATTTCATTTTAAGGAAATGGAATTGATTTCAAATTAAATAAAAAAAAGAATTGGGCTTGACCATATTTAAGAAAAATAAATTTGATTTTTTTTAAAATAAAAAAGAAATTGGGCTTGACCCAATATAAGAAAATGAATTTGGACTTAATTTAAATTATTAATGTTTCTCGTTTAAATATTTGGTTTGATTTTAGAAGGGACCAATTAGAGGGCAGCATAGTGTGGCCCAATTCATAATCATTATGGCCACCCCATTGGAGAAGCAGTTGGGCGGCCCAATGGAACAATTTTACGAATGAGGCCCGTTGTGTTGTACACCAAGGCCCAATGAGGAAGCTGATCTGTATTTGAAAGTGGCACTACATTGCCCATTGTTGATCCAACCAGTACCATCCCCATTAGCATGGAAGTGATCCAATCATAATAACTTTGTGACTCCATTTAATCCAAACCCAAATACCAGAACAAGTTCCAGCTATGAGCCCACTAAAAATGGTACCTATTAAAAGGACAACACTTATTAAAAAACGAACAAGAGTCTCCACAAGATGGAAAAGGAAATCTACACACTTGAGCAAGCACTCATTGCAATCTTTGATCGAAATCCACGTATCACCCACCGTAGCGTCCTAACAACACTAGTAAATAATGAGCCATAACAAATGCTACCAAAAGATGTTGTTAGAGCATGCTGTAGAGATTTGTTCAAGGAGTTAGCAGTTATTGAAGTTGCATCTCTACTGCCATGAAAAAGAACAAGAAACACCATCCCAGACCCTATAACATGTACAGTATCATCGAGCACTGCACGTCCAAAATAAGCTTACAGAGAGAACCACAAGAAGCCACCAGCGTCCACCATCACCCATGCTTGAAGCTACAACACTTGCTGCTCCAAATGACCATAAGGCCATCCATAAAGCTCAAGAAGCATAAATGCACATGCCTACTATATTATAGAAATTAATTCGATATCAGTAGCAAAGCTATGCATGATTTGAGGACCTTGAAATTTAGGATTCAAATGTAAGCAAAAGAAGCATAACATCAACGAAGTTATCTCTAGAATCGATTCATTAGTCCTTGGAGCCAAATGAGATAAGATTGCAATGAGCCAAAGGCCTTTAACTTAGCATTGTAAACCAAAGTTTGCATCTAAAAACATGGAGATAACTTCATTTTATTTATGACATTTCTCCTTAATAGAGTAAACTTCTTCTCACTCATAGTATACATTCAAGCCATACAGAAGACCAAAACATGTACTCAAAGGAGACTTGACAATCAAGTAAAGAAGAAGTAAGCATAGGGAATCTAACTTGGATAGAGCTTTCTTTTTGCAAAGGTGGAATTGGAATCTTTCTTGAATGAGGCTCCTCTTGGAGAGAAATGATTCTTCCTCTTCTTCCAGTTAGCAATGGAGTGAGTTCTATGCTCCCATCTCCAATTAAGATTGGGGAAGGATTTTGGAAAACCACCTAGAGAGAGCTCTGATTTTTTCAAAAATAAGAAAAAGCCCCTCCTCTCTATTCCTTTTTCATATTTATATGCCCCTTGAAAGCCAACAACTCCTTCCCCCACTTTTCTTTCTTCAAATTTTCGTAGGTTTTTTTTTTTCAGTTTTTTCATTTTTTTTTCAATGTTTTTTTCCAGTTTTTTCATTTTCTCATATTTTTTAGCTTTTCCATTTTTATTTTTTGTTTTTGTTTTTTTATTTTTATTCTTATTTATTTAATATTTTTAGTTTTTTTTCCTTTTTTTCTTTCTTCTTTCCTTTAATTAAATATACCTAAGTATTGTTTATTTACCAATTTTATTTTTTATTTATTTAGTTTTTTTAATGGAGTCTAGGAGATAATTGAGTGTTTACAGTTTCCCCTCTTTACTCATTTTCTTACCTGATAATATGAGAAATAATTTTCTATATTATCATGGTAGGAGATGAGTAAAGATGTGAATAAATTATGTCCGAGATAAAGATAAAAACTGACATGAATGCGAGCCTTATTGGAAAGGTTTGAAGATGTTTGGAAGATATGGGAGTTGAAGGATGCTTCAAGACTTCCATGAAGGTCCTATGTTCGAAAGAAACTTATGAGTGCTTGTAAAGATAAATTGGAGGATGGCAATTCAAATATGGGAATTTTGAATGAGCTTTGCAAGCTTTGTGTAATGAGTTGACGGAGTTTTAAATATGCAAGGCCTAATATGATAGGCCAAAATGTAGAAATTGAAATGTAGAGCTTAATTAGGCTAAAGGAATGGAGAAGAATGACCTGTTAAGACAGACTAAGTAAGCTGGAAAAGACCTGTCAAGACAAGTAAAGCCAAAAGGGCCTGTTAAGTCAGACAGAGCGAAGTGAAAAAGACCTGATAAGATAGGAATGGAAAAGAATGGCCTATTAAGACAGACCAAGTGAAATGAATAAGACTTATTAAGATAGGAATGAAGGAGAATAGCTTGTTAAGACAGGCAAAGCAAAATGGAAAAGACTCGTTAAGACAGGCGAGGGTGCAAAAATTTAAGCGTGCTGGGGATATCCTGTTGTTGATAGGAAAAATGTAAGCCTGTTAAGATAGGCGGACAAAATTTAAACATACGGATGATGCCCTGTTGTTGACAGGAAAAATGCAGACTTGTTAATACAAGTAAAATGCAGGTGGTGTCCTGTTGTTGACAAGAAAAATGCAAGCCTGTTAAGATAGGCAAACAAAATTTAAACGTGCAGATGGGGTCCTGTTGTAGACAAAAAAAATGCAAACCTGTTAAAAAAGGTAAAATGAAAATGATGTCCTGTTGTTGATAGAAAAAATGCAAACCTATTAAGACAGGCAATATGCAAATGATGCAAACTTGTTAAGACAAGCAATATGTAGATGATGTCCCGTTGTTGATAGGAAAAATGCAAGCCTGTTAAGACAGGAGGACAGAAATTAAATGTGTTGATCATGTCCCGTTGTTGACAAAAAACATGCAAGCCTGTTAAGACAGGTGGACATAAACTAAACATGCTGATGATGTCCTGTTGTTGACAGGAAAAATGCAAGCCTGTTAAGACAGGCAGATAGAATTTAAACGAGCAGATGATGCCCTATTGTTGATAGGAAAAATACAAGCCTGTTAAGATAGGAAATATGTAGATGATGTCCTTGTTGTTGACAGGAAAAATGCAGACATGTTAAGATAGGTAAAATGCAAACGATGTCTTGTTGTTGATAGGAAAAATGCAAGCCTGTTAAGACAGGCAGAAAGAATTTAAACATGCAGATGATGTCTTGTTGTTAACAGAAAAAATGCAAGCCTGTTAACATAGACGGATAGAATTTAAATGTGCTGATGTCCTGTTGTTGATAGGAAAAATGCAGGCTTGTTAAGACAAGAAATATGAAGATGATGTCCTGTTGTTGACATAAAAAATGCAGACCTGTTAAGACAGGTAAAATGCAAATGAGGTCCTATTGTTAACATAAAAAATGCTAGCCTGTTAAGACAGGCAGATAGAATTTAAACATGCAGATGAGGTCCTGTTGTTGACAGGAAAAATGCAGACCTGTTAAGACAGGTAAAATGCATATGAGGTCCTGTTGTTGATAGAAATAATGCAAGCCTGTTAAGACAGGCAGACAAAATTTAAACGTGCAAATGAGGTATTATTGTTGACAGGAAAAAATGTAAACCTGTTAAGACAGGTAAAATGTAGATGAGGTTCTGTTGTTGACAGGAAAAATGCACGTCTGTTTAAGACAGGAAAAGCAGAAATGGCCTGTTCAAACAGGAAAAGTGAAACGACCTGTTAATATAGGCAAAGTGAAATGAAAAAGACTAGTTAAGATAGGAAAAATGGAAATGGCCTGTTAAGACAAGCAAAGTGAAGTGGCCTGTTAAGACAGACAAAGTGAAATGGAAATGACCTGTTCAGATAGGTAAAGCAGAAATGGCCTATTAAGACAGATGAAAAGAATGAAAAATACCTGTTAAGATAGGCAATGCAAAAGTGAAATGAAAAGAGACCTATTTAGACATGTAACGTAGAAGTGGCCTGTTAAGACAGGCAATGAAAGATGGCCTGTCAAGACAAGTGAAGTAAAATGAAAAAGACCTGTTACGAAGGGAATGGAAAAGAATGGCTTGTTAAGATAGGCATAGTGAAATGAAATGAAATGACCTGTTAAGACAAGAAAAGTAGAAATGGCCTATTCAGATAGGTGAGAAAAATGAAAAATACTTGTTAAGATAAGCAATGCAAAAATGAAATGAAAAGAGACTTGTTAAGACAGGTAACGTAGAAGTGGCCTGTTAAGACAGACAAAGAAAAATGAAAAAGACCTGTTGCGACAGGAATGGAAAAGAATGGCCTTTTAAGACAGCCAAAGTGAAATGAAATAAAAATGACCTGTTAAGACAGACAAAGCAGAAATGGCTTGTTAAGATAGGCAAGAAAAATAAAAAAAATACCTATTAAGACAGGCAATGCAAAAATGAAATGAAAAGAGACCTATTAAGACAAGTAATGTAGAGGTGGCCTATTAAGACAGGAAAAAATGAAAAAGACCCGTTAAGATAGGCAAAGCAGAAATGGTCTGTTAAGATAGGCAAAGTGAAGTGGAAAAGACCTGTTAAGACAAGCAAAACAAAAATGGCATGTTAAGACAAACAAAGTGAAATGAAATAGACCTGTTAAGACAGGTAAAACAGAAATGGTCTATTAAGACAGGCAAAGTGGAATACAAGATGACCTCTTAAGACAGGCAAGAAAGGATGACTTATTAAGACAGGCAAGGAAAAAATGGCTTATTAAGACCGAAAAAGGAAAGAATGGTCTGTTAAGACAAGTAATTTGAAAAAAAAAAGAACCTGTTAAGACAGGAAAAGGAACGAATGGCCTATTGAGACAGGCAAAGTGAAATGGAAAGAACCTGTTAAGACAGGTGTAAACACCCAATTCTGTCTGAGGCCCCCCAGTTGTTAAATTAACTAGCAAACAAATCATAATTTAAGTAATAAGTGAAAATCATATAAATAAACAGAAAAACGAAAAACAAATACAGAAAGGTAGATGAACAGAAGAAAATACCAAAATAGGAAGAAATAAATAAAGCTAATTAAATAAAGGCTAAAATTAAATAAAAAGGCCAAAGAATAAAGATGATAAAACCAAAATATAAATAATGAAAAGGAAATAGGATAAAATAAGGAAAAAAGGAATGAAAAGTGAGAAGAATAACAAAATAATAAACCAAAGGGGAGAAAAAAGAGAGAGAAAAAAGAAAATTGAAAAAAAAAGTTAATAATAAAAAATAATAATAATAAAAATAAAAATAAAAATAAAAAAGGGAAAGAAAGAAAAATGCAGAAAGACAAATAGAAAGTAGAAATAAGCCAAAAAAAAACAAAAGAAAACGAAAAATGGAAAAGATGAAAAATAATAAACAAAAACAAATGAATAAATAAATGAAAAATAAAGAAAAAATGGAATATATATGTAATACAAAGAAATAGAAATAAAATATGAAAGGAAGAGCGAAAATAATGAAAAGTTTTGCTATAAAAGGGCTCAAAGGCATCCTCATTGGGGGCTTTTGGATTTTTTTCACTTTTGAAAAGGCGGAAGAGCTAGGAAAATCTCTCTCAATTCTAGGGATCCTTGTTTTCTCTTTGGAGACTTTTAGAGCTTCTTTCGATTTAGTCGTGGTTCCTCACACCAGGAGTGGTAGATTCGGCGTTCGTTGATTTCCCTTACTAAGGTCGGTTTTCTTCTCACTTTCATCTGGTTGTGTTACTGAAACTACTTCATCTCTGTTAATGCTCACTACAATTGCATGTGAATGAAATTAAATTGCTAGTTACAGTGTTGAAATCGTCACAATTCCACTTGACACTTGTTCCTTTCACTCGCTGAAAATGAAATGGATCTCATCTTTCTTAATGCTCACCATAATTGCATGTGATTGAAATTAAATTGCTAAACATAGTGTTGAAATCGTCACAATTCCATGTGATGCTTGTTCGTTTCACATGCTGAAAATGAAGTGGATCTCGTCTCTGTTAGTGCTTGCCATAATTGCATGTGAATGAAATTAAATTGCTGTGAAATCACCACAATTCCAATTGATGCTTGCTCATTTCTACTCATGGAAAGTGAAACGGAATAGGTGATCAGAGTGTGGATTTGTGTGCTAAATTTGTCACCCTTTGAGCTTGCTCCGATTATGTACAAACAGAATGAAACCAAATTTCTGGAAGAAGTTGTAATCTGAGCACCAAAGTTGTCTCTGAAGATTTGCGTTAATTATCTATAAAAAGAGATAAGAGTCAATGAGTGACAAAAGAAGTAATTAAGGATCTCAGCTCCAGAATTACTGATTTGGGAGGCCAAGAGCGCAGGCGTTTGTCATTGTGTCAATGTCTCTGCTGTGTTGCAAAACGGGAAGCCCTACAATGGGTGATAAGCGATCAAATAAACTGAAGGAATGAACGAACGATTAATCTCAAGGAACGAACCCAGTGATTCAATAATTCACGTTTGAAATTATGGGATCAGCCACCGTCTGGAGCTAGGTTTTGTTTCCTCTAAGCTCATCTGGATGAGATCACACTTGAGCTTTATGGTCGTAATTACTGGAGAGTTATACTAAGTTAGACCCTGTACGCATTTTAGGAGGGCATTACCGGATTAGTCATAGGTGTATCTAACCAACTATCCACTCCTTGACGATCGGGGCTGGGTTAGGATCCTTTCCCTTCACTCAAAACAGCCTTAAGTGGACCTCCTCAACCACATCACTGAAACCAGAAGGAAACTGGCTTGCACAAAACCGTTACAACCTGGGGTACCTTCAATCAAACTCTTGCATAGGTCCAATACCCCTTCACACTCAATAATGAAGTTGTTGTTGAAGCCATTTGATCAGCACTGTTGGCGTTACAGCAAACCACTTTTGTTTGGTACGATGGCCAATAATATTAGGAAGAACATAGAAGCAAGGCTTGCACTTGTAATAGCCAGCTAACCATAAGATAATCAGTAACATACCTAGCCATGAGAGAGAGGGCATGATGGGCACATGGAGGGCGGTTTGTAGGACTCTAGCATCTGTTAGGGCATCGATTTAATCAGCTATACTATTGCAGTACCTAGCAGTTGAGAAAAAAACCAACAGGACCAGGGTCGGAATGTTAAGACGAACCACGAGAAGACCTGGATAAGCTGCTACTGATAGAGCAGAGGTTCGGTGCCTCCAGTTCTAGAAACCATATGGTTTGTTCGCTCCAATCCCCCCAACGAGCCGTCAGATAGATGCTTGGTAGAAGCCCCTCGATGGTATTAATGGCGACCCAAGACCTAGCAAGTGCTCCAGGGTCTCGTGCAAATCCTTGAGTGGCTGGAAGGTGGGAGGGGGCGTAAAGCTGAGGTGAGGTTGTCTAGTCATTGAGGCTTCGGAACAGGGAATGGATGGCTATAGGAAGCATGTGCACCCATGAGTTTGCTAGGTTCAGAGGGAGAAGAACGAAGCCAAAGACGGATTCGGAATCCGAGGCCATGTAGTGTCGTGTATCTTGGATTTTTCGTAAGAGCAACAGTGGGGATTCAGCTTCAGGTACATTAAATGAAAGGGATAAAGTGTAGACCCATATGCTCGAGCCATGCAAACATAGGAGCCGCTTGTAGCCAACAAGGAGCCATGCTTTTAGAGTTGAAGCAGCCATGAAGCCAAGCCTAAGCCACTGCCAAAGCTTGAGCCAAACCCCATCATTACAATCAGGTCCTCCCACTTCCCCTATTTACAGATCGACCCTTCCACTTTCCATAATTGTAATTTCACCCCAAATTTCTCATAATTGCAGATCCACCCCCTGACTTTCCATAATTGTGACTTGACCCCCAAACTTTCCATAATTATACTTTAACCTCCCAAACTCCTCTGAATTGCAAATCGACCCCCAAACTTCTCACAATTGCAAATTGACCCCCAAACTTCTAATAATTACAAATTGACCCCAGATTTTCCATAATTCTAATTTTACCCCGAAATTCTCTATAATTCTAATTTAACTCCATACTTCCCATACTCCTAATTAAACTCCTGTGCTTCCCTAAATTTCAAACAAAATTTTCTTTCTCTTCAAAAATCAAATCCTTTGTCCAATATCCAAACTAAATTCTCCTTTTCGACTCTTTTCTTCAAATAAAATTAAATCAAACTTTGAGTTTAATCCCCCTCCTCTCAAATTTCCAAATCAACTTCGAATGGTTTTCCTCAAAATTATCAAGTCTGAGTCAAGTTCATTCTTGATCAAGTCAAGGTTCATTCCCTAAAACTCAAAATCAAATTCACTTCAAAACAAATTCCTTTTTCATATCAAGTCATTCCTTTTATTATCTTTATTATATTAAAAAATAGAGTTCTTTTTCAAATGTTTTGGGATCTTCGGTCTCACACAACGGACTCTAAACGGGGAACTGGCGGTTCACATGCTGTTCGACATCTAGTAGTTTGTATGGGCCCCCGTGCTGCCTTAGCCGCCTCAGACCTTGTGCATGAGTGGACTAAAGGTCCTTTCAAAAATAGTTCTTTTTCAAATGTTTTGGTATCTTCGGTCTCACGCAACGGGCTCTAAACGGGGAACTGGCGCTTCACCTACTATTCGACGTTTAGTAATTCGTATGGGCCTCTGTGCTACCTTAGCCGCCTCGGACCTTGTGCATGAATGGACTAAGGGTCCTTTTTAAAAATAAAGTTCTTTTTCAAGTGTTTTGGGTTCTTCGGTCTCACGCAACGGACTCTAAACGGGGAACTAGCGGTTCACCTGCTGTTCGACGTTTAGTAGCTCGTATGGGCCCCCATACTGCCTTAGCCGCCTCGGACCTTGTGCATGTGTGGAGTAAAGGTCCTTTTCAAAAATAAATTTCTTTTTCAAATGTTTTGGGATCTTCGGTCTCACGCAACGAGCTCTAAATGGGGAACTGGTGGTCCACTTGCTGTTCATCATTTAGTAGTTCGTATAGGCCCCCGTCCTGCCTTAGCCTCCTCGGACCTTGTGCATGAGTGGACTAAAGGTTTCTCCAAAAAATGAAAATCTTTTCAAAATATCATATTTCCCTTAAACATCTCTGAAGGTCAAGTATTCACAAACTAGAACTACGTAAGCCTTGAGTTCCCTATTGCACCGGGGAATACGTAGGAGCAGGATCAAGTCGTGTCAGGCTAACCTCCATCAAGTTAATTTATTTCCATGCTAATTAAGCGATCAAACTATTTTCAAATAATCACACACTCAGTCTAAGGGTACTGTTCCTCGGAACAGGCGAGTGGGGTGCCTAACACCTTCCCTACTCGTACCCGACTCCCAAACTTCGAATCTCATCCTCGAGTCAGGATTTTTTCCAAATCTTTTTCCCTTGAATAAAAATTTGGTGGCGGCTCCACGTAATCCAAATAAAATTCTATTAAAATTTTAGCGAGTTCGTCATCTCGTCGGAATTACGGTTGTGACAACAGGCAAAGGAGAAAAATGGTCTATTAAGAAAGGAAAAATGAAATTATAACTAGAAGGAATGGCCTGTTGAGAAAAGAAAACAAAGAGGGAGAAGACCTACAATAACTAGAAGGGATAGCCCGTTAAGACAGGTGAAGAAAGATGGACTATTAAGACAAGCAAGGAAAGATGGCAGTGGTGACCTATTAAGACAGGCAAGCAAAGTTCTGTTTAAGACAAGAATAGAAGTGGTGACCTATTAGGATAGGTATCGCAACTGTAATCATGACGAGCCGACGAACTCGCTAAATATTTTTAAAAATAATTTTATCAATATGTGTAGAGTTGCCATCAAATTTTTATTTAAGGGAAAAAGTTTGGAAAAACCCTAACTTGAGGATAAGATTCTAAGTTCAGGAGTCGGTTACGAGTGGGGAAGGTGTTAGGCACCCCACTCGCCCATTCCGGAGAACGGTACCCTTAAACTGAGTGCGTGTTTATTTGAAAATTGTTTGATCCCTTTAATTAGAGTGAAAATAAATAGATTGATGGAAGATAGCCTGACAGGACTTAATCTTGCTCCTACGTATTCCCCAGTGCAATGGGAAACTCAAGGCTTACGTAGTTCTGGTTTGAAGGCTTAACCTTCGGAGAAGCTTGAAAAGGAGTATTCGAAAATGAATAGAGTGTTTTGAAAATATCTTAAGGAGAATCCTTAGTCCACATATGCACAGGATCCAAAACAACTACGGCTGCACTGGAATCCATACGAATCCCTAAGCATCGAACAACAGAAAAAGCTACCAGTTTGTGCTTAGGGTTCATCACATGAGACTTAGGGATTCTAAAATGAAGTTTTTATTGAAATTATTTACAAAAGGATTCTTAGTCCACATATGCATAGGGTCCAAGACAACTATGGTTTCACTGGGACCCATATAAATTCCTAAACACAGAACAATAGAAAAAGCTACCAGTTCGTGCCTAGGGTTCATTGCATGAGACCTAGAATTGATGAATTAAATTTGAAAATGACAAGAAAAAATGATTGGATTTGATTAGAAAATGAACTTGATTTTGAAATGAATTTGATTTGAATTTAAGGAATTTAAACTTGATTTTAACTGAAATTGATTTGAAATTAACTTGACTTAAAACTTGAGAATTTGAACTTGATTTAATTTGGATATGAGAAAAGGAATTGGATTTGTTTTGGAAACTTGAGAGAGTTAAATAATTGAACTTGAGTTAGGCTTAAGAAAAGGAATTGAATTTGATTGGAAAATGAATTTGTTTTTATTTGAAGTGGATTTTGGGCTTAATTTAATTGGATTGAGTTAATTTTTTAGGAATTAAATTTGAGTTAATTGGTACTTAGTTTTGAGTTTGAAAAGAGAGAAAAGAAAAATGAGAAAAAAAAGGAAAAGAATTGGTCCCAAGGGGGTTCGAACTTGTGATTCGGAAACCGTGGAGTAGCCAACTTACCACTTAAGCTAGGATTTTGTTTTGCTTCTTCAGCGCTCTTAATTATATTTACATACTTGGGTAGGTTTACAATCTGCATGTGCCTTACCTGAGAATCGTTGCATGGGACCCTCGTTTCCCAAATTTTGGCCATGCTGTTGGTATCTTCCTTTGGGGCATTTTTATTCCCATACACCTGATCACATGCTGATGGGCCTCCAAGTAGAAAAGTATGGGTATGGTCTGTGGGGCTCATTTATATAATTAGAATTGCACCCAGTCAAGGGAAGAGTTTCTCCCGTTCTATACCTTTGAGATTCATAGTTACTACTGCCCTCTAATGGAAAAAGTCATAGATATTAAGGGACTGCCTTTATGAACCAAAAGATGGAAGGTTTTCCTTGTTTGGTTAATGACGCTGTTCGCTCGTCCCTTCCCTTTAGATCATCACTTCAGGTATCTCTGCTAGGAAGTGACAAGTAAGGATCGGATGCTAGGCCCTTCCCTTAGAGCTCAAACGCTTCCATCACTCATCCTGAGTACAACATATGGATCTGACCAACAAGGTGTGGTGGACACATTCTCACATCGTGGATCACTATACACTAACTGTGGTCAAAACTTGATGGTTGTGATCAACTTTACAAGGCATTACTACATAAAAGAGTGGGGTTTGACGAACTGGCCTACATCTAACCAACATCAGACCTTACTTTTGGCTCAAATCTAAGATCAACTGGTCAGTCTTGACGAGCATCCACTCGATCATTCTTGTCGTGGTCAATGCCTTCATTTTTGGCACATCTATAAGCACTGATTGCAAATGTACCTCATTCACCTATATATCCCACTTCAAAAGCCAACAAAGACCCAAATATATGTAGCCTAGCGTGTTGTCAAGCTCCTTTTCAACTCTGTCATATCCAAGAGTACACGGGATCCACTATATAGGACTTTAAAGTCTAATGTCAAGGGACCTATAGAGCATTCTCGCCCATTATTCAAAGGAACGAGTGCTTCAACGTGAATTTACGTGGAAAGTATGCATGCATGTACCTCGTTTTTCGTCAAAACTCAAAGTTGGCCTTTTCCTTTGGTTGCTTACCGCCTGGAACTTGTATTCTAAACGATGGTTTCACCTACGAGGTAGCATTTGAAGCGTGATCTCTACCAAGGAACGTGAGCTCCATTCCGATTATTGTTACTCAGCTTGAGCCATCAGGTTTACCGGGAATTCGAGATTCATTCTATGGTTCAAGAAATGAATATGTCGCCCCCTTTTTTGATTTTGCATTCGCCTGATGGATGCGTGACTACATGCATCATACCTCACAAAGCATGTTAGCAGACCGTGAGTTAATGGAACAAACCCGTCATTGGTAATGATGTACTTACTCAGGTACGATAAATAAGGCAGGGTCTTGGGCTCTTGTGAGGATTGCATGACCTCTGCATGGTACATCACTGCACCTACGAGCTGAAGTCTTGAGAGAAAATGTCCAGGCTTTATTACGCAACTAACCATAATGTTCCAATTTGCTTGATCAATCGATTTCATCATTCACCATGGAATGTTTGGAGTTGAATTCCTGGATGTCCAAACTATGTGCATGCCCTTGTTCATCTACCAACGGGTTTTGACGACATCAACCACACCCTTTGAACAACATGCATGATCTTCATGGGTAATGATATCACTTCTCGATCCATAAATAGAAAGACACCATGACTAGTACCCATCCAAACTCTGTAATTACTTAGGATAGATGGTCAATGAGACAGTAGCCTTGGTGATGACAATCAATGGTATCATTATCACCCTGAATCTAGGCGGCCAAGTCTATATCAAACTTGTCTTGGTAGAAAATCCTAAGGGCTTAATGAATTAAAGCCACAAGCTTCATAACCTACACTAGCTCAAATCTTGCAAATTAACTGGGGTAAAGCCTTTGCCGTTACAATGACTGAGTTATCTGCTTAAGTGACTAGATGTGCTACAATCATGGTGCCAAGACTCCATAAAGCTAAGGGACCTAAGCCCATTTTCAAGGCATGGGTGACATCAGGTATAACAGTGTTCTATTGGTCCTTCTTGGAACATTCATAAAAAACTCCCATATAGCCATTAGTTTGGACAACATTCAAGTTTATAAGCATCGAAAAGCTCAAACCACAAGTTTTGTGCTAATATCTTAAGTTTGTAAAAGATTTCTACGTACCTGTATGGGGTCCTTGCCGAGGGCGCGTTGAGATTTCTTTTGCAAAGTCTCTGAAGAATTCTCCCCCTAATCCAACATGATGCGTACCTGTCTTTCCTCTGGTGCAGCGTTGTTCTTCAAAGCCACAGGAACTCGTCCTCCATCAGTGGCTACCCAAGAGCCTTTTTAGTAGAGAATCCGACATTGACCTCCCAGAATGCATCCATCCATGGCTTAACCTTGGGCGATTCAGAAAACCATAGAACTTTCAGGTACCTCCCTGTGGATGCCAAAGACCCCCAAAAACCTTTTCCCATAAGAGCTCTTACGGAGAAAAAGAAGCAGCCCCCTCCCTTTTCTTCATGCCTCCATTTTATTTATTATCTTTCTGTTTTTAGTTTTTGTTTTTTTTTCTCCTTTTCATTATTTTTCCATTTTTTCTGTTTTAATTTCACTTCCTTCTGTTTTTAATTTTGCTGTGTTTTTTTATTCTTCTTACTCTTTTTTTATTAGTTTTGTTTTTATTTTTGATATATTTTTTTTCTTTTTTCCATTTTTCAATTTATTCCTATTTTTATATTATTCTTATTTTTTTATTGTTTCCAGTTTTACATCTATTTATTTATTTTATTTTTATTTTTTTATTATTCTTTTTATTTTCTGTTTGATGCTTTTTTATTGTTTTTTCCAATTTTATTCTTCTATTTTCAATTTTTTAGTTTCATTCTTATTATTTACTTTATTTTATTATTTTTGTTATTTATTGTTTCAATTTTTGTAATTTTTATTTGTTCTGTTTTTTTTGTTTATTTATTTTTCATTTATTTTTATTTTTATTATTTAAATTATTATTATTTACTAATTAATTTTAAAAATGGGGGCCTTGGACATAATTGAGTGTTTACAACAGGCAAGAGGTGTACAGAAGGCCTGTTAAGACAAGGACTGGGAGAGATGATCTGTAAAGATAAGTGAGATGAATTGGAAAAGGCACGGTAACAATCTGGAGAGTGATATAAGGGTGTTAACCACTTCTTTTCCAGGACAATGTGTCCTGAAAGTGCAAGTAGATCTGATGGTTAAAATATAGACTCCTTTGTCAGATGTTTTGAGCAATTGATTTTGAAAATTATTTATCTTGAATTAATTTAATAATTTGCTGATTTTGTCTCAAGTTTGAAAATTTTTAAGCAATTGGTAATTACTTTTTCTTGAAGAAATTTGGGCAAAAATTTTTCCCCAGTTTTGAAGGTTTTCGGCAATGAAGGAATGCCTCAATTTGAACAATTTTTCCCCATTTTTGAAGATTTTTGGGTAATTGCCAACTACCACCCTTTGAGGTTATTTGGGCGAAAATCATTGCCCTAGTTTTAAAGATTTTTTTAGCAATTGAGGATTGCCCCAATTTGAATTTTTTTGGGAAAACATTTTCCCCAGTTTGAACTTTGATTTTTTTTTTCAGAAATTGGGGATTGCCCCAATTTGAATGTCTCTGGGCAAACATTTACCTCAGTTTGAATTTTGATTTTGCAAAAAATCGGGGATTGCCCTAATTTGAATTTTTTTGGGCAAACTTTTTCCCCAGTTTAATTTTGATATTTTGAAAATCGGGGATTGCCCCAATTTGAATTGTTCTAAGCAAACGTTTTCCCCAGTTTGAACTTTGATTTTTCAGAAATTGAGGATTGCCTCAATTTGAAATCTTCTGGGCAATTGTTTTCCCAAGTTTGAATATTCTATTATAGAAATCGGGGATTACCCTAATTTGTAATCTTTTGGGCAAATGTTTGCTGCAGTTTGAGGTATTTATCAATTTTTAAAATTACGATTGGTTTGGGTAATGGACAACTTGCCCCAGTTTTAACATTTTGGAATGAGTTATGCACTAGTATGGTCATGCTTTGCTGAATAACGAAATAAATTTTCAATAAAAATTGATATGGCATAAAATAATCACTTGATGGAATGAATGCTATGGGATGCAGTAACCCACATCACGCGTCTGAATGATATGCAATAGGATGATTTGTTCCCAAAAATCTTTTACTTCTGATTTTTTTTCTAACATTTTTCTTTTCTCGACAACCCTATAGCTGGTATAAGTGGAATCAAGGATGAGCTGGACTGACTCTGTTTCTTAGCTTCTTGGTCAACATTAACACATTCTTCTTAAAATATCCTTTATGATCTCATGGTGATCAAGATTTTTGAATAAGATACGCTCCTTCTATTCCGATGACATTATGGCTAGCAGGAGGATGATTCTTTGGAAACAATCATGTCATGTTGCGATGGTTGAGGATTCATCCAATTTGTCATGACTTTTCAAAATTAATCTTTCTATTTTTACATTTTTCACATTTCTTTTTGGCCTGTGTACCTTTGAGGTATGCAAAGTGATCTTGGATAATCAATGGGAGAAGATTGAGAGTTTTGCATGTGAGGTTTTAAGGTAGTATATTTGAGGGAAAGGATGAGGAATGTTGGTTTAATTGCCCAAATGGGACCTTTTGATGAGGAATGCCAATGCTGATTTTCATAACTTTTATTGTTAAATTGACCAAACTTGAGAAATGGAAAATTTTTTCCCCAGTTTCAGGAAATATGAGGTGCAGAAATGTCGAATTGTATTCGGATTTTTGATTAACCTTAACTTTTGCCTAGATTGTTCCTTTGATAACCCAACAGGTCTTTTGTTTGCCCTAACTTTTTCCTAGATCATCCTTATGGGTTTTCGACCTAGCAGGCTTTTGCTTTGATCCTAATTTTTTCCTGAATTATTTTAATCTAGCAAGACCCTTTTTTATTATGACCTTGTCTAGTTTTTTCTTTTGAATTTTGACCTTTGTCTTGCCTGGATTATTTCTTTGACTTTAATCTAGCGGGTTTCTTCTTCTTTTTTTTTTCCTGGTCTTATCTTCTATTTGGTCCTGCTAGGATTATTCTTGATTTTCAATTCAACGGATCTTTTTCATGCCTAATTTTTTTTCTGGATTTGGACTTTTGATCCAGTGGGATATCTGTTATTTCTCCTGTTGGATAAGATATTTCTCTTGTTGGATAAGATATTTCTCGAGAGAAATTACAATGAAGGGTGATGGGGAATCCCTGGTTGGATTTAGATCTTGCTTATTCTACTTCCCCATTTAGTTTGATTAATAAGACGTTTAAAATAATTTATTACAACACTTACATTGTCACCAACAGGTATTTATTATTTGGATATAGGATGAGTGATGGGTTCAATAATGGGAAGAATGACAAATTTAAGAGGGAAAGTCAATAATGTAAAGCACATTCCTAAGCAACATGAAAAATGAAATTTTTGTATTTCTCATTGAAGTTTATTACAAAAGATTGATTTTGAAAAGCATGAAAATCTTGAATGATTTTTCTTCAACGTGTGAACCTGGCTTTCACAAGGCATCATCTTGCTTTCAATTAGTTGATGAGCTTTCGTGATTTGACAATGGATTATTTCCCACATTAGGAGAAAACTTCTCAAAATCAAACCATTTTGCATCAATTAATTTTTACACCTTATGCTTCAAAGCTTGGCAATTTTCTATGGAATGACCAATGAACCCTGCATGGTAGTCGCACCTGGCATTTGCATGATACCATTTAGGATATGGTGGTTCTTGAGGTTTCAAGGGGTAAGGAGCGACCAAAGAGTTCTGGATTAAGTGAGGTAATAACTCGGTGTATGTCATTGAGATAGGATCAAATTTGACAGGTTTCTTCTTTTTTTTCTGGCCTTGGTTAGGATTTTGGTTTATGGCTTATGTTTGTGCTGTGAATGGTGTTGGTGGTTGGATTTGCATAAGATAGTTATAAGCTAGAAGGTAGGGTGTTTGGTAGGTGGTAGCGATGTAAGGATATGGTGTATAAGGTAGATAAGGTGGTGGTTGGAAACCAGCTGGTCCATAAGGTGTCGTTTGAGGAGTGTATTGGCCTTGACCAAAAGCCATATTTTAAGTTTCTCATGTCTTCTTTCTTTCGAACCCAACAGATGTATTAACTGTCCCTGCAGACTTATGCATAATCCTTCCCCTGCGCATGACACCTTCAATCCTTTCCTCTATGATGATGACATCAGGGAAACTAGCGGTCATAATGCCAATCATCTTGTCATAGAAGAGGTCTTGGAGTGTATCAATAAACATGGATGAAATGGATGAGCAGCTTATCTTCATGGGCCTATGTAGCCATCCTCCTACAACACATGATTAGATGGTTTCTTGGACAATCAGTTCCCTGATTTCAAATTTAGGAACCTTGAATTTTGGAGGAATGACCACGTCTGGGACTAGACATAAATCAGCTACATCTCTGACATCATATGCACTTCCCTCAATTGCTCGGATCCTTCCTTCCAAGGTTTTCCATTTTTCAGCACTTTGGGTGAACATAGGATTCATCCCCCCAGTGTTTAGTTGGTGAGCTTGGACAGGTTCTTATGTGGTAGTGTTTGGAATGATGTGAGGGATTTCTGTGGGATTTGAAGGTAGGTCTTGTGTTTGGGTTTGTGTTTGTCTCAAGAAGGGTGCCTTCCTATAATGAACCCATTCGGTTTAGGAAGGCATGGTCAATGGTAAAGAGTTTTGTGGATTAGGAATGTATGATGAGTTGATTGGTTCTTCTAGAAGAGATCCCCTCACGTCTCTCTTTTCAGACAGTTGTATGGCCTCCATTAATTTGGCCATTTGTTCCTTCAATGTTTTCACCTTATTTCTCAATTCTTCATTTTGTCTTTCCAACTCATCCATGATTCTTGACTGTGAACGAGTCCTATAAGGGTGCCGAGAAAGTTGTCTATCTCCAATTCTTCTGTTAAATTCATTGTGAGAAAAAATGAAAAATCATGAATGATAAAAGTATCAATGCTCCAATGAAAAAGGTGTGGGATGATTTTCAAAATCTCCTTTTTTAATGATAACTTTATTTAATGAATGAATGAATGCAATGTTGAAATGCACTAATAAAAATTTGAAAGTGTACCATCTTTTTGACCTTTACATGATCAAATGATCTCTTTCTTCTTTATTTTGATTTTCTCTTTTTCAACAATTCCATTTTTTAGTAGTTTCTTTTAAAAGTTTGATTTTGCTAAAGTTTTTCTAGGTTTCCTATTTTTGTTGTTTTTTTTTGTGATCATTTTAATTTTAATTTTAATTTCAATTTTAATTTCCTCTCTCTATGAATTGGAAATTGTTTTTTAGATTTTCAAATTTTTCCTTTTCTCTTTATTTTGAATTTTTTCAAAATTTTGTTAACTTTCACTTTAATTTAAAAAATTACTTTTAATAAAAAAAATTTCTCTTTCAAATCTTCTAACTCTCCTCTCCTTTTGGATTTGTACATATTCTATTTTCCAAAATTTTAATTTGAATTGGTTTTGGCAAAAATTTGCCCCCAGTTTTATTCACTAGTGTGAGAGAGTATTTTTTGAATTTTCCTCATTTTTCTAAATTTATCTATCAAATTTATTTATTTGTTTATTTTCTTCCTTTTTAGTTTCTAATTTTCTTTGCTTTTCTAATTTAAATCAATTTTAAATTTTAAAATTTTGGGTGGGTTTGAAATAAATATTCCTTTTTTGGTGTCTTGGATGAAGTGATGTGTGATATAAGCCCAAGGTCCTTTTGATATATGGATTTCACACAAGGTGGTTGGTAATCCTGGAAGTTGTGAAGATCACTAGAGTCAAGTTCTAATTCCTGGTACTTGCTACAACCGTAGAGATCGCTACTAGTTGCAAGGCACCAAGAAAAAAACGCACTCCAGCTGGGGTTTTCGTGATAGCCAAACGGGACGTGCATTCTAAGTGACACCACTAGACCCCTCTAGTCATAGGTTGCCCTCAGACCCGGGTGTAGGGCCCCACTTATGTTATGCATGTAGCACTACAGTGTAGGAAATGAACATTTGACTTATATCCCGCAAGTGAAACACAATAGATATATACAAGTCTTCTACCCTAAGGTGAGAAACATACCATTTTGAATTAATATTAGCATGACATCAGGAAATAAATAAAGGAAAATGGTAAATAAATAGAAAGGATCAATATGTTACACACACTCATTTTAAAATAGGGCTTGACTCTCTAAAGTCCCCAGTGGAGTTACCATCTGTCGTAACCGTAATTACCACGAGACGATGAACTCGCTAAAAATTTTGGAAAGAATTTAATTGATTAAGTGGAGCCGCCACCAAATTTTATTTTAAGGGAAAACATTTGGAAAAACCCTAACTTGAGGAAGAAATTTTAGGTTTGGGAGTGGGTTACGAACGGTACCCTTAAATTGAGTGTGTGGTTTTGATATTTTTGAAAACTATTTGATTCCTTTATGTATAATGAAAATAAATAGATAGGTTAGGAAAAATAGCCTAACAGGACTTGATCCTGCTTCTACGTATTCCCTAGTGCAATGGGAAATTTAAGGCTATGTAGTTCTAGTTGAAGAGACTTGATCTCTTGGAAAATAAAAGAATTGATTTCAGGAAAAATTTATTTTGAATGGAGTTAGTTAAAATAGATTAAAATTACATGCTTGCATAACTCAAACCGTCATAAGCTGCGTGAGTTTGCACGAATTAAAATACGAAACAGCAGAGAAGGCTGCTTGTCTGCATTAGAATTCATTGCACGAATTTTTGAAGTAAAACAAATGTTTAGAATAATAACAAAAAACAGAGATTTGTTGGGACGATGTCTGCGCAAAGTTCAAACATTTGTAAGCCACGTGTGAACCCGCACAAATTCAAATACAAAACATCAGAGAAGGCGGCTTGCTCGTATTAGAATTCATTTAGACAAAATTCCAAAAGGAATAGAGGTGTTGAATATAAACAGAGATTTGTTGGAAAGACGTTCGTTCAAAGTTCAAACTATCGTAAGCCGCATGAATTCAAATACGAACAGCAGAGAAGGCTCTCTGCTCATATTAGAATCCGTTTAGACGAATTACCAAGAAAGAACGAAGGTTTTGAATAGAAACGGAGATTTGTTGGAAAGACATCCGTTTAAAGTTCAAATCGTGGTAAGCCGTGTGTGAACCCACATGAATTCAAATACGGAACAATAGAGAAGACTACCTACTCGTATTAGAATCAATTTAGACGAATTTCCAAGAAAGAAAGGAGGTTTTTGGAAAATTAGTAAAAACAATGATAAAAAAAATAAATTGGGCTTGATTTAATAATTAGAGAAGAGAAACTGGACTTGACCCAAATTAAGAAGAATTGAATTTGATGCAAAAATAAAAAAAATTGGGCTTGACCCAAAATAATGAACTTGATTTAATAATAAGAGGACTTGACCCAAATTAAAATGGACTTGATTTCAAATTAGAGAAAATAATTGAGCTTGATTTCATTTTCAAAAGAATTGGGCTTGCCCCAAATTTACAAAAAGGACTTGATTTAAAATAAATAAAAAAAAGGAATTGATTTTGAATGCAAAAGAATTGGGCTTGACCCAATTTAAGAAAAATAAATTTGATTTTTTTTTAAAATACAAAAGGAATTGGGCTTGACCCAATATAAGAAAATGGATTTGGACTTAATTTATATTAATGTTTCTCGTTTAAATATTTGGTTTGACTTTAGAAGGGACCAATTAGAGGGCAGCATAGTATGACTCAATTCGTAATCATTATGGCCACCCCATTGGAGGAGCAGCTGGGCCAAATGGAAAAATTTTATGGATGAGGCACGTTGTGTTGTGCACCAAGGCCCAATGAGGAAGCCAATCTGCATTTGAAAGTGGCATTGCACTGCCCATTGCTGATCCAACCAGTACTATCCCCATCAGCATGGAAGCGGATCCAATCATAATAATTTTGTGACTCCATTTAATCCAACCCAAATACCAGAACAAGTTCTAGTTATGAGCCCACTAAAAACAGTATCTATTAAAAAAACAAACAAGAGTCTCCACAAGATGGAAATGGAAATCTGCACAGCAGAGCAAGCACTCATTATTGCCTATCTTTGACGGAAATCCACGTATCTCCCTATAAACATCCAATTATGTTCGAGGCCCCATTTTTAAATTTATTAGTAAATAAATAATAATTTAAATAATAGAAACAAAAAATAAAAAAATGAAGAAAAGAAATAATAATATTTGAAACAAATAAAAAAGAAATCAAAAGCGGAAAAATAGAAAACAGAGAAAACAGGTAAGCAAAGATGAAAAATAAAAATAAATAAATAAATAAAAACAACAACAAAACTAAAGTATAAAAAAGAAAATAATAAATAAAAAAATAAGCAGCAAAAAAATATAATAAATAAATAAATAAATAAAAAATATAAATGAATATAAAAGCAAAACAAAAAAAAAGAAACTGAAAATAGAAAAATTGAAAAATTAGAAAATAAATAAAAATTAAACAAAATAAAAACAGAAAAAAAAAAGAATTAAAAAAATAAAAAACAAAAATAAAAAAACGGAAAATGAAAAACAGAATTAAAAACGGAAAAAGCAAAAAAAGAAAAGAGAGCAAGAAGTGGGAGAAATATATAGGCATGCATGCAGTGAGGGGGACAATTTTTTTTCCTTTGCTTTGGAGGAGGAGAATACAAGTGACAAAAAATCCAATAAGGGGAGAAAAGGTGCAAGATGTCCAAACTCTAACACGCATCCTGGTGAATCTTAAAGGAGAGGGGGAAAAGCAATTTGGTGAAGGCTCTCTAGGAAGGGGCTGGTTTTGCATGGAGTTAAGAAATGTTGTGAGGTTAATTTAGCTACCAGCTCGTAGGGAAAGAAGAGGAAAGTTCTTGGTGATTCTTGATTGCTCCTAATTTTAATGATCAAGGTCTTCGCTCTAGTGGTCGTTGCTCATGCTCCAGTACAAGAGGAGAAACCTTATTTGATTCCAGAATAGACACGCCGACACGAGCACATCATTGATTTTATACAAGGTGAGTCACACTACCTTTGTTACTCCGACTCAAGAACCGTGTGTTGATTTTTGAGTAAAAAATTGCATGATAAAATTCTTGTATGATATGAAAATTTGGTTTACTATAACTTTTGAAGAGTTGTTGATAATATTGGAAAAGTGTGTGCTCGGGTTAGTGGGTTCATTCCATCCCCTAGCTTTAATGGTGAATCATTATGTCTTGCATAATCATAAGCTCTACTACACGGCAACCAATTTGAGCTTTGCAAAAATTTGGTTCATTGCATGCTGCATTTGTTAAGGTTTAAAACATCGAGCCCTCTTTTATTTGGCCCTAAGAGTGCCATATACAAGTGGTGAGTCATGTTCATCAACGCCCTCGTCAAGAACGGAAGTGGGAACAGAATAGATACAAGGATCAGGTTCCACTCTTTGTTATACCTCTAAATGAGATGACTATAAGTCACCATCAGTTGATTTGGCTAATCCACAAGAGGAGGAGATCTAGGAAAAAGTTAAGCAAGGGGAGATCACCCGAGACTCAAGGAAAAACTCGTCACAATGGCAGTAAGAAGGGATACACATTAGCCATGCAGATGTGTGGGATTCCAAAAGGTGCAAATCGGCTCTCTAGACTTGCGATAAACCCCTCTCCCTTATGCAATCATAGGCCAGTTGCTGCAAAGACTCTTTATAGTGCATTCATCAACCATAGAGGGTACGTTTAGGGGTGCTTGGCCCACTGAACTTGGGAGTTTTTGGGTTAATGATTGCGCCCATGCAAAATGTTGTTCTCCATGGAGTTTGTTAGAACCTTTTTCTTATATCTGTATGTAGAAAAGTAGACGTGACGAAATGGTTTGTCATGCACAGTGGCTTTGATTTTTCATCATGCAAACTGCCGATGTTTGGGAAGCATTACTGTGGATTCTTGAACGCCAAAGTGGAGCTTCGTTAAACATGGCATCCAATGTGGCGATGATGTTAGTTAGTGTGTTACCAAACCCGCTGTATCAATCGCATGTGCTTGATCTTGTTTATTGTCTATCATCCTTGCTATTCTCGCATCAAGTAGAAGTTACAATGCCCTGCGCAACTTCTTTGGATTCGGTAATCTCAAGTTTGAGTGCTACAAGTGAGAAGACAGTTATGGTAGTATTGAAAAAAAAAACCAAGCTTTCCAATTGCACTGGTGGAATTACAAAGGATCTTGTCGAAGGTGCAAAGAAAATTTTGTAGAGATGACATTGCTATTTGGAGTGGAACTGTGGTGATGGCTTTTACAAAGCTATGTTACAGGCGAGCCGTGATGGGCCACACAGGTTTCGGTGGTGCTCCTAGCCAAGCTATCTGAATGCAGCTGATATGTAAACAACAAATAAACAACCCATGTATATGGGGAAATGGTCAAAGCAGGCTTTACTCTACGTGTAACAACATACAATGCTCTTCTAAATACTCTTGCAAAGCGAGGTGATTGGAAAGCAAAGGAATCTATCATTAGGGAGTTGGACCTTCTAATATTCTTGGATGCTTTAGGCGATGTATTAACAAATGAGAATAAATCCTGTGTCCTCTACATGTTTACATATTAAGTTAGAGCTTGGCCTGATTGTTATCATGATATGCTTGAGGTTGCCACTTCTGTACCTCCAATTGGTGCCTGCAGTAGGCCATGCATCAGATATACATCATACACTCAAGGTGATGGAATATATGACTAGCTAGACTGTGTAGGCATAAACTACTACGAACAGGAAGTAATTTTAGGCCCTAGCATGAAGTTGGGATAGCAAAGTGTGTGAGATCTAGATTCATGGGGAAAAATTATGTAAGAATACCGACACTCAAGCTGAATCAGAGGATGAAATTTGTTCATGTCTATGTGAATGCGTTCAAAATATTTAGCATCTACATGGAGTTATCAACGTGAAAATCTCTCCTGTGCAAGAATTCAAGTATTCATCTAGGCTTGGACCAGTTATATCCAAGCAGAACAACTCATCTCTACCCACATCAGGTAAGCTTATTGCTATGCATGCAGACGAAACTGATCACCACGAGAAGTCCCTTCGGTAACTGGTTCGCATATGACAAAGAATTGTATGAATCATAAGAGAGGATGTACGTAGAAGATTTAGAAGCTATTGTTTCAGCACCCAAGACCATGCAGATTCTGGTTCACGTCAGCAATGCGTAAAGTCCATGCAAGAGGCCATGTAAAACCCATGCAGATGTGGGCTCACGTTGACGACAAGAGAGGCATGCAAAAGCTTTACGTATCTTAGTTTATGTGCTCCTCTTAATTCTTTAGCTTTACTTAATCAAGAATGTGAATAAGTGAGACTAGGTGGGGGCCTAGCTTAGTGGTGCACTAGCACTTTCCCAAGGTGCCGGGCCCTGGTTCGATCTTCCCATGTAGTTTTTTTTTATCCTTTCATATCTTCACTTATTGCCTGACTCCGCTTATGAATAGTAGATCCAACCACCTAGCATAATAGGTCAAGTAATATTGGTGCCTTGCATATCACTAATGACGAATGTAATAGGCCAGCGGCTTCATAAATGAAACGAGATAGGCCGCCCCAAATCTGGTCATCCGCCCCTCTTCAATTTGAACCAAGCAGACTCAAGGCCATAAAAGAGTTTCTTAAATGAACTCAAGTGATCAGGAATTGGGCAATGCCTAATTCAAAATAGGCCATGTGAGAATAAAGCATGATTCTGGGCCATACCAAATTCTTTGATATTTAAAATCCATTCCTTTTTAATCAAGCCCTGTGTCTGCATATGGGTCAAGCCCAAATGTTTTTAAAAATTAAATTTAATTCTTTTCCTCAAATTTCAAATCAAGTTTATTTTAATTCAAATCGAGTTTAATTCATTTTCCTTAAATTTCAAATCAAGTATTTCATTTAAATCAAGTTTAATTCTTTTTTTTCTTAAATTTTAAATCAAGTCAATTTTAAATCGAGGTCATTTCAAAATCAAGTTTATTTCAAGTCGAGTTCAATTTCTCAAATTTTGAATCAAGTTCATTTCAAATCAAGTTCAATTTCTCAAATTTTAAATTAAGTTTATTTTAAATCAAGTTCGTTTCAAAATCAAGTTCATTTCAAGTCAAGTTCCATTTTTCAAATTATAAATCAAGTTCATTTTAAATCGAGTTCATTTTAAATCAAGTTCATTTCAAGTCAAGTTCAATTTCTCAAATTTTAAATCGATTTCATTTTAAATAAAATTCATTTTAAATCAAGTTTTTTTCAAAATCAAGTTCATTTCAAGTCAAGTTCAATTTTTGAAATTTTAAATCAAGCCTATTTTTTTTAAATCAAGCCCAATTTTTTTTCTACCTGAGCTCAATCCTTTTTTTTTTATCTTTATTATTTTCAAATTAAATTCATTAATTCCAGGTCTCATGCAATGAACCCTAAGCATAAACTGGTAGCTTTTTCTATTGTTTGATGTTTAGAGATTCAGATGGGTTCCAGTGCAGCCGTAGTTGTCTTGGACCGTATGCATATGTGGAGTAAGAATCCTTTTTAAATAATTTCAGGAGAAACTTCATTTTGGAATCCCTAGTCTCACGTGATGAACTTTAATTAAGAACTGGTGGTTTCACTACTATTCGATATTTAGAGATTCATATGGATCCCAGTGCAGCCCTCATTTGCCTTGGATCCTGTGTATATGTGGACTAAGGATTTTCTTTAAAATATTTTCAAAATACTCTGTTCCTTTTCAAGCACCTCGGAAGGTCAAACCTTCATATCAGAACTACGTAAGCCTTAAGTTTCCCATTGCACTAGGGAATACGTAGGAGCAGGATCAAGTCCTGTCAGGCTATCTTCCTTCAATCTATTTATTCTCACTCTAATTAAAGGGATTAAACAATTTTCAAATAAATTACGCACTCATTTTAAGGGTACCGTTCGGAACAAGCGAGTAGGGTGCCTAACACCTTCCCTACTCGTAATCGACTCCTGAACCTAGATTCTTCCTCAAGTTAGGGTTTATCCGAAATTTTTCCTTCGTCGTCTCGTCGTAATTACGGTTGCGACACTCCCACCGTAGCGTCCTAATGGCAGCGGTAAATAATGAGCCATAACAAATGCTTCCAAAAGATGTTTTTAGAGCATGCTATAGAGATTTGTTCAAGGAGTTAATAGGTATTGAAGCAGCATCTCTACTGCCATGATAAAGAACAAGAAACACCATCCCAGAAAATATAATATGTACAGTATCACCGAGTACTTCACGTCCAAAATAAGCTTACAGAGAGAACTACAAGAAGCCACCAGCGTCCACCGTCAACCATGCTTAAAGCCATAACACTTGCTACTCCAAATGACCATAAGGCCATCCATAAAGCTCAAGAAGCATAAATGCACATGCCACCCTCATAACCTCAGGAAGATTCCAAACTATCTTCATAGCTTTTTGCAGAACCAACATGGTAAATGGAAGTCTGTTTATGATCGATACAACATACAAGAACTGGAAAGTTGCTCCAATAGCAAAAGCAACACCCTAGAATATTTGATTAGCCTAGAAACACAAGATAATGATGACAGCAAGATAAGTGGTGAGTATGTGAATAGAAATATTCATCATTTGAGTAGCCTGGGAACCTAACAACAACAACCAACTTCATCCAAGAACAGTTCCAACTCCAGCAGTAGTAGTGTAGAGTGACCAGTAAGTCTCCGTCAACCCGACTTCATTCTCAGAAAACCGTGAGGTGTACTTATCAATGTTAAGTCTATTCTCTCTCTTAAACCTATTCAAACCCAGAACCCCATGTAATGGTTGTTGCAGATTGTGCTGCAGTTTCAAGCCTTACATGTGCAAAAAATTAGAAATTGGTGAACAGTGAAGTGGTATAGAATCACCAAGGTTTTGGTTTGTCTGGTTTTTCCCTTGGTTTATGAATCACTTTCTCAGGTTTCATTTGCAAATTAGTGGCTGTCTCCAATGCAACAGTGGGACTAACAATTTTATTTTCTGTTAAAACTGTAACATGGCAAGGGGTTAATGTTGTTGGCGATTCCTGGTCAAGTTTCTTTCCAATTGGTAAATGCCCAAAACTAGCCACTAACGCATCCACCTACTAATCACCATAAACCTCTGTATAAAATGAACCTAATTTAGGTTAATAACTAGGAATTTTTACCAAAAGCTGGACCGGGTTTTGCATATCTTTTTCAAATTGTAACTTAGACTTCTCCTCAAACATGCCTCTGTTAAGTGAAACCTCATCTCAATAAGCCTAGAGGTTAATTTTACCTATCAAGAGCCATAATTTTCCAAGGAGATTCTTCTACACAGGCTTGTATTAATCACTCAACTTGCTGGTCATAGGTTCTATTCCTGTTAGGAAAGGAATTTATCCACACACGCAAAGTCCTACTGAGATTATCGTTCGTGCTTAGTCTTGCTATCATAATATACCTGGTCCAGATACCATGCATTTAGGCTTACTAGTCTTGCTATGCATGTCCTGATTGCTCCTTTACGCATTCAACAGATCTTCACGAGTAACCAGGGAGTTAAATAGTTTGCAGAGGACATCAGACTAATATGCCTAGTGCTCATGATGTTCATACTGATTCAGGAGTCTTATGACCTAGATAGAGCTTACAGGTTTCTCGTTTTGTATTCAAGAATCAAAAATAGAAGAATAGGAAATTCCAACTATGATTTTCTTTAGTATCTACGTGCCATAAACCTACTGTATTATAGAAATTAATTCGATATCAGTAACAAAGCTACACATGATTTGAGGACCTTGAAATTTAGGATTCAAATGTAAGCAAAAGAAGCATAACATCAATGAAGTTATCTCTAGAATTGATTCATTAGTCCTCGGAGCCAAATGAGATAAGATTGCAATGAGCCAAAGGCCTTTAACCGAGCATTGCGAACCAAAGTTTGCATCTAAAAATGCGAAGATAACTTCGTTTCCTCTGTGACATTTCTCCTTAACAGAGTAAAATTCTTCTCGCTCATAGTATACATTCAAACCATACAGAGGACCAAAACATATACTCAAAGGAGACCTGACAATCAAGCAAAGAAGAAGTAAGCACAGGGAATCTAATCTGGATAGAGCTTCCTTTTTGCAGAGGTGGAATTGGAATCTTTCTTGAATGAGGATCCTCTTGGAGAGAAACGATTCTTCCTTTTCTTCTAGTTAGCGATGGAGCGAGTTCTATGCACCCATCTCCAATTGAGATTGGGGAAGGATTTTGGAAAACCACTGGGAGAGAGCTCCGATTTTTTAAAAAATAGAAAAAGCCCCTCCTCTCTATTCCTTTTTCATATTTATATGACCCCTAAAAGCCAACGACTCCTCCCCCTCACTCTTCTTTCTTCAAATTTTTGCGGGTCTTTTTTTTTTTTATTTCTTTGTTTTAGTTTTTTTGTTTTTTTATTTAGTTTTTTTTTTGCTTCTTTTGTTTTTTTTTAATTTTTTCATTTTCTCATATTTTTTAGCTCTTCAGTTTTTATTTTTTATTTTTTGTTTTTGTTTTTTATTTTTTTATTTTTTTATTTTTTACTTTTTTCCTTCTTTGTCTTTCTTCTTTCCTTTGATTAAATATACCTAAGTATTGTTTATTTACCAATTTTATTTATTTATTTATTTTAATGGAGTCTCGAACATAATTGAGTGTTCACATGCTCAAAGTATGGGATAGATAGATCTTGGGGTAGATCTAGTTTATCTACACTTGTTTTCCATGAAAGATGCTTTCTTTAAGATTTTTTGTTCAAAGTTAGAAACTTGGTCATTTCTTTTCTTAAAATCGTTGATCATGAAGTTTTATTTGTTAAGAGTTTAGATCTAGACTCGCATATTAAAATTCTTAAAATACTAATAAAGATTATACCATAAGATCTATCAACTCAACTTGGACTTGGGCTTAAAAACTACTAAGTGTTAGGGTGGAATTTTGGAATCAAAGTTCAACAAATCACTTAAGACCTTCCATGTGACCATGACCAAAGCTATGGAGTAAGGATATTTTATGGATGGATCTAAGGACATATGATGAACCAAGTGCTAAACTTCATGATACCAAGATAATGTGGCAATAAAATTGAAAAAGGACCTTTGTTTAAGTCACTTATAAGCATTCAGCCACTTCCTAGTTAATAAGGAATCTTGAGTTTAAAATTTGTATTAGGGTATAAAGAGGAACCTAATCAAGTATGACTATGGAATTATAAATTTGAAAGGGACTTTAAATTAGTAAAGTGCTCATTCGGCCATTTTGGTTGATTTGGATAAAAATATACTAAAATCTATAACACCAAGACCAAGGGAAAACAAACTAAAGAAAAAGAAACTTTGCTATGGCCACTTCGAGCATTCAGCCACTCTCCAATTAATTAGGGAAACTTGAGTTAAAATTTCTATTAAGGTGTGAAGTGAAGCCTAAACAAGTTTAAGGAGTGAATTTTAAATTTGAGAGAGATTTGGTAATGGTTGGGTACCATTCGACCATGTTGGAAAAAATTGGTAAGAATTAGTTAAAACCTTGCTAAAATTTAAGATTGAGTCTAAATGATCTTAAGGAGGTCATTAAAAATTAATCATGAAGTAGAGGTGGAAAAAAGAGCATTTGACCATGCTCACTAGATAAGGAAGTAAAGCCTTGAAAATTTCTAAGATTGGTGTAAATTACTATCCTAAATCCTATTTAGTGTAAATCAACCCTTAGAAGAAGAAGAAGAAGGAACCATAACACCTTAGAACTAGGGAGGATGGATTTGGCCACCTAGGTAACAAGTAAGAAAAGGAGGTTATATTGGTTGTTTGAAGATAACTAAATAAGGAAAGAGTAGAAAACTTTAAGTTCATGGGCAAGGAGGCAATCAAGTACGTTTACTAATGGAGCAAAACTAACTAGTTATGTTATTAGTCAAGAAGCATATAACATATAACACTTAAACTTGAATTAAGTAAATTATGCACAAGTCATTCAATTTAAGGACACAAAGAGTAAATAATTAAAAAGGCCATTCGGCCAACTAGAGAAGAAAACATGACATGGAAACAAATTCATTTTTAATCTTTAAAAACTTTAGCTGAAGTGGATTTCTTTTGCATAAAGGAGAACTAGTTTCTAGTTAAGTATACAAGTTACATAGTCTAAATTACATATGTCTCCTATATCTTTGGGATCACATCACAAATATAATTTGACTATCATTTAATTCATGCCTTAACATAATTCTTATCATTTCTCTATCACTCTCTTAGTCCTAATCTAAGATATAGGCATATAATAGTACTTAGTCAAACAATGACTTTCCACTAGGTCTGCTACTCTACCTGCTATTCTAAGGATATGAGTTCATTCCTTGATGGTTATCACCATCATAAACATTAAAGGCATGGGGCTTCATAATTGAAGGAATTCTGGAGAACCCTTTTGTCTCCACCTTAGAAGAACCTTTCACCTTTTGAATGTTCACAAGGCACATTAAGAGTAGTATCAAATTTTCACATATATTCTTTCTTTAGTGATCCCTTAGTGAATTAGATTCCTTTTAAAAGCTTCTAGATAACATGAATGTTCAAACAATCCAACTAATATGTCATGCATATGTAGTCTTTATTTCAAACTACTTTCACATCATCATCCACATATGAACATCATGTAATACATTACTCTCTAAACAATCAAGAGTGTTATCCATACACTTTACATTTATCTTTGTACTCATAAGACAATACAACAAGTTGGCATAATGTGAACACCCAATTATGCTCGAGGCCACATTTAAATTATTCTGTAAATAAACAAGAATTTATATGATAAATAATAAGATGTCCGAAGATAGAAAATTGGAAATAAAAGGGAATAAAAATAAAGAAAATAAAAATTAAATAGAAGTAAAGGAAACGCAACAACTGGTAAATAGATAAATAAATAAGCAGGAAATAAATAGCATGAAGCGAAATTACAATGAGAATAATAATAAAGTAAAATAAAGGGAAAATCATAATGAATAAATATAATAGAATAATAATAATAAAAGGAGAGGAAGTAGAAAAACAAAAAGGGAAATGGAAAAGGAAAATTTAAATGTAAAAGTTCAATAAAAATAATATAGGATGATGCTATGAAGGGAAAAATGAAGAAACCAAAAGAAAAGGGAAATGAAAATTGAACAAGGGTGGCAAACGTAGCCAAAAGAAAGAGGGTGGAGAAATAAGGAAAAAAGGGAAAAAGGGAAAAACTGAATAGAAAGAGAAAGGCGGGGGACAAGAGGGTAACAAAAAGAGTAAAACGAAAAAGGGTGGGACGAAGAAAAAAAGAAAAGTAGGAGAGAGAAAGAGAGAGAGGGGGGGGGAGAAAAGGGCTAAAAAGAGGAAGTATAAAAAGGCAGGGCTAGAAGGAACAAGGTCTTTTTTTTCGGCTAGGGAAAAAAGGCATTGCTCGGGAGCTTGGAAAAGAAAAAAGAAAGACATTTAGAGTTAGCATTTCGGAAGGAGCTTGATTTAGAGGGATTTTTTCTCTGCACAACTAGGAAAACCACCCTCGATCGTGAGTCATTCTAAGAAAAGCTTTGTACAGGTTAGTTAAAACTATATTTTTAAACCAAGCATCTTGCATTAATCCATCTAGACATTGGCAAGAATTAGATTTACAGTGTACGCCCTGATTGACCAAATTCGATTTAACTTAGTTTCCGGTTATTCACCATAAATGAACCTTGATTAGCAATAGATATGAATGACGCATGAAAACCATTTGCTCCTGGTTGGAATAAGAAGGCGAGGTCTTATTGGGGTTGAGTGCCTCTTCTCAAGTTTGATTAATGTACAATCTATCCATTCCTTCCCAAAGTAAGGGGATAGGTTTTGTCTTATACTAGCATACAGGAGATTTGTGTGGTCCTCGAAGAGATGTTAAACATGGTCTGTGATCTCAAACCATTAACTCGATATGTGAGAGAAGCAGGGGAAACACAACATAGGATCAAGAGGACCTAGAAGAAGGCAAAGGCAAAGGCAAAGGCAAAAACATCATCTCCATTGAACACATACCAATCATTCCCCATTCGCATAGCTTCTTCAGCCATGGCTATGGATCTTCCCTTGGATTCCATGGCTGCATCCATTGGGGTCTCTGTTCCTGTCCTTCGCTTCCTTCTTTGCTTCGTTGCCACTATTCCCTCTAGCTTCATCTGTCGCTTCCTCCCCAGCGGTCTCCTTAAACACCTCTACTCCATCGTCGTTGGCGTTGTTCTCTCCTGCCTCTCCTTCGGGTTCCCCCAACCTCCACTTCCTGGTCCCCATGCTACTCGACTACGCTTCCATGCTCCTTCATCGACCCCGACACGGCATCATCACATTCTTCATCAAATTCGGCTACCTCATTGGCTGCCACGTGTATTACATGAGTGGCGATGCGTGGAAGGAAGGTGGCATCGATGCCACAGGAGCCCTAATGGTTTTGACGCTGAAGGTCATTTCAGGTGCGATTAATTACAACGATGAGTAGTTGAGAGAGGAAGGTTTGCGTGAGGCCCAAAAGAAATACCGCCTCATCAAATTGCCTTCGTTCATTAAGTATGTTGGTCACTGCCTCTGCTGTGGGAGTCACTTTGCCGGTCCTGTTTATGAAATGAAGGATTATCTTGATTGGACTGAAGGAAAGGGGATTTGGAGCTCTGAAACAAAAGGACTGTGGCATTTCCTTGTGGGGCTACCCTTCGAGCTCTTCTCCAAGCTGGCTTTTGCATGGCCATGTATTTAAACCTTGTGCCTCATTTTCCTCTGTCCAAGTTTACTAATCCCACATACCATGAATGAGGATTCTGGAAAAAGTTGAGTTATCAGTATATGTTTGGCTTTACAGCATGCTGGAAATATTACTTCATTTGGTCGATCTCAGAAGCTTCTATTATTATTTTTGGCCTGGTTTTTAGTGGCTAGACTGATTTGTCCCCACTAAAGCCACGTTGGGATCGGGTGAAGAATGTAGACATATTAGGTGTTGAGTTTGCAAAGAGTGCAGTTGTGATTCCAGCCGTGTGGAGTATACAAGTCAGCACCTGGCTTCGTCATTATGTTTATGAGAGACTTATGCAGAATGGGAAGAAACCAGGTTTCTTTCGGCTACTTGCCACCCAGACCGTTAGTGCTATTTGGAAAAGCTTATACCCTGGATACATCATATTCTTTGATCAGCCAGCATTAATGATTGCTGGTTCCAGAGTCGTTTACAGATGGCAGCAAGTTGTGCCTCCAACAATGGCTCTGGTTAAGAATACATTGGTATTTATCAATTTTGCTTATACACTTTTGGTTCTAAATTACTCCTGCGTTGGTTTCATGGTATTAAGTCTTCATGAAACTCTGGCCACATATGGAAGCGTGTATTACATCAAAACTATTGTTCCTATTGTTCTAATTGTTCTAGGTAAAGTAATCAAACTGAGAAGAAGAAACACGTGCATTTCGACGTCTTCATGCCTAAGCGAGTTTGAGCAGAAACTCTAGGCTCTCATAGTGTGCCACCAGGTCTACCTTCGGTTTGGGAATCAAAAGCCATGCAAGGGCCGTGCAAACATTAGCCAGCACATGACCTTACCCCACGCCAATGCTTGGAGGGTAGCACGTCCTCAAGTTGTTGCACCCTGTGGAAGTTTTGTATAGTTCCTCTTACCCCAGGGACATGCATGCCGAGATGATGGACTTGGCTCCCGACACAACTGTAAATGAAGCTCAAGCCTCTATTCATCGCCGCCTCTAGAAGGACATGGTCTTACATGAAAATGCATGTCGGCTAGAGCAATGTTGTGAGCCTTGAATGGCCAAATCTTCATGCATGTGATTTGCATGTCGAGCTCGGCCCCGCATGCACGCTCCCAGGTAAATACGCACCAATGCTATAGGGTCGGTCGTGGATAAGAAACGACAAAAGCATACTCGGGGTCAAGGGTGGTGAGGCATTTCTTCTCGCAAAATCCATCCAAGAAGTTAAGAAATTTCGGGTTCCTCATGTAAAGTTAGTAAGCATGCATGAGAGGCCAGCAGCACCACACTGGGTTCCCTCGCACCACCAATTCAAGAGTAGGTCCACCTTTTCATCAACTTGGCCTTCAAGGAAAAGTAAACGAAGCTGGGCCTTCCTGATTACGAATTGGCGTCCAAGCACATGTATATGCAAGTTCCCCAAAACACAAAGCCATGTTGGCACAGGGTATTAAAACCAACGGGTCCCACGAGTTTATAATAGGACAAAGAAGTGCCCGAACCTAAGTCGGTCATGAATTCCATCCATGGGCTGTCCTCTTTTATCTAGGTTTGCGACATACTCAAAAAGGTTATTTTAAAACCCTGCCCAATTTCCCAAATAAGGATATTTAGTGATTCAAACCCCGTTCATTCTTTTCCTTCGGAGATAAGTCCAACGCCACTTCCTTTTTTATTATTTTTATTTTTATTTTATTTAAAAACCAAGTTCTAATATGGCCAAACCCAATCCTCTTTCAAGCCTAATTTCCTTTTTTTATTATTATTATCATTTGAAGTCAGGTCTTCTATTTTGGACTGGGCACAATTAGTTTTGTTAAAATTTTGAATCAAATCTATTTCTACACTAGGTCAAGCCCAACTTTTTGGAAATCAAATTTCTTTAATTTTAGGTTGAGCCCAGTCCCTGTTTGTCTTATTATTTTACCAAGTAAATCGTTTTAATAATTTTAAGTCTCACGTGACAAGTTTTAAATATCAACTAGTACCTCTTTCTACTGTTTGGTGTTTAGGAACTGGTACGGACCCCTGTAGAGCCGTAGTTGTCTAGGTCTTGGGCACATATGGAACTTGAAAAAGCTTTTCAAATAAAATTGCTTTCTACAAAATCCTTGGTTTCCCGCGACGAATCCTAAACATCAACTGGTAGCTCTTTCTATTGTTTGGTGTTTAGGAACTCGTACGGATCACTGTACAACCGTAGTTGTTTGGGGTCCTGTGCACATGTGGACCTTGAAAAATCTTTTCAAATAAAATTGCTTTCTACAAAACCCTTGGTTTTGCGCGACGAACCCTAAACACCAACTGGTAGCTCTTTCTATTGTTTGGTGTTTAGGAACTTGTACGGATCCTTGTACATCCGTAGTTATCTAGGGTCCTGTGCACATGTGGAACTTGGAAAAGCTTTTCAAATAAAATGGCTTTCTACAAAATCCTTGGTTTCACGCAACGAACCCTAAACACCAACTGGTAGCTTTTCCTACTGTTCGGTGTTTAGGAACTCGTATGGGTCCCTTTATACCCGTAGTTGTCTAGGGTCCTGTGCACATGTGAAACTTGAAAAAGCTTTTCAAATAAAACTGTTCTCTACAAAATCCTTTGTTTCACGCGACGAGTTCTGAATACCAACTGGTAGCTCTTCCTACTGTTTGGTGTTCGGAAGTTCTACGGACCCCTGTATAGTCTTAGTTGTCTGGGACCCTGTGCCTCCGTGGAAAGTATGAGAAAAAGGTCTACATTGATTTTCAAAATTATCTTCCAAAATTCTCTAAAAAACCCAAAGGTCAAGTCTTCAAAACACCAGAACTATGTAACCTTGAGTTTCCTATTGCACCTGGGAATACGTAGGAGTAGGATCAAGTCCTGTCAGGCCTTTTTCTTGTACCAACTTATTCACTTTAGGGGATCAAACTATTTTCAGAAAGATCAAGATTACACACTCAATTTAAGGGTGCCCTTCCTCGAAATGGGCAAGTGGGGTGCCTAACACCTTCCCCGCTCATAATCGACTCCCGAACTTTGAATCTCATCCTCGAGTTAGGGTTTTTCCAAGTATTTTCCCTTATATAAAAATTTGATGGCGACTCTACAAATTCGAAACAGATTCTTTTTAAATTTAAGGAGTTCGTCATTGCATTGTAATTACGGTTGTGACACATAATATTTCTAAACAGAATCTAATCTTCTAATCCAGAATTTCTTAATAAACTTTGATGTTACTTTCTTCGACAACATGTAAACTTCCTCCAATAGCTTGTTCATCTTGCATTATTCATAAGATTTATGATAAATCTCTCAAAGGATCCAAAAAGGTGATTTACATGGTTAGGACTTAGGCTATTAATTCATACCAACCTTAGAAATTTTTAGGGCTTTTCCTCTTTGCTTTCTGAGTGTGGCTGAATACTCCTTTTCCTTCTTCTACTTCATAATTAATTTCTAATCATCACCTTAAACATATTTAGATTCATCCTTAAGTTCTAGCAAGGTTTTAACATGTTTTCACTAATTTTAACTAATATGGCTAAATGGTTACTCCACCATTTCCAAGTCTCTTCCAAATTTAAAATTCCTTTCTTATACTTCATCAATCCCCTTTTTACACCTTAATTAAAATTTTAAACTTATGTTTTCTTAATTACGTAAAAAGTGGCCGAATCCACTAGGTGCCCAAAACAAGGGTCCTTTTTCTCAATTTCTCTTCACTTGTCGTTTGTGTTATGGAGCTTAACACTTGGCACATCATTTATCCTTAGATTCATTAAGATTTATCCTTACTCCATAGGTTTGGTCATGGTTGTGGAAGGTCTTAAGTGTCTTGTTCAACTTTGGGTTCAAAATTCCACTTTTTCTCTTATTATTTTTAAAGCTCAAGTTTCAAGTTAAGTTTATACCTTTTATGACATAAATTTTTAGTCTTTTAGATTATTTAACATATGAGTCCAGATTTGGAATTTTATCAAAGTCAAACTTCAAGATTAAAGCTTTTAAGAAAACATATAAATAAGCTTACAACTTTGAACACAAAGACTTGAAAGAAATTATTTTCCAAGACAAACAAGTGTAGATATACTAGATCTACTCCAAGATCTATCCATCCCTTACTTTTACCACTTCAAAAGTTTTTCAAAAAACTCTCAAATCTTCCCCAAACCATTAAAAATCATTTTAAAGAAATTTTAACCATTAAATTGCTCTAAAGATTGCTGAAGCACTTTGATCTATTAAAACATTTTCTTAACTTTTAAAAATCACTAAAAACTTAATGATGCTCATTTTTAACCATCAAGAATGGTTTTGAGCTCCAAAAACATCAAGCAAAAGGGATCCATAGATCTTAGAGAAAGATCCACCTAATAGAGAAGAAATCAAGTCATAAATACATTATTAAAAGCTTAGAAAAATATATGGTAAAAACCTACTTCTTAGAGAATTTTATGAAGGTTTTTTGGGTCCTTAAGGTTGATCTCCCTCTTCCTTTGTAGTCCATACAATATCTATTAGTGATGGTAGTGGGGCTTGATGGGTTTGATTTTGTTTTAACCTAAACTTCTAAGATGGAAGTTTAAACTTAGTCTAGATTTTGGTGTTTTGAGAGTATTTTGAGTTTATAGAGAGTTTATAGGATTTTATTATGTGTTTACAAGGTGTGTTATGAAGCAAATGAGCCATCCATGGCTTAAGATGCCATTCTGTCATTTAGGGATAATTTAGGAATTAATTTCCCACTTAAGGATATTTTGGTACATTTACATGTAATTTTCATTTTCTAAACTATATGTAAATGTAAGAAATTATCATTTAGGATTATTTTAACACAATCTATTCTGAATTTTTCATTAATCAAGATTAGCTTATTCTAAATATGGTTAATTTTAATTAATCAAGGTTAATTTACTTTAATCATGGTTAATTTTATTTCTCCAATTTAATATTTTTGTCCTATATGGCATTAATGAAGGGATGCCTCATGGAGTGGATCATCACCTTATTTTCCACATGTCCAATTTCGTTCTCAATGGGTGGGGCCACACCCCGGCTTCTGCTTCATATTTTCTTACCTTACCGGTCTTCTAAGGGTATTTTGGTAATTTTTTTGAAAATTTCCCATAGAGTTTCCAAATTATTCCTCCAATGTTTCTAACACTTATTAGTTCATTTCCAAATTATTCTTATGTCATTTTCCATTTTTTCAAGAACAATTTAGCCCTTATGGAAGATAAAGCTTCCTAAGGACGTTTTGGATATTTTCGAGGTTTTCTGATGATATTTTTGTCCTCTCTTTATTTTTTTTTTATTTTTTTATGACTTTATAACGATCATTGATGGTTTCTAATCCTTTATAATGTCTTTTAAATTTTGTTTTGAGTTTCCTACACATTTATTTATATTATCCTAGTGCAAAGACCTTTTCGTCATTTGCTAAAAATTCTTTAATTTCTCTAGCTTTTGTTCTTATTTCTAATTTATTTCTTACTAGAGGATATTTGTAGTCTAAGAAGTCCATTATGATAATTGTAGGGGTTACATAAGCCACACTCACAAAAGAGCACATTACCCTCCAATAATCATGCACCAAGAGTAGAAAGAACTAAGATCATGGACACAGAGAAGACACTAGGGCTAGGGAACCCTCTAGGCCTGGAACTCATAGGAATAGATCCCATAGGCCTATGGAGCATAGGAGTAGGAGTTCCTCTAGGGATAACTTAGATGATAGAGATTATAGGGTTAGCCATAGGACTCAAGAGTCAAGGGGTAGGGATACCTTAAAACCTATAGAGCTACCTAAGATTAGGATGCCTGAGTTCTAAGAGGGGAACAATCTAGAGGCATATTTTGATTAATTACTTAAGGTAGAAAAAAGTATTTGCAAGTCATGCCATTAGGGAAAGACATAAGGTGATATTAGCTACCTTAGAATTTAGTGATATGCCCTAATATGGTGGGATAAGCTTAGCAAAGAAAGGTTTAGGCCCTTGAGTGAGTGGGAGGAAATGAAGCATATCATGAAGGAAAGGCATGTACCTCTCCATTATTTAGAAGAGGTCCACAATAGGCTACAAAGACTCTCTCAAAGCTACAAAAGTGTAGATGAATATTACAAGAAAATGGAGGTTGTAGTGATTAGGGCTAACTTGGAAGAAAATGAGGAAGCCACCATGGTTAGGTTGCTAGATGCGCTTAGGCATGACATGAGGGATGTGGTAGAACTCTATCAATATTTAATCCTTAATGATCTTTACCACCAAACTATAACGATAGAAGCCCAAATAAATAGAACGGGTAAAGACAAATACACTATATACAGGTTATCTATACAAGATACTTGGGCAATAAAGAAAAAGGATTCTATTTTCAAAATTGAGGGTAAAGAAGCCAAAGACTTGGGCAAATTTCTAAACCTTCCTTCAGGAAAATAATCATCTGTGAAGTGCTTCAAATGTTTGGGCAACGGGTAAATTGCTTCCTAATGCCCAAATAAGAAAATATCATGGTCCTTAAAGACAATGGTAATTATTCATCCCAATAGCCCAATGACTCTAGTTCACCTTCCTCCTCTTCAAAGAGTGAATCTTTAGAGCATTCCCTTCAGGGTGATCTCCTTTAGGAGGTTACTAGGTGAAGGAGAGATCCTAGTTGCAAAGGACCATTGGGCCTATTAGCCCATCAGAATGTATATTTAGGATTAGGTTTATTGTAATAAGCTTAGAAGGCACTACTGTATAGGCTAGGGCACCATTTATGTATAATACTAAGGCTTATAAAACGAGCTTATCTTTTTTATGTAATTCTTAGGTCCACAACATGGGCTTATCCAAGCCCAATTAGAGGTTGCATAGTGGTTGGATACATGACTTGTATTTTAGACCAATCTAAGCCTATTTTAGGGAAGGAAGGAGGCAGATCCAAGGCCCATATTTATGCCCCTCCTTTGGTCTATATATAGACCATTTTGTAGTAATTTTGAAGGATTTGAAGTCATAATTTGAAATTAGAATTTTCAAAGTGAATATTTCTCTCAAACTCTCTCTCCCTTAGCCTAGTATTAAGGTGAGAACCTCCTTATCCTTGGAACTTCAAGGTCGCACAACCATGCTTTATCTCCTTAGGAGTGATTCCTAAAACTATCCTAAAATACTCTCCATTTTCATATCCAATTTAGAAGTATTTTTGCCTCCATTGAACCAGTTTTTCCTTACCTTTAACGGTGCTATCACTAGGGAGCAAAGTTAAGGAAGATAGGGAGAATCATAGGGAGAACATCTTCCACACAAGATGTTCAATCAAGGGGCACACTTGCTTCTTAATTATTGATAGGGTTAGCCGCACTAATGTAACTAGTACTAGGCTAGTTACCAAGCTAGGGTTAGCAACCACCCCATATCCTAAGTTATATAAGCTTCAATAGCTTAGTGATGATGGAGACTTGTTGGTTGATTAGCAAGTCCTCAGCACATTCAATATTCAGAGGTATAAGGACAATGTTACTTTGTGATGTTATCCTTATGGAGGCCAACCATGTGCTATTAGGAAGGTCATAAAAATACGATAGGAATATCCATCATGATAGGCATACTAATAGGTATTTCTTCAAATTCAACTCCTAGAAAATTACTTTAGTGCATGTATTCCCTAATGAAATCCATTGAGACTAGATGCATATGAGCTAGGAAAAGGAAGGTTGAGAGACAGGGTTTGACAAATAAAAAATTAAAGAGATAAAATAAATTGAAAATAAGAGAAAGAAACAAAGGCAGGTCAAAAGAAAGGTAAGTGAGGATTCCACCTCTCTTATACAGAAGGGTGAAAAATGACTTATAAGGAAGAATAAGGTGAGAAACCTAGTTAGGAAACCTTGCCTTCTAATATTACCTTGAAATTGGCAGTTGGGATTAGGTGTAGTATTTCCTTTACCCTAATAAAAGAACCATTTCCACTAGGAGGAATTCAAGAATGTGGCATCATAAAGGACTATCCCTCCTAACCAACCATGGTTACTTATGGCACCATTGTTACATGGCATAATAGGTGTAATATAAATAGAGTTGTTCAATTGACTAAACCTTAATCTTTTTGTGTGCCTCATATTGTTATAACTATTTAGTTCCCTAGCATGCTTCGATACTTGTATTATCCATTTATGTGTAGGATGATTGAAAATTCTAATACCAACAACTTGATGGCAAGACATCTAAATTCTTAACACAACTGTCATTACTCTATCATAAGTTGTTGCCACTTTATGAAGGGACATAGAAACCCCCTTTAAGTTTTGTGGGTATCATGCCCTACCTAGGGTAAGCCAGTCCATGAGTCATTTAGGAAATAACCTAATGTGTAGCCCAACAATCTACTATGGACACAATCTAGGACTAAAACTCATACACCTATTTGCAATCCTTGCTCTTCTATTTCACTCTTATGGAGGTTATATTTTTTTTTTCTACTACCTCTTATGTATAATTTATCATGATTACATATTGTGAAAATTCTTTGGAAGATTCAAAAGGCTACTATTTGATTTTTGTATAAGTCTTGTTTTCCCTTTATTAGTAAAAGTCTCCTCTACCTACTTATGTCCTGGTTTTGTAGATATTTTTAAGCCTACACATTTGAGGATGGATACTTTTGAAAGGGAAGGAGATGACGTAGAGGTCCCCAACTACAAAGGATGATCCAACTGCAAAGACCTCTAGGCCTATTGGGCCTCAAATAAATAGAATAAGAGTTAGTCATTTTCTTATATTTTAGGAATTAGGAAGCCTAAATATGAATAGGATTGGACCTATTTTCCTGTAACTTTTTGCAAAGTTTTTTAGGTCTGACTTGATCAATCTCTTAGGCTACCTCAAGAAGGGATGCAGGACTCATTTTAGGATCCATGAGAGGCCTAATTTGGATTCCCAAAGTTTCCCCATGCTAGCTAGCTTTTTATGGCTATATAAAGCACCCTTGTGTGTAAATTTGCTCATTTTGAGTCATTTTATGAAATTCTTTTCTAAATTTTGAGTTAAACACTCTCTTATCTCCCTCTCAAAAACAACTTGGGGTCAGGGAATACTCGTTATCCATGATGGCCATGATGGTAGAGATGGAGCTTATCCTTCCATAAAGGTGGCACTTCCAAGAAAACAAGGTTCTATATCAAGTTCTTCATCATCTTCTATCTCTGAAGTCTACCTCCATTACACAGTGCAGAACCCCTATCTATAGCTACATCAAGAACACCTATAGTCCAACCTGGAGGATTCACTCCAGCTTGTCTTGGAGGGATAGTAGGGTAAAAATTTCACTAACAGTATTCCAAATGTTTACAAGTCTCATCATGCATATAAACAAGAATAGCCCGCCCCTAAAGAATCCAGGCTACAAGGTATGGAGGCCTGGTGCCAAAACCTAGAGAATCAAATGTCCTAACTCCAAAACATGGAGGAACGATTGGAAAAACTCTTAACCCTCCTAACCCAACTAATGCAATTTTCCATGGATGAAGTAGATATGGACCAATGGAGGTATACTTGATGGAATTTGGAGGTGAAAAAGTGAAGAAACTTTGAAGGATAAGGTTGGAGTGCCACTCCTAAAGTCTTACCTGAGAAACCACCAATAGATGCTAAGGAGCAGGCCGATACAATCGCCCTATAGAGCATGAAGGAACTAGCCTCTCCTTTCTTGATTTTTCCTTTAGCATCTTCTAGTAAGATCTTGGTGGTAGCAATCTTTGTGCGATGCAAACGCAAAACAATTGCCAACTTTGTTGGCAGCATTGGTTTTGTATTTCTTCTATATACTTTATGTTTTGATACTTGTGAGTTTTTTTTCTTTATGAATAACCAATTCCCCTTTTATAGGGCTTTAGTAATCTTTATGATTGTATTGTTTGAATCTTGATTTATTTATTTTTCCTAAAATGATGTCTTCATTACAATTGTGTTATTCTAGTATGTTTAATCCATTAATAGGAACTAGTTAATTTTGTTAATCTATAAGTTTGTTGGATGGAGATGATCGTACCACACCCAATTGAAGAAATTATGGAATAAATGAACCTAAGGATCTTGGAGGATCAATCAAGAACCTAGGTTTCTCACCAGTTAATTGTTTGACATGTAGTAAACGCCCTCTTAAACTTCATGCCCCTTTTATTTATTTATCTTGTCAAATCAAGAAAATAATAGGTAGAAGTGAGATTACTACTACCCGCAAATCAAAGAGAAGGAGTAGAATGAGTGTAGGTGGTTAGAAATTGAATAAAAAGGGGGAATTGGGAGTAAGAACAAGTACAGTCACAAGTGAAAACAAAGTCCTATAAACTTTCCATAACTTGCATCACTTCTTTTATTTTCCATATTATAGAAAGCTTATTTATGTTTTTTATCCTTTTCTCTTATTACTTCCAAAGCAATCTGCTCCCATAAAACAACTTTCTTCATGAGCTAAAAAATTAGAACTAAAAAATTATAATTCAAAGCCGAAAATACCCTTTTCCCATGGGTAAAACTTGGCAAAAGTTTTATACGCACGTTTTGTGCATAACATAGAACAGAAGGGTGGTATTTAGAAGGGAGATTAATGCTACTGCCAGAAGAGTAGTAGCCTTAGAATAGGTTATTAGTAATTGATATGTATAACTCATTCATAATAAGAAAGGGGGATTTAGGAGAGAAAGGAAGTAAAGTCAAAAAGGGATCCAAAGTCTCATGTTTATCCATAACCTGCATCCCATTCTTTTGTTTTCCATTTTATAAATATTGATTTTTTTTCTAAAAAGAATCCATACAAAACACTTAATTAGTAAGCTCAAAGGTTAAAATTCAACTTCACACATAGATTGTTAATGTAGTTTCTGTAGGATCGATACCGAGGGTCTAAAATACCCTCTTTCTACATTGTTAGGTATACTTACCTGTGGTTAAAACTTGTCAAAGAGTATTTATACTCATGTTTTGCACATAGCAACCATGAACTATGTTTACTACTTAAATTACCCTATGAATTCATTACATCTATAGCATATTCAAGCCTCATGTTTCTTGGCTCATTATCAAAATTTAGAAACATTTTATAAATTGTCCTTCATTGCAAACCATTAGCCACACGACAAATTTTCCATCACTTTTCCATCTACATTCCATCTAAATTTATTTGTATCATTTGTTTTAGAAAACAATTGTTTCATTCTTAGAATTATTGGAAGATATCATAACACTTTTATTGGATGCCTCTTTATACTATTATTGCAACTAAAATCACCATCCTTTACTTTATGATGTGATACATGATATATGGGACATTGATGCAATTCTTCAAACTCTTTCCTATATAATATGTAACCATTATGGTAGGCATTTATTTTCTTAAACTCTACACCAATCAAACATAGTACCTCGTTTGCCTTGTATTTATACATTGGTAATGTATTTCCTTTTGGAAGCAGGTATTTCAACAACTAAATTAATTCAATGAAACTTTTATCACTCTATCCGTTTCTTGCCTTCAAATTCGGCAATCTTAACATTATTGGTAATCATGTAAAATTAGTGCATCCCATATTTAAAGGTTTTTTGTATCATTGCATAAGTTACCATACATATTTGTTTGCTAAAAAAACTCATGCCCTATATCATGAATCTTATCCTCTAGTTGATCTTACATATCTATATTAACCTCCCTTGTCTAGGACACACTTTACATGTCTAATAATTCACCATGCCATGCCCATCTTATGTAACACTTGAAAAATCCATAACAAAGAACATGCTCTCTGATTTTATCAAGGTTCAATTGTCTCTCATTTGGCCAATTAACACAAGGACAATACAACCTCCCATTATTATGGTTTATCTACACAAATTTCAAAAAATCTTCCACCCCACTATCATACAAGTCACTTATGCATTTAACATTTATCGAATTACGATTCATACTAAATGAGAATCACAAATTCAAGAACTAGGATTTGCAATAACCTAGTCACTCATAATAACAATTCAACATCCTCTCTATTGGTAAAGACCTATCCTATTCAAGAAGAAAATTTTTTATTCATTTGTTAATATTACTCCTTAAATCTTGAATATTATACTTGATAAAATTTCAGCAATAGTTTGCATTAGTCTTTAAATACATAACTTAATTTTTGTGTCATTTACCATAATCAAGCATACGCCTGGAGATAATGTGAAATGAACTAAATTAAGATTTCATCAAGTACAATATACAAGATTTAAGAAGAAGCTGTTAACTAGGAATAAAAACTTTCTTCCTAAGTTATCTAACTTGGACAATTTAATATTTAATACAATGAGTGATTTACTTGTTTAGTGGTAAAATCATTGTATTGAATCTCAAACAAAAAAACTAAGATTATGCTTAAATTTGAATCCAAAAAAATGAAATAAATTGGAAAAAGGAAGATAATTGAGATATACGTAATTATTCTAAGCATTAATACATAAGAAATCAAAATATTAAACAAAACAAAATTTATGCATATGAAACTCTTAATGTACATGTACATCTTATTCCTTGTGTAAACTCCTCCTACAAAGGATGATGATGTTTTTTGTTGAGATTAGTCATTTTTTAATATGTTATTAAGAAAATAATCATTAAGTTTTATTTCTTTCTATTTTTGAATTTCAAAAATAAACTATTAAAATTTGAGGAAATAAGCTTAATGAAAGATAAAGATAAACCTAGTTCAGTACATAATCCCACAAGATAGATAAAAGAAGTTTAGTAGAAAGTTAATTTCCTAGTGAAACATGGCAGGTTAACTGGTACATCCACTAAATTTCATCTGAACTCATTCAATGCCATAATTGTGGTGTACTACATTGTGACATTAGGGGTTCCAATATTTTTATTCATAACAATAAAATACTAAAAATTGCAGACTTTGGTTTAGCAAGATTAGATGGGAGAGAGTTAAATTTTTTAAACACACCCGTTAAGGTCTATTTTTAACACTAATAAAAAAATTTTACAAAGATTATTGTAGAATTTTTACATCGATTCTTTTAGTAGTATAGAAACAGCCGGTATAAAAAGTCATGATTTTTTACATTGATTAAACAACGAATATAAAAAATTCACTTTTTATATCAATTCTAAGCTTAACTTATGTAAAAAGTTGATTTTTTACATTGATTAAAAAGATAACCAATGTAGTAAGTTAAAAAATTGAAATAGTTAAAGATATAAATCATTAAAATGAAACCAACGCTAATAAAAGTTAGAATTTATTCCTAGGAGATACATTCCAGGTGCTAAATATTCTTTTCTTCATTAAACTAGATTAGGAAGCACAAACTACTTGTTAGGTTGGTGCTCATCCAACAAAGGAAAATCATAAGTGGATTGGTTGGAAAAACAACAATATCTCTATTATTTGTTTCCACCTCAAATGCAAAAGCAAATAATTTGGAACACCAACATTATGAATTACTAAACAAGATACAAGATAATAATTATGTCACAATTAAATTTAATATGCTTCTGATGGCCTAGTATATGTAAATTTATAATTTTTAATTAAATAATTATGTGAATATTATATTAGTATTAATGTATATATGTATTAACATTCTATATAAAAACTTTTAAGTTATGATTAAAGTTAATTACGGTGCACAAATGATGCACATTATGCATAACCCACAGTAAATTGATATCTCCACAGACAATAACAAAAGATATAATTGGATAAAGTTAGAAATGTTTATATATATATATATATATATATATATATATGCATAAGATGCAATATATGACAATTACAAGGTGTCGTAACCGTAATTACAATGAGACGACAAACTCGCTAAAAATTTTTAGAAAAAATTTTTGTTTGATAAGTGGAGCCACCACCAAATTTTTATCTAAGGGAAAATATTTGGAAAAACCCTAACTTGAGGATGAAATTCTAGGTTTGGGAGTCGGTTACGAATAGGGAAGGTGTTAGGCACCCTACTCGCCCGTTCCAAAGAACAGTGCTTTTTAAACTGAGTGTGTGATTTTGACATTTTTGAAGATTTTTTGATCCCTTTAGTTTAGACTGAGAATAAATAGGTTTGTATGAAAATAGTATGACAAGATTTGATTCTGCTCCTACGTATTCCCTGGTGCAATGGAAAACTCAAGGATACATAGTTTGGTTCAAAGCCTTGACCTTCGGAGGTAAAAATAATTTGAAATATGATTTTAAAAACACGTTTGATATCTCAGAGGAATCCTTAATCCACATATGCACAGAGTCAAAGACAACTAAGGTTGTATTGGGACCCATATGGGTTTCTAAATATCGAATAATAGAGGAAGCAACCAATTCGTATCTAGAGCCCATCGCGTGAGACTTGGGATTCCCAAAATGATGTTTTTTTGAAATATTTTATTATTTACAAGGGGTTCTTAGTCCACATATGCATAGGGTCCAAGACAACTAAGGCTAGACTGGAATCCATATGAATCTCCAAATATCGAACAGCAGAGAAACCACCAATTCATATTTGGAGCTCAATGCGTGAGACGTAAAAAATTTATTAGAGAAACGGGCTTAAATGATGAAAATAAAAAGGAATTGGGCTTGAGTAAAAAAGAATTGGGGCTTGATCCGAATTAAGAAAATGGAATTAATTTCCAATTAAAGAAGGAAAAAGAAAATGGGCTCGATTCAAATTAAGAAAATGAATTTGATGAAAAAAAGAATTGGATTTGAAAAAAGAAAGAAAAAAAACTAAAATAAAGTAAAGTGAAATTGGACTTGACCCAAATTAAGAAGAATTGAGTGATAAAAGAATTTTAAAAAGAAAAATTGGGCTTGACCCAGAATAAAATAAAAATGGAAAAGGATTTGGGCTTGACCCAAATTAAAAGGAATTCGATAAAAAAAGAATTTGATTTCTAAAAATGAAATTGGGCTTGAGTAAAAACTTGATTTTAAATTGAATCGGGCTTAACCCAAAAATCAATAAAAAATAAACTTGAGTAGAAAAATGGTTTATTTTATTCAAGCTTTTACTTTTATTTTTTTCAGTACCGCTCTTGCCCCCCATTGGCACAGCTTGATTAAAAGGCAAGCAATCCAATTTAGGCAAAAACTGACCCATGGCATAATTGGAGTTGATTTTGGTATGATGGCCCAATTGAATCTGTGAGAGACGCTGGATGGCCCAATTACTAGTAAGAGCCCAATTGAATATGTGAGAGTTGCTGGATGGCCCCATTGCTAGTAAGCTGGCCATATTCTAGCTTAATTACAACCAACACTTACTGGGCTTGATGGATTAAGAAGCTGGCAAGGCCCAATCCCAAGTGAACTAGGAGTGTGGCCCATTGTCCAATTGGACAATCAACACAACTGCAACATTATAGTGTATGGTCCCTCGTCCAAGTGAATCCGTAGCAGGCCTCAAGTTGAATATGTAGCGGGCCTATTATGATATGCATATCACAGCCTCATTCTCACAGATTGGTATGTGAGAGCCTTTCTCACAAATGGTCACCTACAGGAATTGAATCCAGGGACCAGGGATCGTAAGCAGCGAATTGATCCACTCAGTTAGGCTCCCATGTTAATTGCATTATTCACTGTAAACACTCAATTATGTCCGAGGCCTCTTTTTTAAAATTAATCAGTAAATAAATAATTTAAAGTAAATCTTAAGATAATAAACAGAAAATAGATAAACAGAAAATAACGAAAAATGAAATAATAAAAAATAGTAAAACAAATAAATAAATAAATAAATAAAACAGAAAATAAAATAAAAAAAGAAGATAATAATAATAGAATAAACAAATAAGAGAAAACAAAAACAAAAAAACAAACAAAAAAATTAATAAAAGAAAAGTAAATATAATAAACGCATAAACAAAAAATATACATAAATCAAAAATCATAAACGGAAAAAAGAAGAGAATTAAAAACTGAAAACAGAACATTTAAAAAAAAGAAAAATTAAAAAAAAGAAAAATTAAAAAAAGAATTTAAAATAAAAAATAAAAACAGAAATTAAAAAATTAAAAATAGAATTTAAAATCACAAATAAAAACAGAAATCAGAGAATTAAAAAGAATTTAAAATTTGAAATAAAAACAAAAATCAGAAAATTAAAAACAAAATTAAAAAGGAGAAAATTAAAAAATAGGAAAGGAAAAATAGAATCAAACAAAAAAAAAAACAGAAGAAAGAAACAGAAAAGAAAACAGAATGGAAGGAGGAGTGAGGCAGCAAACGAAGTTCCACTAATTGCCATATAAACTGATGACATTGGCAGTTTCTCAAGGAGGGGGAGGTTGATTCATTTCAGGTGTACAGGCATCACTCTCTTGGCAGGAGGAGTTCGGGGAAAAAGGAAAAGGAATCGAGGCTTGGGAGGGTTATCTGGGGTTTTATCTTGATCTTTGGTTCTCCGACACTTCCTAGAAGCTAGCTTAGCACTGAAAGAAAAGGAAGAGATCCTCATGCTTCCAAGGATCTCCTTCATTCCAAAGAGGACTCTTGTTTCTTGAAGTTGACATCACTCAAGTAAGTGCTCGCTTCTAATGACACAGACTTGGTTTTGATTCAAGCAAAAATTATATTATGAGGACATTCAGAATGGACGTGTCAAGATCATGATCATAAAGGAAGATGAAATCAATATGTGACATTGGTTATAATTCCCGTTTTGAATCTTGAACCAGAATTTCTAAATAAGAATCGCATGCATTCGACTAGGCCATTACAATTAGATTTTGAAAGAAGAGATAAATTCTTTATTCGTGAATAGTAAAAACATTCATTGGATCCATCCGCATTTGCATCAAAATTTGGGAGTTCAATGGATGATGAGCCATTTGGACGAATTTGGATTCGGTTTTGTCATTAGAGCTATCCTATGGTTTGAGTTTGTTGATTAATTCCACTTCAGAAACATTATGAAATATTTCATGCAAATCCTTGGGTGGATCATGACAAAATGTGAGAGTCTGGTGTGTATGGTTAGTGCCTCGAATCTTTGGTTAGGTCCTGATTTGATAGTCTATGGGGATTAGGTCCTTACCAATAGGAAGGGGCCATTACTCGCGGCCTGCTTTGTGGCACAAAGGACATGAGTTGACCATCAGGGTGTTAAGAAGAGTCCTATACATGACCACCAGAATGTAGCAGATTTATGCACTATCGCTAGTCCCTACATGCAATCTTCAGCCCATTGGCAAGACAAATTCAAGTCACGTTGAATAGAGTGAAGGTTTACTCACTACTGATATTGCATGCACTAGAGTAAAAGAACCAGTGTAACAAAATGTCAAGAGCTTACACAACCCAGTATAACTAACCTCAGAATGGAGGATCTTAATACACCCGTTTGTTGATTCAGTAGAGGTATACTCGAATATCCATATAGCCGAATGGAATGGTATAAGACTTAGACATATGATGCATCAGCATAAGGTCTAAGGGAAGGTAGATAGTGTATATGAAATTCACGTAGTAGGGTAGCCTGTGAAAGACCTTATACTCACTAATGGTTCCTAATAATCCCCTTTGTTCATCATCACAACCTAAACCAGCTTCCCCTCATTGATCTGCATAAATCTGCGGATTAATGTCTCTAATACTGAGATTCTTCCTTGATCAAGGAAAGGAAAAGGAAGAGCACAATCCGAGCAGCTGTTGACGAGGCCTGTGAGGAGCTTGGATCTGAGGGTCTAAGAGATCACAAAATAGTCATCAAATCACCCTCAAGTAGGTAGGAATTTAGTAAGGGAGCTCAGATTTAGAAGGGTTGTAATGGTCTAAGCCGCAGTAGGAAGAGAAGTCCTTACATAAAATAATATTTTGAACCTTACTCTGTGATGACTAAGGACGTAGCAATAATAGATCATCAACCTCTAAATTATGAAGGGGACCAAACACTATTATGCCTGTTTGCTCTCAGATCATGGTCTACTTACTAGGGGGTTGTTCCTTAACAGCAAAAGTACTATACAAACCTTGCTCCTCATACGTAAGGTAGGCAGAATTTGGACTTTAGTTGTGCCCCAAACCTGTTCATTATTTAAGTTTATTGACACTAGTTAGACTAAGCCGCACAACCCAACATAGTGGTTAAGCACGCTACTTGTAACCTAAAGTCCCCAGATTTGATCCCCCAGGCAACTATTTAGTTTTAATTCCCCATAATATCAATGTGGGCATATCTTATTCCACCAGGCCTTGTTGATTCAGGAATAGGCACTAGGCAAGGCAGCAGCAACCATCCTCAACTTTAGACCACCATCAAAGTCTAAATTGAGTTATGTTTAGGACAAGTTATCCTCAATCGAAAATCAAGCCACATTCGCAAAATAAAATAAGTAAAGGCAAATTTTTAAGTCAAAATTTTAAAAAAGGAATATATAAGAATAAGTAAAGTCCAAATTCCATTTCAATTTTCTTTTTAATTTGGGCCAAGCCCACATTTTCAATCTCTCTTCAAAAGTAATAATAATAATAATAATAATAATAATAATAATAAAAAAAAAATATAACTTATTGCCTTCTTATTTGGGTCAAGCCCAACTTTCTCTTAATTTGAAATCAAGTCTCCTTTAACATAGGCCAAACCCAATTTCTTCGCTTTATTTCAGATAGATCCAATTCTTTTATTCAAAAATCAAATCCCTTTCTTTTAATTTTAGGCCAAGCCCAATTCCTCCTAATAATAAAATCTTTTCAAAAACATTTTTGGAAATCACTAGTCTCACGCGATGAGCTCTAAATGGGAAACTGGCGATTTCACTGTTGTTCGATATTTAGAGATTCATATTGTCCCTAGTGCAGCCTTAGTTGCCTCGGACCTTGTGCATATGTGGGCTAGAAGTTCCCTCTTAAATAATAAAATCTTTCAAAACATTTTGGGAATCACAAGTTTCACGCGATGAGCTCTAAATGGGAAACTGGCGGTTTCACTATTGTTCGATATTTAGAGATTCATATAGGCCCCAGTGTAGCCTTAGTTGCCTTGGACCTTGTGCATATATGGACTAAAAGTTCCCTCTTAAATAATGAATCCTTTCAAAAATCTCTCGAATTCCTTACCTCCGAAGGTCAAGCCTTCACACCAGAACTACGTAAGCCTTGAGTTTTCCATTGCACCAGGGAATACGTAGGAGCGCGATCAAGTCCTGTCAAGCTAACCTCCATCAATCTATTTATTTTCACTCTAATTAAAGGGATCAAACAATTTTCAAAAGATCACACACTCAGTTTAAGGGTACCGTTCTTCGGAACGGGCAAGTAGGGTGCCTAACACCTTCCCTACTCGTAACCGACTCCCGAACCTAAATCTCTTCCTCAAGTTAAGGCTTTTTCAAATCTTTTCCCTAAAAATAAAATTGGTGGCAACTCCATATAATCCAATAAATTCTATTTCAAAAATTTAGCGAGTTCATCATCTAGTCGTAATTATGATTGCGACATATGTCGACTCCACTAGGGAATTTAGAGAGTCAAGCCCGTTTGATTGAGTGTGCATTGTATTGATCCCTTCCCTGTTTATTTGCATAATTTTGTTTGTTTGTTTATCTATCTGTTGTCTGTCTATTTATTCAATGTACAACCCTAGGATAGACGAACAATAAATTGCTATATATATCTGTTGCGATTTCCCCAATTGTAGGTATCCCTATTATTTGTGTGCCCTCCACACATCACATATATGCATTTCATCTCATGAGTGGGGCCCTATACTCGGGTCTGAGTGCAGCCTAGGATTAGAGGGATCCAGTGGTGTTACTCTGGGGCATACGTCTTGATTGGCTATCACGAAAATTCCAGCTAGAGTGCGTCCTATTCATAATGCCCCGCAACTAGTGGCTACTTCTACTATTGTGGCAAGCATTATGGACTGCAACTTGGCTCTAGTGACCTCTACACCTCAGGATTACTAACCACCTTCGAGAGGTTCATGTATTAAAAGTCATAGACCCTTAGGACAGGTGACCTATATAAGAGGCAAGGAGGGCATACACCCATTTCACGATGCATGGCTCACAAGCTATTCACAAACTCAAGTTAACAGAATCATCCAAGATAGCATTGGGGATATGAGATCTGAAGTTGGGGAAATACAAAAAAAAAATCAATCAAGAAATAAAATCAAGAAAAAATAAAAATGCATAAACCAAAATTTGAAAGAAAATAAAAATCAAGGAAAATGAAAAATAGAAGGAGAAAAAAATTTCTAGGAAAGATTGGAAAATAATGAAATTAGAAAATCTAAAGAATGTTTTTAAAAAATTTTAGCAAAACTAAAAAGATTTTCAAACAAAACCAAAGGTTTTATAGCAAAATAAAAAATACCAAATATTACTAAAAAACAAGAAAGAAACATTCAATTATTTTCAAAACCCTCAAATCTCTAAAATTATTTGTGCATAGCATGACATTCATTCATTCATTCATTTATCATAAAAAAAAAGAGATTTCAAAAAATCATTCCTTACCTTTTCATTTACATACTCATTAAAGCATTAACATTCTTATTATTCATGATTTTTACATTCAAATTGTTTCTCAAAAAACTAATTTTTAAAATTCAACAGAAAAATTGGAGAAAGACAAATTCCTCGACATCCTAATAGAACCCGATCACAATCAAGAATCATGGATGAGTTAGAAAGGAAAAATGAGGAGCTAAGAAATAAGGTCAAAACACTAAAGGAACAGATGGCCAAGCTAATGGAGGCCATCCAACTATCGAAACAGAAAGACATTCACGGGAGAACCAATCGACCTAGTATATCCTCCTGGCTTCAATCCACAAGACCCTTCATCATTTACCATGCCTGTCAACCAAAGGAGTTCATTGTGGGTATCCTCAGGGGCATGCACCCTCATTCAGCCAAACATGAACCCAAATACAAAACCCACCTCTAAACACCACCTCACAAGCCTACCAAGCAGCTATTGAGGGGACGAATCCTATGTTCACCCAAGGGCCTCACCCTATATACAGACCATCTTTTTATCCTCACAACATGCCAGGGGAATACCCAAGCCATCCTTCTAAGGATGGTACGGAAAAGTGGAAAATCCTAGAGGAAAGGATTCAGGCAATTGAAGGAAGTGTCTGTGATGCTAGAGAAGCATCCGATTTATGCCTAGTCCCCGATGTGGTCATCCCTCCCAAATTCAAGGTCCTTGAATTTGAAAAGTATCAAGGGACTAGTTGTCCGAGGAACCACCTGACTATGTACTGCAGGAGGATGTCCGCCTACACTCACGACGATAAGCTGCTTGTCCATTTCTTTCAAGACAACTTAACCGGGGCAGCCACGAACTGATATATTCAACTAGAGCGGACACACATTCGTTCATGGAAGGATCTAGCTGAGGCCTTCTTGAAACAGTATCAATATAATATGGAGATGGCTCCTGATAGAACTCAGCTCCAGAACATGGTCAAGAAGGGGGATGAGACCTTCAAGCAGTACGCCCAACGATGGAGGGAGTTAGCCGCTCAAGTAGAACCTCCATTATTCGAGAAAGAGCTGGTCAATATGTTCATAGACACACTCCAAGATCCTTTCTATGACAAGATGATCGCCAGTATGACTGCAAGCTTCTCTTATGTTGTCATCATTTGAGAAAGGATCGAAGGTGGCATGCACCACGGAAAAAGATCGCACACAAGCCTACAGGGGCAGCCAACGCTTTTAATGGATCCGGGAAAAACAAGACAGGAGAGACATGCAACGCAGCTTCTGGTCAAGGCCAACATCCTCCTCAAATGGCACATTATGGTCCAATTGGCTTCCAACCATCCCCATGTACACCTTACACACCATATCCTTACATCGCCACCACATACTAGACACGATACCCTTCTACTTACAACTATCCAATGCAAGTCCGGCCACTAACATTGTATACGGCCCAAACACAAGCCATGAGCCAAAATCCTAACCAAAGCCAGAAAAAGGAGAAGAAGCCCATCCAATTCGACCCTATTCCGATCTCCTACACTGAGCTGCTACCTCGCCTAATCCAAAACTCTCTGGTCGCTCCTTATCCTCTAAATCCTCAAGAACCACCATATCCTAAATGGTATGACGCAAACACCAAATGCGATTACCATGCAGGGTTCATTGGTCATTTCACAGAGGATTGCCTAGCATTGAAGGGTAAAGTAAAAAACTTGATTGATGCAAAATGGCTGGATTTTGGGAAGCTCGCTCCTAACACAGAAAAAAATCCATTGCCGAATCACGAGAGTTCAGCAGCTAGCTGAGAAATAGGAGCAGCATAATAAGTTGCCTTGTACAAGTTGATACACCGAGGAAAATTATCTAAGATGTTCCATACTTTTCAAAGTCGATCTTTTGTGAATAAATTTCATTAAGACATATACAAATTACATTTTTCATGTTTCTTGGGCATGTGCCTCACATTATTAGCTTTACCTCTTAAATCTACCATTTCTTTTCGTCATACAACCCACTTCTTATCCTACACCCAAATAATAAACACCTGTTGGTGACAATGCCAATGCTGTAATAAATAATTTTGAACATCTAATTAATCAAACTCAAGGAGAAATAATGATGAAGCAGAATAAGCAAAATCCAACTGGAGATTTCAAATCACCGTTCAGGGGACACTTTTAACAAGAGTAACACATATCCCGCTGGATCAAAAGCTCAAATCCAGGAAAAATTTAGGGATGTCAAATAAATCCGCTGAATTGAGAATCAAAATGATCCAAAAAATATCAATATCTGACCATACAAAATTCACGAAAAAGAAGAAAAACCCGCTGGATTAAAATAAAAAATAAACCAGGCAAAATCAGGGTCAAAATCCAAAATTGAAGAAGAAAAGAAACCCTCTGGATTAAAAGCCAAAAATAATCCAGGAAAAAGTAGGGTTAAAATTCAAAATAATAATAAATCGACAAAATCATGATCAGAAAAGGTCTTACTGGATTAAAATTCCAAAAAAAAAGACAATTCAGGAAAAATTAGGATAAAAACAAAAGCTTGCTAGGTCGAAAATCTTCAAAGGAGACCTAGGCAAAAGTTAGGGCACGCAACAAAAGCCCGCTAGGTCGAAAACCCGCAATGGTGGCCTAGGCAAAAATTAGGGTATGAAAACAAGAGTCCACTAGGTCGACAACCCTTAAAGGCAACCTATGCAAAAGTTAGGGCATACGCAGAAAACGGCCGTTAGGTCGAAAACCTGGAAGGGCGACCTAGGAAAAAGTTAGGGAAAACAAAGGACCTGCTTGGTTGAAAACTCAAAGGAACAACCCAAGCAAAATTTAAGGTCAAAACAGGAATCCCAGGACAATGTAACATTTCTACACCTCATCTTTCCTAAAACTAGGGAAAAACTTTTTCCATTTCTCAAGTTTGACTAATTTGACAATCAAGATTATGAAAAGCAGCATTGACATTTTTCATCAAAAGGTGCCATTTGGGCAATCGAACCCACATTTTTAGTCTTTTCCCCCAAATACACTATCCTAAAACCTCATATGCAAAACCCTCTATACCCTTCCATTGACTACTCAAAATCACTTCGCACACCTCAATAATGCACATGCCAAAAGAAATGTGAAAAATAGAAAAAAAGACTAATTTTGAAAATTCATGAAGATCGGATGAATCCTTAATCTACACGACATGACATGACTGCTTCCCAAAGAATCATCCTTCTACCAGCCATAATGCCACCACATAGAAAAGGAGTGTGTCTTATTTAATGAGGCCGACCACTGTTGGGTCTCAAAGACCTCGAAGAGGAAAATTCTGAAATTGACCAAGAAGCCAAGAGATACAGTCGATCTAGCTCGTCCTGATTCTTGATTCCTTTCACATTAACTATGAAGTTGTCGAGAAAGGGCGTGATGAAAAAAAAAGAGAAATAGAAGCTTTTTTTTACCATATCATGGCAGCATTCATCCCATAAGCATCCATTTCATTAAATAATCATTTCAGTCATAAAAAGTGATAAATAAGATTAAAACATGGCATCCTTTTGCAGTTATTCAAGCATCAGAAACATCGCATCCTTTTCATTCATTTAAATAACACATAAGCATCTTGTCATTCAAGCATTGCATAAGCCATTTTTCAAAATTAATTCAGACCAAGGCCAATTGCCCAAATCAATCATAATTAAAAATTAATCAAGATCAAAACTGAGGAAACGCTAGCCTAGAAAATTCAAATTGGGGCAATCCCCGATTTCTGAAAAAATCAAGATCAAAATTGGGGCAAATGCTTGCCTAGAAAATTCAAATTGAGGGTTATCCTCAATAACAAATCAAGGTTTAAAACTGGGGCAAATGCTTGCCCAGAAGAAAGTCAAATTGAGGCAGTCCTCAATTCTAAATCAAGATTCAAACCGGGGCAAATGTTTTCCCATAAAAATTGAAATCGAGGTATTCCTCGATTGCTAAAATCTCCCGTATCAGGGAAAAATGTTTGCCTGATTTTCTTCAAGAGAAAGTAATTATTAAATGCTTAAAAACCTTTGAGTTCAAGGTAGAATCAGCAATCTATTTTAATTCAAGATAAACAAATTCCAAATTAAGTTGTCCGAGGCATCTGACGAAGAAGTCCACGTTCTGTCCTCACGTTCCTTTCCAAGACACATCATGTTATTTCCCACACCTGTCTTGAAAGGCCATTCCCTTTGCCTGTCTCAACAAGTTCTCTTCATTTTTATTCTGTTTGTTTGAACTGACTTGCTTCTTTCCTGTCAACAACAGGACTTTTCTTCGTTACCTGTCTTAACAGGTTTTTGTCATTCTGTGTTACCTATCTGAACAGGTTTCCATCATTTTGTTTTTCTTGTCTTAACAGTTGTCATGCTTCTTTCCTGTCAATAACAGGATTCTGCCTATACCTTACCTGTCTTAACAAGTTTCCATCATTCTGTTTTGCTTGTCTTACAGGTTTTCATCATTCTGTTTTACCTGTCTTAACAGGTTTCTTGTTTCTTTCTTGTCAATAATAGAATTCCATCTACATTTTAACCTATTTTAATAGGTCATTTTCTTCTCATTACCTGTCTTAACAGGTTTCACCGTTCTTTTTGCCTATCTTAACAAGTATCTTGCATCTTTCATGTCAACAACAGGACCTTATCTACATTTTACCTATCTTAACAGGTCAATTTATTTCATCTTCTCCTATCAAAAATAGGACATCATTTGCATTTATCCTGGAAAACAGCAAGATTTCATCATTTGCATTCATCCTGGTAACAGCATGACTTCATTTGCATCTTTCTTGGCAACAGCGAGACCTCATTTGCATTTCCCTATCAACAACGGAACATCAAGCATGTTTAAATTTTGTCCGCCTGTCTTAACAGGTTTGCATTCATCCTGGCAATAGCAGGATTTCATTTGCATCTTTTTCTGCAACAGCGGGACCTCATTTGCATTTTCCTATCAACAACAGGACATCATTTGCATTTATCCTGGCAAACAACAAGTTTTCATCATTTGTATTCATCCTGGTAACAACAGGACTTCATTTGCATCTTTCCCGGCAACAACGGGACCTCATTTGCATTTCCCTGTCAACAACGAGACATCAAGCATGTTTATATTCTATCTGCCTGTCTGAACAGGTTTACATTCATCCTGGCAACAGCAGGATTTTATTTGCATCTTTCTCGGCAACAGCGGGACCTCATTTGCATTTTCCTGTCAACAAGACATCAAGCATGTTTAAATTCTGTCTGTTTGTCTTAATAGGCTCACATTTCTCCTGGCAACAGCAGGATTACACCATTTGCATTCATCCTGGTAACAGTAGGATCTTATTTGCATTTACCTCGGCAATAGCGAGACCTCATTTGCATTGTTCCCAGCAACAACGGGACCTCATTTGCATTTTTCCTGTCAACAACAGGACATCAAGCATGTTTAAATTCTATCCGTCTGTCTTAACAAACTTGCATTTCTCCTGGCAACAGCACGATTTATTTGCATCTTTCCCGGCAACAGTGGGACCTCATTTTCATTCCTTCCTGTCAATAATAGGATCCCTATTAGGCTTACTTTTCTACATCTTGGCCTATGATATCAGGCCACCATCAAGTTTAAATTTTTGTGTCTTGGCCTATGTTGTCAGACCACCATCAAGTTTACTTTTTTGCATTTTGACCTATTGTGTCAGGCCGCCATCAAGTTTACTTTTTTTCATCTTAGCCTATGATTTCAAGCCTCCCTCAAGTTTATTTTTCTGCATTTTGGGCTATAATGCCAGGCCCCATCAAGTTTTCTTTTCTGCATCTAGGCCTATAGTGTCAGGCCTCCGTCATGTTTACTTTTCTGTATCTTGGCCTATAGTGTTAGGCCTCTGATAAGCATAGATTTCATAAATAATTATCTCTCACTTTTATCTCATTAAGACTTCTTATATGTTCAATTAAGTGGTCTTTGTCATATTTTATGAGTTTGGGTTCATATGAAGTTTAATTGAATTTCTTTGCTTACCCAATTAAAATGACACTATTATAGTATTTTGAGCATAATAGGAGTTTTAGACATCCAAAAATCATGAAATCTGTCTTGAATGAAAGCTTAAAGAAGTGTCCACAGTTACAAAGCAAGAACAGACTCTAAATGGGATGTTTAGGACTCCGAAATTATCTCAAAAGATGAGATAGTTTTGCTGACGTGGAATTTGAACAGTGTGCAAAGATCCGGCCATATCTTGAGATACAGAAGTCATATTGAGATGAAATCAAATCTGTTGGACAGATAAGATTCGGGGCTACAACTTTTGTTCAGAAGTCAAGCTCTAATTCGGACATGTGGACATCCAAAATTACGGTGCAAGAAAGTCAAAATTGTTGTGCTAATTGGTGACAAAAATTCAAAAGTGTTTTGCATTTTCAACAAAGCCCATGTGAAAGCAATAAAAGGGTGAAAAAGTAATATCCTAGTTGGTGACTTTCTGAAGATGATGCCTCACAAATCCTCTATAAATAGAAGGGTTTACAAGAGGAGAAAGAAACCATTTTGGAGATTAACTCCAATACCATTTTCTTTCTTTCTTTCTTTCTTTCTTTCTTTCTTGTTAGTTTTGCCTCCTTCATGGAAGGCTTAGGTTTTCTTTCTTGTTGGTTTGCCTCCTATATGGAAGGCTTAGTATTTATTTGTTGTTAGTTGCCTCCTACCTGGAAGGCTTAGGATTTATTTGTTGTTAGTTTGCCTCTTTCTTTGTTGTTAGTTTGCCTCCTTCATGGAAGGCTAGGTTTGTAGTTTCAATTCAAGGATTCAAGCTATTTTCATTTAAAAAAAAAAAAGAAAAAAAAACTTGTTAGGATCTTTCTGCATCTTGACCTATAGTGTCAGGCCCCAACACATTTAGTTTCTGTTTTCCTTCCTGTCAACAACAGGTTTCCATCTGCATGTCTAATTTCTACATTCTTGGCCTGTAATGTTAGGCCTCGCATTTTAATTTCCCCTACTTAGGCTTGTAAACACTTAATTATGTCTGAGGCTCCCATTTTTTAAGTTAATTAGTAAATATTAAGATTAATAAATAGAAAAATAGAAAATAAGATAAAATAACAAAAATACTAAGATCAATAAGAAAGGAATAAAAAAAAGAAAAGCAAGGAATTAAAAAACATAAAATATGGAAAAAATTAATAAATAAAGAAGTCATAAAAAGAAATAAAAAAAAGAAGGAAAAAACATAATTACAAAAATAGAAAAATTAAAAAATTAAAAATAAAAATAAAAAATAAAAAATAAATAAAAAGAGGGAAAAGGCGGGAGTTTTCAAAAAGAAAAGGGGATATAAGAAGGAAAAAGGTGTGCATGAATCGGGGGGGGGGGGGTTTGTTTTTTTTCTTTTAAGATTTTGGGGAGAAAAACATAATGAAAAAGGGGAAGGAGCACGAAGAGGGAGCTCTTCGAAAAAGAGGAATGCTCGCTTCAGCAGGATTGGAAAACGAAGAAAGGCTTTGATCCCGTGGAGTTAATCTTTTCCAACATCTCTTCTTCGCACTTCGTTCAAGTTAGAATTATCATTATGAAACCTGCGTGAGTTGAATATGGTATTGCGACAGAATCACCAAGAATATAATCCAACTGGTGTACAATTTGTATCCTAAAAAGCTAATCTAAAATTCAATATTGATTGATATTCAAGCAGATCGAAAAAGAAATTTGACCACTGGTGTAATGATGCATGAGAAAATGTTGTTTTGTGTCAAAGAACTTTGCATAGTTTTGATCTAAAACTTGTTAGGAAAGGCTATTATTCAAGACTAGTTTAAGTTCTGATCTAAGGCTAGGAAACTTTAAGTAAAGTCGCTAAAAGAATAACAATCTACAAGTAGAATGGATTAACTGTTCAGGCTGTGAACTGGATCTGGTTGCTTGCCCTATTAAGCCAAACTCTAAGTGCTAGGTGAAATGTAAAATAGAATAGAGATTCAAGATGCATAGGAATTAAGGAAAGTCTAAAGGACGATCTTAAACCATCATGTCTGCACATATATTCAATACTTAGACCATCGTGTCTGCACATATATCTAATGATCTGTTCTAGTTCAGTCATGCGCCATTTTCTCCCTAAAATCTAAGTAAGTCATGAATAAAAGTGGAGTTAATCAATCGATTTTGAAATTTGTCATCTCCTGTATCTTGGGTTAGAACTAAGTCGTTGGCCAAAGGTCCCATCCTCCTGTCTTGACGTGCAGTTCCCTGTGACTGGTTTTACCCGCTGTGCCCCTTGCCCGATTCACTTAATGAAGAGGATACGACCTCGATCCTTGTAAAAGATTATTAGTATGAATGTATCAAATAAATCTCACATGGTTAGCATGGAATAGCCTAAATAGGAAGACAAACTTTTTGCTTAGGAACTGCATTGCCTACTGAGGTTTCTGTAATCAGAGGTCGTGGTTACCCTGTTCGTTAACAAGAGGATCAAGAAAGAGAGATAGCAGAGGTGAGTCCAAGAAGGTCCAGGAGACTACAGGATGGTAGTGATGCTACCCTTGCTCGAGATCGATGAATTCTGCCTGTTCAGAATATTAGCCTCCTGCTTGGTCTTGCTAGGCAACAGAGAGAATCAGTGGAGCCAGTGAGCCCTGTTAATAAATTCAGCCTCAGATTCCTATTTGGAAATATAGGTTGATTCATTCCCAAGGAAAAAGATATTGCCAAGCGAGCATCCTGGTTTGAATCATCAAGAAGCCAAGGTAATGGCAATCGATCACCCACAACGTGCTAAATCCAATTCAAGCCTTTTATTTGAATTCTGTTTTGGTCTGGTTTTGCCCCCTTTATCGTAACTCTATGAGGTTATCTTGTCAAGCACAGTTGGTTCCTCTAGGAACATCTGTTACCATGCTCTGAAGAGTTTGAACATTTCAAGGTCAAGGGTCCCAACTTAAGACAATTCGGTGCATGGCATTCTAAGGATACATCTGTCTCAGCCTGAGTCGTGCGTAGAAAACAATATGGAGTTTAAGCCTCTACATGAGTCATGGTGCCATCCTTGGTTTTGGGTTTCTACCACCGGATAAACAAGGTTTATGCAAATACTATGTGTATAATTAATCTCATTTAAGTCATAGAACCTGAATAGCTCAAGTGGCTAAGTTAGTTGCATGGTAGTTCCCAGATCTTAGGTTCAAATCTCGCTGGAATTCATTTTGACAAAATGTTGTTGAACCTTTCACTTAGCTATATTAGTATGGATCTCTTTCAAACACCAAAGCATAGCCTACTGGTCAAACTCACTGGCTGCAGTCCCAAGCCCCTGGCTCGATTCCTCCAGGTGACTAATCATTTTAATCCACTCAAAATGTGGCAATGGGTCTCTCACCTCGTGGGGCCCTGTAGATTCAAGGCCTTGTATATCCTCTTCAGGTAGGCCAAGCCAACCACAAAAATGAAGCCATATTGAAGCCATGGAAAGCCACCCCCACATTCCCAATTATTATGATTAGCCATCCCATATTTCTAGTTATTATGATTGGGCCCCAATACTTCCATTAATTACAATTAGACCCATGTACTTTCAGTAATTATAATTAGACCCCTGTATTTCCAGTAATTACAATTGGGCCCCTCTACTTCCAGTAATTATAATTAAGCAACTGAATTTCCCAAAATTCCAATTAAACCCCTGAACTTCCCAAAATCTTAATCAAGCCCATATATTTCTCCTAATTCAAATCAAGCCTCTATACTCTCATATGCTCCAAATCACACTTGATCTTTGTCATTCGTCGCCCTTAAAATAAAAAACCTATTTTGCATTTCTTAATCTCACGCGACGAAATCTAAGCATGAACTGGTAGCTTTTTCTGTTGTTCGATGTCTAGAGATTCGTATGGGCCTAAGTGCAGCCGTAGTTGTCTTGGACCCTGTGCATATATGGATTGGGAATGCCCTCATTTTTAAACAAATAAAAAACCCGTTTTGCATTTCTTAATCCCACACGACGAGCTCTAAGCATGCACTGGTAGCTTTGTCTGTTGTTCGATGTTTAGAGATTCGTATAGGCCCAAGTGCAGCCATAGTTGTCTTGGACCTTGTGCATATGTGGATTGGAAATGCCCTCTCCCTTTTTTAACAAATGAAAAACTCGTTTTGTATCTCCTAGTCTCACGCGGCGAGCTCTAAGCACGAATTGGTAGCTTTTTCTGTTGTTTGATGTTTAGAGATTCGTATGAGTCCAAGTGCAGTCGTAGTTGTCTTGGATCCTGTGCATATATGGACTAAGGGTCTCCTTCAAAAAATATGCAAAATACTTTGTTTATTTCTCAAACGCTTTCGAAGGTCAAGCCTTCAAACTAGAACTACGTAAGCCTTGAGTTTCCCATTGCACCAGGGAATACGTAGGAGCAGGATCAAGTCCAGTCAGGCTAACTTCTATCAAGCTTTTTATTTTCATATTAATTAAGGGATCAAACATTTTCAAAGATCACACACTCAGTTTAAGGGTACTGTTCTTCGGAACGGGGGAGTGGGGTGCCTAACACCTTCCCCCTTCGTAACCGACTCCCAAACCTAAATCTCTTCCTCGAGTCAAGGTTTTTTCCAAATATTTTTCCCTTAAATAAAAATTTGGTGGCGACTCCACATTTATCCAAATAAAATCTAATTTAAAATTTTAGCGAGTTCGTCGTCTCGTCAGAATTATGGTTGCAACAAGGCCTATGTTGTCAAGGCCTTGCATTTTAATTTATGTATCTCACCTTTCTTAACAGGTCTTTTTTCAATTCACTTTGCATGTCGTAACAGGCCAATCTCTTTTGCTTTGCCTTTCAAGTCTTCTCCCATACCTGTCCTAACAGGCTGTCCTTTTGCATGTCTGTCCTGACAGGCCGTTCTTTTTTGTTTTGCCTGTTTTAACATGTCATCTTCACTTCAACTTTCCTGTCCTAATAGGCCATTTCATTCTTTTCCCACGCTTGTCTCAACAACCCCTTTTTCATTCCACTTAGCCTATGATGTCAGACAATGTATTTCAATTTCTGAATTCCAGCCTAACATGTCAGGCTTCGCATATTTAAATTAGATCAGCTCATCACGTGAAGCCAACAATGTCGTTCAGAAACCGACATCTTCCAAGCATTTGATTTCAAGTTCAAGGCTTCTAATTCTTGTCAAACTTCTTCAAAGCATGCCTCAGACATAATGTGTTTACGTCTTTACTCATTTCCTACCATGATAATTTAGAGAATTACTTCTCATATTATTTGGTAGGAAAATGAGTAAAGAGAGGCAAACTGTAAACATTCAACTATGTCTGAGGCCTCTTTTTTAAAATTAATCAGTAAATAAATAATTTAAAGTAAATCTTAAGACAATAAAGAGAAAATAATGAAAAATGAAATAATGAAAAATAGTAAAACAAATAAATAATTAAAGAAAATAGAAAATTAAATAAAAGAAGAAGAAAAAGAAAAAAATACAAAACTAAATAATAATAATAATAATAATAATAGAATAAAACAAACAAATAAGAGAACACAAAAATCAAAAAAATTAATAAAAGAAAATTAAATATAATAAAAGCATACACAAAAAATATATATAAATCAAAAATCATAAACAGAAAAAAAAAAAGAATTAAAAAACTGAAAACAGAAAATTAAAACAAAAAATGGGAAAAATTAAAAATTAAAAATTAAAAACAAAATTTAAAATCAGAAATAAAAACAGAAATCAAAAAATTAAAAACAGAATTTAAAATCAGAAATAGAAACAGAAATCAGAAAATTAAAAACAGAATTTAAAATCAGAAGTAAAAATAGAAATCAGAAAATTAAAAACAGAATTTAAAAGGAGAAAATTAAAAAACAGGAAAGGAAAAACAGAATTAAAAACAAAAAAAATAGAATAAAGAAACAGAAAAGAAAACAGAATGGAAGGAGGAGTGAAGGAGCAAATGAAGTTCCACTATTGCCATAGAAACTTATGACATTGGCAGTTTCTCAAGGAGGGGGGAGGTTGATTCAATTCAGGCATATAGGCATCACTCGCCTAGCAGGAGGAGTTCGTCGAAAAAAGGAAAAGGAATAGAGGCTTGGGAGGATTCTCTGGGGTTTTCTCTTGATCTTTGGTTCTCAAACGCTTCCTAGGAGCTAGCTTAGCACTGAAAGGAAAGGAAGAGATCCTCACGCTTCCAAGGATCTCCTTCATTCCAAAGAGGACTCTTGTTTCTTGAAGTTGACATCACTCAAGTAAGTGCTCACTTCTAATGACTCATAGACTTGGTTTTGATTCAAGAAAAAATTACATTATTAGGAATTTCAGAACGGACGTGTCAAGATCATAAAGAAAGATGAAACCAATAGGTGACATTGGTTATAATTCTCGTTTTGAATCTTGAACCAGAATTTCTAAATAAGAATCGCATGCGTTCGAGTAGACCATTACAATTAGATTTTGAAAGAAGAGATAGATTCTTTATTCATGAATAAAAAAAACATTTATTGCATTCATCCGCATTTGCATCAAAATTTGAGAGTTCAATGGATGATGAGCCATTTGGATGAATTTGGATTTGGTTTTGTCATTAGAGCTATCCTATGGTTTGATTCTATTGATTAATTCCACTTCAGAAACATTATGAAATATTTCATGCAAGTCCTTGGGTGGATCATGACAAAATGTGAGAGCCTGGTGTGTATGGTCAGTCCCTCAAATCTTTGGTTAGGTCCTAATTTGATAGTCTAGCTCTGTATGGCCATTCTATGGGGATTAGGTCCTTACCAAAAAGAATAGGCCATTACTCGCGGCCTGCTCTGTGGCTCAAAGGATATGAGTTGACAATCAGGGTGTTAAGAAGAGTCCTATACATGACCACCAAAATGTAGCAAATTTATGCACTGTCGCTAGTCCCTACATGCAATCTTCAGTCCATTGGCAAGACAAATTCAAGTCACGTTGAATAGAGTGAAGGTTTACTCATTGCTAATAATGCATGCACTAGAGTAAAAGAACCAGTGTAATAAACTGTCAAGAGCACACACAACCCAGTATAACTAACCTCAGAATGGAGGATCTTAATACACCCGTTTGTTGATTCAATAAAGGTATACTCGAATATCAATATAGCCAAATGGAATGGTATAAGGCTCAGACATATGATGTATCTGCATAAGGTCTCAGGGAAGATAGATAGTGTATATGAAATACACGTAGTAGGGTAGCCTGTCAAGGACCTTATACTCACTGATGGTTCCTGATAATCCCCTTTGTTCATCATCACCACCTAAACCAGCTTCCCCTCATTCATCTGCATAAATCTGCGGATTAATGTCTCAGATACTGAGATTCTGCCTTGATCAAGGAAAGGAAAGGGAAGAGCAAAAACAAAGCAAGTGTTGACGAGGCCTGTGAGGAGCTTGGATCCGAGGGTCTAGGAGATCATAGAATAGTCATCAAATCACCCTCAAGTGGGTAGGAATTCAGTAAAGGAGCTCGGATTTAGAAGGGTTGTAATGGTCTAAGCCGCAGTAGGAAGAGAAGGCCTTACATAAATAATATTTTGAACCTTACTCTGTGATGACTAAGGATGTACCAATAATTGGTCATCAACCTCTAAATTATGAAGGGGACCAAACATTATTATGCCTGTTTGCTCCCGGATCATGGTCTACTTACTAGGGTTTGTTCCTTAACGGAAAAACTGCCATGCAAACCTAGCTCCTCATACGTAAGGTAGGCAGAATTTGGACTTTAGTGTATGCCCCAAACCTGTCCATTAACTTTAGAGCACCATCATAGTCTAAATTGAGTTATGTTTGGGACAACAAGTTGTCCTTAATCAAAACTCAAGCCACATTTGCAAAAATCAAAAATCAAGTCACATTCGCAAAATAAAATAAATAAAGGCAAAGTTTTAAGTCAAAATTTCAAAAAAAAGAATATATAAGAATAAGTAAAGTCCAAATTCCATTTCAATTTTCTTTTTTATTTGGGCCAAGCCCATATTTTCAATCTTTATTCGAAAATAATAGTAATAATAATAATAATAATAATAATAATAATAATAAAATATAACTCATTGCCTTCTTATTTGGGTTAAGCCCAACTTTCTCCTAATTTGAAATCAAGTCTCCTTTAACAAGGGCCAAGCCCAATTTCTTTGCTTTATTTCAGATAGCTCCAATTCTTTTATTCAAAAATAAAATCCATTTCTTTTAATTTTAGGCCAAGCCAATTCCTCCTAAATAATAAAATCTTTTCAAAATTATTTTTGGGAATTACTAGTCTCACGCGATGAGCTCTAAATGGGAAATTGGTGGTTTCACTGCTGTTCGATATGCAGAGATTCATATAGGCCTCATTGCAGCCTTAGTTGCCTCGGACCTTGTGCATATGTGGACTAGAAGTCCCCTCTTAAATAATAAAATCTTTCAAAACATTTTTGGGAATCACAAGTCTCACACGATGAGCTCTAAATGGGAAACTGGTGGTTTCACTATTGTTCGATATTTAGAGATTCATATAGGCCCTAGTGTAGCCTTAGTTGCCTTGGACCTTGTGCATATATGGACTAGAAGTTCCCTCTTAAATAATGAAACCTTTTTGAAATCTCTCGAATTCCTTACCTCTGAAGGTCAAGCCTTCACACCAGAACTACGTAAGCCTTGAGTTTCCCATTGCACCAGGGAATACGTAGGAGCATGATCAAGTCCTGTCAAGCTAACCTCCATCAATCTATTTATTTTCACTCTAATTAAAGCGGTCAAACAATTTTCAAAAGATCACACACTCACTTTAAGGGTACTGTTCTTCGGAACGGGCGAGTAGGGTGCCTAACACCTTCCCTACTCGTAACCAACTCCCGAACCTAAATCTCTTCCTCAAGTTAAGGCTTTTTCAAATCTTTTCCCTAAAATAAAATTTGGTGGCGACTCCACATAATCCAATAAATTCTATTTCAAAAATTTAGTGAGTTCGTCGTCTAGTCGTAATTATGGTTGCGACATTCACCATAATTTTCTTAGCCAGAATTTGGAGAATCAGAGGAGTAAGTAAACTAAGTAACGTAGAGTTGTTGTATGCCTCCTATTTAAAGCAATGCTCTCATTTACCAAGGCATGTTCTGGTTTGGGAACAACATATGACGTGTAGCAAATACTGCTACCATGGCAAGCATACCCCGCTCAAGAGAAAACTGAGTTTGATTTTTCTGAACATTAGTAGTAACCCCATAACATTCTTTTGAATCTGAACTTCTGTGAAGTGCACCACACAAGGTATTTACTCTCATGCTATCTTCATTAAACAAAACTCCATTGGCACCCTCTCGGTGATCAGAGGATGTGAGAGGGAAATCAAGAGCTTTGAACTGAACTGTGGGAGAAACGTTTTCCTGCTGAATGACTTTAACAAGGAATAATTCTTTTTCTGCTATCAGGTTATCTGTATTCTCTTTGCTTGACAAGACTAGAAATCTGCGCAGAGGTGGTCACTTTGTTTAAGCCATCACTAATAGGATCCTCACTCTTCCTTCTATGAACAGCTTGAGGCTCAACTTTCTTTCAAGCAACATGCACATCATTATAATCTTTTTCTCACTTTTACTAGGTGCTTGCTAGGTGGAAGCAACTTTCATAAGTAGCTGATAGTAAGCCTGGGATTTCTGCTACAAAGCTTCTGGGTATCCACTAGTAAGCGAGCTCCTAGCCTCACAGCCTTATTGAAACTACCACTGCAGAAGGCTTTGATGGTAAGAGGGAGCAATTCCAAGTCAACAGAAATAGAAACTTTGATCTTAGGCTCACGAAGTCAGTGTAACCTTCACCACATTGCATAAAGCTCTTGAGAAACCACTCATAAGAAATAAGGCTACTACCCTTAAGTGAAACTGATGCAACCATTCCAAGACCCTTTTTTTCCTTTTTCCTTACGCAGAAGCCAACAATTTTGAATTCTAGGAAGTATCTTTTGTGGATTACTTTCCAGTGGTTACTTTTGATCAAAGCTAGTCTTAATCTCCTCAAAATTAGTATATTCAATCGATATGGAAGGGTGTTTCTCCCCAATACTCTTTTGATGACATAAAGGATTTTGAGGGATGACTCTTATAGGGAAAGGAAGATCCAGGTCTATAGCATCCTCAATTTGTAGATCCTTACTTCGATTCAAATAATCCTCAATAGATGAATCAAGATGATGGTGAAAGTGTCTCTTATCACACTTCCCAAACCGAGCTCTTCAAATGGAACTGAAGTAACACAGCCAATTCATGCCCTTTTGTCCCAACTGAAATGCAGAGTGCGTGCCTCAATTTCACTCTCCAAAAAGTTGGAGAAAATTTGTCCCTTTTGTAATAGGCAGCTCTTATATTAGACAAGGATTCAATAGTACCAATTTTACAATTTTAACTCAAAATTCGTTGGTACAACTCTAACGGTTCCTCTTGAAAAAGCACACAGCCCAAGTAGAATGCTGTGGGTGGACATTCTTGAATACATCAGGTTTGCTAGCATTAGAGGCACAGTGAATAATTAAAGATTGATTTCAATCCCTCTTCCCTTAACCAATATTCAACATTAACCAACATTTACTCACACAACTTGGAAGCAATGACTCGTGTTAATACATCAAAAAGTTCCATAATCTATTTTGTATCAATGGCAGAATCCAATTCTTTTCCTCACCATCTCTTTTTGATTTGGTACAGTGATTTGGTTTGCTAAAGTTGCAAGGCTAGAGCACACTCATGGAAATCAATATGTGGTTGAATCAAGAATAAAGGTAGTGCATGCAACAGAGTATCAACCCCCTACTACTGAATCATGAACTAGAGGGAGGCATATACAAACTGAATATCATTCATTATGCAATAACTCTCAAATTTTCCTCACCTTTCACAAATACTCCAAACAGAATTTATGTTCTTGCTAGAATATGCTATATCAACCCAAATACAGAAGATCTAGAACTAAGTTAATTTCCTATCAAAGAATTGATAATAACCTACTGAAATCTCCAGATCCATATGCAAGCAACCTTACGAAGAAAAGGAAAAATAGCAGCTGACATGTTTTAGATTTGCTCTTTACATGGATGAAGTCTATGTTAGAATACCAACTCCTTTGCTAATAGAGAACAGATTCGGCAATGGAAGTCCTAAGCTTGCCACCTTCCAAAAGTATTAACAGAGAGAGTGAAGAGAGGATCCAAGACTCTCCTCCCTTTCAAATCTTCGTCCTCCTCTCCAAAATACCTCCCCCCCTCCGCCGTGTAATAAAAAAAATCGTAGATCAAAGATCCCCCTCTCCTGTTTTAGTTTTCCGTCTTTCTGTTTTAATTTTCATTTTTTTTGTTTTTTAGTTTTTGTTTTTATTATTTTTCAATTATTCAGTTATTTATTTTTTAGTTTTTTAATTATTTATTTTTTAGCATTTTAGTTATTTATTTATTTATGATTTTGTTGCTTTTCCTTTATTTTTTTCTAATCCTTCTCTTTTATTATTTTTGTTACTTCTTTTATTTTATTTATTATTTATTATTTTCTATTTTTTATTATTATTATTTTTATTTATTATTTTTTCATTTTTTGTTTTTATTTTCTTAATCTTTTTTCTTTTGTTAGTTTTCTATTTTTATTTTGTATTTTGTATTTATTTTCTATTTTGTTATTTTTCAATTTTTATTTATTTTCATTCTTCTTTTTTATATATTTTATTTATTTACTTGTTATTTTTTTTATTTTTTTGTTTTTTTTGTTTTTTCTATTTTTATTATTTTTCATTATTTTTCCTTTTTCCCTCATTTTTTTCTCTCTTTTTATTATATAAATTATTGTTTATTTACTAATTAATTTTAAACAAATAGGGTCTCGGACATAATTAAGTGTTTACACAAGACTATTGAAATTAAATTCCCAAAACCTCATTTTTCCATATAGGCCTAATGCCTTAGTTCCTCTCTAGCAGAGTTTTGATCACCTAATGGACACATGGCTTCCAGGTGGAAAAATTACATCATATAATAAAATGAAGTTTCAATAACTTACTTCTTGGAAGAATAAACAAAAATTTAGCAGTAGATTTTTTCCTTCTTGAAATTGACCCCAAAGGAACTACTTCTTTTCTGATTCATTAGAACAAGTCTAAAGAGTATTGGACTAGCAATCCTTAGAATGAGAAAATTTTTAATTTCACCTACTCCATTTATAATTTTTCTATTATATCTTGCTTTGTGATGGATGTCTCAAGGAAGATAAAGAAACTTTCATGGTTGAAAAACACTCAGCAATGAAACTTGTTTTAGTCACCACTAAGAGAACAGTGTGAGGTTTATGATTTCTATAGTACATTTGGGAGTTGCATTGAAAGTTCATGCCTTATTGTAACTGTTTAACTAGTTTTGAGCCTAAGTCATAGTCTGATTCCAGAGGATCACTCTAGTGGATGCTAGAGGAAAATAAAACTCCAATGTGAAAATTTGAATCTCTCTAACAAGGACAAGGATAGGTTTCAAGAAACTCCCAACCTAGCATAGGTTGTAGTTACAGTTAACAAAACTATATTAATTTAAGGAGGATATATGACTAACCAAGTCTAGGAATAGTATGTCCTTTTGGGTAATGAATCACAACAGGCTCCATGAATGCTTCCATGAAAGAAATATGCTCATCCTTCAAGAAATCCTTCTCCCCTTCACCATATAACAAAAATGAAGTATATTAATTAGTTTAGTGAATCAATGTTACAATAAAAATAGTGCATGCAACATGACCTTTTAAAATTAAAAAAAACAATGTTGAAAAAAGAAAGAGAAAATTCTTATTTTCTTGAAAGCACCTATCAAGTAAAAAGATGTATAATTGTTTGGTTTTGAAAATGCATTGGAAGCTAGTTTGGGCATTCCAAACTTCTTTCCACCAAACTTGGCCCCTGAAATCATAAATAGAAACTTAATCTTGTTCACCCTCCCAAGTGTATGCCTTATACTCATCATTCACTTTAATCAAATATAATGTAATTTAACTTATTAATGTGGACCTTGGAGGCCTCTTATTTTCTTATCAATGAAGGTTAGGAAAATGGATGAGAATGAAGGTTGAACTCTTTGATCTTCAACACAAGTGTTGATGGCACCACCTTCATGGATGGATAAGCCTCCTCTTCTCCACCTTGGAGAACTTCATGGATAAGGAGAAACTTCACTCTCAAACTCAGAAAGAGGATAGAAAAGAGGAGAAAAGAATGCTCTCAAATTCTCATAAATATGAATAATGATTAAAAATTTGCAAATTACAATACATGACAACTATACATAAGCATGAAGGAGGCACTCAAATGGATCATCATGTAATGATCCAAATTGGGCTTGGATGTGAGCCATACATATTAGGATACCTTCTTCACTCCTTAATGTAGCCTTAAGTTGGGCCAGAGTATCCCCAAAAGCCTATGTTAAAGTACATAAAAATTGGGCCCAAACTTATACATAATTAGACCCACTAAATCCTAGCATACAAGGGAAATAGTCCTATTATACAGTATGTCGATCCATGGGAGAGATGGTGACTTGGGCCTAAGGGAGGTCCTAATGAAGGCCCAAGAAGGCTTCCACCTCCTTCTTCAATTTCCTAGTTCTTGCTTTGATGATGGGTCCAATGGTTCTCTAGTTCAGACCACCATATCACTTTACCCTCTTTGTCAACTCTAACATTATTTTACCAAAATATTATTTTATTTAAGGGAAATGACCAACTTGTTATCTTAAAAGTGTAATGTAAATAACATTACTGATTTCCTAGTACCTTCCCTTGCATTGTTGGCAATGCAACTGCTAAAGTTTCTTCTTGACTAAAATTATTATTGATTGATAAAATATGGAGGCACATAAAATGTAAAAAAAATCTCATTACCAATAATGTAATCGCATGGTTCTCACCTAAGAGAACCCTAGTAAACCATCGAAAGGACAATTTTATCATGTAATCTTTTATATATGCTAGACATTCTTCTAAATATTTGGTATACTTTGAGAAGTCTTATACACAAATAGATAAATATTAGAACCATGATTGTGGTTATGGTCACATTGAGGATTCACATTCATTTTTCTTACAACCTCATTGGATTGGAACCATTCATAATATGGATGATAAAAATGCCTTCAACATGGCTTTTCCTCGTAAGCCTTCCTTTTACTAAAGCCTAAGCTTCACCTCTCCTTTCAACACCCTTAAACCCCTTCTTTCCTATCGAAATCCATCTCAACACTCAAATTTACACTCACATAATCTTTATCCTTCATTAATTAGGATAGGATACAAACCAAGAAGGCTTAGAAAGTGATTTGGATTTGGGTAATGGCCCCTTCTTGCTTCATAACTTTGAAATCTTATGGAGAAGCACTCACCATAATTGCCATTGCAATGTTGAAGAAGTTCTGTGACTTGTTTCCTCCAAGTTCACATGTTGAACCCTATATAGAAGAATCCTTCCATAACCTCCATTTCTTATGCTTCCTACCTGCACTACTCAAGAAGCATCCACTGATCAAGTTGTATCTTATAATAATAATTGGTTGCATAATGGTTCACATGCTCCTAAAGTTGCACAAAGAGACAATAATCAGTGAGATTGTAAAAGAGCGAGAAAACAACAACGATAGAGGTAATATGGTTGCAATAATGAAATTTATTTGGAGATAAAAGATGTGAATCACATCAGAGGAAAGAATGGTTTAGAATGACGATATGAATTTTTTTGTCCAAAAGAAGACAAATTTAGAAAATATTTTACATCGACTATTTTTTAAGAACCAATACAGATTTAACTTTTTATATCGATTCAAATGTTAACTGATGTAAAATAATTTTTTAAATTAATTTTTAACAGTTAAGATAATAAATTGATCTCATAAATTACAAAATTACCATCATAATTTTTTTAAATCGGTTCTTTTATAATCGATATAAAAAATTGTTATAGAATCATTATTTTCTACTAGTGTAAATTTTGTATATGATGAAAAAAAGTTTTATTAACAAGAAAAATTCACCATCAAACATATAGATCTTTTAGCATAAAATAAATCGATTTTAATTTTATTTTAAATGTAAATTTATAGTATATAATGATAAAATATTTGTTTCAATAATCTTCTAAAAAAATAAATTTTTACTATCTATTAATTTGTTTCAATAATCTTCTAAAAATGTTTTAATAATATATTAAGGAAGGAAACTAGAAAAGTAAAATGATAGAAGCTTTTGTGTAAAATCGAATGATGACTCTATATATAACTATGACAAGGTGTATCTGACCCATTGTGGTATGCTATTTGAATGTGGACTTCATATACATGAATTTTTAATTCTTATATACAACTATGAAAAATTACCTATTTTCCTTATTTCTTTTCACATTTAGTGTGTAATGAATTGGGAGAAAGTATTGCGTAGATTATGATATAGCCATTTCAACATCAACGAAGCTCATGATATGGATAACAAGTTTATTCTTTAGGTTGAAGTGAATAACAATGTTATCTTATACAATATGTCCTTGTTTGCACAGTCATGCTATATAATAGAGGCTTGTTTGATCTTGATTGAGCATAATCATGCTCAACTATGCACGGTCCTGCAAATATTACTTGAACTAGTTTTTCCTATTCTTCTTTTGGAAAAAAATTCCTCCTCGTACCTAGAAGAAAAGTCATCCATCCACTACTGTAGAGGCTGTATCTTTACAGTGCTAGCCTACTTCATATCTATATAAGGCATTGCTGGCATGCAGGGATAACTTGAGAGGCTGAGCATTTTTCCATTTAACTCTACATAGAGCCTCGTGATGGAATCCCTACAGATGCTAAGGGTGGAGGTCCAAATGAGAAAATATTTCAACATCTTGGGATGGTGGAAATTCAAACATCTTCTTACCAAGAGCCCACCTTTGAGTTCTTGAATTTTGTTGTCATCATCCCTCCCACAAATGAGACATACACATCATCCAATAATAATGGGGACAGTGACAAGGTTGACTAAGTTTGGTAATTTCAATATCCCTATGGGATTCAAGACCCCAGAGTGTATTTGATTGAGGAGTACTTGAGTGCCCTCATAGACCTATCATAGGAGTTTGTAGAGGGGGTTTGTTGGCATGAGATTTGGGATCAAATCAGTATAAACCTCATATCTCGAAATCCACTGTCATTAGAGATCCTGTGATCAATGTGTTTGGGCTTGTGTTTATGTTTGTCTCATGAAGGGTGCTTGCTCATAAGGAAACCCAGAGTGAACCTGTTCAACTTATGGAGGCATGGTTGATGGTAAAAAGTTTTGCAGACTGTAGCCAGGAGGATATGATGGGTTAATTGGTTCCTCTAGAAGGGATCCCCTCAAATCTTTTTGTTTTGACCGTTGGATAGCCTCAATTAATTTGGCCACTTGATCCTTCAATGTTTGGACCTCATTTCTCAGTTCCTCATTTTGTCTTTCCAACTCATCCATGATTGTTGATTGTGAACCAGTCCTATAAGGGTGCCGAGAAAGCTGTCTTTCTTTAATTTTTCTAGAAATTTGAAATTAATTTTTGAGAAACAATGTGAATGCAAAAATCATTTTGTCTTTCCAACTCATCCATGATTCTTGATTGTGAACGAGTCCTATAAGGGTGCCGAGAAAGTTGTCTTTCTTCAATTTTTCTGGAAATTTGAAATTAATTTTTGAGAAACAATGTGAATGCAAAACTCATGAAAGATAAGAATGCCAATGAAAAATGAAAAAGGTATGGGATGATTTTCACAATCTCCTTCTTCAATGATAAAAATGAATGGATGAATGTAATGTTGGAATGTACAAATAATTAAAGATTTGAAAATTGAAAAAAGAAACTTTTAGTTTTGATAAAATTTCTAGATTTTCTTTTAATCATCTCATAAAAATACTTTTTTTGATTTTCTTTGAAATTTTTATTTTCTCTCTTTTTTGAATCTTTTTATATTTTCTATTATGTTTAATTTTCTGTCAAATTTTCCAACTTCCCTCTTCTATTTTTTTGATTTTTTATTTTGAGTTATATATTTTTGTTTTTCTGTCTTTTTCCCCCTCGATTTCCTTTATCTCCCCAACTTTTAAACTTTATCTCCTTTTTTGCTCTTTGGATGATTCTGTTCAAATAAGTGCCTGTGAGCAGCTTATAAATCATATATCATGAAAGGGATGTATACCTTCCTTACATCCTCTGTGGGTAACCTATCCTAAGGGTCTAAGGCTTATAATGAATGAACCTCTTAGAAGGTGGGTTGTAATCCTGAGGTGTAAGAGGTTACTAGAGCCAAGTTGCAATCCTTAATGCTTGCTACAACAGTAGAAAAAGCTATCAGTTGCAGTGCATTACAAATAGGACACACTCTAGTTGGGATTTTCATGATAGTCAAACTGAACGTACATCGTTTCACTCAGACCCAGGTACAGGGACCTACTTATGAGATGAATGTATGTAGTGTGTGGAGGGCACACAAATAGTTGGGCTACCTGCCATTGGGAAAATCGCAAAAAGTATATATAGAGCAAATTTAAATTTGTCTATCCTAGGGTTGTGCAATGAATAAACAAATAAATAAACATAAAAGGAATCAATACAATACACACTCAATTGTAAACGGGCCTAACTCTCTAAAATCCTCAGTGGAGTCGCCATCTGTCGTAACTATAATTACAATGAAATGACGAACTCGCTAATTTTTTTTTGAAAGAATTTAATTGATTGTGGAGTCACCACCAAATTTTATTTTAAAGGAAAACATTTGGAAAAACCCTAACTTGAGGAAGAAATTCTAAGTTTGAGAGTCGGTTACGAATAAAGAAAGTGTTAGGCACCCTATTCGCCCGTTCCGAAGAACAATACCCTTAAACTGAGTGTGTGATCTTAATATTTTTGAAAATTGTTTGATCCTTTTTAGTTTAGAATAAAAATAAATACGTTGGTGGAAAATATCCTAACAAGACTTGATCCTGTTCCTACATATTCCCTGGTGCAATAAGAAACTCAAGGCTACGTAGTTCTAATTTTTGAAAACTTGATCTTTAAAGGTAAAAAGAATTTGAGAGACAATGTTAAAAACATTTTAGGTATTTTTGAATAATTCTTTAGTCCACCAGTGCACAGGATCCGAGACAACTAAGGCTGCACTGAGACCCATATGAGTTTCTAAATATCAAATAGTAGAAAAAGCCACCAGTTCATGTTTAGAGTTCATTGCGTGAGACTTTAGAATTATTAAAACACGGCTTTCTAGAATCCTTTATTTTCTAAAGGCTTTTGGGGTCCACATATGCACAGGGTCCAAGACAACTAAGGCTACACTAGGACCCATATGAATCTCTAAATATCTAACAGTAGAAAAAGTCACCAGTTCATATTTAGAGCTCATTGCGTGAGACCTAGAATCATTAAAAAATGGACTTAATTTTTAGAAAATAAAAGGGAAGTGGGCTTGACCCAAATTAAGCAAGAATGAATTTGATTTCTTAAAGAAAGGAGAATTGGGCTCGACCCAAAAGAAGGGGGATTGAAAGAAATTGGGCTTAAAAAAGAAAATTGGGCTAGATCCAAAAAACTTGATTTCAAATTAAAACGCAAATTGGGCTTACCCCAAGTTAAAAGGAGCTCAACTTCAAAAATAAAAAGAAATTGGGTTTGACCCAAGGGAAAAAGGGGCTTGATTTTAATTATAAAAGAAACCAAAGAGTTGGCCTTGACCTAAGTTTTAAGAAAGGAAAAAGATCTATTATTTGAAAAAAAATGCTTAAGTATTAAAGCGTCATATTAACTTCATTAGAGTGTAGCCATGGGCATAGACCAAATATGGCCCAATTTGAAGAGCTGCTAATTTAGAACTTAATTTTATAGTGGGTATTTAACTTGATCTTACTATGGTCATTTATCTGCACTTGAGTTTAGAGGGACCCACTGTTCATGACCTAAATTGAAGTCGGCGTCTTGAGTTTGATTGTAAGGCAAGGCAGCCTTTTAATTGTGGCCTATTGGACGCACGACCCATTTCGAGGAGTATCTGGCGTCTAATAGTGGCCCATGTGCAAGGAGCACTACTGCTGCCTAATAAATAGGAAATGGGATTTTGGAACGAAAAGTTAGAGGTAGGGATCAAACTTGGGTCCTCGAGGCGTCTGGAGTGCTCCAACCGCTGGGCCAAGTCTCTTTAGTAGGATTAATACTTCGCAATATAAACTTGAAGTGTGTTTGATGGTTATTACTGTATTTGGAGAAAAATGAACCTAACAGGGTTCGAACCCCAGCCCCCCAGCTTCCTGAGACGTGCCAACCACTAGGCTGAACCCCTTGATTCGATTTTATATTACATTAATTAGTATTGATACGGACAGTTAAAATTTATTGGTTTTAGGCTTGTATTACGCTGATTAGGCTGGATGAGCCTGGATTTACGAGATAATGTGGATGTCAGCTAGTTTATAGAACAAAGATATTGAAATGTTGGGATTTTAAAAGAAACGGTTGCATATAGGACTCAAACCTGAGGCCTAGCAGTGGAGTGCAACGAGCGAACCAACTGAGTTGGCTTTTTAGTCATGGGGTTATGCATATTGTATTTAATCCTCTTTAGCTCATCACTATGCGTTCCTTTCCTTTTGATGTGATCACCCTTTTTCCTTTACATAAGCATATGGCTTCACAAGGTGTAACAGAGGTTGCAGTAGGCACTTGTAAAGAATTAAGAACCCAGTGCAGTATGGAGAAATTCTTGTTGTATGTCTTAATAATCTAAACACCAAAGAAAGCCACCCAGACGTACATAAGAACCAATAATTCCTTCCAGTAGATGTTTTTTAGTGAAGGGGCCTTATTATCTTATGGATCAGACAAATCAGTTGGCCACGACTTATAGCCATTTTCTCCATAATCTGATTCCAATACTTGTCCTGCTTCCATTTTTATAATTGTTTCTTTTCCATGTATTTGTGCCTTTGAATAAAGCTTTTGTGAATGAGATGATAAGTAAAACTATCACCATCCAATCATGTGCAAGTCTTCAACTGCAATATCTATTTTTGACAAGCACTCTCTCTCAAAGGAGCCTTCATTCGTCGTATTATTAAGTGTTAGGTTTCAGTTCTGATGTCACCCATTTAGACTACAAGGCTTTGAGTTAGATGTAGCAGTTGGATCCTGTTGGTTGAAATTTTACCAATTTTAGAGTGGGTTGCTTCCCATGCAATTCTTAGACTCATAAGAACATCAAACAATCAAAGCATTCTAGCAGCAATTACCCGAGCTGTAACAATTGAAAATATTATCAGAATAACAGGGAGCTCAAAAAAGACAACCAAGTAACTTATTTCCTGCGTGAATCTCAAATTCTAAAACTGTGAAGATCTTACTATGACAACCACAACGAATTCCATTCCCTGTATTCCAGCATTTCCTTCTGTTTATGGTACTGAACTTTTGGCTAAATCCAATTAGACGATGTTTGATGATTCTAATGCCATTCATCGATAGTCTTACATACAAAATTGTGGACTGAAGCAATTCCTAAGCCTGACTTCCTAACGTGAAAAAGAAGCCTCCTTAAGTGCACTAAGTCTCCTTTTTTATAGACGAATGGAGCATCAACCATGCTGGCTTTTTTTCAATTTTAACGGGGCTTTCTCCTACTATATCTTCTTTTTTCTAATTTTTATTTTTATTCTATTTTTATTTGTTTTAACCAATCTTTTCAGCATTTAATTAATTAACTAACTTCCCTAATTAATCTAACTAACTTATGACAATCTTAACTACTTTTCAACCTAAATTCCTTTCTTTTTCTTCTTCTTTATTTATCTTTTATTTATTTATTTTTCTTCTTTTTTCTTTTTCTTTCTTTTTTCTTTTGTTTTATTTTGTTCTATTTATTTTTATTTTTTTTATCCTTGGCTTTTTCTACTTTTTTCTATTATTATTATCTTTTATTTTGTTATTTATTATTACTATTATTATTTTTTATTGTTCCTAATTTTATCTTTCTTTTTCTTGCTATTATTTTTATCCTTTGTTTTATTACTAGTATTTATATTTTCATCATTTTTATGTTTATTTATTTTTTATCTATTATTTTAATTTTAATTTTAGCTTGAACATTAATTTTGAAAAATGGCATCTCGGACATAATTGAGTATTTACAATAGGTATTAGCTCTTACATCACCCCTTTGCTACCACTATAGGATCCCTGATCGATAGCAATCCAAATGCATGAGATCACACCTCTAGGCACTTCTACATGGTTACATTTAAGGGTGATACAACAAGGGTCCCATGGCACCTATATTTTTGCACATCTATAATAGGAGAAGCAATCACAGTTATCTTTGCAGCAACATTGGTAAGAGGCACAAGCAGTAAGAGGAGATGGATGATAACACAGGAGATGAGCATCCACAGACCCATTCCCTCTCCAATTGTCTTGATCATCTACAACTGTGGTTGGATGGCATCTATGACTGCCTATCTAGGTCGTTGCATACCAGACATTGGTAGACTTATAGGATGCAACTTTCGTGCAAATGGATCCTTAGTGCACCATGTTTCTCCAATTGCTGTAGGGTCAGATAGACCATCCACCACCTTAGTGACTTTTTAATATTATTTTATTTTATTTTATTTTATTTTATTTTATTTTATTTTCTCTTCATTAGGATTTTATTTGAGAATATTAGATCATTTTAATTTTGATGTATTTTCTTTCATTTCTTTTTGTACAAAGCTTATCTCTGTATGTACTGATCTTATTTCTATTTCATTCTAGGTATGATTCTCTTATTCTAGCATATGTCTTTAGTATGAATAGGATAATATAAAGAATAAGGATTTTTTTCCTAATCGTTGGCACCCAACAAGGAAATACATTTAGGACACTGTTGACCTCTAAGTCTCAGAAGAAAGACCCTCTCCCTTCTTAATCATAACTTAAGGAAGTTATACTTTTTATTTTCTCCTAATTATACCTGTATAATTTGTGTGTACGTAAGTGCTTAACTGAGGAGGGAGACCACCTCTCCTAAATATCTTTTTGAAAATTACTTATCCCTTCTCTTGTATCTAATGCTTTCTAAGATAACAAATAAATTTTACAAATATATTAAGAGAATGGTTGACGATTAAGTTTGAGGAAGGATACCACTCCTCTACTCTTTTTGTAAATTGGATATACCATGTGATAACCCTATCTTTTCTATATTGTTAGTAAATTATTGAAACCTTTGATATACTGTGGCAAACATTGATTGAAATTAATAAGGACATGGAAAATTTTAATAAAATAATTGATAATTAACCATGTTCCATATCATTTTGTTTCACACTAGAGTAGCCTTAGTGAAGGGTTGAGTCTAATTGAGGTTACGCCCAACCTCTTTCTATCTTTGTTAAGTGTTTCCCTTTAACTTGTACATCCTAGAACTTGTCTTATATCCTTGTTAAGACTTTCATAAGTAATAAGCATAGATTTCATAAATAATTATCTCTCACTTTTATCTCATTAAGACTTCTTATATGATCAATTAAGTGATCTTTGTCATATTTTATGAGTTTGGGTTCATATGAAGTTTAATTGAATTTCTTTGCTTACCCGATTAAAATGACACTATTATAGTATTTTGAGCATAATAGGAGTTGTAGACATCCAAAAATCATGAAATCTGTCTTGAATGAAAGCTTAAATAAGTGTCCATAGTTACAAAGCAAGAGCAGACTCTAAATGGGATGTTTAGGACTCCGAAATTATCTCAAAAAATGAGATAGTGTTGCTGACGTGGAATTTGAACAGTGTGCAAAGATCCGGCCATATCTTGAGATACAGAAGTCATATTGAGATGAAATCAACTTTGTTGGACAGCTAAGATCCGGGGCTACAACTTTTGTTCAGAAGTCAAGCTCTAATTAGGACATGTGAACATCCGAAATTGCGGTGTAAGAAAGTCAAAATTTTTGTGCTCATTGGTGACAAAAATTCAAAAGTGTTTTACATTTTCAACAAAGCCCATGTGAAAGCAATAAAAGGGTAGAAAAGTAATATCCTAATTGGTGACTTTTTGAAGATGATGCCTCAAAAATCCTCTATAAATAGAAGGGTTTACAAGAGGAGAAACACACCACTTGGAAATCAACTCCAATACCATTTTCCATCCTTCTTTCTTTCTTGTTAGTTTGCCTCCTACATGGAAGGCTTAGTTTTTCTTTATTGTTAGTTTTCCTCCTACATGGAAGGCTTAGTTTTTCTTTATTGTTAGTTTCCTCCTACATGGAAGGCTTAGGATTTATTTGTTGTTAGTTACCTCCTACATGGAAGGCTTAGGATTTATTTGTTGTTAGTTTGTCTCCTTCATCGAAGGCTAGGTTCGTAGTTTCAATTCAAGGATTCAAGCTATTTTCATTTTAACTTTGAGGTCTTGACCTTTATTTACATGCTTATTAAGTGGTTTCTACTCTGCTTCACTATATTCTTCAATTTTATTCTTTAATCAAAGTTTGATCGGTTGACGTATTTTGATTAATGCATAATTGATTTATAATTGGTTTTTGATTGGTAAATCATTTTCCAAAAGTTTGAAGAGTAGAAATTAAGTAATTGAATTGAAGGTTTTCATTTTATTACTTACTTCAACTGAATTCTGATTGTGAAATTGGTTTAGATAAAAGATTAAGTGGTTACTAAATCTTGTTGATCATAATCAATTAAATTCTGAGAGGTTTCTCAGTAGAGAATTCAAGGATCATTTAGGGGTTCCAAATGATCCTAGGTTGATAAACACAATGCATGATTTTAGTGATCAATGATTAGTTATGAAAATAGCCTCTGAATTCCTTGAGTTGATAATTGTTAAGTGAAATTAATTTCAGTCTGTATTTTGTGTTTAGCACTAAATATCACATCTTTACAAAACCCCCTTTTTTTCTAACTTTCTCCTAATTTTCTTAAGAATATGAAATGGTCTTTGGGAGATGACCTAGGTTGCACCTTATACTATACCAATAGTTTGGGGAAAATCTAGAAATTATTTTTGCTCGTTTGCGACGAGCGTGTCAATAAGTTGATTACATTACAAGAAAGTGATAACCACAGATCAGGCTTTGTTGAATGGACACAGACCTAGAATATTACTTAATGCCCCCGTTTGAGCTTGAAAAGATTAAAGTTACTTTCTTTGGTAACCCTCACATAATTCTTGTGATTTCAAGTACCCTTAGATTATAAATAAATAAAATTAAGTTCTTGGTATTGAAAAGTTATCAAAAAATGGAAAAAGAAAAAAAGAAAGAAGGAAGAAAGAGGAAAAAAATGAAAAAGCTTAAGAAATATAAAAGTTAAAGTTCATGAAATCCAAGTAAATGATTCATAGTCTGATGGCTTAATACTTTGAAAGATATAAATATAGAACCCTTTTGTGTTTTCCTTTTCTTCTTATATCTCGCCTAGTTCATTGAATGAAATCCCTTGGCCGTGTTACAACCTTAATAAAGTTTTTTTTTATTCTTGTATGTAATCTAGCCTTTAATGGAGATTGAGATTTATAGTCAAGCCTATGGTAGTGTATAATTGTAAGGGACAAAGCATTAATGATTTACACCTTCAAACATATGGGGCAGGGTAAGCAAAGTGATCTCCTCTATATGTGAGACTTGATTTCAAGGGACTAAAAGATCCTAATTGGATTATTATTGATTATTTTAATGGTGGTAATTGTGTTTGTTTATTGCCTGTAAATTTGAGGTTTTAGAATTTTATACGTGCCAAATTCTCATTCCTTAGATTATTGCTTGAGGACAAGCAATGTTTAAGTTTTAGGATACGATAAACCACTACTCTTTAAAATTTATTTGTGGAAAATTAGTTATAATTATTGTACAATTAATGATTATTCTATCATAATTATACCTAATTTATCTTATTTTTATAGAAATGGTCATTGAAACATACAATTAGAAACTAGGTAGATTTTGAGCCAAAAAAAAGGTAAAAGAGCATAAAAAGATGAAGGAGTGGTATAATAACAAAAATACCCCTGAAGAAAGCTAGCATGGTCATGATAGTTAAAGCACATTTTCACAACAGACCAAGAATTCTGGCACAGTTGTGTAGACTTGAGCACAATAGTGCCAACCCTAGAAGCTGCCAAAAATAATCCATGTCAACCCTGATAACGTAGAAAAGAATCCTAGTTAACCTTGATAACACTGCAGGTGGTCCAAATTAATTGTGATGGCTAAAAAGGAAACATAGATCAACTTGATTTGCAACTAAGGCAGCCCTAATCCATGTCTATAAAAGGGAAACTACATCTTGAGAGAAAGACACCTTACATATCTTGGCATCCTTGACATTTTTGGATGGGTCTTCCAATCCATCTCTTTCTCACTTCTTATTTCCATCTCCATTCCCCTATTCCCATTTCGTCTTTTGGCATTCTCCTGTAAGATCTTGGCAGAAGGAATTCCTTCATAATGCAAGTTATAAAGTCTTTTACTAGCCTTATTGGTTTTATATATTTTATCTTAGGATTAGGATTATAGATAATTTTGTTAGTTTAATTTGTTCTTATTTGACTTTTTTTTTCTATGTGGAATTATGGGGTTTTTGTGAACTTTGTGATTAACTATTTGAACTTTATTTTTCTTTATGAATAACTTTATGTTTCATTATAAATGATTACATAGTTCTTTATCCAATTGTGTTTCTTTATTTTTCTCAATCCATTAATAAGAATTAACTACTCTTATTGATATCTAAATTGGTTAGGGGGTGACAATGTACAATCCCCTAATTAACAAAATTGCAAGGTAACTGTGTTTATGTGTTTTAGAGGATTAATCAGAATCCTAGGCTTCTAGCCAGTTATTAAATTAACAAATTCGAAATGATTTATGCTTCTCTTACTTATTTACCTTGCATGATCATTAGGGCTAGGGATAGTACTTAGGGGAAAGATTATTACTATCACATGATTATTGGATAGGAATAACATTAGAATGGATGGTTAACAATTGATGTTTAAGTTATTGAAAAGAGAATTTGGGGATAAAATTAGGCAAAGTTATAAAGGGATCCAATGTCTCATACTTGTCCATAACTTTGAACTTGTGTTCTCCATTTTTTATTTTTCTTTGTTTATGCTTTCTTATACTTATCTCTTACATTCGCGTAAAACTCTTCTTTTGGTGAGCTCAAAAATTATAATTTAAACTTATTCTATAGATTGTTGTCATAATCTCTATTAGATTGAACTTAGGGGTCTAAAATATCCTCTTTCTACACTGAAAAGTATATTTTTCCGTGGATAAAACTTGGTATTCATTTTTAAACTCATGTTTTCCACACAGAAGATGGCCTCAAGCGTAACCTCCTTAGTATTAGTGAACTCTGTGATAATGGATTTAAAGTTATCTTTTACATTATTCATTGCAAGATAATTAATAAAAATGATGATAAGATAAATTTGGTAGGAAATAGGATTAAAAACATTTATATGTTAAATTTAGATTCAATCAAGGCTTGTGACTTGAAATGTCTCTTATCTAAAGAGGATAAATCATGGTTGTGGCATAGGATATTATCTCACACACACTTAGATCATTTGAATAAATTTACAACACAATATTTGGTTGTTGGTTTACCTAACGTCAATTTTCATAAAGATAAGTTATGTGATGCATGTCAAAAAGGAAAGCAAGTAAGAACTTCCTTTAATCAAATCAATGTTATCTACTACTAGATCTTCACAAATGTTTCACATGGACTTAATTGGTATATTTAAAACTAATGCCATAACAAGTCCTAAAGACTGTCTCAAGGATATTTTCTTCGCTTGCTCCAATTTAATGATACCTTGACCTCGGAATCAATCTTTGAGAATACCAGAGTGCATCTCAAATGGTCCTGTAAGTCATCTATCCTAGAAGTAGGTATTTGTTCTTAATTGTCATTGTGTTTAACTTTTTATAATCTACACACAAGCTTATACTTCTATCATTTTTCTTCACAAATAACATTGAATCTCCCCATAGCGATACACTTAGTTGCATAAACTTCTTGACCAATATCTTCTCTCGCTGGGTTTTTAGCTCAGCCAATTCTACCGCTGACATCCTATATGAAACTATGGATATGGGTCCAGTTCCTAGTACCAATTCTATTGAAAACTTGGTCTCACTCACAAATAGGAACTTAGGCATATCCTCAAGAAATACTTCAAGGTATTTTCTCCTTAGAGTACATACTATCACAACCGTAATTACGACCAGATGACGAACTCGATAAAATTTTAAAATAATTTGATTAGAGAAGTGGATTCGTCACCAAATTTTTATTTAAGTCAAAATATTTGGAAAACCCCTAACTTGAGGAAGAGATTTAGGTTCGGGAGTCGGTTACGAGTAGGGAAGGTGTTAAGCACCCTACTCGCCCGTTCCGAAGAATGGTACCCTTAAACTGAGTGTGATATTTAAAGATTGTTTGATCCCTTTAATTAGAGTGAAAATAAATAGATTGATGGAAGATAGCTTGACAGGACTTGATCTTGCTCCTACGTATTCCCTGGTGCAATGGCAAACTCAAGGCTTACGTAGTTCTGGTTTGAAGGCTTGACCTTCAGGGTGCTTGAAGATAAGTAGAGTGCTTTTGAAAATATTTTGAAGAAATTCCTTAGTCCACATATGCACAGGGTCCAAGATAACTACGGCTACACTAGGACCCATACGAAACCTTAAACACCGAACAACAGAAAAAGCTACCAGTTCGTGCTTAGGGTTCATTGCCTGAGACTAGGGATTTCAAAATGAAGCTTTTCTTGAAATTATTTATAAAAGGATTCTTAGTCCACATATGTACAGGGTCCAAGATAACTACGGCTGCACTAGGACCTATATGAATTCCTAAACATCGAACAGGAGAAAAAGCTATCAGTTCATGCTTAGGGTTCATTGCGTGAGACCTAGAATCAATGGATTTAATTTGAAAATAAAAAGGAGGAATGGGTTTAGATAGAAAAAGGATTGGGCTTGCTTTAAACTAAAATGAATATTTTCAATTTAAGGAAAAGAACTTGATTTAAAATGAACTTGATTTTCAATAAAATCGATTTAGATTTGAAAAAAGGGATTGAACTTGATTTAAAATAAAATGAATTTGATTTTAACTAAAATGAACTTGATTTGAACCTTGAGAAAAAGAATTAAACTTGATTTGAAATTGGAGGCAAACGAATTAAACTTGATTTGAACTAAAGATCTTGATTTAAAATTTTGAGGAAAAAGAAGTAAATTTGATTTGGATTTGAGAAAGAAAAAAAAAAGAAAGAATTAAAAGTTAAACTTGATGTGAAATGAAATTGAAGGAAAGATTTAAATCGGATTTGAATTAAAATGAATTTTATTTGAAATTTGATGAAAAGAATTAAATTGGCTTTGAGCCAAAATGAATTTTATTTAAAGCTTGATGAAAAGGATCAAATTAGCTTTGAACCAAAATGAATTTTATTTAAAGCTTAATGAACAGGATCAAATTAGCTTTGAACCAAAATGAATTTTATTTGAAATTTGATGAAAAGGGTTGAATAGGATTTAGATTTAAGGAAAGGGGTTGAGCTTGGTAAGAAAATATATTTAGGCTTGAATTAGGCTTTGCAGAATGAAAATTTGGTTTCGATTAAAATTTTGAAAGGGAGAAATGGGTATGACCCTTTTAAATTTAGTTAAGTTTTAGATTAGGCTTGACCCTAAAAATATATTTCAAAAGGATTAGGCAAATTAAAAAGCAACAAGTTTGATGCTTGAAAATTTTTGCTTGATAAAATGGCTTAATCCTAAGATGCCTATGAGGTTGAAATAGCACTAGAATAGGGGTCTTGGTTCGTCCCAAGTTTAAATTTTGTAAATTGTAGCTTTGTCTTCCACCCACTTCCTAACGTCAACTTCGTTCTCATTGATCGTGGTGTTTGTGGGAACTTTTCATTTGGGCCAACATATTTGAGACAAAGACAAGGCTTGGGCCCTATTAGATTATCACGTAGCCTTTCAAGTCAACCTGCACGTAACCCCATGCCCCTAAATTGGTATGTGTAGGTATTTAGTATAAAAATGTTCTATGAGGATCGAACCTTGTACCATTTTCCTAGGCTTAGTTAAATCAGCCGCTTGTGCCACGTTTTATATTACCCTTAATGACCTTATCTATGATTAAATAACCTACATCAAAATTGGCTTGGGCCTTTTGCTTTTTCCGCCACTTGTCAAGCCATCTAATGAGCCATAACGAAACCATGACATGCTGCATGGATAGTTTTGCTCGAGGCGATCCTGTTATTCAATGCATAGCTGTTTGGGGCTGGATATGTGTGCTCATTGTGCAACCAAAAGAAGCTGAACTTGCCATCCATAGACATGGCATTAGCAACATATGGACAAGTCCATCTCAATTTCCAAAATCTATGTTGTGCTTAAATGAGTTTAATCACAACATTTCTAAGTGAAAGCAACTCCCTTGTGGATCATCTTTTCCTCAAAAAAGGAAGGACTAAGTGTAGCGTTGTGACCCATAGGCGTCTTCTCTTCATTTGAAATGTCTTCAGAGCAGAATTCTCAGCATCAAACAAACCTCTAATAGACCAACACAAGTCGAAGATGCAATCCTGGAACGAGGAAAGGTCCGGATAGAGGAAGAAAGGTGTCCAATTGTGTCTCTGAGTTCATCTTAACACATGCTCTTCGAATCAAGTTGTTCAACAAGGAATGGACCTTCTAAAACCCATTCTCATCACCTCTGATTTCTCCGTACAAACCATCTTACACTGATAAACATAACTCATAGCAACAGGGACATTGTGACGTCAACGTAATTGCTCCATATTCTGGCCTCCACTGTGTCAGATGTAGGTCTTTACTACCTTTTTATGGTCATGACATGCTTGGTGAGTCTCATTCTTGCATATAGCAGCATCATATCAAGACCCATCACGTGCTACCAATCATGAGCCGAAATCCGCATGGCATTTGCATGGCTTATTACCATACCCATATGAGCGACAATCAGCCTATATGAAAGATTTTGGGTCGAAATAACCACTGCTCATTGCAAGGGCACAGGCCTGGCAAGATGGCTCCTAGACTCATAACTTTATGATGTCGTTACCTTCCATAGAAAATGTTCTCAAACTCTTACAAATAAGGAATAGGGATCAGCCACACTCTAGATCCTGTGTGGGGTGTCTTGCACCCTTGTATGACCTTTCGGAAGGCGTTTGGTAGCTATTTCTGTCACTAGGTACATTATGATTTGAGCGTACCAGCCACCTCAAACAGAGCAGGGGTACTACCATATCCCAGATCAAGATTCCAGCAACCATGTGATGAAATTTGCAGAGAATATATACAATAGAATTCACAAGTATTCATATAAATCCGACCAATTCTATGTGATAGAATTCTCCCGATTATCATTTATAGTTCTCTATTACAAACTCTCAGGGAAGAGTAGAATTGAAATCTTTTAATCATTAGGTCAAATATTGATTAATACCCCTGGCCATATTCAACGGTTGTTTTGTGGTTATCACATTTCAGGTTGCGGCAATTGATATGAAGCCATAACATCGTTTCGGAGCACAGGCATTTTAAAGCTTGTTGCAATGAATATTAAATTCTAATAAGGGAGATGCACGAACCATAATGAATGAGTGCAGCCTACTTTCTTTTATCTTATTGAGGATTCAATGCAAAATTAGAAACAGAAATCATTTACACATTCCATTATTGATATAAACCATGCAACTTAAGGTAGAACTAGAATTGAGGCCTAAGAACAGGTTTACTGCCTTATGTCTTAGGATCTTGGTTCGATCATATCCTGGATTGCCTATAGAGGAGCTATGAGATTCAGCCAAGAAGATCTTTAATAGGTGTCAATCATAGTACCATGGATTAGCTTCTATTCTGATCAAGAATTTCGATAATTAACGTTCTTTTCTTGATGAAATGCCATGCTTCTCGTGATCGGATCTAGATGTAGCATTAATGCATGAATAATAAGAAGTTACTAACCTCTTCGATCAACGTATATGTGCTGGCTAACATCAATGGGGATCGTCTTCCTTCAGGATTAGTGAGGAGTTGATTCATGAATAGAGAATCCCTTGAAAGCTCCCGAATCTCTGAGAAAGAATCCCTTCCAGGAGGAAAATCTCGTCAGTGCCTCTATTCCCTCCTTTTCTCCTTATTCCTCTTTTGTCTTTTTTCATTTTCTTTTCAATTCTGTTTTTCTTGATTTTCCGTTTTCTGTTTTCTCAATTTTTTCTCTTTTTGTTGTTTGACTATTTTTTCCCTTTTTTTGGTTTATTATTATTATTTTGTTTTATTATTATTTTTCATTTTAATCACTTTTTCATTTATTTCTTCATTTATTTTATTATTCATTTATTATTTTGTCTTTATTTTATTTTATTTATTTTGATTTTATTTTTCTCTATTTTCTCCATGTATTATTTTATTTTGTTATCTTCTATTTATTTGTTTTTCTGCCTTCTGTTTTCTATTTTCTATTCTCTGTTCATTAATCTTAACATTTTTCATTTAAATTATTGTTAGTTTACTTATTAGTTTAAAAATGGGAGCCTCGGACATAATTGAGTGTTTACACATACATAGTTTCTCAAACTTGGTTGTGTATTCAGTTACAAACATATTCCATTGCTACATAGGAAAGAATTTAGCCTTCATTGCATTCTGCACTGATTAAGGAAAATATTTCTCATAAAGGAGTCCTTGAATACTTCCTAGGTGATGGAATCCCCATGGGCTTCTAATAGTCTCGTAGCACCATTTCACCAAAACTTAGCATCTACTTCCAGCATATAAGCAATATATGTCACCTTTTTCTATTTGCTGATGTCTATGATTCGGAACAACTTCACCATAAAATTGATCCATTTGTAAGGGCCAATGGGGTTGAGAACCCCTTGAAAACTTGATAGAATATCCTTTTGAAACTCCTTAAATATGTAGCAATCGAGATTCCTGGCGGGTGCATTAGTCATGCCTCCAGTATTCTCAGACTATCTATCCATGCGTCCATCATCCCTTGCATGATCATTTCCATGTTCGTCAAGAAGGCCCTTAAGTTTACTAGGACCTTTTCATGTGAGAATAGATCTTTCATATCTGCTGGCAGATGGATTTTAATGAAGCCTTCCACCAATTAATAACATAGCTAAGTTTTTTAGATTTATATGTATGCATTGATAGCTCTAATTTTTTTATCAATCCCTTTAAAATGGTTTTTTGAAAGAAAATCTTAACAATATTTTCAAATGAAAGGTTGTTAAAATCATGTTTAGAAAAAGTACATGAAGTTTAAATGTTTTCAACTATGAAAACTTGTAAGTTTAAATGTTTTCAACTATGAAAACTTCTTTTTGTAACATATACATGAAGTAGACAAAACATCACAAGAGTTAACCAAATCTTTGCATTGAATTAACCATACATCAGTAAAAAGTTAACCAAATGTTACACAAATTTAACCATCTGATGTAATCAATTACAAAAGCCTTTCGTAGCCTTGAAAACTTGCAAAATACTAGTTTAATCGATTAATAACAGATAAAATCGATTATTAAAGCATTATGAAGGTGAAATAATCGATTAAAAATGGATGTAATCAATTACCAATGCATTTTGGAGTTATATTAATCTACTACCAATAGAATTAAACGATTACAAGAGTTATAGAATGTCTTAGTAATCAATTACCATCTTAATGATGCAGAGGTAGAATGAGGTGGTTCTTTTGGATCAATGAAGGTTACACTTTGGTGAAGAATGGAGAAGGAATGGATTTGAATTCAAGGCTTGACTTGGAAGTGCCACCTCTTGAAGACGATGAGCTTCTTCTCTGCCACCATGAACAGCCACGGATGATGAGGTTCTTTAACCCTAAATCTGGTTCTAAAGGAATGATAAGGAGAGAAAGGCTCTCAAAAATCTTAGTGAAAAATCCTTAATTTCATTCAAATGAATTTCATCTTGAAAATTTACACTTGTGCTGCCTTTATATAGGCAAAATGAAGGAGGTCATAAATGAAGGAAAGGAGGGGGTAGCTTTGAATTTGAATTAGGCATGGATTTCAGCCCAATAATAGAGCCTTGTTCAGTTCTCAATGCAGCCTCAAATTAGGTCAAAGAAAACCCAAAAAGTCCTACGCTTAAGTATAGAGAAAAAGACCCAATCTTATATACTGTGTTAGGTCTACTACTTTTAAAATACAAAAAAAGAATCCTAAACCTATTCTAAAATATGTAAGGCTAATTAGGAGGTGGATTGGGCCACAGTGTGTCTCTTGAAGGCCCCAAAAGGTCTCTAGTGTAGGTCCAGATGTCTCCGAGGGTGCCTCTGCATCAAGTATCCCCCTTGGAGTGCATTCGTCCTCGCATGAGAGTTGTCATCGTTCATACCTACAGCAAAAGGACACAAGTAGGTAGAGGAGACTTTTATTAATAAAGTGAACAAAAGACTAATACTAGGATCAAATACTAATCTCCTAAATATTATAAACATTTGTAACAACAAATGGGTAAACATAACTAGGAATAGAAGGTAGATTATATCAAACAAACCATAATTAACATATTGTAATGGCATGGCTTGCAAAGATTTATTCTACATTGTGTTCCCAATTAGGTATGTCTCTAGATTGTTCCTCCCTTTGGAACTTCAACATTTTTACCTTATGTAGTTCTTGGGACTCTGGGTATTCTCTTTCCCTTGGATCTTGTCAAAACTCAATTTTTTCCAAGTTAAAATTTGGTGATTCAATAAAACTTAAAATTTTTTAAAATATCTAATTGTTTTGATAGTATTTCAAATGTAAAAATTTTAAAAAAATAAAATTATGAAAATACTATCAATATTTAGGTTCAGTTGATTTTTAAAATAAAATCATCCAAGCGTAAATTGAAATTCTCTCTCTTTCTCCCATCACACTTATTCTTATTTCCCACCCAATATTCAAGTAATGAACTCCCTTTCTAGTTGTTGTGTGTTTACTGTGTAGATAAAGTTTTACCCATGGTGAAGTGCACCCATCAATGTAAAGCGGGGTATTTAAAACCCTCAATATCATTTCCACAAAGACTATTTCAACAGTCTTTAAAAGAATTATTGAATCCTAACTTTTGAGCTCACCAAGAAAGAGTTTTGTTTGGAAATATTTAAAATAAATATAAGAAGGAGAGAAAAAAAATAAGAGTAAGAAATTTAAAGGAAAAAGAACACATACAAATTTAATTATGAAAAGGCATGGGACTGTGGTTTCCCTAATAGTTTTACTCAATTTCACCTCAAATCTCTTATAAATGATTTAAAATCAATTGTTAACCATTCGTTCTCATTTTGTTACTAGCTAATTATTATGCAATAACAATATTCTTTCCTTTAAATTACTGCCCCTAATGATCATGCAAAGTATATAATTAAGAGAAGCATAACGAACATTTGAACTTGTTAAATTAATAACCGGTTAGAAATCAAGGGTTCCGATTGATCCTCCAAAATCCTTAGATTTAGTTTACCCCATAGTTCTATTAATTAGGCAATGGTACGATTGCCTATCGCCCAATTAACTTAGAAATTAACAAGAGTAGCTAATTTTCACTAATTAATTAAGCATAATAAGGAAAACACAATTGAATAGAAACACAGAATCATTCATAAAAGGAAAGGGATTCAATTGGTTATATTATAAGTTTCACCAAAGCCCCATGATTTGAGAATTAGTTACACATAGAGAGATAAGACAAACAAGAGCATACTAATCCAACAAAAGAATCCATAATCTTAATTCTAGAAAAATAATGACAAAATCGTAATGTTAGTAAAACTGGCAATAAGACATTGTAACTCGCACTATAAGAGAGCATCTGACTCCAAAATCTTACGGGAGTATACCGAAAGAGATATGAGAATGGAATTGGTACTAGAGTGATGTGTCTCCGGGATAGTGAGAAGTTTGTCCCCTTAAGAGTGGTATAGCATTTGGGGCATAGAATGGTGTGTTGTTGTGTCGCAGAACCTTCCTTTTGTAGGCATGGATTAAGATGTCACTGTCGTGGATCGGGCTTGATCTAGTAATCGTGATCATTCCAAGTCAATTTGTAGCACGATAGGGTTGATTGCGATGCCTCAAGCTAATGTGGCATTGTCGTATTAGATGCCTTATCTTTTAATGCTTATTTTACCCTCTTTTTCACCCAAAACTTGCCTATTTTCGAATTCTTTTCTTTCACAACCATTCTTGCAAAAATAAGAAAAATTAGACAGAATTACAATTAAGTAATCATAAATTATACCATAATTATAATTAATTTTTGGCAGATAAATCAACAAAATGATGGTTTATCATTAGTCTAAGGGCAAAAGGCACCCATTCACGCAAAAGGACAAAATAACAAACTTATTTGTTCACTCTCCATGCGTAGAAAAAATATTCCACTAACATTCGTGAGTCCCTCCTGAAGACCACCAAAAAAGAATAGCGAGTACTTTCTCCTTCTCTCTAAAGGCTTGCCGGAAGCACACACATTAAGGGAGGGGATAGCAAGTAAAAACAAAACATAAAGGGTTCTCTATCTTAAGGTGGACGAATCAACACTCCTACTCTCAATTTCATAGGATTTTACCCTCTCCCATATACCCAAAACTAGACATTAATATTGAATCTCTCCTCTAGGACCCCAGAGGGTGATTACTAATTTCTTTCCCAGGATCCTCCCAAAATATTTTCAGTCACCACATTCCTAAAAGATTCAAAAAATCTAGGCAGCCACTTCTTTCCTTTGGAACTAGGCTGAGCTTCACATTTTGGGCTTGGATTCTCATCCCTAAATTAGCTCCTCCTAACAATCCACTACAAGGACCATGACACGCCCGTCCCAAACGCCCAAAAATAATTTCTAGATTTTCCCTAACTATTGGTATAGTATAAGGTGCAACCTAGGTCATCTCCCAAAGACCATTTCAGATTCTTAAGAAAATTAGGAAAAATTTAGAACAAGAGGATTTTGTAAAAATGTGATATTAAGTTCTAAATACAAAATATAGAATGAAATTAATTCGACTTCAACAATTATCAACTCAAGGAATTCAGAGGCTATTTTCTTAACTAATCATTGACATGCTCGTCGCAAACGCACAAAAATAATTTCTAGATTTTCTCCAAACTATTGGTATAGTATAAGGTGCAACCTAGGTCATCTCCCAAAGACCATTTCAGATTCTTAAGCAAATAAGGAGAAAGTTAGAACAAAGGGATTTTGGAAAGATTTGATATGAAGTTCTAAATGCAAAATATAGAATGAAATTAATTTCACTTAACAATTATCAACTCAAGGAATTCAGAGGCTATTTTCTTAACTAATCATTGATCACTAAAATCATGCATTGTGTTTATCAACCTAGGATCATCTGGAACCCCTAAAATGATCCTTGAATTTTCTACTGAGAAACCTCTCAGAATTTAATTGATTATGATCAAAAAGATTTTGTAACCACTTAATCTTTTATCTAAACCAATTTCACAATCAGAATTTAGTTGAAGTAAGTAATAAAATGAAAACCTTCAATTCAATTACTTAATTTCTACTCTTCAAACTTTTGGAAAATGATTTACCAATCAAAAACCAATTATAAATCAATTATGCATTAATCAAAATACGTCACCCGATCAAACTTTGATTAAAGAGTAAAATTGAAGAATATGGTGAAGCAGAGTAGAAACCACTTAATAAGCATGTAAATAAAGATCAAGACCTCAAAGTTAAAATGAAAATAGCTTGAATCCTTGAATTAAAACTACAAACCTAGCCTTCTATGAAGGAGGCAAACTATCGACAAAGAAAAACTAAGCCTTCCATGAAGGAGGCAAACTAACAAGAAAGAAAAACTAAGCCTTCCATGAAGGAGGCAAACTAAGAAGAAAGAAAGAAAGATGGAAAATGATGTTGGAGTTAATCTCCAAAGGGGTGTGTTTCTCCTCTTGTAAACCCTTCTATTTATAGAGGATTTGTGAGGCATCATCTTCAAAAAGTCACCAACTAGGATATTACTTTTCTACCCTTTTATTGCTTTCACATGGGCTTTGTTGAAAATGCAAAACACTTTTGAATTTTTGTCACCAATTAGCACAACAATTTTGACTTTCTTGCACCGCAATTTCGGATGTTCACATGTCCGAATTAGAGCTTGACTTCCGAACAAAAGTTGTAGCCTCGGATCTTAGCTGTCCAACAGATTTGATTTCATCTCAATATGACTTATGTATCTCAAGATATGGCCGGATCTTTTCACACTGTTCAAATTCCACGTCAGCAACACTATCTCATCTTTTGAGATAATTTTTGAGTCCTAAACATCCTATTTAGAGTCTAATCTTGCTTTGTAACTGTGGGCACTTCTTTAAGCTTTCATTCAAGATAGATTTCATGATTTTTGGATGTCTAAAACTCCTATTATGCTCAAAATACTATAATAGTGTCATTTTAATCGGGTAAGCAAAGAAATTCAATTAAACTTCATATGAACCCAAACTCATAAAATATGACAAAGACCACTTAATTGAACATATAAGAAGTCTTAATGAGATAAAAGTGAGAGATAATTATTTATGAAATTTATGCTTATCAAATTCCCCCACACTTATCTTTTGCACGTCTCGGGCAAACTTAAGTTAAGGATTGGTGACTATTTTTTTTTTTTTGAAAGAACATCAAAGTTTTGAGTTGATTTCTCATGAATTCACAAAATTTCATGAAGCATTCTTTCATCACATTTTTGAAAGTACTTAGAAAGGAAACTTTAATTTGAAAAACATAGATTGAGAAAGATAAAACCTCACTTGATATACTCTGAATCTCTCAAGTGTTTGATTTGGTAAGTGTTTCTCTCAAATTCAATCCATGAAAGATGAACTATCATAGGCTTGCATATCTTCTACTTCTCTATTACTATGTACACATGCAATGCACAAATCTAGAGGTCTTTATTTTGGTTATAACGGGATTAGAAAGATGAAATGATATATTGAAGAGATACAATGTTAGACCAAGGAAAATGGTGAGGATTGAGAACTGAGTCTAAGTGCAAGTGTGAGAAACAGATATTACTTCTTCATTTTTTTTCTTTTCTTTTCAATATAATAGTTTATTTATTAATGTATTGCTTCAGTTTTTTTTTTCAACCATGATATCGAGGAACACAACAATAATCTCCCCTACACTTATTAAAACACTTATGGTATGATAAATCCAGTATTCCTCACCTTCTATGGCCAGACAAACTTGTTTTTGTTTTTTGTTTTTTTTTTTTTGATTTGTGGTGAGCTAAAAAGAAGAAAAGGTTAATCGGCTCAAAGGGCTGATCAAAGGATAAAATTATACGGTTTGGTTATTTGGCCAAGTGGTTTGTTCAAGAAAAAAAATGCCTCAATCATTTTTGTACAATTCATGTGAAAATGTAGCTTCAAAAAGAATCAACGCAAGTTCTGAAGTAACATATTCCATGGATGAAAATCACACAAGAAAGAAAGTAATTAATAAGGCTCAAAATCTCACAGGTAATATATTTATCAAATCTAATCTATCCAGTTCAAATATGTGTTGCCAAACTAATTAATCTCGAAATGTAAATCATTTTGCTTCAATTATTTTATGAAATCTAAAGAAAACCAAACTTCCATATTCAATTTTTTTTTAATCATAAGATGCGTATCAAGAGTCAAATGTAACTCCTTACTCAGCCATCTTACTCAAAGCAAGTTTTATGATTCTAACCTAATTTTTTTTTTTGGGTGTTTTTTTTGGGTTTTTTTTTATATATATCGGACCATCCTCCCCCCAACCTATCCAAGACATTGTCCCCAATGTCTTAGATGGAATTTCATATGACAGGAAAAGAAATGTGAGAAAACCACCAAAGTAAGGAAAAGTTATAACCGAAGAGTGGTATCTGGTTCTCTTTTGTCTCTGCCATCCTGATTTGGTTGGTTCACCAGCTGCATTGCTTGACTGAGCTCAGATGTAGGATTTTGCAAAATCTCAAGTAGCTGTTCAACAGTTGAAGCAGATACTATGATGTTGCGTATGGATTGTGGCATGAACTCCTGCTCTACAGCATGATCTAAAAAGGATATCAAACCATTATAAAAGCCATTAATATTCAATAAGCCCAAAGGTTTTTTATGAAAATTCCGATAGGCCCAAAATATAATGGTAAAAATTTCTTCCATTGTTCCAAGACCACCAGGTAATGCAATAAATGCATTAGAATTAACCAACATGTGTCTCATACGGTCATGCATGGTTGCAACCTTCAATTCAATACCCAGGGTGAAGTGGGAGGTGCTCTCATTTTTTAAGCCAACACCTAAGACGTTACACCCCTTTGTGAGTGCAGATCCTGCAACACATCCTTTTAAACCCTGAATCCCTCCCCCATAAACAAGATTGATTTTTCTTGCAGCTAATACCTTACCAAGGGTATAAGCTGCATGTTGAAATTCTCCATCCTTTCCAAGGTTAGACCCACCAAAAACACAGATAGTATTGATCCTATCCATATACGATGTTTCTGTCTTTTTTGAAAAAAATATGTCATAGAGGTTGATAATTTATAGGGACTCAATATCAGATAAGGAGATAGCTTGAATAGTGCGGGATCAGGATTTGGTAGCAAAAGTTTGAATTTTTGTTGCAAAAGTTTGAATTTTTTATTCAAGGAAAAAGTGAATGTCAGAGGGGAAAGACTTTAAGCAGGGGTGAAATTTTCAAAAAAATGGTGGCCCAATAAATTGAAAAGACAATGTAAATGACAAGCATACACGTTTGAGAATGAACAGTAGTTGTGATTGTGGCTCACATCTTCCTCTGGTTTTACGTCCAGTAACGGCTGAAACGCCTTCTAAGAGTCGAGGATGTGCTTCCCATTCAGTTTTCTTGTAAACTGACAACAGGGTCTTTTAAAGTCAGTTTCCCAAGACTATAACGTGCTTTTTCCTTACGGAACAGTTCAAACAAATCAAGAAGGACTCCTTGTACATGCCCACTAGGATGCGTGTCAAGAGTCTGAATGATATCATCCAATGACTCCTTACTCAGTCCATCCTTTATGAATTAAATTTTGTCCTCTCGATTTCTTGAAACCATTCCAGGGTTCTTGCATCTTGTGTTACAGGTCCATCTTGCACACCTGTAGCAAACTCCAATTCTTTTTTGCCCTTCTCTTCTTTGCATAGGAACTTCTTCCCATACCTGGCATGTTTTTAACAAATGACTCTTGAAATTCACCTGCTAAACGTACCTTAGCTTCAATGATCCAACGGACATCTTCTGGAAGGCCTAAGAGTGTTAATGCCCTCAATCGTTCAAGTCAGCAATTGTAAATGTCTTTAAGAAAATTTCTGGGGAGAGTAGGGAACAAAATTTTGATCCTGGTGAGAGCTTTCTCCATTTCTTAAAACACTTAAGTTATTATTCCTGCAAGCTTAATGTGGTGTAATAGTTGGGATGATTTAAGAGGTGAAGAAGGAAGTTGAGAGATTAGTTGAAATTTATAAGCGAGGAATGTGAGAGAGGGAGAGAGAGAAAGAGAGAGAGAGAGAGAGAGAGAGAGAGAAAGACTTCTCTTAAATTTATTGCAAGTATGTGGCATTGTGCAAATGCACTTCTTCTACCGTGTGCTTTTGAAAACCTTCGAAAAATGGTTTAAGACGATGTCCATTCACCTTGAAGATTTTTTCAGTTACCTCATTTTTTATTTCCACTGCACCATAAGGAAAAACATTAGTAACTACAAATGGTCCTAACCATCTAGAGCGTAGCTTACCAGGCATAAGCTTTAGCCGAGAATTGAAAAGGAGAACTTTTTGTCCAACGGAAAACTCCTTTCTTGCCAACTTTTTGTCATGAAGAGCTTTGACCTTTTCTTTGTAAATTTTGGAGTTTTCGTATGCTTCTAATCGAATTTCTTCAAGTTCCTGCAATTGAAGCTTCCTATGGATTCCTGCTTGGTCTAGATCCATGTTGCATTTCTTTACTGCCCAAAATGCTCTATGCTCTAATTCAACTGGAAGATGACATGCTTTACCAAAGACAATCCTGTAGGGAGACATGCCAATGGGTGACCTGTAGGCTGTCCTATATGCCCATAACGTATCAACAAGGCGCAAGCTCCAATCCTTCCTGTTAGGCTGAACTGTTTTCTCTAAGATTTTCTTGATATCTCGATTAGAAACTTCAACTTGACCATTTGTTTGAGGATGATATGGAGTGGAGACTTTATGCATAACTCCATATTTGCGGAGTAGGACTTCCATTGTGCGGTTGCAAAAATGAGTACCTTGGTCACTATTTAGAGCTCTAGGAATGCCAAACCTGCTAAAAATGTTAGACCTAATAAAATCTGCAACAACTCGAGCATCATCAGTACGAGTGGCTTTTGCCTCCACCCATTTTGAAACATAATCAACAGCTAGCAGAATGTAAACAAAGCCAAAAGAGATAGGGAATGGACCCATAAAGTCTATACCCCATACATCAAATACCTCACCAAAGAGAAGTGGTTGTCTAACAGGTCTGGTGTTTTCCTCCAGCAATATCCTATGCATACAAGTAGATGGGATAATGCCTGGAATATCAGCCAAAGTCCATCCAATTGCTTGTTGATGGCTTTTTAAGGTTTGCAATAACCTTTCTTCTTGTTGCGGTAGAAGGTTCTTTGCTACAATGACAGGAAGCTTCTCATTTTCCCCCAAATAAGCATACTTTAGATGTTTAGGCAAAGGCTTCAACTCCAAAGGAGGTGGTTGTATTATGGAAGGCAGGGATCTATCTGAGATTTAAATGTCTGCAACACTTGCATCTAACATGTCATCTTTCAACGAAGTTTGGTCTGCAGCATTAATCCTGGAACAGACAATACATGGATCAAATTCATCACATGTGCAAGTAAACTTATCTAAGTAATCTAAATCAAAATCAAAAAATTCAAAAAGTAGATTGTCAATAGAATAATCATTCGCAAGAAGATCTATGGCATCAAGTTGAAAGAGTGAATGATTCTCTATGGGATGCTTCATGGCTTCAAATATGTTGAATTGGATGATATCATCTCCAAATTCCATAGAGAGAGTCCCCGTATGCACATCTATCTTTGTTTTTGCAGTTTTGAGGAAAGGTCTCCCTAGGATCAAGGTTGCTCTATTGATGGATGACTCATCTTCCATATCCAAAATGTAAAAGTCAGCTGGAAAGATTAGCTTATTCACTTGAACTAGCACATCTTCAAGTACTCCAGCTGGATGTGCTGTACTTCTATTGGTTAATTGAATCACCACACCAGTTGGCTTCAGTTCTCCCAGATTCAAAGATTTATAAACTGATGAGGGCATAACATTAATGGAAGCACCTAGATCTAGCAATGCATCACCAAATGTAGAGTTTCCTATTGTGCAAGGAATGGTGAAAGTTCCTGGATCTTTACATTTCTGAGGGAGGCTGGGTTGAATTAAGGCAGAAACATTGCGTCCCACACTGATCTTCTCATCCCCTTTGAGTCTTCTCTTATGCGTGCATAGGTCCTTTAGAAATTTGGCATATTTGGGAATTTGCTTGATAGCATCCAGAAATAATCTCTTCATATCATTCCATCTTGTAACAGATGTTGGATGTAGATAGTACAACCAGTCCTTAGCTCCATCATTTAAGGAGAAAGGAAATGCCTTCAACTTGATATGATCTTCAGGAATTCCTTGTGGTCGCATTGTGGAACACACAATGTGAAATTCCTTCAAATGTTTATGAGGGTCTTCACCTGCAAGGCCATGAAACTTAGGTAGTAAATGTATTAATCCAGACTTTAGTTCAAATGGTGCATCAACATCAGGGTATTGAATACACAACGGTTGATAAGCAACATCAGGTGCAGCTAACTCTTTTAGGGTTCTATCAGCCATGTTCTTAGCAGAATATTTGAAACTATCAAAATTTAAAGATGAAAAATCACTACTGTTACTTTCTTGGTTATTACTGAATGAATGCCTTCTATGTGCTCTTTTCAAATGGTGGAATATTCTATCAATCTCAGGATCATATGCATATAAATTTTCAGGATTGGATCGGGTCATACACAAAAAGGTGAATTCATACAAAAAATCCAAGAATATATACCTAAAGTAAAAAAAAAATTGTTAGAAAGATTAAAATTTTTATACAAACTCCTAAATGAGCCTAGGAAACTAAAATGGTCCCCGGCAACGGACCCAAATTTTTGACACGCTCGTCGCAAACGCGCAAAAATACTTTCTAGATTTCCCCCAAACTATTGGTATAGTATAAGGTGCAACCTAGGTCATCTCCCAAAGACCATTTCATATTCTTATGCAAATTAGGAGAAAGTTAGAACAAGGGGATTTTGTAAAGATGCAATATTGAATTCTAAATGCAAAATACAGAATGAAATTAATTTGACTTAACAATTATCAACTCAAGGAATTCAGAGGCTATTTCATAACTAATCATTGATCACTAAAATCATGCATTGTGTTTATCAACCTAGGATCATCTGGAACCCCTAAAATGATCCTTGAATTCTCTACTAAGAAACCTTTCAGAATTTAATTGATTATGATCAACAAGATTTAGTAACCACTTAATCTTTTATCTAAACCAATTTCACAATCAGAATTCAGTTGAAGTAAGTAATAAAATGAAAACCTTCAATTCAATTACTTAATTTCTACTCTTCAAACTTTTGGAAAATGATTTACCAATCAAAAACCAATTATAAATCAATTATGCATTAATCAAAATACGTCAACCGATCAAACTTTGATTAAAGAATAAAATTGAAGAATATAGTGAAGCAGAGTAGAAACCACTTAATAAGCATGTAAATAAAGATCAAGACCTCAAAGTTAAAATGAAAATAGCTTGAATCCTTGAATTGAAACTACAAACCTAGCCTTCCATGAAGGAGGCAAACTAAAAACAAATAAAGAGGCAAACGAACAACAAAGAAATCCTAAGCCTTCCATGTAGGAGGCAACTAACAACAAATAAATCCTAAGCCTTCCATGTAGAAGGCAACTAAAAATAAAGAAAAGCTAAGCCTTCCATGTAGGAGGCAAACTAACAAGAAAGAAAGAAAGATGGAAAATGGTATTGGAGTTAATCTCCAAGTGGTGTGTTTCTCCTCTTGTAAACCCTTCAATTTATAGAGGATTTTTGAAGCATCATCTTCAGAAAGTCACCAACTAGGATATTACTTTTCTACCCTTTTATCGCTTTCACATGGGCTTTGTTGAAAATGCAAAACACTTTTGAATTTTTGTCACCAATTAGCACAACAATTTTGACTTTCTTGCACCGCAATTTTGGATGTTCAAATGTCCGAATTAGAGCTTGACTTCTGAACAAAAGTTGTAGCCTCGGATCTTAGCTGTCCAACAGATTTGATTTCACCTCAATATGACTTCTGTATCTCAAGATATGGCCGGATCTTTGCACACTGTTCAAATTCCACGTCAGCAAAACTATCTCATATTTTGAGATAATTTTGGAGTCCTAAACATCCCATTTAGAGTCTGATCTTGCTTTGTAACTGTGGACACTTCTTTAAGCTTTCATTCAAGATAGATTTCATGATTTTTGGATGTCTAAAACTCCTATTATGCTCAAAATACTATAATAGTGTCATTTTAATCGGGTAAGCAAAGAAATTCAATTAAACTTCATATGAACCCAAACTCATAAAATATGACAAAGACCACTTAATTGAACATATAAGAAGTCTTAATGAGATTAAAGTGAGAGATAATTATTTATGAAATTTATGCTTATCAATCATTGATCATAAAAATCATGCATTATGTTTATCAACCTACGATCATCTGGAACCCCTAAAATGATTCTTAAATTCTCTACTGAGAAAACTCTCAGGATTCAATTGATTATGATCAACAAGATTAACCACTTAATCTTTCATTAGATCTAAACCAATTTCATAATCAGAATTTAGTTGAAGTAAGTAATAAAATGAAAACCTTCAATTCAATTACTTAATTTCTACTCTTCAAACTTTTGGAAAATGATTTACCAATCAAAAAACTAATTAGAAATCAATTATGCATTAATCAAAATACGTCAATTGAACAAACTTTGATTAAAAGAATAAAATTGAAGAATATAGTAAAGTAGAGTAGAAATAACTCAATAAGCATGTAAATAAAGATCAAGACCTCAAAGTTAAAATCAAAATAGCTTGAATCCTTGAATTGAAATTATAAACTCAGCCTTCCATGAAGGAGGCAACTAACAACAAAGAAAAACTTAGCCTTCCATGAAGGAGGCAAACTAACAACATAGAAATAAAGATGGAAAATGATATTGGAGTTAATATCCAAGGGTGTCTTTCTCCTCTTGTAAACCCTTCTATTTATAGAGGATTTTTGAGGCATCATCTTCATAAGGTCACCAACCAACTTTTTTACTTTTCCATCCTTTTATTGCTTTCACATGGGCTTTGTTGAAAATGCAAAACACTTGACTTTTTTGTCACCAATCAGCACAACAATTTTGACATTGATTGCAGCGAAATTTCGGATATTCACGTGTCTAAATTAGAGCTTTACGTCTGAACAAAAGTTGTAGCCCTAGATCTTAGCTTTCCAACAGATCTGATTTTATCTCAATATGACTTCTGTATCTCAAGATATGGTCAGATCTTTGCACACTATTCAGGTTCAGTAACAGCAACACTATCTCATCTTTTGAGATAACTTCGGAGTCCTATACATCCCATTTAGAGTTTGATCTTACTTTGTAGCTCTGGACACTTCTTTAAGATTTCATTCAAGATAGATTTCATGATTTTTGGATGTCTAAAACTCCTGTTATGCTCAAAATACTATAATAGTGTCATTTTAATCGGTTAAGCAAAGAAATTCAATTAAACTCCATATGAACCCAAAGTCATAAAATGTGAAAAAGACCACTTAATTGAACATATAAGAAGTCTTAATGAGCTACAAATGAGAGATAATTATTTATGAAATTTATGCTTATCAGACCACTTAGATTCTCTTATTCTCGCCGAACACCTCCCACATCCTTGGGGAAATTTATCATTGTCACTTTTCATGTAAGGACAACTACTTACTATTGTCTTTGTTTCTTCCCATGTCCATACCCCTCTTCCTGTATTCTGAATAATGGTGTATACGTCACTGCACATCCATATTAAAACATCCTCCAAATAATATGATCGATCCATACCTACAGATGGTATATGTAGTGTAGTTTCTCCACATCCTTGGTCTATTTGTGATAGCCCCTATCTAGGTCATAATATTACATGAATAGCTGAGATTTGCTCCAAAAATATCCTATTAAGCTTGTGCTTTATATGTATGAATATGATCTTGTTTTTATTTGCTCAAATCCTTCATTGTGGGTATGGCTCACCAATTCTATTATAAACAATGAAAGGTTTAGGGGTTCCCATTCATTCCCACCCTAACAACTCCGAAGACGCAGGAGAATATGGCTTGTCATGGCTTTATTATTGATCTATATTATCATCCATGTACAGACCTAGTTCTCCCCCAAAGTCGTAAGCCAGCAACTATAAGCAACAAGGATCTTGTGTCTTCTGCCTAATATGACAATGCCTCACCATATTCACCAATCTTTTTACGTTTTATCCCTTGTCATTTTACTCATTCATTTTTGTCTTTATTGAGGTGATTTTTCTCCTTTTTTCTTAAAAAGTTTGTGTGTTTAGCTACAGTTAAGCAAGTACAATGGCAGGTGTCACACTCCATTTTCTAAGAGCTTGCCCCTAGCAGCATCTCACACAAGGCACCACTTTCCCCTCTTTTTTTTTTGTTATTTCTTCTTATTAAGATATCGTGTGAATTGAATGCGTCCAAGAGCCTGCTTTTTGCATGTCTAGTTAGTTATTATGAAATGGATCGGAATCGAGTCTACAATGAAACGTGAGCTACACATGGTTCAAATTTGGGCTAAGCCAAGATGCATGTGATTTTTAATGTTAAAATATGCAAGCCAAAGTTTGGCACTCCAGGAAATGAAATTAAAAAATATGTGTATACAATTGATACTTTGCATGACCACTAAATACACATTTACCACATTAAAGTCTACAAAATTGTTGTTAAAGAAAGTAACCTCAATTGCAACTAAGATATATGTGAATTCATAATTCTTTCATCTTTGTAGGTACTAATAATAAACGAACAAATTTTATCATTATATATTAATTAATTACAAAATTCAAGGACCATTATTTTTAACAATAACTTATGTTTTAAAATAAACGTTTAGATCTTAGATTTCACGCAATGGGTCTTTTGAGGTATAAATGTATGGTCCTCTCTATCATATGTATTTTTTTATTTGTAAGGATTTGCAATGTATCATTACGTTGGTCTTAGGCTATCTGCATATGTGGATTTGAGATTTTTTTTTTTTGAAAAAATGAGTATTATTACTATATCATATTTTAATCATCAAAATATTTTATTTCTAAAATCTCACACAATAGACTTTAAGATAAGAATGTGTGGTCCTTTCCACCCTTTCAATTTTTTTGGGTTTGCAAGGGTTTGCAGTGCAGTGCACGACTACGTTTGTCTTAAACCTTGTGCATATATAGATTTAAAATATTAATTAAAATATAAAAAGAACAAAATATTTTCATTAAAAATCATCCTTTTACAAAAATTACTTTTCAAAGTTTAATTTCAAATAAAATTCATTCACTTTTAATTTCTTACAAAAATTCATTCTCAAATTACCAAAAATCAAATTTACTCTCAAAATCATTCCTCTTTTTTTGTAATTTAAATTGAAATAAAATTTCTTCAAGATGTTTTCAAATTATTTCCTAACAAAATTATTTTTCAACAAAATCAAACTGGTAGAACTACGTACACCTTGAATTTTTCATGGCACCAAAGAATATGTAGGAGCAGATCAAAAGTTCTATCAGGCTATTTTTTGTACACACTATATTTTATTTCTTTTTATCTTATTTCATTATAAATAATTCAAATATTTAATTTTCATATTGAAAGGGATCAAATAATTTTTTCTTCAAAATAATTTTAGAATTGCACATTTAACCTTGGATATTGTTCTTTGGAATGGGCAAATAGGGTGCCTCACACCTTCCCTATTTGTAATAGACTCTCGAACCTAGAGCTCTTTAGAGTCTTTTCAAATTTTATCCTTTAAAATAAGATTTGATGGCGACTTCACATTTTCATCAATTAAATATTTTTAAGGATTCATCATTCCTTTGTGATGTAGGTTACAACAGGCCTCTATTTCTAACATTACTCCTATGCCTCCTATCTTTAGGTTATTCCTAGAAGAGCTTCTACTTCTATCTTTGTGGTTCCTAATCTTATGGGTCCTATGTCTAGGAGGTTCTCTATAACTTGAAGGTTCCCTATGCCTATGACTCCTATCTTTATCTCTATCTACCCTTGGTTTATGATCATGAGGTGTTGGTACTCTTTGTGAGAAAGGTCTATCTCTTGAAGATGGTCTCTCTCTTTGTGGAGAGTGTCCTTTATTCTCCTTGGGATCTACGTTTATTCTAAAGAAGTTGACATCATCATTTGATATCTCCTCTTCATTGTAATATCCTTCATTTCTAGATCTACTTGTTTCAATTTTCCTTTGGTTCCTTTTAGACCTATTTAAGCGTATTTTTTTTCTAAGTTTTTTAAATGATTTTCAAATGCTCCTTTTTAGGTTTGAATTACTTTTTATAGTCTTGAAGCAAGTTAATCCATTTAATTCCTAGGTGAATGACCACTCATTTTAAAGTAGAAAATTCCTCTCCACACTTGGATGGCCAAACTAAGAAAATTAAATCACACAAGTCCAAAACATTTAACAAGCAACCTAGGTTCTAAGGCACACAACACAAGGGTTAAGTAGTATATCTAGCCCTCTTGACCTTGCAAAAGAAGACAAGGTTAGTGCTACCAAATAGTGCTAAGAAAAATCACACAACATTTAGCACCCCCTTCTACTTCTTGCAAGCACAAACCACCAAAAGAATTAGATTGACCTTAGGTGAGTATCATACACCAAGGTGCAAAGTCCAAAGTCCTTACAAAGAAATTGCAAAGGAAAAAATTTGAATTAAACAAAAAAAAAAATCCTACTACAAGATACTAGGATTTACAATTCAAATCAAACCTAATTACATATATTCAACCTACAATTTACAAATTCAAAATCAAAGGCACAAGATTACAAATATCTTTCACTTTAGTATTCAATTCGGCTTTATACTCAAGTCCTTAATTTAGCCTCAAAGTCCAAGCTCCACGCCTTTACTTCTTGAGTTCCTTGGGAGTCTTTCCTTTATGCTAAGGCCCCTCCAAGTACCTACAAAATCATGCACATACAAAGAGGAGAATTACTACCCCACTTAATTAGTGCTAGCAAAATTAAGTTTAAATCTCAATGTTCTCACCAAGTGTTTATGCACTCCTCCCTCTAATGTTCTACCCAAGCAACCAGCCCTCTCACACCAATTCACTCACACAAATTAGCCTCCAAACCGAGTTGGAATTAAGAAATAACTCAACTCAACCTAGGTGCTCTAGTGATGCTTAGATGATGAAGAGAGTGCTCATGAAAATAGGTAAAAAGTGACAAAACTTAGAGGAATTTTAAGACAAGCAAGAAAAACTAATGACAATAAAAGTATACTAAAAATGAATTTAAGTAAGACAGAAATTTAGAAGCCAATAAAGATACAAACTAGAATTAAAGCAAGCAAAGAAGGTAAACACTCAAAAGTGGTCCTAGAAACTAAGAGGTACACAAGTATGCACACACACTCATTTTGGTGATAGTAACCAAGGAAAACTTATACATGCAAAACTAAGAAATTAAATCCTAAGTTCTACCTCCTACTACTGCACATACATTTATAACATGCATACTCAACAAGGATAAAGGAATGAGACCTTATGCATGCCTTTTCTTCACAAATATTTTTCTTTTTCTTATGTTCTTTTTATTTTTCTTTTATTTTATTTTTCTTCCTTTCTTTTCTTTTCTTTTCTTTTCTTTTTCTTGTTTCTTATGAATTTCTTGTCCAAGGTCATGAGGTATTAAGTTCCTGAAAGTCTCAACTGCATAGGTTTTTTCTCAAGGTCTCAGTTCCTATATCCAATTGTCCAATTTAGTGCAATTATGCACTCTTCCTTTACATAGGGTATTCTAAGTAATCAAGGATTCCAAATTTGTCCAAAGTCTAGTAGGAAATTCAAAGGTTAAGAGTTATTTTAAGAGTATTTTAGGTGTTTAAAGATGACTTTAAACTTGCACTTAAGATGAGACTTAATCATTTAACTTTTCATGCATGAGCTAAGCTACACCTAATGAATGTAAGCATGCAATCATGCAACTCTTGAAAATATGATTGGACAAATAGAGACCAATTAGAATAGATCAAGACCTAAAAGATATAAGCAATAAAAAATTGAAACAAACCTTTAAATTTAGAACATAAAGGTTGGATCTTTATGATCAAAAGGTTAAGAAAAGGACTCATGGACAAAGAAAGTTTCAAACGTTATCCAATAACAAAGGCATGGACTAAGGAAAAATAATTTCAAGAACTCAATGGAATTTAGACAACAACAAACTCATTAAATCCTTGACTTTACATCTAAAATTTATAGTGGTCAAAGCTTGTTAAAAAACTTATTTTGGAGGAATATAGGCCATTCGACCATGACCACTTCCCTAAGGAAGAAAAGACTTAAAATTTACAAATGCATGATAAATATTATCCTCCATAATTTCTTAACAAATAAGATTTACACATGAATCTAGGAAAAAATTAAGTTAAGAGACTTTGGTGGGCAAAAATGTCATTCGACCTTAGCTCCTAAAATTAAGGGAGTAGAGGTTGAAAAATTTATAGAACTAATTAGCTAACTCTTCTAAGATAATAATTTAAGAAAACCAATATTTTAGGACAAGAAAAATAAATTTAAGGACCTTAGAAGGTACACAAGCCATTTGGCCATACTCTAGAAAGAAAGGTGTAATGGAGCTACAAAGTTTTAAAACTATTGTAGTTTAAGAACTTAAGTCAAAACCTCAAGGAAATAACTTTTAGGGATAAGGTAAAATAAAGAACAAGCCTTAAAAGACATTAAGGCCATTCGACCTAAGAGGATTAAAATTTGAAAAATAAGATTTATTTAACAAACTCTTAAGAAAAGGAAAGGTTAAGAAGAATCTAGGAGGAATGACTGATATAGGTTTCCTTTAAGAAACTTATCATAAAACATCAAGAATTTAAGTAACTTGGACAATTTTAAGAAAAGAGTAAATGCAATCTAAACTTTAAGGACCAAGCATATGCAATGAATTTTAATAAGGGAGTGAGTTTTTAAATAACTATTTATGTCTATTTAACATGATGATTTGTGAGCATGTTTGTTTACGTGTAAGTGTGCTATGTTCTCTCTTGATTGATGCAAAGAATTAATGTGAATTATGGTTCCATGTGTTAATGGATTATATGAGAATTGCATGATTTGGATGTTATATGTGTATAACAGATTGGTAGATATTGAGCATGTATATTATTATGAAGACTAAAATAGAACCTAATAAATCAAGAGATGACTAAAAAAAATCTTATGTGAAAACTTAACACTACTCTTAGTGTGTTAGGTATGAGACTTGTGCATACCAAAAAAGCAAAGGTCCTTCTATGGTAAAGTTGTAGGTCTTCAAAAATCCTTATATTATAAATTCGTAGGTCTTCAAAGAATTTATGATGGTGACGATCATCAAGGAATAAACTAATATCTTAAGAATAGAAGATAGAGTAGTAGACAAGTGGAAGATATTATTTGACTAAATTGTAAATAATATGTCTAAAATGAAACTTTCACTGAAAGGATGACTAAAGAATGAGAATAATTATGATTAAAGCATAGAATAAGAGTCAAATAACAACTATTTAAAATGAGAAGGTGATCTAAAGAATGAATAATTTTATGTTAAGTTAAGCTTCATGAGAATGTGGTTGAAAATTCAATAAGAGATATATTTATATGAAATTTAATCCTTGTTATTATTAAAAAGAATTCAGTTAAGATAAATGTTATGTTAAAAAAATAATTGAACTTATATGTTTGTCACCTTTCTATAAATAAACTGAAATGACTAAATTGAAAATGATGTTACCAACCTTAGGGTAGACATCTGTTCAAAAATTTTGATTTATCATTTCCTACCTTTCGTTTATCTTCCAGACCTCGATTATGTCGTATGTGAGGACAGTAATCTACCTCAAATTGTGTAGCATAGACTGGCTCTATAGCATTCATGAGTTGGAATAAATAAGAAGGAGAAGATATCATTAACCCGTGAGAAGATAACCCATATGATAACTCTAAAGAGGATTTTATTTTGTTCGCATGTATTCTATAGGCTTTGTTACAGATGACTGTAACATATAATAAACACTGATATCCTTATCTTGTTTTAAAGTTGTTTTAAAGAATTCACTGAGACTTTTTGACGTATTTCTTATATATTATCCTATATTTATGTAAATAATAATATACATATTTTTATATAAATAAATACATATTACCTTAAATAAAAAAATATATTTTTTAAAATTAACGAATGAATACATATTACCTTAAATAAAGAAATATATTTTTTAAAATTAACGAGAGTCACGATATTTAAATATTTATTACCTGTTACATTAGTTATTACAACAAAATTCATATTTTCAACAAATATATTTCTTTTAAAAAAAATTATATCATATTTTTAATATAAATATATTATAAAAAAGTTTTATATTACGAAATATAATAAATCTACTATACAACTTAAATATAAAATAGATATTATTATTAAAATATTATATTTCTTGCCTAGTGTACAAGTTTATGGTTCAAATTATCCTAATCATAAAATTGAGAAATATTACAATATTTTTTATAAACCAAAATTATATTTAAAAAGTACCAGAAATGTTAGCAGCACGTAGTTTCATGTAAAGTGATGGCTAATATAATTGGGAACAGTTTCGTTTATATGATTTGGCTCCATCGATTGCGTGCTATTGGGAACAGAAATGTTATTGGTTTCATGCATATTGGCCTTGTTAATCCACATCTGGCCTTGCTCTGACGCTATATCATTTTCTTCCATATACAACGTCTCCCCTCCATTTCCTGCAATTGTGAAGGAAACCCAATTACATTTAATAGATCAAATTAATATTTTAAAATTAATTATATTTATCTTTAAAACATATGGATCTTTCATTATTGTTTCATTATTAGTATAACATTTTTTTTGAATTATTAATTGATATGAAAGATTTTATATAAAATTCAACAAATGTGTAATAATTAATTATAATTAGGGAAAAAGAAAAGAGTTAACAAGTAAACTAAAAACTAATTACACACAAGTTTGTATTTTTCAGGTGTACATTTTTTTAATAATAAAAAAAGTTGTTGCATAAATATTCATATTATTACCATTTAGTATTTTTTAAATATAAATGTAAACCAACAATTTAAATTCTGATTTGAATGGAATTCATAATTTAATATACGCAGATAAAAAATAATCAGGAAAATTAAAAATAAATAATCAAAGTATATATATATATATATATATATACATATATATTAAAACTTACGATTTTCTTATATGTTATTATTGTTTGAGGGATGGTACCTCAAAAATAAGCTTATTGACTGAGATTTTAAGATTAATTTATATTAATTTAATATAAAATAAATAGTAATCTTAATCTAATTGTATATATAAATTACTTTATTTTGATAAAATATATTTTTTTAATAAATCTGAAATAAATTTTATTTACTCATAAACTTTTTTCTAATTGTAACTTGATAGTCAAGGATAAGTTTAATCAAAATGTATGTTAGTAGTTAGACATAAAGATAAAGCATTAGTAACAATTTTTTTTATATATGACTTTCAATTTTTCTTGTCTTATATACAACAACATTTGACAAAAAAAAATTGCAAACAATAAAGATCCTAATTCACAGCGTACAGACAAATATATGAATTATTAAAAAAAAAAGTGTTATTTGAACTCTTCTAGTATCGTTTAATGTATTTCTATATGATTCAATAAATACAATTAAATGTCACGGGTAATGATTACTTACCCACAAAAATTATCTTATATTTATCTGTGTTCTAAATTTTTTATTTTAAAAAAATAAAAAAAAATCATACGATCATAAATAAAATAAATATATATATATATATATATATATAAAATATTTTTAAGTATGTATAACAATCATTTCGCAAATATTATTTAAACTCTCGTTTAATGTATATCATATTGGATTCTTAAACCATTAATGTCTTTCACTTTATTACTAATAAATTTGAAAATTATATTGTTTAATAATATATTACTTTTATAACATGTATTTTTTATCTCTTCTTTATATCAACTATCTTCTTCTATGTATATAATCCTCTTGAATCATTATTTTTAATATATTTTAATATTATTTTTATAACACTCGTTTGTTTTATCTCTTTTCTTTACATCAATTGTCTTATTCTATATGTAATCCTTTTTTTTCGTCATATTTTTCTCTTTGTTATTTTTAGAAATTATATACAAAATTATATACACATAATTTTTTTTCTCTATTTTAGTATAATTGATGTTACATATTAAATAGTACAAAATTTAAAACATTTTATTATTATAAGAACATGAAAGAATTCTCTTGATAATCCTTCTTTCTGCACATGTAATAATAGGATTATATTTGTGATTATGTGAACACTAATCTCAACATGCACCAAATTAGAAAAATAACAATTTTATGGTTTGAAATATATTTATGTTTGGGTGATTGCTAAAGTAAAAATAAATAAATATTACACTAACGATCAAATAACTATGTTATTATCTTTACCTTGATATGAATTTGTATAATAACTTGAGATTGAACCATTGGGCACTGGCTCCAGAAGACTAGTATTCATGGTAAGCATATGTATTTTCAATTGCTCTAGTTGCCTTGCATGAATTTTCCTCAGGACATTCACTTCGGCTTTGTTCTTCTTGATTTCAGCTGAAAAGACAATGCCTCAAATTAATGAAAACTATCTCTACTAATATTTTGCCAGTTGGTATGTATGTAACAAAATTATTGTTGGCATGCACAAACAAAACTAGGAACTAAAAATATTCTGTACAATAATTTATATTTATAAAAAATTTGAAGTTTAACCGTTATGATTTTTTTTATCTTTTTTAAAAAGAGGTTATTAATTATTAGATATAACATGGGTAAGTGAGGGGGAGTAGTAACATTAATTACCATCTCTGAGGAATGTTTCTTTCTGAAGAACTGCCATTTGATGCTCCAATGTCTGATGTTCCAACGTCAAGAACTCCTTCTTATTTTCATATGTTGAAAGTTGTGGTTCAAGTTCAGCTATTTGAGCCTGCATATATATACACATACATAAACATAAACATAAATACAAACACAGTAACCCAAGAATAACTTAGATACGTTTGAAACTTGGTTGAGTATTTAGCCAGTAGCCACGCTAACATGCATAGACATTGATTTCATGGCGGTTCAATTCAATGCATTAGACTCCAAAATTCTCATTACTAGAGTTTGAGCCCATGAACTCTACATCACAAGCAACAACAACCTTATCATTGTGTTAATACTTACCTTCTTAATACCTTTCTTGGCCTTTTGCCTAAGATCAAAGACTTGCCTTCTTTAATAACATTGATTTAAAACTGAAAATTAATGATATATTAATTATTCACCTCATAAGTTCTAGCTAGAATTTCTAAACTGGATAAATATTTCATCTTCTTAAGCCTTGATCTCTGTGCTGAGAGTCGATTTGACATGATTCTGCAAAGAAATTGAAGAAGACAAATGGCATGTATATAAATTAACCAAACACCCTGATTGTAAGGTTCTGAAAGTGATAAAATCAAATAACCTACCGCCTCAACTTCCTAGGATCCGCTATGTCTGGATCGAGATTAAGACCCATTTCAGATTTATCAGCAGAATAGACAATAACCGCAGCAGAAACTTTGTTTGTACTTGAAGGATTCTCTACCTTGTTTTCAGTGGGTGCTTCAGATGGAGAGATGCTAGTGCCACCAGCTTCACCATACGTAGTCTTTTGCAACACTTGAAACGATGAACTAGGCCCCAAAGGGGGTTTTGGTGGAGCCATATTTTTAAGCCTTAATTGGTTCCTCTCTCTATAGCTACGTTAATATTGATGGTGTTTATGTGAAGTGGGTTTATCCTAATACTCTATGCAGAAACGGTAATCATGGGGGGAAGGGGTGTAATTAGGCTAAAATTGATAGATGTAGGGACTGCACCTTTCACATGAGAAGAACTTTCCACACACTTTAAAATTGATGCTAATTGACTACATAGAGACAAAACCTTAATTATTGGAACAACCAATTTTTCAAATAACATGCCAGTAAAAATTTTCTGTGGTACTTTTTATTATTATTTTGTTCATTTATATAGCTTTTAACTTTTGTTTTAGGTAATTAACTTATATGTTGAACATTATATACAGCATTAGTACACCCACCATTTAACAATAATTTTAAAGATATTATAGTGACAACAGAGGCATTTATTCTTTTGAGTGGGAATAGCATTTGATAAAACTAAATAAATAATGCGATGTAAATTTCATTAATTATTTACTAAAATTTTGATAATTTTAAATATGTAAAATTTCATATTTAGGATATCATGATAATATTATATTAATCAATAATTAAATTGCCGACCATTAAATTTAGTAAACTAGATAAGTTTTTATCAAAATTTTTTTTTATCAATCTGACTATAATTTCTTAACATAACTCAATTTAAACACACAATAAATGATTTTTATATACTAACTATTTTTTAATAATTTTTTTCTATGTTTGACTTTATATCACGTGGCCTGGAAATAAGAAAATTCTATATTTAAATTAATTAATTATAAATGAAGAAAAAAGAGGAAAAATTATGTACCTTATACAATATTTGTTTGTATTTATACAACCATATCAAGTATTATTTATGGCTTATGAGACTAGAAGGAAGGTGCTTGGATTAAGAAAAATATTTAAAATTACTATCAAACTAAAAAACATTTATCGATTAACATGCATGCCATATTACCTGTAAATAGTTTTCCACATATACACCCAGCAGCCGGTTACATACGTCATGAATTTTGGTGGTACTTATCCAGGTTAGTTATATCTTACCTTTTATCAGAAAAAAAAATTAAATGAGATTAATTTTAAATAAATTAAGAAACAACTATAAAGAAAAAATCAGGAGGTACATCATTATTTTTTTTATTTCAATTAATGATGTTAAATTTATAAATGTTAATTAATAATTAGTGTAGTTGTATGAATGTGCTTAAAATATCTTATTAGAGTTTATTTCTTCTTGGAAGTTATATTTCACTTTACTTATTAATTAGTGTTTTTTTATTTAAATTTATATTGTAATATTTTTGTCTATTTTTTTTTTCAATTTGGGTTCCTAAATGCAATAAGAAAAACTAAGCGTATTTCTGAAAGTCATTCAGTGTTTTGCTTGAATTAAACTTTTATTATACTTTTTTAAATAAAACAACAAAATAATAGTTTATCCTTTTCATTATATATATATACATCAACAATGTAATGTTACTTTAAATTTTTTGAATATAAATTTACGCCAACAATTTAAATGCTACCTTGAATGGAATTTATAATTGAAGATATATAAATAAATAAATAATACAATTTTAAAAAAATTGGAACATACTGTCATGGTAAAAGAAGGAGGAAGATAAATTACCTTGAAGCATTGATCTTGAAATGGAAAGATAAATTAACTTGAAGTCTTAAAAAAACAGAGATATAACTTAAAACTTCTAAAAAAAAGAGATTTTATCGATTTTAAATTTCAATAAAGAGAATAAGATTCAAGTTTAATTTTATAAGTATTTCTATAATTTTTAATTTAAAAAATTAAAGTATGTTTATTTTTTAAAAATTTTAAATTATTTTATATTAATTTAAATATTATAAAGTAATAACTCTGTCAGGAAAAACATTTTTAAAAATTTATTTTTTAAATTTTTTTAAAAATAGTTACAATCATTTTTAGACCTTACACAATCGTATTGCACTAATTTTATTATTTTTTCAAATTTTTGGTTCTTATATAACTATGTAAGAAGATGAGCATGATCGAGTAAGATTTTAACTCAGCCATGCAAAATCAACATAATCATGCAATATGTGAGTATGATCATGTAAGATGTGTGTGGTCCTCCCACTTGAACTTGAGTATGACCCTATAGAAATTTTAGGATGAACTTGTAGAAATTTCGAGCATGGCCTTGTAGGAACTTGAGTGTGGACCTCTAGAAATTTCAAGTGTGGTCCCATGAGAATTTGAATGTAGCCTTGGGAAAATTTAAATGTGGTCCTAGAAGAACTTGAGTGTGGTTCTATAAGAATTTGAGTGTGGTCCTATAGGAACTTGAGCATGATCCTTACAAAATTTTAGCTTGACCTTGTAGGAACTTGATCGTGGCATGTGCAGCAACCGTAATTTCGACGAGACGATGAACTCGCTAAAATTTGAAAAATGGAATTTATTTTGATTAAGTGTGGAGTCGCAACCAAATTTTTATTTAAGGGAAAAGATTTGTAAAAACCCTAACTCGAGGATGAGATTTAGGTTCAGGAGTCCGTTACGAGTGGGGAAGGTGTTAGGCACCCTACTCGCCCGTTCCGAAGAACGGTACCCTTAAACTGAGTGTATGATTTTTGAAAATAGTTTGATCCCTTAATTAATATGAAATAAATAGCTTGATGGAGGTTAACCTGACAGGACTTGATCCTACTCCTACGTATTCCCCGGTGCAATGGGAAACTCAAGGCTTACGTAGTTCTGGTTCATGAAGGCTTGACCTTCAAAGGTGTTTAGAAGAAAGATGACATTTTGAAGAGGTTTTCGTTTTTTGAAAGCATCTTTAGTCCACTCGTGCACAAGACCCGAGGTGGATACGACAGCATGGGGCCTATACAGACTATTAAACGTTGGACAGCAGGTGAACCGTCAGTCCTCCATTTAGAGCCCGTCGTGCGAGATCAAATATCCCAAAATATTTGAAAAAAGAGATTAATTTGAATAAAGAAAAGAAATGGCTTGATTTGGAAAAGGAATTGTTTTGAAGTAAACTTGATTTTGAGTTTTAGGGACTGAACCTTGGCTTGATCAATAATGAACTTGACTTGGACTTGATAATTTTGCAAGACTTGAACTTGAATTTGACTTTTAAGAAAAGGAATTGAAATTGATTTGGAAATTTGAGAGAAAAAGAATTAAGCATGGATTTTAATTAGATTTTGTTCAAAGAAAAGGATTAAACTTGACGTTATTGAAGAGTATGAACTTGATTTAAGAGCTTGAAGAAAGAGAATTTTGGTTTGAACTTGAAGAGTAAAGGAATTTTGTAGAAAAAGGAATTTTTGAATTTTGGAGAAAAAAGAATCTTTGTAGAAAAAGGATTTTTGAATTTTGGAGAAAAAGGATTTTTTTTGAAAAAGAATTTTTGAATTTTGGAGAATAAAGGGATTTTGAAGAAAAAGAATTTTTGAAAAAAAAAATTTTGTTGAAAAAGAATTTTTGAATTTTGGAGAAAAAGAATTTGTATTGAAAAAGAATTTTTGAATTTTGGAGAAAAAGGAATTTTTGTAGAAAAAGGAATTTTGAATTTTGGAGAAAAAAGAATTTTTGAATTGGAAACTAAAACTAGTTGATGTGGCCTAATTTAGCTTTGTGGATGGGCCACGAGGCGTAGTGAAGCCCAATCAAATTATACAACTTGGCCTGGATATGGACGTTCAAAATTGGTGTGTGCAGTGTTAAAATAAGAATTGTCGAGCGTGGGGATCGAACACGGATCTCACGATGGGGGATGGTGTGCTTAACCACTAAACCACATCACTACTTGGGTGTTTTCTTGCTTTAAACCAATGTTAACCACTTTAGGAGACTGTGGTACGTATGGTTACATGCATACAGGGAATTTAGGAGTTATTAGTGGCAATTCTCTTTAAGGTATACTATTCCTGCACCTGGCTCACTCTCGAGCAATCATCTTTAACGAGAATTTGAATTAACAAGTGTATGCGTGCTCTTTTTTTTTTTTTGAGTTGTAGTCTAGCGTTTATTGATCATTTCATGAACCCCGTTGCATGCTTCTTCATGCCTCATTGTGGAAGTCCTCACGTGCATATCATTTTGGTTGCCATGTATGTTTTTGTCTTCCCCAAAGAGCTGAACCAGTTGCCACTATGGTTGCAAGCCTCTATTAGTGAACTAACGTCCCAAAACATGCTACTCCATATAAAGATTCACTTGCCTCTAGAGTCTACATGCATACCTACTCCTGGATTGTGAACGTCGAAACAATAATGCCAATTAGGAACTGGTCTTCTCAGAGATGTACAATCTCAATCAAGTCCATGCAAGGTATTTGGACTAGAACAACATGTATGCGCATCCCTGGTGGTGACCATACATATGTGATTTCATGCTGCTGAATACACAATCTCATGCAACATTACATGAGGAAATACAGCAACTGGTCTTCCCCGGGGTGCACAATTTCAACTTGATGATTGAGAGTGCTGCTCCTAGGAATTTAAGACACCAAGCCACCCTTGCTGGCCAGCCCCAAAGCTCCCAGTTTCTAGCTATTCAAGGAACGGTTTAGGGTATTGTTCAGACTTTCTTATCACTTGTTCGAATCAAGACAAGATTCCAGCACTCCAATGACTCTTCTGCGTACTATCCTTGACGTTGCAAGCAGACACACTATAAGAAATCTCAAGAGGACTACTAGATAACTACACTTCGCATAAGCATACCTAGTGTACTAAATACCATTAAGTCTCTAATTCTTCGTACCCTGGATTCCTGGCCTTGAGAACATAGCCCTTGCAAAATCCTGCTTAATGTCACACATATATGGATAATGCCTATTCAACTCATCTATAACAAGTTTATCTTTGGATGACAATTGCCTTGCGAATCAAACTTAGATACTTGGGGGCTACGAGCACAGCCTAATCGTGGCTTGCACCAAGAACCGAATTCTTGCATCACACTCTTTTCTAACCCAAATTCATCATACAACCACACACCATAGACTAATTATCATAAAGCTCTTACTAACCTGAGAATCTTGGAATCCTGTAGAGGAACGTCGTGTCTTCCCCCTTCAACGGAGCCTCTGCTTCCTCTTTTCTTCTCCTCTCCTTGAACCTCTCCCTCTGTTCCTCTCTTGGAGAAGAGGCTACACAAATTCCTCCTCCTCCCGGCCTGGTCTTGCTACCCACTTTTTTGCTCTTGAGGTTGCTCCCTCTCTCTAATCCTTAGTGATTCTCCTCCTCCCGAATCCGAACTTCCTTCCTTTTTTCTTTTCTCTAATTCAGTTTTTCTTCCCCTCAAAATTCGTTTTTTTGTAGGTTTTGTCCCCAAAATCCGTTTTCTTTTTTCTGTTACTTTTTATTTGTTTCTCGCATTTAACTTTTTTTTCAGTGTTTTCTTTTATTTTTGTTTTTGTATTCATTTATTTATTCCTAAATTGTTATTCATTTTTCTATTTTTATTATATATATTTTTTATTTCTTTCTATTTTATATCTTTTCTAAAAACTTATTTACTTTGTATTTTATCATTTCTTTTATTTTCCAGATTTTTATTCTCTTTTTCTTTTGTTTTCATTATTTTTTGTTATCCAAATTTTTTATTTTTCAATCTCAGATTTTATTTTTTATTTTTCTATTCATTTATATATTTTCTTATTTTCTATTCCTTGTATTATTATTTTTTTAATCTTTTCTGTTTTAAAACATTTTGCTATTATTATTTTTTAATTTTCTTCTCTCTCTTTTTCTTCTTTTTTAATTTTCTTTTTCTTTTCCAAAACCGTTTTTCGTTTTTTTTTGTTTTTTTTTGTTAAAACGTTTTTCTGTTTTATTTTTTCTGCTTTTAAAAATTATTTTACTTTATTTTATTATTTATTATTTCTCTATTTATTTATTTACTTTTCAAAATCTGTTCTTGCTTATTTTTTCTCTGTTTTTTATTTTTAGATTTTTTTTATTTTTCAGAATTTTTAATTCCTTCTCTATCTTTGTATATTTTTTACTATTTTATCTTTCTTTATAATTTCTATCTATTTTTTTGTTTTAACTTTTCCTTTTCTTTTAGTTTTTTATTATTTTTTAGGTTTATTATTTTTATTTTTTTATTTAATTTTCGCATTTAATTTCTCTATTTTATATTTTTGCTTTTTCTTATTTTGTTTTATTTATTTAATTTAATTTAGCGTTGGCTTTTTTTGATTAATTTTAATTATTTTTTTTTAGACATTAGGGGCCTCAGACATAATTGGGTGTTCAGTTTGCCCCTCTTTACTCATTTTCCTACCCAATAATGTGAGAAATGATTCTCTGAATTATCGAGGTAGGAAATGAGTAAAGACGTGAACACCTTATGTCCGAGGCGAGGTTTTTTTTTTTTTTAGAGGAAATCTGAGGGCAACACTAGGAGCCTTGAGCTTAAAGTGATGTCTGGCAGATGGCGATTGAAGGACCTTACCGGTTCCATGTATCGATAGGGTTTAAGGCTTGAGGGTATAGCCTAATTAGGCTAAGTGAAATGAATAAAGGTCTGTTAGGACAGGCATGGAATGTTGTTGGGGTTGCTTGTTAGGACAGGCAAAGATGAAATGAAAATGGCCTATTAAAACAGGAAAAGGGGAAGAGAATGGCCCGTTGTGACGGGCTCAGTAGAGTGAAAAATGACCTATTTCAAGCAGGAAATGCATGCAAAAACTAGAATGTAAAATATGTACAGGTTCGCCTGACAACATAGGCCCAGATGCAGAAAAGAAAATTTGAGGATGCAGAGAAGAAATTTGAATCTACTAGAAAGGAAAAATTGAACGTGTAGAAAGGAAAATTTGAGCATGCAGAAAAGGAAAACTTGAACATGCTGAAAAAGGAAAACTTGAACGTGCGGAAAGGAAAACTTGAACGTGCTGAAAGGCAAATTTGAACATGCTGAAAGGGAAAACTTGAACGTGCTAAAAGGAAAACTTGAACGTGCTGAAAAAGAAAAACTTGAATGTGTTGAAAGGAAAACTCGAATGTGCTGAAAGGGAAAACTTGAACGTGCTGAAAAAGAAAAACTTGAACGTGCTGAAAGGGAAAACTTGAACGTGCTGAAAGAAAAACTTGAAGAGGCCTGACAACATAGGCCATGATGCAAAAACAAAGCTTAAAGAGGCCTGACAACATAGACCATGATGCAAAAACAGAAAACTTGAAGAGGCCTGACAACATAGGCCATGATGCAGAAAAGTAAATTTGAAGAGGCCTGACAACATAGGCCTTGATGCAGAAAAGAAAACTTGAAGAGGCCTGACAACATAGGCCATGATGCAAAAAGAAAACTTGAAGAGGCCTGACAACTTAGGCCATGATGCAGAAAAGAAAACTTGAAGAGGCCTGGCACTATAGGCCATGATGAAAAGAAAACTTGAAGAGGCCTGATAACATAGGCCATGATGCATAAAAGAAAACTTGAAAAGGCCTGACAACATAGGACATGATACAAAAAAGAAAACTTGAAGAGGCCTGACAACATAGGCCATGATGTAGAAAAGAAAACTTGAAGACGCCTGACAGCATAGGCCACGATGCACAAAAGTAAATTTGAAGAGGCTTGACAACATAGGCCATGATGCAGAAAAGAAAACTTGAAGAGGCCTGACAACATAGGCCATGATGCAAAAATAGGAAAGAAAAAAAGGACTTATTAAGACAGCTGGCTTCGAAATGGGAGAGACCTATACTAGCTTGAAAGGATGGCCATTTAGGGCAGGCGAAGCAGGACTGACCCGCTAGGGTAGAAAAAGGAAACAAAGAGTAACCTTTACTGACTTGAAAAGATGGCCTGTCAGGGCAGGGGAAGCATGATGGCCCGTTGAGACAGGTAGAGGAAAGATGACACGATGCGCCTTAGGAATGCACGTGAGGGTGGAATGTTGACTCTTCGTCGGCTGCCTCGGACAACTTTATTTTGAAATGTGTTTTTCCTCTTGAATCAAAATAAACTGCTTATTCTGCCTTGAACTTGAAGGTTTTTTTAAGCATTTGATAATAATTTTTCTTGAAGGGACTTGGGCAACTATTTTGCCCCAGTTTAGAAGATTCTTGATAATTGATGGATGTCTTGATTTGAATGGAGTTTAGGCAAGTGTTTGCCCTAGTTTAGGCCTTGATGTGATTGAAGATGAGCTTGACTTGAATTTTTCTGGGCAACTTTGCCTTATTGAACTTGATTGGAGTTGAGGAATTGAGGATTGCCTCACTTGGATTTTCTTGAGCAAATGTTCGCCCCAGTTTGAACTTGACTGAAAATTTGAGGATGGCCTCAGTTTGAAATTTGGCGGGCCAGTGTTTGCCCTTGTTTGAACTTGATTCAAAATTTTTCAACTGTCTCGATTTGAATTATTTGGGCGAATGTCTACCCCTGTTATGAAATTTTTGGAATTGAGGATCGCCTCAACTTGAATTTCTAGGCAAAAGCTTGCCCCAGTTTTGTTCTTGAATTTAAATCTTTCTTGGGCAAATGTTTGCCCCAGTTTGGAATCGATCCAGAATCTGAGGATGATCTCAAATTGAACTTTTGTGGGCAAGCGTTTTCCCCAGTTTGAACTTGATTTTGAGGATGACCTCAAATTGAATTGTGTGGGCAAGCATTTGCCCCAGTTTGGACTTGACCTAGAATTTGAGGATGGCCTCAAATTAAATTTTTATGGGCAGGCGTTTACCCCAATTTGAACTCGATCTAGAATTTGAGGATGTCCTCAAATTGACTTTTTGTGGGCAAACGTTTGCCCCAGTCTGGACTTGATTTTGAGGATGACCTCAAGTTGAATTTTTGTGGGGCGTTTGCCTCAATTTGAGCTTGATTGAGTTTGAGGATGACCTCAAATCAGATTCTTTCTTGTGGGCAGGCGTCTACCCTAGTTTGAGCTTGACTCGGTTTTAATTATGATTGGTTCGGGAAATTTTACCCTGGTCTTAATTAGTTTTGAAAAATGGGCTATGCAATGCTTGAATAAAAAGATACTTATGTGCTGCTTGAATGAATGAAAAGAATGCGGTATTTGTGATGCTTGCAAAATGATGCAGAGTTCTTGCTTTAATGCTTGAAATAGTTATTTGATGAAACAGATGACATGGGATGAATGCAAACCATGCAATGGTGTCGCAACCGTAATTCCGACGAGACGACGAACTCGCTAAAATTTGAAAAAATGATCATTTGATTAATGTGGAGTCACCACCAAATTTTTATTCAAGGGAAAGAGATTTGGAAAAAACCCTAACTTGAGGTTGAGATTTAGGTTCGGGAGTGGGTTACGAGTGGGGAAGGTGTTAGGCACCCCACTCTGATCCATTAGTTAATGTGAGAAATGAATAAATTGAGGGTGGTTAGCCTGACAGGACTTGATCCTGCTCCTACGTATTTCCTGGTGTAATGGGAAACTCAAGGCTTACGTAGTTCTGGTTTATGAAGGATTGACCTTCAAAAAGCGCTTGAGAAAAGAGTATTTTAAATATTTTGTTTTTTTCTTAGAAAGTTTTATCTTTGGGAGGAATTTTGGTCCACTCATGCACAAGGCCCGAGGCGGCTAAGGCAGCACGGGGACCTATACGAACTACTAAATGTTGAACAGCAGGTAAACCGCCAGCTCTCCATTTAGAGTCAATTGCGTGAGACTTAAAAATCCCAAAATATTTGAAAAAAGAGGTTTTTTAAAGTTTTGAAAAGGACCTCAAGTCCACTCGTGCACAAGGCCCGAAGGGGCTAAGGCAGCACGGGAACCTATATGAACTACTAAATGTTGAACAGCAGGTAAACCGCCAGTTCCCCATTAGAACCCATTGCGTGAGACCTAGAATCCCAAAATATCTAGAAAAGATTTGTAGAGCTTTCGAAAAAGAAATAATTTGCAAATGATATTGATCTTTGAATAAAAGAAAACTTGAATTTAATAGAAGAATTTTAATTTTTGACTTTTGGGGTAATTTCGTAATTATTAGAAAATTTAGGATGATTTGGTAATTATGAGAGATTTGGGAATTTACCTAGCTATTATGAAAAAAAAAATTTGAATTTCCTAAAGTTATAGGATTTTTATGAATTATTTGAGAATTTTATGAATTATTTGTGAATTTTCTAGGGGCGAAATGGTAATTTCAGGATATGGGACCTGTTGGGAATTAACAAAATTCCCTAGGGGCAAAGTGGTAATTTCAGGCTATGGATGAGGTTTACAAGGAAAAAGGGAATTTTTCTCCTCGGCAGGTTCGAACCCTTGACCCAGGGATGTGTGGGGGCGTGTCTAGCCACTGAACCACGTCCCAGTGTTGTGACAGTTTCTGCCTCCTCATGCCTATAATGGGACTCCAAATTAAATCATTCATTTTTTAAAATGGTCTACAGGGGGTTCGAACCCCACATTATGGACCTACAACATTCCTTCTACCACTAAACCAAGTCTCTGGTCATATGATTTAGCTCGTCAAACTAACTTATCAAGGGACAACTTCATGAGCCTAAATTTGGGCTCTGCATAATTGGTAATAAGACATGGTCAATACATTAATTGACGTCAAGATATTGCATGGGCAGAAGATTGGGTTAATTGATGAATCCTCTACTGATATCGCTTTCCCTGGTGCTTCTAGCTTGATAACAACATTAGAATGCCTGAACGTACCATCTTAGAAAAATGGGTTTCATTTGAATGACTGTGGTATGTCTAAGGAGAACGAAATTGTCTTTGGTAAGTATCAGCTATCCTCTACCCATAACATAAACTGCAAGGAGTTACTCTTGACTTGAACATACATGCAGCAACCTAAAGTACCCTACCCTTTCACAAATATAGCTTCATGTCCCCTAGCATGAAGAGATTTTGCAAGCTCCCACTCCACCCAGCAATCTCAGTTTTCTGATAAGCGTTATACTACCCCGACGTTATCTGTTGAGATCCAGATCAGTGACTGGTTCTCACTCTTTTTGACCACATTGGAGAAGGTATCTTGTAGGGGAAATCTCTTGACATTATCCTCCTTAAACAGGTTATTCAAAGCCAAACGGCTCAAGCCTACATTCTGACCAATGCCATGGACGGAATATCTACATGCTCTCACATGCAGATGTGTGGTAGACTTATCCTAAGGGGGATTATGCTCATTAGCTCATGCATGATGCACAGAAGCATGACATGATCTCTACTCATTATTCATAGCCTTCTCGTTGAACAGGGCAACTACTATTGAAAACAGAGTGCACGATCAAGAGGATTATGTGGGATCTTTTTCATTTCGTGGCTTCCCATAGCTGGTTCCAGCCATTTGCAGGTTCATTCATAGTTCTCAGGAGCCATTATGTTTGGAGAGTGCAGGAAGAGACATTCTGCTTCAGGTCTGGTTTCTACTATTAGTGATATTGTTGATTATTCAGGGGAAACAGCGGCCATTGAGATCATTTCTCAAGACGCTCACCAATCATCCTCGATCTTCATCCTTGTGAGCAAACCAACTAAGCTAAAGACACTCCTCCTAGCAGTCTTGAGGGAAACCAAGGGAGGTTATCAGGGGATTTCAAAGACAAATCACAGAAGATCAAATTCAACATTGAGACCAGATTATCAAGGGAGGTTCTCAGTTAAATAAAGAGAGGGGTATCGACCTGGTTATGGGTGATAAACACTATGATTTGGAAGGTCGAGTCACTCACTCTTGCTCATTCTCAGGATCGACTTTCGTGAGTCAGAATCAACACATCCAAATCAAGGAAAACAGGGGCTGTGGTAGTGTGTCATTACTACAAATACTGTATATGCTAATGTATGAGGATTTGCCTCACCTTTTCTGCACCTCTCAGTGACTAGCATAAGATTGTCTCACCAAGGACCGCCCTTAATCATTTAGGAAAAGAGGAGAAACCAGCCTTCCAGAACCATTAAGAAGAAACGCAGGTTGTAAACACCATCTCTAAGCAAGAAAATGGGTTTTATCGTGTGCGATCTTTAAGCAAGAAATGAATAAATTCTATCATGCATCCTCTTTAAACAAGAAACAAAACGATTCTACCATGCACAACCTTTAAGCCCGAAACAAACTCCATGGAAATGTTTTTTGATTCAGTCATACATCAAGGGCTCATGAAGGATTCATGTAGAATTCTTGGAGTAGGATTAGAAAACCAACCTGTTGTGGGATCGGAAACGATGGAGCCTTATAGACTTCTTACTGAGTGAGAATTGCTTCCCCAGAATTCTCCAATCTCGTTCTCTCTTATCTTTGGCCTCTGTTTCTTCACTCAATTTCTTTCAAAAGCTAGCCAAACTTCAGCCAACCCCTGAAAGCTTCCTATGCTTCCCTTATATACATATACCCCTCAGAGTTTTTTTTTACTTTTTCACTGTTTTTAGTTTTTAGATTTTACGATTTTTTAATTTGATTTTTGGATTTCTGGTTTTATTTCTGTTTTCTTAATTTTTAATTTTTAATTTTTGATTTTCAGGTTTTAATATTTTTTAGAATTTGAATTTTTGTTTCAATTTGTATTTAATTCCTTTTTATTTTATTTCAGATTTTGTTATTTTTTTTATTTTGATTTTTGTTTGTTATTATTTTTTTGTTTTAATGTTTTAATTATTTTTTGTTTTTGTTTTTAATTTTTAGTTGATTTTTATCATTTATTTTCAGGTTTTCCAAAACCTTTTTTTTATTATATATTTTTGATTTTTTTGATTTTGTTATTATTCTTATTTTCTGATTTGTCTATTTTATTTTCAGAATTTCCTTTAATTTTTCCAAATTTAATTTTTACTTTTCAGAACTTATTAATTTTCTTAATTTTTCCTTTTTCTAATTTTTATTATTTATTTATTTTTCATCTTTATTTATTTATATTTTTTTTTAATTTTAATTTTTTGGTTTTATTTATTTTTCAATTCCCAGATTTTATTTATTTTTGTTTTCAGGTTTTATTTTAATTAATTAAAATTTTGTTTGTTTTTTGTTGTGATTTGATTTTATTATTATTATATATTTTTTTTGTTTTAATCTTTTTTATTATTTTTGACCTTAGTCTTTTATTATTTATTATTTTTATAAATTTCTGCTTTTATTGTTTTCAGATTTGGTTTTATTTTTCAAATTTTTTCTTATTTATTTTCTTTGTTTATTTTTCTCTTTTCCTTTTGTTTACCTTGATTTTCATCTTCTCCTCCATTTTCATTGTTTTAATTATGTTTTATTTTGAGTTTCTTAGGGTTTTTAATTTAGGCTAATCCACTAATTGACTTAAACTGGGCTTCGGACATAATTGGGTGTTTACAAATGGTGTAAAAACTTTTTGTTTTTCTCGATGTTGATTTCTTCAACATGTCTTTTCTCGACAACCTTATGGTTGGTGCGACAAGAACCAAAAATTAGGACGACCTGAATTGACTCAATCTCTTGGCTTCTTGATCAACTTTGGAACCTTCTTTTCCAGGATCTTTGAGATCCAATAATGATTAGCAGTATTGAATAAGACACACTCCTTTTGTCTTAGTGGCGTTATGTCTGACAGGAGGATTATCTTTTAGGAAACAGTCATGTCGTGCTACGATGGTCGAGAATTCGTCCGACTTGTCATGACTTTTCAAAATTAATCTCTTTTTATTTTTTACACTTTTCGCATTTCTTTTTTTTCATGTGCATTTTTGAGGTGTACAAGTGGATTTTGGCTGGTTAAAAGAAAGAGATAGAGAATTTTGACGCTGTATGTTTTAAAATAGTGTATTTGAAAGGGAAAGACGAGCGATGCGGGTTCGATTGCCCAAATGGTACCTCTTGATGAAAAATATCAATGCTGCTTTTCATAATCTTGATTGTCTAATTAGCCAAGCTTGAGAAATGGCAAAATTTTGCCCCAGTTTTAGGAAGATATGAGGTGCAAAATGTCATGTTCTCCTGGGATTCCTGGATTGACCTTAATTTTTTCCTGGGTTGTTCCTTTGAGTTTTCAACCCAGTAGGTCTTTCGTTTCACCCTGACTTTTGCCTAGGTCGCCCTTACGGGTTTTCAACTTAGCTGGCTCTTGATTTTGTACCCTAATTTTTGCTTAGGTCGTGTTTGAAGGTTGTCGACCTAGCGGGCCTTCTACTTGATTGTGCCCTAACTTTTGCCTAGGTCATTCTTTGAGAGTTTATTGACCTAGCGGCCTTCTGCTTGATTGTGCCCTAATTTTTGCCTAGGTCGTGTTTTGAGAGTTTTTCGACCTAGCGGGCTTTTGTTTGTGTGCCCTAACTTTTTCCTAGGCCATCTTTGAGAGTTTTCGACCTAGCGGGCCTTCTGCTTGATTGTGCCCTAATTTTTGCCAAGGTCGTGTTTTGAGAGTTTGTCGACCTAGCGGGCTTTTGTTTGTGTGCCCTAACTTTTGCCTAGGCCATCTTTGAGAGTTTTCGACCTAGCGGGCCTTCTGCTTTATTGTGCCCTAATTTTTGCCAAGGTCATGTTTTGAGAGTTTGTCAACCTAGCGGGCTTTTGTTTGTGTGCCCTAACTTTTTCCTAGGCCACCTTTGAGAGTTTTCGACCTAGCGGGCCTTCTGCTTGATTGTGCCCTAATTTTTTCCTAGGTTGTGTTTTGAAGATTGTCGACCTAGCGGGCTTTTATTTTATCCTAATTTTGCCTAAATTGATGTTGGAAACCAGCAAGACCTTTTCTGATCATGACTTCGTCAATTTATTTTTGAACTTTAACCCTACTTTTGCCTGGATTATTTTGGCTTAATCCAGCGGGCTTTCTTCTTTTTCTTGAATTTTGAATTTTGATCCTGATTTTTCCTGGATCATTTTGATTTAATCCAACAGGCTTTCTCTTTTTCTTGAATTTTATGTAGTCAGATATCGACCTTACTAGGATCATTCTGGGCTTCCAATTCAGCGGATCCTTTCTTGCATCCCTAATTTTTCCTGGATTTGAACTTGGTTCCAGTGGGATATTTTATTTGACAAGACACTTTGAATAATGATCTAGAATCCCTCGTTGTTTATTTTGCTTCCTCATTGAGCTTTTCTCTTTGAGCTTGATTAACTAGACGTTCAAGATTATTTATTACAGCACCGGTATTATCACCAATTGGTATTCATTGTTTGGGTATAGGAATAAGATGTGGGCTGAAGGGATAAAAAGAATGGTAAATTTTAGAAGAGTAAAGCCAATAATGTGAAGCACTTGCTCAAGAAACATGAAAAATGTAAGTTTTGTATTATTCATTGAGATTTATTTACAAAAGATTGATTTTGAAAAATATGACAAATCCTGGACGATCTTCCTCGATAGCTCAATCTGTGCAAGGCAACTTGTCGTGTGGCTCTCATTTCTTAACCAGGAAATGAGCTCTCATGATTCGGCACTTGGATTAGGAGCGATCTTCCCGAAATCTAGCCGTTTAGCATCAATCAGGCTCTGCACCATACGTTTCAGAACCTGGCAGTTTTCTGTAGAATGACCAATGTACCCTGCATGGTAGCCACATATGGCATTTGCATCATACCATTTTGGGTATGGTGGTTCTTGAGGTTTCAGCAGATAAGGAACCACCAAGGAATTCTGGATTAGCTGGGGTAGCAGCTCAGTGTAGGTCATTGGAATGGGATCAAACTGGACAGGATCCTTCTCCTTCTTTTGGCTTTGGCTAGGATTTGGGCTCGTGGCTTGTGCTTGGACCGTGTATGGTGTGGGCGGTCGGACTTGCATTGGGTAGTTGTAGGTTGGATAGTAGGGTGTTTGGTAGGCGGTGGCGATATAAGGATGTGGTATGTAAGGTGCGTATGGTGACGGTTGGAAGCCAGTTGGTCCATAAGGTGCCATCGGAGGTGTATACTGTCCTTGACCAAAAGATACATTATAAGCTTCACCTGTCCTCTTCTTTTCTGTAGAGGAGTCAACTGTCCCTGTGGCCTTGTGCGTGATTCTTCCTCGATGCATGCCACCCTCGATCCTTTCTCCAATGATGACGACATCGGAGAAGCTAGAAGTCACACTGCCAATCATCTTATCATAGAAAGGATCTTAGAGTGTGTCTACGAACAGGTTGACCAGCTCTCTCTCGGATAACGGAGGTTATACTTGAGCGGCTAACTCCCTCCATCGTTGGGCGTACTGTTTGAAGGTCTCGTCCCCTTTCTTGACCATGTTTTGGAGTTGAGTTCGATCAGGAGCCATCTCCGCATTATACTGGTACTGCTTGAGGAAAGCCTTAGTTAGGTCCCTCCATGAACGGATATGTGTCTGCTCTAACTGAGTGTACCAAGTTGCAGCTGCCTCAGTCAGAATGTATTAGCAGCTTATCGTTGTGCCTATAGGGAGACATCTTCCTACAGTACATGGCCATGTGGCTTTTCGGGCAGCTGGTTCCTTGATATTTTTCAAATTCTGGAACCTTGAATTTGGGAGGATTACTACATCTGGAACCAAGCACAAATCAGATGCATCTTTGGCTTCATAAGCACTCCCCTCAATTGCCCGGATCCTATCCTCTAGGACTCTCCACTTTTCAATGTCCTCATTCGAAGGATGGCTTGGGTATTCCTCAGGCATATGGTGACGTTGGGGAGATGGTATGTCTATAGGGTGAGGCCCTTGGGTGAACATAGGATGCGTTCCCCCAACAGCTGTTTGGTGAGTTTGTGAGATGATGTTTAGAGATAGGTTATGTGTTTAGGCTTGTGTTTGGGCTTGGGTTTGGCCGAATGAGGGTGCATGCCCATGAGGAAACCCGTAATGAACCCCTACGGTTTGTGGAGGCATGGTTAATGGCAAAGGGTTTTGTGGAGTGAACCCAGGAGGATATGATGGGTCAGTTGGTTCTCTCGGAAGGGATTCCCTTGCCTCCTTTTGTTTAGACAATTGCATGGCCTCCATTAGTCTAGCCACTTGATCTTTTAGAGTTTTGACCTCATCTCTCAACTCCTCATTCTGTCTCTCCAGCTCATCCATGACTTTTGATTGTGCACGAGTCCTATAAGGATGTTGAGGAAGCTGTCTTTCTCTAATTTTTCTGTTAAATTTTGAAATTAACTTCTTTGAGAAAAAATTTGGATGCAAAAATCATGAATGATAAAGATGTTGATGTAATGAAAATGATTTTTGAAACCTTTCTTTTTTACGATTTATGAATGAATGAATGAATGAATGCATGCATGCACAAATAACTAAGGATTTGAACATTTTTTAGAAGAATTGAGTGGCCATAATGCTTGCCACAACAGTAGAAGTAGCCACTAGTTATGGAGCATTATGAATAGGACGCACTCTAGCTGGGATTTTCATGATAGCCACACAGGACGTAAGCCCCAGCGTGACACCACTAGGTACCTCTAATCCTGGGCAGCACTCAGACCCGGGTATAGGGCCCCACTCATAATAAAATGCGTGTGCAATGCATGGAGGGCACATTTATTTTGGGATACCTGCAATTAGGGAAATTGTACAAATATATAGCAATTTAATGTTCGTCTATCCTAAGGTTTGTACAGAGAATAAACATACAGATAAATAAGCAGTTAGACAAATAAACAGGTAAATCGTGCAAATAAAAAGGGAAATCGTGCAAATAAACAACAAGAGATCACACACAATGCACACTTAAAATGGGCTTGACTCTCTAATGTCCCCAGCGGAGTCGCCATCTGTCGCAACCGTAATTCCGACGAGACGACGAACTCACTAAAATTTGAAAAATGGAATTTATTTTAATTAAGTGTGGAGTCACCACCAAATTTTTATTTAAGGGAAAATATTTGGAAAAACCCTAACTCGAGGATGAGATTTAGGTTCGAGAGTCGGTTACGAGTAGGGAAGGTGTTAGGCACCCTACTCGCCCGTTCCGAAAAACAGTACCCTTAAACTGAGTGTATGATTTTTGAAAATAGTTTGATCCCTTAATTAATATGAAATAAATAGCTTGATGGAGGTTAGCCTGACAGGACTTGATCCTGCTCCTACGTATTCCTCGGTGCAATGGGAAACTCAAGGCTTTACGTAGTTTTGGTTCATGAAGGCTTGACCTTCAAAGGTGTTTAGAAGAAAGATGACATTTTGAAGAGGTTTTCGTTTTTTGAAAGGATCTTTAGTCCACTCATGCACAAGACCCGAGGTGGCTACGGCAGCATGGGGCCTATATAGACTACTAAACGTTGGACAGCAGGTGAACCGCCAGTCCCTCATTTAGAGCCCGTCGCGTGAGACCAAAGATCCCAAAATATTTGAAAAAAGAGATTAATTTGAATAAAGAAAAGAAATGGCTTGATTTGGAAAAGGAATTGTTTTGAAGTAAACTTGATTTTGAGTTTTAGGGACTGAACCTTGGCTTGATCAATAATGAACTTGACTTGGACTTGATAATTTGGCAAGACTTGAACTTAAATTTGACTTTTAAAAAAAGGCATTGAAATTGATTTGGAAATTTGAGAGAAAAATAATTAAGCTTGGATTTTAATTAGATTTTGTTCGAAGAAAAGGATTAAACTTGACGTTATTGAATAGTATGAACTTGATTTAAGAGCTTGAAGAAAGAGAATTTTGGTTTGAACTTGAAGAGTAAAGGAATTTTGTAGAAAAAGGAATTTTTGAATTTTGGAGAAAAAAGAATCTTTGTAGAAAAAGGATTTTTGAATTTTGGAGAAAAAGGATTTTTGTTGAAAAAGAATTTTTGAATTTTTGAGAAAAAGAATTTTTATGGAAAAAGAATTTTTGAATTTTGGAGAAAAAGGAATTTTGTAGAAAAAGGATTTTTGGATGTTGGAGAAAAAGGAATTTTTGTAGAAAAAGGAATTTTGAATTTTGGAGAAAAAGAAATTTTTGTAAAACCCTTTTGAAAATTGTAATTGATGTGGCCTAATTTTAGGGAGACTGCCTTTTATGAGAAAAAGATTATAGGGGGATTCGAACCTCGGGCCTGGAGTAAGCAAGCGACATATCTACCGCTAGGCCAAGCGCCTAACTGATACTCTATTGTGTAACGATTAATTTAAGGCAATGCTTATATGACTTAACATGTCCAATGCCCAACCAGTGAGTGGACCGAGACAGCTTTGTGGATGGGCCACGGGGCGTAGTGAAGCCCAATCGAATTATACAACTTGGTGCGTGCAGTGTTAAAATAAGAATTGTCGAGCGTGGGGATCGAACACGGATCTCACGGTGGGGGATGGAGCGCTTAACCACTAAACCATATCACTGCTTGGGTGTTTTCTCGCTTTAAACCAATGTTAACCACTTTAGGAGACTGTGGTACGTATGGTTACATGCATACAGGGAATTCAGGAGTTATTAGTGGCAATTCTCTTTAAGATATACTATTCCTGCACCTGGCTCACTCTCGAGCAATCATCTTTAACGAGAATTTGAATTGACAAGTGTATGCGTGCTCTTTTGTTTTTTGAGCTGTAGTCTAGCGTTTGTTGATCATTTCATGAACCCCGTTGCATGCTTCTTCATGCCTCATTGTGGAAGTCCCCAGGTGCATATCATTTTGGTTGCCATTTATGTTTTTGTCTTTCCCAAAGAGCTGAACCAGTTGCCACTATGGTTGCAAGCCTCTATTAGTGAACTAACGTCCCAAAACATGCTACTCCACATAAAGATTCACTTGCCTCTAGAGTCTACATGCATACCTACTCCTGGACTGTGAACGTCGAAACAATAATGCCAATTAGGAATTGGTCTTCTCAGAGATGTACAATCTCAATCAAGTCCATGCAAGGTATTTGGCCTAGAACAGCATGCATGAGCAGCCCTGGTGGTGACCATACATATGTGATTTCATGCTGTTGAATACACAATCTCATGCAACATTACATGAGGAAATACAGCAACTGGTCTTCCCTGGGGTGCACAATTTCAACTTGATGATTGAGAGTGCTGCTCCTAGGAATTTAAGACACCAAGCCACCCTTGCTGGCCAGCTCCAAAGCTCCCAGTTTCTAGCTATTCAAGGAACGGTTTAGGGTATTGTTCAGACTTTCTTATCAGTTGTCCGAATCAAGACAAGATTCCAGCACTCCAATGACTCTTCTGCGTATTCTCTTTGACGTTTCAAGCAGACACACTATAAGAAATCCCAAGAGGACTACTAGATAACTACACTTCGCATAAGCATAGCTAATGTACAAAATACCATTATGTCTCTAAGTCTTCGTACCCTGGATTCAAGGCCTTGAGAACATAGCCCTTGCAAAATCCTGCTTAATGTCACACATATATGGATAATGCCTATTCAACTCATCTATAACAAGTCTATCTTTGGATGACAATCACCTCGCGAATAAAACTTAGATACTTGGTGGTTACGAGCACAACCTAATCGTGGCTTGCATCAAGAACCGAATTCTTGCATCACACTCTTTTCTAACCCAAATTCATCATACAACCACAGACCATAGACTAATTATCATAAAGCTCTTTTTAACATGAGAATCTTGGAATCGTGTAGAGGAACGTCGCATCTTTCCCCTCCAACAGAGCCTCTGTCCTCTTTTCTTCGCCTCTCCTTGAACCTCTCCCTCTGTTCCTCTCTTGGAGAAGAGGCTACACAAATTCCTCCTCCTCCCGGCCTGGTCTTGCTACCCCCTTTTTTGCTCTTGAGGTTGCTCCCTCTCTCTAATCCTTAGTGATTCTCCTCCTCCCAAATCCGAACTTCCTTCCTTTTTTCTTTTCTCTAATTCAGTTTTTCCCCCCTCAAAATTCAATTGTTTTTTAGGTTTTGTCCCCAAAATCCATTTTCTTTTTTTTTCTGTTACTTTTTATTTGTTTCTCGCATTTAACTTTTTTTTTCAGTTTTGTCTTTTATTTTTGTTTTTGTATTCATTTATTTTTTCCTAAATTGTTATTCATTTTTCTATTTTTATTATATATTTTTTTTATTTCTTTCTATTTTATATCTTTTCTAAAAACTTATTTATTTTGTATTTTATCATTTCTTTTATTTTCCAAATTTTTATTCTCTTTTTCTTTTGTTTTCATTATTTTTAGTTATCCAAATTTTTATTTTTCAATTTCAGATTTTATTTTTTATTTTTCTATTCATTTATATATTTTCTTATTTTCTATTATTTGTATTATTATTTTTTTAATCTTTTCTGTTTTAAAACATTTTTCTATTATTATTTTTTAATTTTCTTCTCTCTCTTTTTTTTCTTTTTTAATTTTCTTTTTCTTTTCCAAAACCATTTTTCATTTTTTTTTGTTTTTTTTTGTTAAAACATTTTTCTATTTTATTTTTTCTGCTTTTAAAAATTGTTTTACTTTATTTTATTATTTATTTTTTCTCTATTTATTTATTTACTTTTCAAATTCTGTTCTTGCTTTTTTTTTCTCTTTTTTTTTTTATTTTTAGATTTTAATTTTTAATTTTTCAGATTTTTATTTCTTCTTTCTTTATCGAGATTTTAATTTTTATTTTTCAGAATTTTTAATTCCTTTTCTATCTTTGTATATTTTTTACTATTTTTTCTTTCTTTATAATTTCTATCGATTTTTTTAAAACTTTGCCTTTTCTTTTAGTTTTTTATTATTTTGTAGGTTTATTATTTTTATTTTTTTTATTTAATTTTCACATTTAATTTTTCTATTTTCTATTTTTTGCTTTTTCTTATTTTGTTTTTATTTATTTAATTTACTTTAGCGTTGGCTTTTTTTGATTAATTTTAATTTTTTTCTTTTTAGACATTAGGGGCCTCAGACATAATTGGATGTTTAGAGCATGCAAGAACTTAGTGTGATCTTATAAAAATTTGACCAAGTTTCTACAAGACAACAAACATAAAAATGTAACATAAAATAAGAATATGCATTCTTATCCTAAATACAACAACTTTATGCTTGTTGAAAAATGAAGACTTAATATTTTTATTAGAGGACTAAATGCCAAATGATTGTAAAAACTATGCTTCAAACTAGATATAAATTGAATGAATTAAGGGTAGAGATTGCAATTAATTATGTGAAAGGAATCATTAAAATTCTTATGAAGAGGGTGAGTTGTACCTACATGATAGGTGTAAGAATGTTTGAATGGAAATCTTAGAAAAGGTTGAAAAGTACCTATAGATATTAATGAAGTACGAAGTATAAATATTTATGTGACATGAATCATATGAATAAAATAATATTTTAAGATTATGAGTCCTTCTTTGTTAGACAGTTGAAAAATCTAAAGATTGACTCACGGTAGAAGTGGAGCAGATTTTGTGATAATGGAAACATTAAAGCTTAGGAGGAGGTACACGAGGTAAGTTTGAACCTCCCTATATCCTGAGATTGTTTTTTGTAGATGAGACTGCTCTATTCAAACTTAATCACCTCAATAAAATCCTTATAAAGATTATTACTAGTTAAGCAATTTCGTATTTTCTAAAAATATTGAGAATTGAGATGATGATGTGTCACCAAAGGCACACTATGTCGAGTATTGGATCTCGATACTTCCATTATTTTGAAAAGTGATCATGATTTAACTCCATGTGCCTGATACATGATGTAAACACTCAATGTCCAAGGCCCCCATTTGTTAAATTAATCAGCAAACCAACAATAATTTAAATATTAAATAAATATTAAGGTTAATAAACAAAAAGCAAAAAAAATAAATAAACAGAAAGCAAAAAAAATATAAATAGAAAGCAGAAAAACAAATAAACAAAAAACAAAGAACAAATAAGCAAAAAAATAGTAATATAAAATTGAGAAAAAACCAAAATAAGTAAAACAAAATGAATAAATGAAAAGAGAAAAAACTGAAGAAAACAATAAATGAATATTAAAATAAATGAAAAAAAATTAAAACAAAAAATAATAATAATAAAATGAAAGAAAGATCAAAACTGAAAAATAAACAAAAAAAATAAATAATAAAACAGAAAAATTAAATAAAATTAATAATAAAAAAAATAAAACTAAAGATAAATAATGGTGTAACTGAGAAAACTAAAAAAAAACAGAATATAAAATAAAAAATCGAAGGAAGAAAAGGGGGAGGCAGTGAAAAATTTTCAGAAAAGGGTTGTAAAAAGAAAAAGAAAGGAAGAGAGCTCCTCTCTGAGTCTCTGGAACTCTTGAAGCTTCCTCATGATTCCAAAGCTTCCAGCAAGAAGCTTCTCCGCATCTCTGATCAGGGGAAACTTTTTCTACTAAAAAAGGTGTCTTCAACCTCTCTACATTGCTCACGGCATCAGGATCTTCTTATAGATTTTGTGGTGTTCAATAGACTGCTTCTTCTGCTACGATCTCGCTTGGCCAAAGCTACACCAAATCATGATATTCTTTTGCGAACTTTCGAGTGAGATCGAGAACTCCTCTGCATGTTGTCATGATATGATTTCTGCATATATTCATCTACATATAGAGTTTAGAATTCGCCACTATCACATGAATCTTAAATCATGAATAATTCTGTTTGAATTTGATTAAGTGGTCCATATTCATATGTTCACATAAGAATTGGTTTGAATGAGGTAATAAAGTCATGATTATGCATCCTTCAAGAATCCGGAACTTGAGAGCCACCAATAAACTCCATTGGAGCCATAAGAACATAAATCTGGGGTCATAAGTTCGGTAAATTCACGCTTGGAGTGTCACGATTGTCACCAAGATTGAGATCCAGAGTTAAATGAACCTATTGCCGATATTGATACAACAGGAGCCTGTTATTCTAAATATTTGAGTTGGATCCTTGAGTTGTAGACTTGGTTTTGATCTATGATATACTCTGTTGTTCTATGTAAACTTCTATAAACTGATCCGACTTCTTCACCTGCAAATTTTGATTATTCTTCTACATAAAACTCTGATTGGAGAGTGTTACTAACAATTTTGAGTTTTCAACCGTACAACAATCAGAGGTTCCTTTTCTTTCTATGTCTTTAATCAAGTCGATACCACTGAACTCAAGAAGGTCCCTAATGGAGATGGAGTAGACTGGGTTTCTCTGATAAGGTGGCTCTAAGCAGTGATTAAACAACGACTGTAACCAGGGCTGTTAATGCAGCGATTAGTGAAGTTTTGGCAGAGCCAGTGCAATCCAGAGTCGGAGCAACCTACAGGATCGAAGTCGATTCATGCATGTCCCCTCTAATCACCAATTTTGTTTCTACAGGAGATCTAAATGCCAAGAGGTGTTGCTCCAGAGGCCTCTGCTTCTCACCTCTGGACAAGTGCATAATTTGTATTTACTATAAAGTAAAAAAAAAACTAATATGCATCCTCGACCGTGATTACTCCTTGTTTGATCAAGTAAACTCAGAGCATTTCGAGAATCACATATTTGCTCAGGGAATGGCCATTCATTAGGAAATGGACTTAAAAGATACTCCACAGCACCCGTGATTGTAGAAAACAGGCCCTATGCAAACTAGACCCCTCAATATGGAATGCAGCTCCATGCAAAAGGCCGACACATGTGGTTCGAGAATGCGTGGCAGGATTTTATAGCCACTGGGAATTTTGTGCATGCATTGTGGGGTGATGTCGTAGGGTCTCAAATAAATAACCCCAGGAAGCTTACATGCATACGTGATCCCTGAGTTTGAAACTATCCCGAAGCAGAAAAATGAAGTAACAGCTCTCTCCATGGCATGTCCAATTCAACAAATACTAAATTGTTTCCTGGTCTTGTAACTGCAAACCCCAGAGTTTCCTTTCCAAAGTGAAGAGCAGCTATAGCACAACACCATGACAACACCAGTGACAATACTATGTTAAAAAATGTTGTAAGGTGAAAGCCATCAGAAATTGAAGAGAAGATATTTGTTGCTGCCATGCTTTGTGGGGCATCTTTAGTTTATGATCCCAATAGCCACGAATTCATCAGGCAAACACAGAATCAAGGGAGGGACCTTTCGATTCACTTGTTCTCTATCTAACAGGCCTTCATGCATACGGTGCACTCACTCATGTGATAGCTCAAGAATGTGTTTCCCAGTAATGACCTATATGCTTATGGTTGGGACTGCAAAGAAGAGACCAAAAGTCCACTGTGTATGGCTACTCTAACGCTACATGCTCACGTTTATCATGTGATCATAATATCCACTTTGGTAGCACCCTTTCAAGGTGTCATGCACATGTCTCTTCCATGAGTGAATCTATACGTGAATAAGAGCTAGGCCACGCTACTACATGAGGGTAAGAGATCGGACCTTTTGTGCTCTGGGCATTTATCTTCCATCCTCCGCACACTCATAGAACAATGGAGTTGCATCTAATGAGCCCATAGAATTACATTCAGCCAAAAGAGAAGAAAGGCTATATGAAATAGAATCGGGGTTCCAATTTTTGTTGATGCAATTCAGTTTGAATCTTATGTCTTAGGAGTGGTGGTCAAAAGCTCATATCAGCGCCAGGATGATATAAATGGATACGAGATGGCCTTAAATACAAGAAAATCTATATGATGCCACCTCGGAGTTACATGCAATAAACTCTTAGACACCCATTATGTGAATCTTTGTGGCCCATTCCTTAATATAATTTATAAATAGCTAAATCTTAGCTTGGGAAGCTCAGCTTGGTGGTAAGTCTTCCTCACGTCACCGTCATGTCTCCATTTTGATTCCTGTATGTTTCACTTGTATTTTATTTCTTTCACATGTTAAGTTGTGGATCCCACTACCTCAATTGGACTCTATAGAAATCAGAGGTTTTATTTCTTTCACATATTAAGTTATGGACCCCACTACCTCAATTGGGCTGTATAGAAATCAGAGATCCGCATTGTTATTTCTCCATAATCAATTGAATCACGTCTGCACTTTTGATCAAGCCCATTTCAATACTCAATGTGGGCCATGTCACATGTGGTTTGGGCCTTCTGGATTATAATTGGGTCAATGACTTGCATGCTAGTTTGACTCCTCTTTCTACTTTAATTAGGCAACGCAATATGGACCAAATGCTCCTACTACCTATTATAATGAGTCAAAGGTCTGCTGCATATTTAAGTGGGCCACACTAATTAATTTAAAATATTCACGACCGTTGATTTTATATTCAGTCAAATCTTTTCGTTTTTTAAACCAAATTCTCTTCTAATATAGATCAAGTTCAATTTTCAAGATTTTGTTCTAACTTTTTGAAATCAAAATCACACTTTTTGGGGTCAAGCCAAACTCTTATTTTCGCATTAAATTCAATTTTTTTTCTTAAATTGGGTCAATGATAAGCATAAATTTCATAAATAATTATCTCTCACTTTTATCTCATTAAGACTTCTTATATGTTCAATTAAGTGGTCTTTGTCATATTTTATGAGTTTGGGTTCATATGAAGTTTAATTGAATTTCTTTGCTTACCCGATTAAAAGGACACTATTATAGTATTTTGAGCATAATAGGAGTTTTAGACATCCAAAAATCATGAAATCTTTCTTGAATGAAAGCTTAAAGAAGTGTCCACAGTTACAAAGCAAGAGAAGACTCTAAATGGGATGTTTAGGACTCCGAAATTATCTCAAAAGATGAGATAGTGTTGCTGACGTGGAATTTGAACATTGTGCAAAGATCTGGCCATATCTTGAGATACAGAAGTCATATTGAGATGAAATCAAATCTGTTGGACAGCTAAGATCCGGGGCTACAACTTTTGTTCAGAAGTCAAGCTCTAATTCGGACATGTGAACATCCGAAATTGCGGTGCAAGAAAGTCAAAATTGTTGTGCTAATTGGTGACAAAAATTCAAAAGTGTTTTGCATTTTCAACAAAGCCCATGTGAAAGCAATAAAAGGGTAGAAAAGTAATATCCTAGTTGGTGACTTTCTGAAGATGATGCCTCACAAATTTTCCAAGAGGAGAAACACACACCCCTTGGATATTAACTCCAACACCATTTTCCATCTTTCTTTCTTTCTTCTTAGTTTGCTTCCTTCATGGAAGGCTTAGTTTTTATTTATTGTTAGTTGCCTCCTTCATGGTAGGCTTAGTTTTTCTTTGTTGTTAGTTTGCCTCCTTCATGGAAGGCTTAGTTTTTCTTTGTTGTTAGTTTGCCTCCTTCATGGAAGGCTAGGTTTGTAGTTTCAATTCAAGGATTCAAGCTATTTTCATTTTAACTTTGACGTCTTGATCTTTATTTACGTGCTTATTGAGTGATTTCTACTCTGCTTTACTATATTCTTCAATTTTATTCTTTTAATCAAAGTTTGATCGGTTGACGTATTTTGATTAATGTATAATTGATTTATAATTGGCTTTTGATTGGTAAATCATTTTCCAAAAGTTTGAAGAGTAGAAATTAAGTAATTGAATTGAAGGTTTTCATTTTATTACTTACTTCAACTGAATTCTGATTATGAAATTGGTTTGGATGAAAGATGAAGTGGTTACTAAATCTTGTTGATCATAATCAATTAAATTCTGAGAGGTTTCTCAGTAGAGAATTCAAGGATCATTTTAGGGGTTCCAGATGATCCTAGGTTGATAAACACAATGCATGATTTTAGTGATCAATGATTAGTTAAGAAAATAGCCTCTAAATTCCTTGAGTTGATAATTGTTAAGTGAAATTAATTTCATTCTGTATTTTGTATTTAGCATTTGATATCACATCTTTACAAAAACCCCCTTGTTCTAATTTTCTCCTAATTTGCTTAAGAATATGAAATGGTCTTTGGGAGATGACCTAGGTTGCACCTTATACTATACCAATAGTTTGGGGGAAATCTAGAAATTATTTTTGCGCGTTTGCGACGAGCGTGTCAGTCAAGCTCAATTCTTTTCCTTCAACTTTAATCCAAACCCGATTTCATTTGTACTTTCGAAATTAAGGCTTAATAGGGATCTAGCCCATGCCCCAATTTTCTTTTATATAAAATAATTTGAAATCAAGTTTCCATCAATTTTGGGTCGAGCCCAACCTCTATTTATTTTTATTATTTTCAAATTAAATTCATTACTTTTAAGTCTCACGCAATGAACTCTAAATACGAACTGGTAGCTTTTTTTGTTGTTCGATGTTTACGGATTCATGGGTCCCAGTATAGCCGTAGTTGTTTTGGACCCTGTGCATATATGGACTAGAAATCCCTTTTAAATAATTTTTGAAAAAACCTCGTTTTGGAATCTCAAGTCTCACGTAATGAGCTCTAAATAAGAAATGGCAGTTTCACTGCTGTTCAATGTTTAAAGATTCATATGGGTCCCAGTGCAGCCTTCGTTTTCCTTGGATCCTGTGCATATGTGGACTGACGATTTTCTTTAAAATATTTTCAAAATACTCCATTCCTTTTTCAAGCACTTCTGAAGGTCAAGCCTTCAAGCCAAAACTACGTAAGCCTTGAGTTTCCCATTGCACCAGGGAATACGTAGGAGCGGGATCAAGTGCTGTCAGACTATCTTTCCTTCAACTTATTTATTTCCTATTCTAATTAAAGGGATCAAAAGGTTTTCAAATAAATCACACACTTAGTTTAAGGGTACCGTTCTTCGGAACAGAAGAGTAAGGTGCCTAACACCTTCCCTATTCGTAACCGGCTCCTGAACATAAAATCTCTTCCTCAAGTTAGGATTTTTCCAAACCTTTTCCCTTAAATAAAAATTTGGTGGTGACTCCATTTAATCAATTAAATTCTTTTTAAATTTTTAGCAAATTTGCCGTCTCGACATAATTACGGTTGCGACACATGATATAACGATGACTAGTTCCAAATTAGTGAAAATTAATATAATATGGGACATATTAGGTCTTAACTTACTTTTGAGTCTAAGAGTTTGACATTAGCATAGACTTGATGAAAAGAATAGAAAAGTAAATCACACTTATGCATCACATCTTATGGTAGATTACTTGTACTTGACATATGTTTGACTATTTATCATATAATTATTAATTATTAAATTTCTTCTCTTTCGTAAATTATGCTTGTATGAAATGTCTCATTCATCTTCTACTATATTCTTTGAATGTAACTATAGTATCTAGTGAGCTTGTGACATTAACTATCCATACCTAAACGCTGAGATGGAAATCAATGAGGAGAATAGAGAATATGTTTGACATCCTACTACTACAGTTAACCATTAACATATTACTTTCAAAGGTAAGGTTGCAATCTGAACGATAAACTTTTCTTTCTTGATGCATTCTTTGCCATGATTCCCCATGCTTATGCTAATAAATGTCACAATTCCTATTTCTCGGTAGGTATACAAGAGAACATCTATTTCCACCATCTTCTTCATCCATCTCTTCTTGGGACATGCCACATCATTAAAGACATCTCGCTCCTTTACTAGACATTTTAGGAGTTAGCCTCGTATCACTCGTTGATAACTCCTTTAGGAGTTATTGTATTTCATATACTTTTATTATACGAGATAGTTAGCTTGCTTCTTAGCACTTTTACATTTTTTTTATTCATTCTTAATTGAGTTATTTGAATTTATAGGATTTGGTACAATTTTATAGATTTTCACTAATTTTTTTCTTATTTGTATTTTATGCAAAGGTGTAGTATCGAGAGTTGGGCTATAACATGGCTAAACCATGCCGTAGTGTGGAAGGCAGAAAGGAGGAGTTATTCTGAAGTGCAAACCCACACTACGTCATGGGCAACAAAATGCATAGGTTAGAAAATTAGGAAGCCACACTACAAAATGTCTTTGTCGTGGCACAATATAGGCTTTAGAGATCACCACGAAATTGAATGTCACACCATAACATGAGATTGAAGGTTACAACATAAGCTTGATGTTTTGACCTAATTTACCCTTATAAATAGAAGGTGAAAATAAGGAAGTAGAGGTTTAACTTTTGGTTCAATTATTCCTTGGAACATTTCCTAAGAGCAGATACGAGAGCACAGTCATCATAAAACCTAGGAGACTCGAAGATTAGATCAAATGGTTGCAAGCTAGGAAGAGATTTCCCTCATGCTTATTTTCTACTTCTTTTCACTGATTTATTTTTCTAGAATAGGATGTATTCTTATTCTTGCTCCATTTCTATAATTAGAATGTCATTTTCTACAATTATGCTCCAAATTCTCTTTTTCCTAGTATGTAGACAAATTCTAATTGTAGGATGTTTCTATGTTTTGTATGAATGTTGATTGACTTTCATTTCCATGATCGTATGTTATGTTGAAATTCTTGCTTCCTAATTTGTCCAATCAACAAATATTTAAGGATTTACCGGAGTATAGGAAAATACATGCAATCTAGTCAAGGAACATAACATTGTGAGTTGAGCGAAAGCTAAAGACAAGAAAACGTGACTCACGTGACTTGATGACTTCCTAAATTAAGATCCATAATTAGAATCTATCTCAGGATTAAACTGTAATTATGGAGCTAGAGAGCAAGTTAGCATAAACAAACAAAAGATCACACAAAGATATAACAATAAAATTTATTTTTTTAAAAAAAAAAATTTAATTTTTTGATTTTTTTTATAAATATATACACGTCTCAAGCAATTAAGATTCAAATTTCTAAGATTGTTGGAAAATAGTCCCTATCAATGACGCTAAAAACTTGTTGTACATTTATTGTGCGTACAAAGTTTTACTCACGGGCAAGTGCACCCGTCGGTGTAGAAAGGGGTATTTAAAACCATTAATATCGTTCCCACGTAGACTATTTCAACAATCTTAAAGAACGATTAAATCTTAATTTTTGAGCTCAACAGAAAAGGATTTGTTTAGAAATATTTAAAGTGAATGGAAGAATGGAACAAAATGAGAGCAAGCTATTTAAAGATAAAAGAGCACAGATACGAGTTCAATTATGGAAAGACATGAGACTTTGGTTTCCCTTATAACTTTACCCAATTTTATCCCAACTCCCTTATGAATGATTTGAGTCAATTGCTAACCATCTGTTCTCGTTCTATTACTACCCAATGATCATGCAATAACAATATTCTTTTCCTCAAGTTACTACCCAATAATCATGCAATGTATATAATTAAGAGAAGCATAAAGATCATGCGGACTTGTTAAATTAATAACTGATTAGAAATCAAGGATTCTGATTAATCCTCCAAAACTCTTAGATTTAGTTTACCTTATAGTTCCGTTAATTAGGCAACGGTACGATCGCCTATCCCCTAGTTAACTTAGAAATTAATTCTCATTAACTAATTATGCATAATAAGGAAAACATAATTGAATAGAAATACGGAATCATTCATAAAGGAGTTGGGGTGAAATTGGGTCAAATTATAAGGGAACTCAAAGTCTCATGTCTCTCCATAATTAAACTTGTATTTGTACATTTTTGTCTTTAAATTGCTTGCTCTCATTTTGTTCCTTTCTTCCATTCACTTTAAATATTTCTAAACAAATCCTTTTCTGGTGAACTCAAAAATTAAGATTTAATCATTCTTTAAGATTGTTGAAATAGTCTCTGTGGGAACAATATTAAGGGTTTTAAATATCCCTTTCTACACCGAAGGGTGCACTTGCCCATGGGTAAAACTTTGTATGCACACTAAACACACAACATACTCCATCCTCTCTCTTTCTCTTTCTCTTTCTCTTTCTCTTTCTCTTTCCTTTTTTGCATCATTTCCATGGTGATTTTCAATGTTTTTTCCTAAAAATTGGCTGGATCTTGTTCTTATACAATGCATCTCCATGAATTGTACAAATTAATCATTGAAAGTTGATTAAAATCTTCCAAAAGTCACCATTAACTGCATTTGGACTTTATTTTTAGTGCCAACTTTAAATTTTGGAAAAATTTAAAATTTTTTTAAAAGTGATTAAATCCTTAATCAATCTACTACATTTTTTAGGATTTAGATCTTGCATAATCAATCAATTTGTTAGGTGGAAAGTGCTTGAAATTTGCTAGATTTTCGTTCTCACGTTCAAATTTTAAATTTCCCTTCAAAATTTTTATTAATTTATAATTAAGATCTAGGATAATCTAAGAAAATTTTGATGGTTGTGTAAAAGGATAATTAAATTATAGTTATCTTTTACGCAATCTAATCAGTTCAAAATTTTGAAATCCATCTAAGTTTGCATGTGTTCATCATTGATAAAGCATGTTATCAATTTCTAAGCTTTGATCCTTGTTTAATTTCAATTGTGTTTCAAAGTTAATGAATAAATATGGAATGAAAAACTTATTTAATATACATTCCTCTGTTTCAAATAAGTGATTCCAAAATATTAAAAGATTATGCTAAAATAATTGGTAAAAGTTTCCTGTTTATGTCAAAAAGTCAACATTTAGTTCATATCTTCTTTTTTTTTATGAAAATTTTCATGTAAGGAGAAAATTAATTTTAAAAGCCTATTGTGCTTAAAATGAACATGTTTGGAATTTTGTAAAATTAAAAAAGAAAGGAAGAACCTAGTATAAAATTTGTAATGTATAAAGACCAAAGTACAAATTTTCAAAGCATAAAAAAATTTCAGAAAAAGATAATGCACACATAATAGCTCATTTATTTGTATTTTTAATTTTTTTTAATTTTAATTTTCATCTTGCAGATTAATCAATGTTTGTATGTAAGGACTCAAACTTATGAATTAAGCATGCATACATTTGGATTCTTAGATTAGTTTAGACTTAAGTTTTTGTGGTTAAAGAAAATTGATAGGAGACATGTTACCTTTGTAATATTTCATTTATTGTTCCATTTAAATGTTCTTAGTTATTTTTTCTATTTAATTGGATTCCTTCTAGTCATGTCTAGTTGAATTCTCTTTGAGTTTAACTTTATTTTTGTGCTTTTGTTAATTTTCCTAAAAAAATTCCTTAGTTTTGTCTTTGAGTTTTCAATTTGTTGACCTCTTTTGATAAGTTTTCTCTCTTCCACAGTGATTGCATCAAGTGCATCTCAAAAGCTAAGTTAAGTATCGTAACATTCATTCAAGTTTGGTGAGCCAAAGATTAATGCAAGAATGAAATCTTAAGCCTTAAAAATATAGGCAAGTGTGAAACACGAGAGATAAGAAAGAAAACATTTAGGGAGTGGTGAGGACCCCCTCTTAATTGTATTTTGGGACTACTAATTTTCTTTGTGGAAGCATTTTCTTGGTTTCTTGATGTTGGAGGAAAAGTTGGATCAAAGAAGGATCAAGGAATACAAGAAAGGGGAATTCAACCAAGGACAAAAGAAAGGACTTGAAGACCCTTTCTAAATTGTTTTAATTATTTAGAATTATTAGGATTCTATTTTTTGTATAATTTTAGGATGTTTTGTATTATTTTCCTTTTGTAAACCTTTGAAAAGGTAGTAGGATCTTAGTCTTAGTTGTTTAATTTTTTTGCAATTTGGATTATAAGGTCATTGGTATTACTTGGTGTAGAATACTCATCAAGTTTTTTTGTGATGTGTATGTACGCTTGTTAAGGAGGTATAAGGGGATTCAATACTTTCCTTAGGGTTTCATGGTAGCCTAAGTGTATATGTGTTAAACCTTTCCTTATAACTTGTGAACTATGGCATGGGTAAGAATTCATTTCCTAACCTAACTCTTGCATTTAAATTTCATAATTGCTAAGTGTTTTATGTGGTAGAAACTTGAACTTAACATAGGATTTGAATTTCATTTATTTGTTGATTTATGATTGTCAATTTCAGCCTTGAGAGAAAATGAAATATGAGTGAAGGTGAATACTTACCTAGATCTCAATTAGAAAACCTAGATAATAGGTTAAAAATAATGTTTCATAATCAAAATAAAGTTTTAGGAGAATGCCCGGATAAAATTGAAAATAAGCATAACTCATATAGGTCTAAATCTAAAAATGAAGAGGGATGTGATATTTGGAGTTCTAGGAGGGGGAGTTACCATAGGAAGTTATATAATACATTCCCAGATGATGTTATATATTATGGGAAAAATAACTCTAGATCTCACTCATAAAAAAAAAAGTCAAACCCACTCTAAGAATAAAGAAAGGTCACCTATAACAACCTCTTAAATCACTTACATAGGTCTTAATCCATTCAAAATGTAGAAAATTTAGATTCATGTTACTAAGTTAGAAACACCAAAGTTACCTATTGAATTTAAGTTTGTACAAAGGTTGCTAACGATCACTGACTCCATGACTTCTCATATCTTAGCTTCTCACGATTCATATGATAGCTTTGTCCCATGGTAGTTTCATGTATTCTTAGGATATTCACTATTCTCTATTCTTCACGTCAACAACCATTTTCACATTGAGTAAGGGTAATCCACAGTGCAGTCTCACTAAGTAACAAAACTATACCTCCACTAAACATAACACAAGAAAAGTGAGACATTTTGTTAGGTAGAAGTTACATAAGAGTAGGATAGCACATTATAAAAACAACACAAATTAATCAAGCAAGATTGTTGTGATATTAAATATATGAATGTAATCTACTACATCTTTCTCTTCCCAAGTCTCTATGATGACAAAATCAAGATTAAGATGAGGTCTAGTCTAGTCTATCCAATACCACAAAAAGTCTTACCAATCAAGAGTTTTTTATCCTTATGATATACATTATGTATATGAGCTTAGTTTCCAACAAAAACGGGTACCGGAATCCAATTTCCAATAACAATGCATCCTCAGTAGCACTAACATCATCATTATCATTTCACATCAGTAATCATCATTTCTCAAAAATAACAAAATTGATCTACAGGTAATGAAAATTACTAGGATCTCGTCGAGATAACTAAGTCTAACTAGAGCAGTCCCAGTTACAAGGAACAAATATAAACGATCGATATTTTTCATCTTAATTATGGTTGTTCAAATTACATTCATATTTTAATGAGTTTAGTCCATTATTACCATTGCTTATGTTGTCGTGACATAGCTATTGAAAATTGATTTGTTCTTATAAGAAATCATTTAACAACCATAACAAATTCATCGATCCGAACATCATTCTCACAAAATAGTCGAACATAACAGTCCAAATTAAAAGTCCAACATAACAGTAAAAAACAAGCAATTAAAGATATCAAGATAAAAGAGTCCATCAAAACAAACAATTCAGCGAGAAGATAACAACGTACTAAAAGGATAGATAAAAACTAGTCATCATTAACATCTCCATCCTTCACAAATCTTCTTAGGTTTTAATAATGATGTTGTGTGACATCAACCTAAGAATCATTAATTTGAACCCCGTCATGGAATGTAGCTGACAAGTCTATATTCAAGTCAATTCCTTGTCCACTAAAATCTTGAAATATATATAGACTATGCATATATGTGTGCATGGATGGAGGTGGTGCGATCATCGTGGGATTAAGATAGCATATAAAAACTTCTACCAACTTCAAGATCCATTGGAGGTAATGGCTGACAAACATCATACAATGACCTAGGAGATGAAAGATATGATGATGTAAAATGAGAAAATGTTGATGATGCTCCTCCACCCTAAAGCAAAGGACCTCCTAATTGAAATGATGATAAGTTGCCTTCAAATGCAATATCATTGTACAAGGCCTATCCATAACAACTAGGTGCAACAGATGGACCTACTCCTGGAGGTCCTTTAAATGATGAACTTGTATCATCACTAATTTTTGTGATGGATAAACACAAGTTGACAGTGATGACGATGGTACATCTTTGGATGGGACAAAATAGTATCCTTCCTATCAAGCTAGAAAGGAAGGAAATGTATGGATATCATGCTCCACACGCCTACGACAATGTTGAAGGACTTGTCAGTCAACTCTATTCTCTTGCATGTCTACATGAACTTCCTGTCGAGATGGATCTTGTGTAGCAACTGGTGCAGCCATCTAGGCGATCACAACACGATCCTCTTTTTTTAATATTACTAGCATATTTTTTACACGTTGGCGAACAAGATCCATAAGAAGTAGCATAGAAATGTAATGGATTAACTGTGCTTGATTGACCTACAAATAAGACAACAACAAATTACTCAATAATAAACAAGTTGGGGAGATTCCAAATATTTTCTACTTAAACAACTTACTGCTTAGTCTTTGACTACATATTCCCTTGTGATCTATCTCCTTGTATGATGAGCATACAATCTTATATATTTTTGAATTAACACTCATCACACCATCATTAGGCATCCTTAAACATATAAATTGCTACCTATTATTCCATAATCTATAAACAGAGCATAAACCTAAAGCCAGTTATCATCTGTCTTCTTCTTTAGTGTCAACTAATGAATATTTTCTGGTTAGCTTGGGAGATGGAAAATATGTTGTGACATTCCAAACTTTCGCATAACACAATTTGGTTGGTGTCACTCTACAATATGGAAGACAAACAATGGCATGACAGTTATCCAAAAATCATGCCCGTCTCAGCATGTTTGAGGTAATAGGTGAATTACATTCGCATATGGTTTTTATTTAATCTACACAATATAATAATACAAAAGTAAGTATATAAATTAATCATTTTTATACAACCTTTAAACATTATACAAATAGATTATTTACATTCTTTTGTTTCTTGGTTTCAAAAACATGTCTATAAAAGCAAATATGTTAAATCACAATGATGTTAAATATTAAATTGAAATAAAAAAAATGACAATTATTATACTTAACTTCGTATGGAAGTGTAAAATTTGTTATCCCAAGATCAATGATAGTAATACGAGGAAATCTATCTCAAATCCATAATTGTAACGACAATATAAATTCTCACATTTCTTTCTTATCGTAGCTAGTTAAGGTTCACAACTTACGAAACAAATAAGCTAGAACAGATGATCCCTAACTATATTGCCCATATTAATCAAAATTAGTCAATAATAAAAGATATCTAAGTAGTACCCTACTACTCAAATGATCACAAAGAACTACTACACCAATTTAACGAAGAATGTATGCACAAACATATCTCTGCAACTGAACTTGATTTTCCAAATAGTTCTCTATATTGGAAAAACATTACTTCAACCATCTTCACTGTAGTTCCATGCATCTCATTTTTGGATGGAGAAATTCCTAAAAGTTCCATCACAATAGGCTCCCACACAAGAGCTAAAGTACTTCTAATAACTGAAACATCATTTATAGGTAGGCTAATCAATACTCCAACATCTTAAAGAATGATTGTATATTCCCTTGGTGGCATATGAAAGACGCGTGTTTCAGGTCTCCACCTTTCAGGAGAATCACTTCAGAAGAATTGAATTTGAGCAGTCCTTAAAAAGCCATATCTCTTTAGATACTCAACAACTTGTGGCAGAATCTGTGAAATATTATTTCTTTCATGAAATAGTTTTGCTCATTGGGTCTTTAAGTCTTGATCTGATACTCTGTTCCAAATTTGTTCCAATATATGAACATTTTGTAAGGTTATGAGTGACGAATTATCCGATCCTGATCTAATATCACAGCTAGATTTTGACAAAGATGCCATTAAATTTTCTCCTACAAATTCTATAAAATTAATAAATTAACCATGAATAAATTAACAAATCACAATTAATTAAATCATTTCATAATAATAAATATTTCGACTACATTATTATTACTATAATTAACAAATATATTTTAATTAAATATAATAGCAATAAAATTAATAACAGTATAATTTATAAATATACTTTATTTTAATGAATAATAAACTAAAAATATTAAAGCTTCATAGTTAATAAATAATCAAATTTAATCAAATATTGTAACATATACTATAACTTAAATATTATTATTGAAATATAACTCAATTTAAGTATTATTATATAAAATAAAATAAACTTAAACATTATTACATACAATTTAATATAATTTAAACAATATTATTTATAATATAATAAAATGTAAAAGTTAATTTAATATATAATTAACTAAAAAACATTAAACCTTAACATTTAACTGGTAATCAACTCTACTAAAATATAATATAATTTAAACAATATTTAAAATATAACATAAAAATTATTATTTAAAATATAATAAAATGTAAATGTTAATTATACATATTTAACATGATTATTATAAAATATAATAACATTATAGTAAAATATAAAAAATTTAAATTGAATATAATAACAAAAAAAGTATTAACGTTATAATTCATATATTTTTTTAATTTTAAATATATTAAATTTTATTAACTTATAATAAATTATAAAAAAATTAAAATTTATTATTTATATTTAAAATTAAATTTTATAATATCATATATTTTTTAAAATAATAATTATCATTTTTAATTTAAATATAATTAAATTATATTTAGAAATTTAATTACGGCTATAACCTAATAAAATTTAGAATTAATGCACGTACTTTTAGTATAAATTATTATTTTAAATACTATTAAAAATTTTAGTTATTAATACTATTAGAAAATAATTATATATATACAATATTATTTAATTTTAATAACTCATTATTTTTTAAGATAACAACTATATTTAATCTTAAAATGAAATATCATTTAAAGTACAGCAAATTTTAAAATAATTTTTTAATAGTCATTACAATAATAAAATAATATATTAAAACCAACATTATTATTATTAGTATTATTATTATTATTATTATTATTATTATTATTATTATTATTATTATTATTTTTATTATTATTATTATTATTATAATAGTTCTCAAATCAACTATATTCTCTTAACGTTCCTCCTATCTTATTTCTTACCTATACATACTAGTTATAGAATAATTGTATATTTTAAGATGTACTTGATTTCTCAAATCACATATGTATTTTAATAAACAAACTTATGATAGATATATACGCTTTTATCCAATTTACATCAATTTTACAACTCTAGAATATAAGTAATCTAAAGTATTATAATTGAGGTGACAAGATACATGTATACAAAATTAAGTTATTTTACTTAAATTAAAGAGTATATGATCCATTTCCTTTTTTCAAGCTGGTACTCTTGTCTTATAGTCGTTGCCTTTGATCATGGAGTGAGAAGTTCTTTATCTATTTTCTACGTCGACACTCACCTCAACGTCGAGAGGATGGTAATTCATGTTGTAGACTCACTAAGGAATCGTAACTACACATACGAAATAGAACAAAAGGGAGTGAGACATATCATTCAAGAAAAAGTAAGGATATGAGTAGTACATTGGATCATACTTTAATATATATGTATATCAAATAAGTTTTTTGACCTACTCAAAGAACTATCAGATAATAATTATCATATGCATGTATGAATGAGATTACTCTATCATCTTCTTTACAAGTTCATATGATGACAGACTCGTGATTAAGTTGGAATCTACTGCGTACTATACCACAACAATTATTACTATTCTGCAGTTGGTCATCCTTCTAATATGCAAATGCATGTGGGCCCAAATATCATCATTACTTTATTAAAATAATGAAGGTATCGAGATCTAATTTCAAACCACAACGTACATTTGGCAATGTTCAAATCATCATCATCATCATTTTATAACATCACGAAATTACTCGACCTATAATGATAGTCTTCAGGGTCTTGTCGAGGCAGTTAAGTTCGACCAAAGCAATCCTGGTTATAAGGAGCAAACTTAGGTAATTGGAAGGTTCAAACCTAGCTCACATACCCCTAGGCTCAAAAGTTCCCATTATCATGAACTATGGTCTACTTCCATGTAAGCCAACTCTTAGATTTCTCAACTCCCTTTCATAGAAGGCATTGCAGATTATCCCTCATTATGATTTATGAAACATTTTTATGCACATGATTCATATCAATTAATTGTTTTAATTCTCATTTCTACCTCAATTGAAGGTCTCGTCTTCTTCTTAAGGTTTAGAACTTCATAGTCCTCACATTCAATTATCGCATTATTCAATTTAACATCTTTTTTAACATTTAATTAAGTAATTTCTAATAAATCAAACGAGATTCCTAACCTCTAATAAATATTTCGTTAATTCAACAATTTATACTATACATTTCTTAACATTTAGACCAAAATTGTATAGAAATTATTCTTAAAATTCTAAAATTAAATTATTATTATTCTCTAATTTTATTATAAAATGGTTTAAAAAGAATAAAAATTAATTAATTTAGGTCTATGTAATTATTGAAAAATCTAACAAATTAACTTATAAAAATTTTATAAAATAATTATTAACATAAATTACTCCAACATTTCATATTTTATCCTTGCATGTTAAGGTTTAAACATAAACTTTTCTATATATAAAACAAGTCAATTAAATGCTAACTATATTTTTTTAAACAATGAGAATATATTGGAGAAAAAAAAATAATTATTCTAAACTATTATATTTTGAATATTTTTATAAATATGAAATAATTTTATTTTTTATTAAACTTTTTAATTGGATATTTCCTTATATCTATTATGTGAAAATATATCTATATAATTTAAAAGTTATTAAATGAGATTTTTTTAGAAACTTTTTATGATAAGTCTATATTTAAGTATTATAAATTTTAAAATTTATAAATTATACAAATTTATAATATCTATAAAAATTTATGAATGAAATCCATAAATATACATCATTGATCACTTAAAATTTTTATATTCACGATCTCACCTATACTAAAATTCAAAGTTTTAGTATACTATTTTCTCAATATAATATTTTCTTAGTATACTATCTTACATTAACTTAAATAATTTATCAATTTAATTCTTAATTAATCCAATTATCAATCAATAATCATATAAAATTTTATCTACAGTTAAATTTCATTAAATTAAATATAAAATTTAAACTATCACATAATTAGTAAAATTTTATTCTAAAGCAAGGAAGTTCTAAAACTACTCCTATAAATTATTAAGTTTCATCCAAAATTAAACTTAAATATAATTAAAAACAAATTTTAAATTTATCAAAAAATTAATAAATTTCATTTTAGAGTAAGAGAACTCTATAACTATACATAAACTCTACTTGAGTCTTTTCTCCTTACTTAAAATTAAAAATCAGTGTAATTTTTTAATTTTTTAAATATTTTCACATAATTTATCTTCCGTTTAATATCCAAGATTCCATAAATTTATTTATGAATGCTACGTGAAATTTTTTTGGATAAGTTTCTAATGCTTCCCTCCAACTTTGTGTTTTTTATTCTTTTTCAACTTAAATCAAAACTGATTGCTTTTGAATCTAAAATAATTATCCAATTCTTTCTTCTAATTAATTATATTATATAGGGAGTATGTGTAAATAATGAGTGGCTCACTATGTAATAGCATGCATGCCAACACAAATTTTCTTTTTTTAAAAAAAATTCAGATATTATTATTATTATTATTATTATTATTATTATTATTATTATTATTATTATTATTATTATTATTATTATTATTATTATTATTATTATTATTATTATAACATTATAAATTTATAATTAAAAAACATATTTATTAAACATTAGTATTAATTTTCACACAACATAATATAATATTGTACATTTATCATAACTAATGATCAAAAATAAAATATTAATTACATACTTACATTATATTATATACATTAACTAATTTAAATTAATATATAATTAAATTATTATAAATATTATTTATTTAATATAAATATACTTATTTGAGAAATAAAATATACACTTATGTGTAAACTTTGTCTTTCTTAAAACCCAAACATCCTCTTTCACTTTCTTCAAGTTTTCTTTTCACTTCTGCTTTCAACCTTCTTTTTTGACTTTTAGTTTCAACTCCCCCCCCCCCCCTTTTACTATTATCTTCAAAATTTTAACACATACCAATGTCCAAAATTTTAACATATAGTGACTAAAATTTGAACACATTGGAACCAAGATATAGTGATCCTATGACCACTGTTGTGCATCATGAAATTGGTCTAGCATAACCACGCGGTTGATAATGCAAGGGGATGGGAGCATGTGTCACATCTTTGACCGCACCAATTATTATATTTAAATGAACTATACCAATTATTTTATTTATATAAAATAAAAATATTCTTCATAACACACTAGTATTTTTAAATAACATGAAACTTTAATATATAAATTTAAAAATATTTAAAATAAAATTAATTTAATTTATAGAAAAGTATCTTATTAATGATAAAAATAATAATATAAAAATACAAGAATTTAAAGCTTTTAGTTAAAAAAAATCACAAGTTAATTTAGTTGATGAAAGATTGTTTTACTAATATAATTTATAAGCTTCTCACTATATGTAAAATTAATTAAAAAATTTTAAATCAACATTCTATTATTTTTTTAAAAAAATGTTAATAATAAATTTTTCTAAATATGTTCTTTAATATATTTGTTGTGATTGATATTTTTTAAAGTTAAATTAGTTTTAAAAAAGAATTAATTTATAAAAAATAATTGATTTTTTAAAATTAACCAATCATAAAAAAAATATTGAAAAGTATATTGTCATTAATTTTTTTTTAATGATGGGAGAGAACTCCAATTTATGAAGAAACAAGAGCTGCCTTTTGATTTACGTGTAGATTTATTATGCTCAACAATCGAATAATGGGCCAATTTGGGCCTATAAGTGTTTGCAGATTCATTGTCATATAGAGAACAGGCCAGTATACCAATATTGGTTTATTAGTATTTGAAATGTTGCCCCAGAAAAAAGTCTCAATACAATGAGGATTAGAGGTGATAAAAGTCACAAATCCAACATCATCTAAGGAATGTTGGGCCTTATCATAAGGGATAGTAGTTGTGCAGCCTGAAAAACATTTTGCTATTTTCTTTATAAAGTTCACTATCAAATCGCTACATAACTTGAGAAAAAATAAAATAAAAATAAAAAATTGCTACATAATTTTTCCTTAGCAGCTTAATTCCCTAAGTTACTAAGCAATTCCAATAACTGGAAATATACCATGCTATAGTACTAATGTACAATTTATCATGCGGCTTATGTACCATTATGGTAGATGTATTAACCCCATCCTTTCAACATGTCAAGAACGCAATTATTTAAAAAATATTAAATGTTGGATTCAGGTGAGAAGTTAAGGAAGGAAACGTTTATTTAAAAACAGATGAAAATATATAAGTGAATTTTAATTTATAGAAAAGAATTTATTTTATTTTTATAAATACTTACCGAAAAACTTATTTAATCTAATTGTATGTATCAGTATATTTACAAATTTAACTTTGACTTAATTATCTATATTTTTAATTATTATAAATATGATTAAATATAATTTTAATTTTTATAATTTTTATTAGTTTTAGCTTTTATAAATTTTAAAGTGGTTCTTACTATTACTTGACTGGCATGTTGCCTATAACTATGTCACATTAATAATTATTTTGAGATGATATAGCACATGACATGTTTAAATACATAATATATAATAAAATAATAATAAATATTATTTTATAAAATTTTAAATTTTATAAAAATTAAACTATTTTTAATAAATAAAAATTAAATTGAACTATAAATATTAAGAATTAAAATATATTTAAGCCTGTAACTTTTTGAATTAATTATATTTTTATCTACCAATTTGATTTATGTAAAATTTTGGTTTCTTACAATTTTTCAAGAAATTTTAATTAGTTATTTTAATTTCAAAAGTTAGTAAATTTGATATTTCTTCAACTTTTTTTACTTAAAATTCTATAATTATCATTTTAATTCAAAATTTTTACAAGTTAAATTAATTAAACTATCTTCTATTTAAAATTCATCAAATAAAATATTGAATTTAATCCCAAATAAAATAAAATTTTCAAATTTTCTCTCTTTAAATCCTTTTAAAAAACCTTCAAATTTTACCAAGTTTCTACAATATTTTTTATTTTTAAATTTTTAAAATTACAATAATACTATAAACTCCTTCAAAAATTTAAATAAAAATTTTTATTTGAAAAATGAATGAAAACTAAATTTACTAAAATCTAAAAATAAATTAAAACTGATAAAATCTTGAGTAATCAAAATTATATATAAATCAGACATAAAAACTTAAAGTGAAATAAAAATTACCTTTTTATTTAAAAGATGAAGGTGACAAAAACAAATTAACTCGACCAAATTGTTGTTGTGATACAGACATTTTGATGCCATGTTAATAATTAGTTATCCCAATTTGACATAGAGATTTATGAATGATTTTATATCTAACATTTATAACCTTTATACTTTGCTAGAATCACCAATAAGATATAGATACAATCCAAGAACATGCTAAATAATTTCCATCCTCAAACTCAGCTAGAATAGAAACTTCATCATGAATAGTTTATTCAAGCTGTTCGTAAATTGATAACTCTTCTGTCATCCATTTGTAATTTTCTCTCAATATAGATAAAAGTCCTTCATAGAGGAAAACTTACACTCACCGTTCATCCAACTTGGAGGAAAATGAATTAATTACTAGTGTAGTTATCCCAACTGATTTAATCCATAATTAGTTGATTAATGTGCTACAAAACTCCATCTAATTAAAAACCCATATTTGGGTAATCATATTTGAACTACTTAAAACCCATATTTCGATAACCACATATTAAATTCCTTAAAACACTAAATACTAATTAACAAAGAAATATAAAATGATATAGCTATATGTTAGGCTCTCTTGACCTATAACTCAACGTGATTCACAGGTACAACTCTACAATTAGAAGAGAACATTATGAAAATGAAGGTTTGCAACTTGGCACCTTGTCATAACTATCCCCACCTTTTTGAAGTAACAATACGCGCATATATTTCATACAAGTGTTTGTCGTCACCAAATGAAAAGGAGAAAAATTTAAAAAAAAAAGAGTTATACAATATATGGGAAGACAGAATATATGTTTAGTGTTCCATAACTAGTTATGATTGCTTTCTTGGTTTGTCCTCTATTTAGCTTTACAGTTTTGGACTATGCGTGTGTGGTGCATGTTAGCTTTATGCGGAGGTTAGGATGATGGAAGCTTTTGTTTCATCCACTTCACATCAAGGGCCCTGCATAATTAAACATTTAACAAAAGGTCAAGTGAGTTAATGTGTGGAGGAAAGCAATGGAAAAGAAGATAAAAGCACAAGGTGTTAGAGATTGCTTCTTTAGGAGGACCACATGAGAATGCCATAAGAGAAGAGAGCAGTGAAAGAGCAATGGTTTTCAATTAAGCCTATAGCATTGCTTTGCCCTACCAAGTACATCTCTCTACATTTTATTTAATCATTCACTTACAAATGGATGCAAATATATATATATATATATATAGATATAGATATAGATATATATATGTATATACATGCACAATTCTACTTCAGATGAACAAATGTTAGATACATGTTAGTGTATACTTGAAAATTACACATGTAGCAATTGGTTAAATTGGACAACACATGCAGTTTTGATATACAGGATTTTTGCTCAGAAGGGAAAATAGCTAGGAAAATCTGCAAAGAAGTTGACACTTCTTTTTTCACTACACAATTGGCATGATATCTTTTTTTCCCCTTTGTAGTAAGTGTATTTGAAATATATTAATAAAACTGATAAAATTACCTTATTAGTAAAACTGACATGAATATGATATTATATCATCTTTTATTTTATCTTAATCAGTTGATGTTATATGGTAATTTGGACTAATATGAGTCAACTAGAATATATCCTAATGCCAATTAAGTAATGATATAAAAGGAAAAAAAATAGATAAATTATGAAAATTATACAATATAGGCATTTTCTTCTTATATATTGTTAACAAAAAATAACTAATAAAAGAAACAGATTACTAAAGAGATTCTTGTATTAGGTAACAATAATGCATAAATCCTCTAAAGCTTGAGTTTAAACGCACTTTATGATATTCTAAAGAACAGTTTCAAGTGTCAACATCATGATTTATGGATGTGGACCAGTGTTCAGTGATTGAAGTAAATGAAGGGAACATTATTCATGTGAACGTCGTTAACTTACAACAACCAAATTCAGATACTATACTGTACTGCTTTTAATGCCAAACTCAAACAACGTACAAATGTGAATGAATTTCTATCCCTCTGTGTCTCTTCCTCTCCCTCACATGATTGTCTGTCAGCAACAGCGACAAGTAAATGAAATTAAAGTTACTACTTAGACAAGTCTGTAAAAAATTTTCATATGGAAAACATAAAATTGAAACTTCAATTAATTAGAAAACTACTTCACATTTTATTGCTTTTAAAATATCAAATCAAAAAATTAATGGAAGACAAAGATATAACTAATGATTTTGTGGCTTGTCCAACTCACTTCTTTTCTCATTGTAAATCATGTGTAGAATTATGTCTCGGGAACCACGAATCTATATTGATGGACTTTGCAGATGATCAACCACTCGTTATCTATCACTACGAATCCATTAAAATCCAGAGAAAATGATAAGATGATAGGAACATATGTGGAAGATTAACAAATGGTGGTCAACCAGACATTACCAAATTAGTGTCCTTTTTTTTATTTTTTATTTTTATTTTAAAAGCTTAAAGGAAAGAACACAAGTTTGTTAATTACAACAGGGATATACATATTTGAGCAACTAACATGTTTATTAACAGTTTTATTTCTTGTTTTTGTCATAATTTGTTGTGATCAAAGGAGTGTTGATACGCATATGTAATAACCTTTTTATGTTGTTATTATGATTCAAAATAATGATTCTAATTAGCATATATATATATACTTGTCTCCATTTGAAACTCTAAATATCAATTCCTTGTGGTTTTACTATTTTCACAAAGAACACTCTTTTGTTTCGTTATACGGTAATTTGCGAATGCTTAAAGAACAGATGGATCTGCTTATAACATAAAATATTGATTATGTTTGACATAAACAAGGGCGTGGGAAAAAGAATAGTTTGAGGAATTGGAAAGAAGTTAAGCACTTTTTATTTTTGTTCTTGAAAATGGTTCTCTATTTTTAAAAATTAAAAAAATGTTTGATAAATAAAATTTCTAAAAATTATTTTAAAAATTAATATTTTTTAATTTTTAAAATAAAGAATTAAAACAACTTTACATTATTTTAATGTTCTATTTTCAGTTTTCTATCTTTGAAATATTATTTTTTATTTACTTTTTTAAAAAAATTCTCAAAAATTTATAAAATAAATTCAAAAAATTAAAAAACAATAAAACATTCCATAAATTTTTTATAAATTATTTATTATATTTGTTTCGACCTCGTTGCGGATAATTTATTTGCATATGAAGATATACTCTTAAAATTCGGGAAAAAAACATTTGTACCTTCATTTATGTATAGCCTTTTCACGTACATAGACTACGGTACTGATTTTAATTTGTAGGTTACTTTTCTATAAAAAAAATTATTTATTGATAATTTAACAATGAATTAATCTTTATTAACATAGCTTGTTTAAAAATTTAAAATATTATTATAGATATCTCACAAATTTATACTAATAAACAATAGAGAGGGATCATGAGTTACATTAAATAGTATACTAGTTACATAGAACTATAACTATATATTAACTTAATTATTTATATCAAAATTTGTTAAAATTAAACAATTATAAATATATAATTAGAAAAATTGTTTTCATATATTTTAAAAAGTATATTATATTTATTTCACATACTTAATAAACTATCAAACAATTTCAGATCAATTTTAATTTTACAAACATAATTTATACAACAGTAATGTTTAATATATATATATATATATATATATATATAAGTTAATCCCTTCCTATAAATAATTTTAATAGCATACAATATTAATATATACTATTAATATATCAAATAAAAATATAATATGTTATTTATTAGTATAGATCTTTAAAATCAATATTAACGTTTAATTTTTGTTACATAAAATTTATACCAATAAAGATTATTTTAATACTTAATATTTTTTAGTAAATTTTTTTTAAGTAATTGTATAAAACAAATTCAGATTTATTATTATGTAAATAAGATAATGATTAAGTAAAAGCAAAAAGAAACCAGGGATATCACGTAATTTAAATGGCCCCCACAATGCTAATTCAACATCTGAAAAGATGCCCTTTTGTGGTCCAAGCCCTCTAGTTTCAGAAAACAATGATATCATACCCATCAAGCTTTTAAGTTGAGGAATTCAAAGAACTATCCTTATATTTGACAGTTAAGGGTCTTGCTTGTAGAAAAAGCCCACAATCCATCATGGTCATTATGTTAGGTCCATGCATATATGTTAACTTGTTTTTGTGCATGATGGTGCTATTTAGCTGAAGCTTTTATCCTCCAAGCTCGAAATGGTGGGTTCTCATGTTTTCTCTGCCACTTGCATCGGTTTTCTATCATCCACATTCTTGCTTTCTGTTTTTTCCCTAATAAAATATCTCTTCCTTTTACTTTTTTTATAATTTCAAATTTTCAAATTTCATTTGGTTTTTGTAGCCAACAAAGAATACGAAACAAATAGCAAAAGTGATCAATGAAAATAATTTTTAAATCTATTTATGTTTTTAAAATAATATACTAATATGGCAAGAAATCAGTAATCACAAAATCAATCCAAATAAGCGTGGAAGCATACACATGATGGTGTTGGTTTTTGGCCAAAGGTAGGTGGATTAAACGTTATAATAAAAGCTAGGAATTCGACATGGCAAAGTGTAGGTAAGTAGGGCGAGTTAATTGAAATTTTCGACATTTAAGTTTGATTTATTTAAAAAATTTGATATTTAAAATTTTAATTTATTACTTGTTATAATATTTTTATTGTTGTTATGATGTATTTTAAAGATTATTAGATTTATAAGATGGTTTAAAAGTTTATAATATAAAAAAAATTAATAAATCTACACTAATATATATATATATATATATATTATTTAAACAAACTATTTAAAATTTTATTTTGAAAATAAAAAAATTATATAGAATTTTTTTGTCTAAAATTAAAAATTAAAAATTTTAATTTTTAAAAAATTATATAAATATAAATATTATATAAATATAGATATATAATATATATAATATATAATATATAAATATTAACAAATTAAAAGACTTTTTATAAGTTTAAATTTGATTTATTTATTTAAATTTTTTTAATAAATATAAACATATTTATTTATTAAATAAAATAAGATAAACTAAACTTTAATCAAGTTAATTCGTAAATTTATATGAAATATTTTATTTTTATCTTTAACAAGTAGTATAAAATACAAGAATAATATGTTATTCATGTAATTAATTTTTTCAATTATTTATGTAAAAAAAGATATAAAAATTAAAAAATGAAATATAAGATAAATAATATGATATAAATAAATATAAGAATTATTCTTATTAATTTTATCTAATAAAAATTAAATAATTAAATAATATATTTGATGTTGTCATAGTACATAATAATGTTATTTATTAATAACGGAGACCTGCGGGTTTGGGAAAATGGATGAAGGGCAAAAATGTCATTTACTTCTCTATGGTATTTTAAACACATTTCCTCCATATTTTTTAAATTCATTTTAATTAACGGTTCAAATTGCTTGCTGCATTAATGCACCATTTTTATGAAGGATGCATGATAGAAAGAATTTGCGATGAAGGTACTAAATATTTTTCTTACTTGATCCTTTAAGAAAATTTTTTAAACTGAATTTCACATGTAGAAGAATTTTCAGTAACATCACATGTTCACAGATTTTGTAAGATTTTAAATTTGACCAAAGGGTAAGTGAAAAAAAAATTAAAAAAGTTCAAGATAAAGGTGAAACTAAGTTTTTATTTAAAATTTATAAAAATATTTATAAAATATTTTTTAAGAGTAAACATTTAAGTTTTTTAAAAAAATTATATTTGTAAATAAATAATTTATCAAAAATAAAATCTTAATCTAAATTTCTTTAAATGTTATATAAGATAAAAAAAGTTGAGTAATAAAAGTATAAAAAATAAAATTTATATTGATATATCTTTGAAGTAAGTAAATTGACAAAAAAAAATTTATTAAAAATATTTTTACTAGGATAATATAATTAAATATTTTTCAAGTAGTATTTTTTATAAATTTCTTAAGATTAAAATTCTCAATATTCTTACATAACTTTTTTAGACTTTTACACTTTTAAGTAATATAAAAAAATAAATTTTAAATTATTTAAAGATAAAAAATGAAATAATAATAATAGTTAAAATGATTGATAGTTATGCATACAAAGTTTATAGATAGGTTTATGTATTTATTACACTAAATGTTCTATATATAATTATACAATTTCTTGATCATTGTATTTTGAATGATCTTATATAATATTTCAATTAATGTATGGGGATGTTGATATATGTTGTGTGTGTTGAAACAACTTTAATTTGTCCTTTTGTTCTAATTAAGTACCTTTTTATAATTTGTAAAGGGTTATTTCTTCTTTTATTTTAGTAGAAGTTTTGGAAATATTAAAAAAAATTGTTTTGAATGTCTTTTTCAACTATCAAATTATTTTTTTAAAAAATGTTTTGAAATATAACTTTGACTCTTATATTTTTGTGATAATATATTTGTAAGGTAAACATTTGGTTCTAAATCTTCTTAAGATCGTAATATATTTGAAGTGAAACATACTAGAAGTTACATTTAAACTTCACTAATATAGAAGACATTTTGAATCTTAACATTTTGGAACATTATCAAAATTTTGAGATATCAACCATTTTAACAATCTTTCTTTTTTTATGATCATAAACCATTATTATTTGATGAATTATTTTTAATTTTTAAAATATATAGCTTCTCATTAAGGATGTTATATATAAATTAAAAAAAATAAAAATTAGTTTATAACATAAACATATGATGTCATATATTTGAAGAACATTGAGAAATATATCTTTCTTGTAACATTTGTTACACATCAAGTCAATATATATTCATTCCCGTTTATTAAACGTAAAATTAAAAATCTATATACATAATTAAAGAAATAAAGAATCATCTTTTACTTTTATGAATAAGAAGTAAAATTTCTCAATCCTTCAAATAGGTTTCATGTATACTTAACATAATAGTCTTAGAAATATTGATCTTAACAACCAAATGAGTGATCTCAACAACTTGTAAGTCCAATTTTTCTTTTAGAGGAATAATAGCTTCTTCTTTATTTTTAATAGCAATGGTAGGCAGTTTGAATAAATTAAGGTTAATCAAAATAAGAGTAGGTCATACCTTATAAGAGGTTGAAAAGATAAATATTCATAAGAAAAACCATATACCAAAATAATAAAAAATCAAAATCAAAATCAAAAAATAACGATAAAACCATTTGTTGTCAAATGATAGAAAGATGGGAGATGTAGAAAGAATGGACATTTGAAATAATATGAACTTCGACTTTAACTTTTAAAGATGAATTAAAGTTGCTTGCGTCTTTCATCATTTAGGTTATATGGTGTTGTAAGCAGCATCTAACATCAACTTTATCCTTATCCTTCTTAACTATTAGCTTCTTCCTCTTAGCATTAGATATGAATCTTGGTTGAAGTTCAAGATTAAAAGGGGTAGGATTGGATTTGATATATTTATTATTTCTTCTATCTAAATTTTGAGAAGACAACTTTGGCAGTAAATGACATGGAAAAATAAGGTTGTGGTATCAAAGTTTGCATTAAGTAATTCTTTTGGTGCATGCCCACACTTTGATTACTATTTTCATAACAACTTTTATGTATGCTTAAAGTAACTTCAGCATCTATTTTACAATAAAAGGTACACTTTCCCTTAGACATGCAAATGTGCCCATCAAGAGTCAATGAATGGCCTTTAGATCCTTTCCAATTAGTTACAAAATCTTCCACTAACCAAATACATTAAAAGATCTTTGATAAGCATAAATTTCATAAATAATTATCTCTCATTTGTAGCTCGTTAAGACTTCTTGTATGTTCAATTAAGTGGTCTTTTTCATATTTTATGAGTTTGGGTTCATATGGAGTTTAGTTAAATTTCTTTACTTAACCGATTAAAATGACACTATTCTAGTATTTTGAGCATAACACGAGTTTTAGACATCCAAAAATCATGAAATCTATCTTGAATGAAAGTTTAAAGAAGTGTCCACAGTTACAAAGCAAGATCAGACTCTAAATGGGATGTATAGGACTTCGAAATTATCTCAAAAGATGAGATAGTGTTGCTGTCGCTGAACCAGAACAGTGTGCAAAGATCTAGCCATATCTTGAGATACAGAAGTCATATTGAGATGAAATCAGATCCGTTGGAAAGCTAAGATCAAGAGATACAACTTTTGTTCAGACCTAAAGCTCTAATTCAGACACGTGAATATCCGAAATTGCGCTCCAATCAACGTCAAAATTGTTATGCTGATTGGTGACAAAAATTCAAAAGTGTTTTGCATTTTCAACAAAGCCCACGTGAAAGAAATAAAAGGATGGAAAAGTAAAAAATCTAGTGGGTGACCTTCTGAAGATGATGCCTCAAAAATCCTCTATAAATAGAAGGGTTTACAAGAGGAGAAACATACCCTTGGATATTAACTCCAATATCATTTTCCATCTTTCTTTCTTTGTTGTTAGTTTGCCTACTTCATGGAAGGCTAAGTTTTTATTTTTTGTTAGTTTTCCTCCTTCATGGAAAGCTAATTTTGTAATTTCAATTTAAGAATTCAAGCTATTTTCATTTTACCTTTGAGGTCTTGATCTTTATTTACATGCTTATTGAGTTATTTCTACTCTGCTTTACTATATTCTTCAATTTTATTCTTTTAATCAAAGTTTGTTCGGTTGACATATTTTGATTAATACATAATTGATTTCTAATTGGTTTTTGATTGGTAAATCATTTTCCAAAAGTTTGAAGAGTAGAAATTAAGTAATCGAATTAAAGGTTTTCATTTGATTACTTACTTCAACTGAATTCTGATTATGAAATTGGTTTAGATCTAATGAAAGATTAAGTGGTTACTAAATCTTGTTGATCATAATCAATTGAATCCTGAGAGTTTTCTCAGTAGAGATTTTAAGAATTATTTTAGGGGTTCCAGATGATCCTAGGTTGATAAACATAATGCATGATTTTAGTGATCAATGATTAGTTAAGAAAATAGCCTCTGAATTTCTTGAGTTGATAATCGTTGAAGTCGAATTAATTTCATTCTATATTTTGTATTTAGAACTTAATATCACATCTTTACAAAATCCCCTTGTTCTAACTTTTTCCTAATTTGCTTAAGAATCTGAAATAGTCTTTGGGAGATGATCTAGGTTGCACCTTATACTATACCAATAGTTGGGGAAAATCTAGAAATTATTTTTGGGCGTTTGTGACGAGCGTGTCAATCTTATAATACTTATATTTCTAATATGTTTCATAAACAATATAAGTCTAAGTCTCTTGGTTAAGGGGTCAGCAAACATATTCTTAATGGAAATATACATAACAAGAATCTCTATATTTTTAACCATATTTCTAACAACCTACTTAATTCTAATATACTTTAAAGATGGAATGATTCTATCCTTTTTGTGAGGAGAATCAAAGAGATGTTGTCATAATAAGTATTCAAAGGTTTAGAAAATAAGTTTACAATTCTCAAAGTAAAAACAAAGTTTTCCAACCTATATCATGTGATGCATCCTTTTAACAAGCAAAAAATTCAACAAATGATGGATGAGACTATCAAAGTTTGTTTAACACTCTTTTAATATATAACATCTCCAGCTAACTTGACAATATATCAAAAAATATATTTCTCATAACCTAGACCTCTAGCAAAATCTAAATCAAAGCAACCAATAACCTCTAGGTTGTTAACCTTCGTATAAACAAGCATGTATTCTTTTATCTTTTACAAATACCTTATGACCTTCTTATTTTTAAATATCCATTCACATCTAACAGGATAAAAAACCAACATAACCTTTCATAAACTCCCACATGATATTGTAATTTATAAAGAATACTTCATCATTCATAACTTATATCCATTTATTAGATAAAGAGCCAAAAAGTGCCTCCATATAGTTCTCTAGATCTAGTATGTAATGTTGAATTGTAACTTTTTTAAAAAGGTATGACAATTATCAAAATTAACTAAACTCCCTTCCCTTTTTTATTGTGATCATCTAAAAAGAAACATCAACTTGTTCTTCTAGATAACGCATATATCTTAAAGTTTCTTATTATGGTTCCTTAAGTATCTTATCAGATAGTTGATACATGATTTATTTTTACAACATAAGGATTGGAACAATAAAATCTCTTCTACCAAAATTTTTATTATTATTAATAGAGATATTAGAATATTTCATATCATTTCCTAAAATTTTGGCAATCATAAACTCAATTATTCTTGTTCTACAGGTCCAATAGTAAAATCTATAGCCTTTGACATTTGTGGGGTAACCAATAAAATAACTTCTCATAATTTTAGGACATCATTTTTATTATTGGTGTCATAAATTTTCACTTTAACACAACAACTTTATAAAATGCTTGATTCTAAGTTTCCATCCCTCAAAAAGTTCAAAATATATTTTAGAAAAGGACTTGAAAGTTATTCTATTTAGAATGTACATAATTATTTTAAAGATTTTTTCAAAGTTGATTAAGCTAAACATGATTGATTCATTATAGATTTCACCATGTCTATCATAAAAACTCACCACTCCTTATAATTGTTCTCATTCAAAAGTTCAATATTATTTACAATATTATTCATGAAAAAATTAATAGGAGATGAAAATAATAGTAGAATTATTAACAACATGAGTAATCAACAAATAATAATTTTTAAAATTTGAAATTTAACATAGCATAAACTCTCCTATAAGGAGAGATTGTATCATACAAAATAATAGTTACAAAAATTCAATATATATGGATAGAAGAATTTTATTATCAAGATTATTCCTAAATTAACATTGTTAGATCAAATTAATCAATGATTAACCTCTTGTAGGTGAGTTAAAATAAAAATCTACTCAAGTAACACAACGTTTTAATAATTAACATTTAAAAGGAACTCTATCAATTCAATAAATGATGCATTGTGGTGGTGTATCCCTACTTAATCAAAAGGTCTCTCGACCAGAATAAACAACTATCCAAAAATTTAATCTTTCAACTTTAACTTTTCAAACATAAATAAGAACATAAAATTAATTAAATATATTACTTTGCAAAGAACACGAGACTATCTTTTATACATGTAAATTTTCAAGTTGTATATAATGAATCTAATGGAAAAAATTTCACGTATAACCTTTTTGAATTTCAATGACAAAATAAATTTTAAATCTAATTTATTTAGGATAAAAATATTAATTCTAAATTCATAAATATTAACCAATTTAAAAAATTTATAAATTGAAACTTTAGAATTTTAAACCTATTATAACCTTACTCTGATAGCACGTCTAAGAAAATTTAACAATATCTATACTAGACTTTAGTGTAAGAAAATTTAACAGAATTTATATTAAAATTTACAACATTAAAGTAATAGGAATTAATATAAAAATTGTGTATCTCTTCGAGATACCTTAAAAATATTTTATTTGTGTCCAAATGTATATGTTAAGAACATAGTTTTCCACTCGTACTCTTCCTCTATTACAAGTCTCACTTTAATGAAACTGTGAAAAGTGATAATGTGCATAGACAAATGAGGATCCTGCCCTCTTACAGAAAAATACATGTAACCTAATTTCCTTCATCATGGATATTAGGTCTACTAGACCTTATACAAATATTTTCAGCATGCACTTGTCAATGAAGTTTAAGCCCAATAAACATATATACATAATGTTTTCCAAAACCCATAACAGATCACTTAAAATTATATGGGTCTACGAAAAAACATCAAGTTATCTATTCAACTTGTTTTCATAAAATCATAATCACAAAATCAACAAAAGTCCAAATTGACATAAAATTTCCAACATTTAGCACACTTAAAATAGGAATTAATAGAAATTATGTACCTCTTAAAGACATTCTTTAAAACATGATCTTTCCTCATGTTCAAATGTAGACATGAGGAACAAAGTATTCCACTCGTGCTTCCATTATCACAATTCTCACTTTGATGAAATTGTGAGTAATCAAAGTATATAAATATAAACGTGAATTTTTCCCTCTTATAGAAAATACATATAACCTAATTTTTCTCTATCATAGATGTTAGGCCCACTAGATCATACACAAAAATTCTCAATACACCTTTCAATTGAATTTAGGCCAATATATACTAGTATTTTTCAAAATTTCTAATGAATCACTTAAAATTATATGACCTTACAAGAAAATATCAAGTTACCCATTCAACCTATTTTCATAAAATCAAAATCACCGATCAATAAAGATATAAATTAAAATAAAAATTTTAATACATCCACTAGCAAAATAATTATAATCTTAGATACCTATTTTTTTTTATCTTTTGAAAGTTAGTTACAAAAACTTTAAATTTTTACTTTTTTTTATAGTAATTTCTAAATGTTTCATATTTTAATTTACCATGAAAGATACAAGCAAACAAGAAATGAACATTAAAAAATATCACTTTAAATTTTCTTAATAGTAGTTTTTTGATAGAATCTTATTCTATATTTGTCATTTATATGCTTACTATTTTTAATATTTTATTTTTTATTAAAAAATTTAAGATAATTTCATCTTCTTAAGCTTACATCTTTCATTAAAATTTTGATTCTTTCTATGATGTTCAAATATTTTTTAAACATCATATAATTCTTTTTTAATATTATAAATTTTTTTTCATGATACTTTGAGTTTCTTTTTATTTTTTTAAAAAAATTGAATTCATTTCATCATACTCTCGTAACCCTCTTTAATTTCAAAATTTACCTCATGTTTGTGATAAAATATGGAAGTAGACTATGTAGACTATTTATGCTTTTTAGATATTATTGATTACATCTTCACAATTCGTTTTTAAATATTTTAATTAATTTCAAAATTTACCTCATGTTTGTGATAAAATATGGAAGTAGACTATGTAGACTATTTATGCTTTTTAGATATTATTGATTACATCTTCACAATTCGTTTTTAAATATTTTTAAAATTTGGATTATATCATGTGTCTTGATTTTCTAAATTTAGAACAAACAATATAAAATTTTGGAAGTTTCCTTCTTTAAAATATTTCATACCTCAATTTGAATATTTGTAAAGTTTCACTCCTTTTTCTTTTCTTCTCCACATTTTTTTTATGCTTGTGGTAATAAGAGACAATTTATCATCTGTGTCCCTACCTCGATCTCCAAACTCTTTTAAGCATTTGGGTTAGCTCCAATTTAAGGCCAAAGCTAAATCTGCAGATACAACACATATGCCTTGATATAGGAAACCAATTTCCAAAGCTTATGTCATTGGTATCTCGTGTTTTAAAATATTCAAGGTTAGAGGTCTTACTTCCATTTAGGAATATCACATGGAGGTTTCTCTTGATCCTAGTTGTGATTCAGTCATATGAAACCTCTATAAAGATTGTTCAAACATTATGTAAGTAACACTCATTCATATATTAGTATTTTATTAAAATGTCCGTTAGCTTAAGTATTAGTGTGACTATTATAAATACCTTCATTATTTATTCTTGATTTTTTAAGTAACATGACTCTCCTGAATTATTTATTAAAAATTTTAACAAAATAAAACAAAAATAAGGAAAGTAAATATTTTTACATTTATTACTACGTCATTTTTCATTCTATTTCCTACTCTCTATTTACTTATAATTTACATAAAAATTGTAAGTCAAAGTGACCATTTACATTAGAATTTTGGACATAGATAATGAGTCTTTCAAAGACTGCATCATATCAACTAATCTTTCATTATGTTTGTATAGACTATTTGGGCCGTTTGCAACAATATCATTTTTAATTAGCACGTTTTTAATCAACAATAAGATTGATTTTTTACATGAATTGCTAACAGGGTGGAGGCTTCCTTTTCCTTTTATATATACGACATATGGCTCCTTTATGCATAAAAGCTTTTATTAAGTCTTCTATGTTTTATATGTAATTTGGTAGACTTTCATTTTATTTTCCTTATATGTATATGAGCTGAAGCATTTCTTGTACTTCATCAATAAATTATTACATATAAAAAAGTAAAAAAAAAGACATTATTTTTGAATGAGGTAAGAAATAATTTACCCTGTTTTCCTAAATAAATATCCAATGAAATACATGCTCTCATTCAAACTTTTAAGCATCAGTCGTCTATTAGCATTTTATCCACCAACTCATCCGAAAAGGACACCTTCAAAATGCATGAACCTATGCTTCAATTTCATTATGAGAACCATAAATTTTGAAAACCAAGACAAACATATTCTGAACATGAATCTAGCTAGCCGTCTCATAATGATAAATAATAAAAATTTAGGTCTTCGTAGGATAGAAACATTGAATAATTAAAATCTAAAGTAGTAACAAACAAATACGTTTACGTATATGTGCCAAACAAGGCTTTATTAATGCAAAAGAGATGGGATCCATTCCTCAAACTAACCTATTTTGTTCCACACAAGGAACGCCTTGCACACACAAATTTCATATATATATTTGATACATGCATAAATATGAAAGATAGAACAAGAAGATTGGGAAGCTCTAGTTCTGTGAAGCAAATGTCACAATCACGAGCGAAAGTGATAAGAAGGAACAAATGGACAGTGACCTTTGCTTTTTCCTTATATGCACACCGAAGAAGAAACAATTAACTCAAAGAGCGGATGCATGCTAGCTAGGAAAGTAGAGAATTAAGGTAACAACAAAGAAAACACCAAAATCTGAGCCAAGCCAGCCCCACATGCCCAGAGCAGGAGTTTGTTTATTATCTGAAAGAGAACTATGTAGACGTATAAGTTAATGAAACTCTACTTTTTTTTTATTTTGTTAAATTTATGTACTTTCGTTTATAATTATATAATATTAATCATGTTAATTTCACATTGTTTTCAATTTCGATTTAGGTGTTCGGAGAAAATTGTAAAAATCAGATTTACTATGTAAAATCTTTTACAAATTTTTTAAAAAGGAAAGTGAAAACAATATAATATTTTATCACCTAAGAGATTAGATGAGTTGTTGATACATGTTGATTTATCTTAACCAGTAATTTAAGGATATAATTTCATTAAATTTTTAGAGAAATAACGTTGTCTTTTACAGTAATTTTATCTGCTTCAACCATGATTATCTCTTGTGATCTTGTAAAAGATTATATATAATATTTTTGTAATTATTAATCCAACATATTAAGAAAAATAAAAACAATTGTATATCAAACACTAGGGTACAGAGGATTTTCATTTTCTTCCTCGTTATTCTGTGTTCTGACTCTTTTGCTGGTGGGTACGTAATGTGGATGAGTGCCAAATTTGGACATATTCATGGTCACAACCCACATGTCTTTGTGTTATTATACTCAATAAGGACGTCAAGTATTTATGGAGGCTTGGCTGGTAGCTGGATGATTCCCTTCTTGTAAAGCTAGCCAATAAGATCAAGAGGAAGAACTGTTAATTATTTATTGTTCTATTCACCGTCCTAATTAAGAAAAATATATATGTCTTTGAAATTTATTTAAATATTTTAAAATGGTAAATTTTTGTCAAAAACGGTTATCGTATTTTTATATTTTTAATATAATTTTTTATGTAATTTAAATATTTATAAGCATATTATGTAATAATAAATATTTACCTGATGATATTTTGAATAATACATTATAATAAATAAAATAATAATACAATATCAATCAACTTTTAATTAATATAAATTTAATAAATTTGATTTAGTTTTTAACAACTCTTAATTTAATGATGAAATTATCTAAATTTATATAATTTATATATATATATATATATATATATATATATATATATATTACTTCAATTTAATGTGAATGAGCTCTCGAAAAGAGACTAAACATTGTCAAAATTAATTTCAAAATTTTTTGTCAACTTTTAAAATTTCACAAAATAAAATAAAAATTTTGGATCTAATCTCATATTCAATAACATAAATGTTTAAAATCTCAGAAAGAAAAAACAGAAATATTTAATAATCATATATTATATTTTAGAAATTATTAAGATTATTCTAATGATAAAAAATTTAAAACTAGATAGTTTAACATAAAATTTTGAGTTTAAATTTTAACGTTTTTTATATTGTAGATATATTTTTTAAAATTAATTAAGGTGTTCACAATAGCTTGTAATGTCACTATGAATTGTAATGAAAGAGAAGTAGTTTTCAAGATATTTTTTTATAAATACCCAAAAAGCTAAAATATTTATGTATATTAAAATTATTTTTATATAATAGATTTTCATCTTTTAAAAATCAAGAATATATTTACAATAATAATTTTTATATATTAAATTAAATATTTTTTCTTCAAAAAATTATTTTTATTCTAATTAAATCATGTTCTTTTTTATATTAAATATTTAATTTTATTTATAGTTTTTATTATTTTAATTAATAATTTAATTTAAATTTTAAATATCGATACACTATAACAACATATTTGAAGATATATTTATTTTTAAAATAAACTTAATATTAATATGATTTTAATAAATTTAATATATTAAATCAATAAATATTTGTTATTCATTTAATAAGATATTTTATATTTAAATTTTAAATGTTTTATAATTTTAATTTATTTTAATATAATATAATATTTAGTATTAATAATAAAAATGTTTATTATTTTTTAGTTATTATTTATTCTTTTTATTAAATTTATTTATATTTAAAAGAAATCTATGCAGTTTTATATGCTAGTTATAAAACAAAGGAGAATAAGGTTGCAACGAAACAGTTAGTTGAGAAGCCTTCAAATCAATGTTGCTAAATAACAACCCATTAATTTCTAAATACTTAATAAAAGAATACAATTTTTTTTCAACAAACAAATGTTTTGAGAAACTATTTGAAATAGTTTTTTAAAAGTAAATTTAAAATTATCTATTTTTTAAAATGAAAGTTATTTTATATTTAAAAAAAACAAAATATAAATTATACTTTTTATCAAATATTTAAAATATAAATTACTTGTTGATTCATTCTTAAAATCATTTTCTTGAAAAGTTAAGGAAACTGACTCAAAATCTTTTAACGACTTGATTATGGATTTTTCATTAGCCAAATTATATATTTTCAAATATTTATGCTTAAAAAATTTGAAGTATTTCATTACAAGACATGTTAAAGAATAAAAACATACAAAAATTTAATAAAAAAATATTTAATATTTTATAATTTAAAATATGTTTAATATTTTCAGCTTAAAGTGATTTAATGTAGGATAATATATGTTGCTAAACTTCTACATAGCATACGTTAATAATTTTTTTAAAAAAATTTAAATTATCTTTTATTATTTGAATAATAAAATATATATATTAAACAAAAAATAAATTATATATATAATATAAATATAAATAAATAAATAGACAGATAAATAGATAAATATATAAATAAAAAAATAATTAACCTGTTTGTAGAGTAAGTCATCTATAAATTACTCTACTCAATATATTTTTTAATAATTAAATTTTATCAATTAATCATTTAATTTATATATTTTATTGTATAGATTATATTTATGAAATTTTATAGTATTTAAGATAAATTTAATATTTTATTATTTTATTTTATTTTAACAGATAATATATCTTTTTTTAATATATATATTAATTAAAATTTATTTAATGAAGTATTAATTCTTTTTAAAATTTTATAAAATTATATAAATATAATTTATAAAATAAAATCATTGAATTTAACATTTAGATTGAAAAAATTTAATTATTAAAAAGATATATTGGATAAAATAAATTGTAATAAACTTTTATATATATATATATATAAATTAATTTATTTTAAAGTTACTTTATTCAATTTTTTTAATATAAAAAATTAATCTTTTAATAATATGACATTAATATAATAATTAATAATAACAAGTTTTAGAAAATTAAAATTTATAAAAATTTAATTTTATGGCTAATATATATTTATAATTTAAAAGGTATATTACATATTAAATTAACTTTTATTAAATATATCAAATATTTTTAAAATTTATAAAATTTTGGAAGCTTAATTTACAAAATAATTTTTTTTAATTTAATGGTTAGATTTATTAAATTTATATCTTACAAATAGTTATAAAATATTGTTAATATAAAATATTTTTAAAATAAATTAATTTTTTATTATATGTACATAATATATTTCTTTATATAAAAATAATAATAAATTTAAATATAATTTTTTTTATAAATTATTTAAACTTTTTATTATTTTAATCATCATCACTCTCATTATCATTATATCTACTTTAATCACCATTATTTTATTATAATTATTTATACAATTACTATTACCTCAACAAAAACATTAATAATTAATAATAATAATAATAATAATAATAATAATAATAATAATAATAATAATAATAATATATTATTATTATTATTATTATTATTTTAATTTTTAATTTTTATTATTTTTAAAAAATTAAAAATTATTTAAAAAAAATATCTAAAGGGAAAGATAGAACTGAAATTATTATATAAATTTTTATTATATTTTTAATTTATTTTAATAATTAATATTTTTAAAAAAAAAGAGTATAATAAAAAAACATAAGAAATGTTATCTTGAATTTTTAAAATAAGATAAAAAAAAAACATTTTTAAAAGTGAAAAACAAACAAATGGAAACAGTATTATTTTTTTCTATAGTTTTTCTTTATTTTGAAAGGTTCCTTTTTTAAGTTCCATCACCCGTCTCCATTACCCTAGGATAAGTTAGACCGATTTATTAAATAGATTATGTCAAAAAAAATTTAAAAGTTTATTTAGTTAAAAGAAGTTAGATTTCATGTTTCTTAAAATGTTTTTTTAATCCTAACAAATGGGTCTATTTAGCTAAACAGCAACCACAAAAATAAAATAATAAGAATAATAAATTATTAATATTATTAATACAATATTTTAAATTATGTATTTATTTTATTTAAAATCTTAATTATACTAATTTATACATAAATTTAAACCTATTAACTTATTTAAAAATAAACTTTCAACCTATTTTAAATATTTTATTATAAAATAAAATTTAAAACAAATTTATAAATTAAGAAAGATTTAAAAGGATTATATAAAAAATAAGAAGTGATCCATATTAAATAAATTTAAAACTTAAACGAAGCATAAACTATTGAAAAATATTAAATGATAACAATTACTTAATTGTTACTTAGAGATATAAGTAGTATTATTTTGATTTTTTTATATAATATCAAAATTATAAAGTTTAATTTAAAATTATTATATAAAACTATATTAATTTTTAATTCTTCATCATTCGTCCAATCCTAATAAGATACTATTTTAATGATTTAAAATATAAAAATAATAAATTATAATATATTTAGAGATAAGGAACAAGAAGAAAGTAAACTGTTCCTTTTAATAAATGGTGTAAGAATATATATCATTTGTTACCAGAGAAATATATGCATATAAATTATCTAACAATAAACAATTTATTAATCCTTCATTAGAGATTATGAACTTTTTCATAGACATAAATTTGAATAATCTATAAATGATTATTCATATTAAAATCTGTTATTATATTAATTAAGGTGTATAATTATAGTATTAATATCATAATTAATATAAAATAATTTATATTAATAATTAATTAATATTAATTCAATAATTAACAAATTTATAAAATCTTAACCTATTTTTATATTTACTAACAATATGTTCGGTCGGCCCGAATGACTTGATATTTTATGACTTCATATACATATGTTTTGACAATTTTCAAGCAAATAATAATTTAGTCATTGAAAATTGCAAGTTGTTATTGAATTTTCAAGAGTTTATGTTTGTACAAAATGATCTCTAAAACAGTAGCTTACAAGCTTTGACCGAACAAAATTGACCTTACAACTTCAGGTAACCCTCTTCAAAATTCAAAGAGTTTGACCTGAATATACAAGTATATAATTTATTCTTCAAAAATATTACTTGCATTGAATTGGTCTTTAAGAGTTTTCATTTGTACACATTAATTGATCTTAGAAGTAAGAAACTTAATAGTAAAGTGGACTTATTAACAAATTGAAAAGTTCAGAAACCAAAGAAACACATGTAATGTAACAATACTTTTTATAAATCAAATTATATATTTGCCGGAAAGGATTCTAACTAAAAGAATATACAGCGTGTCAGAAGATCGCAACACAATAGATGTAGATGCACACTCTTTTGCTAATCAAGGTATAAAAAACTAATATCTTATTAATAAAGAATAAAAAATAATAATCCAAATTTTTCCTGAAAAAAATTGTTAAACCTTATCTATTTTATAAAAATAAAAATTACTAAATCACTATAAACAAATATTTTTTAGTAACAATTTTAAATGATAGATAATGATAATTTTAAATTTTATTAAATTGTTTTTAACAATTTTTATTTATTAAAAATTATTTATAAAATATATTTTAATGATAATTTAAATGATATAATCATTAAAATTTAATATATTTTATATTAATTTAATATATTTTTTATAAATTTATATCATCGTTAAAAAATATTTATAAAATATTTATTCTTTTAGTGAATAATTCTAAATTTTTACGTAGGACATTTTAATCCCTTTGTTAAAAGAGTGGGACATTTTAATCTCTTTGTTAAAAGAGTTTCGTTAAACTTAATATAATTTTCTATTAAAACCATTAATTAGTTGATGTAGCACTTACTTTTCTGTAAAATAATAATATTATTATTAATAACATGAAAAAAAGTCAAAACAATATGGTGCTTTTCACTGGTAACTTTCCTTCACTGATGCCGACATTATAACCTCAATATATGAACTTGTTTGTGAAAGCTTTTTTTTTCAATTTTTTGTTTTTACTTTTATTTATTAAAATGTTATATTATTTTTATTTTTTAAAGTTTTATATTAAAAATAATAAAAAAATACATTTTTTATTTTGATTATTTTTTATATAAATTGTTAAAAATAAAAACTAAAATAAAAATAAGATGATATTTTTAAAATTAAAAATAAAAATATTTTTACAAACTAAATACCACCTAAATTTACTTCTTTCCCATTTTCTTTCTCAAAACCAAAAAAATACAAGTAATATGTCATAAACATTACAATATTAAGAAATACAAACTCAAATTGATATTTAAAATTCAATTGGAATTTAAAACAACTAGATTTAAATTTGACAAAACTAAAACCTTTCAATTGAAAATAAATTGTGTTAAACAGAAACTAAAATAATATATATGTAACGAAAAATATTTTTTCATATACGCACAATATTCAGATCTCCTTATATCTGATTAAAAATACTTCAACAATCAATTAATAATTGTGTAATTGATTATTATGGCTAATGATATAAAAATATATTGTTAACAACTTAATATAAGTGATAAAAAAATATAATTAGTAATTAATTAAAAATATAATTTATTGATTATTTACATAATTAATTGATTACCTATGTGGTTAATGATGTAGAAAAAATTGATTAATCAATTATCAAAATAATTAATTAATTAATGATTTGAGTGTAACAGAATATAGTTACTGTATAAGAATAATTATACAATATTTTAGAAAACTCCTACTTTGTGTTTCGATGACTTATTTCAAAGGAAAAAAATAACTTTTGAAAAAATTTAAAATTTAAAATATTGAAATATTTTATTTTAATATTTTTTTATAAAAAATTTAATTTTTAAAAAATTTAAAAATTTATTTTAATAAACTAAAATAAAAATTTAATTTTTTTAAAATAAATAAAATTTAAAATTTCTCAAATTATTTTTAATCTACCTATATGAATAATAACTCTCTCTTTTTTCTCTCTTTATATATATATATATATATATATATATATATATATATATATATATCTTGCTTTTTTTTTTCTCATTTCTTTCTTATTTTTTGATATAATATTTATAATGATAAAATAATTCAATCGTATTAAATTAAATTATTAGATTATTATTTTATTTTAAATATATTACACAAAATTATAATAAAAATATTATTTATATATAAAATTTTTTAGATTGATAAAAAAATATGAGCAAAATGAAAGAGAGTTTATAAAAATTGGAAAGTAAAATTTTGTAAATAATAAAATTAAATTACTTTATCTAAATATAAAATTTAAAATCTATCATTCAAATAAAAAAATTAAATTTCATTATAAAAATAAAATATTCTTAAAATGCTCCATCTTTAAACGGAAGGACTAATATGTCTCGAAAAAGAATTTTGTAAACATTTATTTGGAACCTTTGTTTTCTTGTCAGAAACTATATTAGGTCTAATAAATTTTTTGAAAAAGCAATTTGGGTATTTACTAGAAAAAAAATTAATGTTGTAACAACCTATACTATATCAAGTTATCAATAAAAATTATCAATTAGGAGAATGACAAGGCTAGTGAAATTCACCCTCTTAATTAACATACTTTTTATTCTTGTGAAATATAACATTTTACATAAAATTTGTGAAAATAATTTTTTATAATTTATTAAATTTTTTAAAGTAAGTATTATCTTCATAATTTAATTAATTTAATATTATATCAATATATTTATTTTAAATAAAATAGATTTTCTCTAATGCTCAAATTAATTTTTTACTTTAAAGAAATATTCTTCTAATAATATTTACATATATTTAATTTAATTAAAATATATTAATAATATAAACATTTTTTACTTTATCACCCAATCATATATTATCCTATTACTAAAAATTAATAACTTTTATGATAATTATATAGAAAGTTATATCTACCATTTTTAATTGTTTGGTAGTCTATTCAAATTTTAAAAAATTATTATTACAATACATTTTTTATTTTATTTAGATTTAAAAATACCTACTTCTTGGTGCTAAATCCAATTTCAAGGCTCACCCAACTTGTTATATATTAACGGTTACACACTTCGCTTCATTTATTATTGAATTTGAAAGAATTAATTAAAGATAGGGATTGTAATTTATTACCTTAAAGAGGTACACCCAATAAACATATTTCCGGTAAGTGACAGTTTTAAGTGAATGCGATAAACACAGATTTAGATATACAAATCTTCTACTATAAACTAAAATATCTTTTTAATTGACGTATGCAAAAAAAAAAAAAAAACCCTTAAAATATAGATAAATAGATATAAATTTGTTCATGTGTTGGTTATGCATCTACTTATCAAACGTAAAACTATAATGTATATGTGTATAAATATATAATTTAAAGTGGTGTCGTTTTCTAAGATTCATGAAACGTCGCTCATGATGTTGCCAAAACAAGAGGCAAAGCAAATAGGCAACTCCTCATGTTCACATCTGATAATTTTCTACTTTATTAGGACATGATAGTGGCGCAATTGCATTGAAACCCCATATGTTAACTATGGTCCCCTCTCTTAAAGCCTCCCATGAGTGTGACCTTATTGGCAAAGAGGTTTGCATGAACCAAAGGTTTTTGTTGGGATTAAGGGAGAGATGCGAGTTTTCAAAGGCTTCTTGAGAAGGAGTGATCAAATGGTCCACCTTTAAATCGGTGCAAATCAATGAGAAGAACTTACTCGAAACTTAGAATAACCAAAACCGTATTCACATAAATAGATAATGGATTAGCTAGAATCTAGAACTTTTATCCCAACTTAAATATATACTTGAGTTCATTTTATTATTATTATTATTATTATTATTATTATTATTATTATTATTATACAGGCAATGGGAAAAATTCTTGAACTATTGAGAAAATGTAATTGTCCTTTCAATTAGAAGATATACCCAATTCCAAGAGCGCATCTTAATTAAATCTATCACTACACTCCTGTCAATATTTTAAGATCTTAAAAATTATCACGCCGGTTCTTAAATAATAGGATATGATTGTGCTAGGGAGAAAAAGTTTATTAAGGAACCAAAATATAACTAGTGGATTTTAGAATCAATCTTGCTGATTCTTCCCGTCTAACTTATATCTTCTACAATAAAATGATCTAAATCTTGCTTAAACAAAAAGCTCATCAGCATCATAATAAACATAGCCCATAATGAGAAAATCAATATTACAGTGAAAGATAGTGCGGATAGTGACATGTCCTGAATGGCCAAGAAAGGGTTAGAATTATGAAAGAGCGAAAGGTAGTTGGAGTAATATATATGGCAAAACGAGTCAAACATCCATGAATAAAGAGTGCTCGGTTTTGCGCATAAAGAAAAAAATAAAGTGACAACAAATATCGTTAAATTACCATTTTATATAAAATTATGCGAAAAAATCACTGACAAAGTGAACCTCTTGCTGCTCCTTATAACAAGAGAGGTCTCCTTTTCAACCGGCTGAATTAGGAGTAAGGTTCAAGCCATCAAATGATAAAAGTGACTTGGCACTGCGGTCATTGAAAGAATTGAAAGAGAATATATATAAAGTGAACATCCGTTTAATATAAAAAGTTAAACTATTCCATGATATGATATTTTAAGAATTTTGTATATTAAATTTTAAAAAATTGAAAATATATAAATATGTTATTTAATTATTAATATTTATATATATTTAAATAATATATAAGTTTTTAAAATAAAATTATGAGATAAAATATTTATTAATTTTTATTTTGTACTTTATAATAATTTTTAAATCAATAATTAGATTAATATATTTTATATTTTAAGTTTTAGTTTAATATATTTTGAATTAAAAAATAGGATATATTCATCTTTATTTTTGCTATTATATATCAAATTAGAGCTTAACATTTTAAATATATCAAATTAATAATTATATATTTAATTTAATATAATATATATATATATAAAGAATTTGTTGATATCAAATTTTAAATTTTACCATCTACATCAATTTAATAATTTTATATAAAATAATAAATTTAATAATCCAACTGTTGAATTATGTTATAATATCTAATAGATATTGTATATAAAATTTTAGATAAAATAAAAATTAATTGATATTTCATCTTATGACTTTATTTTAACGGATTATATATTATTTAAATATATGTAAATATCTAACATATTTATAGCTTTTTAAATTTTAAAATTTGATATACATAATTTATTAAAATTATAATATGATTCAACAGTTAGATTAATGAATTTTACATTTTATATAAGATTATTAAGTTAGTATAAGTGCTAAAATTAAAAATTTTATTTTTTAATTTATTTGTGTTCAATTTTTTTATTTAAATTAATTTTTAACTTATATTTTTTATCACATTAATCTTTCTATTATAATAAAATTAAATCTTACTAAAATTCTATAAAAAACTAGTTTTTTATTTTAATAGTTATTAAAAGATTTTATACACAAAAGAACTTTTATTATTTTGATAGGACTCTTACATCAATTTGAAAATGTTATGTAAAAAGTTTATTTCTAGACATCCCCACGCTATGAAATCGTTTTGGCCCTGTTCATTATTTGTAATAGATCCCTTTCTTCATTTTGGAAAATTATCCGATTCTTCAAAAGTTAAATGTGTCACAGAACCGCAATGGGTCCTCTTCTTTATTTCACTATACACTAGATTCCAAACTAGCATATCAAAATTCTTCTATATACTAAAACCATTTTTATATAACCTAAATTTTGAGCACCTATTAAAAGATTCTTCTCTAACATTAGATTTTGAGCACCTATTAAAAGATTCTTAGTTAGATGATGATTGATATGTTAAAAATTTATATAAATTTATTGATTAAAATATAATATTAATTTGAATTTTTTAAGACCTATTTTATTTTAAATATAAAATCTTTATATTTTATTTTAAATATAAAATCTTTATATTTTAGAAAAATTAATCAAATTGTTTTAGAACTTCTTATTATCAATGTATGACCTTCATTCTAAAATATTACAGTATTTTACTATTTATAAAGAATTAAATAAATTAAGATAGCCTAATTTATTATTTTTTAAAAAATTCATATTCTAACAAGATTTAATATTATTACAAAGAAAGGATTAACTTGAAATAAAATTTAAAAGTAAATTAAATAAAAAGTTAAGAATAAATTTAAAACATAAAATAAAGTTGAACAACATGCTAAGATAATTGAATATAGGGTTTCTAGCAGAGTCAGGGCGTGACAGATGTTCAAGGTTTATGTTGGAAGATTTGTACCTTTTACTTCACAAATTTTTCATTAGGGTGGAACTCAAACAATTGCTTATACCTTTTAAGCTGCTGTGGTAAGGTAGTTATGTATTTCACCATGATGAAGAAATGTAGGAGACAATGGTTTTGGTTGTGTTAAGCTTGTAAACGTCCAATGGCATTTTTAAGGTATTGGATCAAATCTAGATTGGAGCCTATAAAATAAGGATCAATGTGTCTCGATATGCTAGACACGATAAACAAACAAGGAAGGTGAAATTGGGTTGTTCTTCATTTCAACCTCTTTCACAGCTTTCTCAGGTGCCATCCTTAAGAGAGGTGAATTTTATATTTCGTATTTTATAAATTATTATTTTATTAATTTATTATGTAAAAATTAGTTATAATATTATATAATTAATAATTATATCATAATTTTATCTAATTTTTATTTTTATTTTTAAAAGAATAATCATGCAAGTAAAAAATTAGAAACTAGATAGATTTTAAGGTTAAAGGAGAGAAAAAAGACATAAAAAATAGAGGAATAATAGAAAGATAGAAATATCTCTTGGAGGATGTTAGCACGATCATGCTGGTTGGAGCATGCCCTCATAGCGGACCAAATTTTATGATATGGTTATGCAAACCAGAGCATGGTTGGGTTGAATAATGAGCATAGTCTTGCTAATCCTACGAGACGTGAGGAATGATCCAAGTCATTCCTAATGACGCATGAGAGGATTTTAGTCAGTCTTGATGGTAATACAAATGATCCAAAGCAACCTTGATGGCTGAAGAGGCAACCTAAGTTAACCCAATTTGCAACGGAGACAACTCTAATTCACGCTTATTAAAGGAAGGATACATCTTGAAAGAAACACATCCTTGATTCCTCTTATAATACTTTAGACATCTTGACACTTTGAGGGGCCACCTTTTTCTTCTCATTTCTCATTTCCATTCCCCCTTATTACCATTTTTTCTTCCAGCATCCTTCCATAAGATTTTGGCAAAAGGAATCCTTGCACATTGCAAGTTATAAAATTTCTAGTTAGCCATCCAAGCACTACAGTTTTGTATTTTTTATCTTAAGATTAGAATTATGGATAACTTTGTTAGGTTGGCTTGCTCTCAATTGTCTTCTTCTGGTATGTGTAACTAACCCCAAATCATGAAAATTTGGTAAACCTTGTGATATAACTATTTGAATCCTATTTTTCTTTATGAATAATTATATGTTTTTATTATAAATGATTGCATTATTTTTTATCCAATTACGTTTTTTTATTGCATTGAATTTAATAATGAGAATTAACTATTCTTAGGATAGTACAAACCAGAGAAGGAAAATCACATTAATGATGTCTAGAAGTAAAAATTTAAAGGTTTTCAATGAAGTCTTGTTGGTCAAATGGAGATGGTGTATCCTAAATTGGAACATTTTTATGTTGAACCTAACCCATGATTGACTTGAGAATGGTGGAAGGACTTGATATAGGTGGGTTGTTGGGAAGGAAATGAATTATTCTAATGAGTGAGATATAAGGGGCATGATGGAATGAAAAAATTATTCTGGGAAGATAGTTGGTGTGTTAAACACCCATTAAGAGTGAAATTCCTGGATTATATTTATTAGCTAGGGACAAGAAGATGACAATGTCTTTGTGATGTGAACGTGGGTATCACGTTAGAAAGAGATATCTAAAAGATTTTTTATAAGGAATAAAAGGTCGTATGACGAGAAATAAGACCAAACGTATGGAACAAGTACTTCAAGATCTCATCAAGGAAGTTCAAGAAAAGGACTACGTGGATCCAAACTCAATTCCAACATGGGTTAATTTATGTCGTCATATTATCGAAGATCTTAAGTTATAAGGTTTATGATTTGATATAAATTACATTAGAATTTGATATTTATCTATAAGTTATTTGTTTAAAATTAGTTGCAAGTGAAATTGCAATCTAATTAGAAATTCTTATTTGTTATCTTTTTACTAGATTGTAAATTAAATTGGAATCTAATTAGGATTTCACATTTGTTATCTTTCTACAAGATTGCAATTGCAATCTAATTAGAATTTCTTATTGTTATCTTTTTACTAGATTAGGTTATCTATATAATAAGATTTAGGGATTTAGTGTAAAGAAAAATTTTGATGAATAATAATATTTCTGTTTGAGAATTTTCATCTCTGTGTGAGTTAATTCCCGTGGTTCTTGGGCAAACAACTATCCTTGATAACGTTGGTTATTCCAGTAGGTTACAGTAAGGGTCACGTTCCTCTTAACAACTTCGATGCTCTCTGGTAGTGTCAAGCTCCTTTATCTTATACAATCCTGATTCTCAAGAAGTTTCATTATCGTTGCCACTTTCTAATTCATTCCCGTAGGATGAATCATATCACTTTGTATAAGAATAACGCAGGCCAGAGACACTAGACATTTGTATGACATAGGTAACTTTTTGGATAAACCACCAACCTAAGACGAAGGGTAGAAATGAGTCAAACTATTTAACAAAAATCTACAACCTAACTTGTTTAAAGTCTAATTTTGTTTAATAAATAAGTAGGTTCGTGCATATTAAAAAATATTTTTTAATAAACAATTTATATTTAGACTTTTAAACAAATATGTTTAACCTATTTAAAGATCTATTTAAATACATAACATTATTATAATTTTATAATTTATTTTAATATATTATAAATGTATAATATATAAGATATAAGACATAAAATATATAATACATTAATGTGCAAGATATAATATAAAAGATATAATATATATATATATATAATTTATTTTAATATATTAACTAGATTTCTTGGTTTGATAGACCTTAAATAAATCAGATTTTAACAATAAAAAATTTAATAATAGATAATAGACTTAGACTCAACTTTCAAAATTTTTAAATACATCTAACTTAATCACTCAAAGTCTAGACAAATTTAACCTATTTCCACCTCTATCTAAAGACAAGCTGAAAGAAACATTATAGTTTCTATAATATGCCCATTTTGTCAGATGGATTAAGGTACTTCAATGGTTGGGTATACAAACTCCTGTCCTAAAAATAATTTCGTTTTTTGCTATTTAAGAATCTTTTCGGTGAACTAAAATATAAACTATTAATTTTCTTTATTTTCCTAACAATAATGTGAAATATATGAATATTAAAAAATAATATCATCTTTAAAACTAAATACTGAAACTTCACTAGGATACTAGATGGAATCAAAATTTTGATTCGAAATTAATTTAATAAGATCTTATTTAGATAATACAAATCAGTTTTTTGGAATTAATGTATTAAATCATTATCATATTTAAAATTTTAATAGATCTTCTATAAAAATTTTAAGATATCTTTATGCTTCCTAAATAAAATATTTTCTTTCAATAAAAAATTGTTAGGAAACATAATTATTAATTTTATCTAAATATTTTTTAATTTTTATTTAACTATAATAATTACATTATATAAAATACTGATAATTATTTAAAGTGTTTATATTAAATGATTCTTTGATCCATTATATGTATTTTCATCTTAAGGAGCTTAATTAGTACCACTCTTAAATTTTTTTAGATATTTGTTTCTAGTTATCAAGTCTTATGAAAATAATATTTTTTTTATCTATTAATATAAAACCACTACTAAATCCTAAATCTCCTTGTATGAAATTTATGTCATATAAATAATATGTTTAATTGAATATCACTAGTGAAAAAAAAATCTTTTTACATCGATTAAAATAAATTTTTTGTATTGGTTATTTAGATAGTATAGAAATAGGTGCTATAGAAAATAAGACTTTATATATCGATTGTTGAACTAATATAGCAAGTATCTCTTATGTTGGTTATGCCTGAAATCAATATAGAAAACCATATTTTCTATATCGATTGTGATCATAAGCAATGTAGAAAGTCTACTTTCTAGATCGTTGACATCATAACTAATGTAGAAAATACTTTTTACATTTGTTATTGTCACAATGGATGTAGAAAATATGATTTTTTTTAATAAGCTTAGAATTTGGTACAATCTAGAAATAAAAAGCTATATAAAAATATTTTGTATATATATATATATATATATATATATATATATTCTCATTTAGTCAAATTCTAGAATTACAGCTCAAAAAGTTAAAAAAAATATAATATCTAAGTACATATACTTTTCTATCAATTTAAGTTACATATTTGCTACCCTCATCAAGTATTTAGTCCATCGCCTTTAAATATCATCAATTTCCTCTTTAGATTGATGAGTTAAATCATTGAATCTTTGCATAGTTCAATTTAAGGATTAATATCATTATAACAATTTAAGAGGAACATACAATCTTACAAAGATGTGAAAATTGGAATTATCTATGCTCATGAATCAATAATTCTTACAGAGACGTTAAACATATGACCCATAACATAATTTTATCACTTCGTGCCTTCATCTTGTCTCCACTATAAAAAATTGGAAAAATAATTATGGCATAATATAAGAAAAAAATTAAACAAATAAATTTTTACATTAAAGTACTTACACGTGGAACAATCCATGTTGGTTTTTGAATTGTTGAATTTTTTCCTCTAGTAGATTACATGCATTCATTGCTTTATGATATATAAAATAATTAACTAGGAGATATATAAAGAAATATCATATACCATATATATAAACTTACAAATCAATATGCTTTTTAATTTATTTCTTTGATTTAGTCCACGTAGAGCATAGAAGGACAACCACATTTGAGCAAGACAAATAATGATTAGTTGTTAATAAGACCTGCAAAATTTTGTTAAAAATTAGTGAAAATACTTCACTTTATTTTAAATAAAATTCACCTAAATTTTAAACTTACAAATGATAATATGGTTCTAAGTAATATTGTTTCTCTATCGTCCACCTATTTTGAATGTATGCTTGGATCTTGATAGGCTTATTCCTAATTTTTTGGATATATAGAGGATAAATGAAGGCATAATGTGATCACTCATTCTTTGCTTGCACATGCGATAGAGGTATCTAAGTAATTTCAATAAATATAAGTTTGATAGTAAAAGTGATATAGGTTTAGAAATATACTTACATCATCTAGAGTTATATCATAGATATGCATATCAAGTCATTACCCACAAGGAGATGTGTAATATCCTTCTTAGTGATATAGAAAGGGATCGAAGTTGGCTTGCCTATGACATCTGGTTCCAAAATTAGTTGCAAAGGATGGTTTCCTAGCTATAAGGCAAGTGTCAAGACATGGACAATCAGATCAAGTTTAGGTTCCTTTGGCTTGGGAAGAACATCCACTTTAGCAGCAATCTCAGGTTCCTAAACAATATATCATAAATATTAGTAACCATGATATTTAAATCAAGTAGTAACATAGATTGAAAAGTTAATATCTTATCTTTAATCCACTGCAGAAGTCTTTTGGGCCATACAATGAAATGATTTGGGGCTTGTGACATTGTTTGAACCTCCTTAGTAAGCATAGAGGTAGGAGCATTTACATCTATAACTTGTTCAACCATGAACATCACTTTATCATCATCAATTTGGACGTGGTATATTATTGAACCTAAGTGGTATACTTTTCCAACAATAACTACATGAAAAGGATCCTCTACATATAATTCATGGTCATCTAGATTTGTAGAAGCTACTTATCATTTGGTGGGTTTGAACCCCCCATTATATTACTTCCCTTTGTTCTGACACCCTTAGGAGAAGGATTCGATTGGACCTATGTATTTGCTTGCTAGTTCCATAGATGCCAACTCCTATCTAAACTCCTCTCTAGGCTTTTTCCTAATTTTCTCTTAATTTCATTAATCTTCGATCTCATCTCCTCTCTAACGACATCCAACTCCTCTCCAGAGACAGTTTCTTCCCCATACACTAGCTTAACTAAAGGTGAATTAAAATAGGTTTGTATCTCCATACCTTATCCAACAACACGAACATGGATAGATGCTCCAGTTGTCTAATAGTAATAGTAAGGATATCATCTCGTCCCCTACGAACAAAGGCTCCCTAAGAGATTTGTTCAACTAGAGAATCCTACAAAAATATATGAATTTAGCAAGTTAACAATGTCTTATTTGATATTATAAATAGAAAAATAATTTTTTGACTTAATTACTTGCGGTTTTCTCAGCTACAAGTCGTCATAGGTCCAAGGTATACTCTCTAGAAGGTCACTGGCGTGCTCTCTTCCATTTCTCATGATGACTGGATGGAAATGAAGGAGAAACCACACTAGATAAGTTTGGCTCAGAGGATGCTTGTCATTTTTTTTTTTTGCTTTTTGCTACAAGTGAGTAAATAAAAATCATGCTTATTAAATAAATAGTTAAAAGTGTTTAGTGTACCATGATAGTTTTCCAAAGTTACTCCTTAGTATGGGGCTCTACATCATCCCAATCCTTCTTTTAGATACTGTTTTTATTACATCCAAGTAAGGCAACGTAACTCTTGAATTTTGTCTTGTTTGGCCCCAAAGGATTCCCAGTTCTCTAATCAAATTCTATTGAAATTCTTTGATTACCATTTTGACTAAGGGTTAACTCCTTTAACCGTGTAGTTCGTCTTTCCTTCTTTTACCGAGATTGCCTATCAGATCTGCTTTGCGAAGAGGATTCCCAAATGGATCAATCATATGCTAGTTTAAACATATAAAAATTATAAGTTAAGAACTTCAATCAATAAAAATTAAGTAACAATAGATGAATATTATAAATATAAATAAAATATTAAAATTTAGCAATAAAAAATCATAAAATAAATTACTAAAACATGTAGCATTCATGTAAATATATTAGGTGATTGTTTTTCACTTTAAAGGATCTTTCATTAATGAAATGGTTTCAAAACACCAATTACTTGTAGAAAACTACATAACCTCACAATTTATAACTATAGTCAAACATGACAAGTCTAGTTTAATGTCTCTAAGTTTTCTATGGCCAAACATTGTCCAAATTCAACACAAAAATGATGAAGAAATTTACAATTGGATTTATCTTGCTTTTAATAGTACAAACTATAAAAGTAGGTTATAGTTATCTTGATTCTATGCAGTTTGTAGAAAATCACATAACCTCAAAATTTATAGCTAAGGTTAAAACATGAAAAGTCCAGTTTAGTGTCTTTAAGTTTCCTATGGTCAAACATCGCCAAATTCAACACAAAAATGATGAAAAAACTTACTATTGGGTTTATCTTGCTTTTGGTAATACTAACTCTAGGAATAAATTATAACTATCTTGATTCTATGCAATTTGTAAAAAATTACATAACCTCACAATTTATAACAATGATCAAACATGGAAAGTCTAGTTTAGTGTTTTTAACTTTTCTATGACCAAACGTTGACCAAATTCAGCACAAAAATATAAAGAAACTTACAATTAAGTTTATCTTACTTTTGGTAGTACAAACTGTAGGAATAAGTTATAACTACTTGTCAATCCCAAAAAAATTGAAAATCAAGCAATCTACGCTATACAAAATAAACCACTAATAACAATAATTAGCAAATTAAACTATTATTAGAATGATTACGTCACCAAAACACATACAAAAAGAAAAGCTACACTACACATTAATAACTATACAAAATTTAACCATAAAAAATACCTCAAAACAAGCAATGTTAACACAAATGCTATGGATGATGATGCACCGAACAATGAACCCGAAGTGGTGGAGACAAGACATGGGAGACCATCGCGAACACTTAACAAGGCATAAGTGATAATGAGAGTGGCGACCTTGGTGAACTCAAGAGTAAGAAGGATGAAAACGAATATGACCTTAACAATGCGACCAACAATAACAATAAACTCAAAAACAACAATGGTGAAGAAACGTTTCTCCCTAAAACACAGCGACACAAATGTGACAAGATTTAAGGAACAAACATGAGTTCAGAAACCACATTTTGGAGGGATTTTCCTTGGAAAAATAAAAAGACAACCAGGAACAATGATGATGTAAGAGAAAAGTAATGATGCGAGAACCAGAATGGCATGGGAAAGACAAATAGCCTAAATTAAAAATAAGAATTTCTATATCAATTCTAAAGGTAATCAATGTAGAAATATCTTTTTATATTGGTTGAAGATTAGAACCGATGTAGAATGTTTACTTTTTACATTGGTTAAAAAATCAACTATTATAAAATGTGTATTCTACCTCAATTATTATCCAATCAATATAAAATACCTATCCACATTGATTATCCTTAAAACGAATGTAGTATGTAATAGATTTATTTACAAAAATATTATCATATTTTTTTTACATCAATTTTTGAATAATCAATATAAAGTTTTATTATTAAAAATTATTTTTTACTATTATATAAACATTGAAATATAGAAGAGAATCTAATAATTCTAATATTTTGCTTCCATTATAAATTGAAGACTTGCCTATTTGTATGTATATCAATTAATATTTTTTAACTTATGATGGTGGTATGTGACTTAAGTGTATAATAAAGGATATGTAAATGTTATTTTTATAACTTTTTTGTCCTTGTATAGAATAGTCGCGAGTTTTTAGTTTTTAAATTAATTTTGAAAATAATTTTTTTTTACTAAAAATAGTTTTGAAATGATTTTTAATATATTTTTAAAATAGTTTTAACTCAAATTTTAAAATAAAAAAATTTATTAAATGTTATTTTTAATTTTAAAATATTTTTATTCTTAACTATCCAATCCTATCACCGTCAAACTATCACCCAATAATAATAATAATATATTTTATTATTTTAAAAAAACTTAATTTTTTATTTATCTTATTTTTATATAATAAAAAATAATATTATTTAACATATAAATTATATTAAATTTATAATATTATAATATAATTTTACATTATATAATTATTTATAATATATATAATATTATAATATATATTATTTTATATAAAATACATACTGAATAATATAAAATTATTATAATAATATATACAAGTATTTATTTTAAATATTGACAATATATTAAATAAAATTTTATATAATTATATAATATTTTTTATATTATAACTAATATACTACTATTATTATTTTATAAATATTATTTTTATTTTTATCACTACCAGTATTATCATCATCACCATAATAAAAATAATAAATTTTATTTTTAAAATTTTTATTTTTATTATTCTAAAAGAATTTAATGATTTATTAATTATTTATCTATTTTTGATAAATTCACAAATAAATCATCCTATTTAATATATAAAAATTATATTTAATTTATAGTATTTATAATATAATTTTATGTTATATAAATTTTTATAATATAATATATATTATTTTATGTAAAATAAATATAGAATAATATAAAAAATTATAATAATGATATATAAAATTATTTATTTCATAATTATCATTTTTACCGTTTATCACAATAATAATAATGGTTTATTTTTTATTTTAAAATTTATTTATTTATTTAATTTTTATATATTATAAAATAAATAATATTAATTTATATATAAATTATATTAAATTTATAATATTATAATATTATTTTTTATAAAAAATAAATATTAAATAATATGTAAAATATAAATTTTTATAATTATATAATATTATTTATATTATAATCATTACATTATTATTATTATTTTAAAATACTATTTTTATTCGTATCTGTTATAACTATTATCATTATTGTTATAATTATTACTATAATAATAATAATAATATTTTTTATTATATTATTTTCAAAATTTATAAATTTATATTATTTTAATATAATTTATTTTTTAATTAATATTTTTATATATCTATTTCTTTACGAATTCGTAATAAAATATTATAATAGAATAATTTAATTTATTTTTACAACAATTTTTAAAATTAAAAACTAAAAATAAAAATTAGTTTTATTTTAAAAAATTTTAAAATTAAAAATTAAAAACCAACCCTACCTTTAATTAATTATATCAGTTTTCTAAGAAAGACTTATTTATTTCATTATTATTTCTAAAATAATAATATTTTTTCACACGTTATGCGAGAATAATTTAACCAATTGAATTAAGTATTTAACAGTACAGTTGACTTAATTGATATATAGCTCAAATGATACTGGTAGAGCAGGGTATCAATGTGTTTGACTCAAATCGGACAACTTCCTTTTCTATATATGTGCACACAATGAAAAACTTTATATACAATGTAACTTTTATATACCATTCAATTTGATTTAAAAAGTGTAAGAAAAATATTAAGTTGACATTAAATATTTATCCTATAAAACTAATTCTACCAATCCATGTTTAACTCCAATTTATTTTTGAACTCTCAAACGTAATCTTCATGATCTTTACATGTATTAAGAGCATAAGGTTAGCTTTTCTTTTATATTAATCGGGATCCTCTCTTGCTATTTTTTTTTTAACCTCTTTATAGTAAAAAAGAAAAGAGAAAGAGACTAATTACAATCCATTTTTTCTAATTTAATTTTTTGTTAACATTATATATATTGTTAATAATAACCAATAAATACAGAAATATAATGGTTAAATTTTGCTGAATATAGGCTAGAAGGGTTCTACTATGGTTATAGAATGATAAATGTTCATTTTCCTCACTTTCATAGAATAGGTCACTTCATTTGATACATATATATAGAAGATTATATTCTTCGAAAATATTTTTTACAGCAGGAATAAAAATAATAAATTTAAATTTTATAATTATATAAAAATAGTTAAAATTAAAAATTAGTTAATGACCATAATTACTTTAAAATATTATATATTTTATTTTAATTATGATTATTTAAATAAAATTAAATAAACTATATTGATTATTCTTATTTTTAAGATAATAAAATATTTTTACATATTACTTTATAGATAGATAGAAACCGAAAGTGAGGAGGGGAGAGGGAATGAAAAAAAAAAAAAAAAACAAATACAAAGAACATTATAAATAGGAGCTCTAATTATATTAAGAAAAAAGAAAGGGGAAGAAGGAAAAGGGATGAATGGAATTGTATGTGTACTTAGTTACCGAGGGAGATGGAGAGGCAGATTACATGCTCTTACCCATTCGTGTCGTCAGAATCAATTTAACATGGTTGTGGACCACTCTAGCTAGCTGCAGAATCCTGCAACAGATATAAAAACAGCCAACAAAGAAATAAAGAACCGACACCAACTAGTAGTACAATACATGGTCCTAGAAAGAGAGAAAGTGAGAGACTTTACCAAAGAAGTTGGGGTCATTTCTTAGTCATTCTAAAGTTAGAATTCATTAACTCGGTGGTGTCTGATGGATCCACGTACATGATATCAGAGAACCGTGATATGGAATTGACGTGTGCAGAGAGAAACCAAGTACTGTTTCGATAGTGGTAGATCTATATTACTGTATACAAAAACATCATTGCCACATACTTGTAAGTTGGAAAGCGAGGATCCAATGAGACCTGAATACCATAGCGTTACTGTTAAGATGTAATGTGTATGATTAATAAATGTCAACAGAAATCATATTATTATAATTACATATAATTTATAAAGTTTATGTAATATCTTAATTATGTTGATCTAAAATTAAACTATATTAATTATATAAGGATTAAAAGCATCTACAAAAGTTATTATTATTAGTATAATGTTAAAAGATTGTGAATTAGATTAGTTTTATATAAAATTTTAAATTTAAATTTTATTATTTTTTATATTGTATAAAAAAACATCTACGAAATTTTTAAAAAATATTTTGTAATTAAGCTATTTTAAAAAATAATGATAATTATATAACAAATTTATACACATGGGAGAAAGACAACAAAGAAATATAATATATGATTAATGATTAATAATAGTTGCTTATATGCTGTATACGTATTTTAAATTTAAATAAAATTTATAAATAAAATAAATTAACATAATAGTAAATATTTTTATTGATAATAACAAATATTCTATTATATTAAATAAAATAAATTAAAAATATAAAACTTTAAATTTTAAAATTATAATAATAAATTAACCAAATCAAAATATATGATGATTTTTCTTGATGTGATATAGAAAATATAAAAATTAAAAATTAAATTTCAATTAAGATTAAAATAATATTCAAATTTAATTTATATAAAAGATAAATATCTTTAATTTGAAATAGTATGTTAAAATTTAAAATTCATATTAAATTAAAATTAAAATACATATTTCTAAAGAATAAATATTATATAAGAAAATAAAATTAAATATTTAATACCGAAGGTATCATGTGGATTAATAAACTTTCAAATATACTAACAAAGTTTTTAAACACATTTTTGTTTAAGAATTAAATTTTATATTTATAATATAAAATAGATATAAAGATGATAAGGAGATAAGACAAAAAAAAAAGGATGATTTGATAAGTGTTTTCATCACTCTAACTTTATTTTATGTTCAAATTTGTTGTCATACATTTTTTTATTTAAATTAGTCTGCAACCTTTGCTTCTAAAATACATTAGTACTTCCATTATATTAAAATTAAGTTTAACCATAATACGATTTTTTCTTCAATAATGATTAAAATTCATTAATTTTTTTCTTTATTTGATTTCCGCTAATATATCAATATTTTGTGTATTTTATTAATTAAAATATAAATATTAAGAATTATTCTCATCAAATTTTGATTTGAGTATCTATTTTTTAATGATTATTAAAATTAATTGAAAGATTCATTTAAATACTAAATAATGATCAATATATCAAATTTTTGTATAATTTTATTATTTAAAATAAGAGACCAAATTAAATTTTTTTTATGATCCATTTGACGTTAAATATAAAATTTTATATTATAAAAATAATTGATAAATTTTATTTGAGGTTTCTTCTTGGCACGAATATGCCGCTTAATAGTGCTTCATGACTTCTGAATAGAAAATTAAACAACTTAGTATAACCAATATAAAAGAACCAGTTTCCTACAAAAATTTTGACGAAATTTAACTTTTAATAATGAACTGGTTAACTATAAATATAAAACTAAAGTTAACTATTTAATAACGAAACGATTAACTATAAAGGTAAAAAAAAACTAAAGGTTAGAGAACTAATTTTAATTAAAAATAAATCTAATATCAAAATAAAATTAAAAAAATATTAAGTTATCCAATAAAGGTATTTTTCAAGTGATTTGAACTTTTTTTATAAGAAAAAAATTGGGTCAAGGTGTGGGTGATAGGAACAATCTTATTGGTAAAAAAAAAAGATTATATCTAAACAATATATTTTTAACTTTTATAAATATATAAAAATTAGTTTTTTAAAAATTGGTAATTTTAAAATTTAAAGTAATATATATATATATATATATATATATATATATATATATATATAGGCATTTTATGTTTTTCAACATATCAAAATCATCATCAATGCGGTATAGTTTTTTTTTCTTGCATTTGATATGATATATTTAAATTCATATTATATGGATATAAAATGATAGTAAAAGTTATTTTTTAATTTTAATATTTATTTGTTCAAAATTAATAATTTTATTTTGGAAAATGGAAATAACATTTAATCATATTTTTAAAAATTAAAAATATATTTATGTCTAATTATATATTTTTGTAAAAATATATGAAACATGTTATATTGTAATAATATGAACTATAAAAATAATATTTAGATACATATCTCTCATATGTAAGGACTTCTTTTACTTCTTGTTTGACATCTTAAATGTGATCGCAAATCTCCTTTAATACTAAAGGAGTTTATTTATGAGAGAAATAAATAAATAAATATTTATAATTTTGTATATATATAGAAGAGAAAAACAATAGAAAAAAAGATAGTGGCAAGAGAAGAATACGGAAAATCAAGAAAATTAAAAAGAAAAAAAAATTCCCTTCAAATGCGAGGACGTTGACGGTACTCGGACTTTAGCTATTCCCATCAATGAATTGTAATAATGAGCTTTAATTGATACTCTAATTGAACCTTTTCTCTATCATTATTTTTTCTATTTAGTATTATAACTGGGGAATGTTAAAATTGTTGTATAAAATGTCTAAGGTAAAATTGGATCAGCTTAATCTAGTTGTGATTGACATTAAACTTTCAAATTAGTTAATTGTGATTAATTTTATGTTTTTATATAATTTGTTTTATCTTTTTAGTTTATGCTCTTTTTTATTTTTTAATCTTTAAAACTCATAGTTATATGATACAATTTTGTAAATATTAAGATAATTTTTATGAAATAAATATAAGAATTTAAATAAATATTATTTGATATTTTATATTATATAATTATTTTTTAAATAGTATCATTTATAATTAAAAAATAAAAAATAAAATCAATACATAGAAAAAATTATTAACTTAAAAAATAGATAAAACTAATAGATAAAAGAAGTTATTAACTCCGAAAAAATAGTTAATCAGTATATAAAAATAAAGCTAATAGATAGGGATAAACTATAAATAAATAAATAAATAAGTTATTAGCCTAATTTCCTTGACTACTCATCATATATCATGTCATGTGTATTATGGGTTGGGTATGGGTATCCTAATGCTATGATTAGTGATCCTATCATTTTTTTCCATTAAAATGGTGTCTTTTTCTCAAGGTGTAAGTTGGGGTAATGATGTTGCAGAACCTTGAAGGGTTCCCATGTTGCATCATTTTCTGAGAAGACACTTCATTTGACCAATGCTTCTTGAGTATGACTTCTTGATTCACAATCCACCGATAGTATAGAATGTTTTTAGAATCAATGATCAGTTTGTCGTCATCATCATATGGTGGTAAGGTGGTGTATGATATGCGCTGATTTTTGAACTTCTATTAGAGCAGAGATACATGAACTACTGGATGAAATTTTACAGAGTCGAAAAGATGCAATCGATATGCAACTCGACCAATCCTCTACGTCACTTGGAAGCGTCCAAAATATTTTCTTGAAATCTTCTAATGTGCTTGCCTTGTAACTAACTTCTGCTAATAATGTTGGAGTTTAAGATAGACCTAAGCTTCTTCTCAAAATTCATCTTCTTATTGATGTTTATCTACAAGTTGTTACATTTTATTTCAAGCTGCTTGACAAGGTTTTTTTGAGATCGTAGAAATTAATTGACTTTGTAAGCTAACATGGATCCTACATCGTAGTGGATCAAAGAAGAATGAGGTTTACCATAAACTACTTCAAAATGGGTCATGATAATGGAGTTGGTGGTAAGTTCTGTTATATGAAAATTCTGCCCAAACCAAATATTGTTCCCGTCTTTGAAGTTATAAGAAGACAAAATATCTTAAATATTTTTCAAAACATCGATTGACAATTTCAATTTGCCCATCAACCTTAAGATGATAAACTGAACTGGTTCTCAACATAGTCTTCTGCAATTTAAATAATTCCTTCCAAAAATGGCTTAGAAATATTCGATCTCGATCAATTACAATGGATTAAGGGACACCATGTAACTTCACCACCCCCTTATAAAAATGTTTGCAACATCCTTTACTCGGAATAGATGAGTTAGAGTACGAACATATTTACTCAGCCTATCGACCACCATGAGGATGGAGTCTTTGCCATAGGACTTGGTCAATCTTTCAATAAAATCCATGGAGACATCGCGATATGAACTGATAAGGTGTGATCCAATCTTCACAACGTAGGTTAAATAATTACAACATAGTAGAAAAAGATAAAATAAGTGATTTAATGACCTGACACAAACAAATAGTCAACTAACGTTATAAGAAACTTGACGTGCTATTTAAATCTCTTGCCCAACCACAAACATGAGATAACCAACCAACACAACAGTGCACTTAGGTTGAATCATGAACTGGAAACTTTTATGAATTTGAATCACCAATCTTATAAGGAAAATTGACAAGAAAAAGTTTCACAAGAGGAACGAGAAGATATGATTCTCATGATAGAGAAAAAAAGTTTTATTTAGGTTAATATAACTCTTATATCTAATATGTATTCCATTGTTCATAAAAGAGCTTTATACTTATACATTTACTGATATAAGGACACTATAAATAAATCCTAATAGAATTTCCCAATCTTTGAAATGAGGAAATTATGATCGATTCTAGTAGAATCTATCTATAATATGATTCAAATCTTCAACATAATATTAATTAAATCTTAAAAAATCTTAGTCAAATAATTTAAACAAATTCTAACAAATTATAAACTAAATTAATTAAAAATTAATACAAATTATAATAGAATAAATAACATATCTTCCTAAATCTTGTAGTCTTTTATGGAGATCTTCTTAGATTTATGTACATAAAAATCATGATCTTATTTGCCTCTTTTTCTTGAAATATGCATTTACATTAATTCCAATTATCTTGTTTAATCTTTCTCTTTTCAATGAATCTTTTCTTTGAGTTACATCCTTCTGTATGTAGGCTTCATCATGTAAGATGGTATCCAAGTTTATATCATTTTCCTCTTCTTGAAACAAAGTCATCCTCAACTCTTCATTTTCTTCTTTCTTAAGGACAAGTAATATTTGAACTGTATAAGGAATAAAACTTTCTCTCACAGATTCTTTATTTGTCAAATCTTGTACTTATCTTTTAATTTCTTTAGTATCTTCTGGTTTGGTATGATATATTGGATGATTTGGTAATGATGCCCTTGATATGAAATCAATTTAATGTTTTATCCTTCTGGGTGAAGATAAACATAGTTGTACCACCTTAGACAAGATATCTTCATAGTTCTTCTAATTATTTATCTTCTCAGCATCTTTATTTTATCCTTTTTCTTTAATTTCTTTTATAACCACACTCACTTGTAATATTTTTTATATTTATCCTTCTGCTCCACATTATCTATAAGATCTTGAAAACATGAAACTTACATTTTTGAATCAACTAGATTATTTTCAGCTCTGTTTTAAGGAAGATACTCGTAATTTAGCTTACTTTTTATGATTGTAATCAAATTTATCATTCTTATTACCGATTCAAATAGGAGTGAACTTACAAATTAATATTTAAACCCAATTCTCATAGCATGATACTTGTATTCTCATTATATTGCTTGATACAATTGATGTACTTGCTAATGAATCCATGTCAATTATTAGTAATCTAAATAACATATTGATAATGTTAAAATGGTTATAGTTATAATTAAATCTTTCAATCATTTTTCATGTTCAAAATTATGGTTGTTCAACCTTCTATGAAAGCATATATGATTATCCTAATTTTTGAAACATTAAAATTAATATAATAATTTTTTTAATTCTAAATAAAAGATTAAAAGATATTGTGTTTATGTATTTCTTTGAGGATATTGAAAAATTATGTGAATCAAAACCAATAAAATAAATAAATTTATGTATTAAAAAAAGATAAAAAAAATGTAAAGCATTGATTATTCTTTATTTTAAATTATACTAATTTTTAAGATTAAGATTATCAATCATATTTAACCATCTTCCAAAAAATTAATTTTTATTTAATTTTTTTATTAAATAAAACATGTATATATAATATGAAATGATATAAACTTTTATTATATATATATATATATATATATATATATATATATATATATCATGTTATCATTTTACTATATAAACACTTCTTTGTTATATTAATTAATAATATATTTTTATAATTATTATAATATAACCCTTATAATGATATGTCCACTGTCATAAAATATTAAGTAGATTTGATAGTAAGATCTTAATAACTTTGTTAATAACTTTTTCTTAAAACATTCTTAATTGAATATTATAATAAATAAAACTTTAATAACAAACAAAGGTTTGTATACAGTTATATTGATGATCAAGTCTCATTGGAATGGATATGTGATAGCATATTTATCATATGAATTCATATTAAGGATTAATGGTGTATTAGACTAAATTTTTATGAGAATGCTATATAAATTGTTATGTACATATCATAAGTGATACTTATAACTATAACAATGTAATGATTCTTTGATTTTGATGTCATTACGATTTTCAATATAAGGAATTATATGTTTTTATATTTGTTGTAGGTAAGTATATTCATCTATATAGAAAAGGGCTATTTTAGACTCTCAATATTAATCCTATAGAGATTATGCCAACAATGTATGTATGAAAGTTAAAATCTAATTTTTGAGTTTATCAAAAGAGGGTTTATTTTTTTTTTTGTAAAAAAAGTAAAAATAAAGGGACAAAAATAAGATTTCTATTATATGATAAAAAAAATAATATGGTGCAAGTTATAGAAAATTTATAAGACTTTGGATTCCCTTATGATTATACTTGATTTTACCTACAGTTTTCTTCTTTATTCAATTGCTAACCACCTATGCTAATTCTACCATTCCTCCTTGATCTGACAGTAGTAATAATCTTCCTTCTACTTACTATCCTCATTAACCCTAAAAGAAATATAAATAAAAGAGACAAAACGTTTAAGAGAGTGTTAACTATGTATCAAGAAATTAGGAATGGTATAATCTCCTAACCCTTCCAACTAACGAATAGATTAATAGAATTAGTTAGTTCCCATTAATGGATTAAGCATAATAGAATAATACACATCACAAAGTTTTCCAAAACTCCATAAAGGAAAAATTAGTTATTCATAGATGAAAACAGCTCATAAGCATCCATAACAAAAACAATAAGAAATACAAAATAGGTGTTTCCAACAAAGCTGGCAACTGCTCTGAAATTGTTCCACACAAGGAATACTTTCATCAAGATCCTACAAGCAGATGCTAGCAGAGGAATCTAGAATGGATAGGATATAAATGATAGATGGAAGAAAGGTATGACTGTGCCTAGAGAGAGATGTATGTATCTCGGGGTGTGAGAGGTGTTGCCCCTAATCTGGACTTGTGTTTTGAAATGGTGTGGCAGAACCTCCATTTTATACGCACAGATTAGAGTTTCCTAGTGTTGTGGACCGAGCTTGACCTAGCTTCCTTGTTGCTATCGCGACCATTCTAGATCTTCTGTAGTACTGTAGAGCTGACAAGGACACCCTCCTGCATCATTAGAACTAGTGTGGTATGTTTGTTGGCACGACCAATGTTGGCACGGTCGTGTAGGCTCACACTAGCACAATCATGCTCAGGTCAGCACAGTTGTGCTGGTCCCTTGAGGGGGTAATTTTCTTCTTTTCTACATCCTTACCTTTTTGTGCTTTATTTTTTTTCCCTTTTTTTAGTCCAAATCTACCTATTTTCAGATTTTTTGCTTGCTTGAACATTCTTGTAAAATTAAGGAAAATTGGGATAAATTATAATTGAATTGTGCTAAATCATGTAGTAATTATGCTTCAAATCTTGCAGGTAAAATAGTAGAATGACAATTTATTAGTATTAAATGTCACACCTAACCTGATGGCTTTTAATGTGGATGCTAAGTATGTTATGAATTATGCAAAGGGATGAGAGTTTTTAGAATGGATTTTTCCTTTCTAACTTGCAAAAGTTGTATCCCGTGATGTGAATATGAGCACCATGTTAAGAGAAAGAGATCATGTAAAAGATTCTCCACAAGGAATGAGAGGTCCTAAGACGAGAGATAGAACCAAACGTATGGAACAAGTATTTCAAGATCTCATCAAGAAAGTTAAAGAAAATGACTACGTGGATCCAAACTCAATTCCAACATGGGTTAATTTATGTAGTCATATTTACCTACAAATTATTTCTTTAAAATTAGTTGCAAGTCAAATTGCAATCTAATTAGAATTTCTTATTTGTTATCTTTTTACTAGATTATAAATCAAATTGCAATCCAATTAGGATTTCACATTTGTTATCTTTTTACTAGATTGCAATTGTAATATAATTAGGATTTCTTATTTGTTATCTTTTTACTATATTAGGTTATCTATATAATAGAAGTTAGGAATTCAGTGTAAAGATAGATTTTGATGAATAATAGTAGTTCTCTTTGAGAGTTTTCATCTCTGTGTGAGTTGATTCCCTTAGTTCTTGGACAAAGAACTATTCTTGATAACGTTGGTTATTCTGGTAGGTCACGGTAAAGGTCACGTTCCTCTAGATAACTTGATGCTCTCCGGTAGGTTGCGATTTATGTTGAGTTCCTTTATCTTATCTTATCCTAATTCTCAAGACATTTCACTATCATTTTCGCATTCCAATTTATTTACGTAGGATAAATCATATCACTTGGGCTCATTGATTAACTAAGAGTATTAAAGTGTATTTCCATACTTAAATATATAAGTCTACTAAAAAAACCAAGATTAGGATATATATAAGAATTAGACTTCCCATGCCATATGTTTCATCTAAATACCTAGATAAAGAAACTAGAATATGAAATAACATTCCTTACAAAGATCGTATGTCAACTGACATTGACATTCTTATTATTTGGATAATATTGATTTTTCTAGATTATTGTTGTCATTAATAATATTAAATAGGAATTTAATATTATTGCAATCATAATAGGAATCCATAAGATCATAAAAAGAATAGGATGGTTTTCATTAGATTTTTAACGAGATTAAAAATTTTTATGATGTGAAATAAAATTTAGTAAAATTAAATGGTTTAACCTATTAATTTGGCCTATCATCTAACCAAATATCATTAATCCTATTGCTACTTTCAAATGTTAGTCGCATTATATTAGAGATAATTTCAAGAATTTGTGATTAGAAAAAATAAAAAAAATAAATAAGTTTAAAAACAAAATTCTCTAGAACATCCTAAGGAGATAATGAGATCCTTTGGCTATTACTGAGACCATAAAAGGAGTACAAGCAGAATAATAATAAAAGATCTCTTAAATTTGGAAGTTTAAGATTTATAGTAAAGATTCAATTGTTTGAACATCATTAATATATCTTTCATAATACAATTTATGATTATAGTATGGATTTTAAAAGGTTTTTATTGCTCATAAAATTTTAAAATTATTTATTTATTTTTGCATTCAATGTCTCAAAACGTAATAGATTATGAGTTATAAAATAAATCTTATGTGTGAAAGTTGAAAATTATAAAATTATACAGTTATTATAGATTAAGGTTGTGATTATAGATTAAATGGAGATCAGAAAACATGTCTTTTTTAGTTGAATGGTTCTTTAATCCTTAGTCAGGTGCTAAATTTGTAAATAGAAAAATAATCACTACTAAAAACTTAAAAAGTTCTATTTATAAAATTCCAATGTTAATGGTTATAGCATTAAGGTATTTAATCTTTGATAAACGGTAGGTCCATATATTAGTAGTATAGTCCAAACACATGATTTAATTTTATCTTATTTAACATATTTTCAAGATCCAAAGCAAAGTTTATTTAATTCTATAGTTAAGTTGAAAAGCTAAGTGCTACAAGAAATATGATCTAAAGTCCAAGTGGAGCTTTAAAATTAGTCTCAATAATATATAATAATTTATCCAAACTCCATAAGAAAACCTAGATGTAAGAAATAGAAAATTGGATATTTCATTTACTATATTAAAAAAAATGCAACAAATGTTGTGATTATCAATCAAAATTCGTCAGTGCGTTGTTTTTCGTTTAATTTGTATGAAATTTTTTTTTTTAAGAAAAGATGTTACCTTTTTATTGGAATAGATTTAATTAAAAATTTATTATACAAATATCTTTGAGCAATGTCATTATAATCTTGTAACAATTCATATATCAATTTCATAAATTAATATCTTACTTTATCAAGTATTTATTTATAAGACTTTGCATATTTTTTTCAAAGACCACATTAATATGGTTGAGAAATTTTCTTTAATATCTAGTATTTTTATATTCAAAAAAATATCTTCTCCATCTTAAATTTCATATCTATAAAGTAGATTATTTGTTTGTTCTCCAATCTTAAAAAAAATTATTCTTTTTTTTTATAAAGCTAAGAGTAATTTTTTATATACAACTTACATCTCTTCATTCTTTTACCACTTCCTTGACTCCTTTACTCTTAATCTTATCCAACTAAGTTTTATCAAGCATAAAAGTTCTATTAAAAAAATTTCTCTCTTATTCACCATGCTTATTATAATAAATCATGCACAAAATAAGATAACAGAACAATAAGGACTTATACACATGAAAAATATATGTTTTGAAATGTTAAAAACATAAAAAAAAATTAAGAACTATTTAATTATGGAACAAGGCATATGAAAAATATATGTTTTGAAATATTAAAAAAATAAAAAAAATTAAGAATTATTTAATTATGAAACAAGGCAATAGTACCTGTAGGTATCCTCACAATTCCTATTAAAAAATTTTATTTGTCATTAAGATAATAAAGTCATGAATAAAATATGACTATTTAGATTAGAGTTTAGAATAAGTATCTTATGCTTTACTTATAAATAACATCCAAGGTGACTCACCTTTATTATTATGGACAGACTATTTTTAATGAGCTTAGTCCAATAAGATAATATTTCAATCATAGTAAAATATAATATTTGTTTTAATAGATTTATTTTAAGTGTGTGACTTATAGATATTTATTATATTTATTTATAATATTAAATATAAATATTTAATATTTAATAACATAAATAATAAATGATATTTATTATTACATTACTATAATCAAAATATTAATAATTCTATCAATTTGACATAATTTATTATATGATAATAATTTATATAATTAATCTCTTTGTTGAGATATTTAATTGAACACAAAGCATACTATGTTATTCTTTTACAGTCTAATTTATGTTTCTTAATATATGAATAGACTTTTTATGAATAAATATCTCATACTAATTCTTTTTAAATATGGTCATGCTTTTTTAAAGTATGACTCTTTTAATTAATAAATATCTCATACTAATTCTTTTTAAATATGGTCATGCTTTTTAAAGTATGACTCTTTTAATTAACTTATAGATTATTCTTATTATATAAAATGATTAAATTTTATATATATCATTCACATTGTTTTATATGATTATTTTTAAATTCAATTATTGTAATTATGACTACTTTGTTATAGGTGACATTTGATGATACTAAAATATAAAACCATCATATAAAATCTTAGTAATTTTTTTTTTCAATTTTAAAGTAATCTATTACATTTTTTTTCTTTCATCATTTCCACCTCATAAAAAATATTGGGTCCTAATGATACATCTAAAAACATACTTGGTATTTCAAAAATACAAAAAAAAAAATTGAAGAGATAAAGATGATAATATAAAGTTTTTCAACAATTGAACGAGGTACCATTTCACTTTCTATAGTGACAATATACCAAAAACCTTGTCAATAATGAGATTTCAAACACAAGATTTTCTAGGATTAGCATTTCCAAATATATGAAAGGATATATTTCAACTTTACGATTAAGGTATGTAGCAAAAGAAAACATTTAAGAAGATGTTCTCATTTCTTAAAGATGTATATTCAATTAAAAAGATATTTTTGAATTATAAATATTAAACAGATACATTATTACTTCGAACTTCTATAGATGAAAACTTATTTTTCTAAATAGAATTTATTATTAATCTCCCCAAAACATTAATAGTATAAAAATGGAAATGATTCTCTTGTATACACAAAATATCCATAGCCTATTATATTTGGCTAAATATCCTTCACTAATCGATTAATAATTTTGTAATTAATTATAAAATTTATTATTATAGAAAAATATGATTAATGGTATAGAAAATATAGTTAACTGTTCAAAATAAGTACTAAAAAAATGTAATCATTAATCATAAATAATAGTAAGCCTTTAAACATTGAATCAATTTTTTAAAAAAATATATCTTAAAAATTAAACTAATCTCATCATTCCTTTTTTTTTAATAAGTTGCTTTATTTTTAATAAGTATAATCAAATACATTTCCTTTTTCTATAAAATTTTATTAATTTTCATGTATGATAGAATCCGTAACTTTCTTTATTCATCTAGCTAATAGCATAAGAACTATCTTGTTTAACCACCTACCTAACCAAAGATATAAAGATATAATTGTCCAACCTTTGTTAGTTATTCATTTTGGATGAGAGTAATGAATGAAGAATTTATTCCTTTTGAAAAGCTATCATTATGTAATTTCATCATATGCCAATTTTTTTAAAAAAATAAAATAAACACATTTGGTCTTAGAAATTAAATATCCTTCACAATTCCATATTTTCTTTTTAGTATCAAATTTTGAAAAGCATTTTACTTTCCTTCTTATTTTAACAATTGAATTTAATTTCATCTACAACTAGTCTATTGTAATCTTGCTTGCAAAATTTTTTTAAAAAAATATATTTAAACTATTTTTTAACTTACCTTGCATCCAATACCTATTTTTTTAGTAATTTTACCTAATTTCCTTTAATTCTTTTCACAAATAGTAACGCAAGTAGAGAATCTAACATAGGATACAAATTGGACTAAAAAATAGATGAAAGATAAAAAATAAAAAAAATAAAGAGACGGAGGCATGACAAAATACAAGTTTAATCCTAAAAGAAGTCAGCACACCCATGATAAAAGTTTGCATGCCTATGCAGTATTCTTAGATATTTTGACATGTACATGCAAACTTGAGTATGACTATATCAAATGTAAGCACAATAGTGCAAAGTTAAACATAGTCATGCTAAAGTCACAACTTAGAGAATGAATCCTAACGAGACCCAATTGGTAAAAAGCCTAGAAAGGTTATAAAAGGAAGGAAAATGACTTCGAAGAGGGCATGCTAGAAATCTTATACCCCCATCTCTTAAGCCATTTTTCACTCTTTCTTCCTTGAATTCCTCTTGTAGGACCTTTGAAAAAAGAAAATTCTTTGAAGTACAAGTTCCAACACCCTACTTTTAGCATAACCAACATACGCTATTTTTACTCTAGTTTCTCTAAGATAGGATTATGGTTTCTTTTATATGCTTAGATTTTAATTGATTATCTTTTATCAAATGTGTAACTAATCCCCTTTCCATGGGACTTTGGTGAAGTTTATAAATGTAACCAGTCAAATCTCCTCTTGTGAATGGATATGTTTCTATTCAATTATAATTTTCTTATTGTGATTAAGTAATTAATAATAATTGTCTACTCTTGTAATTTCAAAATGTTAATTAAGGAATAGATGAATGTACTATTGCTTAATTAATGGGGCTCTAGGGTAAATTCAAATTAGGGTTTTTATAGAATTAATCAGAATTCTTGATTTCTAATCAGTTATTGAATTAACAAACCTAAATTTTCTTTATGCTTCTCCTGATTATTACCTTGCATGATAATTGAGAATGATAAATTAAGAGAAATAATGTTACTATTGTATGATCATTTGATAGTAATAGAATTACTACACATGGTTATGAATTGGATATTATCATTTATAGGAGGATTGAGGGTATATTAGATAGATTCATAAGGGAACCCACAGCTCTAGGCTCTTCCACAATCAAATTCATATATGTGATTACTTTTTTTTTCTTAAGATTTTTTTTTCTTGTTTATACATTTTATTTCTACTTTAAACATACCACTCAAAACAAAACTTTTCTTGGTGAGGATAGTCTATGTGGAACGATACTAGAGATCCTTAATACTCACATTCTAATTGTGATGAATGCACTTGCCCATGGATAAATCTCATAGCACAACAAGTTTTGCCTCAACAATATCATTTATATTTAATCAATGAATTAAATTTTTCTTTCTTCTAATATTGATACAAGCATTAAGGAATTTAACTTAGAGTTACCATACTAGATTCATAAAATCTTCAACTTTTGATAAAGAAAGAATTCATTCATCTTAAACAACTTTCCAAAAATAAATATAATTTATTCTTCAAATTTTCATTGGTCTTTATCATCCTTATCATCTAATAAATTTGATTTTATAAAGATCTAAATTTTTCTTTACTCCATCTTTTGAGATAATACTTTAATTTTCTCAAATTTTCTTTAAAAAATAGAAACCTCATCCTTCAACCTAAAGCTTGTGTCATTTATTTCAACCTACCTTCAAAGTATAATCATCCTAAAAGATTTGGGTACCATCAATATTGAAATAACATAGGAACAATAAGAAAGGGTGTTAGATTGTGTATTAGAGATTTTTGCAAATCTTTTATTTGTTAAAAATGAATAAACAAAATTGAAACTTAGAATTTTTTTGGAGCAACTATTTGAAAAGCTTGTAGGCCTCTAAAAAGATTTCATAAAAAATTTGTAAACATATTTAAAAAAATAATACATATCACTAATAATCTTATTGGTTAAAAATAAAAAGATAATGGTAGATAAAATAAAAACATGAAGATGTGTATTTGTTCATTCTGAAATATTGAAAGTTGCATTAGTCCCAAAAATAACTATCATACTAAACAAGAGTTCAACTAAAAGAAACATTATTATACAATGGAGATAATTTCCCAAGTATTCTAGTATAAGTCTCTCTAGGCTTCAATCGAAGTATTCTTGAACAAGCTTTCTTAAAATCAATACAAAAAAAATGAAAAGAAGTTATTGTCAACAAATAATACAAATGGAGAATAACAATAAAAACTTTCTTTTTTTTATAAAATAACTGAATAAAGTGTTCAATGCATACATAATAAAAAAAGTTAAAGATTTGAAAGCGTTTTTTTATATAAATGAATGCAACTATTCCTTACTATCTTCTTCTTTAATTGTTTCTTTTTATATAGGTTACACAATAAATAGTCGTTGTAAGATGAAATAAAGTCCCCAAGGTCTTATGTCTTGTATTAAATGTAAAGCCTTATTTGTAAATAGTTATTGTACTTTTCAGATCTTTTTATACTAGGTTTAAAATCATTCTTTGAATGTAGTATTTGTAGGAATTGCATTATTCCTTATTTGTGTAAGTACATATCAAAATCGTTAAAAGATCCTTTTTTTATTATGTTATGACTACATAAGAATATTTCATAGCAATTATTTTAATTTTGAAGGGAATGTTGGGAAGGAGGATTCATAAATACTTATGATACTTCATACTTCAGATCTCTAAAGATACTTTTCTTTGAATATAATTTAGGTTTTCAGTCACCATGAGTCTAAATTTTTTAGACAATTTTCTTCAACTAGACTCTTCATATGATTGTTCGTCAATCTTCTTCATGTTGAAATTTTCACGCAAAGAAAGAAAAGAACTATATGCATAATTAAAATTATATTTATTAAAATTTTAAAACATAATAACCTCATATGTTTTACGTTCCAAAAATTCCAATTTTTATGATAATATATGACGATTTCATAAAATGTTAGTAAATTTTAGACATAGAGCAGAAAACAAATGCATTATGACATGTATTACTATTGTAGAACACATACTAGTACTATATTTTTGGATTATCAATTTTTTAATATATTTATATTATCAAATAGAAACGAGTAAAAATATTTTACATTATAATGGAAAATAAAGCAAAAGAAAATAAAAATAATCTAGCCAAAATAACAAATAATATATGCTAATATATTAATACTAAGTCTCTCCTTACCTATATCTAAGGATCAAGCCAACTAACAAAGTAATTTTCATAGTTGATGGAAAATATTACATTGAGTGTGTGGAATATACCATTGACGACAAATAATTGAGTGTTATTATCGCTTCGTAGTCCTCAAACATGCATCAAAATTATCATAACAGATACATTCGAGGTTGTAGTAGGTAGGATGCTTAGAGTGTATAAGGAGAAAATAAGGATAATAGGAAATACATATCAAAGATAAGAAAACCAAATAAATTAAGGTATAGTTTGGAAAAACTCAAAATCAAAATCTTGATTATGAAGAATATAAATAGAAAATTTCTAAAGAATTTTTTTAAAAAAGTTTTAAATAAAATTTTACAAAGACACAAATAACTCATATTGTAAAATAAAAAGATGACAAAGATATAAAGATAATTAAAAAAAAGGTAAGATGAAACAAAGGAAAGAAATAGAAGGCTAAGAAGAAGAAAGGAAATAAGAAATAAGTAGGGAAGATTAGACCTAATTCTTAAAGATTTCTCTCCAAGTTCACACTTTTTCCTTTTCAAACAATCTTGATGATTAGCAGTGTTGTTCATTGTATCATTTGAAGTATTAGTAAAACCATTAGTTTTGATATTTAGTGAGTCTTTCTTTAGAAATAAGGAAGGATTATTGAACTTCAGACATCCTATGTGGAGGTGCTTGTCCCCACTAGGAATAAACTTTCATCATTTTTAATTTTCTTCAACGGTAAATGGGAAGCAAGGGGTAATGTATTCTAGAAAAATTTCTATGCTGGTATTTGGAATCATGCAACTTGTAGGGTTAGGTCCCTAACATATTTTATACTAATTATTTAGTTGCTTTTTTGGTTCCTTTTGATTCCTTCTTAGAAGCTCAACCTTCTCTTGGTTGATAAGAGTTAATCAAGGAAGTACGTCATTAGTCACAAGTATGGGTCCATAGGAGTGATGCATAATTTGAGTGCCTAGATAAATCCTAAGCTTTCCATAAATTATGATAGTTAATAGATATGATTGATGGATAAGGGATTTGGTGAAAAGATAAAACTTTTTTTTGAACAAAAATGTTATTAGGAAATATCTAAAAATACGCTTTACAACTTTAAGATTTGATTTTCTAGGATCTCTTTCAAATTGATTATTAATACAAAAGCTAAACATAATATCAAGTTTGCTAGAAGTTAAATATAACAGTGATCCAATTATACCTCTATATGTTGTTTAATCTATGAGTTTACTAGACTCATCTTAAAATTTTAAAAAATATAATTGGTATACTTCTGTTGATGAATATAAATTAAATCCTTTTCTTACTTGATTCATGGTCCAAAGGAGAACTTCAGTTCATCCATCATGCTCATTATGAATTCGTTTTGTATATGCTTTGAAAAATCATTTCATAGACACTCATTAGTAGCACTGAAAATAATGTCATCTAGATAAATATGAACTATATTAATATATAAACTAAGCCATTTCTAAAATAGTGTTGTGTTTTAACTTTTTGTTAAGAAAAATCATTTTTCATGAGAATAAAACTTGTCTATCGTATCAAAACATGGGAGCTTATTTCATACCATATAAAACCTTTTTGAATTTAAATAAATGCTAAGAAAAATATTAATCAACAAATTTACAAAGTTATTTTACACAAATATCTTCATCTATGATTATTTTTATATAAAAAAATTTTTAACATTTATTTGAAAAAGTTTCATGTGATATTTTAATGCATGTGCAAGAAAAATATGTATAGCTTTTAATCTTTACATTAGTAAAAATTCTTCTACTAAGTTTATATCTTCATGCTGATTATAGCCTAAAGTTGTAAGTCTTTTTTTGTCATTGAAATTGTTCTATTGTTATGTTTTTAGTATTTTTATAAAAATACATCTAGTTCCACTGATGGATTTCTTGTTAGCTTTTGGCACTATAGTCTAGACATCATTTCTAGTAAACTACTTAAATTCTTCTCACAGTACCAAAGTACATCCCTATTCTTTTAGAGCTTCATATTTGCTTTTAGGTTTTATTTAAGATAGAACGGACTTACTCCCATGTTCATTCAAGATTAATCAAATTTTTATTCTCTTAGATAACTATCCAATGATATTATCGACTAGATGATAAGTTTTGTACTTTTAGTTTTTGAAAGATGTTTAAACATTAAGTGTTCCTTCAAATAAGCGTGTCATGTGTCTTTTACACCCTCCTTTGGGTGATGGTTGTTCATATTAATCTTCCTTTAGTTCTAGTAATGATTGTTCTTGATTTTTATTAATGTTCGTGACTACAAATTTCTTTTCCAAATATAATAGTTTACGATAAGTATTTAAGTCAAACTTCTTATGGATGTATTTTTCGATAACTAAAATTCTATCATTAAATACTCAATCTAATTTTGATATGTCTAAATATTTAAGGAATATTGTTTTATTTATATTTAAGTTGAACTTTTCAGTTTCATTAGGAAGAATCATCCATTTTCAAAGGGATAAAAGTAGGATATGCTAAGTTTTATTCTTTTCTAAAATTCATAAGGATTATTTTTAGCTAATATTTTATTAAGATACAAATGTAAATATAATATACAATGTACAATACTTCTTACTAGAAGTACATAAAAAGAAATTTGACACATAACATCATTCTAACCTTTTCTTGCTATGTTTGACTCTTACTTTCTACTGCATCATTTTTTTTAGTGTATTTTAGGAGCAAAGCAATGACAAAAATCATATTTTTCACTACTAATGTTTTAATTTTGAATTGTATATCATATTCACTTCTTATAACAAAGATACAAACCTTTTTTTTCACCTTCTTACATAAGATCCTAAAGACTTTATAGACTTATATTTATGGTCTATCTTGCATACTTATGTTAATCTAGAATAATCATCTACAACAATTAGACTATACTTTTTACTTCTAATACTTCAGGTAGTTGTTAGACCAAATTAATCCATGTGTAGTAGGCCTTGAGGTTTAGAAATGGAAACAAAATTTTATCTTTTAAAATAAGTTTTAACTTATTTTCCTTTCAAGCATTTTTCATAGAAAATATTCTCTTTAAAATAAACATTGGGCAATACTTTGATATGTCAATGTTTATGAAGTTTTGAAATATGCTTCATATTGATATGTCAAGCTTTTTAAGCCAAATTCAATTTTCATTATCTTTTAAAAATAAATGTTACACGTTGATCATTTATATCGTCTAAGTGAATCTTATAAATATTGTGATGTCTTTTGGAAAATAAGAGTAGCAACCCAACATATTTTCTAACTTTACATTGATCTTTATTAAAGAAAAAATCATATTCACTGTCACAAATTAACTTATGGTCAGTAGAATATATTTTAGTGCAACATAAAGAAAATTATATATATATATATATATATATGGTAGAGGAGCCTTACTAAGTTTTCTTATGTATCAATGAAGTTATTCTAAGTGCCTTTGAAAAAAACCTTCCTTTTATGTGTTGCTAAAAAATCTAGGAATATAGACTTTCTTTTGTTAAGGATGTTTTATAACATGAATAATCAATTTTTTAGGTTCTTATATCATTTTGGGTCTTTTTTGATTAGTTATTAAATTTTATGCTTTTTTTTAAAAGGATATTAATGTTACATATCCGAAGTTTTCGTAGGAAAATATTGGGTTAAAATTTTCGTACCTATCCTATAAGGCTTCTTTTTTGAAACTCTAAACCAATTTTATCAATTAGATTACTTGTATCTTTTAAAATCTTATTGATATTTGATAATTCCATTGAAAAATATAGGCAATTCCTTAATAAGTTTATCCATCTTATCTTAGTGTATTTTACTTCGATAGTTAGCTAATATTTACAAATGTCTTAATCATTAAGATTCTTGTTTTGTTTAATGAATTTTCAAATTTTCTCTCATTTATATATTTTTATCTTTTGAAATCAAGATACATTTTTTACTTTCATTTATTTGTATTCATTTAAAAGAATGCCTAAATCATTCAAACGAAATTCATAAGCAAGTTTCAAATAACCAAGTTTAGTGTTGACTTGATTTTCTTCTTCGTATATGTTGATTTATATGTCATCTATTAATTAGAAGTTTACCCTCTCAGACACTTCTTAATCACTATTTGAAATATTGTCTATATCATCTTAGATAAGCATATACCTTTCTTTTATTTTAGGATTTTCTTTCCTTCCTTTTTGAGTTTGAAATACTCAAACTTTATGTGTCCATGTTTCCGGTCTTTGAATCCAAAAATGTTTTAACTTTCCTTTTTTACAGTGTTTCTTCTTCCTCTTGAACATTCTGTAAGGTTTTTTCCCCTTAAGTTTTTATGCTAATCATCTTTCTTATTCTTTTTTATAGTAAGGAAATCTCATCTTCTATTTGAGTTTTCCTCCTTAAAATCATCTATTTCCTTTTCTTCTTATGATTTTAATCTCTTTATTGATTTTGAGGTAGCTACCAATTTGAAAATTAGATCTATATTCTTTATTCTTATTTTTTATAGTAAGAATGTTATGTTGTACGATTCTACCCTTATGCATACAACTCACTTGTTAGGAAATCCTTGTCAATATGATAGGAAGGTTATGCATGATGTGTTTAAAAATATGTATTCTCTTATGATGGATAACCAAACAATTTTGTTAACCTCATTAGTCCTATCAGTGACTATTGATGTCTGCAAAACATGTGTATAAAAACTGCATCAAGTTTAACTCACGGGCAAGTATATTTGTCAGTGAAGGAAAAGAGTATTTTAGACCCCTAGTGTCGATCCCATAGAAACTATGTCAATAATCCTTAAAAAGATTTAAATTTCAACCTTTGAACTTACTGAAAATTGGTTTTGTTTCCAAGTGTAAAAATTAGAATATGAGATCAAGATTAAAGAAAATATAAAGTAGAAGAACAAAATTGCAAATTTATGGATAAGTATAAGACTTTGGATATCTACTTTTATCCTTAATCTACCCTATGAATGATTATAAACATCAATTACTAACCATTTGTTCTAATGTTATTACTATCCAATCATCATATAATATTAATATTCTTTCTCCTAAGTATTACCCTCAATGATCATGTAAGATAAATAAATAAGAGATAGATAAATCAATTTTAGATTTGAAGTTAACAACTAGCAAGAAGTCTATGATTCTGATTGATCCTCCAAAATTATAATACTAACTTATGAACAAGAGTAGCTAATTCTTATTAATTAATTAAGAACAATAAATTAAACAAAATTAGATAAATAAAATATATAATCATTCATAAGATAAATTAGGATTCAAGTAGTTATATCATAAGTTTCATCAAAGCTCCATGATTTGGGGTTAGTTATGCATAATAAATGAAATCAAATAAAATTATTCTAACCTAACAAAATAATTCATAACCTTAATCTTAAGATAGAAATATAAAATTGTAGTATTACTAAGGATGACAAATGGGATTTGCAACTCACACTATGAATGCAGCTCTTGCCTTCGAGATCCTACGAGAGAATGGTGGAAGAATAAATGGAAATGGAAGACAGGAAAAATGGGAAATGAAAATTGAAATGGAGGGAAGTGTCTGTAGGATATATGAGAAAGGGGCGTAAAGTCATTCGCTAGGTGCACAACTTTGCTCACTATCTAACATGGTCATGCTCAAATTTGCATGGCCTTGCTGAAAAACTTCGATAGGTGTGAGGGCATACTTGAGTCCAGCACAATCATGCTATCTTCTTTCAAGGTTATTTTGGTCTATCTAATGCTTTTCAATCATTTTATTCCTTTTTGCCCTCCTTTTAACCCAAAATCTATTATGTTTCTAATTTTATGCTTGTGTGACCATTCCTAAAAGAAATATGAAAAATTAGTTGGAATTATAATCAAATAATTATGAATCACACTATAATCATAACTAATTTCTTGCAAATAAATTAACAGAATGATAGTTTATCAATCATTTTAATCAAATGAGAATTTCAAAAACATTATAAAATAGATAAAAATAATTTGAGCATCAAGAAAAAAAACAGATAAAAAAAGTCAAGAAAAAGTAAAAATTTAAAAAAAGAGTAAGAAAAAAATATAAAAATTAGAAAGGAAAAAATAAAAATAAAAGTAAGTGTATTTTCTAAAAAAAAAAAAAAGAGGTTGATAATGTTTTATGTAAAAGAGAAGGTTCTTATACTCATTTACAAAAATCTTTATTTTACTAATAACCATAAACCTTTTTTCTTATTGTGGTTAAATTTTGTTGCTGAAACTTAGTGATGTATTTCCTAGAAAGTATCAAGAAAGTTACCTTCCATAAGAAACATTGCATCATATTCATTTTCTTCCTAAAGCTATAATTCCAAAGTAGCTAGCCTATAGGAATAGTCCTGAGATGCTAAGGAGATTTAATCTCAAGTGGAGGGGTTGATACAAAAGGATTTTGTGAGAAAAAAATATTAACTTGTATGCAATCTTTGTTATCTCAGTATCAAAGAAGGATGTAGTGTGACATATATGTGTGAACTATAGAATCATCAACAAGATTTTAGTGACCTTAGGATAAATTTCCTTAAAAAAAAAGAGAATGATGTGAACATAAACACCAATTCAAACAAAAGTGACCATTTGAAAGATTCTTCGCAATGAATGAAAGAATCAATGCTAGGAGCAAGAGCATGTATGACAAATATTTTAAGATCTCATCAAGAAAGTTTAAGAGACTATGTTGATGAATTAATTTATACAATCATATTGGCAATAAGCTTAATTAATGGGTCTCTTATTTTAATTTTTAGCATAATGTTAGTCTAGAATTTAATAATAATAAACCCTCTATTTATTTTTAATAAGATTTATGCTATTTTATGAATAAATTTGGTATATTTTCTTGATGTTTTAACTTTATTGTCAAGTTTGATTTTGTTTTTATAAAATAAACTCAATCAAGCTTAATTAGTTTTCTATGTAATAGAATTTAAGGATTTAATGTAAACCAATTCTATAATTAATAATATCTTTTTAAAAAAAATATCTTGTAGTGCGTTTATTTTTTTTATTCTTTGACAAATAATTATCCTTAATAACATTAGTTCTTTTAGTAAGTTGGAATAAATATCATGTTGTTTCTTAATAACTTTGATGTTTTCCACATATTCCAATTTATGTTAAACTCCTTTAATCTATTGAATTCTTAAAATATTTCAAACATTGAAATTGTTGCATTTGAACTCATTCTCCATAAGTTAATTTATATCATCATAAATTTGATTTTATAATGAAAAAATAGAAAAAAAAAATTGATGAAAAAGATGATATTTGATTTTAAAATGTATAAAAAAATTATTTTTTTCCACTTTAAATTGATATATATTTTTTTATTGGAAAAAGAAATATGTGATATGGATTGGTGGACAACATATACAAATTATTATCCCATGTTGTTTTATTTAAAATAAACATATGTGATGACATTTTATAAAGAAGATATTGGTCAAATTTTTATCAGTAAATATTTTAAAAGAAACTATTAAAAAATAAAAAAAAATTTAATAATTAATAATATTTTTTTTTATTTTTAAAAAAGGCATTCAATAGCATTTAGATAATTATTAATGAACGTGATCATTATTCTCAATACCTTAGTAGTTTGTAGTATAGTAGATAATATATCTATTAAGAAAATATTTTTTTAAATGATAAAATGTTTTAGGTATTGATTTATTAAATATGATATTTTTATTTTTGGCTAATAAAAAAAGTTACAAATATATCCAAGCAGTCATGAATTTAATTAAAAAAAATTAGATGTAGACATTTTAAAAAAATATACATCCAAAAATATATCTTATATGAATAATTCTCTTTCAAAATTAAATTATTTTAAAGTAAGTAGTTAGTGATGTCTTTATCCTTATAATTTTTTAGATCTATAGTATAATGCATTGGAACCATCAAGAATATATCTTTGCTTGCATACTTTATAAACAAGCTCACTTTAAATTGGTAAGTTTTAAATTATATTTTAAGATTATATGAATTGATTTATTTAGTCTCAAATTTTGAAATCCTCCATTTATTCTTAATTTTAATAAATAATATTAAATTTATTTTTATTTTTATACAGAATGATAGTAAAAAAAAATAAAAATAATAAGAGCTCAAAAGAATATTTTTTTTACAAAATTATTTTTAAAATTTTCAAGGAATAAAATAACCGATTTATACATTCTCAAGGAATGATTTGAGACTTTATGTTAGAAGAAAATTGTCCTTTGATAGTTACAAGTTGTAAGATTTCTATGATATATTTGATGAAAAATTAGTTATTTTTACGCATATATTGTATATATTAAGAGATTTCAATTTAACCTAAAAGTTAAAGTGGAGCAGCTTGAGGCAATGAAACAGAACGGAATGTGGTTGCACGGTATTAGTTATAAGGTTTCTAAGATATATTTGATGATAAATCAATTCTTTTACTCGTATATTGCATGCATTAAGAGATTTCAATTCAACCGTAAAAGTTAAAGTGGAGGAGGCGTTTGAGGCAATGAAACACAGCAGAATATAGGTGCAAGGCAACAATAATGACCAAAAAAGGGTGGTATTTGTGTTTGTTATAGTTTAGCACTAAGTGGGGGAGTGGCAACACTAAGATCAATCCAATAATTTTGTAGGTTTAAAGAAAACTTTAAAATGATATTTTTAACTTCTAAAGATATTTGAGTGAAAATTTTTAAATTTTTTTTAATTTTATTTTAGTTTTTTATGCAAAAATTTTTATGACCTTTATTTGTATACTTTATGGATTATTTAACTTTCATGGTACAAATTATTTTATTTATTTTATAAAATCATTTTGGAGCATGCTTTATATTAAAGGTGACTTATTATATATATTTATTTTAATATTATTTTATTTTATTAATTTTAAAAAGTTACTATAATAAAATACCGATCTAATTGTGAATATGTCTTCAAACCAAGCCTAAACTCCAATGAAGATGATGAGAGTTGCAACTTCGTTGGAATGTTAGGCAAAAATGGTGGGATTACATGCAATAGCACTCTAACATTCAATGTAATGAGTATTCTAATAGAATAATAGCATATGAATTAAAACTTATCTGGCAATGCATGAAAGCCTTTATATAGAGGTTGGATGTAGATGGGCTATGGTTAGGAACAGGTAGAGCTCCAAATCGTACATTAATTCTATGTAGAAATAAGACTCTTAATTGTTAAATATTCCAAAATCTAGAATGCTTATGGAAATTGCGTGTAATTATTATCTTGAAAAAATAAATCTATTTAATACTTTCTCCATTTAGTAATTAAGAAGAATAATAAAAATAAAAGATAGGATAATGTAGAATTATTTTAACAATAAATGAAGACTAATTGATGATGGTTTGGATTAGGAATTAGGAAATGAGAAAGAATTTAAAGAATTATTATTTTTTTACTAAAATCATATTATTTATATAAAATAATTATACTTTAATCAAGTAGAATTATTATGAGCGGCAAAATTCTTCCTATAAATTCTTAAGGTATTTATTTATGCAAAATTTAAATATGAGAACTCTAGCTAAGCTAACTTCTATTAATTAATTAATGTGTTTAATAGTATTTAAATAATTAAATTAAAATATTCGAAAAATAATATTATTTTACAAAACCCAACACAACATTTTAATTTGAATTTTACCTATTTTTTACGTAGCTAAGCCATTAAATTATTTTTTTATTATTTTAATAATAATTTTAAAATATAAAAATTTCTAATAAATCTATGTTCATAAAAAATTATCTATCATAAAACATTTTAATAAAGGTTTCAACGTTATAATCATCAAAATTTAATAATTTGTATTAATTTATATAATTGTGTGAAAAAAATAATTGTCAAAAAAATCTATTTTTTATAGTATTTAATAATAATAAATATAAAAAATTAAATTTGTAATCTTGAAATATGCCGGATAAAAGGAAATGCTTTCCATTTTTATTAACGTGGTTGCTGTTATATAAACAAATTTTAGTGAGATATTTTTTATTTTTTAAAATTATGCTTTCTCAAAATTATATTTTTTAGAAATTATATTTTATAGAAATTATATAAATATATTTGATATACCAAAAACAAAATTCTTGAAAATGTTGAATAATTTTTATAAAAAAATTTATTCAATATTTAATTTTTTAATAATTTTTAACCTTTCTTCCAAAATTATCCATGCTCATGTCTCCTAACATCTCTTCTTCTTCTTTTTATCGTAGTGGTCTATATTATATATATATATATATATATATATATATAATTTAAATATATATTAAATTTAATATTTATATTTATTTAACAATTTTTATATAATATAAAATATATCGAATTAATCATTAATTTAAAAAAATTTATCAATTAAATTATATTTAAAAAATTTTATAAAAAAAATTAATATATATTTTTTCATGATTTATTTTAATATATAATATATTATTTAAATATATGATAATATTAATTATTGAATAATAATAATTGTTGTTATGTCATTTTATCTATAAGTTTTAAATATAATTATTACATGATTAAACATAATTTTACTTATAATTATATATAATAATTTTTGTTTTTTAGAAATGATCAAATAAGTATAAAATCTAAAAATAAGTTGATTTTCAACTAAAAAAAGAAAAAAAAATATAAAATAGTAAGAATGCAAAAAAGAACAAAATATCTTCGAACAGACCAGTACGATTATGTAAACCTAGCATTAAGCTGCACAGTCATGCCAACATGCTTCAGTACGGTCGTGCTAAGTAACCCAATACAACCATGCCAACTTAGCAGGACCATGTAAACATTTGATGTGATCAGTAAGCAATGTCACATCAATTCTAATGATGTAGGAGAGTATCCCAATTAGCTCCAGTGATGCAAAAGTGTTCCAATCAATCCTATGGTATTGTGAAGACCTACAACAGCTGCAACAGTTGCAAGGACGTTGGAGCAAGTTCGGTTTGCAATGCTAGAAACCCTAGGATTTGTACCTATAAAAGGGAGACTTTGTCACACTTCTCAAGTCACAACCCCCTCTTCTCCACAAAGGAGAGAAACACATCATTCCCGACTTACAAAGTCACGACGCCTCTCCACAGGAGAGTCATGCTCCTCTCTCTAGGTACAATCATACATTTTCCTTATCTCTCATTTCTAACCTCTCTATTCCCAGTTCTTCCTTCGGCATCCTTCCGTTGGATATTACTAGGAATAATCCTTGTGCGATGCAAACTTAGAGCAAATGCCAACTTTGCTTGCAATGTTGGTTTTGTATTTCTTGTATGTACTTTTCCTATGGATATTTATGGGCTATTTATTTTCTTCATGAATAACTAATTCCCTTTGTGAGGATTTGGTAAACTTTATGATATATATTTTTTGAATCTCATTTTCCCCTTTTCCAAAATAATGTCTTCATTACAATTATGTTATTTTATTATGCCTCATTCATTAATACGAACTAACCAATTCTATAGTTTATAAGTTGGTTGAGTGGATGCGATTGTATCACTTCCAATTAACATAACTATAGGATAACTCAACTTAAGAGTCTTGGATGGTCAATCAGGAACCTGAGTTCTAATCAGCTAATTGTCTAACATGTAGTTAACACTCTCTTAAACACCCGCATATATTATTAATCTATCTTGTTAGACCAAGGACTGTAATAGGTAAAAGGGAGATTACTGTTATTTTTGGATCAAGAAGGAGTAGTAGAATAAGGGTAGGTGGTTAAAAATTTAATACAAGGGGGAAATTGCGGGTAAAAACAAGTAAATTGAGAAGGTGAATGACTAGCACAACTCCTTGCTAGAAGGATCCATCACATCCTGAGACCAACTTCAGCATCTCTTCTTGACATAGTACTTCCCAGAGTCTATGCAGTTTAGGATCACCTTGGAGATCTTTAGCTTAACTCAGTACAAAAATGAGTCCCTATAAGAGGCATGGGACCATTTCAAATCTTCATAAATGCCCACACCATGGGTATGGGACACCTTGTCTCGTGCAAATTTTCTACAACATCCTCTCCTATGCCAACAGAGTTGTAATAGATGCAGCCTCTAGAGGGGGCATCCTACACAACTCCTTGGAGGACATATTGGTAATCATAGGGAACCTGACTACCAATAGCAACTAGTAGAGGTCTACCGACAAACGCATGAAGAAGAGAGATTCAAAATCGGTAGGTATGTATTATGTAGATCAAAACATCCTACTGGTCTGTCAGATTGAGGTCCTCAACAAAAATATGGAGGCACTTACATAATCAAGGGCACAATCCACTCCACTAATTTGCACTTAGACCACACCTGAGCCTAGTCCATGAAACTTGTGTGGCTCCATACACCACGACACAAAAGGATGTGTAGTTGATGCCCCCATGGCCTAGCAGAATGAGGAGACTCATTTCATAGGCAACACCTACAACCCCATCTAGAAGAACCAACCTAACCTGTCTAAAGGAAGATGCCAGGTTAATACCATTAATAGTTCTTCCAATATTTACAGGCCTCCTCATGTGCAAAATCAAGGTGGTTATAGACGAGAGAAGAGAGTCACCTCCACGAAATCAAGGTTCCAGAATGTGGAGGCATGACTCCAGAACATAAAGACACAAATGTCCTAATTTCTGATTGTGGAAGAGCAGATGAAAAAGATTCAAACCCTCTTAGCACAACGAACGTTAGGGACGCTACCTAGGCATCTGAGGTGAGCCCGAAGGAGCAAGTGAATACAATCACCTTATGTAGCAGGACCGAAAAGGAAACACTTGTAAAAGTAGAAGGGGATGATGAAATCGTGGAGCTAACACCAAAACTTGAGGATCCAAAGAGTTTCATTCTTCCATGCATGGTAAAAGATTATAATCTTAAGGTTTTGTATGATCTAGGATCTAGTATAAATTTAATACCTCTCTCCGTTTTTAGAAGGTTGGATATGAAAAACTCAAACCTACTACTATCTCTTTTCAACTTACAAATAGAACCATCCTATAGCCCAAAGGGATAATGGAGTATGTGCTAGGAAAGTTGGAAACTTTCATCATTTCTAAAGACTTTTTTATGCTCAATATGAATAAGGATAAGAAGGTCCCAATGATATTAGAAAGACCATTCCTAGCTACCTGAATGACAGTAATCAAAATATAGCAAGGGATACTCACATTGAAGCAGGTGATGAATAGAAGGTGTTTGGAAACACCTACCCCATAGAATATTCTAAGAACACCCCTTGTAAGTCCATATAGCCATATCCTCCCTCTAAACAAAGACAAGTCAGGATCAGGTCATAATAAGACCCAAAGTACTACCAAAAGAGAAGGAACCAAAGGTGTCAGTTTAAGGGAGATGACCTCTATAAGATCAGCAAGGCACAACCCCACATAACAAGCAGAATAAGGACCTTCGAGAGGTAGGAGGTCCTAAGCAATATAGATGGTATGTCCAAAGATGGCACCAACCAAGCCTTGGACAGATCACAGGTAAGTGTCTATGGCCTAACTTAGCCACTGGAACAGGTACATCAAGCTTGTGACGTAAAACAAGCACTTGCAAGAGACAACATGTCTATTAATAGGTTTTCAAAAACAAAAAAAATAAAAAATTGGGAGAGAATGAGCCTAACCGTGCATAATTCAGCACAACTTTACCAATTCTAAATGCTATAGTAGAAGAATAATTTACACATCGCTTTCATTATTCATTATTCTCAATGCCGTAACTTCCTTCTATTGAGTCAAATTCTCTCTCCCAACTAGGTGTGTCACATGTCCTAAACTTTTTCATTTTTGAATTACAACACAGGCATGCTGAATTTTGGCACACCCAGAATACCTCAGGATAGGAAATATTATACTTTGGCAAGGTCATGCCCTTGTTTGCATAGTCATTCTCTTCTTATGCATGCTCAATTCAGCATAGACGTACGTGTGTAAATATCATTGTTTTCCATTCAACACAATCGTGCTCTCATTTGCATGGTCATGGTCATGCTCAATGCATGCATTCCATTTTAGCATGGTCATACCCTTGTTTGCATGGTCATTCATAGTTCATTATTAACATTCTTCTATAGGTTGCAAAGTTGTGCTCTTTGATGCACGATCATGCTCACCCTAGCACAACCATGCCAAAATTTAATGATTTTACTTGAAATCTTTCTAGTTTCCCTGTTCATAGAAGAGAAGCAGAGCCTCCATCTTCATTGAAGATGATTCCTTCCAGGACTTGGCTTACCATATCAACACCCACGGGATTATCGACACACATCCTCATCTAGAGAGGTTGCTTAATTTTACCTTCATCCTGACTCTCAACTCAGAACATGAAGCTTTGCAATTGCTGGAAGTAGAGTGTCAGGTGACAAGGTACCCAGATAAACTTGGGTGGAGAGCAGTTGCATTCATCTAGGAACCAACATACAAAAAATCCTATGGTCTCGAACTGCCATCTGAAATCTAGCTTTCCACATCATTCATCGATGCTTCACCGTCGGAATCTTCATCAAGAACAACAGAACCAGAGTTGTTTCAAGGATCCATCTTTTCCTCCTCTGGGTTGCTGTTAAAGGGAGGAGAGTCACCAAGACATGTCAGCACCGTCAGGAAGGGCAATTTGATTACATTGGCATCAAATCATATATGATTGTCTTGTGCCACCATAATCAAGTACTTCCAGCCGCAGCCACCTTAATCCAATCAATCATCCTTCTTGCCATGCAATTTTGGCAGTGGATTGACGTAGCTCAACGAAAGCCCCACAACACCTTTGTCCTTGCTCTCCAGCAGCCACCACCATAGAAACCACAACATCAGCCACTATCATCACTATCACCACCATCGCCACTGAAGTAGAACCAATCGGAGGAGCAGGCGGAAGAAGAAAAAGGGGATGACCTCCTAGCAGCTGAGCCTACACTGATTTTCTTTCTCTCTTTTCGCCTCAACCATCTATAACTACAAGTGGATGGACTTTATGGCCACCTAGATACATGCACCACCACATACCATATAGATATGAGAATGTAGGAGAAAGCCTCAACATAGATAGTAGCCTACCAAGATGAAACTTTCACGAGGATGGACACCTAGTTAGTCTTAATTCTATAGTTGATGTAGGGCTAGATGGATCCCCTACCACCTTAGTAGCTCTGTGCATCTTTTTATCATTTTTGTTTTTATTTCTTTATGTTAATTAGGATTATTTTAGGATTTTATGTTCATTTTCTTTGCTCTTAGTATTATTATTAGAATTTATTCTTTATTTTCCTATATGAAACTAATAACTCTCATTTGCACTCATATATATATATATATATATATATATATATATATATATATATAAATTTTGCTGGAATGATCAAATAAATAGAAAATTTGAAAATAAGCAAATTTTAGACCAAAAAAAAGGTAAAAAGGACATAAAATAGCAAGATCGTGAAAAGGGACAAAAATTTTTCTTAGCAAATCAGCACGATCATATCAACTTGAGTACGGTTGTGTCAGTACGAGGTTGCACGACTGTATCAATGTGCTTCAGCATAGTCATGCTGACATGACACAACACGACCATGCCAACTTAGCAGGATTGTGCAAAGATTTCACATGACTAGTAAGCAATGCCACATCATCCCAAGTGACACTGAAGGGCATCCTAGTTAGCTCTAATGATGCAGAAGTGTTCCAACTAGCCTTATGGCACTACGAAGACCTAGAACGGTCATGATGGTTGTAAGGAAGTTGGAGCGGGCCTGATCCACGTTGCTGGAAATCCTAGGATCTACACCAATAAAAGGGAGGCTCTACCACACTTTTCAACACACAACCCCCTCTCCACAAAGGAGAGCAACACACCACTCACAGTTTCCAAAGCCACAACACCTTTCCACAGGAGAGTCATACTTCTCTCACTAGACACAACTCTACCTTTCTCCCATCTTTCATTTCTAGCCTCTCTATTCCTGATTCTTCCTTCAACATCCTCTCGTAGGATATTGGTAGAAGTAATCCTTGTATGGTGAAAACTCATATTAGAGTAATTTCCAACTTTGTTGGCTATATTGCTTTTATATTTCTCTTATATCTTATTGTTATGGATAGTTATGACCTATTTATTTTATTCATGAATAACTAATTTTTCCTTTATGAGGATTAGAGAAAATTTATGATGTGTATTGTTTGAACCCTATTTTCTCCTTTTTAAAATGATATCTTCATTACAATTATGTTATTCTACTATACCTCATTCATTAATAGGAATTGGCCAATTCTACTAATCTTTAAGTTGGTTAGGTGGAAGCGATCGTATCACATCCAATTAACAGAACTATAGGATAATTGAACTTAAAGGTCTTGAAAGATCAATCAGGAGCTTAAGTTTCTAACCGATTAATTATCTAACACGTAGTTAACACCTTCTTAAATATCATGTCTCTTTTATTTATCTATCTTGTCAGATCAAGTAGGGTAATAGGTAAAAGGGAGATTACACTTATTACCGGATCAAGGAGGAGTAGTAGAATAAGTATAGGTAGTTAGCAATTGAATAAGAAAAACATTAGGGATAAAAATAAGTAAAGTCAAAAGGGGAACCAAATCCCTATAAACTTTTTACAACTTGCACCGTTTTGTTTATTTTCCATATTAAGGAAATCTCATTTCTATTCTCTTTCTTTCTCTTATTACTTTTAAAAATAATTTTCTTCCACAAAACAACTTTTGTGGTGATATCAAAAATTAAAATTTAGATTTCATAAATAAATTTTTAGACTACTAAGAGTCTAAAATATTCTCTTTCTATACTCACAGATATATTTGTTAGTGGGTAAAACTTGACAAGAATTTTATTCTCACGTTTTGTATGTAACAAATAACATACTTATAAAATTTTAAATTATTTAAATGTGATAAACATAATCATAAAGATATGGTAAGATTTTAATTTTTATCAATTAAAATCTATCCAATAATAAACCCTTATTTTGTTAATTGATCTAAAAAAAATTAGTAATAATTATAATGTAATTCATAATTATTTGATTATAGTTTCATCTAATTTTCTTTATTTTTTTTTTCAAAAACAGTCCCACAGAAAAATAAATTAGAAATTAAACATGTTTCAAAATAAAATAAAAAAGAATAAAAAAACATAAAAATAATAAAAAAAAAATAAAAGAAAGGACTAAAGAAAGTTACATTGAACTTAAGCATGTGACAAAATAGATCATAGAACAAAACAAAGCAAAACATAAAGTAAAACATGAACCAAATAAGAAGAATTTCATAACCAACAACAAAATTAAGTAAAAAAATAGTGAAACAACAGTAGCAAAATCTTGGTTGATGGAGTAAGGGATAAGCAACCCCAATGAACACCAATGAATACTTAAAGGCAAGAGATTGTAAATAGTGAAGTTGAGGACATATAACACACCATTTCTCATACATCAAGAACAATGATGAAAAAACCATCAAGAAAAACATTGCTGGGTAATGAGAAGAGTGAATGGGTTGAATTAAAATAAATTGAATAGAGGTGAGCTCATGAGAGCTTGATGCAGCGGAATAACTCTTGGTCTTCATAAAAAGTGTCAAGGCTTTGAATTAAACATGATTTAAAGAAAAAAAAATAGATATGAAAAAAAAATCATATTAAAATGAATGAATAAAAATAAAAAATATATCTTAAAAAAAGCATTATATAATTTATATAATCAATAAAAATAACTAATATTCTAAATATTCTAATTACAAATTAATATTTTATATCTCTAATAAAAATGGAAGAAGTCAATAAAAATCTCTATTATGCACGAGCACAAAATACGAAGGGCATATATCGAATGAAAAATTGTTATACCTCAAAGAAAACGAATGCTCTTAACCCTGGTCCACAAGGCAGAGATGTAATGGTTAAAACAAGAGCAGGTTGAGAAAGAAAAAGTATATAGGTAGGGAAAATAAGATGAAAACACGTTATATCAAGGGTAGAAAATAGAAAGAGATCTAAAAGTATATTTTTATATTATAGAAAAATTTCCTTTAGCGAAATTGTGATTCCCATCCCTTCCCTTGGAAAGGTTTTTGTGGAAAAAATAGTTGAAATTTTTTTAAAATAAAAGTTACATTTCTAAGCAAGCTTTTAAAAATATTCATATCAATGTAGAAAGTTAACATCGACAAATTAAGATTTCTGATCAAATTAAAACAATCCTCCTATCAAAAAAAATTTTAATAGTGATATTAAAATCTGATAATCACCACTAATATTGTGTCAACGAATTTTATTTATTAGAGTGATAAAATGAGAAGAAAGATGACGTTGATTGATAACTTTTCATTATACAATTTTATCATAAAAACTTATTATTTATGTATGCTTAAAATTAATTTTAAAAAATTATATCAATAAAATAAAATAAAATGCTTACAATAGATTTGTATCGTAATTTGTATTTCAATTATCTTAAAGTCTTAATCATTAGTTTTTTTTTCTAATGAAATGTGCTTCCTTAAGTCAAAATATAATCAATTAAGCACTTATTTTTTAAAATCAGGATATGTCCTTACATTCACGACTAATTTCGAGTTAAACATTGACTTCAGCTTTATTTAATAATTAATAAGTTAATTTTTGCTCAAATAAAATGAAACATGGTTACATAGTGAAGTCAATCCAATATTTATTTAAAACTAATGCAATTAAAATGAAATTATTTTAAATTGCTAAAAAATTATTATGATTTTATTTTAAATTTACTTTCAAGATTTTGTTTGAAACTTAAATTGGTAACAGGAGAATAGAACACTACCATATAGTTAGACGCAAAAGTTTTAGATGTTGAAAGGTGATCTTTCCTTAGTAGATGCAAAAAGTCAATATGAAAGAATAAAGAGTAGTAGTACAATGCAACCTTTTTACCTGATGTTAAAAATGACAAATGAAACGATGTGGTGATGTGGAATAGAGGTGAAGGGATAAGTTAATCGATACAGAGACAAACGAATTTTTTTTATCAGAAAACAAAGTCATAATAAGATTTTGGACCTTTAGAAGATTCAAATATAAAATATTTAATTACTCTTAATAAATTAATACTATTTATTCTCTAATTATTAGTTTTAAATTATTTAAATATTATTAATAAATAAAAATGTTTTTTGGAGGCTCTGTTCTTGGGTCAGCCTTAAGGTAGTTAAATTAAATTATTAGATAAGATGTTTTTAGCGAAATTAATTATTAAATTAGCTGTAAATGTAAAATTAAAACAAAATAACATATTTATATAATGTTTTAGTTAATTTTGATTTTTTAATGATCAACTATGTTTTAAAAAATAGTAAATAATTAAAAAATATTAATATATGAGAATTTTTATTAAAATAAAGAGTAAAAAAACATAGTAGTAATATTTAACATAATTGAGTATTCATAGGAGTTAAAGATTTATTATACCTGTTTGATTTAAAGAAGAAGGAGGTGAAGATGTTGGTCAAACAAATAGGAAAAGTTAGGAATGTTGGTCAATTTGTTGATACAAGATATCCAATTTTTATGATTTGAGTGCATGTGTGAATCACAATGCTAACATCTGGGTATAACCATAAGTATAACCATAAAGCAATCCTAGTATGAAGTGTATGTATTAATTAGAAGATTGAGAGGTATGAGCTAGTGGTTTAAATTCTTTGCATTCAACATTCATAGGGAGCATCATTGGGGTGCAGGGAGTGACTATTGGATCTTGTATAACGCTTCAATGCAGCAAAGAATTCGGACAATCAAAACTAATATATTAGAATTTATCAAATTGAACCTAGTTGTGTGAATCTAGAATAAAGTTATAAGTTCAAATATTATTTACAACGTCTAGAAAATGTTATAAAAAACTGAGATAAGCTTAAGTATTTCCAATACTCCTTATTTTTAAGTAAGCAAGGTTATAAATTAATTAATTAAATCGTTAATAAATTATTATATATTTTTAAATAACAATAATTAAACCGTTAATAGTTAACCCAATATTAAACTGTTAATAAATAATCTATTTTTATAATTCTTTGTTTACATGAAAACTATCAAACCGTCGAATCACATGCAGATCAATCCTTTACAATTAGAATAAAAAAGCGATCTTACTATGTGAAATGATCAAGTTTTATAGATAAATTCTACAATCATAACATTTTGTAATAAATTAACTAGAAGAGAGATATCATTAAAAATAAATAAATTTTTATCAAGGTTATTTTTTTATCGGTGTATAAATTGATAAAAATATATTAAATTAAAAAAATATATATATTGATAAAAATATATTTTTTTACTTTCAAAACTTTTACAGAAATATCTATCAATGTATATTTTTAATAAATATAAATTTATTAAAAAATTAATAAAGATTAAAATTGCCATTGTTTATTTTTTAAAATTATTATTAAAATAATTTATTTTGTAATGTATAAAGAAAAAATATAAAATAAACGATGTTTAAATTTTTACTAAAATATCTTTTAATAAATATAGATTTATCAAAACATTTAATAAAAATTAAAGCTATCACTATTTATTATAAAAAATGTTATTAAAATAATTTTTTTAGTGTATAAAAAAAGAAAAATATAAGATAAATGATTTCTAAATATTTATTAAAATATCTTTTATTAAATAATTTTTAGTAAATATAAATTTATAAAAAAATTAATAAAAATTAAAACTGCTACTATTTATTTTTAAAGTTAATATTAAAATAATTTTTTAAATATATAAAGAAACAAAAATATAAAATAAATTATGTGATAAGAATAAAATAAAAAGTAATTAATAGTTATCTTTTTTTATAATGTAAAACGTAATGAGGATTGAGTTTTGAACATCATGTTAAAATACTTTAATCATTAACTTCTCATCATTGAACCAATTTTAATAGCTTATCTATAGTTATTTTTTAAAATATAAATACATTGGACGGAAGAAAAATAAACAATAAATATAATAAATGATATAATATAAAAAATAATGATATTAAATGAATATTAATGTTATTAAATGTATATAAATTTTTTAAGTAAACCGCGGTAAAATATTATATTAAAACAATACAATTTATTTTTATATATAGAAAACCAGTAATGTACACATATTATCTATGATTATATTAAAATATACAATAAAATAATAAAGGAAGGGAGATATACAATTTAATAGAAAGATACAAGAGAGGTAAAGTAGGAAAAAAAAGTTAATAATATACTTATAAATATTCTTTATATATATTTTTTCAAAAACTATTAATACATATATATATATATATATATATTTACCTTCTTTTTATTCTTTTACCAAATATAATAAATGATATAATATAAAAAATAATGATATTAAATGAATATTAATGTTATTAAATGTATATAAATTTTTGAAGTAAACGACGGTAAAATATTATACTAAAACAATATAATTTATTTTTATTTATGGAAAACTAGTAATGTACACATATTATTTATGATTATTCTAAAATATACAATAAAATAACAAAGGAAGGAAGATATACAATAAATGATAATTAATTTAATAAAAAGATAGAAGAGATGTAAAGTAGGACAAAAAAAAGTTAATAATATAATTATAAATATTCTTCATATATATTTTTTTTCAAAAATTAATAATACATATATTTACCTTCCTTTTACTTTTTTAAATTCATCTCATCATTTATTATATTTCTATTTTTATTATTATATTATTTTTTAGATAAATACTCCTATTGAATGTACATCTTTATGAAGGCAGCAGTTAAAAATGAGAAATAATAGTTGTAGTGAAAAGTTATACAACAAAACAAATAAAAAATAAAAAAATTGTTATTTCATGAAAAACATATGAACTACAAGGTATGAATTGTAAAGAAAAAGAAAAAAAGAAGTGGGTGCATAGATGATGAAGTTAGAGTTGCATGTGGATCCAAAATTAAGTGAAAGGGAGTGAAGGTGGTACTTTGAGAAGGCGAAGCCACTCTCAGACTTTGTGGCCTTGTCAGGCTTCACTCTGAGATGGATCAGACCCAATTGTCCATAGATGAGTCCCCACTCACCTTCTGTTCATAGGACCCACCACACCCCCTTCTACCTCTTCTCTTCTCTTCTCCCTCACAAACACTACACCTCTTACATACACATCCTCTTCCTTCTCCCACACCTCACCACCCGTTTTATTTTCCCACACACCCTTTGTTCCTTTCTCTTTCTCTTTCTCTCTCATCTTTTCTCATGGACAAACCAACCGAGAGAGAAACCCACGACTTCATGAACGTTGACTCCTTCTCCCAACTTCCCTTCATCCGTCCCGCACCACCCATCAAAGAGAAAAACGGCATTCGTCTCTTCGGCATCGAATTCGCCAGCGGAAACGACGTCGTTACGGACGACTCTGAATCCCTCGAAACGACAACCAACAACAACAACATTAACCCTTTCGAGATCGACTCCAACAACAAGGACAACACCAACAACACCAACAACAACAACACAACTGAGACCAACGGTGAGAATAGCCGACGGTTCGAATGCCATTACTGTTGCCGTAACTTCCCCACTTCACAAGCTCTAGGCGGTCACCAAAACGCGCATAAACGCGAACGTCAACACGCGAAACGCGCGCACCTTCAGTCAACGATGGTGCACGGTAGCACTTTCTCCGATGCTCACCACGTCTACAACCTCATGAACTACCGTTTCAGTTCCACTACTCCAACAACACCAATGCCTTATCCAACGTGGAACAGCACCACCAACACCAACACCAACACCAACACAAACAGGTTCTACGGTACAACCTCTTTCTCTCACAATCACCATCATCAACAACAACCTATTAATGGAAGCCCCTTGGCGTTTTGGAGAATCCCTAATGGCACCAGTAACCCTAGTAGTTTCAGCCATGAACGGTCGTTGCCGCCGTTGTTTGGTGGCGAGGAAATCAATACCGTGAGAGCCTCTCAGGTTGTTGTTGGAGCTTCGGGTTCGCAAGGCCGATACGTTTATGACTCCAAACGCGGGAGTGTCCATGACCATGTGAGTTTGGATCTTCATCTGTAATAACATGTTTCAATAAATTTTCGTACATAAAACCAGCCAATAATCTACGATTGCACTAGAAGAATCAAGAGATTTGGCAAGGACTCTTTTAGAGCGGCTCAGGATTAAATTTATAAAATAGGAGAAATTTCTTTCCGTTACTAGTGGAAAGAATTTGTTTCAATTTCTAATTCTTTCTTCTTCTTCTTCTTCTTTTACATTAACAGTTGAAATTTAGATAATATATATGCTATATGTGGTTTAATTATTACAATCTATTTAATTAAATGAAACTTCTATATTTAAATCTTTCATTTTTCTACTATTTTATTTATTTATTTTTCTAAGTGGCAAAGCATTGGTTGCTAAACTCAAAGATTTAATTTGCTAGGTATTCTTGATTTTAAAATTAGACACTAGAACAAAACATATGTTTTGTTCTAGATGGTTGATTTAAGGGCATGATATAAATATTATTATAGGTTCATTGGAAATAATCTATATAGGTAATAGTCACGTCGTCGTTTCTTGGTCTGGACTGGGAAAACGGTTTCACACGTGTGGGGATCATGTAAAGGGTAAGAGACAGTTGTGTGCGCATGAACATTTTGTCCAGACACACGTGTGCCTAAATCCATCATATTGTCCAGGCAGGTGGTGTGATGAGAGAGGTGGGTTCTGATTCAATGCAATGTAATTGTGAAAGGTCATGATGATAAGATTTGATGGGTCTGCTCAATTTTTTGCAGAGAGAAAGTGATATTTCCATGCCATTAGCAGGCACAATTTGCTCCTCAAATTAAATTAATTTTCAAAAATTACATGAGTACGTTGCTCCTTTTCTTTTTCACTCACTCATTTACATTTACACCAGTGCAAAATGTGGAGAGAGAATTAATGACAGGTATATGAATATTTGAAGATACGTATATAGATATCTTTCTATATATATGTGTATATATGGATTGGCTTAATAATATATCTTTTTTGTCTATCTAAAATGCATGGTGGAACCTAGCTAGCTCCTTCTGAGACCTAGATAGGGCTTAAGAGACAAATTGAGCAATAGGCTAGTAAAACAAACACACATGCACTAATTCTTCGGTATTCTTGTGCTCTCTCTATGAATCAATAAATGGAAGAAGGAACATTTTCTGCAAGAGCATGTGGATGTTGGTTCTCCAAGAACATGTTGGGAGCTTTTTCCTGAGTTGTTCGTTGTATCATAGGTTGACCCTAGTTGACTCTAGTGGCTGCAGATATATTGAATAGAATTGAAGTGATGAGGTAGAATTAGAAAGTGTTGTGGAGGATGTAGAGGTAGAATTAGAGTTGATGCATGTGTAATGAGTATTGGGTAATCATTCAAAAATTGAAGTGACAATAGTCAATAATTACTTAGTTGATGAGTACTGTTGACCCACAAGTAGGAACGCATGGGTCATTTCTTTTATGCCCTTGTTTCCAAAACACAAATCTCATCATTCAAAGGAAGTGGTACCAAGGGGTTTCATGGGTTTAAAATGGCAAAACCAACCCTCAGAAAAGGATGTGTCTTCCTTTTCCTCTCAAAGACTTTAAGGAACATATGAACATGGTAGTTAGACTGCCATCTTTATTTTCCCATCTTCTGTACCCATTGCTTTTATGTCTGATACACATAGATAGATAGATAGATAGATATAGAGAGAGGGATGTTAGGTGGGTTAGTTTTCCTGTGGTGAGTATAAATATGGGACTTGGAGATTCCTTCTCTAGGGAAAGAGGGAGGAGAGAACATGTTCTCCTTAACAATAATAGACTGATAGTTGGTACTGATGCTTCTGTCTACTTTAATCATCTGTTGTTTTGGCAGCACAAAGGGTCAGAGATTTATTTGCAACTATGGGCACTACCCAATGTATTACCTTACCTATAAAATTCAGAGAAAAAGGCAATCAATCACACACACATGTTAATGGTCCATTCTCCTCAAAATTGCTGGGACATGCGATTTTGACTACCAATATCACCATGCAAAAAACAACCCTCTTAATTAATCCCCTCTTTCCCTAGCTTCTAACTACGATATAAAAGAAACAGTTTGACTGATTAGTGTCTCAAAATTACTTATGAATTAAATATTAGTAAATAAATTTTGTATTGAAAATAATTTTAACATGTATCAAAAATCATAATAAAGTTATCTTCAATGTTAATATGGTTGCATAAATTTGAAAAAGCGCTAAAACCCAATAGATAGATATGTTGTATAAGTTCTCAGTTGAAGAAAAAAAAAATGTATAAAAGCAATAAAATTTAATAGAACCAACATTTTTTTAACAGAAACCGATGTTTATGTATGACACCATATCTAAAATTAATTGTTGTTTACTGACATTTTAATATTGTATAAAACCCGCTAGTATAATTCTTTTTAATAAAAATTATATTAATAATATAGATATTATAAGTTTATATTAATGATAAAATATCTTAAATTATTTCATAATTTTATTAATATATACTATTAATACATCAAATATTAGAAAAAATATTATTTGTTACTATAAATTTTCAAAGTTTATATTAATAATTTAACTTTTGCTAAACAAATTCTGTACTAACAAAAAAATATTCTCATGTTAAACAATTTTATTTTTTGTATTAATAAATAACTTTTTAATAATGTTAATTCTCCATATCATCATTACAAAAATATGAAATAAATAATCTTTTAGTTATGCGTTTAAAATATATTAATAATAGTTTTAATGAAAAAATTCACTTTTAGTTACATAATTCATTCCCTAAAAATAATCATACTGATGTCAATGAAAACATCAATCCCGTTTATGAGGTGACTGGTAAACAATAAATGTTTTGCATAACCAATATTAATTGAGCCTCCTATAAATTAACTAGGTGTACAAGCTTAATCAACACCGCCACAAGATGGTCAACACTTAATTAGGTAGGATATTCGATCTTTTGTCAAATCACCTATTTCCCTCCTTATAACGATGTGTGCTCACACCTCAAAGTTTTGGTTTTAGGAAAAAATTAAAAAAAAAAAAAAGAAACACACGCATGAGTAGCAATACTAATTTACATTTCAAATATCATTAACATTACTTATTCTTTATTTTGATTCCAATATATACAAGAGATTCAGTGGAATTTTTTTTTTTAACTATATATATTTACATCTACTTATATAACTCCAGTACTTTTCCACCATACCATTTCTTACACTTTCTTTTCAAGTTCAAGTCTCGAGAAACTTCAACAATCTTATAAGGCTGGTAAGTAATTTAACTTGCCTACTGCTCTCGTTGGCCATCTCATCTGCACCACCAATAGTACTATTCATGAATGCAGTCAATCAGATTTATTGGATACACATCATGTTCTGATCTAGAAAACTTAAGCAAAATACATATCAGAAGCAATCATTCATATTAGCTAATGCGTTGCTATGGTATTAAGGTTTCAATAATGATTCTATTCCCTACAATGCTAGAAAAAGAATCCTAATTTTACGTAATTATGAAAGATATTTTGGGGAAAATAAATTCCTAAAATAAATATTAATAGTTATTTTTTAAAATTAACTTACTTTTTATTATATTTTAAATAGCTTATAATTATTTCTTTTATAAACAGTACATAAAAAATATTTTTAACATTAATGAAATATCAAAATTATCACTTTGTTAATGAGAGACTTTAAAAAAAAAATTCGTTTATAATGATATAACATGTGAATCAAAAGTTTGATTTAACTTAATTAGATATCTCATAGGCTTAAGCTTTGCAAAAGCAACTGTACTGAACATTTAGGAAATTTTTGTTTACTGATTCTAATCAATTTGAATATGATTATATCCCATAAAGAATATTTGTGATATAAACCATTGTATGTCTAATGATGATGTAATATAATATTATTTTTTAAAATTAAAAATTTATGTGTATATTATATAGATATATGTAGAAAGTCTATAAAATAAAATTAAAAATAAAAAAAGTTGATTTAAATTAGATTTTGAATGTTTAAATTTAATCTATTAATAAATTTTGAAATTAGTTTTTTTATCAAAGTTTAACCTGATTTAAAATTTACAGGATTTATAAGTTTGTTTAAAATCATATAATACAAAAAAAAATTAATAAATAAATTTAAAATTTGTACAAATGATTGATTAAAAATATTTAAATCTTAAAATTTTTAAGATAAAATGTTTTCATCCTTAATTATATAATTTTAAAACATATATATTAAACACTAACTATATACAAATATAATAATATATATAAAAAATATAACATATTTAGGTAGCATGACACACGCATAGATAAAAATTTTATATATATATATATATATATATAAAAGGTAAAATATAAAATATTTAATTTAAAATTAAAGTAATATATACAACTATCATAATAAATATTAAATTTTTTTTTATAAATATTAATTTTTTTGTTTAAAATTTAAATTAAAAAAATTTAATTTTTAATAAATTATATAAATATATTAATATTATATAAATAAAATACAATAAATATAAAGATATAATATATAAAAATAAATAGATTTTTGGATAGGATAAACAAATTTTTTTATAAATTTAAATTTGATCTGTATATCTAAAAAGATTTTTTAATAAATTTAAAATTTTTTTAACTAAATAAATTAAGTCAAAATAGATTTTAAATAAAAATTATAAATTTTTATTAGATAGTTTAATTTATTTCTATTCCTAAATAAAATAAAATTTATAAAATTTTCATTTTGAAATAAAAAATAACTCAAATTCTTAATTTCAATCTTGTAATGTAATAAATATAATACTATTAATTCATGTGTTATCAAAATGTTTACATGTTTTAGCTTAGGGTTTAAGTTAAGTTCTTAATAAAAGAATTTTACGTTTTAGCTTAGGATTTAAGTTGAGTTCTTAATAAAAGAATTTTACGTTTTTAAGGGTTAAGTCTTGCTAGTGATGTTTGTATTGATAGTAATAAGGTTTGTGGTAAATATCCTTCCTTAAAATTTTCACATAAAACAGAGAGAATACATGTTCATGCAAATTTAAATTTTAATTTGATATATTTTCTTTATGACTTTTTCTTAGCAATACCCTTAATTTCTATATCTGTATATACACATCAGAAATTTATTACAAAAATTTAATTACTAAACAAATTTTACAATTCAAAATCCTTAAATCTTTGTATTTCTTTTTTATACATAAAAGCTTGATATTATACTTTAATTATCAATATATTAAATATTAGTTGGAACTATTATTATAAAGAAAAAATAAAATAAATGAAATCACCTATTTCCTTTTCTATGTTTCAATCTCTGTCATTTTAATAAAAACATATATTCCATGACCAAGAATAATTGATCATTAAGAGATATAATGTTACATTTTAAAAGATAGTAGTTTTTCAGCAATTCTATATTACAAGTTTGAGTTCTTACTCTTAAACAAAAGTGATTATTCAATTTTATCTAACTTTTTTTTCATGAAGTATTTTTTTTTATATATTTTATAATTTTTATTCTTTTAGAACACACTACAATTTAAATTTAATTGATTTCAACTTAAATTTTATTTAAATTTTAATATATTATACTAAATTAAAAATAATTTACCTAAATTATGTTATAATATAAAAAATTTAATTCTAAGTGGAGAAATTAACTTTTTTATAAAAAAAGTAAATAAAAATTAAATATAATTTTTAATATTTACATTTATCTATCTGGGATGGATTTATTTATCCTACAAGGTAACTTACATAATTCAAATTAAAAATTATTTTTTAATAAATAAATTTTAATATTATTATAATTTATTCAACTTTAATTTTTTTATTTTTTATTTTTAACACCTTATTTCAATAAATATATTATGTCTTAATTTAAATAATTTATTTTCATAAATTTTTTGTTTTAAAATTTTTATCTTTTAATTTAATCTCACTTAAAAAATAGAATATTTATAATTGTTAATAATTAAAGCATTTAATATTCTCTTGCATTTATTTTATTTATAAATTTTACCTAAATTTAAAAATACACATGTAATGCATATAAAATTTGCTAATTATTTTATATTTTTACATAAAATTCATCCATAAATTTAAACCAAATCAACAAGTTCTTTAAATGAAGATAAAACCCATGCTTGTCCTTAGTAATAATTGCTTAAATTTCATTAATTACTTTGCATACAAGTCAAGCCTATAACATTGCATACATATAATAACACAAGAGATCTGCATTCAATTGAATGATCTATGGGAAGATAGAATTAGCTAGGTATATGCTCCAAAGGTCAAGCTTTAAGGACAGCAATTACAAAGGTTCAACATGTTTCATAGTAAGAATAAAAAAGATAATAAGATGAATGAATCATTGATGAAGCCATTGTCGGAGGTGGACTCTAATTTGTCCATTGTTTTCCACCCAACAAGTACATAGGAGCAATTGACCTTAAACCTTAAATAAGCTCAACCAACCATTCATGTACTTGAACTTAACCTTAAATAAATATACAAAAATAAAACTTAATATGTTCATCTTTTTCTTAAAAAGAAATTAGGATGACAGTTGGTTTATAAAAACATTTTTTATTTTTATTTTTATTTATAAAAATATTTTATTTTTAAAATTTTATATAAAAATTATAAAAATTAAAAATAGTTTTTATTATTTTCTATATAAAATTTTAAAAATAAAAAATAATATTTTTATAAATAAAAATATAAATAAAAAATATTTTCGTAAATTAAACATTACTAAGTTAAATGTAGTCAATGATCAATTAGAGATAAAAAGGAAATAGAATCTATGATGTAATTTGTTTAACATGATTTGATTTAATTTATTTAATAAATAAATAAGTTTATAAATTTATATTTTTTAATTTTTTTAAATAAATAAGTTAAATTTAGATTTATAAAAATATATATTTGATCTATCTAGAGGTTTACTTATCTATATATCTATATTATAATATTTATTTTAATATATTATATTTATATAATTTATTAAAATTAAAATTTTTAATTTTTAATTTTAAATTAAAGAAACTCTAAATGGTTTTATTTTTGTTGTGTATATAATACAAATTATAGTATTACCTAAATTTAAAATAATATACTAAATTTATTATTTAATAGATAGTTTTAATTAATTTTTTATATAAATAATATTATTAAGGACTGACTTGATAAAAATTACAGTTTAAAAAATATTATTAATATATATTTTCTTAAAATAATTTTTAGCTCACAACTCTTTTAAATCATTTATATATAAATTTTAGATTATTTACTTATTTTTTATCATGTAGTTTTAAATTTACAGATTTTTTTTAATTAGTTATTTATATAAATCTTAAATATATTTATTAATTTTTTATATTATAAACTTTTAAATGCACATATAGGATAGATAGATTTTAAAACAGATCATAACAAAAAAATTTCATCACATATAACAAATTTAAACTTAGACCTTAAAAATTTTAATTAAAATGAATTTAAATTTTTAAAATTTAACTTATTTTTATCTATTTTTATTTTAACAATCGATTAGTAAATAAAGTTCACATAATTAATATTATTTTTAAATTTTATGTTTATGAATTTAACCCAAAACATTAATGAAGAAAATTAATCTCATGCTGAACTGATAAGTATTGACTATTCAATTTTATAATCATATATATTATTAAAAATTTAAATGAATTTGATAATTAATTTACAGATCTAACTCTTTTCATGCGAAAAAGTGATTTTATATGTGAAAAAGAATATACATTAAATTTTATAAATTTAGAGAGTAATAATTTTGTGTTAGATCAATATAATAATTATAATTAAAAATAATTATATTTATTTTTAATTAATAGGTGATATAGAAAAGTTTTCAGTATTTTCTGTATGAATATCTACAATTTTGCTAAGATAAAAATTGTACAGATACAAAAAATTATGATATAGAAAATTTCGTGGTGAATAGTGAGTGTCTAATTGTAAATATTGTCATTCATTTTTTGAAAAAAATGCAAATAATTGATAAAAGTGAGAAAAATAAATACATATTGTAATGTAACAATGATTTGATTCATATTGCACAATTAGGAAGCAAGTCCAAATTTTATTGGATCCATAAGTATATTTTGAATCTTAAAATTCTAATGTAGATGAGCTTTTGGATTTAATCCATCTAACCTTTTACTATATAAAAAAAAGGACAATTGAATGCAAAATTTTAAAAGTGAAAGTCTAGATTTGAATTTTTAACAAAATATATTTACTTTTTTATATATGTAGTCCAAAAGAAAAAAAAATCAACGCTCAGCCATAAAAGCTTAATAGTGCATGTAGTCTTAAGCTTATATTTCATAAATAATTATTTGTTAACACTTTTTACAAAAATTATAAAAAAGAACAATTATTTTTTAATTAAAAAGAAATTTATAATACAAACAATTAGTAAATGAGGGTATACAGTAACTATGAGGTCTCTTCATGGAAATTAAAGGCATTGTATTATATGCTGTCATGAGCTATGTTATGTACTATATGTGTCTCTGACTCTTACTATTTTCCTTTTAAAAGAAAATAAAAAGTGCTCTTTCTTCCCCTATAGTTCTGGTCAGTCTCTCAACTAACAGGTGAAATAAAAGGGATGTGCAGAAGTCTTTTGTAGTACAAACACTGGTCATTTCCCATCTCATGATGACTTATGATATAATTAAGGACTCTTCTTTTCAGCAGTTAGATTCTGTATATGAAAGTGTGTTTTAGGTCCTGACTTCATGTGAGTTACTTTGTAAAACATCCCAGATCTTAAATGTTCATAAAATTGAAAGCCATTACAAAAAAGTTTTCCTTTGTTCTGCCTTCTGCTTTTGTTTAACATGGTTAATTAATGCTGTTCTTTGCAAATCACTTTATGACAAATTTAATTTTTGATGCAGATTTTAATCATATTTTAATTGATTATGCAATTTTAATATTTTTATATATAAATAATATTATCTATCTATATCCCTTATTTAAGGATTAGCAGTTTTTCTTTATAAAAATAAAAATAAAAAATAGATTTACGGATCAAGTTTATTTATAAACAGATATATGCTTATGTACTATCTATTTGTAATAATCCTTTTCTTTTGATTATGTGGCCAAACATCCATCACAGTTTGTATCAATAAATTGGATAAAGAGAGGCAAAATTTGCGGCAAGCAGCACCACATTTGTTGTGTCATCTTCAAGAATTTAAAATCCCACCACGGATTATTACCTTCTAAATCATTTAAATTCATTTTGCACATATAAACATATTTTGATCATGCTTATTATCATATGTTATAATAATATTTTTACCTTATTTCTTCTTTTATATATATATAAATATATTATATACATTTTGGTTTTTTTTTCTTACTTTTTTTCTTTATTTTTAAATATGTAACATTTTTTTTAAAATTAATTTGAGGTTTAATCATTTAAAAATGGTAGGTCCTCTCAATATTCTTCTTACAAGACCAACAATAACAACCAAATCTGTTCTCAATAGACAGAGTTGGCCATCACAAAAATTAAAAACATACAAATTTATAGAATTAATTGATTAATCGTGTTGATAATTGTTTAGCCATTTTTTACTACATAGTTAACAATATATGGTAATAGATTATTTCTTGCACACGTAATCGATTATACACATAACATAATTGATAATACACTTCGTTAATTAATTACAACTTTATTTTAAATCACTACTTATATAAAAGAATTGAATACCATATTTTGCAGTTAACCATACTTTTTCATAATAATCAAATACTAAAAGTTAAAAATTTTGCAGATATAAATAAATGCGAACACTATTTCCAGTTCATAACCAACATTCTAAATTACGATCCACAACCGCAATTTAAAACTAAGCTCTCATCTCCTTTATGCACTACCATTAGCTAACACTAAAATTTACCCATTGTGAAACAAGGAATGCCCATTAGAATTGAACATAGGTGTTAGAGGGTGAATATACTCAATTCTCTTCTAGATTTTTCCTTTCCCTTTTTCTTTTGGTCCATATTGTAGTTATATATAGAGTTTATACAAGTAGCTTTTGCCTTTGATTCAAAAAGAGATAAACCTGTGTTTGAACTCGTCAAAAAGGCCCACCAAAACTAATATAAGGCATAAAAAAAGAGTGACATATAAATAAAGACAATCCCACAATACCGCCGTGGTGTTAACATCAATCCAACTATCGAAGACCCCACAAGTAAATGCAACATATAAAAGCGCATGTGAGGGAGCAAAGATGATAAAGGCCACAATGAAGACAGAGAGAGAGAGAGAGAGAGAGAGAGAGAGAGAGAAGAGTAGACACACATTATGAGTAGCTAGTTAGGACCACTTGTTACTTTCAGATTCAGAGAGGGAAAGAACAGTGGAATTTAAGAAACATCGGCCCACAGCTCAATAAAGTTTACAAACGAGGATGACAGTTTCTACAGTAAGTATCCTTATTATGCCAACCTGCTCTCTCACAAAGCCCCAATTTCAACAGAACAAAATCCCCTAACTTTGTATCCTTCTTATGTGGTGGCACCGTGGCAGGGTATATCACTAACAATCTTCCAATAAACGCCAAAACTCTCTTCTTGTATATATAGCCCTTTTTTGTTCCATCCAAACCCCTCCTGCAACCATTTTAAACCTTCTTTCTTTGCCTTTTCAGTCTTCAACTCCCTCTCTTCAATTATTGCACAAACTGATAACAAGAGTAACAACAAATTCCACCGCCTTCAACCATCCCAATTTTAACTGTTATTCCAGAATCTTCATAACCAGTGCCTCATTTTCAGTATTTTTCATCAAATGGATTTCGTCATGGGGATAGAATCATGCTCTTTACTCCCCCGGGAGGTCTTGGTTACTGTATATAACATAATTTCTCTTAGTTTTTATATATACTTAAGACTAATACATAAACATTTTATTAGAATTTTAGTTTTTGATTTTTTTTTATAAATTTGTCGTAAATTAGTCTTTCATTCTAAAAAATTTTGCAAATTAATTTTTCAATTTACTTAAAATAATGTAAATTAGTTTTTCTACCAATAACATCCAACGACAAATTTAAAAAATCATTATTAAATTTATAGATTAATAAAATATTTTTCAAAAATAAAAGACCTATTTATAAAAACTAAATTAAATAGAAATTAAAATATTTCTAAAATCTCTTTTATTTTTCTTAATAATTAATATTCGGTCTACAATTTTGATCAATATCATGTCCAAATATCTAACTGGTTACAATTCTGATCAATGTACAAATATCTAACTAATTCAATTTAAATTATATAATATTGTTATAGATAAAGATTCTAATTATCATATATTAAATAATATTTTTATTTTAATATATCTTATTTCTTACCATATTATATTTTATATTGCATCTCTCTTTATTTATCTTTTCTTTATATATCTTCCTGCTTTCTATTCCATTTCATCTATTTTCAAATATATGTATCTAATAATTTTCTATAGGCATTAATTATTTTTAAAAGGAGACTTAAAATATTTTTTGAATAGCTTCATGATATGTTTTTAAACTTTTTGATAATTTGTTACTACTAATTTCCATGTTTTACAATTTTTGAGATTCTCAAAAAGAAGCATACAAAGAGGGAGAGCATGGAATAAGAAAAAATGATTAATTAAAGTTAGAAATGAGGATGGGAGATAGAGATATATAGTCTAGTATTCAGTGTTGGGAGGAAGAGATATAATCCCTTTTGAGAGTTCTGAGTCCTTGGAGCTGCTTAGCTTTAGTCATTAATGAATCAAAATGTACAAATAGGACCAGCAAGTCAATGCTACGGTTCAGTTGATCTTGGATATAGAGTAGGCACACCCACACACAACGCTATCATGTATTGGTCAAGTAAGTATGATCCAGAACTACATGTGATACCCACCTAAAAAAATCAATTTTATGTTCAGTTTCTCTGCACTTGTCATAGGGTAGTATACGCCAGCAATGCAAGTTGGCTTAAAGACCTTCATGTACAACCTTCCACCATCAAGTGGGAGAGTCCTCATCTCATTATGACAACTGAAGAAGGAAAAACTATTATTTGTGTCAAAGAATATTGCTCTACTTGTTCACAATTATTGTATTCGCACTACGTGTGTGGCGTAAAAATTAACTAAATATTGTTTTCTTCCGGCAAATATGCCTCAATTAACAATTCATACCCCACTCTTTCATTTCATAAATTTGATTCCTTTAAATATATACAGTTTTCCCTATTGTCACTAGATATCTTTCTGATACACAATTCTCAGTAATGGAAATTTTGAATTGGATTTACTTAAATACTTAAATCCGTACCCTGTTGTGATTGTCCTTTTTCTTAGTGATAGACTGTAAGATTTGTCTCACTCCAATTTTAATCTTAATATCAATGAATTTTAAATGCTAACTTAAACATCCCTTTAACATTGTAACAATTTATGTTTTGTGCTATAGAAATAGGAAGAGCTAACACACCACCACCTTTGTTCATGTGCTTTGATATATACCCGTTTGAATAAATCACATAAGCAGTTCAGATATCACATCTAATCTGAAACCAGAAAACATGTTTTCATTACTATTTAAAGTAAGATGTTTTTTCATTTACACTTCTTACTCCAACATTTTGAATGACTAATTTGTCAATTAAAACATCTAAAATAATTAATGTGTCTAAATGAGCTTAGTTAGTTGAAGTTTAAGGAATCCAATTGTTTTTCATCAACAGTGAATCCGGTTATACTTGGATGTTTTTCAGATAGTAGGAAAACGAAATTCTAACTCACTTTTCACTTATTTTAGCACAATACATTAATTAGTCTTACTCAACTAAATACAAATTTAGATTGTTTATCCAAATAGGACATAAAGTAGTGTTTTCAGATGAGTTTAACAAGACAAAGTTTCAGTATAGCAATCTGAAATTGATGAAGTCACTTGAATAATTTTACAATATTGTGAATGCAAGTTATACAAGTGGCGTTATTCTCTACCAAATTCATAATGTTGATTCAGAACAGGATTGGATTGGCCAACTGAACTGGACATAGTATTTCAATGAGTCCAATCAACTTTTAAAAATTTAAAATTTTTAAAAACTGATAAAACTCTAAACCAATAAACGATTGATTGAACAAATTCAATTTTCTTAATAAAAATATTAATACATTGATCATTTAGTTTCCAATTTAAAGCTTATAATAAATTTGTCATTGGATGTGAGATTAGTATAGTATGAGGACTTTTACCTCTCCCCTTTTACTTAAGCTTAAATTTAAGTTTCTTCCTCATACAACACAAAGGTAACAAGTTCATCCATTTTACTAAAATGTGCAATTTTGATATTTTCATTTACAAAATGGAAGGAATTAAAATCAACAGAGTTAATAGTGTCAAATCATGAACAGTATTCGTCCATGATGTGATGATCTCAACATTATTTCTTGCGACAACTACAAATATTTTGTTCCTTGTTTGACCCATAGAACAAGGAGCTTGCTTCAACACCCAAATCTTACTTTTCAAGCAGTTTACAAGTGTTGGAAAGCTCTTTCTCCGTTTTTCTCATTTTGTCTGGGGAGCTTTATTATATCATGTAGCAAATCTAGCATGAAGACATGCAATTCATCTTTGACCTTTCCCTATAGGCACTCTCTCGAATGTTGTTAAAAGAGAACGGTCAACAGTAATCTCACATTCCATTATATGTAAGTTGGATGATTGTAAATTTTTTAAAATATAAAAAATTAAAATAAAGTTTCAACGATTTGCATTTAAATATATTTAAATGGATGATTTATATCTAAATATATTTAAGTGATTGGGTTAATAATTGGATTTAATATGTATGTTAATATTTTGGGTTGTCAAAATGAGGTCAAAATAATTGAAATGGTTCGTTTTCCAAGCTTGCAAGCGAATGATAGGGAAAATAAGGAGAGAGAGGGTGTCATATCATGTAACTTCGATCATTACCGCGTGTCACATATCAACGCATGCAATAGATTAGAACGGCATCTAACTACACTATAACTTAAGATGCTGACTCAACATCTTTAATTGCCACCACTTCATTTTTCATCTATTGATCTAACTATGTTGAGTCTTTAGACTTCTATTTGTATAAATGAAGTTTAAAATTATATAATTTAAAATAAAAGGATGTGTTTGTTTTAATTTTTAAAATAAAGAGATTAAATATATAATTATGCCCTTTTTTTTATAGAGGATCATAAGTATATTTATAAAAAAATAATTGTTTAAATTAAAAATATTTTTAATATAATGAACTAATTTTTTGATAATTTTTAATATATAATAATGAATTCAATATTTTATTTATGGACAATAAGACGACATGCATCATATAAACCAAATCTTTGAAAATATTTATTTATTTGATATGAGATTATGTAGGTAAAATATATATGATAGAATTAGTAATATTATTTTCAACATAATTGAACAATTTTTAGAAAACATAATATATGTAAAAGGTTGTATTTGCTTGTACTTGTACTTTTTAATTTTTTAAGACTATTTTTTCTTAAATAAGTTTTAAAAATTATTTTTTAGCAAGAAGTAAAAGAAATTAAGTGAAGAAAAAGATGAAGTAATATAAAAACATGAATAACATAAAACTAAAAATATAAAATCAAAGCATCCTAAAATTGTTTTAAATTTTTTGTTTTAAATATTTTTTTAAAATAATTTTAAAAAACTATAGTCTTCAAACATTTGGTTTCTTTATTTTTAAAAATAAGAAACTAATAAACCTTAAATGTTTTATATTTTCTTAAATCAATTGTACGTCATTTCCATTGCAAAAAGTGTATCTTCCAATAGTAAAATGTTACATATACAAAAAATTTAAAGTCCATCTTCCAACACTAAAATCTTACATTTACAAAAAAGTTAAAGACCATTTCTTTCACATAAGCACCATATTTTCGTATTTACATATTATATTAAGCACAAAATTCCATCAAATAACTATTTCTAATTATTTTATGTACATATTTCTTTCCATAACTTACATTCTAACTTCTCAACTATATATAAATTTTAACTATCCTACATTTTAATAGTATTTTCATTTCAATAAATCTCAATTTTCTTCTATATTATCTTTCTTCTTCCAAAATAATTGTCTTTTATTTAATTTAACCCCATTTATTTTACTATGGTCAACAAATCCTTCTTTTATTCACTCCCTATACATCCATTTAGTTCTTTTTTCTTCATTCTTATTTAGTTTATCCAATAAATTCAAGGAAAATTGAAGTTTTTATTAAACGTTAGTAATAATGAACTCTCATCATGATTTCTAATACATCCTAACGTAATTAAGGGTGCTTGACAATTCGTTTTAGTTTAACTCTAGTTTTCAAGTTATGCTTATTCCTACAACAAAAACAAGTTTTGGATCCAATTGGTTAGGAATCAACTAAGTCAACCATTCGTTATTACTATCTAAGTTTTCTTTTCAAAATATTACACTTTGCGCCATAAAATTTTATTCTTAAAAGTTTCATTTTAAGATACTAATTAAAAAAAATCAATAAATAGAATATTTTATATTTAAATTATGTTAAGATGTATTAGAAATCATGATGAGAGTTCATTACTAACGCGGTTTAATAAAAACTTCAATTTTTTTTAGTTCTTAAGCAGCACTCTTAAATTGACATCACTTGCCTAATCTTAAAATTGAACATTTCTCTCATGTAGCCCAACACTGGTCCAAACTCGCATTAACCCATCCAAGATATTCAATCAACTGGTCCAAATGAATAATAATATGGGCCCAATACTTTCCTCTTTTCGGTTTGCTTCGATTTAGAACTTCGAGGTTCAAACCTGTTCAGTAGATGGCAATTACTTTTCAGAACTTCCATCTTTTCTAACTCTTTTTTCTTTTTCAATTTTTAAAATTATCCTTTTATAAATATATAAAATATATTTTTAAGATTTAAAAGTTAAAAATATATTTACATTTTTAAAAATTTAATTCAATACACTTTCAAAATTTAAATTTTATGTAATTCCAAAAGTATTTTCTAAAAATTAAAAAAAGTTCATTTTTTCCATCTAATTTGTGGTTAAATCAATGATTCTCTTTTTTAAATAATAATTTTTTTTCTAGTTAAACATCTATTAATGTAATGAAAAAATATCACTCCCTATTTTTTATCCTAACAAAAATATATTAAAAAAAATTAGGAGACATCACTTAAAATATGGTTAACTCGAAAATTTTCTTCAATTATTATTTGAACAACAATTATAATTAATAACATTCTAAATGATAAAAAAGAAAGTGATTAACATATATTATTATTTTTGGAGTTTAGTTGGTTTAAGTTGAACTTTACTTTAAAAGAAGTTATGTACAATCGCTTTCCAAGTATTATTTAGAGTGTAATTTCGCCTTTAACCAAACTCTAAATGACACTCAAAGTAATTAACCTAATAACTTTTCCAATGAATGTGATCTTCAGTCTCATGCCATTGACGCTCATTTTTATTTTATTGCATTTTTTTAGCAAAACTAAAACCATTCTTTCAGCTTTGTTTTTCTTCTTTCGAGACCATTTTTTGCTTCTTCCGCTATCATTGCTACCAAGTTAGATGCCACTAATGTAACAATAACATTGAGGTTAGATTTTCTTTCTTCCATTTTTTCTACCAAAGAAAAAAATATTTCTTCCATTCTTACATATGAATTTTAATTTAAATTTATTATAATTGGTTATTTATGTTCTTGTTATTTATATACATAATTCTTACTGTTAGAGGATAAAAATCTTGACGTAAAGTTTATATAATTATATGTAGATTTTAAATTGAGTTTATTATAATTGATTCTAATTAGTTGCTTATTTATGTAATTATTATTCCTATACATTGTTCTTAGTGTAAAAGGATAGAAATCTTAACTTAAAGTTTTTCTTTTGTAACTGAGAATTGAATTTGAAAGAATAGAACTAGGTTAAGATAATATAATTGAAAGTGTTATAAAGATAAAAATTATTAATTAGGATTTGAAAACATAATACTTCTTTAAATAGGAGATGTTAAAGAATTAAGATTTTTAATTAGAATAACAAATTAATATTTTGATAAAATTAAGTTCATTAGGATGTGAAGTAATCTACATCCTTAAGTATTAAGTCCATGCACAGGTTTTTTTATATGAAAAGAAGGGTCATATTCGAGTTGTAGGATATTCAAATACAGATTGGGCAAGTTCTCCCACATACAAAAATATTGCAAGATCCAATGCAGAAGCAGAGTATCGGGTCATAACTTTAGCCACTTGTGAACCCATTTGGCTCAAGCAGTTACTCAAATAAATAAGGTTTAGTGAGATTAATCAAATGAAACTTATTTGTGATAATCAAAAAGTATTACATGTTGTCTAAAATATTGTGTTCCATGAGAGGACCAAACATATTGAGATAGGTTGTCATTTCATTAAAGAAAAGATCTTATCTAAAGATATTATTATTAGTTTTGTCAACTACAATGATCAATTGACGAATGTTTTCACTAAATCTTAAGAAACTCTCAAATTAGCTACATATGTAACAAGTTTGGTACATATGATTTATATACTCCAGCTCGAGGAGGAGTGTTAAATTCTAAGCTAACGATGCTATAATTAAGAAAAAATGGAAACAAATAAATAGGATAATTAGAGTAATATTGTTATTATAGAAATATTGTGATTAGAAGAATTATATCGTTATAATTATAGTAATTAGGTATAAAAAATTTATAATTAATTCTCATATCAATGATCCTTACTATAAATACATGTTTCATTGCATGGTTGCATCATACAAATTTATTCTATACCTTCTCACTTCTCTGCCTTGACAGTTTATATAATTTATACAAGCATAAAACTTATGGAGATTACACAAGTCATATAAGCGCATCTCCGTTGGAGCTTATACAAGATACATAGACATATATCCATAGGGTTTATATAAGTCATGCAAGGATACATCCATAAATTTTATACAAGCCTCAAACATACATACATATAAATCATATAGGCCATATAGGAACACAAATTCATGAACTCATATAGGCAACACAAGAAAACATATTCATAAAATTTATATAAGCATTATAGGCACACATCCACACAACTCATATAGGTCACACAAGCATATACATGTAAAATATATATAAGTCCTATAAGCACTTATCCATGAGGTTTATATAAGTCATATAATTGAAATAAATTATACCAACACAAAGTCTTATGGCAAGTTATGATCGTAAGTCTCCTATGTTAAGGATAAGGGTTCTTATTACATCCTCATCTCATAACCTTAGGTGTTTATTGAGAGTTAATTAACCATTAATTTATTTTTTTACTAGCCTTTTTTTGTGGACATTTCCTAGTCCTTTGATTCTTAACTCAGAGTTATCCATTAACTTAATTAACTAACATACATTTTATCAATTAACCTCCCATCATATTACTTAGGAAAGAGTTCTCTTTGGTGATTTAGGGATTAACTTAGACAATTTATCAAGTAAAATTTCAATTTTTAACCTTTTTTATCGAAGGTAACTCTATCTCATCTAGTTAGGCTCTCACTTATCCAACCCACAATAACTTCATTCTTATTACCAATTCAAGATTAACTTATTATCTTCATATTCATATCATTGTTCATTTATAGATTTACATTTAACAATTCAAGTTATCCACCAATGCAGATCTTTAAAACTAGTAAATAGTCACTTGACTTAGGATTCTAGTGTTCTATGATTATGGAATACCTTTACTAATGGAATGAATTTGACCTGGATTGATTTCTAACCCCAAAACATCATCATTCCTTTTCTAGGGTTTTTAATTTGCAAAGTCTAGGTTTTAAAATTCAAAAGTTTCAAGTTCAAGTCTAAGTTTTCATGCCCACCTAAGGGGTTTAACTTACTCAAATGAGTACAAGGTTCAATCTACAATATCCTTTCTTAAGTCTAAGGCTTTATATAAGGTGAGTTTAAGCTCCTTAACTTTATCAAGTCTTAAATTCCACATCTCAATAACAACTCTAGTTTTTGGTTTTCACTATTTTTTGAATCATTTTCAACAATTTTATTTCTCTCTCACATGATGGACAAATAATGTGAAAATTTTCAAAATATACCCTCAATATGAAAATATGTTTTTTTCTTGAATTTTCCAAAGATCATAAATGGTTCAAAATTATGAATCTTAACAATATAGTAAAATCTAAGCATGAATCTTGAAAATTCATAAAAAATAAATTAATGAACAAAATTTTATAGGAAATATAAAAACATATAGGATAAAGTCCACATAAAAATTTACCTCAAAACTCCAACCATAAGTTTATAAATCCATGCAAACAAATTTGTTAAAATTTCTAATAACCAATTTCAACAAAACACATGTAATATCATCAAGAATAAAATACAATCTTCCCCTATGGATTCAAGTTTACAAATATTCCCTATTGTAAATCTTTCTCATCTTCTCAACATCGGATTTACAAATATTTCCTCCCTATGATTTGTAAATCTGATGTTGAAAAGATGAGGAAAAGGGTTTTGGATTGAGTTCCTCTATGTACATGACGCATGTGTCATATGAATCAATTTTCCTTTTAATTTATTATTCAAATTCTCATGTAACATGAACTTTTAGTCTGGTACATATAATTTTTTATTATATGATAAACTTGTACATTTGCAACTCATCGGTACACCATGAAAATCCTAGGTTGGCCTCCTCCAAGATACACCAAGGAAGAGTGGCCTCTCTTATGTGCGGTTTATCTTTGTTATTCTAACACTCTTTCAAGTTCATTCTCCTTGAAGAAGGAGATATGTTTCAAAGGTTAGGTTATGGGGTGGTATGAGAGGAAGAAAGAACGTGGAGAGGGGAAGAGAAACAGAAATGAAACTTTAAGAAAAGGGAGGAGTAGGAATAAAGTGCACATTATAAAGGGGAAAACTTTTTCAATTTTTTAATGATTAATAGTTAGAAACAAGATATATTATTAAATAAAAACTATCATATTTTTTATATTTAATGGAGATTTAATACACCAATCGTTAATAATTTAATTATAAATTTTTAAATTACAAAAATTTAATTAAAATTAAAATTATAAAAATATAAATAAATTATAAAATTAATATATTAATGTTTAACCAAGTTATTATTAATTTATTTTAATTTAGGTCTCTTTTTACTTAAATTTTTGAAATAAAATACAAACCGAATCTAGCAAAAGCTTGGAATCTCCGCTCAAAACCATACAAAGAATGTAAATTCTAAAAAAAAATACGTAAACAAATTGTATCCATCTAATAAGGTTAGTGACATGTTTTTTTTTTAAATTTTTATTTAATTGTTAATTTTAAAAAAAGAAATTATTAAGTTACATAAAAAAATAATTTACACTCAATTCTATTTTAGTATAAATTGTTGGATCTTATTTAAAAATAAATAAATAAGATTCAACAAATTATATCTGAATGTAATTAGATATAAGTTATGTTTTTTATGTAGATTAATTATTTTATTTTTAAAAAAATAAAATAGTTTTTTTAAATATTATAAATATTTTACGTTTTAAATAATTAACTCATTATAATATTTTTTAAAAATATATTATTAACATTTATGTCATAAACCTAATACGTCAGCAATAATCTTGATAGGCCAAAACAAATTTATTGGACTGAATAGGCTTGTTAGCCTAAACAAAGTCGTTTGTCTTAACATTTTGCTGCGTTCTTAATTTCTCGTCTCTTTTGTGCACTTATCCTTGTCTCTTTGTTTGTTGTTTAGTGTGTTCTTTTTTTTTTCTGTGACATTCATCACCAATCATAGACAAAGCAGAATCGATTGGTATTTGGGACCTTCAATGAACTATATGCCATTCTGTGGGCTCTAAAAAGTGTGAACAGGAAAATTTCTGTTAATCAAATCTATTCACCCTTTCACAACTTTGCTCTAACCTCTTCTTCGGAAATAATCCTCTTCCTTTAAAATCCTTTCATTATCCAGTTTAACAAATCATAGCCATTGAAAAACCACTTTTAAGTTGTTTGGTCCGTAATATTGCTCAGTCTAATCAAATCATTTGTTCGTTAGTTTGCTAGATGAACCAATTGAAGCAAGCCAAATTTTGCAACATTGCATGAAGGCATGCCCTAAGTCACAAGTGTTTCTGATGAGATTTGAATCCTTGTAGTGGTAATGTTCGCTCAATATAAAGATGCTTTGCTTCTTTCATACAATTAACGAATAGGATAGCTAAAATTTGAAAACTAAAATGACCACTAACTGAATAAGTGTTTAAATGATATTTTATTAATAAGAGAGATTGTCAAAAGTTTCTAAATATAAGAATGATAAAGTAAGAATTCTAGGAAGATAGTAATAGAACTGTCAAATTAGGTTATGTCCTAGGCCAGTTCATTTGACCTTAAATTTTGTTCATACATTATGAAGTCTATTTAGAAGTAGGATTTTTTTTAAACCTTAACTCATATAGCCCTCAATTTAAAGGGCTTAGTGTAGGCTAGTCTTAGGACTAGCCCTAGCCCTATTTTTTTTTTCTATTTTGTACTTTGTCTTAAAGTATAATTTTTAAATCTGAATCCATGTAACCTCTAAATTAAGTGTAATGAGTGTGAGCTAGCTCATCTCATCCTACATTATAACATTTTATTTTGTAACTAGTTTAAAAGTAATATTTTTTATATCTTAATTCATGTAATCTTCAATTTAAGTAGGATGAATATAATTTAATTTATCTGATTCTATCTTGTAACCTTTTGTTTTGTAGCTAATTTAGAAGTAGGACTTTTTGAGGTATAACCCACTGTGAATAACTAATTTTATCCATATTTATATATAATAAAAATAAAAAAATAATAAAAGATAAAAATTCATTAATTAAATAAGATAACATGATAAGAGAGGTTAATTGCTAATTGATAGTGGAATAGTGGTGATCAGTTTTTCTTGGTAGGATAGTGGAACAGCAGTTATCTTATAGTGGGGAAGTGGTCAGTTACCTGGGAAGTGGGAGAATGATTATGGTGAGTGGGGTAGTGGCAGAGTACTTTTTAGGTAACGGGAAAGACCTATAAATAAGAGGGAACTTATCAGAAAAACACGTATACATATACATAGAGACAACTAGACGCACGTGAAAAAGAGCACAATAAAAGAGCACAAGGGAGAATGCACGGACGGAGGGAAAACCTAAAGAGAACGTCAGACGATAGAGATACACAGCAAGGAGAGAGCAACGAGAGAGGAGCAAATCAAATTCAAGCTTCGAAACTAGGTAATATCTTCATCCCATTTTGTGGCCTATTTTCCCAATTCCCAATTCTGACATGTAAAATATACCCCCTAATATTCATTCGTTGTCCTTTTTTGTTTTGCCTCGATACATGTGTTTCCCATTTCCCAATTCTGATATATAGAATCTACTCCCTAATATTCCATCCATTCCCTTATTGTTTGGCTTTCAACATGACGATGCATATTTCCAATTTCCAAAACTGATATGTGAAATTCCCCTTATATCCTAATCGGTTAAAATTAACTTGCGACGTCTCTTCTTGAATTTTAACTTATCACTTTTATATATTTTTTTTATTTTTTTTCTTTCATATGAGGGTCAAGCGATGTTAATTGAGTGGTTGATCCATCTTTGACACCATTTGATTTGTAAGGCTTTATTGAGTAGCCATTTGCTACCTTGAACCCTATGCATTTCCTTTCAAAAATTTAAAAAGGCAAAATAAAGGAAGGGGGATTTTCTAAATTTTTCTTAAATAAAGTTTCAGGTCTTTTTCTTCATTTATTTCATAAAATAAATAAATAAATTTTTTTAATAACATACATATTAACAACACAAATCAATAAAAATAATTTTTTCTATTTGAGTGAAATAAATTTTTTGAAAGTTAATTGCATCCGTACGTAATTAATTAGAAGGTAACCATTTTAATGGACGTCGTAGGGTGCTAACACCTTCCCTGTGCGTAAATAACTTCCGAACCCAAACTGGTTTTAAAGATCACAATTTCAAGTTTTTCCAAAATTTCCTTTAATAAATTATGGTGGCGATTCCTCTTCTTTTTTTTTTTAATTAAAAGATTTTGTTCGTCGTCCCATCGTGATCTCGGTTGCGACATATGGCGACTCCACTGAGGATATTTTCGAGATTTAAGCCTAATCTAATTTATTGTGCATGTTATCTTGAACTTTATTTTTATTGATTTCACTCTTTTTTTATTTTTTATTTTTATGTAAATGTTGTTTTTTGTTCATGTTCGTTGTGTTTGTATATATTCAACGTTGGGAACTATAGGGTAGAAGACTTTCTGTTGTATATTGTTGGTTGGTTGCTTGTTTGTCTTGCAGGTGGGATTGGGTAATTTTAGGATTTAAAGGTTTGTATGCTCCCCTTTCACACAATTCACTTTCACTTACCTCAAACATATTTTGGGCTTTATACCAAACCTGTGTGAGCTTAGGATTAGCGGGTGTCTTGACAGTTGTTATTGAGGGGCTTCATGCCCACTTGGTAATTGTTAAGTCACACTCAGATTGTTATTGGTATCATGAGTTAGTTATTGAGATGACATTTCCCTACTTTATGACTAGTTCAGGAACTAGGTCCTTGTTTATATGGTAAGGGCAATCTGAGGGCATGATAGTTTGTGAGTTGTCTAGATCTATCTATGAAACCATGCATATAGATAGTATCCTACCTTAGTTTTTTCACCTGAAATAGGACACGTGGGGAGCATGTTTCTTTCCCTTTATCTTGTAACATGAGCATAACAAATCACATTATTATCATCATTTTTGCACCGAAAATAATACTAAATTTTTCAAAATTTAAACATGAATCTTAAACATAGAAAATAAAAAAATATGTTCTCAGAGGTCCATACATTTTTTTTTACATATATGTCGTGCATTAGCAAGACTTTTAGGAAAAAAAATACTCATATAGATTCAGGCCCATTAGTTAAGTTTTTTTTTTAAAAAAAAGATAAAAAATATAATAAAATGTTCATTCACACATTTTTTTTACATTAACTAGACATATAGATAAACCAAAAAATAACATATTCATGCCATAAAAAAAATTTACAAAAAAATCATATAGGCACAATCAACTCTTTTTTTTTTGCATTAGTTGGGCCTAAAAAACAATAATAGAACACTCATATAGGTCCACACATTTTTTCATGCATTAACTAAACAAACAAAAAATGTCAAAAAATTTGTATTTTTAAAAATTTTAGGTACATTCAATTTTTTTGGTTTAGTTGGACTTTTAGAGAAAATAAAAAAAATTTCATGCATTTTTTTTTGGACATTTAGAAAAAACGAAAATAAAAATAACATCTTTAGAATTAAATGTTTTCCTGTACCTTAATGCTTACTTGAGGACAAGCAAGAGTTCAAGTTTGGGGTTGTGATAAGTGTCCATTATGACACTTATTTGATATATAATTCGATATAATTGTAAGTAATTGAAGCTTAAAGCACCATTAAAACATGAGAAAATGACAGAAAACTGAGTAACCCATACACAATATGAAAAATGCAGTTTTAAAGCCTTTTAGGCGATAAATTCTCATAAATCTGATGTGCTTTAATTTCTACAATTTGTTACAGAATTTTGCATTGGCAGCGCAACCAGAATTACGTGGAGCACATGAAGATTTGAAAGAAAAGAAGCATTTTGTTATTCGCATCGCGTTGGCAACGCAAGCACAACCGCGTTGGACACGCGACGCAACAGAACAACAACTATAAAAACCCAGAACAGAAACAAGGCATCAATCAAGCATCAATCACTCTATCAACTGATCTATCTCCAGAACATAGATGTAGAGAATAGAGTTGTCGTTCTCCTGGACGTTGGTTCTGTTCTAGGTGAAGGAGGAACCCTAGGGTTAAGGACGAAGGGCAACTGCAACATGTCGTCATGCTTTTGACTTCCTCTCTCTACTTTGTTTCCTTTCTTTATCATTATGTGTAACTAGATTTCTGTTAGGGAAGGAGGAATCCATTGTTGAACCTATGTAACTTAGATACGTTGCGTGTATTCTAGATTGTTTTTCTTTAAATTTGATTATTCATCTCTTTTGTTTAAAGCTTCTATGACTTGGCCACTTATAGATTGAATCTAAATTCTTCTTCATAATTGGAAAATTGGTTTTAAAATTGGAACTGGGATTGAATAACATAATTGTGAATGCTCTAGGGATAGAGATTTGCGATTGTAAGATTGTTTGAATTCTTGAACTTAAGGCTCACATCAAATTAGGAATTACTAAGGGATTAGGATTCCTAATTTGAGTGAAGTATTGATGAGTCAAGGGATTGATCTTCAATTAATATTTGTGAATTCGATCTTCAATTACATTTTATCTTGATTGCACGTAATGATCTAATGTTGCATAGGGGAAGTTTTGGTAAAATCCAACCCTAACAATTTCCATAAACCGATTCCTCTTATATTCAAATCATCTATTGAGTACTGCACATTTCTGGGTTTATCTTGATTAGTTTTAGGCATACAGGAACAGAGCCCAACCTAGTGACAGAACCTGTAATCATTGTTATTTTCTGTTTGCGTTGCCTACACACGCATTTGCATTGCCTACGCACTTCTATAACTGAGTTCAATTAGTGGACTAGTGGTAATTCGATACTTGAACCAAATCCATGTGGAGACAATACTCTTACTCACTCTTTACTCTGTAAAATGATAAGGTGCACTTGCCTTCATACGGTTTTACACCAACAAGTTTTTGACACCATTGCTAGGGATTTGTTTTTCAATATTGAAGAGTACTATGAATACCACTAGATTGAGCCATTCTGTTTGATTTTCTAACTCTGTTTGCATACTGATTTTTCCGTCCGTTTTAATCTTGTGTACTTTTGTTTATGTGAGGTGAAGAAGAACAGGAGCTGACTTTCAAGCTTGAAATTGAAAAGCTAGCAAGAAGAAACCGGAAGGAAGCAAGAATACGAAAAGCTCAATAAGCGCAATAGAGACTGCAAAGGATCAGCGAAGATAACCCTGTACACCACTCCACCATGGAGGAACACCAACTTAATAGGAGAATCACGTTGGGAAAGTACACTGTCCCAAATTTTGCAGGTTGCAGTGCTAGTATCGTGAGACCACCGATTGCTACCAACAATTTCGAAATTAAACCGGCACTACTCCGTCTAGTGCAACAAGACCAGTTTGGGGGCAGTGAAGTGGAGGATCTGAACCTCCACCTTTCAAGCTTTCTCCAAATATGTGACACAATCAAGATGAATGACGTTTCTTAAGAAGCAATCAGATTAAGACTATTCCCTTTTTCTTTAAGAGACCGTGCCAAGTATTGGCTGCAAACCCAACCAAGAGGGAGCATCACTACCTGGGAGGAATTGGTATCCAAATTCCTCATGAAGTAGTTCCCGCCCTCTAAATACAACAAGCTGAGAAGAGAGATTTCATGTTTCGGCCAGAAGGAAGGAGAGTCGCTCTATGAAACTTAGGAGCGGTTCAAGGAACTTCTACGGAAATGTCCACACCATGGCTTCTCCAATGTTCATCAAGTTCACATTTTCTACAATGGAGTCAAACCAGTCACAAGACTTATCATCGATGCTTCAGCCGGAGGATCTCTAAATACCAAAACTGCTGAGGAGGCCATGGAACTAATTAAGATAATGGCTTCCAATGAATACCAATCACCGAATGACAGAAGCGTCCCAAGGAGAGGAGTGCTGGAGTTGGACACGCAAACTGCATTGCTTGCTCAAAACAAACTGATCTCACAGTAGTTGGAGGCTTTGACAAAACAGTTGCAGGTTTTCAACGTGGAAACCTCATAGCAAATACAAGCTCTGAAATGTGATTTCTATTGGGAAGAACATGAGAATGGATGCTATGACACAGATGTAACAGGAACACCCATCCAGGAGCAAGCGCACTACATGGACCATCCACAAAGGCCTAAGTATCCTCCTTTCTCTAACTCTTATAATCCTAATTTCAGGAATTAGAACAACCCTAGGAGGAACGAGTAGTATGCACAACAACAACCATCTCAATAGTAGGCAAACCAACCTCAGGATAACTCTGCAAACCTGGGAAACATACTCAGCCAGTTTTCATGCAGTCCACTCAAGCATCCATCAAGAATCTGGAAAATCAAGTGGGCTAGCTGTCCAAAAAACTCACAGAAAGGGATGCAGGGAGCTTTCCCAGTGACACGACAGTGAATCCAAAGGAGCAGTGCAATGCCATCACAATGAGGAGTGGAAAGACGATAGAGCCAAGGCTACCAAAACTGCCGAAGACAACAGATAACATAGCCATACAAGAAAATTATGTTGCTGATCCAGTAGAACAACCCTCCAAAGAAGAAGCAGAAATGTAACTGGGAAGAGATTCAGCAGCAAGCCCACAACCAACAGCCAAGGAAGACCAGAGGAGGGAATTCCTTGAAAGGCTAGTACGTAAAAGCAAGAAGCAACTGATTGAAGAAGCCGTTGCCAACGGGGAAAATTTTCCGTTGGCAACATAAAACATTCCATTCCCACATAGAATGAAAAAACAGTAAGAGGAGAAGAAATTCTCAAAATTCTTGGACATATTTAGGAAACTACAGATCAACATCCCATTAGCTGAAGCGTTGGAAGAAATTCCCTCCTACGCGAAGTTCATGAAAGAGTTATTGTCCAAAAAGAGAAAATTAAAGGAGGATGAAACCGTAGCTCTCACGGAAGAATACAGTGCCATCATTCAAAGGAAACTCCCTCAGAAGCTGAAGGATCCAGGTTCCTTTGCAATTCCCTACACCATTGGCAATCTACAGATTGGAAAAGCCTTATGTGACCTAAGGGATAGTATCAATTTGATGCCTATTTCTATAATGAAGAGATTAGAAATAGAAGAGGTGAAGCCTACCATGATGTGCCTCCAGCTGGCTGACAGGTCAATCAAATATCCATATGGTGTGGTGTGGTGGAAGACCTCCTGGTCAAGGTGGACAGATTCATATTCCCAGCTGATTTTGTGGTGTTGGACATGGAAGAAGATGCTGAAATACCATTGATCCTAGAAAGGCCATTCCTTGCTACAGGACGAGCACTTATTGATGTGTAGTAAGGGCAACTGATGCTGAGAGTGTAGGATCAAAAGGTAACATTCAATGTGTTTGAAGTTATGAAGCATCCTGCTGAACATCCATACTGCATGAGGATGGACGCGTTTGCCACGCTGCTAGTAAACGCATTGGCCACGCCACTGTTAGCCTCTCTTCAAAAACAGGACAATGACTTCATTCTTGAAGGAGTACTTTGGCATTCTAAAGGTCTGAACCAGGGAAGAGAAAAAGAAAGCCAAGATGTGGAGGAATGCATAGCCACACTTGAAGCTAATCCTCTTATGAAGACAAGCTCACAACCCTCTAAAGGTTTGCCAAAGGAAGGAGGAAGATTGGACAACCCATCGACGCAACTGAAACAACTTCCATCTCACCTCCGTTATGCATTCTTGGAGGCAAAGAACATATTTCCCATGATTTTGAGCAACTCCCTCAATGAAGAAGAAGAGGAGAAACTGCTGAGGATTCTAAGAGCTCACAAATCTGCCATTGGATGGACTATTTCAGATTTAAAAGGGATAAGTCCTTCCTTCTGCATGCATAAGATCCTCATGGAAGAAGATTTTAAACCTATGGAACAGCTCCAAAGAAGACTCAATCCAACCATGAAAGAGGTTGTGAAGAAGGAGGTCCTGAAGCTATTGGATACAGGTATCATTTACCCAATTTCAGATAGTTCTTGCGTTAGCCCAGTTCAGGTTGTGCCTAAGAAAGGAGGGATAACAGTAATCTCGAACAAAAAGAATGAGCTCATTCCTACAAGGACAGTGACTGGTTGGCGTATGTGCATAGACTATAGAAGACTCAACGATTCCACCAAGAAAGACCACTTCCCTCTTACGTTTATGGACCAGATGCTGGAAAGATTAGGTGGGCATGCTTACTACTACTTTCTGGACGGATATTCTGGTTACAATCAGATTGTGGTGAATCCCAAGGACTAAGAAAAAACGGCCTTGTCCTTATGGGATATTTGCATATCGCAGGATGCCATTTGGCCTGTGTAATGCACTTGCCACATTTCAAAGATGCATGTTGGCCATCTTCTCTAACATGGTGGAGAATTTTATTGAGGTCTTCATGAATGATTTCTCAATCATCAGTTCTAATTATGACAACTACTTGAGTAACGTTTCGTGTGTGCTGAAAAGGTGTGAAGAAACCAACCTAGTGCTGAATTGGAAAAAATTCCATTTTATGGTATAGGAAGGTATTGTGTTAGGATACAAGGTTTAATCAAGAGGTGGGGAAGTAGACAAAGCCAAGGTTGAAGCTATTGAAAGGCTCCCCCCTCCGGTAAATGAGAAGGGAGTGAAAAGTTTCCTTGGGCACGCTGGATTTTATAGAAGATTCATCAAAGACTTCTCTAAAATATCTAAACCATTATGTGACCTCTTAATGAAGGATGCCGAGTTTGTAAACACCTAATTATGTCCGAGGCCCATTTTAAGCCAGTTAGTGTACAAATTACAAATAAAAATCCCCAGAAATTCAAAATGTTAAAAAACAAAAACAACAGAATTAAAAAATAAAAACTGAAAAATAATTAATAAAAATAAAAATCTCCAAATCAAGAAAGGAATTACTCAAAGCAAGAGTAAACAAATTAAATAAATAAACAGACAATAATAATAATATACATATAATAAATAAGTCTAAAAAATTTTTTTTTTTAAGAAACAGAAAACAAACTGTAAAATCTGAAAATATAAAACATAAAACAAAAAAGGATTAGAAAATCTTCAAATATAAAAAAAAAAGGAAAAAATGAAAATAAAAAAAAACAAAATTAACAAAATAACCGAATAACTGAAAAAAAAAACGGAAAAAAAAATAGCGAAAACAGAAAAACAGAAAAATGGAAAAAAGGGGAAAACTGGATTTTTTTTGAGGAGAGGGACTGAAATTGAAAAAACAGAGGAGTTTCCATCAGCTTGGGAGATGAGGAGAGGGGATCAGGAGCTTTTTTTTCCAGATTGCCATCACGTGCGAGAGAGAAATCGGGTTTGGGATCACTTTCTCTTAGATTCTTTTTGGTTCTCTGGGCTGAGGAGGAGAGTTCTTGACTTGTTTTGACGATTCAAGGAGCAGGAGGATAAAAGGAAAAGGGGTTGAAAGAAAAGGGGATTCTCGGGAGGAGGCTTTTTCTTCTTCTTCTTCACTTTCTCTGGATAGTTTTTCGGGTTCTTCCCTTAACCCTTGCGCAGCATTCAGATAGGCACAATTCACTTGGCTTAAGCTTTACACAGGTCAGTCATATCCGGATTCTCTTATATCACTTCTGAACCTGAAATTGACATCTATCCGATTAAATTTTCGCCATTTCTTTCTGAGAATGAAGACAGGATTGTTGTATAATCCGATAGGCATATGCATCAATTAGGAGTTGATTGAATTCTTGATAATTTCATATGGCAAAATACTGTAGCTGATGATGCACAGCCTTATACACATATCTGTGGAGCATTTCTCTAATAGGCTTTCACAGAAATGGTCCAAGATTTCTGAAAATGCAATTAGGTTCTCACAGTGCTGTTATGGTTCATAGAACCATTTTGAAAATACAACTCTGGTAGCACACATGCATAATCAGACACGCTACCAATGTCATTGGAATAGTGATCATAATCTCACATCTTAATCCTGAAAAACATTTAATCAAGACTTGCATATAACTGTTCACTTGATTCATGCCTTTAGGTGCTGTAACAGTAAAATCAGGAAGTGTTATGACACTACAAATCATGATCATAAAACTGTTACTGAATCTGGTATAACCATGAGTAGTTTGATTTCTCAGTTAAATCATACTCAACACAGTATGATCAGTAGGATTAACTTGATGGTAAGTGTGCACAGGACTGAACTGAATGATGATAATAAAGCAAACAATGTGTATGAAGTGGCTGCAGTAATTACAATGTGGATAGGAGTGAAAGACTTGTTGCTGCATCTTGTAACAGCACCTAATAATTCCTTGGTTTGCCAATCCAGTAAGACAACAAGCCACCTGATCTGCATAATTTTGTAGATTAGTTCCATTGCTGTAATTCCTTGGTTTGCCAATCCAGTAAGCCAACAAGCCACCTGATCTGCATAATTTTGTAGATTAGTATCATTGCTGTAATTCCTTGGTTTGCCAATCCAGGAAAGACAACAAGCCACCTGATCTGCATAATTTTGTAGATTAGTACCATTGCTGTTATTCCTTGGTTTGCCAATCCAGTAAGCCAACAAGCCACCTGATCTGCATAATTTTGTAGATTAGTATCATTGCTGTAATTCCTTGGTTTGCCAATCCAGTAAGCCTACAAGCCACCTGATCTGCATAATTTTGTAGATTAGTTCCATTGCTGTAATTCCTTGGTTTGCCAATCCAGTAAGACAACAAGCCACCTGATCTGCATAATTTTGTAGATTAGTTCCATTGCTGTAATTCCTTGGTTTGCCAATCCAGTAAGCCAACAAGCCACCTGATCTGCATAATTTTGTAGATTAGTATCATTGCTGTAATTCCTTGGTTTGCCAATCCAGTAAGCCAATAAGCCACCTGATCTGCATAATTTTGTAGATTAGTTCCATTGCTGTAATTCCTTGGTTTGCCAATCCGGTAAGCCAATAAGCCATCTGATCTGCACAATTTTGTAGATTAGTACCATTGCTGTAATTCCTTGGTTTCCCAATCCAGTAAGCCAATAAGCCACCTGATCTGCAAAATTTTGTAGATTAGTTCCATTGCTGTAATTCCTTGGTTTGCCCATCCAGTAAGCCAACAAGCCACCTGATCTGCATAATTTTGTAGATTAGTATCATTGCTGTAATTCCTTGGTTTGCCAATCCAGTAAAGACAACAAGCCACCTGATCTGCATAATTTTGTAGATTAGTACCATTGCTGTTATTCCTTGGTTTGCCAATCCAGTAAGCCAACAAGCCACCTGATCTGCATAATTTTGTAGATTAGTATCATTGCTGTAATTCCTTGGTTTGCCAATCCAGTAAGCCTACAAGCCACCTGATCTGCATAATTTTGTAGATTAGTTCCATTGCTGTAATTCCTTGGTTTGCCAATCCAGTAAGACAACAAGCCACCTGATCTGCATAATTTTGTAGATTAGTTCCATTGCTGTAATTCCTTGGTTTGCCAATCCAGTAAGCCAACAAGCCACCTGATCTGCATAATTTTGTAGATTAGTATCATTGCTGTAATTCCTTGGTTTGCCAATCCAGTAAGCCAATAAGCCACCTGATCTGCATAATTTTGTAGATTAGTTCCATTGCTGTAATTCCTTGGTTTGCCAATCCGGTAAGCCAATAAGCCATCTGATCTGCACAATTTTGTAGATTAGTACCATTGCTGTAATTCCTTGGTTTGCCAATCCAGTAAGCCAATAAGCCACCTGATCTGCACAATTTTGTAGATTAGTTCCATTGCTGTAATTCCTTGGTTTGCTAATCCAGTAAGCCAATAAGCCATTTGCAGATTAGTTCCATTGCTGTGCATCTAGACTTATCATTATATTTCGTTCTGATAAACTGATCTGGTCTCTTAATCTATACTCTAATTATGGTCTGAAATTCTCCATTGAATGAGTAATAGCTCAGGCAAATCTGAGAATAGCTTTGTCATTAGTATGAAGCCACCTAAGAGAGTTTTATGGAAAGGTCTTATAATAGAACATTCCATTTTCTCTACTTAAAAAAAAAATCTGATAGAACAGGTTCGTTAAGACGTTGTGGGACAGTGACATTGATCTTTAGCTAAAATTTGGTGCAACGATTGAAAACCCACCCGTTGGGGGATTTTGACAGAAATCTTAAGCTGGTAATACTCTAATGAACATAGGCAGTTTCTGCATAATCAGGCAGAAAACAACAGGAACTACCATAAAAACCTTCAGTTGCCAGGTCACAAATAAATATAACCATAGAGATGCATTGAGGTGTGAGTCAACATGGTGACTGTAATGAGCCTGACTTGGGAAATAAGATTAAGGTTGCAGTGGTATATAGATGGCAACTGAGTCCAGGAAAAGCCATGAAAACATGTTCAGCAGCAAGCTCCTTTGTATTATAGTTGAAAACATTAGCCTGTATAACACTCTCATGTTAGAAATTCTAACTCTGCAAAAGTAAGTCAAGTTATTTACTTTTAAAGTTTCTGTGGACCCGCAGCAGTGTCAATTTGAAATAGGTCAAACATTGAATCTTGACTGATATTTAGATATTACAGTGGGTGTATGTACTTCACATTCTTCCCTTTTCTCCTGATCACGTTTAGTTTAGGATTCATCTGCTATGTCTTAGATTCTGCCAAGGATGGGGAGATAGTGCTGAATGAAAATTGCCTTTGAAGTAGATCAATCAGGGTATATCAATTGCTAGAATAAAATCGGATCAGAGTTAACAGCAGTTCATGGCTCTGGCCATTAATAGTCTTGGTACTTAGCCCTTAGGAAACCAGTAATCAAAGGCTGAAATCTGTTATCATTTGGAATTTTTAGCTGAATCCCTCCAATCCACATGGTCCCACAATGATGGAAAAGGGAACAGATTGATGGATGAAGAAACCAGTGAGAAATTGGAACCTGAAATTTTAGAAACCAAAAACTGTGAATCAAATGCTAAAGTGCAGAATCACTCATAATTAACTAGAATTGATTTGGTGGATCCTTTGTGAAGAGTCATAGTAATGGCCTAGGCTTCTATGGGTTTGATGAGCTAACATAGGCCAGGATGGTTCAAAGGATTGAGAATAGTGATAACAGATCATTTGATCATTTAAGGCCTTGACATGATAATATGAAATAGGCATGTGGTCACTGAAACGGGGCCTACTGTAAAGGCTTATAAATTCCAGGCCACTTGGTATTTATTTTATTTTATGCCCATTCAAACTAAACACCACAGTCTGGCCTAGTGGTCAAGCAGGCGGTCTATAAGCCCCAGGACCCAGGTTCAAACCCCACTAGAGCCACTTCTGCTCATTTATTTTTCTCATATTAAGCTGTGAGCTACAAAATCACCAAAATGTCCTTAACCTTTCCAATAATTCCATTCTATCCCTAAACGTAGGATACCCAAAATGCCTTAGGGAATTCAAATAATTCCCATTCTGTCCCTAAATATAGAATGCCTAATATACCTTTGTCGTGGCAATTACCATGCCACCCCTAGCCAATCCCATTGATGCCAAATCAATCTTTTCTTCCAGAAGTTAATAAAATCCTCAGAAAACAGGAATTAATAAAAAATTTTCAAATTTCTAGAAATTCCAGAAATTAAAAAGAATTCTTCAAAATTCCTAAATAATTCATGAATTCAAGATTATCAAGTATTTTCATAAAATTCCTTAATTGGTAAATTCCTCCAAAATTTCCAATACTTATGTCTTGCTCATTTTATTCATCGTTCTTCAAAAATAGAAATCTTGTTTTGCAATTCTTAATCTCACGCGACGAGCTCTAAGCACGAACTGGTAGCTTTTTCTGCTGTTCGTTGTTTAGAGATTCGTATGGGTCCAAGTGCAGCCGTAGTTGTCTTGGGCCCTGTGCACATGTGGATTAAGGTTGCCGTTCCTTTTTTTTTTAAAAAAAAATAAAAACTTGCTCATTTTATCCATCGATTTTCAAAATAAAAATCCTGTTTTGCGATTCTTAATCTCACGCGACGAGATCTAAGCACGAACTGGTAGCTTTTTCTGCTGTTCGTTGTTTATAGATTCGTATAGGTCCAAGTGCAGCTGTAGTTGTCTTGGGCCTTGTGCATATGTGGATGAGGATCGCCCTTCTAAAATAGTTTTTTTCAAAAAAAATATAATAATCAAGCTGTTTTCGAATATTACTTTTCCATTAACCCCGAAGGTCAAGCCTTCAAGCATCTTTCAAACGTTTTTTACATTTTCGAAGGTCAAGCCTTCAAAACAAACCAGAACTACGTAAGCCTTGAGTTTCCCATTGCACCGGGGAATACGTAGGAGCAGGATCAAGTCCTGTCAGGCTAACCTCCATCCAACTATTTATTTTCACTCTAATAAAAGGGATCAAACTATCTTCAAATAATCACACACTCAATTTAAGGGTACTGTTCTTCGGAACAGGCGAATGGGGTGCCTAACACCTTCCCCACTCGTAACCGACTCCCGAACCTAAATCTCATCCAGGGTTTTTTCCAAATCTTTTTCCCTTAAATAAAAATTTGGTGGCGACTCCACATAACAAATCAACTTTTTTAAAATGTTAGCGAGTCCGTCGTCTCGTCGGAATTACGGTTGCGACAGATGGCGACTCCACTGGGGACATTAGAGAGTCAAGCCCATTTATTTGAGTGTGTATTACCTTGATCCCTTTACACTTTATTGTATGACTTATTTATCTATTTGCTTATCTGTGATTGATTGATTTGTTTATTCTTTGCACCAACCTTAGGATAGACGAATATTAAATTGCTTTATATATCTGTACGAGTTCCCCAATTGCAGGTGTCCCAAGATAAAGTGCCCTCCGTGCATTACATACGCATTCTATTTCGAGTGGGGCCCTATACCCGGGTCTGAGTGCTGCCTAGGACTAGAGGGATCTAGTGGTGTCACTTTGGGGCTTACGTCCTGTTTGACTATCACGAAAATCCCAGCTAGAGTGCATCCTATTCGTAATGCCCTACAACTGGTAGCTTTTTCTGCTGTTGTAGCAAGCATTACGAACTGGAACTTGGCTCTAGTGACCTTTATACCTTAGGACTACTGACCACCTTTTGAAAGGTTCATGCATTAATGGCCATAGACCTTTAGGACAGGTTACCCAAATAGGACAAAAAGAGGGCACGTTCTGCAAATTCAGGTCCAATCTTTACTTATGATGGGGTGCTTAAAGAATAGGGGAATAAAAAAAAAAAAAAAAAAAAAAAAAAAAAAAAAAAAAGAGGAAAAGAGGAAAAAGTTCACATGAGAGACGAACAAAAATGAAAGGGAAAAGAGAAAGAAAGAAAATAAAGAGAGAGAAATTAAGGAGAGAAAAAGAAAAATCGAGAGAGATAAGAAAAAAAGGAAAAAAGGGAAAGACAAAGAAGGAAAAGAAAAGGGGGATATTGATAGATTTTGTGCAAATAAAGTTATGTTTAGCATTCTATTATGGTCTATCATGCATCAATTCCACCTCATAAAATAAAAAAAAACCTAACATGTTCATCTTTGTTGTTTTTCTCATTTCTTTTATTATTGAAGGACCAGGTTCTCAGTGACATCTAAAGAAGGGGTGAAATGGAAATTAATGCGGAAATCGGGCAGTTAAGAAAGAGAAAGAGGGTTGGGGTCAAGCTGACTGATTTTGCTAGCCTGGAAGACTTCGGAAACAAATTGACAAGTATCCAATTAATGGCGTTCACCAAAAAGTATGGAAACATACTGAAATTGCTGAAAGTCAAAGTGCAAGAGGGGGCCCTCACGGCAATGGTGCAATACTATGATCCCCCTCTCCGATGCTTTACTTTTCCCGACTTCCAGTTGGCGCCTACTTTGGAAGAATTCGAGCAGATTTTGGATCTGCCTCTAGAGGGAGTCCGCCCTTACAACCATTTGGAACACCACACTTCATTCCGAACTGCTGCTCAGGCTCTGGGTTTACAGGCAGGCGACCGGTTGACAGATTACCAAGGGAAGAATCAAGCTAAGGGGTTCACCCGAGGGTTTTTGGAAACTTACATGCAGCATCTAGCCGATAGCAGTCAGTGGGACACCTACATGGATGTACTAGCCCTTGCCATCTATGGACTAGTCCTCTTTCCAGGCATAGAGGATTTTGTTGACCTAAACGCCGTGGATATATTCTTGGCCCGAAAGAATAAAATTGAAAACCCTGTTACCGCCCTGTTGGCCGATGTCTATTACACACTGAATCTCTGTCATGAGGGAAGAGGAAAGAAGCTGCTTTGCTGTCTGCCAATGCTGTACATATGGATAACGGCTCACGCCTTCAAAAGGGGTATGAAAGCGCAATGCCCTATATCCGACCTACTATGCTATCAAATGAAGTCGATGGATAATGAAGAATGGGCAGCTCATTTCGCCGGCTTAACGGAAGAACAGATCCGATGGCAACCCACTTGGCAACAGAGGACGGAGGTCATCTACCATTGTAAAGGGTTCCCAAATGTACCCCTCATGGGAACCAGGGGTTCCATCAACTACAACCCGATACTGGGGCAGAGACAGTTGGCTTACCCCATCAAGGCACCTCCATCGGATGAACTGGTGACACCTTTCCTTTTGAAATACGAGGGAGATTTCGCCGAGCCCCTCCGCAAAGTACGAGAAGCATGGGAAAGTGTTACTCGGAAAGGAAAAGAATTGGGGGTCCGAAGCTGCGGAGCCAAAGAAGAATACCGACAGTGGGTCAGAGACAGGGTGCAACAGATCAAGCTGCCATTTAAACCTCCGACCGCCCCATCTGAAAATCAACCATCACCAATGGTGTTTGAAGATGAGGTCGTTAAAAACTTGAAGGAAAAGCTAGAAGCTGTGACTAAGAAAAACGCCCGACTAGAAGAGGAACTTCTGAAAGAACGACAAGAGAACGCCGCACGGAGAAGAGAAGATGAAGTGAACAAAGCTCTATTAGCCTCTATCAGAGATCAGCAAAAGGGTGAACGAGAGCGTGCTTCGCGGGTACATATGAACTTGCAAGCAGCCAATGGCTGAGAGCGCAAGAAAAAGATGCCACCCTCCAAGAGAATCGTCAACTAAGGGGCGCTTTGGAGCAGGTGAAGGCCAAGATCCATACCATCTGCGAAGAGAAAAACCAGATCTTAGCCGCAAATAAGAGAATCCGAGTGGAGGCAGATCACATAGTAGAAGAAAGAAACGACCTGTTGCAACGAATAGAGGACTTGAAAAATCAAATCGAAAGTCTATTAGCAGCTTGGCAAGACGAAGTAAACGAAGAAAAATGGAATGTCATTGAGGTAATTCGAATGCAACAAAGGGGTATTAAGGACATCCAAAATGAGAGTAAATGGTATAAGGATACAACTGACCACTGGGCCAGATGCTTTGGGAGACTGGCCGGTCTAGCAAATATGGCAATTGAAGAAGTACCAACTTTCCTCAAGAAGGCCGAAGCTTCACTACATCCGCTGCATACTCCTCCCGAAGTTGAAGATTTTATCTTATTTTGTAAAAATCTGATACTAAGGATGAACAAGTATATTGTGCTAGCCAGACAGGAAGAGCAAAATGTAAAATAAATTCGGTCCGCTTGAATAAAGTTGATTTCTCTCCGTCTATGATTTCGCATTAATTTCCATTTCATGCTCAAGACAATTAAAGCGCACACAATCAATAGAAGATCAATGAGAAACTGGTCCTTCAGTATTTTATTTTCACGCCAAATATCACTTTCAATCAACAGTTAACTAATATAATGTTTCGTTTTCAAAATACAGATAACAAAATAGCGGGCTCACGATTCCCTCGGCATTCATACAGCACTAGATCAAAAACCAAAATCATGAGTGAGTTGGAAATGCAGAATGAGGAGCTCAGGAATGAAGTAGTCGAGCTAAAAGATCAGGTAGCTAAGCTCACGAAGCTACTTGAAAAAGGCACAGAGGGACCTACGGCAACCGAGGCAACAGGGGTTACTACTATTTCAATGCCCTTACAAGCTGTCACTGAACAAGAATGGGCATACGAGCTACCACCTGGTTACGAGCATTCATATGGACCGAACTCTCAAGGGATCATCGCTGGTGAAAATCCCAATGCACTGCCTCTCCATATAAACCCTACCATCCACCATTATCATCCCAACCTCCCGGCTGGGCTTCCACACACAAACCCTACCACTCATCCTCACCACGTAAACCCACCAACCTACCCTCTTCCTACCAACACCACCGGTTATCCACCTCACACATACCCAATACACACAAATCTTCCACCTTACCCTTACAACACAAACACTTCCACTGCTTTCCCTCCACAAACAAACCCGTCCTTTCCTCCTCACATCAACCCAACTACATACCCATACAACACCAACCCCGACTATACACATATGAATACGACCGTCACCGAGGACCCCACATATTCTGTCCCGGTCACTATTCACCCAGCTAATCCTCACCAACAAAACCCTACTAGACCCGAGGGCCAACATACCTTACCTCACCGCATTGGCCAACCTGTGGACCAAGAAGCCCAGTTTGGCGGGAGATGGCAACACCTAGAGGAGAGGGTTAGAGCCATCGAGGGGCATGGATATGGAGTAGTGGAGGCTTCTGAGCTATGCCTCGTACCTGATGTCATAATACCTCCTAAATTCGAAAAGTATAGAGGAGTCGGATGCCCAAAAAGCCATCTGACAATGTATTGCCGAAAAATGGCCTCCCATTCACACAATGATAAGCTGCTTATCCACTGTTTCCAGGATAGTTTAACTGGAGCAGCTGCTAGCTGGTATACCCAGCTCGAGAGGTCATACATCCGCACATGGAAGGACTTGGCAGACGCCTTCCTTAGGTAGTACAAGTACAACATAGAGATGGCACCCGACAGGACTCGATTACAAAACATGACCAAGAAGGAGATTGAGTCCTTTAAAGAGTACGCGCAGCGGTGGAGAGAGCTGGCCGCCCAAGTTCAACCACCTCTGCTGGACAGGGAGATGATCAGCACTTTTATGGAGACTCTCCCTGCTCCATTCTACGACAAGATGGTGGGCAGTGTGTCTGCCAACTTCTCCGACATAGTACTAATCGGAGAACGAATAGAGAGCGGCTTGCGCCGAGGAAAGATTGTACACAACGCCGTTGGCAATGTCAGTACGAAAAAGCTGACGAGCAATCCATGGAAGAAGAAGGAAGCCGAGACCCATTATGTCTCAGCCGATCTTAACCGCCCAATCACCACACAACCTGTTTACTAACCACCCACCACGCCACCTAACTACCAAATACCATATCAACCGCAATTCCCTACAAACCCACACATGGTGGCCTCCGCCCAACCTTCATACCAACCAACCTACAACCTGCCACCTACTCCATTTCAGCCGAACGCTTCCTTCATAACTCCACCTATCCAAACATTCCCTCAACAACAACCACCAAAACCATGGAACCAAAACACCAACATTAACCCACCCCCACAAAAAACCAACAACAACCAAAGAAAGATAGTACAATTTGACCCGATCCCGATGAGTTACTCGGAGCTTTTGCCCCGTCTAATTCAAAACTCCTTAATTTCACTGGTCCCCATGAAGCCTTTGGAACCTCCATTTCCGAAGTGGTACAATCCTGAGGCGAAGTGTGACTACCACGCTGGGACGGTAGGACATTCCACGGATAACTGTCTGGCCCTGAAACATAGGGTTCAGAAGCTGATCAATGCCAAGTGGCTGAATTTCGAGAAGGATGCACCCAGCGTGGGGAATAACCCACTGCCAAATCATGGAGGAGTAGGGCCCTCCGTGAACTATGTCGAGACAGAAGAGGAGGTAGACATGATCGGCGAATCCTTTCCCGGACCTCCTAAACCACTGGTCATTCGCTATACTGAACCATCAGCCCTGCCTAAGCCTGATGGGGTGAAACCAGTCACAATAAAGGTACCGAGACCTTTCCAATACAACAGCAATAAAGAGGTACCGTGGAAATATAATGTTGAGGTACTAGGAGGAAAAACCGAAGAGGACAAGAGTCCATCGCTCAGTGTGACCAACATAGCCGGTATAGGGGGAATGACCAGAAGTGGTCGCATCTACACCCCTGCCGAAGACATAAGGAGACAACCGGTCACCTTAGACAAAGAAAATCGAGCTAGGCATGAGCTCGAAAGTAGCAATAAAGAAGTAGAGAAAGAAATAAAGAAGGCAATTTCAGACGAAGAAGCATGCGAGTTCTTAAAATTGATAAGACAAAGCGAGTATACGGTCATCGAGCAATTAAATCGTATACCCGCTAAAATATCATTGTTAGCTCTGATGATGAACTCGGAGCCCCATCGAAAGGTGTTGCTGAAGATCTTAAACGAAGCCCATGTAGTCCACAATATCTCAGTAGATAAATTCGAGGGGATCGCCAGTAATATAACTGCCAACAATTTCATAACCTTCGCCGACCATGAAATCCCGGAGGAAGGGGAAAGACATAACAGGGCATTGCATATATCGGTCAAATGCATGGATCACATTTTAGCCAGAGTTTTGATAGGTAATGGCTCCTCTCTGAATGTAATGCCTCAATTGACTTTTTCCAAACTACCACACGAGGGGATCCACATGAGGCCTAGTTCTACGGTAGTAAGAGCATTCGATGGGTCAAGACGGGAGGTTATTGGCGAAATAGATCTACCAGTCCAAATTGGTCCGATCGTCTTCAACATAACTTTCCAAATAATGGATATTCAACCAGCCTACAGCTGTCTATTGGGAAGACCTTGGATTCATTCCGCTAAAGCAGTCCCTTCAACTTTGCATCAGAAGTTGAAGTTCATCATAAACGACAAATTAATCATCGTCTCAGCGGAAGAAGATTATCTGGTCAGCAAACCCACCAATCCTCCTTACATCGAGGCTGTCGAAGAGGCGTTGGAGACTCATTTCCAAGCCTTAGAGGTTGCCAATGTCACTACAATTAAGGAAGGCGAAATGGTTGACCGTGGGCTTCCCCCTAAAGCTCTGATGATGATGGCCCGAGTAATGTTAAAGAATGGGTTCGAGCCAGGCGGTAGGCTGGGGCAAAATAATGCTGGTTTGTCTCGACCATTGTCTGTGAATAAAAACAGGCGACGATATGGGTTGGGGTACCAACCCACTGAAGAAGATAAAGCAATAAGACCCCGTTATAACAAGGTCCCTCTGTGCCATATATCGCAAAGTTTCCAAAGTGCTGGCTTCGAAGACCTAGACATGATCGCGGCCACAGATGGAGAGGGGACAACGAGTATTGAAAATCTGGTGATGCCTTGTCCCCCCGGACGAGAACTGACCAATTGGGAAATTTTTGAGCTACCTCTGACTTTTGGTTTAGTTCAAATGTAATTTTGTAATTGTCATGAAAAATTTTATACCTAAACATTTTGTACGTATCTTTTGACAAATAATAAATACAGTTGCATCGTCCAAAATACCTCCCTCTTTCTTTCCTCAATTTATTCCTTTCTACTAAATATACCTATCTTATTTCTTCGTCTTATCCCAATACGCAGATCTGACTCAAAACCGCCTAGCGACAACAGTGCTAGTATTGTATTAGGCGATTTCGACTGTATTGACGACTTGGCCGACGAAGAATCAGAATTTGAGTGCGAACCCACCGATGAAATGTTGAGATTGGTGGAACGCGAATGTAAAATCATTGAACCTCATCAGGAACCCGTAGATTTGATAAATTTGGGGACCGAGGAAAATAAGAGAGAAGTCAAGATAGGCACGCTTATCGTTGGAGACAATCGTGAGCGGTTGATCTCACTCTTACAAAACTATAGTGATATCTTCGCTTGGTCTTATCAAGACATGCCAGGCCTAGATACTTCTATAGTGGAGCACAAGCTGCCTATGAAAGCCGGATGTACGCCAGTCAAACAGAAGCTGAGGAGGATGAAACCAGAAATGTCTCTGAAAATCCGGGAAGAAGTAAGAAAACAGTTTGACGCCGGCTTCTTGGCTGTTGCAAATTACCCTGAATGGGTTGCTAACATAGTGCCGGTCCCCAAGAAAGATGGGAAGGTCCGGATGTGTGTAGACTACAGAGATCTTAATCGAGCCAGCCCAAAGGATGACTTTCCGTTGCCTCATATCGATGTGCTGGTCAATAATACTGCACAATTCTCCTATTTTTCATTCATGGACGGTTTCTCAGGCTACAACCAGATTAAGATGGCCGAGGAGGATAGAGAAAAGACTACCTTCATCATGGCCTGGGGAACCTTTTGTTACAAAGTCATGCCCTTTGGATTAAAAAATGCTGGGGCAACCTATCAGAGGGCCATGGTAACGTTATTCCATGATATGATTCACAAGGAGATAGAAGTCTACGTGGATGATATGATCGCCAAATCCCGGACAGAAGATGACTATCTTATGGATCTGCAGAAGTTGTTTGAGATGCTTCGAAAATTTAAGCTGCGATTGAACCCGGCTAAATGCACTTTCGGGGTTAAATCAGGAAAGCTGTTGGGCTTTATCGTCAGTGAAAAGGGAATCGAGGTAGACCCTGACAAAGCCCGGACAATCATAGACATGCCAGCTCCGAGAACTGAAAAAGAGATCCGAGGCTTCCTAGGAAGACTCAATTATATCTCCCGATTCATTTTTCAGTTGACAGCTGCGTGTGAACCGATCTTTAAGCTATTGCGCAAGAATCAACCCTTGAGTTGGGATGAGGATTGTCAGGAAGCTTTTGAGAAGATCAAATCATATCTACAAAACCCACCGGTCCTAGTACCGCCAGTGGCTGGAAGACCCTTGATCTTATATCTGACGATTACAGACCAGTCAATGGGCTGCGTGCTCGGTCAACATGACGAATCTGGGAGAAGGGAGCAGGCTATATATTACCTGAGCAAGAAGTTCACGAGCGGCGAAGCTAGATATTCACTCTTGGAGCGAACTTGTTGTGCTTTGGCATGGGCGGCACATCGCCTAAGACAATATATGTTGAGTCATACTACATGGCTAATATCCAGGATGGATCCGATCAAGTACATATTCGAAAAGCCTGCATTGTCAGGACGAATTGCAAAGTGGCAAATGGTGCTTTCGGAATATGATATCCTGTATGTGACGCAGAAATCTGTCAAAGGTAGTGCACTCGCAGAATATTTGGCCCAACAGCCCATAAACGACTATCAGGTCATGCAGCCGGAGTTTCCTGATGAGGACTTAATGGCAATATTCAACGAAGAGGAAAAGATAGAAGAAGAGAAATGGATGATGTTGTTCGACGGTGCGTCCAACATGATGAGCCATGGTATAGGAGTTGTACTAATCTCTCCGAAAAGACAGTATGTACCTATCACGGCTCGGCTAGCCTTCGACTGCACGAATAATATGGCAGAGTATGAAGCCTGTATCCTAGGGATTCAAGCCGCAATCGAAGCTAAAGTGAAACGCCTAGAGGTCTTTGGTGACTCAGCCTTGGTCATCCATCAGGTCAGAGGAGAGTGGGAGACCAAAGATAAGAAGCTAGTGCCCTATCAAGCGCGTCTCCAAGAACTGCTGGAATATTTTGAGGAGGTTACCTTCTCGCATATACCATGGGAAGATAATCAGCTAGCTGATGCCCTGGCCACATTGTCATCTATGTTTGAAATTGGACGAGAAGAAGATATGCCCCTTATCCGCATCCAGTATCGCTCTAGACCGGCATTTTTCCAAGCAGTGGAGGTGGAACCGGACGGAAAGCCATGGTATCATGACGTCCAGCAATTCCTGAAGAACAAAGAGTATCCTTCCAATGCATCTGAAAACGACAAGAGGACCCTGCGAAGGTTGGCTGCGGGTTTCCTCCTCAATGGAGAAATCCTATACAAGAGGAATCATGACATGGTTTTGCTCAGATGCGTGGACGCAGCAGAAGCCGACAAGATTCTAACAGAAGTTCACGAAGGGTCCTTTGCTACTCACACCAACGGACATGCCATGGCAAGAAAAATCCTCCGGGCTGGATATTATTGGTTGACCATGGAAGCTGACTGTTGCAAACACGTCAAAACCTGCCACTAGTGTCAAGTATATGCGGACAATATCCATGCACCGTCAACGTCGTTGAACGTGCTGTCTTCGCCATGGCCATTCGCCGTGTGGGGGATAGATGTCATTGGCCCGATAGAGCCCAAGGCATCCAACGGACACCGCTTCATATTGGTCGCCATCGACTATTTCACAAAATGGGTCGAGGCCGCCTCATATGCTAGTGTGACTCGCAATGTGGTAGTCAGATTCGTGAAGAGAGAGTTGATCTGCCGATATGGATTACCCAGTAAGCTCATCACAGATAATGGCTTGAATCTTAACAATAAGGTGATGTCGGAATTATGTAACCAGTTCAAGATCCAACATCATAACTCATCCCCTTATCGACCAAAGATGAATGGAGCGGTCGAAGCGGCCAACAAGAACCTCAAGAAAATAATTCAGAAAATGGTTCTCTCATATAGAGAATGGCATGAAATGCTCCCATACGCATTACATGCATACCGGACCTCTGTCCGTACATCTACTGGGGCAACGCCATTCTCACTAGTATATGGGATGGAGGCTGTACTCCCAATTGAGGTCGAAATTCCCTCATTGAGAGTCCTGATGGATGCTAAATTGGAAGAGGCCGAATGGGTCCAGACTCGGATGGATCAGCTGAACTTAATTGAAGAGAAAAGGCTGGCGGCAATATGCCATGGCCAATTATACCAAAGAAGAATGAAGAAAGCATTCGATAAGAGGATCCATCCTCGGGAATTTCAAGAAGGAGATTTGGTGATCAAAAGGTTATTGCCTATGCAAAAAATGCTGCAAGGGAAGTGGTCTCCGAACTACCATGGACCTTATGTAGTTAAGAAGGCTTTCTCCGGAGGCGCCTTAATCTTGACCGACATGGATGGGAAAGACTTGCCTAACCCTGTCAATTCGGATGCCATCAAGAAATATTACGCTTAGAAAGAAAAGCCCGCTAGGTCAATCATCAAAAGACCTAGGCAAAAGTTAGGGCGATGCAAGAAAAGCCCACTAGGTCAATCATCAAAAAGACCTAGGCAAAAGTTAGGGCAATACAAGAAAGAAAAGCCCGCTAGGTCAACCATCAAAAAGACCTAGGCAAAAGTTAGGGCGATGCAAGAAAAGCCCGCTAGGTCAATCATCAAAAGGACCTAGGCAAAAGTTAGGGCAATACAAGAAAGAAAAGCCCGCTAGGTCAATCATCAAAAAAAGACCTAGGCAAAAGTTAGGGCGATGCAAGAAAAGCCCGCTAGGTCAATCATCAAAAAGACCTAGGCAAAAGTTAGGGCGATGCAAGAAAAGCCCGCTAGGTCAATCATCAAAAGGACCTAGGCAAAAGTTAGGGCAATACAAGAAAGAAAAGCCCGCTAGGTCAATCATCAAAAAGACCTAGGCAAAAGTTAAGGCGATGCAAGAAAAGCCCGCTAGGTCAATCATCAAAAAGACCTAGGCAAAAGTTAGGGCAATACAAGAAAGAAAAGCCCGCTAGGTCAACCATCAAAAAGACCTAGGCAAAAGTTAGGGCGATACAAGAAAGAAAAGCCCGCTAGGCCAACCATCAAAAAGACCTAGGCAAAAGTTAGGGCAATACAAGAAAAAAGGCCCGCTAGGTCCACCATCACCATTGACCTAGGCAAAAGTCAGGGCGATTCAAGTAAGAAGCATCTTAAACCGAAAACCCAAAAGGGCAGATTAAACAAAATGGCATCGACAAAACAAAATTCATCCCCCTTGATTAGAGAAGGCAAGAAAGGGTAACAGGCAATCTCCATCTACACTGGGGCAAATTCGTGTAAGGGCAGAAATAGGCAGATATCCATGGTTCTAATGAAAGATTCGAGACCAGTCGGGGGCAAGTTGAATAAGCTGGGGCAAAAATTTTGGATTTTCAGAAGCTGGGATGGCAATGCACGAAGGGGTCGCCAAAATACAATACTAGCACTAATCGTCTCGAAGGCATCACCGCCAACCAAAACTATTTCACCAAACGCATCGCCACAAAAGCACCCTATGTCCTTGACTATCATCACATGCAACTGTATTTTCTTCTGTCAAAATGTATATGAAGAATGTAATTACCTAATTTTGAATGACAATTGCTGTTTACTAATGTTTTCCTTAAAGTAGAGTCACATTGAAGCTTTCCTAATGGCAAATTCTTCGTAAGCAAAAATCTTACCAAAAAAGACGTGCGTAATAGATAGGCCTATAAGAACAAGAAGGGCATTAAGCAATCCACGAAGTCTAACTCACTCTGAAGGATATGATCGGTGCTAGAAGGAAGCCAGGGAATCAGAGTCTGCAAACAAAATCATGAGGTTTGTCCTGCCCACTGGCCTATGATGTCAGGCTATAGCATTGCATCTTTACATTCTCGCTCACTGGCCTATGTTGTCAGGCCGCCATAGTTTAGATTTACTGTTTTAAGGCCTATGTTGTCAGGCCACCCTAGTTTAGATTTACTGCTTTAAGACCTATGTTGTCAGGCCGCCGTAGTTTAGATTTACTGCTTTAAGGCCTACGTTGTCAGGCCACCCTAGTTTAGATTTACTGCTTTTTAGGCCTATGTTGTCAGGCCGCCATAGTTTAGATTTACCGCTTTCAGGCCTATGTTGTCAGGCCGCCATGTAGTTTAGATTTATTGCTTTAAGGCCTATGTTGTCAGGCCACCCTAGTTTAGATTTACTGCTTTTAGGCCTATGTTGTAAGGCCGCCATAGTTTAGATTTACTGCTTTCAGGCCTATGTTGTCAGGCCGCCATAGTTTAGATTTACTGCTTTAAGGCCTATGTTGTCAGGCCGCCATAGTTTAGATTTACTGCTTTAAGGCCTATGTTGTCAGGCCACCCTAGTTTAGATTTACTGCTTTAAGGCCTATGTTGTCAGGCCGCCGTAGTTTAGATTTACTGCTTTAAGGCTTATGTTGTCAGGCCACCCTAGTTTAGATTTACTGCTTTTAGCCCTATGTTGTCAGGCCGCCATAGTTTAGATTTACCGCTTTCAGGCCTATGTTGTCAGGCCGCCATGTAGTTTAGATTTACTGCTTTAAGGCCTATGTTGTCAGGCCACCCTAGTTTAGATTTACTGCTTTTAGGCCTTTGTTGTCAGGCCGCCCTAGTTTAGATTTACTGCTTTCAGGCCTATGTTGTCAGGCCGCCATAGTTTAGATTTACTGCTTTTAGGCCTATGTTGTCAGGCCGCCATGTAGTTTAGATTTACTGCTTTAAGGCCTATGTTGTCAGGCCGCCGTAGTTTAGATTTACTGTTTTTAGGCCTATGTTGTCAGGCCGCCATAGTTTAGATTTACTGCTTTCAGGCCTATGTTGTCAGGCCATCCTAGTTTAGATTTAGTGCTTTCAGGCCTATGTTGTCAGGCCACCCTAGTTTAGATTTATTGTTTTTAGGCCTATGTTGTCAGGCCGCCATAGTTTAGATTTACTGCTTTTAGGCCTATGTTGTCAGGCCATCCTAGTTTAGATTTACTGCTTTCAGGCCTATGTTGTCAGGCTACCCTAGTTTAGATTTACTGCTTTCAGGCCTATGTTGGCAGGCCGCCATAGCTTAGGTTTACTGTTTTTAGGCCTATGTTGTCAGGCCGCCATAGTTCAGATTTACTGCTTTGAGGCCTTTGTTGTCAGGCCGCCTTATAGTTTAGATTTATCGCTTTCAGGCCTATGTGGTCAGGCCATCCATGGGCTTCTAGTATTACACTTGGAACTTTTTCAAAAGTCTGCCTCGGACATAAGGTGTTCACGTCTTTACTCATTTCCTACTGCAATAATTCAGAGAATCGCTTCTCACATTATCTAGTAAGAATATGAGTAAAGAGGGGCAAACTGTAAACACCTAATTATGTCCGAGGCCCATTTTAAGCCAGTTAGTGTACAAATTGCAAATAAAAATCCCCAGAAATTCAAAATGTTAAAAAACAAAAAAAACAGAATTAAAAAATAAAAACCGAAAAAGATTTAATAAAAATAAAAATCTCCAAATCAAGAAAGGAATTACTCAAAGCAAGAGTAAACAAATTAAATAAATAAACAGACAATAATAATAATATACATATAATAAATAAGTCTAAAAAAAAATTTTTTTTTAAGAAACAGAAAACAAACTGTAAAATATGAAAATATAAAACATAAAACAAAAAAGGATTAGAAAATCTTCAAATATAAAAAAAAAAGGAAAAAATGAAAATAAAAAAAAACAAAATTAACAAAATAACCGAATAACTGAAAAAAAAACAGAAAAAAAGATAGCGAAAACAGAAAAACAGAAAAATGGAAAAAAGCGGAAAACTGGATTTTTTTTTAGGAGAGGGACTGAAATTGAAAAAACAGGAGTTTCCATCAGCTTGGGAGATGAGGAGAGGGGATCAGGAGCTTTTTTTTCCAGATTGCCATCACGTGCGAGAGAGAAATCGGTTTTGGGATCACTTTCTCTTAGATTCTTTTTGGTTCTCTGGGCTGAGGAGGAGAGTTCTTGACTTGTTTTGACGATTCAAGGAGCAGGAGGATAAAAGGAAAAGGGGTTGAAAGAAAAGGGGATTCTCGAGAGGAGGCTTTTTCTTCTTCTTCTTCACTTTCTCTGGATAGTTTTTCGGGTTCTTCCCTTAACCCTTGCGCAGCATTCAGATAGGCACAATTCACTTGGCTTAAGCTTTACACAGGTCAGTCATATCCGGATTCTCTTATATCACTTCTGAACCTGAAATTGACATCTATCCGATTAAATTTTCGCCATTTCTTTCTGAGAATGAAGACAGGATTGTTGTATAATCCGATAGGCATATGCATCAATTAGGAGTTGATTGAATTCTTGATAATTTCATATGGCAAAATACTGTAGCTGATGATGCACAACCTTATACACATATCTGTGGAGCATTTCTCTAATAGGCTTTCACAGAAATGGTCCAAGATTTCTGAAAATGCAATTAGGTTCTCACAGTGCTGTTATGGTTCATAGAACCATTTTGAAAATACAACTCTGGTAGCACACATGCATAATCAGACACGCTACCAATGTCGTTGGAATAGTGATCATAATCTCACATCTTAATCCTGAAAAACATTTAATCAAGACTTGCATATAACTGTTCACTTGATTCATGCCTTTAGGTGCTGTAACAGTAAAATCAGGAAGTGTTATGACACTACAAATCATGATCATAAACCTGTTACTGAATCTGGTATAACCATGAGTAGTTTGATTTCTCAGTTAAATCATACTCAACACAGTATGATCAGTAGGATTAACTTGATGGTAAGTGTGCACAGGACTGAACTGAATGATGATAATAAAGCAAACAATGTGTATGAAGTGGCTGCAATAATTACAATGTGGATAGGAGTGAAAGACTTGTTGCTGCATCTTGTAACAGCACCTAATAATTCCTTGGTTTGCCAATCCAGTAAGACAACAAGCCACCTGATCTGCATAATTTTGTAGATTAGTTCCATTGCTGTAATTCCTTGGTTTGCCAATCAAGTAAGCCAACAAGCCACCTGATCTGCATAATTTTTTAGATTAGTATCATTGCTGTAATTCCTTGGTTTGCCAATCCAGTAAGCCAATAAGCCACCTGATCTGCATAATTTTGTAGATTAGTTCCATTGCTGTAATTCCTTGGTTTGCCAATCCGGTAAGCCAATAAGCCATCTGATCTGCACAATTTTGTAGATTATTACCATTGCTGTAATTCTTTGGTTTGCCAATCCAGTAAGCCAATAAGCCACCTGATCTGCACAATTTTGTAGATTAGTTCCATTGCTGTAATTCCTTGGTTTGCCAATCCAGTAAGCCAATAAGCCACCTGATCTGCACAATTTTGTAGATTAGTTCCATTGTTGTAATTCCTTGGTTTGCCAATCCAGTAAGCCAATAAGCCACCTGATCTGCACAATTTTGTAGATTAGTTCCATTGTTGTAATTCCTTGGTTTGCTAATCCAGTAAGCCAATAAGCCATTTGCAGATTAGTTCCATTGCTGTGCATCTAGACTTATAATTATATTTCGTTCTGATAAACTGATCTGGTCTCTTAATCTATACTCTAATTATGGTCTGAAATTCTCCATTGAATGAGTAATAGCTCAGGAAAATCTGAGAATAGCTTTGTCATTAGTATGAAGCCACCTAAGAGAGTTTTATGGAAAGGTCTTATAATAGAACATTCCATTTTCTCTACTTAAAAAAAAAATCTGATAGAACAGGTTCGTTAAGACGTTGTGGGACAGTGACATTGATCTCTAGCTAAAATTTGGTGCAACGATTGAAAACCCACCCGTTGGGGGATTTTGACAGAAATCTTAAGCTGGTAATACTCTAATGAACATAGGCAGTTTCTGCATAATCAGGCAGAAAACAACAGGCACTACCATAAAAACCTTCAGTTGCCAGGTCACAAATAAATATAACCATAGAGATGCATTGAGGTGTGAGTCAACATGGTGACTGTAATGAGCCTGACTTGGGAAATAAGATTAAGGTTGCAGTGGTATATAGATGGCAACTGAGTCCAGGAAAAGCCATGAAAACATGTTCAGCAGCAAGCTCCTTTGTATTATAGTTGAAAACATTAGCCTGTATAACACTCTCATGTTAGAAATTCTAACTCTGCAAAAGTAAGTCAAGTTATTTACTTTTAAAGTTTCTGTGGACCCGCAGCAGTGTCAATTTGAAATAGGTCAAACATTGAATCTTGACTGATATTTAGATATTACAGTGGGTGTATGTACTTCACATTCTTCCCTTTTCTCCTGATCACGTTTAGTTTAGGATTCATCTGCTATGTCTTAGATTCTGCCAAGGATGGGGAGATAGTGCTGAATGAAAATTGCCTTTGAAGTAGATCAATCAGGGTATATCAATTGCTAGAATAAAATCGGATCAGAGTTAACAGCAGTTCATGGCTCTGGCCATTAATAGTCTTGGTACTTAGCCCTTAGGAACCCAGTAATCAAAGGCTGAAATCTGTTATCATTTGGAATTTTTAGCTGAATCCCTCCAATCCACATGGTCCCACAATGATGGAAAAGGGAACAGATTGATGGATGAAGAAACCAGTGAGAAATTGGAACCTGAAATTTTAGAAACCAAAAACTGTGAATCAAATGCTAAAGTGCAGAATCACTCATAATTAACTAGAATTGATTTGGTGGATCCTTTGTGAAGAGTCATAGTAATGGCCTAGGCTTCTATGGGTTTGATGAGCTAACATAGGCCAGGATGGTTCAAAGGATTGAGAATAGTGATAACAGATCATTTGATCATTAAGGCCTTGGCATGATAATATGAAATAGGCATGTGGTCACTGAAACGGGGCCTACTGTAAAGGCTTATAAATTCCAGGCCACTTGGTATTTATTTTATTTTATGCCCATTCAAACTAAACACCACAGTCTGGCCTAGTGGTCAAGCAGGCGGTCTATAAGCCCCAGGACCCAGGTTCAAACCCCACTGGAGCCACTTCTGCTCATTTATTTTTCTCATATTAAGCCGTGAGCTACAAAATCACCAAAATGTCCTTAACCTTTCCAATAATTCCATTCTATCCCTAAACGTAGGATACCCAAAATGCCTTAGGGAATTCAAATAATTCCCATTCTGTCCCTAAATATAGAATGCCTAATATACCTTTGTTGTGGCAATTACCATGCCACCCCTAGCCAATCCCATTGATGCCAAATCAATCTTTTCTTCCAGAAGTTAATAAAATCCTCAGAAAACAGAAATTAATAAAAAATTTTCAAATTTCTAGAAATTAATAGAAATTCCAGAAATTAAAAAGAATTCTTCAAAATTCTTAAATAATTCATGAATTCAAGATTATCAAGTATTTTCATAAAATTCCTTAATTGGTAAATTCCTCCAAAATTTCCAATACTTATGTCTTGCTCATTTTATTCATCGTTCTTCAAAAATAGAAATCTTCTTTTGCAATTTTTAATCTCACGCGACGAGCTCTAAGCACGAACTGGTAGCTTTTTCTGCTGTTCGTTGTTTAGAGATTCGTATGGGTCCAAGTGCAGCCGTAGTTGTCTTGGGCCCTGTGCACATGTGGATTAAGGTTTCCGTTCCTTTTTTTTTTAAAAAAAATAAAAACTTGCTCATTTTATCCATCGATTTTCAAAATAAAAATCCTGTTTTGCGATTCTTAATCTCACGCGACGAGCTCTATGCACGAACTGGTAGCTTTTTCTGCTGTTCGTTGTTTAGAGATTCGTATAGGTCTAAGTGCAGCCGTAGTTGTCTTGGGCCTTGTGCATATGTGGATGAGGATCGCCCTTCTAAAATAGTTTTTTTCAAAAAAAATATAATAATCAAGCTGTTTTCGAATATTACTTTTCCATTAACCCCGAAGGTCAAGCCTTCAAGCATCTTTCAAACGTTTTTTACATTTTCGAAGGTCAAGCCTTCAAAAAAAACCAGAACTACGTAAGCCTTGAGTTTCCCATTGCACCGGGGAATACGTAGGAGCAGGATCAAGTCCTGTCAGGCTAACCTCCATCCAACTATTTATTTTCACTCTAATAAAAGGGATCAAACTATCTTCAAATAATCACACACTCAATTTAAGGGTACTGTTCTTCAGAACAGGCGAATGGGGTGCCTAACACCTTCCCCACTCGTAACCGACTCCCGAACCTAAATCTCATCCAGGGTTTTTTCCAAATCTTTTTCCCTTAAATAAAAATTTGGTGGCGACTCCACATAACAAATCAACTTTTTTAAAATTTTAGCGAGTCCGTCGTCTCGTCGGAATTACGGTTGCGACAGAGTTAAAATTTGATGATGCAAGCTCGAAGGCGTTCAACACACTCAAGGAATGACTTATCACAGCACCTATACTTGCAGCCCCATATTAGAGTCTCCCATTTGAACTCATATGCGATGCAAGTGACTTTGTTGTAGGTGCAGTGTTAGGACAGCGGAAGACAAGAAATTACATGTCATATACTATGCTAGCAAGGTGCTGAACAGTGCACAGTTGAACTACACAATAACTGAAAAAGAGCTGCTGGTCGTTGTTTACGCTTTTGACAAGTTCCGGTCATATTTGATTGGTACCAAGGTAACTGTTTACACTAACCATGCTACCTTGAGACATTTTCTGTCAAAACAGGAGGCAAAACCAAGGCTGATCAGGTGGATCCTACTCCTCCAAGAGTTCGATTTTGAAATTCAAGACCGAAAAGGAAAAGATAATGGTGTAGCCAACCACCTTTCAAGGCTGCCTATTGAAACCATAGAAGATGAGAAAGTTATGATCAAAGATGAGTTTCCAGATGAGAAACTGCTAGCCATTGTTGCTGCGCCATGGTATGCAGACATTGTAAATTTCAAAGCTGCACGAATTATCCCAGCTGAATAGTCTAGGCTGCAGCGAAAAAAGTTGTATCATGACAGGAAGTTCTACCTTTAGGATGAACCTTTCCTGTACAAACAAGGTGTGGATGGACTGCTTAGAAGGTGTGTCCCATGGAAAGAACAGAGAGACATTCTGTGACACTACCATAGCTCAGCCTATGAAGGCCATTTCAATGGAAGAAGGATAGCAGCAAAGGTGCTGCAAAGCAGATTCTTCTGGCCTACATTATTCAAGGATGCTAAGGATTTTGTAGTCTTGTGTGACGCTTACCAACGCAGCAGGAATGTCTCAAGGAGAGATGAAATGTCCCTCACTAACATATTAGAAGTGGAGCTGTTTGATGCGTGGGGCATAGATTTCATAGGACCATTCCCCCTTTCATACTCTAATGAGAATATATTGCTAGCCGTGGATTATGTCTCAAAATGGGTAGAAGCTATTCCCACACACACTTGCGACGCCAAATTTGTAATAAAATTCCTGAAAAGAACATTCTGTCCAGGTTTGGTGTCCCACGCATTCTCGTCAGTGATGGGGGATCTCACTTCTGTAATAGGCAGCTGGAGGTAGTTCTGAGCAAATATGGCGTTAGGAACAGGGTTACCACAGCATACCACCCACAAAGTATCGGCCAAGCTAAGGTATCCAACAGGGAAATAAAGAGGATCCTGGAGAAGGTTGTGAACAGCTCCAGGACAGATTGGGCTAACAGGCTGGACGACGCACTACGGGCTTACAGAACAGCTTTCGAAACTCTAATTGGTACGTCTCCATACCAATTAGTTTTTGGGAAATCATACCACCTACTTGTTGAGCTTGAGTATAAAGCATACTAGACAACCAAATTTCTCAACTTTGATGCAAATGCAGCCAGAGAGGATAGCCTATTACAGTTGCATGAACTAGAGGAATTTCTCCTCAAGGCTAATGAAAATGCAAAGATTTATAAGGCAAAGACCAAGAAATGGCATGATAAGTTGATCAGACACAGAGTGTTCGAACCTGGATAGTTGGTTCTGCTGTTCAACTCCAGGTTCAAATGTTTTCAGGAAAACTAAGGTCCAAGTGGTCAGGTCCTTTTGTGATTAAGGAAGTTTCAAATTATGGTGTTATCACCTTTTGAAGACATGCAGTCTCAAAGAAGCTTCAAAGTCAATGGTCAGCATGTCAAGCACTATCATGGAGGTGAAATCAGCAGGGAAAAGACCACCTGCACCCTTCAATCAATAGACTAAGACTCAAAATGTCAAGCCAGAGACATTAAACAAGTGCTGCAAGGGAGGAAACCCTTGGAAACTAGTTTTTCCCTTTCATTTTTATGTTAATTTTTGAGAAAAAAAAATATATAAATATCAAATGGAGTGATTAAAGTAGTACAGTTCAATGTCTATGCAGATTATAGGTTAGGATCATAGCTAAGTTTTGTTGCAGAACCAATTGCTGCTAAAGAGTGCTGCTTTAGTAGAATAGGCCTGTTGTTCTGATCCGCGTAGCCAACGGAGGTAATCTGCGTGCCCAACGCAATGGCTATACAACAAAAAGGCAGAGTCTGAGTTTGGAACAAAGGATGTTAGACCCATCCCAGCACACAATACCTTCTCCAAGGATGCCCAAGGCAAAAACTGAGTTGTGTGAAGCTTATCTCAGCTGCCCCTGCAGCTTGCAATTTGGGTGAAGAACTCAAGAGCTTGCTGCAGAATCCTAAGGTTCTGCAATCTGCCCTAAGCTGTGTATTGAAGGTAAGTTGAAGTGCCTAGCCAACAGAAACCAGGTTAGTAAGTGTACAAATTGTAGTTCTGTAATCTGTTCTAATATGCGTAGCCAACGCAATCGCGACCGCGTGTCCAACGCAAATTTACAGCAGAAAGTGGCTTAAGGATTAATCAGCATAGGTGGCCAATATGGCCCATAAGCAGTTAGGGCAGTTTTAATACCCCAGGCCTGTTGCCCACACGCCTGGCTCTTCTTATCCCACAAACTTGAATGTAAAAAGGCACCAAGTAACTGTAACTCCCACCAAATTCATTTGAAATTTCTCACTGCAAACTCTTCACTTTCCCATCACACAAATCGTTCCTCTACCCATAACCGTAAGCATCTCCAGGTATGTACCCTGCTCCCTTTTCAGCTTAGGACTACTACAGATTGTAACACAAAAGTCCAGAAATTTATGCCCAGTAAATATGAAGAAAAAGACAATTCGATATCCTTTCCTATAAAATATTATATCTGTTAAACTTATGATTGTGGGAATGGGGTATTCTGTTTTTCTAGGGTAGTCCAGGGTGTAGTCCGCGGAACCTGAATGAGGAAGGTTTTGGGGAAAACAAAAGAACATGTTCCTGATAAACTGAACTGTTTTCTGAAAAAAAAAAATATTTTTGCCATATAGTAAGTTCTCTGTATCACTTACTTTCTATTGTATTTTTTCAGAATGGCATCTTCATTTAGACCACAGGGAGTGAGACGCAAGTCCACACCCACCGCTGCTCTACGGGCCGAGCCTAGGGCAACCAATACATATAGGTTTAAGTACCAAGAGAACGAAGAGCCGTTTGAAAGGATCAAAGTGAACTCAGTAGTTAGGGATCGGAAGCTAGACCTTCACGCTGGGGAATTTCCAACTATTTCAGTGGAAATCGAAAAACGAAAATGGGAGAAACTGTGCAGCTGGGCTGGTCTGGCCTACAAAGAAATCACTTAAGAGTTCTATGCGAATGTGGCATTGACTAAGAAGAAGTCAAGCTATACATCCTATGTCCACGAGAAGACCATCTTCTTCAAGCCGCAGGTTATAGAGAACTTTCTGGAAACTAAACCTGAAGGAATAAGTTGCCTCTACCACCGCCTACAAGACCCTCCAGTGGACAAGGAGGGGTCTTTGAGGGCACTATACGTACCTGGGGCCAGATGGGATTTGAAGAAGGATAGGTCTAATGATGGAAAATCCCTATGCAAAGCCAACCTGCTGCCCGTGCCCAAAATCTGGTGCACTTTTGTGCAATCGATCTTGTTGCCGATGCTGCATTCAAATGAGGTGACCAAGAAGAGAGCTATCTTGGTGTGGGTGATAATGAAGCCCGACGTGCTGGACATTGGTCATATAATAGCTCAATAGATGGAAGATATTGCTCGAAGGGGCAATGTCTCCTTGGGATACCCGAGCCTCATCACGGCTCTGTGTGAATCCTAGGGGGTTACAATTGAAGGCTGCACCAGAGTAGCTCCTTAAGCCACTCTTAATAAAGCCTATATTGAGCGCCATATCCTCAATGAGCCAGAACAACCACGTAGGGAGACAGAGCCCACACTTTCACCAAGGATTTATAAAATCCTAATTGAACAAGTAGATCGCTTGAATGAGCTGCACCTCCTTATACGCCGCCTAGGCAAGCAAGTCGAAGTAACACGAAGAAAAACATGAAGAAAGTCCACATAGGGACAAAGGTTAATAAGAAACTCTTAATGAATATTGGAAGGAGGCTAGGCATGACTGAACATGAACTCTTCGACGTTGAGGAGGAACAAATATTGCAGTGGGCTGATCTGGAAGATATTGAAAGTGAAGCCAAACCAGCAGGCGCGACATAAATGGAGGAAGACTAACCACTCCAACAGGAACTTAGTTTTCTGTTTTGTTATTTGTGTTTCTCCGCTAGTATATCTGTATGTTCACTGCTTCCCTATACACAAGATAGCTTTGCACTTAACAGAATTCGAATTTCAGACCTTTAATAGCATAACAAAACTTATATGTTTCTTATTATGAATACTGTGTTGCCTACTTGACTGTCTCTAACTTCAATGCTAACTTAACTTGCTGCATATGTGATCTAACATAGGTACCACACTTAATAAATATCACACCAAAAAATTTAGAGCATATAGTGACAGAACAGAGATGACAAGCTGCATACATTGAAACTCACAAGCAAGACCCAAGGCTAACCTAACAACTGGAAAGTAACCTTAAATTCACATGAATCCATACTCTGCCCAGTTGTGTTGCCAACGCAGCTAGGGTCTCGTAGCCAACGCACCCAGGTTGAGTGAAGGAATATAGTGGAGTATCACAAACCAATGAGTGCAATGTTACTGCAACAGATCCCACAAACTGTTTGACTGGCATAACCCACGAAAGCAGATTTCAAGAGTCAATTAGAACCATAAGGCCATGATCAAGAGACACAAATCCATCTAAAAACAAATTGCAGGCTCAAGGAAAATCAAATGGATGCCCAACAGAAATCAAGTTTGGGGTTGTTAAGTTGGAGGTTTGAGAAGTGTACAAGATTGCGTTGCCAATGCGGCTAGGGTCATGTAGCCAAAGCAACGTCACAGGTAAGTGGGACTAAAGCAAATTGACCTAATCTGTTTCCAACACACCTGACCCTTCATAGCCCACGCATCAGATATAAAAAGTTCAGGTAAGTAACACCCACTCACTCAAGTACCTTCAAACACTCCCACTCACCCTTCCTTTTCGTCTCCCACTTAAAAAAACAAAAAAAGCGGTCTCCTCACCTCTTCAACTGCAAGACAAGTCAGGTATGCCCTTCTCTTTCATCTCTACCTTCCAGTCATTGATTCTATGAATGAGGAATATGTTAACCCATGCAAAGGTAAGTGATCCCAAAAACTACATAATGAGGAGATCACCATAGACGGAGCGTGAACATGCATTCATTGATTCTTCATAGGGAATCAGTGTACTGAAACAGGGGGCCAATTTAATTTGAACTGTTAATGGATTATGCAATGACTGATTTTAGGAGTTTTTCAACCCTACACTAATCCATGCATAACTGTTAAACACAGCTAAGTCTGCTACAACATAAGGTAGACTAACTGTTGTTTTCTGCAGAATGGCATCATCCCCAAGGAATATGCTCATAAAGACAACGCCGGTTGTAGCCCTTCGTAGGAAGTCGAGGGTTGATGACACCCATCGCTTCAAATTTGCAAAAAATGAGGAGCAATTTGACAAACTTAAAGAAAGCTCAGTGGTAGGGGATAGGAAGATCAGCCTACGCGCGAGGGAATTCCCTGCGATTACAAAAGAGATTGAGAACCGGAAATGGCACAAGCTATGCAGCCTGGCCGGTGAAGGCTACGAAGAAATTACCAAGGAGTTTTACTCCAACCTAGTGCCGACAAGGGCAGAACCGAGGTTTACCTCCTACGTAAGGGGTAAAACCATTTCAATCAAGCCCCAAGTGATCAACGAGCTGTTGGAGGTCAACATTCCCAAGAGAATCTATCAGTACAGCAGGCTGGAGGACATCCCAGTGAACAAGAAAGGTTCATTGCAGGTGCAGTGCATCCCCGGAGCAAGGTGGGATGAGAAAAAGGATAAGTTAGGAAACGACCGGAAGGCCGACTTGGTACCCACAGCGAAGATTTGGTGCACCTTCGTGCAGTCCAATCTTTTCCCCTGCTCCACTCAAATGAACTAGCCAAGAAGAGGGTTGTGCTAGTCTGGGTAATTATGAAACTCGAACCATTAGACCTGGGCACCATAATTGCCCAAGAAATGGAGGAGATTGCTGCTAAACCAAAGGCCTTCGTGGGATAACTCATTTGAGCAGGAACCACCACCACGCAGGGAGTTCGGTCCACCTTTGCCGCCCAGGATATATGAGATGTTGACCAAGCAAAGGGAGCTATTGATAGCCCAACAGGCCTTCAATCGTCGCATCGGAGCACAGGTAGAAATGTTGCAGAGGAACCTGCGAAAGGTCCATATCGGGATGAGGATGAACCAACAATTTTTCAAGAAAATTGGGAAGCATGTGGGGTTGACTGAGGAAAACCTGTCCGATATTTCCGAAGAACAGATCCTGCAGTGGATCGACTTGGAGGACAACAAAAGTGATGATGAGCCTGCAGGAAGAGAGGACATGGACAAAGATTAAGCAGCTGCTGTTTTGAAATCTTTTCTCCATTTGATAAAATAATTTTCTCTTTTCTTTTTTTTTAGGACTTAATTTTCTTTTGAGATTTTTAGGATAATCTGATATTTAGGGAGTTTGATCCTTATTATGTAAATACTGGGTTATGAAATTCAAATTCTGAACTGCTGAAGATTTGTTTGGAAGTTCTAGTTCTAACAGAGTGTGTTGCCTACATGAATTGTCTAGGTACTGCACACACTGAGTACCACCCAAACCACGTGCACACACCACTAACCCACAACAAGACCATGCACCAGGTGAAAGGATTGGGACATAACAGAACTATTGCACATAGTCACAGCAAGACACAGGGCATAACGCGTTGCCAATGCAAGTGACAGCTACGTTGCCAACGCACGTTGAGCTGCAACATAACATAGGACTGCTAGCTGAAACACTATGGAACATGCAGAGTATAAGGAGTTTTCTTGACCTTGCAATAATAACTGAAGCTGAGTCACCTTCATATTATGCATATTGGTTCTCCTTTAAGTGTTTCCATCCACTTCTATCCTAACTTGCACCATTCTATCTCCTTATTCCTTGTGAAATGAGTAGATTGAACAAATTGCTTGAGTAGGCACAACATGGGGGATTAAAAACTAGAAATCACTTTGCTATGGTATTAGCAATAAGACTATTAAGATGCATGATCTAAGCTTGTAGCCAACGCACCGTAAGCACTTGAGCCCATACAACATATCCATTTTGTGTGTTTAAGTCACAGGTAATGGCCTACCTAACATAGATTTATCCCTTGCACAACCCCTTGAGCCTGAAAACTCATTTCCATGTAATTAACTCAACCCTAACAAAGTAGAAAAACCATGAAGTTGCCCAGTCAAGAAATTAGAAAGCAGTTGATTGTTTGGGAATAAGTCTACGCCTAAGTTTGGGGTTGCTTGAGGACAAGCAACATTCTAAGTTTGGGGTTGTGGGATACCCGCTTACACGACTGAAAAGGAACAATTAAGAACAGAAAAATGAGAATCTGAAAAAAAAAAAACACATACACAGAAGAGTGTAAGAATAAAAGAAAGAAGTATAACAAGACCAATATCAAGAGAAGTAGTAATCATAAATGAAATAAACCAACTGCTCTTAATTCTTTGACCTTTATAAGCCAACTACCCAAAATCACATCCACCCTTACCCAAGCCACGTTACAACCTAAAATAAGACCTCTTGATTCTTGTATGCATGAGAAATTTTGATGGAAATAGAGAACACGGGCAAGCCTATGGTAACGAAATATGAACTTGATGACATTGAGAGACAACCTTAAACAGTTGAGTGAAAGAGTGAGACACTTGACCATGTGAGGGGCTGCTGGTTTAGACCATGCCATCTTACTTGAAATTGCTGAATTCATAGTCCTAATGCTATCTTAAATCATTACTCTCATGCTATTTTCTACCTTTACAAAAGTTCTAATATATCCCTCACAGCCCATTGAAATTAACATTGAAATAGGTAAGAGGATACTCGCGTGATGCAAGTCGGATTGAAGAGGAAAAGTGAAATACACTTGAGGGAAATGATATGCATGCTGTGAGTCATTCAAAATTAAATGTTTTCCTGTAACTTAATGTTTGCTTGAGGACAAGCAAAAGTTCAAGTTTGGGGTTGTGATAAGCGTCCATTACGACACTTATTTGATATATAATTCGATATAATTGCAAGTAATTAAAGCTTAAAGCACCATTAAAGCATGAGAAAATGACAGAAAACTGAGTAACCTATACACAATATGAAAAATGCAGTTTTAAAGCCTTTTAGGCGATAAATTCTCCCAAGTCTGATGTACTTTAATTTCTACAATCTGTTACAGGGTTTTGCGTACTAGAATTATGTGGAGCACATGGAGATTTGAAAGAAAAGAGCATTCTGTTATTCGCATTGCGTTGGCAATACAAACACAGTCGCGTTGGACACGCGACGCAACAGAATAGCAACTATAAAAACCCAGAACAGAAACAGGGCATCAATCACTCTATCAACTGATCTATCTCTAGAATGTAGACATAGAGAATAGAGCCGTCATTCTCTTGGACGCTGGTTCTATTCTAGGTGAAGGAGGAACCTTAGGGTTAAGGACGAAGGGCAACTGCAACGTGTCGTCATGCTTTTGACTTCCTTTCTCTACTCTGTTTCCTTTCTTTATCATTATGTGTAACTAGATTTCTGTTTGGAAAGGAGGAATCCATTGTTGAACCTATGTAACTCGGATACGTTACGTGTATTCCGGATTATTTTTTCTTAAATTTGATTATTCATCTCTTTTCTTAAAGCTTCTATGACTTGGCCACTTATAGATTGAATCTAAATTCTTCTTCACAATTGGAAAATTGGTTTTAAAATTGGAACTGGGATTGAATAACATAATTGTGAATGCTCTAGGGATAGAGATTCGCAAATGTGAGATCGTTTGCATTCTTGAACTTAAGGCTCACATCAAATTAGGAATTACTAGGGGATTAGGATTCCTAATATGAGTGAAGTATTGATGAGTCAAGGGATTAATCTTCAATTAATATTTATGAATTAGATCTTCAATTACATTTTATCTTGAATGCATGTAATGATCTAATATTGCATAAGAGAAGTTTTGGTAAAATCCAACCCTAACACCTTCCATAAACCAATTCCTCTTATATTCAAATCATCTATTGAGTACTGCACATTTCTGGGTTTATCTTGATTAGTTTTAAGAATACTGGAACAGAGCCCAACCTAGTGACAACCTGTAATCATTGTTATTTTCTGTTTGCATTGCCTACGTGCGCGTTTGCGTTGCCTACACACTTCTATAACTGAGTTCAATTAGTGGACTAGTGGGAATTCAATACTTGTACCAAATCCTTGTGGAGACGATACTCTTACTCACTCTTTACTCTGCAAAATGATAAGGTGCACTTACCTTCATACGGTTTTACATCCCAGTCCAATTCGACCCAATCCCCATGTCTTACACAGAACTACTATCTCAGTTTATCCAAAATTGCCTAGTAGTACCTCACTCGATGAGACCAATAGAACCACCTTATCCTAGGGGGTATGATCTAAGTGCGAAATGTGACTACCATGCAGGTGCTATCGGCCATTCAACTGAAAATTATAGAGCATTAAAATTCAATGTGAAAGAACAGATTAATACTAAGTGGCTGAACTTCAAAAAGGACACTCCCAATGTTGGAAGTAACCCCTTACCGGGACATGGAGGACCATCAGTTAACTTTATTGAAGATAACTGACCACCCTTGAGAAATAAGGTTGAAGATGTCAAAATCCTGTTAAAGTTCATCTTTGCTGAGATGCATAAGTTTGGTATGATCACGGGAAATTGGTTCAAGTAAGTCATCTCACAGGGGACAACAGTGTATCAGTAGTTGACGATTCGACTTTAGTCTTACCAAGACCCCTAACTATCCATTATACCAACATTCCTACTATCCCAAACTCGGGTAGGACAAACCCTATCATAATTCAAATCCCAACAGCTTTTCCTTATAAAAACAACAAAGCATTGCCTTGGAGGTACGATGTCAAAGTAAGTATTGATAATGTCGAATGTGACTAAAAAAAATGTTGATTTGGGGGATTCTAAGATTACAAATATTGCTGGGGTTGGCAGTATGACTCGAAGTGGTCGAATTTACTCTCCCAAAGAGCTAAAAGTCAAATCGATGAGTGAGACTGAGAAAGAAAAAGGAAAAGAAAGACAGGTGGTCGACCAGGAAGCTACAGAAAGGAAAGAACAAAAAAGAGAACTATCGGAGGAAGAAGTGTATAAGTTTTTAAAGCTCGTGAAACAAAGTGAGTACACAGTGATTGATCAACTGAGCCGAGTTTCGGCTAAAATATCACTTTTGTCCCTGATGATGTACTCAGAGCCTCATAAGAAAACATTGTTAAAAATATTGAATAAGGCTCATGTCATCCATAATATATCAGTGGAAAAATTTGAAGGTATTGTCGATAATATCACCGCCAATAATTACCTTACTTTTACTGATGAGATACTAATGGAAGAAGCAGGACACAATAAGGCTTTACACATATCAGTGAAGTGCATGGATCATATTATGACCAGAGTTTTAATTGATAATGGTTCCTCACTGAATGTAATGCCTAAAGCGACACTCACCAAACTATCATTTGACATGTCACATATGAAACCGAGCACCATGATAGTTCGGGCATTTGATGAATCTCGCAAAGAAGTGATAGGAGAGATAAACCTACCTGCTCATATTGGTCCAATTACTTTTGAAGTGACATTCCAAGTAATGGACATTACTCCCGCTTACAATTGCCTTCTAGGGAGACCATGGATTCATTGTGCACGAGCTGTACCATCCACACTCCACCAGAAACTGAAGTTCATCATCAATGACAATCTGATCATTATCTCTGCTGAGGAAGATCTACTAGTGAGCAAACCTTCCTCTACCCCTTATATTGAAACAACTGAAGAAGCTCTTGAGACCTCATTTCAGACACTTGAGATTGCAAATGCTAGTTATGTCAAGGAGGGAATGCCTATTACAAAGATCCTACCATCGAGTGTTTCTACAATGGTAGCAAGAGTCATGCTTGAGAATGGGTATCAATTATAGGTGTCAATTTGGCCCATCCAACCCAACTCAATCCTAGCCCACATGGGCTAGGGTCAAAATGGTCCACAAGCCCACATTTGTAAAGTTCATAGGGCTAAAAGCCCATTAAGCCCTAAGGATTAGGGCTAATAGATGGGTTTAATTTTTCTCTTCAAATTTTCTCTTTTAATTTTTTTAATCTTTTTCTATAATTTTTTTTCTCTCTACTTTCTTTCCCTCTCCCAAGATAAAATAGAGATGAAAAATTAAAATTATTAAGAAAGTTTAAATTAGGGATGGAAGTGAACAAAGTTGCTCGACAGGGACCTACAACTTGACTTGTTTAAAGTCTAGTTTGGCTAGCATTGTTTAATAACTAAATAGGTTTAGACTTATTAAAAAGTATTTTTAGATAAACAAGTCAAGCTTAAATTACAAAAGAGTCAATTTAACCTATTAAGGAACCTATTTATCTTTATATATATATTTATTATATTTATTTTAATATATTATATTTGTAAAGTATTTATTTTAATATATATATATATATACACACACACACACACACATTAGGCTTATTTAATGACCTTTTTAACTTGTAGGTTTTAAGTTTATTTATTGGCCTTTTTTGGAATGTAGGCTCGTAAATAGGTTCATAGGCCTTGTCAGTTTTACATTCGGCTAAACCTTGAAAAAAAAAAAAGAGAGGCATTTTTAACACGTAATAAGCTCGGGCTCAAACCTTAAAATTTTTAAATAAGTCAAACTTAAACACTCAAAGCTTAATTTGGCTCAGCCTACTTCCATCCCTAATTTAGAGAGAGGATGAGAAAATTGAAAGAAAATATAATTTTAGAGATGGAGACACAAATATATTTATAAAAAATAAAAAAAAAAGATAAAACTATAAAAAAATTGAGAAAATTTGAGAGATGAAGAAAAAAATTAGGAATGGAAGAAAATTCGAGATAAATGAAAAAATATTTAAAGAAAGATAAAAATTATAAAAAAAATATAAATAAATTAAATAATATTTTAGTACAATAAAAATACTAAAAATAAAATTTTAAGAGAGAGAAAAACAATTAAGAGGAAGAAATTTTAGAAAAAAAGAGCTAAATATAAGATAGTATCATAAAAATTAATTTACATGTGTCTTACTTAATTTGAGAATTACGTGGGTTAAAGTTTAAAAAATTTTATTATTAGACGAGCTACAAAAATTGATAAGGTAGTCCACGCCCATTCCACTTAATTTGAAGGTTACGTAGGTTAGGACTTAAAAGTCTTACTTATAACTTAGCTACAAAATAAAAGGTTATAAGATGAATTAGCTCATATTTATTTCTTAATTTAAGGATTATATAAATTAAGGTATATAAAATGTTATTTTTAAACGAGTTACAAAACAAAGAAGGTAAGATAGGGTTATGTGGGTTAGGGCTTAAGAAAACCCTACTTCTAAATGGGTTATATAACCTAGGGCCAAAGCTTATGGCCAAATGGGCCAACTCATGGGCCAAGGGCCAATTTGACACCTCTTATCAATATGGACATGGTTTGGGAAAATAGGAGCAGGGTTTGAGCAAGCTACCAAGTCTGATGGAAAATAAAGATCACTTCGGGTTAGGGTACAAACCTTCAAGAGCAAATAAGAGAAGGATTACAGAGGAGAAAAGAGAAAAAAGACTAGCCAGGTTGGATGACAAAAAGCTTGAGACTAAGGGGGTCTCTATATGTGATTTGATGAAGACTTTTTGGAGTGTTGGGTTTGAGTTTCTGAGCCCAATAGTTGTCGTTGAAGAGTACACTCCGGAGGATGAGCATGTCAACTGGTTTCACGCTTGTCCACCAAACAGCTTGACAATTGGGAAATCGTTAAGCTTCCTATGATTTTTAATTTAGACATCAAGTAATTTTGTAATGCTAATCTTATTACTTTGATCAAGGCTATAAGATTCTCTTTGTTATGGGCGTACATGTTTCCTTTCAGTATCTCATTAATAAAATGCATTTTAAATTTCCCAAATATTGGTCTCCCTTTCTACTTGTATTCTTTACCTTGTTAGAATTTTTGTTCATTTCCCTGTTTCCATTCCTAAACGATGCAGATTTAAAAATATCACATTTTAAGATGAAAATAATGCTAGTATCACATCAACTAGCTTTGATCTACCCATTAATCAGGCTAATTAGGAGGATGAAAATGATTCAAAACCATCCACTGAATTGTTGCGATTGATGTAACATCCTAATTTTTCTATGATAAATTTTTTAGGCTAAATAGTTTTTAGAATAAAACTATGTGAAATTAGAAACCAAAAGCATAGAAATTAGGAAGTTTTGTACAAATGATGAAAATGCCCTTACACTTGGGCAACTCAAATAATGAGCCAGAAAAATGGAAATACAAGTATAAGACATCCTAAAGGGATTATAAACATCATGTATGGTTAAAAGTAGTGAGAAAAATTTAGAAACCTGAGAAGAGACGAAAACACCCTTCGAAAACCCCAAAAATGACCAAAATGCCCCTAGGAGCTGTACTTTTTGCACAAAGTTAGTCAATTCCCATAAAAATAGCAAACAGCCTTAGATAAACTTGAGAACGAACCAAAAAGTCTTAGAAATGTCAGAGGAATAATTTAGGAAAATTTTCGCCAATGTTGAGAAAAATTACGAAAACGCCCCTCGAAGGCAAGATAATGTGATAAGCATGCCAAGAGTGGGCCTCACACCAAGGTGCACGAAATGCAACAGTTAGAAAGGTGGTGGTGAGTCATCAAAATGAAGTCAACCAAGCCTTCCACAAAAAGACAAAAGTGAATAGTAAAAAGGTTATTTTAACCATGGTTAAGACTAACTAACCTTGGTTAATTAAAAATAAAGCATGCTTAGGGTAAATTAATCATAATTAGAGGTGATATCTACCTAATTAATACTAATCTAAGTCTAAAAGGATAATTCTTTGAATTTTGATTTATTTTGGAAAATAGGAAAAATCTAGGCAAAATTACCAAAATACCCCTAGACGCAAAATTAATTCCATTTGGCCCATAAGAGTCCGAATTTTTTGGGACACTTGGGACCCCATTTGCTTCAGATTTTTCTGCCTAGAAGATTATCAAAATCCTCTCCATTCTCTCCAATATTTCCATAACTCTAAACATCCAAAACTTACACTTTAAGCCTAAGTCTTCTTCATCTTTAAGACTTAAGCTATATTAAAGCCATAAACACTAAAGCCCCACCACCATCCTTTGTCCACGTCTAGAGCAGACTAGAGGAGACCCAAGCCAGCCTTTAAAGCCCACAAAAACACTAAGGAGGTCTTCAACAAGTAGGATCTTTCTACTTTTCTTTTTATGCTTTTAACTTGCCTTTTTATGGTGTGTTTGTTTTTTTCATGCATCTTTTCCCCAAGATCTGTTTGTCTTCTTTTATTTTTACTTGTGAGAGTTTAAAATGTGTTTTAACTGTTCAAAATCATCCCCACCCATTTTTAGTGATTTTTGAAAAGAAAAACAAATTTTGTTCGGTTAAAAGTGCTTCTAAGGCACTTAGAAGAAATTTAATCGATGGGTTTTGTTCTAAAATTACTTTTGAAGCTTTGATCAATTTTATGCTCTAATGAGAAATATTTTTGAAGCTTATTTGAAAGAGGATTTGTGGATCTTGGAGTAGATCATGGAAATCTACTCTTTGTGGCTTGGAAAAATATATTATGTTGTTATTTTTATGCTTAAGTTTTAACCTTGTGATTTTCTTTTATAATGAGTTTGGTATGACCTTTGTGCTGGATCTGCACCTCTGAGTATGCATGTTAAGAGGTGGAATAAAGTTTTGTAATAAGTTCCAAAGGTTTCCTTTGGACATTAGTTAGAGAGCTACTAAGCAAATGATGTAATTTGTAGCTAAAAGTGGCTAAAATCTTTGTATGGTACCCAAGACTCATCATGGCCAGCACTTAAGCATCAAAACATGGATGAAATAAGCATGGACCAGAGGCAAGAGGGGCTGCCCAAGCCTAACACAACTGAACCAAGGTGGTGTGAGATGGAAGATTTGAAGAAATTACCTTGAATAACCAAGGAAGGCTTTCGGCCATAACTCCTAAGCAAGTTTAGTTTCGTTAAAAATTTTCTAAGTACCTTAAGCACTGAAATAAGGTTTTAAATTAACTAAATAAACCTTTAAACAAATTTAAACAAAACAAAAATGAGTTAAAAACCTCTAGGAGTGCATTCGGCCACCCTAGAGAGATTTTGACAAAAAAAATACGCTTAAAATGTGATTAAGGAAAAATCAAGTATTTTCAACAAGTAAATAACTTATTTGGAGGTTTAATCAATATGTAAAAGTTTAAGTTTCATAATATATTGCCTAGGTAAGCTTAGGGAAAGATCTCAAAATTACTAAGTGGTAAAATTTCCAAATAAGCTTAAAATGGGTAACTAGGAAATTTACCATAACTTAAGCAAGGGTAAATGTCAAATTCGGCCATGCCATTAAATTTTGGGTAAAAATACTTAAGATTACCTTATAATATGTAAATTATAAAGTTTAAACGTGGCCTCTAAGTAAAGGTCAGCTAGGGTTAAGACTTAAGTCAACTAGAGTTAGGAAAAAGGAAACCCTAAACCTAAAAGAGTGGCATTCGGCCACTTAGTAGTTAATTAACTTAAAGGAGGTTTTAATTTACAGTTAGGGTTAATTAAGGATCATTTTTATGTGAATAGGACGAATTTCAAGTATGAAAAATTTTTAAGGTGAATAAAGAGACCTATTGATTTTTTTTTAGGCAAATAATCTTATGGTGAAGAAGAAAATTGTGGAAACCTAAGTCTAGGAGGTTGGAATTCGGCTACAATGTTTTAAATTAACTAAGAATGAGTTTCAATCCTTAAATAAGCCCAAATAATGATCCAAAATACATAAGCAAAATATAATTAAGGTGTATGAAAGATGGAATTTAAGGAAGTATGTCATTCAGCCATTTAGGAATAAATTGACCTAGAAGATTAATTAATTTCTACTTAGATATTATTTGGTTTAGAATAAAAGAAACTTTAAAGGTTTAAGAGTCAATTAGACCTAATTATTAAGGTAGTAAAAAGGAGAAGATAAGGTAATATATTTCAAAGGTTTATTAGAGGCATGATTAAGAAGGATGGATATGACTTAAACTTAAAGTTAGAAGTTCACTAAGTAATTTGATCATAGCCTACCTTAGTGAAAAGAAGTTCTAAAAGTATATAAGTTGATTAAAATGAAGAATTTAGACTTCATATAATCTAAATTAACTTATTTGAAGGAAGGAAATGAATTAGAAGAAATTAGGATCCTAGAGCTTATATTCGGCCATTCTAGGTTGATAAAGAGAAAAGAAGTTTAAAAATATTAATGTGTATAACTCAAGAAATCTTAGAATGATATAAGAATTAAAAATTTAAAAGAATGTAGACAAAGGTACAAGTTACCATTTCACCATGTTTACTTAAAATATCCTAAATAAGTAAAAGTTTGTAAATACTTAATACTTGAACTTAGAATAATTAGGACATGCATAAGACTTGAACAAAAGAGAACACAAAAAGTAAAGAACTTAAAAGGTGTCATTCAGCCACCTAGATTAAGATGCTAAGACGTAAAATCTTAATGAACAAATATAAATTTGAGAAAAGGAAAGGATGAGAGGTAACCTAGAAGGATGAGTGATGTAAGTCCCTTATATGATTTCAACATCAAACCAAATTGAGGCATTAGATTGGCTGTGTAAATGTGACATTATGCTATGTGATTTACCAATCAAATTTCATTATTAGTTATTAATGCTCACTATCTATGAATGAATAAATGATGGATACTCATGAATGAGAAAGGATGATGATCATGTATGAGATTGGTTTATGATGATGATTAAGATGAAAATTCGAAACCTATATGTGCATTCCATATTGGTGGGAAATTCGTTTGAGCATGCATAATTATTTGGAAGCCACTAAAATTAACTTAAAAAGATTAAAGGATCACTAAAGAAAACTTTATGTGAAAACGTAATGCTACTCTCTTTATGTCTTATGCGCACTAGTATCCAAAGGGCCCTAAAAAGCTCTACTGAAGAGAAGCCTAAAGTTACTTCTAGGAGACTTAAGTTTCTCCAAGAGATCCTTCTACTGTGAAGACTTAAGTTTCTTCACCAAGTTATAAGGTGGTGACGACCACCTTGGAATGAGCTAATATCCTTAGTAGGAGGTGGGAGTAGAGTTAGTGAGAAGATATTGTTTGACAAATTTAATACTTGTCTATGTCTTCTTGTTTCTCCCTAAAGTGGTGAAACTAGATTCATAAAGTGTCCCAAAAGTCGGACAAAGGAATGATAAAGACAAAGAAAAGTACTAAAGAATAAAGTTTAAAGCATAGAATAATAGTATGTCAAATGATATCTTATGTGTGATCCCAAAGTTATGAATGTTAAGAAGAATGTATGATGAGACACTAAGTTTTATGTTTTGAATAAAATTGATCCATTTCAGAGAAATGTTTTCAAAGAATTAAAAGTAACCTTTTATGCAAGAAATGATTTCTGAAATAAACTGAAGTGGCTGGGATTAAAGTGATGACATTAGAACTAAGTAGAAAGCCTACTGAGAAACTTAGTTTCTTATCCCTACTTCTTCCACTTTCTTCCTAGACACCTCGGATGCTGTTCATTATGGTAGCATTTCACGTACTTGAAGTGGACGTAAGGCACTCTCTCTAGAAGATGTACATCGTACTAATGTAAAAAAAATAAAAAATTGGATGCAAACATCCTAACTACTAATATGTAGTATTAGCTAACTTATGTATAAATATTGTATAATAGTTGTAAGTTTATGGTTTGTAATAACTACATGATAAGGCCCACGGGCCTATGGCTTATGATATGTATGAAATTTTATGTATAATTATTGTGTGACATGTGTGTTATGATTGAATCTTGTTTATTTATTATATGCAAATGATAAACAAAAATAATAATATAAACGCTTAGTATTCCTAAGGTTTCAAATGTACGTAAAAATCCGTTTAACGATTTATTTACCGCTACTCACATTTTATCGATGAGGCTCGCATTTTATATCAAATAGTTTTTAAAAAAAATTATTGTATTTTCATATAAGTACTTTCTAAAATGAATTCCGCATCATGAGATAACAAACTAAAAATGGAACCGAATGATCGACTTAAGTGTGAAATCGATATTCGTTTTAGGGTGTTATAATTGATGGAGCAAGTGGCCAGAGAAATACAAACTCATAAGGAACCGATTGAGATGGTTAATTTGGGGACTAATGAGGAGAAAAAAGAAGTAAAAATTGGCACACTCATAAAAGAAGTGGGGCGTCGCAGATTAGTAAAGCTCTTACGCAATTATAAAGTTGTATTTGCATGGTCATATCAGGATATGCCAGGCCTCGACACCAGTATAGTAGAGCATAAACTACTGTTAAAGGCAGAATATACCCCAATTAAGCAAAAGTTCAGGAGAATAAAACTAGAAATGTCCTTAAAGATCAGAAAGGAGGTTAGAAAGCAACTCGACGCTAGTTTTCTTCCTGTTTCAAAAACCCCCAATGGATTGCCAATGTAGTTCTAGTCCCTAAGAAAGATGGGAAGGTCCGGATGTGTGTTGACTACTGGGACCTAAATAAAGCTAGCCCTAAAGATGATTTTCCCCTACCTCACATTGACGTACTAGTAGATAACACAGCTTAACATTATTTTTTCTCTTTTATGGACAGTTTCTCAAGTTACAATCAGATCAAGATGACTGAAGAAGACATGGAAAAAACCACATTTATCACACCTTGGGGTACATTTTTCTATAAGGTTATGCCATTTGGACTAAAGAATGCTGGGGATACTTATCAAAAGGCAATGGTGACCTTATTCCATGACATGATGCGTAAGGAGATTGAAGTCTATGTAGATGACATGATCGCCACATCAAAAAATGAGGAAGATCATATTATTCATTTACAGAAATTGTTTGAGTGATTAAGAAGGTTCAAGTTGAGGCTGAACCCAACTAAATGTACATTTGGAGTAAAGTCTGGCAAGTTATTGGGATTTCTAATTAGCCAAAAGGGGATTGAAGTAGATCGTGAAAAAGTTCAAGTTATTCTTGAAATGCCTTCTCCTAGCACAGAAAAGGAAGTTCGAAGATTTCTTGGAATGCTAAATTATATTGCTCGATTTATATCCCAGTTGATAGCTACATGTGAGTCAATATTTAAGTTGTTGCGTAAGAATCAACCAATGGAATGGAATGACGATTGCCAGGAAGCCTTTAAGAAGATCAAGCAGTATTTGAAAAGTCCCCTAGTCTTGGTACCACTAATCCCTGGAAAGCCTCTCATTATGTACTTAACAGTGCTTGATGAGTCTATGGGTTGCATGTTAGGCCAGCGAGACGAGCCTAGAAGAAAGGAACAAGACATTTACTACTGAAGCAAGAAGTTCACCAATTTTGAGGTCAATTACTCATCGTTGGAACGAACTTGTTGTGCTCTAGCTTGGGCCACCTGTCGCTTAAGGCAATATATGCTGAGTCACACAACTTGGTTAGTGTCTAAAATGGATCCAATTAAGTATATTTTTGAAAAACCCACTCTAATAAGAAGGATTGCCCGTTGGCAAGTCCTCTTATCAGAGTATGATATTGTATATGTCACCCAAAAGGCAATCAAAGGAAGTGTTTTGGCAGACTATTTGGCACATCAACCCGTAGAAGATTATGAGTCGATGCGATGCAAGTTCCCTGACGAAGACATAATGACATCATTTAGTGAGGAGAAACCATCAATGGAAGAAAGATGGACGATGTTATTTGATGGTGCTTCCAACATATTGGGGCATGGGATTGGAGTTATACTAATATCCCCAGAAAAGCAGTAGAATATGAAGCGTGTGTACTAGGGATCGAAGTGGCTATAGAATCAAAGGTCAAAATCCTCGACATATATGGTGATTCGGCTTTAGTCATTCATCAACTAAGAGGAGAATGGATGACTCGAGATTCAAAATTAATTCCTTACCAGTCCTACATTAAGGAATTAATAAAACAGTTAGAAGAAGTAACCTTTGATCATATCCCCCGAGAGGAAAATTCGTTGGCAGATTCATTGGCCACTTTGTTATCCATGTTCACACTAAGTCAGGAAGAAGACATGCCATTTATAAATATCCAGCATCGTGATCATCCAGCCCACTGTCATTCCATCGAAGTAGAACCAGATGGAAAACCTTGGTACCATGATATCAAGAATTTTATGAAGAGAAGAGAGTATCTGTTGGGTGCTTTAGAGAATGAAAAGAGAACTTTTAGAAGATTGGCAATAAGCTTCTTTCTAAATGGAGAAGTGTTGTATAAAAGAAATCATGATATGGTGCTCCTTAGATGCGTTGATGCTACTCAAGCCGTAAAAATCATCAAGGAAGTGCATGAAGGATCTTTTGGAACTCATGCGAATGGACATGCAATGGCAAGAAAGATCTTGAGGGCCGGTTACTACTGGTTGACCATGGAGTCTGACTGCTTTAACCATGTGAAGAAATGTCATAAATGCCAGACATATGCTGATAATATTAATGCTCCGCCAACATCATTAAATGTTCTATCATCGCCTTGGCCATTTTCGATGTGGGGAATGGACGTCATAGGTCCCATTGAACCTAAGGCATCAAATGGACACCGTTTTATTTTGGTTGCAATTGATTACTTCACTAAATGGGTTGAAGCAGCTTCCTAAATGCATGTAACCCGAAATGTGGTAGTAAGGTTCATAAAAAAGGAGTTAATCTGCCCTTATGGTCTGCTAAATCAACTTATCACAGAAAATGCGACCAATTTAAATAACAACATGATGACCGAGTTATGTGAAGAATTCAAGATTAAACATCATAATTCTTCGGCAAAAGATGAATGGGGCAATTGAAGCAGCTAATAAGAACATTAAGAAAATCATTCAAAAGATGGTGGTGACTTACAAAGACTACCATGAAATGCTTCCGTTTGCTTTGCATGGATATCGTACTTTCATTCGCACCTCAATTAGGGCAACGCCATTTTCTTAGTATATGGAATGGAGGCAGTCTTACCTATTGAGGTCGAAATACCTTCCTTAAGAATATTAATGGAAACGAAGTTAAATGAAGGAGAATGGGTCCAAACCCGTTTTGACCAATTAAATCTCGTTGAAGGAAAAAGATTGAATGCAATTTGTCATGGCCAGTTATATCAGAGAAGACTAAAGAAATCATTTGAAAAAAAGTGCATCATCGAGAGTTTCAAGAAGGAGATTTAGTACTCAAGAAGATTTTACCAATTCATAAAGATCAAATGGGAAAATGGGCTCCAAATTATGATGGGTCATATGTAGTCAAGAAAGCTTTCTCAGGAGGGGCATTGATCCTTACAAAAATGGATGGCAAAGATGTCTTACATCCTGTGAACTCAGATGCAGTAAAAAAAAATACTATGCATAAAGAGAGAGAGAGAGAGAGAGAGAGAGAGAGAGCTTGCTAGATCAAAAACCTAAAAAAAAACGATCTAGGCAAAAGTTAGAGCAATAACAAAAAATGCTCGCTAAATTGAAAACCTGTAAGGAAATCTAGGCAAAAGTTAGAGCAACCTGCTAGATTGAAAACTCGAAAAGAGCGATCTGGGAAAAAATTAATGTCAAATAAAATGATAACTAGACTGAAAACCTATATAGGCGGTCTAGAATATGAACGAGCACAAAGAATGCGTCAGACTTTACAACATGGGGCAATTGAACAGTTACAAACTGGGGCAAGATTTTCTTTGAATGACACACTGGGGAAATTGAGCATCGAAGCAAGTTATGGATTAACAGTTACAAACTGGGGCAAGAATTGCATTGAATGACACACTGGGACAATTGAACAGTTACAAATTGGGGCAAGATTTGCTTTGAATGGCACACTAGGGCAATTGAGCATTGAAGCAAGTTATGGATTGACAGTTACAAACTGGGGCAAGATTTGCATTGAATGACACACTGGGGCAATTGAACAGTTGAATGTGAAAATCGGAACAAGTTATGGATTAACAGTTACAATCTGAGGGAAACGGATAACTATTTCATTTTTTTTCTCTGAAGCTTATTAATGGGTTACTTAGGTTACTGAAGTGTGATACTGACATTACTCATTGGAAAAATAGTCTTGAATAAAGTTCTGCTACTCATAGCACCCTTCTATATATTTTTTTCATTTTGTAAACTTCACTCAATGTATATACCATTCCTTCCTTGCCAAATATTATTGTCTTCGACAATCACTTTGTTCAATAAAAAACCATGATTTTTCTCTTACCACCTAACCTCACAACATTTAATTGTGAGATACCAAAAGGAAATATGTGTTGGTATTAAAATAATAGCATTACAATTATTTGTGTGTTAAATGTTGCAGTAAGCTTAATAAGGACCCAATAAAAGTTGCATGTGGTGGAAAGTGAGAACATTGCTCTAACTCGTTGAATCTTCATGGAAAACTAAAAGTAACTCAGGAACAAAACAAACAAGGAGACACTTGAATGTCAAATGGGGTCAAATTAAATCAAGAAATCTCACTCATTCTTGGATCTTGGACAAGCGAGCTCACAAGGAACAGTAATCTTATTTTAACATCACAAAAGTCATTTAATAAAATCACAATAGTTTTTAACCATCATGCATCATCATTGAATTATATCGTCAAAGCATTTAGTATCATGCACTCTTGCATCATCATAATTAATAAACTATCTCAAGCCTATGTCTAAGGGTCCATGCACCCATTTCATTCCAAGGGTCCATGCACCCACCTCATTCCAAGGGTCCACACACCCTTCGCATTCCAAGGGTCCATGCACCCACCTTATTCCAAAGGTCCATGCACCCTCTACATTCTAAGGGTCCACGCACCCATTTCATTCCAAGGGTCCACGCACCCACCACTTCATTCCTAAGGTTCATGCACCTTTAGCATTCCAAGGGTCCACGCACCCACTTCATTTCATTCTAAGGGTCCATGTACCCATTTCACTCCAAGGGTCCACGTACTCATTTCATTCCAAGGGTCCACGCACCCACTTCATTCCAAGGGTCCACACACCCACTTTATTCCAAGAATCCATGCACCCTCTTCATTCTAAGGGTCCACGAACCCACTTCATCACAAGGGTTCACGCATCCATTTCATTCCAAGGGTCTACGACCCACCTCATTCCAAGGGTCTACGCACCCACCTCATTCTAAGGGTCCACACACCTTCTACATTCTAAGGGTCCACACACCCACTTTATTCTAAAGGTCCATGCACCCACTTCATTCCAAGGGTCCACGCACCTATTTCATTCCAAGGGTCCAGGCACCCACCACTTCATTCCAAGGGTCCACGCACCCTCTGCATTCTAAGGGTCCACGCACCCTCTGCATTCTAAGGGTCCACGCACCCACTTCATTTCATTCTAAGGGTCCACGTGCTCATTTCACTCCAAGGGTCCATGTATCCATTTCATTCCAAGGGTCCACGCACCCATTTCATTCCAAGGGTCTACGCACCCTCTGCAATTCAAGGGTCCATGCACCCATCTCAGTCCAAGGGTCCACGCACCCTAGAAATTCTAAGGGTCCGTGCACCCATTTCATTCCAGGGGTCCATGCACCCACTCCATTCCAGGGGTCCTCGCACCTCTGCATTATCAGTATCCATGTATCTTTCAGACCCCAAGATCATCAAAACTTCGCATTCATGGTGCAAAGTACCCCTTTCCAACATTCATAACTTGCACAAACATTTTTGTCAAGAATTGACTCAGGAATTTTTATTTTTTATTTTATTTTATTTTTTATTTTTATTTTTTTTACCATACACAAAATAAATTCACTTATTTTCAAATTTCTTATAATAATAATATGAAAAACTTTGTTATTCTTATTATTTGATAAGAAACTTGTAAAGAGGGGAAACTGTGAATAACTAATTTTGTCCATATTTATATATAATAAAAATTAAAAAATAATAAAAGATAAAAAATTGATTAAGTAAATAAGATAATAGGATAAGGGAGGTTAATTGCTGATAGGTAGTGGGGTAGTGGTGATCAGTTTTTGTTAGTGGGACAGTGGAAGAGCAATTATCTGATAGTGGGGAAGTGGTCAGTTATCTGGGAAGTGGGAGAGTAATTATGGTGAATAAGGTAGTGGTCGAGTACTCATAGGTAACGGGAAAGACATATAAATAAGAGGGAACGTGTCAGAAAAAGCACATATGGAGAGTGATTATGGTGAATGGGGTAGTGGCCGAATACTCTTAGGTAACGGGAAAGGCATATAAATAAGAGGGAACTATCAGAAAAAGCATGTATACGTATACTAGACGTACGTGAAAAAGAACACAATAAAAGAGCACGAGAGAACGCACGGATATAGGGAAAACCTAAAAAGGACGTCAGAAGATAGGGATACACAACAACAACAAGGAGAGAGCAACGAGGGATGAGCAAATCAAATTCAAGCTTCAAAACCAGGTAATATCTTCACCCTATTTTGTGGCCTGTTTTCCCAATTTTCAATTCTGACATGTAAAATATGCCCCCTAATATTCATTCGTTGTCCTTTTTATTTTTCCTCGATGCATGTTTTTCCCATTTCCCAATTCTGATATATAGAATCTACTCCCTAATATTCCATCCGTTCCCTTATTGTTTGGATTTCAACATGACGATGCATGTTTCCAATTTTCAAAACTGATCTGTGAAATTTCCCTGATATCCTAATCAGTTAAAATTAACTTGCGACGTCTCTTCGTGAATTTTAATTCATCACTTTTATATTTTGTTTAAATTTTTTTCTTTCGTATGAGAGTCAAGTGGTGTTAATTGAGTGGTTGATCCACCTTTGACTCCGTTTGATTTGTAAGGGTTTATTAAGTAGCCATTTGCTACCTTGAAGCCTATGCATTTCCTTTCAAAAATTTAAAAAAACAAAATAAAAAAAGGATTTTCTAAATTTTTCTTAAATAAATTTTCAGGTCTTTTTCTTCATTTATTTCATAAAATAAATAAATAAAATTTTTTAATAACTTACATATTAACAACACAAATCAATAAAAATATTTTTTTTTATTTGAGTAAAATAAATTTTTTGAAAGTTAACTGTATCTGTACATAATTAATTAGAAAGTAACCATTTTAGTGGACATCGTAGGATGCTAAAACCTTCCCATTACGTAAATAACTTCCGAATCCAAGCTAGTTTTAAAGATCACAATTTCAAATTTTTCCAAAATTTTCTTTAATAAATTTTGGTATACGAAAATAATTTTCGAACCCAAATTGGTTTCAAAGATCACAATTTCAAATTTTTCCAAAATTTCTTTTAATAAATTTTGATGGCGACTCCTCTGTTTTTTTTTTAATTAAAAATTTTTGTTCGTCGTCTCGTCGTGATCCTAGTTGCGACATCCATGTAACCCTTAAATTAAGTGGAATGGATGTGAGCTAACTCTTCCATCCCTATTTTATAACCATTTACCATTTACCTTATAGCTCGTCTAAAAATAGAATTTCTTAAATTTTAATTTATATAATTATCAAAATAAGTGGGATAGATGTGGACTAACTCATAATCCTAGTTTATATTTAACTTTTTTTTGTATAAAATTTTATCATTTCTCTTAATTTTTTCTGTCATTTCTTTATTTCTCTCTTTAAATAATTTCTTCAATATTTTTTATTATATTAGGATATTCTTTAATTTGTTTATCTTTCTTTTTATATTTCTATTCTTTTTAAAATATTTTACACTTGTCTCTAGAATTTTCTCCCTCTCTTATTCTTTCTCAAATTTTTCTCAAATTTTTTTATACTTTTATCTTTTATTTATTTATTTTCTAATATTTTTATTTTTCTATTTCTAAAATTATTTTTTTTTATATTTTTTCTTTCTCATCTCTCTAAATTTTCTTATTCATTTTAATTTTTCATTACTATTATATTTTAAGAGAGAAAATAAACTAAAGAGAAAAAAAAATTATAAAAAAATTAAAAACATAATTGAAGAGAAAAAATAAAGTGCATGAGCTAACCCTAACCTATAGGATTTAATGGTTTTTTAGTTTTATGAACTTTATAATATGGATTTTATAAGCTTTGTGAGCTATTTTGACCTTAACCTATTTGGGTTAGAGTTGGATTAAATAGGGTGAATTAAAAATATTTATTAAATTTTTATATTTATCATTCATAATTTTAATAACTTTTAAATTTTTATAATAATAAAAAAATATTTAAATAAAGATAAATTTAGATTGTTCTTTAAAAAAAATCGATATATTAATTAACGTTCTAACATGTTTTCTTAATATGCATAATTTGATGGAAACTTTATAAAAAAAAATAGAAGTAATATCTAATTTCTTCTTTTTTTTTATAAGATTTCTCTTATCTAATCACATGTGTTAAAAATACATGTGATATTAAGTAATATGTTAGGTTTTTACAAAATCGAACAATATTCTAAATTTATTCCTATTTAAAACAATTTTTTATCTTGTATTAATTATATAATTTTAAAAGTCATTCGAGTTATTAAGAATAAACTTGAAAAAATATTAATGAACATTTAAAAAAAATGCAAAAAACGTTATACTAAGGAACATAATTTTTTTAAAAATATATCTAAAGAAAAATAGTTGGTTTGCCAAACACTGCATGAATCTTTTATCATAATTATTTGAGACATCAGTTTTGGCAACTTAAATAAGTTAAATCCGAATTGTCGTCGTCACTTAGAAATTAGAATTAGACAAAAAAAATAAAAAAACAGGAATTTTACCAAGCTTCATATGAAACTGTACAAGTACACGCACATCAATGTAAGCTAGAATATTGACTAACGGCATTCTATTTCCTTTAAATATAAAATAAACTTTGTAAATACATCTTACGGATAAAATAACCATTAAAAATATTGGTTTTAACTTTGTTAGTTTTATCTTAGTTAGTTTTATCTTAATTGGTTTCCCCTTAAACACGATACGGGTTCAATATTGAGCCATTGCTGTTGAGATGTAAAATATAAATATAAATATAAAATGTTAACTTGAATTTTTCGAACTGATTTAAAATATCTAAAAATAATAAATTTTAAATAAAAACAAATATTTATTTTATAAAAATACACAACTGTAATTAATGTTTTCTTTTCCAATAAAAATATATTACTCTTAAAGCTCAAAATTAACCCTAAAGGTTCAAATGAACAAAACCCAATATAGATTTTGGTTGTTTGTCGTTCTATTTTAACGGAGTTTACGCACTTTCTTAGGCGAAAAAGTCAAGATCCAAGGCAAGTTATCTCAAAATATGTACAAAATCAATTTTTACATTTTTCAATGCAAAATATACATTTAAAAAAATTATTCAAATTAATTTATTTACATAGTGCAAATTAATTTATCCATACCTCAAACATTCAATAATTCAAATTCAATTTCATCATAATAAATTATACTCAACTTTATACCAAATACGCTCTAAAAATTTTCAAATGTGGGGGAATACTGAGTTCCCAACTGAAAAACAAACATAGCTAAAGAAACGCTATTCACATTATAAGCATTTCCACATGGAGTAACAAAATAGAAAAAAAAAAGAACGGTAACGTAAACAAAATTGCCAAAAGATAACGTATTTTCCTTGTAAGTACACCTGAAATGAATCATCAGAGCCTCTTGAGATGCTGAGTTTTGGAGCTGTAGTTCTCTTCAATATGCCGGGTGAGAAGTGAGATTCCGTAATGTGAGGCACTTGAGGCAGCATAATAGGATGTTACGGTGAGTTGAGTGAACTTTGGAAGCACATAACCTAGAAGTTTCATATGTATCCACATTACTAATAGGTATTTGAAGCATATAAATAATAATCACTACAATAAACTACAAGACTTATACACAAAACAAATAACATATTTGCTTGGAAACTATATGACATCCCACAAGACAAATAACATCTAATTTAAACATGGTTTCAACTTACAAGCAATATTGATAACCAAGTCAGGAATTTCAAGGCCCAATTCCCAAATAATACATGTTAATAGTAGAGCAGTTAATTACACCAATCCATGGTGCAATTGCAGTGGAGCGGTGCATATGGAAGTCTACTGCTGCAAACCTCCATTTAAATCACGTTTTGGTGTCAAATCTGTTGGGGCATGATTTGCTACTGAGTCATGTCCTAAACATAGCATCACAGCCACAATGCTTCTGCAGTGATTGAAAGCTGTTTCTCTGTTTCTTTTGTAAAAAATTCCTTTCTACCTCTCACTTAAGCTAATAATATTTCTATGTTGCACTTAAATAAGCTAAGGAAGTTTCTATGTTGGCCTCACTTATACTACGGAACCTTATTTAAACTTGTTTTCTCCCATGAATTGGTCCTTTATGCTGTCCAAACAGTCAGGTGTGGGTCAAAGGTCATGGCTGCTGATGGCGAGATGGCTGCTGAACAGTGGTGCAATGGATTCCAGTGGTAGCATGTGCTCTATTCAGGGCAAACCAGCAAGCTAATGCAAACCAGCTCTGGCTCAAGTAGGTCACCACTGGTTAGATTCAATTTTAAAACCCTATTAACATGTTTTAAATGAATAATAATTTATAAGGACAGACAAAGCAGTTCTTCAATTTCAGTCACTCTGTGAGACACACTTTGTAAATTTGGAGGTCAACCATTCAAGAATTTAGTGTCAATAACCACAGATCTTTTGAAAATTTAAGCTATTAAGTAGAAGCTGATGACAGGTTTAGTATCTCTAACGAGAACAAATTTTATCTTAAGACAGTATTACTAGCCATTTGGAAAATTCATCTTTGACCTGTGGCTAATAGCTGGGTGGCTGGTTCAAACTTGTTTGTGGCAGCACAGTAGCAGTGAACTCTTCTCTCCTTCAAACTTGGTTGTGGCTGATGGCTGGGTGTGGTGATTTGCTTGTTTATTTCTACATTTTATCAAACAATCTTTTATTCCTTTTAACTTGCTCGTAATTGTTTTCTGGTTGTTTCAAACTAAAGTTCTCTTTGTATTGTGCATTAACTTTTTTAGTGCAAGTAAAAAAAATAAATAAATAAATGCTTCTGTTCATTGTGCCTTGTAACTCATGAACCAGCTGATCTCAACTGTTGAATTTCATTCATAACTCTTGTTGTGTTGGGCCAACTAGAATGATCCCAACAGATACAAATTTTTGCTAGGTGTGGTTAAAAGCTGACGGGAGATGTTGTAAAAAACATGCCTTGTAACTAATGCACCAGCTGATCTCAACTGTTGATTTTCATTCATAACTCTTTGTTGCATTGGGCCAATTAGAATGATCCGAGCAGATACAAATTTTTGCTGGGTGTGGCTAAAAGCTGATGGTAGACGTTGTAAAAAACACACCTTTTATATTATGAATTATACCTTTAATTTGAGTTGTGACTTGTGACCATCTTATGCATTTTCAATTAAAGTTATATTACATGTTAATTGTGATTTTAAAGTTATTTGGCTTGCAATCCATGTAATGACAACATACAATCAAAATTACACATTGCTATGTATTTACCACAATCTTGTCCTTAGGTAAAATCTCGAGCTTTACAACATTGATTCAAGTAATCCAAAAAAAAATGAGGCATAACCTATGATTTGATGTTTCTTTTTATGTTAGAACCACTATCAATAGTTGTCAAATATTCAGCAGTGAGCACAATTAAAATTCAAATGCACAATATAAACCTAAGAGATAGGCAGATACAAAAGGTTACCTCCCAATGCAGCACTTGTGCCTGAGAATATCAATAATGGAGGGATCTGCAAACAAATTAGAAAAGAAAAAAGTTAGCTACAGTATATAGCTGAGCGCTATAGTACATCCCTATGCCTAATCTGCTAAATATAAAAGGTAAGAATAAAGAAGATGAAACCAACTTCTATGACAGGTATATCCAAGCCTTGTAATTTGCAAAGTAGTTGTAATTTGCAAAGTAGTTGTAATTTGCAAAGGGAACTCAAAAGTCACTTAAGGTCTACATACCCCCACTACAAAAGGAAGCCACTTTGGTCCCTTCAAACGATTCTGAAGATAAGGTAAACCTGCAACCAAAGATTAATTAGCAACATCTTAAACAAAGAAGGTATACGGATTTTAAGTTTAATCCACAAGCAGCATAAAGAATTTAACACTGTCAATAAATAATAAGAAACCCACTCAAAAATAGAAATTGTTAAAAAAAAAATTATTACAACTAAACAACCTGAATAAAGAAGAAAACAAGAAAATAAAGTTACCAGTATTCAAACCATGAACTGCACTAAGCATACCACCAATCCCTGAGCCAGCCTATTCAACAGTAAACACAATTAAAAAAAGAAAGAAAAGCAACAAGAATACCCGTACAATAAGCATATAATTCAGAGTTCAAAAGGTTTAACTTGAGTTAAATAAATAAATATACAGATAATTCATAATTTTTTGTTTATATTAATTTTGCTAGAATATTAACGAAAATCGAAACAATTACGAGGCGAATTTCAATATTTATTTTGTAGAGAGGAACTCACGACGGCAGTGGCGTCGTGCAAGACGGAAGTTATGGTCCACTCGCTTCTTTCCTGGACAGCGAAAACGATTAATCTCATTGAATCAATTCATCGAACACGTAATCGGTAACACACAAATACGCTGCGAGAAGAAGAGATATAGAGAGACTCACAGAATTAGGGTTGAGAAGGGAGAGACAACGAGGGCATCGAGCGGAACCGAGGCCAGGGTTGAGGGTAGGGTCGTGGTGGAGATTTCCTCTCCTTAGCTTCTCTTCATACACTTCTCTTGTACCCATTCTTCAACGCTCTCCACAGACGGCGTGTGTTGCTACTTCGATAGATGTCAACCAAGGAGAAACAGAGTACAGGTAGTTAGATAGATGGAAAGGAATAATGGAATCCTTTTTTTTTTTTTTAACCATGTGGATTTTTTTCAAATTCAAATAACTTATATTATCATATTATTTTAACAGTTTTTTTTACATGTTTTAAAAGATATATGATTAGAATTATAGTAAATATTTATAAAAAGTTATTAAATTTAATATATCAATAATATAAATATTATTTTAATAAAAATATTACTGTATTTTTTATTATATATTTTTAAACCAGTATTAGTATTTTTTGTGTCTAACATAGATGTAAAAATCAAACCAATCTGTCCAATCAGATGGGAAACCGAACATTCCTCGAACTTATTTGAACTACAATACCATTCTGACTAAAGATTAACAGTGGTAAAATAATAAAAAAATTGATAAATAGAAGAATTTATAAAAAATTTATTCTATATAATATAATATTTTAATATTCTTTTAAAAATATGAAAATTATTTTATATTTTATTTAATCATCTAAGTATAATTTAAATTTAAAATTTAAATAATATATAATTTTTAATGTTTAAACATATAAATTATATATTAGTATTGTATATTATTATATAATTCGTTAACATTAAATATTAAACATAATAGATATAATAAATTTAATAATTTTTTATAAAATATAATATTTATTATTTTGTATATTTGTATATTTTAAAAAATATTAATTTTTTATAAAAAATAAAAATTAATAAATATTTTTATCAAATGATTATTTTAATTTATAATATATTATAATATTTTAATTAATAAATATTTTTGTATATTTATAATATATTATTTAAATATATCTATATGCCTACTAATATTTAAATTATTTAAAATTTAATTTATAAAATTATAAAAATATTAATATATAATTTAAGAAATAAATTGATGAATATTATATTTTATAAAAAAATTATAATTTAATTTAAATATTTAATTAATACCACTTTCGATCATATTTCTATCATGATTAAATTACTAAATTTTAAATATCTTATTTAATTTATTAATTGATTTAATTTAAAAATTTATTAATTAGTTACAATACTAAACAATAGTAAAAAATAATTAAAAATTTATTTTTAATAAATTTGATTTTTTAAAAGATCAATTAAATAAATATCATAGAATGAATTGTTATTTTAATTCCTCACTTTGTTATGAAATATCAATTTAGTTTTTGAGTTAAAAAAGTTAAGCGATTAGTGTCTAACTTTATTGTTCATCTTTCACATTCGTTTTTGAGGACAACACTCTTCTAATAACATACTGATGTGTGTCATTAAATATCATGTTGAAAGTTTAGGTGGAGAAAAATAACGTCGTACGATAAGTTATTAAAGAGCTTAGTGTGTGAAGCTATATGTCATCATCTTCATTGGTAAAAAAAATTGGATTTCAGATAGCATCCCTTTACTACTATACCCTAATTTTACAATTGAAAAATTGGGGAAACATAAGTAGAAACCTACATTGTTGCAATGAAATCTAGAGTGTTTATACAAAGTGGAAAATCAAGAATGTCACAAACTAATCAAAAGGGAAATGAGCATGTGAAATGTTTATGCAAATACAAAGGTTTTATAATGGTTTTAAGGTTTTGAAAGAAACCTTAGAAAACTTTTCTATGAATGTGTGAAACTTAAGGTAATGTGGTTTCATATGTTTGAAGTTTTGTATTTGTCTATTTTTATAGAATTGTTTCAATAATGAAAATGGTGCGTGTAGATGGAAGATAGGTGTGATTTTTTCATGTGGTATAATCACGTTATGGAAAAGGAGAATAAAGCTACATCAATGATAAAAGTTGAATGTAATGATGGAGAATGGAAGAAAATTGTGTCAAAAGAAGCTGGATGTTTTAGATATGAAAGTTAGAAAATTAAATGTAATAGTAAATTTGAGGGTGAGGTTGATGGTGGCTTTACTTGCCTTTTGATGAAATTTAGTTTAAATAATTAAATTTCGAGCTTATGTAATTTTAATATGACATTTTTGTGTTAAAAAATGCAATATATTATGTAATAAAGTTGAAATTTATGAATTTGATAACCAATTTTATGTACAATCTTGTTTATTTGATTGAAATAATTCTGCATGATTTGTGGAAAGGTATGATTCTTCATAATTTGGTTGCTAACTTGCAAGGTTTCAACATTCAAATACTTATATTGAAGGTTTATTTCGAAACCTTATAAAATTTGAACAGGTATTGATAATAAAGTTGGTCAAGAACAATAAAAAATAATTAATTATGACTAACAAAATATATGAACTATTATATAAACATATATTTCCACAAATAAAGAAGTTAATAATCCAAATATACATATGTAAACAAAATAATAACAAAATACCAAAAAACAACCATCATAGTTGCAAATAAAATAAATTACATTGGAGGTTGAAATTCAACTAGCAAGTTCCATTATTATCTCACAACAAACAACTACATATATGTTAAGAAATTGGCTTTCTTAAAGTACAATTTGGCATAAATTTTGATGATTTAGTTGAGTCTGCAATTTTTGAATATGGAGAACTTGGTGATGGGCTTTCTTGGGCAGGTTATGCAGCAGCAATGAATTACTATCCAGTGTTTGATCCAAATGGTGAGTGTGGTTTGGATGTAGGGGTTTGATGGGTTCTAAATCTTCCTAATAAATATTTTAGGTCTTGGGTAGCTTCTTAGGGGATGGTTCATCTCCAAGTGAGGGCTGTGAGTCAAATAACAATATTTCATCTTACACGCTAGCTACACTAGGTGGCCTACCAGAATTCTAGTTTGATCCAACAACAGTAGTATAGATTACCTAGAATGTGGTCTAGGACCAAGACTTGGTCATGGCCTAGCAGAAGGACTTGGTTATGGCCCAGTAGAAGGACCCCTTGACCCACCAGTAGATTGTGGCCACTTGCAGCACAAGTTGATCCAGCAACAAGTGGGCCACCTACAACACCCACTGATTGTTTTGCAGTAAGGTAGCTTATTGTTGGGCTTGTAAATTTTCCAATCGTTGCTTCTTGACCATATGGCAAGTTTGTTTGTTATGGTTTACCTTACTACAAAACTTACATGTGAATTCTTTTAACTTTCTCTCAAGTTTAGTAAGGTTAACAGATTCTTCAGTAATGTCTTTTCTTCTTTGTTTCTTAGGCATTCTAAGCTTCTTCTTGATGTTAGGTGGAACAGTTGGAATTTGGTCTATGTGATCCCAGAACTCTTGTGCAAGCAAGGCCTCAATATGGTTAGCATAAGTGGCTTGGTATGAGACCATTATCAACCAATAGTGACAATGATCTTTAGTTCTCTCATTCTTGTAAATTATGACTGCTATGGTTTGCATGCAAAGCATACCTACAAGATTTGTATGAATTAGAATTAAAATATAATGCACTTAAAAAATGAGTGATAAGTTCACGCACTATCCTGTCAGCTCCTAAAAAGGACAGGTGCAACTTTGGATACCAAGATTGATAATAACTGTTGGCCAAGAATGGACTTCAAACTTGTGTCCATCACCATCTCCTGCATTGACACCACTCATGTAACAACATACATAAACAAAGTACAGAAAATTCATGAAAGTCACCCTAAACAATACCTGACCATGTAGCAATCCACTTATTTAATTCTTTTTTCAGGTTTTCAAGTTTGTTCTATTGAATTGGTGGTAAGTGACCAAGGTGGCAAGCCAATTTAAGTTTCTTTATGCTTGTGGTATTGAATATTAACACCCTTACTTCCTTTAACATGCTTATGATGGGCTTCTCCCTAGCTGAAAAACAATCTTCATATTGAACACTTCACAGTTATTATTGCATATGTTGTCCACTTTTGACCATGATGAGAGATAAGCTTTTGTCCAAGACTCTTTTGGCTTTTCAACCAAATAATCATGAAATTTTGAGTTTGTTATCTTCATTGAATTCATATTCCTATGAAACCGGTGATGTTCAGTTGATTTGACACATTCTCAGAGTAATATCCTCAGGTCCTTATCCTTTCATTATTTGGAGAAATTTTACCACACATGTCATACACAAAATCTATGTGGAACCCTAGGAATTACTTCTTGTATAGCCTTTTTCAAACCTTGTACAATAAATTCAAATTAGTCTCTAAAAAATTAAAATTTTTGGAATTTAGTAAATGTCTTAAAATTTGTTTCATTTTAATCCCTAATAAAGTCAAAATGTTACATATTTGTCCTTATACAATTATTGTAGCATATCAAGCACATATGTAGCCATATTTAGATGCACCAATTCATTAAACATATGTACCTTCTGCATATTAAAAATGAAGTTCCATCCATATTGTACATGGTTTCCTAGGTCTTGATGTAATAGATCCAAGAACTATCTCCAATTCTCCTTATTTTCAACATCTACCATAATATAAGCAGCAATGCATATGTGATTGTTAAACATCCTAACCAATGATAGATAGTAGTTTTCCATCATAATATCCTTTCAAGAATGTCTCATCAAGCCCAATCAATGGTCTGCATCCATCTTTAAAACCCTTTCTTGCTTCCAGTAAGGCATATGTACAACCTATGAAACCGTGGACCACCTTCTGGTTGAGGAATTGTTTCCATCTTTACAGTGGAACCTATGTTCTACTTTAATAATTCACCATATTAATCCCATAGTTTTGCATGTTGTTCTTGTTTACTTCCTTGTAGGACACGTTTGGTTTCCTTTATAGACCTCCATATTTTTGTCCTATGCACATGGACTCCAAATTTTTGCTTAAAATAATCAATGATATCATCCAACTTCATGTCCTTGTTCTTTTTAAATTTTTTTCACTAGTTTTCCAATCACCCAACAAGTATGTTCACTCTAAATTGTTTTCATCTAAAAATAATGCAAGGAATTACTATAACTATAGAAAATTTCCCATTTGTAGGTTATGTTAATACACTTGGCTTTAGCTCTTGTCTTCTAGTTGAAGAGTGTGGCCCTTCATAGCCTTATTAAATTATTCAATTGTTGAAAATTTCATTCCAAGTTCTATCTGAATTGACCAAAAGTTGAATCTTCATTCCACTGTAGGTCTATTTTTTTTCTTCATATTCATTATCAAAATTGTTAGGAGTCTTCATTTTCTTAGATTTCCATAAAGATCCACATCACTATCATCAGTTGCACTTTCTAGCACAAAATCCATATCTTTATCACTTGTTTTCTCTTCTTCCATTATAGTTTTATTTTTTTCCTTATTAGGTACTTTGTTACTACTTTCATCACTTTGTTTCTTTTTAGGAGTTTCTCCAACTTTTTGCTTTTTTTTTCTTTTTCTTTTGTTTTTTTCCACTATTTTTATTCTTTTCACCTCCTTCAATTTCTTACTTTGATGGTCTTCAGGACTTGCACCCACATCTTATGATGCAACTTTCTTTTTCTATCCCCTAATCATGTAGGTATTCCTTTTATTCAAAACACCAACACCTTCATAACCATTCTCACACTCAGAAGCAGCCTTATTTGCATCAACAACTTGAATAACATCATCATTACTATTTTCACATTATGGAGCCTTACCATGTGCATCACCTTCATCTCCTTATGGCCCATTATCGTCCTACACACCTGCCTCACCACTAGCAGATCCATCAACTTCTTCACACTAACATTGAACCTTTCCACCCTCAGTATCATCACCCTATCCATCCTAAAAATTAGCATCATCATCTACTTCCATAAAGTTAGCACCATGTCCACCTCCATTATCACCATCATATAGGCCAACATCAACTTCAACACCACTTTTCCTAACATCAAATTGACCAACAACATCCCCAACCTGATCCTGCACACTAGCACCCTCCACAACTTCAATTTTAGCACCTTTTTAACCTTCTTGTGAAGTTTTTTTTTTAAAACTTGAGTAAACTGTCACTTTAGTCCTTGAGATTGTTATCGAGTTTCATATTAGTCCCTGAGATAAATAAATTAACTCTTTCGTCCCTGACTTTTTGTCGCAACCGTAATTCCGACGAGACGACGAACTCGCTAAAATTTTTGAAATAGAATTTTATTTGATTATGTGGAGTCGCCACCAAATTTTATTTGAGGGAAAATGTTTGGAAAAACCCTAACTAGAAGATGAGATTCAGGTTCGGGAGTCGGTTACGAGTGGGGAAGGTGTTAGACACCCCACTCGCCCCGTTCCGAAGAACGGTACCCTTAAACTAAGTGTGTGATTTTGAAAACTGTTTGGATCCCTTTAATTAATGTGAAAAATAATTTGACGGAGGTTAGCCTGACAGGACTTGATCCTGCTCCTACGTATTCCCCGGTGCAATGGGAAACTCAAGGCTTACGTAGTTCTAGTTATGTTTTGGAAGCTTGACTTTTTAAAAGAGTGTTTGAGAGGTGCTCGAAGGCTTGACCTTCGGAGCTACTTGGAAAGTAATATAGCTTGTTTATTTTGAAAAAGAAGGGTAATCCCCATCCACATATGCACAGGGCCCAAGACAACTACGGCTGCACTTGGACCCATACAAATCTCTAAACAACAAACAGCAGAGAAAGCTACTAGTTCGTGCTTAGAGCTCGTCGCGTGAGATTAGGAATCGCAAAACAAGATTTTTATTTTGAAAATCGATGAATAAAATGAGCAAGGTTTTTATTTTGTAAAAAGGAAAGGCAATCCTAATCCACATATGCACAAGGCCCAAGACAACTACGACTGCACTTGGACCTATACGAATCTTTAAACAACGAACAGCAGAAAAAGCTACCAGTTCGTACTTAGAGCTCGTCGCGTGAGATTAAGAATTGCAAAACAAGATTTTTGTTTTTTTTTGTTTTTTTTAAACCAATGAATAAAAAATGGCAAGTCACAAGTAAATATTTGAAATTTTGGAGGAATCTATCAACTAAGGAAGTTAATGTTTCATGGATTATTTAGGGATTTTGGATTTTTATGAATTATGTAGGAATTATAGAATTTTTTATGAATTACTGGAATTTTTGAATTTTTTATTAATTTCTGGAATTTTTATTAATTTTTATGAATTTTTATGAATTTTTATTAATTTCTAGAATTTTTCAAATTTTCTTAATTTTTTATTAATTTCTGAAATTTTTATTAATTTTTGGAATTTTTATTAATTTTTATTAATTTCTGGAATTTTTATTAATTTCTAGGGACAAAATAGGGATTCTAGGATTTTCCTAGGGGTATTGGGGTAATTTCTGGTCTTGGGGCATATTGAGTATTTTTGGAAAAGATTAGGGGTGGTATGGTCATTTCTGGTCTTATTTGGAATTAATGGAATGTTTAGGGATATTTTTGGTATTATGAAATTTGGGACTCATTTCTAAAGGATTGGAAAGCTGGTACCCGATTTAGCATATGTGGCATTTAGATATTTTTAGGCCAATTCTTGTCAAGCGACAACAAACAATTCCAAGGTATTATCAATTCTTTACTATGCATAACCTATGGCAGACTTCAAGACTATTCGCCCAAATTAAAGCATATACTCATAGGTGGGCTGGTTCTCTCCTTTTGAACAAAACTTACGGTGGGCCCTTATATATCTATCTCATGAAGCTAGCCAACCATTATTCATTCAATTCTGAACAAACACAGTGCGACGTAAAGACGAGGTTAAGCTTCTTGAATTGAAATAACCGACGTTTGATTACCAATCACTCATGCAATCACATGAGATTCTTGGTCCTAATAAAACAAGCTCCTCTGTACTGCATGCATTTTATTTACTTCTGAGGGTCGAAGTCATTCATTCTTTTTCTTGTCTTGATCAAGTTAGGTTCCATCGAACTTGTTGAATACATCCCTTAACCCAGGCTACTCCCTTAACTTTTAATCAAGAAACAAATATGCAGAGTCTAACCATGCTTGTCTAGGGTCATTCTTTTTCAACTGATAATTATTCATGCATGAAAAAGGTGCCATAAACGATAGCGTACCTGGAAATCTTTCAATATCCTGCGATGTCTAGTAGGCCCCTGTGCTCTGCTCTTAAGGTCTTCAAAGTCGGGAGATGCCTTGCGCTTGGAGATATACGCCCTATACGTCTTCCTGGTTTTTTTATTCTTACCAAGAGAAACTCCCTTTGATGGCTCAAGACTCCTTCTCCTGCTTCCTTAACTGTATCAGGATCCACTCTAGATGGTGGTATCGCCTTCTTGGAACTGCTTCGTCCTAGGAAATGGAATCCCCTTCCATCCTTCCAGCCCCCTCCTATCTTCTTTTTCTCTCCTCCAAGCATAAGCCTGAAAACTATCTCTCGTTTTTTCACTTCTGAACACCTCCTCTTTTTTTGTTAGTTCTTTTTCAGTTAGAGTCCTTTCCCTTTTTTTTTGTTAATTAGTTATTTTGTTTTCAAAATGCATTTTTTGTTTATTTAATTCGTTTTTTTCTGTTTTTACTTAATTATTTTTTATTTTTTTTTCATTTTTATTTTTATGTAATTATCTATTTTTAAATTTTTCTGGAATTTTATTTATTATTTTTTGTTTTCAGTTAGTTTTTTTTTATTTTCTAATTTCTATAAAAAACAAATTTCATTTTTATTCAGTTTTATTTATTTATTCTTTATTTATTTTTCGTTTTTGTTTTATTTAGTCTTTTTTTTTCTATTTAAGTTTCAGATTTTGTTATTATTATTTTTATTTATTTTTTGTTTTAAATTATTCTTTATTATTTCTTATTCTTTTTAAATTCCAGATTTTATTTATTTATATTTTCCTTTTTGCTATATTTTCCTTCATTTTTCTGATTTGTGCTTTGTTAATTCTTTCTTATTTCTGATTTTTCCAAATTTTATTTTTTTCCAAAAACCTCTTTTTAGATTATTTTATTATTATATTTTTTTTCTATTTATTTTTTCTTTTCACTTTTTATCTTTGATTACATTTTTGTACTCTTTAAATTTTTTTTCAGATTTTATTTTATTTTTAGATTTATCGTTTTTTTTCTTATTATTTTCTCCTTCTATTTTCTTTTCGTTTGTTTCTCTGCTTCTCTGTTTCACTTTTAATTTTTATTTGCTCTATTTTCTATTTATCCGTTTTTCCACTTTCTGCATCTCTTGTTGTCTGTTTATTTATTAATTAATTTACGTTGGTTCCTTAATTAATTTTAAAGGTTGGGGGCCTCAGACATAAATGGGTGGTTACACTTTTTAAATCGTGATTCACGTTAGTCCCTAGGGTCAAGTGCTGTTGACGGTTTGCTGATGTGTAACGTTACATGACGTTAAATGACAACGTGGCAAGCCAGGTGGACCTCAAACACTGTCGTTTTGTGACACACATGGATTTAAACCCATGTCATTCACCTCAACCGTTATCGTTTAAGAAGTCCACACCATTTTCGTATCAAATGGTATAAGATTTGGGATTTTAGAGAACACCCCTATTTGGAATCCTAATTTTTGCAATTGATTTGTAATCTATAAATTGAAGCTTCAACCACTCAATTGATTCGTAGTCAATGTCAGGGGTGAATGATAGAAGGTGCATACGAAGTATGGAGTCAAGAACGTCACAGACAACAGAACACACAAATGACGTTCTGAAATGTCACTGTAGATTGCGATGTGTGATAAGGGTTTCAGGTTCTGAAAAGAATCTTGGAAAATTGTACTATGGTTACCCAAAAATAAAGGTAAGTGGGTTTCATTTCCCACGTTGGTGTTAATATGCTTAAAAGAGTTTATTTAACACTTGAATGATATATGTAGGTGAATGAACGTTGTGGATTTTTCATGTGGTTTAATGGTACTGATGGTGTTGACAATGAAACTGTATCAGTGAAAAATGCTGAAGCTGAAGCTATTGACGAAAGATGGATGAAGAACATGTCAAGGAAGCTGAATGACTTAGATTGTGAAGTTAAAAGACTAAATGTTATAGTTAATGTAGGGGTAGGGTTGATGGTTTTTTTGGTTGCATTTTTTATGGGTTTCGTTTTGAAGAACTAGGTTGGGTTGAATGGGAGAGTTGATTAAATGTAATAATAACTCTGTTTACATATTTGAAGTATAAATGAACAATGAGATTATTGGCTTTGTTGAATATAGTTGTTTATGTTTGATGGTTTATGCAAATTTTATTAACAAATTTTAATGTTATCAGGTTATAGGTGAATGACTAAGGTAGCAGGTGTTGGTATTAGAGGGAACATCTGAGAACAGAAAGAGTAACAAGATTAGTCATGATGAATAAGAACAGAATTTAGGTAAACAGACAACCAACAGAAACAACATTCATGAATTGATGCTTCTAAAAGCAAACAATTCCAGTTTGTATCTGGGCAATGTAGATGGCAACTGCAATCTTATGAAGCCCTTCACTCCTTTATATTCTCTGTAATCTAAACCACCTTCATTTATCACCTTCGATTTGGGCAAGTTCTTTTGTTACATCATTACCAAGTTGTAAAACTCTGTCATTTGTCCACGTTCGTTTTTTATTATGATTTTACATTCAAATTATCATATTCTAACCAAATAAAGTGCATAAAAATGAATATCTAAGCTAGCAGGACAGTGCATAAATATGAATATCTAAGCTAGCAGGACAGTGCATAAATTTCCATCTGTTGGTTATTTATTATTGCAAACTAACATTTGAATTTTTGTTAAAATAATCTTATTTGTGATGTCATGTTTCAAGTGGTGTGGGATGAACCCGATTTACTTCAAAATGTCAAGTGTGTAAATCATTTGTTGGTTGAACTAGTCTGAAACATGCCCACCTTCAATCATCTCTCTCCATTCTCACCTCCAAGAAAGAAACAAAGGTTTCTTCAGGATCCATATTTTCAGGTCATCAACCAACACCCAGTGCCATTATTCTTTGGCAATCTTCTCAATTATACCAACTTTGTATGCAACATTGAAGACAATAATAGTTCTGCAGGCATAAAGGGAGCCTGGCATGCTCAAATTGGACTAACTCCATCTGATTTTCCCATCATTAAGCTGCAACAAGACATGCTTCTTGGTGGGTACTCAAGGATTGGCAATGCACCACAAAGAAGATACAACTTGCCTTTTTATCCCCTTTAACTGTCTTTCAAAGTTTTCAAAGTAGAATGATTATTACATGGGCAGTTGAATATTAAGTTGCACTGCACAATTAGTTGGCCTATCATTAATACAACATAATGTCAGCATCATTACTTAACATAAACTGTGAGAAAGTAACACAGTTGGCTTATTCCTACCAACTTCATTTGTAAGGAAAAAGAACATCAAAACAGAATACATGTTGAAGCATAATAGAGAGCAAAATATGTTCCAGCAGGTTTCAATTAATGGCCTATCAGTGGCCTACAAAATAATTGTGCACAAATCTATGATCACTAATGTCTTGGATCCCTTATGGTAGGTGTTGGCATAAACTTAGCAGCAGTGTTGGCTGCATCAGTGTGTGGTCCTGGAGAATTTGGATGTGGACTGCCTTTATGAGGTTCAGTAGTATCCTTTGGAACCTGTGTTGGACCTGTTGCACATGATGACCCAACCTTCTTAATTGTCAATTTTGGCCTGAAGAGGTTGGTGGCAGATAAATTTTCTGTGTCTCCAGATACATCAGCACCAACTTCACCTAGGCCAGTATTAGATACTTCAGCTGGCCCAATAATTGTTTCTTCAGATGGCCCAATTGCAAACATCTGAGGTGGCCCAGCAGCAGAGCCCTGTCCTGGCCCAGGTGGATGATTAGTTGACCCAGCATGTTGTATTTGTTCCTGCCTTTGCCTCTTGGCCACAGGGCATGTTTGTTTGTGATTCTGCTGACCACAAACACTGCATGTAAATTCCTTTAACTTCCTCTTAAGTTTATGTGGGATGACAATTGTTTCGCTGCCTTCCTTTCTTCTTTGTTTTTTAGGCCTTCCTGGTCTTTTCTTAAAGCTTGGTGGAACCAATGGTGTTTGATCTGTATGGCCCCAATATTCTTGTCCAGGCAATGCCTTAATATGATTTGAATAGGTTGCTTGATAGGAGGCCATTGTGAGCCATGCATGGCAATGGTTCTCAGGTCTCTCATTTTTATATGAAATGACAGTTATTGCATGTTCACATGGAATTCTTGTGTACAATGAGATTAAGATTTTCATCAAATATCATTCAATGGCTGTAAAATGCATTTATACATAAAATCTAATTAACCAATTGACCTATCAGCTCCCAGAAACGACATGTACAACTTTGTATTCCTACATTAACAGCAACCCTATGTGGCCAACATTGGACTTCAAACTTGTGTCCATCATCATCCCCTACAATGTCAACCAATAATGTAAGTATGACATACATAAGCATAACTTATAAAATATGGACTAATACTACCTGACCACGTTGCTATCCACTTATTTGATTCCTTTTTCAATTTTTCCAACCTGATTTGCTGTATTGGTGGTAAGTGTCCATAGTGTCTAGCCAATTTCAACTTGTTTGTGGTGATGGTGTTGAATATCATCACCCTAATTTCCTCTAGCATTATGATTATTGGCTTCTCCCTAGCTGTTAGGATTTTGGCATTGAAGACTTCACAATTGTTATTGCAAATATTGTCAACTTTTGGCCATGGTGAAAAGTATGCCTTCGTCCAAGCTTCTTTAGGTTTCTCAGCCAAATAGTCATGAGCATGTGAGTTTGTGACCTTCAATGTGTTCATATTTCTATTGAATTGGTTTGCCTCTGTTGATCTTGCACAAACCCATAACAGATTCCTCAACTCCCTATTATTCCAATGCTTTGAAAAATTTTGCCACAAATGCCAAACACAGAACCTATGTGGAGCACCTGGCATAACATCCTGAATTGCTTGTCTCAGACCCTGTGAAAAAACTCAAGTTAGTCCCTAATAAATTTAAAAAGTTTCATTTTGGTCCCTAAAATTTCAAGTGACATCTTGTCCAATTTACGTAGACAGCGTGCATGCAAAATAAGATACCTTCTGCATGTCTGAAATAAAATTCCACCCATATTGCACGTGGTCTCCTAAGTCTTTATGTAACATATCCAAGAACCAAGTCCAGTTTTCTTTGTTCTCAACATCCACAACAGCATAAGCAATGACCCATATATGGTTGTTTGAGTCTTGCCCAACAGCAGACAAAAGTATACCACCATAGTACCCTTTCAGAAAAGCTCCATCAAGCCCTATAAGTGGTCTGCAACCCTCTTTAAACCCTTTTTTGCAGCCATCAAAACAGATGTATATTCTTCGAAATTGTGGAGGGCCATCTGGTTGTGGTGTTGATTCTATCTTAACAATGGATCCAAGATTCCACTTTAACAGCTCATTACAGTAGTCCCATAGTTTAGCATATTGTTCTTGTTCACTTCCTTGCGAAATTGACATGGCTCTCTTCAGTGACCTCCATATCTTTGTCCTATTAATATGGACTCCAAACCTTTGTTTAAAGTAGTCAATTGTCTCTGCAAGCTTGATGTTTTTGTCCTTTCTCAATTTTTTTACCAGTTTTCCAATTACCCATGTTTGATCTGCCTGGTTATTCTTAAACACTCTTCCACAAGTATGTTCATTTTGAAAGGTTTTAATCTAAAAACAATTAAGGGCATTGTTGTAACTGCAGAAAATCTCCCACCTGCAACTAGACTCATTACACTTTGCTCTTGCACGTACCTTGTCATTTTTGACCCATGTGACTTGTCTACCAAGCTGGATTGTTTAATCCTTGACAGTTTTCTTGAATGATTGAATAGTTGGGAATTTCATTCCAAGTTCCAGCTGGATATGCCCAAATGTTGACTCCTCATTCCATTGTGGGTTTACCTCCCTATCTATTTCTTCATTGTCTGAATTAATAGGAGTTTTAATTTCTTCAGATCTCCATGAGTGGCCTTCATCACTATCATCAAATCTATCTTCAGGCACAGTTTGTATATCATCATCACTGTCATCAGATATGTCCTCTACCAAACACTCAAAATTCTCATCACTATCATCAAAGATTTCATCAGACCATGAATCAGAATCTTCATCAACAACCTTCTGTTTTCCTTTCCCTTTATCAGGTTTTTGAAGACCAGCACCTTCATCAACAACCTTCTGTTTTCCTTTCCCTTTATCAGGTTTTTGAAGACCACTACCTTCATCAATAACTTTTTGTTTTCTTGTCCCTCTATCAGATTTTTTCAAACCACTACCTTCATCAACAACCTTTTGTTTTCCTTTCTCTTTCCCTTCATTAGATTTTTTATGAGGATTATCTTGAACCTGAACCATTTGTTCTTGTCCTTTCTTCTTGGGAGATTTTTTAGGAGCACCAACTTCAACCTGAACAAGCTTTTCCTTTCCCTTGATGCTATCAGACTTTCTGTGAGAAGTCTGCAAGTTCTCACTTTCTTTGTGTGCAAATTTTTCTGAAATCCTAGTACTTCTTCTTATGTTTTCCACTGTTTTTGAGGGATTTATTTGCTTTTCTGCACTTTTCCCTTTCTCTGTTGCTTTCATACCTGGACTTCTTGTCCTTCTTCCAGGACTTTTTTCAGCAGCAGAATTTTTTTCTTTCTCCCTCAATACCTTGGCAGGACTTTTTGTTTTTCTCGTTGGACTTTTTACTTTTTCACCACTTTTTTGTTCAGTCCTCACTCCTTTTCTTATTTCCCTTACCTTTTCACTACGACTTGCATAAGTTTCTTCTACTGTGCCTTTCTTTATCTGCCCCCTAGTCATGTAAGTTCTCTGCTCATGATGACATGTCACAACAGTTTCAAAAACACCACTTTCAACTGCTTCAACATGCATATCCCCATCATGACCTTCAACATTTTCAGCATGCTCGCTTGTTTCTAACTGCACAAGCCCCTGCATTGTTTCTTTGACTAAACCCTTACCAACAGCCCTACCACCCTCAACTGAGTCAACATGCAGTGCCCCATCATCACCTTCAACATCTTCAGCATGCTCGCTTGTTCCTAATACATCAGCCACCTGCATTGTTTCATTGACTAAACCCTCACCAACAGCCCTACCACCCTCAACTGAGTCAACATGCAGTGCCCCATCATCACCTTCAACATCTTCGACATGCTCCCTTGTTCCTAATACATCAACCCCCTCCATTGTTTCATTGACTAAACCCTCACCAACAGCCCTACCATCCTCCTCTTCACCACCTACAAATGCATCATGTCCACCATCTGCAGCATCAATATCAGCAAAAGATCCTCCACCCTTAACATTATCACCAGTTTCAAAATTTTCAGTTCCCACTTCCTCACCACTTTGTATCAAAACTTGTGTCTGCAGCTTCATTCACATAATGCTCAAAATAGATATCCATTTTGCATCCATTTATCTTTACTACTTCTATCATATCTAATAAATCAACATCAAGCTCTAAAATCTTAATGCCATCACGAAAACTCAAACTGAGATCCAACCAATAAACACTTTTCACATTATGATAACCAAGAGTAATACCAAATTTTTTTAAACTGAAAACATCCAAAGTGTCCTCATCACAGTCCTCCCAAATCTCCACACTGCCCCATTTGTACTTCATTCTTCCATCTTCCTCAACAAAGTTCCCACCATGATGTATAAATAAAGTTAAATACTGCACCAAAAATAAATAAATCAACTCTACAATGAACCACAACTATAATAAATGCATTTTAAAACACGTACCAACCAAGGATAAGGGACTCAGGGGCATCTTTAAACACATACATATTTAAACCTTTTACCAATCAGACACTCAAAAAATGACAAACTTGGGGACCACAACCATTTTATTAGTAACAGTACCAGTCAGGAATGAGACATAGGGACCACAACTATTTCATATATTAAAGACAGAAATTGGGACCACACGAAAAGCACTCTTCCAATAAACAAACATTATCATTCAGCAAAGTCAAAAATTTCATTCCCAATGTTTGCATAAAAAATTACCCCCAATTTTCCGACATTCCAAAAAACCCTAACCTACACAAACCCCATCATAATGTCCATAAAACACACAAAATTTCATGCTTCAAATGGGTGCATATACTTGTTCCATCTCGATAACAATATCAGCAACACCAACCACTTCTCAGGAACTGCTTTCTTTCTCCCTTTCCAAAAACAAATATAACAATGCAATCGCCAATCCCAAAATGTGTTTTCCCTCCAAGGATTTGTTCAACGTTTAAATCCATGTGTGTCACAAAACGACAGCGTTTGAGGTCCACCTGGCTGGCCACGTTGTCATTTAACGTCATGTAGCGTTACACATCAGCAAACCGTCAACAGCACTTGACCCCAGGGACTAACGTGAATCACGGTTTAAAAAGTCAGGGACGAAAGAGTTAATTTATTTATCTCAGGGACTAATATGAAACTTGATAACAATCTCAGGAACTAAAGTGACAGTTTACTCTTAAAACTTCCATATCTCCATCCTTATTCATTGAATGTTCAAAGTATATATCCATTTTCCTACCATTTCTCTTAGCTACCTCTATCATATCTATCAAATCAGCATCAAGTTCCAAAATGAGAAGATCATCATCAAATCTCAATGTCAGATCCAACCAAAATATATTTTTAACATTTAGATATCATAGTGAAATAATTTTTTTTAAAATTTAAACACGTCCAATGTGTTATCATCATAATCCTTCCATATTTCAATATTTTCCAATTTATACTTCATCATTCTACCATCATTGACAAAATTCCCACCATGATAAATAAACAAAGTCAAGTTTTGCACCAAGTAACAATAAATAACTTCATAATAAGGGACCATATATAATAAATGTATTATTTTTTTTAAAAAAATCAATGCTCATGGACCACATCTATTAAATATACATTTCTCCTACATACTATAGAACCACCACATGTGCAACTTCCAAAAGTGCCATACCCCAAGCAAACATTTGGAATGAACAATGTCAGAACATCATAGAATGTCCCACCATTCTCAATATTCATATAAAAAACCCTTAAAACAAACCCTAACCTCAACTTACCACACAACAACAATAAAAAAATATATTTAATAGTGGAAGAATAGGAAAAATACTTGATCCATTGTTGTAGAATAATACCAATTACAATTGCCAAAGACAATTTTTTTTTTCTCCAACTAATCCTAAAATGTTTCTCCAAATGTCATATTTAATTATAAGACGATATCATTGGTTACCAGTTTCCAACATGACATTTAACATTACACATCAACACGTCATTTAAGAAAACTGACCTGAAAAATTAGTAGAAGATGGATGATAAAGTAAAAAACAATGACTTAATTTTTTTAACTCAAATTAAATTAAAACTTATTAATAAAATAAGAAACAAAAGTAACACTTCACTCAAATATTATATTAAATATTTTTTAAAATATTTTTCATAAAATAAAAATAAAACAAAAAATTTCATCTAATTGCTTTGCGTGATGAATCAATTAGAAAAATTATCTTATTTGATTTTATCCATTTTTTTTTATCATTCAATAGGTTTAATTTTAAACTAGATTAAATTAAATTTAATTGAACTGATTTTTATTGTTTTAATAAATAAATTTTATAAAAAAACTAATTCAAAGATTTAAATATCTTATCCAATTAATAAATTGTTAATTTTAAAAAAATTAGATTCAAATTATCAGTCTTTATTTATTTATTTCTATATATATAAACAAGAATAATATAAAAATCATTTTCTTTTCTTAAATTGTATTATTTCTATTAAATTAAATATTTAATTTTTATTTATAATTTATAATTTATCAAATATAAATTTATTTTATTTTTTAAATATTAATTTATTATAACATTAAATATTTAAATGTATTAAATCTTGAGATAATTATAATTTAATTGATATATAATGTTTTTAATTTTAATTTATCAAATAAATAAGTATTATATGTTACGAATTTCAGAATTTGGTTTTTAATTTCTTCTTCAATTTTAAGAGTTTCTTTCTTTCATTTTTTATTAATATAATATAATTTTTATAATTTTTTATTTATAAAATTTATTTAATTTTAAAATACATATATAATGGATAGATAATATATTTGCTTTTATATATTAAATTTGAGTTGTTATTCTTACACCACAATATTTTAAGAAGTTTCTTTTACCTTTATTAATATACATGATTTCTACTACTTTAAATATTTTTTATTTGTATTTATAATTTTAATTTTTTAATTTTTAAATATTGGTATACTGTAATAAATTTAAAAATATTCTCTATAGATAAAATAAAACTTAAATTTATATAAATTTTAATCAATTTTAATTTAATTTGATTTTAAAAATTTAAATATAAGTATATTATATCAATAAAAATTATATATCTTAATTTAATAATTTATTTCCTTAATTATATTCTAAATTTTAAGAGTTTTATTAGTTTAATTTTTTTATTAATATAATTGATCATTAATATTACCATGTATCTTTAATATTTATCATTAATATTTATTTTATTTAAATTTAGAATTATCTGTACAGTGCATGACCAATATATTAGTTATATAAATTAAAGTTACATTATGAAGAGTGAAATATAATTAGTGATTTTATTAAATGTCTGTACTAACATATATAATATTATCAAATGTCTGTACATCAAATATAATTAAGATTAAGTTCCATTGAGATTAGATGATAAATTTAAATATTTATATTATTTAAAAAAATTATATAAAATATAAAATTTATTAATTGTAACTGTTAAATTATATAATTTTAATTTTAAAATTATATATTAAATTTTAAATAATTTATACAATTATAAATATGTAATTACATAATTTAAAAATTAAATTGATAAATTTATATTTTATAAAAATTAAGTATCTAAATTTAAAAGGTAATATATAAACTAATTGTGGCTGCACATATATGATATCAATGTAATAGTTGAATGTAAAGATGAAAGGAATTAAATATATAATTGTTTTTTTGGACACAATAATTTATTTATTTATTTTTATTTTATCTTCAATTCAAAAATTTTAAAAATTTAAGAAAAATATTAAATATTAAAAATTTTAAAACGGCAGGAAGTTATCTATCGGAAACAATGAAGCATGATCATGGAACAAATGCGGTGTCGTCTCCGAAAGAAGTTGTCAACTTCTAAACAAAATAAAAGGATACAACGAGAAAAAGAACTTGAGAGAATGAGAGAAAAAGAAAGAACCAACCCAATGGAGAGAGTAAAGCTTGATTAAACCAAGAACAAATCAGGAAACAAAAGTAGGTGGAGGCAAAAATCTAATAAGATCATCACGAAGCTAACGAGAGGGGAACCAGAGTTTGAAGGTTTCGAAAGAAAGTCAGTACTCAGCAAAAATTGACGTGTTTCTCATCATCAAGTAATCGTTTTTTCATCCTATTCTTCCAAATTTATTATGAGTTTTTAGGACTCTATGCTTTGAACTTATCCTCTTAACTAATCTCACAGAAAATGCATATTAATAGAATAAATAATAATTGAAAATATCATGACCATTAAACAACAGTCCAGAAATACAAAGATATTTGATCAAAAATACAAACAAAGAGAAAGAGAAGATAATAGATTCAACTATGTTAACTGTGTAGAAAATATTTATATTTCAAAAAATTTAAAATTTTATATTGCTTAAAATAAAAATAGATATGAACTTTATATATGGATGCATTATAAATTTATAAAAAAATTAATATAAAAAATATTTTGTACACATAAAGATTCAACTGATTCAGTTCAAATTTGATAATTTTTCTCTGTAAAAATGTTTGCATAATTATCACGGTTAAATATTAAAATTAATTTTTTTTATTTAAATTTAAAATTTAAAATCTAAAATCGATTTAATTATTATAATCATTCTTGCTATATGTCATTTGGGCCGAGCACAATTTTGAAGTTAAAAGGATGAGGTCTGTACGCAAGAGATTGAAAGCTCTTTGCAATTTCTCGCGAGTTGCTTTACATTTTCAAAAAATTAAGAGAAAAGTGATCGGGTATATATAATAAGCAAAAGCAACACTTGACACCTTGGACTTGCATTCATCAATTAATCAGATTAAAATAATGAAAATTAGCTGAATACACTAGCTTGCCCATGTGGTTTCATGACAATAAATAAGGAAAGATGGTGACTTTTGCTATGTAAGGTGTTGATTTAATAATAATATTAAATAAGAAAAATATACATAATTCTTGTTATTTACAATAAGAGTTTTTTTTTCTAAAATGAAATAAACGGATTACTTTTCATTTTGAAAATATTTACAATGAACTTCCATAATAATAACTACGTCCAAAAAAAAATAAATATAATAAGGTGAATATATTTCAGTAAGGAAATTTGGTTGTCTAGTAAAAAATGATAATCTCGTGATAAAATAGAAATAAACTAAGGTAAAAAATAAATTTTACTTTCAATTAATATAATTAATGATATTTATTAAATTTCGTTTTCAAATATATTTTTATTAAATTATTTATTGAGTTATTTTATTTTTCATGAAATTAATATACTTTTTAAATAATTAGTACTTAAAAAATTAAATTATCTGTTAGAATATTTTATTTTACAAATAATTCTATTTTTAAAATATTATTAATAATTTTATTTGGAAATATTTTTTATAATTATTAGTATTCTTAAAATTTATATTTAATAATAATTTTTTAGCATTTTATATAAATATTACCATTTACTATATAAACATTACTTAAATAAGGTATTGTAATATTTAGCAAATATCTAATGATATTTTACCATATGAATAGGATACAATATTTATTAAAATTAATAAAAATTATTTTATATTTATATAATATTTTAAATATTATCAAAAATAATATACATTACAGTAATTATATATCATTTTAGTATGATTGTGAATATGAAATAGTTAGATGCACGTTATAAAATAATATAAATCATTAAAAAATTTACAATTTACAAAAATTAAAATAAAAAATATTTCTTCAATTTTTTCATTTCTTCATAAAAATGTAATATTAAAAATAAAATTAATATTATTAATTTTCTAAAATAATTTATTTACTTTTTTAATATATCTTTATAAATTTTACTTTTATCTTTTTCTATTTATTATAATTTTTAATTTCTTTAATATGAAAATAATAAAAATATTAAGTATAAGAATTTATTACAGTTGATAATAAATAAATAAATATAAAGGTATACATATATAAAATAATTAATATTTTAAAAAATAAAAATAATTTTTTATTTTCTTTTCGAAGATATAAAGAAAAAATGGAAGAGGTAATAAAAAATTAAAATCAATTATAATTACAAAATTAAAAATATATTTAAATTACTTTGAATCCAGATTCTTGACACCATCCATAAAAAAATTAGTCATTAGTTTAACGTCACCAAAATGATTTCTTATAGAAAGAATATTTCAGGAGCAGACAGGAAATAAACATTCCATGAGTATTATGCAGTAAGACATTAATTTCAGTCAATGGGCAATGGCTCACTCTCTTACCCAAAATTTTATTATCACAACGGATTTAATAGAAGAAGAAAATCTAAACGGCCTTGCAGTTATAAAGGGATGCATACACATTATTAAAAGAAAATAAAAACCGTTATCAATAATGGAACGCATACACATCATACTCCACAATAGCTTCCAAGGGATTTATAGAATGAGTCCTTGCCTGAGCATACCCACGCGCGAATCGGAATAACCCTGTGCCACCCACCACCGGCATCTCTCTCACGGCGGATTGTACCGTGTTCCGCCCCAGCACGCTGAGGCTGCTCCCGTTGTACTTCCCCTCCGTGAAAACGAAGTTCAGTACCATCAGAAACCCCAATTCGGTTTGCGAAGCTGAGGCGTATATTCCCTGCGCTCTTCCCACCACCTTTGAATCCGATTCGGCCAGCTCCGTGAGTGGGTCGTCCATCATCACCACCGCACCGAACATCGTCAACGACTTGTTGGTGCCCGGCGCCGCCGCCACCCGTACGGCGGTTTGGTTCGGTCCTCCGACGACGTCGTGGAAGAAGAAGTGCAGGTGAGAGAGCTCCTGCGTGTTGTTGAGTCCCAGCGATTCGGGGGAAATGGTTCGCGAGAAACGGTGCGTTTTGGCGGTGGAAATGGGGGAAAAGAAGGAGGTGATGATTGTAAAGATGAAGAAGAGGAGGGAGGAAGGAAAGAATGTTGGGAAGGAATAGGCCATTGTGAGAAAGAAGCTTCAGGAGAGGAGGCACACTTGCAATGATCAACCAGTTATTTTATAATGGTGTTTTCTTGTGTACTTTGTACGTAGGAGGAGGGTAGTAAATTTGGATTAATATTTGTAACATATCTATGTTTTTTCATTTAATATGGTCTATATTATTTGATTGTTGAACATTTTTACTTTTAAGAATTTATTAAAAATAATTTTGCAAATGGATTCTTTATCTTTATTTTTAAAATTAATTAAATTTTCAAAATTTTAAATTAAATCTAGAGAAAGGGTATAAGTTCAAGAAAAAGAATACTATGGTACATTTTTAAAAAAATATAAATTTATTTGTTTATAGAAATCAAGAAAAGATAAAAAGATTAATAGGAATTGGTTGAAATGATCGGACATATTTAATTTGCTATACATTAAATTTTAGATTTAAATATTATGTATATAAAAAAATTTATTAGAGTTAAAGTTATTATAATATGAATATTTTTTATTCCAGTGGAACTATTTCCTTTCCATCCAAATATACCCATGAATCAGGGAAAAAAAGAGAGGCGAGAGAGACAAGAGGTGCTACCGTTTTCGCTTCAAATGAGACATAACTTTTCAACGTAATTAGCTGTTGCTTTGCCACTCAATATCACAAGTTACACCCTTTTCCCTTCTCAGACACACATTCTCTCACTGACCCCATCGCTAGAGTTTCATTTGCGGCCGAATGCCCCACCCGTAAGATTTGATCGGAACCCACATTTGGATACCATGATTAACCAACAAAGTTTGCATCTTAAAATCCAGCTCATTTTCATCTCTTTTTTTTTTTATCTTTTAAATATGATTTTTTTTGGCTTCTCTCTTTTTTTTTATTGGATGATATGTAAAATAAAAAAAATAGAAAAATAGAAAAAAAAATTATTTATATAATCTCTTAAATATGATTTTTTTTGGCTTCTCTTCTTTTCATTAAATGATAGGTATAGTAAAAAAAAAATAGAAAAATAGAAAACAGAGTAAGAATAGAAAAGGAAAATAAATTATTTATATGGATAGAAATAAAAAAATAAAAAATTATTTTTATTATATTGTTTATTTTATGAATATTATAATATTTTTTATTTTTGTTTTTTAAAAAATTTAACAATTAAAATACTAAATTTAAAAAGAAAATGCTCCCTCAATTCCTTCTTCGTGGAAGGAGATTATAAAAGTGTGAATCTTGAAGAAAAGAATTCTTTCCATCTGATAAATTGATTAAAATAAGTTCTTTCCATGAAATTCCTTTCTCCTTTAATGCCCCATCCAAACGTAGCTTAAATATGCTTGATGCTAAAATTCCTAATGAAAGATCGGCGTGTGGTGGAACTTGACTTAGATCCTCATTGGGGTTGTACTTGTTGGGTTGCACACTGCATTGCGGAGCATTTAGGATTTGGATATGAATGAGCATGAGATTACAATGGAGGATTACTACATATTAAATAAATAAAATATTAAAAATATTTAATTTAAAATTTTGAAAATTTAAGAAGAAGTATCTATATGCAAAACATTTTTTGTTCAGTTATAAAAAGCAAAAATATTCAACAATAAAATAATGTTGACCTATAAAAACACATATGTTGTATAAATACTGATTTGAATTTGCTATTACGGATTAAAGTTTGAGTGATCTTTATCTAAGGATAAATACACATAAAAATGGGATGAATAGAAGAGAGATAAAAACAAAAAATTAAAGAAAATTATGATATAATTGCATGAGAGATATAAAAGAAAAAAGATATATTAAGATAAAAATAATAATGAAAATCCTATATACATAATATAAGGATAAATCTTACAAGAAAAGGAAAAAAGAAATAATAAATATGATGAAAAATCTTGTAATAAAAAAAAGAGATAAAGATAGATAAAAGGTGTTAAACGAATATAATTTTTTCTAAAAATATTTATATATAATTATTTATAAAACAAATTTTTATAACTTTTTTTAATTATTTCTATTGTATGTATTATATTTATTTTATTTTTCCTTTATATATATATATATCCGAAAGATATTTTTAACCATTAAATAAAGATCAATATTTTGAAACATAAATATCATCAGGATAGATTTTTTATATACATTAATAAAATTCAAATTTCTATAAATTTGCTAATTTTCTATTTATTACTTTAATTATAATTTTTATAAACATATAATATATAACTAACAATACTCTCACCAATTTGGCTACAAAGTCATACTTTACCTTTTTTTTTTACTTCTTTAGTTAATTTTTTTATTTATGGTTATCTAAATATTGTATTAGATATTTAAACTATTATCATAATTATTCAACTAATTAAAATTGAATAAGTAACAACATTGTAAACTGGAAGTTTCTCCAAATTGATTAATACTCTTATGACCTAACTAGAAAAATGTTAATTTTTTCACTGTTAGATATCTAAAGGTTACGAATTTTCGTTGAAATTGCCTAATGAACACGTAAAAGTAATTTTTAAAATTTTTATCGATTATATTATTTTTTAAAAGTTAATATAATAAAAAATATTATTAAAAATTAATCTAATTAATAAAAATAATTTAAATATGATGAATATTAAAAATCTGATGTCACTGTTAATTTACATTCACGCTACTCTCTGACAATATTAGTCACATCATTGGGATTCTATTTCATCTTATTATTTATTTGCCACCTCCTTTATAAATAAAATAATTTTTTTTTTCTTATATCAAATGTTTTGAAGTGCGAGAAAATCTTTTAATATAATAGAAAACAAATTTTATACATTTCAAAAACATCATTCAAAACAATAGTATTAAATAGAAATATTTAACACAGTAAAAATTTAAATTACGTAATATATTTTAGATAATAAAAATTTAAATAAAATCACTAGAAAATATATATGAGACACTTGCCAATAACTTTAAATAATTTAATTAGACTACTATTTTTTTATAATTTATGCAATGATCCTTTTTCTTTTGAAACTATGTTGTCCTTAACAATATTATATATTTATATTGCTCCTTTTCACTTTTGCATCTATTCGATGCATGCCTTTTATCTTGTGCCAATGTATATACCTATTTGTGGATAGTAGGTCCCTTCCTTAAATAATGATAGTGGATCGTCTAGAGCCATATTGAGAAACATTTGCCTTGAAGATGAAAATAAATTTAATATTGTTTAACTGTCATACTTAATTGTATAGACTGACGTCAAACTATTTGACAAAATGTTATACCTCTACTTTGGTGTCATAGCCTTGTATCATTTTTCTTAAAAAGATAAAAATAAAATAAAAAATCAAAATGTATGTCTTACAATGTGTAAATAACATCTGGTGTAGCAATTAAAAATTTTAAATTCACCAGAAAATGTGTCGTTAATCAATGTTGTGAAGATCGTGTATTTACTCGTAGGAACGCACGATCATACGAGTTATGTTGCCCTCACGATTATTAGCACACTAATGATCGTTAAACTCGCCAGAACCAGGATTGTTTGGCGAGCTTTGGTGAGAGCTGGGCAACCTGCAACCACAACCCATGAATAGAAACTTGAAATTCCCGATTCCTTTCGTTCGGACAACTAAGCACTTATTGAGAGTTAGGTGTATTTAGCCAATAATTTATTTAAGTGATAAGTGTCAATCATATAAGAGGTTATATCATATGTATTTTAGTACGGTAAAAGAAAGTTTGAAGAGTGATTATGTATCATTTTTTAGAGAGATTTAAATATTTTTTAATCTGTGATTTTATATTCAAAGAATAATTTATTAATTATTTTTCAAATAATATTTAGAATATAATTAACGAATAAATTTTTAAATTTTATTTCGAATGATGGATGAATTACTCTTTAAATATGTTTTTTTATAAAACTTTTATAATACAGTGTGTACAAAGAATGGATTACTTTTTTTAAAATGTATTTTTTTATTCTAAATATTGATGAATTTTTTTTTTTAATTTGAATGTTTCAACCTTCAAATTAATATCTGATATAGGTAGTATATTAATTAATATGATACGTGAATTATATTACATAAAACTTACAAAACATTATTTATATTATATGTAATCAAAGAATAAAATAAATATAATTATTAAGTCTTGTTTGATGTAAGAGTTTTGATAATAATATTATATTTTTTTTAAGTAATTGTCTTGTTGGTTGTGATCATGAGATTTATTGAGTCATTCTTAATTTTGTACATGTGATTGTACTGACACTTAAAAAATATAATGAATGAGTTATTGAAAAATATCATACCGATTTTTTATTAGATGTGGTTGATTCCTAATTCTGGGATAAACATATGATAGTTGAAAATCACACTTGTTCGGATGAATGCATTGATGTTTTCATTGGAACAAATATGGAGTGAGATATGCCTCGCATCTTCTTCTACTAACAAATCATCAATATTTTTATCCAAACAAGCATTATTTTCAACTATCATATGTTTATCCTTGGAATAGGAAGCAACCATGCTTGATTAAGAGTTGGTATGACATTTTTCAACGGTTCGTTTACCACATCTTTTAGGTATTTATATAATCACATGTACTAAATAAGAATAATTCGATATATCCTATGGTTACAACCACCAAGGAAACCACTTAAAAAGAGCATTGAATGTGGTGTGAATGGTACTTAGGATGTGAGAGATCAAAGAAAACCAAATTCCAAATGGAAAACTATGGTTTCACTCAAAATTAGATTTGAAAAAACATGCTAAATCTAAAATTTTAAAAAAAAATCAATAGCATCTCCCTTATATTATGGAATTTTTCAAAATTTTATCTTAATAAAAGTTTTCAACATCCTATATCTCAAGCAGGGTCATACCTTATCGATCTTAGTTATCAACTAACAAAAAACAGAGGATATATCAAACACAATGATATTTTGTAAATGATTACAACACAACTAACATCTTACATTTTAAGCGGGTCACATCATATTAAGCTTAGCTTTCCATTAACAAACAACATATTATATATCAAACACATGCAAATTTTCTAACTAATTATTAGTACACAACCAGCATCTTGCATCTCAAGTAGGGCAACCTTAGTGAGCTCTCTCTCCATTAGCAAGTAAAATAGTATACATCAAACACATGCAAATTTTTAACTAATCAGCACACAATTGGCAGACTTCATAATAGGATCACACTAATGTCTAAGAAAAAAGAAACACATAAATTTAGAAAAAAAATTGATAGCACCTCTCTTATATTATGGACATTTCCAAAATTTTATCTATCTAAAACTACAAGATAACAACAAAAATATAATTTAAATTAACTAAATTAACAACAAACAATCCAACACCCTACATATCAAGTAGGATCACTCCCTATTGAGTTCCATTCTCCCCTAACAAATAACATATTATATACCTAAAAAGTTAACAAACAATATATGTAATAGATGACTAAAATAGAGATATAGAAAAACATGCAACTTAAGAGCACAAACCAATGAAGCAACAATCTTAGTCAAGTGACTCCAATCAATAGCAAAGGCATAATTTATAAATTTATACAAATATAATAAAACCTAAATTTTCAGTCCTCAATCTTTAGTCTTCATAGATCAAGTAAACCCTTAGTGTCTTAGTCAGAAGATTACTAGAATAAAAAATTTATATCAGAGCATTTTACTAGAATCAAACAAATCCTATAAAAAATTGAAAACCTAAAATTATATAAACAAATTACCTTCATAAATTCATCTTCCTACCTTTCTTAGTGGTTAATTGGTAAGGGAGATTTTGAAGAATGAACAAATCCTAACTCCTAAAATGAGGAAAAAAGAAATAGTTGGTAAATGTGTGGGATTAAGGATTTAGATTGGGGAAATTTTTTGAGCAACAACTGTAAACACTCAATTATGTCCGAGATCCATTTTTATATTAATTAATAAATAAACTACAATTTAAATAATAAGTATAAAAATAATTTAAACAGTAAATAAAAAGCAGAAAAATAAATAAACAGAAAATGAAAAAAACTAATAAACAGAAAGCGGAAAAAACAAAAGGAAAAATAATAACAAATTAAAACTAGATAGAAATAATAAAAAAAATGGAGAAGAGAGATTTGCAAAATTTAACAAAATAACAAAAATAGAAGATTACACAAAAATAAGTATAAAAGAAAAAGAAAATGGAATTTGAAAATAAAAACAGAATTAATATAAAAATTGGAAAAAGAAAAATAATATAATTAAAAAAATATATATAAATATAAAACAGAAAATAAAAAGGGGGTAATAAAAAAAATAAAACAGAAAAATAAAGAAAAATTAGAAGAGTACGAAATAAAATTAGAAAAAGTAGAAAATAAAGCAAAAAAGAAAACAAAAAACAAATTGGTAACCGAATAGAAACGAAAAAAAACAAAAACGAAAAAATGACCCTAACTGATAAAACTAACAAACAAAATACAAAACGAAAGAAGGGGGGAGAGGTATGCAGGTAAAAGCTCTAGGGGGAGAGTTTTTCCAGGGCAAGGCAAACATTCCCTAGGGGAGAAGGATTTTCTTCTTCAAGAAGTCTCAGACTCTCACATTTTGAGGGAAGATCAAGTCCCAAAGGGTCAATTCCAGTGGCTCCTATGGGTATTGAACACGCTGCAAGTTAGAGAGAAGGATGCTAATCCAAAGATGAACACACCAACACTAACACAACATTAATCACATACAAGGTTAGTCAAAGTTACTCATTCATCGAATTGAAAACTCCATGCTAGTAGTTTACGTTTAAGCCAAGTCATACCATAATTTTTTTATGTGTTAGTAAATATATGTGAGGTTTATATGAAAATCTGGTCTTAATACAATTAGCGGCTAATCAAGAATCGACCCTACAAATTACCTTGGCTCGCCTTGGGTAATGGTCATCTTGAGATGTTCATGATAGGCTAGAAACAAACCTGTTCGAGACTCATAATTCATGGTAAAGTCTATGAGATCATTTTGCCGACTCGGGTAGGAGAACATGATCCCAAGAAACCCATTTACCTCCTTCTCAAGATTTGTGTAGCTTCCAGGAGTTCATGTGCTGAACCTATGAGAAGTCTAGATGGGTTGACACACGCGAGACAGTGGATGATTCTGTCCGAGCATGGTACTGATCTTAGGGTATGATAAAGTAATGGTAGGTACCACTCCTTAAGATCACCATTGTTGGTAGGCTCCCAGGAAGCTTCACTGCCAATGTCTAAGTACAAGGGCTGTCACCCTGAACCCTTGCGCCTATGCTCCATCTGATATAGTGCAGATTATGTCGTTCATCATCTTGAGTTCACAGTTTTGGTTCATGAATATTTTCCTAAAAGTTGTGAGGGAAGGACCTTGTTCTCTGGAAGCGCATTTACGCTGTTTGATCCCGGCATGAACCTTCTTTCACATGAGCCAAAAAAGCGGATTTTGGAGAATCCACCTTTGCATGGTTTGAAAAGGCATCATAAAAAATGACCACTAGACTATAACAGGCTTGGTTAGACAACCCTATGCTTTCAACTGAGTTGTGGGCACCCTTTGCAATCTGGGTCCGATTGGCCCCTGTAGACTCAAGTTCCTCAACGTAAAATACTTGACATGCAGGTGTCCATGGTGTTTCCTTTAGAAACCTCTGCCCTCGGAGAAGACATGAAGATAGAGGCGGCAGTATACCACCATCTGATGTAGGCGATCAAGAGGAAATATGGTCAAGATGAAATAAATGATGGGGCTTTACTCCTAACATTCAGAAGAAATAGGGAAGGATTGTAGAAATTTGTTGCCAAAACAGGTTACACAAGTCCTAGGGATGGATGCCACAACTTTCAGTTTTGTAAATTTGGCGTTGTAGGGTTGATCATGCGGCCTTCATTTAGTCCAGGACATATAGATCATCAAGGGTGGGTGCAATTCAGTCTCTACCACGTCGTCAATAGGCTTGCCTCAATAGGTTGGCATGAGTGCAGGTCCTATGGGTGTCCATGCAGCAAACCAGGCTCCGGATCACGTATAGGATTGCCTAGAAAGCCACACAACATGATCGTAAAAGGTGCACTTCAATCAAAGTCGGCACCCAGCACCCGTAGATCATGGCAAGGTAAGTTGTTGACCATGAAGATCATGAGTATCTGTTGTGTCATCCTTCATTTAGAAAAGAGGTAAGCCAGGATGTATCTCCTTATACTCGAAGTGTATGATGCTTTGTACCATGGTTCAAAGACTAGTATGTCCCCACCTACTATCACAACATTATTCTGACTTGCTCGAGCCAAGCCACTCTTCATTAAGGGCATCACACCCCTCACCCACGACTAAAGCTGATCGAAAGTCTAAGCGGTTAAAATCTGGGGTCGTGGGTTACAAGCCATCCCATTGCTCATGTTTCATATAGAAAATTGAGTTTAATGAAGTGAAACCCATGTAGATCAGGTTCCTTCACGTAGACGTAGTCATGTGTGAAAAGGATGAACAAAATAGTCGAATGGGTGGGGTCCGCTCATAAATATTCTGAAAAAAAGAAAACCCAGCCTATGTAGGTGTTACCAATAGTAGCTAGATTGCGCAATTTAAAGCACATACCCCAAACGCATTGCCTTAAATTAAACGTGAAGTTTAAGAAAACCAACTAGGTACTTGGCCTAGTGGCTGACGCATCCCCACAGGGTCCAAGATTGGTGTTCGAGCCCCGTACTCCCAGTTTTAGTTTGCTGTGAGACTCCTCCTTGATGACCACAGGTACGCTCCCTTTGCTGGTTCTAGCACGTGCACATCTAGGCTTCAGGAAATTCACCATTTGGGCCATGTTGATCATTTCACAACTTTGCCAAATCTAATCCACGGACAAAGGCTACTGATGCATTCATAAGCTCTTATCATACAATGAAGGCCATTCTAAAATCAAGGCAACTACTACATTTCCAGGCTCCTATCATATAATATCCGGATCCTTTTCCTTGAAATTAAACTAAATTCCTCAAATCAAGTTTAAATTCTTCAAGTGCAAATTAAACTCTTTTTTTTTTTCTAAACTTCAATTCAAGGATCTTTATAAAATCAAGCCCAAAATCTTCGGGCTAAGTTTTTAATCTAGCCCTTTTTTTCAAAAACCAAATCAAGTTTAAATCTATTTTCTTTTTCAAGTTCATTTCATTAGTAAAATCAAGCCTAATTCTTTTCCTTGAAATCATACCAAGTTTAGTTTATTTTCATTAAATCAGATTTAATTCATTCAAATCAAGCTCCTTTATTCAAACCAATTTCCAAATTTCAAATCCAACTCGTTTCATTCTAAATCAGGTTCTTTTTCTAAAAATTTCAAATCTAATTCATTTTATCTCAAGTCAAGTTTTTCTTCTTCAAATTTTCCCGAGTGCATTTTAAATTTTCAAAATCAAGTTCTCTTTTAAATCAGGCCTAATTCTTCTCAGTTTTAGAAATTCCTTGTTGACTTGGGTCAACCCCAATTATTTTCTTCCTTCTGTTGTAAATCAAGTCAATTAAATTCATTAATTCTAAGTCTCACGTAATGGACCCTAAGCATGAACCAGTAGCTTTTTCTGCTGTTCGATGTTAGGAATTCATATGGGTCCCAATGCAGTCGTAGTTGTCTTGGACCCTGTGCATATGTGGATCGAGAATCCTTTTGTAAATCATTCAAGAAAAACTTCATTTTGGAATCTTTAGTCTCACCCGGCGAACCCTAAACACGAACTGGTAGCTTTTTTTTCTATTCGGTGTTTAGGAATTCGTATGGATCCCAGTGCAGCCGTAGTTGTCTTGGATCCTGTGCATATGTGGACTAAGGATTCCCTTCCAAAATATTTTCAAAATACTTTGTTCAAGTACCTCCGAAGGTCAAGCCTTCAAACCAGAACTACGTAAGCCTTGAGTTTCCCATTGCACCAGGGAATGCGTAGGAGCAGGATCAAGTCACGTCAAGCTAACCTCCATCAATATATTTATTTTCACTCTAGTTAAAGGGATCAAACTATTTTCAATAAATCACACACTCAATTTAAGGGTACCGTTCTTCGAAACGGGCGAGTGGGGTGCCTAACACCTTCCCCACTCGTAACCAACTTCCGAACCTAAATCTTATCCTCGAGTTAGGGTTTTTCCAAATCTTTTTCCCTTAAATAAAAATTTGGTGGCGACTCCACATAATCACAATCAAACAATAATCATTTTAAAAAATTTAGCAAGTTCGTCATCTCGTCATAATTACGGTTGCGACAACAAAAAACCCTAATAATGAAGGTAACAAGGGAAGGAGAACATGAGTATTGGGAGGGGAAGAGGGAGATTTGACCAAACCTTAGCAGAGATTAGCGAAGACAAGATGAAGATCTGAAGATGATACTTAAGAATATAGAACCCAGTTAGAGAAAATCGAGAGCAAGAGAAAAGAAGAGATAGAAACAAAGTCGTATTAGTACCTGTTAGTTTAAACTAAGCCGACCTTCGAATGATGTTCCCTATTTTTAACCACTAATATTCATCTGAAATACCTGGTTTTGATCCAATCCATCCCTTAACTGATATTGGGTCTTTAAATTGGTCAAGTTTGGTAGCCCATAATTTTCTGCCCATCCCTAAGTGAGTTGGACAGTGAGAGAGATTGTTTCTAGATTTAGAGATGAATGTGAGTAAAGAGGGCAGGGGAGTTCTAGGTTTCAATTTGGAGAAGATGACTTATTTGGAGAACAACTCCACTTAACCACTATCCAAGTGACATGCCATATGGTTTCTCAACACTTGGAGAGTGGTGGCACATGTTGACCATTCTCTTTCTAATTACTTACCGTGTAGTTAGTTGTAATTTCTCTCTAAGTTACATATGAAGAGTGGTTTCGCATGAAACACACTCTAAGTGATGTTTCCTAAATCTTTTTTTTTTGTAGTAGCTTAAGTTTTGAAAATGAGATGTTCCATATAAGTTAAAAAATTATTTCCAAATAGGTTGCTAGAAAATGAGATGTTCCAACTATTTGTTAAAAAAATATTAAAACACTTGCATAGTTGTTTATGGTATAAAATAAGTTCAAATAAGTATTTCCAAATAGGTTGTTAGAAAATTATTTATATATTTTTAAATATAAAATATATATTTCAATAAAGATGTATGATTTAAATTAATTGATATATATATCTCAATTTTTAAAAAGGGTTTAAAATGATGTGAAATTATGTTTAGAAAATTTCCTCTTAGATGTTAGTTTAAAATAAAACTTAGTAGAAAATTTTCAGCTCAACGCAAAGACTACAATATATCACATCTACTCAAACATCAAACTTTACTTTAAAATCATATTATTATAAATAAAATGTGACTTTGCATAATTTCAACATGAAATCAAATATAAACTAAATTATTTGATATCTCAAACTTTTACTTTTCATCCATGGTTAGAATTAAAGAAAATTAAATCCAATTTTAGCATCACGAAAAAAAAGTATCGCTACACTCTTATGTTTGGATATAAAAAGACTTGAGAAGGAAAAATATGATAAAAGAAGAAGTAAAATAAAATAAAAAAATAAATATATTTTTAACTATTTAATTAATAAAAAATGAAAATTATAAGGAAAAATAAAATTTTCATTATGCCAAATTAGAATTGTTGAAATTATATTCATTAAAGTTTCATATCGAATAAGTTGAAAAAGAAATAGGTATAAAACTCTTATTATTTAGAAGACTTTGTATGTGTTTTTATCATCACAACCATAATAATATAGTCCTTTGGGACTTGATTATTTATGTATAATGAGAGGATTTTCAATTTTATCCATTCAGAAATTGTAAGGGAGGATTTTCAATTTTCTCTTTTCAAAAATTGGAAGTAGTAATGAGTACTTTTGAGGTGTTTTGTGGATGGAGACAAACAGTGTCGAACTACGTTAAAATTGTGTATGTTATTTCTTTTATTTTCTCCTTTCTTATGAGTGTTCTCGAGGATAGAGAATATGAAAGATTTTTTTTCTCTTTTGTACCTTTGGTAGTGTACCTTTTGCTACCCAACAACTAGTATTAAAGCTCAAGGTTCTGGCCTAGGGATGGGGAGAAATAAAAGAGGATAAGCTAAAATCGTATTGTAATGCTAACCTTTTATGGAGAGAGGTTCCCATTTTAGGGAGATCATACTATCTAGAAAGGTCTCACGCTTTGAGGGAAGATTGTTGCGGTAAGTGAAAATGAAAGATCTTGTTAGTTGGTGGATTCTATAGCAAAGGAGGATCGTAGTAGCAAGAAACAAAAGTTTTTAATTGAAAGAGTTTATAATAAAGTGAAAAGATGTGATATTTTCAATGAAGAAGGATGTATTGGGATTTATTCATTCAAGTACCACATTGGATAACTTAAAAAAGGAAAAGGTAGGAAACTCTTATAAATTAGAAGACTTTGTATGTGTTTTATCATCATAACCACAACAAATGTGTGTAATGGAATGATTTTCAATTTTGTGTATTAAAAAATTGTAAGGGAGTGTTTGAAATTTTCGTTGTGTAAACATTTCAAGCATTAATGAATACTTTTGAGGTGTTTCATAGATGGAAGCAAATAGTATTGAACCATGTTAAACATGCTTGTGTTGTTTCTTCTACTTTTCTCATCTCTTATGAGTACTCTCCTGGGGATAGAGAATGTGGAATATTTTTTGTGCTCTTTCATATATTTGGTGGTGTACCTTTTGCTTTCTAACAGTAATAAGACATGTTACTTAGAGGGCACTTTTCATGGAATCATTCTTGAAGTTTCATTTAGAGAGAAATTATAATTATCCACACTCTAAGTAAGATTTAAGAGAATGGTTGATACATGTCATTACTCTTGAACTATGAATAATTTGGGTGATATCCCACTTGGATAATGATTATATATAACTAAAATCCAAGTGGAACTTAGAGTGAAATTTCACTAGTAACTACACTTTAAACTTAAGTATTGTTAGATTTAACTATTTTCCAAGTGAGAACATCTTCAAAGATTTGCATCTATCTTTAATTATTCATGCCCTTTTTAACTTTAAATTGTTTCTATTATATTCTTCCCATTTGTCACTTGCCTTTGTATTTTTAACACTACTTTGCATTGCCACCACTATGAACATTGTTACAATGCTTCCTCCCTTTGAATCTATTCTTGCTGAATGATGATTACAGACCATCATATTACAAATAAGAGCTTTATTTTTGCTAGTATTTGTATGGTAATGTTTAATTTAAGGAAGGAAAAAGGTAAAGATTCTTCTTTTATAAGGATTTATTTGTTATTTAATTAAGATAAGTGAAATTAAGAATATTGATTCTATTTTTACTCATCCCTATGTAAGGAATAACTATCAATTTATATCCTTGAAATTGATTGATCCATTACTAGCTAATAACTATTTAAAATAAAGGCAACTTCTAAAACTAGATAGGTTGGCATGAAATCCAATATAGCTAATTAGGATATAATTTCTCCTTAAAGTGAAAAATCATGTTAAATTTCAAGTTTTGATGTTTGACTTATATATGGATTGACAATAACATTGATGTTTGAATTGATTAGTAACGATTCATAAAGATTGGTCATAATAGGATGATGGTACAAAGATGAATCCTTTATCTTGACATCATAAGCTCAATAAATATTTTATGTACTGAATCCTATTGAAAATACAATGGTCGATTATCCTCTTATCAAATAAAATGAATGTTAATACAAATGATGAAAACATGACACAAGACATTGATGTTGAGAACAATCCTATTTTGGATAAGCAACACTCGCCAAACAATGATCAACATAGGAATGATGATGGCTTTTTATGCAAGACATGATTACGTATAGGATGTGGTTCCATAAGTTCATACTCGGGCCACACTTGAGCCTAATCCATGCAATTTTTGTGGCTCCAAAAGCTACGATGTTGAAGGATGTGAAATTGAAGCCCATATAGTTGAACAAAATAGGGAGGCCAACTTTGTAGGGAATACCTACAATCTTACCTAGAAGAATCATCCCAATATTTCATGGTGAGGGCATCAAGGTAATAATTCTAACGATTGCCAAATGTTTACAGACCTCCTTATATGCAGAATCAAGTCATCTATATGCAGGATAGGAGTGAGCCAACTTCACGGAATCGAGATTCCAGAATGTGGAGGCATGACTCCAGAAATTAGAGAAATAGTTATCCTAGTTTCAAAACATGGAGGAATGGATGGAAAATATACTCAACCTCCTTGGGAAACAAGCCCCTATGATACTACCTAGCCAACCTAAGGTGAACATGAAGGAGCAAATAAATGAAGTCACTTTGAAAAGAGGGATAGAGGTAAAGACACCTGCAGGAGAAAAGAAAAAGAAGAAGGACGTGATCACCAAATTGTGATATGAACGTGAACATCATGTTAAGCAACAAAGATCATTTAAAATATTCTCTACAAGGAATGGAATGTCCTATGATAAGAAATAGGACCAAGCGTATGTAGTAAGCACTTCAAGATCTTATCAAGGAAGTTCAATAAAAAGACTACATTGATCCAAACCTAAATCGATTCGATGAATTAATTTATCTAGTTATATTATTGAGGATCTTAAGTGATAATGTTTATGATTTGTAATTGATTTACTATTGATTACATTAGGATTTAATATTGATTTACAAGTTATTTGTTTTAAATTATTTGTAAATCAAATTAAGATTTTAGATTGATTTGAAATTTAATTAGGATTTCATATTGTTTTCTTTTCTTATTATATTTTCTCTCAATTTAGGTCAATTAGGTCATTAATATAATAGGATTTAGGAATTCAATGTAAGGATACATTTTGATGAATAATAATATTTTTGTTTGAGAGTTTTCATCTCTATGTGAGTTGATTCCCTTGGTTCTTGGAAAAAGAACTACCCTTGATAACGTTGGTTCTTTCGATAGGTCGTGGTAAGGGTTATGTTCTTCTTTGATAACTTCAACGCTCTCTAGCAAGTCACAATTTGTGTCGGGTTCCTTTACCTTATCATATACTAATTCTTAAGATGTTCCAATTAATGTTTCTACATTCTGATTCATTCACATAGGGTGAATTTTATCATTTAAAATCAGAGTTTCGACTCTTAGAATGAAGTGTCATCTATCTCTTGTTTTATTTTATTTGTGTATTTCTTGTCTTCCATTATCCTTCTTGTTCTTGTTTATTTTTTGTTTATCCTTTTTTTTTGTTCTATCACCTATCCAATAAATTCTCTTAAAAAAGAACTATATCTCTATCTCTTACAGCATTAAAGTTTTTCTCTATCAATTATCCCATAGAAAAGTGAAGGAAAATAAAAAAATTATGATAGAAATTCGAATTAAAAAAAAAGAGTTCAAGATAATTTGATATTAATTTTTTTTTAATCTTAGTTTAATATAATATTTGCGTTCTTCATTCTGAATTATCCTAATTCTTTATTTCTTTGGCTAGTACCCCTTACCCTATTCATCTTGTGTATCCATGATTCTTTCATTATCTGTTGGAAAATCAACTTATGAAGTTCTATTTCAAGGGCTTATAAGGAGAATCTTGAGGTAAAACGCAAGATTGGGTGAGAGCATTATAGGAAATGTCAATTTGAGTGTAAACACAAGTGAAAGGCGTCAATATTGAGGGTAAATACTAAAAGGGTGATTGGTGAGGTTTTATTATACTAGTTTATTTATTTTGTTCAATTTGCAGCATTTCCAACATGAGTGGTGGACTTCATCAAAATGAAATAGATCTGAATAGGAGGTTGAATGATATTGAGGGTTGATCGAGGAGGAAGTCTTAGGTTTCTCATCGAAGTAGTCCCTAAAGATTATTTCACACTAATAACAAAACAGATCTGGGGGAGAACTTAGAATTAGAAAGTAAAAGTTTTAAAGAAAGAAGATGATATCGAGAAGAAAAGGATAGCAACTTGGAAAATATTAAATTATCCTTTCCACCATTCTAAGGAAAGGATGAACCCGAAACTTATCTTGAATGGGAGAGAAAGGTGGAGCATGTGTTTGATATTCATAATTACTTAGAGGAGAAAATGGTAAAACTAGCGAATGTATCTTTTAAAGATAATGCTAATATTTAGTGGGATAATAGAGATTTGTACCAAGTCACTATCATAGAGATTTGTACTGAAAACTGTAAAGTCTTACTCAAGTTTCCATAGGTGTTGAAGATTATTACAAGGAGATAGAGATTGCCATGATAAGAGCTAATGTTAAGGAGGACATAGAAACCACCATGGTAAGATTCATTAAAGGGATAAAAAGAGAGATAACTGATGTGGTGGAGCTATAACATTATATAGAGATGAAGGAATTTTTTCATAAAGCTATTCAGGTGAAAAGATAAGTCAAACCTAGGAGCACTTACAAATATGCTTCTAGTTCATCATGGAAGTCTAATTGGTTCAAGAAAAGTCAGTAGTATATATTTCCAAAGGTAAATCAGAAATTAAATCCTCTTACAAGTCAAGTCACATTTGTTGCTTTAAATGTTAGGTTTGGGGCACATTGCTTCTCAATGTCCAAATCAAAGGACCATGAACATTCTTGATAACGATAAAGCAGGGAGTGTGAGCTTCGAGGAAGAAGAAATGTTGGAGTTGAAGAACTATAGTGATGTGGATATTGCAGAACTTGTGCACGGAGACATCTTGGTCACAGGACATGCATTGAACATCCAACCAAAGGATGAATGAGATTCAAACCAAAGGGAACATATCTTTTATACTCGTTGCATGTGAACAACAAGGTTTGTAGTATGATTATAGATAGTGGTAGTTATACCAACGTTGCTAGTATCTTGCTAGTAGAGTAATTAAAATTTCCTACTAAGAAGCATCCTAATCCTTATAGGTTGTAGTGGATAAATGATTGTAGGGATGTAAAAGTTAGTAGGCAAGTCTTGGTGTCCTTTTCTCTAGGCAAGTATAAAGATGTTGTCTTATGTGACGTTGCCCCTATGCATTCAAGTCACTTATTGTTAGGACATCCTTGGAAATACGATAAAAAGGTTACATATGATGGATTTAAAAATAGATATTCTCTTGTAGTGGATAATCGAACAATTGTACTGATCCTATTAAGACCTATTGAGGCTTATTATGACTAAATAAGAATATTAAAAGAATGTAAAATGAGAGAAAAAGAATTAGAAAATCAAGAAAGAGAAAAGAGATAAGAATTTAAGAGTAAAGGAAAAGTAAAAAGTAAAAAAAAAATGAGAATGAAAAGAAAGAAAAAGAAAAGAAAGTTTATGTATTTGCTGACAAAAGATTGGTCGAGGGTGTTTTGAGGGCAAAGGAGCAAGTTCTTGTACTCATGTATAAGGGTATTTATTTTACTAACAATCATGACTCTTCTTTTCCTAGTGTGATTGAATCTTTGTTGTAGGAATTTGGTAATCTATTTCCTAGAGAACCACCAAAAAGTTTGCCTTCTGTAAGAGCCATTGAGAACCAGATTGATTTTATCCCTAGTGCTGCAATTCCAAATCGACTAGCCTATAGAACTAGTTCTAAATAGGCTAAGGAAATTCAAAGGCAAGTAGAGGAGTTGATGTAGAAAGGTTATGTGGGGGCAATTCTTAGCCGGTGTGTGGTTCCTGTTATCTTGGTACTAAACAAGGATGGGACGTGGCACACATGTGTGGACTATAGAGTCGTCAACAAGATAATTTACTTGATAAACTGTGTGATTCTTGTTTTTTCTCTAAGATTAATTTAAAAAGTAGGTATTACCAAATTCGTATGAAAAAGGGTGACAAGTGAAAGATCGCTTTTAAACAAAAGTATGGGTTATATAAGTGGGTTGTCATGCCATTTGATCTTCCTAATGTACCGAGTACTTTCATGAGATAATGCATCATATTTTTGTGAACGTTTATTGAAAAATTTGTTATTTTCTATTTTGATGATATTTTAATCTATAGCAAGACAATGGATGAAAACTTAGTCACTTGTGTGCTATGTGTGCTATTTTATGAAGTCATAAATTGCATGCCAATCTTGAGAAGTGTTCCTTTTGTATGGAGTCAGTTGTCTTCTTAGGATTTATTGTAAGTTCTTAGTGATTTAGTGTTGATGAAGAAAAAGTCAAAGAAATTAGAGAATGACCCACACCTTTAAATGCTAATGAGGTAAGGAGCTTTCATGGTTTAACAAGTTTTTATAGGAAGTTTGTACAAAATTTTAGTTCTATAGCTACCTTTTTAAATGAACTTATTAAAAAGAATGTTAATTTTAAATAGGATGAGAAACATGAGAAAGCTTTTAATTTGATAAATGATAAGTTAACCAATGCCCCTATGCTAGGTTTACCTAATATTAATAACGTTTTTTAGATTGAATTGATGCCTTTGGAGTGAGTGTAGGAATTGTTTTAATGTAAGATTCCATACCTATGACATATTTTAGTGAGAAATTCAGTGGAGTGACGCTCAACTATCCAACCTATGATAAAGAGTTTTATGCCTTGGTGAGGGAAAGGAAAATAAAACATTATAGTTGACACGTTGTCTTGAAGGTATGTATACTTATGACTTTACAAACCAAATTACTTGGATTTTAATTACTGAAGACCATGTATGCCAATGATATTAAATTTGGACAATTGTGGGATGAATATTTATTGAAACAAAATAAATTATGTGTGCCTAAATATAGTGTAAGGAAAATGCTTATTAGAGAGGCTCACATGGGAAGGTTAATGGGACATTTTGTCATTCAAAAAACTTATGATGTTTCATATGAACATTTTTTTTGGGCCAAAATGAAGCATGACGCTAAACTTATTTGTGAAAAATTCATTACTCGTTTGTAAGCAAAATCTAAGGCAATGCCTCATGATTTGTGTGCCCTTTTACATGTTCTTGAATATCTCTAGACTGATATTTTATGGATTTTGTATTGGGGCTACCAAGGATCCTAAAAGGAAAAGATAGTATGTTGTGGTTGTGGATAGGTTTAGCAAAATGATACATTTTATTACTTGTTCTAAAACTAATGATGCCATCCATATTGTTGATTTATTTTTCAAAGGAATTGTGCGTTTGCATGGCTTACCAAAAACTATTGTAAGTGATCGAAATGTTAAATTCCTTAGTTACTTCTGGAGAACCTTATGAGGTAAGTTGGATAATAAGTTGTTATTCTTTACTGTGACACATCCATAAACATATGGACAAACTAAGGTTATAAATAGAATTTTAAACACTTTATTACATACTATAATTCAAAATAATTTAAAAGATTGGGAGAATTGTTTGCTTCATGTGGAATTTGCATATAATCGAGTTGTTCATATATCTACTTCCTTTTCACCTTTTGAGGTTGTATATGACTTTAATCCTTTATCACCTTTGAATTTTTTACCATTTTCTACTAATAACACTTTTAATTTGGATAGAAAGCAAAAGGTTGAATTTGTGTAGAAGTTACATGTCAAGGTTCGTGCTAATATTGAGAAGAAGAATGAACACTATGTTCGGCAAGCAAAGAAAAGACGCACTAAGGTGGTATTTGACCTTGGTGATTGGGTGTGAGTTCACTTGTGAAAAGATAGGTTTCCAAGTCAAATAAGTTCCAAACTACATCGTAAAGGAGATGGTCCATTTCAAGTGATTGAAAGATCAACGATAATGCCTATAAAATCGACCTTCTAAGTACCTATGATAATGTGAGTGTCATTCTCAATGTTTAGGATTTAGGTTTATGATTTGTAATTGATTTTCTACAGATTACATTAACATTTGATATTTATTTACACGTTATTTATTTTAAATAATTTGCAAATAAAATTAAGATTTTGGATTGATTCACAATTTAATAAGGATTTCATATTCGTTTTTTTTTTATTAAATTTTCTCTCAATTGATGTCAATTAGGTTATGGATATAATAGGACTTAGGAATTCATTGTAAGGACAAGTTTTGATAAATAATAATATTTCTCTTTAAGAATTTTTTATCTCTGTATGAGTTAATCCCCTTGGTTCTTGGACAAAGGACTACCCTTGATAATGTTGGTTTTTCTAACAGTCGCGATAAGGGTCACGTTTGTCTTTGATAACTTCGGTGCTCTCCGACAGCTCAAGGTTTATGTTGGGTTCCTTTACCTTACCATATCCTAATTCTCAAGATGTTTCAATTAAAGTTTCCGCATTCAGATTCATTCATGTAGGGTGAATCATATCAATTTACCTCCAAGTCTTAAAGACCCAAGGAGTTTCACTATACCCTTCATTATAAATAAGTCTAATTTTAATGCTTTGTGTAACTTAGGCGTAGGTATAAGTTGGTTTCCTTGCTCTATTTTTAGAGTTAGGTTATGAAAGAGCTTAAGCCTACTACCATTTTTATATAAGTTATAGATGAGGTCATCATATATCCAAGAGGGATAGTGGAGGATAAGATAATAAAGGTGGGAAATTTCATGTTCTCTAATAACTTCTTCATGCTTAACATGGATGAAGATAAGAAGGTCCATTGGTCTTGGAAAGACCCTTCTTGACCATTGGGAGAGCTATGATCAATGTGTAGCAAGGGGAGATTACACTAAGGTAGATGAAGAAAGAGTGGTGTTCGGAATCAACCACTTAATGGAACATCTAAACATTAATATCCCTTGTGATTCCATACAATCTCTTCCTTTAAGCCTACCCTCTGGGTAGAGGCAAACGAAGATAAGGGCATACAAGGATCCAAAGCATCATAAGAAAAAGAGGAGGAATCACAAATATACTTGGAAGCATGAGTTTCGAATAGGTAAGAGGTTTTTAATTTATTAATTCATAATTTTGGATAACTTCAAGAAAGTGTCAGTTTAGGGAAGTGGTCCTCATACAGTAAGGCACGCCCCGTGATATGAAGAATAGAAGAACCTTCAAGAGGCAGAAGGTTGAGTATTATGAAGAAGGCGCGTTTGAGGATAGTACCTACCAAACTTTGAGAAAATCACTAGTAACCACTTGTGGCTCTACTTAGCTATTGGGTGCACGTATGTCACACTCATGATGTAAAATAAGAACTTACAAGAGGCAACCTGGTCTTTGTTTTAAGCCATTATTATTATTATTATTATTATTATTATTATTATTTTATTTTATTTTATTTTATTTTTTATTTTTTAAAAAAAGCGGAGAGAGCAAACACAACCATGCACATGTCATTTAGTTAAAATTTTTCATAATTCAATTTGACTGTTGTAAATTTTCTATTAATTCCCTCTAACTTAGATCTCTCTCTCCTCTAATCAAGTATGTCACGTGCCTTGAATCTAGCCTTTTAATTTCTTAATTTTTACATGAGTAATCCCAGTTTTGGCACGCTCAACATAATTTGATCCAACCTTAGACTAGAAACCATGCTTTAATATGTTATTTAAATGGAGTAATTCAATTTAGCATAACCGTTACCTTGCTTGCTCAGGTGTGCACTTTTAAAATAATAGGCTCGACATGGGTTTAGCACGATCGTGCCACATATTACGTGGTCATGCTTGCTTAAAATTAAACATCTATGCTCATGACTACGGTCATGCCCTTGTTGCATAACCACACAAATTCATCTAAATTCTGGGTTTTGAACATAAGCATGACTATGCCCCAATCTGCATGATCATGCAACTTCATGCATGCTGGACTTAAACAAGACCATGGTTATGCCCCCTGGTTGACATGATTGTGAAACACACATAATTATATTGATCTATGCCCAACACATATAATTATATCGATATGCACGTGTAGAAATAAAGCCATCCCTCCACCTAGTATGCATTCATGCCTCGAGAGGCTGAGCTTATTCACATTCAACTCCTTGAAGAGCCTCGAGAGGGAATCTCTACAGATTCTTGGGGTAGAGGCACGAATGAGACCTACTTGGATGCCTTGGATTGGTGGAGAGTCGCCTTCATTCAGGCACCGACTTGTTAGGAACCCACCTTGGAAATCCTTGCATCACTCTTCCTCTCCATTTCCACATAGGAGATACCCACTCATATTATCCAATATCAGCTAGGTGGGTAGCAATATCGACTTATCCTGACAGACATCAACTTGCTTTGAGCTTTGAGATTCCAAATGGCATCTTAATCGAGGAGTACTTAACTTTCTTCACAGACGTACACAAGGAGTTCGTGGAGGGATCCTTTTGGTATGAGATCATAGGATGTTATTAGTATAATCCCTGTGTCTCAAAGTCCATAGCCATTAGAGATTTGGCCCTAAGGATGCTACATAGATGGTTGATGTTAGTGATCTTTGCTCAGATTGGTAACATAGGGGTTGCTTTGAGAATTCATTTATTTTTATTTTAGGCTATCGTACAAGGACACAGATTCAACCCAGGATGGTTCTTCCTCATATTGTATCAGAGGATAGGGCATTGGCAACATACAAGATAGAAATGGATATATCAACATTAGCTCATACATTATCTCCCTCTACAACAACCCAAGTTCGTTAGATTGAATTGATTGGCCTTGATACATGGATACACATGAGGGTGATCAAACGAAGGGCCCATGGTACCTACAACTTTACACCTTAACAACAATAAGAGCCACCATAACAACAGTAACAGGGTCAACCACCGCAACAACTTCAACATAAGTAGTCAGAGATGGAGGAGGATATGGACCTTAACATAGGTGAGGAACACCCTAGGTCCACTACCTTTTTAATCACCTTGACCATCTTTAGTTATAGGTGGATGGTATCTATGATTTCTAAGATGTGTAGGATGCCACACATCGGAAATTAGCAACTCTCAGGATGCGGCTTTTGTAAGGATAGACACCTAGTTGTCCATGTTACTCTCGTTGCTGCAAGGTTAGATAGACCACTCGCCACCTCAGTGACTTGTTTGTATTTTATTTTTCTTTTTATTTTATTTTATTTTTCTTAGGACATTATTTTAGGATTATTAGATATTTTAAATTTGATGTATTTTATGTTTTCTTCTTTTTGTACAAATTTGACTCTTATTGCATTGTTATTATTATTGTTTATTATGATTCTCTAACTCTAACACAAGTGCTTGGTGTAAGTAGGTGGACTTAGACCTTAAGGACTATTTTCCCAATCGTTGGCATCCAACGGGAGAAATAAATTAAGGGAAATGTTAACCTCTACTTTTGAGAAATAAGACCTTCTCTCTCCTCTCAGGGAAGTCCTATTTCTATTCTATTGCATGCAAGTATCGATATCATATAGACTATGCCCATGGGAAAGTGTAGAAAGGAGATATTTTAGACCGTCCATGGGCAAGTATACCTGTTAATGTAGAAAGGAGGTATTTTATACCCCTAGTATCGATATCATATAGGCTATGCCCATAATCTTTGCATGAAGTTTAACTTTAACTTTTTAGTTCATCAAAAAAAGAGTTGTTTTATAAAAATAAAGGAAGTAGAAATAAGTTTTCTATTAGGTGATAAATAAAAGGATGTGGTGAAAATTATGGAAAATTTATAGGATCTTTGGATCCCCTTGTGAATTTACTTGATTTTACCCACAGTCTCTCCCTTTTTTTCAATTGCTAACCACCTACACTAATTCTATTACTACTCCTTGATCTGACAATAGCAATAATCTTCTTTCTAGATACTATCCTCATTGATACTGCAAGATAGATAAATAAAAGAGGCATACAATTTAAGAGGACATTAATCTTGTGTCAAGCAATTAATTGGTTAGAACTCAAGCTCCAGATTAATCCTCCGAGATCCTTAAGTTCAATTATCTTATGGTTCTGCCAATTAGAAGTGGTACGATTTCCTAACCATCCAACCAAACAAAGATCAACAAAATTGGTCAGTCTTATTAACAGATTAAGCACAATAGAATAACACAATTGTAATAATAAAAATACCATCCTTCTTAACATAATAGCATTTAAATTATTAGTAAGGGAAAAACTAAGGTTCAAGAAATCTGCATCATAAATTTTTCCAAAACCTCAAAAATAGGAAATTAGTTATACATAACAGATAAAGAATATAAAATTGGAGTTTCCAATAAAGCTGGCGACTACACTAAAATTGCATTGTATAGGGATTTCTCCCTCCAAGATCCTACGGAAGGATGGCGGAGGAGGAATTAGAAATCGAGAGGACAAAAATGATAGATGGAGGAAAGGTAGATGCCTAGAGAAAGAGAGATTCCTTCTGGTGTTGGGGGTGTAAGAGTGTGTATAAGTCAGGGTGTGTTGGAGTGTTTGATGGTATGATAGAGCTTTCTTTTTATAAATAAAGGTTAGGGTTTCTAGTGTTGCAGATCAAGCTTGACCTAGCTGCCTCTTAATCATTGTGGTCACTCTAGGTCTGTCCTACAACGTCAAAAGCAGATTGGGATGCTTCCTGCATCATTAGGGATAACATGGTGTGGCTACTGGCGTGTTCGCAGTTTGGCACGATCATGCTCATCAACGTTTGCATGAGCATGCTTCTTCGTTGGCACAAACATGCCATCTTCTATCTACACGATCGTGCTTGATCCATTAAGGGGGCATCTCTATCCTTTTATGATTCCTTAAATTTTGATGCCTTTTTTGTCCTCTTCTTAGTGTGAAATCTTCCTATTTTTGGATTCTTTACTTGCGTGATCATTTTTGAAAAAATAATGGATATTAGGTTGAATTACAAATGAATTATGCTAAATCATATGGTAATCATGCCTAAAATACCACAAATAAAATACCAAAATGGAAGTTTATCATATTCTTTTGTCAACTTTATTTGTAAATAATTTCATGTATGTAAATGCTTAATTTTGAGAAGGGAGATCCTTTTCCTGCTAAAATATTTTTTTTAAAAAAATCACTTATTACTCCTTCTCATTTTAATGCTTCCCACCTTAATAAATAATTTTCTAATTAAATTGAGAAGATGGTGTATAATTATGTTTGAGCAAGGATAGCCTTTATGAATTTTTCTGTAATTGTTTATACCTTACAATAATCCTATTCTCTTGCATTCTTGGTTGATTTTGGGTTCATAAATTTCTTAGTTTTTGTAATGGAAACTAATTAAACTTAATAAGGAAATTGGAATTTTAATATAAATAATTCATAATTAGCCATGTTCCTTGTCATCTCCTTTTATGTTAGAGTATCCTTAACAAGAGGATTAAGTCTAATTGAGGTCGTACCCAACATCTGTCTCTTTTTGAGTGGTTCCCTCTAACTTTTATATTCTAGAACTTGCCTTCCAACCTCGTCAAAGCTTTTATAATTTAATTGCATAATAGGAAAATGATAAAGGTACATTAGGTTTTATTAAATGAAGACAGACCTAAAATATCACTTAGTGCCCTTGAACTTGAAAATTTAAAAGTTCTTTTCCTTGGTATCCCTTAAATAAATTTCTTTAACTTCAATTACCTTTAGATGGAATCAAAAATAAAAAAACTGGGACAAAATAAGTGATCAAAAAAGGGAAAAAGAAAAAGAAAAAGAAGGAAGAAAAAAGAAAAGTGAAAAGACTTGGAAAAAATAAAAAGTGAACCCAAGTAAATAAGCTAAAAAGTCTAAGGGTTTAGGACTACTAAGAGATTTATAAAAGCAAAAGAAATTCCTTTGTGTTTTTTTTCCCCTTCTTTTATCTAACATAATGATGTGAATTTCCTTGGTTACGTTTCAACTATTTTAAAGACCTGTCAATGCTTATGTATGCTTTAACTTTTAATGGAGACTTTGAGGTTTATAGGTAAGCCTATGACAATGTACAGTTACTAGGAGTAGAGTAAAAAGAATTTATATCCATATACAAGAGAGATAGTGAGCATGGGGATCACCTCTAAATGTGAGACTTGATTTTGGGGAACTAAAAGACTCTAATTGGATTATTGCTTAATGTTCCTATGATGGTAACTATGATTGTTTATTTCATGTATAATGATAAACTACCATTCTGACATTTTATTTGCGAAAATTTAGGAATAATTACTACATGATTTAGTATTACTCACTTGTAATTTATCCCAATTTTCCTTACTTTTGTAGGAATGGTTACACAAGTATACAATAAAAAAATAGGTAAGTTTTAGCCCAAAAAAAGTATAAAAAGACAAGAAAATAGAAAAGGAAAAAAATACCCCTCTCAGTAAATCGAGCATTACCGTGTGGACTTAAGCACAACTGTGCCAATGTAAAGTTGGACACTCATGTAGGATGAAGCAGCATGACTATGCCAAATGAAGAAGCACGATCATGCTAAATGATATGCACGATTGTGCAAAGATTAGGAGCACCAAAATAACGCCACGTCAATCTTAATGATGTAGCAGGCATCCTAATTAGTCCTACGATGCTACAAAATGAGCATGGCCATACCAAGATTAGGAAGCACTAATAGGAATACCATGTCATCCCTAATGATTAGAAGAAATCCCAATCAAACCTATAACGCTATAGAAGACCTAGAGCGGCCACGATGACTAAGGAATGACTAGGTCAAGCCTAGTCCGCGACACTTGAAACCCTTATTTATGCTTATAAAAGGGAGGCTCTACCATACTATTTGACATATCTCTCTCCCATTAGGGAGCAATCCTCTCCATAATGGAGTGTACACTTCTCTCTTGGACTCTAGGCACAATCCTACCTTTTCCTCTATCTCCCAGGTTCTGACCTTTTCATTCTCGGTTATTATGGATATTTTTCAGTTATTTTTCATTATGTTTAACTAATCCTTGATTCTTGGGGCTTTGAGAAACCTTTTAATGTGAATTTCTTGACCTTTCTTTTCCTTTTTTCATGAATCATTATTTATTTCTTGCAATTATGCTACCATGCTCCACTTAATCCATTAGTAAAAAGTAGATAATCTTATTAATCTCTAAGTTAGTTGGGGGGAGGTGATCGTACCACTCCTAATTGATAAAACTGCTAGGTAATTGAACTTAAGGATCTTAGAGGATCAATCGAGAACCTAAGTTTCTACCCGGTTAATTGTCTAAGTAGTTAACACTCTCTTAAAATTTTTTCCTCTTTTATTTATGTATCTTTCCGGATCAAGGAAGATAGTATTTAGAAGAGACATTACTAGTACTACCGGATAAAGAAGGAGTAGTAGCTTTAGAGTAGGTGGTTAACAATTGAAAATTATAACTTATTCATAAAAAAAGGATGGATTTGGGGAAAAGTCAGTAAAGTCAAAAAAGGATCCAAAGTCTTGTGTTTATCCATAACTTGCACCATATTCTTTTATTTTCCATTTTCTAGAAGTTGATATTATTGTGAAAGCATCCATACAAAAGCTCTTATTTGGTGAACTCAAAAGTTAGAGTTCAAACTTTATACATAGATTGTTGACATAGTCTCTGTGAGATCAATATTGAGGGCCTAAAATACACTATTTCTACATTGATGGACATACTTGTCTGTAGGAAAAACTTGGCAAAGAGTTTTAAGCACATGTTTTGCACGCAACATATAAATGATATGTTCTTGATTCTATACTTGTTATATTCTTATTTGTTAGGTTATTCCATGGGGACAAGAAATTTTTAATTTTGGGAATGGTGATAAAATGTCATTCTATTAATTTATCTAAGAGAATTTAGACATAATGATTGTATGATTCATGATTATTCACTAATAATTTCCCTTATTTCTACAGAAATGGTCATGCAAGTGAAGAATATGAAAATAGACAAATTTTGGGTCAAAGAGGGTAAAAAGGGCATAAAAAGACAAAGGAGTAATAGAAAGACAAGAATGCCTTCAATATGCCCCACAATGAAACCAAACATCCGGTACAACCATGCAAACCTTAGCATGACCATTCAAATCAAACACAACATTCCTATGTAGAGTGAGTTAGAATGGTGATGCCAAGATTGGATGTTCCAAATAAGTAGCCATGCCAGCCTACTAGTGCAGAAGGGACCTAGTCAGCCCTACGACACTACAAATGACCTAGGAAGCTGCAGCAACTGAGGGAGAAACAAAGTCAACCTTGTACATGATAGTTGAAGCCTTAATGTACACCTATTAAAAGGAGACTTCTAGGAGAGCCTAACAGACATAACAACACACCACTCTACACCATCTACCATATCAGATTTATAACACTCTGGGCACACCTTTACCTTACCTTCATTTTCCATCTCTAATCTCTCTATTACTAGTTCCTCCTTTAGTTTCCTTCTGTAGGATCTTTGTGAAAGGAAACTCTTCATGATGTAGTCACAGAGTTGATTACCGGCCTTGCTAGAAACCCGATTATGTTTCTCTTATCTTAGGACTACACTATAGATGTTTTTGGGTTAATCTTTATCATGTATAACTAATCCCCAATTCATAGGACTTTGGTGAATCTTGTGATGTAATTTCTTGAATCTTATTTTGTTTCCCATAAATAATTATTGTGCCATTACTTTTTTGAGTGTGATATTTTTTTATTATTCAGCTGTGTGCCATTACATTATTAAACGATGTTGGTATGGTTACTCAAATCCATTGCTTTATTATGATTAATCCATTAATATGAATTGACCACTCTTGTTATCTGTTAGTTGGTTAGGGGTAGAAGATCATACCTCCTTGATTGATGGATCATAAGGTAACTAAATCTAAGGATTTGTAAGAATTCTAGGTTTCTAACTATTTAATTTCCTAAACAATAGTTGACAACCTTTTATACTTTATGTTTCTCTTATCTATCTACCTTTCATAATCATTGGGGTAGTATATAGGGGAAATTTTTTTATTATTGCATGATCATTGAATAGTAATAATCCTAGGGTAGGTGGTTACAATTGATGATTGAGGAGATTTAGAGGTAAAAGTAAGTAAAGTCACAAGTGGATCCATAATCTTATATCTCTTCAATAACTTGCACTTTGCTCTTTTATTTACCATCTTATTTTTCTTTTAAAAACTTATTCTTATTCCAAACTCATAAGTGCACAACCCTCTATGGTGAACTTAAAAGTTAGGATTCAAATTTTTCTTACAAATATGTTGGCATAGTCTCTTGGGATCGACACCAGGCATCTTAAATATCCTCTTCTCATACCGACAAATATACTTTCCCAGGGGTAAAACTTGGTAAAGAGTTTTGCACTCACGTTTTGCATGCAACACACACCTTCTTCATATTTAGGTGACCCTAACATCGACACAGTTGTGCTTGTTGCACTGCTTTTTTTTTATATTAAGGTGAAAACATAATAATTAAAAGAATTAAAAACAATTTCTAGGCAGAACTATGGGTGATGGTGATCCTAGGGTCATTCAACAACCTAATTGTTAATTCTTCAAACATATCTTCTTCATAATGCTTAGCCTTTTTCTCATTTTAGGTTTTCTCATTCTCTTTGATAAGGTCCAACACTCCATATGGAAATACTCTATTCATCTCATAAAAGCCAGTCCCCCTACCCTAAAATTAAGTTTTACTAAAAATAAATGAAGTTGTGGGTTATAAATCAATAACTTCTCACCTAATTGAAACTTACATTTCCAAATATTTTTTGATGCCCTCTTTTTTTTCCTTTCTTTATAGAGCTTTGAGTATATAACATCCTAATTATGAATACCGATTTTATGCTGAAGTTGTTCATTTAGTTCCATTATTAATTTGTTATCTCATGATGCAGAGTTCTTTTTAGAAAATACTTGTATGAAAAATACGATAATTTTTTTTAAAAAAAAAACTGTTTGAAATAAATGACGAGCCTTGTCGATAAAACATACGTAGCAGTAAGTGAAATAACTAGATGATTCTGTGCGCATTCAAAATGTTAAGAGCACTAAATGCTAGTTTTTCTTTTTGATTTCTTAATGCACATGTAAATGGTTAAATATCATTTGAATATGACATGCATATCATAACATAATTATACATACCATTCATACATCACATAAGTCTTAGGCCCATGGGCCTTATCATACAATTATTACAAGCCTTAATATACAGCATTAATACTACAAACTATTACACATATACCAAATTTACATTGCGTACTATATATTACTAATACTTAGAATGCTTGCATCTAACTATATATAACATATATATTATCGGTATGTCTTCAAACTCTTTATGTTCCTTGGTGTAACTGGGAGCCCCACGAACCTCTACTAGCCTACTGTGGAAATAATCCATCCATATGTTCGGGTATAACCACATGAACGTTCCATCTGGCATTTCTTGATAGGCCTGAAAAAGGTATTGCATCAGTTGCAGAACACTTCCCTGTGAGGACCTTATGTGCGACAGAATGTGGTAGTGGGTTAAAGTCTATGGATCAGTTTCCCCTTTAAAGGAAGAGGAATCTACTGCGAGAGCCACTCGCTGCCTTTGATTACCACGTGAGGTTGGAAACACTCTGTCAAGGCAGAACGTCTCTAGGAGAATAACAAATCTGGTTGTCGAGAATTCTAGGCTTAGAACTTTAGAAATAAACAGATGCCCAAGAGAGAAATAGATGTGAATGTTGGCTTGTGTTGTTATCAGTAAACCATGCAGGTTTGTGGTCCAGTTGACATTGCTAATGTAGACGAATACTACTATTGTTGTAAAAGACATTAGCATTGTTTAGGAAGAAAGTGGAGGAAGTAAGGGTGAGAAACTAATTTTTTAGTAGGCTTTCTACTCTAATTCTAACGTCATCACTTTTATCCCAACCATCTCAGTTTATTTAAGAAATCATTTCATGCAAATAAAAGTTACTTTTAATCCTTTGAAAACATTATTCTGAAGTGGGTTAATTTTATTCGAAAAACATCTCAGAGTTTAAACATATATTCCTCTTAACATTTATAAGCTTTGGGATCACAATAAAGATATTACTTGACATACATATTATTCTATGTCTTCAATGTTATTCTCTTTCATTTCTCTTTATCTTTATCATTTCTCTAGCCTACTCTTTGGGAAAAATTATGGGTCTAGTCCCACAACTTTCTAAAAAATATTTAGACACAAATATGCATTAAAATTTGTCAAACAATATCTTCTCACTGGCTCTACTCCCACCTCCTACTACTAAGGATATGAGTTCATTCCTCGGTGATCGTCACCACCATAGAAGATGTGAAGGACTCAATGCCTTCCCTGTAGAAGGATTTTGGAGAAACCTAATGTCTCCTAGGAGAATCTTTCACCTTCTTTTTAGAAGAGCTCTAGGTGCTCTCTGGAATTTAGTGTGCCTAAGGTACATGAAATTAGACTTACGTTTCACATAAGGTTTGCTTTAATGATCTCTTAATATCTTTAAGTTCATTTTAATAGCTTTTAGGTAATTATGCAGGCTCAAAAAAATTTTCAGCCAATATGGAATGCACATATAGATCTCAAATTCCATCTCATCACTTAACACAAACAATGCTCATACATAGCATAATGTTTTTCTTACTTATGAGCATTCATCATTTCAATCTTACATAAACAGTGAACATTCACAAAAGTAATTCAAGTTGACTAGTAAATGAGATAGCATCTTTACATGTCATAAATACATGTCCAATTTATTTTTACATTTAGCATTTGATGTTTAAAATACTCAAGGGACTTAATTCTCTCAACCTTCTAAGTTGCTTCTCATCCTTTCATTTTCTAAAAATCACATTAGTTTTCATGAGATTTTTACAACTTAAAATTTTGCTGTAGGTGGCGGAATGGCATCTTTAAGTTTTTATTCTTTGTGCTCTTCAATTGTTCAAGTCTTATACAAGTCCTACTTATTCTAAGTTCAAATGTTAAGTGTTTATAAATTTTTTACTTGTTTAGGATATTTTATTTGAACATGGTCGAATAGTGGTTTATTTCTTTATTTAACTTCTTTTGAACTTTTAATTCTTAATTTAACATTATAAGGCTTCTTAAGTTACCTAAACCAAGATTTTAAACTCTTTTCTTCTTAAATTTAGAGTGTCCAAATGTGAACTCTAGGTTTCTAAGACCTTCTAGTTCATTTTCTCTTATCTTATGAGTTGATTATGTCAATTAGAGACTAACCCATTAATTGCTATCTATCTTATGAATTTTTAGAACTTCCTTTTTATCTTGGTAAGTCATGGCCGAATGACTTAACTATCTTCCAACTTCACATTTTAAGTTCTAATCATCTTTCGTAAGCATACTTAGATTTAGTCTTAAAGTATGTTAACTTTTGACTTCCTTTTCACTATTTTAATGATTAGGTCTAAATAACTCTTTAACCCTTGTAATTATTTCTAGTTTTAGACCTAAGGATGTCTAGTTAAGGTAATTAGGAATTAAATCTTCTCCTAGTTCAATTTAATCCAATAACAAAAATAAGTAAAATAAGTGCAAAATCGGTGTTGCCAACAAAGTTGGCAACTACTCTAAAATTGCACTGGACAAGGATTACTCCCACCAAGATTCTATAGGAAGATGCTGGAGGAAGCACCGAGAATGATGAGGTTAGAAATGAGAGATGGGGGAAAGGTAGGATTGTCCCGAAAGAAAGAGGTGTTGTTCTCATATGGAGAGGAATGAGATCTCCAATGGGAGAGGTGATAGTGTGTTGTTGGATGTGGGGATAGTCTCTGTTTTATAAGCACAAATCTAGGGTTTCCAATATCATGGATAAAGAATGACCCAACTTCCTTTTAGCTATTGCGGGTTGTTCTAAGTCTTTTGCAGCACTGTAGGATTGACTAGGATGCCTCTTGCGTCATTGGGACTGATGTGGCACTATGTATTAGTATGTCAAATGTTGGCATGACAATGCTAAGTTGGCACGATTGTGTTGCGTCATGTTGGTATGGTTGTGCTGCATCATGTTGGCATGATTGTGCATCCTTGTGCTAGCACGATTGTGCTAGTCTGCTGAAAGGAATTTTTGTTCTTTTTCGCTCTCTTGTTATTTTATATCCTTTCCCTCCTTTTTTGACCCTGAATTTTTCTATTTGAAAATTATGTCGAAAAACCCGTAGGTAAAATGACAAAACAATAGTTTATCAATCATATCTTGACATGGTTAAGGTATCTCATTCTTTATTGTGTGATACTTAACTAATATTACGTCATCCTTCCTTAACACAATGTAGATTCCACTAATAACCAAGTCATTTCTTTGGGAGAGTAATAATTTTACATATGATGTTTCTGTACTAATGGATAGTATTCATCTCTTGTTTACTTCTAAGTATATATTCTTACAATTGTTTGAATGATTCAAGAGGTTAGTATTTAATCCTGACATTGTCTCTCATTTTAAGTCATTAATAAACAGCTCCTTGCCATACCTAATTGCATCCTTTAACTTTGTAGCCAATGATGGTTTGGTACATTCAAAGACAAATGCTTTTGAAGGAGGAGATGATATGGAGATCACCTCACAGACCCCATAGAAACTTATTTGTCCTATGGGAAAGGATATGAATCCTTGACCATTTTTGTCATGAAGCTGGTTTAGGACTTTTCGTTTGTAATAAAGTTAGGTGCGCCTATATCTTAGTATGCATATTTTTCATATCTTTGAATCAATTTGAAAGAAAATCACTTTATGTGAGGTTTGAGAATCTAAATTCTCTCTCTCTTCCTTGAGTTAACATCCAAGCATTCTTATCAAAGGAGAATGATCCATTGTGATTGATTGAAGGATTATCAACCTCTCTTCCATAAAGGTTGTGGTGCCTAATCAAAGTCATACTTCACTTCTCATCTTGTCTTCTTTTTCTTCTTTCTTTTATGCTTGTTTTCTTTTCATTTTTATGTATGTTTGTGTAAGTTTCTTGCTTCATTTGAACCAAGTCTTACAATATAGATCTAAACTTTTACCAGATGCAATGAACTCCTTATTACCATAGCAAGGAATGTAGACTTTTATTTTTTGATTTATACAAGCTTCAAAGCTTTGGTGAAGGACAATGAACCATAAATATGAGGATATGTTAATGTATGACAAAATCATTTCATATTAAATGCTCAGGTATTTATCAAACTTTGATTACAATAATTCTTTGTTTTGGGATAAATACATCATTTTTAAAAAATAAGAAAAGGAGTATTTCCTTACTTAAATGATGCTTGGAGGCGTCATAAATATAAGATCAAGAAATAATATTTTTTAAAGAACTATAGTGTTAGGAAAAAGTTAAAACACGATCTCGTTACCATATATGAAGATCATTTCAAGAAATTGACAACCTATGGGAGAAATAGTACTAATAAAGTAAGATTATAATTTCTAACTTGGATTTTAGAATTCATACTTTATTATTTAACTTGTTATTTCTAAACAATTGATAACATTAACAAAAAAAAAAATGTTGTAAATAGAACTAAGCAAAAATATAGGCATTATACAAGACCAATCTTTTTTATAGAATTCATGCATAATTGGTTCATAGTGTGTTTATACATGTTATTATCGATGTATTATTCCATATATATTAAATAAATAACCATCCTAATAAATTTATTTTTTAATGATTAATTTCAAATTAATGTAGCAGGCAAACAAGGAGAATGAAGAAGAAATCATCCAAGCTAAAATGTTCATTGAGTCTTGCAAAAGTCAAAAAGGAAAAGAATTGGATGAGGAAACACAAACAACTGTTGTAAGTTTCTAGTTCATATTATCCTTTATTTTTCATGAATGGTTGTATCTTGACATTGATTCTTATTTTAATCAGGCCATACCTCAAGATTCAATGAAAACCCTATTGAATCTAAGATATATCATTCATTGTTTGGCAAGGAAAATCCTAATAGAGTTCATTGCTATAAAAGAAATGTCACATATTCCCTTCTTAAAAATATGAAGAAATTGTGTCTATCAATAAACAAAACTTCAATGAAATGATTGTGGGCAACTAATATGATTTATACTAGAATTTAGAACCTCTAAAATATAAATTAATAGAAATTATATACCTTTTGAAGATATTATTAAAAATATGATTTTTCTTCATGTACACATCAAGAATAGAGTCTTCCACCCATAATCTTCCTCTATCACAACACTCACTTTAATGGAACCATGAATAGTTAGAATATATGTAGACAAATAGGGATCTCTCCCTCTTATAGAAGGATACATGCAATCTAATTTTCCTCTATCATGGATATTAGATCCACTAGAATCTACACAAAAATTCTCAACACACTTGTCAATTGGGTTTAATCCCAATAAACACATATACATAGATTAATTAAAATTATATGGACTTACAGGAAAAGTATCAAGTTACCTATTCAATTTATTTTCATAAAATCAAACTTACCAATTAATAGAAGTTAAATTTAAAATAAAAATTCTAACAATAACTAGTGTGAAGAGGGAGATGGAAGGATTAAAGTCACATCCAAAGAACATAAAGAAATAATACAACCCAAATTTAAATGAAGATAATGATGCAGAGGTGGAAAGAGGTGGTTCTTTTGGATCAGTGGAGGATTTAATTCGGTGGAGAATGGAAGAGAAATTATGATGAAGTTATGTCTTGACTTGGAAGCGCTACCTTTTGTGGAGAATGAGCTTCTTCTCTATCATTATGAGCATCCATGGATGAAAAGGATCCGCAACCCCAAGTCTGGTTCTAAAGGAAGGATATAGAGAAAATGTCTCAAAAATCTAAGTGAAAACTCATAATTTCATTTAAAATGAACTAAGTCTTGAAAATTATATAAGTGATGCCTTTATATAGGAAAAATGGAGAGAAGAAGGGGGCAGCTTTGAATTTGAATTGAGTTTGGATTTCAGCCTAATAATGGTGTTTTCTTCACTCCTTAATGCAACCTCAAATTAAGCCAAAGAAAGCCCAAAAGGTCTAAGCTATACAAAGAAATTGGGCCCAAATCCTATACATATTGGGCCTGCTAGTTCCTTGAATATAAAAAAGTATCTAAATCCTATTATAATGTGTAAGATCTAATAGGTCAGGTGACTTTGCAGCTAGGATCCTCTGCATCAGATAAGGTGGATGATATGATGGCAACTGCATTAGGCTATACAAATAGTGTAGCAGCTCCTTGTTCATCTACATGTACTCATGTTCCGCAGCAAGAAAATGTATCATTTATAATTCTAGCATGGTAAAATTATAATTCATAGAGTGGGATAATTTATATTGTTGTAGAATTGTTGGTGACATTTGATTAATTTATATTGTTGTAGAATTGTTTGTGATATTTGATGAAGGTTCTTAAGAGGAAATTTCCCCATTAACTTTGCTTCCAATTGTTGGTTTAAGACTACACTAATGTTTAATTTATACATGATTTTAAATTTTAGATGAGTTGATTAAGTGATTTTACTTTGGGAAAACTTAACTGTCTTAGACAAGATATTTTGAAGTTAATTAAGTAGAGAAGTTAGTGATGGTTTAAGGTCTACTTATCCCTTTTTCACTATCATTTGTATTGTCATTATCATTATTAAGATTAATGCATTTTATCATTAAAATATGATGGAAGATATGGATATATGTGGAGTAGGATTATTACTTGTATGCTTTTAAAGATGCTTTGGTTTAATTTTATTTTATACAATGATAAGTGACTTAAGTGGTTTTGATCAAAGAGTTAAAAATCGTAACTTAAATAGAAAGCAACAAATAATAGAAAGTAATACATAAAAAAATTATTCCTTAAATAATATGTATGAAGCAAAACAAAATTATAATTTAAACATAAGATCATAGTTTTATTTTCATAATCTAAAGTTGACGTTAAGATGGTTGTCTATTCTATAAAATTTTGATCTTAACAAAACATCACATTTTTTAAATTATGGCTTAAAATTAAAAAGCAAAAATTATTACCTATCTTCCCCTTAAATCATGATATATACAAAAGATCATATTACTAAAACTGCAAACTATAACTTAATGTAATTTACAAAATCGTAGTTTAATTTTTTAAAAGCCTACTTTTTTTAAAATATAAATTTATCTTTTTATTTTATACTTTATTAATTTCTTTAGATAAATAAATATGCTGAATCAACCACATCTAAAACCTTGGATACAAAAGCCCAAGCCAGCTGATAGTAGACTATATATCTTTAGTTCTTCTTTAATTTTTTTTCTTTCTCTTTCTTTTTCATTCATTTAATTTTTCATAAAAGTAGTTCTGTAAAAATGTCAAAGGAAAAATTTATTTTCTTCCAAATAAGTTTCAAAGAAACTTACACCATTCATCTTCTTATTTTTATATTTAAGGATTGTGAAATTGAGATTTTAACTATTATTTCCATAAAATTGTCAAGTTTCATATACCAAGGTTAGATCTTTTACATCATCGGATTTTTTTCCCATGATTATTTGTCTTAGTCATGTTGTTCTTTATCCTATTTATTTGTTTTATATATGATTTTTTTATTTCACACTTTTTATATAAGAAACCAAAGTTTTCTATGATGATTTTTTTTCTTTCTTTTAGTTATTTATTTTATTTTTGAATATAATATATAGAGAGTTCGAGACCCACACGTTTTAATGCATTATTTAGGACATTTCATTCTATTTTTACCCATTTAATCATTCTTTCTTTTGTCATGTTTTAAGACTAATGAAGTTGAGATTACAATGCTACTTTTTTCGCTTACTAGTCTTATAATACATGTGAGTACATACACTTATAAAAAAATTTATTTTTTATGAAATAAATTGTTAAAATTTAATAATTTTATTTTCTAAAAATATCCTCACTTTTAATATTGTATTTTTTTTCTAGTTCATATAGTTTTCCATACTTGTTAGCATATAGGTAAAAAAATATAATAACTACTTCAATTTGATTAGTGGTTGCTGCCAACTAACATAACATATTAATATTTTATTATATTTAATGTTGATTTTAATCTGTATATAATATAAATTTTGATTGTTTTATATTTTTTTAGCAATTATATTGTTGATTATCTAAAACTTTTATTAAATATTTTTTGATAAATAATAATTGTTTGATAAATTTTTGTTTGAAGGTTAAAATGTATTATAAAAAAATATATTATTTTGTCGATCAAAAGTATATTTTCTTATGATTAAAAAATTATCATAAATATCATTAGCATACATGTCAAATATGTGGATGTTAGAAATAGTTGTTACTAGTTGTTAAAATTTAGATATTGTCCCTCAAATTTAGATATTATCCCTCAAATATTATTATTATCAAAAAGATTTTAAAATAAATATTAAATTTTAGATATTGTCTTTTAAATTTAGTAGTGGATGATATTATGTGGTTTCAAGGTACTTCATGAATGTATTCAATACTAAGATATTATAAACTATATAAAAAATTTATTTTATTAAAAGTAAGTAAAAAAAGTTATGATACATCAACTATTTTTATAATGAACTCTTTTTATATAAATTATTTCAAATGACTACTCATATTTTAGGAATACAATCACCACATCAAATACTAGTCAATGTCTTTCTATGAATTTCATATTAAAATTTACCATCACAATATATCCATATCGAAATTATAATCAAACATCTAACAATTATTTATCAAGATTATAATCGTGTTAAATTTTTAGAGATTTAATTAAAAAATTTAAAATAATTTTTAATTCCTTTTTAAATTATAGAGATTTATTTAAAAAATTAAATGAATGTAATTTATTTTTAAGGGAAACTTAAAAATATTAAAAGAAAGAGTTCCTAGCCCTACTTCTAAAAGCATAAGCTTCTTTAGTGTTGATTCTTGGCATTTCAAAATTCAAACAAGCTTGGTAAGTTTCTAAATATGTTGTTTTCCTTCTAACAATTATATAATTTTAGAAATTATTAAATTATATTTAATTTAATTTTTAAAGTTATAAAATAAAAATCATTTTAATTTCTAAAATTAATTATATAAATTATTTTATGGACTAAAATAATATTTTTTTTTAATTTTAATGACTAAATTAATTAATACCTATAATTTTACATTCTAATTTGGTATATTAGTTGTGTTCTTCTCAAATCTGTCATATATAATAATTAACAACCCATTTAAATTCAAGGATCACAAAACGAGAGTAAATTGTAAATTGATCCATTTCATGCAATCAAATATGAATTGGGTGCAAAATAGTTTAGAAGACCTAATTGTATTGGTCATAACAAACGAAGGAGCGCATGATCATGGTCCTCAGAGAGATAAAATATCACTTGTCTTAAGCCAAAGTAAGATCCGTGAAGGATCAAGTCCTGTTTCTTCACTAAGTACACACAAAATGAAAGTTCTTGCCCCACCGTAACACTTGACTTGGTCAAGTCAGGGTTAGTTGATGATCTTCAAAGGCCATTTATCCTATGTGAAATAAAATTATTTTTAAGAAAAATACATCAGTTCTCTTAAGGTGTATAAGAATTTCCCATAAAAAGGAGAGATTTAGGTAGATATTATACTATAGGTATAATCAAATGTAAAATAACGATATTTTAGATTGGTCTAAAAAAAATATGGAATTCAATATAATATGAACCATAAAATACCGATACCATGTATTGAATTGGTATCGAATTACACCAACAAAAGTGGATGGAGAAAAACTCTTGTACATGAAAATCATACACCTATTTTCTACCATCTTCCATTGACGATGGAATCACCTGTACTAATCATTAACTATATATTATGTCCCAATATCATGACATTTACTACTTCAAAAAGGTTAATACTTCACCACATCTATGCATTAAATTTAACTCCAACAAAATAAGGGAAAATTATTATCCATCATTGACCCCACAGTCATATGGTGATTGTTGAAACTTGAGTTGGTATACAAATGGAGGATCCACTCGTTACCAAATCCTTTATTTATGATGACCCACTACTAATACATAATTATATGAAGATCTTAAGGGATATTTTAGCTAAATATAGATAGTATCAATTTTGTATATGATTAGTGATAGAAGAAACAATTAGGAGATATAGTTATATGGAGATAGTATCTTATTATATCTATTCTAGCTTAGAAAAGAACTTTCACGACTCTGCATGTGAGTTTGTATATATATGTGATTAAATCAAAGATGAAGGGCACACAAAATGAAAGACAAATGAAAATTAACCAAACCTTTTTCCATCATGGTACCATAGCGGAAAACTAAAAGGGGAGAAATGAAGAAAAGTCACTCTTCCTATGACTTGAACGCATGTGATAACCTTGGAAATATAATTATGTAAGTGCAGTTGCAAGGAGAAAATTATGACGAATAGGCTAGAGCTATGAAGCTCTCACTTCGGGTTTGAAGAAAGTGAGGGTTCATAGATGGAACTTATAAAGAACCAGAAGAAGATGTACCTGAGCTTAAGAACTGGTGGACAATCTAATCCATGATTGTGTCTTAGATCTTAAACACGATCGAGCCAAGTCTGCAATTTAACGTGGTGTACATAGAGAATGTGTAGAAGCTATGAGAAGATATGAACACCCAATTATGTCTGAGACCTCATTTTTTAAATTAATTAGTAAATAAACAATAATTTAGATAATAAATAAATAAGAAAAATAAAAGATTAAGAAAAGAGAAAATAGTAAGAAATAATAGAGAAAAAAATTTAAAATAACAAAAATAAAAAGGGAGAAAAGGAAAGAAAATCAAAATAGAAAGATAAAAACAAAGTAAAAAAATAAAAGTAAATAAAATAAATCAAAATAGAAGACACAAAGAAAAACTAAAAAGAAAAGGGGGTGGGAAAATGAAAACATAAAACTGAAAAAGCTAAAAATAAATAAAAATAGTAAAAAACAAAATAACTAAAAAAACATAAATAAAATAGAAAATAGAAAGATAAAACAGAAAAAACTAAAAATGAAACAAAAAAGAAAGAAAACAAAAAAAATGGAAAATAAAAGCAAGAAAGGAAAGAAACTATTTTGGGGGAGTAGTTTGGACTCCACGTAAAGAAGGCCCATGCATTGGGTCAGTTGGAGAAAAAAGCTAGCCTTTTTAGAGGGGGGTCTGCGACAAAAAGGAGTGGGTTTCCCAACTTTAGGCAGCTTTGACTTTTTTAGAGAAGGGGGAGAAGGGGCTAAAAGTGAGAGAAAGGAGGAGTTTTGGCTTCAAGCGTTCCTCTGAAAATTATCTCCACGGTTGTGGAGGAGGAGTTGATCATCTCCCAAGAACTAGTCTCACAAAAAGCTTTAGGATCAGTTCATCAAATTCGCAGCCAGGTTACAAGGTAGAGTCCCGAATGTTTCAATCATTTACTACATAATGGAAATATTTCTTGAATCATGACCCAGATTTCTGGCAATGTTTGTTTGCATGGATTTTTATATCTTTGTTCTTGATTACTAGAATTAGGATTCATCTCTTGTTGTTTATTGGAAATTTTTTTGGATTCCGTTTAGTTCATGATAAGAATTGAGGAATTTCAATTCCTAATAATACACATAGCTCTGATTGTATACGCATGCATTCACGTGATAACAATGGCAACATAGCCTCAACCTCCAGTAGCAAGAAAATCCTCGAGGTATCAGACCTTACAGAAGTTAATCACTAATTGGTTGGTGGTACAATTAAACAAGAATGGCTGCATTTTCTGGAGAGTATCATCCAGTGCATGTGCTCTTGAAACCCATGCAACGTGAAATGAATACCTGGTCATGAGAAGCTCAACCTGAATACACTAAAGGAGAGAATGGTAGGCGAATTTGACTTTGGCTTGCTGATTGCATATAGGAATTAGTGGTTGTGGTAAGAAATGCTAAACTTGGTGAATCCTCCCTACAATGCAAGGAAATATGAGTGGCATTGAATTAGGATTTAATCTTCCGCTCACGGGTCCGAATGGTAGTGGCTCCTTTTTCAGGTCCTAGGTGATCTTTAACCACAGATGTCTGGATAAATGAAGAACCTTGAAGTCGACCTTGATCCCAACAATCAAATCCTTTGTGGAATGAAATATTTGAGCTTGATGCAATGGGTGATTCCCTTTCTATGATGGATGTGAAAGTTTATGATTTTGATAGAACTTTGACGAAGCATCATTGGCAGGATGCTCCTCTAATTTGTGTGGTGTTCCAGCGTTTATTCTTTATGCTCCTTTGCAATCACTCCAGTGAAGCTCTATGGGTCATCTCTTGTTCAACCTTTTCATACAAACACAAACCATAGTTGGATCAATTCCTAGCAGGACTTGTATAGAGGGAAATTTCAAGAAATGATATCGCTTCCTCTTGAAAGAGCGGCACTGGGCACTCATTCACTTGGCAATGAGTGCGTTCAGATATCTTTCTGCTCCTACTAGGTGCAATCAGCTATGGAAATTTGCCCCGCAGGATGTAGCACCTTCATATGATTTGGTTTCAAGGAGCTTATAGTCTCTGGAGATTGTGAAGCGATTATATTTGAAGACACTTATGTTTTGCATCCTAACATTCGAATATCATTTAACTTGTGTTGATAGAGGTATTCATTCATATTAGATTTCATGAGTTCAAGGGATAGGAGCAGTGTAGGATGTTTTTATTTCTCAAAATAAGACACCCCAAATTTGAAGGGATATAGATAGCAATGCCTAAGCCACAAGCCATGATAATGAAAAGTACCTCATTTCTCTTGGAGAAATTACGATGATCTTAAGGGGGTATTTCTAGTCATTCTGTCGCATTGAGCTCAACTAGCCATGGCACCTAAGTTCTTTGTTGTTCTTAGGAGCCACAATTCAGATCAGAGAACAAAATCTTTTTCTACACAGGGTCTAGCCATCCTTGCATTCAATTACGAAAAACTTAAATGCCAAGATAGTACGAAAATTCTCAGCCTTGGGCTTACGTTCATTATGATTATATGAGAGCGCCTTGGACATCTTCGTGTTGTGTGAAGCATAGTCTGAATATGGTGGTCAGTTGCTGATTTGCTTTATGAAATGGATGCACCAGGTTTTGTTTCTAGTTGAAGGATATTATGCTATGACTCAGGCCTGTATTAAATCTGAGAATATTCTCAAAATTCTTCCATGGCTTTTTTGTTGGTAAAACAATGAATGTGCATAAGCAAGGCTAAGATTTCATTAATGTTGTGGAAATCTACAGAGATCAAAGTTCCAGTGGATATATTCAAGCACCAATGAATGTGAGTTCAAATAATGTACCAATGGATCAAAGTTTCTGGTGCCTTCGCCTGTCTTATCTTCAGGATGTGCTCATGCAAATCCATGTCTTGTTCTCAAGATTTAGTTCCTTTTCCAGCATTGCAGTGGTTTCCAACTGACGTTGGGCTATGGTATCGAGTAAATGGGCAAAACACAATCTATTATTGGAAGGTGGGAATGCCATACACTTGGCTGCCAAAATTAGCAATGAGGCGTACAAACGAACTGCAGTTTCCCTTACAAGCAGGTTTATGGTAATTCTACATGCTTGTCATACAAATAATGGAGAGGCTGAAATTCCCGAATCCACAAGAGGTATTGCAATTGCGCACTTTAGCCATCATCAATCTTAAAGTAACAGGTCCGTTTTCACTAATAGCAAGGCACAATCTTGGCAACTCTACAGAAAATCTCAAGATTAAAACATGGCATGGAAAGTAACTTCTTTTCTCTAGACATGATACCCTGAGTTCTCTAATGTTTTTCGATGCAAATACATGACTTTGAGACCCTTGTAATATTCCTCCTAGGGAACCAAGTTTATCTGCATCAGCCTTGGCCACATAGTTTTGGATCCTACATATTTAGCTAAATAAATCACTGTGGATAATGAAGTTAAGTGGGAAGCCCAGCTTAGTTGGCTCGCTCGTTGCGTTCCACTGCTAGGCCTCAGGTTCGATTCTCGTATGTGACCATGCCTCACATGCCAGTTTAGGTGAATTGGGCCAACAACATGCGCCTCACGTCTCACATATTCAGTTGGGCCAAATGCGCCTCCAGCACATTGATAATGATGGATTGGCCATATGTTGTTGCCTCTAGCAAATAAATGGTGATGATGATTCTGCATTCTAATAAAACCTCACATATCAGCTTGTAAATGTTGGACCCCCGTATCATAACGAGCCATGTTCAATCAAGGCAGCCAAGCTCAGCACAAATGGGTCGTGCCTTGGGCCTTTCTAAAATTAGGCCAATCACCTTTTTAGCACAAATGGGCCATGCCTTGGGCCTTTCTAAAATCAGTCCAATCACCTATTTAGTTGGATCATACCAATTGAGCTCAAAATCGATAATAACTTTAATTAAAATGCTTAAGCAATTAATTTTACAACCAACCTGGGCCAAGCCCAATTCTTTTTTTAATTTTAAATCAAGTCTAATTCTTTTTATTTTGGGAATCCAATTCAATTTTCTTTATTTGGGCCAAGCCAATTCTTTCCTTTAACTTTAAATCAATTTCATTTTATTTTGGGTCAAGCCCAATTCTTTTTTTTATCACTCAAGCCCAATCCCCTTTTATTTTGTCATTAAGCCCGTTTTCTCTAAAAAAAATTTCTAAGTCTCACGAAATGAGCTCTAAATACGAACTGGTAGCTTTTTCTACTGTTCGATATTTAGAGATTCATATCGATTCCAGTGCAGCCGTAATTGTCTTGGATCCATGCATATGTGGGCTAAAAATTGTTCAAAACATCTAAATTGCTTTTAAAATCATCTTACAATCTCTTTTTCTAAAGATCAAGTCTTCACAACCAGAACTACATAGGCTTGAATTTCCCATTGCACTAGAAAATACATAGGAGCAAGATCAAGTCCTGTGAGGCTATTTTCATACAAACCTATTTATTTATATTTTACTCATAGGGATCAAACAATTTTAAAAAATATTAAAGTCACACACTCAGTTTAAGGGTATCGTTCTTCGGAATGGGAAAATGGGGTGCCTAACACCTTTCCTATAAACAAGATTGATTTTTGTTGCAGCTAATGTCTTACCAAGCTTATAAGCTGCATGTTGAAATTCTCCATCCTTTCCAAGGTTTGACCCACCAAAAACACAGATAGTATTGATCCTATCCATAAACGATGTTTCTATCTCTTTTGGAAAAAGGTTGATAATTTATAGGGACTCAATACAAGGAGATCACTTCAATAGTGCGAGATCGGGATTTGGTAGCAGAAGTTTGAATTTTTGTTCAAGGAAAAGGTGAATGTCAGAAGGGAAGATATTAAGCAGGGGCAAAAATTTCAAAAAATGGTAGAAAATGACAAACATACACGTATGAGAATGAACAGTAGTTATGATTGTGGCTCACATCTTCCTCTGGTTTTACGTCCAGTAACGACTTAAACGCCTTCTAAGAGTCGAGGATGTGTTTCCCATTAAGTTTTCTTGTAAACTGACAACAAGGTCTTTTAAAGTCAGATTCTCAAGACTATAATGTGCTTTTTCCTTATGGAATAGTTCAAATAAATCAAGAAGGGCTCCTTGAACATGCCCACTAGGATGCGTCTCAAGAGTCTGAATGATATCGTCCAATGACTCCTTACTTAGTCCATCCTTTATGAATTGAATTTTGTCCTCTCGATTTGTTGAAACCATTCCAGGGTTCTTACATCTTGTGTTACAAGTCCATCTTGCACACTTGTAGCAAACTCCAATTCTTTTTTGTAACATCCAAATTTTTCTATGATAAATGTTTGAGGCTACAAATAGTTTCTAGAATAAAACTAGGTGAAATTACGAGCCAAAAGCAGAGAAATTAGGAAGTTTGGTGCAAATGACGAAAATGCCCTTGCACTTGGACAGCTCAAATAATGAGCTAGAAAAATGGAAATACAAGTATAAGACATCTTGGAGGGATTATAAAAATCATGTATAGTTAAAAGTAGTGAGAAAAATTTAGAAACCTGAGAAGGGACGAAAATGCCCTTCGAAAACCCCGAAAATGACCAAAATGCCCCTAGGAGCTATACTTTTTGCACAAAGCTAGTCAGTTCCCATAAAAATAGAAAATGGCCTTAGATTAACATGGGAACGAACCAAAAAGTCTTAAAATTGTCAGAGGAACAATTTGGGAAATTTTTTGGCAATGCTAAAAAAATTACGAAAATGCTCTTGGAAGGCCGGGAAGGCAGGATAAGGTGATAAGCATGCCAAGAGTGGGCCCCACACCCATGTGCACGAAATTCAACAGCTGGAAAGATGGTGGTGAGTCACCAAAATGAAGTCAACCAAATCTTCCACAAAAAGACAAAAGTGAATAGTAAAAAGGTTACTTTAACCATGGTTAAGACTAACTAACCTTGGTTAATTAAAAGTAAAGCATGCTTAGGTTAAATTAATCATAATTAGAGGAAATATCAGCCTAATTAACACTAATCTAAGCCTAAAAGGATAATTCCTTAAATTTTTATTTATTTTGGAAAATAGGACAAATTTAGGCAAAATTACCAAAATACCCCCGAAGTGCAAAACTAATTCCACTTGGCCCATAAGAGTCCGAATTTTTTGGGACCCTTGGGACCCCATTTGCTTCATATTTTTCAGCTTAGAAACTTATCAAAATCCTCTCCATTCTCTCCAAGCTTGCCATAACTCCAAAACACTCCAAACTTACACTTTAAGCCTAAGTCTTCATCTTTAAGACTTAAGCTATATTAAAGCTATAAACACTTAAGCCCCACCACCATCCTTTGTCCATGTCCAGAGCAGACCAAAGGGGACCCAAGGCAGCCTTTAAAGCACACAAAAACACTAAGGAGGTCTTCAACAAGTAGGATCTTTCTACTTGTCTTTTTATGCTTTTAACTTGTCTTTTTATGGTGTGTTTGTTTTCTTTCATGCATATTTTCTCCAAGATCTGTTTTTCTTCTTTTGTTTTCACTTGTTAGAGTTTAAAACTGTATTTTAACCGTTCAAAATCAGCCCCACCCATTTTTGGTGATTTTTGAAAAGAAAAACAAAGTTTGTTCGGTTAAAAGTGCTTCTAAGGAACTTAGAAGAAATTTAATCGGTGGGTTTTGTTTTAAAATTATTTTTGAAGCTTTGATAAGTTTTATGCTCTCATGAGAAAGGTTTTTAAAGCTTATTTGAAAGAGGATTTGTGGATCTTAGAGTAGATCATGAAAATCTACTCTTTGTGGCTTGGAAAAATATACTATGTTGTTGTTTTCATGCTTATTTTTATGCTTAAGTTTTAACCTTGTGATTTTATTTTGTGATGAGTTTGGTATGACCTTTGTGCTGGATCTGCACCTCTGAGTATGCATGTTAAGAGGTGGAATAAATTTTTGTAATAAGTTCCAAAGGTTTCCTTTGGACATTAGTTAGAAAGCTACTAAGCAAATGATGTAATTTGTAGCCAAAAGTGGCTAAAATCCTTGTATGGCACCCTAGCCTCATCATGGCCAGCACTTAAGCATCAAAACATGGATGAAATAAGCATGGACCAGAGGCAACAGGGGCTGCAAAAACCTAACACAACTGAACCAAGTTGGTGTGAGATGGAAGATTTGAAGAAATTACCTTGGCTAACCAAGGAAGGCTTTCGGCCACAACTCCCAAGCAAGCTTTAGTTCGTTAAAATTTTTTCTAAGTAACTAAAGCTCTGAAATAAGGTTTTAAATGAACTAAATCAACCTTTAAACAAAGTTAAAAAAAAAACAAAAATGAGTTAAAAACCTCTAGGAGTGCATTCGGCCACTCTAGAGAAATTTTGGCTAAAAAATGCGCTTAAAATGTGATTAAGGAAAAATCAAGTATTTTCAACAAGTAAATAACTTATTTGGAGGTTTAATCATTAATTAAAAGGTTAAGTTTCAGAATATATGGCCTAGGTAAGCTTAGGGGAAAATCTCAAAATTACTAAGTGATAAAATTTCCAAATAAGCTTAAAATGGATAACTAGGAAATTTACCATAATTTAAGCAAGGGTAAATGTCAAATTCGGCCATGCCACTAAATTTTGGGTAAAAATAATTAAGATTACCTTATAATATGTCAATTCTAAAGTTTAAACTTGGCCTCTAAGTAAAGGACAACTAGGGTTAAGAAATGGTCAACTTAAGTTAACTAGGATTAGGAAGAAGGAAACCATAAACCTAAAAGAGTGGCACTCGGCCACTTAGTAGTTAATTAACTTAAAAGAGGTTTTAATTCTAATTAGGGTTAATTAAGGACCATTTCTATGTAAATAGGATGAAATTAAAGTATGAAAAAGTTTTGAGGAAGGTAAAGAGATCTGTTGAATTTTTTTAGGAAAATGATCCTACGGTGAAAAAGGAAATTATGAAACCTAAGTCTAGGAGGTTGGAATCGGCTACCATGTTTTAAATTAACTAAGAATGAGTTTCAATCCTTAACTAGGCCCAAATAATGATCCTAAATATGTAAGCAAAATATAATTAAGGTGTATGAAAGGTGGAATTTGGGGAAGTAGGTCATTCGTCCATTTAGGAATAAATTATCCTAGAAGATTAATTAATTTCTACTTAGATATTATTTGGTTTGGAATAAAAGAGACCTTAAAAGTTTAAGAGTCAATTATACCTAATTATTAAGGTAGTACAAAGGAGAACATAAGGTAATATATTTCAAAGGTTTATTAGAGGCATGATTAAGAATGGTGGATATGACTTAAACTTGAAGTTAGAAGTTCACTAAGTAATTTGATCATAACATACCTTAATGAGAAGAAGTTATAAAAGATTTGTGAATACTTAATACTTGAACTTAGAATAATTAGGATATGCATAATACTTAAAACAAAAGAGAACACAACGAGAAAAGAACTTGAAAGGTGTCATTCGACCACCTAGATTAAGATGCTAAGACGTAAAATATTAATGAACAAATATAAATTTGAGAAAAGGAAAGGATGAGAGGTAACTTAGAAGGATGAGTGATGTAAGTCCTTTGTGTGATTTCAACATCAAACCGAATTGAAGCATTAGATTGGTGGTCTAAATGTGACATTATGCTATGTGATTTACCAATCAAATTTCATTATTAGTTATGAATTCTCACTATCTATGAATGAATAAATGATTGATACTCATGAATGAGAAAGGATGATGATGATGTATGAGATTGGTTTACGATGATGATTGAGATGAAAATTCGAAACCTATATGTACATTTCATATTGGTTAGAAATTTGTTTGAGCATGCATAATTATTTGGAAGCCACTAAAATGAACTTAAAAAGATTAAGGGATCACTAAAGCAAACTTTATGTGAAAATGTACTGCTACTCTCTTTGTGCCTTATGCGCACTAGTATCCAGAGGGCCCTAAAAAGCTCTATTGAAGAGAAGTCAAAGGTTTCTTCTTGAAGCCAAAGGTTGCTTCTAGGAGCCAAAGATCGCTCCAAAAATCCTTCTACTGTGAAGACTTAAGTTTCTTCACCAAGTTTTAAGGTGGTGACGACCACCCCGGAATGAGCTCATATCCTTAATTTTTAGTAGGAGGTGAGAGTAGAGTCAGTGAGAAGATATTGTTTGACAAATTTAATACAAGTCTATGTCTTATTGTTTCTCCCTAAGGTGGTGAAACTAGATTTACAAAGTGTCCCAAAAGTTGGACAAATAAATGATAAAGACAAAGATAAATAATAAAGAATGATGTTTAAGGCATAGAATAATTGTATGTCAAATGATATCTTATGTGTGATCCCAAAGTTATGAATGCTAATGAGACTGTATGTTGAGACTCCACTGTTTATGAATGATAAGAGAAATGCATATTTAAACACTCAGATGTATGTTTGATAATAAAATGTATCCACTTCAGAGAAATGTTTTCAAAGAATTAAAAATAACCTTTTATACAAGAAATGAGTTACAAAATAAACTGAAGTGGCTGGATTTAAAGTGAGGACATTAGTTAGAGTAGAAAACCTACTGAGAAATTCGTTTCTCACCCCTACTCCTTTCCACTTTCTTTCCAGACGATACCAATGTCTTTCGCAACAACGGTAGTGTTTCTAGGCATTAGCAACGTAAATTGGCCTCCTACCCCCCATGACTATCTCATCACCGCCCAAGCGAGCATCCGTATCTACTTCTCCCTATGACACCTCTTCATCCATGAAGTTCTAAGCCCACATTTTAGTACCACCAGGTTTGCAATTCCTTTGGAAGCGTTCCATCCTGATGAAGTATTCCCACCACCTCCTGGATTTCCCCAATAACAAAACCTGTAGCAGAGGCAATTGAGTCCTTGGGGGATGAGACTGACCCCTTAACTCCATCACATTATTATAGTTTGTCGCAGTATTCTCTTCACAAGGGAGTTCACCAATTCCGATGTCGTACCCCTTAAGGGCTTATCAAGAGACGTCCAATGGATCGTTCATGTCACCAGACCCGAACTTGTGGCCAAGGTTCTACGAGTAAGCATAAGGGTGGTAGAGGTTTCGTTGCTGTTTAAGGATAATAGGACTTGAGTTGTCTTACCTATAATGTACATGTTGTAAATAGATGGATGCAAGCATCCTAATTATGTGTATTAGTACTATGGTAGTAAGTTGTGTAAATTTGGTAATGTGTAATAGTTGTATCATCCAAAAATGTAAATTTGTGGGTTGTAATAACTACTTAATAAGGCCCACGGGCCTAAGACTTACGATATGTAATAAATGTTATGTATGATTATTGTGTGACATGTGTGTTATGATTGAATCTTGTTTATTTATTATATGGAAATGATAAACGAAAAGAAAAATGCGAACGGTTAGTATTTCCTAAGGTTTTGAATGTAGGTAGAAATTCGCTTAACGATTTATTCTATCACTATGCGCGTTCCATTGACGAGGCTTGCATTTTATATCAAACAGTTTTAAAAAAAAAATTCACCCTATTTTCATATTTGTATTTTCTAAAATGAATTCCGCATCATGAGATAACAAACTAAAAATGGAACCGAATGATCGACTTAAGCGCGAAATCGGTATTCATTTTTAGGGTGTTATATTTTTGCCCTTCTCTTCTTTGCATAGGAACTTCTTCCCATACCTGGCATGTTTTTAACAAATGATTCTTGAAATTCACCTGCTAAACGTACTTTAGCTTTAATGATCTAACGAACATCTTCTGGAAGGCCTAAGAGTGTTAATACTCTCAATCGTTCAAGTCTACAATTGTAAATATCTTGAAGAAAATTTTTGGGGAGAGAAGGGAACAAAATTTTGATCCTTGTGAGAGCTTTCTCCGTTTTTTTTTAAACGCTCAAGTTATTATTCCTGCAAGCTCAATATGGTGTAATAGTTGGGATGATTTAAGAGGTGAAGAGAGGAAGTTGAGAGATTAGTTAAAACTTGTAAGCGAAGAGTGTGAGAGGGAGAGAGAGAAAGAGAAAGAATAAAATTCCTAACCCTAGATCCTTCCCCCATATTTTATATTATAATTGTTCTAATTATCAGCAACTTTAAAAAGTCAATGATTTTCATCACTAATAATTATGGAACAAGTAAAATAAAAAACTTGAGAAAGGGAAACTTCTCTTAAATTTATTGCAAGTATGTGGCATTGTGCAGATGCACTTATTCTACCATGTGCTCTTGAAAACCTTCGAAAAATGGTTTAAGACGATGTCCATTTACCTTGAAGGTTTTTGCAGTTACCTCATTTTTTATTTCCACTGCACCATAAGGAAAAACATTAGTGACTACAAATGGTCCTAACCATCTAGAGCGTAGCTTACCAGACATAAGTTTCAGCCGAGAATTGTAAAGGAGAACTTTTTGTCCAACGAAAAACTCCTTTCTTGCCAACTTTTTGTCATGAAGGGATTTGACCTTTTCTTTGTAAATTTTGGAGTTTTCATATGCTTCTAATTGAATTTCTTCAAGTTCCTACAATTGAAGCTTTTGATGGATTCCTGCTTGGTCTAGATCCATGTTGCATTCTTTTACTGCCCAAAATGCTCTATGCTCTAATTCAACTGGAAGATGACATGCTTTACCAAAGACAATCTTGCAGGGAGACATGCCAATGGGTGACTTGTAGGCTATCCTATATGCCCATAAAGCATCAACAAGGCGCAAGCTCCAATCCTTCCTGTTAGGCTGAACTATTTTCTCTAAGATTTTCTTGATCTCTTGATTAGAAACTTCAACTTGACCATTTGTTTGAGTATGATACGGGGTGGAGACTTTATGCATGACTCCATATTTGCGGAGTAGAGCTTCCATTGTGCAGTTACAAAAATAAGTACCTTAGTCACTAATTAGACCTCTAGGAATGTCAAACCTGCTAAAAATGTTAGCTTGATAAAATCTGCAACAATCGAGCATCATCAGTACGAGTGGCTTTTGCCTCCACCCATTTTGAAATATAATCAACAGCTAGCAATATATAAACAAAGCCAAAAGAGACAGGGAATGGACCTATAAAGTCTATACCTCATACATCAAATACCTCACAAAAAAGAAGTGGTTGTTAGGGCATCTCATTTTTGCGTGAAATACTCCCTATTTTTTGGCACTGCTCACAAGTTATGCATAATCTATGTGCATCACAAAATATTGTAGGCCAGTAAAAACCTGAGTCTAGTACTTTTCTAGCTGTCCGTTGTGGCCCAAAGTGTCCACCACAAGCTAGGGAATGGCAAAAGGTAAGTACAAATTGAACTTCATGATATGGAACACATCTTCTAATGATTTGATCACTACATGTCTTCCAAAGGTATGGTTCATCCCATATGTAGTGTTTGGCATCACTTTTCAACTTGGAAATTTGCGATTTGGTAAAGTGTTTGGGTATTTCTTTAGCAACCAAATAGTTTACCAAATCTGTATACTAAGGATCCTTCCCGTGCAAATGATAGAGATGCTCTTCTTGGAATGAATCTGTAATTGAAGTTTCTTCACAAGGTTGTTGGATCCAACTTAAATGATCTGCTACAAGATTCTCTGCACCACTCTTATCTTTAATCTCTAAATCAAATTCTTGCAACAGAAGCATCCAACGAATCATTCTTGGCTTAGCATCTGCTTTCTTTAGCAAGTACTTCAAAGTTGCATGGTCAGAGAAGACAATAACTTTAGATCCAAGCAAATAGGAGCGAAATTTATCTAATGCAAACACAATTGTCAAAAGCTCCTTCTCAGTAGTTGTGTAATTAGATTGGGTTGCATCTAGTGTGTGAGAGGCATATGCAATGACATGAGATCTCTTGCTAATTCTTTGAGAAAGTAAAACACCAAGGGCATAATTAAATGCATCACACATTAATTCAAATGGAAGCGTCCAATTATGTGGTTGAATGATGGGAGTGGTTGTCAACCGCTTCTTTAGTTCATCAAGCGAATCCTTGCATGCTTGATCAAACACAAATTTGGTATCTTTTTGTAGTAGATTGGAAAGAGGTTGTGCAATCTTGCTAAAATCCTTGATGAATCTTCTGTAAAAACCTGCATGACCAAGTAAAGAACATACTTCTCGCACAGAAGTGGGTAAGGTAGAGAAGTAATAATGTCTATCTTAGCATTTTCAACCTCTAAACCTTTACTAGATACCAAGTGTTCTAAGACTATACCTTCTGTTACCATGAAATGACATTTTTCAAAATTCAAAGCAAGGTGAGTCTCAATGCATCTGTCCAAAACTCTAGAGAGGCTTTCTAAACATGCATCAAAAGAAGAACCATATACGGTGAAGTTGTCTATAAACACTTCCATTCAACTTTCTAAGAGATCAGAGAAAATGCTTACCATGCATCTTTGAAAGGTTCAAAGGGCGTTGCACAGATCAAAGGGCATCCTTCGACAGGCAAAAGTACCAAAAGGATAAGTGAAAGTGGTCTTATGTTGGTCTTATCGGGCTATATGTATTTCAAAATATCCTGAAAAACCATCTAGAAAGCAATAGTGAGATTTTCTTTCTAATCTTTCCAAAATTTGGTCTATGAAAGGCAAAGGGAAATGATCCTTGCGAGTAGCTTGGTTAAGCTTCCTATAATCTATGCACACTCTCTAAGTGTTTTATATTCTGGTAGGGATTAGTTCATCATTGTGATTTTTTACTACAGTCATGCTAGTCTTTTTAGGAACTACTTGCACTAGGCTTACCCAATCACTGTCTGAGATGGGATAGATGATACCAGCTGCCAAAAGCTTACCTATTTCCTTCTTTACCACATCTAGGATGGTTGGATTCAAACGCCTTTGTGGTTGTCTAATAGGTCTGGTGTTTTCCTCTAGCAATATCCTATGCATACAAGTAGATGGGCTGATGCTTGGAATATCAACCAAAGTCCATCCAATTGCTTGTTTATGGCTTCTCAAGGTTTGCAACAACCTTTCTTCTTATTGTGGTAGAAGGTTCTTTGCTACAATGATAGGAAGCTTCTCATTTTCCTCCAAATAGGCATACTTTAGATGTTCAGGCAAAGGCTTCAACTCCAAAGGAGGTGGTTGTATTATGGAAGGTAGGGATCTATCTGAGATTGAAATGTCTGCAACATTTGCATCTAACATATCATCTTTCCAAGAAGTTTGGTCTGAAGCATTTTGCAAAGCAGCATTAATCCTGGAACACACAGTACATGGATCAAATTCATCACATGTGCAAGTAAAATTATCTAAGTAATTTAAATCAAAATAAAAAAAATTCAAAAAGTAGATTGTTAATAGAATAATTATTCACAAGAAGGTCTATGACATCAAGTTGAAAAAGTGAATGACTCTCTATAGGATGCTTCATGGCTTCAAATATGTTGAATTGGATGATATCATCTCCAAATTCCATAGAGAAAGTCCATGTATGCACATCTATCTTTGTTTTTGCAGTTTTGAGGAAGGGTCTCCCTAGGATCAAGGTTGCTCTATTGATGGATGACTCATCTTCCATATCCAAAATGTAAAAGTCAGCTGGGAAGATCAACTTATTCACTTGAACTAGCACATCTTCAAGTACTCCGGCTGGATGTGATGTACTTCTGTTGGCTAATTAAATTACCCCACTAGTTGGCTTTAGTTCTCCAAGATTCAAATATTTATAAACCGATGAAGGCATAACATTAATGGAAGCTCCTAGATCCAACAATGCATCACCAAAGGTAGAGTTTCCTATTGTGCAAGGAATGGTGAAAGTTCCTGGATCTTTACATTTCTGAGGGAGGTTGGGTTAAATTAAGGCAGAAACATTGCGTCCCACACTAATCTTCTCATCCCCTTTGAGTCTTCTCTTGTGCATGCACAAGTCCTTTAGAAATTTAGCATATTTAGGAATTTTCTTAATAGCATCTAGAAGTGGTATGTTTACTTCCACTTTCCTGAAAGTATCTAGAAGCTCCTTATCCAATTCTGCATGATCATTGGGCTTGGAGTGGACCATTCTATTTGGAAAAGGTAAAGATACCTTCTGATTAGCATAATTTGAGGTTTTTGTCCCATTAGATGCTTCAAGTGCAGATCGTTTATGGCAAGCTTCTTTTTGTTGATCATTCGATGTCTTATCGAAAGCTGGTGTACTTTTTTCATTAGACTTTCCCTCTAATTCAAATGGCTTATCAGAGATGTCTCTAGGTGTAGAGATAAATGCTTCTCTTTGGTGTGGATTAGTCTGATGGAAGCTTTGTAGCTTTAAAATTGTATGGTCTATCTGCATTTTCTTGCCACTTCTCAAGGAGATGGCACTCACGTTTTTGGGATTTATGACGGGTTGAGAAGGTAATTGACTAGAACCTTGAGGTTTCAATTGGTTGACAGTGGTAGCCAACTGCCCAATTTGAGTTTGTAAATCCTGAATGGTAGAACTTACATTCTGTTGAAACTGGAGATTATTGGTAGCTAATTGTTTCATCAAATCATCAAGAGAAGGTTCATAAGCATTACAAGGTCCAGATTACTGCATATGCTATTGTTGTTGTCTAAATAGTGGTGGTTGGTATTTATTTTGGGAGTCAGATGTTTGAATTCTTTATTGTTATGGATGACCATATCTCAAGTTAGGATGGTTTCTCCAACTAGGATTGTATGTTCCAGAAGGTGGTTCAAACTTCTGTTGCTGATAATGTTGAGGAGGCCTATATTGTTGTCCTGTGGAAAAAATACCATTAATTGTAGCATCAGGTGTCTCGCTTTCTTACAATGTCGAACATTCATCAATAGGATGGTATGCAGAAGTGCAGATGCCACATGTCTTGGTTTTATCAACAACATTAAGTTGTTGTTGTCTGATGGCCAACTGTCTTACGATGGAGGTTAGTTCTTCAATTCTATTCTCCAATCGTGTATGGTTTGTCTTAGTCGTCATTTCATAAACTCCTTTAGACAATGAATTAGTTCAAGAATTGAATTGCTGAGAATTTTCTGCCATGTTGGCAATCAAATCTCCAGTTGTTATAGGAGTTTTGTCCATAAGTGCTCCACCACTAGCCGCGTCAACCATGCTTCTGTTCATTGGCATGAGTCCTTCATAAAAATACTAAATTAGTAATTGATCATTGATTTGATGGTGTGGACAAGTGGCACATAGTTTCTTGAATCTCTCCCAATACTCATAGAGAGTTTCTTGGGAGTTCTGTCTGATGTTGCAAATCTCTTTTTTGATAGTTGTTGTTCTAGATGCAGGGAAAAATTCCTCCAAAAATAATCTTTTCATATCATTCCAACTTGTAACAGATGTTGGATGTAGATAGCACAACCCAGGATCATCTGGAACCCCTAAAATGATCCTTGAATTCTCTACTGAGAAAACTCTCAGGATTTAATTGATTATGATCAACAAGATTAAGTAACCACTTAATCTTTCATTAGATCTGAATCAATTTCATAATCAGAATTCAGTTGAAATAAGTAATAAAATGAAAACCTTCAATTCAATTACTTAATTTCTACTCTTCAAACTTTTGGAAAATGATTAACCAATCAAAAACCAATTAGAAATTAATTATGCATTAATCAAAATGCATAAACCGAACAAATTTTGATTAAAAGAATAAAATTGAAGAATATAGTAAAGCAGAGTAGAAATAACTCACATGTATATAAAGATCAAGACCTCAAAGTTAAAATCAAAATAGCTTGAATCCTTGAATTAAAATTACAAACTTAGCCTTCCATGAAAGAGGCAAACTAATAACAAAGAAAGAAAGATGGAAAATGGTATTGGAGTTAATATCCAAGGTGTGTCTTCTCCTTTGTAAACCCTTCTATTTATAGAGGATTTTTGATGCATCATCTTCAAAAGGTCTCCAACCAGTTTTGACTCTTTCCATCCTTTTGTTGCTTTCACATGGGATTTGTTGAAAATACAAAAACACTTTTGATGTTTGTCACCAATCAGCACACCAATTTTGACGTTGATTGCAGCACATTTTCGGATATTCATGTGTTCGAATTAAAGCTTTAGGTATGAACAAAAGTTGTAGCCCTGGATTTTAACTTTCCAATGGATCTGATTTCATCTCAATATGACTTCTGTATCTTAAGATATGGCTAGATCTTTGCACACTGTTTAGGTTCAATGACAACAACACTATCTCATCTTTTGAGATAATTTCTGAGTCCTATACATCCCATTTAGAGTCTGATCTTGCTTTGTAACTGTGGAAACATCTTAAGATTTCATTCAAGACAGATTTCATGATTTTTGCATGTCTAAAACTCCTATTATGCTCAAAATACTATAATAGTTTCATTTTAATCGGTTTAGCAAAGAAATTCAATTAAACTCCATATAAACTCAAACTCATAAAATATGACAAAGACCACTTAATTGAACATATAAGAAGTATTAATAAGCTACAAATGAGAGATAATTATATATGAAATTTATGCTTATCACTAGCCTACCAGGAGCCTACCCTTGAGTTCTTGGTTTTTCTCTCATATGACCCATTAGATGGCAACCCTCATGCCTATACCATCAGCTACCAGCTTGGGGGACGTACCTATTGATAATCCCACGTTGAGTTTAATGTAGCCCTGGAATTTGAGATTAAGGAGGAAACTAATGTTTTATTTGGATGATTTAGAAAATAGGGAGGAAAGAAATATGAGGGAAAGAAATGGGAAGGTATAAAAAAGAGTGAAAATAAAATGAAAAGATAAGTTGTTTGCATAAATGGACATAGGAGAGAAAGGAAAGGAAAAACATTCTTTTTGTTGTTTGGATGAGTGGAAAAAAGAGTGAAAAGAATATTAGTAGTATAACTTTTTATTTATATAAATTTTTAAAAATAAATTTTAACATTAAAAAATTTAATTTTGTTACTATATTCTTTTATTAACATAGTATTTATTTTTTTATTTTTTAAAAATATTTAATAATTTTAATAGTTTAAAATAAAAAAAAAAAAATTGGTTTCCCCTCATTTTCTCTCCTCTTGAGTGCTGAAAATATTTTTGTGGACCTTATAGAATTTCATCCCTTCATTCCATATAAGGCAAATTCAAGCAAACAGAGGTAGGAAAACAAAATACACACAAATCCTGGAAACAAATTCTTTCCCCCCTAAATTCCTTCTTACCAAACAATGGGTACAACTGATAAACTACCATTTTGTTGATTTATCTGCAAAAAATTAGTTATAACTGTAAATACCCAATTATCTCCGAGGCCTCCAATTGTTAAAATTAATCAAGAAACCAATGTCAAATAAAAAATAAATAAATAGAAAGCAGGAAAACAGATAAATGGAAAAATTGATGATGGGATATATTTAAATAAACGGAAAAAGAAATAAAGCAGAAAAGAAATAACAATAAAGAGAAAGAAATAAAATTAAAAAAAAAAAAGAAAAGGGAAAATGGAGAAAACAAAGAATAAAAATATAAAATTAATAATTAAATCATTAAAAATAAAAAAATATATAAAAAATAATAAGAAGAAAATATATATGTATATATATATATATATATATATATAAAATACCAAAACTGAAAAGGAAAAAGGAACCAAAATTTGAAAAATAAAAAATAATAAAAGGCAGCAAAAGGAAACAAAAAGAGCAAGAAAAAATTGAAAAAATAAAAAGAAAAAAAGATAGAGAAAGGGGGGCATTCGGGGAGAGGCTCATCTTTTGAAGATTTGGGGAGAAAGAAAGAAAAGGGAGGAAGTTAGATGAGAGATTCCCGATCAAGAAATGGTAGGTTCACTTGTCATTTAAAGACTCATTGCTGAAGGAGAAATTGGCGGGGTGCAGGATCAGTGATCTTCGATCACAAGCGCGACGCCAACGGTAAAACCAGAAAGAGCAGATTCACCAATTCAAGCGTGAGTGAACTGATACAACCACTTTGGTGATCTCCATAACAGGTTAGAGGCATTTATCCAATTCCTAAATACGAAAAGCTTTATTTCAGTATTGTTTGAGTCATTATAGAATAAAAAATCTTGTAATAATTCGTTTAGACGATCATTGATCCGTGAGATAAGGTTAAAGCATTGATATACTTTATAAGTAGATTAGGGTTGATCATTGGAGGGGCATACGATCTTGATCCCTTTGATCCACATGCTGAAAAATAATAATAACGTTCACTTGATAGAAAGTATGGAAAACGATCCCCTCAAGTTTTGAATTCCTCTTAGATCCTTACGTTTATGAGATCATTGATGACCATGTATGGTGGCCCCAATTCCATGATGTATGGAGAAAAACAGAGAGGTCGTCTCGGGGGTCCATTTGAAGAGGATATCGCTCGTAAGGAAGATGGACCATGAGACGATTACAATTGCATGAAGAGTTCTGTTTCAGATCAAATTATACATTAGACTGAATACTCTCATGATGTGGAGGCTAAATAAAACAGGGGAACCTTGCATGACCTCCCTAACAAGGGATGATGAGACCGTTGACCATGCTTACGGGATTGTCTCTAGGTTGGGGGATCCTACTTGATATGGCGCAGTGTGAGACGTCTTATCCATGGATGTGATAAAAGCCGCGAGATCATTTTCTTGTTACAACTTTGCCAAAGACGGTATGATTTTGCCAATCTCAATGCCATCACAAGGTAAACATGGAAGATGATAGTAAAGATTATGTGGTAGCTACATCCAGGAGGATACAGAATAGATGCTCTCTCAAAGTCGGTAAGTAGTGCCCAAGAAAGATCTAAGTCAAAGGGGAAGGTATGAAAACGAATTCTTGGGATCATAAATCCAGTGTTCTTTGTCAACGAAAACTGGTGTTTCTACGGTCATAATGGTGCTCAGTTAGCAAAATCACAGAACGTATATGTGTGCAACCGTATACTTATCCATCGTTAGAGGGAGAACCGTTTAATTCCTGAAGACGTATGAGATTCAACCCGGTTAGAAAGCTATCACATCCATCGTATAAGTGGATCAGCAATCGGGATGATGAATTTTTATCTCCCAGAATTCATCACCGTACATCTTCTTCCAGAGTTTTAAACATTTCCCGAATATAAGTATCTGCATTCGGGATAGCCACATCTTGGCAGCCGTCATGTTAAGAGTAATAGGGCCGTACAGATTTGATCGTCATAGGAAGTTCCATGGGAAAGCTCAAGGTCGGTATGATCATCGTCATGGATGGAAAATGGTCAAATGACGAGGGACTGAAAGTGCGGAAGGCTAGTGCATCGCTGATGTTGGGTTTAAAGCTAGGACTAAGCCAGTTCTCCTTAAGCTGAAAACCATTACCATAAACTGAGGTCGTGATGACTAAATGTGTCTCATGATCGGGCCCAAATACAGGGTCGAGACCCATGATAATGGACCCCATATTTCCGGTTTGCTATACATAAGGGTAGAATGAGATACCAACATGTACGTGGGCTCACTTCCGTATGGCCGGAGCGAATTCCCTGAATACCGCATGTGAGGTGGTGGTTTGTGTAGACAATTGCTGAAATAACATGACAAAAGATCCATAGTATATGAAGTCTTGACCCATATGGCCACCCGCTGCTTATGCGTACGTATTCTGAGAGTGTAAAGTCACCCTACACAGCATAGTGAGACGACCTTTGCTGGGCCTTCCATGGAATTGACATTTGGTAAGGTGGTGTCTAGATTCGGTGAACCTTAATAGTGATGGTGGGAAGCAGAATATCTCTTGAAGCATACAATCAAAATAAAACTTGGCACGCTCTCCTGCAGACCCCATGACTCACCCTCAAACCCCATACAAGGCATTTTGGATTTTATCTCTATTCTTACAATTTTGCCCCTATATTCCAATAAATTGCAAAACTGCCCTTCATATTCCAATAAATTGTAAAACTGCCCTTCAAATCCCCAAAATTGCAAAACTGCCCTTCAAATCCCTAAAATTGCAAAACTGCCCTCCAAATTCCTTAAAATTGCAAAATTGCCCCTCAAGTTTCCAAATTTACAAAACTGCCCTTCAAATTCCCCAAAATTGCAAAACTTCCCCTCAAGTTCCCAGATTTACAAAATTGCCCCTCAAGTTTCCAAATTTACAAAACTGCCCCTCAAGTTTCACTCTAATTAAAGGGATCAAACAATTTTCAAAAATCACGCACGCAGTTTAAGGGTACCGTTCTTTGGAACGGGTGAGTGGGGTGCCTAACACCTTCCCCACTCGTAACCGACTCCCGAACTTTGAATCTTATCTTCAAGTTAGGATTTTTCCAAACTTTTTCCCTTAAATAAAAATTTGGTGGCGACTCCACACATTAATCAAATAAAATTCTTTTTTTAAAATTTTAACGAGTTCGTCGTCTCGTCAGAATTACAGTTGCGACAATAATTACAATATAATTTATGATTATTTAATTGTAATTCTACCTAATTTTTCATAATTAAACTCATATTTGTACCTTTTTGTCTTTAAATCGCTTACTCTCATTTTGTTCATTTCTTCCATTCACTTCAAATATTTCTAAACAAATCCTTTTCTGGTGAGCTCAAAAATTAGGATTTAATCGTTCTTTAAGATTGTTGAAATGGTCTCTGCGGGAACAATATTAAGGGTTTTAAATATCATTTTCTACACCGATGGGTGCACTTGCCCATGGGTAAAACTTTGTACGCATAGTAAACACATAAGTTTTTGGCGCCGTTGCCGAGAACTATTTCCCAACGATCTTAAAAGTTTGAATCTTAATTTCTTGAGACATATTTTATTAACAAAATAATTTAAAAATAAAAATAAAAAAATTGAAGTTTTTATTGTTATATCTTTGTGTGATCTTTTATCTGTTTATGCTAACTCGTTCTCGAGCTCCTCAATTGTAGTTTATTCCTGAGATAGAGAAAACAGTTAGAAGATTGAGACAAGAAACCAAAGTAAGAAAGATGACAGCATAAAGACGAAGAACATTATTGGATTACATGGTCCCAAGTGGTGAAGGCCTACGAAGCAGCATCTTAATCCCAGCACTTGAAGGTGTTCCTAACTTTGAATTGAAGCCTTCCCTTATCAACATGATTCAGAACTTGCTTTAATTTGGAGGGACGACCTCAGATGACCCATATCTCCACATTAGAAAATTTCTAAGGCTAACAAACACCATCAAAATGAACGGTATTTCGCAAGACGTCATTGGATTACAATTGTTTCCCTTTTCCATCACTGAAAAGGTAAACGATTGGCTAAATTCTTTGTCGAAAGCATCCATCACTACTTGGGAACAATTACAATGTTTATTTTCGATGCAATACTTTCCACAATCGATGTAGTCCAGGATCATGGTGGATATTTCTAGCTTCACTCAATATGAAAATGAGTCCCTGTATGAGGCTTGGGATAGATTTAGGACCTTCTCTGAAGGTGCCCACATCATGGGTGCCAAATACCTCATCTTGTGCAGATATTTTATAATAGGTTTTCCTATGCCAATAGAGCTGTTATAAATGCAGCATCTGGTGGAGGTATCCTACATAACCCTCCAGAGGACACATGGACAATCATAAGAAACTTGGCCGCTAATAGCAATCAATGGAGATCTGCTGATAGACATGTAAGGAAGACACATACTCAACCAGCAGGAATGTATCATGTTGACCATACTACTCTGCTAATCGGTCAAATAGAGGCCTTAAATAAAAAGATGGAGGTGCTTATGCAAGCACAGACACGACGCACCTTTCCTATCCAACTCCAGTGGCATATAAACCTAACTTGTGTAATCCTTGTGGATCCATAAGTCTCGATGGTGAAGGATGCATTGCTGAAGCTGATATAGCCCAACAAAATGAGGAGGCTAATTATGTGGGAAACACTTATAACCCTACTTGGAAGAATCCCCCCAACCTCTCTTGGGGAGGACATCAAGGTAATAATCATACTAACAATGCTCAAAATGTTTACAGGCTCCCTCACACACAGAACCAAGGAGGTTATAGGCAAGAAAGGAAGGAGCAAGCATCTTTAGAATCATGATTACAGAATATGGAAGCATGATTCCAAAATATAGAAACTCAACTGGGCCAGCTCGTTAACCTTTTGACACAGCAAACTCCTGGGACTTTACCTAGCCAACCCGAGGTGAACCCAAAGGAGCAAACTAATGCGGTCACTCTTAGGAGCGGAAAAGAATTGGAGATGCCGGTGAGAAAAGAAAAGGTAAAGGAGACCAATGATATTGATAACCTTTTTACTCCTATTGATGGGAGTCCAAAAGAAAATAGGGATGATGTTGAAGAGACTATAGAGAAGGATGCTAAGAAACTTCCTATAGATTCTTACCAACCAATTGTACCTTTTCCTCAAAGGTTAAAAGGAAATAAAAATGACCATCAATTTTCCAAATTTTTAGACATCTTAAGGCAATTAAAAATCAACATCCCCTTTGTGGAGGTCATTTTCCAGATGCCTAAGTACGCGAAATTCTTAAAGGAGGTTTTAGGTAATAAAAAGAAGCTTGAGGAGTATATGACTGTCAAACTCAATGAGGAGTGCTATGCTATTCTTCTTCGAAAACTACCACCAAAGCTGAAGGATCTAGGGAGTTTTACTATACCTTGTACTATTGGTGATTCATATTTTGATAAAGCTTTGTGTGACCTAGGCGCTAGTATTAATCTACTGTCGTTATCTGTCTTTAGAAGGTTGGGTATGAATGAGCCCAAACCTACCACTATTTCTTTGCCGCTTGCAGATAGGACTATCACACACCTGCGAAGGATAATGGAGGATGTTTGGTGAAAGTGGACAAATTCATCTTCCCTGTTGACTTTATGTGCTTGACATGGAGGAAAATGAAGAGATTCCAATTATTTTGGGAGGACCTTTCCTAGCTACTGGGAAGACTATTATTGATGTGCAACAAGGAAAACTCACGTTGAGGCTTGATAATGAAGAAGTTGTGTTTAGAATTTTTGAATCTCTAAAACACCCAAAAATATTTGACTCTTGTAATATTATAAATTCTTTTGAACCCTTTCCCTCTTTGAGTTTTCCTTTTGTGCAGGATGTATTAATTAAAGATACATTGGAAAAACTATTAGTGTTTAATGTTGATGCCATGAGTGATTTTGAGGAATGTACAAAGGAATTGATGATTTTAGAAGCTGGCATACACAAGAAAATTGGAGATCGAGGTAACAAGTTTGATGTTATAGAAGGCCTTGGAACCGCCAAGGCTAAGCTGTCAGTTGAAGAACCTCCGATGCTTGAACTCAAGTCTCTTCCTTCAAATCTTAAGTATGCATTTTTATCTCCTCCGTCTTCTCTCCCTGTTATTATCTCTTCTAACCTTACAGGAACAATGGAGGAGAAGTTGTTAAGAGTCTTAAGGGAAAATAAAGAAGCTTTTGGATGGTCCATTCATGACATTAAAGGCATAAGCCCTATGATTTGCACCCATAAGATTCACATGGAGGAGGAATTTAAACTTATGGTGCGACCACAAAGGCGGCTCAACCCAAACCTCAAAGAAGAAGTTAAGAAGGAGGTTATCAAACTTCTTGATGCAGGTATAATATATCCTATTTCTGACAGTCCTTGGGTGAGTCCTATACAGGTTGTCCCAAAGAAGGGAGGCACTACAATCATGGAAAATGATAAAAAAGAACTAATCACAGCAAGGAAGGTAACTGGTTGGCAGGTATGTATTGACTATAGAAAGTTAAATGAGGCTACCCGTAAAGATCATTTCCCTCTTCCTTTTATTGATCAAATGTTAGAAAAATTATCTGGTCATGACTTTTATTGTTGTTAGGATGGTTAATCTGGTTATATGCAAATACCTGTGGCTCTTGAAGATCAAGAAAAAACCACGTTTACATGCCCTTTTGGTACTTTTGTATATAGGAGAATGCCCTTTGGGTTGTGTAATGCTCCTGCTACTTTTCAAAGATGCATGATGTCTATCTTTTCTGATTTACTAGAGGATTGCCTGGAAGTTTTTATGGATGACTTTTCTGTCTATGGTCCCTCTTTTGATAGATGTTTACAAAATTTAGAGCAGGTATTGATAAGATGCAAAAGAATCAATTTAGTTCTTAATTGGGAAAAATGTCAATTCATGGTAAGTGAATGTATTATCTTAGGACACAAGATCTCGAAAAAGGGTATTAAGGTTGATCCAGCCAAAGTTGAGGTAACTTCTAAACTTCCCCCTCCGCAAAATATTAGAGCTATTAGGAATTTTCTTGGTCATGCAGGCTTTTATGGGAGATTCATAAAAGACTTTTCAAAAATTGAAAAACCCCTTTCCAATTTATTGATGAAAGATGTCTCCTTTGATTTTAGTGATGCATGTCTCTCTGCTTTCAAAACTCTTAAAACCAAACTGATAAATTCTCCTACTGTAATTTCCCCTAATTGGTCTTTACCTTTTGAACTAATGTGTGATGCTAGTGATACAACTGTAGGAGCGGTCTTGGGATAGAGAAAAGAGAATGTGTTTTGTGTCATATATTATACAAGTAAAACCTTAGATGAGACTCAAAGAAACTACACTACCACAGAGAAAGAGTTGTTAGCGGTAGTATTTGTCTTCGATAAGTTTAGACCTTACTTGATTATGTCTAAAGTAACTGTCTATACTGATCATTCTGCTATCAAGTATTTGCTCTCTAAACAGGATTCAAAGCCTAGGCTAATTAGATAGATACTCCTCCTTCAAGAGTTTGATTTGGAAATCAAAGGAAAAAAAGGAGCAGAAAACATGGTTGCAAATCACTTATCTAGAGTGGATCCTTCTGTACAACTCCTTGCGAAAGAAGTGATCAAGGAGACGTTTCTAGATGAACATTTGTTAGCGGTTTCATATATCCCTTAGTATGCAGACTTGGTTAATTACTTGGCAGGTAATATCCTTCCTCCAGATCTTTCATATGCATAGCGTAAGAAATTTCTTTCTGACGCTAAACATTATCTTTGGGAAGAACCTTTTTTGTTTAAAATATGTGGGGATAAATCAATTAGAAGATGTATGTCTGAGGAGGAAACTCATGCTATCTTGACTCCTTGTCATTCAAGATAGGCTGGAGGCCATTTTTGTCCCAATAGAACTGCTCAAAAAGTGTTACAATGCGGTTTCTTTTGGCTCACTTTATTTAGAAATGCTTTCAATTTTGTTAAATCTTGTGACCGTTGTCAAAAGAGTGGTAATATATCAAGAAAGCATGACATGCCCTTAAATAACATTCTTGTGTGTGATATATTTGATGTTTAGGGTATTGATTTTATGGGACCCTTTCCTAAATCTTTAAATAATGCATACATTCTAGTTGCAGTTGACTATGTTTTCAAGTGGGTAGAGGCTGTGGCATTACCTACTAATGATGCTAGAGGAGTAATAAGATTTCTAAAGAAAAATACTTTTACTAGATTTGGAACCCCTCGAGCAATCATTAGTGATAATGGCACCCATTTTCATAACAAACAACTTGAAAAAGTTTTGAAACACTATGGTGTCACTCACAAGATTGCTACTCCTTATCACCCCCAAACTAGTGATCAAGTAGAGATTTCAAATAAGGAGTTAAAAAGAATTCTAGAAAAGACTGTTAATACTTCGAGGAAAGATTGGTCATTAAAGTTGGAAGATGCCCTTTGGGGTTATACAACTGCATATAAAACTTTCATTGGTATGTCCCCATATAGATTAGTTTTTGGAAAATCTTGCCATCTTCCTGTTGAGTTGGAACACAAGGCCTATTAGGCCATAAAATTCCTTAATCTTGATTTGCAGCATGCAGGGGAGAAACGTCATTTTCAACTCAATGAGTTAGATGAATTTAGATTGGAAGCATATGAGAGCTCAAGGATATATAAAGAGAGGACAAAAAGATGGCATGACAAACACATTCAGAAGCGTGAATTCTCACCAGGGGAAAAGGTGTTAGTTTATAACTCCGTCTTCGTTTGTTTCTAGGTAAGTTAAAGTCTAGGTGGAGTGGCTCATATGAAGTACACAAAATACTCCTATATGGAGTATTAGGACTCATGAACGAAAATGGGGAGACCTTTAAAGTAAATGGACAGAGGGTCAAACACTATGAGGAAGGGGCATCTAAGGAAGGCATCATTATGTGATTAGAAGAACCACAGGTAACCACCCACGGTTCTTCTTAGTCGTTGGGTGAAGGTACATCAAGCTCGTGATGTAAAACAAGCACTTTCAGGAGACAACTTGTTTTTCAAAAAATTATTATGATTAGTTATTTTAGGACATTAGGTAATGTTTAGTCCTTTATGTATTCGTATAATTCAAAAAACAATTCTTCTTTCTTTCTCTCTCACATGGATGTATAGAACCTATTTTTAGGACGCATTGTTATTGTGGTAATTAATTTTTCCCGTGAATTCAGAGAATGGTAGAAGATTAAGTTTGAGGAGGGAGGTATCTCTCCTCATGTTTTCTAAAAATTCTTGTTCCTTGTGATATCCCTATATACTTAATTGTTTGGAATGCTAGTGAATTTAGGGTTTAGGGATCTCTAATATTTTGTGGCAAACATTAATGGATCTAATGAGGATATGAGAACTTTTGATGAAAATAATTGATAATTAGTCATGTTCCTTGTTATCTTGTTTCACATTATAATAGTTATAGTGAGGATTGGACCTAATTGAGATTGCACACAACCTCTTTTTTTGTTGAGTGATTTTCCTTCGACTTGTACACTCTAAAACTTGCCTTATAACCTTGTCAAGGCTTATGTAAGTTGATTACATAACAAGAAAATGATAAAGGAAAATTAGGTTTCTTTGATTGGACCCAAACTTAGATATCATTTAGTCCCCTTTGAGCTTAACACCTTGAAAATTATATTCTTTGGTGCCCTTAGTTAATTGTGATAAATACAAGTATCCTTAAATTATAACTAAAGCAAAATAAATGCTTGGGAAAGTACAAATGAAAAAAAATGAAAATAAAAAACAAAGAAAAAAAAGAACAAAAAGTTCAAAAACAAAATAATGAAAAAAATAAAAATAAAAAAGTATCAAATAATGAAACCCAAGAAAATCTGCTTAAAGTTTAAGGGTAAAAGTTATTGAAAGTATAATAAAAAGAAAAATTTTGTGTTTCCTTCCTTCTTATATCATACCTAATTATACAATTTCCTTAGCCACGTTACAACCTTGATGAAGCCCTTTTGATTCTTATGTGCAATTTGACTCTCAATGGAGATTTGAGGTTTATAAGCAAGCCTATAGTAGTGTACAGTTGCGAGGAGTAGAGTGCTAATGATCTATACCCATATACATTTGAAAGATGGTGAGAAGAGTAACCACGTCTATGTGTGATACTCGATTTCAAGGAACTAAGGTCCTAATTGGATTATTGTTAATTGCTCTCATGATGATAATTATACTTGGTTGCTGCATGCTTAATATGTGAGGTTTCTAATTCTATACATACATGTTACATTCCATTCCTTGAGATATTGCTTGAGGACAAGCAATGTTTAAGTTTGAGGATGTGATAAACCACCATTCTATTGATTTATTTGCAAAAAATTAGTTATAATGACAATATAATTTATGATTATTTAATTATAATTCTACCTAATTTTTCTTATTTTTGCAGCAATGGTCATGCAAGTAAGAAATATGAAAATAAATTTTAACTTAAAAAAATTTAATTTTGTTACTATATTTTTTTATTAACATAGTATTTATTTTTTTATTTTTCAAAAATATTTAATAATTTTAATAGTTTAAAATAAATAAAAAATAAAAAAATTATTTTCCCCTCATTTTCTCTCCTTTTGAGCGGTGAACATATTTTTTTGGACCTTATAGAATTTAATCCCTTCATTCCATATAAGGCAAATGCAAGCAAACAAATGTAAAAACAAAATCCATGCAAATCCTGGAAACAAATTCTTTACCCCCTAAATTCCTTCTTACCAAACAATGGGTACAACTGACAAAGCACTATTCTGTTGATTTATCTGCGAAAATTGGTTATAATTACAATATAGTTTATGATTATTTAATTTTAATTCTACCTAATTTTCCTTATTTTTGCAGGAATGGTCATGCAAGTAAGAAATATGAACATAGGCAAGTTTTGGATCAAGAAAAGAGGATAAAAGGGGCATAAAAGGATAGGGCATCTAATGCGACAATGCCACGTCAGCCCTGATAACGCGACAATGCCACGTCAGCCCTGATAACGCGACAATGTCATATTTTGGTGTGACAATGTCACGTCAGCCTTACAACATTGCAAGATAACTTAGAATAGTCACGACGATTAAGGGAGCGACTAAGTCAAGTCCGGTCCACTACATTGAAACCTTAATCCACGCCTATAAAAGAAGGCTTTACCACACCATTTAAGACACCACTTTTAGTATCCTCGATATCCCTCAATAGGATCTGGAGACAGAAGCTCTTCCACAATACGAGTTGCAACATCCTATTGTTAGCTTGATTATGGATTGTTTTGTTGGATCAGTATGTTTTTGCTTGTCTTATTTGTGTAACTAATCCATAAATCATGAGGCTTTGGTGAAAGTTATAATATAACTAATTGAACCATTTTTCCCTTTTATGAATGATTCTGTATTTCTATTCAATTGTGTTTTCCTTATTATGTATAATTAATTTCTAAGTTAATTAGGGGATAGGTGATCATACCATTGCCTAATTAATGGAACTATAAGGTATACTGAATCTAAAAGTTTTGGAGGATCAATCGGAATCCTTAATTTCTACTCAATTATTAATTTATCAAGTTCGCATGTTCTTTATGCTTCTCTGAATTATATATCTTGCATGATCATTGGAGGTAGTAAGTTGAGGGAAAGAATATTGCTATTGCGTAATCATTGGGTGGTAATAGAATGAGAACGAATGGTTAGCAATTGACTCAAATCATTCATAAGGAAGTTGGGATGAAATTGGGTAAAGTTATAAGGGAAACCAAAGTCCCGTGTCTCTCCACAATTAAACTCATATTTGTGCCTTTTTGTCTTTAACTCGCTTGCTCTCATTTTGTTCATTTCTTCCATTCACTTCAAATATTTCTAAACAAATCCTTTTCTAGTGAGCTCAAAAATTAGGATTTAATCATTCTTTAAGATTGTTGAAATAGTCTTTGTGGGAACGATATTAAGGGTTTTAAATACCCTTTTCTACATCGATGGGTGCACTTGCCCATGGGTAAAACTTTGTACGCATAGTAAACACACAACAACAACACCTAGTTATTTGAGTGCCCTGAGAAAGATCTCTAGTGAATTTTGAGAAGAACCCTTCTGGTTAGAAATCACCGGGGAAGACACCTTCAACCCTGACTTTGCACTAGCCATTATCATTCGAGACCCAACATTACGCATCTTGTGCCGATATTTTTCAACTAGCCTATTTGCAAGATGAGATGGCATAGGGTGTATCACTAGGGTCCATCTATTCCTTCTCTGGGCGGCAGTTCATGGGCATAACATTAATGCTGCTGGAAGATTCTTCATCATGTCCTACATGCACACTAGGAAACCCCTAAAGGATAGAAGCAGGGGTTGCATCAACATTAGGTCTTACATCACAACTCTTTGTCACTTCCATTACATCATTCACCTACCGTAATAAAAATGAATTAGCTCATCTCGCTATAGAATAAGACATGGTCACGTATAGGCCTGCTAGAACATAATTAGAATAGGTGCTCCAACCATTTATTTGGAAGAGAAACACCTTTCACAAAAGGAGCTTGCTCCCACAGTAAGAGAGCATGATGCTAAAACAAATCAATGGCCCATAATAGAAAAATTATTCATGAACAACTCCAGCATACAGAGGCTTGAGTGGAACTTACTCTCTAATTTCTGCAAAATCAACCAGGGCGCCAATAACCCCAATAGCTAGGAAACCCCCTTTTCTCCTTTTGTTTACTTAGGATATTTCTCTCCCTTTCATAAGATTTAGAAATGGTTTTGGTTTTTAGGATTAGGTTGTTTAATGTTAATTCATTTTATTCTAAATTGAATAATAATATCGTATTTCCTTTATTAATGGTGTATTGTTGTTAAAAAGGATGGACCTAAAAAGCAAGAGAAATTCTTTTCCAACCATCGACACCTGATAGAAAACATGCTAAAGGCACTACTGGCCTCTAAGTTTCAAGGGGGAGACTTCTCCTTCCTCCTCAAAGGAGTCCATTTTTTTCCTTTTTTCCCATTATCAATGCTTGTATAATTTGGAGTTTAAGTTTGAGGAGAGAGATCCTCTTCCTTTTAAAATATCTTTTCAAAATTTAATCACATGTCTTTTCTCTTACTTTTACAAAAATCATCTTGATAAATAATTTTTTCAAACATAAGAAGGTAATACATGCCTAAGTTTAAGGAGGGACACCCTTTCTATGACTTTATTTGTAAATATTTTTACCTTTTAATAACCCTCATTTTGGATTATTGGTTGGTTTTGGATTCAAAAGTATCTTTGTTTACCTGTGATGGATGTTAATTGAGTTTAAAAAGGACATAAAAACTTTTTATGTAAATAATTGATAATAGACCACGATTCATGTCATCTTGTTTCATACTGGAGTGCCTTAATGTAAGGATTAAGCTTGATCGAGGTTTCACCTAACCTCTCTCTCTTTACTGAGTGATTTCCTCCTGTCTTTTACACTTTACAACTTGTCTTACAACCTCGTTAAATTTATCATAATTTAATTGTGTAAACAGGAAAATGATAAAGGTAAAATAAGTTTTATTGGGCAAACACAAACTTAGAATGTATCACTTAGTGCCCCATTGAGCCTAAAAGAATGAAGAATGTTCTTCCTCGGTACCCCTAACTATATTGTACCCTTAGATGGAAGCAACATAACCTAACCAATTGGGATCAAATATGTGATCGAAAAGGGAAAAGAACAAAAAGAAAAAGAGAAAAAGAAAAAAAGAAGGAAAAGGAAAAGGAAAAAATGAAATACTTAGGAAAATAAGGATAAAAATAAAATCCAAAGAACCCAAGTAAATGAGCTTAAAAGTCTAAGGATTTAAGCATTTTTAAAGAAAATAATGAAAGAAATCCCTTTGTGTTTCCTTCCTTTCATTTATCACACTTATTGATGTGATTTTTCTCCTTAGTCATGTTTCAACCATATAAAAACCTTTTGATTTTGGTATATGCATTAACTTCTAATGGAGAATCAAGGTTTATAAGCAAGCATATGGCAGTGTACATGCATGAGGGATAGAGTGAAAAAGAACTATCCTACATACAAGAGAGATAATAAGAAGAGTGATCATCTCTAAATATGGAACTTGATCTTATGGGACTAAAAGCCTCCAGTTGAATTATTATTAAATCTTCCTATGATGGTAGCTATGATTATCTATTTCATGTATAACACGAGATTTTTTAGATTCTATACTTGTTGATTTTTATTCCTTGAGTTATTGCTTAGGGATAAGCAATGGTTAAGTTTGAGAATTCTGATAAAAAATAATTTTGTCATTTCATCTATGGGAATTTAAGCATAATTACTACATGATTTAACATTATTCACTTGTCATTTAGTCTAAATTCCCTTATTTTTACAAGAATAGTCACATAAGCAAAGAATTCAAAAAAGGTGAGTTTGGGACCAAAAATAAAGCAAAAAGGGCATGAAAAAACAAGGATGAAAATGCCCTTATTGGAGCATACATGGTCTTGTGGACCTGAGCATAACCATGCTGGTATGAAGGTGCACGACCATGCCAATTGAAGCTGCACGCCTATACCAACATGAAGTTGCACGTCTGTGCCAAAATGAAGTGGCATGGTCGTGCAAAGATAAGCACGGTCATGCTGAAATTAGGAGCATTAGTAGCAATTCCATATTAGCCCTAATGATGCAAGAGCATCCCTATCAACCCTACAATGCTACAAAAGACTTGGAGCAACCACGACAGCTAAGGAACGAGGTCAAGTTTAGCCTACGACACTTCAAACCCTAATCCACACATAAAAGGAAGATTCTGTCATACCATTCCACACACCTCTCTCCCTACTAGAGAACATCCTTATACACAACAAAGAGCACACTTCCCTCTTAGATTCTAGGAATAGCCTTACCTTTCACACATCTCTCATTTCTAGCCTCTCTATGCCCGGTTTCCTACTCTAACATCCTCCAATAAGATCTTGGTGGAAGGATGCCCTTAGCAATGCAGATTTAAAATAATTGTCGATTCATCGACAGTCCAATTTTATATTTCTTTCATTTTGATTAATTATGGATATTTTTAGGTTGTTTTTCATAATTTTTAACTAATCTCCAATTTATGAGACTTTGGAAAACCTTTTGATATGAATTGCTTGAACCTTTTTCCCCCTCTTTTCAATTTATAAATGATTGTATGTTTTTAACAATTGTGTTATCTTACTGTACTTAATCCATTAATAGAAATTAACTAATGTTATTAATTTGTAAGTTGGTTGGGAGTAGGTGATCGTACCACCACCAATTAACAGAACTGCTAAGTAAATAAATTTAAGAGTCTTAGAGGATTAATCAAGAGTCTAGGTTTCTAATCAGTTAGTTGCCTAACATGTAATTAACGTCTTCTTAAACTTTATGCATTTTTTATTTATCTATCTCGCAGGATTAATAGGGAGAGTAAGTAGAAGGGAGATTAGTACTACTGTTGGATCAAGGGATAGTAGTAGCTTTATAGTAGGTGGTCAGCAATTGATATTTATGAATCATTCATAAAGAAAAACGGAGAGCTTCGGAGAATAGTAAGTAAAGTCAAAAGGGGATCCAAAATTAAATGTCTATCCATAATTGACATTTGTCTTCTTTTATTTGTCATTTTCTAAAACTTATTTTATTTTACCAACACTCACACAAAACCCATTTAGTGAGCTTGAAAGTTAGAATTCAAGTTTATACATAGATTGTTGTTATAATCTCTATAGGATCGATACTGAGAGTCTAAAATACCCTCTTTTTACCCCAACAGGTATACTTTTTATAGGTAAAACTTGGAAAGAGTTTTATACTCACGTTTTGCATGCAACAAGTTTTTAGGGTGAAATAAGTAAGCATAGTCATGCCAAATTTGGGAGGTGTCAGAAAATAGACACGTCATTCCTAATGACATAGAAGAGAACCCAGATAGCCCTAACGATATTGTAAATGACCATGAGCAGTTGCAGTGAATAAGGGAGAAACTAATAGAATTGATATAGGTATTACATTTGTCTATCCACTCGTGATATTTTACACTGGAAAAATTACTATTCCATTTAACGTAAGTTATCACTATCACTTTTTTTAACTTTTTATTTTTTTATAATGTATAATTCTCACTATTAGTTATCATTTTCTTTATGTTTCAATACATCTTAGACTTTTGGTTTCTCCATATTCTCTAAGATTAGAATTTAACAACTTCAAAGAGAATGGTGTGCATTATGAGTTGGAATAAGTTAAACTGTTCAACATGCGCTTACAGTGTGCCTTATTTTAAACTTGTTTTGGCCTAGTCCATTAAATAAATAGATAGATTCATACTTATTAAAAAAATTATTTTAAATAAACAAGTCAAGTTTAATCTTATAAAAAAAAACTTGTTTAGTCGATTTAGAGATATGTTTAAATATAAAAATTTATTATAATTTTATAATTTATTTTAATATATTATAATATAGAAGATATAATATACAAGATATATAAGATATATGATATATAATATATAATATACAAGAAATATAATGTATAATATATATATATATATGTTATATTTATTTTAATATATTAAATATGTAAAATTTTTTAATTATATATATATGTTTTAAGTTTATTTATTAGCATTTTTATATTGTAGGTTTTAAGAGGCCAATAAATATTTTAAATTATTCAGATATATAGGCTTTTTTATATTGGACCTATTATGAGCTATATGAAAAATACTTATTGTGTCATAACAAAGATTTTACATAACCCTTGGTTGATATGGGTAAACCAATATTTGGTCTCTGATGTGATTCTTTCTTTTTCCTTTTGTCTTAACCCATCTATTATTTTTATGAGCAAAATTTTAAAACCCTTATATTACTTGTAACACATCATTCAATACTTTTCTCTTTTCTGTGTTACTTTTGGTTTCTCTCTCTCTCTCTCTCTATATATATATATATATATATATATTGTAAACATTCAATTATGTCCGAAGTTCCATTTTAAAAAAAATTAGTGAATAAATCATAATTTAAATAATAAATAAGAAAAATATCTGAAAATAAAAATAACAGAAAATAATAGTGAAGAAAAAGAAAGAATAAAAGCGAAATAAAACAGAATGAAAAAAAAAATAATAAATGATGAAAATGAACAAAAATAAATAAAGGGAAAAATTGAAATAAAACTAGAAAAAAGAATAAGAAAAACAAAAAAATTGAAAACAAAAAACAAGATAAATGAATAAAATAACAAGATAAATGAATAAAATAAAAAAATAATAAACAAAAAACAAAAATTGAAAAAAGGAAAAAAGAGGGAAAAGTGTTTGAAAAACTCTATAAATAGGAGAAAGGAAATTGGGGAGGGGGTTCTTTTCTCATTTTTTGGAAATTCCTGAGAGGAGGACTTGGAGTCTTAGGAGGGAATTTTCAGAATTTTCGAAGGGAGGACCTAGTACTCTCTACCTCTGCCTTCAATTCAGCCCTTGGCCTCCATGGAACCAGTTCTTCATCACCTTCCAAAGGAGGTTAGATCCGACTTTTATACCTCTTAAGTTTCTTGTTTCTTCTTGGATTTCCGAGTTCATTTTCGTCTCTGTTTTTCGTTTTCATTTTTTATCGACCAAATGATCTCCGATTTTGGTGATTTTTATTGCGTTTTCTTTGTCTTTCTCTCTAGTTTCTGGAATGATATTATTTGTCCAATTTGGATCTGAAATGAAATTTATATCGCCTGATTACCGAGGCATGTTCATCTTGGTGCGCAAATTAACCTAGCTTGTTTGATTTGTGCATAACTTGCTCATTTCTGATTGAATTTATGTCAAAATTGTTTTGTTTGATTTCTATAATCCATATCTTTCAATTGATCAGTTTTAATTTTTTAGATCTATCAAAAATATTTTCTAAAAATTCTGAGATTTGATTCAAATTTTGGCGCCAAAAACTCTTGTGTTCTTGTGGTTCATCTTCGTTTCTGTTTTTCATTTTCGTTTTTAATTGATCAAATGATCTCTGATTTCTATGATTTTTGTTGTGTTCCCTCTGTCTTTCTCTCTAGTTTCTCGAATGATATTATTCGTCTAATTTGGATCTAAAATGAAATTTCTATCGCTTGATTACTGAAGCATGTTCGCAATTCTTTTTCTTAATTTCAAATCAAGTCAAGTTTATTTCAAATCAAGCCCAATTCAAGCTCAAAATTCAAATCAAGTTTATTTTATTTTAAATCAAGTCCAATTTTATTTTATCAAATTCAAATCAAGTTTATTTTATTTTAAATCAAGTCCAATTTTATTTCATCAAATTCAAATCAAGTTCATTTTGTTTTAAATCAAGTCCCATTGTCCATTCCTTAATCTCACGCAACGAGCTCTAAAAACGAACTGGTAGCTTTTTCTGTTATTCGCTGTTTAGAGAATCGTATGGGTCCAAGTGCAACCGTAGTTGTCTTTGGCCCTGTGCATATGTGGATTGAGATTGCCTTGCTCTTTTCCAAACAAATAAAAATTCATTTTGCATTCCTTAATCTCATGCAACGAGCTCTAAAAACGAACTAGTAGCTTTTTCTGCTGTTCACTGTTTAGAGATTCGTATGGGTCCAAGTGCAGCCGTAGTTGTCTTGGGCCTTGTGCATATATGGATTGGAATTGCCTTCCTCTTTTCCAAACAAACAAAAACTCATTTTGCATTCCTTAATCTCACACAACGAGCTCTAAAAATGAACTGGTAGCTTTTTCTGCTATTCGCTGTTTAGAGATTCGTATAGGTCCAAGTGCAGCCGTAGTTGTCTTGGGCCTTGTGCATATGTGGAGTGGGATTGCCTTCCTCTTTTCCAAATAAATAAAAACTCATTTTGCATTCCTTAATCTCACGCAACGAGCTCTAAAAGCGAACTGGTAGCTTTTTTTGCTGTTCGCTGTTTAGAGATTTGTATGGTGCAACCATAGTTGTCTTGGCCCCTGTGCATAGGTGGATTGGGATCGCACCCTTAAAATATTTTCAAAAAAGACAACAATGCATTCCCTTTTCAATTCAAACACCTTTCGAAGTCAAGCCTTCAACTCAAAACAGAACTACGTAAGCCTTGAGTTTTCCATTGTACTGGGGAATAGCAAGAGCAGGATTAAGTCCTGTCAGGCTAACCTCCGTCAAGTTATTTATTTTCACATTAATTAAGGGATCAAACATTTTTCAAAAAATCACACACTCAGTTTAAGGGTACCGTTTTTCGGAACGGACAAGTGGGGTGCCTAACACCTTCCCCACTCGTAACCGACCCCCGAACATAAATCTCATCTTCAAGTTAGGGTTTTTCCACATCTTTTCCCTTAAATAACAATTTGGTGGCGACTCCACATCATCAAATAAATTCTATTTCAAAATTTTAGCGAGTTCGTCGTCTCGTTGGAATTACGGTTGCGACATATATATAGAGATGAGATTAATTTATTCTAGAATTAACTCATACTAATCCACTTAATATTTTTCTTAAAAGGTTGATTTTTATTGATCCAACTGTTAAATTAGTAGATTTTATTATACAAATTATGTTTACAAAATTTCATAAAATTTAAAAGAGATTTGATATTTCATTATATAACTTATAATATACATCTTCTAATCTATGTTAATTAAATTTAATTAATAAAATATTAAATTTATTTTAAATTTTATAAACATAATGTACATAATAAAATTTATTAATTTAATGATTAGATTGATAAAATTTAATTATTTAAATTTTTTTTGAGTGAAATAACTTTAATATAAGTTACTCATATATATATATATATATATATATATATATATATATATATATATTATATGAAACTTAGTAAAATAACATATGCAATGATAATTTATTAAAAAAAAACTTCATTTATCAAATGAATTGATTCCTTTAGTAAAATGATAAATTTAATAAATTTTTGCCAAAAATAAATTTAATAAATCAAAATATTAAATTTAAAGTTCTTATATATAATAGATAAAGTTTATCAATTTTTATAAAATTTAAAATAAATTAAAATTATATTACATTATTTTTATTTTAATATATAATATATTATTTAAAATATATAAAAATAACTATTATTAAATTATATATCTATAAAACATTTAAAATATATACAATTTTTATACATGATCACCAAGATAAATACACAACAATTAGATTCATCAAATTCACTGTGATCATATAACGTAAATACACAACAATTAGATTCATCAAATTCACTTTTGATGTAAAGTTATTAGAGATATATTAATTTGGTATTTGATTTTATTTTATCATAACCATAGGTCATATATTATAAAAATAAATTATACTAAAATTTAAAATAATTGTAATAATTATAGCTTATACTTAAATTCTAAAATAATTATAAATTATATTTAAAATATTAAATTTTAATTTTTAAAATAACCATAACATACAAATTATCTATAATGTTGATGAATATTTAAAAAATTTTGTTACAAATTTTTGATAAATTATTAGAAAGAAGAATAAAAGAAAAACAATCACAAAGGTTTGGAAATTTGTTTGAAAGTTAAACTTAAAAAAAAATAAAAAAGATATAAAAATTGATACATAAGAATCCAAATTAAAATTTGATTCTTAAAAAGAAAGTGGTATGTTGAAATATATATATATATATATATATATATATATATATATATATATACGAGAAATTAAGTTATTTTTAGAATAATTTTGTTTAGATTTATTTTTTTAATAATTTATAAATAAATTAAATTTTATCAATTTAATCGTTAAATTAATAATTATATTATATAAATCATTCTAAAAAAAATTTATAATATTTTAAAAAAATTTGATATTTAAAAAAATAAATTTAAATTAATAGATAATATACCTTTTATAATATCTGTTAATTTAAATTTATTTAATAAAATATGAATTTTTTTTAAATTTTATAAATTTTTTTAGGATAATATATATAATATAATTTATTAATTTAATAATTAAATTGAATAAGTTTAATTATTTATAAAAATTATTAAATAAATAAAATTATTTTTAAAATAATTTAATTCCTTTTATATATATATAAATAATAGGCTATTAACAACTAATGTTGAAATATACATCTAGGAATATACATCTAGGGTTAGTAATAATAATTAATGTTGATGGTTTAGTTACTGATAGCAAATTTTATACCAACTAAAAAATTAAGATACTAATAACTTTAATGATGAATATCAATTTTTTTTAAAAATAAATACCTAAAATTTTGGTTGTTATTTTTTATAAAAATTTAGTATATAATAATGTGTGAATATATCAATTTGGTTATGGATAATCATATTAATTTAATGTATTTTTGGATAGATAAAAATAAAAATATAATAAAAATTATTATTTGAATAGATAAAAATAAATAAATTATATAAAATTTAAATAAGAATTTAGAGAATATTTTTTGTAACTACACTTTTTTATTTTTTATTATATAAAATATTTAAAATATCAAATTATTAAAAGAAAAACTTACCCATATTCACAACACTCCATTCTTTTCATCTCTTTTTTTTTATATTTCTTTTTATTTAAATAAGAAATTTTATTTTAAATGAATTCTATTTTTATAAATTTTTTTCTTTTTTATTCTACAAAATAATAAAAAAATAATTTTTTTTTTTTAAATATCTCCCTTCTATATACCAAAAACAAAAAACAATTTTTTTTTCTAAATCATCCAAACTAAACCAAGGAATAACAAGTGTTCATGGATAATGTGTTAAAGAATAAAAATATAGTTTCTTAGAAAGTTTGTAAACATGTTTTAGATTTTTAATATATGACATATTTATTTTTTCAATTTTATTTTTATTTATAATTAATTGTTATATCCCGTACTGAAACCCTTCGTATTATTTGGTTTAAAATTTTAATTCTTAAAAACATTTTTTTTTAGTTTCTGTAAAATATTTAATTATTTTTAATTTAAAAAATATAAAAAATACATGTTTTTAGTCCTTAATGAAGAAATAAGATTATATTATTTTTATTAAATATTAAGACTAAAAAAAATTAAAATTTTTATAATAAGTAAGAAAACCAGTAATATTTTGAAAAACAAAAACATATTTTTGAAGTCAAGAACAAAAACATAGTTAAATCATACAAATTTTGCCATTTTAGAATAGTCTAAACCGTACCCTATGGCCACAAGAAAATCCAATAATTTGCCAATAAAAATATCTATCTAATCTAATCTTCAAAAGACCCCAAGAAATGAGGGAATGAAAGGAGAAACAGGAGAGAAAGATGCAAAGGCGAACCAAAGCCGAAACCAAAATACTCAGCGTCGTATCCCTTTCGTAATCGTATTCGTAGACCATTATCATTAACAAATACTCTCTCTTCTGTCTCTGTCTCTCTCTCATCGCCTCTCTCGGATAGAAAACAAAGAAAGAAAAAAAAGAAAAAAGAAAAAACGAAAGCAGAAGCGAAGCGAAGCGATTACTTGCACTTCCCCCTCTGCAGTAAAACCCTAACCATCGATCCCTTCGCGTCTCTCTCTCTTTCTAGAACCTTCGATCCGAATCCGCAGATCCGCGTGCAAGGCTGGCGGGTATTCGGGTCAAGTAAATGGCGGATCCGCCAGGTATCCGCCACGGCGTTCTTGAAGTTGGATTGATAGCGTTACCGCGCTGTGACGATTGTTTTCGCGAAGAAGAAGAAGAGTGAAGCATGCTGAGCGTGCTGCGCGTGCACCTGCCCTCTGATATTCCCATTGTAGGCTGCGAGCTCACGCCTTACGTGCTCCTTCGCCGCCCTGACAAGAGCGTTTCCACCGATGATGTTCCCGAAACCGCTCCCTTAGATGGCCATTTCTTGCGCTACAAGTGGTTCGTTCTCTTTCCTTCCTTTCTTTTCTTTTGTCTACTTTTTCTTTGCTCCACGAATTAACCGCGTTTGACTTTTGGTCAAAGAAAGAAGGATTAGGAGGATGATTGGATCAGTTTCAGCATCATACTATCATTTAGGTCATTATTGCGAAACGTGTTTATCATTTGAAAATTACTAACTAGGTTTTCTTTCTTTCTTTTCTGTTTTTGAGTAAAAGAAGTGTGTGAGTATTGGTTCTTTCTTTTGTTCAATCTTGAACTTGTATGAATTGAAGTTAATATATTTGGTGTTACTGTTATTTAGTCATCCTCTATTTTTTTTTTTCTTTTTCTCATTATGATGATTAAAGTTCTTCTGATGTCTATAATTTGTTTTCGTCTATTTTACTTTTTCTTACCTTTAGTAAATTATTTTAAAATTTTATTGTTGATAATTCGGATTTGTCATGCCCGTAAATTACTAATACTGGATTCATTGATTTAGCAGTGATTTGTGACCTGTTTATTTTGTCCTTCTCCTCTATGTCAACTATAACCTGCACAAATGTGTAATGCTGTGCAGTCAATAGATCACATTTGCTCTACAAGCTTTCCATGTAGGATTACACAAAAATAGTTTGACCACTTTTTTTTATAATTGTCCATAATAGTGAATAGTGTGTTAAAATTTATATTATTTGAAAAGTATTGAATTTAAATATATTATTCTACTTATATTTATGTTGTGAAAGGGGTATTTGGTAGATCACTATCCTCACGCTGGTGGGATACTGTATTATTCAATCCCAATTTTGGTGTGGCAATTTAAAGTAACTAAAATATTCATAAAGTACCAAAGAATGTAGAGAAATCTTGGATTCCTTAAGATCCAAATGTCGATGATCTGGCATGTGGCATCTCAAATAGGCATCAAAGATATTGGGGTATCTTACATGCCTGTGAATGGAGGCAGACACACACCAACTTCCTCTGAACAAGTAAAACTATATTCACTCTTGTATCCAACTTGCATACATCGTATCTAGACTCTTATTATGTTCATGGAAAATTTTATGATGAATATGCTCTGTATTTAATTCACAATTTAGCAGGATTTGTCGGGTAGTTCGAATTTATACTTGCATGGTATCTGTATCTGTCTTCATTAGTGTGCAAGTGTTCAATTACATGTAAATTATAATGCCTACTTGTTGAGGAGACTGTTACTGCCTATTAACGTTACTGGTAGTGATACTTGGTTGAACTTGTTGGGGGGGAGGGGGGGCTAACACCGGTATCAAATAATTTTTGGAATTCTTTCGGTTGCTAGGATATGCCCTTCTGTGCAAAATACTGTATAATTAAAGGCAGCTCCATCTTTTGTAAGTGTATTATGTAGATAGTTCTTTTGTATTTCATATATGCTATCATGGTTAATTTGTGTGCAATCAAATGGTCAAGTGGAGAAGATATAAATTATAATGTCAGTTTTATGAGTGCTGCTGAGTGCATTATTTGTAACTAACTGTCTCATGATTGTTATGGATGTGTTTTGTGATTATAATTTAAAGTTGTTTGAGGATGATAGGTTTTGCTTGTAGTAACTATATATTAAGGTTCAAATTCTATGTTGGTGTTTTCTGAATTTTTAATTTGTCAGTCATGAACATTACACATATTTGTTAGTTAATTTATATTGATTTGATGAAATATAAAATTGACCCCATACATACTGGCTTTATATAGTTTTCTATTAATCTGATTTAGAAATTAGACCTTTTATATTGTTTGACACTATATCTTTTGGTCCTCACATTTGCCAGGTATCGTGTACAGAGTGATAGAAAAGTTGCTGTCTGTAGCATACATCCATCTGAGCAAGCCACACTGCAGTGCTTGGGTTGTGTTAAGGCCAAAATACCTGTTTCCAAAAGTTATCATTGCACCACAAAGTGTTTTTCAGATGCTTGGCAGCATCATCGTGTCTTACATGATCGTGCTGCGAGTGCTCTTAATGAAAATGGAAATGAGGAGGAGGAGGTATTTGGACGCTTTAATAGTACTGGGTCTGGCTTAACTGCCTCTGCATCAAGTACTAGCTTGGCAAATGGGTCTGCAGCACCTTTATATCCAGCAGCTGTCACACAAAGAAGTGGTGAAACTTGGTTTGAAGTTGGACGATCTAAGACTTATACCCCTACTGCCGATGATGTTGGTCATGTCCTTAAGTTTGAGTGTGTTGTAGTTGACACGGAGACAAAACTGCCTGTAGGGCATGTTAACACTATACTAACTCAACGTGTCATTCCTGCACCCTCACCTATTCCACGCCGACTGATACCAGTTGATGGGATGGGGCATTTAGATGTGGATGGGCGTATGACATCTTCCGGAACTTTTACTGTTCTATCATATAATATATTGTCTGAAGCATATGCCTCAAATGATCTATACAATTACTGCCCTCCATGGGCTCTTTCTTGGCCATATCGCAGGCAAAATTTGTTACGAGAAATTGTTGGTTACCGTGCAGATATTATTTGTCTCCAGGAGGTATGTCAACACGTTCTTGGTTGTGGTTATGGTTGAAAAACTTGATTTAATTACATGGCCCTTCAACTTTTTGTAATGAGAATGGTGTTAAATTAACTAGAGAGGAAGTTGGGGTAACACATATTATAGAAAAGATGGTAGATACTTTGGTGGTTTGAACATGTATGGAGAAGGCTTCATAAGGAGAGTAGATCAAATGGACAGCTAGCCTAATCACTAGATGTAGGAGACAAAAATTATAGGAGAATGCCATTGAGAAGAATTTAAAGGTCATTTGTTTGTCTATGTTAGAAATTGAGTTTGAACCTAATTCAACCCCAAAAGCTAGCTCATATGGTGAGGACTGTTTTCATCTTATATATATTATGTTGGCCTTATATCTAGTCAACATGGAAATCTGACGCACCCCCTTGCGATTAGGATTGGACATCTGGAGCGAAGAGTTTATAGGATTGGGCATATGCAGGTGGACTAATTGCATGATTGAACATCCGTGGGCATCCCAATAATGGATCTAAGATAAGTTTTGTTATCAAATTAGAAATTAGGTTTGGACCTTACTCAACCCCAAAAAGCTAGCTTATAGCATAAGAATTGTTTTCACCTTATATATATTTGGTTGACTTTATCTTTGGTCAATATAGGAATCTAACAATCTGTAACCATGATTCGTTGGTACAACATTATGATGTCATTTGATCCATGTAGAAGAACCCACTTAGTGGGAAAAATGCTTGTTATTATTGTTGTTGGTGTTAAAGTAATTAATTAATTAATTTATCACAATGTGTGTGATTTTTTTTTGTTCGGGGGGCCAGGTGAGATGGAGGGAAGTCAAGTGTAAAGCATGAAGTTTTAAGTTACAATTTTTTATTTTCTTCTGATCTATATAAGGTCATTACCCAATCCCTTTCAAACTTATGATTTCACCTATTAGCTAATAGACAACCTTTTTCCCTCCAGGTTCAAAGCGATCATTATGATGAATTTTTTGCTCCTGAACTGGACAAACATGGCTATTATGGCCTTTACAAGAGAAAAACAAATGAGGTTGTTATAATATTCTGGTCCTTGTGGTGATAAATTCTAAAATTAGTTTAGATTTTGACCTGTTTATTATGGGCTTACAGGTGTACAGTGGCAACACAAATACAATTGATGGTTGTGCAACATTCTTCCGTAGAGATAGATTTTCACATGTGAAGAAATATGAGGTTGGAATTGATTTTATGTATGGTTAGTTAAATTACGTTTGTACAAATTAGAATGATGTGTGCTTGCATGCAGGTTGAATTTAACAAGGCTGCTCAGTCTTTGACAGAGGCTACAATCCCAACCACTCAGAAGAAAACGGCCTTGAATCGACTGGTTAAGGTGGGTTATTTTGTCAAAGATTGCGTTACACTTTTTGATTTTCAGGAAAGAGAATGATCTTCTCATGTAACTGTTGCTTACCAAGTTTTCTTTGTATTCTAGGATAATGTTGCACTGATAGTGGTTCTAGAAGCTAAAGTTAACAATCAGCCATTTGATAATCCTGGGAAAAGACAGCTTCTTTGTGTGGTAAGATCTTTTATGCTGCTATTATTTGTGGCCTTTACATGGCCTTTGTTCATATCATCACAATCAATGATGTCTATTTTAAATGTAGTGTTTGAGTTTATTATTTATGCTGATTGTTTATTGTTCCATGGTTCCCTGATTGTCATTGCATTTTAGAAGTTTTTACCTGCTGACTATTATGGCTTCTTATTTTGGTTATGGTGTTGTTGATCTAGTATAAAATCTGTATAGTTCAGGTCCTGGGTTCTACCCCCTTCCCCACTAGCTCCAAAATCTCAAATAGAAATTATCAAGTTGGATATGTGGTTTCAGTGTCTTTTGCAAACCATAATTTGATCTTCCTCTAGGAAAGATATGCTGTTTCTCCAATCTCCCTGCCCCCTTTTTTAGGTTTTAGTCAAAACAACCCTTTTAGTATTTCTACTTTTAACTTGTATTGCTTGTGGACTTTAGGCAAATACACATGTAAATGTCCCCCAAGATTTAAAGGATGTGAAACTCTGGCAGGTAAATCATTTCTTTGGTTTTATATTGATCAGTTTGTTTTCAGTGTAACAGTTACTAATTTTCTTCCTTTTCTTTAGGTGCATACACTCTTAAAAGGGTTGGAGAAAATAGCTGCAAGCGCAGACATCCCTATGTTGGTTTGTGGAGATTTTAATTCAGTTCCTGGAAGGTTTGATGTTTTTCATTTTCTTTTGTAAAAAGTAATTTTATTTTTTTTAAGGTTTTATATATTAATGTGAGCAATTGATGTATATAATGGCTATTCTGAACTTTGTTGCAGTGCTCCTCATGCACTTCTTGCAATGGGGAAGGTAGATCCTTCACATCCTGATTTAGCTGTTGACCCTCTTAATATTTTACGCCCTCACAGCAAATTGGTTCATCAGTTACCGCTGGTAATGTATTTATTGAATTGCATCCCATTAAGGAATAGCTAATTTAAAATATGCTTTTTTACCCATTCCAGTTCTGTATTTTTGTCATTTTTTGCCTGTTTTAATTTGTTATTGGGTGTTTGTAACTTCAAATTTAGGTCAGTGCGTACTCATCTTTTGCAAGAACAGTTGGCCTTGGATATGAGCAACATAAAAGGAGATTAGATGGTGGAACAAATGAACCTTTATTCACAAATGTCACTAGAGATTTTATTGGCACTCTAGACTACATATTTTACACAGGTGAGTGTTCTTGCTGTGTTTTATCATTTTCATAAATTAAAAGTCACATTTTTACGACATGATAATATGCTTGTGGTTTCAGCGGATTCATTGGTTGTGGGGTCATTATTGGAATTATTGGATGAGGAGAGTTTGAGGAAGGACACTGCACTTCCTTCACCTGAATGGTCCTCCGATCACATAGCTCTCTTAGCTGAGTTTCGCTGCTGCAAGAATAAATCTAGGCGTTGACACTTAAAGGTAGGTGCCACCTATTCTTTATAGGCATTTTTCATTTCTTCTATTAATTTATGGATGGCTGAAAAGTTTTATAGTTCTGGGGATTTGTAGTTGGAAATCCATTAATGTTGAAGTTTTCAGTTTCATATTCCTTGAACTTTCTTTTAGAGCTGGTTCCTTTAAACTAGGCTGGGATTGTTGTATCTTGGGTTTATTAATGAAAAAAGGATGAACTTTGGTAAGATGGTATCATTTAGAGATTATTGGGGGTTGAACTAGGGATGTGATGGATGAAAACAATGAAATGGTGGAATTTGGTAATACATAAAGTAGGGCCTTATAATTTTTGGTTTACAAAATAGAAATCACATTGCTCGCAGTGTCCTAAAAATGTCAAACAATGCATGTATTATGTAAATATTGAATTGTATCTGATTCCTGAGATTGTTGTTTTTGCTTTGGCATTGAGAAATTTCCAATGTTAGGCAGCCTTTAATTTGTTCCTTTTTGTTGAACTTGTTAAAGATAAGCACCATGCATATTCTGATTTTCATGCAAAGAAAGGTTAACTGTCATGAACACTTCATGGAAATTGTCATGCTATGACATAGGAGCCATCCTTTCATATAATCTGTCTTCTCTGGGATTATCCCACCAGTGTGCTGGTGGAAACTTAATTAAAACAAGTGTAAATATGGTTATAAAAGAATCTTCAGGTTTATATTTAACCTGACCTTTTCCTCAAATGTTCTTTGAAAAAAGTGCTGATTGAACAAAGTTTATTGTGTCTTTGTTACCTCTTGTTCCTGTACCACATTGGTCAGAATTTGGGTGTCCATGTTTTTCAAGATTGTTGAATTGTTCATTGATGATGGTTGTCAATCCTTGCAGGTCAGTTTCAGAGACACGTAAAGAAAAAGGCTGAAAGAACCATTTGGTTGGTAGGTTATTTGTTAGAATGGTAGATCATGCCTGTCTTTTCCAGGTATCTCCATGTGGGGATCCTCGCAATGATCTGCTATGTATCATGTCACCTTTATCTCATAGAAAAAATTATGATTATGCCTTATTGACTTGCCTCTATTTCCCCCCACCACTTTTTTTTGCTTATCTCGAATTTTTTTCCTTCTAAAAATGAATTTTCTCATAGATGCCTTCAGGCTTCTTACATCCTAGTAAACAATTAATCCCTTCTGATCTAGTAGCTGCTGACCCTAGGGCTTGAATTTCTCCCATATCTTTATTGATTATCTTCAAAATTTAGGTTATCTTTTTTAGTTTGCTATGTGCATTAGAAAATTGACAAATTTGGAAAGGCATAATTGATAATGAAGTAAGAAAAATCAACCTGATATGGAGTTCCTTAACATGGGCATGAGACCTGAAATGTAGCTACATAGGAAGAGATGCTTTCTATCTAGTGATGGAAAGTAGAGCATGATAAGTCAAATGCTTGATTTTTCCGCAATCCCTTTTAAATATTTGGGCAGCAAATGAGCATTCAATTCATGTAATGCTAGAAAATCAGTGGTATCTTTTCTGTGTAATATGTTATAAAATGCATGTATCATGTTTTTGCAGAATGATTTGTTGGGAGTTCTGTATCCTCTGTTTGGATTACGCCTTCTGACTTTTTGCAATCTTTGATCACTAGTCACTGAAATTACTTGAATCAATTTTATGGATGTGGTGTATCATAAATCGATTATTTTGATGATAGATAATTGAAATTTTGATGATAGATAATTGAATATATGTTTTATATATTACAAGGATCTTGTGCCTAAATACACTCTTTTAGGCTCATCCATTCAACATTTTCAGAACTGCCATTAATTAAAGTTGAGTTTAATAATTTGCGGCTTAAATTAAAGTAAATTGCGATGAGCAGACGAAGTTTAGCTCTCGAAAGATATTTTGGGACTTTGTAATGCAAACTGGTAACGGAAGAAAGGTTTTACGGTAATTTAAAGAGGAAGACCACTTTTTTTAATATTAAAAGAAAAATTGAGTTAGGTGTTATGAAAATGCTTAGTCAAAGATCCCTGTGAAATGAAGTGAATATGGTGAAATTGTCTATCGTTTCTTATATGTTGGATATTTATATTTGAAAGAAAAATACACTTCAGAGAGCAGTGTATTTATAAATAGTGTTTATCGGTTTAGATATTTAAATTCAAATTGTTAAAATCAGCATAATAAAAGAACGATTTATATATTTGATGGTGGTGGTTGGGGAAGCGGGTGTAGAAGGGCCGATCAAAACTGAGTCAATAACGTCGTATTTAAGGCAGATTATTAACAAGTGATTCATGTTTCATATGAATAAATTGGACCGGAAACAAGTTAAGCGTTCTAGCCGTTTACTCACCAACTTTTACAGTCATGCATTTAAATTTTTTTTTTCAATTATTTATAATTTTGATATATTAATTATCTCATTTTACTTTTGGTGTACGTAAGTCCCAGTTTATTTTTATGGAAGTCGAGTAAATTGTTCTTTGCACATTTTAACGTGTAAATTAAAAAAGTTAGTAATCTCATGTAGATTAATTAAATAATTAAAAGCTGTTTACGATTTTTTTTATTTTTTTTATTTGACTATAGGCACTTTTCTGCTGTGTCTTTGCTCTTGCGTCTAAACTCACCCTCTCACTCTTTATTTCTGGTGTCTATTTTACATCCTCACATTTCCATGAAATACACATAACTACAACGGCCTCCAAATAGCAAGAATCTCACCAATAAGACTACCAAAAAGAAATGTGCAGTTCGACACTTATTATCTAAAATATGATAGAGATAGTACGATGCACCTCAATGAATGAAGATCAAAGATATAACTTGATAACATAAAAACCATAATTTGTATCAAGCAGTAAAGTTTAAAAAATCTTTATTCAAATACAATTCAACTTATATAAAGCTGAAAGTATACTCTAGTAATGTCTGTTTCATGATATACTCAATAGAGCTGCAAGCAGCTCCCTATCTGAAAGGGTACTCACTCATGTAATCTCATGTTCTCAATATATAAATAAGCCTCTTGTGGTAGATAACATTGACCACACCTATGAAATCGTTATTCCACTTCGCAACTTTTAATGTCACCAATAGATAATTTGAACACTGTTAACTTCTCTGTTGGTTCATAGGTGAAAAAAAATTAAAAACAAAGTACTTAAGTCACGGGGTTTTAAATTACAAATGCAGTTAGGTTGCTACTACAATATACAAATCTATTACATCACAGTTATAGACATGACTACAAGATGGCAAGCTATTCTATTACAGAAATATTAGCGCAAATAAAATATATATGTAGTTAAATATATATAATTAAAAGCACTTAGAAACATGCACCTTAGAGTAGATTTACATAATTATAAAAGAATTAGAGAATATATACTTTTTAAAGATTAGGATGGAGGGTATGGTTGCCTCTTCTTGGATCGGGCCCTACTTGAGTATAAGGTTTAGGCGAAGCGTTTTTTGCAAACACCAAAGTTCTATCCTCGATGTTATTTCAGGTCAAACGAGACAAGTACAGTTTAGCTCGGATTCTTATGCCAAAATATCTGTCTCTAGAGAAGACAATCATTCAGATCCATAAAATTGGACATAAGGTTTTTCAATTCCCCAAAAGAAAAATGTTATTACAAAATGGTAAAAAGAAAAAATTTATACAACAGGCAGAAAGAAATGCTTAAAAAATTGCTGGTGATTAAGTTTGCAACTTTCCCAGGTTACATGCCTAACTGTGAAAAGAAAGACTGCTTTCATTGCCAAGTTTCCGCCAACCACACATTAACTATGCACTTTAAAGCATTTCAAATATGGAAACAACTGTAGCAACTCTTCGTGGCTACGTTTCTGCAAAGGAATAAACAAGCTATTAGAAAAGCTGGTATGGAAAATACTTAAAATTTGTCAGAAATATAGAGCTACTTTCAAGTGGGACTTTGCCTTGATGCCAATACACCCGTTCACATCAAGGGTCGTAATTTTGTTGGAACAGGACTTTGAGAGTGCCTCAAGACATTTATCAGTCACACCAATTATTCCGAACAAGCTGCACATATGTCCTCTCCACACATCAGCAAGAGAAATGATTTTAGGATAACAATTAATTGAGATCAATTCATGACACCACGGGAGAAAGGATATATATATATATATCAAGATCCGTTGATATCAAATATCAAACTTTAACATTTACATCAACTTAATAATTTTATATAAAATACAAAATTCGTGAATCCAACCATTGATTTAAAAGTTATTATCAAGTAGATCATGTATATAAAATTTCACACAATAAAAATTGATAGATATTTCATCTCATGATTTTATTTTAATGACCCATATGTTATTTAAATACATGTAAATATCAATAGTTGAATAACATACACATTTTCAAATTCTTTAAAATTTAATATACATGATTATAAATATATTATAACATAATTTAACGGTTGGATTAGTGAATCTTATATTCTGTATAAGATTATTAAGTTGGTTTAAATGTTAGAGTTTAACACCTAGTGTCAACGCATCGTGAATCTCTCTCTCACACACTCTCTCTCTCTCTCAATCATACTGGATGGCCAAAAGTGGTCAAAAATAAAAATTTCTTAAAGTCAATGAGACTTTTTAAATGACTTACATGTTTTAATCTTTAACCATTGATGGTAAGATCTAATAGTCAACTTTTATTCTTCTCACGCTCACATTAAAAAAAACCCTCACTTGATATGTCTCCTACATATGCGTATGTACAAGATAATCCATTACTTTCTGTTACAATTTCAAACTTCGGTAAATAAAGCTAGGGGCCCCAGTCCCCAATTCTCAACTTGGCTCAATTACATCAAACAAGTTTGGCCCCTCCATAAATGCAGTATGCTAGTGAAATGAAAGATGCGTAACTAGGATTGCATGCAGCGGGTTTTAAAACCAGCTACTCGGGCTATTTTACAAAAATGGAAGTACTCTGGAAAATGAGAGTTATGTACTAGCATCATGCAATGTTGTAAATGGTGTAATGCACATTAAAATTCTTGTTATTGAAACAAAAAAGTGAAATCCATATTCCACCATATATCATGAGACGCACTTATGTTTGTAATATGACTAGGCCAAAAACAAAATATTTTCTGAAGTCATGGGTGCACCATCCAGTTCCAGTATTGTACATGCAAGTGCTACGAAGTACAAACTCCTCGAATTATGATGTACCTTAGAAACTCAAGAGAGGTGCAACCCTCTGCAATGGATATGACCCCTTCATCAGTCACACGTACACACCTATCACATAAAATTAGATACGGCCCTTTCCTTCTATATAATGAGAAAGATAGATATTTAGATTGATGATTCATTTACCATGTCAGATTGAGGGATACAAGGTTCTTGCACTTCGAAATACAGGAGACTCCTCCATCTGAAAGATTCTGCAAGCCAAACTTTTATCTATTAGCAGTCTGCAACTATGCCTTAGATAGGGTAGTGCAGAGATATGTGAGAACATAAGATTTTTTACCTGGGCACCACAAAGATCCAAAATCTTGAGACGTGCCAGAAGGCATAATTTCCTGTAAGCTTCATCTGTGAAACTGAATAAAAGTAATGCTCTGACTTAATCCAATTCCAGGGCAAGACAACTTGAAATTAATGTTCAGTTTCAATGCCTACCTGGACAATGCATAGAGATTCAAACTCTGAAGAAATAGACATCTCTGCAACAACTTCTTCAATCCATCATCTGTTAACTTGACACACCTAAGCAATTGAATGACGAGATATAGGCATCAGAAGATAGGTATAATTGACCTCAATGTCTATTTGCATCATTTGAGCGGACTATTGTTTGGAACGTTAATGTTATATTTTAGGCAAAAAATTGCATTTTGCATAGAACTAGAAACAAAAATCCTTGTGTCCCCACCCCCTGGCAACAAATGTTTGTCTGATTCATTGTTTGGGAAATGATAATTATAATCCCATAATGTGCAAGATCTCACAGAATCTGTTATAAACCACAGGAGATACCTAGTCAAATTTAGTGACTCTAGTTCTGGATAATTCTCAGCAATAAGTTGTACACCTCGGTCAGAAATACTCTGCAATTAGCATAGCAAGTACTTTGTTCAAATTACAGAAGATATAAGTACCAAATCTCAATAGGCGAATTTCAATTTCACATACAACTGTCAAGATGAAATTCCATTAAGATGATAAAATCAAAATACCACTTCAAATTCAGTTACAACAAAAGAGGACAAAAGCAAATATAGTAATACTGGAAAGAATATTTCAGACATTGATCATTATACTTTACTCACAACAAGGATTAGAGCTACCAAATTCATATATGCAATTTATGTAGAATCTGTTTCTTGTTTTCCTATATTGGAGTGTATGCATGGGGAAAGCTATAAATTAACAATGTAGAGTATGTAAACAATTGACACAACTGTAAATTAAAGTTAAAACTGAGTGGTGGACATGGAGCATAGTACAAGTGCACAACAACCACCACCAAGCCGTATCCCACTTGGTGAGATCAGCTACATGAATCAAACAACACCATAATATTTTGTTAAAAATGATGTCTATAGACAAATTATTGACTCTAACGTTCTTTTTAATTGTTTTGCCCATAATTTTTCAGTCTCCCTTTACCTCTAGCAATTGGGCTACCCTCCGACTGATCTGCTGTCCTTACTAGGGCTTCTACAAGTCTTCTCTACGCATACCCAAATCACCCATGACGAGATTCTACCATCTTTTCTACAATAGGTGCTACTACAATTTTTACATAATGCATTAATTCTGGTGAAGGTCAAGGAAAGTAACCAGGTGGATGAGTCAAGTTTGAAAGACTGTTGGAGAAATTTAGGGGTCCTATGACAAGATCAAGGACCAAGAGGGCAAGACAAGCATTAGAGCATGCAGTGGCTTATGTTCCTAGACAATTGGGCCACACTTTTGGACTTCCAAGAGAATAAATCTTTCCTAGTTGTACAAATGGATCATGAATTTTTATGTAATAATCCTACTATGATGTAATTAGAAATATTATTTGTAATTAGCTTGGAATTGTACAATTAGGGGCAGCCTTGAGTATGTTTTTCTTGGCTCTTGATTGGGCTTATTGTGGCGCCAATCTTAGGGTCAGACTTGGCTTTCAGTAGTAGCTCCACTCTTAGCCTATTTAAGGCTCCTTGTACAAACAATTTGGGTCATAATAAGAATTTAAAAATTGAGTTTAGAGAAACTCTCTCCCTTAGGTTCTTAGATAAAACTTGATCTTGATTCTTATTAATGGAGCTCTTCCGTTGAGATGAATCCAATGGTTTTATCTTCAATCCTTTGAAGTGATGCCTTCCATCATCAAATCCATTTCCTTTTCTTGTCCATTTTCTATGTTGAATTTCTTCAAGAAACTTGAGAATTTTCTCACCAATTTCATCCATAAACAAGGTTGTGTTCGGATTATGATGCACTCCAAGAAATTTATCCAATAATGTGTGATTTGAAGCTACAACTTCATCAATTGGTATCAAAGCTTGAAATTCTTGGGAGAGGCAATTCTTATGTGCAAATAATAAAAGTATAAAATGAAATTGCTGCACTTATTCGTTTTAACCCCAAATTGTCATATTCTTCATTGGTTAGCCCCTTTGTGGACAAAAGAAAGAGATTAGGTGAATTACACTTGGACTCATTGGTGACCTATTTCATGTCCTTATCTTTCCATACATAAATTCCGAATCAGAGTGCCATTTTTTTGTCTTTAATTTTTTGCTTGTCTTGTTTGACCTCTAGTTTGTCACATAATAAACTCCTTTTGAGTGTGCTTTTATTGTGATTAGCTTTTCTTGATTATCTTTAAGTTTCTAGTGTTTTTGTCTTAGAGTATTTCTACTTTTGACCTCTTTGAAAACAGTTCATTGGTTTGTCATAACGGTTGGATCTTGGAGTTTCATTAGTTAGAAAATAGTTTTGAGTTTTTTTTTAAGAACCATTAGGAAGAGAATTTAGGGAGTGATAAAAAGGCTAGAGTGCATATTAAAGAAAAAGTCAAAAAGAGTGCTATACATGAGTGGCTAAACACTGAGGATAAACACTTAGTGAGTGGTGTCACAACCTCCAGATTACCTACATTCTCTTAATCTTACTTACACATTATTTCTTACATATACATACTAATTTTATAAAATAATTGTCCATTTGTGATGTCCCTAATTCCTCAAATCATACATACATCTGAATAAACAAACTTCTTATAGATAAATATATACATGCTTATCAAAGGTACATCAGTTCAACATTTCCAGAATATAGGTAATCTAGAGTACTATGACTAAGGTGATAAGATAAGTATGTACAAAATTAAGTTACTATATTTAAACTAAAGACCAAAGGTTTCACTTCTTTTCTTTCAATTGAATACTTCCTTATACCTACTATATGAAAAATATATTTGTATAACATAAAACTATTAAATGGAATTCTCTTTTAGGAACTTTTTCTAACAGTTCTAGATCTAAGTATTATAACTTCTAAAATTTATATAAAATTGTACAAATATTTTAATACCTACGAAAATTTGTGGAGTGGTCCACAAATACACATCATCAAGTACCTAAAATTTTATATCTAAAATCTCACCTATAACTGAGAATCACACAAATAAAATTCACTGTTTCAGTATACTATTTTCTTTGTATACTATCTCACCTCAATTTAAATATTTACCAATTTAATCACCAATCAATAATCATACAAAATTCTATTCAAAATTAAATTCAAATATAAATAAACATAAATTTTAAATTATCAAACAATTAATAAAATTTCATTTTAGAGTAAGGAAGTTCTAAAGCTACTCCTATAAACAATTCAATTCCATCCAAAATCAAATTCAAATATAATTAAACATAAATCTTAAATTATCAAACAATTAATAAAATTTCATTCTAGAGTAAGGGAGCTATAAAACTACTCTTATACTCTACTTGAGTCTCCTCCCTTTACCTGGATTTACCTGGAATTAAAGAACGTTGAATTTTGGTCCTAGACTTCCTAATTTGAGTTTAGCTATGAATCCCAAGGTTGGTTTGATTTAGGACCTCATAAATAATTAAGGTGCTTGTCATTGAATTGTTGGAGGACAGAAGCTGAAGCCTTGCAGTTGAATTGTCGGAGAATAGAAGTATAAGTTTTGTGGTTAAGTTTTTGGATAATAGAAGCAAAAGTTGTCCTTACGAACGTGAGAACAAATTTTCAAAATCCACAGGAAGAAGCAAATTGAGTTGGAATTTGAAATTAAAGGGGAGATAGTTCTTTTTTTTTCATCTTTCAATTTGATGGATATGCCCCTTTGAGTGACTTTCACTCAATGGGAGATGTCATCTGTGTTAACAAATGGCATTCTGCATGCTCCTTTTCTTTTCTTTTTTCTTCTTTTTTTAAAAAACGGATGTTACAAGTGGAGAGAGCCATTATATAATTGTGGTTTCCTTAACATTTGCTCCTTGTGTAGAATGGAAGAAGGTGGATATAGTGGTGGTAGTACTCCTTCCCCACAAATGGCACAAATTATGTTGCAAATGGAGGAAATGAAAAGAGAGATTGCAAGGTTAAGTGTAAGATGAAAACATGAGACATGAGAGAGAAAGGAGGTATGAGAGCTGAGGAAGTGAAAATGACAGAAGAGTAAGAGAAGAAGATAGATGGGAACGAGAGTTAGTAGGAAAAGAAAGAGGTTATGAAAGAGGGTATGAGAGAAGATATAATGACAGTGAAGGGAGAAAAAGAGAACATGAGGCTAAGAGAAAGGAAAGAGAATGAGAGGAGATATGATGAGGATGAGTGAAGGGAAAAAGGATATGAGAGGGAGAGTAGGCTTAGAGAGGTGAAACTTGATATTCCCCCATTTCATGGAAAAAATGATGGAGGCATATTCGGAGTAGGAAATGAAAGTGGAACAAATGTTTACATGCCATAGTCTTGAGGATGATAAAAAAATAAGGTGGCCACTCTTTCTTTTCAAAATTGTGCACTCATGTGGTCAGACTAATCATGTAGGGAGAGGATTAGATGTGAACAAGCCCCCATCCTTTATTGCAATAAGTTGAAAGGCATCTTGAGGAGAAGATTTGGACCTTCCTTTTACTATAGGCAGTTGCATAACAAGTTACAAAAGCTCACCAAAAGAAGCAAGAGTATTGCTGACTATCACAAAGAGATAGAAATGTCAATGATTGGAGCCAACTATCGCGAAGAGGAGGAAGCAAAGATGACTAGATTTCTCAATGACTTGAATCATGACATTTGTGACATTGTGGAGTTGCAACACTATGTTGACTTTGCAGATCTAGTGCACCAAGCCATGAAGGTGAAGCAAAAACTTAAGAGGGGATCCTTGAAGAAAACTTCATCCACCTTTATATCATCAATTTGGAAGGGTAAAGCAAAGAAGAAGCAGACTTCTACCTACCAAAAGGATGCCAAAGCAACCTCTAATGTTGGTAAAAAAGTCTCTAAACCTAAAATTTCTCAAACTTCTACTTCTAAATCTAGGACAAGTGACATTAACTCTGCTTTAAATGTTTGCATAGAGGTCACAAATCATCTCAATGTCCAACCAAAAAGAATATGATCATGAGAGGCCTAGATCATTATATTAGAGAATAATCATCTTCTAGTGAGAGAGAGGAAGTTGAGCATGTTGAAGATGAAACATATGCATTAGAAAGTGATTTCTTGATGGTAAGAAGACTCCTAGGTAATTAAATTTGAGAGTGTGATGACTTAAAAAAGAAAACATATTTCATACTAAGTGCCTCATTTTAGAAAAGAATTTTGTTCTTTGATAAATGATGGAGGGAGTTATATCAATGTTGCTAGCACTAGATTTATTAGAGTTTAATTTGAAAATTAATCTCCATCCTAAGTCATATAAGCTTCAATGGCTTAGTGAAGGTGAAATGATTGTGAACCAAGTCTTGATTACTATCACCATTGACAAGTATGTAGATGAGGTCTTGTGTGATATAGCATCCATGGAGGCCACCCATATTCTTCTCAATAGGCCTTGACAATTTGGTAGAAAAGTGCATCATGATGGGTATACTAATATTTTTTTTGTGCATAATTCTCATAATATTGTACTTGTACCATTGTTTCCAGGAGAAGTGAAGATCAATTGAAGTTGAGATTGAAAAGAGAGCAAGAGAGAAAAAGACGAGAGAGAGAAAGAGAAAATTAAAGAGGAAAGACAAGAAGGAAAAACAAAAAGAGAAGCAAAAGAGAAACATAAAATGAGTGAAATGCATATTGAGAGGAAAGCAACACATGCATTTGTTATTGTAAAGAATTGAGTTTGAATACTAATGTTACTTCTTTGACTAGTGGTTTCAAGTCTATGCTGCAAAACTTAGAAGATGTCTTTCCAAAGGAGATACTAGATGATCTCCCAAGTACGCCAGTATTAGGAATAATCCTAAACAAACCAAAGAGATTCAAAAATAAGTAGAGAAGTTCTTGAAGAAAGGTTGGGTAAGGGGAAGTTTAAGTCAAGTGCTGTCCCTATTATTTAGTCCCCAAAAATGATGGAACTTTTTGCATGGGTGTAGATTGTTGGACCATTAACAACATTATAATTAGGTATAGACATTCCATACCCAGGCTAGATGACTTGCTTGATGCATTACATGGTTGTATGGTTTTCTCAAAAATTGATCTAAGGAGTGGTTACCACCAATAAGAATGAGAGAAGGTGATAAGTGAAAAACCGCTTTTAAAACTAAGTTTGGTCTCCATGAACGATTGGTAATGCCTTTTGGATTAGCCAATGCCCCTAGCACATTTATAAGATTTATGAATCATGCATTAAGGCATTTCATTGGTAAATTTGTGGTTATTTATTTAATAATATTTTAATATATTCTAAGTCTTATGATGAGCGTGTTAGGGAAGGTTACCTGTTATAAGCGAGAAAAAGTTATTTGTTAACTTAGAGAAGTGTTCTTTTTGCATGGACATATCATCCTCCTTGTTTTTGTCATTAGCATACAAGGAGTTAGAGAAAATTTAAGCTATTAAAGAATGGTCCACCCCTAGAATGTGAGTGAAGTTAGGAGTTTCATGGTTTAGCAAGCTTCTATTATTGATCAATTCTTCCAAACTTCTCAACCCACCTAAGTTTGAGGGGCCAATGTTAGAATACATAGTTAAGAAAGCACATCTTAGGTTCTCTAATCAGTTTTCTACTAGGTAATTTCCTATTAGTTAGTTTTGTCTTTATCTTATCTATAGTAATTAACTAAAAGAAAACTAACTAATAGATAAAAGATAAAAATAGGAAACTACCTAACAAAAAACTTATTAGAGAACCTAAATTATACTTTTTTAACTATGTATTCTAACATTGGCCCCTTCAAATTAGGTGGGTTGAGAAGTTTGAAAGAACTGATCAACAACTCAGAGTTTGGGTTTAAATAGATGAAATCTTGTAGTTCTCAAGGCTTTGGTGAGAAGGCCAACAGTCTAATCATGAGACAAAATATGAGAGATTGTGAGACTTTTGTTAATGACCTTCTCTCGAACAAAGTGTAAGTCTAGCTCCATATGTTTAGTGTGAGAGTGAAGAATGGGGTTATGAGCCAAAGATACAATGCTAATGTTATCACAACAATAAACTGTAGGTGTGGTTGTAGGAATTTTAAGTTCCCATAGCAGGGATTGAATCCACAAAATTTCAATGACAGTGGAGTCAGGTTGCGGTATTATGCTTCAGTACTGGATTGAGCAACTAGTGTTTGTTTTCTGAACCACCAAGATTGCTCCAAAAGTAGAGCATCTGTTATGAGGATCTATTGCCCAGCCAGCATCACAAAAGGCCTGAATAAGTAGTTGATTTTGAGAGGATGCAAGTTGTAGTGAAAGACCATGTGAGATTGTTCCTTGCAAATACTAAAAAACCCTTTTAACTAGTTTCCAATGACTTTCAAGAGGTTGAGAGAGAAATTGACATGCTTATTTACACTATAACTTAGTTCAAGACGAGTGATGGTAGCTTATGGTAAGACACCAACAATAGATCAGTACAAACTTGGGTCTGATGCATAATTCAATCCATATTTTGATAGTTTGGTTCACTGGTCATAGGAGTTGCTATCCCTTTGGCAATGGTGATGTTTGCTTGATGGAGAATGTCACGAATGTATTTGGATTGAGATTTCAAAGAGAGCCATTGTTGAGGTATTTTACTTCAATGCCCAAAAAATAATCAACAAGCAAAAACTAAGTTAAGTTGAGCAATCAATTTCTAAATATAAATAAGAGAATTTCTAGTGATTAGAATATCATCAACATACACCAGAATATAGATAGAGGTGGTAGGAGCGGAAAGAATGAATAAGGAGGGATCACAACGAAATAACTTAAGATCAAAACTAAGCGGTAGTGAGTCTTTCAAACCAAACCCTAAGAGCCTATTTGAAGCCATAAAGTGTTTTATTTAGCTTACACACAAGGGATGGGTTTGGGACTATGAATCCAAGGGTTGAGTCATGTATACTTTCTCATTTAAGTAACCATTTAGAAAGGCACGATTAATAGCAAGTTGTTGTATTCAACAGTGAGTTGATAGTGCTAGTGTGAGAATAATATGAATGGTAATAGGTTTAACAACTAGAGAGACGGTTTCAATATAATTAAAATCAAACTTTTGATGAAATCCCTTAACAACTAAGTGAGCTTTATAGGTATTTATTGTTCTATTTGGATTTTCCTTAACCTGAAAGACCCATTCACATCCAATGGCAGTGCAATGAGGTGGAAGAGGAACAAGCGACCAGGTATTGTTAGCAAGAAGAGCTAAGTACTATTTTTGCATTGCTGCAAGCCAAGAGGGACTTGAAAGTGCTTTTTGAACAGTGAGAGGTTCAGCATGGTTAAAAGCAAACCAAAGTGGGATAAAGTCTGCATTGTATAAATTTAGACCTAGTTTACATATTGGGTGAAGAAGGAGATGGATGATTGTCAGTTGTGGAACAAGTAGAGGCATTTTCTCTCGTGGCAGTAGGAGGGTCAGATATTAGACTTTCAACAACTACAAGTGAAATAGCATCAGAAGTGGAGGGTAAAAGTGGGAATAAGAGATGGTGGCACTATGTTGGATGAAGAAGAGGAGGATGCATTTGGAGATAAAAAGGTGTGATAAGGAAAACTTCGTTCACTGAAGAGAACATCTTTAGAGATATGGATTCGAATGGAGGAAGAGAGACAAATGTATCCTTGTGATTTGATGTGTACCCAAGGAAAATGCACTCATGAGAGTGAGAGTTAAGTTTGTTATGATTATACAGGCGTAAGAAAGGATAACATGCACATATGAACGTGCAAAGGAAATGATAATCAAGTTCTGTTTTAAAAAGCTCAGTATGAGGCACTTTTCCATGAATAGACATTGAAGGAAGACAATGAATAAGATGCACAGTAATAAGAAATGCATAATCCCAAAACTTGTAAGGAAGCGATGCATGAGCTAGAAGAGTAAGACCCATTTCAACTATATGTCAATGCTTTCTTTCAATAGATGCTAGCATTTTGGTAAAGGGGTGAAACTCTCCTCTGCAATCTATTTCTACAGATTTAATCAATGTAGAGAACTAAACTTCAACCATGCTTTTAAACTGTTTAAATACATGTACAACTTCAGATTTTGATTTTAACAGATAAATCTAGGTGTAGCACATATGTGCCTCAATAAGTTAGATGATAGATACTTCAAAAGTTAAACATCTAACAGCTATCTTACTAATTCCACAGCATATTTGTGAAGATGCAAACCCAAGAGCTATAGCTATTATTTTCAGATAAGTTGAATGAGAATTCTAATGCACACAAACATACTTTCATGGGCAAACTTTTCCGTATAATTATTTAGTTTTTTTGTTCTATTTTATGTGTGTGGTAAGGGTATACTCAGCTCAGTTTTCACATCAACAGATAAGTCCCTCTTTGGGCTATCTTAACTTAGGGTTACCCCTACATTGGTCTTGTACACTTTAGATAAATTAAATTCCATAGGTCCTGGTCAAAGGTTTGAACCCAAGTAGTGAAAGCAGAGCAGACCTCCTTAACCACCAAGACCACCTGTGGTTCAGGGCATGTTTGATAAAATCAAAAATTTAATACCAAAATTTTTAATGATGAGAGATGAAAGTTTAGATTCCAGTTTGCAAATTTTGAAAATATGTCCATAACAAATGCTGAATATGTACTACAGGTATAGACATTTCAGTATATAAATAAGGTGATACCGCAACCCTAGCAAAAACCCTAAACCTTCAGGACCACTTGTGGTTTAGGGCATGTTTGATAAAATTAAAAATTCAATACCAAAAATTTTAGTGATGAGAGATGAAAACTTAGGTGGTGCTTGGTTTGCAAAAACATGTTCTGTTTTCACTTCTATTTATAAAAATGCTACATTGTTTTTATTTTGTTTTCTGTTTTCAACATTTTTTAAAGGAAGGAAAAGTGAAAACAGAAAAAAGTTGTTTTCTATTTTCACTTTTACTAACAAAAAAGAAAACAAAAAACGTTTTTGCAAACTAAACACCACCTTAGGTTCTGGTTTGCAATGTTCGAAAATATGTTCATAATAAATGCTGAAGATGTACAACAGGTATAGACATTTCATTATATAAATAAGGTAACACCACAACAATAACAGAAATAATTGATGATAATTTAAATAATAGTTGTTGTTGAATGAATCCATCCACTGATGTCCCATATGCAGAATGTTTTCGGCCCTTTCACTTAAATTCCTTTGGTATGCATTAAACTGCTAAAGCAATTTTAAGTGCCAAAACTTTTCATTTTCAAAACTGAATTATATTTTCAAACCAGCCTGTAGACTGAAGGGATGCATCAAATAAATGTACACAAATTGGACATAATTCTTTTTGTTTATGTCCATACAACAATCATTTAAAAAACAACATTCAATATTAAATTAATAATACTGAAATGCAAAATTACTAGTCCAAGGCATCATGTACCTTACAACCACTTATGTTCAAATCAATTATGTGTTTGCAGTTCCTCACTATATGTAGTATTCCTGTATCAGTTACCCTGGAATATGACTCATATTTCAGTACGTTGCTAAGGATTAACTTGAATCCAAAGAAAGGTTTTCAAGTGCCAACTTAAACATCACATACTAAGAATTAAGAAAGGTTTAAAGCACCTGACGTTCCAGTAGATGGAAAAGGATTTTAGCTGGGAGCAACAACTGGTTATTGCTTCAATTCCTGTATCCGATATTTTTTGGCAGCCATTCAGATTTAAAGACTCCAAGCTTTGAAGAGAATCAAAACACTAGAAATGCTTAAAAATCTTTGGTTAGAATCACATTCAACTTATACTCTACATCACAAAGTATTTATGCAATCATTGTCAACTAGTGTTTCCTTCTTTCTTTATCTATAATTCTTTTAATTTCAGTACCATAGATATCTAATTAGCAGAGATAACATATTCCACCTTCTTTCAGAGCATTTCTGAGTTATTATGATTTATGACAGAGAAGCAAGAGATAGGACTTCTACATTTTAACAGCAAGTAGCTCAATTAAGCCCACTAATCTGCAATCAGTTATTTCTTATTGGGGGCCTATTCATAATCTGTGGTGCAGGTACCCATATCTATGTCATCTGTAAGGTATGATGAATTCCTGTTTCTACTTCAATCCATGATCTGTATTCCTATTACTTTGAATATTTTGAGCTGAAAGTTTACATCATCTTCTTTACATTAATAATTCAACAAAATCACATTACATACGAGACATGTAGCGATAACTCAACATGATATAATAACCAAATTTTCAAAATTAATAAAAAAAGAATATATACTAGGTTATGCCATATCAGTTTCATCTTTCACGTATCAAATCTTTTATTTTATCAAGCTGAATGCGTCATGTTAGTAAACCTGTCAATTTTTGGTGGTCTAACATATTAGTAATTGCTTGAAGCAAAATTCTACATTGTGAAATCAGAAAATATAAGAATCCAGACATCTTTCAAATAATAGAATAACAATTTCATATGACATTATTTTACGGCCAAGCCAGCAGGGTTCTTACATCCTTAATGGATAGATGGACAAAGAATTCATCGAAAATTATGAAATAAAAAAAAATACTTACGTTACCTTATCCTTAATAAGGATGAGATGGGCGTCTTCAACATCTCTTGCAAACTCAAGGTTAATCTGCTTTACATAGCGATATCTAGGCTACAAGAATCAATCAAATTTCACCCCCAAAACACTATTAACCACAAAAGTTAGGTCAAACAAACGCCATAAAAAAAACCATTTATCACGATTCATAGTTAACTAACTGCAGCATAGGTAATTGAACAAAAATACATACCATAGTCTATCAAAATTGTAATCAAAATAGGTTGATTAAATAAATATATTAAAAAAAGTGTAAAGACTAACCAGAGAAAGAGCACCTATAAGGCGATTCCCTGCATTATTTAACTCGCGCAAATTGAGGGACTAATTAGGAAAAAAGAAAAAGGAATTATTAGAAAAAGAAAAAAGAAAAAATTGAATGAAAATGAGGAGTGTTGGGAGTACCTGCCAAAGGGGTTGACAAGAGAGAAGAGTACGATGAAGCGAGGGAGAGACAAGGAGAAGAGAAACAAGGTGCGTGTGAGAGAGAGGTAATGTAGAACACACGAGTTTGAAAACCTTTGGCACTGTCTCTCTGCACCAAATAAGCTCCTTCGCCTCTGTTTCTGTTACAGCCCTTTCTTCCATTCGCGTCAACTCACAAACTCGGCGTCGGGCTTTTTGGTTTTGATTTAATTCTATTGGGGACAGGTTTTGCACTGCTGCTTCCAGGACCGCCTGTTAGACCCGTATTTTTTATTTTTTTTTCAGGCTTCAAGTAAGCTTCAAAATAATGAGGCTCCAAATCGCCATCTAACTAAAAATTATTCTAATTTTTGATTTGTTTACTAGATTCGTGTAATTAATTTCATTGTTACTCCCAATTAAATTATTTTATTTTATTTTTTTATTGACAAATTAATAATAAAATAATTTTAAAAAATATTTATAAAAATTATAATCATTATTTTTTATTTTTATTGCACAAGTAAATATTATTTTAATTAATTTACAAATATTTATAATTAAAAAATAATAAAAATAATTTATAATGTTAGTTCAAATTTTAAAATCTTATTTTTCATTTTCAAACCATACATATTGTTGTGATTTCCAAATTACCTATATTATAACTATCTTAGGAGTATATGATCTATTGCATAAACATACTACATATTGATATTCGCATGATCATAATATATCAAGGTTCAAATTTATAGTTGAACTGATAGTCGATTTTAGTTGTACACATGCATATATGTATATAATCATTAGTTACATAAATCCAATATATTTCTGAGCGTGGGTAGTGATGTAAATAAAATACAAAATACAGTATCACATTCAGAAAACAAATCGAAACTAGATTATTCTATTTGAATGCAACTTTCGAGACCACAAAGAGTTATTCATCCAATGTTCGTCCTCAGTAGTAAAAAGTCACTCATTATTCTATTAATAACAGGAAAAGTTTGTACATTCAAAGGGATCCTCATCAGTACTATCCTCATCATCGTCATCTCTTTCATCTTTGTCTTCTTCTCCATTATTGCATTTCCTCTCTGGATGACTTATATATGCCTAAGAGCGACTTGCCTCATCGTGGCAGAGAGGAATCTAAGGAAGTTGTCGCAAGGTTATTGATTTCCTTACAATCTGACATTAACAGGGTATTCGTTGAAAAGCAAATGTGGGTGGGTGTAGTTCAAACTTCAGGAGTGTCTGATGCAACAAAAGGTAGTCCATGGTGCTGAGGAATGTATCTTAGTGATGTAGAAGAAGGATGTGAGATTGTCCTTCTATGATACACCTGCCTAGGAATAGGTACTATGACACTTGTAGGTAACATCATTGAAACTTGTGGTGGAGGAAGTATTGAAGAGGATGTATCAGTCATCTAAATGGTCATCCTACCTTAGAAAGTACTTCGATAGTGACTTCTAGTGTTGGATGGATGTCGAACTCATTTCTCATTCTCTTCATCTAGCTCAATCTCTACGTCAAGGTGAGATTTGTCCATCATATAGTCTCATTAATGTGATAAACATCATACATAGAAATATAATCATAAGGGAGTGAGACGTTTCATTCAAGTGAAATTTCTCATAGGAGTAGTATATAAATATACATATCATACTCTAAAATGACCACACATAAGTTCTTTGGAAAATACAAACAACAATTGGAATCATCATTATTGTATGAAATATATAAGTATTATGTGTTATCATTCTCTTTACACATTCCTATGATGACAGATGATAGATTCAAGATTAGACTGAGGTATATTGCGTCCCATACTGTAATAATCATTTCTAATCTAAAGTTGGTCATCTTTATGATGTGAAATGCATATGAGACCTAAGTCATCATCACCACTTTATTAAAAAAATAAGGGATATCAGGATCTTATTTCCAAAATAATCGTGTGTCTATGACAACACTCAAATATCATCAACATTTCACTTTTCTTAATAAGAGAAATCGAAATTGATCAACTGGAAATAGTAATTGTTTAGGGTCTCGTCAAGGTGGCTAAGTTTGACCATTGTAGTCTCAGCTACAAAGAGCAACCACTGGAAAGGCTCAAATCTAACTCACGTACCCCCTAAGTTCGTAAGTTCCCATTTCTCATGAATTGTTGTTTACTTCCATATAAAGTGACCCTTAGATTTCTTAGTTTCTTTTCACAAAAGGCCACAGATTATCCCCCATATTAATGATTCCCAAATTCTTTTATGCATATAATGCATAACAATTAATCATTTCATCCTTCTTACAATCACAATTGAAAGCCTTACCTTCTTCTGAAGTTCAGGACTTCACTGTCCTTTTTTATTCAACTTATATGCACGGACCCCACTTGAGAGTAATTTATATTAACAGTCTCCAAGGAAGTACATGAGTTTCTCAACCTCAAGACACATATTTGTCTTATTTCACACACATCATGATTGACATAAATCAATCTTTAAACATAATCATCTTCCTCTATGAGAGTAGCATGATTATATCACTTTGATTATATTTAATATTTAGTTCATATTCTTTGTTTTCCCAAAGTTCCTTATAAAAATATTATTCTTTCTAAAAGATCCTTAGGATCTATTTTTGGGATTTCTTGAGACAATACTTTTGTTTGGTCATCTAATAGTAGTGTCTTATCCACCACCGTCTTATCTACAGGCATCTTGTTTGCATTCGTCTTATTTGATCATGTTGTTAGGTCGTATAGTCTGATCTACAATTGTCTTGTTTGATATAAGAGGACCTTGGATGGTCTAAGGCACTACCGTCATCTTGTTTGTAGCAACTCGTCTACTGTTCTTTCTACAACAACGTATCTAGTATCTTATATACCGTTATGCATATGATGTCTTATATATAGTAACATGTCAAGTGTCTCATATACAGTAACGCGTCAAGGTTCATATGTACAATAATACATCATATGTCTTATATACACACTAAGGCATCTAGCATCTTATGAATAGTAACACGTCTAATATCTTTTGAATAGTAATGCATCAGGTGTCTTATATATCCATTAAAGCAACTTAGAGTCTTATGAACGGTAAGACATCTAACATCTTATAAATAGTAACATGTCTAGTGTCTTATTAACAATAACATATCAGGTGTCTTATATATACGGCGAGGCGTCTTAGCGTCTTATGAGCAGTAAGAGGTTTAGCGTCTTATGAACAGTAAGAGGTTTAGCGTCTTATGAACAGTAAGACATTTTAGCATCTTATGAACAGTAAGGCGTCTAACGTCTTATGAGCAGTAATGCATTAAGTGTCTTATATAGGGATCTTAGGGTCTTATGAATAGTAAGACATCTTAGCATCTTATAAACAGTAACACGTCCATGGTAACTCATCAAAATACTCTTAGTTCCTAAACAAAACAAGATGTCTTGAACCTCTTAAATGGTTCCAGACTTCAGAATAATAATGGAGAAGAGAATTTCAACCATTTTACAACATCAATTGATAAATTAGATTCTAGAGTTAGGAAAAAACTCTAGATTACTCATAAATTTCTACTTGAATCTTCTTCCCTTTACCTGGAATTGAAGTTCAAAGCAGAATCTATCTTTTGTATTCCTTCAAAATCAATCAAATATCCAACCTTAAAGTTAATTTTTTATTCAACCTAGGGCAACTATTCAGATGTTTGAGGTATATTTGGTCAATCAGAAGTGAAAGAGGAACCATTAAAAGAAAGTGTGAGAAGAATGAGAGAAGGAAACTAAAATCAATTTTTGTAGAATCACTACCGCAACGTACCTTATGTGAATTTTTTATATTTAGGTGGCAACCTTTGAAAGCCTTCCTGTATGTACTTTTGACATAGAGACCAGAGAATAATTATGGTGTTAATTGAAAATTTTTAATGGTTGTGACTATTTTTATTTTTAAGGAAACATTGGGCTCTTACACAAGTTATGAAATTTTAACACCATATCCCCTATAAATATTGAATATAAGACTCCATTATCAACCGAGAGAAATAATGCATAATATACACATCTTCATATATATCATATTCGATAAAAGTTTTAGAATTGTTTCTTTGATAATGGAATATATTAGAAGGGGTTTTCCTCTATCTCATCATCTTAATTGCTACCATTTGTGGTTTTTTCCCTCTCATTACTACCAACTATTATCAAGTTATCACTTTTAACATCCTTACTATCATCATTCTCTAGATTAATACATCTTCCCGTAACATAGAAGGGACCAACTCCTTCCCTCTCTTAAGTGAAAGTTCAAAAAAAGGCATGTCACTAATTTTCTAAGCATTATACCAAAGTAGGGATCATGTAAAGTTCAATGGTTGGGCGTAATGACGAGGAGGTAAGGATGTATGCCTAATTGGTAATAAGGGAATATGCATTGAGAATGATCCGTAGGATGTGGGAGAAGAAAATGGGGAAAGGGATTGGCGGTGGATATTGTGGCCACCTCTAGTAAATGTTATGTGGGATAGGTTCAATTAGCTCTACATGGTTACTAAATAAGATATGGAATCGAGGACCTGCATTGGTTAGATCATATAACCAAAAAGACACATTCTTAGAAAAAGTAGGTACTTCTAAAGTTTTTCTAGCTTCTTACAAGGCTGATAATTTAGTTGTCATTACTGTCTACACAAAGATAGGAATGGTCCATCATGTAAATAAATTATATAATAAACATATACACACAACAATACACATAAAAGGAATGAGACATAAATTTCATTTAATAATATAAAGTATGAAATTACAATTCAATATGATTATATAAGAACTTTAATCAGCATGTATGGAGATAATTTTGTCATCCACTTAATTTATCGTATCTAATAGATTCATAAATAACTAATAAGTGGCATAAATCATGTAATGTATGAATATAGGTTCAATTACAACTTTAATATAACATTTTTTACATGATGATTGATTCATGCTTGTCCCAAAATCTAATGCATCACATACCACATTATGTTTTGTCCATCTTTACTTTTTTCCATATCATATGTTATGCATGTAAGCCCTTTCACTATTAAGATCCTCTTGTATGACACATATAACCACATTAAGTGTATCTAATATGATCATAATCAACATATCAAATGTGATAAGAATGGTCACCTCAAGTATCAAAAGCAGCCACATCAAGTTCTAGGATTGTTCAGAAACCTAACCAATTTGAATTAAATCACACAATCAAATCAAATTGAACAAAACATTAAAAAAATTGAAATTTTTAAAAAATGCAATTTTTTGCAATTTGGTTTTTGATTCCCCTCTACAAAACCAAACCAAACCAAACCAAATGAATTGCATATACATCTTATATTTCCAAATTTTCCCCTACTTGTTAAATGTTATTACTATTTATCCTATTTTAGTAAGCCTGGTAATGACTTGAACCATAAGGAGCAAGAAGTTGTTAACTTTCTTTAATCTCACCCACCCATTTTACATCCGTGTTAAGACAATGTTGGTAAATGGTGAGTTATGATTACTATCTAGTTTTCTCTATTCTCTAATTGAGTATTAATCTAAGATGTTATCTTGAATATTTTCTCAAATCTAACATAAATTAGACTTAGTAATGAACCAACAACGACAATATAGCCAATAGGCAACTGCAACTCAACGAAGATCAATAATCATAATACATCTAGTAATTACCCTTGTATTTATGATTTTGTTGGCAAATTATGTGATCTATATGTTTATCAAATTTGAAAAATATTAAAATAATAAAATTGAAGTTGTTGTTTGTTTTAATTCAAAGTGCCACTATGTCATCCTCTTGTCTTTTAATGGAAGTGGGTATTCAAATTTTATGTGAAAATTTAGGTACATTCCGGCCTTATATGTGGATTCAAGATGCAAAACTACCTAACCTAACTACAATGTAGACGTTTAGATGGGGTTCATAAACAATGTTACACTTATAGAGAATAACATAATTCCTTAATACATTCAACTATATCGTGTTACTAAAACTAAGATCATGACTCAATATTTTTTATTTTAGTTATTATGTGAAGTTTTCTTTTTTAAAAAAAAAATCAATCACTAGTGAGAAACATTTAATTAATTACTTAATCATAAAAGATATTAAAGTTGCATCTATTTTCCTAAAACTAACAATGTATAAATAATAAAAAAATAAAGGAAGTTTATACAATAACATGAGATTTTCAGATGCTTCTTGTAATAATAAATAAATGCATTATATTATAATAATAGAAGATACAATTTTTTAGAGATTTATCATTGATTAAATATTAATTAACTACCATATTTTATTCAACTTATCATGCACCTTCATATGCTTTCCTAAATCCCATATTTTATTTAATTTATCATGAAGAAATCTTAATTGCTCCTTTTCCCCTATATAGGTAATGATAGCTGTAATGGGAAATAGGATTGGCACCTTAACCAAGCCCACATAAAAATTTGCCTATTTTATGATATATACTAATCAAATTATACTTTGAAACTAAATTCAATCAACTATAATATTTATATATTACATATTTAAAATTGAATTGAACTATACTTTAAACTATAATATATATATATATATATATATATTTATTGAAACTTTTGAATCTTTTTATTTTTCTCCTTTAACCTTTTTTTTTCTATTTTTGTTTTATTTTTTATGTTGGATTGCTGGCAAATTTCTTATTTATTTTATACTTCTTGTTTTCCTTGTTTACATTATGATTTTATTCATTAATTTTAAGGTAAATAGTGATGTTTTGTTTATCATCTAGGTTGGTTTGAGTTGACTCTTAGGCCAACAATAATATACAATTTTTACCAAACATAATATTGTTCTGGTTTGTGTTCAATGATGTTTAAGATTAATTTAAATTAATTTGATCATTATTTACTATTTTATTTCATAATTGATAAATTATATTTAGTAATTTTTTTTACAAATACATTTAATGTAGATAGAAAATATTTAATAAAAGAAGAGAATGATAATTGAGAATCCAAAATGTATAAGGTCTACTTCTAAAAACAAGCTCCGAAACACTACAAACGAGCCAAGAGGTTCAAATAATGACAAGAAGAGAAAAGGTGAAGAAATTACATCTTAAGAACAAGATGATTCATGTAAAAGGAAGCTTGTTAGACCTAGGTTATGGATGGAATGGTATAATTTTACTAAAGTACATGTTTCTAACTCATCAAATATTAGAGCTAAATGTAATTGGTATAAGATTTCTTATGCGGCTAACTCACATAAAAATAGGATAGAAAATTTGAAATACCATTTACTAAATCAGAGCAAAAATTTTCCAAGAGAGCCTAGTGATCATAGTCAAACAGTTCTTAGTTTCCAACAATAGAAAAAGGGAATATGGGAAAAAAGGTTGGTAGTTCTTTGAATGTCGTTGATTTTGATGCTAAGGTTTGCAAGCAAGATCTTTCTAGGATGATTATTGTAGATGGGTTTCCCTTTAAATTTGTTGAGAAAGACGGGCTTCGATATTATGAGTGTGGTACAACCCAATTTAATTCCTAGAAGGACCATAGTTGTTAGGAACTATTTGAATCTTTATATGAATGAAAAAAAAATTGAAATTTGCTCTTAATATTGTTAATCAACATGTTTGTTTAACTACTAATTGTTGAAGTTCTCTGCAAAATTTGAACTATCTTTTGTCTCACTACTCATTTTATTGATGCTGATTGGAAGCTATATAAATGAACTTTTAATTTTTGTTTGATCAAGAATCATAAGGGTAAAACCATTAATAAAAAAATTGAGAAATATCTTTCAGGTTAGGAAATTTAGAAGGTTTTGAGTCTTACAATTGATAATAAGTTCTAATCATGTTGCTATTCAATATTTGAAAATAGAATGAAGGATTGAAATGCATACCCATTAAAAGGTGAACATCTGCATGTTAGGAGTTGTGCTCATATTTTAAATCTTGTTATTAATGGTGGATTAAAGGAGTTGCACGATTCAATTACTAAGATTAGAAAGGTTGTCAAATTTTTCTGTTCCTCTCCTAGTCATATGGATAAGTTTAAATTTTTTTTTATAAAAGATTGTAGAATACAGGAGACCTGTATTGTACAATTAGATGTTTCTACTAGATGGAACTCCATTTACCTAATGTTAGAGAGTGTTTTAAAGTTTCAAAAAGAATTTAAGAGGTTAGGAGAGCGAGGTATTGATTTTGCTTTGATGATTGGTGGTATTCTGAAAACTAAAGATTAGGATAATGCACAAGTATTTTATGATATTTTTGGAAATCTTTTATGATATCACTAAGAAAGTTTGGTTTATAATATGTGACTTTTTTCCAATATTTTCATGAATATTGTAAGATATTAAATACTTTGGAAACATGGAGTAGGAGTATTGATTCATTACTCGGGTATAGTTGAAAAAATGAAATTTAAGCATGATAGGTATTGGGCAGTATTAAAAATATCGTGATGATTTTTATTGCTACTATTCTTTATCCTTGTTTCAAAATTCAATTTGTGAAATAGAGCTTTAAGAAACTTTATAATAAGATGGATGTTGATTTTTTAATTTCAAAGGTAATGGATACTTTGAATAAGGTGTTTGATATGTATAAAAATTTAATAGAAACATTTAATCCCAATAAATTACACAATCTTTTTAGGGAATGAAAGATTACGATTTGACAAATATAGAAGATCCTTTATTTGCTTTGGAGTTTGAAAAGGACATGAGCATAAATGAAAATGAGATAGATTTGTATCTAATAGAACCATGAGAGAAAGCAATTCAAAACTTTGATATTTTGAATTAGTGAAAGGTAAATTCTAATAAATATCCACTTTAGGCTAAATAGCCAAAGGTGTATTGGCTATATCAGTATCAGTATCTATGGTTGCGGTTGAATTTGTATTTATCACATGAGATAGAATTATTAAAGTAGTTCTCTTAGTCTAAAGGTAGTGGAGGATTTAATTTTTTTTTTGTCAAAATTGGTTTTGATCCATTCCATTGTCGACTAATTTTAAGGATCAAATAGAAGAATTTTAAAAAAAATGAAGCTAGATAATTTACTTTGACTTCTCCATTATTAATTTGTTTATTTCTTATTATTACTTTACCTTAATTATAATTCGTACTTGATAATAATAGTTGATGTTCTCCATTTAAAATTGTGTCCAGCCCTACAACCAAATGAAGAGGATTCTGGTACTAAATTTGATTGAGAATTATAGTTATCTTATTGTCATATTGGTATATTTTATATTTGCTAATTGCTAGTTGAATTGATATTTGGTATTGCTTAGTCTATTTTATATTAAGCAATAACTTTCTAATTGTTAATATGTGAAGGTAAAGGTCATGTTGATGATTGTTTGATTGCAACCTTGCACAGTTACAATCTTAGAAAGAATGAGTTGTTAAAAGACTTGGCTTTTGGATAGTTGATGCATTGTTATCTTAGGATCCTATTAAAACTTATCTATCTTGTATTGTTGAATTATTATTCTTTTGAATTTTAATGATATATTTTATACATTATATTTTATTTTGTTGATTTAGTGCTACGATGATTTTGAATGTTTAGGTATAAATTTTATTATTATTTTGTGTTTAATTCATGCTAGTTTTAAATTTTTTAAAATTTGTTACTTTATATTTTTTATTAACTTATTTTTGTTAATTTTTTTTAACAAAGTTAAAAAAACTGAAACATTGAAACAAACCAAATCATAAAAGATTGGTTTGGTTTTCTTAATTTTTTTAACCAAATTGCAAGTAGTTTTTATAAAATGATATTTTTTTCTAAAATCAAACCAAACTAAAAAGAATTCTTCTTGAGTTCCATTAATAATTATCATGGCCAATATTTCAAGTGTGATAAAAGTGATCACATCAAATATCATAAACAACCATATCAAGTATTGTTAACATCATTTTGTACGAAGATGCATATGATAGTGCAAAACAAACTTTTCATATGTTAATTATTTATTATTATTCATTCACTTCTATTCATAAGACCATGTTCACCATACCATATCTTAGAGAATTAATTTCTTAAGATCGTATAACCAAAACGAAGCATCTATATTAAAACTTCTAGTAGTGGTATATGATTCCAATTTTTTAAAAACAATGTAGTAATGTTCAAGTTTATTTACTTTCGCATGTTCATATTTTAAAATATTTTATAAAATAAAAAAATTTAATTTTTACAAAAAATTTTAATTGAACGTTTTCTTATATCTATTATATAATTTTTTTGTATAATTTAAAAATTATTAGATAATTTTTTTTAAAATTTGTTCAAATAGATTTAAATTTATGTGTCCTAAAATTTTAAAAATTATATAAAATCATATCGATTTTCAATGTCCATGAAATTTTGTGAACATAGTTTCAATATACACATCATCAATTACAAAGTTTCATATCTTTAGTTTTACATATAAATGAAAAACACGCGAATTAAATTAATGATCTCAATATATATGTAATTTATTATTTTACATCAATTTAAATAATCTTTTAATTTAATTAAACTATTATGCTTCCGTTTTTAACCAATTTTATCATCAAACCAACAATCATACATAACATAATAATATTTTATTATTAAATATATAATCAATAACATAAGCATAGAATCAAGAGAAATCATAAATTCATTTCATTGCCTAAATTAAATAAAAAATCTCCTTTCCTTTTCTTAATGACTTGAAATTTCAAAGAGGTGAGAATGAAGTTTTAAATTCTTCAAAACTTTATTTTCTTAACTTTTTAAAGTATGAATGACATAAAATAATTAATTCTAACTTAACTACTAAATTGTGTTCCAAAATTTTTCTTGAATTATTATTTATATCCATAGATAATTATTCTAAAATTTAGAAGATCCTACTCCACTTACTATTTTAATTTAATTAAGACTAATATCTTATGACCAAATCCACCTTTGACCATTAGGTGTCTTTATTTAATCTTTATCTAGTAAGTGATTCTTTCTTATATTAACTTAGGGAATCTATGCTTATGAGTTATATCAATTATTTCATGGTTAAATTCATTTAAAAGGTCATGGATAACTATATGTATGAGATTTTAGTCAAGTTTTACATGTTTTATGCATCCATTTAACTTGGTTGATGAGTATTAGAGCTTTAAGGCTTATTTTGAGTGTGATATCTTATGATTCTTCCTTTAGCTAAGTGTTATACCATATTTTAAAGGTTAAAAAATCTATCCTTTATGTTAAACCTCATCTTTTTGGTCCTTGAGAGTTTTATTAGTTTAACAAGTTACTAGATTTACCTTAATGCTTGCAACTTTGATATTTTTTTATTTAGAATCTATATTCATGATTTATTTCTCATTTTAAACAAGTTATACATTATGTTTAACAAGCATAAATTCATTTAACACCACACAGAATAGATCTAGTGAAGGAAAGTTAAAGTTTTAAATTTATATACATTAATTTTATGTCAGAAAAACTTTTAAAATAAAGACAAAATAGTATATTTATGCATTAAAAGCAACCAAAACATCACCATGCTCATGAGAGATCTAAAAATATTTTCAAAACTATCTAAGGTGTTTAAAAGACTTAAGAAAATATTTTTAACTAACGAGAATGTTCACAAAACTTTAACTAAATAAAATGCTTAGAAAAACATTAGAAATCAAAATGAATCATTTAAAATCCTTTGACACATTTTAAATAGTTTGAACTAATTAACATTCCTGTAAAAGGTTAGTTATGAAATTTTAGGAAAGGAAGTTTCAAGATATAAATATTTTAAGCCAAAAACTCATTAGAAAGACCATTTTCATGCATGAACATGCTAAAGAAAATGGAGGAAAGTGACCCACCTTTTAAGAGATTATGAGAGAATTTTTGGGCTAGAGTGTGAAAAGATCTTTTCCTTGTAAAGAATTGAATAATTTGGCTAAGAGAAAAGAAAATTGAGTGTGTGATTCTTTTCATCAAAACCCTAAACTGAAATTGAATGGTTAAAGATAAGAAATGAAAGAAAATGATAAGCTCTCTAGGAGAGAAATGTCTCAACCAATTAGAGAGAATGGAAGCTTGAGAAAAAAAAAAGAATGAAGAGAGGAGATGATGGTGAGAGAGTGAAGGACTAGGGCTAGGACTAGAGAGTGAAGAGTGAAAGATTTGTTTTTATAGTTATGATAAATAAAGTAGTGTATTCTAGGATTTTTTATTTAAAAATCTAGGATTTTCTCCTTGGAAAAGGGATGTATGTCCTTACATTCATATGGTATGTTTGGATGGGGAAAGACAAAAGGAAAAGAAAGTGGGAAGAAGGAAAAAATAAATATGAAAAGATTTTCTATTATTTGTTTGTGCATGGAAATAAAAGGGAAAGAAATATTTTTAGCAGGATCTCACAAAATAATCTCTCTCTTAGACAAGAAAATGAGTGAAGAAGTTATTTCTTTTTCTTTCTTATTTATATTAAATTGTTAAAATTTTTATATATTTTTTAAAAAATAAGTTGTATTAATAAAAATACATAGTAAAAAAATTAAATTTTATTTTTCTAAATTTATATAAAATAAAATTGATATTACTAATATATTCTTTACCACTCATCCAAGCAAATAAAAAAAATTTCTTTCTTTTTCTCATATTTCTATTTATCTAAACAACATTTTTTCTTTCTTTTTTATTTTTTTTATTTTTTTACATCATTTAAACAAATCAATATAAAATAATCTTATATGGCTTTTTAAATCAAGATATGTGATTTAGTGCATGTAAGCATATTTTGTATTTTTATTTATTATATAATATTTCTTTGTCTTCAATTTTAAACTTTATAACTTGATTAAGATTTTTAGATATGAATAATTAGATAAATAAGAATTAAAAAATGTTAATCTTAATTAATAAAATTAATCTATTTAATTAAGTATTGATTATCTTAATTAGAATAAAATTAGATAATTAGTGTTTGTTTGACTCGAATAAATTTCTTTTCACTTATCTAATTGTATTTTTATTTCAAATTAAGTTTTCTAACTGTTAGAAGGATAATGGGTTTAGAATGATAGTGAAATCTAAAAAAATAAGTTGGTTCAATTGTTTTTAAATGGATGATTCCATATGAAGAAAAAAAAAAGAGAATGTTTCAATGCGTTATGGTTCAATCTATATAGATTTAGATTAAAATGGTTACTTGAAACTAAATAAAAAAATTTTACTAAATAAAATATCTTTTAAAAGCTTTGAGAGTCTACTTTCTAAAAAAAAAAAAATCTAGAGTTACAAAATTTTGAGATTTTTTACGTATTTTTAATTTTTTAAATAAAAAGGAACGTTTAGAAATCTTTAAACCTAGACTATTTATTTAAAATTAACGCTTAAGAGACATAATTATAACTTATAATTTACTTTTATAAACTTTATAAATTAAATTTTATAGTAAGAAACAATTTAAATTAATTTATGATATTTTTAACTTAATTTGATCATAATTAATTTCTTTATGTTAAAAATATAAGATTTAGTGTGTTTAATTACCAAATCATTAATATAAATATATTTTTATATTTAAATAATTAAAAATATTATTTAATATTTGTAAAAATTATTCGAATATTTACTGATGAATATTTTTCAGTTTTTAAAATACAAAATTAATTTAAAAAATTCTTAAATCTAGAATATTTTATATAAAAATAACACTAAAAAATAACTATAACTTAAACTTTAGCTTTATAAACTTTATAAATTAACTTTTATGCTAAAAAATAATTTAATTTATAATATTAAATACCAATTTTAATTTAATTAAATATTATTTAACTTAATTATATTAAAACCAGAAGATTGAAACGATTTCATTACCAAATAATTAATATAAATATATTTTGATATTAAAATAATTAATATATTATTATTTAATATTTTTAAAACATACAAATATTTAATGATAGATGATTCTTATAAAATAATAATTCTTTGTATAGCCTGTCAATTTTAAAAACTTACAAAAACTTATATTAACTTAATAGGTATAAATTTATTATTTTAGATTTAATTGAGTTAAATTTGTCTAATACTAAGGATGGGTTATCATAAACCTAATTTAATCATAGTATAATGTAAAATCTTATTTGTGAGAACATATAGTATAACTAAAATAAAATTTTAAATTAATCTTAAATAAACACGAATGAAACTTTATATTTACAGTCACAGAAATATTTAAGTTCACAAGTATGAAGCTGTATATTTACAATCACAAAATATTTAAGTTCACAAGCATGTCTGGTAAGTTTATCTAAATATTTACTATATGATTATCTAATTATTAAATTTTACATTAATAGAATGTCACAAATTTTTTTTTTATAAATATGAAGATTTATAAAGAGGAAGAAATTGGGTGTAATTTTTTGCGTTTTATTAGATAAATTGTCACAAATATATATAAAGATAATTACAATGATATCTCAACAAATATTTACAGAATAGTCTTCCTAAAAAATAACAAATCAGATAATAACAAGAAAAAGATTTTCCAAAGATCTCAATATCTCAATACGTTCCTTTAAGTTGGAGCAGATCGGTTACAAATGCCCAACTTGAAAAGTATGCAGTCAAATTGAGTTTTTCGTAAAACCTTGATCAAGATGTCTGCCAACTGAACATGTGATGACATATGATAGGTAGCAGCAGTTCCTCGCAACAACTCATCACGAATAGTGACAATCTATTTCAATATGTTTGGTATGCTCATGAAAAATTAGATTAGCAGCAATGTGTAAAGCAGCTTGATTATCACAGTAGAGTTTAATAGGTTGAGAATGAGCTGTCAAAATATGATAAAAGTGCCTTTAGCCATTTAAGTTCACAAACAGTAAAAGTCATAGAGCGATATACTGCCTCTGCGGATGAACGGGACACTGTAGTTGCTTCTTAGTTTTCCAAGAAATAGGAGAATAACCGAGAAGAATAAAACGGTCAATCAAATATCTCCTAGTTAAAGGACAACCAGCCCAATCCGAATCACACCAAGCAGAAAGTTGCAAATTACAATCTGTTCGCAACACAGTTCCTTGCCCAAGATTACCTTTCAAATAACGTACAACACGTAAAGCAGCATCCCAATGTTCTTGTCTTGGTTGCTGCATGAACTGGGAAAGTGTACGTACACAGTGAGACAAGTCTGGTCTGGTAACAGATAAATAAATTAATCTGTCTACTAACCGTCGATTAGCGTTCTGGACTTGTAAGGATATTGTCGTTCGCCAGAGACAGACGATGATTGGGATCCATGGCAACACTAGTAGGCTTAGCTCCCAACAATCCTACTTCAGATATGATATCCAATGCATATTTGCCTTGACACATGAAAATTCCAGTTGAGTTTCTAGCCACCTCAATTCCCAAAAAATATTTCAGCACTCCAAGATCTTTCATATGAAAACATTCAATCAAGTATGCTTTGAAGGTTCTAATGGCATCTCTATCATTTCTTAAAATCACAAGATCATCCACATAGACCAGCACATGAAGCTCTACATCCGCACGACATAGGACAAAGAGTGAATGATCGGAGGAGGATTGTACAAATCCATACTATTTCAAAGCACCTGCTAATTTGGCGAACCAATATCGTGGAGCTTGTTTCAATACAATGACTTGCGTAATCGGCACACTTTGTTGGTTTGTGATCGAAATCCTGGAAGAGGTTTCATATACACCTCTTCTTCAAGATCCCCATGCAAAAAGGCATTATGAACTTCCATTTGATGAAGCTCCCAATTTTTAGTAGCGGCTACAGCAAGAAATGTCCGCACAGTCACCATTTTAACTACAGAAGCAAAAGTTTCATTATAATCAACACCTTCAACTTGATGGTTTCCCACCATCAGAGTTATACTTGATTCGATCAACCCATTTGCACCTGATAGCTTTCTTTCCCAGTGGCAGGTACTCCAAACTCCAAGTCCCACTATTTTCCAACTCCTCTATTTCAGTTTGCATGGCTTGATGCCATCTTTCATCTGTCATGGCCTGGGCAAAGGATCATGGTTTGGTACCTGCATTAACAGCTGCCAAAAAATGGCGGTGTTGCACGGAGAAGTTATCATAATTCACGTAATGTGTTATAGAGTAGAGCGTACCTGAGGAGTTAAAGGAAATAGGAGAACTTGGAGAGGGGTCTATTTTGCAGATGGTGTTCGTCACAAAATCTTTCAGCCAGGTGAATGGCTGCTTAACACGATGTCCATGTCCCAAGGACTCCCCATCAACATTAGAGTCCTCCTTTCTACAGTAATCTCATAAACACCATTCTCCACATGTTCAAAATTACCCATATTTTCAGTGTTGGCTTCATTATCTGAATTTGATTGTACAATATTTATTTCTAGATCATCATCAATACTAACCAACGACGAAATATCCACATGCTCAGGTGCTAACAATCGAGGTTGAACATAGGAAAATTTATTTTCACAAAACACTACATCTCTTGACACCATGAACTTTTCTAATTCCAAATCATATACTCGCCGACCCTTTTTACCATAGGTGGATATCCCAAGAAAACACATCATGGACTGCAATTTGCAAATTTATCCCCTTTGGTGTCTTAAGTGTGAGCATAACACAAGCTGCCAAAAACACGAAGATGATTAAGAGGCGGCGGCTTGTTGTAGAGCATCTCATATGGAGTTTTCCCATTCAACACAATTGAAGGTGTACGATTGATTAAGCATCCAGCAATTAAAACGCATTCCCCCAAAATTCAATAGGCAGATGAGACTCAAAATGCAATGCACGAGCAATATTAAGAATATGCCTGTGTTTCCGCTCTACTCGTCCATTTTGTTGAGGAGTCCCTGTACAAGAAGTTTCATGAACAATCCCATGATTTTGAAAATAGTCATTCATGCATGTGAACTATATACCATTGTCACTATGTACAACTTTTACTTGTTTTTCAAATTGACGCTCTACCATAGCAAAGAACTGATACATACGTGTGAAAACTTCTTTCTTTTCTTCTAACAAATAAATCCACATAACTCGTGAATAATCATCCACAATGGTAAAAAAATACCTAGCACCACAACCAGCCATGATTCGACGGGGTCCCCAAAGGTCACAATGAATTAATTGAAACACATCCCTGGCTTTATTAATGCTAATGGAAAATCTTTCTCTACATTGTTTAGCTTTAAGACAAACATCGCGCAAGCTTTGTTACACAATACATTATTTTTATTAAACCCAATATTTGGAATCAATTCCACAATATTAAAGCCTATGCCACAGAGCATATGTGTTTTCATCATCATGCCTCACAGCACCAGTAATGGCCACTCCACCAAGATAGTAGAGCCCCTCTCTTCGTTCACATGCTCCAATCACATTCCTCGAGACACAGTCTTGTACAACATAAAATTTATCGGTGAAAAAAACCATGCAATTCAATTCATCAACAAGTTGTGATACTAAAATTAGATTGCATTTTAAGATAGGCACATAGAGAACATTGTTGAGTTTCAGAGCATCACTAAGCACCACCACTCCTTTTTTGGTAGGAAAGACTCGGTTTCCATCAGGAAGTCTCATTGGACATTTCAAGCCATTTTTTATGTTGCTCAAACATTTCAACTCCGCTGTCAGAGAAGTACCTGAATCTATTATCCATTGAACAAGATTAGGCTTACCAGTCAATTTCTCTGTGGTTTCTAACTTGACATTGTTCAAGAGATTCACCAATGTTTTCCACTGCTCACCACTCAACCCAGCAACAATAGATTTTTCTTCATCTATCATCATATTGGCTGATTCTGATGCTAGTGCAGAGGCTTGTGTCACATTTGCCTTTACCACTGCACCACATCCTCTAGCATCAGACGTCATCCCTTGTTGTTTGGCTTTGTCGCGTCCAACTACTCGTCCAATTTCTCTAAGTCGTTCGCCCCACCACTCTGGGTATCCAGAAAACATTCTTCAATGGAATGTCCGGAACGATTGCAATTGCTGCAAATTATGTTTCGGTCCTTCCTTTCAGTTTTGCCACTAGGTTTCCTTACGGTCTGCACAGCAAAACTCATCACTTCATTGCGTTATTCCTGGGAAACCGTTCTCACACGTTCCTCTTGCACCACGATCAAATAAATTTTATTCAAACTTGGCAAGGGGTCTTGGGCAAGCAGATTTGATCTCACAGTGCCCTAGGCAGTGCCATCAATTCCTATGAGAAACCAATGGACTTTTTCTTCTTCACACTTCTTCTCCATCTTGCGTGCTAGATCACAGGTACATTCACAACATGTGCAGGAAGGTATCTGCTCATGGTTTGCTAACTCCTCCCACAACTTCTTTAATCTTCCATAATAATTAACAATAGTCATACCTTTTTGCATTCAGCCAACTCCACTTTGAGCTGCTGGATGCGTGGCTCGTTTGCAATAGAAAATCGTTCTTTGATATCCATCCATAGGTAATGTGCCACTTCCATGTGTGATATGGTTGAACAAAGAAGGGGCTCAATGGTGTTCATTATCCATGACACCAACAACGAGTTATTTGTTCACCAATCTTCAAGTTCTGGTGATTTTTCAGCTGGTCGGGTGATGGCTCTATCTGTGAACCCACGTTTCTTTGTAGCTCTCAGCGCGGTTTTTAGAGAGCGAGCCCATTCATCATAATTCTTCAAGGATTCCTGGGTTCTCGTTTGCAGTGATGTCATAAGCTAAGATTTTCTTTCTTAGCTTCACATCATTATCAGCAGCGTCTTTTCTGTCGGCCATGATAACAATGGCAGACCCACCAAACTACGCGCTTGATACCATAAAGAGTAAGAAATCTGGTGTAATTTCTTGCGTTTTATTAGACAAATTATCACAAATATATATAGGGATAGTTACAATGATATCTTAATAAACATTTACAGAATAATCTTTTTAAAAAATAACAAATCAGATAATAATAAGAAAAAGATGTTTTAGAGATCTCAATATCTCAATAATTTAATATAAACTTTTATATAAAAATAATGTGATTTTTTAGATATATATAAAATTTAAACAGTTATATTTTATAGGAGGTTTTACAATTTTGTACGTACCAAAATTGTACAAAAGAGATTTTGTCCATTAAAAAATTGTGAGAAGAAGAATTTGTAATTGATCGTATAAAAATTATAAATAGTAATAAGATTAATTTTTAAAGTTTTCTATATATAAACAAACGATATCACATCATATGAAATTTTTATTTATTATTTTTTCCTAAAATGCGTACTTCCAAAAACATAATACGAAGATTTTTCAAGAAAGTTTTTCTAACAATTTTTTAGATACAATTAAGGAGATATGCGTAAAAAATATTGACAAAGATACATATAAAACTGATCCTTTTTAAGAGATGGTTAATGTGGTTGAGGGTAATCTTCAAAATTGTCTTAAAATATTTGAGCAATTGAAAACTGATAAGGAGGTTATATTTTTCTTTTACTGATTATGAGAAACGACCGTTAAAAAAGTATCTTCCTTAACATTTTGTTTTCACAAACGCCGAGAAGATTTTTCTTAGTTGTTTTTTTTTTTAATAACCACTAAGAAAAGATTTTTATTTTTTTTTAAAAGAATAGACATATGAAATATTTTATTGGTTAGTATATTTAACCGCTTAGAAAATTCACTTACTCTAAGGTAAGTTACGAGTTTATCTTAGCTTTCACATATATAGCAGTTTTTTGCGCTAATTTAGAGTCTTTGAAATCGTTAAGAAAAATCATTTCTATATTAGACTCTTCTTATTGAGAAATGTTCAAATGGTATGGAGTATTTCTTATATGAAAATTGCTCAAACTTACATGTCACTATTTTATTATTTTTATGGTTTTATTTTAGTGTGTAGTGTTTGCTGAATGGGTATGCACCATATCTTGAACTTTTTGAATTTAACAGAATTTTCATACTTAATAGAGATTTATTTTATTTTTTCCACCGTTCTATCATTGAAATATCCAAAACAAAGGAATGGCAACTTCGTTTTAGTCCATTCTTTAAGTAGAAAAAAAATTGAAAGGAGTGAAGAGCGACGATGAATTAGAATTAATAATCTTTTGCAAATTTAAATTAATCGAGGTCTTATCACCATAAAAAATAAGTGGAATCCGAAGTTTTTCATTAAAATAGAGGGGGAACAGACTAAATAAAGCAAATCTCGTGAGAGGTAAAAGTAATTTACTCTAACTTTAATTATTAGTAACTATTTTGAAGTCAAGAAATATGTCTTCCCAGTGTAATAATGATTCCTTCATCTACATTTTTAAGTAAAAGATTGATAACATGAGTAGAAAAAATAAAAGTAAAGCTCCCGATAGCAGGAAAAAATACCATTTTTGGAACAATTACATTGTTTTAATCAAGATCTCTAAATTATTTCTTCCTTGTTATTCCACCACTAGTAACTTAATTCTTTTTCTAAATTTTGATAAATAGACTGGTTACAACGAGTAGTAAACCAATATCATATAGATTTTCTTTTCTTATTTTGTTTATTTTAAATACACATAATATGAACTCATGGTGAAATATAAATAGTTTCTCCCCTAATTTAATTTACACAGAAAACTATCAAGTTTCGATCATTTATTATCTCTAAGGTCAACTACTAAATTCAACATCATACTTAAATAAACAAATAACTTAATCCTTAATTTAATTTAGGTTGTTATACATGCAATAAATTCGGGTAAAGGACATTTATAACAAAATGTGGCGTAGCATTTTGATTAATTTTAAAACAATTTTTATTCAAATTGCATAAAAACAATTATATAAGATTTTATGAAGTATACTGATAATTTTTTTTACCAAATCTTATATATATATATATATATATATACTTTTTTTTTATTAGCATATAAAATCAATGCACACCAAATATTAAAGGATGTAGTATAACACCATTAAACTAACAACAAACGTAAAAGAAGGGTAACTTAGCTGTCAAGAAGAATTCTTAACTAATAATTTTTAATAATTTTCGACTAACAGATAAGCTAGAAAGTTAGAGCCTAGGAAATTGCTTTAATGAATCCATCTAGAAAAAGAGACAAGATAGATAATTAAGCGCAGAACCGTTCAGTTGATAGAATAATCAAATCAATAATATGTGCAAGCTAATTAGGAATAACTCCTGACTTAAGAGTGTCAAAGACTAAGGACCCTATCAAAATACAAAACACGGCATTACTCACCATTTAAACCCAGTAATATCTGCCCTTTGGTCTCCATTCAATCTGTTTACACCCTCTCCCTCTTCTATAGACTCTCAAACAAGTCCTCCAGTCAGAAATTTTCGGGTTGTTTACAGATTTTATCCTCCATATGCAGCATTTCCCAACCTTATTAGCCTAACCAGCAAAACCAAGCCAATCGTAAATCTTTCCTATGATAAAAGATTTCCTATGGTAAGGAATGCATCGATTTAGGCAAACCATGGTTGAGAGAAGATACAACTTTTCATCATTAAAGTCTGAAATTTATATACAATCGACAAGAGAATGAATTAGTGTTGAGGTACTTATCTAGTCCCAGGCACTTGCCACACCTTGACCATACCCTCCACCATAGCTGCCATATCCACCAGTTCCACCATAGTAATCTGTTGCTTTGTTAAATGAGTTTTCTTTCCTAAAATCACGGCCACCAAAACGAGCTCCCCCTGACCTCCTATTCCTGTTGCCACCACTGTAAGAAGCCCTTGCAGCATAGCGAGTAAGCCAGGCAGGTACTTCTTGATTTGCCTCTTGCATCAGATCAGCCAATGGTTTAGCCAAGGACAAATTACCGTCATTGAAGAAGGCTGTTGCCAGTCCCATTTTACCAGCTCGCCCTGTTCTTCCTATCCGGTGCACATAATCATCAATATCATTGGGAAGATCAAAATTTACCACATGTGCTACCCGTGGGATATCAAGACCTCGTGCTGCAACATCCGTTGCCACTAGAATTGGTGTGTTTCCACTCTTGAACGACCTCAGAGCAAGTTCTCTTTCCTGCATACAGAATCATTAGATTGTATACATTTATTTTCGAGAGTACACAGAACAAAAGAAATATATACAAGGACAAATATCTGGGATGACATTCTCTGAGCTGTAAATTGCTTATATTGAGGGTCTTTGGAGAGACTTTGGGGAAAAAGAATTGAAACAACTACCGCACCATGGCAGATTACAGGTAAGCATTTCAACTGGAAGTTGCCACAATAGACAAATTCAATTCTCAAAAAAAAAAAAAAAGATCGGAGAATAATAATGTCATGGTTGCCAACAATTGAAAAAATAAAAATTCGTAGTACTTAAAACAAATGAAGGGTAATTTAAAAATTCAAAGCATAGATTCTATTGGTTCTAATGGAAAGGAGATATTATGGGTACTAGAAAAGTCACCCGAAAAGCAGAAGTGCTGAGAAAATTTAATATTATTCAATAACATGATGACAGCATGGCAATTTTCTCCCTTTCTAAATTTAAAAATTGAATTAAAAAGAGAATTAAAGAATTTCCTTCAAAGTAGAAATTGGGTGAAAGAGATGAGCTTTCACGGTTAATTTGAAAACCCACATTTCTATTGGAAGAGAAAAATTAGATGCATGATACCAATCCCCTTTCTGTGGTGGTAGAGATTAAAAGGGATGGGAAGTAATTAAATTCGATCCTTGATAATTTTTATATATATTGAGCAGCTCAAATTTTATAATCCCATAGTCTCATGGGAAATGTAGAGAACACAAGTTAAACTCTGATTAACTATATTTATTTGGACTTAAACCAATTCAAGCCACTAAACAGACTCACTTGTTGTGTTCTGTCACCATGAATGCTAGTTGCAGGAAATCCATTGACACACAAGCAGTGTTCCAATGCATCAGCTCCTTTCTTTGTTTCCACAAAAACTAATGTCAGACCTTGCTGCAAAAATTCACCCAAAAATCCTTAAAACTGTGAATATCAAAATCATCAAATCAGGTTTCCCTATACTTTGCAAACACCTGTTTGAGTGCAGCATAATTTTCTAAAAAACTTTTTTTACTAACAAAATAAAAGCTAATTAGGGCATACACATGTACAAGGCAGAAGAGCAGCAATAAGCACAGGTGACAAATTACCTTGCCATCAATTCCATTTTCCCTCTGAGCATGAAGAAGGTCCATGAGGTGGCTTCTTTTGTCTGACTCAAGCACATATTCAACTCTTTGGGCAATTAGATCAGTACTTGAACCAACTCTTCCAACAGCCAGAAACACATAATTTGAAAGAAAATCTGATGCAAGTCTCTGCATTCAAAGGAAATTGCAAATGTGCTATATCAATTATCACCATTATATCATGTAGCTTAAAGAAAATTACATCTAGCTGATTACAATATGGTTGTCAACAACCCAAGCTCTATTAATTGGAGTTTCTATCTCACATACAAGCAATCATCCTCAGCACAAAGTGTCAATAACTCATTTCAAAGTCAAACACAGCTAAACTTAAGTACCTTGGTGACAATTAGAAAGCATCACCACCAGCTCAACATAAAATATTTTGTCAACAAGTAACAAACCAAGCAGTGCCATTGTTTGCATCTGCTAAGCAAATGCGGCTTGGATATAGGCATCAACACTTTCACCATCCCAAATCAAGTAAAATTCGCTATAATATAAATATTAGAACAGCTTGGTTACAAAAATATATGGGTCTATATAACAGACACAGTTGGCATACCATTTGCATTCCACCCTAATTTGGAGTTTTCAGCTATTGTATCAAATCTAAAGATTCATTGTTAATGCAAAAGACAAATATTCAAAAGCTAACAACAGAAGAGAAGTGCCTGATTTTTCAGCAAAATTAAGTATCCAATCAAGGTTCTATAGGTTGCTAGGAACAAACAGTATCTGCAAAGGAGAGAACTGCCATATAGACATGTAGATTCTCCTTGGGAACTATAATTGGTGGAAGTCATGCGAACACTGAGGTAAAGAGATTCCATTTAGTAATAAAACAAGTTTTTCTCTCTTCAATCAAATGCTGTCTTCTTTCTCCATTTTCACATTTGCTATTATTGGGGTAGTCTTCTGTAATTATTAAAGCTTTAAAGCAATTGCTCAAACACCTCAAATAAGGCAATCTAAATTAGTATGAATGCAACAACAGCAAGAAAACTGAAATCACTTCCTCTTCCCAATTCAAATTATACATACTGACAACAGTCAAAAAAGAAAAAAGAAATGCCAGAAAAATATATTTTTATAGTATATGGATTTGTTAACTTCCTTGAAAAAAGGTGTCTCCAGTTTTTAGAAAAAAGATGAAAATTTCAACTTTTCCCCCCAAAATATTTTCTTTTTACAAAGCACTGAGCTTTGTTTTTAAAGGGGAAGGGGGGAAGGATTTCTCATGCAAAAACATAGTTAACTTGAGAATCTGAGTACAAGTCACAAGATACCTGTATCTCTTTGGGGAATGTGGCACTAAACAGCAGTGTCTGTCTCATGCCTGGCGGAGGCATGTCCATTTGTTCAACTATCTTTCTTATTTGAGGCTCAAAACCCATATCCAGCATCCGGTCTGCCTCATCAAGAGCCAAATATCTTATCATCTGCAATGACACCCTAGCCCTCTCAAGCAAATCTACCAATCTCCCTGGAGTAGCCACCAGAATATCAACTCCTCGCTCAAGCTCCCGTAGCTGAACAAAGCAACACATTAATACCTAATTAATGAACTGCATATCAAAAAATACAGGTACAGAACCACTAATACAAAAGCCAAAAAGACCAATAAGCATAATGGTGTACATAGTTACAAATATATCATTACATCCACCCAGCACCAGTAGATGTGGTCTCACTATGCCGGCAAGCCACATTCTACCCATTCTGTTTATAAGCCAAACATAAAAAGCATTAAGAAGCTAATACAAGATACATTTCCAGTCCCCATTAACTCATTCAGAAAAGGTGTTGTGATATGGATTTAGAAGAAGTACAAGCCAATGAACTGTCTTGGAAACTATTAGGAACAGTGTCATAGTTTTTAAATTAAAATTATCACATACTTGATGCCGCAGAGATCATACTCACTCTGAAAAGCCAGGTTAATAAGAGGGGAGAACCTGGACTAAAAATGGAAGAACCCTTCTTTATGAAACCATAGTTAAATGGTGAACATGTGACAGAAGACAATACAAGCATAATTAACTCCTTACTCATTTGGTTAATTCTTCCATCCTACCACTCCTATTACAAAGAACTCCAATTCTCTGAATGCTCCACTATTACAAAAAGTCACAAAACACTGATCCCCATATAAGCAGGTGGCCCATCATTAAAAAAAAAAAAACAGACTTGGTAGGTATGCATGTTAATCCCATTAGCATAACATGTATTCATATAAATTATAAACATGGGACAGTAGGAAGATGGCACGGATAAAGCAGATGCAAGTAGCAGTGTAGAAAATGAAAAGGTAGGCAAGTTTTCAACTTATGGGTGGAATTCTGTAAAAGATGTTCTAAAAGTGTAACTAGACCTCCCACTTACTTATTCTTCATAAGAGCTAATTTAACCTAAATAATAATTATGTGCCCAACAGCATTTCAATCTGCTGGAGTCAAATGAAGTTACTAACAATGGGCTAGTGGAGTAAGGATTAATCAATTGATGATTAAGAGGTTGGAAACCATCATCCACCAGTTAATCCTTTCACCAGAGCATATAATTACAATAAAGCACAGTTAGTATAATCAGTCTCTTCATTTCCTGGTTCAGATCTCTGAAACCATATTTTGTACCGTTCCCTTTAACACAAACCTAGTCCACACTTGAAATAATAGTAGTATGAATTTTGTTTATTAAATTTTCTGTTCCCTATTAAAAACTTATAAAAAATCTACATCCATATGAACATTGCATGTGTAGGCTTAAACTCCAACCCAGTGACAAGGAAGCATTAATATAACAACAAAAACAAAGTATATAGAAGCAAGCAAAAAAGGTTAAAATAATTCAGAGTGCCTTGAACATCAAAGGGAAAAAATAACCTGTTGGGTGATTGGTGCTCCTCCATAAGCAACTACTACTTTGACACCAGTTTGATAAGAAAACTTTCTGGCCTCATCATGTATCTGTGAGATGAGGAAATTTTGGTTTTTGAGGATACAGAAAGACAGATGCACAAATGAACGCAGTGTAAACCATACTCTAAAATCAGAACCACACCTGACATGAAAGCTCCCGTGTAGGGGATAGGATAAGTGCCAGAGGAAAAGCAGTTCGTGCAACACGTGGCCTTTGAACATACGCCCCTCTCATGACTCCACTTATAATAGGAAAGCAAAAGGCAGCAGTCTTTCCTGACCCTGTCTGAGCACAGGCCATCAAATCTCGCCCTGAAAGAGAAATTGGTATGGCATACTTCTGAACCGGGGTTGGTTTGACATACTTGCATCTTAGTATATTTTGATTCAATGCATCGCCCAAATCTATTTCGGCAAATGTATTCACAGGCGGGGGAACATTGTCCCCGCTAGTCTCCACAGGGATATCATCATAGGCATCAAAGTTAATGCCCGTGTTCTCTTGCTCACCAAAAGATTGATCAGCATCTTCATCATTCTCAAAAGGGTTCACCTCACGCCTCCCACGGTCCCTCCCTGCTCCTCTACTGTTCCAGCCACCACCAGTCTGAAAATTAGAACCATGTCCTTGCCGCCCAAGATCAGACTTAAAGGAACTTCCCCCATGATGAGGTGGACCGCCATAATTCACCCTGTCATTAGCCTGCAAAGAAGATGAGTGTGACGCTGCAGCACCCTCCGAAGACAATGGTCGGTTACGAAGATGTGGAGGGACATATGCTGACCGGGGAGGGCAAGCCCCAGCATTGGTATTGGCAGAACCAATAGCTGAATGGTCAGCAGAATCCGCCCATGAAGTTCTCATAGTTGCAGAAATTGTTACTTTGCTCTGGTAACAAGCAAATGCTGAACAAAACAAAACAAAAGAACACACGCTTCCCAATCCACGATCCTCTTATGTGCGTGCTCTATTATTCAATCACGACCAGCTAAACAAAAAAGGAAAAGGCATCAAATCATAGAATGAAATAAAAACATAAAAGAAGAGCGAGATCGCGTTAAAGAAAACTCAAATTTCAAACTTGAAATTCAAAATTACAAAAACACAAGTCGTGCATACGAAATCCAGCAAAGCAAAACAACAGATTATCAAATAATTATCCGAAAATCGAAGAACTTTTCTCCCAATTGAAAAACGTTCCCGGAAACAAAAAGTAACCATCCGCACACAGATAGATCAAAAACAAAAGCAGGTGATTTTCGAAAACAATGAGCGAATCAGATTTGAGAGAGAAAAGGAGAGAACCTGAATGAATGAGAGAAGAGACGAGCTTCGATTGAGTTATCTTTTTCGGAGATTGACACCTTCGCGAGGTTATCGCTCAAAGGAAAAGAGGTTTTCGTTTTCCAAGTTGAATCAAAATTTTTCCGTATTTTCTCTTCACGTTTTCTTCGCTGCCAAAACACAATTTTTTTATTTTGAGCTGAAAATAAGATGATTAAAATATCTAAACGAAATCCCCCGGCGTAAAAAGAGCTTGCGTGTGAATATTCTATTGCTATTATAATTGTGACTCTAACTCGTGCTTTTCTTTTCTGCGTTTACCTCTCCAACTAAAATAGCATTTTCTTATTTTTTTTCTCTTCCACTTCCTTTCATCCGTTGATATATTGATGACTGACTTTTACTTCCACCTTTCTTAAATGAAACTCTGGTTCATAAAAAATATAATTACATTTTTATTTATTTAATATTAAAAATTAAAAAATTAATTTTTATTATCCTTAAATATAGTGAACATCAAACAGTTCCCATGTTTTAATATATAGTTAGGACCTAAAAAGTTAAAATTAAACACTCTTACCACTATTTTATTATTTTAATAAACATGGTATCTTTATATCAAATACTATTAGTATAAATAGGAAATAGTGGTTTAAGTTAATGCGTGTATAAAGGTATAGAATAAAAAATTAATAAATAATGATTTTTTAAAAAAATTATAATATTTAATATTATCAATATAAATTTTTAATAAAAGTTTACTAAATATAGATTTTATGCATGGTTAAAAATACATATTAAAAAAATTAAACTTTATAATCACAATATCTCATTATAATACCTTAAATTTATATTAATTTATATAAAAAAACACTGTTTAAATCTTATAGGTTATACTTAATATAGTGGATGAAATTTATCTAATAACATCATAAATATATATAAATATAAATTATTTTAATCATCATTATAATCAAGATATTAATAAATTTTAAAAATTATTAATTAATATATTAAATAATAAATTATCATTCTTTTAATTTATTTAAAAATTGTATTACTTATATATAATAAAAAATATTATTTTTATTTTTATTTAAATTAATCCTTTTGATTTTTTACTAAATTATGATATAGGATAGAAAATTTAAATTTAAATAAAAAAAATAAATTGTAGAAAAAAATGGTTAAAGATATTTCGATTCATTAAAATTTAAATTTTTAAAAATAAGAGTGTAAATTTAAAGAAATAATCTTAAAAATAAAATATAAGATTCTTCAAGATAAAACTTAAATATAAAGAATAATTTTTAAGGATAACATACAAGAAAAAAAAATGAAGATTCTTAAAAAATAAAGTATAATTCGAAAGAAATCTCATTAATAAAAAAAATCTTTATTTAAAAGTTGAAGAAAAATTTTACAATTTTATTTATAAAAAAGATGTGGAGAATAATATTGAACACACACCATGTTATATTGGATATTCTCATTATTCTTTTAGTTTTTTCTCTCTCATATGATTTCTTCCCAAAATATTTAGATGTAAAGTTTGAACATGACTTTTTGTAATTCTTTCTTTCTTATTTTTAGATTTCTCTATATTAGTTGTGAAGGAGTTCTAGTTAATCTTATGAAACCATTGAGATTTTATTTCTTTTAAATGCATATTTTTATTTACAACCATATTTTTTCTAATGCTTTTCATTAAATTATTAACAACTCATTAATTTTAATAATCCTTAATTAATCAATTAATCGATGACCATACCATTATTAGTTGACGGATCTTTAAGATTATAAGAACTTGGAGTTAATTAAGATTATAGATTTTTATCTAATTATTTAGTTAATAAATTTGTTGATAGTTTAAGTTTTGACTTGATTAATTATTTATTTTGTATGATTATTGATGATAATAATTATGTAAGAAAAAAGAGTATCATTGGATAGTAATGATAATAAAACAAATTATTAGAAATTAAATTGAATAAATTCATAAATGAAATTAAGGATCTAGATTATTTTATAATTATCTTATAAATTTTAAATATTTATCTTTTTTTTACTTAATTTTACTTATTATCTTTACTTATTTAATATTGTTATAATCTTTTTTGGTGAGTTCAATAACCAAAAAAAAATTAATCAAATACTATATTTTATTTACTTCAACATGTACATATATTCACAACATTAAGTGTAACTTGGGCTAAACATGGGATTTCATTTAAGTGATTAGGATGTGAATCATAGATAATAGATTGAAGAAAAATGAGTCAAATTAATCCTTACAATTCTAATTGAAGAAAATCCCTCAAAATTTCTGAAAGCTACACTTATCTTTTTCATCCTTCCTAGAACGTAAAAATATTTAAGATTCTTATATCCTAAAAATTTTAACGGTGATATGAAGTTTAATTAAATGCATATAATTATCTATCCACTTAGCACGAGAAACTTTTTAAATTTTAGATGACTAAGGTGGTGTTTGATGAAAATATTTTGTTGTTTTATTTTTTATTTTTATTTTTATTTATACAAATACCACTTTGTTTTATATTTTAAAACTTTTACATAAAAAACAGGGAAAATAAAATATATTTTTTACTAATTTATACACAATTTTTAAAAAATAATATTTTAAAAATAAAAAATAATTTTTTTTTTGCAGAAATCGAACAACCCCACCTAAAACAATCTCTTAAAAAAAGACATAAAATTCATCTTAAACATGCAACATCTAAAACTTAAGCGTGTACAACCGTTTAAAAATCTACCATGTAAAAGTTGACTCTCAAAGTTGGCACCAAAATAGGGCAATAGATTTATGAGTAGATAATAAAAAGAATCCAATAGGGATGTTTATATTCTAATAATGTTTTTCGAAAAGTATAACTTGATCCACTTCAACATATAAAAGGGAGACAAATTTTATAACATAGATTGTTTAAGGTGTGACTTGTAGGACAATATGATAACTTTAAAAATTTATTAGGGACAATTAAGTGAACAGAAATTCACAAAATTAATATAAACCAAAGGTTTATGAGTTATTTTTCACATAAAAATAGTTTCACTCAATTTAAGTATGTATTTTGAAAGTTATGCCCCCAAAACCACAAGCTATCCCAAAATCACATATTTAACCTGTTTTTTTTGTTCTAAAATTTTACGAATTCATGAGTTTCAAAATTTATGAAACTTAATACCTATCATTCACCCCTGATACGAATCTATTGAGATATTTTTATGTTTTTTAAGCAATAAAATTTACAAAATAAATCCTAATGATTCAAGGACTACTAAATGAAAATTATATAAAATTAATTTTCCCTTAAAAAGTTATGAGATTTAATATATAACCTTGCAAAGTCAAAACTAACATGTATTCAAATTTTTAAAATTTTATGCACAGTGTATCATAAGAAATAAATTCAAACCATACAACCCCCAACCATAACACCAAACAACAATATTAAGCCAATATATGCACAATTAATCACAACATAAACATTCTCTAATCCTATTATAACTTTCCAATTTTATGAAATCATATTCCCCCCTTTACTATGGCGATGATTCTGCCGTAACCTCTTGGAGAATGATCCAAAATCCTATCTCCCAACCAAACCTATAATAGAATAGAAATTCCAACATAACATAACATAATGGGCTCATTTTCATTTAGGCTTTGGAGAACCAAAATCATGGAGAAAAATGGCCTTGTATGTCTCATCCGTGAAGATAAGAAGAGAGGAAAGACTTGAACAAGGCTTAAAACCTCACTTTTCATGTGTTATTGAACTTAGAAGAACTAAACCAAGTGAGATCTGAGATTTTGTTAAGATTTAAGATATGAGACATTTTTGAACATGGAGAGGGGGAAGGGAGAGTGTTCTAATTGTCCAAAAATGTGTGTGAGCGAATGAGATTGTTTTTCAAGTATCAAGTGAGGTTAAGTGAGTTTTGTGATCCAAAAAATGGCCAACCCCTTAATACTAGCCTATGCTCATGGTTTTTCCTATTTTTAATTTAAATTTAATCAAATAACATTTGGATAATATTAATTAGATATTTTTATTTTTCTAGGCTGAATTAGGTGTGAAACAGTGAAGGTTGGATCCTTTTGATCCAGAGACATTTAAGTCATTTTTCATGCACTTAGAGACGTTTCAAGCATTTTTCAAGCACTTGAAGGTATTTTGTATTTTTCCAAAAATTATAAAGATTTTAAATTTTTTAAAAAATTTACCACCTAACATATATTTTTGGTTCAAAATATATTTTTTTAATAATTTTTTATGAACCTTTTGTCAATTTAAAATTAATTCTGCTAATTATCTAGCAATACATAGGTATCCTACATAACTTTGTCTGAGTGGCTCAATTTTTTTAAAAAGTACTAGAAAATACTAAAAATTATTATAAACTAAATAAATTATAATTATAATTATAATTATAATTTTTATTAATTTCTATAATTAACAATAACGAAACTGTATCTATGATCACAAAATTGGTATAAACACGTAAAAATAGGTAGAAATATGGATATTATATTTTTTCTCTTCTAAAAAAAGTTCATCTTCAAAATTTAACGTGTTACTTTGATATCGATATTATATCTTTTCACCATTTTTTTTACATATATAAAATCAACATTGTGGATATATTCTTGAGTCGTATCCTCAACCTAATTGCATTGCTTTATATTAGAGTGTGTAAATAAAACCTTAGGATGTATTTTAAAGTTAGAATGTGCTTCAGATAATTTTAACAACAAAAAAAATGATCAATCTTTCAACTTGGTATATGATTAATCTCTTGGACAAGGTTATTCTTTACCAAATTTCGGAGTAACTCATGAAGACCCCTAGAAATTTCCTAGGTTTGTCTCCTTTCCAACATCAATCAATCCTTAATTCTCCTATATTATTGGCTCTTTGACTTAATGGAAGCTAAACGACTTCCTTTTCTTAACTTTAATATCACCTCCTCATGTCGTTGCTAGACACCACTCTGGTTACTTTTGGTGGTCAAAGTCTCAAACATAAGGTTATAATATGCAACATTCAGAACAAGGTAAGCAAGGAAGTCACTCTTTACTTATGAGGATGGGAAGAAAAGTGAATTGGATCCAAATAACTATTGGAACTCAAAAGGTTTCTTATGATAAATAAAATTGAATCCTTAAAGATGGTATAGAAGAGAAAGGCAAGTTCACATAGAAAAGAAGGAGAGTATTTATATTGGTTATAGAATAAAAGGAATATAATAAACAAAACAACATTATAATAAAAAATTATGATTTAAATAGAGATAGAAGTAGGTTAAACCGAACTAGGTTTTGAATATTTAAATCTGGCTTGTTTAAAAATTTTGAAGTCTATAGTTTTGTTATCCATTAAAATTTTTTTTTTCTGCCTTGTTTAAAGTCTACAAACCTATAAACCTGTTTAAAAGCCTCTATTTTAAAAAAGATTAATAAATAGATTTAAAAAATTTATATAAATAATTTATTAAAAAAGTTTGCAAACTTAAAATCTATAAATTAAAAAATTATTAAATAGATCTAAAATATATATATTAATATAATGTAAATAAAATAAAATAAATATTATATATTAAAATATTTATAAATATATAATATATAAATATAAATAGATCATTGAATAGATTGAATAAACTTTTTTATAAACGTCTAACTTGTGTATTTAAATTCTTTTTTAATAAATTTAAATTTATTTATTTATTAAATAAATTAAAACAAATTAAATTTTAAACATTATTCATTTCTATCCCTAAATTTAAATAAAATCTTAACTAAATTCTAAAATCATTATTAACTCACGATTATTGATGAATTATTCTTTCATGTCATTCTTAAAATAAAAATAATCTAACAATTCAACCTATGATAAACAAATTAACAATAGTTTCGTCTGGCAATCAAATAATTTGAACTAGTGGAAGATGACACCCTCGGTCAACACAGTACATCAGTTTCACAGAAAATAGTAACGCCTTCTATTACTCATGTCAAGGTAGATTGTGAGGTGGCTGGCCTCAAAAGCCTTAACAAGAACAGTTGTAAATTAGCTTTGGTTATAAATTTAAAACAACACAGAATGGAAACTTTCCAGGTCATAACCTTTTTCCAAGAAAAAGAATTAAGTTCTAATATAATAAATGTAACCTCCTACTTCTACAATCACGTTGTAATTCATTAACGAGTCTTGACTTTTCAAAAATATATTAATAACAAAAATTGGAAATTTTTGAAACTCACATAAAAATAATTACGATGAATGAAAGAGTCGACTATAATTATTCTAAGATATTAAGATTGGTGAAAGAATTAATTATAATTATTCTAAGATATTAATATCGGTGTAATGGTGAAAGATGCGGATCATAATAATTTTATATAAAATTTTGAATTCAAATTTTATTATTATTTTTATTATAAAAAACTATAATTATTTATTTTTAATCTTTTATTAGGTTAAGAGGCTCTTTAATTTTAGTATTTTTTAACTAAAACCTTATGGACTTAGGGATTTGATTACGAATTAAACTGTAAATTTATGATTATTGACTTGAAAATAAAATTGGTACAGATTAATAGACTTTTGAAAATAATTATAAAATAACTAAATGCAAGTGAAATCTCAAATACCTTCATTTACTTTAATGTTATAAATCGGAGATATTATTCTTATATACATAAATAATTTTAGAAGTTACTCTTATTTTTATTGAACCACGTGATTTTTTTACATTGAATATTTAATGTTATTTTTTATTTTAATTAAATTTGATTTTAAATTAAGTTAAATTAAAATTTTATACTTTGTAAAAAATTTTAAAATATCTTTTTTTAAATAAACTAAAATCTAATATTATTGTAATCTTATTCAATCTTAATTTAAATTTATTTTTTATATTTTGAATTTTCATATATCATATCGGTAAGATTATATGTTATAATTTTAACAGAATATTTTTTTTAAGTTTATGCTAAATTTTTAAAAATTTCATCTCTTTAATTCATTATTAATATAATGTATAATTTTTATTATCAATAAATTATTTACTATTCTTTTTAACTTTTTATTTTATTTAAAAATATCCATATAATACACGAATAATATATCAGTTATAAAGTACCTTGTGTTGAATAATTTCTTAAATTACTTTCATGGTTTTAAATTGAATTATACAATTCTTTATTTGATTCTTTAGGTAGAAAACATCTCACAATTAATCTGATAAATATAAATTTAATTTTAATATATTATTAGTATAATTTTTTATATTATTAACTAATTAAAAATTATAGTAGATATAAAATTTAAATTAATTATTATAAAAATTAATAATTTTTAATAATATAAAAGTTTTAGATTAGATGACAATGTTATACTATTAGGACTTATAAACTGATAATTAAAAATGCATCTCATTTCTCATGAAATATTTAAAAACAAATATTGAAACAAAAGTTTTACATAATTTAATTTTTTTTATAATTAATATTATATTCAAATATTTCTTAACTTTATACTATATAATTATAATTTATTGAATATAAAAAATATAATCGATTTATTTCAAACATCCTTCTTCATTAAAATATATTGACATGCATATATTAATCAATCCATTATTAATTACAGTTTAGAGTTGATTAAGGGAGTTTAATATATAAGTTACTTATTTTTTCCTTTTTACAAGTTAAGTTAAATGAGGTGGCCGGAGGATATTGAAATTTTTCATAATTATTTTATTTTATTAATTTTTAATTTTATAAAAATTAAGTTAAATTTAATTTTTATTTACAATTTCTTTTTTTATTGATTTATCATTTATCATCTCATTTATTTATTTTTAAATGTTTTAAATAACTCAACTTAAATTAATAATATTTTAATATAGTTTTTAGATAGAAAGGCTCAATAACTAAAAATAAATTTAAAAATATTGTGATTAAATAATACCTTAAAGTTTAAAATATCATTTATACCATAAAAATAAAAAATTTAAGTATCATTATATTAATCTTTTAAATAATATTATATGAGATCACTTCAAAAATATGAAAAACGGTTGTGCTATGACAAAAGCATCTAAATAGCATTGAAAGTATTTTCAATGATCATATAAAGAAAAATAAAATAAAATATTTCAAATTAAAAGGAAGGCTTTTATGGAGCAACAATAGATTTATTCAAGTTTTGTGAAGATTCACCTTGTTGAACCACAATTTCATCTTAATGAATAATATTATATTAATGTTTGTATTATTAATTAATGAAGAAAATTATATAGTTTAAATTTTTGGGTTATTAAAGGTAGAAATCTGGTAGGTATTCACTCTGTAACCGTTAAACATACTCAATATTTGTAAATCTATTAAAATTCTTTGTTTCAAGACATTATAAATCCAAATTAGAAGGTGTTTTAGTGTTGCTGACGAGTGAGTATACAATTTATACTGTGTAAAGAACATTGGTTATACACAGCCCGGAGAGGATATTGCTAAAAGAATATTGTTTAGTTCACATTATGCATAGAATATGGAGGAAATAATAATCATTGTATGATTGGATGGAAACATGAAGAATATTTATGTAATTTTTTTTTATATAAAGATATTTCACCTAAATATGAAAATTTTACATAGCCAAAAAGTTTAAGATGAATCAATATAAAATTAGTTTATGTTAATTTTTTTATTTTTGTTTTCATTTTAAAAGTATTATAATTTTAGTCGTGTAACATTAGATATTTTTTTAAAAAATTTATTAAATAAATTTATTTAAGTGTTTTTTTAAAATCTATTTAGTGAATATTTGATAAATTATTATTTTATTAATTTATTTTAAAAATTAGATTTAATATTTTTAATTTATCATAAATTATATATAATTCACTTGATTATTTTAAAATTGTTACAAAAACTGAACATCTTATATAAAGGAAAAAAACATTAAAAATAGTAAAAATGTTATAAAAAATTCAAAAAAAAAAGTTAACTTAAAAGATAAAAATTGAATTTATTAGCTGTTGTGGATGATTGTGCAAATATGTGTATGATCATGCAAGGCTATACATCCATGTAGATCTCAACATACCCTAGCAATGAAGATAAGGCTCCTTGATATAGTTATTTAATGTACGCATGATTATGCAAACATAAACACAATTATGCAATCCATTGTAAGCACACCCTTAAATGAAGGAAACATGCCCTTGCAACAAAGGCGCACCACGATCAATTTGATGGTGCAAGACCTAATAACAGTTTTGCAAGAAAGGAAAAATATATCATTTTAAAATTAAAAGCATATTTTTTAATAAAGGAATAGAAAATTTTTATTTTAAGTATATCACAAAGATTAAACAATTAAATAATCTATTTCATATCTCTAGCACTCCTCGTTTAAAATTCTTGGTTCCGAAGACTATTCCTCCTCTTAGGATTATAAGATGAGTTTTTATTCTTTATTTTTTCATTTTCTATATTATAAATTTTTATGATGGATTTGATTTTAATGTTTTTAAATTAAAGTTTGTAACTCATCTTGTGAGGAGGCTTGGGTGAATAATAATAAATTTTTTTTTAAACTGATTCCTTTATAATTCAATGTTATATAGTTGAGTTAATGCTTTTGTGCCTAATGATATGTTTCTTATAGAGGGAATTGTACCTTATTTGATTAAAGGATTAAAAGATGAACTAAATTTAGAATTTTTGACTATTAATTAGAGTTATAATTTTCTACTTAGTTATTGAATTAACTTGTAATTTTTTATGATTTTTTTTAATTATTTATTCTACGTGATCATTGAAGATAGTAATTAAAGAAAAAAAATATTGTTATTGTATGATCATTAGGTAATTATGGATTTTAACAAGTGAATAACAATTGTTCTTTACATTATCAAGGAACTAGAGATAAGAATTGGTATAATTTAAAGTGAAGTTAAGTTATAGGTTGTTATCCACAATTGGAGGATTTGTTTGTCTATTTTATTTTTATCCTTCTTATTGTTAAATTTAATTACTCTTTGAACAACCATCACTAGGTGAGCTCAAAAGCAAAAGGACCTTTAGTCTAGTGCTTGTTATATGTGTTTGCAGAAATGATACTAAAAGTTCTAAATATCTTCTTCTACTACAACTGATAAGTTATTTTATCTATCAGGTGTTAGGACTAATCAAAATGCTGAAATTATTGTAGTGGCTAAAGAATTGGTGAGTTTGAGCACAAAAAGAATCCCGAAACTCAATAAAGTGTTGATAAAGATTTTAAAGATGTGCAAGTTATTTAAGAACAAGACCAAGCCATAGTTGATCAAGCATCGCAATACTTGATTAAAAAAGTTAAAGAATTTTCTAAAGAAGATATTGGAGATGGAGGAAAATGCATGAAGAAGAAAAGAATGATGAAGAAAGAGAGACCCATCAAAACATGACCAAGAAATTTCTAATCAAGAGGGAGATAAACTAGATCAAACATATAAATATTTTGACTTTAAATAAAAAAAACAACAGAAGAAAAGAAATCTAAAAAGAAAGATGTTAAGCAAGTTCCCAATATGGAACACATGGTTCTTTATCATGAATTCAATTTAGTTAATGTAGATAGCAAGGACATGTTGCCATGTTTGTGTTAGTGTTAGTGTTACTACAGTATTTAGATATTAAAGAGATAATTGAAACTGAAAGATACTTTGTAATTATTCTGATATCAAAGAGCCTATAAATAGATATTATATTATTGTGAATTATTTACTTATACTACTAATGCTCATTAAAATGATTAATTCTATAAAATTGAAACCGCTCAACCTTTGAGATAACATAACTACTAACAATTATTTGTAAATCATAACTACTAACACCCTCCCTTAAACTGATATCTGTAGAAATTAGTTTAGAGAAAAAATAAAGTCAAAAACTTCAATTAAACAAAGAATTTGATAACATCCTTTGAAGAATATACTCTAGACATGTTTTGAAACTTCACAAATGCTGCTTGCTTGAGCGACTTTGTCAGGATATCAACTACTTGTTTCTCAATTTTGCAATGATTTACCACAATTGTCCCATCTTTGCAAAGATCTCTTGAAAAATAAAACTTCACGTTAATATGCTTGCTTTTTCCATGTAGCACAGAATTTTTGGACAAATTAATTGAATTATTATCACAAAAATTTTTAGTAGCACTCGGTTACTTGAATTTCATTTCTTTAAGAATTCTTCTTAGCCATATGACTTGACAAGCATAAGCAGTTGCTGCACAAACTCAGCTTCTGTACTTGATAAAGTAACAATAGGTTATTTTTTAGAGAACCAAGAAATTAGACTTGTACCAAGCATAAAAACACACCCCTATGTACTCTTTCTGTCTTCTTGATCTTCTACATAATCATTATAAGTAAAACCCATTAGATTGGTCTTTTCATCTTTCTTGTAAAACAGACCAAAATCTTTACTTCCTTGCAAGTAACGAAGAATCCTTTTGGCCGCTAGCAAATGTAATTCTGTGGAATTCTTCATGTACTTGCTGATTAAACTTACAAGATACATTATATTAGGCCTAGTTGTAATTAGATACATCAAACAACCCACAATTTATTTATAAAGTGTGCTATTTATTTTCTTTCCTTCAAAATCTTTGCATAATTTTAAACCATACTCAATGAAAGTATTTACAGGATTATAATCCTTTATTTGAAATCTTTCTAGATTTTCTCCAATATATTTCTTTTGACAAAGAAAGATCTCATCATTTGATTGCATTACCTCTATGCTAAGAAAATAATACATCATACCAATATTAGACATTTCAAATTCATCCATCATACATTCTTAAGTTCATCAAACATGGCAGCACAATTTCTAGTGTATATAAGATCATCATCGTACAAGCATACTATGAGTAGTTCCCTTTTTTTCTCTAAATTTAACAAATAACGCATGTTCATAAAGGCACTTTGAAAAACCAACTTTTAAAAAATAAAACTCAATACGACAATACCAAGCTTGGGGAGCTTGTTTCAACCCATAAAGTGTCTTTTTAAATTTGTAGACTTTGTGTTCATTCCTTTTTTTCACATAGTGAAGGGGTTGATCAATAAACACTTATTCATCCAAATATCCATGTAAAAAGGCTGATTTGACATCCAATTAAAAAATAGGCCAAGAATTTTGTGCTTCCAATGTAATTGCTAACTTGATCGTGTCATGTCTTACAATTGGTGAAAATACTTTAATATATTCAATCCTATACTCCTACTTGTAACCCTCAGCCACCAAACATGCCTTGTACTTATCAACTTAACCATTTACTTTGAGTTTTATTTTGAAAATCCACTTTACGCCAATGGTTTTGTTCCCTTTGGGAAGATCACATGGTTCACAAGTGTCATTCTTTTAATTGCATCAATTTCATCATCCATTGCTTTTCTCCGTTTTTCTTTTTTGATAGCATTTTCAAATGTTGTAGGATCACATTATGAAAATAAAGCAAATTAAGTAATAGAATCTTCAATTCCAGTTACCTCATAATCAACCATCCAAGAAGGTCTTTTTCTAACTCATTGAAGTCTCTCTTCTTCAAGTGTAGCAGATGGAATAGGTTGATGCTCATACTCCTTTAACTACTGTATTTCATCTTCATTTTCTTCATCAAAACTTGTGGAAATTTATCCTATGCCACTGTAAACACTTAATTACGTCCGAGATTAAATTACTATTTAATTAATCAAATTTAGCAAATATAAAATGAAGAATAAAAAGAAAAATAGAAAACCCAGAATTACAAAATTTACAGCTGGGCTCAACCAAATATTCTAGCCCAAAATAATCTAATAAAAAATAAAAATAATATAATAATAAATAAGTAAAATAAAAAAATCTAACTGATATAAATAAAAGAATAATTTTGGCAAAATGTTATTTTTTTCCTTAAAAAAAACTATTACAAGTTAGTTAAGAGTTAGTTGAATGTTAGTTTAAGTGATGATGAATTCAGTTACAAAGTAGCTATTGAATATTTGCTTACAAAATAAGAAAGAAATAAATTTGGAAAGGATTTTTTTCACTAAAAAAAAATCAGAAGCTCTCAAGGAGGTTTCTTTTTACGCTTGAAGCTGAACTGGAGAGTTTTTTGGCTAGTTCCCTCTTAAAAGAGACCTTTGATTCTAGTCCCTTCCTCCGCTCACCAATCATTTCTGTTTGATTGAGGGAAAGAAGAAGCATCCATTAATTCAAGCGAAAAGCTTCGTGCAAGCGTGCTCCACCAAACGGAAGAGTGGTATCCAACATTAACTCTATACAGGTTAGCTTTCTCTAACACTTTTTTTCTCGTTTTCTGGAATCCGAGGCTTGTTTCTTCTGATCAAGCCTTGGTCACTTTCTATGATGAATTAGAATGATGTTATTAGTTGATGTTCGTTCTCGGTTGATAGAGAATCAATTTGTTATGCTCCTAAAGTCACGTTTTGCCATTGATATGAGTTTGTTCAACCTGATTGATTTATCACATTAGATTGCTTATATTTGTCAAAGAGGAAATTCAGTTTGTGAGGCAAACATTTTAACTGTTGAAGCTTTTAGCTGAAAAAAGTCAATCTGCTATGCGACTAATTTCAATTTTGTCATGGATGTGAGTACATTAAATTTGATTTGATCCATCATGTTAAAATACTAATATCTGTCAGAGCCGAGAATTAGATAAACTACGAAGATTTCAAGTTACATTCAGTAAGTGTCCCTACCTGTTAATCTTGCCTGTTGGCTCATAGAATCTGCCTACAAGATGCCTTACGGTCGTAATTAATGGCTGTGTGTGGAGTAGGAACAAAAGCAATACATATAACCTTTAATTCTTTCACCCCAGGGGTAGTTGGCTCTTTAGTGGCCTCCATTTTGCATTTAGTGTTTATAGGTCTATGCATCTACCGCATATGGTTGGTTAAGAAGGACTGCAAAGCCAAGAGGTTCCGTTTAAGGTCAAATCCACACAATTATATTTTGGAGTTGTTAGCTTTAGATTGTGTAGCTTAACCATGGTTCAGACTAATCACAGGGATCTTAGTTCTAAGTTTGAAAGGGCATACTCATCGTGCTTCTTTTGTTACTTTCAATGCTCAATGAAGCTCTCACCTAACGCCCTATACTGATTGGGATTGAAACTAGAGTTTGCATCTATGAATTTTGATGGTTTGTCAGATTTGGTGGTAAAGATACTACTTATGGTGTTGCTGCATATGTTTATCATGAACTCTTAAACTACTTGAGCCTTAAAGACTGGTTTGAACTCTCAAATGAACATCCAAATTTGCACCATTCATTGTGGAATTGTTGTAATTTTGGATGGAAATGACTTTCTGAGCATGCATGCAACGAATGTTGCTAAAATTCTTAATTTAGTTGATCGAAACGTCAATGGAAAGAATTCTCCTCAACTTATTACAATTGGTGCAGAAATGTTTGCTAAGATATTCATTCATTCATGAGGTAAAATATGTTCTAGTGTTTTATGTCAAATTGATGATGGAAAGTTGGCATTTTGATGGGGAGAAGTTATTCTTAGATGTCCATTGTTGAGGCCAATTCGTCCTTGTTGATGGATCTCATTGATGCTGTGGATCATTTGCTGACCACTAAAGCTGGTGATATTGCAAATCCAGGGAAAGCATTATAGGTGCTGCATTAAGTTCCTACGACAGATTGCACAACATCAATAACCTTGGAGCTGATGAAATTGGAAAATTGTTAAGTCTTGCAAAAAGATACAAGTCATCATCACAAGTGTTGTTGGTTGTTGTTTGGTTATGTGAAGTACAAGTATGGTTCTTTCGTTTGAAGACATATTTACAGTAAAGTTGACCACAGATCGTAGAATGGCTTAACTGCTATAATTTGCATAAAGAAGTAAGGTGAACAAACTGACTTGGAAAAAGGGCGGCTAGGAAAGTCCTTACATTGATGATCTCTCCAATAATGCAGAGAAAGCTTCTTACAGAATAAACTTTCTATTGAAGAGGCCTATGTTCACGTTGCTCCTACAATCTCTAGTATGGTTGACCATCCCACTATGCACAATCATTTAAGGCTCATGTTAGTGATCAAGAGGACATTTCTGTGAATTCTTGGTTGAAATACATTAATGAAAGTGCCAAATGCATATATCATATTAGATTCTAGACTTTTCCTAACTTTCTGAAGAGTGAAATTTAAGCATTGGTTCCAACATTAAGCAGTCAGTTTTGGGATGGGAGAACAATACAACAAGGCTGGGCAAACTTAGTCTCACTGATTAAACGATCTATTTCGATGTTGCATGGGCTTTCACCAATGTTATTTGTGGATCATATGAACACATGCGAGTTGCCATTGAAAACGGTGTTGTTCGCTTTGTTTGTACATCTTCTTGCTTCCGCTGGTGAAGATAGCAAGGCTAGGGAATTGAAGGGTAAAGAGATTAGAGTTAATACACGACTTCTCTATCAGTAAACGAAATTCAACCTTCTCAGAGAAAAGGGTGAGGGCTATGCAAAGCTGGTTACTCTTCTTTGTCGGGGCCCTAAAGCACCTACTCAAAAAACATCTTTCAACAACAATTGGAAATATTATGTCCTTAATTGGCCATTCTGATTTGGATTCATATCGTGTTTTTGAAATTGCCCTTGAGTGTTGTGAACTGCAGCTTGATAACGATGTGTTTATCGAGTTGATTCCTATTTTTCCAAAGTCTCATGCTTCACAGATTCTGGTGCTCCCTCTCAAATCAACAATGTCTTACTTAGCTTACTCTAAGCAACCTGTGGATGGGCCTTCCAAATGGAAATTATGGTAATTGAATCAGCATGGTGATTAGGGAATTACTTGGAATTTGAATACTGTACTTGAGCCATTGTGGCAAGAGCGGAGCAATTATGTATGTGGTAGCAAGATATCAGCCTGAAGAACTTGGATTAGGGACCTTAGCTAAGCGATGGATTTGGTGATGTAGACTCAACATCTGCTAACTTCAATGTCTCAGGTTCACAAAAGATTGGATCCTCTAGGTGGTCATTAACACCTGGTGATGTTATGAATTCTGTATTACCCAAAAGAATCTCTGCACAGTAATCTAAGCCCCTTGGTTCTGAGCTCACTACCAAACCACCTACTGCATCTGCTGCAAAGCCTATAATCAGCTTTGGTGTAGGTCCAATTCTTTGAAAGAAGATCAGAAAGTACCAAAACCAACCACAGCACCAGGCTACTGTACAATTTCCTGTGGTGGCTAATGAGTCCATGCTACAAGTGGTGTGGCGATTCTGGTTAGGAAAGCTAAAAATATTTGTGCTAGTTCACCTAATTAATGCTGTTAAAGTATGCTCATTGTCAAACCTATCTACTACACTTGTTGAGAAGCCTAATCAGGTTCTATATGATGATGCAGGAGACGTTCATAGGAAACACTTAACCATTTTTCCACCTTAAAAAAAATCAGATTTCCAAAATACAATCCGATACTTTAAATAATCCTAGATTTCATATAATGAGGTCTAAACGTGAACTGATAACATACCCAACTGTTCAGTATTTAGAAATCATATGGGTCTCAGTATAACCCTCGTTTGTCTCAGATCCTGTGCATATGTGGATCCAGGAAAATATTTTAAAAAAAAATCTAGTTGTCAAAATACGTATGTTGTTTTAATAATCCTACATCTCATGCAATGAGCTCTAAATGTGAACTGGCATCATACCTTATTGTTCAGTATTTAGAAATCATATGGGTCTCAATGCAACCCTCGTTTGCCTCAGGCTCTGTGCATATGTGGATCCAGGAAAACATTTAAAAATAAAATTTTCAAAACATGCTCCGATGTTTTAATAATCCTAAATTTCACGCAATGAGCTCTAAATGTGAAATAGTTATATATCCTACTATTTAGTATTTATAAATCATATAGGTCTCAGTGCAAGCCTCGTTTGTCTCAAGCTCTATGCACATGTGAATCCGGGAAATCATCTAAAAATCATCTTCCCTATCACTCTCAAAAGTGAATTTCAAAATACATTTTCAAACACTTAGTCTCACGCAATGAGCTCTAGATATGAACTGGTAGCATACCCTACTGTTCAGTATTTAGAAATCATATGGGTCCCAATACAATTCTAGTTTGTCTCGGATCTTGTGCATATGTAGATTAAGAATTTTTCAAAAATATTCAAAACACTTTCAGCCTATCTCAATTCGATACAAACCTTACTTTTTCAATTACCTCTGAAGATCAAGTTTTCGACCCGAACTACGTAATCTTGAATTTTCCATTGTACTAGGGAATACGTAAGAGCAGGATCAAGTTCTGTCACGCTATTTTCCACAAACCTATTTATTACTATTCTATTTAAAGGGATCAAACAGTTTTCAAAAATATCAAAATCACACACTCAGTTTAAGAGTACCGTTCTTCGGAACGGGCGAGTAAGATGTCTAATACCTTCCCTACTCGTAACCGATTTCGAGCCTAGATTTCACCCTCAAGTTTGAGTTTTTATCAAATATTTTCCCTTAAAAAATAAAAGTTGGTGGTGACTCCACAATCAATTAATTCCTTTCTAAATTTTTAATGAGTTCATCATTTCGTTGTAATTACGGTTACGACTACCACCATTATTATTTTCCCAAAACTTGTCTTCATAAAAAATAACATCATGACTAATAATAATTTTCTTAGTATTAGGATTATAAAGTTTGAAGGCTTTTTATTGATCACTAACACCAAGAAAGATACGTTTTTCTTCCTTATCATCTAACTTTAATCTTTTTTTGTCAGGAATATAAGCATGGACAACACATCCAAAAACTCTGAAATGGTCCATAGTTGGTTTTCTTCCACTCCATGCCTCTTCAGGTGTCATATTTTGTACAACAAATGTGGAACTTCTATTTATAATGTGCACACTCCAATTAATTGCTTCGGGCCAAAAACTTTTAGAAATATTACTTCTAGTCAGAAGACTCTAGACCATGTTGAGAATGGTTCTATTTTTTCTTTCTGATACTCCATTTTGTTGTGGTGTATATATTGTTGTCAAATCTTTCTAGATTCCATGCTCTTCACAAAAATTTGATAACTCATCTGAGCAGTATTCTCCACTAGGGTCCGTTCGAAGATACTTAATAACCATTCCTGATTCATTTTCTGCTCAAGCTTTAAAGCTCTTAAACGCAAATAGAGCTTTTGATTTTTTCTGCAAAAAAATACCCATGCCCTCCTAGAAAAATCATCAATGAAAGTAATTAAATATTTTTTACCTCCATTGGAAAATGGTTTTATTAGCCTACAAATATACGAATGCACCAATTCTAAAAGACCTTTTGTTCTCCATGACTTGCCTTTAGGAAATTTAGAACGATGTTGTTTGCTAACAGCACATTCTTCGCAGACTTGGGAAGGACCAGTGATTTGTGGAAGACCTATTACCATATCTTTCTGATGTAAGGTATTTAATCTGTTGAAACTTAGATGCCCGTATCGATAATGCCATAACCAAGAAGAATCTGTAACTATAGTCATCAAACTAAATTAAATGCTTTCAATCTTTAATGGAAATAGCCTGTTTGAACTTATTTTTACAATTGTAATGGCACCTCTAACAAGATCAAGTATTTCACAAGAACCTTTGTTAATGGTGATCATATATCCTTTTTCTTGTAATTGACCAACATTTGACAAGTTACTTTTCAGATCAAGAACATAAAGTACATTATAAATAGTTTCCATAAATCTATTTTTTGTTTTAATTTTTGTATCACTTTTTCCCATCACTTTCAAGGTAGAACAATCACCAAAGCTTATAGTAGAATGAAGATCTTCATTTAGGAATGAGAAAGATGACTTACTTCCGCTTATGTGATTGTTACAGTCTGTATCAATATACCAAATTCTGGTTCATTGACTTTTGCATCATGAACAGTTATCAACAAGGTTTCCATTTCTTTCTCCTCGGAAAAATTTGAGCTCTCCTCATTTTCTTTATAATTAGGCAGTTTGGTATAGCAATCAGAGGCATAATGGCCAAACTTATGACATTTAAAATACTCTACCTTGGACTTCTCAAGGTTCCTACCCTTGCCTTTTCCTCGTGATTGGTCATTGTTACCTTCGAAATTTCTACTAGAATCTGTGCTACCACGACCACGACCTCTATGTCCTCTACCTCTACCTCCTCCTCTAAAATTATTGGAATAAGTATAGATAGAAGCCTTCAAAGCTTGCTTTTCTATTATTGAAGTTTTGTTCATCTTTTGTTCATGGACCAGCAAGAAACTTTGAAGCTCATCTAAGGACAATTTATCAATATCTTTGGATTCTTCAATTGCATAAACAACATAATCCAACTTTGGTGTCAAAGATCGCAATATCTTTTCCACGATCATGACATCTTGCATATTCTCTCCATGAAATTACATCTTGTTGATGATTTCCATTGTTCTAGCATAATAGCTAGTGACAGATTCTCCCCCCTTCATAGTTAGTGTCTCAAAATCCCTTCTTAGTGCTTGACGTTGTGCCTGTTTAACTCTTACCGAGCCTTGATATTTCTTTTTCATAGAATGCCAAATATCCTTGGAAGTTTCTTTACAAAGAATAGTTTCCAAAATTGGGCGGCTAATGGCTTGAAAAAAATAATTTTTTGTCCTATATAATTTTCACTGTAAAATTGAGAAATTTTTCATAATTTTATTCTTAAGCATTCTAGTAAATTCATTTTTATCATTTATTTTAGAAGTCATTTTAGTGATATTAAAGGCAAAATGAATCATAATTAGAACCTTAATACGTTTCATATTCTTAATTTTACTATGGTTGAAGGTGCTTCTTTGAAAAAAAGTTGCTTAAGATATTTTTTTAGTGGCTTATTATTTTTATTAAGAAAATTGAAAATTTTGAAAAGTAATTATTTAAAGTTGTTAGAATGGCTATAAACCCATAAAAATCATATTAATTAAAAGAGACCTAAGAAAAATGAAAAAAAATATATTTTAGGCTATAAGTAATATTAAATTATAAAACACGTTTCTAATATTTTTTTTATTTTGGAATATTTTAGTAATTAATTAGTCAAATAAATAGTAAAATTGCTTCGTTTGCTTTGTTCTCTTGCTATGCACATATTAGATGAATTTTAGGGATAATCACTCTTTTTTAATCATGCTCTTACATCCTTAATATAAATTAAAATTTAAACTTTTTCCAAATATATAAACCATAAAAGATATAAAATAGAAGAATCTATATTTTAATCAAAAGCTTCTTTAAGAAGCTTGCACTTAAAAAAATTATATTTATCCTTTTCCTTTCTCTCCCTAGTCGATGTTTACCCCTTTTCTTATTCCCCAATACTTTTTCTTCCTTTCTCACAAATCATAAAAGAAAAACACCTCCCACCACTTGGTTTGCCTTCTCCTCACTATTCTTCATCTAAGATAAGTTCTCCTCCATTTCTTCTATGATTAGTATTAGACATGGAGAAGAGTTAGGACTTGATTCCATCGCCATTTCTTTTCTTTATTTTGAGTTTTTTTGTATCTCCTTGGAAAGTATCAAGTGCTTGTGCTTTCTTTGGCCTGATACTTATGGTTCAAGAAGAGAAAATTAGATAATCTCATTTCTCCTTCTCAAGTGTTGTTCAATAATCCATAGGTAGAGTTAGGAAATTTGTTTGCAAATGTGAAAAAGAAGAAAGTAAGAGGAGCTCCCATAAGTTATTTGAACATATATTAGTGTTCTTTTATTTTTTGAGAGTTTTGATTGATGATTGATAATTTTATGAGATTTGTGAAATTTTTTAAATTATGTTCTAAGTCTTAGATTGATTTTATTGTGCACTTGATGATGATGTCTTCCTTGAAATGTCAAAAAAATTTGGATTTTATTCTAAACTAATTTATTCTAGTGATAGTAATAGTGGTTGTTATATATCCAAAAGATACTTCACACTTATCACTGATCTCAAAGAGGCATCACTGTCTCACTCCCCTTCCCTATGCATATACTTCTACACTCTTTGCATGTACGTCAAGTATTCAGGGAATCTCTGTCGGACATGCACGAGCATGATGCATGGTTAAGTTACATCACTGTGAATTGTCACATCCTTTTTGTGTGGCATGCAGGAGTGACATTAGAGCATGAGCAACATCGGAGATGAAGGCATTGAGTAATGTATTTCTCATGATGGGGAGGCACTGCATGCATCCCTTGGGACCAATATTAAATGACTTCGTTTATATGTTGGTTTACATATTCAACTCCTACCTTTATTTATTATTATTATGGAAACTTTGGATAAATTTATTATGGAAACTTTGGATAAGTTTAGTGTGATTGTGTGCTTTGTGAAAGAAAGATCAGCATTCTAAAAATTTTGAATAAATTTAGTGTGACTATATTGTGTAAAAGAAAGTTAACAACATATAATATTAGTATTTATAGTTTTAATTTAAAAAGTTTTGTAATTATAATTTTTGGTCATTTATAGGTTTAGGACTTAATCTTATAGATAACAGTTTAGGGTTATTTATAGATGTAGTTATTAGATTTTATTGTCAAACATAATTTATATTTTCCAACTATTAAATTTATATTTAATTTTTTAATTAATGTTAATTGAATAATGTAATTTTTTTTGTGGTATATCATTGATGTTTATTTTTTTAAAATTTTTCTCTTATATTTAAATTTAAAAATATGTTTAGTGTTGGAAATGTTAATTATGTTAAAGTTATTAATTTTTAATATACGATATTATTAAATTTTATGTATGACATTAATGATGTTTATAATTTTAATTTGAAGTTTAATATAATTATTAGTGTTATATAATTTTTAATTTGCTGAAAAGTAATGTTTTAAGATTATTTTAAGTTTTATAAACATTATTATTGTTTGTATATAAACGTATTTGGTTTTTTTAGAATTTGATATTGTTTATATTTTACAAATAATTGTGTAAATTAAAGTTTAAATTTTAATATACCTTTTTATTTTGAAATATATTTTATTATGTAAGTTATAATTTATATTACAAGGAGGGATCAATTTATCACAAAATAAGTTTAACATGACTTACTCTTCTCAATACATTTTTTAAATAGTTGGATTTCATCAATTCAGGTGTAAATTCACAAATTTCATTATATAAATTATGTTTACAAAATTTTATAAAATTTGAATTTAATAGTTGGACTAATGAAATTCAACCATTAAAAATAGATATTAAACAAAATAAGACATGATAGACTTATTTCTAGATTAAGTTAATCTCTTCTCTTATATCACAACTATTATTTTTTAATTTTTAAATATTTATTTATTTTGTTTTATGATATTCTTTGTTAAATAAGTTTATATTATTTTATAGTAGAATTTTTGACATTTTATCAATAAAAAATCTTATTTTTTAAAAAATAAGTTAATATACTTTATAAGCTTATATAATTTCTACTTTCTAAACATTTTTTTTAAAATTATTTAATTTAAAAAAGTTAGACAATGTTTAATCATTTTACGATGCTCATTCTCTTCCATGTCTTTATTGTCCGTTTGTGTAATTGGGTTGAATATCGTTTTTACTTCAAAGCATGAATAAGGTATGTTTGCGAACTAGATGAAAACACTTTTGTCTTGATTTGTTTTACTAATATACTCCATTAACTTACTACAATATTTAATGAAAATACTTCACGATCTAAGTTGAATAAGAAAATTATAAAAGTATAAATAAAAGATAAATAAGTGGTTCACTAACTTGACAGAAGAAATAGACAGTTAATATTATATAAAATGTGACCTACTACTTAAAATTTTTATCCAACCACAAATATGAGATAACCAATTCACACAGCAACACATTTGGGTTAAAGCATGAACTGTAAATTTTTATAAATTTGAATCATCAATCTTATATAAAAGATTAACAAGACAAGGTTTTACAAGAGAAATAAAAGAAATAATCATCAAAATAGAGAAAAATTATTATTTAGTTGAATAGAAATTCTTATGTGTCTTTCATTGTTTATTGAAGAATGGTTTATACTTGTACAATAACTAATATAAGAAAATTATGATAAAATCTTAACAGAATCTCTGAATCTCTATTATGAGGAAATTATGACTAATTATAATATATTCGATTTATAACATAAGTCAAATACTCAACATATTTCTAATTAAATCTAAGCAAATCCTAATCAAATAATTTGAACAAATCCTAACAAATTTAAAATCAAACCAATTAAAATTTTTAATTAAAATTAATAAAAATCATAATAAGTATTAAATCTTATGATCTTGTTGTGGGCAAGATCTTCTTGGACTTGCAAAAGTAAAATCATAATCCTATTTATCTCTTTTTCTTGGTAATGCTTTTATATGAGCCTCAATTATCTCTTGTATTTTTTTATCTTTCATCTTCTCAAAAAAATCTTCTCTTAAAGTTAAGTCTTTCTTTACTTGGACTTGATCATACAAGTGGGCATTGGTTTCATATCATTTTTTCTTTCTTGAAATAGATTCATTCTTGACTCTTTATTAATATCTTTCTTTTCTTTCATCATATTTTTTGTTTATATCTATCATATTTTTCGCAATCTCATTTTGTACTTTTTTTTTTCTTTCACACTCTTTTTTCTTTTCTTTTTAACTTTGATCTTCTAATATTTGGTTTGGTATCATAGGGAGGATAGGTATTGGTTCCCCTCGTAGTATAAAAGAATAACAGTTTTAAAATCTATTATGTCTTACATTTCTATCATACTTCCATGGTCTTCCAACAAAATACGACATCCTTTCATGAGAACAATGTCATATATTAATTCATCTCTATACTTTCTAATAGAAATAAGTATTTTCACCTATTTTGTCACTTCACCTCACCATATTTATTTAGTTATTACAACTTATATGGATTGTTATGCTTGAATATGGGTAGACTCAACTTCTCTACTAACTTAAGATTTCCATATTACCACAACTTCTATCATCAATGATTATGCTACATACCTTTTTTTGGATTAGGCAATGTGTTTATTCTTTTCCTCCACTGTCTGAATGTTGAGTGCTTTTTCTAGTTACTAAAAGTTTTCATTCTTCAAGATCTTGACCATCACCATTAGATGAATTTTCTTTCTCTTCTAAAACTTCTTCTTCAATCTCCCAATATTCACTGTTATTAATGATCATAGTATGTGTATTTAGGTATTCATTGGAAATATATTCTCTCCATTAACATTTGAAACACCTTATATCCCGACTCTTGGAAGAATTAGACTCAAGTTGAGTTTTATTTGAGCGGATATCAAATTTACCTTTCTTTGTATTATCCTATTTACAATACGAAGTTGAAGTTATCTCATGCTTTGAAAGACTCCTCCACAGATAAAGAAATTTGAATTGGACTTCTTCTCATTTTATTTCTTCTTTTCGAGTTTTTCTACCTAGATGACTTGATGTATCATTTCTTGAAACTCGACATAATGATATATCTTGGCAACATCAACTATGTCATGATTGATCCCATGCAAGAAACAAGCCATGGTTTCATCTTGGTCCTCCGCTATATTGCTCTAGTCATGGTAATCTCCATCTCTTTATGGTACTCATCTACACTTCTTGATCCTTGAGCAAGATGTTGTAACTTATTTTGGAGTTTTTTATGATAATGGGATGGAATAAATCATCTTCTCATGATTACTTTCATCTATTCCCAAGTGGTGATTGATTGTTCTCCAAATCAATCCATTTTTGCATCTGTTCACATCATACAAGATCATGATCAATAAATTCCAGAACTCTAAGCTTTTACCTTTTTACTTGCAGAGTAGTTGTGGCATGATAAATTTGTTCTACTATATGTCATTCCAAATATGTCTATCAATCATTTTTCTCTTGGAATGAGGAAACTTTGATTTTAATTCCACCAATATCATCTTTTCTATTTATATGTCTTCTTGTCTTATTGTGGTCCATTATTCTTCTCCTTCATGAATCTTTATTCTCCTTATCCTAATACTCTGAATCCACATTAGATCGATCATCTTGGGTTCGAGGGAGACGGTTATATTTCACAACTTGATAATCCACATGATTTATCTATTCATAAACTTCTTTTATTCTTATATCAAGTAAAACTTTCAAATTGACTTACCAATGCTTGTACTTGGAGAACGTTTAATCCTTGTTCACTCTTGATTTCCTACCATGTTAGTAAAATTTTTTTTTACAGTTTTTCACACTTTTTTTCACTACAATTTTATTTGATACTTTTTTCTCTTTTTTTTATAGAAATGATAAGTATGAAACCCTTGTTGTGTCGGCCAATAACTCTCATACCAACTGATAAGAACTCACGTGGATAGTTCGATCTTTATGGAATAGGTTAAATAAGAAAATCACTAAAGGATAAATAAAAGATAAATAAGAGGTTTAATGACCTAACAAAAGAAAATAATCATCCAGTGTTATAAAGAATATGACCTGCTACTTAGATATTTTACCTAATCATAAACACGAGAGAACTAATCCACACAACAACGCACCTGATTTGAAGCATGAATTAAGAGCTTTTATAAATTTGAATCACTAACCTTATAAATAAGATTAGCAATATAAGGTTTCACAAGAGTAAAGAAATATAATTCTCATTATAGAGAAAAATTATTATTCAAGTGAATGAAAACTCTTATATGTCTCCTATTACTCATAGAAGAGTTATTTATACTTGTACAATCACTAATACAAAAAACTCATGACAAAATCTTAATAGAATCCATCAATTTCTAATATGAGAAATTATGATTAGTCCTAATACAATCTATCTATAATATGATTCAAATTCTCAACATAATTCTAATTAAATATCAAATATTAATAAATATCAAATCTTTTTAAATCTTGTGATCTTATTGTGGACGAGATCTTCTTGGGCTTGCACAAATAAAATCATAATCTTATCTATCTTTTTTTCGTGAAAATTCATTCACATGAGCCCCAATTGTCTCTTGTCTCTTGTCTCTTTTTTATTTTTTATTTTTTTAATGAGTCTTCTCTTATAGTTAAATCTTTCCTTACTTGGGCTTGATCGTGCAAGGTGAGGTCTAGGTTCCTATTAATATATTTACCAACATTCATGTTTGAATTGGCTACTGCTCCTTTTTAGAGAAAGTATGTTCACTTCATTTGTTATTAGCACATTTTGTGCATCTTTTAATATTTTATTAATTATCTCAAATAAGTTGGCAATTATATGGCCATATCGTCTATCATTTTTATCGTAGGTTAGACTCCATTTTTTCTTGGAAATGTTGTTGATCCATCTAGCAATTTCGAGGCTTGTTTGTCTAAATTTTTCAAACTTCTATGCAAATAGATTTTTACAAGACTGTATGTTGCCAACAAAGTTATACCTAATTTAAGTAATTATTGATTTATTTATTTTTATTCTTGAAGGGATGGTTAGAATTTCTTTCAATATGTGAAATACAATACACATGATAAGCATGTGAAGGTTGTCATCCCAAATGCAAATTGTTGACGACATATTTTATGTTTTGATGTTGATCTAATATTAGATTAGTTCATTATGTTTAAGTCACATATTGTCTTAATAAAGGCAAATCAAGTCCATGATCCAAGTCTCCCCCTTAATAACAAATGTTATTGGTAGAATACAATTATAATCATCTTATGTAGTTATAATAAATAAAGTATCTTTGTGTTTTTCATATAAAAAAGTGCCATGAATTTGAATAAGCAATTTGCAGTAGTTAAAATCTTTGTAACACTGCATTAATGTCCAAAACACTAAAAAAAATTTCCTCTATCGATTGTCAACTTGATAGCTAATTGCAAACTCAATGGTTTTGAGTTTGTATACCGATCTAACAAAAGAAGTAATTATGTGCTCTAACCATCTTGGCAACATTGTCTAATACTCATCTAAATAACCAAAAATATATGCAATTGATTTTGTTTAGCCTTCCACACTTTCCTATATGATATTTTGTATCCATATTAATTTAGTATTCTTTCTTGAATAAGTGATATAAGTATAGAGGGTTGTTGATTCACCATCCCTAAAACCACATAAAGAAAATATAAATATTACAATTTTAAAAAATAATTACTTTAACCAAATTGATGAAAAACAAGACTTCTATTTATCATACCTAATATGCACAAACATACGAGATTTGAATTCAATTTGTTATGATCTTGGAAAAGTGAAGCACTCACGTAATTGTATTGATTGTTTCATTTGGTTACAACTCATTTATTGGTTCTCTTTAGTTTTATTATCCTCATTTACCACAACCAACCATGCAAATGATTCAAACACTTTGCATAGGGAGATATGACCTTTGACTCAATTGCAATAAAGGTTTAGTGTACCTTCATTGAGTAATACTTTACATTGTTAAATAGACTTCATCTTTAATTTCAAATTGTAATCTAACATACAATTCATCATCGATCTATTAATTGTAAAGCGCATAAACTCTAGAAAAATGCATATCCTCATCAAGATGTTCTTAATTAATGTAATTGTAGTGTGATGCATGTCCTCATCAAGATGTTCTTAATTAATGTAATTATAGTGTAGAGAAATGTTCTTGTGAATATTGGTTTCATCTAGTTTTTCATTATTATTGTAATTATTGCTTTAATTTTAATTTTGTTATTTAGTTAATTAAATTAATACTAAATAAAAAACAAATAAGGAACAAAATTGACTTATTTTTTAATTGAAAAAAAAATAAAATTAGGTTTAATTTAAAATTGACTATATTGGAGGCTCAGCAGAAAAGCCATTTTTTTCAGCTGGAGTTTAGGAAATTTGTTCCCTCTACGATTGATAAAAACAAGCAACACCATAGGAGAGATCTTTCAATCTCAGTTCAAAATTTTCAAAAAAAATACCTCAAGAACACTAAATTAGAAAACGAGATTTAGAGAAGATATTGGAAAATTACTAACTGGTTAACAAAAAGGAGAAATTGGAGTACATAGAAGCACAAGTTCACTTGAAGATTATTTTCCAAACAAGTTATTCATCCCTTTTGCTGTCATCATCATCATACATTTATCACAGTTCAAGGTCTATATAAGTATAGAAAATGATAGGAAATCCAATGAAAAACCAATAAAAGTCCTAGAGTCATACAAGTTTAGGATACAATATAAGAAAAAATAAAAATAAAAAATAGAAAAGAAATATCACCATCTTTGACTTGTTGTTTGAGTTGTAAATCTCCATTCATCATTTTCGCCATGAACCATTATCAGAGTACCACCAAAGCATCACCATCATCACCATATCATTTGGCTACCACCAAATCCTCCATGTAGCACCTCATCAATGGTTATAATGATAGCAACGTTGACTATGATTCTTCCTCAAAGTTCATTAATTTTTTTCTTCCTCTTTCAACCTCTATCCTTTTTACCTGTTATCTTTTTCTATTTTTCTTTACCTGCATTCTTTTTTTTTTCTTTTTTTCTCTTTTTCTCTCTCCCTTTTCATCATTTTCTCTTATTTTCCTTCCTAGCAGCACTGAATTTGTAAATTGATATGAGTACCCCAATCCTTTATTTAATTAGGGAAACTAATCACTTTCTTTTCATTTTAATTGATTAATTTTTATTTTATATTTTATTTTTGTCTCTCTCTCAAAGTCTAATGTTATGTGTGTCACACATGAGACATAAGGATTTGAGTTAATATGTGCAGACTCTAAATAATTTTTTTTTTAAGATTCAAAATGGACTTTAAATTTATTTTTTTTAAGATATAAAAATATAAAATAAATCATGTAAGTGATATGGAATGACGTAAATCAATTTTGGAATAGCATTACTATTCCTTCCATTTTTTATAAAATCATGTTGATGATAATAATTTTATATTTTCAAAAGGGTATATAAATAATAATTATATACATTTTGAGTTCACGTTATCTTTACAAATAAGTTTATATATATATATATATATATATATATATATATATATATATATATATATATATATATATAAAAGTTAAGATATGTTGGCACCACGTATTAAACTTTAATATTTACACAAATTTAATAATCTTATATAGAATATAAGATTCATTAATCCAACCATTTAATGATAGATGTTTTATTATTTAATTATTATTGTTATTTCTTTCTTTGATGTTTTGTATTTAAAATTTTTTGTTATTATCAGTGTTATTTTTATTATATTTATTGTCTAACATTTATTTTTTATATTTGTAACTTTATTATTTTTTTTTTATCATTATATTTATCTTGTCGAATTTATTTTAAAATTTTGTCCTCATAATTATTTATCGAATATATGTTAATTGATGGTATGGATAGAGCAGTTGAATGCTACCTTCGCTATTATTTGAAGTGTAAAGATTTATTGATTAGTTTTATACTAAATTAAGTTATAAATAATATGAATTATTTATTTTAACATATTATTTATTTATTTATTACTGGTCTTAAAATAAATTCAACTAAAATTAATGTTTGTTTAATTTATGTAATAAACAATGACAGAGATTGAGTAGTTTACGTTATTTTCAGTTTCATTTTAATTAAACGATCTTATTGAGTAGCTTTATGCTAACTTGTGTTTAACGCAATATGATCTTCTTAAAAAAATTTATTATTTTATTAAATTTTAATTTTTTAAAATTATTAAATTCTCTTCATTTTCAAGAATCATATAAGTAAAATACATTTTAGCTTATACGCAATAAATAGTTACATAGATTGAGGAAATATACACTACCTTCATTGTTGTTCTAATCATATGAATTTATTGAGTGGTTTTATTTTAACTTAGATCCATTATAAAGTGATTTTACTTTTAAAGAAATATTTTAATATTTAATTAATTTTACAGAATCGTTAATTTTTATTTCTCTTAAAAAGTTTGAATAAATAAAATATAGTTTATCTCGCATAATTATTAATGATAAAGATTGTATAGTTTATGCTACCTTTAATGTTGTTTTAACTTATTGAATGACTTAATCTTAACTTAAGTTTAATACAATATAATTTTATTTTAATAAAAATATTTTAGGTTTATTTAACTCTTAATGATTCATAATCTTTATTTTTCTTTTGCTTTCAAAAGTTAAGTAAATAAAATATATTTTTCTTGTGAAATATATAAAAAGAATGATTGAGTAGTAGATGTTATTTTTATTTAATGTTTGAGATTTATTGAACATAGTTACGCTATCTTAAATTTCTTAAAAATATTTTTTAAAATAATATTAAATTATCTTTTTTTTTTAAATTAGTTAATGCACAATTATTTTACAGAGGATTACGTGATATATAAAATAGTATTTTCACAATATTTGTTGTCTTTATTCATTTACTTATTTATTTACTTAAAATATAATTTTGATTTAATTTTTTGTATGCATTAAAATTGATAAAATAAATATTTTAATTTTATCATTAATTTGCACAATTCTGTCTAAAGTATCATCTTAGAATGAATGTATTAAGGAGGATGTGTAATTAAATTCCATCTTTCTCTATACATAAATCGACTCTTAAATTTATTCTTTCGTAAACCATTTTTTATTCTAAAATAAAAAATATTATCTAATATTTTTTAACTTAAATAAAATTGATGGCAATTTCATTTTTAAAAATATTTATTTTTGAAACCTGTTTTTTTATTCCACCTCCTCCATATTACAATGTCGGTTGTAACAGTTCCAAAGACTCATTTGTAATACACTTATCCAAATTAAAATATGATATATAAAACATTCATTAATTTCCATGATTTAAGATAAAAACATATCATACTTCTGAGGTCTTTAAATAGATCAACCAATCGAGGTAACAAAATATATCAAATTTGACCTTATAGAAATAGTTATTTCTTTTCGATCATCAGCTTTTGAATATAATCTGGAATATCATCAAATAAATTTATAACTTCCAAATAATAAACTTTAAAAAATTAAAAATACAATACATGAATTTAATTAGCCCAATGACAATAAACTTATTTTAATCAAGTTTATTAATTAAACTGTAATTTAAATAACTGGGCATACTAAATATTGGACCAGTAAATTCTTCAATATAAGGTTTAACACCATTAGCTTGTCTTAATATTGTAAAATTATGAATCATATTAATCTTAACATATATCTCTTAAACTGATATTGATGATCATTATTTAAAAGCATTTATCATGTATTTAAAATTTTATTTTTGAATGAAAAATTATGTGATTTAAACCAAATTTTATTTTCATATAAATTCTTATTTAAGTTCATTTACGGTTATTATTTTTTTAACTTGAATTAATTTTTTTCTTCAAAAGTAAGTATATTTGTATCTTGGTATATTTTTTCATTTAAACAAACAACAATAATAACTTTAATTATTTTTAATATAAATAATTAAAATCTAACAATCACTCGTTGAACAATAACTATCTAAATACAATTTATAAAAACAAATTCAAATAGAATAACAACAATTAAATTTTGACCATCTAAACTTTACAAAAAAATTTACTTAATGTAAAAAATTAAAATTATTTACAAAATAAACTCCAAGTAATATTTCTTAAAGAATATAAAATTTGCTTTCATATTCAGAGAACGTAACAATATGTAATCAACTGTGATATTTCCCTATTCCAAGTAACACTAGGTGTGCTTGTTGATAGGACAAGAAATCAAAATGTCGCTGCATGGAGGCGAGCCACATTTATGGCGTATCATGGAGCTGAACCACACAAGGGTGTGCTTGAGGCCTGTGTGGCATCCTTGCATGGTGAGCAACACCATAGTGCATCCTCAAGATAAGTAACAACATGCAATCTGCAAAAAAAATAATTTTTGAAAGTACATTATTTTAGTAATATCTTTTAATATTGATATCATCATGCTCAAAAAGCCTACAAATTTCTTGTTGATGCTTAGGATTGCATCTAAAACGAAAGGCTTTTAATTAACCATTTTCTATTTTTATAAAACTCAATTTCATGTAAAACTCTAGTCTAATTTGGGCTTTTAAAACCAAATTCAACATATAAGTTTGCTTTCGAAATATATGAATGATATTAAGGAAATTTTGTTGGAAAACTATTTTGATCTTGCCACTTAAATTCCTTCCATAATCTGTTCAGGGTTTGGGCTTTTAAGATGCTGATTTAAAATGCCAAATAGAATGTATTTGTCTAAATTTCGCAATCCGAACCTATTTAGGTCTAAATTTTCGGAATATGTGCTTCAAAAAAAATTTCCCATGCTCATTCATTTTGAAATCAACCTTTTCAACCATAGTCATGCTAACCACCTTTTATTTAAAAAAATTATATAAAATCGTAAAGGCATTTAAACTACACCAAATTTTTACAGTTAACTTATCATACAATGGACCACTTTGTACAAGTTTCAGAGTAAAACATGAGTGGTTTTGACCCAGAAAATTTAGAAGACACGTTTTGAAATTCACATTCTGGGATAGAACAACTGGACCCTGGCTAATTCAAAAACTTACATACAATCTTGGATATCTCTAAATTTCATATATTTTTTTTTACTGTAAACTCAGGAAATATGAGGGGTTTTTTTTATAAGAATTTCAGAGTAAAATCTCAAATAAATTAGATTAAAAAAATTCCTCAATTTACTCTAAAAATTCATTTTCAGGAATAAGGCAGATTGGACCTTTCATATTTCAAAAAATCGTATAAAATCGTGGATATAGCCAATTTGCTCGAATTTTTCTGGTACAAGTTAGACATGCGAGTAAAATTTTCAAATCAAAATTCAACGTGGTTCTGGAGAAATAAATTTTGCAAATCATCCAAAATCCTCACAGCATAGAAGAGAACTTAAGATGATGAAATATTCTCAACGAATTTGCTTCTCTAAAACAGAATGCTTACAGAACATAATAACATTTCACTTATCTTTCATCATTCCTCAACCCGAAAGCAGAATAAATACCAAAATCAACCAAATATTTCAACCCACACAAAGTGAATCATTCACATAACATCAATGGGCATGTAATATCATCACTATTATACACAACTCATACTAATCAACACATCATGCAAAAGGCCATGGTCAAATGGCCTTAAGTTACAACACCAGAATTTGAAACTAATGTTTGGATTACTTTATGAATTACTATAATGAGAAATACAAATTACAATATCAAAAACTAAAAATAATAAAAAAATTATGCATACTGGTTGATTAATTAAACTCCATTTTGTATGTAGATTTCTTTTAAGAATTAAAAAAAATCGAAAGATAAGAGAATAAAATTGTTTTCTTTTATGATAGGCACTCTGATAAATACATTTGATTGAGATGCCTTTTATGTTATATTTTGTTTTATTTTATTATATAATGAAGAATAATAACTTATTTATCCACAATTATAAATACCAATTAGAATATTCTAATCTATTACAGCATATTTCTACTAAAGATCTATACAATATTCATCAATATTAATATATACATATAATTAAATAATTAATATAATAATAATTTATATTAATAATCATATAAAATATTTATTTGTTCATATATACTAAAATTTAATGTTCATCCATAAACTAAAATAAGATTTTTTAACTATTAATAAAAAATAATAATAATATAACAACTAAAACATCAAAAATAAGAAAATATCAGAATCGTCATGGTACCTTCCTCCTTGCTTGCACTTGGGTTTCCCTTATCCTAGTCTTCACCATACTTGCATTTCCTCATTTGTTCCAAGAAAACTATAAACCAACATACCATGAGAAAATGGAGAAAAGTGCACCAAACAACACTAATGTAACTCAATGAAACAATGAAGCGAAGGGGGCAAAAAGGAAATGTACCCTCTTTTGCAAGCTCAAGTATCCGTTTAGAACTTGGTACTTTGGTTTTTGACTTGTGTTCAAGTTCCCATTTGCATCAATGTAAAAGAAAACTTGGGAGGTTCTATGCCGCTTCTAATTGGAAGGTTCTATGCCGCTTCTAATTGGAAGGTTCCTACCTATTTTATGTGGAAATAAATATTACCCATATTTATATTCGGAAAGGACATAATGGGATCAGGGAGCTAATGCACAGATTCAATGATAACCTATGATTACTTGGGGTAATTCTTTCAACTAAGTTTTCTCCACCTAATTACCATCTCATGGTTAGTTTTGTAAGTTGGATTTTCTTCCGTGGATTCTCTTCAATTTATTTTTCATTCTTTACATTTTTTTTATCATAAATATTAAATCTAAATGTTTAAAAATTGAATTGTTAATTCAACTCAATTTTATAATAAAACCTTGTCTGTTTAGAAATTCTTCGTTCAATCATATTTATCCAATAAATTATAATTTTTTTAAAAAATAAATTTTTAAATTTAATTAATTAAAAAAATAATTTATCAAATTTTAATTAAATAATAATAATGATAAACTAGATCTTTTCAAAAATTTCTGTCGCCTCTTTACACTTATTAAGTTTTATCAATTTTAATTGAAAATCAATTCAATTTTTTTTCCATTATAGGGTCTGCTAGTGATCAATTCATTGCGTTAAAATTCAAATATGGAATACTTACGATGAATTGAGTAAACAAAACTGAAAACGATTTTAAGCAATGGTAATAATTAAATTTAGGCTTTTAAAAATTTTGCAATGCAACATTTATTCTCTTTGATGGTTGGAGTTAGAATGAGCGGGTGACATATATATATTTTGTTATGGGATAAATTCTTTAAAAAGTGGTATCTTTTGGATGAATATTATATTATTTGATATAAATGATTCTAAAATTTATATGACTTAATTTTGATACTTTAATCAATTAATTACTATATATATATATATATAGTTTATGTTTATTGTTTTTTACATTACATAGTTTCTATTTAATGCTCTTAATATGTTTAAAAATAATTATTTTTTTAATTACGTAAAAAAGTTATGAAAAATATTATTTAATTTAATTTGATAATTATTAAAAAATTAGTTGAAATAGAGATTTCAACGATAAAAAAAGATCAACCGTAGAAATCGACTGGTCTATTGGATTATAGAATAAAAGTTTAGAAGTTATAAAAAGAGATGGAATTTTTTTTGGGCTTTCTAAAGACTGACCCTCGGCCCTAATCCACCTCCTTATTGGCCCTACATATTTTAGACTAAATTTTAGAATTCATTTTATATTTAAAAGTAGAAGGTTTATGACATGTATAGAATAAGTCTATTTTTTTAAATTTTTTTGTTGGACTTTTTGGATCTATTTTGGTCAATTTATTGGCTACCTTGGAATACAAGAAGGACTCATTTTAGGTTTAATGAAGATACCTAATTCAAATTCTTAAGGCTTTCCCATGCTAGGCACCTCCCTCACCTATAAATAAGACATTCTATATGTAGTTTTAGATATGAAGATTCATTTGAATGAATTGAGAGTTTTTTCACTCAAAATTTTAGGAGATTTCCTCTCCCTTTTTCTCCTCTAGAATCAAACTTAAGGTTGAGGAACCTCCTCATCCATGGTAGCTCATAGTGGCAGAAAAGAAGATTATCCTCCTCTAAAGATAGCGTTTCCAAGTCAAGCTTGAATCCGACTTCATTCCTCCCTCATCATTCTCCAAAGCGAAACCTCCATTGATCTAGAAGAACTACATCCTTCCACCTTTGCATCGAATGATATCAAAACTCCATCAATGGAGGTTAGATCCAACTTTTATTTGGTTTAATTTTCTTTCTTTTTCTTGGATTTTCGAATTCATCTTCGTCTCTATTTTCATTTTCAATTTTGATTAGTAAAATGATCTCCGATTTTGATGATTTTTGTTGCTTTATTTGCGTATTTCTTTTTAGTTTATATAATGATATTATTTGTGTAATTTGGATCTGAAATGAAATTTTTATTGTCGGATTACTGAAGTATGTTCACTCTAACATGCAAATGAACCTAACTTGTTTAATTTGTGCATAACTTGATCATTTATGATCTGATCTTTATCAAACTTATTTTGTTTGCTTTGTATGGTCCAAAGATTTCAATTGATTGGTTTGAATTTTTTAGATTTGCCAAAAAAAATTTTAGAAAAATTATGAGAGTTGAATTCAAATTTGGCACCAAAATCTTATGTGTTCTTGAAGTTCTTGTGTAGATCTGGTTCATTTAACCTTGTTTAGGTATTATTTTGCATGTTTTGATCCATCTATGTGTACTTCTTTCTGAGTTTCTTGTGTTTGTATTTTCTCCTTTGAAAGATTTCTAAGAGTGCATGATCATGTGCGTGCATCCTATATGCTAAGTCTAGCTTAAGTTATGCATGATTAAGTCATTGAACCTAAAGATTAAGTGTATGCTTAAATCAAATTAAAAGAAACTTAATTCTTATCCTTGGACCTTATGACCTAAGCTGGATTAGAAACAATTTGACAAGGACTTATGACTTAGAATACCATACCTATACAAAGGATGAAGTGAAAAATGCACTCTGATGAATTTGTGGACTTATGACCTTAACAAAAGCCTATGAAAGGATCAACTGAGGACTTGAACTTCCTGGACTTTGAACCAAAATTATGACAAAAAAAAGTTGAAAAAACTAAAAATAAAAGAAGAAGAATAAAAGAGAATTAGAAAATAAAAAGAAGAAAAAAAAATATAGCAAAAGACTTGTATAAAAGTCATTTGCTTTCCTTTCCTTGAGTGTGGTATGTTAGTTATCCATATTTCATTTAGGTCATAGGTTCTGCATCATATTAGGTTTAATTACTGAGATTATCCATACCTTAATTGCTTGGCCGAATAGCATTTTCTCATTGCATGAGCATGTGCATGTGCATGCCACTTTTAAAAGTTTCTAGGTATTCCCTTTGTATTCCTACCTTCTTTACTTGCCTTTAATTCTAGTTTGTCTCTTTATTGGCTTCTAAAGTTTTGTCTTACTTAACTTCCTTTTGAGCATACTTTTTTTTTTTTTATCTTTTCTTTCTTTTCTTTAAAATTCCTATAAGTTTCGTCACATTTCACCCATTTGTATTAGCACTTTCTTCACCTAAGCATCACTAGAACATCTAAATTAAGTTGAGTTGTTCCTTGATTTCAACTCGGTTTGGAGGCTATTTTTTATGAGTGAATTGAAGTGAGAGGGCTAGTTGCTTGGTGAAAACACTAGAGGGAGGAGAGTATAAACACTTGGTGAGGACTAGTGAAGTTAACTTGAATTTTTTCGAACACTAACCAAGTGGGGCAACGAGTGTCCTTTTGTTTGTGCTTCATTTTGTAGGGACTTGGAGAAGCTTAAACCTAAGAGAAGGTGTGTCAAGGGACTCAAGAAATTAAGACTTCAAGACCAAAGTGAAGGGCTAAGAGCAAAACCCAAATTGAAGATCAAAGTGAAGACATTTTGTAAATTTGTACATTCAATTTTTGAATTGTAATTTTAGACTGAACCTTTGTAATTAGGATTGATTGATTGTAAATCCTAGTAAATTGTAGTAGGATCTATTTATCGTGTAATTCAGATTTACCTTTGCAAGTTGTGTGTAATAAGAACTTGGACTTTCAGACTTGTTGTAGGATATTAACCTAAGGTCTAGTTATAATTTCTTGTATGTTTGTGTGATTTAGACCTAGTTTGTGTGCTAAGTACTTCTTGAATTTCTTAGAACTATTTGGTAGCATAACCTTGTCTTCTTTTGCAAGGTTAAGGGGGCTAGGTAAATCACTTAACCCTTATGTGTTTGTGTGTGCCTTAGAAGCTTAAATTGAGTGCTAAATGTTTTGACTTATGTGACTTGATTTCTTAGCATAAACAATCTGGGTGTGGAGAGGTATTTTCTATTTTACAAATGAGTACCCACAAAATATCCCCTAGAAGCCAAATGGAACAATTGGCCAATAGATTAGAAAAGATTTTTCAAACTTAAACAAGGGCTATAGAACAAAGACTAGATCACCTAGAAAGAAGAAAATAAAATAAAAATACAACCAAGAAATCAAAGGAAAATTGAAACTAGTGGTCTAGAAATGGGGATAATTATCATGAGGAGGAGATATCCTATGAATATGTCAACTTCCTTGGGGAACACACGAGTCATAGAGGAAGGAGAAAACACTCCCTCCAAAAGGAGAGGTTTTCCTCAAGAGATAGGTCACACACACACAGGTAGGCACTACCCTTCAATGACCATGTATCAAGAGGAGAAAGAATAAGGGATCATGGGTATAGAGAAGCAACTAGGACTAGGAAACTCTCTAGGTCCAAGACTTATAGGCATAGATACCATAGGTCTAGAGAACATAGGAGTAGGGTTTCTCCAGGGATAACTTAGATGATAGTGTTAGCCATAGGAATAGAAATTTAAGGGCTAGAGATACCTTAGAACTCATAGAACTACCTAATATTAAAATGCCTAAGTTCCAAGGAGGGAACAATCATGACGCATACTTAGATTAGGAGCTTAAGGTAGAACAAATCTTTGCAAGTCATGTCATTAGGGTAGGGATGCAAGTGAACAAGGTCGTCCGACAGGGGCCTACGGCTCGGTTCGTTTAAAGCCTAACTTGATTCGAATCGTTTAATAAATAAACAAGCTCAAGCTTGTTAAAATGTCTTTTTAAATAAACAAGTGAGACCCAGACTTATAAAAAAACTTATTTAACCTACTCAGGGACCTATTTATATTTATATATTATATATTTATATTTATTTTAATATATTATATTTATATAATATTTATTTTATATTTTATTTACATAATTTTAATATATATATATATATATATATGTTTTAGGCCTATTTAATGACCTTTTTATCTTGTAGGCTTTAAGTTTACAAGCCTTTTTAATCAATTATTTATATAGGCTTTAAGTCTATTTATTGATTTTTTTTGTTATGTAGGCTTTTAAACAGGCTTGTAGGCCTTGTAGGCTTTAAATCAGGTCAGACCTTGACAGCAAAAAAAGTCTTTAACAGGTAACAGGCCTAAACTCAGGCCTCAAAATTTTTAAACAAGCCAGACTTGAACACTCAAAGCCAAACTCGGCTCGGCCTACTTCCATCCCTACATTAGGGAAAAACATAAGGTAAGACTAGCACCCTTAGAATTGAGTGACTATAACCTAATATAGTGGGATAGACTTAACAAAAAAGGTTTAGGCCCTTAAGTGATTGGGAAGAAATGAAACATATCATAAGGGCTACGCATGTACCTTCCTATTATTTAATAAAGGTCCATAATAGGTTGCAGAGACTCTCTTAAGACACCGAGAGTGTAAATGAGTATTACAAAGAGATGGAAATTGCAGTAATTAGGGCTAATGTGCAAAAAGGTAAGGAAGTCACCATGTCTAGGTTTTTATATGGACTTAGGATAACATCAGACATGTGGTAGAACTCCACTAATACCTAACCCTAAATGACCTTTACCACCATGCCATAAAAGTAAATGCCAAACTCAATAGGAAAAGGGAAATATACCACATATGGATTATCTACATAAGACACTTGGATAGAAAAAAAGATTCAAAAGACTCTTGAGAGTTTAAAGGCAAGATTCCAAATTTTCCTTCTGGAAAAGAGTCTTCAGTAAAATGCTTCAAGTGCTTGAGTAGGGGATACATTTCCAATGCCCAAATAAAAAGACCAAGATACTTAAGGACAATGGTAATTATTCATCTATAAAGTTCACTAACTCTAGCTCAACATCCTCCTCCTCATAGAATGAATATGTAGAGTATGCCCTCGAGGGTGACCTCCTAGTGGTTAGGAGATTACTAGAAAGTGGAGTCATGGAGAATAAGGAGAGTAAAAGAGAGAACATCTTCCATATAAGAAGTTTAATCAAGGGGCACACTTGCTCTTTAATTATCGATGGGGGTAGCAATACTAATGTAGCTAGTACAAGGCTAGTTACCAAGTTAGGGTTAGTAACCACCCCACATCCTAAATTATATAAGTTTCAATGGCTTAGTGATAATGGAGACTTGTTGGTTGATCAAAAACTCCTCCCCACATTCACCATTTGGAGGTATAAGGACAATGTTACTTATGATGTTATCCCTATAGAGGTCGGTTATGTGCCATTGGAAAGATCATGATAATATGATAGGGATGTCCATCACGATGGGCATACAAATATGTATTCTTCCCAATTTAACTTCCAGAAAATTACCCTAGTGTCTATGTCCCCTAATAAAATCTATCTAGACTAGATGCATATGAGTAAAAAAAGGGAGGCAGAGAGATAGGGTTTGAAAAAGAAGAAAAATGAAGAAATAAAAGAAACGAAAAATAATAAAAATAAGCAAAGATAAGTCAAAAGAAATATAAGTAAGGATTTCACCTCTCTTGTGCAAAAAGGTGAAATTCAACTTGTAAGGAATGATGAGGTAAGAAACATCCTCCTAGTTAGGAAACTTCTCCCTCTAATTATCTTTGCCTTGAAACTTATAATTAGAATATAGTTTATTATTTGCTTTACCCTAATAAAGGAACCTTTTTCTTTGGGAAAAGGTCAATAACTGGGCCTCATAAAGGCCCATCCCTCCCAATCAACCATGGATACTTATGGCACCATTGTTACATAGCATGATGGATATGATATGAATAGAGTCGTTGAATTGATTAAACCCTCGTATCTATATGTGCCTCATATAGTTGTAACTATTTAGTTTTCTAGCATGCTTCAATTCTTGTATTATCCATTTGCATAGGCTAATGAATATTCCATTATAAATGACTTGGTGGGTAAGAAAATGAATTTCTTAGTTAAAAATTCATTACCACAGCACCAATCTTGGTCACTTTATGAAGAGGTTAAGATACCCTCTCCACAAATTGGTGGGTATCATACCCCACCCAAGGTAATGCTTGACATGAATCCATCAAATAAAATCCTAAGAACTATCCCAGATATCTTTTATAGAAACAATCAAGGACAAAAACTTTAAACCTAATTGCACTCTTTGTTCTTCTATGTTATTCTCATAGGGGTTATGAATTTGTTACTTTCTACTACCTCTTGTGTCTCATTTATTATAATTACATATTGTTGAAATTCTTTGGAAGATTCAAGAGATTAGTATTTGACCTGACATTCCCATTGTTTCCATTTATTAATAACATCTCCTCTACTCACTTGTATCCTTGTTTGCAAATAAAGTTGAACTTATATATTCAAGGATGAATACTTTCGAAGGGAAAAGAGTTGATGTAGAGGTACCAACGGCAAAGAAAGACCAGTTGCAGAGACCTATTGGACCATCACTAAAATAAAAGCCAAGCTTATAAGAAGATGTGGAAACCTTCTTAGGCCTTCAAGAGACTCATCCCCAAGCCTAATCCACCTCTTTATTGGCCTTACACATTTTAAACTAGGTTTTAAGACTCTTTCTGTATTTTAGAAGTAGAAGGCCTAAGACATGTATAGAACGAGCCCACTTTTTTATATTTCTTTGCTGAGCTTTTTGGGCTTACTTTGGCCAATTTATAGGTTATCTTATAACACAAGTAGGGACTTATTTTGCGCTCAATAGAAAGATCCAATTCAAATTCTCAAGGCTACTCCATGCTAAGCACCACCTTTGCCTATAAATAAGACATTTTATGTCTAATTTTAGATATGAAGATTCATTTGAATGAATTGAAATTTTTTTCACTCAATTTTAAGAGTTTTTCTCTCCCTTTTCTCCTCTAGAACTAGATTTGGGGTTGAGAAACCTCCTCATCCATGACAACTCATGGTGGTGGAGAAGAAATTTATCCTCTTCTGAAGGGTGGCGCTTCCAAATCAAGCTTGAATTCGGCTTCATTCCTCCTCCATCATTCGAAACCTCCATTGATCCACAAGAACCACCTCCTTCCGTTTCTGCATCATAGTTTATAATTTTTGTAAAATAACTTATTTAAGATAAAAAAAATTACAAATTTTTTATTAAAATTTTTCATTTTATTTTTAAAGTTGACTTTTATTTCCTCTTTTTATCTTAAAAAATAATTATCTTAAATACAAAATTAATTACTATAAATAACTTTATATCTATTTTTATAATTTTATAATAAAATAAATGATTCTTTTATAGATAAACTTTTTTAGGCTTTTTTCAAGATAAATAAAAAAAATATTAAATAAAACTTTAAAAACTTAAAGACGAAGATATAAAAAAATTTATTTTTATATATAAATGATGAAATGTTATTTTTGTTATCTTATTTATGTTTCTTTATTTATATAGAATAAAAGACAAAAAGTTTGTTATAAGATAACTAAAGATTGCAAGATATTATTATCTTAAAAGTAATGAATTAAACTTTATATATTTTGTTATGTAATAAATGCTTTTTTTTTTCTAAGTAGAAATTTCATTCAAATTTATGCTGATAATTTTTTTATAGCATAAAAATTATAATAAAAGTGTTGATTTTTATAAAAGAAGAATACTTCAATCAAAATTTTATAATTATAGATAATGATCAATATAAGACTTAGCTAGATCATTAAATTATCTTAAACGATATATTATATATTTAAGCTTTTTATAAAATACTTTATTTTTTAAAACTTAGCATGTTATTTTATATACAATATTTTATCTTTATTTTTAAAAAATATTTTTATTTAAAAATTTAAATATAATAATATTTTTATATATCTTTTTATTATTATTAAAAATTAAAAATTAAAACATTTATTAAAAATTTAATTTTAACATTATTTTTTTATGATAAAATTATTATTAAACAAGTCTACATAAGGTTAAATAAGTTAAATAATAGAATTAACAATTTAACAAAATGAAGTTAACACAATGAGATAATAAAACAATAAGCCATTAAGGCAACAAGTTAGACAATAAAGTTTTCACATATTTAAATTTTATATATATATATATATATATATATATATATTAATTTTATTATGTAAAATAATAATCTATGATTGTATGGTTATATTTAAGTATTTTTATTTTTGATAATAACAAATTTTTATATTTTATATCTATGTCTTATTTATTAAAATATATATTTTTACATTAAAAAATAAAATTATTATTATCTAAGTAATTTTGTAAATGAGAAAGTTTTTATCTAATGCTCTTACTATGTGTTTAGAAATAATTTTTTAATGATGTACAAAAATTAAAAAAAGTATTGTTTAATATAATTTAATTTAATAATTATTAAAAAATTAGTTTATATATTTATTATTTTTTATAAAAAATAACTTATTTAAGATAAATAAAATTTGAAATTTAATGATTGATAACTATGAACTTATTTTTAGTTATTTTTTTCTTTTATCTTAAAAAATAATTATTTAAATATAAAACTAATTATTATAAATAAAATTATGTTTATTTATAATTTTACTATCAAAAATTTATTCTTTTATATAATCCAAGCAAAATAAATTATTTTTTATTTAACATATTTAAATTTAAAATTTATTAAGTTAGAATCTGTTTGACACTAAGTATTAAATTTAACCCTTGTACCAATTTTGTAATTTTATATATAATGTAAAATTTATTAATCCAACCAATAAAATATATTATCATATCTAATAGATTATGTATATAAAATTTTAAATAAAACAAAAATTAATAAATATTTCATCTTATGATTTTATTTTAATAATTTATATATTATTTAAATATATATAAATATCAATAGTTGAATAATATATTTTTAAATTTTTAAATTTTTTAAAATTTTATATACATAATCTATTAAATTGGATTAGTAAATTTTATATTTTATATAAAATTATTAAATTAATATAAATATTAAAATTTGACATCTAATATCAACGAATGCTAACTCAAATTTATTTTACATAATCAATTATAATAATAATTAATTATAAATATAACCAATTTAATAAATAATTATTTTCAACTAATCCAACCATTAATTACCTTTTTCTTCTATTTACTTTGTTCTAATGTAAATTTATTTTCGTAATAGTTCACCTAATTTCTTTTATTTACTTTCTCCCACTGTAAAGTTATCTTCGTAACAGTTCACCTAACCACATAAAGAACCTCAACCACTACCAATAGTTGAATATACACACTGACAAGTGTATAAAACTGATATGAACTTTGAAATCAAATGCTTACTTAATTTTGACAGGAAAAACGAAAAATGTAACTTAATAAAGAAGGAACAATTTCTCTTATGGAGGAGAATCTTTGAAGAAAATTCAATCACTGGCAACCAATCACATTCTTTAAAATATGTAAAGATCACCGAACTTTTGTTCCTTCTAAAAAAGGCAAAACTTTCTACATAGTTACATGTTAATTTCTTATTATATCACAAGTCCGTATCTTCTTCAAAGAAAATGACGCATGTAATAATAATAAGATGACCCTTGGATTTTGTTGATGTCCTTCACATGTGCACAATACAACATGAAAAAAGATTATAATATTATTATCAAATATGTCATGTCATCAGAAATTATTATAAGGCTCTCCTCATTCGTCGGATACTTGATCCTTTTGATAATGACAGACATGAAATGACTACAATCACTATATGCGATTTATTGTAATAGATTCAATAGGTTAGTGAAATTCGCGGGCCATCCCGTATAGTAGAACGTCAAATATATAATGCTCATTGATTCATATTTCAAATTTTCAGTAATTTTAATAATCTTGCATCTTTACGAAACTACATAGATAATAATGATTTTAGCTTTTTTAAGTGAAAAGATATTTTTTAAAGGATAAAATATACGTATAATATAATTTAAAATAATTTTTTGATAATGTTATATATATGGCATATTAAATGAGAGGATTTTGTCATTATAAAAGATAAAATAATTTACTTATGATCATGCAATCATTATAAATATTAAAAAATATTTATTTAGTAATAATTTTAAATAATAAATAACAATAATTTTATTTTTTATTAAATATTATTTTATAAAATTTTATAAAAAATTATTTATCAAAAAATATTTTAACAGTTTAAATAATATAAATATCAAAATTTAATATATTTTATTTTGATTTAATATATGTTATCTAAATTTATATAACCGTCATAAAATATTAAAAAAATTTATTTATTTTTAATAAAATAAATAATTTTTTTAATATATATTTTATAGTAATTGTATAAATTAATATAAAATATATTTAATTCTAATAATTATATTATTTAAATTGTAATTAAAATATATTTAGATAAATAATTTTTAATAAATAAAAATTTGTCAAATTTTTTTTAATAAATATTAAAATTATTATTATTTATTTTTTAAAATTATCATTAAAAAATATTTTTTTAATAAATTATATAAAAATGATTAATATTATAAATTCTTTAATAATGTTATTATATAAAATATCATTTACTTGAATGTTTTAATTTAACTATCACGTTTAGATTTATTGATTAATACGAAGGATTATTTTTCTTAATTACTTTCATATTAAAAAGTTCTTTTCTATCGACTAACATTAATAAATTATATTAAATATAATAACTTTATATTGGATATTTTTATTTTAAAATTAATCATTTGATTAAATTTTTTATTATATAAAGTATATATACAAAATTTTAGATTAATTTAAAATTATCTAATAGCTCATTTATATATGTTAAAATTAATCTACGTATGAAATAATTTTTTCAATTTTTTTAATAAGAAACAAATAACTAATTCATCAAAATAAAAATAACAGCTCAACAATTAAAATGTTATATATTTTAATTTTATTTTAAAAATATTTATAATATTAAATATTTAAATTGGTAGCATAAAAAAGTGTTAGAAGATTTTATAAACATAAATATCACAACAAAGTAAAAATATAAAAATATCTTAATAACTAATACATAAAAAATTGGGACCATGTTGCTTATATTTTGGATAAAAAAAATTATTTTTAATAATAAGTAAAATATATAAAAGATAAAAATTATTTGATTATATTTTTATAATTATTTAAATTAAAAAAAATTAACATAAATAATTAAGATAATGAATATATAATTAATATTTAAATTGATAAAAATTATATTTTAAATAAAATTATTAATAATGTAACATTTGAGTTAACTTTGTAGTATATAATGTTAAACGCATCATCAATAACTTAATTATTTTAAGCAACAAGTTTGACACAATTAACCTTTTAATCCTGATCAAAATATTTTAAAATTGTATGACATAAGTAGTGAGTTTTTTTAAAAAATCATATAATTTTTTTAAATGACATATGATTTTAAAATATTTTTATATTAATTATTTATATATAATTATATAATTCATTTCTTGTTCATACTCTCATATAAAAATAGTTTTTTCACTGAATATATTCCTTGTACACACATGTCAAAGCATTTTAAAAATTATCTTTAAACCCTTATTTATAAAGAAGATGTAGTCAAGATAAATTTTTAGCAAAAATAATTAGTTGTTAAGGTTATAATAAAAAAATTACTATAAAAATTATAAAATAAAAGGATATAGTTGTTATATCAAAATATATAAACAAATTTTGTGTAAAAGTTTTCTATCAATATATACTTGAAACAACTTTTACGTAAAAGCTTTCTATCAATATATATTTGAAATGTAAACGTATATTTGAAATGTAAATGTTAGCATAACTTTTAAAAAATTAGGTGCTTCATTTTTAATGTTTACAAGAATGTTGAGATGCTAGTTAGAAATATTTCAACACAAAAATTGAAGATTTTATTCTATCTTAAAAATATTTTTTCATTATTTAAATTTTTTAATTTTTTATAATATTTAAAATTATTTAAATCATTTATTAGCTATTGTTAAGCTTTTATTTATTTCTCTAAAATAGTATTAAATTTTGTTTGAATGTTTTAAAATTATTTAGGAAAGTGAAATATGAAGAGATTTAAACATGAATACTTAAAATAAAAACACCAGTGGAAAATAAGCTTTTTACATCGGTTGTTAAGCACATTTTACATTGGTTATTCAGGCGGTGTTGAAGCGGGCAATATAGAAAATAAGACTTTTTACATCGGTTCTGCAACCGACGTAAAAAGTATGACTTTCTACATCGGTTGGGCAAAGAACCGATGTAGAAAGTACACTTTTTACATCGGTTGCGGGCAGAACCGATGTAAAAAGTATACTTTCTACATCGGTTATATCTTTAACCGATCTAAAAAGTCATACTTTTTACATCGGTTCTGCCCGCAACCGATGTAAAAAGTGTACTTTCTACATCGGTTATGGTCGTAACCGAGGTAGAAAGTCCTTTTTTTTAATGTTCATTTTGTTTAGATATACTACCGTATTATTTATTTACATACCTACATACACACACAGAATCCAGGCAAACAATAGAGAAGCACCACACAGTCAATACAGAATTCACATAATCTATATATTTAAACTAAATACATCATTATTTATTATCAAACTTTAATTTACAAATGAAATAACTTAAAATTACATCAAACAAGTATTGAAAGTTGAAAAGAAATGTAATAATCAGTCATGTACCTGTTGAAAGCAAAGAGAAAAGATGTTAGAAACTCTACTAAACATAAAAAACGTAATAAACATTTTAAAATAAGTTAAAAATAAACATACAATGATGAAATAATTAAATAAATAACTAACTTGTATCATGTAGTAACATTTTCCCATATTCCTTCTTGATGATCATCTCGAATAGCATGTACATCATCTATTTCAGTTTCTTCATTGATACTAGATATTCTTGATGATAAGGGAGTTTGAGAAATATCAATATTTGAAAGATCATTGGTGTCATCACTAGCGATTGTTGTCTTTCCTTGAAGAACAACTGATCATCTTTTGGAGCAAGGATCTTGCACATAAAACACTTGTTTTGCTTGGTGGACCATGAGAAAAGGGTCATCGTTGTAAGCTACTTTTTGAAGGTCAACCAATGTAAATCTCAATTCATCGACTTGCACACCACTGTTACTATCAACCCATCTGCATTTGAAAACAGACACTCTAAATTTGGTGTAATCAATCTCCCAAATCTCTTCAATCACTCCAAAGTAAGATATGGAAGCCTTTACAGGATTTTTATCTTTAGAACTTGTAAAATGCATCGACTCTGCCACCACCATAACCCCACTATTTTGCATGGTACTTTTATCATCCTGAGACTTTGTATAAAATGAAAAATGATTAATATCGTACCCAGTCCAACATATGACATCAAAGTTTGGGCCATTTGCTAGCCACTTCAATGTATCAGAGGCACCATCATCCTTCTTAATTGTTTCATCAAACCAGTTTAAGAACGTTTTGTTATGCTCATTCAACAACCATTTCTCGTTCATTCGAACATTCTCCTCCCTTATCATAGTTTTGTGAGTAGATAAGTAAGGTTGAACCTCATCGGTATTATTCAAAATATACAAATGTGCTTGAAGGACTTCTGCACGACCCATGCTTTTCACAGTTATGCCTCGTGTACATTTACCTCTGTGTCTTCCCTCATGACGAGACTTAGGAACTCCTATAGGTTCCACCTCTGACAAATACTCTGTACAAAACTCAATGGCCTCTTCTGCAATGTATCTTTCAATCATAGATGCCTCGGGACGGTGTGGATTCTTCACATACCCTTTTAATATTTTCATGTATCGTTCCATTGGATACATCCACCTCAGATAAACTGGACCACATAATCTGATCTCTCTCACTATATGAACAACCAAGTGAACCATAATGTCAAAAAATGATGGAGGAAAATACATCTTCAATTGGCATAAGATAATGAAAGCTTCATTTTCCAACTCATCCAATTTTAGAGGGTCAATGGCTTTGCTACATATTTTATTGAAAAATAAGCATAACCTACTTATTGTATGTCTAACTTTTTTAGGTAAAATGTCACGAATAACCACTAGAAGTAGTTGTTGCATCAACACATGACAATCATGAGACTTTAACCCAACTAACTTTAAATCTTTCATCGAGACAAGTCTTTTAAAATTTGAAGAATACCCTTGTGGCACTTTAACCCCACGTAGGCACTCACAAAAAGAAATTTTCTCTTTTTTTGACAACGTATGACATGCCGGGGGCAAATATGTTCGCTTTCCTACAGACTGTGGAGCTAACTGATGTCGTATACCCATGTGAACCAAATCCAGTCGAGAATTGACTCCATCTTTAGTCTTGCCCTGTATATTGAGAAATGTTCCAATGATGCTATCACACACATTTTTTTCCACATGCATCACATCAATACAATGTCTAACATCAAGTTTGCACCAATATGGAAGATCAAAAAATATTGATCTTTTCTTCCATATCCTTGTCTCCGTGACCTTTTTTTGAGTCTTTCCAAAAACAGTTTTGATGTTTTTAACCCGATCGTAGACTTGTTGTCTAGTTAAGGCTTTTTGAGCAACATCATTTTCTGGCAACCCATTAAAAGCTTTCCTTAATCTACGATAAGGGTGATTAGTCTTGAGAAATTTTCGATGACCAAGATACACTGTCTTCCTTCCATGATGCAGTTGATGGTAACTTGTGCCTTCTTCACATATGGGACATGCTTTGTGCCCCTTAACGCTGTAGCCACATAAATTTCCATATGTTGGAAAGTCATTAATAGTGCAAAAAAGCATTGCCCGCATCTTGAAATTTTCATTACCATACGCATCAAACACCTCCACACCTTCTTCCCATAAATTTTGCAAGTCTTCAATTAAAGGAGTAAGATAAACGGCTATGTCATTTCCAGGTTGTTGTGGACCTGAAATCATCAAGGACAACATGATGTATTTACGTTTCATGCATAACTCCGGAGAAAGGTTGTAAATTGTCAAAAGTACAGGCCATGAACTATGTTTACTACTTAAATTACCGTAGGGATTCATTCCATCTGTTGCAAGTCCAAGCCTTAGGTTTCTTGGCTCATTCCCAAAATCGGGATATAGTTGATCAACCATCTTCCATTGCAAACCATCAGCTGGATGACGAAGTTTTCCATCAATCAGTCTTTCATCTACATGCCATCTAAGGTTCTTTGCTTCATCTTTATTACAAAACAATCATTTGAACCTTGGAATTATTGGAAGATACCATAACACTTTGGCTGGAGGCCGTTTTGTGCTGTCATTGCAAATAGAATCAACATCCTTCAGTTTATAACGTGAAACTTGACACACAGGGCATTCATGTAATCCTTCAAACTCATTTCTGTATAGTATACAATCATTAGGGCAGGCATGTATTTTCTTATACTGCATACCCATCGGACACAACACCTTCTTCGCCTCATAATTACGCTTTGGTAATGTGTTACCTTCCGGAAGCATCTCTACCAATAGTTCAAGTAATTCGGTGAAACTTTTATCACTCCACCCATTCCTTGCCTTCAGAGTGAATAATCTTAACACTGCTGACAATCGTGTAAAGGTAGTACATCCCGAATACAAAGGTTTCTCTGAATCAGTAGATAAGTTACCATACATATTTGCCCGCTCAAATGACGCATGCCCTACATCACGAATCATATCCTCTACCCAATCTTCCATATTTATATCAACCTCCACCGTCTGTGACACACTTGGCATGCCTAATAACTTACCATGCCATGTCCATTTTGTATAACTTTTGCAAAATTTATCACAAAGAATATGCTCTCTAATTTGACCAACACCCAAACGTCTCTCATTTAGACAATTAACACACGGACAGTAAAATTGTTCATTACTCTCAGGTAGATTTGTCTGCGCAAAATTCAAAAACTCTTCAACCTCATTCTCGTACTCATCGCTCGTTCGTTGAGCATTTATCCAACTACGATCCATACTATACAAGAATCATCAACACATGATTTAGGATTAACATTGTCACTCATTGTTGTTAATTTATTATCCTCACTATTGGTAAGACCCTATCCCATTCGAGAAAAAAGTTTTTTATTCATCGATTAACATACTTCTAAAATCTTGAATATCATACTTGGTGAAATTTCGGCAGCATTTCGCATCAATCTCCAAGTACATAACTTCATTATGGTTTTATTTACCATAGTGAAGCATGTACCCAGAGACAATGCAAAATGAACTAAACCAAAATTTAATCAAGTAAAATTTACAAGATTTATGAAGAAATTGTTAACCACTGAATAAAAAACTTTAGTCCCAAACTGTCCAACTTGGACAATTCAAGATTTAATATAATGAATGATTTACTTATTTAGTAATATACTCATTATATTCAACCTTGAATGGGAAACTAAGGGTATGCTCATATTTGAACTCAAGAAAACAAACCAACATATTTAAACTCAAAATCAATATTATAACATACATAAACCCTAAGCAAACTTTCACATCTGCAATCACAAAGTAGAGGTGCATAGAACATACCTCACAGTCAACACAAAATGGTTGAGCGGTGGCCAAACGGTGTCCAAATGGAGGCACAACGGTGGTTGAACGACGACACAGCACGGTATATCCAAATAAGAAGCTTAAAAATTACAGAATACAACTAAAATAAATGTAAATTTCAACCATAATAATAGAATGAGATGCATAAATAACAACAAAGACGAGTTCGAACCTTACGGTGCGCGACGACGACTTCGAACGAACGAAATCGTTCCAACGGCGACGACGACCACGAACGTAAGCACGGAGTGAAACCACGAACAATAAGGATGTCGACAATGGTTAAGACTTAAACGAAAATAGAGAGAACAAGCCGAAACGAGAAACTAGGGTTTTGGAAAATGAGGTTAAACATGAACAGCGTCGAAAATTAAGTGACAGGGGAAGACATTCTACATCAGTTGTTTCTCAGAACCGATGTAGAAAGTACTTTCGACATTGGTTGAGAAAATAACCGATGTAGAAAGTTTTAAAAAAATCCACTTTCTACATCGGTTCCAGAACAACCGATGTAGAAAGTACTTTCAACATCGCTTGTTTCGTAACCGATGTAGAAAGTTTGAAAAAAAACTCACTTTCTACATCGGTTGGGAAATAACCGACGTAGAAAGTACTTTCCACATCGGTTACATAACAATCGATGTAAAAAGTACTTTCTACATCGGTTCTTTTCCCAACCGATGTAGAAAGTTTACATTTATTTACAAAAATGCCACCGCGTTTTTATTTACATTGGTTTTTAAAAAACCGATGTAAAATCTTGTTATAATATCGTATTTTTGCACTAGTGAAAGCTTTGAGTTGCTCATAAAAAATTTATGAATAGTGAAAAATACTTACTTTTGTAAAACAGAAATTTCATAGTAAAAATTCTTTATGGACTTGTTGATTAAGAACTAAACATAACTCTAGATTTATAGGATGAACTAGTATAAATTTTTAATGTTTCTTTTTTATTCTCTTTTATATCTTTTATTGACAAGAAGATTATTTACCAGAGTTATGCATTTTTAAATATATATGTGCTTAGAAAAATTTTAAAAGCATATTCTATAAACCTATCTTTTCAACCTTACTTAGATGCTTGTTTAACAAAAGCCTAGTTACAAAATTTTGTCAATGATCTTAAATAGAAAAAAAAAATTCAATTCAACCTCATTTTTCATATTTTTGTATATGTCTCCTTTTCAACTCCTCTCTTTATCCACTCATCCCATCGCATTGTTTTCTTCAACTATACGTTCTAGTGACATTTCTTGTTTGGCCACTACATTATTCAAGTTTGATACTAACGAACTTCTTCTACATTGCTAATTGTTATTTGTTGACCTTTATTGTGTAACGTGCAAACTACAATAATTCTTGTTTTTTATTTTGATTACAGTGCTAACAATTTGTTTTACTTACACAAGTTATTAACCCGTCAAGCTAATTGATAAATCATTTTTTCTATGTCCAATAATTGAAAAAATCCCCTATTAGTATATAGTTTAGGTTCGATTTATTAATTTTTTGTTTTTGATTTAGAATGTATATTAAAAGAATCCTTTCATAAAATGGTTTGCCTTCTAATATTACTAGTAGAGCATGAAATTTATGTTTAATTATCTTTAAAATTTGACAAAATTAAAAACTTAACTTATAAACGCTTAAATGATATTGAACATAAAAATATTTTAAGATAAGTTATTTTTCTAAGCCCAAGATAATTGTAGAACAAATTATTTGAAAAAATAAAATTTATTTTTTTAGAAAATATTATAATTAATTTTCTTTTCGATAGTAAACAAATAGTAAAAGAATAAGGATAAAACAAAAAATGTAATGTTCATCTCACATGATATAATTATATCTATTTTTTGATAAATTTTGTTAAAATTTTCATTAAGATGATTAAGTATAAAGATAATATAATTCTCATAATTTAATATTCTTCTACAAACTTTTTTACACTTTAATTTCAAATTTTTTTAAATAAACATCTTTATGCTTCTCTTTCCTTTTTAAAAAAGAAGAAAAGAAGAAAATAAAAAATAAAAAAAATTAAAAGAAAGATTGAATTAATTTTTTTTATTTTATAATTTTTTTTAAATAAGCTAAAGATAAAAGATGTGCTAAATTTTTTTTATAAACACTTAACTAACCAAAAAATAAATTTTTAGAAATTTTTAAGAAGAAATTTAAAAAAAATCACAAAAGATACTTTAAATTTAAATTTTAAATCAATATCTCTATATGATTAATAAAAAACATAACAAATAAAAAAAATATCATATAGAATTTATACTAATTCACTTTACAAACTCAAGATTACATCTCATCCTTGATCAATTAGTTGAGATTTTTATTATGTTCAAAATAGTTACCATAATAGTGGTTTAAATAGAATTATAATGGTGAGTTAGATAGAATCATTAGAAATAAAAAAAATAAAAATTGGATGTTAATGTAACCATATTTTCATAACTCAAACTCAAAATTGAAATCCTATTTATTAAGGATGGAAGTGAACAAGACCGTTACACATAGGCATACGGCTCGACTTGTTTAAAGTCTAGTTAAGTTCGTCTCGTTTAATAAATATACAAGTTCAGACTTGTTAAAAAGCCTTCTTAGATAAACAAGTTAAGCTCGTACTTATAAAAAAACTTATTTAACATATTCAGGCCCTATTTATATTTATTTTAATATATTATATTTATATAATATTTATTTTATATTTTATTTATATGATATTAATATATATATATATATATTTTAGGCCTATTTAATTTCCCTTTTATCTTATAGGCTTTAAAGATTTTTTAATTAATTATTTATACATGCTTTAAGTTTATTTATTAACTTTTTTGTTATGTAGGATTTTAAGCAGGTTTACAGGTCTTGTAGACTTTAAATGACCTTTTTCTCAGAAAAAAAAAAAGTCTTTGACAAGTAACAGGCTCAGGCTCAGATTTCAAAATTTTTAAACAGGTCAGACTCGGCCTACTTCCATCCCTACTATTTATAAAGATAATTTTGGTTAAACATAAAAAATAAAAATTGCACATATGTTACGTTTAAAGATTTGAACATTTCTCTTTCCAATTTCTTGTATTAATTTTTTTTTCTTTCTTTAATTTTTCTTCAATCTTTATTAGGATTTAAATTTCTCAATTTATTAACTGAATTAATAAATTTTGTATTAGAATCTTAAGACTATAATATCTATTCTAGATTTTATATTTTTATTTAAATTATATTCTTTTCATTTTATTTTCATTTCATTTTCTTTTGAATTTAATTACAATTTTGTTATTTGAATTGATCTTTGAATTTTGGACTTGCATATTGAACATCAAATTTAATGGAAGAACTTGAGAACAGTTACAATCTAGGATTTAACACTGGCTAAATGTTGACATGGTAGAAATCTAATTAAGTTAAATAAATGAATAGTTGAAAACATATTTCATTGACCTAATTAGACTAAATTTTATATGCTAAAAATAATAAAAATTTTATTTATTTTTAATTGATGTTTAATTAACTAAATTTACATCAAAGGATAAATTAAGTATTTAAAATATTATTCTAAATTATTTAATCATCAATAAGTCTTCTTCTCATCAAATGTTTGAGTCATTTTTAAGATTTGATATCCATAATTTCAAAATTGCAATTTCAATACTAGTTAATAAAAACTAAACCTAATGGTAAAAAAAGAAATTTTTTATTAAAAAAAACTCAATCCTAACCTCACATGCAATATAGAATAAAAATAAGAAAGTACAAAGATGATATAATTGTAGCTTCATGAATATGAGAGAGACCAAAAACTCTTTTACACTAAATTATAATCACTCTGATGCCTCTTTCTTTTTCTCCCAATTATTTATATTCTTCCTTCTTTTCACAATATTTGTAACTAATTAATAAAAATTTAATATAATTTTTTTACTAACAAAAAAATTAATGGATATCTATTATATTGTTATTAAATTTATTTTTTGTAATCTTATTTTCATTAGCGCTTGAGATATTGTGAGAATAATTTTGATCTAGTACTATATATATTTTTTTAAGATGCTCAAGTTAAAAGATATACAATAATAAAAAATTGTATATACCTAGGTTAGAAATATAACTTTCCTTATATAGATATTTTTCTTCTTTTGTTCCAAGATATATATGAGGTGATATTGGCCTTACAGAGGAAATTTCCATCATATGATCCTAATAGATTTTAAAAATTAATTTTAAACTTTGATAAACGTGATTATTATGATCATTATAAATATAATTTATAAATGTTCTAATAATAAAATATTCTTTTAGAAAAATTAAATCTTTGTAAATAGAATATTAAAAAATTAAACAAAATTTAAATTCAATTATAATTTTGGATAAGGAAACATAAAAGAAGAAAAAAAGTTAAATTAAAATAAAATAAATAAATTAGAAAATCTTCTAATTAAGGTAAAATGAATGGAGTTGGTTGTTATTCGCTTGGAGTGAAATTTTTAGTATTATTTATCTTAATATTTGTTAGAGTAACATAATAATAATTTACTTTATTTTATTGGTCTCCTAATATCATAATATAAAAAATCAATTACAAATATAAATAACCACTCAGTTTTTAAATATGCATTACTTCAAAGCCTAATAATCTGTAAATTAGTTAAAATTTTAAAAAATTAAAAATATATTATTTTTAGAGCTTGAAAATAAATAAATAAAATAAAACTAAAAAGGATTATGAAATAAAAAATTTAGCTATTTGGTCAATCAAAAAACAGTTTAAATTTTTAGAGATAAATTAATATAAGTGCAAAAAATATCTTGTTAATTTCATTGAATATTAATTATATTTTATATTTGATATTATTTTATCCTGTTTTATGATAGGATAAGATCAAATGATATTAAATATAAATTTAGTTATTAAAAACTTATAAAAAATATTTTATTTCAATAATATTTTGATAATAATATAAATTAATATAAAATATATTAAATTTTAACAATTATACCATTTAAATTGTTATTAAAATATTTGTTATTTTTGATAATATAGATGTATTAAAAAAAATTCTAATAAAAGTTAAAATCGTCATTATTTATTTTTTAAAATTTTTATTAAACTAAAGTTTTTTAATAAAATTTTTAATAATTTTTTAATCTATTGATTCATTTGATATTATTATTATAATTATGTATATAATATTATATAAATTAAACATTTTTAAATATTTAATCTACTAATAACTATTTAAATATATTTTAAATATTATATTAAAATAAAGTAGAGGAATAACATATTAATTTTTATATTGTGTGAAAGTTTCAAAGAATTAATAAAGTTTACTTTTAACAAAAAGTTACTAAATATATAATTTTACTAAATTTGAGATTTAATTTTTGTATACATAATTATTAAGTATTCCTTACATTGCATTGGTATTTGTAAATTTATTCAAAATTTAAAATATTTATAGAAAATTTTTTTATAGTAATAAAAATATAAATTTAAATCTAAAATATAAACATTACAAGGTTTTAATTAACTGAATAGTTTAATTAATATACTATTCTTTTAATGTTGCTTTAAAAATAAAAAAATGTTATCTTAAAATTTTGGTCAAGGAACCAAAAGTAAATATTTATATTATATCTGAAATATAAAAAAATTATTTTTTATTTTTAAATAATTGAAAAAATTAGATTTAGTATTTTAATTATCTTCAACATATTTGTTAATATGACCCTTAAAATTATTTTATAATATCTGATTGTAACTAAAATCTATAAGTATTAGTTAAAATAATTAAAAACTTAAACATATCACTTAATTAGATAATTAAATTTATTTCATATATTTTGTAAAATAAGTGTCATAATATAATAAAAATACTATTAGAAAAATATATAAAAATTATCTCGTCTAAAAAATGACACTTTAAGATGCTAGACCAGATGATTTAGAGGAGTAAATTAGTAGTAATTTTAATTTTTTAACTTTAAAATTTAATTTAATTTTGAGTTTTTAATTTTAATTTTTAAATTTATAAAAGTTGTAAAAGTGGATTAATTTATTTTATTTTTTTATATTATGAAGCTAATAAAAATAGATAAATAAAAAATTTATTAACTAGAAAATTTCACAAAAATTAAACTATACTGAATAATAAAAATTAAAATTAAAAGTTAATGATTAAATAATAATTATAATTATAATTATTTTTTTATTTTATTTGAATTATTAAGATTCTATTTGTGATTAATTTTAGTTTTTGGTTTTAAAATTTTTAAAAATGACTTTAATTTTAGTTTTAAGTTTTAAATTTCAATTTTTTAATTTTTAAAAAATTATTGTAAAAATAAATTAACTCATTTTATTCTATTTATATATTATGAATTCATAAAAAGTAAATAAATAAAAATTTATTAACTAAAAACTTAAAAAGAATTAAATTATCCTAAATAATAAAAATTAAAAGTTATTATTATTATTATAATAATAATAATGAATTTTAGTTTGATAATGATAATAGTTTAATAATATTAATAATAATGATTATAAATGATAATAATAATAATAATGATATTATAGAAAATATTTTAAAATTAAAAATAATAATTAAGATAATTTTTTAAATTAAAAATAATAATTAAAAAATATTTTTTATTTAACTGTAAAATTATATAAAAATTAATTTAAAATTATTTTAATTAAATAAAATTTGTTCATAAATTTAATTTAAAAAAAATCAAAACCTTGCAATTGTCTTTAACGAAGGCATAAATTATTCTCTAATATTTATTCGTTCTATTATATAGGTTTTTTGGTGTAAAATAATATAATATTATTAATATATATAAATTTATCAAATTAATCTTTATTACAAGGCATAAAATATTGAATGTTCATTTAATGATTTACTTAAAGAAATCTAAATTAGAGGTATATTCATGTTGAATATTCATTTAATGATTTATTTAAATAGATTCAAATTAAAGATCTTTACGGTTCGATTAATAAATTTTTTTAATCAATTAAAAAAATATTTTCACTTTAGTCTGTGAAAAAAATTAAATCAAACTAATTCAATCTTTTACAATTTGATTTGTTTTAATTTTTTTAATGTTAATTTTTTTAAATATCTAATTATAAAGATAAATTAATAAAAAAGAATAAAATAACAAAATTTTAAATGAACATAAGATTTAATATATTAAAAAATACAATAATTAATAATAAAATAATAATAAATTATATTAGTTTCAGACATTATATAAATTTGGTAGTTTGATTTAATTTTAAAAAAAATTAAAAATCAAATCACACAAAATTATTGAGTTGACTAAATCATTAAAATTTGATTAATAAGATATTAAGATAATTTGAATGAGATTTTCAGTTAAAATTTTATTATTTTTTATTAAAAAGATTAATTAATTAATTTTGAATTCTCTTATTTTAAAATATGTTTTTAATTTTATATTCAAACATGTATACCATAAGAAAACTGCCACTTACGTTACGAACCCATAAAAATCCAAATTCCAAACTGGCACTTCTCTGTTCACTTGGTTTTGCGAACAACGTTGATGTAGTTTCACATATTCAGCTGACAAATAATACGTGGCGTGAACCCATTGGAAGGTGATGAAGTCTGTCTTTCCCTCGTTCTAACCGCATGCAAATTCGAGAAAGCGAAAAGAACAATAACTCCAAAAAACAGCCCAGAAAAAAAGCGTTTTATTGAGTATCGTGCAAATCAAATCAAATAACACTCCATTTTTCACTCACTCCTCACTCTGCTCTCTGCACTGCGACCTTACCTGAGAAAATCAATCTTCACCTTAGGTTTACGGTTAGGGTTAGGATTTTCCCCTAATCCAATTGAGGAGTGAGATGGGCGTCAATTCCTACCCATCGGCGGAATCCAACCTCGATCTCGACGAGCAGATCTCCCAGCTTATGCAATGCAAGCCACTCTCCGAGCAACAGGTTTCCATTCCCCTTTCATCTCAATCGTTACGATCTGCTTCGTTATTCGCCACCTGGATATGGAATTAACCTTGATTTGTGTTTGTTTATTGCTTATTTTTTGGTTGTTCTTCTTTTTTTCGTTTTTAAATCGCTGCGAATTGGAGTATGTATGGATCAAATTGAAAATCTGTGTGAAATAAGGGCTAAGGAGTAGTAGCTCTTACTTGATGTGGGGAAATTATGAAGATGAAAAAAATTATAAAATTCGAGTTTGTTAAAAAAAAAAAGAACATATTTTCGTTTTCAGTTATAAAAACATTTTCCTGTTTACCTGTTTGGATTTGGATATAGTCATGTAATCGTTTAGGGTAATGTGGGTTCATCAATGTCATGAAGTTTAAAGAAAATTTTGGTTATGGATGGTTAATTATGGTATGTGAATGTTGCAAATGGCTTCATGAGGTTAGAAATAATTTGTTATGACGTCATGCTAAAGTTTCCGAAGAGAGAAATTTCGTGTTTGGTAGGTTTGATATTTGTAAAATCTAGGATTGTTTGCATTTGAAACTGTGGAAGGGCTACCCTTGGAACACCTGAGGTTTCTCCCTTGTAACCATGTGAGCAGGTGGTTGTGCAAGCAGCGTTTCCACTCAAAGGGTGACGTTGCCTTCATCCTCTTTTCTAGAGCCCAAAATGGTGGAAGACTGGGAGCATTTACCTTTGGCTGCCTGTCTTTATTGAATCTATCTGATATTGGGACTGGATGTTCATGAATTTTTGCTACTTCTGTAATGTATTTGGCTAGATGAAGTAATTTCTTTTATTTTTTTATATTAGCACGGTGGTAACTCAGTAAGAGTTATCTGTATAAAGTTGTCATATCTTTGTTGGCATCTCAGTAGAGCAGTGTTTATCAGCAGCTAACTATGGGTTTAGTTTCCAACTTTTACTACAGTTTCATCCCCACTTTTGTATCAGCTGTATTGTTTTGTTTGTTGCTGAAAGATCTTATCTCTCATAGTTTGTATACTTGAAAGTTGAAAATTGATTTAGATGGGAAAATAAATAGATTTTATTGCTTCCTCTATGATCTATTTGCCTTTTGATACTTATTATTTTACCTTACAAATATCATTCTTTCTTTTTTATTTTTTAACAAAACAATCATGACTCTCTTTCAGAATATATCTCCAATATCATTTACTCTCTGGTTAATATTATCTTTGATAAAATAAATATAAAAATAAACTGATTCTCTTGTTTCCTATTCTGCCTGTAGGTTAGAATTTTATGTGAGAAGGCTAAGGAAATTTTAATGGATGAAAGTAATGTCCAGGTGCAAACCTTTCTCCCTTCTTTTTATTTCATGTTTTATGTTTCCTTACGACCTCTCTCTTTTTTCTAGATATTGATCTCACTCGTCTCTTCACTACCCTTTCATCTGCTGCTTGCTTTACATAAAGAGTAGTTCTTTGTAGGGGCAGAAATGATTTACAGCTGCTTGCTGGACATGTTCTTATTTCTGTTCATTTGTTTGATGTTATTGCTTTTGTTGCCCGTTTTGTGGCAAGAATAAGTGATTACTTCAAATCTTTCTTTTTTAATACTTGTGCTGTTTGACTTTTATCCAATGCCCATGGATGTCACCATTTCAATGTGACTTTTAATTGCAAGATTTTTTCTCTTAAAGAGAGCATTAATTCTTTCCTCTTTCCTCTTTCCTGACCACAGCCTGTGAAAAGCCCTGTGACAATTTGTGGCGATATTCATGGGCAGTTTCATGATCTTGCTGAACTATTTCGAATTGGAGGGCAGGTATTAGTTCTGACTATCACTTTCTTCTTGTATTCAACTGTTTTGTTTCTGCCGGGGAATGTCTTGACTAACTAATTGAGACCTTCCAAAGAAAAGGCTTTTGAAATTGAACTGCTTCAGAGGCATTGTGTAGTAGATTGTATAACCAGGCAACTCCTCCTTGAATTCACTTCAACGCTATCACTGTGTTAAAAGTCTACAAACATTTTATTTGTGTAAAATGAACTTGTTGTGATGAGAAGTTTTTTCTTTTTTCCTTGATATTACACTTTGCTGTTTATTTAAATATGGAATCTAAGAATATTTGTTTTGTTTACAGTGCCCAGATACTAATTACTTGTTTATGGGCGATTATGTGGACCGGGGTTATTATTCAGTTGAAACTGTAACTGTAAGTACAACAAAATAAATTTGTTTATTTTTCTGAACCTATTAATAGTCGTTGCTATGTGAGTTCATTGTTCGGTCCCCACCCCTACTCCACCAAACGGAGGGGGGGGGGGTGGTAAATCCTCTCTGGAAGCTTGTGTTACATGTTATTTATGCTTTACGGTGTGAAGCCTATGAAAATGTGGGTAATTATTTAAGTTGTCTCCCTGCTATTTGGGTGAAATAGAAGATTGGGCTTTCCACAAATGGCTAGTAGCTCCTTTCAACTTTTATAACATAATAAGGAAATATAATTAGAATGTCTACTCTGCAGCAATATTAGTGGCTTTTCAACAAGGTTGGATTTAGAAGGATTGCAGTTGATAAAATTGTAAATAAGTCCGCATTATTATTATAATTATATTTTAAGATAAGTTTATCTCACATCAAATGCTCAACTTATGAATAACAAACAGAGATAATTGCTGAGATTTTTGGGCATTGTTGTATATTTGTAGAAAGTCATATTCTGATGAAATCTCAAATCTGAAATTAATATATTGCGAATCTGTGGTTGTATATTTGATAATTGTTTCAGGATAGGCATTTTTTATTCCTGGATTGTTAAAGGTTGTAGCATCTAAGTGTACTAGATCTCGATAATCATTTATAGTAAATTCCTTTCCATTAGTGTCAACATGCATATGCACATGAGTACATCTAAAAGTTGGAAAATTTTTCTGTATATTACTTATGCCATGATTGCCTCTTAGACAATTAAATGATGTTGAAGTTAGATGTATCTTTGTATTGTAATATCTTTGTATCATAATTTCCTTTGCCTTGACATTGTTGTATTGTATGTAAGAGGTACTAATTAGTTATTCTATCCAGCTCCTTGTGGCACTGAAAGTGCGGTATCCTCAACGAATTACTATTCTTAGAGGAAACCATGAAAGTCGTCAGGTATGCTTTTGCATTCTTCTTTCATTCAAAATCTTATGTTTTCTAAGGTCCTTTATGGGACTTAGCTTCCAGAGTTATTTAGTAACTTGTATTCTTTAATGCCACAAAAAATTAGTTTGTCTTGGAGGCCTTCTAGTTGTATAACAAAATTTTGTTGCTATTTGCTAACTGTTCAGGTTTTGATTTTAACACTCATGTATTAGTTGTCGAACTAACTGACTTTTTCTTAATCATTTTTTTGTGCAGATCACTCAAGTATATGGATTTTATGATGAATGCCTAAGAAAGTGAGTTTTCAACACCTTCATTTAGAGCCCCTGATAGGAAAGATGGGGGATACTTTTGTTTAAATTCATTCTATATATGCTTATAATTTTATATTTGTTCCAGTTGAAGTTTATTTTTGTTAATTATTAAGGAACGCTATAGTGGTTTCATAAACATGTGTCAAGATACATACTGTATAGGCTGTTTGGGAAATCATTTTTCTTTGTTGCCTGAAATGTTCATTGTTATATTTTTAACATTAAATTTTGATTAGCAATTATCTTTACATGCACTAAACTGGAACTCTAGGGTCATCATCTGAGTTTTTCAATTGATTTGACTCTATAACCATTTGATTCCAGATTCTTGGTTTTGAGATACTCAATTTTGATATAGATGGGTATGTGTTAACATCTGGTTGTATTAGTAATGATGAAACTCACGAACTTTAAATAAATTATCCTTCAAAATGAAATGCTGCTCAACATATTAAAGACAAGAAATGCTGGTCTTTGAGGGAGGATTGAAGATGCCAAACTTTCCTTAATGGCCCTTGCTTGCATCATTTGGAACTTTTTTGTTTTGAAGAATATGATTTATGAAGTTACTTCATTTGTATCTGAAGTGGATCTGATGATGTATTACTTGATTTGATAATGCTATGATGCTGGTTGTGGTCACATCAGTGGTCTTCTTTTCCTTTTTTTTTCTAAGAAAAACGGTAAGATTCCTAGTTCCTAATGTTCAATGAAGCCATTAGTATATAGATTTGAAATTGAGATTTGACTTTAAAGATGACACATGCATTCATGAATCGTAACAAGTTAGTAGATGGGGTTTGATAAATATTGCTAGAAAGATATTAAAGTTATTAGTCTCAGTGTTAGTAGGCTCGAGCTACACAACAACAAATAACCCTAATGAATTCTAACAAATAGCATATGCATTATGTAATTGGATGTTGATTGGGATGTTATCTTATTGATTTATCTAATTTCCTTGTTTCCTTTTCAAAATTCATGATAGTTCCAGTGATGGTGTTTTTTTTTTCTTTTGCAGGTATGGTAATGCTAATGTTTGGAAGATCTTCACAGACCTTTTTGATTTCTTCCCATTGACTGCATTGGTTAGTATTTTTTGTTTGTTTGTGATTTTAACTGTTAGAAAGGACAATAAATATTGAGAATAAACTATGTATTAGATATTATGTAAATTGAAGGTGAATTTTTTTAATCAATTACATTCTTTTTCCTAGATTAAGCAAAATTGTTGATATTTTCCCCCTTTGTTCCAAAGGTTTGAAGAACCCTTTTTCCTAGATTTGTGTACCTTATTTGAGCAGTACTCATTATGAATTTAAACTAACCTAAGTTAGTGTGTTCTATTTGGAAAGTAAAATGTTGAAGGGGTGAGTAGGATGATGAACTAATTCATGATATGGTAATTTTTTACAACTTCAGAGTTTGTGCAAAGCGTGGATAGGGTGTATTATGATTCCAGATATGAATTAGTGCTTTGAAATTTCTGCTGTATAAAGGTCTCTAGCTTTTCAACCAAGACATGATGGTCATGTAATTATGATGAAACTGAACTTCAGGTTTAGTGAAAACCTGATGCTCAAGTTTGTTTGATTGGTTTGTAGTTTGCAACTAGTCTAATTGCAATTCATTTTCATTCTAATGATCATCTCATCCTTGCTATACCGAAAAAAGAATTGGTAATTAAAGGTCATAGTTGAGGTTTTTGATTATTCAGCTTCTAATTTAATATAGTCACTTCCAGGTTGAGTCTGAAATATTTTGTTTGCATGGTGGACTTTCACCTTCAATTGAGACTCTTGATAACATAAGAAACTTTGATCGTGTTCAAGAGGTTCCTCATGAAGGACCCATGTGCGATCTGTTATGGTCTGACCCAGATGATAGGTGTGGCTGGGGAATTTCTCCTCGTGGTGCTGGATATACTTTTGGCCAGGTATCCAAAAATATAATTTGTCAACTCTTAAGTTGTCGAATATGTTATTTTTTAAGCATTCGGAGAGTGATTACCATATTTTATTCTTGAATTCAAATTCACATTCTTTCTTTCAGGATATATCTGAACAATTTAATCATGCAAACAAGCTTAAGTTGATTGCTAGAGCTCATCAGCTGGTTATGGATGGATTTAACTGGGCTCATGTAATTGACCTTCTCATTGAATAACCTTTTGTCTTGTTTGCTTGGGAATTATGGGAGTGAAGTTTTTAGATATGTCCATTGTTTATTGAAACAGGAACAAAAGGTGGTTACCATTTTTAGTGCGCCTAACTACTGTTATCGATGCGGGAACATGGCTTCCATTTTGGAGGTTGATGATTCAAAGGGCCACACATTTATTCAGGTATCTCTTCTTATCTTGTTTAACATAATTGGTCATATACTGCATGGTAGAATATCACCATGTGCACCCGATCACTTGGAATAACTTTGGAATGTTCTTGCAGTTTGATCCTGCTCCCAGGAGAGGAGAACCTGATGTCACCCGTAGAACGCCTGATTACTTCCTATAATGTTGCTGCTGTATATCATTCTGGTGTCAGATACATCTCATTCTGCACAAATTTCCGGTAGTTGTGCATCCTCGATGATGAGATTGCTGTAAGCATTTAAATCCTTGAATATACACCCAAACTTTTTTGGTGGTTGCTCAAGACTGCCTTAATGTATAATAGGCAGGTAACATTCCCCTTTTTGTGATGCTCAAGAACTTGCTGGACACCCTGTTGGAGAAATCTCCTAGATGATGGCCATGTTAGATATGTATTATTCCAGCAAAATGTGGATATTTTTTTTCGTGTTTTCCCCGTCCTTAGAAGCAATGACTGGGATTCTATATCTTCATTGATGATTTGCTTTGCTATATTCTATCATTTTTAGTAAAAGTTGCATGATAATAGTGATTCAGTTTCGTTCCAAGCAATTATGTTATATTTCATTATTTAGAGTTCATAGGTAGTTATCATTTGACATGAAATCTAACGTATGAAAAGTATATATACGCCAAACTTGAACGAAAGGAAATTGGATTTTTATCATGCCAATTGACTTAAATGCAGTGGTCTATATATACTAAAATTGTCTCCGTATATCACCATGTGCTAATGGGGACCAAGTATATTTTAATATTTTATTGGAAAAAGTAATTTTTAATTTGTTCAATTTTTTTTTACTTTCTATCCCTAAAATCTATCGGGAATTGTTTTTTTGGAAGCACAAATTTATGTAAAATGAAAGAAATAAGTACAAGGCATTTGCAGGAAATTTAGATTTGGATTAGAAGGTAAATTATTAGGTCAGCAGAATTCAAATTACACATTTTTCTCTTTGGCAAACATTCAAAGAACTTGGTTTTTGATGGGAATTTTGGAAGTTAATGAGAGAAAATCAGCATCCAAACAGGATTTTCCTACCAGTTTACGAGAAGTAACAAAATACTATTACAAAGAAATTTCGGTCTTCCAACTTGTTTTCTGGTGTTATAGTTTAGAAAAATTGACTTATCTTAAAATGATATCGTGATTGATCAGCGGTACGGTTTCTCGCTATTCAAAAATTTGATTTACATAAAGACGTATTCCTCTGAAACTAGTTGATAACATATTACGAATGTATGAATAAAAATGGGACAAGGTCGACTACAGACCAAGCAAGGCCTGCATACTGAAGAAATGTTATTCCGTTATCAACATCTAAAGCCCCATGCTGCAACTAAGTTTATGCAAATAACCTTGTGTAACCCGTGGTAGATCGATTCAATGTGGGGATATAGCTGGTTGATTTGATTGGGAGGTCCAAGGTATTTGATATCTAAGGAAAGAGCCTTGCTGCAGAATTTCACAATCAGAATTATGATGGTAGGTTTGCTGTATCTCCCAGCGACCTGAAGAATACACCTTTAAATTAATATATCTAGTATGAGGAACAGCACAACCCTAAAAAATATAAAATTGATGAAGTTTTAGGGTTTTAGATAAGGAATAAGGAAAGACAATAAAACTCTTTAATTATTAATATGACTTGATAGGATGATGTGATGGCAATGGATACAATAGACCAAGTACTAATATAAAATTCCCAATCCTAATCAAATAAGGAAACTAATTATTATAATTTCTAAAATCCTAACTAAATTATAACATATGTAGAAATTAATCCTAAAAGATAAAATAAAATATTTAAAATTCTAATTCTAATATATCAGCATTTTATCATAGGATGTTTATCTTGTATAAATCTATAAAAATAAAAACAATAACACATCTCTTTTATTCTCTCTCACATTTTATCTTTTATGATTTTTTTATTTTAACATAATAAAACAAATCCTAGCGCACATTATTTTTTATGATATGGGATATGTGAATCTTATTTTTATATAAAAATGAGAATTGTATAACCATATATAAATAATCAAAGTTAAAGGTTTTTTAAATGTATAATTATTTAGAAACGTTATGTAACATTTTAAAAAATTCGTATAACTTTAATGTTTTAATTTTAATAAAATTTAATGGTTAAAATGTACTGTTATATGAGAATTATTGAATTTTAATGGTTGAAAATTATATGAAAATCACAGTTATAAATTTATAAGATCTTAAGTCATATAAGTTTCTTAAAAAGTCACAATTTTTTTAAAAGAATCATGTCACTTGACTCACTTTAAAAATATTTAATTTTAAATCAAAATGACAATTCTACTGGATACATCACAATGTGTTAGAATTTTATTTTATTTTATTAAAATAAGAAAGAATAGTAAAAAAAATAAAATGAGTGAGAATGAGAAAGGTGTGTAAAATAGGCTACAAGCTTCACGGTTCAACAATTCTAAATCAGAATAGAAAACTTGCATCATGTCTTCACAGTTGATCCATTATTCACAAGTTAAACTAATTGTTTGACCAATTTGTAACAACTTGAACCTATATATTTCAATCAAACCTTAGAATCCATAATCTTGCAGAACTTGACATTAATTATCACAGTTTAATTCCATTCTACTGAAAATAGAAACTTCACTCAAATTTTAGACATTGTTCTTAAGTATTATGATGAATTCTTACTCTATTTAAACTAATTAAACAGAGAACATGACCTATTTTCCTCAAATTCTGTATAAAATTCATCATTTTATAGAATAAAAGGACTCCAACGCTTATTATTTAGTCTTTTAACGCGTATTTGTAAAAGAATGAAACTAACTTTTTTTAATAATAGTTATCGTATATATGTACAGTGATGGTCATCTCCTTACATCCATTTTTTAATTTTTTAGCAGTTATTAACTATTACAAATAATTGTTTTAGTATAAAGAAAATCGTCATAAAATTTCAAAAATCATGACAAAAATTGGATGAATTCAGATATAGGTACTATATAATAGAATGATCATACTTTTTATTTATTTATTTATGGTAGGACAAACTTACCATACTTGCAGTACCTTCCATTAAGTGTAACCGCGGATGATCAATAAGATGAGTTATTTTAAATTTTCTAAAATCAACAATGAAACAAAAAATATGAATGTTCAATTGGTCAAACATTTTGCTTACAGCTTGTACACATCTTAATAAAATGATTTGACATAGCAAATTCACACATCAGAATCAACTACAAAACAGATTCATCCTTTGTTTCAGAAAATAATCATTTACTATAAAGTAGTTTTAAAAAAAAAATTACTATACCCCTAAATAGTTCTCACACTTTATATCTCTTGTACTACAATAATTTAGTTTGTTACAACACAACTCAAACAATTTGAGGGAAAATTAAATATAATAGAACCATTACGAGTAAAATGACCATCAAACAGCACGTTCACACAAACTACAAGCAAATTGAGATTCAAACAAGAAAATAAACCATGACAGTTACTCTTCTTGACCTTTGTCTATAGCCCTATAAAGCACTTTTCATTCGTGTCAAAGACTACTTTAACTTTAAAATAAGTTCATAATTTAATAGTAAATCATGTTATTTTGAATCGGAAGTTTTGGTACATTAGACCCAACAACAAAAACAACTTTCAGTCATCATAATTTATAGACGAATGGATGGTAATGTATATTAAAACTAATTTTAATTATAAATCTTTATTAAAATATATCTTTTTTGAATTAATTTTTTAAAAGATAATCAAACAAGCATGGAGACGTTCGCAGGCATTGGCTCTGGTCTCCTCTATATTTATCGCATGGTTATGTTTTCTTCCACACCTATTGACATATCTAGTTGTCCTTACTTTTTATTTTTATTTTTTACAACTTTCAGGTATTAAATAACTAAATTTTTAGAACTTCTATTATCGAGTAAAAGGTAATCAATCTCGCTCATTAATTAATTTATAAATATGTCCTATGCTTAAGATGAATTCTTGTACTCATGCATTGTTTAAAAGCTAACTTTTATAGTAGATTGAATCCTAATTTAATAATTATCTTACACCAAAATAACGTTTGTTTTAGTAGTCATTATTGTTTCTAATTATTATTATTTAAAAAATATAACTATAACAAAAATGGAAGTCAGATTTACGTTTATCCATAATTTTTTTTTTCTAAAAAGCCATATAAAAAAAAAAGAACTTTTTGAAGAGTCATGTATCTTTTCTTTTACATAGTGCATATTTATCTTGTAGATTAAGAAAAACTGTATATATCTTTTAGTGTTTAATTTTGATAGATTGTTAGTCAATCAATTACAATAATTTGCAGTAAATATAATTTTTAAAATAATTATTATAATAATTAATTTGAATAATATAATAATTTATAATTAAATAATAATATAAACAAAAATTTACATACAATATATTTTAATTAAATTCTATCTTTTAGCATGTATAAACGATAAATCGTTTCCTTGTTCAATCAAAGGAGTCCTATTTAATCCTATGGATGAATTTCATATGATGTGATATGATTCTATATCATTTTCTCCATAGATTTCCCAATTCGATTTATGATGACATTTCAGGCCTAATCAAATGAGAGGAAATATGAGTTTAATTGAAAGCAAGTGAGGTGATACGTACACATCATAGATGATATTATGTTAAACTCATTCACTTGATCACATGCAGGGAAAATAATTCTCTTCTCTTATGCATAATGCCATTTATATTTATATAAAAAATTTAATACATGACTATTATGTAATTTTCAAATCAAATATAACTCTAATAAAAGATCCAAATATAACCATCCAAATTTGGTATCTAAAAATTTTTATATAAAAAAATACTTTCTCGGATACCTTTTTTAAATTAAAAGGTAGCAAATCCTCACCATTATACATGTAATATGTATTTAATAATATTTATTATGATTAACAGAAAATTATAATATATAAGTTTTGCTGATAAGGATCTAAAAAAATTATATTTATGTATAGATCATTTTTTATAAATATATATTTTTAGAGAATTAATGTTTATTTCATTTATTTTTTCATTTAAATATATAAATATTTAAAAATATATAATAATATTAATTATTAATAATTAAAAATAATAAATTTTTTTCTTAAATTAAATTTAGTACAGAAATACAAGTAATATATTTTTTATAATAATTTAAATAAATTAACTATTTTTGAATTAAAAAAATGAAATCAGAAAATAAAATAATATATTTAAAAATATAATAACAACCAGATTGAAATTTTTTTATTAAAAATTAATTATATATTATAAATATTTATTAAAAAATTGTTATTTCTACTAAAAATATTTATTTTCATCAAAATATTTAAAAAATATATCATATTATGATAAAAAAAATAAATTAAAAATATTATAATTTAAAAAACTGTATAGTATAATTTGAAAATTATATTAATACATTAATTTAAATTTTTTTAATATATTATATATTATAAAAGATATTAAATTTATACTAATATATAATAAATATTTATATTAATATATATTTTAAAAATTATCTATTTATTATACAAAATTTTATTTTTAAGTATTTTTTTACTTTAACATTATAAATTACATTTAAAATTAGTGTATACTATATAAATAATGTTTTTATTATAATCTTATCGGGTTAATCTTTAATTAATTTATTCTTTTTAAAACATTGTAGTAATATCAATCAATATTCATTCATAATAATAAATTTTTTATTAAATTTAAATTTAATATAGAAGTTATAAATAATATATTTTATATATAATTTTAATAAATTAATTGGTGTTAAATTGATAAAAAAAATTGAAACTGATAGAGGAATTAAATTTAATATAATATATTTTAAAAATATATTAATGTAAATATTAAAAAATAACATATAAACAAATAAGACCTAGAATATTTTAATTAAAAATTAATTTTATATTATAAATCTTTACTAAAAAATATTATTTCTAATAAAATATTTATTTATATCAAAATTTTGAATAAAAAATTATAATAAATATTTAAAAAATATTATATTATGATCGAAAAAATTCTAAATTTAAAATATTATGATATAAAAATTGTATATCATAATTTAAAATTTATATTAATATATTAATTTCAATTTTTTACTATATTATATATTGTACAAAATATTTAAATTTATATTAATATTAATAAACTTTATTTTATAATAATTTTAATATATATATATATTCTCATCCTAATATTAATACTAACATTATTATTATTTTTTATTTAACTTTTTTATAATTTATAATGATAAAAATAAAAAATAATTTAATAATAATGGTTTAAATGATTTTTTCCTTCTATAAAAATGGTTATAAATGTAAATATTTATTGTTGTAACTTTTAATAACAATAAAGTTAAGTTAAAATTTAAATTGATCATATTAAATGAAATTTCATTCTAATAATGATAAAAATTTAGTATCATCTAATTTAAAAAGGTATCAAAAAAAATATCTAAAAAATACATAACTAAAATGGAAAAATATATAAAAAAAAATACTAGATAAATGAATAAATAAAATTTTATCAAGGCACATCTCTATTAATTAATAACTAAATATGGGTTTGTGATATACACGATTGTTATAAAATTATTATTTATATAATGTTTAAATATATAAAAATTTATTTAGTAATATTTTGTTGAAACATAAAATAATAAATCAATAGAATATAAAATACGAAAAAGTTATGATTGATGTTATTATTAAAATATTGTTATTATTTTTATATAAAATACTATTATATTTTATCTGATCAAAAGCTTTAATAATTTTTTATCAATATCCCTTATTATGCTCAAGTGTATTTTTTATTATGTAAATTGATGAGAATAATATTTTATATTTAAAGAAAAAACATAAATTATCATGTCATAAATAAATGCATATATTAAATTCTTATAAAAACAATATATTAAGTATATAATTTTAAAAATTTAATAATTGTTTTTAAAAGCTATGACTATTTTATTTTATTTGTTAACGTATTAATGCATTAAGTATGTTAAACTTGTAAAATTAATATATAATTTTTAAACATATAGAAAAGTATATAGTAATATTTTATTAAAGTATAAAATAATTAAAAAATTAGATAAAGATGATAGAAAATTTATAATTCATCTCACTAATTTTTTGTATTATACTTTAATTGTTGTTTGATATTAAAAGTATAGAATCATATTAAAGATATTGAATTTAGGAAAACATTAAAAAAAAGTAAATTTACATATTAAATAGTTATAAATTTATTGGATCAAATATATCAATTTAAAAAATATTTAATAGAATGTTTTAAAGTTAAAATGTAAAAAAATGCTAACTATTTAATATTTTTATTACAATATACTATACATTATTAAGATATATAAATTTAATATGTATTTATTTTATAAATTAAATCATTAGGTTCAATAGATATTGGTTTTGAAACTATTCAAACTCTAATAAATTATAAAAAATAACCATACATTATTAGAATATATTAGAGAAACTTCAATAAAATATCTTTCTTTAAGTTGTTTAAAATTTTTTTAATAATTTTTTATCTAAATTCTACATATATAAATCATATTTTCTTATTTTTAATTATTTAAATAATTTTTCATTTTAATAGAAAAATGGAATAAAAACTTACAAATAGATCTCATATATTATTTTATATTTTATATTATTAATTTAATTAAAGAATTAAAAATTACATATTTTTAAAAAATAAATTTGATAAAATTAATAATTTTTTAAAAATACAAGAATAATAATTTTTAAAAATTATATTAAAATAAAAATTATCTAAATTACATAACAATTATAATGTTTTATTTTTTAATTAATTTTTCTTTTAACTTTTTATTTTTAAAATTTTTCTATTTTCAATTTTATCTTTCCTCCTATATACTCACACTTCCCTTCCTTGCTTTTTTAATTTTCATTAATCTCAGTTTTCCCTTTCATTTCATCATAATCTTCTCATCCTATCTCACTTCATCAACATCTACACTATCCTTCTTCTATTTTTTTTAAATTTTACCGACTCCTACCTTCTCTTTTAATTTCATCCTCCTTATTCCTTTCCAAAACTCCTACCCCTATCCATCCTTACCTTCTCATCTCACCCCTACCCCAACTTCTCTTGCCTCCTTCTCTCCCCACTTGCATCACTTCCTCTTCCCAAACCTCAACCTTACTAAACCTTCAAAACCTTTCCCTCCCTTTACCCCTTTTTCCTTCCTTCCAACATCCACCTCCATCTTCATCTAAAGTTTTATAAAGCTTCCTTCCACACATATGCTTCAACCTTCAAAATGTTTCTTCTCCCTTCACTTCTTTCATATGTTTTTTATATATTTGTTTTGGATCTTGGTTGATGATCATAGTTGTTGATGTTATTTTATTTTTATTTGTTATCTTCTCATTTGAATTTTTTGTTATTTTGCAATGGATGTTTACATAAGCATTGATGCTTATTTAAACAACTCAAATATTCTTTCTCTTTTCACGTCATTTCTCTCTAATGAAGAAATCAGATAAGGAACGGTTGCTTAAATTTAAGATTTAGTTTATCATCTCCTGCTGCAAGTGCTCTTAGTAATGAAGAAGGTAATAATAAACAAGGGAGCAACATAAAATTTAACCTAGATAATCTTTATGTTGTGGACGATAAATGGTCAGAAGAGGATCAACATGTGTTTAATGAGGTGCACGGTGATGTAGAGATATGAGTGAGAATTCTAATTATGGAAGAAGAATTTAAGAAGTAATGTAAATCATGACATGATTCTCTAATGGTCAAATAGCTAGGAAAAAGAGTGGGTATAAAGGTTTTTAAGGATAAAATATATCATAGTTGGACATGTAGAAGTGATGTATGGTTCAATCATATGCTACAAGATTATTATTTGGTGTACTTTAGTTAAGAGGAAGATTTTAAATTTTAATTATGTGTTATTTGAAAGATCATGGATGGTAATAGACCATTACTTGATCGTCTAGTGATGGCAGCCCTTTTTCTCTGATTAGGGATAAGGAGATTTGTAATGTAAATGTAAGGATATATATATCCCCAATCTACCAATTGAGCTCTAAAATTCCAAGTTTCTCTAGAGGGAAAGTAACAAATTAGGGAATATTTCTACAAATTGATCACCTCCCTTCATTGCATTCTAGGGGTAGATTTTCTTGAATATGCGTGGAGTTTGATTGAACGAAGGGGTTTGTTTCTAAGATTGACATCATAAGGTATATGTTGAACCTTGAATACGAAGGCATGCATCTAGTATGCTTTGTGTGTGACAAGTATATATGGTCACTAGAGTGACAAGTGCATCAAGGTAAGGGTGGTTCAATAATATGATCTCGTGGCACCAAGATAATTCTTACGGAATAAACGTAAAAGGTTAAACAAATATTATTCGATATCTCTGTATGATATATCCAGTTCTCTTAAATAATATTATTCTTATTTTTTAATTGCTAACCAAAATGATAAAAGATAAAACTAACAAATAAAATACATAACTAACCTAGTTGATAAAAGATAAAACTAACTGATAAAAATACATAACTAACCTAAATGATAAAATATAAAACTAAATTAGATAAGAAATAAAAAAACTACTTAAAAGATAAAACTAACAAATAAAGATAACTAATTAAAATTCTATTAGTTTCAAGAAATTAGCTAATATCTTCATGCTTTGTAATTACTTTGAATGGAATGTATAATGGATTTGACTTTGCAAACTCTCATGTTGTGTCATACAATCCTATCATTTGTTTCTCTTGAAAGTATACCTTATATCAAGATGTAATTTGGAATTAGGTACTATCGTGTTGTACCTTACAATCCTATCATTCTTTCCTCCTTAAAAGTACACCTTGTTCTCAAGGTGTAAGTTGGAATTGGATACTTTGGTGTTGCATCTTATGATCCTATCATTTCTTTCCTCTTAAAGGTACACCTTGTCCCCAATGTGTAAGTTGATGGGTATTCTGGTGCTGCGTCTTATGATCCTATATCATTTCTTCCCTCTTATAGGTATACCTTACCCTCAAGGCATAAGTTGACATTGAGAACTCTAGTGTTGTGCCTTACAATCCTATCATTCATTTTCCTTTGAAATTTCACCTTACCCTCAAGGTGTAAGATAGAATAATGATTTTGCAGAATGATTTCATCATTTCTTGCCCTTTGAAGTTACACCTTGTCCTAAAGTTGTATGTTGGGATAAATGATATTATAAAACGATCCAATCATTCCTTTTCTCTTAAAGCTTCACTTTGTGATTAAGATGTAAGTTGAGATAATCATGTTCTAGAACGATTTCACCATTTTTTATTGCCCTTAAAGTTGTACCTTGTCCTCAAGATATACGTTTGAATAATGATGTTGACGAACGATCACGTCACTCCTTTCCCCTTGAAGTTACACCTTGTATTCAAGGTGTATGTTGAGATAATGAAGTTGAAAAACAATCTCATCATTCCTTCCCCCTTGTCCTCAAGGTGTAATTGAGGATAATGATGTTGCATAGTGATTTACTCATTTTTTCCTCCTTAAAGTTGCACCTTGTCCTCAAGTCGTATATTGGGATAATGAAGTTGAAGAATGATCACATCATTTCTTTCCTCCTGAGGTTGTACCTTGTACTCAAGGCATATGTTGGGATAAGAAGTTGAAGACCGATTTCATCATTTCTTTCTCCTTGAAATTGCACCTTATCCTTGAGGTGTAACTGAGAATAATGGTGTTGCATAATGATCTCGTCATTCCTTTCTTCTTGAACCCGCACCTTGTCCTCAAAGCATATGTTGGGACAATGATGTTGAAGAACAATCTCATCTTTCCTTACCCGTTGAAGTTGCACCCTACTTTGTGAAAATATATGGTGGCCAAAGAAACCTTTTTGGATCCATGGATGTTTTGAACAACAAAATATTGTTGTGCTCGATCTAACCAAATAAGAGGATCCTCTCTAACAAACTTGGGAAATTTCAATCGATTAAGATTCTTAGATTGCTTCATCTTTCCTTCTTCATTCAAGTTTGTCCATTTACTCTAAATTGACGAGTTTGAATTTGAGATTTTACTGCTGTTATCAGAATTTTTTGGTCTTAATGGTGTTAATGAGTATGAATAATATCTATGCTTCGATTTCTTGGGAATCATATTCAAGATCTTGTTGATAGACTCACATATTTTACCCATGGAGGTCTCCATGGCATCAAGACATTCTTATTTAGTTAACATACTGATGAATGAAGCATTAATGTGATTGCAATCTAGCTTAAGCGAAGCGCTGATGTGTTCACAACTTAACTTTGGATACTAATTGACACGATCTTGTGACACCAAGATAATTCTTATAGAATAGACATAAGAGGTTAAACAAATATTATTCGATATCTCCGTATGACATATTGGGTTCTATTAAATAATTAACCTAACTAGTAAAAGATAAAACTAACCTAGTTAATAAAAGATAAAAGTAACTCATAAACTTACATAACTAACCTAAATGATAAATATCGCAACCGTAATTCCGATGAGACGACGAACTCGCTACAATTTTAAAAATGAATTTATTTGATATGTGTGGAGTCGCAACCAAATTTTTATTTAAGGGAAAAACATTTGGAAAAACCCTGACTCGAGGAAGAGATTTAGGTTCGGGAGTCGGTTACGAGTGGGGAAGGTGTTAAGCACCCCGCTCGCCCGTTCCGAAGAACGGTACCCTTAAACTGAGTGTGCGATTATTAAAAAATGTTTGATCCCTTAGTTAATTTGAAAATAAATAACTTGATGGAAGTTAGCCTGACAGGACTTGATCCTGCTCCTACGTATTTCCCGATGCAATGAGAAACTCAAGGCTTACGTCGTTCTGGTTTGATTCGAAGGCTTGATCTTCGAAAGTGTTTAAAGGAATGTTTGACAAGTGCTTGAAGGCTTGACCTTCGGAGCTACTTGAAGAGTAACATTTGAAAATGGCTTGATTGTTTTGAAAATATTTTAATGAGAATCCTTAGTTCACATATGCACAGGATCCAAGACAACTGCGGCTACATTAGGATCCATACGAATTCCTAAACCTCGAACAGCAGAAAAAGGTACCAGTTCGTACTTAGGATCCATCGCGTGAGACTTAGGAATTCTAAAATGGAGTTTTATTATTTACAGAAAGATTCTTAGTCCACATATGCACAGAGTCCAAGACAACTATGGCTGCACTTGGGACCCATATGAATTCCTAGGAAGCGAACAGCAGAAAAAGCTACCAGTTCGTCCCTAGGATTCATTGCGTGAGACCTAGAACCAATGAATTTGATTTTTTTAAAAAAAAAAAAAGATTAATCTTGATTGGAAAGATTTTGACTCAATTTAAAAAGAATTTGATTTTTTATGTGATAGAATGAATTTATGTTTGTTTTGAGAATTTGAGGAAAGAGTTAATTAGAAATATAGGAAAATTCTTTTGGGGTTAGTTTGTAATTAGTGGAATTTGGGACATAATGGGAATTAACTGAAATGGTCAGGGGTAAAATGAGTATTTTACAAGTTAGGACAGAATGGGAATTAACTGAAATGGTCAGGGGTAAAATGGGTATTCTACAAGTTAGGACAAAATGGGAATTAACTGAAATGGTCAGGGGTAAAATGGGTATTCTGCAAGTTAGGACAGAATGGGAATTTTTGAAATGGTCATGGGTAAAATGGATATTCTGCAAGTTAGGACAGAATGAGAATTAACAGAGTTCCCTAGGGGTAGTTTGGTAATTTCTGTTTAGGGGCTAAAGAGGATCAAATGTTCACAACGGGGTTCGAATCCAGGGCTGTGAAGTAGTGAACCAGCCCTTTAACCACTGAGCCATGTCTGAATACTGATTAAGACCTCACACCCTTATATCTATAACATGAATTCAGGATTTTATAAGAAAAGGTTGTGGGGAGTGCTTGAACTTGGTTTCGCTAGATTGTGAGGCGCATCTCCTTGCCACTGGGCCAAACTCGTTTTTGTTCATTTTAAGACCTCGATTAAATTATATTGGTACCTTTATGATCAGGAGGGTACTTATTTCTCAAAAATGGTGGGGACTGGGATTCAAAGGCGGGTCATAGAGGCTTGCAGGGGGAGGTATTAGCCATTGGGTCCAACGCTCTTTAGGGATCACAGAACCAAAGTTTGGTTTTAAGGTGTCCATTATGACCTTCATGGGAGTGCATGCTAGATTCCCAGCTGCTGGGAGTGGTTATTCTGATTATGATTGTTGGGATCACTGCCATGAACTTATCGATAGAGCGTTGCTAAGCCATATGAAGATTGAAGGCTAGCAGAAACACAGCCAAATTCAGTAACAGTAACAGGCTTTATCAGGGTCCTTTATGATGGTAAGGTGCAGAATTCAGAGATCACCTTTTGCACCACTGCTACCAAATTGTGAAATGCCAAAGTTGTGATAAATTTGGCTTATCAAAGGGCCATTCACGGGGTATAAGGCTGCTGTTATGGCTGGGAGTATCACGAATGCATGCATTAGCTTATGGCCGAGCCATCGCCTGACGTCATTGACATGTCCTCCGGCTCATAATGGAGTTGATGGCTCTCCTATCCTTTCGTAAGCAAACTGGCTAAGTTGGCCAAATGGTGTTGTAGTTTCAAGAGGAGCAGAACAGGACGTTCGATGCCAAATTTTTAGTGCATGAATTTTCATAAGCATTCTTAAGACAAATGTCACTAAATCAATAGCTTGGCAATTAGAAAGGTATCCTTTCATCAGTTCACATTTCGAGCTTTGTGCAATCAGTGCATTGTCGAGTCCCTGCAACTTGTTAATGGGAGCTACACCACATCCATCTATCCCTTAACTTATTGTACCAGAAATGCAACACTTGTTGCAACAATGTGCTTTTTATTTTCTGCTTATTACCTTATGCTGAAAGCAAACACATTGGTTGGAATGACTTGCATACTGGTTTCAATTTTGAGCTATGTTTATAGGATCAGGTAATCTTATCAAAGCTGGAAATCTTGCAATAATTAGAACAAAATTAAATCTTGAGTCACCTGACAAGATCTTGTGCAAGGAAATACCAAGCATCTAGGCACACTTCACAGGTCAAGAAGCCAAATCAATTTACAGAAGTTTGCACAAAGCAATATAACGCGTTGCAGAACAGAGTCGTGTCTTCGGCTCAAGAGTCCGTGTAGCATGTGTGGAAGTCTTGGCTACAGTTATGACATTCCAGGCCTGAATTTGCCCAAACTTATAGTACCAAACTTACATTCCATGGCTCTACCAAGTTCTATTAGTGATTTTCCTATCCAAATTCTTGTCGCCAGCAACAGCGTTGTAATAACCATGATTTACAAACCGATTCTTATTGAAATAATCAATGAACCTTTGGAATTTAACCAGACATGCAAACATATGAATATGGATTACTTAATTGAATGCAAACAGAGATCATTCATGGTTCAAGAATCATGTGATAGTGGCAAATCCTGAACTCTAAATGCGGATGAATATGTCCAGAAACTATATCCTGAATGCATGTAGAGGAACTCTCGACCTCACCTGGAAGTTTTGCAAGAGTTTTTGCGAAATGAGATTATTCTTCTTCCAAAATGACGAACATGATCTCACAAAGACAAATCGGAGCAAAGAATCCAACAAGCAGAGGCTTCTACAATCTTGCAGCAGTAGTGAATGCTGGATGGCCAGAGCTTCTTCCCCATAGAGACGAAATTGGACCGGTCTAATTCCAGAGAATCCCAGAGATCTTTTCTCGCTGCCAATTTTTTCTTTTCTTCTTTTTTTTTCGTTTTTTCCTGTTTTTCGTTTTAAGAAATCTGTTTTCCTTTTTAGATTTCGGTTTTTAGTTAAACTGCTTTTTTTTTGTTTCAATTCTGTTCCCCTTAATAATTTTCTTTATCTTCTTAAAGAATTAGTTTTTTGTTAAAAAAACTGTTTTTTCTGTTTTAAAAAGGTTTTTTTTTTCTCTTTTTTAAAATTTCAGATTTTGTTTTTATTACTTTTTTTTCATTTTATTATTTTTATTTATTTTTCTTTGTATGATTTTAGATTTTTTGGATTTGCCATTTTATTTTCTTTGTAATTTTCCAGTTTTCCATTATTTCTTGTTTTATTAATTTTTGTATTTTCAGATTTTTTACTTTTTCATGTTTCTTTTCTCTTTTGTTTTAATTATTCGTTGTTTTTTTTGTTTTTAAATTATTTTAAAAACTGTTTTATTTTTAGTTTCTAATTATTTTAATTTTTCTTTTGTTTTTCCATTTTTATTAATTCTGTTTTTATGTTTTATTTAGATTTTCTGTTTTTTGTAATTTTTCATTTTTTTTCTATTTTATTTAATTTCTGTTTTTCTGTATTTTATTGTATTTTTCTGTTTATTCTATTTTATTTTTCTTTATATTTCAGATTTTTATTTTTATTTTTGTAGATTTTTGAAATTTTTTATTATCTTTTCTTTTTTCAGATTTTTAAATTTTTATTATTCTGATTTTTTCTAATTTTCAGTTTTTAATTCTATTTCTTAAATTTTATTTTATTGTTTTCTTTTAATTTTGATTTTAATGTTTTTTCTATTTTTCAGAATTTTTATTATTTTACTCATTATTTATTTATTCATTTTCTTTGTTTTATTTCTTTTTTCTATTTTATCATTTTTCCTTTTATTTTTGTTTTGGTTTGTTTATTTATTATTCTTATTTTTTGCTTACCTATTTTCTGCTTCTTCTTTATTCATTTGTTTTCTTCTTATTTAATTTAATTTAGAGTTAGCTTTTTTGATTAATTTTTTAATTAATTTAAATTTTTTTTATACATTAAGAGCCTCGGACATAATTAGGTGTTTACAATAAAATATAAAACTAATAGATAAGAAATACACAACTACCTAAAAGATAAAACTAACAAATAAAACTTTTATTTTGTGATATGTATTTCTTCCTTCTCTTCTTAACATGTTTATTGATACGTATCCCTTTTCATCATTGTTTCCAACTCCTCAAAACTACCTCATCCATTACTCCACTAACACTCACTCTTCCCATCATGCATAATGCTTAAAAAAAATTGTTTCTTATCTCTAATCTAATCCACTATTTTGTAATTTTCAAAATTTGAATTAAAATAAGTTTATTTGTTTTTTTTAAATTTTTAAATTTTTAATTTTTCAAATTTTATTAATTTTTTAATTTTAAAACATATGCTTAGATAAAGTTGGGTATTTACAGGGGTATTTGGTAGATAGGAATTTTAATACTACAAGAGACAAAGATAGAATGATACGAAGCTCAATAACATTTTGCATGATCAAACCTACCTAGAAAAAGACGTAACTCAGAGAGAAGGTTCATTGAAATGAGAAAGGTTAAAAAAGATAAAAGAGGCAATTGGAATCCACGTAAATGCACTTTCAAGAAAAAACGTAGATATGATTGTGATTTTTATGAACGTAAATCAAGAAGATCTTCACAAAAGGACTTTTAAGAAGATATCTTATTTATTTTATTAGATTTAGTTTTCAGTTGTTAGGATTTGATTATTTGAATAAGATTTGTTAAGATTTAATTAGGATTATATTAAATATTTGAATTATGTTATATTAGTTATGATTTCCTTATATTAGTAATTGCACAAGTATAAATAGCTTTTCTGTAAGTAATGGAAGAGAGATTTTAATGCATAAAAGTATTTTCTCTTTGAGAGTTTTTCATCTATGTGTGAATGATTCCCTTGGTTCTTGAGCAAAGACCTACCCTTGATAACATTGGTTCTTCCAGCATGTTGCGGTAAGGGTCACGTTCCTCTTGATAACTTCGATGCTCTCCGGCAGGTCGCAATTTGTGTCGGATTCCTTTATCTTATTTTATCCTATCTTTTCTTATTTTACCCTGATTCTCAAGACATTCCATTATTATTTTCACATTCTAATTCATTCACGTAGGGTGAATCATATCAAAATAAGACAGCATGATGAAGAATATTATAGGAGCTTAATTGAATGTCTAATGTATCTTATTGCAATAAGGTCAGCAGTTTTGTTTTCTATAAGTCTCTTATCTCCATATATGCATAGTAGTTATGAAATACACTTAAGAGTAGTAAAAAAAAAATATTGAGCTACATCAAAAACACTATTGATTATGGTATCAAATTTGAGAGAAATGTCAAGAATTCAGATTGTATGAAATTTTCTTATAGTGATTGGCTAAATCCATTTATGACATGAAAATTACTTAAGGATATTTTTTTAACTTAGGCTTAGGAGTTTTTTCATGGTGTACAAACAAAACAAAAACTGTGGTACAATCTACTGCAGAGGTTGAATTCATAACAGCAACATTAGCAGTAGTTCAAACATTATGGTTAAAGAAAATTTTATGTAATATACATATATAACACAAAAATAAAATTGAAATTTTTGTTGACCACTAAGCAACAATTACAATTGCAAATGATCTAATGTATCATGAAAATACTAAACATTTCAACATCAACATCTATTTTTTGAGAAAAATGCAGTAAAGTGAAAAAGTAAACTTAGTTTACTACAAATCTAAAGATCAATAACCACTTTATGTTACCAGATTTAAACTTTTAAAACAGAAAATTAGAGTTTGCAATTCTAAAAATAAATAAAAGGGTTAAACATATGTTTTTATAATTATTCTTTATCTGTTTTTTGAATTGTTTCAGTCTAGTCAATCAATTTTATTATCTTATCCTATGAAATCTTGGTTATATGATTGTTTTCTATTTTTTCTAAAGTATTATAAATATAATGTTGTTGATTAAATGATATAAATAAGTAATTCTTATTTTTTCTTTTTTTTTTACAATTTAAATATATGTCCATTTATTTCTCTGTTTTATTTCATTTTATTTTATTCTGTAAACCAACAAAATAAATTCCAACTAAAGAACATGTAAATAAGCAAAGTTGGGGAGTAATCAATTATAGAGATTTGATTATTATTATTATTATTATTAATATTAAATTACAATGAAGTATACCCTTTAGTTGTTGCCACGCTCTACAGGGTACGAGGAAAGGAGGAAAAGTACATATCTTATTACAGTTCGTTGCAGCATAAGACTAGTGATTACATGGCACAAGATATAGTGATTACAAGAAAGTATGTATCTTAATACTCATGTTACTGACTACTCATTCCTCTTCCTTTCATGACATGTCTCCTTAGACCAGGTATATGCACATTGGTGATGTAGTCTTTCCAATCAATGCTCTTTACATCAAAGCCAAACTCCCTCTTTTCTTCTTCAGACATGCATTCCATCAATCCTTGTGTGTTACTGTTATCAAACCTGCGTCACAGGTATTGGTCTAAAATCAGTAATGTATTCCTTATGAGATGTATCATTCAGTTTTAGAGGAATGCTAGCTACATACTCTTTTCAACACTTTTTTTGTGATTCATACAAATTATAAAAAGACAAAACTTAGATTCAGTGTCTTTAGTGTTGTTGGTCTTGTTTTTTTAATTAAAATTTGAGTTTCACCTTGCTAATTGATATCAACTTTAATGTAGATCTTTATCACAGGTTAGCATTAAAGGCAATAAAAGTCAGCATTAAAAGTTGATATCAATTATCAAGATAAAACTTCAATTTAATTAGAGAACAGTACCGTCAGCACCTATTATATTACATCTAAATTTTGTTCTTTATCAAAAGTGATTAATTTACGAGGCAAGTGTTTTGAATTTTCAAAATATGAACCAATAGTAGGAAGTGTGTTGAAGAATATGTTCAATAGAGTGTGCTGCCACTAGTTGGAAGAGTGTAAAGTTAAATGAGTATCTAACCTTCCACCATAAAATGTGTATGGTTCATAGATGTTGGCCAAGTACTTTGCTTGTTCCACTGATTTTCTGCACATATTTTCAAGCTTTTGAGACATCTTCCCCTTTGAAGAGGCCATAGCTGTGAGACCACTCTTCTGAATAGCATCTCTCCATAGGTGACCAGAAAATTCTTCAGTGGAGCTAAACAATTTCATGAGTGGAACTTGAATTGGCCTACCCTTTGAGTCAATGCATGGTGAGGAGCTGTAATGTTCATAGAGCAGCCTTGCCAGGTCTTGAAAAACTAAAGGGTTCACCACAGATGAAGCAATTTGGTAAACATTGATATCTGGCTTTTGGTTCAGTCCATGCCTTGCTATTGCTGCCAAGGTTGCATTAACAACCATGTCAGCTGGGACCTATATGTGAAAGCAGGTGAACCAATGTTAGTGTGAGAAATATGAAATGTTAAACTAATAATCTAGGAAAATTTTGAATTGTTTGCTTCTCTTTAACTTTTCAGATAATGGTTTATGTAAAACAAAATAAATTGGTGCCACTTACCACATCCAGTACACCATTTGGGTCTACCAAGAAACCAGTTAGCTGCCCTTTGCCATAGCAGAGAACTATTGGATCCATCATCCTTGTAGTGAAAAGAAGAGCTGTTAGTTCTATCAGATAAATCTAAATTTGTGAAAACATCTTTTATTTTTAATTTTAATTACAAAAATATTATTTTATTTTCTGTTTTCAAATTTTATATAAGAAAATAAAAATTTTATAAATAAGAAATAAATAAAATAAAGTAATATGTTTTATCAAAATAAAAATAAAAAATAAAAACAGAATATTTTCATAAACTAAATACTTTCTTTGAAGTGAAATTTTCTTAATATTTTTTTCTAAACAAAATTACATTTTTTTTCTAAAAGAAACACTTTTAAAATATGTTAACTTATTTGGTAAGCATTTAAAATAAAATAGAATTCAAAAAAATTATTATTTTAAGAAGCTATAACGAATAACTTCTGAAAATGTTTAAAAAAAAATTTATATTATTTTAATATCACTTTTTTTTAAAGCTTAAACAAATGATGCTAAGTTTATATTTTTTATTTTTGAGAAAGATGTGATGACTCACCTATTTCCTTCCATCCAGCCAGGAAATGGTTCAGCAAAAGTGCTTTCAATAACACTTGGTCGAATCATAACAACTGGAATATCCTCCCTCAATTTGTCAATCATCATTTCTCCCATAGCCTTTGTGAACACATAAGTATCCTGCCACCCATATTTTCTGGCCCTGCACAAAAAATAACTCAAATCTAATTAGATTATGAATTTTAAGTATCTTCCAGAATTGTGAGATCAAACTCTAAATAGGAGGCTGGTTTTGTTTCTACAATTTTTCTTGATTTTTTAACAAAATGATGGAAAATGAGTCATTTAAAATATAAGGACACTCAATACCTCTCTAGACCCATCTCCTTCATCTTCTGAGCTAACAAGTTGTCTTCAATGTTCCCTTTGTAATTTGAAACCAGATTTATTTCTCCTTCAATGTCCAATGTGGGAACTTCAGATATAAATTTTTCTCTTGCTATGCAATCTCCAATGCTAAATGGTCTTTCCATGATCCTACCTTGCCTTTGTCCATTGACATATGCTGCACATTACAAGCAAGGATTTTGTCAATTTGGTAAACAATTTATTTCATACTTAAGGCATGTATTTGAGTTTTTAAAGTCCTTATTTTTTTACCTGTTGAAATATGCAGAAAGAGTTTAAGTTTCTTGCACTTTTTTGCAATTCCCATAAGCCGGCATGGCCCTATGGTGTTTATGTTGATAGCAGTATCATACCTTATCACATTAGTCAAATGATTACACCATGTAACTCAAAAAATGGGAACTTAGTATTGATGGAGAAGCTCTTGGTAGTAGAGTTAGAGGCTAACCTTTCATCAAATGTTGTATTAGCAGCAGAATTTACAATGACATCTATCTCATCTGCAATAACATTAGATATATCTTCATCTAGTCCAAGATTGGGTTCACAAACATTGCCTAGAACAGGAACTAGCTTGCTCAACATAAAGGCTTGGTATGATTTTCCATGGGTTTGTTGAAGGCATCTGAAAAGTTCTGTGTTTATGATCTAAACCAAACACAAATAAAATTTCATGAGATCAAGAAGTAAGTGAAAGCCATGAACTTTGACAAATGCTAGCTAAATAAATAAATTTCTTAAAACCATACTTCATTTTGCAGTCTCTCCATTGCAGTTTGCTTATTCTTAGCCTTGATCAATAGGTACATTTTTCCCACATCTGGTTCTGTCCGTAGAATCTTCTCTATGAGAACTGGATTAATAGTAAATGAAGGCCATTATATATCATAGTTATAAGTAATTGAATCATAAAGAAAAATAGGGTCCGTTTACTTTATTTCCTCATTTTGAAGTTTTGTAATTGTCTTCCCTACCTCCAAAACAAAACTTTAAAAACAGGAAATAAAATGATATTTTGTAATGATTAGTGAAAACATGGAATGAAAATAAAAAACATTTTGTTGAACCAGATAGGTCCTTAAGATGCATAGCATATTATTTCCACAAATCACTATAGCATGCTCTTTAGATGGGATACCTTTGGCTAGAAACCCAGTTGCCCCAGTGATGAAAAACTTTTTCCCTCTTAGAAATTTGACAATGCCTAATCCATCTTCCAATCCTATCAATGAGGTGGATGTTGGTCCACCATAAGGCACCAAATCCTTCACTACAATTTCTGCCTGACTTTTCCCATTTTGGGACAAGACCAAGCTCCCTGCATCCATTAGAGTAGCAGCAGCATGATCTGTGCTAACCAATGATGATCTTTCTGTTAACATAGAAGACATGCTAGAGGACTTGGTAACATTTCCACCCCCTTGGCAATGCACAACATTATTTTCCTTCCTCCTTGAAGGGTGCCAGTCATTGTTTTCTGGAACTCTAATGAGTTTACTGAATAAACTTGAGGAGGAATAACTTATGGACAAGACCCCCATGACTAGCAGGGAAATGAGATCCCAGTTCTAGAGAAAAAGGGTAGCACTAACTGAAGGTGATGATGCAGTTAAAATTGGTTGACTTGAAACCTTAGGTAATTTCTTTGTGAGCAAAAAAGAAAAACAAGTAAACAAACTTAACTCTATAAAAGATAAGAGATGGGTTTGGTTGGTTGATACACAAAGAGAATGAAAAGTAGGGTGGATTTAAGGATGAAGGAGATGAGTGTTAGGTACTTATAATATTTCTTTTTTATGAAATGTGAGAGTATATCTCATAACAAGCTCTCTTTTTGCCGCATTGTCACACATCACATAAAGGCACCTAAAGCTGAGATGGCGGGAGCTCTCTTTCTTTCACTTGTTTGATTATTCTCAATCCTGGGTAAGTGGTGGTTTTCTATGTTCTATTCTTTGCTAGAAAATATACGGAAGAAAGGGTGTGGGACACTGGTGGGTTTTGGTTTCCCTTGAGCTGCAACTTGGGTTTAGCTACCATCTTATACAGGTTAGCTAGCTACACTCTAGTAATCATCTTTCTTTAGTAGCATTGGTAAGAATCATTTCAAAAGGTACAAAAATTGAAGCTTTGCATGGACAATAAATGAACATTATCAAATAGATTGATTGTGTCATTCACATCATAAATACGTGTCATTCACATCATAAATACGTGTCATTCACATCATCACATAATTTGATTGGTTATATACTAAGGGGAGAGATATATCACGGAAAAAATATATATATAGAGAGATGTGAGATAAATTATTTTAAGAATAATTTTGTTTAAAGTTTTTTTGTTTAATAATTTTTATAAATAATTAAATTTTATTAATTTAATCATTAAATTAATAAATTATATTATATAAATTATCTTAAATTTTTTTTGTAGAATTTGAAAAAGACTTAATATTTCAAAATATAAATTTAAATGAACGGATAATATACTTTTTATAATATTTATTAACTTAAATTTATTTAATAAAATATTAATTTTTTTAAAATTTTATAAAAAAAATTTAGAATGATTTATATAATATAATTTATTAATTTAATAATTTGATTGATAAAATTTAATTGTTTATAAAAATTATTAAATAGAGTAACTCTAAATAAAATTATTCGTAAAATAACTTATTCTTTCTTTTATATATATAAAGATATAAAGAAAATCAATTTATTTTAAAAATAAATTTGTTATGAATTATTTTTTAATATATTTTTTAAATAATTATATTTTATCAATCTAATTATAAAATTAATAAATTATATTATATAGATCATATTTATAATTTTTATAAAATTTAAAAAATATTTAATATTTTATTTTATATAGATACATATATTAATTATAGAATATATTCAATTAAAAAATCAAAGGAAGGGCAGAAATATAATAAGAGTTTATATTAGTGTCAAAATAAATATAATTAACTCTAGTTATTCCATAAAAAAATAGATCAAGACAGATAATTATTTAAAAGTTAAAATTTTTAAAAATATATCAAGGTAGATAATTACTTAAAAATTAAGATTTTGATAATTTATGATATGTTAACACAATAAAATGAAATAGTCTATTATATTTTACCTTTGATTTCACTATGAAAATTAAAATTTACCACTTTTGTAATATTTTATCCTTTTTTTCTCTTTTTAAAATATACCAAATATAAAAAACATAGTTTATATGTTAAATTTCATCGTCTTCTACACGATTTACCAAATGCTATCGTATCAAAATAACATTTTCAAAGCACATTTTTCTACAGCAATGGACAACATTTCCTTCATATTTATTAGAATAAAAATAAGTTATTCTCGAAACATGCATTTCGAGCGCATTTGTTTACGCTTTTAAAAAAAATTAAAACATTTAAAAAACTATTTATATTTTATAAAAAAAAATTTAAAAATAGAAGTTTAATTTTTTTTTATTTACAATTATAAAAAACACTTTTATCTTAAAAGATAATTATAATTTTAAATTTTTAAACTATTTAAAATAACTTCCCAAAATAATAAGAAAACATATTTTTTTATATTTTCATTTTACTAAAATTTTAAATAAACAATTAAAATTAATGATTTTTTTAAAAAAATATTTTTTCACAAAATAATCTTAAAATAACGTACTCCTTATTAGGACAGAATAAATAAAGTAATATATCCAAAATAATATCGAGTAGCGTTTGTAGTCCAACGGTTAGGATAATTGCCTTCCAAGCAATAGACCCGGGTTCGACTCCCGGCAAACGCATTCAAGATTTTTTATGCCGTATAATAAATGATATTGTCTAAAGACATTAAAAAAAAATTAAGATTCTACAACTTAAAATATATTTTAATAAAAAAATTTAAGTTTACATCTTTTTAAATCATATATATATATATATATATTTATTTATTTATTTATAAAACTTGAATATAAAATTGTTATCTGTCTTAAATTTTTTTTTTCAAGGTCTCACTTGTTTTAAATTCTACCACCCCTACAGGTATGTTTAAAAGCATACAATACAAAAATATTTATAAATAAACTTAAAATTTATATAAATGATTGATTAAAAAAATTGTAAGTTTAAAGTCTCAAAGATAAAAAAGATAAGTAAATAAATTTAAAGTATACATATATGTATAAAAATTTAGTTTGTAATTACATAAATCTTTCAAATGTTTTCTCCTTCCTTGAGAGTAATGAAACTACTAATAAAAACAAGTTTCACAGATTCTATAATTTAAAAAATATTAAAATATATTTTAATAAAAAGTTTTAAGTTTACATCTTTTTAAATCATACATATATATATATATTAAATCTATTTATTCATCTTTATATCTTTTAGATTTTAAATTTATAAAATTTTTAATCAATCATTTATATAAATTTTAAGTTTATTTATGGATATTTTTGCATTGTATGTTTTTAAACATACTCATAGGCATGATAGAATTTAAAATAAGTGTAAAAAAAAGCTTACAATAGGTAACAATTTCATATTCAAATTTCATAATTTTTAAATAAGTCAAACTTAAACATTTAAAATCTAATTTCGTTTGATCTATTTTTGTTCATAATTTTAGATAATTTTTCTATTTTTTTAAATTTTATTGTGAGTCATTGTGCACTATTTTTTTAGAAATTTAATTTACATTATTTTGATATTTAAGATAAAGTTTGAAAAAATTATAATATTTTATTTAAATGACGGGAAAAATATAAATGAAGAAATATGATGGTAAAAAAGAGTAAAAAAATGAACTATGGATGGATAGAAATATAAGAGAAAAAAAATTTTTTATTTCGATAAATGAAAAATACATCAATAGCAAAATTTTATTTTATATTAATTGATAAATTAAATTAAAATTTAAAAAATTATTTTTTATTAGGTTATTCTTTTATTAATATAATTTTTATTTTATTTTTTAATAATTTAAACATTAAAAGAAAAAAAATGGAATAATTTTTCTATACTAATTCTCTTCTATTTGAAAATTTTCTTTCCTAGGTTTTATTGAAATATTTTCCTCCTTATTATTTTTATAATTAAATAAAAGTAAAAAAATATTTTTATCAATTTCACTTTCTACTTTTTTATTTTCTTCGCTCCTAATTTATCCTTCTTAAAAAAATATATATGTTCATTCTTTTTTTTATAAAAATTTTAAACTTTCTTTTTATGATAATTTTCAAATTATCATCATACTTTATAAGTGATAACATCATAATTATTAAGAATTCTTACAAGAATCTTTGATAATGAATTTTTATAATAAAAAATTATACTCTTTATAAAACTTAAAAAATGTGCAATGGATTTTTTATAATAAAAATAAAAAAATTACTCTTTAAAACTTAAAAAATGTGCAATGCAATTCATTGTCATGCAACCATTAGATATGTCAAAATCTGCAGTGTATCAATATAGAATTGGCCAAGACCACCGTTTTACGCTGGTTCTCTCTGGTAGAAATGTTATAGAAACTTAATGTCGATTTTTGTTGCAATAATAAAGCCCGGTTATAAATTCATAATCCTTGCTTTTCCCTAGTTAAATTCAACATTTTTATTTACTTATGGGAGGAATGATTATGAATGATGCTTGGAAAATTTTGTTGGATCACCAAGAATGACAAACAAGAGTACAAAACTAACCTTTCTTAGAATGATCACATTATATAACAGAAAAAATGCATTTCATGATGGACCACACTGGCACATGGTGAATCAAAAGATTCAAAACGTCTGTACGTCCTTTAAGCTCATTACAATTAACTTTATATTCCATTTGATTGAAAAATATGACATTGATTTTCTTCTTCACACTTCCATTTACTTTGTATCTCACTCATGTAAGATATTATATAAAAATATAGGCTAGGTATTATGATCTATGATCACTTCACAGGCTTGGTTACTACTTCCAATCACTGGCACAGATTGCCAAGGTAAAACTCTTCTTCATTTTTTAGTGACAGTATATTAGTAAGGTAAAATTCTTTTTTATTTTTATTTTTATTTTTTCTCTTTCTATCTCAATAATTTTCTCTTTCTTACATAACAGTAACTTTTACCCATCTCATTTTTTATTTTTTTTTTTCAGAATGTATCATTTCCATTAGGGATGAAAGTAGGTCAAGTCGAGTTAGACTTTGAGTGTTGGGCTTGTTTAAAAAATTTGAGGTCTGAGTCTGGGCCTGTTAAAGATTTTTTTTTTTCTGTCAAGGTTTGCCCTGATTTAAATCCTATAAGGCCTGCAAGCCTGTTTAAAAACCTACATAACAAAAAAAATTCAATAAATAGACTTAAAACTTATATAAATAATTTATTAAAAAATTTACAAACTTAAAGCTTACAAGATAAAAATGTCATTAAATAGATCTAATATATATATATATATATTAATATTATGTAAATAAAATATAAAATAAATATTATACAAATATAATATATTAAAATAAATATAAATATAATATATATATAAACCCTTGAATAGGTTAAATAAATTTTTTTATAAGTTTAGGCCTGACTTGTTTACCTAAAAAGACTTTTTAACAAGCCTGAGCCTATCTATTTATTAAACGAGCCGAGTTAAGATAGACTTTAAACGAGTCGAGCCGTAGATCCCTGTCGAACGGCCTTATTCACTCTCATCCCTACCTTCCATGCTCAAAGTAGATCCAAACTTACATTAGCGGGTTACAAAAATGTTATAGCTAAATCACCACCACCACTGTAACAATAAATACAAAATTAATCATTTTAATTTGCACATATAAATGCTAAAAAAAAACTACAAACATAAAGACATTCACAATTAATAATACAAAGGATTTAATCTAATTCTAAACATACAATCATTCTCAATCCAAAATAAATTATTAGGATAGATATAATGATAAATATTAGAGATTAAATAATTTATATAAGATTCTGGTTGAAACCACATCTTCTTCATTATAAAAAAAAATTCTCAATGCAAGATATTATTATTATTATTAAAAACTCAATAATAACAAATATAATATGAGTGTGGGTAAGAGGATAATATCAAAGCTGCCAAGAAAAAATTAAGAAAACTGATTTTTTTTATATTTTTATTTTATCATAAGTTTGAATAAAAAATTAAAATAAATAAGAAGTGGTTATTTTTTGAAAAAAATAATATTTTCGTATAAAATAATTTTAAATAAATGGACTCTTTATAGAAAAATAATTATACTATAATTATGCAACATTAAAGCAACAAGCGTTTGTAGTCCAACGGTTAGGATAATTGCCTTCCAAGCAATAGACCCGGGTTCGACTCCCGGCAAACGCATTTAGATTTTAGTTTCACAGGTTAACAGCCTTTATTTTCATTATATACATATTTAAATCAAAATACATTTATGTTATATACATACAGTAATTAAAATTTCTTCTGAAAAAAAGTAATTTTAGAACACCAGTACTATATAGCAGTGTATTACTTAATATACTTATATTTTATATAATTCTTTATGCTTCCATTGATAACACACTTGGAATTATGAGTCTATAAAAATATTTATTTTGTACACTAAACGGAAGAATTGGATTAAAATAGACTAACTCTAGATTTTGACAAGAAAAGCATGAGAACAAATTTTGAAATTTTGTAAAAGTTTATGGACGAAAGAAATAAAAAAATATTTAAGCATAAGAATTTCTATACTTTATATTCATACTTAAAAATTAAATTCATTTCAAAAGTTGAAAGAGTAAATGAATAAGAATTTTTATTATTAATAGAAGATATTTTTACTAGTATTTTTTATAAAAAAAATATTTTACAAATTAATTTTTTTTTACCATTAATCTCTATATTACATCGTTCATTTTATTAATATATATTTTCTTTTTCTATTTCACCTATTTGTAAAAGAAATTAGAAGTTTTTTTAATCAGAATAGAATTTTTTTTACTATTAATAAGTTTTCTCATCATGCAATTAAAACACATATCTCAAGTTCTCATAAGCATGTTAAGGTGAATGAGCTTCAAACTCTTATAAAAGGTTTTGAGTATACAATATCAAAAAATCATTTTAAATTGTCTTAAAATACGAAGTATAAGAGATGAGATTATCAAATCAAAAAATTAAAATAAAATCTTTACTAAAGAACAACTCAATATTTCTAAACTTTAAATAGTATTTCTTTTTTATAATATTTTTTTATTCTATTTTGAATTATTGTGTACTACATTTTAAAAAAATTAATTCACCATTTTTAGAGCGTGAGAACTCCAAGTGAAAAATCTCCAAAAGTATGGCACGTAAAGTATGGTACATGTTGTGATTGAGTTCCCTCACTCCCCTCAAAAGACTATATACTCATTCTCATTTTCACAACTTCACACTCTTTTCTCAATAGCTTCCAGATCATTGTCCAAGTTATAATCGTAATTCATGAGCCACAACATTTCAATTCTTAAGATTTCTCAGAGTCGTCTTCAAATCTTGATGATGGAGTCTTTACAATGTGAAAGTTTACTATTCTTAAAACTTTAAAATTGTGCACTGAAATTCTTAAACTCAACATTTTCAAGTCATCCGTTCATTTGTGATGTCAATATCAAGTTTTTCTAAGTTTCAAGATCAAAGTTCAATGGTAAAAAAAATGACCAAAGTTCATATCACCTTAACAAGTAAATCCAATTTTTTCAATTAATAAATTTGTACAAAAGGTCAGCGTGAAATACCATTGAAATTTGACGAAAGAAAATAGATGGAAAGTTGGGCACAACTACCATCTTGTTTTTACTAGAAATTTCTCATTGACAAGTACATACATATATCGAATGTACGTGTATGGCAAAAAGTTGGCAAATTTTCTAATACCTAAATCCAAGCAAAGCAATTTCACACGATGAAACTTTCCAAGTCTAGCCATGGTTTAGATGATATATAATAGGGTCTTCACCTTATATAGATAAATACTTGTATTATTGAAATAAGGTAATTGAGGCCACAGCAAGGCTTGGTCAATGTAGTTTTTACTAGGTCAGACGCAGAACCATATTTCTTGTTTATTATGGTGGGTAAAGATTGAAGAGAACTCACAGGCAAACAAATTTGTTGTTCGGCTATTGGTTCAATATTGAGAAAATGAAAAATTGAACTACCTTCATCTGCACAAATCTACATTCTTGATTAATTCAATAATGGACAAGACCTCTGCATCATGTAGAATAGGAGTCGTAAAAATTCAACAACACTAAAATGATAATGTAATTTCTGGAGAATGTCTTCAGTCTTCCGACTTCACCAATGCACCAACTACAGCAGAATATAAAAAGCTAAAATCCGTAATCCGTAATTCACCAATGAAAATGTACTTTACACTAATTGAATTAAATTATCCTTAATAACTTTATTTGACCATTTGAAATATATAATAGTAAATTTGTTTATTTCATGATTTTCGTCTCCTCTCTTCCTGTGAACTAAACAAGGTTTCCCTCTCCTAAATTGATATCCCTCCCCGCACCCCCCTTTCCTTCCATTCTCCCTTCCCCTCTTTTAAATCAAACAAGGTGTAATAAAATTATAGGAAAGTTGGGGAAAGACCAAAATTTGTTAATGTATCCAATCCAATTCATTGTCATGCAACCATTAGATATCGCAAAATCTAGGACAAACCCATAAGAGAAGGATAACTAATCGCCCTGCAAACACCTACTACAATTGCATTGAAAGCCAAAACCTCGAAACAGTAGCTCTTGCCGAGCATCACAGTCCAGGCTGGCATCAATATAGCAGATTCTGAGTTCTTCACCTGCAGTTTACCAAAATGAGAATTGCAGTGCATCAGCATATCAGATCGGCCAGGAATACTCAGTAGCTATTCACCAAGACCACCATTTTACCCTGTTTCTCTCTGGTAGAAATGTTAGAAACTGAATGTGTATTTTTATTGCAATAATAAAACCTGATAATAAATTCATAATCCTAGCTTTTCCTAATTAAATTCTACATTTTTATTTACTCATGGCAGAATGATTATAAATGATGCTTGGAAAATTTTGATGGATAACCAAGAATGACAAAAACAAGAGTACAAAACTAACCTTTCTTAGAATGATCACATTATATAACAGACAAACTACATTCCATGATGGACCACACTGGCAACTGGTCAACCAAAACTTTTGTATGTGCTTTAAGATCATTATAATTAACTTTATAATGTGACACTGGTTTTCTTCTTCACACTTCCATTTACTTTGTATCTCACCCATGTAAGACACTACAGGTGGCATTTGATAGTAAACTGTCATTCCATAGCCTGGATGGAGCCAAATTAAGAACTCTACCCTAGTATCAGAGAAAATTATTAAGAATATAGGCTAGGTACTTGATCTATGTCACTTCACAGGCACGGTTATCAATTCCAAACCATGGCGCAGATCAGCATGCCCCAAAAATGTTATAGTGGGATGGCCACTATTACAATAGATACAAGTTTAATAATTTTTAATATACACATATATATGCACAAAAATGAAAAAGTTTCCCATACATAAAGACATATATAATTAATAACCTAAAGGCAGCATAATCTAACTCTAAACACACAATCATCCTCAATCCAAGGTATTATTATTATTAACAACTCAATGATAACAAATGTAATGTGGCTGTGGATGAGCAGATGATGCCATAGCTGCCAAGGAAAAATGAGCACTGGGGTAAAAAATGATGGAATTAATCAAAATAACACAAAAAACATCACATATGTGACAGAGACATATGGAATTGCAAAGGAAAAGACAGAGACAAGACTAATAAAGGGGAATTCAGACAGTCAAGTGTGAAGAGAGCACAACATGGGGAACAACAAAAAAGAAACTCTATACAAGAATAGACAGAGGTCAAAGAGTTGTGCTATGATGCATGAAACAAAGGGTGTGCAGATACAGTGCCACAGAATTGAGGGTTGGCTAGAAACAATGCCAAAAAGCTGAAGCACAGATCAGATTTTGTGATTTTTGTCTCAAATCAGAGGTAAGGAATTACTCTAATAAGAAACCCTAAACATTTCTGATGCGAAACAAGGAAATTGCAAAAATACCCATAAAAACGGGTTTGGCAATATCGAAAATGGCTGGGTAAAGAAGGAAAGAGTGGCTGCAATAACTGTGATTTTTAGCAATAGAAGCGGCAAAACATTTACACAACCAATTCTTCTGGTAGAGTCTGCTTCGCACCTATGCACCACTATAGGGTGCTTTTGACAACTATGTTCTCAGGATTCTCAAATAATATATTTTTAAGATAGACCTTTTAATGTTTTTTTTTTCTTTCTCCATCCCAAATCGCTTTTCAATATACAAGAACAATAACAATTAAGCCTTATCCCACTAGATAGATTTGGCTAAATGGATCAGCTGACACTATGGGCCCTATCAAACAATCTTAATAAAACCATTTAGAGCAAAGTTTTTATTTGATGATTTCTCCTAAAGTTTTCTACCATTGAGTGATGTCATAATTGAATGATTTGAAAGGTTAGTGTAGAGTGTTGATTGCCAACTACTCAGAAAAACCTCAACTGTCACATGCAAAAATGTCAAATTGAGCAGATTTTCTTCAACAATCATCAAATGCACTTCTCACTGTAACTGTAAGAGCCAGCCTACAGGATTACAAGGTAAAAGACATTCAGTTAAATAAGATACAATTTAAAACAAACCTTCATCAATGTCACGGAGTGCCTTCAATTTTACATCAGCATTATCTATCCATATAATGTGTGCATTAGGATCTGCCAACCAATTGAGTTAGATTGCTTATTTATCAAGGTAAAAAAACAAGGTTTAGGGAGGTCATCTCTGTGTGTGTGCACTTGCATGCACATGTCATGTATGTGTAACCTTTCAGTTATAACTTCTAAACATGGAATGCAAATATTTGTTAAAATTGAACTTTTCTTGTTTCCAGTCATCAGTGCTTGATGAATATTTTAAAGGATCTGATCCAGTTGGAAATCTTGATCAAGCAACCGAAAAGATAGGACAAGGGAAAAACCATATAAGACCCATATGGATTATAGAAATCAAAGAAAATTGTACTCACCACAGTCATGATTGTAGAAGGATGGAAGTATATAGACAGCATTTCCAACTGCAGCTTCAGTTTCCACAGATGCAACTGCTGATGAAAGAAGATCTTCATATAGTCCTCCAGCCAACTCAATGCGAAATGCATTTATTCGAATTCGTGCCAAAATGTTAATGTACCATTGTTTAGTTAAAACTTGAAATGTCAAGAAAAGTAGTCTCTCAACTTATATCTCTTATGTACATGCTGTGTATCTACTTCATACAAAATGTTCCAGACACAAGAAGGATACAGGCAATGTGTTCATCTGCAATAAGTGCCTCTGTGAAGGCATTCCTTAGCAAGGCAAACCCGTCTTCCATCTGAAAAACAATGCTATGTATAAACAGATCACAGCAGCAAAAACAGATGCCAAAGCTGTCCAATTATAGTAATTATCATATTCCAACTAAAACGCCAATAACTGTTTACTCCTGCTTTAATGAATAATTTATATAAAAAACGACCACTTACAGCAGAAAGCTTGTCCTTTCAACACTAATGGTGTGCTAGGCACAGGTGAAGAAAGGCAGACAATAAATGCAACCTATTTCGGCATAATATAAGTCTATACGCATTACACACTTTCCACCTCTGCAATGTCCACCTTTTCATTTTCACTTTTACCAAGCACACCCTAAATTACAAGAATAATTATGAAAAACTATGAAAGAGGATCCTTCATTTGAATGTTCACAATAAAACTAATTGACTTCCATTCATGATCTGGTTTCCATTTTTTTAGAAGAAACCTGCTAACTAATATAATTATTATATGAATTTTACGGTCACTATCTTAAACTTCTAAATGCCTCACCTCTAAAACCATCTCAGGTGTCAAATTGGCAGGCTGAAGTATGTCAAGACTGTTACTTTTGGCATCTCCTGATATGACCATGCAAGCCAATCGCTTTACCAGAAAGGGATATTTCAAGCCATGGGTCCTTTATAAAGAGATCAGGTAAGTTTCACTGAAGTAGTTTAGGTACAAAAAAATACTAAATGATAAACAAAGGTGTTAAGTATTTAAAAACACTAAAATTGTTTCAATAATTTATCATTAGGGTTATCCATAACATTCAGATCAATTAGAAATTAAGAAGTAAAGTTGCACCAGGTGACAAATTAGATAATTTGGTATATTACATCTAGTTTCAAACCACCAACAAAAATGACAAGAGCATTCCATGAGGCTAATGAGGGATGAACATATAGCTCCTTTTATCCAATTTCTCCTTTCTACTGTACTGTCTCTGTATCATACTTATCCAGGCAAACATAAAGGTGAGGTTAGGGGAAATTCACATTGAAGATTCAAGTTTTATTTGGTGGTGATGGTGGTGGAAGGGGGTGGGGAATCATAGCGCATGGAACCTAACCATAGAGCAAAATTAGTACCATTAACAATGAGGAAATGAAATGATGTATAAAGCTTTATTGAAGTGAGATGTTTAAAACATTGTTGAAACCCATCGCAATTGAACATGTCAATGTTCTAATGCTAGAGAACAAACTCCCATACCGGCAATAGTCATCAAAAGCCACCCAATTTGCTTTCATCTCAACATCGTAATATTCCTAAATAACATCAAACTTCTCAAAATAAGTACATATATAAAGAGAAGCAAAAATACATGTTTGCTCATGCTAAATTCCTATATTACATTATGCTAGTTTATTTGTTGATGCAAGCAATTGAGTTAACCACACATGAGAGAATTATAAGATATACTCTTGACGTATAAGCACGAATCAGATGTTAAAAGGGAAATTGATACCATAAATACTAGGGATAATTACAGTGACGCCTTGCACCTTTCTTGTTTCAAAAATTACTCTTATTTCCCTTGCTTTAGTATAAAATCTTTAAAAAAAAAGTGAAAATTAATAATCCCTAAATAATAACAAGAGTCAATGGTCAAAAGGTAGAATGATTGGAAAGTCAACTAGTTCCGTTTTACACGTATTCTAACACCGTTTGCAATGTTCTCTTCTTTCAGCGACGTCGTCGTATCAGAGTTAACAAAGAATGGGAATATAAGTAAGAATTGTGAAAACGCGAACCTTAGAGCGTTGGAGGCAGTGTTGGCTGCAAAACCACGTGCGTTGAGGTAGGGAGGAAGAGAGCCGCGCGAGGCAGGAGTAGCAGACAGTGTGGGTGGTGGGGTGGCAGACGGCGGGTTTGGCGGTGTGGATGAGGTCGCCGGCGCCGATGGGGCGAGTGGCGAAGACGGCGCGGCCGGTAGACTCGGTGAGTGCGACTCGGATGGGAGGCGGTGATGGTGATGAAGCGGTGGAGAATGAGAAATAGAAAGAGATGAGAGGAAATGGTTGTGTGAAGAAGCGTGAAGCGAAGCGACGTGAGAATGAAAGTGCCACAGACATTTGTATGTGTTTGTTGTTGTTCTTCAAGTGAGGCACTGGCCGCTCTGAAATTGCCAGAAGAGTCGATCAATGATGCTTGATGCCTCTGCTGTGCTTGCAATTTCAAACAGTAAAACTTGGAAAAGTGTTTGTCATATTCTATTCAGGAATATAAGGTAAAAGATAGAAAAAAAAAACTGTTTTAATTTTAGTTTAATTTTTATTGCTTTTGTATATTTTTATCTTTTATTTTATAAAGTTGTTAATTTTATTTTAAAAAAATTAATAAATTTAATTTAAATGATAATATTATTAAATAAATGTACAATTTAGGAAGTTGCACTTATCTTACATAATTTTATATATGAGAAAATAAAAGAATATCTCACTTAAGAAACACCAATGATATCTCCTAATAACCATTGTTGAGCTATATTGGTGGAAAGATTAGAGCAATATAATGTTCAACTTAAGAAACTCTCATTTTAACCCAAAAAAAATCAATACAAAAATTTATCTTTTTTAAATAATATTATAAAGAAGTAATTTAATTTTTATTATTACATTCCAAATATTTCAAATAAAAATATATATTTATAAAATAAAATAAAATTATTTCTATTAATAAACATAACTAATTCCAACCAATCAATAAAATAAAAAACATTGCAATAATCATCCTTTTAAGTCATGGAATAAGGCTAATAAAAATTTAGCTTCAATGTTACCTACAAGATCAATATTACCGATGAAACTTGTTATCCAAAAGTTAGAAAAATCCTAAATTAAACCACTAATACCAACAATATTAAAATTATCACAAATACTTTTATTAATATTGAGAGAAACTTATATCTATGGAGGCATCACCCACCTTATATCTATGGAGGAGAAATGCGTTATATTCCCCACGTGGTTATAAAAAAAATTCATCTCTTCTAAAGTTTGTAAAATTTATTGAAAAGAATACATCGAGATAACTAAAAAGGTGGGTTGAATTGGTTTCTCCTCCTTTATAACTTCATAGAAAGTTTAACAAATAATTAAATCAAATGATCATGTATTAGTGCTAAGAGATGGAGAAGAGAGATTTAGACCAAAGAATTATACTGTTCATCCTTTCACAACAAATGATTAAGTCTAGTCTTTTATCATTGTCATGTATTTCTTTGTCTAATAAGATATATAACTTACATTTCACCTTTTTCAAATATTCTTTAGAAAACAAGCTTATTTAGGTTTAGATCCTAGTAATCTTTAACCGGTGTCTTCAGGCTAGCTTAGAAAATTTTAAAAGAGTTAAAAGAATAAATTTAGGTTATCGAAAATTTACAAAGTTCAAGCAAAGATAGAAAATGAGAAAAAGATGGGACTTAGTAGCATTTTGAGTGTGCACTTATCTTTATCTTTTTCAGAATCTTGAGTCTTCTATTTATAGGTAAGCTTTGAACCAAAAACCATTGAATTCTTTGTACAAGTTGTGCTTCTAATTAATTAATGCTCCAGGCTTTTAATGGAGGCAAAAGATCAACTTTATTAAGAACCAACTCTTCCGGTTTGACATATTATCTTTCATATGTTTTAATTTTTCGATTCATCTTACCAAAAGATCTGAAAAAGGCAAAATACTTTTTGTAGCATAACCTCTTTTTGTTTCTTTTGAATAGTTGGTCAGACCATACTATGAAAAAGTGGTTTTAACTTTTGTTTAATTCTATAGTTGTTGTTTTATTTTGACTAGAGCGCACATTGTTTCAGACGTCTTAGACAATTCTTCAATAGACTTTGATTTGCAAGACACTTCTTGCGAACACTACAAGATAAATTTTCTCTTGTCACACTATCTTCTTTCCTTATTTTTATTACTTAAACATAAACTTTTAGTAGGCTAAGACCATTCATTAAATTTCATGTCATTATAAAATCATCAAAATCTTGAGGTTCCAACTATCTTGATTCTGACATCTACCTTTTAACAATTTGCACCTTTCAATTAAATGTTTATTCAATCTCTTTGTAAGAAACAAATAACTTTTTATTGAAAAGAATATTCTCTTTAATCTAAAGGGTTTGCTACATTGAATTCTTCAAGGGATGACATATTTCATAGATCTCTATACTACTCACATGAAATAAAAATCTTGACCCAATGGAAAATTGTCCATCTCTTCTTAACATCTTTTGCAAGAATTAACAATGCATAGGTGTCAAATAAATCGAACTTTATTACAAAGAATTGTTCTATTGGAAATCAACGAAACCAAGAAATTCATTTTCATGAGAGCTCTAATCTTTCACACCTACATTTATGAGAAAACTAGGTTACTATCTCTACAAATGGGTCAAGAGTACCCATCCAAAGTTACATATCTCTCATTTAAGTTACCATTCCAAATTCAAGCATCGTAACACGCATGATTAATATGTATTGGGTTATTTATCAAGTGATTTATTACTTATTGAGTATGAGATTTTAAAAACATATCAAACTTCCATTATGATACATCTTAAACATCCTTAAAGAGAAATCCAAATCATGAATGCGGATATAAGAAACAGATGTAAATAAGCAACCTAATTTGGACCTAAATTCATACCAAGATGAACTGTTACCTAAAGCAACATGAAATATAAAACCTCTTTTAACTCCTATAAACCTTTTTTAATATAAAGTCAAGCAAAAGGTTCCAGTTTGTTCTCTTGATGAAAAATTTCACCACTTTAGCAATATTCTATTAAAAATTATTTGCACATAAAATTTTCATTCCTGCAATATAATAGTTGTCAAATCAACTTTTCTAATAAGGAAGTATTTGTATTACATGATTGATTTAATTAAAGACCTCCAAAATGCTTTACACAAATGACTTTTGATCAAATTACCAAATGAACACCTCTCCTATTGTTATTAGACCAAATAAAATTCTTTATGATAGAATTAATTTTATCATAAACTAAAGAAAGAAGCCAACAGTTATGCATAATATAATTAAAAATAGTAAAAATCACCCCAAGATATCAAATAAAGTTTTCCTACCTTGTTAAGATATTATTTTTTCAACATGCAAGTCTAATTTTGGCTTAATTAATAATAATATTAAAATGAGTTATCTTTATTCTTCCTTGAATCATAGAAAATTCTACATATCTTCTAATGTTGGAGGTGAAATGAATAGAAGAAATATTCATAAATTATTTCTTCTTATCTCCTAGGATATGTTTAGAACAAAAGATCCTTAACATATAGAAATTAATCTTAAGTACAAACATCCTACAAAAACTATCAAATACAATGGTGATAATACAAACTTGAGAAGTTTTTTTCCTCGATACAAAAAAGCACTTCATCTACAAATAAGAGCTAAGAAATTGAAGGATCATTTCTACTGATTTTAATTAGTAATCATCTTCCTCTATTCACCTCCTCATTGTTAGAAAGTGTAAGCTTCTCCATGAAAATGAGAAATAAATAAGGTGATATTGGATCTCCTAGTCTTAATCATCTAATAAAAACAAAAATAGACAGTTTTTGTCTATTACAAACAAGGGTAATTAGAAAAAGTATAATTCATCATGATCCTTATAGTAATTATTAGAAAACCAAATGCAGAATTTTCGGTCAAGTTTTTATCATATGCCTCCTCCAAACCCAGTTTAAAACCAATATCACCAACCTTTGTTTTAGAACAAGACATGTCATACAAAATTTTCTAAGAATAATTGCATTACTTGAAGTGCCTCTTCTAAGCACAAAACTAATATGAAAAGGTCAATGATGTCAACAATAAAAGGACGAAGTCTATTAACATACATCTTGAGTTTAAATAGGACATTGCATAAACTAACGAGTCGAAAATATTTAAAACTATTAGGTTGATCCTCTTTATGAATAAGGACAACAAGAACATCAGTAAAGAATGATGAATCTTCTTATAATAAAAAAATATGCCTAACAAGATTTCATATATCATCACCAAAATTATCCTAAAATCTTCAAAAGAAAATTATCTAAAAACCATTCAAGTCCAAGACATTGTAAGATTTCATAGAAATAATAGGCGTAAACACCTCCTCCTTCAAGATATCTTATATATTCACAACTTTTTATGACAATTTTGAAACATTAGAAATTAAACAACTATGAATATTAATATCTCTTTAGGAAAAAAATAATGATCTTTAAAAATTTAATCATCCCTTCCTCAACAATTTTTTATCATTTTCCCTTCTTCTAGCAATTGTTTAAGAATTAAAAAAAAATTGTATTTCTACCACCATATTTCACCTATATTTCCTTAGATTAATATGAGAAATCAAATACAAATAATCTTTCGATCTTTCTTAATAATCATCTTATTCGAAAAAAAAATATTACCAAAAAAATCCTTATAAAAATAAGAGATTTTTGTTAGATTTCAAGAAGAATTTTAAAAAAATATAAATTGAACGATTGTTTTATATATTATCTATCAAAAAAGTGTAATATGAAATAACCAAATAATCTGAAAATGGTATTGTTTTTAACTTCTAACATTAGAAAAGCCATTATATTTTACACTTTGTGTTGGATGGAGAATAAAATAGAAAATAAAAAAATAAAAATATGAACAATAAAATTGAAATAAAAAAATGTTATATGGATAGATAAAAAAAAAAAAAAATTATCCCAATTTATTTGAATACATAAAAAAATGAAAAAATAAATGATTATGTAATAAAATATTTATAACCATAAAAAATTAATTTAAAAAGAAAATTTTTAATATAATATTTTTATTAATAAAATATTTTTTATATTTTTATTATTATACAAATATTATTTAAAGTAAAAATAAAAAATCACATTCCTCTCATCTATTTTTCTTCACTTTTGAAGGAATTTTTTTTTGTGAAAAAAAATTCTCTAATTTTATTTAAACAAATAATCTAATTTAAATTTATCTTTCTTAGTTCTCTCCATATTTTTAGTGAAATATGAAAAATTTTGCAGTTTCACAAGTTGAAAATTAAACCTAAATTCTCATATTAAATTATTATAATTTTCAACCTTCTAACATTAAATCAATTCTAGTAGTTTGGTTGATAAATATAGGTTGATTTCTCAATAAGTTAACTTAGTTATATTTCAACTTTTTTCATAAATATGTGAATAAAATTAACATATTTAAAAATTTAATTATATAAATTAATATTTTTAAGGATCAATTAGTCTCATAAAAAATTAAAAAATGAATAAATACATTAAAATACCAAATTATATACCTAATATTTTTAATGATTAAAAGTGTAAAAAAAAATTAATCATAGAAACCAAAGCCAACAATATTCTTTAAATTGAAGGATCACAATTATAAAAAAAATAATAGACATAAAATTAAACTAAATATAAAACAAAAAATAAAAAATTAATTAAATTTAAATAAAATAAAATAAATAAATAATGTAATCAACTATATAATATTACATAAAATAAAATAAAATAAAATTGAAGAGAGGTATAATTACTGGAGTTCAAAGCTCAAATTTGTTGGTTAGCTGCTTGAAACAATATTTGAAATGATAATTCGAAAAATTGTTGCGACTCTTACAAAGTGGGGTAGCTTTATTTGTTCACTTTAGATTATTATTTTTTTAATTTTTTATTATATACATTTATTGATATTAAAAATTAAATAAATAAATTTTATAATATTTAGATATTAAAATAAAATTTTATATTAGAAAGTTTTACATTAGTTAAAGGTAAGATCTACCATCAGTATATAGTATGAAGACAATCTTTATCCTATAAATTAGCTTTTAAAGTTAAATTAAACTTAAGTCCAATTCTAATATGATCTTAAAGTTTATAGCAAATATGTTGTTAATGGGCATATGTCATGTACTCTCACCCTATTAGTTAGGCTCCAAGCCCAATTCTAAAAAGATTCGTATGTGTGTTAAAGTGATTGTAAAAAGTAATTAATTACATATTATAAAATTAGATATCTAAAAAATTATTTAAAAAAAAATCTAAAAGAACACTAATGCAATGTGAAGATCATGCTTAAAAGAACTTTCAACACTTTTAACCAATGTTTAGTGCATGTACCAAAAGCTTTGTAGAAGTATAACCATGAATTGCAAGTAAGACCATACAATTTTTTTTTTAAAGATAAAAGATATTGAAAATTTTAATTTTATTTTATAATTTTTTTTTATCTTTTATATATAAAAACAAACTTTAAAAAAAGATAACAAACACTAAGTGAACAAACAAAAGCCTTAAATCTTCATTCTTTATTATTCATAAATTAAACATTTTGTTAAGATAATCTTGTAAAATATTACTAAACCTCGTTCAAAATTATTTTATGACATTTTTTATTTTATTCGTTTTTGTGAGCACAAAATTTGTTCAAAAATATTTAGATTTTAAATCTAAAAAATTTTATGTTAAAATATTTGTAAATTTTATATAATTTAAAATTAGTTTTATTTTATTGTTTAAATATTTATTTGATGTGATTAAGATTAGAGATAATTTTCAATGATCAAGAATGATTTAATATATATCTTAATATTATTATTTTATCAACTTTTATTTTTATTTAAAAATTAACCAAAATATTTGTAATATTTACCTTACAAAATCATTTTTCAAAGTATCTTACAAAAATATTTTTAAGTATTGAACATTTCACACGCCTAACTGAACAAAAACCTTAGCTTATTTCATAGTTTAAAACTCTTTTATTTTAAGGTTTATGAAAAATTTAATATATAATTAAACCCTCTTTATATATTTTTATAATTATTTTGAAAATTTATATTTTTTATTAAAATAATTTTAAAAAAATAATTAAAACATATTAATAATGGAGATATTTTTATATTATTATCCAATTATTGATTATCATGCAAATATAAATTAATAATTTTTATAATAATTATTTTAAAAATTACACCTAAAATGATTTTGAATTAATTAATAGTATAAAAAATTTACACTACCAATATATAAAATTTAAAGTCCCTTTTATAACGGATAATAATTCTTCTTATTAATTTTATTAATATTTTAACTATTTTTTTTTCCATTATGTTGTTTCTTGTTTTTTCTTCATTCAACGTGCATGCCTCTCACCTAAGGCACCAAACCAGGCGCACATGGTGTTAGTTTGTTTCAAATTCTTATGAAAAACAATCGCTTCTAAAAAGATTTCCTGTATTTGTTTAATTTTTTTTAAAATACATAATCTAAAAAAATTAAAATTTTACTTATTTTAAGATGTTTTAGATAATTTTTCCATAAAAAATAACCAGTGATTTTTAAAAAATTAAAATAAAAAAGACTTCGTATAATTTTAACTAAATAAGAATAAATATTATTTTTAAGATATTTTTATAATCACTTTTTTATTGTTCATAAAAAAAAATCTTATAATCGCTTTTTTTTAAGTTTTAACTAGTAGCAGATCGAGATGCATTTGAAGATTAATGCTTCCCGGTACCTTGGTAAAATTACAAGTAAATATTTTAAGTTTTTTTTAATTTTGCTTCTATTTTTATATTTTTGAATTCACTAAACCTAAATTTTAAATTTGAAAGAACCAATGAAAAATTTATTTAAACTTAAAAATTAGTTTATAACTTTTATATTTTTTTAACTTACTTTTATTAAAATAAGTTGGTTTTTTAATTTATTCTTATCAATTTAAATGCAATAAAATGTTATTAAATAAATATTTAATTAAATTATTTATTCAAACGCGTCCAATCTTCTGGATAGAATATTTGAAGCTATTATAACATTGTTTAAAGATTTAAATTGAGAAACATGTATTCAATAACTCTAAGAAGGAACTGGTAATTCAAAAATGTAAAACATAAAATTACATAGAAACAATTATAAAATATATAATATATTTGATTAAATATATTAAAAATTATAATGTAATGTTTATATATTTATTTTTATATGCTAATACTTGTTATCAATTTTTATTTTTCTACCTAAATTGCCCTGGCTTTGGATTCTTGGATCCACCACTAATTTGCAATGATCCTGTAACTCTTGCGTGACTTTTATGAAAATTATAAGAAGTTAAATATATTTTATTTTTTAAAAATAATTAAATTTTAATTATTATTTTTTATTTTTAAAGTTTTTAATTTTAAAAAATATCTTAATTATAAATTAAAATTAATCATAACTGAAAAAAATATTACATATCACCTAGCAATCATGATGGGATATCAGATACCACAAAAGTGCTAGCTAAATGCAATACTGCAAATTATAGTGTTAATAGAAACGCTTTAGGAAGTAACAAAGTTAGGGTCTTTTTATTCCTCCAGCTAAATGATACTGCAAGGTATTAATAGAAACGCTTTAGGCGGTAACAAAGTTAGAGGCCTTTTTATTCCTTTAACATAGAACTTTAAAATAATTTTTTATTTGTTATAAATTTAAAACTATTTTTGTATATTGTATTGCATTAATTAGACTTATAATGTTTATTATTTATCAAGTATGGTAAATGAAGAACTATCTGTTTCAATATCATTAATTCAAGAAAGAACACTGAGTTAATATGGGTACAAGGTTTCATACAAAGAAGCATGGAATGCAAAACATAAAGAAATTATGTGTGTTTAGGAATTGAGATGAATCTTATACTTTATTGTCAAGATGGTTCCATAAACTGATTCAATATGCACTTGGATTAAGGTACAAGTTTGAGATAGAAGATGTGATCATTGGTGATTAGGTTCAGGATGGAGCTTGGAAATTATTTTTGAGTTTTTTGATGTTTTAGACTATTATCATGCATTTAACTTTTGCAAATCTCTTATACAAATTGATGAAACATTACTATATAGAAAATATAGAGGAACGTCACTAATAGCAGGAACTCAATATGGTAATAACTATGTGCTATCTATTGCTTTTATTGTTGTTGAGCATGAGACATTGAATGTATGAAGTTAGTTTCTAGCTTTGTTGAGAGAGTATGTTATTCAAAAGAGCGAAATTTACCTCATATCAGACATATATCAAAGTATAAAATTAACTATTAATAACCCTCATTTTTTATGGCAAACCCTTCATACTTATCATGTGTATTGCATAAGGCATATTACAAGCAACTTCAATCACAGATTTAAATATTTAAATATCAAAAATTGAAGGAAGATTTTCTTAAATTAGGTAAATTTTTATTTCATATATCTTCTGTCTTTAATTGATAATGATAATTGTATTTAAATGACTTTACATGTTACACCATATTTAAAGAAGTTTTTGCTCACAAACTTGAAAAGTTTAGACAGACCAACGTAGATTTGACTAGAAGGATTGATAATATATCAAAGAAAAAATGGAATCTTGTCTATGATGAACATAGAAGGAAATACAGTTATATGACAAATAAAGTATTAAGAGGAACACAAAATTTTCCAATCACGACTCTTGTAAAATATACTTATATTCGTTTGGTGAATATTTTGTGCAAAAGGGAGCAATAACGAAGACTGAGATTGATAATGGTCAATGTTTTTGTAAAAAAAAATGATGGATGCAATCTAGAAAAATCAAGATGATGTTTGTTCTCACCAAGTTAGGCGCTATGATATACAGTCTTTGTGGTTTGAAATAGAAGAAACGTTCAATCTAATAACTCAGATGCTATCAAGTTGTATGATCGTTATTGTTAATATAGCGATTTCAACTATTAAGGTCCCCTTGCTCGCATGTCATAGATGTTGGTGTTGTGGTTAGTATTAATTTCTATCAATTTGTTGATAACAAGCATACATTACAAAATATTAATACTGCTTACTCGGTGAATTAGTGGTCAATTAGTAAGAACAATGACCTCCCAAATATTGGAGATCAGATTCTTATCCAAGGTGAAAAGAGATTGAGAAGTAAAGGTAGACCAAAATCTAACACGTATAATGAATGAAATGAATTGGGTTGAATTTCAACCTAGGGTTAGATGTTGACTATACAAAGAATTAGATCACAATTAGTCTTGTTGTCTATAAAGAGTACGAAGTCAACAATGAGTTTAAGTTATGTACACTTATTAATCCTTTGTAATCGGTTATGTTATGTAACTGAATTTAAGTTATATTTTTTTACCCATGTTTTAACATTGCATGTATGTATTGATTATAAATTTTAAATTATCCTTAATATGATTTATTAATAATGAAGTACTCAGGTTGCATCGAGTCAAATGAAATAACTAAGTTAAAAGCGTGTAACAAATATGCAATGAAGTAAAACATAAACAAATCCATACAATATTCATATATATATATATATATATATAATCAATGTTCATACACCTCTATTCCTAGTAGTCCTCTTGCTTCATTGACGAGGGATGTCCTGTGTAGGCTTTACAAGCTAGTCAAGCTAAGCTTTGTTATGAAATGCAGCGAACAAATTAGTGCTTAAATTAATACCTTATCTATTATACTAATGTAACATGTTAAGATCGTGGACATGGTCATGCATCAAAGGCTGGGGTGTCACCAGAGGCAAATGAAATGGTGATGGTGGGTCAAATGTTGGATGAAAGTGTGAACTAGAAGCCCCCTCAATCCCAGTAAAGATTAGTCCATCCCCAAGATCCACTCTTCCAAAGAATGATGATGATGGCATGTCAAGTAAGGTGAATAGGGAAAATGTTGAGTTTGGACTTGCTGCATCAAATCCAAGTTGCACCTCAATGGAGGGACCTATAAGTGAAAGACCCACATTTATTTGTAAAATAACTAAGTTGTTAGCTTTTAGAAACTAAAAAGTAAATATTGATTAAATTTTTAAAGCCAAAGACACTTACCTGCACCATCACGATATCATTGTAATAGGTACGAGTACATCAAGTATGATGATAAGGGAACCTCCTGGGGTACCTTTTTCGACTAATGAGCAACTTGTTGCCTCCAACGCTAAAGTCCATGCCGCTCCACGCATGTCTGTGGGATATCAGCTAAAGCCTGACAGCAAGGGGCTTGTTGAATAGGCTTGAGTGCACTGAACCTAGTCTCAATAAGTCGATCCTTAATCTTCTTAAGCAGTATGATCCTCTCTATGTGTTCTCTGACTTGGTCAAGGCCATCTACCAATGAGATGATCCCATATCCGGTCACCTTCGTACTCAAATAGTGCATGATCTCCAGCTTATTTTCCTATAATACCAAAGTTACAATAATAAAGATTTAAATAAGAAACAATAACTTAAAATAAACTTTAAAATTATACTAAACTATAGATTTTAATAACTTACAACTCGTCCCTTGATCACATATTCCTTAATGATTCATCAACATGTATGTCGAGTGTACCACTTCATGTAATTTTCCTTATAATGCATCAACTCATGTGATGGTAGACCCAAGCATAAATGTTCATGTTTATGGTTCCACACCATAAGGAACAAAGCAAAAACCTTGGTCTAGTTCTCATCTGTCTTCCTCTTTCATATCATTTCGTGAACCTCCTCTAATTTAGATGGAGGCTATGAGATATATTGGGTCATGTCAAATTGTCGCATGCATCAGGTTGGTGTCACTCTAATATGTTAAAACATATAAGTGGCACCACAGACCTCCACAACTCTATCCTAGCTCTATAGGCATTAGGAAAGTCATTCATGACTTCCCTAGAGTATTGCCATGTGATTTGCATAATTGAAGAATTTAGTAAGTTTCAATGTTGTTTAAATAATTGAAAATATAAAAAAGGAATAAATTTATATGTAATATTACCTTACGTTGATCCATGAAATCAAAGACTTGCCTATAAAAAGTAATGTCCACGAGTATAATCTTAGGGAAACATTCTCTAGCCCACATCTGTCATAGTAATGTAAAATTACATATCTTCACTTTTATCGTAATCTATGCAACTGCGAAACTCACGATAAAGGTAATCCAATGCAGTCGATCTCTAGCTATATTAACTGCATTGATCGAAGTCAACAATAAGTGGAAAATATCATAGTGGAACCCTGGAGCTCAAATGATATGATTCACTCTACGCGAATGAATCGGAATGCGGAAACGATAATGGAACGTCTTGAGAATCAGGATAAGATAAGATAATGATAAGATAAGATGAGTAAGATATGATAAGATAGGTAAAATAAAGGAACCCGACACAAACCGCGACCTGCCGGAGAGCACCGAAGTTATCAAGAGGAACGTGACCCTTACCGCGACCTGCCGGAAGAACCAACGTTATCAAAGGTAGTTCTTTGCCCAAGAACCAAGGGAAACAACTCACACAGAGATGAAAACTCTCAAAGAGAAAATATGATTAATGCTCAAAATCTGTCTTTTCACTGAATCCCTAACCCCTATTTATAGTGAACCTAATCTAGTAAAAAAAGATAATAAATTAGAAATCCTAATTAGATTGCAATTTGAATTGCAATCAATTTAAAACGAATAACTTCTAGATAAATATGTAATCTAAAGTAAATCCTAATGTAATCTATAGTAAATCATAACTTTATCACTTAAGATCTTCAATGATATGACTACATAAATTAACCCATGTTGGGATTGGGCTTGGATCCACGTAGTCTTTTCCTTGAACTTCCTTGATAAGACCTTCAAGTGCTTGTTCCATACGTTTGGTCTTATTTCTCGTCATAGTATCTTCCATTCCTTGTAGATAATCTCCTAGATGATCTCTTTTGCTTACCGTGGGGCCCACATTCACATCAAGACTCCACCCATAAGATGCAGAATGCGGGCTCTAGCAAACTGTTCTAACGCTCCTTAATCTCCATGTGCTCCTTCACTTAACCAAAATGTTGGAGCAACCAGCTTATCTTAAGGGATCCTCAAACTAGTTCCCTCTCAATAGGTGACATACTTAATAAGACCTGCACAACAAGTTCCCAAGTTCTTAAAGATGTACTTCCAGTAATAGAAAAATCATTTATAGGAAAACTTATGAGCACAACCATGTCATGCAAAGAAATAGTACATTCTTCAAATAGAATGTGAAATGTATGGGTCTTGTGTTTCTATATCTTTACTAATGATTCAATTAAGGAAACATTACTGTATATGAACTATAGTTGCGTTACACTCAAGAATTATGTTCTTTGTAACCTATAGACTATTGAACCCGGAACAAAAGAAACATCTTTGTGCTAGTGTTATAACTTGGTTCTCCTAATCTTAAGCTTCTTCATAGAAACTTCATTATATAACTGCTCAAAAATGTGGATAAGCTAAAGCGTAAGAAATAATAAATCGTTTGGATTTCGTCTAATGATACATAAAAATTACAATGATAATATCATAATTTACGAAATTATATATAATAACCTACTATCAAATCGAATAATTAAGTAACTAATAATTAAAAATAAATATTAAGTAAAGTAATATTTTAAATAATTAACTAACTAATTAATTAATTTTTTACACATTCACTAACTAAATAAATTACAAAAAACAAGGGTTTATTTCTCTAATAATTAAAATAAATAACTTAATATATGCATAATTTAATTTTATTTTTTTAAATTGACTTAATTAAATTTTCCAATCTAAACTAACTATATTTACCTATTTAGTGACCTAATATTGATTATATAATTAAATTTTATAAATTAATTCAAATAATTTCCTAAAATTTTATGAAAAATATTATTTTAAATTATTTAAATTAACTTAAATGATTTTTTCTATCTAAAGTAAGTCTATTTATCTACCTAGTGACTAAGATTAAAATTAATTAATTATAATAACTTTCTAAAATTTTATAAAAAATATTATTTTAAATTATTTAAGTTAACTTAAATATATTTTCTATCTAAACCAAGTATATTTTTCTACCTGGTGATTAATATTGATTATGTGATTAAAATTAATTAATTAAAATAAATTTTTAAAATTTTATAAAAATATTATTGTAAATTATTTAAATTACTTAAATTAAATTTTTCATTTTTTAAAATAACTAAATTTATCTACTTAATGACTAATATCAATTATGTAACTATAATTAATTAATAGAAATAACTTACTAAAATTTTGTGTAATATATTATTTTAAATTATTTAAATTAATTTAATTAAATTTTCCATTCTACAATAATTAAATTTCTCTACTTAATTATGTAATTATAATTAATTAATTAAAATAACTTACTTAATTTTTATGCAATATTGTATTTTATTTTTTTAATTAACATAATTAAATTTTCCTATGTAAACTAAGTATATTTCTCTACCAAGTGATAAATATCAATATTGTGATTATAATCAATTAAAATAAATTTCTAAAATTTTATGGAAGATATTATTTAAATTAACTTAATTAAATTTTTCATTCTAATGTAACTAAATTTCTTTATTTAGTAACTAATATCAATTATGTAATTATAATTAGTTAATAAAAATAATATACTACAATTTATGCAATATATTATTTTAAATTTTTTAAATTATTTAAATTAACTTAATTAAATTTATATTTTAAACTAATTAAATTTTATGTAATATTTAATTTTAAATTATTAAAATTAACTGAATAAAAAATTTTATCTAGACTAACTAAATTTCTCAACCTAGACTAATATCAATTTAGTATTTAAAATTAATTAATTAAAATAACTTTCTAAGATATTATGTAAAATTTATTTTTAAGTTATTTATATTTACTTCATCCATTTTCTAATCTAAACTAACTAATTTTTTCTATTTATTAACCTAATATCAATTATGTAATTAAATTTATTTAATTAAAATAACTTGCTAAAATTTTATGCTATATTTAATTTTTTATTATTTAAATTTACTTAATTAAATGTTCCTATCTAAACCAACTACATTTCTTTCCTAAGTGACTAATATTAAATATGCAATTAAAATTAATTAATTTAAATAACTTACTAAAATATTTTACAAAATATTATTTTATAATCTAAACTAACTACATTTCTAAATTTAGTAACCTAATATTTATCATGTTATTGAATTTAATTATTTTAATTAACTTGCTAAATTTTTATGCATCATTTATTTTTAAATTATTTATACTAAATTAATTTTTTATAGACAATATGTATATTTTTAACATTTCATGGAAAAATATATGATCACTAACAAATTACACATAACATAACTAAATATTTATAAATTTGCAATCAAAATTTAATAACCTAATTTTTTAAAATTATTTTTAAAATTTTTTAACCTATCTTAATAACATTATTTCTAACCATTGTAATCATACTATAAATATGATAACTTTATAGAAGATTATGACAAAGAGATGCATATAGAAACCGCGACTGGCCTTACATACATATACAATTTACATATAACAGGAGTGTAAATGCATAAAATGTATCACATTGGTCAATCCCACCTAACTTCTTAGATGTCTCTAATGTCATAATGCATAATAAGATATGTCATTATGCAATACTTTTTATTAAACATCATATGTGTGACGACACAATAAAAAAATAATACTTTTAAACCTACATTAAATAAAAAATTATTTTTAATTCCTACACGAGAGTGATAAAAATGTCAAAAGTTAGAAACGAATTAAAATAATAAAAATAAAGTAAAATATTAATTAAATTAAAAAAATTTATTTACTCATTATTTTAAGTTATTCTAAGAAAGATAAAACTTGGTCGAACATCATCTATTAGAAAGATAAAGCACAATAATCCTTTTCTAAAATACACCAAATATAAAATATGATAAATCATTTTATATTTTCTAAAATTTAATAAAATTTTATCTGATATTTCTTTATTTTTAATTTTATATAAACATCTCTTAATTTGTTTAATAATAGAATACTGTATATTATTTTCAATTATACAAATCATTTCTCATCTCTTATTCAATTATGTGTAAAAAAATCAGCTTAATCTCAAAAACGAAGAAGCTAAAAGATAAATTTTATTAAACAATGAACACAATTTATCTTATAAAATAAAACTTGGTATATGTTAAAGAAATGACTTCATACCCAAGTCATCTTACCAGAACAACCCAAAAAACCAAATTCATATCAACAACAAATAGCTGCCATCTATAACCCCCAGAATGTGAAATAGTGTAATACAATTACAAAACCATTTATTATACATGTTAAGTAACAACAATTAGCACCAACCATTTGTTAAGCCCCAAAAGAAAAAGAAAAAGAAATTAAAAAGCACTAGACAATATTATTACAAGTTTCCATATATCATCTATGCAAGGGTAATGATCTCCAATCTAGATCATCTTCTGGACAACAATCTCTCTGCAGTTCCTGAGGTGGTATGAAACAGTCCATAGACAACCCTGGCACATTGAATGCAACATCATCAATGGTCCATGACTCTTCCAATTTTGTGATGGCTGGTCCAGCTTTAATGTTATCCCCAAACCTTGTGATCAATGCAGTTGATGAACCAGCATGTGCAATCATCACATCATCCACAACTCTATAGTCTTCAATTTTGGTTGACATTGTGGTTTCCCAATATGTAGGGTGAGACCCTGGTGCTTGAATCCTGGTCAGGTAAGAGTCCTCTAGGTACACCAAAAGTCCACTTCTTTGGCTGAAGTAACCAAATATAGCATGCTTGATCATCTCTGCTGTGTTGTCACTTCGTTCCACAAGGTCCTTTTGATCAGCTGAGAGTTTTAGCACAAAGCAATCCATGCCTGAGATTGGTTTCTCCCCCATGTATTGTGCTGCACAGAATACAGCAGACACTGCTAAAGGGTCTAGTCCCTATAATGTACAATCATAGTGTCACATAAGGTAACAAAATCAAAACCACTTAAAATTAATGCCAAATGGTAGAGATATTAACCGCATGTTAGTTTTTGTCTCCTGTTTTTCAATTTTAATCCCAAAAAATATCATTGTTTTTGTATTATTTTCTGTTTTCAAAGTTTGGTACAGTTGTTTTTATCTGTTTCCTGTATAAATAGAAAAAAAAAAGTAAAAGCAAGGCGTTATTTTTGTAATTAAAATTAAAAGCATGAAATAGAAACAGAAAATGAAAACAAACTGATTCTAGAGACCATTTTAGATGCTGATCAAGTCTCAATCTCACTGCAAGGTGGACCCCAAGGATAAAATGAAAAGTCAACAATAGCATTCATATTTTATAGGTAAATATTGAATTCAACTCTTTTATTTTAGTCTTCATAGGCTTTGGTTTTAAAGAACCTTAAAATAATAGGGTAAGCCAAAATAATTGCACGTGATGGTTGATCATCAATTTATGTATTGGGAGGAAGCTGAGAAATAAAGAAAAGGAAACAGAGGAATGTGGTTAGACGGAACAAATGAATGAAATTTAGTAGGGAAACAAAGATCCATTATATTGGTCGGTAGCATATGGATATATTGAAAGTCTTGTATAAAATGAAAAGTGTTATCCTGCATTTATGACTATTTAAACAAATTTAATATATTTGATTACCAGTCCAAATCAGTTATAGATCTGTGTCAATAAGTTTTTTATTTTTCATAATCCCAATGTTAAATTCCAAAATCTTAACATGTTAGCACATTCCAAAGGGGATTCTTTACTTGCATCTTATGTCATAACACTGAACCCCACCAATTCATAGAGAGCCAAGGATTAGGTCTTAACACTTCAATTTTGTCCTAATGAGTAGATTGACATAAAAATTTCATATCCACCATCGTCATGTCCTAACAATCACATTTAGCTGTCACTTGGAACTCAACTCTAAAAACAGCATAAAGATGCAGCCAAAGAACACTAATCAAACCCTGCTTCCCCAACCAACACAACAGTACTAATAACAAACACTACACCAAATTTGTTGGAAAATTTAAAACAAGACATGATGATAATGATGATGAACAAGTACTTGCCTGAAGAGCACGGCGAAGAGGGCGAGCGCCACCTTTGGCAGCATGCATGCCGAGCCAAGGGGTGTGGCGCCAAGCAATGGAGCCATTGCTACCAGCCACAACCTTTTGGCCACCCAAAACCAGCTCTATCTGCCACTTATCTGGAACCATTTGCCACATCACAAAGCACCCTTTTTCCGAATTAACACCACCACCGGTGGATCCAAGCTCATCCACCACAACCATTGTCACTTTCCCTGTAGTGAACACATTTTTCACCTTCCCCTCCAACTTCCTGCACCCTGTAGCCGCCCTGAAGTGTTGTATAATATACTGTGCTGAAGATGACACCTATAGCATAATATTGCAATAAATGAAAAACAAAAACTCCATTGAAATGCCCTCCCTTTTCTTCTGGCTCTGCTAACTATATAAATTATATAACAATTAAATTTGATAAATAGTTAGATTAATAAATTATATTATATATATTATTTTTATAAAATTTTAAAAAAATTAATATTTTATTAAACAATTTAAACTATCGGATATTACAAAAAAAATATATTATTTATTAATTTAAATTTATTTTTTAAAATATTAAAAAAAATAAAATTTTATAAAAATAATCTATATAATATAATTTATTAATTTAACGATTAAATTAATAAAATTTAATTATTTATAAAAATTATTAAATAAAATAATTTTAACTAAAATTACTTATAAATCTTTTATATTTTAACTAATACAATCTTTAGATGATAATGTAATTAAAAGATAACACTTTTAGCTAACATTTTAAGCCAGTTACTATTTTGATCAAGAAAAAACATCATTTCTATCATAATTAATAAACAAAGCAAATCAGTATAATTATAAACAAAAAGAAAAAACACAACTTTATTTCATGTGAACACTTCTGTGGAGAAATGAAGACTTTTTTCTTCTTGTATTTATGAGGGGGAAATTCATTTGTGCTTGTAAAACATAGCATATAGAATTTAGAAAGAAACACATGTATATAATAATATACAGAATATGATGGTATTTTTCCAATTAGCAAAGCAGCACCACTTTTTCTTGCAGGGTGATGAAAGCTTAGAATTTAGAAAGAAAAAAAGTGGTAGAAATAGAGATAAAAAGAAAGAGAATAAGTAAAGTAAAGGTCTTGCCTCATTGAGGGGTAGTTTGTGGTGAACAGGTACAGGGAAAAGAGGGCAACCCAGAACACTAAGGAGGATTTTGAGGTTGGACTTTTTGTTGAAGACAAGGGAAAAATGGGTCTTGATCCAATTCCAGTTTCTCCATGAATGAAGACCTTTCTTTGAGTTGTTGTTGCTGTTGCTGCTTCCTTCATCTTCATCGTTGATGGGTTCTTCTGATAATGGTGCAAGTCTACCCATCACTGCTTGTGTTTGTTGTAACTTGAAACACAACACAGAAAGAGGAAAATGCGTGGAAAGTAGAAACACACTCTTCAAAGGAACACAGAGTTTGTTACTGTACTGTTGTGTTGTGATGTGGTTTAAGCACACGCAGGGTCAGTGCGTGTTGTGCACGATAGAAAAATGAAGGGAAAAAAGTTTGCACCAAAGTTAACTGCAAGATTGAATGTGATGTGATGTGACCCCAATTTTAAAGAAATTATTATTCTAATCAAAGAACTGAGAAAGATTAGATAAAATTCAAGTTTGATCAACCTTTTGTAAAATCTGATAAAATAAAATTTTCAAATCTGAATTTTATAAGATTTAATTTTGATGCTTGATTAATGTAAAAAAAAAAGTATACTATTAATTTTAAAAATGATTTTAAACATGACTTTAAAAATTATTATAAAAATTAATTATTCTTAATTATAAAATAATCTATGTTCGAATGTATTGTAAAACACATTTTAACATTAAATATATTTCAATTAAATTCTACTCATATATTTTTTCAGTCTCATTATTTTTTAATTTTTTTTTCGTATTTTTCTTTATTCAACCAGTGTAATATCGTAAATGTGAATAAAAAAATCTCCTAATTAGAATAAGGAAAATTTCATGGGAAACCTTTTTTTTTTATTTCTTAGAAAGTGTTGAATAAAACTGTATGTTTGGATAAAAAGGCTATAAATTTCAATAATACATAATTTACATAAACTTCACCGAGAATTACAAATACACGCACATATATAAATATGTAGTTGAACATGAAAATAATCGATGACAATAATGCATAGAGCAACACACTTGTGTTGAAGGATCTTCTCTTTTGTCACATTTTCTTTGTTTTTTTTTTAAGATTTATTACATACAGATTATTATTAATAATTATCAATGATTTTTCAGGCAGTTAATTTCATCATAATAAAATAAAAAGTAGATTCCGTAACTTTCTACCTTGTTTTAATCCTTCATTATGTTTTCCTTCCTCCTGTGATATATATATATATATATATATGAAGAGGCAGCTTATTGAAGGATGAAAATTATAGCAGATTCATTCACCGAAAAATATTTTCATAAATATATATTAAATTTATTGTAAAATATCACTTTAGTTTTTATAAATATAATTAGATTTTATTTTAAATTTTTAAAAAAAATTATCATAAATTTTAAAATTTATAAAAATAATTTATCATTACTTACTAAATATGATATACATCTAAACAAATTTCTGTTACTACATATATAATAGAAAAACATTTTATTTATAATATTTGATAAAATTATATACCAAAAACTGCTATCCATTAATTATTGTAACTGTATATTAATATCACTGTAGATGAAGCTGTTTCTGAAAGAATTTAAAGAAAAAATCGTTATTGATTTAGTTCTATAACAAAGATCTTAAAACCATCATAATAAAGATCAAAACTAATAAAAAATTAAAATAACAATAAAATTCATATTTATAAAAACTAAAAATATATTTAAATCTCATGTATTTCATTAAAAGGAAAATAAGTACTTGACTAGTAAGCATACTCAAAAGAAGATTATCCAGTTGTTACCTTGAAAACTATAAAAGGAAATGAAAAATATGAGAAAAGCATATAAAACCATCATTTGGACTTACTATGATATGCTTCCAACAAATCTTCACACTATTCTTTATAAAGCATTTCACTAATGGTCGCATGGTGGCCAACAACTTTTCACCAATTGTTCCCAAACTTGGTCCATGCTTTCTCTTTATCTTTAGATTCCAGATGGAAGTGTCATAGCTGAGGAAATCCGTGCTCCTTACCTTCTTGTAATAATAATAATAATAATAATAAGATATTATCAGCAACATTTTTCTCTAACTTATATCATCGTTGTTGTGATCTTTATTTATTTATTATTATTATTAGTTGAAATGACCGAACACATGCATCAGGCATATTGGAACAACTCTCCATGTCACGTGCTGTGCATATCTTCTTAAAGAAATCACGAAATATGAAAAAGTAGTAAGTCAAAAATAGAAATGAAATACTGTTTAAAAGCTATTTTATCCTTTTTTTTATATACAAATATATTAATAATAACAAGTATATTGTAAAACAATGTACAATATATTAAGTAACAAAATATCAAAAATATTATATTTGAAGTCTTATAAAATCTTAAATTAACATGAAATGATCACATTATATATCTTACAAAATAAAATAATAATAAATATGGCTAAATTAATAAATAAATATAAATAAAAGTTAATATCAATAATATTATTTAATTTAAAAATACATTTTTTACATGGTAAGATTCGTAAAGTAAAATTAAGCAATGTTAAGTAGTCAGAAATATGCATGCTTGCTTGCATGGTTAGCACATGCAATCAATTTTACACCCCATGGTTTATATTGCAATAATCAATAGATAAAATTATTAAAAATGAAGTAAATTTAACGCGTTTCTAAAAGATAGTTAAAGTCCAAATCTTATAAAAAAAATTAATATATTTTTAATTAAAGTGAAACATGTGAACAAAAATTAATTTAGATACATATATCAATTACTGTTACAATTTAAAATTAATTTTATTAAAATTAAATCTAATATAATTTAAAATGAACGTGTATTACACCAATTAAACTTAAGGTTAAAAATATAATAAAACCCTGGGCAATTAAACTGTCTTAGTAGGCGCGTGGGAATGTTGAGATTGATATATATATATATATATATATATATTAGATAGCTGTGGTAGGTTAGATGAACTAGTTGAGAATTGAGATAGATAGAAAATACAGAGAAGGAGCTTTTAAGGGAGGCAATGAAATGCAGGTGACATGTCCCCATCCTACCCTGTTTGTAATAATGCTTTTTCTGGTAGTTCGGTACAAACATGGGAACATAGGATTTGTAGCTTAGTGTTTGGTTGGAAATTTCTTTTCACAGCAAAAAATTAAAAAATTAAAAAATTAAAAATTGGGAAATTAATTTCTGGCTAAGATATGAGCCTTATAGAACACTCATACTCGGTACATTATTTATTAGGGTAATTCAATTGTCAATTAAGAGTTTGAAACGTGAAGACGGTTTACAGTAACAAAAACTAAGAAAGGTTAAAGAAAATTGATGGTATTGGTGTATATTAATGTGGCATGACTTTATTGAGTACAAAAAAAAAAACAGAATTTTCAATGATCATAGAAGGTAAAGTAGCTTGATTGTTAATTTTCTTTTTCTCTTATTTAGAAGTGAGACCGAGAGAGGAAAAAATGTTGATCAAGTTGCGGCTATTCTTTGTTTTAAAATTTTAATTGTGCATTAGTCAATACGAAATTACCAAGTAGTTTCACCTACAAGCTGGAACCGAGAGATGTTGAGTAATTAGTACATGAAAAGGGAGAGTGGGGAGATCTATGGGCCATTGCAAATCTAACTTTGTCTTATGTTCATCTTTAATTTCAGAAGAAGAAAAATTGTGTAATGATTATAGTGAGTTGTTCTTATCGGGTGTAAACTAAAATTATTTGATAAAACCAAGATAAATCATCCAATTCTCCATTTTGAAAGATCTTCAGTATTAATTCACATATAAGTTTAATATTATGTTTGATAAAAAGGAAGCGATGATATCGTTATGGGATGGAGGAGCCACCGAGAGTGAGGGTGTATCTCCTAAAATATATATATATATATATATATATATATATATATATATATATATATATATATATAATTTGTGTATTAAAAAGTGAAAATAGGTTTTAATTGGCGAAAAATAGGTTTTAATTGGCTGGCTGATTTAGAGTTCTGTTAAAGACCACATTAAACTTAATCAAGATTGATTTTTAAATAAGTTAATAATTTCTTAAAAAAATACTTCATTAAAAAGGTAAAAGTTTTTATAACTTAAAAATAAAATTTAATAAAAAAATAAGTATATTTTTCATTTTGTAGTAAAGTGGTAATTTTATAAAATTAAAAACTAAAATGTTTACATATATATGATATTATTTATTTAAAATAACATTAATTATATTTTACTAGAAACAAAATTAATTTTAATACACATTTATATATGCAATATAAACAACTAATAAAATGATTTTGTGAACATCAACTTTTAAAGTTAATTTTAATTACATTTTTATATTTTTTTACTAGTAAATATTTACATTTTAATTGCAATGAAAATATACTTTTAGATGCTTTGAATTAACATTTTCCCTTATAAAACGTCCGTCGATCACAGCGGAAACATTACTAACTTGTATTTAATCAAGCATGTCCACTTTGTAGGGGCTAATAGGGAAATAGTCCTTTGGCTTGGGTTACGTGCCACATTGCCATGAAGCTTAATTTTATTTGATGCCGAAATTTTCCTTATCAGTTCAAGCACTTACTTTTCGCATTTTTTTTACTATTTACACTTTTTTTTTCTAAATTTATCCTTTAATGTATAAAATATACAACTTAAATTTCAAAAACATGTTTTTTATGCTTTTAAAATTTAAACTCTGAAAATATATTTTATAATAATACTTTTAAAATTTAACTTCCAAATTATGTTTTTATATTTTCAAAAAATTAACTTTCAAAATTATATTTATATACTTCCGAAAAATATATTTTAGAAAGTTAACTTACGGTGGTGGTGGTGGTGAGTCCCCTTACCAAAGAAGTAGCAAATAACCGGGACAAACCCTGAAGCCTATATCAAGTTGCCAAATTATGAATTTATTCACCTTAAAATTTTAATAAACTAAACCTATAACATACTTTAAATTAAAAATAAAAATATTCTTATACATATATCATTCGGCCTCATTTTTACTTTAAAAATGTAAGTTCCAATCATATTGAAGATAAAATTTTATGTCTAGAATTATAAAACTGCAAATGGTATATACCATTATAGACTAGAAGCATTCACTAACAAAATTAAGAATCAATTTTAACAAATAATTATATAAGCCTAAATAGCGGTTTATAACAATGATGCATAATTAACACGTTGATATTAATGCTGAGCGTCTCCTCCGTTACCAATAATATTATTCATGTTATTGCGTTCTATCGTTATGCATACTGCATCGTAGAAGATATGTACTGATAAATGGAATCTATGAAAATTGTAGCAGAAAGGCACAGATCAAAATCTTAGTCTAACAAGCAGTTCAATAGAACTAGAATCAAATATACAGCACAAACAAAAGTTGTCTTGTAAGACCGAGAAAGAAAACCACGACAGATCCTTTCTACCAGATAAACAAAATACTGACAACTGAAGTATTTGAGGCACACATGCCTCGTTCAAAACAAGTGAAAACTAGAGCATCTTTACCATATTCACCAAGCTTATCAAGTTAATCACCTAGAGTAGTCAGGACTTCGGCTCATGCTCCTGCTGTAACTCCTGCTTCTGCTGTAACTTCTACTTCTGCTGCGGCTTCTTGATCTATAAGGTGATCTAGAGTATGATCGCTCCCTATACCTTCTGTCACTTGGTGAGATTGACCTGAATGATAATAATTGTGAATACAAACTCTGATGATCCTATAAATGGCAAATGAAATTAATTGCATCAGCTAATGTACAATAAACCTGTAATATCGCCTTCGTCTTGGGGAAGGTGAGTAGTCCAGACTAGGTGAATAGGTTCGTGCATAACGTGGCGATCTAGAGTAACGAAGTGGAGAACGCCTATAATCATATGATCGATCCCTAGAGATCAATTAAGTAAAAAAAAATACTTCAAACATGGGATAAAAATAAATAAAAGTGCTTTCAAAATGACATGACATAAAAACTATTATACTAATACATGTTAAACAACATTACAAACAACCAATGGTCTATATCCTTACCTCCGACGTTCTCTTGCCCTCATTTCAGCTGGTTTCTTTCTGTTTTCTTCAGCAAACACCACGGTTAGCTCACGACCAAGAAGAATTTGACCATCCAAGTGATATTTTGCATCTGCAGCATCAGCTGGGTCTACATATTGAACAAACCCAAAACCTCTTGGCTCCCTGTACCATAAAATCCAAAGACATCAGAGACACCATATACATGGTTTAATAAGTAAACACACCAAGATATGGAAGGTGGGTGGGATGATTGCAGATATCCACAGATATGATCCGGACTCCAAACTATCAGAAGTCACACTCTCAACACTCCATAGAAATCAATAATAATCACCACACTGATGCTAACCTTGTCGAAGCCAAAGTATTAATTGAGATGAAAATCTTCAAGACTTGAGCTTCTTCACAAGGAATTCAAACTCAACCTTCCGAACCTTCAACAACACTAACATCACCTTGAACAGAACTTTTATTACTTGATTGGTGTCTTCAACATGACACTCTTATTACTTCTTTCTTCTCTTCAACACAGTACTCTTATTACTTCATTCTTGTCTTCGACTCTTTCAATAAAACAACCAAATTCCCATAAAATGATTGGAGTATTAATTGTTATTGAGAAAAAAGTGTCAAAATTAAATACTTGGTGGAAGAAAAAACCCAGCAAATTTTTTTGAAATCCCATCACAGTTGAATATATGAAAATAGTTAAATAAACAACAGGACTCGAGCAAATTTTGGAAGAGACCAAGGAATCTTTCAACACACAAGGAACTAAGTTTTAGCCAATAGCCAATACAGACACACTTACCCAGTGTAATAATCTCGAGGCAAGTAAACGTCCCTGAGAGGACCAAATTGGCCAAATGGGCCATGCACATCTTCCGGCCTGCAAAACACGCACAACAGTAAAAATCAAAATCCCTACAGTAAGTGCATGTCTGTTTGAGATTAGTCACTAGTCATGGAAAATAATAGCTTTCTCAACACAATCAAGTTCCCTCGGAAATCTGCATAAATAAGTTAATGATATTTCTACAAAATAAATTAATCCAAGCATATGGCATGTCGATTCATCCACCCCCCTCCAAAAAAAAAAAATAACAACTTTCTTCAGGCCCAATCAAGAAGCTGAAAAAAAATAGAAATCCAAACAATGCATGGAAGTCATTTAAGAGGAAAAAACACTGTTCCTGCCCTTTTTAGCACCCCCATACATCCATTACAAACATAAGATCAACCACAGAAACATCTACAATTGAAAAAAAAAAAGACTCGTACTCATAATCAACGCAGTTGCGTAGCAACAAGCACTGTAAATACAACTAACTACCAAAAAGGTAAAAAATTAAAAAAAACCTTTATTAACACATACCTGCAGTCTCTGGGTAGGTTCCGAACCAGAAGACTTGCTGGCAAATCCCTACCACGACCTCCGTAACGGCCCCTAGGGCTAGGACTGCGCCTCCTTCGGCTGTAACGCCTTGGAGGTGACGGGCTGTAACTGTAGCTTCTACCCCTCATGTTGAAGCTGTTTTCACCTTTCACCACACAAAAAATTACTCAACAAGAGAGAACTCTTGAATCGTCGCAGAAAATAAACGAAACCAAGCCCTATTCTATCAATTTCAATATAAAGTAAACAGAAACTCTAGAATCGGCAATTTCCAAAAGAACTCCGGAAAAACAGCAACTTCGAAACAGAGAAAACAAAATTATATTGCTTTATATCCTAACACAAATTAATTTCAATATTCCACCGCCTAGTGCTTTTTTTCTTCTCGTCAATAGTTCGATTTCAAAATATACAGCATATCAACTTATCATGTTAATCGATCAAGAATCATGGATCAGATACATGGAAAGATCAAGCTGAAAAGGATCAGAGTTGCGATGGAGATGAGAACTTTACCTGCTTCACAATTCGCGAAACGCAACCTTTCTATATTGCAAACACGGATAAAAAGAGGGTTTTGATTCGGAACCGTAAATTCCCTGCTAATATTTGTAACCTCACTCTTCTATATTCGAGAAACTTCTCCCTGTCCAGGCCTTGATTCGGTGCATGCGATCACATGGGTTACAGTGAGGATCCTAATCAGTTACACTCACATGAAGCCACGTCCTCCTTGCAACTCGATCGCTATCGACATTTAACTAGTTTAATTTTAACGCACGCTTAAATAATTATTTTACATTGCAAAAAAAAATTTAACAAAATATAAATAATATTTATAAGAAACTGTAAATAAAAATAATTTTATACAACTTTAATTCAACGATTACTTTTGCGATATCTTCAATTTATCATGAATAAAATGTCAGTTATAAAATTAACAAAAACATTTTATTTCTTTGGTGTGCTCCTGTAGTATAATATTAAAATTATAAGGTGATATTTAATTTATAAAAATATTTATATTTTTATTTTTATTTTTAAAATTTTATCTTATTTTAAGCTATTATAGTTAATCTAGTATTAAGAAATTGAGTTAAAAGATTATAATAATTTTACATAAAAAAATATTTTGAATTTTATTATTTTTTATATTGGAAAAAATATTTTTTTATTTTTTTTTTAAATATTATACTTAGATCAATAAAAATAAAAATAAATATTATTTTTACTGTTTTATAAAAATAGAAAATAAAATTTAAATAAATAATAATTTTATAAATAAAAATAAAAATAAAAATAAAAAATGTTTTCATAGACTAAACATCATTTAAATTTATCAAATAATAAACATAAATTTTATTTATTTATTTTGAAAAAATAATAAGTTTCTAATAAAAATTATTAATTTTTTTATTGTTTACACAATATTTTACCTGTTAAACAACATTATTTCAATGAACATGATATTTTTTAAAGATTATAAATAATATAATGATGGTAAAAATGATTGTGAAAAAAATTTATTAAATTTATATTCTTTAAATACTAAAATAAAAATGTAAATAAAATTTTAAAAATTGGATCATGCATTGATGAAAATAAAATTTAGAATAATAATAATATTTTGTTTAGATATAAGATAAAATGTTATTAATTTTGTATATGTCATTGTGAATATTTAATTATACTTAAAATATTTTTATAAATAAAAAAATTTATAAATAGTTAATTAATAACAATTATAAAATAAATAATTTATAAAAATTTAAAAAAATATATATTTTATTAAAAATTAATATTTATTTTTTATAAAGTTTAAAATAAAAATAAAAATGTACAGAAAGAAAAAATTAAATTGGATCAAAAGTTTAAAAACTAACAAAAATAACATTATATGATTACGCTTTAAAACCACTAGAAGTATAATTTTTTTTAGAATTGTTTATTAACAAGTTATTTAAGTTGGTTAAAATTTAAAAATTTATTAGAAAATCAATTAAAATAATTTATTTATAAATAAGAATTAAAAAAATAAAAAAAAAAGGAGGAAAGATTTAGAATACATTTTTTTTTAGAATTTCTTATTTTTTTAAATGGAGAATTCAAAAATTCTCTCTCAAGAACTATTACTTTTTACAAAAAAATAAAAATTATTTTTCTTTTAACCATTTTTATTTCTAAAAATTTTTGATTTAGGTAAGGAATCCTTTCAATTTAAATTAGAATTCATTTAAAAAAATTTAAGTTGATTATTGAAATTTTGCTAGAAATTTGGGTTAGGGCTTCAATTAGGTTTTGAATTTTCTCTTCTCAAAAATTGTTGGAATCCTTTCATAACACTTGAATTTGGGTTTTAATTTTTTCTCTCATTAGCAAAAAATTCTTTCCTAATCATTCTCCATTAAACTTCCTTTCATTATCAATGATTTGCTTAAAAAATTTAAAATAATTTCCTCTTTCATTCAATAATCTCATCAATATTTTAAGAAGTTCTTTATCTTCGTAAGGTACATTTATATTAATTATTTTCTTGATCAATTGATAATATTATATTTATTAATTTTTTAAAATGCTCCATGATTAGAATAATTCTTTAATCTAGTTTATGTTCCAATTTTATGAGTCGTTGGAGTTTTAAAATGTTATTCACTCTATTTATTGTTATTTGTATGTAAGGGTGAGCGTCAAGTAGATCCAGTCAGTTTTGGATCCAAAAATGTAGAACTATTTCAAATTAAATCCATTAATAATATAAAGCATTTCCATTCACAACACATATTAGGTTATTCAAGTTTGGATTATTAAGGTTATGAGTTATATGGATGGGTTCGATCGAATTTGAAGAGAAAAAGAGAATAATTGGTGAAGAAATCATGCTTTTGTAGCACTCCAGGGTAGTAACTCCACAATCTTATCAAGATCCTTTGATATGGCTACCAACAAGGAAGACATAAGAGAAGAAGCTTTTATTATGTAGCTTTAAAAATTAAGATATAAATTAGAATGTAGGGTGAGATAGAACGATACTTAGAGACACTCAAAATCTCACAAAGAATAGAGATAAGTTAAGTGGAGGAAACAAAGAAGTTTAAGAGAGATAATAATCTTTAATTTAAAATTTTGAAAAACATTAAAAATGTATATTGATTGAAAATAATGTGTGGGTTAAGTGCTGAATTTTGAAAATAGCACTCGAAAATGGGAAAGTAATGAAGAAACTCCATTATTTCTAACAAAAGGCCATATAATATACTAATTTTATTAATTTATATATTCTAAATTTAATACTCAGTCAGGTTCGAATATTACAAAAATATTTGAAGTCATATGAACTTAATCATCTTTAACTATTTGAAACTATTTTTAAATCTAATTAAATTTGACTATCATTTTAACTCATATCTGTCCTTATGCTTTGTTTCAATTTTTTTGGATTTCAATCGGTAAAAAAAATTAATCACCCCTGCTTGTATGAGTTTAAGTATGTGTTTTAATGAAATAATAAAAAAATGCTACAAAATGTTTAATTATCATATTTATGAGATTTTGCTTCACCTTTTTATATTATAAAAAATAATTATTTAATTTTGTTTGAATTCATTTGTATTTATATTTTAAAGTTCATTAGTAATTATAAAACTTAGATCTATATTCCTCTCAATTACCATCATCCTTATAGCATTGTAGTGTACTAAGTATCTTTTTCCTTATGCTTCATTAGTGATTATAAGATTTATTTAGGAAGGTCAATCAAAATTTTAGTGAAATGGTATTTCATAGCCAGACTCAAATCTATTATATAAAGTCTATATCTAACACACATCCATATAAATCAGCAAGAATTCTAAACGTACAATATCCAAACAATTCCACACATGAACATGTCAATATTAGAGTCATCACCCACAACAACCACCATTACTTTCCTTTCTATTTCAATACTCGAACAACACAATATACACAACATACAAATATAACACCCTAAAAATGAATATTAATTTCACGCTTAAGTCGATCATTCGGTTTCATTTTTAGTTTATTATCTTATGATTCGGAATTCATTTTAGAAAATACTTATAAGAAAATATGGTAAATTTTTTTTAAAACTGTTTGATATAAACTGCGAGCCTTGTCAATAAAACGTGCGTAGTAGTGAAATAATTCCTTAAGCAAATTTCTATGTACATTCAAAACATTAGGAATACTAAGCATTCATATCGTTCTTTCCATTTATCATTTGCATATAATAGATAGACACAATTCAAGCATAAAGTATTCGTCATATAATTATTATACATACCATTCAAACATCATATAAGTCCTAAGCACATAGGCCTTATCATATAACTATTACAATTCTTAATTTACATTTGTCAAATATACATAACATATTATTTATTACTAATATTTAAGATGTTTGTATCCTTCTAATCACAATATTAACATGACGTGAATTTTCTTCAAACGAGAGTATCTTGCATCTGCTTAATGTGAGTTTCCATCATCACGTACAACGTTCAGAATATCTGGGAAGAAAATGAAAGAAGTAGGGATGAGAAACTAAGTTTCTCAGTAGGCTTTCTACTTAGTTCTAATGTCATCACTAAATCCTAACCACTTCATTTTATTTTAGAAATCATTTCTTGCATAAAAGGTTACTTTTAATTCTTTGAAAACATTTATCTGAAATGGATCAATTTTATTCCAAACATACAACTTAATGTCTCATCATACATTCTTCTTAACATTCATAACTTTGAGATCACACATAAGATATCATTTGACATATAATTATTCCATGCCTTAAACTTTATTCTTTATTACTTTTCTTTGTCTTTATCATTTCTTTATCCAACTTTTGGGACACTTTATGAGTCTAGTTTCACCACCTTTGAAAGAAACAATAAGACATAGACATGTATTAAACTTGTCAAACAATATCTTCTTACTAACTCTACTCCCATCTCCTACTAAAATTAAGGATATGAGTTCATTCCTAGGTGATCGTTACCACCACATAATGAGTGAATGACTCAATGCCTTCATAATAGAAGGATTTTTTTAGCAACCTTTGGCTTCAAAAAGTAACCTTTGGCTTCTCTTCAATAGAGTTTTTTAGGGCCCTCTAAATACTAGTGTGCACAAGGCACAAATAGTGTAATTTTACATTTTCACACAACGTTTGCTTTAGTGATCCCTTAATCTTTTTAAGTTCATTTTAGTAGCTTCCAAATAATTATGCATACTCAAACAAGTTTCCAACCAATATGGAATGCACATATAAGTTTCGAATTTTCATCTTAATCATCAACATAAACCAATCTTATACATGATCATCATCATTTCTCATTCATGAGCATTCATCATTTATTTATTCATAGATAGTGAGCATTCATAACTAATAATGCAATTTGATTGGTAAGTCACATAGCATAATGTCACATTTACACAACCAATCAAATGCCTCAATTCGGATTGATGTTGAAATCACATAAGAGACTTACACAACTCATCATTCTAAGTGACCTTTCATCCTTTCCTTTTCTCAATTTACATTTGTTCATTAAGATTTTACGTCTTAGCATCTTAATCCAGGTGGCCAAATGGCACTTTTCAAGTTCTTTACTCTTTGTATTCTCTTTTGTTCAAGTCTTATGCATGTCCTAAGTATTCTAAGTTCAAGTATTAAGTATTTACAAAACTTTTAACTCATTTATGACATTTTTGATTAAACATGACCGAATGGAAATTTTTACCTTTATTTATTTTCCTTTAAACTTTTAATCCTTAATATTCTAATACTTCTTAAGTTATCTAAATTAGGATCTTTCAATTCCTTTTCTCTTTATTATCCTTGTATGGCTGAATATAAAATCTAGAATTCTAACTTTTTCTAATTTCATTTTCCCTTGGTTACTAAAGTAGTTTAGGTTATTTGGAGTCTAACTCATTAATTGGAATCCATCTTAGACACTTTTACAACTTCTTTCTCTTTAGGGTATATCATGACCAAAATTACTTAATGTACTTCTAACTTTATATTTAAGTTCTAACCATCCTTCTTAACAAATCTTTGAAATATGTTACCTTGGGTTCTCCTTTCTACTACCTTAATAATTAGGTCTAATTGACTCTTAAACCTTTAAAGTATCTTTTATTCTAAACCAAATAATATCTAAGTATAAATTAATTAATCTTCTAGATCAATTTATTCCTAAATGGCCGAATGACCTACTTTCTCAAATTCCACCTTTCATACACCTTAATTATATTTTGCTTACATATTTAGGATCATTATTTGAGCCTAGTTAAAGATTGAAACCCATTCTTAGTTAATTTAAAACATGGTAACCCAATTCCAACCTCCTAAACTTAGGTTTCCACAATTTCCTTCTTCACCATAAGATTATTTGCCTAAAAAAAATCAATATGTCTCTTTATCCACCTTAAAACTTTTTCATACTTTAAATTCGTACTATTCACATAAAAATGGTCCTTAATTAATCCTAATTGGAAATTAAAACCTATTTTAAGTTAATTAACCGCTAAGTGGCTGAATGCCACTCTTCTAGGTTTAGGATTTCCTTCTCCTAACCCTAGTTAACTTAAGTTGACCATTTCTAACCCTAGTTGACCATTACTTGGGGACCAAGTTTATACTTCAAAATTGACATATTCCAAGGTAATCTTAAGTCTTTTTACCCAAAATTGAATGGAATGGCCGAATCTGACATTTACCCTTGCTTAAATTATGGTCAATTTTCTAGTTCCCAATTTTAAGCTTATTTGGGATTTTTACCCCGTAGTACTTTTTGACTTTTACCATAAGCTTACCTAAGTCATATATTCTGAAACGTAACCTTTTTAAATGTTGATTAAACCTCAAAATAATTTATTTACTTGCTGAAAATGCTTGATTTATCCTTAATCACATTTTAAGCCCATTTTTGCCAAAATATCTCTAAGGTGGCCGAATGCACTCCTAGAGGTTTTTAACCCATTTTTGCTTTGTTTAAATGTTAATTTAGTTCATTTAAAACCTTATTTCAAAGCTTAAGTTACTTAAAAAAAATTAACCATCTAAAGCTTGCTTGGGAGTTGTGGTTGAAAGCTTTCCTTGGTTAGCTAAGGTAATTTCTTCAAATCTTTCATCTCACACCACTTTGGTTCAGTTCTGTTAGGCTTGTGCAGCCTCTTTTACCTTTGACCCATGCTTATTTCATCCAAGTTATGATGCTTAGGTGCTGGTCATGATGAGTTTAGGATGCCATACAAGGATTTTAGTCACTTTTGGTTACAAATTACATCATTTGCTTGGTAGCTTTCTAATTAATGTCCAAAGGAAACCTTTGGAACTTATTACAAAACTTTATTCCACCTCTTAACATGCATACTCAGAGGTGAAAATCCAGTACAAAGGTCATACCAAACTCATCACACAAGAAAATCACATGGTTAAAACTTAAGCATAAAAACAAGCATGAAAATAACAACATAGTATATTTTTCCAAGCCACAAAAAGTAGATTTTCATGATCTACTCCAAGATCTACAAATCCTCTTTCAAATAAGCTTCAAAAACCTTTCTCATGAGAGCATAAAACTGATCAAAACTTCAAAAATAATTTTAAAACAAAATCGGTCGATTAAATTTCTTCTAAGTGCCTTAAAAACACTTTTAACCGAACAAATTTTGTTTTTCTTCTCAAAAATCACTAAAAATGGGTGGTGATGATTTTAAACGATTAAAATACAGTTTCAAACTCTCACAAATGAAAACAAAAGAAGACACAGATCTTGGAGAAAAGATGCATGAAAGAAAACAAACACACCATAAAAAGGCAAGTTAAAAACATAAAAAGACAAGTAGAAAGATCCTACTTGTTGAAGACATCCTTAGTGTTTTTGTGGGGATTTAAAGGCTGCCTTGGGTTCCCTCTAGTCTGCTATAAATATGGACAAAGGATGGTGGTGGGACTTGAGTGTTTATAACTTTAATATAACTTAACTCTTAAAAATGAAGACTTGGGCTTAAAAGTGTAAGTTTTTGGTGTTTTGAGTTATAACAAGCTTAAAGAGAATGGAGAGGATTTTGATAACTGTTTAAGCTGAAAAATCTGAAGCAAATGGGGTCCCAAGGGTTCCAAAAAATTTGAACTCTTATGAGTCAAATGGAATTAGTTTTACACTTAGAGGTATTTTGGTAATTTTGCCTAAAATTTTCCTATTCCAAAATAAATCAAAATTCAAGGAATTATCCTTTTAGGCTTAAATTAGTGTTAATTAGGCTAATATTTCCTCTAATTATGATTAATTTACCATAACCATACTTTACTTTTAATTAATCAAGGTTAATTAGTCTTAACCACGGTTAAAGGAACGTTTTTACTATTTACTTTTGTCTTTTTGTGAAAGACTTGATTGACTTCACTTTGGTGACTCATCACCATCTTTTCAACTTCTAAATTTCATGCACATTGGTGTGGAGCCCACTTTTGGCATACTTATCACATTATCTTGCCTACCTGGCCTTCCAGGAACGTTTTTGTAATTTTTCTCAACATTGTTGAAAAATTTTCCAAATTGTTTCTCAGACATTTCTAAGACTTTCTGATTCATTCTCATGTTAATCTAAGGTCGTTTGCTATTTTTATGGGAATTGACTAGCTTTGTGCAAAAAGTATAGCTCTTAGGGGTATTTTGGTCATTTTTGGGATTTTCGAAGGGCATTTTTGTCCCTTCTCAAATTTCTAAATTTTTCTCACTACTTTTAACCATACATGATGTTTATAATCCATTTAGAATGTCTTATACTTGTATTTCCATTTTTTTGGCTCCTTATTTGAGCTGCCCAGGTGCAGGGGCATTTTCATCATTTGCACCAAACTTCATAATTTCTCTGCTTTTGTCTTCTAATTTCACCTAGTTTCATTCTAGAAACTATTTGTAGCCTCAAAAATTTATCATAGAAAAATTGGGATGTTACAACAAATATTCAACTCATGCATCCACACATTAACATAGTACATAACATACACACATTTTAACTTACATTAGCATCAATTCTAGCTTTCCTTTTGTCAACATCAGTTAGGGGTGGAAATGAATAAGATTGTTTAACAAAGACCTACGAATCGACTTATTTAAAGCCTAACTTGACTTGACTTGTTTATTAAATAGGCAAGTTCAAATTTGTTAAAAAGTCTTTTTAGATAAACAAGTCAAACTTAGATTTATTAAAAAGTTCGTTTAGCCTAATTAGGGGCTTATTTATCTTTATATATTGTATATTTGTATTTTTGTTATATTTATTTTAATACATTATTTTTATATAATATTAATATATTTACATAATTTGTTAAAAATTAAACTTTTTAATTTTAAATAAAAGCAACCCTATATTTGTGAAACTCTCTAATATTTATTATAAGAGTTGCATATGTTACTTTAATTTTAAAATAAATACTTTTTATTTTATTTTAGTTTTTATGTGTATCTAAATTTATATATGTGCGTGTGTGGTACATGTGTTTATACTATGTGCATGCGTTATCTTTTTTAATATACTATTGTATTTGTGTATAATTAATGTTTAATATACATGTTCTAAATTATATAATTAAGCATATGAACATTTTATCTTGTTGACTTTAAGGTTTAGTTCTTTTTAATCAATCATTCATATAAACTTTTAAGTTTGTTTATTAGTCTTTGTTGTATTGTAAAATTTTAAACAAGCTTGTAAACCTTGCAGACTTTAAAATAGGTCAGGTTTTGACAAAAAAAAACCTATAACAGATAACAAATTCAAACTCAAGCCTCAAAATTTTTAAATAAGTCAAACTTGAACACTTAAATTCTAGTTCGACTCAGCCTATTTCCATTCCCAACACAAGCACACAAGCATTCACCATACAAGTTAGTATAAATTAAAAAACACACACATGTCATCCTTTCTCCCCCCCTTTTTCTTCTCTTCTCTACTTTAACCTGATTTTACATCACATACAAAACCTGAATTCAACATCATCATACATAATTGTTTTATATAATAATTATATAAAATAAATAAAAGTATAAATCTTCATCCTTTTGGCTTTGTTATGTTTCTTGTTACCGATTTCATCAATGATTGTCCATCACCATCCTCGATAAGTGGTATTCACCATTTCCATTTTAATTACAAATGTAAAAATAATTAATTTGATAGGATAATCAATAAATAGTAGTGGTTCTTCATCATCAGCGTTGCAAGCTCGTCGTTGCTTCATCCTTGTTAGGATCATCCTCCCACCTTGCCATCACCATCACTGACAATAGTTGTGGTTCTCTAGCCATTACCACCCATTCCTCAACCATGCATGACTGTTTGATCTGCTCCCACAATGTCTCTTACCATCTTCACCTTATCAAGCCCATCAGGAGGGCCATGGTTGTCTACAACAACCTTCTCCTTTGTTTCTAGATTGCTTAATCCCAATCCTTCTTCACCTAACATACTTGGAATCATTGTGATGCTAAGAATTTCCCCAACGTTTTTCTCTGCCATCACCATTGTTGTTGATGGTGGTGGTTCAGTGCTTTCTTAGTTTACATATTTCTCCTTAGTTTCATAAATATTTGTCAAACATTATAACAAATTTGAAGTTAGGTTAGTCATTGACTTATGTTGAGTGGTAGCAGGTTCTATGTTTGATCCTTGGAGGAGCTAATTTTTCATTCTTAATTTCCTTATGTCCTGGACCAATAAATGTTGAGCGAAAATGAACCCAATGAACAAAAAGTAATTAACTAAAAAACGTAGGCTACTAGCTAATGGACCTAATTCTATTTCTAGAAAATAAAATAAAAATTTCAAGTTCATCTTATTTTAAAATTTCTACACATCTATTTAAATTAAATCATAAATGGTAATATTCAAGCCATTTTTACTTAACATTCAATTTGGGTCTAGGCCAATATACTTCATTCAAATTAATCTAAACTTTTTAATATGAATTTTATAGACTTTGTAAAACAAATTTAAAATAAATCATTATTAAAAAATTAAATTTTAAAATAAAATTATGATAATAAATAACATATTCAAATAAAGAATTCATTATTTTCATCCTTCGTTTATATATGTAACATACTTGTTTTTTTTTATTCATTCAGCATATTAAAATCCAAATATGTTGGTTGATGAAATAAAAATTATTTCTTCTATATTAAGTTAAATATAATATATACTTTAAACTCACGCAACAAATTCTAAATATAGCATGTTAATATGTAATCATGTAGATAACTAGAAAGTTTCATACACTTATAATGTTGCAAATTGTTCAAATTATCCAAGTTCTCCCCTATTTTGGCTAATCAGAAAAAAAAAACACATTAAGATTGCTTAAATAAATTAAATTGCTAATGAATAAGTTGCAAGAGCTCATCATACAAGTCATCAAGCATTTGATCCACATGTTGACAAAAATGGTAGAATTTGTTACTCTGGCTCATTTGAGTCTGCTCGATGTGCTACAGGTGACACTGGTTATAATGTTACTGGTTTTGAGGGATATAAGACAATATGTAGAAGCAACATCTTGAAGACGTTGAATGCTAGGCAAGGCCACATAAGGTGCATGTGGAAGGACGAAAGGCAGAAGATGACCATGAAGCGAAATGGGTAGAGGCCATAGGTCGAACTCAAGAAGGGAGGAAGTTGAGCAAAAAACACAAAAAGCTATAGAGAGAACACAGTGGTAGTAAGCGAGGAAGATAGTGAAGCTAGCAAAGCAACATTGGTGAAGATGAAGAGAACAAAGTAAGCAAAGACTATAAAAAAAGAAGAAGACATATAAACATAAAATACAAGGGAAAAGATAGTAGGAAGCGAGTAGTTGTGAGAATATTGGTGGAAAAGGTGAGAGAGAATCGTCTGATCCTAAAGGCAAGACTAAGTTTATGCGTTGTTGTTCTTTTAGTCAGGTGAAAGTATAGACAATGAGAACTAGGTGGAGTTGAGCTTCTCATAGTAGGTGTGCAGCCACCAAGTTTGCTCAAAGTTAGTGAAGCCACCACAAACACACAACAGAGCCTGTAGGTCATAGACATAAGGTCAAGGATCAAAGGTGTACCCAAGGGGATGATAGGAGCCTTTGGAGTAGTGGAAGTGATGTGAACATGAACACTACATTAAGTAAGAAAGATCATTTAAAAGATCCTTTATAGATCCTATGACTAGAAATAGGACTAATCATATGGAACAAACACTTCAAGGTCTTATGGAGGAAGTTCAAGAAAATGACTACATTGATCCAAATCCAAATCTAACACAGGTTATAGACATATTATTAAGGATCTTAAGTGATAAGATTTATGATTTATAATTATTTGTTATATATTACATTAGGATTTAATATTGATTTACAAGTTATTTATTTTAATTATTTTCAAATCAAATTAAGATTTTAAATTAATTTGAAATTTAATTAGGATTTTATATTTATTTTATTTTTATTAGATTTTCTCTCAATTTAGACCAATTAGATTTTTTAATACAATATGATTTACGGATTGAGTGTTAACACAAGTTTGATGAATAATAATAATTCTCTTTGAGAGTTTTTATCTGTGTGAGTTGATTTCCATTGTTCTTAGACAAAGAATTACCCTTGATAATGTTGGTCCTTTCGGTAAGTCAGAGTACGTGAGCATCATGTTAAGCAAAAAAAATCATCTAAAAGATTACAAGGAATGAAAGGTCCTATGACAAGAAATATGACTAAACATATGGAACAAGTACCTGAAGGTCTTATCAAGAAAGTTTAAGAAAAGAACTACGTGGATTCAAACCCAATTCCAACATAGGTTAATTTATGTAGTAATATTATTGAAGATTTTAAGTTATAAGGTTTATGATTTGCTATAAATTGCATTATGATTTGATATTTATTTACAAGTTATTTGTTTTAAATTAATTGTAAATCAAATTACAATCTAATTAGGATTTCATATTTGTCATCTTTTTACTAGATTAAGTTATCTATATAATAGGAGTTAGAAATTTAATGGAAAGATAGATTTTGATGAATAATATTTTTTTTTCTTTGAGAGTTTTCATCTCTGTGTGAGTTGATTCCATTGGTTCTTGTGCAAAGAACTATCCTTGATAATGTTGGTTCTTTCAGCAGATCGTGATAAGGGTTACATTCCTCTTAATAACTTTGGTGTTTTTCGGTAGGTTGCGGTTTGTGTTAGGTTCATTTATCTTATCATATCCTGATTCTTAAGATGTTCCATTATCGTTTCCGCATTTTGATTCATTCATGTAAGGTGAATCATATCAGTAAGGGTCAAGTTCCTCTTTGATAACTTCAATGCTTTCTAACATCTCATATTTTGTTTCAGATTCCTGTACTCTGTTCTATCCTGGTTCTCAAGACGTTCCAATTAACGTTTCTACATTCTGATTCATTTAATGAGGAGTGAATCATATCAATTGGCATTAGAACTTCGGCTCCTGGAATCAAGTGTCATATATCCCTTGTTATTCATATAATATGTTCAAGATTAATTCCAAAAGTCTTGAACAGAAGATTGGATGATATGAAGGGTTGATCGAGGAGGAGGTCTCAAGTTTCTCATCAAAATAGTTATTAAAGATTAATTTACCTTGATGAAGAAAAAGATTGAGGGGAGAATTTTGAATTAGAAGGTAAAAGTTTTAGAAAAAAAAAAGACGACATTGAGAAGAAAAAGATGACAACTTGGGGAGTATTAAATTATTCCTTCCATCAATGCAATGAAAGAATGAGCCTAAAACTTATCTTGAGTGGAAGAGAAAAGTGGAACGTATATTTGATTATCACAATTACTCAGAGGAGAAAAAGGTAAAACTAGCCATTGCATCTTTTAACAACTCTGCTAATATGTGGTGGGATTAATTTGTGTTTAATAGGAGGAAATATAAAACGAGACCTATCTGAACATTGGTAGATATAAAAGTAGCCATGAGAAAAAGATTTGTGCCAAGTTACTATCATAGAGACTGGTACCAAAAACTGCAGAGTCTTATCCAAGGTGCCATGAATGTTGAAGATTGTTACAAAGAGATGAAAATTTCCATGATAATAGCTAATGTTGATAAAGATTGGGAAACCACCATGGCAAGATTCATTAGAGGTTAAAAAAGATATAGTTGATGTGGTGGAGCTACAATGTTATATGAAGATAGGAACTATTTCATAAAACTATTCAAGTGAAAAGACAACTCAAATATAGAAACACTCACAAATATGTTTTTATCATATTATGGAAATCTAATTGGTCTAACAAGAAAGAAGGTCCTAAACCAAATGAGGAATATAAGGAAAAGTCAGTAATACATATTTCTAAAGGTAAATCTGAAACTTAATCCTCTTATAAGTCAAGTTACATTCTTTGCTTTAAGTGCCAATATCTTGCGCATATTAATTCTCAATGTCCAAATCAAAAGATCATGATAATTTTTGACAACGGCAAATTAAAGAGTGTGAGTTTAGAGGAGGAAGAAATGCTTGAGTTGGAGAACTGTAGTGATATTGATGTAGCATAACTCGTGCAAGGAGATTTCTTGGTTACAAGATGTGCTTTAAACATCCAACCAAAGGATGAAGGAGGTCCAGAGCAAATGATACATATCTTTTATACTAGTTGTCATGTGAACAACAAGGTATGTAGTATGATTATAGATAGTGGTAGTTGCACCAATGTTACTAGTACCTTACTAGTGGAGAAATTAAACTTGCCTACTAAGAAGCTTCCTAATTCTATTGGCTTTAGTGAATGAATGATTATGGGGATGTAAGGATTAGTATACAAGTCTTGGTGTCATTTTCTACATGCAAGTATAAGGATGTTGTGTTATATGGTGTTGCCCTAATGCATACGAGTCACTTATTATTAAGACATTCTTGGTAGTACGATAAGAATGTTACACATGATTGATTTTAAAAATAGATATTCTCTTGTGACGTAGAGGTCCCTAACTATAGAGAATGACCTCAGCTGTAGAGACCTTTGGACTTTTTAGGCCTCAAATAAATAGAATAAAACTTGGCTTACTTTCTTGTGTTTTAGAAATTAGGATGCCCACAATATGTATATGATTAACCCTATTTCCTTGTAAACTTTTGCAAAACTTTTTAGGCCTAACTTGGTCCATTTCTTAGGTTGCCTCAAGGAGGGATGAAGGAGTCATTTTGGGTTCCATGAGAGGCCTAATTCGAATTTTCAAAGATGCCTCATGCTAAGCATCACCTTTGACCTATATAAAAGCAACACTTGTGTAATTTCAAGAACTTTGAGTCATTTTATGAAATTCATTTCTAAATTTTGAATGAAACACTCTCTTTTCTCTCCTTCTCAAAACCAGTTTGAGGTTCAGGAATCCTTCTTATCCATGGTGGCTATGGTGAGGAAGAAGGAGCTTATCCTTCCATATAAGATGACACTCCCAAACAAACAAGGTTTTACATCAAGTTCGCCATCATCTTCCACCTTCCAAGTTAGCCTTCATTGTATAATTCAAAGCTATCATCCACAAGTGCATCATCTTGTAATAGATAATCAAACAATAGTATTAACCACATTAAGACTTATTATGATTAAATTCGAATTTCAAATGAATGTAAAATAAGAGAAAAAGAATTAGAAAAGAAAAAAAAGAAGAAACGGAGAAATTAAGAGTGAAGAAAAGGTAAAAAGTAAAAAAAATGAGAGTGAAAATAAAGAAAAATCAACAAATGAAGAAAAAAGAAAGAAAATTTATGTATTGGCTCAAAAAGAAGAAGTTGAGAGTGCTTTTAGGGTAAAAGAGCAGGTTCTTGTACTCATGCACAAGGATATTTATTTTGCTAACAATTATAACACTTGTTTTTCTAGTGATGTTAAATCTTTGTTGCTGGAATTTGATGATGTATTTCTTAGAGAATCACAAAAAAGTTTGCCTCCCATAAGAGGCATTGAACATCAAATTGATTTTATCCCCAACACTACAATTTTAAACCGGTCAACTAATAGAACTAGTCTTGAAGAAGCGAATGAGATTCAAAGGAAAGTAGAATAGTTGATGTAGAAAGGCTTTGTGAGGGAAAGTCTTAGCTCATGTTTGGTTCTTGTTATCTTGGTACCAGAGAATGATGAGACGTGACGCATTTGCATGGATTGTAAAGTTGTCAACAAGATTATGGTAAAGTATCACTATCCAATTCTAAGGTTACATGATTTACTTGATGAACATTGTGATTCTTGTTTGTTCTCTAAAATTGATTTATAAAGTCAGTATCATCAAATTTGTATAAATGAGGGTGATGAAGGGAAGACCATTTTGAAATCAAAATATCAGTTATATGAGCGGGTTATCATGCCATTTGATATTTCTAATGCATCGAGCACTTTCATGAGATTAATGCATAATGTTTTGCACATTTTTATTGGTAAATTTGTTATTGTATATTTTGATGATATTTTAATTGAGTTTTACATCCCTAACTTATTGAATTTTTACAAATTCATCCTTAACTTTTAACATAGTTCTTCACTTTTTACAATCATGCAAGTTAGTCCCCTCCATATTCTTATTCATTTCGTGAGGGATGAATCATATCAAGGAGACTTTTAGGACAATTGAGAAGGCATACGATCAACGTAAATTTTGATGTTAATGAAGGATATCATGCAAGTAGTAAGAGCTAATCACCAAGTCATAAAGTAGTAGTGTAGAGCTTTTGTCCAGCCAACACTTGCTCCATCATAAGACAGTTATAGAGTTCAAGTTCCTGAGCAGAGAACCAAGGAAGAATATCCTCGATGACAGAGGTGTCTTTAAAGACAAAGGTGGGCGGGGGAGGATCGATGCAAATGCGGAGTTTGCCATCAAGGTAAATGTTGGTAGGAGTAGGTGATGAATGAAGGCAGAAGGATAGGAATGGAACCATGAAGGTAAGTAAGGAAGTGGTAAGGGTTGAGATATGGGAGGTTGAGGAAGGGAGAAGGAGGTTGGAGTCTAAGAGGAAGTGGAACCATCAACCAAGGAATTTAGAAATTTTAAATACTAGAAGGAGACAATGAGAGCTTCGTTAAAGGTTAGGGAATGTGGTTGGAGAAGGCTTAGGAACAAGAGAGACAAAAGGAAGAGGAGAAGGTGGTGGTGGGGAGGAAGACACTTGGGGTAGTAATGAGGATTCACAAATGAAGGACTGCGGAGACAAAGGAAAAAGAAAAGGTGGGGATGGACACGAGATAAGGGTAGGCAGACGACTTGGGAGAGAAAGGATGATTTGGAGGGGTATAGGGTTGATGACAAGTGGAGAAGGGAGGAGTCATCGTTAATGATGATGAGATAGGCCTTTTTGGTGGAAATGATAGATAGGGAAATGCGAGTAAAGCGTTTGCCTCGAGGAACTGGGTAAGAGGGTAAGATAGGTTTCGAGGAAGAGACCTATCGTCTTGTTTATTGCATTGTTCAGAGGGCTCCCATGAGAGGGTGATGAATGTTTTGTAGAAGAAGAAGAAGGGGCATTATCAAGGTCCAAGGAAGAGGATGTGAAGGTTGAGATGGTGGAAGAACTCGTGCTGGAAAAGGAGGTGGAGTCAAATTGAAACTAGCGAAACTTGCCTCGAACTTTCTTATGAAGGGAGTTGTCAAAAGCGACAGGGTGATGGAAGTTGATCGATATTTGTTTCATTTAGAGATGACCAAAGCAGGTGATTGAAGTATGCATCAAGTGACACATGTACTGAACATGGCTGACTAGCACACATTTCATAATGTGGGTGATAAGGTTTCCATAGGAAAATTTTTAACTTTCATCCAAAACCTTACAGAAGTGGGAGAAAGGGGAAGCAGAGAGGTTGATTTTACTCTTTTGCAACAAATGGAACACACCAAAAACACTCCATTGTAATGATCTAATTCTGGGAGCTAACCTGGGGTAAGATGACATTTTGAATGAGGCCATGAAGGACACATGTGAGGTTGTTCATGCCAGAACTATTGCAGCATCGATAGAGTCGCATATAGATTCCTCCCAGTTGTGAGTGAAGACAATGCCTTCAGCTATGCTGTTGGTGAGCTTGTAAAAGAAGTCTTGGAAAAAGGTAAGACACTTCCAAAGACGTTGGTCGTTAGAAACAATGATTTCTTGGTGGTTTTGATAAATGCATTTTTATAGAAGTCTTGGGATAAAATCATACCATCCAACAAATAACAGAAATGTGAAGGTAAAATAACAAAGGATTATTTTATTTCTTACATAAAAAAATACATGAAGAAAGAAGATGGTAGATTATTTCTCCCTTTAACAAAAAGATCTAAGTAGCATAATCAAATTCCTAGTCCCTTTCCTCATCAAACTCCACTTTGAGACTTATGATCATGTCGTTTATCATGTTCAATATTTTTTGAATAAAAATAGGTACCTAAGATAAATAAATAAAGATAAGATATCCCATCCAAAATTAATTGTGATAACTCACAATAATAATTAATTTATTTAATTCTAAATTTTAGAATGTACAGATGGTAAAATAAAGGTTAAAATTTTGAATAACATATTAATAAGAGACTATAGAAATACACTTGATAAATTAATTAGTTTCACATACCTAGCTTTAAGTGAGAGCTTAAACAAAAATGCTTATTTTAGGAAAAAATCAATTCTATCTTTCACTTTAGATATCATTTTTGATGTAAAATAATTATATAGTAAGTACGATCATAATTAAAAAAATACAAAAAAAAATTATAAAATTTATTCTATAGGTTGGTGTATAATTTTACAAAATTAAGTTTAAAAATAATTAACCTAATTAATATGGATTTATATGAGTTTAAGACACATAATCTATATGCTTAATAGGTTAAATTTGTAAGTTTGTAAACTAACTCATTAATTTGTATAAAATAAAATTTTAAAATAGAGACTATAAACATTCTATACTCTTCTTTGAAAGAAAAAAAATGATGTAAACTTGTTAACATTGTTTGTTTAAATATAAATTTAGGTAAATTAATTTATTTAAATATAAATTTATATGAAATAATTTGAGTTAAAATGGACAAATTTAAATACCTACTTAAAAGAAAAGATATATTTTAATCATTTATTTATAAAAAAAATATAAGTTTTAAATTAATATTTTTTAATCATAAATCCAATTAATTATTATTTTTTAAAAATCTTCATCAATCTAATAACTTATATAATGGAAGCACATGCAGATTAAAACATTGGAAAATCATATTATTTAATGTCAAAATTTTATTAAAAACATTATTTTTATTTTAAAAATAATAATTATTCAATCCTTTCAAAATATTTTTATTAACTTTTAAAAAATTAAATTATTTTATTCTCAATAATAATTAACAATTTCTAATTAATATCGGTTGGTATTTTCTGTAGTTAGTTTGCAATTATAGTTAAATTATATATTTTTTTAATTAAAATTATATATATGTATATAATTAAAAAATTAATTTCATACTCATGTTGATAATATTTTATATAGTAATTTTTTTTCAAATTAATATAAAAAGGTATTTGTTATAATATTATATTAATCAAAATTCAATATTTAAGTTTTATATATTACTCATTTTTATCATATTTTTTGTGATGTAGTAAAAATAGTTTTTGTTAGTTTTATATCAATATTTTATTATTTTTGTTAAATATTTTAAATATTATTTATAAAACTCTTTTTTAATTCAGTTAACATCTACTTCATGTATAAAAAATCAATCAATCAAATTAATTTCTAAAAAAAAGTCATTATATATTTCTTTAAAATTATAATATGAGACATTTTTTTACTTTTTACAAATTTAGTTAATAATTTTTTGACTAAATTAATATACAAATATTTTTTATAGATCAAATATGTACTTAATATTAAAAAAATAATTTTTGGTTATAATTTTTTAATTTTTAATTTTTAGATAATTTTTTTTAAAATTCAATGAAAATAATTTTAAACTAATTTTTAACATGTTTTTGAAATAGTTTTGATTCAAATTTTAAAATAAAAAAATAATTTATTGAATGCTATTTTAATTTTAAAATATTTTCATTCTAAAATTTTACCTAATCCAACCACCATTAAACCATCGTCTATACTTTTAATAATGATAAAAATATATTTTTTAATTTTTAAAAAAATTAATTTTTTATTTATCTAATTTTTATATAATAAAAAATAATATTAGAATATAATTTTATATTATATAATTATTTATGATATAATATTAAAATATATATTAATTTTATATAAAATAAATACTGAATAATTTAAAAATATTATAATAATATATAAGATTATTTATCTTAAATATTGATGATATAATAATATATATAAAATTATATAATTATATAATATATTTTATATTATAATCATTATATTATTATTATTATTATTATTATTATTATTATTATTATTTCATGAATATTTTTTTTTATTTTTACCATTATTAGTATAATTATCATCATAATAATTATAATAAATTTTATTTTTAAATTTTTATTTTTATTATTTTAAAAAATTTAACTTGTGGATTTATAAATAAATAATATTATTTTAGATATAAAAATTATATTAAGTTATATTATTATAATATAATTTTATATTATATAAAATTTTATAATGTAATATATATTATTTTATAAAAATAAATATTAAATAATATAAAAATATAATAATAATAATATATAAAAATATTTATCTTATATATTTATTATCAAATAATATATAATATATAAAATTATATGATTATACAATATTATTTATATTATAATTATCATCATTATAATAATAATAATTATTATAATAATAATAATTTATTTTTTTATTTTTAAAAAATTATTTATTTAATTTTTATATATTAAAAAATAAATAATATAAATTTATATATAAATTATATTAAATTTATAATATTATAATATATATTATTTTTGTATAAAATAGATACTAAATAATATTAAAATATTAAAATGATAACATATATATACAATTTTATATCTTGAATAATAATAATCAAATAATATATAAAATATAAATTTATAGTTATTTTTTATATTTTAACTAATACGTCACTATTTTTATTTGATAAATATTACTATTATTTTTGTCGTTATTATTATTATTATAATTATTATTATCATAATAAAAATAAAATAATATTATTTAATAAATTATTTTTAAAATTTACATTATTTTAATATAATTTAATTTTTTAAATTAATATTTTTGTTTATTTATTTTTTATAAATTTATAATAAAATAATATAACAGAGTAATTTAATTTATTTTTACAATAATTTTTAATAATTAAAAACTAAAATTGAAAATTAATTTTAGTTTTTAAAATTTTTAAAACTCAAAACTATAAAATAATTTTGAACGGATCTAAAATATCCTATTTAAAAATGAATCAGATCTTTATTTTATTATTTATCTAAAGAACTTTATGCACTGTACATGTAAGATAATTAATTATAACTATCAAGTTATTTATATATTGGATAAATATTTTAAATTTAAATAAATTTTATAATAAATATAAATAAGAATAAGTTAATAAATTTAAGATAAATTATTTTTATCAATATGATATATGAAAATTAAAAAATTTTAAATTAAAATATTATTATAATATTAAAATTTATACTATCTAAATAAGATATTTTTAGTTTAATATAATATGTATATCAAAATTCAAAATTTAAATGAATTAAAATTAAAATTAAACTTAGAAAATAGTGTTTGAAGGAAATAAAAAATATGAATAAACAATAAACAATAAAATTAAAGCAAGAGAAGTTATAGACCTTAAGAAGGACGTATGTATATAAAGGTGTATAAATAATACATTGACTGAAAAAAATTATTTCACATGCGAACAATATTTACTTCTTTCTGCAATTAATTAATTGTTTTATAATTAATTATATAATAATCGATACTAATGGTTAACGGTAAAAAATTATAATTAATCATTTAATATAAATAGTAAATAAAAAATATAGTAATATAAAAAATTAATTAATTACATATATGATTAATCTAGTAAGCTGATGAATGATTAACTGTTACTTCAAGAGCATGTACCAGAATTAGCGTTCTAAATTGATTAACACAAAGAGTATTTCTTTTTTGTGTTTTAAAAGCTCGCATAGACTATTTAATTCAGTTACCAAATTCTTCTGCCTTGGGCTTTAATTTTTCTGTCTGTTTATCATTTGGGCTTGAATTTAAGTCATATATGTCCAAACTTTGATTCCTCTCTTTCTTTTTTCCAATTCCCACCCTAAAACCCTTCTAAACCCTGGTTCTTCCGGCTTCAAGTGAAACAGCGCAAGCTTGCGAGGCTCGCGCAAGAGACATGGCACCGCATTCTAAAAAATCACAGAAGAAGAAGGGCACAGGAGACAAGCCGAAAGTCGATAAAGCCTCTAAGAAGATATTCAAACCAAAGAGGGAACTAAACGACGCCGTCGCCGCCGCTAAGTCAGAAGCACTCGCTTTGCAACTCGAAGATGAAGTTCCCGATTTCCCCCGAGGTGGCGAATGATCCTTCTTCCGTCATTTTTGTATTTTTTTCTTGAATACTCGTTTTCTAATTTGAATTTGAATTTGGCTCGGGTTGAGTATGTTTCTTCCAGGTGGTGAAATTTCCGTGACGAGAAGGAACGATTATGACGAGTTTGGGGCCGAGGATCACTCTAGAAAGACGAAGAAGAAGGGGAGGAAGGAAAAAACTGCGTGGAGTAAGAGTAATGAACCCATAGATGATTGGGGCTCGCTTTCTGGTGACGGCATAACTGGAAAATTGCCGCGGCGTGTGAATAAAATTACCGTCAAGGTAGCATGCAGCAGTTTGTAGAATGGAGGATACAAATTGGTTATTTATCTAATTTAATTTTGGTAGCAATGCAGTTCTTAGTTACTACCTTACCTGTTTTTACGTGTGTTGCGTTTAGTGGTTTATTCAGCTTTGTAGAGAAGAAATATACCACGTCATTCCATTTAAAGAACTTGGCTCTATTGAACTGCAAAAGTAAATAGGCTTAATAATAATATGAATAACTAACTACATGTATAGAACTTGGGAATTTTTGGTTTCATGATTGAGGGTTGAGTTTGTATATTCACGTCATGATGGATTCACAGTTAAAAATGTTAGTTTTATTCTATTATGTTTCAATTTTATGACCAGGATTTTCAAACCAAGTTTTATAATATGCTTCAAGTCTTAATTATTACACACATACACATATTTTTTCATTTGGCTTTTTGACATCATTCATTTGGATTCCCTTTGTCTGTGTCTACATGCTGTGCTTTAACTTTTTGCTCTTGTATGCATGCCAGAATATAACTCCTGGAATGAAGCTTTGGGGAGTTGTTGCTGAAGTAAATGAAAAAGACCTTATAGTTAGTTTACCAGGGGGTTTACGTGGTTTAGTTCACCCTTCAGATGCTTTGGATCCTATTTTTGACGACAAAATTGAGGTGTGCAATAAACTTTTTGGTCAGATTCCCATTGTTGTTCCTGCTCCTTATCTTCACCTATGACAAAACAAAATTTCTAATTGCTTTTGAATTTTGTTGTTTGCCCATCAGTTTTAGCTCACCTCTCTGTTTCTCTCTTTCTTGCATCAGGCTGGGGAAAGTTCCCTTTCCGGTGTATTTTCTGTGGGGCAGCTGGTTTCTTGTGTTGTGCTGAGATTGGATGACGACAAGAAAGAGAAAGGAATCAGAAAAATTTGGCTTTCTTTGCGTCTATCTTTGTTGCATAAGAACTACAACTTGGATGTTGTTCAGGAAGGCATGGTATGTCATTATGTTATTATGAAATTGTTTGTAGTTAATTTTTTTATAAATGATTCATGTAGACTAGGATGTAGTTTCCTCCTTTGATTTTTACGAAATTGTCAATTATGCATACTTGGAACCAGCTTTATGCATCTGATGGTAAAGAAAATGTCTACCAAATCTTCATTTAGAAGAATTATTTCAATAACATTCAAGTAATCCTACACTGACCTGTTACCTTAGATTTTTGAGTACTATCACAATCAACATGTTTGCCTGTCTCCTGTAAATAGGCTTCTTTCTATATTTGTAAATCTACTGCTCTGGAAGGCAGCATTTGAACTGTATGGATGCAGGGTTTAATTCACAGTTTCACACTGCATTTGCCTACTTATTGTCGATATATTTATTTTAGATGATCTATATTTGTAGCATACTTTCTGTTACATTCTTCTCAATATTCCTGTTTGCTAATAATAAAGCAACTTTACATTAAAAATTTAGGAATGGAACTTAGAATTGAAATTCCTAAAAATTTAGACTGCTACAAATTGAAATTCCTAAAAATTTAGACTGCTACAAATTGTCATAATTTAATGTTCTGTTTGAAAACAATTCTTTTAAGTAAGTTATATTAAGCAATTGCTAATTTTGGTAAAGAAATATTTTAAATTCGTTTTTGTATTTACTGTGCAAAAAAAAGGATAGAATTTCATATGATATGCCTTTTATTATGCTATTTTGATCCACCTTGATGATTACTATGCTTTTCATATCATACTCTGTTGTGTTTATTGAGCATTTTGCTATACTCAATGCCTTATTGAATATTGATAGATGAAACTTTTGATTTTTGTGCACTACGTATATTCAGGTCATTGCTGCATATGTGAAAAGCATTGAAGACCATGGTTACATTCTTCATTTTGGTTTGCCTTCTTTCATGGGGTTCTTACCAAAAAACAGCTCTGCTGGTAAAATCAGTCAGCTGTTGTGAATTCTTGTGCTTCATCTTGGCTGGCATGATTAAACTGAGCTCAATTTGTGGATTTCTTTGCCTTCTTTTGTTCCAATACCTGCAGAAGACAGGGGTGGTGAAGTAAAACTTGGGAAACTTATACAGGGATTGGTTAGGAGCATTGATAAAGTTCGTAAAGTGGTTTACTTGAGTTCTGACCCTGACTCAATGTCCAGAAGTGTGGTATGCTTCCTCTGTCTTTATTATCTTGTCATTTTGGTATTATTTTTAATGGTTCTCACTTCCCCTTTTGATTGGTTATCTTCTTGGTGCATTTGATACAGACCAAGGATCTTAGAGGGATATCAATTGATCTTCTAGTTCCAGGAATGATGGTTAATGCCCGTGTGAAGTCAATCCTTGAGAATGGTGTTATGTTATCATTTCTCACGTACTTCACTGGAACTGTAAGTGTTTCCTGCAATTGTAATTGGAATGCATAAATGATAGTTTGTGTAAATAAATTCTCCTGACAAATCTAATGTACTCTCAACATTAATTTTTGAAATCATTTCATTGCAGGCTGATCTGTTTCATTTACAAAATATTTATCCTGGATCAAACTGGAAGGATAAGTACAATGAATCTCTGAAGGTAATTTTGAACTTCACCTTTGCATGCTTCTAGACTTGCTTTGCACTCAATTTTTCAAATAGTATCCTTGTAATTGCTTGATGCACTGAAATACTTTTGTTATAAACTCCTGTATAATGTACAAAGTTATCAAGTTCTGGATTTTCTTGCATTTATGCATCATCTGATCTGATATTCATATGGTAAAATCTTTCTGATGCCTTTGCATGTATAGCAATTAGCAATAGGTTGCATTGTCATTTCTTTGGTATCTCTTTTGTTTCATATTGACAGAGACACCATTTGAGCTGAAAACTGATGGGGAATTTGATCCATAATATAATAGAAGCAATTCATTAGAGACTGCTTGCAATTTAAAGCTCTTTCATCGTCTGTCTTCAACTTATCTTAACTACACGGCCTTAATTGAAGTGTATAATTTTTAAGTTTATAAATTATACCAGTGGATTTAAATGCTGATTTAAAAACAAGAACTGTAGGGGTGTTATTTTTTTTCTTTCAAAAAGAATTCTCCCTTTTTTATTCCTACTCACCCCTCCCACAAAATCATTAGGGGTATACTTGTTAGTTCTTTGGCACCATTGGATTTCTGATTGCAGGCATAATGCATCATCATGTTGATGTGTAGCTTCATATTTACTTCTTTGCTGCAACATATTTTCACATTGAGTTTTGGCATAAAGTTTGTGTTTTTTCAGCTGATGCTGTCTTTTGTATTATCAAGCTGGCTACCTTCTTTTAAGGTTACTTTTATATTTTTCTAAATGCCTTTTATGTTATCTAGGTTGTTTCTCGGATATTATTCATTGATCCATCAAGTAGAGCTGTTGGTTTGACACTGAATCCACATCTTATTCAGAACAGGATCCCGCCTTCTGTAAGTATGATATAGCTTATATCCTGTTGGTATTAAGGATGTGGTATTTCATCTAGAGTTGTCACAATGGGCTGGCCCAACTGGGCCTCTCTGAACCTGTCTGATAAAATGTAGTACATGGGTTTTAAATTTTGAGTATGGATTAAACTTTGTGCTTAGCCCGAAAAACAGTAAAGGGCTATTATTGGCCTTGGACATCATTTTAGGACTCCAAATTGAATCCAAGGTTTTTTGGCCTAAGCCATTAAAGATTGTGGTCCACATGAGGCCAGGCTATTGTGGGCCGAGTAGCTCATTTTGCTAGCTCTAAATTTTCATCCAATGGAATGGATGCTGTAGCTGTTTTTTCTTTTCTTTCCCCCAGAAATTACCTTTTAATGCAGTTAGATGATGTATTTCTTGTCTAGTGCTTCCATAATTAAGATTGCAATTGGTTAGCAGATGATATGAATAACCTAAGTAAGCAAAAAATGAAAAAGGAAATGATAACATGTTCTATTAAAAATCACCAAGATTGTCACATTACTAGATGACAAAGGACAACAATTGTATTAAGTTCTTTTATATGATTGGTAGCACTTCCAGGTATTAATTTGCAATTTATTCAAAAACAATCCTAAAAGCATTTCTAGAGGTCTCAAACAGATCTCTACTAGTACAATCTGTCATTTTGTGTGAATCAATGAATCAACTATATGATTCCCTATGCTTGAGTTATATAGCTCTGAAGTCTCTGTATCTTCTATTAGGTCTGGAACAGCCTGACAGAATACTGAGGCCTGAGAATTTATTCTGAAAAAATGTTCCCTTTAAACTATTGTTGAATCTTACAGATATGGTGGTTTTGATAATCATATGAATGTAGGAATTCCAATAAATTATAAATTAATTGGTTTACATTTTGTTTTTTTAACTTTACAATTGTATTGGCCCCAAGGTAATAAAAGTAGGATTTGCACAAATATGAACTACCCTGCCGATGTTGTTGCTTTGGGGCATGAATTCTATGTAAAACTTTGTTCCCCGGTGTTTGTATTAGCCTATTAGGTGTTTTAATATTTCAGATATAAGCAGTCATTTCTACATTGTAAAATCTCTCTCTCTCCCTCCCTCCCTCCCTCTATCTTCTCTCTTTCCCCTCCCTCCCTCTCTTGAGAACATGTTTGTTTGATATATGGCTAAGGTGGTATTCTGTTTCTTTTTAAAAGTTAGTAATCGTGTGTTCCATGTTGGAGACTGATGAACTGACTTTGTTGTGCAGCATGTTAAAATTGGTGATATATATGATAACTCAAGAGTTGTTAGAGTGGATAAGGGATCAGGACTATTGCTCGAAGTTCCATCAATTCCTGAGCCAACTCCAGCTTTTGTCAGCGTATGTAGTGTCTGGAGAAGTATTAATGATGGAGAACCTTTACAATATGATATCTGAATGTTTAACTACATTACAGTAACAGTTAAGCCTAACCCCACAAGGGCAAAATGAGATGTTAATTGAAATTATTGTTGACAGATATCTGATGTTGCTGAAGAGGAGGCCCAAAAACTTGAGAAGAAGTACAAAGAAGGAAATCATGTTCGAGTTCGGATTCTTGGGTTAAGGCATTTGGAAGGAATTGCTACAGGAGTTTTGAAGGTTGTCTTTTGTACTTATGTTTAATTTCTTAAATATGATAAGCATTTGTGATTGAATGATTGCAATGCTTTTTATATTGGTATTACACTTGCATCAAATGTTTTTATCATCTTAGACTTTTGTTTGGAGAATGGGTTATGGAAATCGGGCTTCACATTGAACATCGTTAAGCAGTCAAGTTGGAATGTTTTTTATTTATGATTTATGATTCACTTGTAAGCTGACCAGCTTTGGTATATACTGGCAAGGCATGATACACTTATTTATATTTAGTCAATCTGCTCTGTCCTTTGTCTTAAACACCAGTTATGAAAATGTTTTTTGTTAATTTTCTTTATTGAGTGTTCGCATCCTGAGCCTAATTGCAGTAAACTATGTATGTTGGTCATCACAATTGTATTATTGTTTAAAACTATTCTCAACTTATATGTATCTGTTTTTGTGTGTTTGTATGCATTTGTACATTAAGAGTTTGGCCTTATAATGGATCTAGGAGTTATCACATGCTTTACTCTTAGAAACCTATGATTGTTGGAAACAAATGCTAATCTTACTAATTTCTTATGGAATTCTAAATGTAGTAATCGTTCAATTGTGAGGTTTCTGCTAAATTTTTAATGCTGTGAGGACTATAATAGGTGTGGTCCTTATTGTTTCCTTTGAAAGTTCATTTTTAAATGAAGGAGATGCTACTTATTATCCCATGTTAGATTCCTGCCTACTTTTTCATTGTTTATGTTCTACATTTCAATTGCTTCCAAAGCTATATGGATGTGCTCTCAAATGTTGTCATTTTGATGAACAGTTTGGTTCGTGTCTTGGTGTGTCTATCCCATAATCATATCCAATACCGGAATATGCTGTACTCATCAAATTAGATGTAATATAATTAATTTGTTCTATATTCGGTGATTTTTTGCTAATAAATAGTTGATTAATGTTGAGTTCGTTCTTGAATGTGCAAATTAACAATGTTTCTGGTCCATGCTTTTTGAAAAAGAAAATGTTAGATATTTAAGCTCACCTAGTCTTTTGTTTCTATGTATAATGATTTTCTGTGCAGATATGATTTTAAATTAGATGTTATGTGGAATAATGTTGATTTAGCAGGAGATTTTCATTTAATCATCTTTTTGTTTTCATACCATGAAGGCCAGTGCTTTTGAAGAGGCAGTGTTTACTCATTCTGATGTGAAGCCAGGCATGGTGGTGAAGGCTAAGATTCTTTCAGTTGACAGCTTTGGTGCTATAGTGCAAATTCCTGGTGGTGTGAAGGCACTTTGTCCTCTTCGACATATGTCTGAATTGGAAATTTCAAAGCCTGGAAAAAAATTCAAGGTACTATTCTAGCTATGTATGCCTATTATTGACTATCTTGGTTTCTGTAGACCATATAATGTAGAGTTGTTTTGCTGCATGTCTGTGATGGAATATATTAGAGATTATGTGGCTGAAGTCTTTTCCTGGGTTATGGTACAGGTGGGTGCTGAATTGGTGTTCCGTGTGCTCGGCTGCAAGTCAAAAAGAGTGACAGTTACACACAAGAAAACCCTTGTATGTTTCTACATGTAAATTCTTCTGTTTATTCATTCTTGAAAAGGCACTATAATCATTTTTTTTCTTTTTTCAGCTGACAAATCCAGCCCTCACCCATTTGTTTCTTTCCCCTTTATTTGGATAAAAGAATTATGGCTTTAATATGTTTATAGTCCTTGTTGATTATAAATATAGGGTGTTTTTATTGTAGTCCTTAGTTTTTTATTTAATTCGTATAAATCCTAATATTAATTTTTTCATCCTGGCTGTTAGTAATTATCAGTTAAATGATGACTTGGCTGATAGAAATCCAGCTAAGCATGGGCACTTGCCTATTTAAACCATGTAGATAATCATATGGCACACATGTCATCACCTCCTTCCCTCTTTCCCTTTCTTCTTTTTTCTGCAACCGGTAAACCCCTCTTCATCTTCCATTGAACACTTTCCAGCTTGGTCCTCTTTAAACTGCTGTTCTTCGCCCATCTGTTTTATGTCCTTTCTGCTTCTTCCTCTTTGTACAAACCGGAAACTGTAGGAAATTATTGGATATTCTATGAATCCCTCTTTGGTTCTCCCTCCATTGAAAACTTTTGTTCTTTGCTTGCTACCTCTTCAAATTTACAATGACTCCACAATCCTTCTCACAACCGCTCTGTCAAACAATAGGCATGGAGTGATGCCCTCTAATTGACTCATGAATATTTACAATAGTACCCAGTAGTTCTTTCATCACCCAACGACTCATATACATAAAAAAGAATAAAATAAGAAAATAAACAACCATTTACAGCTTACAGGTTAAATCACATACAATACTAAATTCATATATAATAAGATGATTCTGAAAACCTAGGTGACGTTTGGTTTGTGAGAACATTTTTTGTCTTTTGTTTTCAACATCTTGTACAAAAAATAGTTGTTTTCTGTTTTTATTTTTTCGTTTTCACTATTTCAAGGGCAACACATTGAAAATAGAATGAAAACAATGTGGCATTTTTGTAAATAAAAGTGAAAATAGAAAATGTTTTCTGAAACCAAACGCCACCTTATTTGCAAGGAAAAATGGATGACATCGAACTAGAAACCATTGGAACTTCTTAGCATCCTCTAAAGGTTAAAGCCTTGCAAAGAAACCATGGAATACAGCTGCTACATTTCTTTAAAGATAAAAGGAAGAGACCTTAGGGAATCCACGGTCACATATCTGTTGTGTTACCCATTATCTGCCTTAGCCAACATGGATGCAGTGACTCTCAAGCCATGCTTCCTTCATCTCACGTCAGCCATTTTTTGGTCCCCCATTTCCTCTTTTACCTGCATAACCTAACAACCTTTCTGTCACCTGTTTTACATTGCTGATACCACACCTCTGGTGTAGCCATCATGATTTTTGAACTGCTGCCAACATGCCACCATCAACACTCCTGAACCCATGCTTATTCCTCATCTCTTCAAACAGCCACCAGCCGTTGAAACTGGTGCAATCCAGCTGCAAACCACCACGACTTTGCTAGCTCTATCATGAACTCCCATTTTGTGTCCAACCCTCACTTTTCTTGTTTCCTCTTCCGCACATTGACTCAAGAACCTTCTTACTTAATTTATTTATTTATTTTTAAATTGACAGTTTGTGTGGGTTGTCTATAAGTTGGGTGACATTATTACTTATGATGGCTTGGGTGCCATGTCACTATCCATGTGGATTAAATTCGTCAAGGGTCTGTTCTTGGCTGGATTTCTGTTAACAAAATTATTGCAAGTCCCACATTGAGTAAAGGGAAGGCCAACCATGCAAAATGAACCAAGGGAAATCCTCACCTTATATATATTTGGTTGGCCTTATTTTTAGACAATGTGGAATTCTAACACCCCCCCCCCCCCCCCCCGCTCATGCTTAGGATTGGACATTTGTGTATGTCCCAATAAGGTGAGGACATTCCTCACCCTATGAGCTAATTCTGTTATTGGGATATTCGTAGATGTTTTATTTCTGCGATTGATCCACCCTCAATTGTCCATTCTCAAATGTCTAGTCTTGGGTGTGAGGGGGTGTGTTAGAATCCTACATTGTTCAAAGATAAGGCTAACTATATATATATACATAAGATGAGGACAATCGTCACCTCATGAGCTAGCTTTTGAGGTTGAGTTAGGCCTAAAAACTTGATTTCTAATAGAAATCAATTTGAGAGTCACTAACAGGAGGGATGAAACATTAATATCTGGATATATAGGGATTAAATCATTTTTTTCTTTGGTGTACAATCAGAATGCCCTGTCTTTATTGGAACACATTTAAGCAGTGAATTATCATATATTAGAAAAGGAAAGAGAAGTACATGGTTGGGATAATATTGGTGACAGGAAAGCAAAGAAGGAATACATAAACCGAGGAGCTCTCAAAACTCTTTTAACAATGTTTACCAGACAAAACCTTTGAAGGAATCACAAGTAAAATCCACTTCATCAAAGCTACCTTATACAACAAAATCTCTATCAAGGATACCCATAGCTAAATTTCTAGCATTACATACTAGCCAAAATATGCCAAATTCCAGCAAACAGGGTACATTCCAATCACTGCCTCTACATTTTAAAAGATGCTGAATAGTATTGGTGCAAAGTGGAAGCTGGCTTTGTGTTTTGCTCTGTTTTACATTTACTACTTTCTACACAGATTGGCATTTTTCCATTTGGCAATGCATGATAAGGAATGATTAAATCATGTCATAGCATACTGCTTTCCTTTTCTGAATTTATTGAATGCTTTTGTCTTTCCATTTGGGAAAGGACTGACTGACGGATTTTGCACCAATTTTAGTGGCTATTTTGTTATTTTGGTGCTGAGTCTGGTCACTTATGTCTAAGCATCACATTCTTATGTTATGTATACATTCTTTTTAATCTGATGGTGGATGAGAATGACTTTTCTTTCCTTTATTGGATAGCCTTTCTGCATTTCTCCTTCTCTACTAACATCAGTTCTCTTAATCTCGTTATCATTGTTTGTTCTCCTAGTTGTGGTTGTTACTTGTTAGTGATATAGTAGCAATCTCATAGTTATCAGAATGACTGAAATTGTATGATTCATATTCCGATTCGATACAAGTTCTAGAGCTGTCGACACAGATTGCAAGGTGTATCAATTTTGACCTTGAATTGCATTAAGAATTGATTGAATCACGAATCTAGGGTGATTCTTATTTGTCCACAACCAAGAACTGGAGCTGTCTTTGTGCATCTTTATATGTTTGAATGTGAAGGAAACGACAGTCCATAAGATTGAGCCTTTCCCTTGGTAGTTGGGCTACCAACAAGGTGGAGCCTTATATTGGTGATTTTAGCTAATAAGGCATGCCATTGTTGTTTGTTATGGTTTTGGTCAGATAGAAAGGCTGTCTTGCAGTTTGGGAGCAAGAATTTCCCAATTGCTTCTCTCCTTCTCTATGCTGTATTTGGATGGTTCAAAATGTTGCTGTTGTGTTGAGTTTTGTTGATGTCTTCCTATTAAAATAATTTATTCTATTCTTTTCTGTCTGGTTGTTTGGATCTGTCTTGAGTGTCTGATGGTGGATGCTGGGTTCTGTACTGAATTACATAAATTCTTTGGTAAGATGAGCTAATGTTCTTTATCTGCTTTTTTTTTTTACTATTGTGGTCGATGTTCTTGTTTGTTTGGTTTTCCTTTTGTTATGTACATTTTTCCATATGCTTGTTGTCTCTGTGTTGTCCTCATTGAAGATGAAATTTTGGGAGTATTTATTCATATGGATAAGTTTCATTTTCTATTCTGAATCAGATGTACGATATTGTTACAGGTGAAATCAAAACTCGAGATTATAAGTTCATATGCAGATGCGACAGATGGTTTGATAACCCATGGATGGATATCAAAGATTGAAGTTCATGGATGCTTTGTACGGTTTTACAATGGGGTTCAAGGATTTTCTCCCAGGCAAGTCTATGATCTGTCTGTTCTACAAATTCATAACTTTTGATAATTAAGTCATGATTATGGTCAGTTTAAATCATGAGAGTTTGACTGTTATTATCTTTTTCATACAGTTTTAGTTTCAATACTTATAAATCTTGCTAGCACTATGTTATTTATTGTTTTTATTTAAAAGCAGATCTGAACTTGGGTTAGAGCCAGGTGCTGATCCAGGTATAGTCTACAATGTTGGACAAGTTGTCAAATGCCGGGTCATAAGTTCCATTCCTGCATCACGGAGGATCAACCTTAGTTTTGTAATAAAGCCCACAAGGTTTGCTTATTTTCTCTTTCTGCTTGCTTATATCCTGCTTTTGGATTTTTTTACTGAAGTATGTAATGACTATATATTTTTTTGGGTGGATATCTTTTGATTCAGGCCAAAATATAAAAAATAATTTAAGTTCTTTAAAGTTTTATGAAAAGCTGAGTTATATTTAGGGCTCTGTTTTAAAAGTGTAGGCAGGCACCCTGCTGGGTTAAGGAATGTGCATTATGCTAATCCATTGTGACAATTCACATGGCAGGGTTAATGAGGATGATATGGTTACGTTGGGTAGCGTGGTTTCGGGAGTCGTTGACAGAATAACTTCTAATGCTGTAGTTGTTTGTGTCAATGCGAGTGGTTTCTCAAGGGGTACAATATCTATGGAGCACTTGGCTGATCATCATGGTACAAGTTTCCATGTGTTTGAGAATGACTTTCCCATTGTTGCTTGTTCTTAATGGAATGGCTAATTTTAGCTTCTTATTATGCAGGACAAGCTATTGTGGTGAAGTCAGTGTTGAAACCTGGATATAGTTTTGATCAACTACTGGTTTTGGGTACGTTCAAGATATTCAGCATTTTCATTATCTGCATATCTATCCTGCTCCTTTAACCACTTTCTCATGCTTCCTGTTTGCTTAACTTTTGCAATTAGGTTGCTTATCATGATCTTGTGTGTTATTAATTGAGGTTTTCACATTCATGTCTGTGAATAACTATATTAATGTGTTTATCCTCCCATTTCCACCCTAATTATTACCCAGTAGCACTGTATGCTAAATTGTCTTGCATTTTAACTTGAAGTAGCCAATGACATCATAAAGTTAATGTTCGGGAAAGCTGTTAGAGAGGCGTGAATTGTTAAGAATTTGTTGTTTGTCATTTTATTGGGGTTTGAAGCCTTTTTTGCATTGTAAAGTTAGGGAAGGTACCCAGTTCTGCTCATGGTTATACAGAGGCTCGCCTCTTCCTCCTGTTTCTATTTTAACATCTATTTCTTTGATATTCATTGCTGGATGGATTTCCTTTTCCCACTATTTTTGGTGTGGCAGCCACATTTTAATTAACTAAAATCATGAAAATTTTTAGTGTTTTAAGTAACAGAAGAAATAAAAGGTCAGTTTTTTTCACCACGACATCATAATTATTCACTATTTTATCCCTCCAATTCCAACAGTTTTAGATCTGAAACTGTGTTGTGCATGAAACAGAAACTTAAGCAACCTATTTTCTTTGATGTTCTTTCTTAAATATGGATGAGATTTAATTTTATTATTCTTTCTGCTTTTGCTTTTCAGCATCATTTATAAAATTGATAACATGTATCACAAACTTGCATACTTGCTAGTTGCTATTATTAATTTAATGTTTCATTTTTAATCAATATTAGATGTAAAGGGGAACAATTTGGTTCTGTCTGCCAAAACTTCCCTTATCAAATATGCTCAGCAGATTCCTGCAGATATCAGTCAGATACAACCCAACTCTGTTGTGCATGTAAGTGATGACATCAAACATATATGAGCTGCTTCCAGCACTTTTCTATGGATACAAGTCCTTAGTAGTTTATTTAGCTATTTTTTAGTTTCTTGCTAGTCAGTGAGTGACATACTGTTGAATTTATATTCTTTTGCTGCATAAATTGTGTGTGGTGCAGGGCTATATCTGTAACTTAATTGAGGCAGGCTGCTTTGTTCGTTTCCTTGGCCAGTTAACTGGTTTTGCTCCGAGAAAGAAGGTATTTCAATTTAATGCATTCCACCCCCCTCTCTTTTTCACATCTCAGCTTTGTGCTAGCTATATGATAGTCTGGTAATAGTAATATCATTCTCTTGTGTAGGCTGCAGATGATCAGAAAACCAATATTTTTGAAGCCTATTACATTGGGCAATCAGTTCGCACTAACGTATCCAATGTTAGTATATTTCAGGCTTTAAATTTCAATTTTATGAAAGCTTAATGCAGGCTAATACAGTGCTTATGTCTTCATCTTTTTCTTCAGATTAGCAGTGAAACTGGTAGAATAACACTGTCTCTAAAGCAGACAACATGTTCTTCAACTGATGCATCATTTATTCAGGACTATTTTCTCATTGATGAAAAGGTATAAACAGTTATCAAATACTTCTGTTATTATTGCATATGGACCTACTTTTTATCATTCCACTTACTAAATTGTTTATATTATGCATGCAATCATACACATAGATGCCCATCCTTATGCTGTTTCCAAGTCTTAATCAAGGCAGGCCATGGGAATGAGCATTATATGCCCAGAATACTTGTTATGATCTTGCTGGTCTATTTAATTTCTGTCTAGACTGTTATTTTGTAATTAGATGCCTAGAATTCTATTGTTATCTGTATGTTCATATGGTTCATTTATTCTGATTAGTAAGTCATGTAGGTATCCACTTTTGTACAACTAGTTGAGGGGATGATGTTATAATTTGGTTTTAGTTTTACTATTTACTTATGATATTTTTCTGAGGCGATATATCTAGCTCTTTTAATATAACTGGATCTACAAATTTCAATTTACTTCCTTCTACGTTGAATTTGGGAAAATACAAGATAGCCTAATTTTTTGCCCATATGGGTTGCCCATATTATTGATACTTGAATTGGTGAGTGGTCTCTACCACTTTGACTCATCTAATTGCCACTCTTGAATTTTGGCAATTTCTCACTGAATTCTGAAATTTTTTTATGGTTTTGTAGCATTGCTTTTTGACTTATCACATAAGAGCTGATCTAATTCTATATATATATATATATATATATATTTGTATAAAACAACATTTTATTATTTTTCATTGTTTCTATGTATGTATTCTGCAATTTGTTTGTCTTCTAGCATCAGTTTTTCCGGTTTTCCTCTTAGGAATTCCTTTCATATCCTCTTCCTTTTCTATTACTTATCTTGTGTGCATCTTTGAATCTAGATTGCGAAGCTGCAATGCTTGGGCTCTAGTGCATCTGATTTGAAGTGGGATGAAGGCTTTAATGTTGGTACAATTGCAAAAGGGAGAGTTGAGGATGTTAAGGATGTTGGAGTTGTTATAAGCTTTGAGAAATACAATGATGTGTTTGGTTTTATTACCAATTATCAGTGTAAGTTCTCTCCCTCTCACGTCGTATTCAATTATTGATTAATTTGTTTGGGTGATTCTTACTCAATTGCAATTTCTGATTCTCGATTTGATACCATTCCTTAGTAGCTGGAACCATTGTAGAGAGAGGCTCTGTGGTGGAAGCGTTGGTTCTTGATATTGCAAAGGCAGAACGGCTTGTTGATTTAACTCTAAAACCAGAGTTTATTGATAGATACCAAGAAAGAAGTTCCATAAGTCATAGCAAGAAAAAGGTTGAACCCCTTCCCCAAGTCTTTATGTATAAATAGCATTTTTATCCCACATAGAGAAAGATCTGAATAAATTTTTTTGTACAAATTATATGCTATGGAACCATCTTTATGAAATTACTATTTCTTTCTTTCTTCTCTCTAATAAACTTTACTCTTTGATCCAAAGAAAAGAAAAAGAAATTTGGATTCTTTTGTTACAAGTAAGGTTTTATGCTGGTGATTCAATAATGTCCTAAGAAGGGCAGCCTTGTGCATGAGGCTTCCATCATTCATTCATGATCTACTTTGACCAAATCAGTGTAATTACCTTGGTTCCAGAAGCGTCGAAGGGAGGCATCGAAGAACCTGGAATTGCATCAGAGGGTGAATGCAGTAGTGGAAATTGTAAAAGAAAATTACTTGGCAAGTGTTGAAATTATTCTTCAAATTTAGCCATCTGCTGGTAAAACTTGTTCACGCATTTTAACAGATTTTACCTAAGTTATCCTCTATAATGCAGGTTGTATCAATTCCAGATAATGATTACACTATAGGATATGCATCAGTGTCTGACTATAATACTCAAAGGTTTCCCCATAAACAATTCCTAAACGGGCAGAGGTGAGCACGAAATTGACTGATTAAAAGTTTCAACTCAGCCTTTTGTGTCTAAGTGATGCTATGTCCATAATAATGCCTTGGTGATAAAGTGGATACATCAATGTCCATTAGAACAACACTTTAGAGAATTGCTGGTAGCTGCAGGGCTAGCTCCACCTATGTGATTCCTAGATTACAATTCCTCTTAGTATGCTATAAAGTTGGTAGTCACAACTGGGTTATTGTATTGACCTTCTTGAAGAGATTTATGGATGGAAATGCTCCTTTTTTCCTTGGTACACGGAAATGCTCATTTATATTCTGTTTATTTTTCTTACATTTTTGTTACCATCTTGTATTCATGGGAGGGATTTCTCTTTGACTTTTTACCCCATAAATTTTGGACTTAAGTAATTCTTTTCCTTACTCTTGTACATCTTTTGTGGATTTCGGCCTTAATCATTTACTAATAATAGTTCTATACATGCTAGTCTTGTCTGCATCTACTCTTAAAGCTACTTATCTGCTTGTCAGTGCTTGATTTGGTTATTGCTAGTCATTTTTTAACTTTTACATGATTTGAGACTAGAATTTATGCTTAATGTCTCATGTGCTTATATATCATAAACAAAAAATTGTTTCTTTTTTTGTCCTCCTCTTGCCTGGAATATATGAGGCATATGCCGATTTGTTGTATTTCAAAGGTTTTGGAACATGAGGTGTATGCTCTTTTAAGGATTCTATTGTTAGCAGATATATCATGCTTCTGAATTATACTTGCATTCTTTTATCATTTAAAATATTTTTAAAATAAAAGAGTTGTTTATATGAGTGCAAGTTCATCATGTTTTCCTTGTTTTTCCACAACTCATTTTGTTAAATGTTTTACTTGGTCAGTGTTGTTGCAACTGTTATGGCTCTTTCAAGCCCGGAAACATCAGGAAGGTTGCTTTTACTTCTGAATGAGGTCAATGAGACATCTAGTTCTAAAAGAACCAAGAAGAAGTCTAGCTATAAAGTTGGATCTGAGGTTGAGGCAGAGGTATGTGGGTTTATCAGTTTGTTTAAAATGTATGTGTGTGTTAATGGATATGTGTCAGTATGTATTTATTAGAAGGTTTCTCACTGCATGATGACATGCTTGGTTACATGGAACCATCATAAGCTTCAATTATGTGTTATGTTTTGCTGATTTTTGAATATCATTGAAATGAAATAGTATTATTCTTTTTGCTGATAAAAGTATACAATGACTGGATAGTTTGTTATATATTTACTCTTACAAATAGAATAATTTTTGGTTTCTCATCGGTGCTCTTATTTTAGCATCTTTAAGAGAACCTCCATCGGAAAGCTTCTGTGTTGATGCACTTGTTGGTTGATAATGATTTCCCTTTTTACAGTCTTTCGTCTTTCTATATGTACATTGACCTTTCCCTCTAATAATATTTTTTGTTCTAACAAATTAAAAATGTGTTTCATGAATTTTTTTAATGACATTTTTTTCCAGATTACTGACATCAAACCTCTTGAAATGAAACTGAAGTTTGGATTTGGTCTTCATGGCAGGGTTCACATAACAGAGGTAAATCTATTGTGTTTCTGGTGTCAATATTTAAATTAGCACTTTAAGTTGTAGATTTGATAATGCTCAAAGCTTCTGCATTGTGGGACTTTTGAGAGTGTCAGATGTAAGCAGCCTTACATTTAGCTGATACTCACTCTCTGCAGCTGTAAATTGTGACATGGTCATGTAGAGTGTAGCAAGGCTTGCCCTTTATAGATTTGCTATTTAAATTAGTTTTAGTATGTTTCTCAATAGTTGGGTTTCTATATTTGGACAGGTACACGATTCTAATGTTTTGGAAAATCCGTTCTCTAACTACAAAATTGGGCAAACTGTGACACCAAAGATTGTTGCAAAACCTAATGAAGCAGATGGGAATAGGAAGGGTTCACGGTGGGAGCTATCAGTCAGACCTAAAATAGTTGCAGGTTGAGTACACCACTAGATGCAAAATATATGAATGATTGAAATACTTGGTAATTTTTGAATTGAAACATATATGCAGAAAGACCGGTGAACTTTTAAGACCAATAATTTGTTTCTTAAGCATGGCCTAAACATAGACTGATCTTTACCTTGGTGATGCTTGCGATAGATGGAATAGTTACATTCTTATTTGGAATTTTTATTACCCAAAATCCTTATATTATAACTACATTTTTTCTTGTGATTATATATTGATAATGATCCAAGTTCGTAGTTACATGTGCATCCAAAGCAAGGGTAAATATATTTTCATCCCCTCTTGGTTTAAAATGAGTGATAAAAAGAAACTCATGATCCGACATTGTTTTGGTGTTTGTTTATACTGTTCCAGTCTGTCCGTGTTGACCTATGAAAATTTTCACAATCTTCCTGCAATTTAACATGTAATCTCGTCTTCAATTCAGGTTCCTGTGATATAGGAGATGGTGTATCGGAAAATCTTGACTTTAAAATTGGCCAATGTGTGGCTGGTTATGTATATAAAGTAGATGGTGAATGGGTCTGGCTAGCAATATCTCGAAATGTAAGGGCCCAGCTATATATTCTTGATAGTGCTACTGAACCCAGTGAGCTTGAGGATTTCCAGAACCGATATCATGTTGGACAACCTGTTTCTGGTTATCTTCTAAGTATCAACTTGGAGAAGAAGCTACTGCGGTTGGTCATACGCCCCTTTTCTGCTCTCCCTTGCAGAACTAGTGAGGAGCCACAGATTAATCTTGTGGAAAAGGATTTAACAGCATATGTTCATGAAGGAGATACTTTAGGTGGAAGGGTTAGTAAAGTACTTCCAGGTGTTGGTGGATTGCTTGTCCAAATTAGTCCACATGTATATGGAAAAGTACATTTTACTGAACTTTTGGACACTTGGGTGCCTGATCCATTGTCTGGATATCATGAAGGACAGTTTGTCAAATGTGTAGTTCTCGAAGTCAGCCGTAGTTTCAAAGGTACTATGCATGTTGACCTGTCACTGCGCTCTTCCAACGTGTTGCTTTCTCAGGACTCTGCAGATATTCACAGCATTGTGTAAGTAATAGTACTGATACTTTGCGATGAATATTTAAATAGTTCTAGCCTGGGCGTATCTTTTATTGTACTAATATGTAGTTGCCACTAGTTCAAATATTTAATCCTTATTAGTATTGTCTAGTGCATTTATTTGTTCGAACATTCTATAACAGATTACATTGAATTGGAAATCCTTATTAGTATTGCAGTTGCCCTGAATCCAAATATTTAATCCTCATTGGTATTTTTCCCCCATTGGCGGACTTTAAACATCTATGTTACCTCATTGTATTCTGCCAATCGATCAATCTGTTTCAAGTCTTTTGGCTGGACCTTTCAGTCTGTTGATGACATTGTTTCAGGCAATTCTTTCAGCAAATGGTCTCTTCTTTCTTCTTTGAATTTTGAATTTCCTTGCATTGAATGTAGTATTTAAATAATAATTTTTAACATGGAAATTAAGCGAGTCCTTTTTGAGGTTTTGTTACGGCAATTGCAAGTTACATATTTTGAATTGAAATATCTAACTTATGCATTTTGAAAGGATTATATTGATTGCCTTGTATTTACTGTGGTGCATTCCATTTTATCTCTATTTTCTCAACTATATCATAGTAAATCTGTCCAGATTCAGGACATGTCATGTTTTACTGCAATTTTTTTACTGGCAGTTCTACCCCTCTCCACTTTTTCTGCAATAGAATTGGCTGTGTTAATATCCATTAGTTTACTACCCCTGCTCAAAGCCTGAGTTTGGTGTCCTAGTTCTGTTATTATTAATGGTCATAGTAATTTTACTTCCAATTATACTATGGAATGCTGAATCTATTAATTTGACTGAATCTATTGAATCTGTTATACCTGATAATTTCCAAATATATGGATTGTTGATTTTTCAGGAATGCTAATGGCAAATGTGTGGAAAAGATTGAGGATCTTCATCCTGATATGATTGTAAAGGTACCAGGCTTTTTAAGCCTTTTTTTTTAATCATTATTCCTTTTATCTAGGCTTTATGCTTATTTAATGTGAAGTGTGTACTTACTGGCACATTGTTTGATGGAGTTGAATTGTTAACAAGTTAGTGGGTTCGTCTTACAAGGCATGTTTTTAGAATTGGTTAAATTAATTATCAGTTGTGGGTAGTGGTGGAGATACAAGTTTCGTCTTAAGGGGGGGTTGTAGGGGTGGGGTTGCTATTCACTATTGAGTGATAAATATTGCAATCTGCCATACATGTTTTTTAATGAGCTTTTTATGCTTATTTCAGTTTTCTATCTCTGTATTTTTCTTCAGGAGGACATCTGAGTGTCTTTCCTATGTTTCACTTCACTTTGTACTGACTAATTCTCTTGATCTCTTCCTTGGAAAATAAAAGGAGAATTATTTTTGCTAGACAGTATTGCTTTCTAGTTCTCATCTGTAAAGGGAAAATCTTTTACTGTGGAATCTGTCATTTGTAATGTTTGATTTTGCATTACAGGGACACTATGGCTGTAAGTTACAGTTATCATTTCTTTTTAAATCTTGTTTGCAATATTTTATTTTCCATTTTAAGAATGTCTTGATAGAATAAATTGTAGATTGAGCCTTTTCAACTACCTAAATACTTTGCTTGAATTGGTTATAATTATGTAACATGATTACAAGCTGCAGTTGCCTCAAGTACTAGTCAAGCTTTTATACAAAAACCAAATATTACTTGTAAATTAATATTTATTTGGTTCATTTTCCAACTGGCAATAGCAAACCTGTCATGAGATGGGAAGTAAATGAATGCAATGCTGTTTTACCTGTTGTAAGTTTTGGTCCTTCCCGGATTATCTGCTGGGCTGATAATTTATTGCCAAGTCTAAGCGTGTATTGGTGGCATATCTTTTTTGTTTCCCCCATGTTTTTTTTCTTTCAAAATATGGGACATGTGATCTCTTGGATTTATTTCAGTTTTTCTTCTTTTTGCTAGGGTTATGTTAAGAATGTATCACCAAAAGGATGCTTCGTCATGCTCTCACGAAAGATTGATGCCAAAATTCTTCTATCCAATCTATCCGATCAATATGTTAAAGATCCTGAGAAAGAATTTCCTGTTGGAAAACTTGTAATTGGCAAGTAAGTAATCAACCGATCATTTCTGTTTCTTTTTTTAACAGGGGATCCATGAAAAATGTACTAAGACAGAAAATAGCAGGATTATATCAGTGGAGCCTCTTTCAAATCGTGTTGAAGTTACACTGAAGACATCAACAATTTCCAATACACCAAAATCTGAGATCATTGATTTGAGTAAATTTCACATTGGAGATGTTATATCTGGCTGGGTTAAGCGGGTTGAGTCATTTGGTTTATTCATTGCAATTGACAACACAAACATGGTATTTCTGCACCTTGGAAGCCATTTCTGGTCCATTCTAAATAAAATGAGAGTTTATATTTCTCATGCTTTTAAGTTTTTTTAAGTTTATGCAACTCATAATATTATGTATTATAATATTCTGAAATCATAATATTATGATTTCATAAACCATGGTCTTAGGGAAAGCGGTAGTGATCAACTTGATTCTGTATGCTCACTTGATTATGATCCTTCAATTACCTAGGTTGGATTGTGCCATGTATCAGAGATTTCTGATGACCATATTGAGAACATTGAAGAAAAGTATAGAGCTGGAGAGAGAGTAAATGCAAAAATACTAAAGGTAATCAAATACAAAATCTTTGGATGTTTCTAGTTTCTATATTTTTACCTGGAGAACATTATATGCTTTGTCTATTGGTTTTAATTCGCAGTGCATTTTCTAGCCATTAATTGTGGCTGATTGTATCATTGTGTATAATGTATAATTGGAAGTGCTTTGCGTGAGACCTATTGATTTTTTCTGTAACATGTTGAAGGCATTTCCACTTGGAAAAATGTATTAATGATTCCGAAGGTTGCATGATGATAAAGGAAAATATCATTCTAAAACCACCTAAAATCCACTAGGGGAAAAACTGGAATCTTATGGAAATATGGACAATTTCCTTGAATATCATTTATAATAAATGAAAATAGTTGTAATTTGGTGAGGCATAACCAAAGTTGACAGATAACTAAAACCCTTCTTGAACAATACTAAACTGTATGGTAATTTACTCTAAGTCTAATTCCATCTCAATTATCTTCAAATTTTGTGAAGTAATGCAATACATTATTTTCTTGAATTCTTGATTGCCCTATGTCAGATAGGCTTCTTAATTGTTCACTGTGAATTAGAGTACCAAATTACTAATTATTTGCATTTTCCTAACATATATCATCAGGTGGATGAAGAAAGACACAGAATTTCTTTGGGAATGAAGAATTCATATATGAGGGATGAAACTGTGCTTCAAACACCATCAGAGGAAGGATCAGATGAACCTATTGCAGATGGAATGAAGTCTATAACTTTTACGAATAGTAGTTTGCTTGGAACCTCAAATATAGATGTTGATAATGAAATTGATCAATTGCCAATTCTTTCACAAGCACAAGAAAGGGCAGATGTTCCTCCACTTGATGTTGCTCTCGATGACTTGGATCAATTTGATATAAAGAACACCAGTAGTCAAAGTGAAGAACATGAAAAGCAAGAAGATACTACAACTGAAAAGCATAAGAGGCATGAAAAGAAGAAAGCAAAGGAGGAGAGGTCAATATAATGCTTAAAGTTATTTGCCATTTGCTCTTCTGTACACTACAATCTCTCTCATTTTTTTTCTTTTTCTTTTTGATTTTTAATATATGATGGGTATACTTACAGGGAGAAACAAATAAGAGCTGCTGAGGAAAGACTACTGGAGGAGGATGTACCAAGATCTGCTGATGAGTTTGAAAAGGTTATTAGAAGTTCTCCAAATAGCAGTTTCATCTGGATAAAATACATGGATTTTATAATTTCTCTGGCTGATGTTGAAAAAGCTCGCTCAATTGCTGAAAGGTATATCTAAACAACTATGATTTTGAGTTTGGGTTTGTGCATAATTATAACCTGACTTTGTTAATGTTGATTTGAATTTGTATAATCCAAAGCTTTTTCTGAAGGAGCCATAAACATAATCCTATCCTAAAGCAAATCCTGGGCCAAACGAGAAAAGGGTCTTAAACAATTTTTTGTTTAATATTGGGCTATTAGACATTGAACTTTCGTGTCTTGGAGGAAGAGTGTTTTCATATAAGCATGCAATCTTGTATGCTAAACATATGTTTGGTATGAGAGAATGTTAGAGTTAAAAATGTTGAGTTTAGAAGCTAGACATATGTTTGGTTTGAGAGAATCTTTTTTGTTTCTATAACCCCGTTTTTACAAAATAATTATAAAATTATCACTTGTTTTTTGTTATCAAATATATATATAGGAATTGGTAAAACAATTTTTTGTTCATCATTTTCTATACGAATTTTTGAAAATATTATGCTAGTTAAAACATGAAGACATTTTTGTAAACAAGAAATGAAAACATGACATCATCTCAAACTGAACTTATTTTTTTTGTACGGAAATGCTTCAACCAAAGCAATTATCTCAACTGGTTGGATGGTACAACCTACAAATTACAAACATTCCAACACTTCAATATTTAACTATGAAGATGCAGTGAGGACATCATAAAATTCATTGTCATATTTGAAGGTCCTCCTCCATAGATTGGTGATAGAAGACATGTAACATAGAATCAATGTTATGTACTTCTGAAGTATGAACATTCAGCACTTTAGCATCTTTTAAATGTTGTTAGTTTAAAAGATGCTTTCCATGCATTTTAATTGTTAAAATATTTTAGTGACCAGAGCCTAGACCCACCAATTCCTTACTAATATCTTTATGGGGATAAATGTGGGGAGAAATCATGATTCATATAGTTTTGTTTTCCTTGATTGTGTTCTTTTACGTTTGTTTGCAACATTCTTTGAAGTTACATTGTATTTAGCCCCTTCAACTTGTCACCGTGCATGGCTATGTGAATTTCATATGACCAACTCATCTGACTTGGTATTTTCCTGCTCCCTTGAATCCATAATTTTGTAGGGCTTTGAGGACAATAAATATCCGAGAAGAGAATGAGAAGCTCAACATATGGAAGGCCTACTTTAATTTGGAAAATAAATATGGAAACCCTAGAGAGGTGAGAGAGAGAGGGAGAGGGAGAGTAATTTCAGATTTTGTATGTTCACTTATTCTGTTGTTTTTTTGTGTAGGAGGCTGTTATGAAGGTATTCCAAAGAGCACTACAGTACAATGATCCCAAAAAGGTCTATCTAGCACTCTTGGGAATGTATGAGAGGACCGAGCAGCATAATTTAGCTGATGAACTTCTCAATAAAATGACAAAGAAATTCAAGCATTCATGCAAGGTATTATCTCAACTTTTAAATATATATTATACTCTTGGTCTTAATAAAAGTGTATATGGAACTTATTTTACACTGGATTTAGATTTGGTTGAGGCGTGTACAAAGTCTTTTGAAGCAAAAGAATGATGGAATTCAATCTCTTGTCAATCGAGCTTTGTTAAGCCTTCCCCGACATAAGCATATTAAATTCATCTCTCAGACAGCTATTCTTGAATTCAAGTCTGGGGTTCCTGATCGAGGACGATCCTTGTTTGAAGGAATTCTACGGGAATACCCAAAGAGAACGGACTTGTGGAGCGTTTATCTTGATCAAGTATATATCCTCCATCGCATCTGCTTTCAAATTGGTATATTATTATGAACCTAACATTCTCGTGTACTTGATAGGAAATTCAACTTAAAGATGAAGATCTAATTCGTGCACTGTTTGAAAGGGCAATTAGTCTGAGCCTCCCACCCAAAAAGATGAAGGTGTGCACATATCTATATCCCCAATTTTGCTGATTTCATTTTGCGTCTTTCCTGTCTGACTCACTAATGACTTTGTTGTCTTGATTGGCAGTTCTTATTTAAAAAGTATCTTGATTATGAGAAGTCCCAGGGTGATGAAGAACGAATTGAATCTGTGAAGAGGAAAGCAATGGAATATGTTGAGGGTACTTTGGCTTGATACAAAATCATCCTTTAGTTTTGAATTTTTCAACTAGCAGTCATTGTGGAGTTCGAAGTGGATATCCAATGTCAGAGTTTGTTTGTTGAGGCATGGTAACTAATAGTAATACTTCTCCTAGATCACTGGGAAACAGGATTTGAGTCTGGGCTGGTCGAGCGTAAATTTAGTGGTTCTAACATTTCGTCTTTCTGCAACATAATGACTGCATGGATGAGAGCTTTAAGATGAGATGTGAATGGACCAAATATGCACTGCAAGAGAGAATGACGCGCTTTAATTTTGGTTACTCGGTTTGGTGGAGACTGGTGATATTTAGGATTATAGAGGAAATATAGTCACTGTATTCTTTGTCTTCTGCCCATTTTTTTCGTTTGGGCTGTATTTTTTAGGTTGAGGATAGTTTTGAATTATTATTATTATACAAACGATCATCAATGTTTTGGGCCAATAGATTAGAGTATGCTGTAATATTGGAATAGTGTTTGATTGCAATTTTGAGAATGGAATCATTCTAACATCTATTAATGCTTATGCTAAAAGATGAGCTATCCTCGTCACTATCCTTTGGTTCACAGGAGGCAATGAATGTGAAGGAATTTTAATAGAAGGGAAGGAAAAGGATTCTTACTTGGCTCAGAAAGCAAAGTGAATGTATCCTTGTTTGATTGATTTGCGGGGGAAGAGGGGGGAAAGTAAGTACAATGATATATACTTGTCAATGGAGAGAATTAATTTAAATAAGATATCAAGGCAATTCAGCAAGTATAGTCTGAAAAGTATAATCTGCATTTTTTCATTTTAAATTTCTCTAATATTCAAGTAGAAATAGGAGAGGAATTTTAGTTTTTTACCTTGTGTCGTTTCTAAAATTTTAACCTAAAGGAGCTAAACTTAATGATTTTTTTTTCCTAATGAAAAAAACTATTTCTCCCTCCCTCTCCCTCCTCCGTATATAAACCATGACGCTCTCTAGAATAAGTATGTGGCAGTGACTAAACGTTTTGTCCAGTTTTTCAGAACACTAATAATTGTAAACAAAATCATAGAAATATTTCTTGCAGGTGCACAAAAACTTTGTTAAATTGGTATTTAGCGTGGAGTATAATTTCCGCAGGTGACCATTTGAGCATTGCTTCGATAATTTTATTTTAATAAAAATTAAAATCTATTTAAAATAGTATTTACCAAAATGTTATGGATTGTTTAAGGAAATTTTTTTAACAAAAAGTTTCAAAATTTTCGTTCATTTTTACTTTTTATCTTTTTTTGCACAGTCTGCAAATTGATACATCTTTACAATATTGATATGAAGGAGCTAAATGATTAACATGTAATATAATTTTTAACCGTAGTAATGAAAAATGGCTTTAGCACAAAATTGAGCATGCCAACTTTGAATATGTTTCAAAACTTTGCAAGATCTTGTAAAAAGTTTGTCCAAGATTTTCTTTGAAACAAATCTTGTGTGAAAGCTTGCCAAAAAGAGAAACAAAATAAAACATCCTCTAAATTCAACAATGTTGCTTCCACTTCTAGATGCTTAGAATTGTTACATATAGATATATTTGGATCCATTGAAACCTTGAGATTTGTAGGTAAATTATAATTGAAGAGAGAAAAATGTGAGGAAGTGAACAAAATAGTAGTTAGAATTGATAGACAATTTACAATTGTAAACTAGAGATAGAACTTATTTTGAGTATAAAGATACATATGATAACTTATAACGCAGGGAATACAAACTTAGTGGAAAATTTTATGATATATGCTGGTGACGTGAGGTTATTTTTCTCATTTGTTAAGCTTTAGCACCATTTATTAATATCTCTAGGTTTAAATTTATTTTTATCATTTAATTTCTAAAAAAGTATAAATTTTATTGAAAATAAAAAATAAAAAAATAAATTGATATTTCTTTAAAAATTGATGCTATTAATATATTATTATTAAACTTTTACAAAATAATAGTGTGTTATTACTTATCAAAGAGTTTCATAATTTTTCTTATAATGTTCATTATGTTTGAGTATTGTTTGATATTATAAGCCAAAATAAAAAAATTATGTTAAAGATATTAGATTTAAAATTAAAAAAAAAGTATAATGTTACACATGAAAACACATTAAATTATTGGGTATTATATCAAACTAAAAAACATTTAATAAATTTTTTACAATTACTAATTATTAATATGGAAATATTTAATAAATTGAATTATTAAGTTTCATACATTCACTAGTTTAAGATGAGAATATATATATATATATATATATATATATATATATATATATATATATATATATATATATATATATATATATATATATATATATATATAAACAAAGCTGATCATACCAATAATATATTATTATTGCACTTGCACTAAATAATATTGTAGTTTTATTTGATTAAAATCTTTATAATTTTTTTATAATGTTCATTATTATATTTAAGTATTGTTTGATATTGTAAGAAAAAAATTATGCTAAAGGTATTAGTTTTAATCTTTTTTAGAAAAGTATCATGTTACACATGAAAAAACATTAAATTATTATGTTCTATATCAACCTAAAAAATATTTAATAATTTTTTTATAATTGAATAAAAAATTACCAATTATTAATATTTTCTTGTCAACTTAATATAAATTAAATATGAAAATTTTTAGAAAATTGAATTATTGAATTTCATGCATTTACTAGTTTTAGAATGTTTGTATTTGGATTATCTATAAAAAATAGATTATTTTAATATTTAATCATATTTATAATTAATTATTTATTATAATTAATTACATAAAATAAGTTTTATGTTTTAATATGTTAGATGGAAAGTAATTTTAAAATAATCTCTATATTTTATTTAGATTGTATAGAATAATTATTTTTTGAAATAAAAATTATAAAAATAAGTATGAAGCGATTTTTAATTGTTGATTTCCTATTTATAATAATAAATTATTGGAGATAAATTAAAAAAATAACTAAAATTTAGTTGATAATTTATAATTTTAAAATTTAAAATTTTACGTATCTTGAATAAGTTATTTCGTTTGTTAAAAATATAAGTTCATTTTTTACAGTTACCAAATAAAATGAAATAGTATTTTTCATAAATTTTTTAAATAATCATCCAAAATAACCATTCTCAAACTTACAATCCTTTAGCTAATTAAAAAAAATAAATTTCACATTCATCAATTTTTTGCTACTAATTAAGAAAAAAAATCACTAAAAAACTACTCGGATAGTTGAAAAAACATAAAAAAAGAAAGATAGAATGGGAGATGAAGTCAAGAATGTTTAATAAATATAAAGGATGATAAAGAAATTACTAAATGCTAATTAGAAATACATACTTTTTTTTACAGTGATACAAAATTAAATGAGAGTAATACCTGAACAAAAATGTTTAACACTGCAAAATAATGATAACATATGGCAGGATAATAACCTGCTTATCAAAAAACATACTTCACTATTTGATTCTTCAACTGATGTAATTCTTAAAGTCGTGTTTTCGGCTCACAATATTTTAACCAAAAACATTTGTAATGAACTCTTTCTAGAGAAAAAGAAAATGTAATAAATAAATTATTTAACTCTCAAAATTATAAAAAATAAATCAATTATATTAAGGGTCTTATTTTTCACATTCCTCTTTTTTCTTTTTGCACCCTTCTTAATTTTTTTTAAACTTTTTTTTATTTTAATTATACCCTTAGCATCCCCCTTTCTCCTATACCTTTTTTGGAAAATTTTTTGATTTCTACAATGTGCATTTCTCTTCTGCAAGCAAAGACATTTTCTGCAATCAACCTCTTCTCTTCCGCAAAGTGTATTTGTCTTCTGTGCACGCAAATTTCTGCGTTCAAGGTCCAACCTCCAAGCTCCAAGTTTCAGGTTAGTATCCATTAACATTTTGTAGTTCATTGGTAGGCTAGATGTAGGGATTTAGGGATTAGGGGTTTATGTTAGGACTTAGGTTAGTTTCTCTGGTGCACCTAAGGTAGAAGACGACTGATGCATTCCGCAAACTAATTTGCGGAATGTATCAAATGTATTCCGAAACTAGTTTGCGGAATACATAACTTACACAAATCACAAACTAATTTATGGATTGTATTAGATGTATTTCGTAAACTAGTTTGTAGAATACATCTAATGCATTCCGTAAATTAGTTTACGGAATACATTTAATACATTCCGCAAACTAGTTTGCAGAATGCATCAGTTTAAAATTTAATTTTAGGGTTTAAATTTAAAATTTTAAGCATGTTAAGTTAATTTATTTTTTTTGAAGGTTTAAACATGTTAAGTTAATTTATTGATTATTTGGTGAATTTTAAGATATGGCAAGGGCTAGATGTTCACATAGCAGAGGTGTTAGTTCACACAGAGAGGAAGCCCACGTTCGACCAACTGCCTCTGCTTGCAGTCGACGTGTTCGGGAAGCACATGATAAGGACCATATTGATTTAGAGCTGATATTCATCAGGAAGAAGAGACATTTCCAGGTGGACCATCCGATGTCTCTGTTCTCATATCATACAAGCAGCATGTAGCATATTACATATGGACCAGAGAGGTGAGTGTCTTCATTGTCTATGTATATATTTAGTTAAATATATTAAGAAATATTTGTTTATTTAATTTATTATTTTTGTTTCTCTGAATGTTATTTCAGGATCGTGGTGCTCTAAAGGTCTTGGCCCATGGACGAAAGGTCACTGCTAGCCTTACATCCAGAGCATCGTACAAGAAGGTGAATTAGCCGACTTAGTACGATGCAACCATTCGATAGTAGACAAGGACTTAATGTCTGTTTTTGTAGAGAGGTGGCACAGAGATACACGCACTTTCCACATGCCGATAGGAGAGATGACCATCACATTGGATGATGTGTCTTCATTGCTGCATCTACCAATCACAGGGGAGCCCTGTTTTGTTTGATCGATGACACGGGAGACAACATGCGAGCTCTTGACAGATCTGCTTGGTGTTTCTGCTTCAGAAGCACACATGGAGATAGATTTTACCCGAGGTGCGTATGTGAGATTTAGCTGGTTGCAGGATGTATGCGATTTATGCATTTGGGAAGGTCATCTGGATGCTGCTGCTCGTGCCTACCTGCTCTGATTGGTTGGGTGCACGATTTTTACTGACAAGAGTGGTACCCTTGTCAGTGTGTCTTATTTGGAGTTATTTCGAGATGTTCACATCATCGAGAGGTATGCTTGGGGTGCTATTGCACCAGTATACCTCTACGATCAGCTTAGTGATGCGAGTTTTCGCAACACTAAATGCCTGGGTGGTTATTTGACATTATTATAGGTAAATGCCACTTATTGTACATCATTTAAGGGTTTTGAACTGATATATTGTTACTTGTTTATAATGTAACTATAGGCATGACTTGTTGAGCATTTCCCCCGGATTGGGGGACGTGAGATTCAGGACGACTTTACCCTAAATATGCCCGTGGCAATGCGATTGAAGATGCTACGTGGTTCAGGGGACGTGAGACCATACAGGGCGGCTCTCGACCACATACGGGTGGATGACGTCGTATGGACACCATATGATGAGTTCAGAGGTCATCGAACCTTTGCTGATGCTTGCTGGTTTAGAGGTTTGATGAGATGTGGTGATTTGGTGTACCCCTATTCACCAGATAGGGTTCTGCGTCAATTTGGGCATATTCAGGAGATCCCCATGCTTATTTTTGATAGGTTGGGTATGATTGGAAGTCCTCGATCCAATGATGATAGTTTTTTAAACTATGAACTATCATTGGTGCCTGAGGAGGTTATAGATCTTGTTGCTACCACTCCAGGGTAGTGTGCTGTTGGATACATGGAGTGGTTTCGAAGGATCTCCCACCCATACCTGTTACCTAGTAGTTATGTGGGTGAGGGTGAACCTAAACCTCCTGTTGTGGGTGTAGAGGCTGTTACATCTCATGAGGTGGAAGAAGTTTCATTTTCTACCCAGGTAATCCATTTTTTATTTGAAAAATCATGTTATAGATGATATTATTACTAATATAATTTATTTTTTAGAATTGTTTTGATAGAATCGTTGAACTACTAGAAGGCATCATTGGTTCAGGAAGGCTCCCGGAGGATTCATCAGAAGCTGATATGGCACGCCAGGCTTTGAACATAGCATGTGTTGGAAGTCGTGGTGATGTTCTTACCTACTAGCGGAGGAAAATGAGTCATCCAAGCAGTTGATGTCATATATTAAGAGTTTAGGATTGATCTTTATATATTTCATACTGTTAAATGGTATATGTATTTGAGAAATGATGATTTATATTTTTTATAGTAGTTGTATATTGCTTTTTGTATATAGCTTTTGAATTGGACTATCATTGTGAAATAATAAGCAGGTTATGTTAATACTTTTTGTATGCTTTTGAATTAATCAAAACTGTCAAATGATAAACAGGTACTGTTCATTCTTTTTGTTTGCTTCTGAATTGAACAAAACTGGAAAATGATAAACAGATTATGTTAATACTTTTTGTATGCTTTTGAATTGATCAAAACTGTCAAATGATAAGCAGGTTATGTTCATTCTTTTTGTTTGCTTTTGAATTGAACAAAATTGGCAAATGATAAACATGTTATGTTAATACTTTTTGTATGCTTTTAAATTGATCAAAACTGTTAAATGATAAGCAGGTTACTGTTCATTCGTTTTGTTTGATACCTTTCAATAGTTTAAGAAAAATTAAAATACTTAAAAAAATTAAAATACTTATATTAAGGTTTCTTATATTATTATTTAATTATAAGTTTTTATATTGTTTTTTATATATTGATTTTGAATTGAACAAAATTGTCAAATGATAAGCAGGGCCTGCTCATATCAAATAAGGTAAATTATCAAAGTAGAAAGGATATTACAACTAATCGGTTGTAATGTCTATGACATTGTCAACATTGTTTTTAAATAATGAATTAAATAAATCCATCCAACTAATATATGCCCACTCCCACATCCGAACATTGTCGTCACAATATTTATGCCATTGCAAAGTAGTTGGAGGGACTGGAGCTCCGTTTATCATAAAAACCTACAATGATAATATACATTAGATAAATGTAAATATAAATAACTTTCACTTGAAGAATAATAGATAGGTGGATAAATACCTGTACAAAATGACAACCATTAACAAATCCTATGTAAATAATACAATGGTTCAACAATTGTGGTGGTTCACCTCTAAGCGGGAAAAATGTCATCGATCCGTGAATGGAAATATGAATAAGTATGACATTATACCTAGACGCAATTACATAACCCATATCAGGAATCGTCATCCATTTATTAGGTGAAACCATTTTTTCATTCCCAACAAACAAAGAAGTCATTAACTGTATGTATCTTTCTTTACTGCCAAACAGTTCATATACACATGACGCTACTGACCAAGCTCTCGAATTAAATCAAGTCACGACTTGAGCCAAAGACTCTTCACCCCTTCCCAGCAATGCAGCAATTGCACGATATCTACAATTTCCATCAACTTCAACATCAACTATGCGTTCAATATAGTTATGTAACTGAACAGGAAACAAGTCTAGCATAGGCATAACCTTTTTCTGCTTGTTGTTGCGACGTTTATCAAATGACAATTGAGGTGACGAGCTATCATGGACAGAATATAAACCATCAACATATTCAAAGAAGGATGGTTTATGTTTGGTTGATCGTTCAATTTGCAATGCCTTACCTTTAATTGCACCCTTTGTTCTAACTTTATCAGGAGGTGGACACATTGAAGTTGTATGAGGAAATGCCAACTCATGAAGTTTATTTTTGAGCGTTATCTTTCCACAAACATCAAGATCTGAGAATCGTTTTTGCAATGCTTTAAATTCTTGTTGCAACGACAAATCACCCCATGGCTCTATCATTCTTTGATTAGCAAATGTCAATATCTTCCAATGACGATGAACTCACTCTAATGGTACAAAATTACCCATGACACTATACCTTGCTAACTCGCATGCACAAGGTAATCCATGTGTAATTCTAAGACTGCACCCACAGGTTATACTATCAATATCAACAATTTTTACTTGCTCATACTTGTTAGCAATGTGGGATAAAGCATTATTTGATACAAAGCCCCGTAGCTTGTCAATATCAACTATACCTTTGTTGAATCTATGCTCAACAATGAGCATGCTTCTTTCAAATGATGTCTTTATATCACTATGTTGTAGTATTATCATATTATTCATTGCATCCTAGCATGAACACAAGTCACCTCTACTATCTTGAAGTAACCTCTTTAACCTTGCATGTCCATTTTCAACCCTGAAAAAAAAACAAGATACATGTCATGAGCCCTTTATGTCATTCAAAAATATTTTGGAAAAATTTATTTTAATAATAAAGATACCTGTTTGTGCTTGTATTTCCAAGATGCATCACCCTATCAATCCAGCAATTGACAAATCTTTCCTTGTAAGTATTCAACCAAGTTCTGTTCACATAATCTGAAAAAATAGGAAATTTTGAACACTTAGTCTCGAATTTAAGAAAACATTCTTCATATTCAATTTCAGTTGACGAATCCATCAGAATAACCCATGCATCCATTACACAATCCATTCATCTACTGGAGATACTAGTAACTTGCACTTTGAATTCACTTTTTCAGAAACATGAAATTGACAAAGCAAGTGTGTTGCAGATGGAAACACTACTTTAACAACATTCATTAAGGTGATATCTCTATCTGTCACAATCACTTGGGGTATTAATTCATCTCTGAGAAATAAACCTCTAACTTTTTCTAATGCGTAGGTGAAATTATCTCCTCGTTCAGACTCCAAATAAGCAAAACACAGAGAAAATGTCAACTCTGTTGAGGTTACTCCAACAATCTCAAGTAATGGCAAACGATATTTGTTTATTTTGTATGTGGTGTCAATGATCAATACAATATGGAATGCATTCAACAATTTAATGACATCTGGATGTGTCCAAAAAATATCTCGAACAACATTAGACGTTTCAATACTTTTATACCAATACACATATTTGTCACGTTCCGTTAATTTCATCAAGTGTTGGAGTTCTGTTCGAGGACCCCTTTCTGATTTTCGATATTTATGGCGAGCATTATAGACCTGCTTGATATTAGTCACATTATGATCATCATGACCTCTTAATGTCAACAAAATATTCTTCGGCTTAACCATATTCTTGTCATATCACCTAGTAAAGACTTATCTTCACCACTTAGTCTTCCAGCATACCCATGACCTTCTAATGTTTCAGCTACATCATGGTTGTGAAACCCACATACAACGTTAAGCTTCCACCCTTCACCACTTCTTAATGGCCTTCCTCTTAATCTGAAGGGACACTCACATTTTTTTGTTCCACTCACCTTACGCGTTAATTCATTCTTGTATTGTCTATATTTTTCACTTCTTTCACAATCTAATATTAACATTGTTTTCCATCCAATTCCACCACTGTCAGATCTAATAATAACCACAACAAATCCATGAACTTTACCCACTGCTCTAGTCCAAGTTAATAAATCATCACGTGAAGGAAAAACCTAATTATAACATACAAACAACCAAATATTACTAAATCATAGACAACATAACAATTAAACTTTTCAACCTAGAAAGCATTTACCATATCAGTCAAAAATGCGTTCGTATAATCACCATTGTTCTTTATCAGAGCCAACTTATTTCCTTTAACACTCAAATTATTCTGACATCACACATATCAAAATTAAATCACGTTAGACACTTTTATAAAAGCAAAAAAAAAAATCTCCAAAATAATATTACTACATCATCCTCTTTTAGAGAAATTGACATGTCCACATGGTCTGAAACATGGTTGCTCCACCTTAGTGAATCTTCCATAATTATCTCTGTATAAAAAAAAGAAAAAAATATCACATACCATAAGCATTTAATTTTTTAACTTTTTTATTTAATTAATTTAATTAACCTTCCGCAAAGTAGTTTGCGGAATAGTAAAATTACATTCCGTAATCTAATTTACGGAATACAACTATACATTCCAAAAATTAGTTTACAAAATGTAATTTTTTTACTATTTTGTAAATTAACTTACGGAACATAAAAAATTACATTCCGTAAATTAATTTGCAGAATACATAAGTGTATTCCATAAATTAATTTGCGGAATGTAATTTTTTATGTTTCGTAAATTAATTTACGGAAGGTAACTTTTTTATGTTCCGTAAACTAATTTGCAGAGAACAAAAGTTACATTCCGCAAATTAATTTACGGAATGCACTAATGAATTCTGCAAATTAATTTATGGAAGGTTTTTAACGTTTAGCAAATTAATTTCCGGAATGTTAAAATCTTGTTCGATGATCAGCTCACCTTCGTCTTCTCCGACGCTTCTCCAACGGTGTTCAGGTCAGCTCCTCCTCCGACCAAGAACAACTGCTCAACTTACACACAATTAACAATCTAATGTTGGAAAAAATGTAAAACAACAATGACAGCAATCGGGAACGAAAAGGAAAGTGAAGAAAGAAGAGAGGTGCTGATGAGATATAGTCACAAAGGCATTTTTATCTTTTTACCTTAAAGAAGGGTGAAAAAAGAAATTTGGAGGGTGCAAAAAGCAATTCTCTTATATTAATTTGTTTAATGTGGGATAAAAGTTATGGATGTGATAGAATAATTTAACCTCCCTCCTCCATCACCAACCTACTAAAAAATAAAGAAGATTGAGTTTATTTATTTTTAAAAGTAAGTTAAGAAAGTCAACCCATTATACTACAATAAAAGTTTAGATTTAATTAATAGTGAATATTTTCAATTATTCTCCTTTTACTTATTTAAGAAATTAATTCTGATGTATAGTAAATTTGTATTTTTTATTTTTTTGTATTTTTTATTTTAGTATTATATTATCATTATTATTATGAAGATAAGGATATATTATTAAGGTTAAAATGTTTCAAAGATAATTTTAATCAAAGAATAAAATTTTTTATATCATCATTAAATATAGTATGAGTAATAAAAAGTTTATCGTTTTTATATATTTTTGAATATTTTAAAAAAGTAATCAAATATATTTGCAATTTTATTATTTAATATTTATCTATAATTGATAATTTAAAAAATGTAAGACTTTAAATGTTTAGGCAAGTATTTTAAATTAGTTTCTAACTTATTTGATTAGCTTAAAAACTGGTTAACAAAATTAAACATGATTTATAAAAGATTTTATGATTGTTACATTTTAATAGTCTATCTTAAAACTGTCACAACCCTAAATTATTTATATTGTTTTAACAGTACTCGCATATCATTTTTTATATATACGTATTAATTATGAAATAGTTGTACGTTCATGGTGTACCTAATTTTCTTAATCATACATATATCTGAATAAGCAACTTCTGCTATATATATATATATATATATATATATATATATATATATATCCTCATCCAAGTTACATCAGTTTTACAAAACTATAGGATTCATTTCTCCTCTTCAAATTAGTACTCCTACTTTATAGTCATTTTCTCTGATCACATAGTGAAAACTTCTTTGTCTACTCTTTGCGTTGATGATCATTTCAACATCGAAAGGAGGGTGATCTACGTTGTAGATTCATTAAGAAGTCGTAGTTACACATACAAAATATAACATAGAGGAGTGAAACACTTCATTCAAGTAAAAGTAAAGTTAAGAGTAGTGTATTAAATTATACTTTAACATAAAGAACAAATAAGTTCTTTGACCTCCTTAATGAGTTATCAGAAAAACAATCATCCTATGCAATGTATGAATGAGATTATTCTATTCTCTTCTTCATACGTTTCTATAATGATAGATTCAAAAATAAGTTGAGATTATTATGTCCTATACCACAATAATCTTCACTAAGTTAAAGTTGGTCATCCTTACAATATGCAAATGTATGTGAACTCAAACATCTTCACAGCTTAATTAAAATAAGGGGTATCGGGATCCAATTTCAAATCACAGCGTGCCTTTAGAAACACTAAAATCATCATCATTTCACAACGTTCCGAAATCACTCGACCGATAATGATAGTCTTCAAGGTCTTGTTGAGGTGACCAAGTCCGACTAGAGTAGTTCTGGCTACAAGGAGCAACCCTAGGCCATTGGAAGACTTAAACCTAGCTCACGTACCCCTAGGCTCGAAAGTTCTCATTATCATGTTCTTTGGTCTATTTTTCATGTGAGCCGACCCTTAAATTTTTCAGCTTACTTTCATAAAAGGGCTGCAAATTATCCCCTATTACAATTTACAAAACACTTTTATATAAATGATACATGTCAACTAATTATTGTTCAACTATATATATATATATATATTTTCCACGTTTAATTATGTACTTTCTAACAAATTAGACGAGGTTCCCAACCTTCAATAAATATCTCTTAAAACTTACACCAACAATTTTATAGAAATTATTCTTAAAAAGTCTAGAATTAAATTATTAATAATTTTATTTTTTCTAATTTATTAAAAAATGTTTAGAGGAAATAAAATTAATTATTTTTGGTCTATCTAGTCAGAGAACAATTTAGTGAATTAACTTATAACCATTTTATAAATTAACTTCTAATATAAATTTTTCCAATATTTTTATATTTTATCTCCTTATATTAAGGTTTAAATATAAACATTTATATATAAAAATAAGAATCAAGATCCGTTGACACCAATGGTCAAACTTTAACACTTGCACCAACTTAATAACCTTATATAGAATGCAAAATACACTAATCCAACCGTTGAATCACGTTATAATATCTAGTAGATCATGTGTATAAAATTTCACACGAAACAAAAATTGATAGATACTTCATCTCATGATTTTATTTTAATGGTTCATATATTATTTAAATATATGTAAATATCAATAGTTGAATAACATACCTATAAATTTTCAAATTCTTTGAAATTTGATATACATAATCTACTAAATATTATAACATGATTGAACGGTTGGATTAGTAAATTTTGTATTTTATATAAAGTTATTAAGTTGATATAAGTGCTAAAGTTTGACACTTGGTGTCAAGAGATCCTAATTATAATAAAGTCTATTAAATAGTAACTATATTTTTATATATAGTAAAAATATATTGAAGGGAAAGTAATACCTATTATAAAGTATTAGATTTTAAATTTTTTTATAAAATAATAAATAATTTTTTTCATCAAATTTTTTAATTGGATATTTTTCTATATTTACTATGTGAGGATATATTTGTATAATTTAAAATTTATTAAATACAATTATATTTTAAAACATTTTTCTAACAATTTTACCTTTAAATATTACAACTCTTATAATTTATATAAAGGTATACATTTTTATAATATCTACAAAATTTATGAACATAATCCATAAATAGATATTTAAGTATCTAAAATTTTATATTACAATTTCATTTATTGATCAATTTAATTTAGTGTCAATCTAATCATTAATTTATAATTATATAATATTTTATTTACATTTATATTTAACTTTAATTTTTTTTTTTGAAATTTAAAAATCAGTGTAATTTTTTAATTTTTTTTCTGACAATCTACGCTTTCACTGTTGTTATGTGCCTTTTGCTTGTTGTTTTCCAAACTCTCCTCCAAAATACTCAATTGCATGCTGATTTGCCTTTTTATATAGAAAAACGTGGGTGTATGCATAGTAACTTGGTTCATCAGCTCTCACCGAACACCCTTTTCCCTCCTCCTTTCCCCCCATTTTTTTTAAATGCAGATATTACATAAACGTTATTTTATATAATATTCGAGCCTATAAGTATTTATTTTTATACTTTATTTTATCATAATTCTTTCTTTTATATCTTTTTGTATCATTTTATATTTATTTTTAAATTTAATAACTAATTTTGTAAAATATTTTTAATTTAAACAATTAACTTATCACTTAATTTTATCAGATACATTAATAAATTTTCTTTTCTTATTCTAATATTGCAAATAAGATTAGATTAATTTATTAATCCACGAGAACTTTTAAATAGGTTCTTATATTTCAAATGTTTGTAATCATCTACCTAAACTTATAAATTATTTTTAATTAGAACTCTAGCTTATATCCCAGAGAGTCCCACCAAGTACACAAACCTAATTAAAATTTCTCAGACCAATTGATTAATTAAAGTAGCAGAATAGATCCTAAATTATTTGAAAATTTTCAATTGAATCCCTAAACATTAACAGAATCTTAACAAAATCCTATTTAGGATTCAACTAAAAATGATTTATAAATCCAAAAATACAATTACAAACTTTTAAAGTATAAACTTATTTAAAAATTTCCATATATTTCATGAGAACTAGCACATTAATTCAACCTGAATATTATTGCTCTCAGCAGTTTATTTCGAATCGTTCCAAATCGTTGAATCAGAATAAAAGAGTTATTCCAATTTTCTATTTTCTTTTTTATTTCTTTCTCATGATTCTTAATGTAGACTTTATAGTTAACTCTAATGTCGACAAATTAATACGTGCGTAACATAAGAAAAGATAACAGTTGAAGTAATAATTAAGCCATGAAAAAGGGCACTTCAATCGAATAAAAAATTAGCAGACCTTGTTATTGTAAAGGTCTACAACAGAGAGCAAAAATCCAACGTCAAATACCACTAAAGCAGAGCAACAGAAAAACAACACAATGAAAGCAAGTTCCGAATAAATTTATCTGAATTTAAATAATTAAAAAACAAAAATATTAGGAACCAGTTGTGGTGCAATTTTATTTGTCAAAAGCTTATGCCGTGTGTCCCCTCTCCTCTAGGAACGAACACCCTTAAGACTAACCATGCGAGAAGATACCTCTGCTTGGGATCCCCTCAATGCTGAACCACCTTGATACCGTGTACTCTGATAACCTGAACCTGTTCCTCGTCCCATTCGGTCCCTTGAATAGCTGCTTCCGGCTGCTTGGCCAAATGCCAATGGCCTTCCACCACTGTATCCTGCACGACCAGCACCACTGCTTTGCCTTGACTGAGAAAAGGACGTCTCCGGCCACCTACCACCTGAAGTAGTTGTTCCACCACCACCACCACCACCACCAGAAGCATAGTCCTGGCTGTCTCGACGTCTTTGAGGCAGATCCAATCCACCACCCCCTATTCTTGCCTCTACTGCTCTTTCATTACTCTCTGCAAGGATAGATAATTTCTCTGTCAACTGGAATGCCAAAGCCTGCAACCTGGTGTGCTCAACATCCTGGAAAATAATGCACCCTGTTGGCTGGTCCCAGTTAGCATGAAGCTCCTCATTGATCATCATCCTGCTAACGATGCTATGAGTGCGAGCAATAGAGAGGTCAAACATTTTAGTGAGCTGGTCCAGGCTCAAAGAATCATAAGATGAGGAGAAGGTAAAGAGGTAGGTCCTCAGTGCCTCCTCCTTGATTTTGTCCTTCAGCATTTCAAGCACATTATCACGGTTTCTAACAATTTTCCATACATCAAGAGACCCAATGATATCAAAAGCTTTATGGAAGTCTCCCTTGCTAAGAACCCTTGTGGCAGCCATAACATGATCTCGGACATTTTCAGGTGGACCGGTGAATGCTTGTTTGTCACTAACCTCAAGTAAGCGGCGGAAGGTCTTGCTGATTACCTTGCGCTTTGCGTCATGGACATTGGCTGCCATGTTAGGTACCTCCAGCAGCATAGCACATATAAGATGCACTGCCTCCAGGAACTCAAGATTTATGTGCATATGATATGGCATTTGGCGCCTCCTTTCCAACCTTTCCTGGACAACGATTGCAAACAGTTAACTATAAAGTTCCTCAATGGTAATCCTCAAAATGATAGAACAAATGTAAAAAGGGATCCTCAAGAAAATATGAATTAAAAAATCAAAAAGATTTGCCAGCAGCAAATCTTTTGGCATGCAAAAGTAAGACAACAATATAATAGTAATGGTCAGAAGTTTACAAAGACTATATATGAAAGTCCAATATAAACTAAATAAACAAAGCATGGCAGATCAAGGTCCATACTCCCTCCTGGAAATTTGCTTGATGACATTGTTTTGCATCAGGTGTTTTTGTCAAAGAAATTGATCATACCACTAGAAAATCATTCAATATTTCTGCTTTTATCATAAAAATTAGGATAAATTACACTCAGATTCCCTGAAGTTCAATAAAATTTCATCTAATACCCTCATTTTTTTTTACCCAACACAAATCTTCCTTAATTTTTATAACAATATAACATGACAAACCTTCTCGATTATACAAATCACATCTGGTATTTTATGCAATTATATAAACAAGGAAAGGTCAAAGTAATGTCAAATAAAGGAGGGGTATTGGTGAAATTTTGTTAAACTTCAGGAAACATGAATGTAATTTGTACTAAAGCTTAATTAAGAACTGATGCACATGCACACAAGTCAACAACACAACAAATATTCTGTTTGCCAGTAAAGCAACCAGCAGTTGCCAATCGGTGACAACATGAATATGATAGAATCATCAATTATTAGCAACATCCCAATATTTAAGGTGTTGTTTATGAGTATTACTCTCAATTCCCTTCAGCATGTGGCAGGAAATGTGCCTTACATAGTCTAAGTCAAGTTTACTTTACAATATATATAGATGCACAAGCCACAGAGGAGACTGCAGTAAAAGAAAGCCCAGAATAATACTTCCCATCCTACATCCACAATTTTTATTTACTGGCAAGCATATAACCTGTCACATTGGGGAAGGATTGCATATCACAAACTGATTGCATCTTCTAACTTTAAAATACAATGTGACACTTTGCAATGCCTCATAGAATCATGTCTCAACTCTCATACTGATTGCTCTTCTTTATCTCAACAAATTCTTTTCACAGCTTCAAGTTAGCTTTGCTCTTTCATTATACACATAATAATACATAATTTATATGATATATTTAAAACTATTTTCATGTTTCAAACCTTACAATTCAAAACAATTTATGCTTCACAATTCAAAAATTCGCTTGGCAATTTACAATTTAAATTGCAATCCAATAACCTTGCTTTAGAGATTCTATATGCACATGTATACATTCAAATATCTTTCAGATGCCCCATTAGTCTTAATAAATATATTGAACTCTTGATTAAGATCAGCACTTAAGATATCCTCCATGCGATGAAATACCATTCGAAAAAAGGGGGAAAATCAGTACCTGTTCTGGGGTCTTCTCATGATAACGACTTTGCGACACACCTTGTGCAAGCAACTCCTTCACCCTTCCAGCAGAATAAAGTTCAGAGAGACAGCCATGTGACTCAGAAATCAGTCCAATCCGAAAAGCACATAGACCCAGCTGTGCCATAGCCCTGTTAAAAAGTATCTGTGTCGAAATGTCCAAGTGTTGAACACTATCTTGCAAGTGGCTCATAAGCAGCAGATCACGAGCTACAGAGAACTCATCACGAATAGCATGGTGATATATATCACAAAGCATTGCACGTGCTTTAGTGCGCTCATCTCCATATTTGTAAATCAGGGATACCAATACATCCATCAGGGTCCTGCTATTCTCAGGAAAGGTAGTTTTCCGGGACACAAGCTCAGGAGTAACAACAAATGCTATTGGTATCCTTGTTTCTTCAAATCTTTTAGACTCCTCATTAACCTCCTCTCCATTATCCCCATCATCGGTCAGCTCAGCCAACTTTCTCATGGCATCATAAACCTCCTGTGGTTTGTAGTAAACAAGTTCCACCCGCCTCAAGGCCACCTTAGAAGCTGCTTTGAAATTTCCAACCCTTTCAAGATATTCCTGGACGTTCTGAGCAAGGACAAGAAACATGGGCTCATCCCTCAGTCTCTCTACATACTCACGAGTATGGGGATCTATACACTGCAGGCTCTTGAAAAACTCGGAATCTATTCTTTCAAGGAATGCACCTAAGTTACCCCAAATCCGAATTGGCCCACTAAAATCTGGCCCTTTCTGAGTCTCATTCTCATCCGGCTCTACTGAATCATCAACCACTATGTTTGGGTACTGCACTAAAGTATCAAGAATGACTAGCATGTTCTGCACACACTTTTTCCACACATTTATAGGCATATGCCCACTAAGACCTGGATTAACATCAAACTGAGCAGAAACCACACTAAAAAGAATTTCCAGTTTCTGTGCAGGTGTTTTTGCAACTTTTGTTAAGAAGGTAAGCTGCTCAACCAGCTCAAATCTTCCAGTTCCCTTCCTACCCCTAGCTGCCACAACCTCTTTGAATTTCTTGTTAACTGTGTCCCAAGTGATCTCACTAGGGTCTTTCATAAATTGCCTATCAAAAAGTCTGTCTTTCTTACTAAGCTTATGGTCCCAGGGTGTTTCACTACTATCTTGCTTCTCGTCTTCATAGCGAGAACCTTCAGAATCGGATTTTGCTCCAGTAGCTTTCAGCTGCTCCGGTTCAATAATTTCATCATCAGATTCATACTCTTCCTCTGTTTCCTCTTCATCCTTTTCTTCCTCACTCTCAGGATTCTCTCTAAATTTATTAATCAAATCCTCATATTGCTTATTATTTTTCTTCAATTTCTGCTTCATTGAGTTCAAGGCTTTAGCATTGCTACTACTCATTTTCTTTTTGGCATCCTTATTTGCCAAAGCCTGAGCTAAGAAATCCTCCAACATCACAAGTGCCTTTATATAAAGAGTGGGCACCTTTTCAGACTCAATGACACGCATGACTTTCTCAAGTTGCTTGTTGATCTTGTCAAAGCTTTCTTGCAAGCTCACCCAATCATTGATCTTCATTGCATTCTTCATTTGATCAACAGTTGAAGACATTTCATCATATCGTTTGTCTTTTGCTGACCTGACAACCCGCCTTTGGCCGTCGGAGTCATCACTGTCACTAGCATTATCCCGCAAATATCTGCTCGTAACAGCTTGACTAGCAGATTCACCCAAAGTAGTCTCAATCTCCTCATCATAGTCACTCTCCTCGTCCTCAGAGTCACTACCACCCTATCATTGAAAATAAAATGTATAAATACAAGTCAATAATATTATCTCCAATCCAATGAAAAAAGAATCCACATTAATGAGACATTAAAACATATGTTAAAGACCTGGGTCCAAAATCTAGAAGACATCCTTTATCAGAAGTTCAAGGCAGCAGATCGGTTAGATCAAGAGAATCTGCAGTAAAGATAACCAGTAAGTACAATACAAGCACTCAGAGAACCCAAAACCAAAGTATTGAACCAGGAGGGGGCAATGGAGGACAACATAAACCATAAATAACATTATCAATTCAAATTACAAAGGGTAGCATAGAAAATTTATTCACTAAAAACACTGATCTCATGCTAAAATAACAACTCCACGTCACAACCATTTTCACAAAGTTGTGTTCAAATATTATTTTGTTCAAACCAAAAATCCGAATACACAACCAAAATTTATTACAAAAGAAAAATATCTATTCCAATCAGATTCATACATTCTCTCCCAATTAGACTTTCACAAAGATGGGCAAATCAAAAGGGAGAAAGTTAAGATATACCCACTCATTGATTTTAATAATTGAAACAAGTGAACCATTCCCCGCAACAGTTTAACCTAGGTGATCAAGCTTAAACCCAGTTTACTTTCTGGAATAAAAAACCAAAATCAACAATCTTCTTGCATTACCCCAATGTATCAGAGAATAATCCAACCATTTATTGTTGTAAAACGTATTACACAACGTCCAAAAAGACAAAAATTATTCAATATATGTGGGAGAAAGAATTACCAACTATGTGGGCGTATGTATTCACGTTTAGTTTTGTATAGAATCTCATGTTCTCATCGTTTATCGGATACACTTCCTACGTGGACAAATCTTCTTCGGAAATCATAAATCTTCAAATTCATACGGTTGAACAGAATAAGATAGTACAAGTGCCAGAAGCCAAATCAAATAACGAAGAGAAATAATAATAATAATCAGTTACCGAAGCGGGATTCGTGGAGACTGAGGCTGCTGGTGACGCCTTTCCTTAGTGTGAGAAGAGAACGAGAAACTAGGAGGAATTTGAAACTTTTTTGTTATCTCTCTTCCCTTTTATGTTCCTATTTTTGGCCATATGATAAACCCTTATTATACTTTTTATTTTCTTTAAACTATCTAAGTTGGATCACAGGGTTAATTTTTTTTTTGGATTTATGGCTTTTGAGGTAAGAAATACATTTCATAATATCATCTCCAATGAGAAGTTGCTTATCTAAGCAGTAGTTGTTTAGTTAAGAAATTAATTTTTGAATAAAAATATTATTATGAATGATTAATGAAATTTTTTAAAAAATATTTAAATTATATAAAATAGAAAAGGATGAAACATAATGTTAGAATTTATAAAATAGTAAATTTAAATAATTTTATAATTTTTTTCTTTAAATATATTTAAAAGATCATTAAAAAATATATTTTACAAAGATAAATAATGATAAAGTTAAAATTTTAATCATTATTTTTTTAAAGATTATAACTTTTAACTTTATCTAAAAATAAAATTTTTACTTTAAAAGAAAGTTATAATTTTTTTTAAATCTATTTAAAATAATAAAGAATATTCTATTTTCTTTCAAAGCTTAAGCAAATAAGTAAAAAAAATCTAAAAATTAACTTTTTTAAATGTATTTTTTTTCATAAAATAATCTTAAACAAACAAATTCATTATTTTGTAAAATAAATTATCAATCTTATTAACCAAACTTACTTTGATAAACATAAATTTAAAGTTGATTTATATCAATTTTTTACTACGTTAAGTAATAGGTTGTAGTAACATTTATAATCAATTTTTTGTTTTAAATGCGAAATTGAAAGATCTTAAACTTGTATAATGAATTCATTTAGGGTCGATAACCATGCATCTCATTAATTCAAGGTAAACTTTCTTTTTAAAAGAATTAAATATATTTTTTATTTTAAATTATGTTATATCAAGTTTAAAAATTATTAAGGATATGATAGAAGTAGAATTTTGTTATACTTAAATAAATGACACATGTTAGAATTTAGAATTATAATATATATATATATATATATATATATATCGAATTATTAAGTTATTAAAATTTTGATAACCAATAATTAGAATGTACGTGTATAACAAATTATGAAGTTATTAAAATTTTAATTATTAGCGGTTATTATTCTATTAGGTTATTTGTTAAAGTGTATTTTTTATTATAAAAAATTAAATTGTACATATAATATTATATTTTATATTTTATTCTTTATTTAGTTATTTAAAAATATACTTAGATATAATTTTTCTCATCATTATAATAAAAAATAAAGTTAAAAATATAATTTTTCTCATCATTATAGTAAAAAATAAAACCAAATCTATAATGTGTTTAAAATGTTTTTATAAAAAAAAATGTTATTTTTCTTCTTTCCAACACTAACACTAATAGAATAAATATAAAAAAATATTATAAATTATTAAAGTAATTATTTAAATTAAAATATATTTTTGATATTGTTTCATGAAAAATTATATTTTATTATATAATTATATATATATTATTAAATAATTACAAAGAAATAATAATTGCAACAATAATGTGTGATAATAATTTATTCTATATCTTTAATTGATCTTTATTTTTTAGCTTTGTCATTGTTATGTCATTGTTGGATAGTTAATATTTGGTTGTTGTATCAAATAATTATTTTGTAGTCATTGGAATGGACACTATAATTATCGGATGCAACTTTTCATCTTTCTAAATATTATAATTGTCGAATCCAACTTCTCATTTTTCTCATGTGTTATATATAACACATGCTTCTAAGTATTCAACTTTTTGTCTGAGCTCTTCGTGAGACTCTAACACGCATAGGTTCTGGTTGTATAATTTCTTATGTGCCTATTAGAATAATCTAATATGCATCGGAAAAAAATATCTTATCTACTTGTATTTAGGTATAGAAATGAACCAATCATACCTCTATAAAAAGATTGTTCTAGAGGTTTCCCAAACTCATTCTTTGATATGAAACTAGAAGGATGCATAGGTATACTTGTAGGCTTGGATTTCTTTGTGTTAAATTTTTTGAATAACTCTATAGTGTACTTTTGTTGATGCATGCACACGTGTCCTGTCTTCTAGTTACTTGATTTGTAATCTAAGAAAAATCTTGAGTTCTCCTATTATATTCATTTCAAATTTGTTTTTTATAATCTCAAAAAATTCATTACATAGACCATGGTTAGTAGGATCGAAAACAATATCATCTACGTATATTTGAACTAAAATAAATTTTTTGAAAAAAAACTTTTATGAAAAGAGTTGTATGAAAATTTTCTCTAGAAGACCCTTTTGAAATTAGAAAGCTACTTTCATACCAAGATCTAAAAGCTTAATTTAGACCATAGAGAGTTTTTTTAAGTTTATAACTGTTTTCAGAAAGGAAGAATCTTCAGATCAAGGAGGTTCTCAGACATAGACTTACTTTTTTTATAAAATCGTTTACAAAATCATATTAACGTTGATTTGAAAAAGATTTATTCTTTTGTGCAGCAAAAGAAATTAGAATTTTAATAGTTTCTAATCTGACTACAGGGATCAAAGTTTCGATAAAGTTTATATTTTCCTAAAAGATATTTTGGGAAGTCTTCTCGCAAGATCAATTTTTACAAAGTTTTGATATATGTTTGAAGTTGACATCCACAAGTTTTGTAGGCCAGACTCATCTCTTATCATTGATTAAGAATAAACATTTTATATTTTGATCACTAAGTTCTTCGAGATCTATTTTGTATAGATTATTTTGTTTGTTGGTACTAAATAGTACAATCTTGTCTAACTTTTTGATTGTACACATATTTTTATCAAGGAAAAATTACATCCATTATCACAAAATTGAATTATACTATAGAAGTCAATCTTTCTATAAAGGTTTCTACACCACATATTTTTGTTATAGAAGTCAATCTTTCTACCTCTACATCATGGGTATTAGATATTGGATATGGGTCTTACATTTCTATGAATGTGAAGGATCTAAAAAGGAGAAGACCATTGGCTAAGGGATGAAGGAGCATTGGAAGGACAAAAATTTTCCTTAAGAAAACTAGTACAACTGTTAGATTCAAGTACACTCTTGTAATATCCATGGATTTCCAACATAGCCATGCCAACTTGAAGCACAATCTTGCAATATCTTTGATTTTTTTATACAATCATGCAGACCTGAGTATGGTTGTAGCAACCCTAAATGATGCAAAAAAAGAAAAAAAACCTAAATCATGCCTAATGACATGGAGGATGAACTAGAATAACCCTAACAATGTAGGAGGCAACTTAGATCAACTTGATTCACGTTAGAAAAGCCTAACTCAAAACCTATAAAAAAATTAGGTCTTGGAAGAAATCATCCTAAACATACACCTTTCTACTTCAATTTGTCATTTCACCCTTTTCTATATTTATCTTTCTTCAAGTATCCTCATGTAAGATCTTAAAATTAGTTGCCTTTTTTCTAGTGCAAGTTGACACACTCAGTTGTCAACTTTATTGAGATTACAATTTTATTATTCTTTTATTAGGATTAGGATTATAGATTATTTTTTCGAATTGGTATATTATTGCTTGTTTCTATCCATTATATGTAATTAATCTCCAAATCATAAAATTTTGGTGAAACTTATTATGTAACTATTTGAAACATTTTTCTCCTTTATAAATGATTATGTGTTTTTACTCAATTGAGTTTGTTTTATTATACTTAATTAGTTAATAATTAGTTACTCTTGTTAATTTCTAAGTTAATTGGTGATAGACGATTGTACAATTTCCTAATTAACAAAATTATATGGTAAATCGAATCTAACAATTTTAGAGGATCAACTAGAATTTTTGATTTATAATCAATTATTGAATTAACAAGTTCAAATGTTCTATATGTTTTCCTTTATTATATATCTAGTATGATCATTGGGAGTAACAATTTGGGAAAAATAATATTATTCTTACATGGTCATTGAGTATTAAAAGATTAAGAATGGATGGTTAACAATTGATTTTCAATCATTTATAAGGGAGTTGGAGTAAAATTAGGTAAAGTCATAAGAGATATGAAAGTATCATGCCTTTCTATAATTAAATTCATATTCATATTCTTTTTTCTTTAAATTTACTATTCTTGTTTTCTATTTTTACTTTTATTTTAAAACATTTTCCAACAACATTCTTTCCTTGGTCAACTCAAAATTTAAGATTTAACTGTTCTTTTAAAGGTTGCCGAAATAGTCCCTTTGAAACGATATTAAGGATCTTAAATATATCATTTTACACTGTTGAATGTATTTGTTTATAAGTAAAACTTGACATACAAAGTTTTCTCATAACATAATAAAAGATAAAAGTTGTTCAATTTATTTAAATAATATCTTTTATATTTATGCATAATTAATTAATCAACTTTATTTCTTGATCTCAAAATATCCATCTATAATATAAATAGTAAAATAATCAAAATAAATTATTTTAATCCTACCTGTTTCTAGCATTGTTTCTTAGCTATATAAATAAGAATTGCATTTCCAACCTCCATCAAGATGGATACTTGTACTTATTTGATTTTAAATTAATAGAAATATACACATTTTTTTATTTGACAAGATGACTAAGAACATAATTATTGTAAAAGTGAAACAACTTGTGATATTTATGGGATTATACATAATGATGTATGCGGGCACATTAAAACAATGGCTAGAGGAGATTTTCATTATTTCATCACATTTATTGGTGGCTTTATTACATATAAATTTATGTATCTTATGAAACATAAATTAGAATCCTTTGTTAGAAATGTATAGAAGCATAGAAAATTAAAAAGAATATTAAAATAAAAAGGTTAATGAAAATTAATTAAGCATAAAAAATATAAAGTATTAAAGAATATTTTATATATAGAGAGAGAAGAACAATCTAAAATCTTTTCAAAATAAACTTTTAACTAATTATGTGATTTATTATGCTAATAGTATCTAACAAACATAACCAAACTAACTATGTGGGTAATAAATTGTTGTCATAGTATACAATTGGAATATAGGTTGGAATTTTTTATTCTTGCAAGAGAGATTGAATCTATATTGTAGTTGTTAGGCTACGATATTCAATTTTTGCACTAGATTAGGCTACCAACATTTTCTTATGAGATCACCAAAATATTAAATTAGGACCTATGTAAATGTAAGAATCAGATGTTATTTTATGATCATCGGGACCTTATACCCATTCAATATCAAAAAATTTTTGAATGAGAAGATCTTGAATGGATGCAACATGTTAAAGTTGTAGTCTATAACAGATAGTGCCATAGAGATACCAAAGAATTTATTTAACTAGCTTCCAATGGTTGTCCAAAGGTTATGAAATTGGCAAGCTTTGTTGAAATTGCTTTCTGGTTTATTTATTATGACATACTAAAGTGCTTCAATAATGAATTTATAAAATTAAGGGTCATCAATATAATCTAAGCTAAATTTAGAGATTTTAGAATTTTTTAGCATAAGGGTAGGTATGCTTTTGGCAATGATCATATTGGCCTTTTTAAGATCACATATGTACTTTTGTTGAGAAAGTAAAATATATCCATTAGGAAGATATTTTACTTTAATACCAAAAAGTAGTTTAAATTTCCCAATTGTTTAAAAGTAAAGACAAAGTTTAGTTTTGATGTAAGCAACTGAAAGAGTTTAGGGCAATTATTTGTGAGTAGAATGTCATTAATATAAACCAAAAGATAGATACAACTAGTGAAAGTTTTGAAAATAAATAGATATGACTCAACAATAATTTGTAATAATTTGTCAAGCTAGGTCCCAAATGCTTGTTTAAGCCCATATAAGGGTTTATGTAGCCTACAGACCAAAAAATTATCTTCCACTTTGAAGTAGAGTGGTTAACACATGTACATTTATTGAATGATAGTCCCATTTAAAAAGGCACTATTAACATTAAGATATTCAATGATCCATTTATGAGTTAAGACAAGAGTAAGAATGGTGCGAAAAATGACATATTTTACCATAGGGAAAAAATTTGTGGAGTGAAAATCATATTGTTGATGAAAATCTAGAGACCATCTATGATTGGTCAAAAGTTTTGTGTACCATGCTTTCGTAGCAAAATACCAGTTTGGGTCAGCCAAAGTCTTAAGACATTGTAAATGGCTTGACGTGAGACAACAATAAAGTAGGTTAAAATCGAGGATGGATAATCCCATTTTGGAGCAAGTTTGCATATGATGTGTTGATAGAGGTCTAGAAGGAGGTCTTGGAAGGGAAGGAATAGGAAGCCTAGATGAAGAAGGAGATAAAGTTGATGAATTGCATGTAGAGGAATCAAGGATAGATGATGAAGCTAAAGTTGAAGGAAATATACTAATGATAGGAACAAAGGATAAAATTGGAGGAGTTCATTAAATATGACAGCTTTAATGATAAGGAAATCATAATTTATTAAAGATGATATCCTTAAATATATAGATTTTTTCCTTTTGAATAATAACATTTATATCATTTATGTAAGGAGAATGGTCCAAGACTATGCATTCTTGAAAACCAAAATCTATCTTAAACTAATTGTAAGGTCTCATGTGAAGGTAACAAGAACATCCAAAAGTAAGAGAAAACTTGGATACAATGTGAAAAGGTATAAGGGTGTATCCCACTCAAAGAAAAAAGTAGTAAAATAGTAAATTGAAGAGATATATTGTAGTAGCAAATGAATGGTCTAAAATGGGGAAAGGTAAATAAGCTTAGGCTAAAAAATTGAGTCATGTTTTTGCTATATGTTGATTTTTTGTTCCATTGTGTCATTTTAATAATGAATGTAAGGGCATATGATTCTATTTAACTATTGTCGGCAATTACACTTTATCATGCCTTTAAACTTCTTAAATATAGGTAGCATTTTTTGGATTTTGTTATGAAGATCAAGCCAAAAAAACTGCATATAGGTATTAACAAATGTTATATAGTTAGAATATCCACTAAATGATAAAAAAGGAGTAGGTCTTTATAAATCTCTATATATTAAATCAAATGGAATAATATAAATTTATGTTGAATTAAATCAAATGGAATAATATAAATTGACGTTGAATAAAAAAGAAGGTAGATGATGGGTTTTTTCCAATGTAGAAAGCAATGCAAAAACTTGAATCAATTTTAATAGAATCGTATATTACTATGTTGTATTACAACTTTAAAAACATTGGAATGCGATTGTCCTAAATGATTGTGCCAAGTTGTGTAGATAGGAGGAGATGGTAGATACATTAGAAGACATAAGAATGTTATCATTAGGTGCAGTAGTAATAAGTAATATAAGAGAATATTTATTCAGTAGATTCATAGTGTTGAACTTGTAGAGGAATTAATTCAAAGAATTCCTTTGATATAACATTGTTTATTATGAAACTTAAAATACACATGATTGTCTTATGCGAATTTACTAACACTAACATAATTTTTAGTAATCGAAAAAAGTAACAGATTATTTAAGATCAAAGAGGTGTGTGGTCATAGTAGAGATTGATCAATAGAATCAATATGAAAACCATCATGATCGTTTCCAATAAGGAGTTGATCAATTCTTTGGAAGGGAATGATCTATTGAAGGTTACTTACATAAGGAGTCACATAGTGTGTAGCCCTGACATCAACACACCAATCATGAGGTATGGGTTTGTTGCTAATATGGTGAAAAAAGCATATTGATTAGAAGAAGTGTTCATAATTAGAGAAACAACCTAATTTGAGGTGGAATATTATGAATTTTATGAAGGAAATGGAGCAAGAGAGGGCATGGGAAGCCTCAGAAGGGTTTATGAATGAAACCGACCATAGCAAGGTTGATTGAAAGGGACAAATGCATAGGTTCAGTCAAAGCAACGATAGCAATTAAGTGCATCATGACCAAGCCTTTGGTGAACTTGGAGAGTAGGATGTCTTTGATAGTAAAGATAGACTTTATTGTGGCCATAATATCTATGATTATTGCTACCATGATAATGTTTATTATGTCCTCTACCAAAATTAATCAATGGCCTATATTGTTGTTGTTGATCAAAGAGGTACTAGGAACAATATATGATCCCAAGGTTAGGTGATTTTGAGCAACATTGGCTAAAAACACATCAAGTATGGAGTCCATTAAGAATAGCATCAATGTAATGTGGTTACAAGAAAGAACATATACAAATAGTGAGAACAACCAAAATGAATATGAGAATGGATTTGAAAAAAAGAAGAAATAATCTATGAAAACAATAAATACTCTTATTGCTTCCATTAGAGATAAGAATCACTAATGCTTCCTAGATTGTGGTTGGTTTTCCTCACTAAAAAAACACAAGGAAGTTTTTGGATTGACAATGATCCTACGTAGTCAATGCAATTTGATTGATGCTTCCAAAGTAAGAAATTCTTGTTATCAATTCATATAGAGATGTTGTGAGGAAAGTATTAAAAATAGAGGAGTTGATAATGTCTATGTTAAAAAATAGATAAATTGGAGAAGGTCTAACTTAAGGGATAGCAAAATGGAGAATGGGTTAAAACTGAATTGTGTTATTAATTGTTGAAACATCAAAGTTTAAATAGATGAAAATAATAAATTTTTCCTATCTACACACCACTCTCAAAGTGGTTAAAACTAAATTCAAAACAAAATTACCACTAAGCCACTAAGTACCACTCTCAAAGTGGTTAAAATTGAATGCAAAATAAAACTACCACTAAGTCATTAATAACTAACTTTAAGCAACTAAGTTTGACTTCAAAAATAGAAAAAAAAATGGATTGGAATTGAAATGCCAACTCTTATATCACTCCTCCTTGGTTCTCATATGAGTAATGAACAAGCAACACTTCATTAAATTGTTGAACTTTTCTAATAAAATGAAACTTAATCTTGATATGTTTGGTTCGTCCATGAAACATTGGATTTCTTAAGATTGAAACACTTGAAAATTTATCACTTATTATCCTGGTAGCTTCTGTTTGTTCATTCCACAAGTCCTTTAGCATCTTCCTTAGTCATATTGCATGATTCACAGTAGATGCAGCAATGATATACTCAGTTTCTACGGTTGATTGAGCTGTAGTTTCCTGTTTCTTAGAGCTCCAACTACAAAACCTCGTTTTCAAGGAAAATAAGTATTCAAAAGTGCTTTTGGAATCATCAATGTAGCCTCCCCAATCACTATCAAAGTAGCCCACCAGTTTCATGATTTTGTTTTGTAGATTTTGCAAAGAAAATTCCAAGTATATCATAACACTCTCTTAGCAGCCGTAACGTGTGTTTCTCTAGGTGAATGCATAAACCTAGAGAGTAAACTTACAGCAAATAAAATGTCAAATGTCAGGCCTGCTTGCAATAAGGTATAGGAGACTGCCAACCAAGCTTTTATACATACTTTCATCTACTTTTTCAAAATTCTCATCTTTGTCAAGCTTCAAACCAATGGTAATTGGAGTGCTTACAGATTTGAAGTCTAGCATTTTGAACTTGTCTAATATATTAAAAATGTATTTCTTTTTACATATAAAGATGCTATCATTGTATTGATGCCAAGGAAGTACTTTATGACTCCAAGATCAATAATTTCAAAAACTTTCTCCATTTCATCCTTGAACTGTTGGATTAGTTCAATTTTTCTTCCTGTCACAGGGATGTCGTTTACATAAATTGAAATAATTAAAGACTCATCACCAATGACTTTCACATATAAAGTGACTTCACTTTGGCTTCGATTGAAACCAAGCTATATGAGATGATTGTCCATTCTTTCATATCATGCTCTCGGAGTTTGTTTTAGTCCATATAGGGCTTTCTTTAAAAGATAGACTTGATCTTCTTTATCAGGAGTTGAGAAACCATCCAGCTACTTTACATAAATCTCTTCAGCAAGCAACTCATTTAGGAAGGATGATTTGACCTCAAGTTGATGAATCTGCCATGAATTATGAGCTACAAAGGCAAGAAGAATCTTGATTGTGTCATACCTTGCTACAGGTACAAATGTTTCTTGGTAGTCTATATCATATTGTTGTGCATAACCTTTCAGCATAGTCTAACTTTGTGTTTGCAAATGGATCCATTGGGGTTGAGTTTTGTTTTGAAAACCCATTTTATACCTATCATTTTTCAATTTGTGGGCCTATCAACAAGTTACCAAGTTCCATTTTTGTTAATTATGTCTAATTTATCTTACATAACTCTCCTTCAAGTTTTAAAGTCTTGTGCTTCATCATAACATGCTGGTTTAGAGATGACCAAGCTACACCTCTGATAAATATCTTCCAAAGTCCTTGTGTCCCTTACTGGTAGGTCATCCACTAACTCATTTATTGCAAGTTGAGGTTGTTTATTTGGAAATAATTCAAAATGAGAATTCCTCTGATTTTTCCCATCACAAACAATTTCCTTATCAAATTTTACTTCTCTACTCAAAATTATTTTTTCTATTTTTAAACAAAAAATTCTATAGCCCTTGGTTGATAAACCGTAACCCATGAAAATGTCTTTGTGAGCCTTATTTTCTAGTTTACTTCTTTTAGGTTCTGACACTTGGTAATAGCATATACACCCAAAGATTCTGGGATGGTGCATTGAAGGTTTGCTATCACTCAAAGCATCATATGGAGTCTTATCTTCTAAGGCTTTTGTGGGGAGTCTATTCAACAAATAAACAGAGGTATTGACTGCCTTTGCCCAAAACAGATTTAACATTTGTTTTTTAATCAAAAGACACGTAGTCATCTCCATTATTGTTTGATTCTTCCTTTCAGATACACCATTTTGTTGTGGTGTGTATGGTAAGGTCAATTGATATTCGATGTCTGCACTATTACAAAATTCTACAAATTGAGCATAGGTATATTCTCCACCATTATCAAACCTCAAAGCTTTAATTTTCAAATTACATTGATTTTCCACTAAAGTTTTAAATTATTTAAAAATATTAAAGACTTCACCCTTGATTTTAATGAAATAAACCCAACACATTCTGGTTTAATCATCAATGTAAACGAGAAAATACTTATTACTATTTATGAATTCAGTTTTCATTGGGTCACACATATTAGTGTAGATAAGTTGAAGTTTCTGTTTATCTCTCCATGCTTGATTTTCTTGAAATGGTAGTTTTGATTACTTACCTTGCTAACAAGTCACACAAACTTGAGCATCATATGAGATTTCAAGCATATTTACCATTAACTCCTTTTTGTTCATTTTTGTAATGCTTCTATGATTGAGATGACCGAGTCTTTTGTGCCATAGATTTGCAGTCGTCATTGAAGCACTAATATAGGCTTGTTCAACTACTTTCCCCAAATCTACTGAAAAAAGTTTTTTGTTCATTGAATAAATCTTTTTGAGCATCTGTCCAACACTAAATAGATTTTGGCTAACATCAGGTATGTATAGAACATTAGGAATAATTTTAATACCTGAGATTATGGAAACAGTCACTAATCCTCTACCTTTGACTTCTAAAAACTCTCTATTTCCCATCTTTACTCTAAACTTGTAAGTACCATCAAAGAAATTGAACATCTCAGCATCATTACACAGGTGGTGTGTGCAACCGCTATCAAGAAGTCAAGCATCATACAAGTCATTTGTTGAAAAGCAAGAAACTGCAAAGAGTTTCTCTTCATGTGCATCAGTCACTTCTGCTAGTTGTTCTTGTAAAGATTTGAGAACTTGTTTTTAGATTTGCAAACCTTGGTTACATGCCCCAATTGTTTTCATTTTTCACATACAACATCAGGCCTCCACCAACAGTATTTCTCCATATGCGTTGTCTTTTCACAATGCTTGCAAGGAGGAAACAACCTCTGTTTTGAATCATTACTACTTCCACCATCATGCTTACCATTATTCTTCTGGTTAAGTTGTTTTTTTTACTACAATGTTGCTTTTGAACAAAAAAGGCTCCTTTAGTGAACATGTTCTCTCTCAATGTCCTTTTTTACTCTTGTGCTTGTAGAGCACTCATTAGCTCACCTAATGAGATTTTGCTAAGGTCCTTGGATTCTTCAGGAGAGAAAATTTTGGATTCAAACCTCTCAGGAAGAGTTACCAAAATTTTCTCCATAATTCATTTATCTACAAAAGTCTTCACCAAGTTTCTCCATAATCCTTTCTCAACAAACCTCTCAGGAAGAGTTAGTAATCGTTTTATCCTGATGCATATGTAGATATTCGAATTCATGTTTCAAATTCAGCACTTGCAATCGATGTGTTCTATCACTGCCTTCATATTCTTCTTTCAATCTATTATAAGCCTCTTTTGATGTTGTACAGGACATTACTGTGTAAAACACACAATCTGCCATAGAATTTTGTATAAGGGACTTGACCTTGAATTTTTTTGCTTTTTCTTAACTATGGGATTTTATTTGAGCCAAGGTAGGATTTGTTAGTTGGGAAGGTAATAAGCTATCTTCAAGCATTGTTTCCTAGAGGTCATAGGATTTCAGAAAATCTTCCATCTTCACTGATCAAATGTGATAATTTTCTCCAATGAAGGTAAAGGGTGTGTTTAAAGGAAGGTTGTTGTAAGCCGTTAGTTTATGGGTAGGAAAGAAAGAAAATTTTTTATCCCGTAAGATCAACTATGGCTCTAATACCATTGTTAAAAATAGAGGAGTTGATAATGTCTTTATTAAAAATAGACAAGTTGGATAAGGTCTAACTTAAGGGATAAGAAAGTGAAGAATGTGTTAAAACTGAATTGTGTTATTAATTATTGAAACATTAGAGTTTAAATAGAGGAAAATAATGAATTGTTCCTATCTAAGTACCATTTTCAAAGTGGTTAAAACTGAATTCAAAACAAAACTACCACTTAGCCACTAATAGCTAACTTTAGGCAACTAAGTTTGACTCCAAAAATAGAAAAAAAATGGATTGAAACTGAAATGCAAACTCATCTAACAAAAAAGTCATTGGAGCATTGGGCATAATTGTGATATACAAAGCTAGTAATGAAGCTTGAATAGTAGAGGAAGAAACTCCAATGGCATTAATGTTAGAAGAATCTCCATTCATGATTTTGGATCAAGAAACTTTTGACACCATGCTAAAAATTGCATAGAATGTAAGATAATTAAGAAGAAAAAGACAAAAATTTTAGATTTATTAAAAATGAATTAAGTAGTAGAAAATATAGAGTGCTATACGTTATTTATATCAAAAAGAATAATAATCTAGAGTTTTTTCCTAACAAATTTTGTAACTAACTATGTGATTTGTTATGCTAAAAGTATCTAACAAACATAACTATACTGTATGTAACAATTTGGGTAATATAATTTTACATCCTTCGGAATGTTCAAAGTAACAAACATAACTATACTGTATGTAACAATTTGGGTAATATAATTTTACATCCTTTGGAATGTTCAAAGAATTCAAGAATGAAGTTCCAAACCAATTTGACAAGATAATTAAGACACTTTGATCAAATAAGGGGGAGAATATTTGAATTTAATGACCATCTAAAAGAATGTGGGATAATTTCTCAACTTACTCCTCTTAAAACACCATATTGTAATGTTGTTTTTGAAAAGAGAAAATTTGAACTATGATGAATCAATTATATCTCTCTAACTTTTTCTTATGATATATTTTGTAGACAACTTTCACACTAATTCATGTTCTATCAAAAGATGTTATAATGACACCATATGAAATATGGATTGGAAAAATAAAAAAAAGGAAACGATCCAATATGTCTTTTATGAAGATTTGGGGTTGTGAGACTTATGTAAAATGCTAAGTTTCTAGTATACTAAAACTTAAATTAGAAAAATGTATCTTTATAGGATACCTAAAAGCAACTAAGGACTATTTTTTCTACAATCCTACCAAAGAAAAAATGTTTGTCGCTAGCACTAATGTGTTCTTAGAAAACAATTTTATTTAAAAAAAATCATGGAACGAAAATGAAACTTGAAGAAATTTAGAATTACCAATTGATGATAAGCTTATGATGGAATTAGAAAAATAACTGCAAAAGGTTGTGGTGCCATTAGATGAAGGGAGTTGTTTTTTACACCCCTCAATTTGCTTTTCGCACCCTCCTTTCATGTAAAAAAACAAAATTATCCCTATAGATTTAGCTTCTGGAAATATAAATCCGGGAGATTTGAATTTCTTTCCGGAAACATGTATCCAGAAGGTAAATTGTACAATGTTCATTAGATTCGGAAAGGTGTATCCGGAATGAAAATATGAACTTTCGAAATGTTGCGTGAAAAAAGTGTGAATATATGTTCTGGAAATACGTTTCTGTAACGCAATGAATGAATTTTCGGATGTTCCGGAAACACGTTTCCGTAATGCAATGAATAATGAAAATATGAATTTTCGAAATGTTGCGTGAAAGAAGTGTGAATATATGTTCCGGAAGTACGTTTCTGTAACGCAATGAATGAATTTTCGGATGTTCCGGAAACACGTTTCCGTAATGCAATGAATAAATTTCCGGAAATGTGTATCCGGAAGATATTTTTCGAAATGAATTTAATTACTCTCCGGATAAGTATTTCCGGAAGTTTAATAAATCTATTCCGAAAAAACATTTCCGGAATGAAACATTTCCGGAAGCTCAATTAAAAATTATTTTCGGAAACTCATTAAATCTATTTCGAATAATAGAAACGAAGAGTAATTTTGGTATTTAATTTTACCAAAAATGAAAGGGGCATGAAAAGTAAAAATGGGGGTACAGAAAGCAACTCCCCCTAATAAATATGATTTTCTTGTGCTAATGGATTAAAATAAATCGACGACCCACTAAGAGGCTACTACAAGTTCAAAATATGAGAAATAGCCTAAATCCATAAGATCTAAGATGGATTCCATTTAAAATAATCATGTATAGATCTCGATTGACTCAGCTCAAGGGGTAAAATCCATAGGGTGCAAATGAATTTAAAAAAAAATGTTATGGATGGAATATGAGTACCTTTAAAGTACGATCGATGGCCGAGGATTTCAAATAGGTTCATAGTATAGACTATGATGAAACATTTTTTCCAGTTCCTATGCTTAAGTCCACCGAAATCTTGCATGCTATTACAACATACCATGATTACAAAATATGGAAAATGAATGTTAAGATAATTTTCCAGTTGCTATGCTTAAGTCCACCGAAATCTTACATGTTATTACAACATACCATGATTACAAAATATGAAAAATGAATATTAAAATAATTTTTCTAAATGGAAACCTTCCTGTAGACGTGTATATTAAAAAATTTAAATGTTTCGTCACTCCTTAAGATATTAATAAGGAACGTAAATTGCAACGCTTTATTTATGAACTAAAGCAAGCTTTCAGAAATTGAAATCTTTATTTAATAAAATTAGTAATTAATTTGGTTTCTTCAAGAATGAGATGAACCTTTTATTTACATAAGGGTTTGTAACTTCATAGTGATTTTCCTGGTATTATATATGGATGACATACTGATCATGATAAATGACATTCTTATCCTTTAGTTTGTAAAGAGTTAGAAAAATAACTACAAAGGATTGTGGTGTCATTAGATGAGGGCATTAGATGAGGTAGCACAAGACTTAGGTAGGCTAGACAAAATGCGTCGATAGCCTAATAAATATGATTTTCTTATGCTAATGGATTAAAATTAATGACCATATGAAAATCTCACCTTTGATAAAGTTATGCTAAATGCATATTGAGCATGCTTTAAAGATTTAATTACATCACAAAACAATAATATATAACATATATATAAATTTTTTTTTTGGTTTAATAAAAATAAAAGAAAAAAAAAAGATTGACAAGGAAAAAAAAAATGAGATAGGTATGTATGTATATATATATATATAACAGGAAATTTTTTTACACAAAAATGATGCAAATGGCAAGTTGAAGAGATGCAAATAGCAATTGTCCAACACTTGTCATTGGAAAGGACTACCAAGAGAGATCATGAAGGGTTTGGGGTTGGAAAGGTAGCATGAATATTGTTGACTTAGGCCCATTAATTTTATACTTTTCACTCAATTTTCAACTCATCCAAGCAGATAAATAAAAATTTACAAATTTATTTCATTTATATTTTCATTTATTCAACCACAGCAATGTTTTTCAATTTTACTTTTTATTTCTTTTCATTCTATTTCTTCCATTTCCATTTCCTTTTATTCTATTTCTCAGTATCCAAACACAGTCAGTGGTCGGCCTATAAGGATCATTGTCAACTAGGATCCTTGCCAGACTGCGACTATGGACTATCAATTGCATTTGTTTTCCTCTACAGATATTAATTCTGTTAAGGTTAGTAAGTGGGGGGTTTATTTATCGAAGATTAAGCTCAATTAATGATTCTGAACAAGTATAGACATTAGAAAGTCATGGTTTGATATATGAGTTTATCTTCTAACAAGTGTAATTAGAAAAGATACACACTCGGGGAATGAGTACATCAATCAAATCACCAAATATTTGGTTTCTAAACATAGGGTTGTAAAGACCCACATTAGTAAGATAATCGGGAGACAAAGTATTCAAACATTAAGTTAGAAACACATGCTGCCGATTTGCTACAATAGGGTTTCACATCCTTATCTTTATAAATAATTTTCAAACTTTCCTCATCAGAAGATACAACCTCTGATCAAGCTCAAACTTGTTGCAGTGAGAGGTATCTCCCCTCAGCAGCATCAGAAGCCCACCAAATGAAATATTTAACTCCCTACAATTCAAAGCCAATAAATCATGACTATTAAAAGGAAAAAAAAATTACACTACAGCATTCAATAAATAATGTAATGCATATTCATCTCTAACTTGGGAGCATCAACTGAGAGCGTCTACTACATAAATCTCATAATCTAAAGATAACTCAATCTCATATCTCAAGGTAATTTCTAATTGATTGGCATAAAAGAACTACATAATCTCAGATCATTTTCATTTTTATTTAATGAGCAGTGTTACTTAGAAACAAAATGAGTCAATTGGGGTATACTCACGACATATACATGATTAATTTATTCATTTCATTATCATGATCAATTAAAAACAATTCACATCTGAAGGTAGAAACCATTATTCACAGTAACTTGCCTCTAAATGGTTAATCAGCTGCAATGCAGAACTAAATTACTAAATAGACATATGAAACTCAAAACTGGCAATGGACATACGCTTTTTCACGGCCTGAACCCTCTGTTACCCTGTAGAGCTTCCCGTACATGACATATTCAAAATTGTTAGCTAGCGATTGTCGATTGTTCTGGAAAAGAGAAATATAAGTAGAATTCCATAAGCATTCATATACTGATTTGGCATGCAATAGGGAAAAAAAGAAACACAAATAGCAACCATAAAAAGAAAATGAAGAGTAAAGGAACTTCAGTTATAGATTGGGTTATTTATAGATCACACTACCACCCACAAACTTTGTTTACACCACTACAGCATCCATTGTCGTGAAATTTTCAACCCTTACAACTCCTAGGTACAGAAATAGAGTTAATTCCACTTTTGAAACTTGATTTTGGATAAACTTAGATAGACTCAAGTAAACTTAAGACCTCACATAAACTCATGAATCAAGATGTGACAGATGTCTGTTTGAAATCCAATGAATTTCTTTCCTCAATTGACCCAAGATGATAAAGTTTGTATGTTGTACGTAGACCATTTCTGAAGCCAACATAAAATGCAGCATTTTGCTAAAGGTTCAAATAAATCACACAAATTGAACAAATTCTCATTGTTTGTTTTTTACATATCAATCAAAGTCAGCCATTAAGTTCCGATGACGTTGAACTCAGTGTTGTAAACCTAGCATCCCTTGTCTGCCGTGACATCCACAAATCTATTGTCTATCAAGAACCCAAAATCATGAGAACCCAGCATTGTCATCAACCCACTACAAAGGAGGGAGGATGTCTGCAAAATAGAGGGATTTGGACAATATGGAGGAAAGAGTTGAAGTCAAGTTCTATTCACACTCAGGTTTTGGTGTGCTGGTGCTGGTGCTACCATTCTGGTATGTTGGAATATTGTGTTTTTGTTCTTTCCATCTGTGGTTAAAAGGAGTGCATTCAACATTTTAAAATGTATACACATAAAGCAAATTAATGAAGGTGAGAAGATAAGGACCAGGAGAGGATCCTCTCATGTAACATGGTAGGTCATGTTCAAGTTTTGTATCTCTACATGTTAATTTTTATAGGCTCCCATGTATTTAATGTCTATCAAGAGAGAGATATACACAAAGGTTTGATGCTTTGATATGGAATACTCTTTGGATGAACACCGATATATATCCTTCTAGGAAACAACAAATGTTGCCAGAACCTAATACAACTATAGTTTGCAACTGTGGACATCCTTTTTACTTTAGTTCTGGAGCCAATTAAATGAGTTTATACACAGCTCCACATTTGTGTCTCTATTATGACTGTGATGGATTTTTACAACGTTAACAAAATTTTTAAAATATTATATTTTTACATTTGGTATACATGATAGAAGCTCCATGAGTTTGTGTAGACTGTTGAATTTGACAACCTTGATGGCATCTACTCTAAAGCAATGTTATTTTGCAGTTTACTCGTGTCTTAGTCATAGAACCTATGAGAGCTAGAAATTTTTTTTAATTGGGATTGGGAAATAAAGGGGTTTGACCCTTTGAAGGTTGTAAAAGGGGTGGGTTGATTACAAGTAATCCAAGTTTTTAATATATTTTCTTTTCCCGGAACTTAACCCAAAGAATAGCCCTCTTTGGGCTGAGGTCCATATCATTTTCACCCATCTACCACATCTTCATTTTCATAAGCCATATAGAGGTGTTTCCAAGCTGACCAAAAGATAATAATTTGGAATACCTGATGAGTGTTTGACCCATGTAGGACAAGTGTTGGAAAGATGTCAATGTCAGAAACACATCTGACATTGACACTTGAAACAGGAAAGATGTTAGGGATGGTAAAAGTATTTTAAGTGAACCGAACTAAATCATTAACAGTACTGAACCACATCACTAAAAATTGTTCCTTTTATTTTTACCAAACCAGACTGTTTATATGTTGACATTTGGAATTAATAGGGTACACAGATGCTCTGGATATTTACCAGATATAAATAAAGTGTTGATTTCTTGATACATGTACTTGTGTTTAACAGTTACTTGGAATTGTATATGAATTTTGCAGCCTGTATAAGTCTGGTTAATTAATGGGTTGCCTTAGATCCTTCTAATCATGTTTTTTACAGAATCCACCAGCTTGAAATTTTTAATAGACTCTTGGGGGGAACAGTGCAGGGATATTGGGCAAAGATTGTGTATTTGACTGGAGCCAAAAGACTATAGAAAAGTAAATTGGAAAACCAGTTCTGTCAGACTGGTTGTTGGTTCACTAATCACATACCAATGATGCAAAGCTAGGTTAAACACTGACGAATCCTTTCATGGCACCATCTATATGGAAGTAGATAGGTGAAAAGTAGTAATCCACGAAAGCCTCGATTCTAATTTTTTATTATTATGGTTCAATTGTATATTCTCAGTTTGAATTGTATGCAATTTTAATGCTTTATATAGTGTGAAGCTTCTTCATGAATTAAGCATTTCTACTCCATTAAACCATAGTTGACAATATGATACAATGGCACTATTGTGACAGCTGGCCGCCACAGAACTTCAATAGCATAGCATTTTTTGACAGTATGTGTCATGTCTGCTTTTGCAGCTCAAAAAGCAGCATTTCATGGTTTTGTAGCTCTGCAATACAGAAGATGAATGCAAAAATTCTTTTTGGTCCTCAACTTCGTTGCTTTGAAGATTTTTTTAAGAGCAAAGTTGTTTTCTTTTCTCATTTTTTGAGAAAAGTTAGAAGACCCTAAACCTACATTTCTTTCTTACCTGGCTCTAACTGGCGGAGCCAACCATCTCCAACATTTTCCAGCAATATTTTTCCAGAAATGTTAGAAAATCCTAATCCCACACTTCTTTTTTCTTCCAACCTCTCCTCTCTGTTCTTACTGTGACACAATGGAGCTACCAATCTTCGACATTTTTCCAGCAACACCCAACCTTGACCTCTCCTCTCTGTTCTGTCTCTGTTGTTTTCTCTTTGCAACCTTAAAAAATATTTGGTTTCCTTCACTTTTTTGTTATTTACTTGTATCATTTGCCAAACACCAAAATATTTTTTTAGCATTAATGTGTAATTGTGTATATAATATAGACAATATGAAGATGTCCTACATTGACTAGGAATATGGCTAGAATACATCTTATAAGGCTTGTGGTAGTCCTCCTTTCTTGAGCTAGCTTTTAGAAGTGAGTTAGGCTCCATTTTCTAATATGGTATTAGAGCCTATTCAATCTTAAGGTTGGGTAACTCACAAATGTCTAATCCAGCAAATTTCACGCACTACATGTCCGGACCTAAATGTGAGGGAGTTGTTAAGATGTCCTCCATTGATTAGGAACATGGTCTAAATACTTCGTATAAGGTGTATGATGGTCCTTTTTTAAGCTAGTTTTTGGGAGTGAGCTAACCCTCATTTTCTAACAGTCTGCATAAAAAAATTTTAAATAGCTGTGATCCTGCTATGCACTATCCCACTATACTATTTTGCGGGTGGGCCACTACATGCCGCTATCAGACACATGCAGCTTCTGTCAACCTCTTGTGTTCATATCATCATATATTCAAATTCACACAAGAAACTCTATATGCACAAAATTTAGCAGCAGCTTCGTATGATTCATTCTCCTATACACCACAGACTTGGGAAGTTCCCGAGTCCTTGCTTAACCCATTATTTTAGGGGCTTGCCGAGTGAATACTTATTTACCGCCACTAAAGAAGGTTTGTACTAGGAATCCTGCATTGATCAAATGCCAGCAAGAAAAAAGTGGTATGCTGAAGCAATGGGCATTCAAAAGAAATGTGGGTTCCATAAAATTGCTTATTATTTACTACAGCTTTGAGTATACAGAGGAAAAGATAGAGTTGCATATAATTTTACTCCCATTCCAAGTATTTGAGTTGTATCCCAAACATATCACAATAAAATTTGAAAAAAAATAAATAGAGGATACTCCTTGCATATGTTATCTAGGTGTATTTTGCCACAAACAACTACCGGTCCACATATCAACATCATTACACCTACTCAGAAATATCTTCGGCAGAAAACAAGCCACTCTTGGGCACATCAAGCACACATCCATTTACCATTAACCCAATTTCAGATCTAAAATTCCAAGCTTGTGATGAAGAACAAAAGCTTCCAAGCACAGAAGTTAAACCCTAATAACAAGACTAAACTAAACAAAGATTGGCATAGGCCTAAGGCTTTAACTAGAAAATGCACTCCTTAAATGGTACACATCATAGGCAACTAATCCGTTGCACCACTGTCCATCATTCACATGAAAACCGTACTCGTAATAGTAGTAGTAGTAGTAATAATAATAATAATAATAATCCTTCATGGAAAAAGAAAGGTTCAACGTAATAGATGCCAAATTAGTTACCTGAACGTAATAGCCAGTGTCTGGTGTTCCATCAGGATTAAGCGTTGGAACAAGTAACAGAGAGAATTTCTGACCCACCTTTAACGGATATAGCTCGGAATTGATGTCTAGGTGCATAAACATGTCAAACCTTTCACTTCTTGCTTCAATGCGAGTAACTTGAGATGCACAACATCGAAGCGTTAGAATGAAATACAGAGAACAAAGTTAAAAGAAAATGAAATACAGAAAAGGAAAATGATAAGGTTACCAACAAAATGCAATGCAAACAAGAACTGCAAGCTTTAAAAGAAAATTCAGATTCCGCTTAACAGTGAGAAAATGAATTCTCGAATAAGGAGAGAGTAAAAAATAAATAAAAATGCGAGAAAATACATAGACATCACAGAGTGTAAAACCCTAGATATTTCACTCCTCACTATAATGATAGAACAATAAAAAAATGGCAAGCTAAACTAAACCAATAATATATAGAAAATCAAAGCATTGAAGAAGACGCATACAAATAATAATAACAATAATACCTTTATCAAATAATTTTTTGTCATCGGGGTTTAATTTTTCTACCCTAAAGATATCTTCGAAAAGAACATCCACCATGGCCGAAACTGAACAACTTATCAACGGAAAACGACGACGTATCTGAAAAGAAGAAAGTAGAAAGGCGAATTACAAGGCTGTTTTCCATTCGCTATAAACTAAGATGCGAACTAAGAGATTAGAAGAAGTGAGAGGTATTCTCAGAGCAGAACCTAAGGTGCGTGCGTTCACTACAGGACTATGCGTAAGGGGTGAGAAGGAGTGGAGCATCAAATAAAGAGCAGGGATTTGGAATATTTCCAAGAGGCCTGGAATCACCCGGGGCCACTATTGTTCTCCTTGGGCCTTATGTCTTAAACCCATACAATCATAGTTTCTTTTATCATTTACCACTTTTTTTTTTTCATATGTGAAGGAAAAAGAAATTAAGAATGAAAATTTCAAATTATGAATTAAAAAAATTGAATAATATATTTAAAATGTTTGTCCTTCTATCTTATATTGTGTCTTCTTATATGTTTTAATTTGTTTCAAAATATTTATAATTTAGAAAATTAATAAAGTATTAATTATTTTTAATAATACCATCATTACAATTCTTTTAATTAGGATTTTTTTACAAATAGATACATTTTATTAAAGTGGCTTGTGTAATTAGTATTTTTTTATATTAAAGTAAAGTAGTGTGGGGATAATTCTTTTTACCTAGAGAGGTTATTTTAGTAATCTAACATTTAAATCTCTAATTTCATTATTTTGATGCTTGAAATATGCTGCTTTGGCATTGAATTGGTGCTGAATTTTTATTGTGGTTACCTTGAAAAATCTTATTGAAAATTTTGAGTTTTAAAAAGGTTAGAGATAGAGTTTTGTGTCACTATTATTTTGTTTTCTTTATTTTATTTTGATGGTAAAAATATTATGTTTTAATTGTCAAATTTACTTATATTTTTGTTAATCATAACCTTGGAATAAATTTATTCCTTTTGGTAAAAAATAAAAGGAGGTTCTTGTTGATGTTTAGAGCCATTTAAAATTGATTTTAGATTAAATAAACTTTATTTATAGGGCTATTTTTTCTGGTTATATGTCTAAGTGTTTCCTATTTATATTTGTGATGGATTACATGCTCAAGATGCATATTAGTTTCCATTAGTGTGTGAAAAAGCAAAAACATGCTTGCTTAGTGTATATGGTGAATTTCGATCCTCTGTGTTCTTTGAAAGGTAAGATATATGAAATATGTTCAAGATATATGATGCATGATATGTTGTCTAGATTGTGGGAGTTTTGACTTTGATTTAAAAATTGAAGATTAAACTTCAAAACATCTAATTTGGGCTCAAAAATCTGAACTTGAATTCTAAGAAATGATGAACTCGAAATGGAGAAATTTGGATCTTAGCATGGATTCAATATATTCCAAGGCCTTGTTGGATTAGACCATATTACCTTTTTTATGGACCATTTTGAAAATAAAAATTTGAACACAAGACAGGGCATACAAGACTTGGTATTTGATTTAGGATAAAGTAACAGAATCTGCTCTAAAAATGATCAACAACTTTAAAATATTAAAGGTTGTTAATATTTCTTAACCTGAATTAAAGTAAGAGATTATATTTCTTCAGTAGAGGTTGGATGAACTCGATTATATCCTTACACTTTTATATACTATAAACTCTTTGTTTTATCTTTTTTTTATATATAATTTTTTATAGAAGAGAGATCAAGAGTTATGCTAGAGTTACTTCATTTAATAACTCTTTTAAACAGTTGAAGTTCATCAATTTATTGTTAAATTAATATATTTTATTTTATAGGATATATTTACAAAATTTTATAAAAATTTTTAAAAAATTTGATACTTTGTTAAATAAATTTAAATTAACATATATTAGAAAAAATATTTATCTATTAAAATAAAGTTATATAATGAAGTATCAAATATTTTTTATATTTTATGAAATTTTATAAATATGATATATACAATAAAAACTATTAATTTAACAGTTAAATTGATGAAACTGAACCGTTTAAAAAGATATTGAGGAGAATAACTCTAAACATGAGTTACTTTAAAAATAACTTAAGCTTTTCTCTTTTTGATATTTGAGTTAGTTTAGTTTAACTTTAATAATTATGATCAATTTAATTATTTTATATTATTTGATAGGATGTAGACATGTAGTAATTTTGTGGCCCATAACTACTAATTGTGGTTATAGAAATAGAGTCATATAATTGTACATGACTTTCTCTTATTCCACAATCAGCCCATAACTTTTTGTTATCTCATTATTAACTACTCATAATTGTTGGAAAGATATTTTTATGGAAAAAAAAATGTTTCTATATATACCATCATCAGGAGTAAGGTCCCTAAGAACAAACACAAAATATCCCACATAAGAGTGAGATTTCAATGCTTCAAAGACTGCTTGTAACACTTATATATATATGCAGTTAAGTTCTTGTTTCTTCCTCGATTAGACCTCAATTAGCAATAATGGAAGGTATTTGTTTCAATCCCATTTCGTTACATTTTAGATTTTTTATGATGTTTAATTTCTAACATTTGGTATCAAAACATGATCCTTCTTATCTTATTGAAAGAGTTGTGTTGTTGTGTTGTACGTGATATATGGGCTGGGATCCTCTTCATTTTTCAAAGAAATGGACATCTCTATTTCTTTCTCTAAAAATCAACCATGTGGCATACAAAGTTTCAACGGCTAAGATTAAATATAGGTTTTTTAAAATTTACTTTATCTTTTAGTTCCACCCATCATCTATCTTTTCCATCTCTTCGATTGCATTTATCTCCAAAGCAGAGTTCCTCTCTCGTAAATGTAAAAGTGATTAACATATAAGGTGTTTAATAAATTACAAGTAATATAAAAGATTTAGGATTGATATCTATTTTTCATAATAGTAAAATTGATGCAGCCAAACAAGGATTCTTTTTAAATCCATCCTCCATTCTATTTACATGTTGTACAGAGTGTGCATGTTGTTCAATTCAATTCCAGTGCTAAACAAACAAAGAACACACAAAGAATAATTAAAAAGTGATATAGATAGAAGATAAAAAAAAATATACTTAACTATATCTTCCTTAGTTAAAACATCAAATTTTATTACTTTTATGATGTTGGATGACACTTTGTACTTGTTAAATATGTCATCATCTATGGAATTTGGTAACCTTATTCTAAGCAAAAAATTTCAAGTAACTCGTTTTCTTGAGAGTATTAATAGCATGTAAAAGTTAATCAACAAAAAATGCTTAAACATACAAGTGGTTAGGATTGATAAAAATTATTAAATATAGGAGATAGGTTAACAATAGAACCAAAGAAATTTATTAGCAATGGGTGAAAAGTGAAGGCAAATTGCCGAAAAGTCCACTCTAGAACCCTCCAAAAGCATTATCATGTAACATGCAAAATAAATAAATAAATAATGCCCATTTTATAAATAAGCACAATGATTACCGTACTCAAAAAATGAGTGATTAAAGAAGTTTAAGGAAAGAGAAAAGAAATGATCGTTGAAAAACGATGATGAAAGAGAGAAAAATGAATGGTTGTTACTCACTTGAGTGAAACAAAAGAATGATGGATAACAGTACCACTACAGACACTAGTGAAGTGAGTTACTCTGCAATGACCAAAATTCGTAGCAAAGAAGCAAATTGCAATGAAAGTGACCATAAGAGAAATGTTGCGTTCAAAAGAGGCACCTGTGAACATCAAGGCTAACAAAAAATGTGAATGACTAAGTGACTTTACATCTCAATTGTTCAAATTTTATGAGCTATGTGATTGTTTTTTATACCAAGAAATGGATATGCTCATTTCTCTCAGAAATGGAGAGGATTACATCCCATGATATATCTCTAACATGATTCTACTTATTTTAAACAAGTAGTTTTATATTTAGATATTCACAAATATTTGTAAATTTTACTTATGGATGATTAATTTCTATAATTAAATTATTTTTGAAATTATATATGTGTTTTGGGTATATTATGCATATAATTGTGAGGAAAATTATTTGGGTACATGAAACTTAAACCTATTGCATAAGGCAATTAGCAATAGATGTTGATTTAATGTCTAATGATTAAAATATTTTATTTAATTATAATTTAGCCATATTAGACTTAATTAAATGAACTTACTTTTAGAATCACATAAGGAATTATAGATATTAAATAATTTTATATATATTTTAATATCTTGTAATGGGTGTAATATTTAAAGAGTAGTCATAACATCTTTAATTTAGAAAAATAATACGTGTCACTTATATTTAACGATATTACTTGCAATTATTTATTTTTAATATAATAAATTTATTCTATACAATCCATATTATATTATGTTTGTGAAATAATTGGATACAATATTAAATTATATTTCTTAATTATCCAAAAAGGAATTAAGGAATAGGAATATAATTTAATAGTTTTATCAATATGAATATATGAATTTATTTGAATTAGAAATTTAGTATATTTATTTATATGTTTTGCCTTGGTAAAACATAATTAAGTTGTCTCATTTTTATAAACATAATAAAAGAAATTTCTTTATATAGTTTTTCAAATTGTGAATATATCTAATATGAAATGTGAAAATCCTCAGCTTAAGGGTGATAATTATAAGATGTGGAAGGAATTCTTCTTCATTTGAATTGAATGGACATTGACTATGCTATCTGTAAGAATGAACTATTTCTGATCACAGAGATTAACGAACTTGATGATGTTGATCTTTATGAAAAGTAAAAGAGATATAATTGTCTCTATGTTATTTTCATAAAGACTAACATCTCTTCTAGCATTCGGGGTTCCATTGAGTAATATGATAATGTCCAAACTCTGTTAAAGGCATTTGATAAGCAATTAACAACATCAAATAAATCCATTGCAAGCACTTAATTATGAAATTCTCTATCGCAAGACTCACCGGTATTAAGGAAGTACGTGAACACATCATGCATATGAAGGATATAGCAGCTCAACTTAAGACTTTTTAGGTTATCAAGTCCGAGTCTTTCCTTGTGCATTTCATTTTTAACTCTTTATTGGACCTTTCATGATGTGAAAGTGAGCACCACGTTAAGCAAAATAGAGCATCTAAAATATTCTCTACAAGAAATGGAAGGTCCTATGACGAGAAATAGGACTAAACGTATGGAACAAACACTTTAAGGTCTTATCAAGGAAGTTTAAGAAAAGGACTACGTGGATCCAAACTCAATTCTAACATAGGTTAATTTATGTAGTCATATTATTGAATATCTTAAGTTGTTTATGATTTGCTATATATCTCATCAGGATTTAATATTTATTTTCAAGTTATTTGTTTTAAATTGATTGCAACAAATCAATTTGCAATATGATTAGAATTTTATATTTGTTATCTTTTTACTATATTAGGTATCTACATAATATGAGTTAGGAATTCAGTGAAAAGATAAATTTTGATGAATAATAATATTTCTCTTTGAGAGTTTTCATCTCTGTGTGAGTTGATTCCTTTGGTTCTTGGGCAAAGAACTACTCTTGATAACGTTGGTTCTTCCGGCAGGTTGCAGTAAAGGTCACATTCCTTTTAATAACTTCCATGCTCTCCGACAGGTTACCATTTAAGTCGGGTTCCTTTAGCTTATCTTATCATGATTCTCAAGACATTTCATTATCGTTTCTGTTTTCTGATTCATTCATGTAAGGTGAATCATATCATTTCAAAATCTATAATAACACATATAAGGATAAATGGTATATTAATGAACTAATGATCATGTGCGTACAAGAGGAACAAGATTGCTTATGGAAGGTAATGAGAGTATGCATCTGACAACTCAAGGAAAGAATCACATTGACCTAAGTCAAGAATAGGGGGTTAGGAAAAATCATCTCTTAGAGGAGACATAAAGAAGGAATCAACGTGTTTTTTTTGCAAAAGTAAATGATGCATAAACAAGGATTGTTTTAAGTTCCAATCTTGGATTAAAAAGAAAGGTGACATACTCTCACCTGTTTGTTATGAATCTAATATGGTTGACGTTTGTTATAACACAAGGTTGATTGAATCTAGATCTACAATCCATATTATAAGTTCCTTATAGGGATTTGAAAATCTGAGGGAACCAATAGGAGTTAAGTGATGCGTCTATTCAGAAAAGAAGATGCAATCACACATGGAGACTATTGGAACATACAAATTAGTCCTAAAGTGTGACTTTATTTTACTTTTGGAAAAGACCTTTTATATATCATTTTTATAAAAAATTAATTTTTGTTTAGAGGCTTGTACCTTTGAGATATAATTTTAATTTCTTAAACATTGGTTTTAGTTTATTTTATAAATCTAAACATGTTGGTGATAATGTTTTATGTGACGATCTTTATTTTCTTAACTTGTGAAATAATGTCACTCATGATAATTTTTCACATTTAAAAAACTAGTATTAAACATTGTGTTATAAATAAAGATTCTTCTACGTTATAGCATTAAAGATTAGACAATATCTCCATTGAGATAATTAAACAATTATTAAATGATGGAGAACTTAGTACTTTAAATTTTACTAATTTTAAAACTGTTGTGTATTGTATAAAAGGAAAGCAAACTAACAAGTTTAAAAAAGATTTTAAAACAAGTTCAACCATATTGGAAATCATCCATTCTAATATCTATTATCTAGATATGGATGCTTATGGTAAAAAATACTCAATCTCTTTTATAGATGATTACTTATGATATATGTATCTCTACATGTTTCATATAAAAATGAATCTTTGACATCTTTTAAGACTTTCAAGGCTAAAGTAGATAAGCAAATTAAGATTGTGATAAATGAAATAGGTGGTGAGTATTCTGGTAAATATACTAATGATGGACAAACACTAGATCTATTTGTGAAGTTTATTCAAGAAAATGGAATAGTTTATCAATGCACCATGTTAGGTTCTCTTAATAAGAATGGTGTGGCAAAAGGAAGAAAATAAACTTTAATGGACATGGTATATAGTATGATTAGAAGTTCTAATTTACCAAAATTCTTATGGACCGACGCTCTCAAAATAGTTGCATATTTATTGAACCAAGTTCAAATCAAGGCTATCTCTAAGACATCATTTGAATTTTTTAGAGGTGGATACTGAGGTTATGAGATATACATATAAACGGATACCTATTTGAGGTGAGAATTTACAATCCACAAGAAAATAACTAGATCCAAGGAACATTAAAAGGTATTTAGTTGGATATGCTGAAAGAAAGGATATAGATTCTATTATCAATCTCAAAGTACTAGGATTTTGGAGTCAAGAAATGTCAAGTTTCTTGAAATTTACTTGATTAATAAGGGTATTAGATCATCAAGTAAAAATCTAAGATAGATTAATCTAACACACAACCTTTCATATCAAGTCATAATCGAACTATAGTTATTTATTATCCTCCTTTAGTTCAAGTATATGTTGAACAACCAGTTCCTAAAACACCATAAGTTGCTGATAATGATCCAATTCAACAAATTTAAGAGACTGATAAACATCCATTTGAACAATATTTTCCTCACAAAGATGTTAGTCAAATATTAAGAAGATCTACTTAAATAAAGAAATCAGTCATTCCAGATAACTATGTAGTATATTTGCAAGAGAGTGAGTATAATGTTAGAGTTAAGAATGATCCTAGGTCTGTTTTACAAGATATGAGTTGCAAGGAATCAAAATTATGGTACAACATCATGAAGAAGGAGATGAACTACATAAAAAACAATAATGTCTAGGATCTTATCTTATTTTGTGAAGGTGTAAAAGTCATTAGGCGTAAATGGGTCTACAAAACAAAAAAAAAACACTTATTAGAAAACATAAAAAGATATAAAGCTAGTCTTGTTTCAAAATGATTCATTAAGCAAGAAGGAATTGACTATACAAAATATTTTTAGTCCTTTATCTAAGAAAGATTTCTTACACATTATGTTGCCATTAGTAGCTCATTTTAATCTTAAATTGCAACAAATGGATATAAAAACGAATTTTCTTAATGGTAATCTAGAAGAGAAGGTTTCACTAATGCAAAAATTAGGATTTTACATTTAATTTTTATCTCGATTATTTTTTAGTTGATGTAGAAAAAACTTTGGAGTCAATTTTGTAATTTTTGATTCATTTACTATATTAATTTTACTTTGACTCATCGTATTATCTTTTTACCTCAATTAAATGTTTAACTAATTTAGAAAGCAAATCTTACATCAGTTTCTTATACACCTAATATAGAAACTTTCTTCTTTTTTCCAACACTGATTTTTAATATGCATAATAGTCTTCAATTTGCATAATCTACATTGTGCAGAAAATATATTCCAAGAGAAATCAACCATTTAAGCATTCTTCAAAATGAATTTTCATTCCTATCATGCTGCCTATGTAAGGTTATTTAGAGTTCTTGTCAAATAAATTGGAGCCCCAACTTAAGAACTATGTAAGCATCAATCGTTGTTTTTCGATAAAGGAGAATGGGAAATGCATACAAATTGTTGTTTTAAATTACTTTACCTTTTGGTGTCATAGTCTAGATATTCTCAACATTCTTTTCCTTTCTCTTTCTCTCTTTATTGTTGATTTCCATGCACCTGCATCCCTTCCTCTTTTTTCTTAATTATGAACTTTCTTTCGTATGGGAGTGAAGATAAGAATCATACAAAGACAAATTGAGTCAAAGAAGTTGAGGAATTAATGGGAGGTAAGCCAAAGGCACCCAAACCCAAATTTAAGCATGGTTTGTTCGACCTCTTTTCTTATATAATAATCTTACCAAGATATGAAATCCTCCAACTGAATAACTTCGTTGAGTAATTTTATTTGTTATTCCATTGATAATATTTTTTTATGTAAATCGTATTTTTCATTTTATTCATAAAGAATTTATGAAGTGTGTATAATGAGAGGGAAAAATGGAGGTTCTAAGTGATTTTTTATTGATATGTTTGTTACAAAGAGAAGATGGAAGAGTCCAAAGAAGGAATTTGTTGCTCTTACTATGAGAAAATAAGAGAGTAATTTTGAGAGAGTTGAGTTTAAAAATTTTTGTTGAGAAACAAATGATGTGGCCATATATGGATGATTCTAATCCACCAACAAAAGATAAGAAATGAAGGAGAGGGATCCCTCTTGTTGTATGTGTTTTGTATCAAAAACATTCAATGGAGTATATGTATATGGTAGTCAAGAGTAAAGAGAAGTATTCCAAGTTGTATAATATGGGAGAGTGGTCGAGAGAAAGAAGATTCCCAATAGAAGAAATGAAAAGGATTTTTTTTTTTTGCATCATCCTTTTTTCTATTTTAAATAATGTAGGAACTAGGATGTTTAACAATTTTTTTTTAAAAAAATTGTTATCTAATCATAATCTCAGGAATTTATTATTTAATTCTGGTAGTTATTTTTCTATATTTGTCTTTGAACATTATATCGGTCCTTTATTATTATTTTATTTTTTATTATTCTTTTTATAAAAATTGGTTCAATTGTTTGATTGTATGAATCTTTTTATTCATTGGACACCTTTTTCCAAGATATTATTGTCTTGTGTTTTGGTTGCTTTAATGATCATACTTTAGGTGTCATATTTATGAGCTGGGACAATGAAGCTATCTATGGTTTTAGTCATCGATTGCATGACCATCTTAAAGTAAATTTTGGTTATGTAGAAGCTTTTGAAAGAATTTTTAAAGGTTTTCTACTATATCATTTACTGTTTCCTTCTTACCACTGATCTGTATAATTTATCATTTTAAGTTCATATATTTAGCTTGATTCTTTAATTTTGTTGGATTATGCGGAATGCAAATAGTAAAGATGTGGTAATGAGTGAAGATGTGAAATATGATAAACTGGTTACCTTCGTAATTTCGTATAAGACCCTATAGCAAAATTAGAAATTTTAATATACTTGGAACAAAAGACCTCAGATAATATACTTGGTAAATTTCTTTAAGGTCCCCCATAGCTTATTGTAGTTTTTACTTTGTTTGACCCATGTATATTAATTAATAAGTTGATGTTCTGTCCTATTTAATTTTAATTAACCATTACGCTAATAAGCCAGTAGATAGTATAACAATATCAGATTTGATCTTGATATTAAACAAAGAAAAATTATCGAGTATAGTTACATGTTTGGAAATACAAAGACATCAATCAAAAGGTTATTACTCATCATTATTATATTCTTAACTTGAAAATACTGAAATAAGATTAAATATTGTTTCTATTTTACTGAACATTATGTTATTTTAAGTATTTTCAAGTACTCTGAATTTAATGATATTTTAACACTTTCTAATATTTAGTTACATTGACCTATATTAAAACAGAATATGGAAAACTCCAAAACTATCACTTTCCCATCATTGTTGTCGAAATTTCTTCTCGTTATGCTTATAACCAAGTTCAAACTCTAATGAGGATTCAAATTTGGCACTTATGATCACAAGTTCTTCATCCATAATATTATAATCACAGCTGATCACCAATATTAACGTACATGTCATTTTTTTGTATTTTAATTTTATTACATTAAATTTGTATAAATATGAAGTGTAAAAATTAAAATGTAATTTTAGTTTGTTATTATATTCCTATTTAGAATAATGCCTACTGTTAATATTTTATAATTTTATTTTTATCTTAAAAGATATGTGAATATTATTTATTATCAAAATATATATATGGGATCAAGTTACTTCAAGAGTAATTTTTTCGCTTAATAATTCTCATATATGATTATATTTCATCAATCCAACTATTAAATTAATAAATTATATTATATAGATTATCCTTACAAAATTTTATAAAATTTAAAAATTATTTAATATTTTATTAAATAAATTTAAATTAACAAATATTAGAAAAAGTATATTATGTGTTAATTTAAAATATATTATGATTTTAATATATGCACAAGCAAATGATGTAATATTATATTTTGTATATTTATTTATCATGATTCATTGTGGTTCACAAATGGTATATTATCATCAATTTTATATGTAATGTACCATCTTTTAATTAGTTTGTTCTTTCTTTTGATAATATTCTTGAGTATTATGTAAAAAAGTTATTTTTATTTATCTTTTTTAATATATATTATATTATTATTAGATTTATTTCTACCATTAAAATTCACATTACATTATTAAGCACGTTAAATTCTTTTCAAAATATATATTTATTCTAAGATAGGCATGTTCAATTTTTTTCCAAAATACAATTATAGTTAATTCTTTTAGTGTAAATATGGATACTTGTTATTTATTGTATAATATATATTTTTATTTTATTTTTAAAATATTTTATATTTTTTTATACATGTATGGTTAAAATCCTATAATAAGGACAAGCTTGCTTGGATTAATTAAATTTTTATTATATATATTAAAATTATGGCCGTTAAAATCATAAAAAAAAATTATATAAATTCTTTTAACAACGAAGAGAGAATGAAAATGCTCAAAATGGTCTGAAAGAACTTGATCTCCTATAAGGGATAAATTGTTTAAAAAAAATAGTAAATGGCTTAAAAATAATTTAAGAACAAGTCAATAAGAGTTGGAAACATTAGGAGAGCAATCTAGAAACTTTCTAAAAAAATTTCAAAAGTTTACTTTCAAAAAAGTGCCCTTAAAAGCCCAGAAGGGCAAGAAACTATGAAGTAAAGACCTGTAACTTGGAGCTTATCCACATGCACGAACTTTTACATGTGATAAATGAGAGGATGACTTACCCCATGAGTCATCAAAGTCATATTGGTATGTAGGACAAAAACATTTATGAGAAGATATAAAATTAGTCATGGTTAAGTTAAATTAATCATGCTTAAGATAAAATTAACCATGATTAGGTTAAATTAACCATAATTAATGTTAAAGGATAATTACTCATTTTATATTTAATCTTAAAAATAGAATTATATGTGAATGGATCAAAATGTCCTTAAATAAAAATTTAATTCCTTTTCACCTATGATGACCGAATTTTCTTATGAGACTAAAGGGACTCATTTGCTTCACTAACCCACTTCTAAACATTCACTCAAGCTCACAAAACTTACTCTTAACTTCAAATATTCTTAAGACCCAAAAAACTTGCACAAAACATAAACTTTCATCTTTGTGGTTTAAGCTATCCTCCTTGAAGATTTTGTGTGGATCACAAGGAAAGGAAGATCCAGTTCAAAGATCCACCAAGTCCTTTTCTAAGTCTTCAACAAGTAGGGATTTTCTACCTTAAAATTTTCTAAAGTCTTTTACTAAGTGCTTTTGGCCTATTCTTCTTATTCTTTTATGGATCTCTTTCTAAACTCCTATGAGCCCATTTTTTATTGAGTGTTTTTTTTTTCAAAACTGCTCTAGTTTGTTTAAATAAGCATTATGAGAATTTTGATTGATTTTGAAGGTAAGATGAAGTTTTAATGGATTAAAAGTGTTCCTTGATATTTTTTGAGAAATTTAATCGGTTAAAATTTTTTAAAACTAGTTTTTAAGTATTTTGAGAAAATTTGAGAAGTTTTGTTTAAGTATTGGAAGATGCTCAAGTGGAAGATAAATAGAGCTTAGAATAAATCTCATGGATCTTAACTTGTTTTGCTTGAAAACAATTATATGTTGTCTTTTTCTCCTTAAAGTTGTAAGCTTGTTTATATATTTATTAAAAGTTATAATCTTGAACTTCGATCTTGATAAAATTCTAGGCCTAGACCCATATAATCATAACTCTAAAAGATCATAAAAATTAAGTCATAAAAGCTAAAACTTAACTTCAAAATTGGTTTTTAAAGTTAATAAGAGTATGGGTGGATATACGAACTTAGAAGTTGAATAAGACATTTCAAACTTCTCATAATCATGACCAACACCATGGATCAGGGACAAACCTTGGTCAATCTAAAAAGAAAAGGATGTAATGAATGATAAAATTAAGGATTCACAAGCTAAGGGAGGAAAATTTTGTGAAAAGGACTGTTACATAGTCAAAGGGACCATTCAACCAAGTTTGATTAAATTAAGGAAAAATGAGTTAAACTTTTGTTAAGGTATAAAAAAAAAAGAACCCAACAATGGACAAGGAGGTGATTAAGAGTTCAATTATGGGATTGAAAAAGATTAAGTGACCATTTGGCCAAAATATAGTAAATAAGGAGGAAAATCTTAAAAATTTCTAAGTTAGTTCAATCTTTTAACCTAAGTCATAAACTAGAATAAATCATCTTTCAAATATAAGAAAAATTGATCATAATATGTTAGAGACTACAAGAATAAATTTGGTCATTACTAAGTAAATTCACAAAAGAAATTAATTTGGGTGTTTAAAGAGATTTAAGAGAAGTATGATAAAATAATCTAAGTTATAAATGAAATGTATGCCTGAATAAAAATTATTTATGTTAATGCTAAAAATGATCCACTTCAGTCAATGATTTCTTTTAAAGTTAAAATGAACTTACAGGATATCATCTCTTTCTTAATAAGCTAAAGTGGCTGGTTTAGAAATAATGTTACCGACATTGGGGTAGACACCTACTGAGAAATTTTGATTTCAAATTCCCTACTCCTCTTATCTTTTTTCAGAGCCTGACCATGATTCGTAATGATAGTGGTCCATGAAAAAGAAGAATAAGAAAAATTGGAGTTTAGTGCTCATAGAGAGGGTGTTGGAAGAATCGAAGGAAGTTTTAAGATGACTTTATATCGTGTGTATCTTCTGTTTTGGAATGATTGTAATATTTTAAAAGGAAATAGATGCCCTCATCTTGTTTTAAAAGGACACATTTAGAGCCTTAAATTATTATTTTTTATATGTGTTTACTAGTCATGTATATATATAATAACGTACAAATTGCTATATAAATGAATGAACATTATACCATACAAATGAACGTGAGTTTCCAAATTTAACGTAAGCGATAATGTTTTAACTATTATTATCTACTAGTTAATTAATACGACGAAATTTACATTTTTAATAAGTGTTTTGAAGAAAAAAATTTATATTATATTTTTTATAAAAATGATTTTAGAAAACGATTTTACATTATAAAATAATAAATTAATAATAAATTCATAATACAACTTAATCGTAAAACAAATTTTATTTTAAACAAATTTTATTTTTAAAATGTTACGTTTCTTCAAACTTTATTTTTAAAATGTTACGTTTCTTATTTCTTCTTTCATTACAATTTAATTAGTAATAACATAAATTGTTTTTTTTTTTTCAATTTTATTTTAGATTTGATATAATGTTTCATTTTTAACAATAAACATGCAAACTTTACATAGACGATGAATTATTATAAATTTAGTTAAACATTTATAAATTATACGAACGTGATTTGTACATTTGAGTTCAAATAAATTTTATTTTATTTTAAAAAATTTAAAATAATATAACTTATGTTAAATTCTTTTAAAAATATGTTTATGAAATTTAATATAAAAATTTCAGCTTAATATTAAAGATACAATTAACACGTTAACACAAACTTAAATTTAAAAACGTCATTGTTTTTCATGGTAAGAAAAACGTAAATTTAAAAATAAAATTAATTTTAATAAAAATAAGTAAATATTAAAATTTTAAAAAATTATGTTACAATAAAATAAACATAATTCTAAAATATTTTAACAAATTCTAACATGCACCAATAGTGTCGGTGTCTGTGCGTGGCTCGAATTCGACGGTGGTAGAAAGAAAAAAAAAACGCGTTGAATCACTTTTGGAGACTAACAAATGAAAAAAAAATTCATTTTCCTCAATCTCCATATTCCTAAATAGATTATAGATTCATTTGGATTGGAGAAGAAACAAAATCATTAAATCAGAAGAAGATGATGAAAAAGATAATGGCTAAACAATAAAAAAAATATTCAAATTATCTAAATTGCTTTACAGATGTAATAGACGGTCGAACTATAACAGAGTAGCATAAGAAGAAAGTCTTATTATGTATGTTGAACATGCAACAACATTTTTTAAAAAACTTTTAGCACACCACATATGGCATAAATCCAAACCCCATCTAATTAAATTTAATAATCAAAATTTAAATAAAGGTCCTAATATCATTTTGAAAATGATAAAAACTATAAAATACCAACACTTTGAATAACCTTAGATGAATTTCATACTTTTTATTTCACTTTTAAAATTTTATAATCTAATACATAAGTAAATACGTTATTGATTATACTTATAATATCATGTTAACTTTTGAAAATTTATTATCATTTGATTTAAATTTTAGATTTCTATATTAATTTTATGTAGTATTTTATAATTATATCATGTCTTAATAAAATTTAAAGTTTGTACATGTTTTTTTACAATAAAAAATAATAAAATTCAAATACTATAATCTTAAAACTTCTTTCCATTAGACAAATTATAGTATAAGAAGTATTTAAATTTTATAATAATATTTGTTTTCTAAAAGTTTTTAACAAGAAGATAATAATATAAGTGTACTTCTAAAATAAATTAGATGAAACATACCTTGATGTGATAGCCTCGTATCTGTCATATTCCTTATACTTTCTTTCTAGTGCTAGACGGTATCCACCAACCTTAAGAAAATAAAAATAAAAATAAAAAGTTAGTAACAAAACTGACAACATGTGTCGAAGCCGCGTATGTATTGCTGGATGGTCCGTACCATGACTTGTACATAGTAAAAGTACATACGTACGTAGTAGCTGTCAACATGAAGGTTTGTTAAGTGTTGTCGGAAAAATATGTGTTTTTTGACTAATGACTATATGAGTAGATGGTATTATTTAAAACTTAGTAATCACTTACTTCCACATCATTAGTTGGGACGTGGAATGAAATAAAATGAGAAAATTAGAGAAAAGGGGGGGAAAATATGGTTGAAATAGAATAAAAAGAATACATTATTTAGATAGATTAAAGTAGAAAAAAGATTACCTAATTTTTTAATTATTTAAATAAGTAAAAAAATAATTTATAATAATTATAAAATTTTAAGTTAATACAAATTAATTTTTATTATAATTATTTTATATTTTTATATGATATAAAAATATTCTAAAATAAAAAAATCTATTCTGTCTAGAAATGATTATTGGAAGGGTTCGATCGATTTCAAGCTTAAGATTTGAACTTGGAATAAATTAAATATAATGACATTAGAATCTTGTTTAATTGTTTCGATCTTCATGTTTGATTTTATGGATTATTTGGGTAATTTAAAGTTGATGAGAAAGACACAATTATCTATTAGAGCCTAGAATCAAAGATGATACTCTTGTCAAAGTATTTATAACACTTTTCCATGAAGAGTTTTGGATCTAGAGGTAGGTGGGTAAAGTTGTGGAGGATAAAAGAATAAAACAAATTAGAGAAGAGCATGATTAGAAAAAAAAAATAGAATAGATTAAATATAAATTAGTGGAGTATAAGAAATCAAGAGGCTCAAGAAAGTAACATAGAAATGACCTTGTGAGAAAAACAAACCCAAAAATCTTAATTTAATCACCAACAGCATAAAAATACAAATTGAAAGAGAATGAGTTAGAGCTATTGGCTAGCATAAGGTTTTCACATTCTATATATCAAGAAGTACTCATATAAAAAGGAAAAAAAAAAGACATACAAACAATTTTTAAGTGATTTAGTATTTTTGTCTATATTCATAAAACATTTTAAAATTAATTTTATAATTTTTTACAATTTTTTAATAAAAAAATTATAAACTTTGTTATAACACATAATTATTCAAATTTCAAGCACATTCAAAAAAATTATATTATTATTATAATAGTAAAACTTACATAATTTTTTATTTATAAAATTTTTTATTTTTTAAATTATTTGATGTAAAACTTAGACTAATAGAATAATTTTGATCTAATAACAACCAAGAACTTGACTACGAAAAAATCAGAAGTAGGGCAAGTTGTTTAGGTTTCTTGATTTTTCTTAGTTTCTTTTTTTCATTTTATTCAAAATTTAAATTTGAAAAAAATTATTATGCATACACATAATAACATATATTTATTTACACTTAAGTGTAGATTGTTAGATTTGTTTCTTATTCTTATTTAAAAATATTATCAATCATTAAATAAAAAATGGAAATAGATAAAAATTAAAATTATTTCCAAAATAAATCCAATCTCAATCATAAAATGTACACAGATCTTGACCAATAAAGTAATGGATCACAACCCAAAATAAACATTAAAATATTATATATATGCATCCTATAGTTGGGTTTGAATACCAAAAATTTGAAATTTTAAACCTGAGCCGACTACTTTAATTAATTCACACTATCTATTTTTTTCATTTGTTGAATATCAATTGTAGCCTAACATGATCGTCCAAATAAATTTCCACTCACCGATTTTTCAATTTAGATTGGACCTTAGGCACTCCTAATTTCCTCTAATTTTGGAGGATTTTTTTTATGTGAACCCATTTTAAAAGAAAAAAAAATCATTCTCCTTTAATCCTATCCAAACAAATAATTTAAATTAATTGTTTCTTCTTAAATCAACCTAAATAAATAATGATTTAATTTTTTAAATTTTGAAGATATTATGTGCACGGTTTGTATGTAAAAATAGAAGATATATATATATATATATATATATAATTTTCTAAAATAATAAATGTTAATGTATAAAAAATAATATATAAAATAAGAGAAAGGAATATATTATTTTAATGAAAAATTATAATTAGTATTAAACTAAAAAATGTAATTATCTTTGTTAAGAACGATTCCATCTCTTGACACATTGATGTGGATAGAGAGTCACTTCTTCCTGCTTTTTCGATAGGTCAAGAATCTTCTTACGTTAATGGAGAAGTTTATTTAGAAAACGAAAGAAAGAATAAATGTATGTGCAGTATTTATTGTATATATAAAAAAGAAAAAATATGAAGATAAATAAAAATAAAAAAAGAGAATTTTTATTCATAGGTATGACTATATTTTCATTTGATTTTCCTTTAATTATCCCATGTTTGAGAGTGTACAAGACCCACCGGAAGTTCTTTGTTTGAATCTGATTTATAGAGTAAAAAGAATAAACCGATATGAAAAGAAAAATGCTTCCCATAATATATAAATTTAGAGTAAGGAAGAAATCCATCCTTTATTTTTTTTATAATATTGTAAATTGATTTTTTATTTTTTAAAAATTTTGTGTTAATTTTTCATTTATTGATTTATCTTATAAATTTAGTTTTCATAAGGATTAATTTACATTATTTTAAATAAATAAAAAATTAATTTATAAAAATTTTAAAAAATAATTAATTATATAATTTTAAAAATTAAAAATAAATTTGCAAATACATACATATAATAGAGAATTAATTTATTCGTAAAGTGCTCGAGCAATCGAAATCGAAGGCCGTGGGTGGTGTAAGGATGCCGGTGCATAACTTGTCATGTCAAATAACTTTTCTGCTTTTGTATTTATAAGAATTTTTAAATAAGTTTTTAATGCTCTTAAATATAATTTTTTTTCGTAAAATTTTATAAATAGTTATTAATTTTTTATATTTACTTTTATATATTAAATTTTTAATATATTTATAATTATCATAATAAAAAATTATTTTAAATAGAAATAAATTTAAAATGTTATAATATTTTTTAAAAAATAATATATTACTTAAATTTATCAATTTTTTAAATATTTGTAATTTAATCAAAAAAATAAAAATAAAATGAAAAAAAGAGATCATTATTGAAATACAATTTTTTATATTCTTTTTCAATCATGGAAGAAGAGAGAAAACCAAGTAAATATTAAGAACTTAATTAAAATATCAACTAATAATATAAAAATTCTTTTGTTGATAGTATCACGATCAAACTTAAATACCAATTATTTTTATTTTTAAGTAAGAAATAATATATAGAGAGAGAAGGATAGTATAAAAAACTAATTATACTTTTGTTTACATGTAGTTTTTTTTTTAGGAAAAAATTTACTAAAGTTTAATTTTAGTTACATTTATGACATCAACTAAGATAGAAAAACTAAGTTGTAAAAAATGTATATGGTTGAACACTGGAATGATCTCAGGATAAATTAAACTAATCTTCATAATAATTTTTTTCTTACATTATGTTATTAGAAGTGAAGATTTCAATTTTTGACACAAGAGTTCCTAATAAACTCAACTAAAGAAGCATAAAGGAAGTTTGTGATTATCTTGGAGAATAAAAGTTTATAAAAAGAATCAAATCATCTAAATAACTTAATTAAATTTTTTAAAATAATTTCATATAATCATTTAAATATATTGAAATTAATTTATATAGATATATAAATTTTATATTAGCTAGTAAAGTTAACATTAATGATTTTCATATTAAATTTAAATTATTAATTGTGCATCATATTATTATAGTATTAAAAATATTAATGTAAAATAAAAATTTACAATTAATTTTTAAATCATCAATTTATGTAATAATGTAGTCACACTTTTGAAATGAAATGATTAACTTACTAGATTAATTATTAAATAATTAATATAAAAATATTTTTTAATCAGTTAAGAATTTAATTGATTTCAAAATTGAAATTTAGATTAGTTACAAATGTAGATAGTTTTATTATTCACTCTCATTTCATAACCTCAAACTTTTATTCTCTTATTTTCGATCTAAACTTCTCTCTTTATTTCATTATTTTGATTCATCTATAATTTTAAAGGGAAGAGTAGGAGATGGAGCAATGGACTTGCATATATAGTTATAATCCTTACATCTTTGAAGATATTTTCAGATATTTCTTGTTAGGCATGTTCCCTTTTGGTCATGTGGTGGAGGATATTTACTTTCAAAATATCTTTCTTGAGATGAAGTTATTATTGCAATAACATGTCAACATGTCAGTGCTTTAGGTAGATGGTGTTCTAAGAAGTTGCATTGGGAATGAGATTTTAGTGGTGGATCGAATGAGCCTAAGCATCAAGAAGAATATTTAAGGACCCAAAGGTTCAATTTTATGGTAAGAAAGTAGTTGATTATGGTGACTTTGACCTACAGTTGCACTTTTTAGATATATTTTTATATAGGTTGGATTGAAACTGGTATAATTGTTAGTGTTGTATGTGGTTATGGAGAAGAACACCATTTCAATGAAAATTTCAGAGGTGATAAAGAGTCTACTATTTCCATGGATGTGAAGGATAAAGGGGTTAACTTTTCTTAATTGATTGGATTCATTTTACTTTACTTTACTTTTCTTTTTGATCTTCCAACAATTTTTAGCTGGCTAGCTATGACTTACGAGTAAACCATAAAACCACTTTATGGTTCCAAAAAAAAGTTAGGTTGAATCTAGAAGAAGAAGAGATGAGAAGGTTAATATAAAGAATTCAAAAGATATATCAAAGATTGAATAATTAATGTAAAAAATAGTGATAATTAAGATTGTCATAAAATCAATTTTATTGTAAAAAATAAATATTTAAAATGGTTAAAATTAAATTAATGTAATAAATAATTTATTTTACAATGGTTTGATAATTGATGTAAAACGTTATCAAAATTTATACATTCTTATTTTTAGATTCACTTAACACTTAATGTAAAACCAATTTTAATTGATTTAAAATATATTTTATACAGTTAAACTATATAAATGAAATAAATAAAATAAATGATGAATATAAATATAAATAAAATAAAAATTTAAGATAAAATAATATATATATATATAATTAAGTTAATAAATACAATCTTATGTACAATTAATATATGATGTAATAATTAATAGATTAGTTTATTTTAATTTAAGATTACAAAATTTGATTTCATCTTTCAATACTTTTTATGTAATACTAACATAAATCAAACCGTAATCAATATGTTTAGGTGATTCAACTATCTGTCATCTAGAATTTAACTTTGTTGATGTAATAAACATAATCGAATAATATCAATTAGGATACATTTAATGAAAAAAACTAAATATAATTAAAGATGTCTTTACAAGTACATAATGACACTCCTAAAAGATATGATATCTTAAAAGCAAGTACTTTTTTTTTACAATCTTTATGCATATTAACAGATTGTTTTTATTAGATAAAAATTATAAAAAATTAATAAGAATAACTTTAGTAATTATATATATATATTAAATAAATTTTCTATTTTTATATTCTTATATTAATTTTTATATTTTTATATTCTTATATTAATTTTTCTATTTTTATATTCTTATATTAATTTTTCTATCTTATACTCCAGGTTAATAATTAAAATGGTAAAAAAAATATTTATTTTTATTAATAATATAAATTTTATTTATTATATTACAAAAAAATTTCTATTTAATCTAAAAATTTCTATTTAATCTAAAATTTTCGTGCATAATATAGAGACATTATTTTTATGTATGCATATTTTAATTCTCGTAAATATATAATGTCACATACATGTTCTTAAATGATGATGAGATACTTTTTAAATAATAAATTTTACAGCTTATAACTTCTATATAAATTAATGGAATTATAATTTTATTAAATATAAGTGATGAAACATTATTTATGAAAATATTATGCAAAACAAAAGAACAAATGTTAAATTCAGTTTTGTTTTTTTAGAAAATTTAAAGTATTTTATAATAAATTTTTTTAAAAGAAGTATTTAAATATGAAATACCCTTAAATAGTTTATTAAGAAAAGTTTTATAAAACATTCTAGAAAATAATAGATATTTAAAAAATTGATGAAGCAGAGGAGAAGATAAAAACATAAAAATTTACTCCAATTTATCCATAAGTCAAAACTTCACTTAATCTCAGAATCTTTTACGATTCTCATAGATCTAGAATCGTTTTATAAGTATTCTTTACCCGTCTCTCCATGGTTACAATGAAAATTCAAGTATTTTATAGCAACTTAGCATCTATAGGATATGCTTTTTCCGTAACTATTTTGACTTAAAAATAAAGAAATGTTATTTAACAAATAACTTAATCATTATGAATAAAGATAAATGCAATAATATTAATGTTTTTGATCTTCTATTTTTTATTTTTTTCCTATCTTTTTCAATTATCCTTATTTTTAAATATATTTCTTCATGAAATTTTTATTTGGAATTAGGGCATCATGGTTTCTTGTTAAGAACTTCATACATTCAATGCATTTGGAATGTTATTGTTGTACTAGTCAAACATTTGCATGTTTTATGGTTTCTTTTGTCCACAAGATCAATTGTATCTTGATACTTTGACAAATCCTTGAAAGCAATGAAGTGTCTTTCTCTTTATAAACTTTGTTTAACAATCTCTAAAATATTTTTCTCATTATTCAATATACTGAAGTTTCCTTCTCTTTATTCACTAGCTGTGAAGAGTCTTTTGCAATAATTTTTTACAATGAAATATTTGTTGCACATACTTAACACATGAATTAGAGCATATAAATTCATTTAAAATATAAAATATTATTAATTAAAATTAATTTTTGAGGTACTAACACTTTTCAATTTTTTTAACCATCTTGGTTCTAATAATCTCTCTTTTTTTTAATGATGATAATAAATGATATTTTGATAAATTTATACAATAGAAAAAAATTTCAAATATAAAACTCCTACTATCAAATGTTTAGCAAGATATTTAAAGAAAAATAAGGCAAACAATTTGGACAAAGTCTGTGACAGACTTTTTGTCAGCACCAATATTAGAAATATCATCTAGCCATGATAGAAACATGATTAAGTGTTTGAGTATATATCAAACAAATTTTTGTTTGTTGAAATGAAAATAAATTCATCAAACATGTTTTATATATATAAAATGTACGAGTGCTGTCTCTCCCCTTTTTGTTGTTAAAAAATAGTTAGTATATTATTGACCTTCACCATTAATTTTAAAGGCTGAGCTTTGATGTTAACTAAAAAGGTTATTGTAAAACACAAGAATAAGGATCGAATGAAGTATGCTTTTTTTAAAAATTTTAACTATCCCTTAATTTTTAGTATCTATACATCCAAAAAGAAGAAAAGTCACTTGTATTTTTTAACTATCACTTCATATAGGTGTATGCTTATATTAATACTTACTTTGTACAATAAGTCACTATATAATAGTAAACCTAATTATTATTTATTGTATTAGTTGATAGAATAATTTCTACTTACATAAAGAATTATTTTTAGTTAGGAATAACAAAATTATCTCTAATTACATGTGAATATATATATATATATATTTAAATATACTTAAAATAATATAATTTTTTATCATTTTTAATTGAGATAAATTTATTTTATATTACTTCATAATAATATTTTTAATATATTAACTTATAATGATATTATATAATATTAATTTTTATTAATATATTTATAATATGATATTATAAAATATTATATGATATTTTTTAATAATTTTTAAATTTCCAAACATCCATACATATCTACTACTGCTCATATGAATATTTATTAATTTTAATAGGCATAGATACAGATAATGTACAACTTACCCTACTTTCGCCATGTTTACATTTCTATTCTAATTAGAGACTTGTCATCACATCAATTAATTTAAAAAACAAATAAAAATAGGTAAAACAAATTAGGAGAATGCAAAGTTTTTTTATTTTTCCTAATAAAAATAAATAGGATATAATATTTTTATTATAGATTCATATTATAATTTTTACATTTTTTTTATCTTTCAATAATATATTATTCATCATATTTTATATTTTTTTCTCTTTATTATATCTATTGATGTACATTAATGTATTCCAAATACAATTTCACAAAATAAAATGAATGAACTGTACCATGCAAGTCCCTAGAAAAAAAAAAAAAAGCAAAACCCCATGTGATTTGGTCAGAGTCAGATACCACCTTGCATGCCTCACTTCACTTCAAAGTCCAAAGTCCAAACCCTCCTTTTTGTTTTTTCCACGGCCATGTCATTGTTGTACGTTCACCTCCCAAAATTCCTTTTATTATTTTATTTAGGCCTTAACTTTATTTTCTATATATAAAAGAGAGTACAAGAATAGCATAACGTGTGGCATGAACATTGCAAAAAAAAAAAAAAAAAAAAAGACCAATACTACTAGCCACCCTGTAACCTTCATCATCGATTCTCTCCTCTCCTCCCACATTGTTCGGTCTCTCTAACATTGTCACCCTCCATTTGTTCCACTTCATTTCTGGGTTTCCTTCCATTTCATCTACTCTCTCCACCCCTTTGTTTGTTGTTTGTTTGCTCTCTCTCGCTCCCTGTGCCCAACATCTCCTTGAGCCTTCTCTGGTTCCACTCACATATTAAGGTATGCTCCTTCATAACAATGAGGGTAACAATAACATCATCATCATCTTTGTTGTTGTTGTTATAATGGTTTAGGCTTAGGATATTATCATTTTTAATATTCAAACATTGGGGTAATACTATTTCTGGTTCTTATTATAATTGAGAATGCGCAATGTTTGTTACATGTTTTCTGGGTTTGATGGCAATCATGACATTTTTTTGTTTGGCAAATTACAGATATGTATTGAAACTCGATACCCTTTTGTTTTTAATATTTTCTTGATCTTTTTTACTTATATAATATCATAAGAAATTAGGAGAAATTTGTGTAGAGTTATATAACTAAGAAGGGTATATGGTGTTATGTCTTTATATAAATTAAGGAAGGTTTGTGTAGGGATAAGAAATAAAGGGGTACCTGATGCATTTTCAACAAACTCAGGAGGTGTCAATGTAATTTGATTTTTTTGTTTTATTTTTTGTTGCTTTTGCTACATTGGAGGTGTATTTATGGGTGAGGGAGGAGAAAAAGTGGTTATTGAGTTTATCACAACAATGACAATATCCCTTAGCCCTTTTTGCATTGCTTCTAAAATGTGTTAGTGTAAGATAACAAGATGATGTATATTTATCCCAACAATGACAATGCTCCTTAACCCTTTATTGCATTGCTTCTGAAATGTGTATTATAATATTCCATTATTTTTTTTACCAACATTCGCTTGCATTGATATTGAAAGATTTGACTATTGATTCTATATTCCATTGTTTGGATTCTGTGGAATCCTTTCTGGCGATTCCTTTTTGTCCGAACTCTGAAGCAATTGACAAGTCTTTTTTGTGTATCAATTTTTAAAACTGCTATTCTATGGAATTATTGCTACAACTTATGTTCCTTCAATCAATGGCTATTGACTGATAGAATTCAACATATGCATTGGTTTCTGCTGGCTAAGACATTGAGACAGAAAATATGCTTATGAGGGTAGTAATTTTATCAAACAATGTCTTCGGCTCTTTCTGCTCCGGAGAGATTTCTAAATGCAAATAAAAAGTATTTGAATTTATTTCCATTTGTGCATTGGTTTCCTTCCTTATTCGATTTAAGGACCAAAAATGCTCAGAGAATAAGAGTCTATGGAGATGCTCATGAACCTTTGTAGGTGGAGATTTGAAATGTCTACAACATATGCCTTTGTCCTACTTTTTTCTTATTTCTTTTTAACTTTGAACTATTTAAATTTTGTTGATTTAGATCTTGATCATTTGAAGATTAATTTAGAGCAATTTATTAAATGAGAAAAACCTTACCTTGCACATTTTCTGCTCTGGATAGCACCTTGGAAGTTTCTCTTGAGGTCTATCAACTTCAGGCATGATGAAATAAAGCATCCTTTCTTATCAGTCGGTTTCAGAGGTTAAGACTCAAAATTTTCCATAAAGAAATTACACTGTGAAGGGAAGATGATGCTTGAAGGATCAGTAAACATTACCAGCCGGAAGTTGGAGACTGTGCTTTCTTACAAATCTCCTACTGTTGAAATGGAAAATGACTTGTTTGGTAAATCAGTAAGCACAATGAATAGAAACAGTTATGATAACTTGTCGAGATCCTATAGTAATTTTTCGGAGAAGAACTTCTACCCATCATTGCTGGAGCCACCAAGACAAAGACACCAAGCTGCACTGAAGTTGCAGAAAGTTTACAAAAGTTTCCGGACAAGGAGGCAACTTGCAGATTGTGCAGTCCTTGCAGAGCAGAGATGGTTAGTTTCAACATATGTACCTGGGTAAACACTATTGAAGTTTATGTGAATATTATTATCCATTTTATTTGTTTATTATTCTTTAAATTTAAAATAGTTAATCACCTTTTGTATAAGGATATCTACATTTTTAGATTTATGAATCTTTAGAGTAATCTCATAAATTATAGCCAAATTAAGTTGAAAGAGAAGAGGAATAAAACAAAAAAAAGGAGATTTCATATCTCTTGTGCTTGTGTAGTTCACTATCATACACAGGTGTTTTTAATCTTGTTTATTTTGCTGGATTAAATTCATATGTATAGGTGGAAGGTTTTGGATTTGGCCGAACTGAAGCGCAGTTCTATATCATTTTTTGACATTGAGAAACCAGAGACGGCCATTTCACGTTGGTCAAGGGCGAGAAAGAGAGTGGCCAAGGTAAGATCTCATGTTACTTGGATTATAATATGTTAGTGTTATGGGTTGAAAGACTAGTAATTTGTTTTTCCTTTTTTGTGTGTGCTTGATAGGTTGGAAAGGGTCTATCTAAAGATTGTAATGCTCGTAAACTTGCTTTGCAGCACTGGCTAGAGGCAGTAAGTTCCATAGTTAAATGATATAGGGCTTCAAATTAAACTGCTAGTTTCTCTAACTGATTGTTAACAACAGATTGATCCCCGGCATCGTTATGGCCATAATCTTCAATTTTATTATGTCAAATGGCTCCATTGCGATAGCAATCAACCTTTCTTCTATTGGTAAGGTTAAAACCAGAATAAAAATTTTCTGTTTCTGTTTGGCAAGTGACTTCCAATCAAACTGATGAATGTATCAATCTACAAGTGTAGGCTTGATATAGGGGAAGGGAAGGAGGTCAGTTCTGAGAGATGTCCTAGATGGAAGCTTCTGCAGCAATGCATCAAGTATCTGGGTCCAGTGAGTTTTTTGTTCCCTCTAATACCAATTTTTTTTTCCATGTAGATGGATCAATCTCATGTTACAGAGGGTGAAGAGGAATGGTTGGTCAAACACTAATTTATGAATAGGCCATAATTTTTTATTTTTTATTTTGTTAACATCAGCCTTGAGGACTGATTTTAAGCATTTAAAAGTGGTATATTTTATTAGAAAAGAAAGTATCCCATTACATTGGAAATACAGAAGTGTAAAAAACAAAAATTTCTAATAATCTCTTACTATTTTTAGTGAAAAATCCATAGCTTAACAGCCAAGCAACATGTAAAAGCAATTTTGAAAGTTGTTTCTTTTGCAGGTAGAAAGAAAGGCTTATGAGGTCGTTATTGAGAATGGGAGGCTCTTCTATAAGCAGAGTGGGAAACCTGTTGAAACGACAGGAGATGCAAAGTGTATTTTTGTACTTAGTACATCCAAGACATTATATGTAGGGCAGAAGAACAGGGGCACATTTCAGCATTCAAGTTTCCTGGCAGGAGGAGCTACATTGTCTGCTGGTAGATTAGTGGCAGAGGATGGTGTTCTTAAGGTATGAAAAAGGAAACAAAACCCATGATTTCCATAACTGATTAATACATTGTATTCCTATTTGCCATTGTACAGAATACTGATAATATACTTTTTCAACTCCAAAGGCAGTTTGGCCTCACAGTGGACATTATCTCCCAACAGAAGAAAATTTTGAGGAATTCATGTCATTCCTTAAGGAAAATAATGTGGATCTTACAGATGTAAAGGTAAATGGTGACTTTGCTGCAGTATATGATAGCATCTATCAATCTAATGCAAACTTCCATTCAGCATTTACATGACTGGAGAAAATTAAACTCCTAGATTAACATAAATCCACACTCAATATCATCTCACACCAGTTTACTTTAGGTAGAGTTATAGATAGCTGTTAACATTAACCATGGCATCATCCATAGAAAATTAGCTAATTTTTATTTTCATTATAACAAGAAATAAAAATCTATCTGGAATGCTGATTGTCATTTTCTTACATCCAGAGAAACCCAGATGAAGAAGAAAAAGACATGGCCAAAATGAAGGAGGATTTTCTCTTCCAATGCAATCCTTCAGCGGCCAAGACACCTCAAATCATTGAAACTAAGAGTTCCAACATATTAGCTGAACAGCCACCTGACTTGAGAAATGAGGATTCTATTGCCAATCCAATCTCTCAACCACCCTTGTCAAGATTATCCGCACGACTAGGATCAAGAATAGCAAGACTTGAGATACCGAAAAGAGTTGCAGTATTGGACATTTTTGGAGCGGAAGTAAATGGTCCAGCCACCAACTTTTATTCTCCAGATGCAGCATTGTCAGAATCCGGTTATGAGACAGCAGAAGAATCATTCATCGACGAGGAGGAATTCATGGTTTCCAAATCAAACTTGTTTGTCAAAGATCAAGATGAAAAAGACGAAAATCCTATTCCAAAGGAGAAAATAATGAAGAGGATAGATTCGCACAAAGGAAGGAAATCGTATCAGTTGGCTAATCAATTGTCTACCAAATGGACAACAGGTGCTGGTCCTCGAATTGGTTGCATGAGAGACTACCCTTCAGAGCTTCAATTTTTTATTCTGGAGCAGCAAAACTTGTCTCCGAGGGCAAGAACTACAGTTCCATCACCCTGGATCCCACCACTGTCTCGCTTCAGTCCACGCGCTTGTTCAACTCCTTCAGCTGATCCTCAAAATGCTTGAAGCAGCTAGTATTGTGAGATGACAGCACATAGGATGAAGTACCAATTGAGGGGTGTCACTCCCTGTTGGGGTCTCTGGAACCAAATAGGAGTTCTTTTAGAAATGCTTTTGATGTCACTCATTCTTTAAGCCCATACATATAGTTTTTGTAGGTCATGTGATGAACGAAAGAACTTTGTATGTTCTAGTTCCAGAAGAGGATAGAATTTGATTTGGTTCTTTCATCAAATCTAGATTGGAACAATTGTAACTTGCAAGTCATTAATGGCATGTGTAGTTATGCAGCAAATTTCTGTGCTCTATTTATCTTATATGATAACATGAAGGGGAGATAGACAAAATGAAATAGGTAAAGAGTAGACTAAATTAATTGTTACCAACACCAAAAATGTTTACTGACCTTTTTCAATCCCTAAAGTTTACCAAGAAACACAACGATTAGATTTAGATTTGAGATATGTGCAGTGTATGTATAATAATACCTGCCTCCATTTTCTAAAATGGAATTATGAGTGACAGAGGTGCGCTTAAAAATATATTTTGAGAACTTTTGAGTGAAAATAAAAATATAAATAAATGACAAGCGGTGATGAATGATTTGCTGATGAATTGCAGTAGTTGGCAACATTACAAGCAAATATCAATTCCATGGCATAGACATGGATGTTGACCAATATTGCTTATATTAACTTTCTCAAACCTGCACATTTTACCACAATATGATGACATTTGTTATTACAAATGAGGGTACTGGACAAAAGAAAAATATCTGCTTTAAGCAGCTAGTTCTTCAATAAATAAAGCACTGTCCTGCTTTTTGTTATCTTTGGGTAGAGAATGTTGTCTACAGAGAGAAATAAAGAGCTTAGGTTACATCTCTTATTATTATGTAATATGATCTTACATTACTATTAAGGACAGTAAGGTTCGAAACAGTCAACTTGGGAAACGTACACTTAATTACTATCGAAGTCATCATATCACGAAAAACCTTCTAGATTTACTTTTACAACATTTATTATTATTATTATTATTATTATTAATGTTCTAGTTAAAATAAATAAATAAATTGTGGATAGGATATTCTAGTGAATATTAAAAGCTATTAGCTTACTTTTAAACTAATTTTTTTATTTTATCTTCAATAACTAATTATTTTAAATACAAAATCAACTATTTCAAAGAATTTCATATCTGTTTTTATAAGAGAATAATATTGATAAAAAAGATGGGAAAAGTTTGAAAAGCTAATAAATAATTTAAATAGTGAGATGCTCCTTTTGATGATTATTTGACTTGTTTCAATCTCCAATGGTGTTGTTAAAATATGTGTTGCAGTAGCATGTTACAAGATTCATCGCGGGTGCATATTCTTGCTTTTAGTGAAGGTCAAAAATCCGCAGATCACATCCTAAAAGATCCATACATCCAACCGCAAATATTAGATAAAATATACACAACTTTCCAAGTCCTACTTAGATAGTTATATTTATTGGGGATAAACAAACTTGCAAATAAATGGTTCATTTAAACCCTGGTCGACAGCACCAGTGCCCCCAAAAAATTCCATAAATCGAATAATACCACATACACATTTTGTTTTTACAATCATGCCCTTGCTAGTGACATAAACTACATTGCATAGATAAATTTCAAATAAAAATATCATTGTAAAAAATTATCGATATAGAACAACATAGAAGTGTAAAAACAATACAAAATATTGTTCGTGTAACATTATGAAATGCATTAATGACATTAAATCAAATTAAAAGCAAATGTCTATCACGCATTTACACAACAACAATACTCTTCTAAAAAAATAGTTTACAAATTGATACTTGATACAATTAAGATCTCTCTAAACTATGCTTGTGTGCACCTTTTTTCCAAGAAAAAACGTAGCTAGATTGGCTAGATGAAAGGAAATATTGCGTACTCAGCATAGAACAGATTCCATATGAAACGATAGAATCCTGATATTGCATCCTGCAGTATACAGTCAGACATTTGAAAAGCAGCTTAAGCAATGCTGGGAAAAAGAAAGATAAGGGATTAAAAGTTCACCATTTAGACTAGCAAAGATAGTGTCTAGACAGCTTTATACAAAAAGTATTTAAAAACAAAATTTTAATTGTCCTACTATTAAATCATTGATGTGGGCATCTAGATATTTTTTGAGGAAAAAAAAGGTCACTATTTTTCCTCCTAGAGTAATCAAGTATCGAACTATTCATATTTGATTGACAAAATGTTGATCAAATGTAAATCTCTATGTAACACAATAACATAAGTCTTATCCCATAGATGAGGTCAGCTATATAGATCATGCAACATTATTGGACTTGGTTAAAAACTAAATTTAGTAAAATATTATTTACCATGAAGTCTCTTTTAATAATTTTTTTGCCAAGTCGTTTTTGATCTTCGTCTACCCCTCGTTGCAGCACTAAGAACCATGCTATTCATGCTTCTCACCGGTGCCTCCAGTGACCTTCATTGTATATGTCCAAAACACCTTAACCAATTTTCTGTTATTTTCTCCTGAACAGGTGTCAAACTAATTTCTCCTCATATACAGTCATTGCATATCTTGTCTTTTCCAGTGTGTCCACACATCGTCATTTTTGCTACTACTTTTTTCTTGTGTATCCCTTTAAAGCCCAACATCAGCTACCATAAAGGATAGCCGATTGTATATCGATTCAGTAAAACTTTCCTTTAAGCTTGATAGGTACTTTGTGATCACAAATAATTGTGATGCCTTTTTTTCACTTTAACCACCTAGTGTGCATTCTGTTGTAACATTCACTACCACTCTATACAAACCCAAAAAAATAAAGTGGAACTACCATAACAAGCAAATCAAGTTCTTTTAAAAACCAAATGCATGATTATGCCATCCTGACCAAAAATAACAAAGCTAATTTGAATGACATTTGTATCAATCACATCTTATTTTAGTGCCGCAACTTGAACATTTAACCAATCAATAAGTTGTGATACGTAACTAGAAAATCAACAAATGTGGCATGAGGAAGTTTATGGTATCTTGATCAGTGGCTGAATTGATTTATATCAACTGTAGTTGATTGGTCACAAGAGACAAAAATCAAGGTCCAACTGTTCTAAGTATTGAAAATAGTTACTAAGTTACTACAATATGTCATGTAGGAGATATAACATATTACCTTGGTATAGTTTGCTTGTTCTAATATCCATGCCTGAAATATAAGAAAATAAAAACAAGGCCATTTTACAATTTCACAACTGTGCATTTTGGAAACATAAAGAAGCAAGAGAAAAAAATGAGAAAGCACTATACAAGTATCTTTGGCACAGCACATTCATAGTGCATGGAAAAGACAAAAACCTCAACACTACAGGAGGAAAATACCTTGTTCTATAATTTCAACAAGCATATACATAGTCAGTGGTGTCTAGTCAGTATACTATGCCCTGTACCTTAAGAATGGTTCATATACAGGGGAAATACTACATTTTATGGCGCCAGTGGTATCTTAAAGGACTTGAGGTTTTGATCCTACTAGACTATATCTTATGCTATCCAATATTATAAAGTTGAAATCAGGTAAAGCTATACTGTTAGATGAGAGGGGGAAGAGTTATGAAGATCTTTCTCTATTGTTTTCCTTGTCTGTGAACAGCCCGTTTGGGCATCAAATCAGAAATTTGGCACTGGGCAGTCAAATAACATATCTCAGACCACAGGCTAACACTAATGTTTAGACCAGAAGCATAAAACCTCCATAATATTTACACTACATGATTAAACGGCCTTGCCAAGATAAAAAGCAGGTTCCATGGAACTCTTCTCTATTCATTTAAGAGATTTTGGAAGTAGGACTAAGTGTAAGGATTTGTGCAAATGGTTCTTTATGTTGGATTGTGATCCATTTGGCTTGAACATCTTGTGAGAATCTTCAGCCAAAACTGCTATCTGCACAATTTTTCAGGGATAGCCTAGTTTCCTTAGCCCCTATATTTTGTACTCTTTAGGAACACGTGTATCCTAGTTAAAGCAATTCAAGGCAACATAGAACTCAGTGGCCACCCCATTTCTTTAAACAAATATTTTTAAAAAAAAAATCATTAAGAAAGATCTTTTAATGAGCATCATGGGATGACTGAATCTAGCACAGGAGAGCAACAGGATCTAAAGGGGAAAAAATGAAAAATGTAAGCAAATCTACTTAATTTAGAATGAAACTGTTAGGAACCGACTATCTTTATTATGAAAACACAGGGAGTAACTCCCAAATTATAGAATACACTGCAGAACTTCGAGGGTCTGCACCTCCCAATGTCAAAAGGCCCTAAATTCCACTCAAATGACAAGCTCCCCTCTCTCTTAACCTCTTCTATTCTTTATAGGTAATCTGCCTTGATTCTTCTCTATCTTAGCCCACCCATCTAACAGAAATTAACAATTAAGTAACTAATTTACTGCCAACAACAGTAACTAACTGCTAATTAACAAACTTAACTATGTATATCTATCAATACTCCCCCCCCTAAACACTCACCTTGTCCTCAAGGTGAAGGTTCTATAAATGTTGAAGGTAAAACCCAACTAGGATCCCCCTGTTTATAACATAAGACCACAATAAAAATGCAAAACAATAATGTTCCTTGATGAAAAACATGAACAGTTGATAGGAATTTCTTTTTGCTGGTCTACATGTTGTGCTGGCCCATCTCTTTCCAGCAGTGTTTTGGGTTGAGCCCATTAGGTCAAAAAACTGACTAGTGACCTGAAGAACCGGTTACGACTCATCCCTTGCCTTCTTCTGGATGGCATCACTGCTGCCCTGAAGTTGCGACACTGCCATCCACACCTCAGTTGATTCTCTTCTTAAGCCATAATATTTGTTGTTAAGACCATCATCTAATGACCACATTCTGTATTTTTCCTTCTCTGAACTGGGTCATGTCTGCTTTGCCTCATTCCCTCCTCCTTGATTGATTCCTTTTCCAAGATCTCTTGCTTCCTCACACCTGATTCTTTCCTTTCCTGTATTTTTTCTTCATCTTTCAAGATTCCAGTTTTCCTCCTATTTTCTTGCTCCAAAGTTCAATTTTCCCATTGCAATTCTGATTCTTGACCTTCAACCCTTCTTTTCTTGCTTCAAGGTTCTTGTCATTTTGCCTCAGTGTCTTCTCTGTTATCATTTGCAGCAATTGGATTTCTCCTCCACCATCATGGATGCTCTTCTTTCCTATCTTGCTGTTTTTCTTGACCTGCATCCAGCCTACATCTTTCTCCCCTATCATCTGAATCAACATTTTCAGCATTTCCTTGGTTTTTTGATGCATTTCCCTGGACTTTTTATTCTCTTTCTTCATCCTTAATCGGCTTTCCTCCATCCTCCGCAGGCTATCCTTCATTTGCAGTCCTAGCTCCTCCAAGCACGCCTCAAGATCCTTGTAGGTGACACTCATTGCTTTCAATAGCTACCCACGGCCCCAAGATTTGGAGCTCTGATACCAGTTGATAGGAACCTGGTATCTTTGTTATGAAAACACAAGGAGTAATTCCCAAATTACATAACACACTGCAGGACTTCGAGGGTCTGCACCTCCCAATGTCAAAATACCCTAAATTCCTCTCAAATGACAAGCTCCCCACTCTCTTAACCTCTCCTATTATTTATAGGCAATCTGCCTTGATTCTTCTCTATCTTAGCCCACCCATCTAACAGAAATTAACAATTAACTAACTGACTAACTGCTAACAACACTAACTAACTGCTAATTAACAAACTTAACTATGTATATCTATCAGAAACCCTCAAAAGTTATAATTCAACTACAAACCTGGTAAATCAAGGTTGATGCAAAAATCATATGAGCTGGTATCAGTAACCAACGCCTGAAAGCCTGCCAACAGTGCCAGAAATTACACAAGGTGTAGTTTTTAAGACAACAAAAAATTTTCAAGCAATTAGCACATGAGGCATGTTTTTTGTTCACCTGAGGCATATAAATTGCTGCCAATATGGACACAATGTAGTTCATCAGCAAAATTCCAGAACCAAGGAAAGCAATATTCTGAACTCCCAACTTCGTAGCAAAAGTCGATATTTGATACCTTAAGTTTGTATTTGCATATTTACATGTAAGTCCATATTAGATATAGCACTAAATAAAGGAGGGAAGAAGACTATGCTTTATGCAAGTGGACACACATATGCTTGATACACACACACAAATGCATATATAGTGAGATACAAGTCAAACACTGAATCAGCAGATCAGATAAATAAGAGCAGTGAACCTGCTGATCACATAACTTACTTGCGATCTCCTTCAACATCTGGAAGATCTTTCGTTATAGCAATTACTAATGCAAACAATGTTACAAACGTTGTGATGAAAACCACAGGAGAGCTGCAGGTAAAGAAACATGAACAATATGATAAGTTCTCAAAATAGAAGTTGGACATTTAAACAATATTGGATGAAAAGTTCATAAGCTTCATTCAGTTATACTAGAGGGTTGAGCTGCTCCAAGTAACTTTAATTGATGAAAGGGAATTTTCTTTGTTTCTTCTGTGGATGTACACATACAGTTAACTTTAAGTTGAACTGTGTTTAATTGTATGTCTATATTTCTTCTCCCTATTTTCTGTTTGTTCACTTGGTTTTGAAGTCACACTCGGTGCCATGATTTTAGGCAATTCTGTCTGAGATGTTTTATTCTTTTGATTCTATTATTTTCTTATTTTCTTGGTTGAAACATTAAAAGCTCATAGCTAGTGTATGAAGCAAATGTGTTACTTTTGATTCTTTGGTGAGCCTCTAATTGGTGCCATCATTTTCGGCAAATATGAAGCAACAAATGATAAGCTCTCTAACCCACCTCCACTCAAATGCAAGTCCAAGGGCAGCTCTAGTGGCATAGTACACACCAAAGTTAAGTAGAAAACCCCGTACCTGCATAAGTCTCCCCTATCAATCTTGTGCATCCATATCAACAGATACTTTAAATTAAATAGTCCACCAAATTTATACAACAGATAATATGAATGAAAATTTGTTGTTAGTACTGCAAAGATTGGGAGAAAAGGAGGATATATCATACCGTGGCAATAATAAGAAATGCTGCAACAGGAAAGCGTTTCATTCTAAATGGAGGAATAGAATAGATAGTACCAAGAAAAAGGCCGAGTGAGTAAAGAGCAAAAATAAAGGGCCCAAAGTTCAATCCCACAATCAACAAGCCAGCTGCTGCAAAAAATATAACCAAGAACCATGCAGATTGGACAGAAAGATCTCCTGCAGCTATGGGTAAATAAGGTTTGTTTACCCTGAAAAAGAATAAAAAGATAACTTAGACTAATAATTCTATCTGAATTTATTTCAGTAGAAATTTAACTTACAATGGGAATAATTTCAGATCCAATGAAAAGGAAACTTAAAATGAAATAACTGTGAAATTAAACATGACTCAAAAACAGAATATTGAAACTCAGCAAGAAATGTGAAGAGCGAAGTAAATAAAGAGGAAAAGAACGAGAGCAAGAGGCATATGGTTGGAAATGAGGCAGTTGCCTCATGTCTGCATCATACTTGTCAATGTTAATGTCGTAGATTTGATTGATGCCAACTATATAACCATTCCCACATATCAGGGCAAAAAGACCAGATAATGCTTTGAACAAAAGAGACCACTTTATTATATTTGAGTTCTCAATCAATGCTCTTGCCACCAAAGCACTGTGAATACAAAGAGTAAATGAACTTCAGTCAAATATACTTGGCATGAAGCTGCAAGAAACACAACGCCAACAACTTGTAATGTTACTCACACAGAACCTAGGGCAGTACCACGTATAGTATGTGGCCTTAAAAATCTCCAGCATGCATCTTTCAAATCTAAAAATCTGTCTGCAAAAGGACGATCAGATCCAGCAGCTCCAACTTTAGTGCAGGCCTGCTAGCATTCATTTCGCTTTAGATAGATAAAGCAGACCCAAATCTCATGCCAAAAAGTTGAGCAAAAAATGTCATTTCAACCAAAGTAAAGTCAGTGATAACAAAATTGAAGTGACTAATGGAATAATCAATTGCTGTGAGTTGCAGCTGAATGTGAATTTTTTTATGCTCCATTATACACGTTCACTTGATGCTATTTCTTTAAAATAATCACAAAAAAAAATTGAAATTACATAGTAACTTGCTAGTTAACATGCAATAATCACAATTTACTAACACTGTTGCTGTCTACAAAAATAATTGTCAGTTCATGTCCGATATGTCTTTATTTGCAGCACTGTACCTTGTATTGACTCCTATTAGTACCAGCTGGACCACTTTGCCACAATTATCAGCTTCACAGCATGCTATGACTTTCACCTTTTATAACATCATCTAGCAACCAGTTTACCATCATAACTTTGCCAACACATAATCAAAACCACTATAACCAGGAACTCCGTCACACTAACACTCGTAGTTATTTCAATTGTTCCATTACCACACTACACTGGCATTAATCATTTTTCCATGTCCATGCCATCATTTAGTTCATCATTCCAATATTATTGCAGTATTGATACTATTACCTCGCCAAACAAACAGCCTTCCCAATCAATATAACCTTTGTATCCGTGCCCTCTACCTCACTCCCACCACTTTTCCACCAGCATCGTCATTATTACTTTTTTTGTTTTATTATCTAAATAGATTACAGTTTAATTATCACATAATCTAAACATCTAAAGATTTGTTCATGGTTACTATAATACTCCCTCCATTTTTTTGTTTGAAGTTTAAGATTATGCATATGAATTGAGAAATATGATTGGTATTCTAGTTTCCAAGAAAATTGATTACTTAATTTTCTATTACACCTTATCTCATTAATTGTTCAACACATTATTAAACACAATATACATTAATTGTTAAGGATAAAATTGGAAAAGGCATTAATTGTTCATTTATATTGTAAAATAACAACCAAAAGTGAACAAAATAAAAATCCTGAAGTGTCAAACGAAAAAAAGGAGGAAATACTACAGTTGTGCTAAACGCTAAATATTCATCCTGAGCTCAAACTACCTTGCTGTTAATTATAACTTGACTTAGGGAACCCCAGAATCTTTGGATGTGTGTGTGTCATTGAGACAAAACCTCCCAGACCTAGTTACACACATTCAATGAAAAGAACAGGTTCAAGTTGCATTTGCACATTCTATAAACGAAAAGAAGAAAAAGAAAATTGATTCAGTATAACAAAACTAATCACAGCCACTGGTTTGTGTAGGATGAAATCTATTTAAGCTTAAAGCTTGAACACATTGAAAGGAAACGCAATTCCTGATATTTATATTTATATTATTCCAAACACTGCAATTCGAAAATTCTCAATTCACAGAGAAAGGCTTAGCAAAACCAACCAATTTTTTTTTCTCAGTGATAAAAGGAATCGAAATTGGAAATTAAGGGGAAAGAAACAGACCGTGATGAAACTACGACGTTTGTTGGGAAGAGGATTGGAGCAGCATGTGTGAGTGTGATGGTAGAAGCGAATTGAGTGAAGGTGTTTGGAAAATCCAGAGAACAAAACAGAAGGAGGCTTGAGCGTGGTGACATTGGATTGAAGTTTCACAGAATTGTAACAGTGAATTATATTGAAGGGAGGAACACGAAGTGATGAGAGCTCCATGCCACACCAAAACCAAACAGTGGTAATCTCACACACCAGAGCTTTTCCTCACTAAGTGGCACTTACAATCTCGTGCGGTCGCATTTTACCGTCGCTTCAAATTATTATTATTTTTTTAGGTTCAATCATTTTTAAGTTTTCAATTTATACTATATTTTTAGTTTTTATTTTATTTTTACTATTTCGATTTCTTGTTTTATAAAGATTGTTCAGTTTGTTTTTTATCATTAAGAAATTGTATTAAATAGTGATGTTTGATTAAATAATAAATATACAGTTTTAATTTCTAAAATTATATTGTATGTATTTTTAATTTTAAAAGATGTTGATATATAATTTATTTATATATTTATTTTTTATAAAAATAATTTATATTAAATAATTAAAAGATATAAATTGATAATTTTTGAAAATTAATTATTCTTCTAAAAAGTTAAAATTTAAGTTAATTAATTAATTAAAAAGTTAAATTATACATAATATTACGTTGAAAATTAGAAATATTAAAAATTTAGTAGAAAAATTAAAATTAATAAGTTTTATAAAAATAAAGAATTAAAATTATAAAAATTACATAAAATTAAAATTAAATATAAAATCATGAATTAAAAATTTGATTACTTTAAGTACCGGTAAGAAAAATTATTATTATTTTTAAATTTTATCAGCCATTATAATCATAGTACAATATAAAGTGTCTAAATTGGGCTGAAGATAAAATTGGTTTAGTTATGAATTTAGTTTAAATTTTAAAATTATTTATTTGATATAGGTATTTATAAAATTTAATGTAAATTTTTTAAATATCTGACTTAATCTAACAATTTACTTAATATTAATGCTTGTTAAATATATTAATGTTTATTATTAAATAAATTAATAAATTTAAATTCATATCTAAACATACGAATTTAATTTTTTATATAGATTAATAAATATATATTTATATATAATTCTAAAAATTTATAGTTAGAAGTTTAATATAATAATAATATTATGATCTATTGGTTTAAAATGATAGTCTAAAATCTAACTTCCATTTATTGATTAGATTTGACCTACCTTACTAATGTGAGCTGGAACATATTTAAATGACAAACATCCCAACGTACTTTTACTGTTACTTGAAAAATAAAATAAAATTTTATCCTTTAAATTTAATTTTAATTTAGTTCTCAAATCTATATTTTGTTTTGCTCGATCGAATTCTCTAATTTGTTTTTTATTTGCAATATTTCTCTTTCTCTTAACAATGTTGTTCCACTTAAGCTTCTAACGAAATATTGATACCAACAATTAAATTTATTTAAAAATAAAATTTATTGTTTTACGTAATTAATTATAAACATAATTAATTTTTAAAATAAATTTTAATTAATTCAGACACATGATTAAAATGTAATATTTTGAGTAGATTACTAAATTGAAACTTAAACAAGAAAGAATCTAATCTTTATTATTTTCCTACCCGCACCCCATTGGTGAGTGCTTGTTTTTCTTCTAATTCTTGTTTTTTCCTCACTTTTTTTTCCTACAAGTGAAAATATAGGTTGTTGTTTCTAATTTGAAAATTAAGGTTCTTCTTCTATTTTTAGGTTTTCGAATCTGTAAATTAGGTGAAAAAAAAAGTAATATTTTAAAATTGAATTATCAATTGAAAATGATGATGTTAAATTATTAGAGAGAATAAAAAAAAAATTGACTATAACAAATATATGTATGCATAGGAAGGTTATGGATGAAAAATTTTTAAATTGTCGAAAATTGACAAGAAAAATATTTGAAGCTGTTTTAAAAAAAATATGATGGTGTCATAGATTTTTGATTTGTTGATATTGTAGGTTAATCCCGATATTTTTAGTTTTAAACGTATATAAAAAAAGGAAAAAGGAAAGAAAAAACAACGATGAAGTAGAAAAATTAAAAATAAAAGATGATCGAAAAATGAATAAAATATTGAAAAATTAAAGAAAATAATCGAAAAATCAAAAAACAAATAAAAAAAATATAGAAATAATGTTAGATCAACTTCCGATTAGATTTTGTGTGTAACAGTAACAATAAAAACTATAAAAACTGACGATAAAGTTCAAAAGATTTATATCTACGGTACGGTATATCTATGGCAAATACAAACTATTGTCGGTCGGATTCGACTTTCATTGAAAAAAAATTTCATACTGCTGTCAACCGATTAATTCATCCTTAACCGTTCATTGAAAATCATTATAACCCAACCTTTTATTTCATTCGTCCATTTACATTTCTATCTGTGGATTACTTTGTTTCTCCCCATCTCTATTAGTAAATTACATTTCCGACAACTTATTTTGGAACAACTATATCATTTTGATGTGAAAAAAAAAGTATACCTAATTATTTTTAAAAAAAATTGATTATTATAATAGACAAAAAAAAAATAATTATTTTATCTCAGATTCCATGAATTAATGATAATAAATTAGTTAAACAATTAAGCTTATTAAAACTCAAATTTTAGGAAAAATCCTTTGACAACAGTATATGTTAATTGTATAAGAAAACGTAGATATTTAAGATAAGTGTAGGTTGAGTATGATTCTATAATGTTAAAAATGAATCAGTGAATATTAACCAATAATTTAAAATTGGTGTTTCCATTAATGTTATTTTGAAATTTTGATTGTGAAATATGTTGGATGTTTAAGTTCGAATATTGTTAAATTTTTATCGTCAACAAATGCCGTTCTTGTAGGCCATGTTTTAAGATATGTAGTAAATTAATGCATTGTTGGAAAATTAGTTCACACCTCTAACATGAATGTTTTGGAATTCTCTAATTCATCCATAAACTATGAAAAGTTTTCAAATAAGATGGATAAGTTAATCTTACAAACAAAATTTAGTCAAAATTGCGGATCAAATAATATATTTTTATTGTTTATAGACGCTCAAATTATCTAGTGGCGGTCGCATTTATGGGTCTATCTACTTTTAGTATTTTTATCAAAAAATTATTATTAATTTTTATAATTTTGGTACAAAAATTATAATTTTATATGCATTTCTAATTTTTTTATATTAATTAAATCTAAGGCTAATTGCATTATTTAAATATTGTACTATCAGATTATGAACGTAATTTTTTTTCATATTCCATATGTTATTTATAATATTTTACTATATGTATTCTTCTTTTTTACTTTGTCATAACATTAATTATATATATATATATATATATATATATATATTATATAAAGTCATGTTAAGGTTTTATTATTTTCAATTATCTTAATACATATAATGAATTATGTCATATTTTGTCATGATTAAAATTAGTAAATATATATATATATATAATTATTTATTTTAAATTTTTTTAATACTATTATATATTATTATATATTTTTTAATATTTATTTAATAATTTATTTTTCAATTTTTTTATTATCATGTATTCTTATACTTTTAATCATATTATATATTCTTAAAGATTATGCTACTTAATCTCATTCTAGTGTACTAAAATGTATTTTTATACATTTTTTATTTTTTATTTTTTATATGTATTTTTATTAAATTTCAATAAAATATTTTAAATAAATATTAAATTTATTTTATTAGTATTGTATTTTTAGTATATAATTATATTATATATTTTTAATTAATATTTCACATATTTGTAAGGTCTTTGATTTAAAAATATTTTATATATTTAAAGTTAATACTTTTATCCAGTATAAATATCTATATTTTTAAGTTGTTTGTAAGTCTTATTATTTGGATTAGTAATAGTAAATATTTACTTATTTTATAATTTTATTTAATTCAAAAAAAAATTGCTAAACTAAGTATTTGCACTATTTTATTAAATCTTGAATTTTATTATTTTTGAATTAATATATCTACTTATTTAATAAATTTTTAATTATTAAAATATCAAACATTGTAAAGCATTTATTAATTTAATTTATTTTATATTTACTTTTGTTATTGAACTATGATAAGTACTTAAATTTAGGTCAATATACTTCTAACTTGTTGAAAGCATATATATGTTATTTGTGCTGAACATCTCTTACAAATTAATTACTTTTTTTACATTCTAAATACTTGATTACTTTATAGAAGATTAAAAAAATTTAAATTGAATGTGTCATTAATACTAATATATTAATATATTCATTAACTAAAGATTTAAACATTAGAATTTTTAAAACCATGTAATTCATATGAATGTGATTAAGTTCTTTAATATGTTATATTTGTGGGAATCTAAATTGTAATTAGTTTATTATTATCTATTCTTATTGTATATATATTTGTTAGTGTCATTTTTATTTATTTCTTTTATAATATTTAAGATGCTTGAACAATTTTAAAATTGTATTTTTTTTTAATAATGTTATGATTTTCATGTTCATCATTTTCTATACAATATATAAATTTTATTATATATAATTTATATGTCTATGATATATTTATCTTATACTATTAATGTTCATAATTTTTATATTGTTTGGTTGACGTGTGTCATGATTGATATTTTATTTTTATTAATTCATATATTATTCAAGTACAAAATTATTATATTTTTATAATTATTTTTATTCAATTAATAGATTAATATCAATTAATTATTAATATAAATTATTTTATATTAATTATAATATTAATAGTTTATTTATACATATGAATGAATATAATAATAAACTTCTTTTAGTATGAATAGCTAATTATAAGTTAGATTTTTCAAATTTTTATTTATAAAGATTCTTATGTCTATTAATGGTTAATATATTATTTTTTATTAGAAAATTTTCAATTTTTTATTTATAAAGATTCTTATGTCTATTAATGGTTAATATATTATTTTTTATTAGAAAATTTAAGTTGGTATATCTCTTGTATTAAAAAATATGTATTTTAAAATAACATATCAGAAAGAGAGTAGTTCACTCTTTCCTCTTTTCTTTTCTCTCATCATTGTAACTTTTTGTTTATATATTTGCATTTCAATGTGATGATTGATACACACGTTTTACTTCTTCTTTTTATATTCTATATCAACAGATACTGCAACTTGTATCTTTAAGTAGGAATTAAATTACTAATTCTTATCCTATATTACTTAAATATATAAATAATAGCATAACAATTAATCATTAATGTAATATATTAAAAAATATTTAACTTCCAGAATGTTATAAAGTTTGGTAGTTAATTACAATCTTAAGATAGTCAAACATATATTATATAATTGATTATAGAATTCAAAATTTAGATAAGTTATCAATAAAAAATAATTATATAAATTAATATTAATTAGAATGTTAAAATAAAGTTATGTTTATATTTATAAGAAAAAAATAAATTAAATTAAATTTCTATTATAATTGTATTTATTATATTTGAATTCAAACAATTGGAACTGATGATGCAAGTTTTAACTTTTAATTAATTTTAAAGAAATTACTTTCTGTAAAAGATAATTTTTTAAATATTAATTTTTTTTATCTTCAATTTTTATATTTTTTTATAGTTTATGATGAGAATTTTTTATTTTGTTTAATCATTAAAATAAAAAAACTAAAAAAATATAATTAAAGAAAAATAAAAAAAATAAAGAAAATAAAAATCTCTCTTTCAATCTCTCATTTTTCTATATAAAAAGATGTTTTTTACAAAAAAAAATGTAAGGACATTTGACCTTAAAAGTTTGTGTTTAAAAATATGTATCCAAACATAAACTTATTATATATTATTTTTATTTATATTCTTTTTATAATTTGTTTTTAAGTCTGGAGTGCATGTAAAAACAAATACGTAAACTCATATAGTCGTAATCTCATTGTGAGTTATATTCGAACATTTTTAATGTAAATGTATCTAACTTTTTCTCTAATATTTATATTATTTATCATAATTATTTTATTTTTTTATTGTATATTATTTTATTTATATCTATTTTTAGCTAAGATTTTATATTTTATATTTTTTATCAAATAATTAAAAATATTTTAAATTTTGGTTAAAAAAATTATAAACACGTCTATACAATAATCAAGTGAAATCAATTAAGTAGTTAATCCATCTTTAATGTTACTTAAAATATAAAAATTATTTAATAAATATTTACTAACTTGAATTTTGTGTAAGGATAAACTTGTTCCTTTTTAAAAATTAATATTCATAAAATTTTTTAAAATTTCTTTCTCAAAAATTATAAAAATAAAATAAATAATATCCTTAAAATTTAATATTACTAAAATTATATCTTTCCAAGAAAAAAATTAAAACAAATCTCTAAATTTCAAAATAAATATGTTTTTATCTTTTTAAAAATTTGAAAATATTTCCTATCAAAATTAAATTTCATCTTTTCAAAATTTTAAAAATCTTAAAATCCATTTATCTCCAACTTTCAAAATATATATATTTTCAAAAAAATTTAAAATAATTTTTGAATCCTTACACTCATCTAATGAGATCAATTGAGTGGTTAATCTATTTTTGGATTATAGAAATTTAGTGAGTACACATTTTATAACTTGAACTTTGTAAAGGATAAATTTATTAATATTAATTTTCTAAAAAAATTTAAAAATATTTGTTTTTCAAAAAATTGTAAAAAAAATATACCTTATCTCTAAATTTCGAAATGAGTTCTTCAAAACAAATAAAAATAATTTATTTTAAAACTATCATTTAAAAAAAATGAACATGTTCAAATTCTCCCCTCAAGTTTCAATCTTTTAAAAAACCAAAAACTTCAAAAAAAAAATTTCAAAATTTACTAACTTTTTTTCATCAAGAACTTGGTTTTCTCATTGTGTTGAAGGATATGTTAGGGTGGGAACGGGACCTATCAAATCTAAATAAAAATTTTAGAATTTACTTTTAATTATGTCAAAAATAAAAATTCAAAACTTCCTAAAAATTTAACTTCTTCCAATAATTTAAATTAAATAAAAAAATAGTTTTTCTTTGGAGTGAATTTTTTTAATTTAAGAATATTGTGCAAAATTAATTAGAAGGTAATTGTTTGTTTAATGACCATCATAAGGTGCTAATACCTCTCATTTTCGTAAATGACTCCCAAATCAAGTCTAGTTTCAAGGATCATATTTTTAAGTTTTTTCCAAAATTTTCTTTGATAAATTTTGGTTGCAATGTTGAAATTTTATTCATTCAAGTTTCACATTAACTAACTTGAAAAAGGAAGAGGTAGGAAACACTTATAAATTAGAAGACTTTGTATAAGTTTTATCACCACAACTATAACAATATAGTTAATTGGAACTTTGGTAGTTGTGTGTCACCACATTAATGCAGTCCTTTAGGTGTATTTGAGACTTAGGTAATTATGTGTCAAAATTTTTAAATGAGGGTTTTCAATTTCCTCTATGCCAAAAATGCAAGTGATAATAAATACTTTTAAGATGTTCTGTAGATGTAGGCAAAGAACTACGTTAAACTTGTGTGTTTTTTTTTTCTCCTTTTCATGAGTGCTTCTGAGGATATGGAATATGGAGGTTCTTTCATGCCTTTAGTGGGATACCTTCCGCTATTTAATAACTGGTATCAGAGCATGGAGTTTTGACCTAGGGAGAGGAGAAAAAAAAGAGGATCAGTTGACATGATAGCGTAGTGCCAACCTTTTATAGAGGAAAGTTCTCATTTGAGGGAGTGACACTATAGCGTAGCTTCAATCTTTTGTAGAGAGATGTCCTCGCTTGAGGGAAAACATACTGTTGGGAAGGTCTCATGCTTGAAGGAAAGATTATTGTAGTAAGTGAGAATGAAAAATTTTATTGGTTGATGGATTCTACAATAATGGGGTTCGCAACCGTAAGAGTTTTCAATTAAAAGACTTTGGTGAAAAGATGTGAGATTTTGAACGAAGAGAGAATATGTTGGAATTTTATTTATTCAAGTCCCACATCAAATAACTTAAAGAATGAAGAGGTAGGAAACTCTTACAGATTAGAAGACTTCGCATGAGTTTCATCACCATAACCTTAACAATGTAGTTCGTTGGAACTTGGATAGTTGTGTGTCACTACAATAATACAATCCCTTAGGTGTATTTGAAACTTAGATAGTTGTGTGTCAAAATTTGTAAAGAAATATTTTCAATGTTCTTTGTGTAAAAATTGCAAGTGGTAATTAATACTTTTGAGGTATTCTGTGGATACAAATAGACAATGTCAAACCACATTAAACTTGTAAGTTCCTTCGTTTATTTTTTTCTTTTTTATAAGTGCTTCTGAGGACGGAGAATGTGGGGGCTCTTTTGTGCCTTTAGTGGGGCACCTTCCATACCCAACATGCAACCCTTTTTATTTTAATCATTTTCTCATTCGATGTCCTATAGTGAATCTTGGTTGCAACACATTGTAATATCAATATTTAAAATAAAATTCTTGTGAAAGTTTTTCTTCGTTATAGTTGTTCATTTTTCAAAATTTTAATTGATTATTAACTCAATTAATTTTTCCTTCTTTTTTAAGTGCAAAGGATGGATGATCATTCTCCAAGTCAACCAACTACAACTTCAAGTGCTCATCAACCAATAACAAATAGTTTCCAAACAACTCCATGTACAAGTTCTAATCCTATAGTTGAAGTTGGCATGGTTAATCATTTTTTTCAACAAATGATGAAGAAGATTCATCAACACAAATAAAAATTGGGAGGCTAAAAAGTATTATAGGAAATTTCTTGGTAGAAAATCAAAGAATAGAACAAATCACTTACACCAACATATGTCGATATGCATTCAAAGAATATTATTATGAGAGGTTAAACAATGTTTTTACCCAATATTTTGAAAAGTAAACAAGAACTACTTGTTACAACTTATGATGCAAAAATGTAAAGAAAGAGCTAGCAAATGCTATTATCATGCATGAGTATCATATTGGGTTTAGATAATATTCATATGTACCTCTAACATATGTTTCAAGTTTCTTCCTAAAACACCATTAAAAGAGAGATCATAAAAATTTATGACAGTGAGAAATTATTGACTTTAAAGTTGATAGAAAATGATAAAGGATCAATGGCTATAACAACGGATTTGTGGACAACAGATAATCAATAAAGGGGATACATAACTATCATTGTTCATTATATTATTAGAAGTTATATAATCATATTTTGAGGTAAAAATTAATTCATTTTTAGACTTGTAAATTTTTTTAATTTTTTTATGTTATTAAGTTCTAATCATATTTATAACCATTTCTTGTATGATAGGTTTGCTTATATTCATGTTTTCCACTCTAATGATAGGTTGTGCCATATATTGATTAACTATTTAATGGATTGGAATATTGATACAAAGATATCTATAATTACTTTAGATAATTCTAACACAAATGATTTAATAATTCCTAAAGTGAAGGAGAAGTTAAGGCCAAGTGCCTTTTTGAGAGATGATTATTTGCTTCATATGCATTTTTCTTCACATATATCTTAAATTTTATTATAAAGAATGAGCTAGATATAGTAAAAGATAAGATAGAAAAATTTGGATATTATAGCATTTTAGATAGCAACACCTAAAAAAGAGGAAAACTTTGAGAATTTTGCTAAATAATGTCACATTTCCTTGCATCTAACTTGTTCAACTAAATGAAATTAAATTTTCAAAATGTAACAGCTCTCTATAGCATACATAAATATTTTTAACTAAAGGTTGTAAAATACCTATTTTTCAACAACTTTACAATGCTAATTTACAAAGGATATTTGTAATAAAGTAATAATATTTAATGATGCAAATGAGTTGATTTCTAACACCTAATTAGAGCTGTCAATTTAGCTCATTTAACCTAACTCAACCCTAACTCACGTAAATTGGGGCTAAAATAGCCCATAGGTCCATAAAGTCCATTTTTGCAAAGCCCACAGGGCCAAAAATTCCGCTAAATTTCATGGGTTAGGGTCAATCCATGGGTTGAAAATTTTTAAAAACTGTTATATAACATATCAGTTCTTGATTTTTCCACCAATACAAGGTACATGGTTTACATAAAAGGAGCAAACAACAATATGAGCAAATCATGCATAATTACAGTGCCCATTACTCCACTATAAGATGAAGAACAACGAAATATCAACATATGACTTGGAAAAAAATATAAAAATCTCAAATGAAAAATCTCTTAGAGCAACAATGAGAACTCCAACAATAATCAATACATGTTTGTGCATCTTTGTTCAACCAATAATTTTTATGGTTTCTCATAAGTAAACTATCTTATTCTCTCTATACATAATATATTGCATATCATTTACATGTGCACCCAATGAAGACCTTTTAGTAGAGGTCACATATCATATTCATATATCAATATAGTTAATGGAAAAGAAATCCAGATCCTAGCATGCAATAAAAACAGTTACCTGATAAATTTCAAAGACTAAACAATTGGGTCCTAGCACAAGCATAAAGAAATTTGAAATGAAATCAAATTATCTTAATAATTTTAACTACTTAACGTCAAATATAAAAGTAAATAAAGTACAGATCGTTATTCAGTTTCATCAAGATCTCATTACAATTTGATAAAATAAAAAATTATGTACAATTAATCTCTAAATTTTCCATGCTTGTTAGATTCCCCTATTGCTATCTCAAAATCAAAAATATTATCCTCATCTTCATCATCTAAAACTCAACCAAAGAAAATGATTAAAGAAATAATTATAAAATAATTAAGCAAGATAAGAAATAGTAATGAATAATTATTCCACAAAATATTACCACTAGGATTTTGAGCAAAGCCATGCAACCAATTTCTAGTGCAAATTAACATTTGAACATTCTCAAAAAGAGTAGAACTTCTATATTTTGTAAGAACATGTCCTCCAATACTAAAAGCAGACTCAGATGCTACTGTAGTAATTGGAATACTTAGCACATCACGTGCCATTATAGAAAGAATGGGAAATTTTTTCTCGTTGATCTTCCAATAGTGAAGGACATCAAAGTCCTCACTATCATCAATATCTACTTGTGATTCATCCAAATATACATCAAGTTCATTCTTACACTAAATGATTTAATTTTATTCTTATGTATTTTATAATTCTGCAATATATAAAATATTAATTAGCTAAACAAAAGAAAAATAAAAAAAAATAACAGCTAAGTTAGGATAAAAAACTTACACTAAAAACTCTTGATCTCTTAGGCTTATTTCCTTCTTCGCTTAACTTAGGCAATAAAAGAACTTCTTTGGATGATTGGGAAAGAGAAACATTTGGGATAGGAAAAATGCTAACATATTCTTCATAAAGCTTCTTCAACTTGTCTTTCATATTTCTAACCTTATCTTCGGCAGTTAAACAATCAAGTTTAGTATAACAATAATTTAAGAAATCAATCTTCAATGTTAGATCAAGAATAGCTCCAAAAGCTAGTACAACACTATACTTTTTCCAATACTTATCAATCTTCAAGCTAGATCAAGAATTTGATTGCACTTTCAAGCATTAAATATGTAGAATTCCACCTAGTAGACACGTCCACTCTTAAACCAGTGTTCATATCTAAACCTGCACTACTAACACAATCTTTGAAAATATTCATCCTTCCATCCGAGCTTCTAACATACTTAATACTCTCTCTAATTTTATACAGAGCTTTAGTTGCTATTTTCAACCCTTCTTGAACAATCAAATTTAGGATATGCGCAGAACAACAGATATGAAAATATTTACCATCACATAACAAGTTACCTTGAACATTAAGATGGTTTTTAAAAATTTATCGCATCCTATCATTAGAGGAAGCATTGTCCAAGGTCAAAGAAAACACCCCTTTTTCAATTCCCCATTCCTTTAAGCAACTAAATAAAGGGCGTTCCAATTTAACTGATATGAGGGGGCATCATTAGACAAAAATTTAGAATTTTACTATTCAATTTACAATTCTCATCAACAAAGCGGGCAGTTAAACATATACAACCTTCAATGGTAGTTGCTGTCCATACATCAAAAGTTAGAGATACTCTATTAGGAAACCTACACATAATTTCCTTAAGTTTCTTTTTCTCTTTGACATATACTTTTTTAACATCTGACACAGTGGTGTTTCTAGAAGGAATTTCAACACTCGGATTGAAATATTTTGCCCATTCCCTAACACCTTCATATTCAACAAAGTTAAAGGCAAATCATGTCTAATTATGAGCTTAGCAAGCATGTTGCGTTGAATGTCTTGATTGACCTTTCTTGAGGTAGACTTATCATCTTTGACCTCCATACTTGACTCAAAAATTTTATAGACTGAAAGATGATGACTTAAATGTGAAGTCTCATAATTAAACTTTGATTTATGATTCTTGCTAACTTTATACTCATGACCACAATAATTGCATATGGAATTTTCAAAACCATGTTTATCCATACCAATCTTGGTAAAATATTTCCAAACATTTGACAACTCCTTCTTAGTTATCTCAATACTTTCAGACATTACAGGAATTTTAGAAACATTATCATCATCCAAATTAACAATACTCTTACTTGTAGACTCCATAACCAATTTTTAAGTTCCTACACAATAAAATTAAATAATATAATTAAAAATATTTTTATTTTTAAAAATAATGAATAGATTCATATACTAACAAAGAAAGCAGAACCAACAATTTAGAAAATAAAAAAAAATTACATTGGATAAAATAAAAAAAAAATATTTAATAATTTAAACATTACCTCTCATCGTGTAACTTCTTCCTATTTTATTATTTGAGATAGATTACACAGCAAGTTTCTCTAAATTAAAAGATTCTGGTTGACATAAGATAATGTATTAATAAATTTGAGAAAACTGCTAACCAAAGAGAACCACTACTATGTAAGTTGTATAAATAATATATTAAACTCAAAAATAATATATAATATTAAACAAAAACAATATAATGAATAAATATATAAATCACTACATCATATTCAAAAGAAAAAAAACACCATTATATATGTGAACTACATAATTTGTGTCCGAGTGATTAATACTTTATGTAAGCTATGAATAGAAATAACACAAGGCTTTCCTTCATCACTTGGTAATTGTTCACCTTTACATTGCTCCAGGCGTACTATTTTTTCCCATCCAATCACCCTAAGTTTTATTCCTATTAAATTCAAAATCTGGAGCTTGTGAATGGCCAAAGCTTCGCGTCTCTTATTGATGTGGGGTTAGTTGAAATTCATCGGGAGAAGATTCAAGTTAGTGATGTGGGTCTTGGTGGGATTTTTAACTATTTGAGCTTGGACACTTTGCAATATGAGAAGCTTTCAAGGAACTTACAGGATGGTTTTGAAGGAAATGATTGACATGTAGGAAGGTAAGGTTGCACGTGAATGTAAAAACTATAAAAAATACATTTGTTTAAGTTGTGCCAACAATTTAGCACTCTTACTATTTAATTAAGGTTAGGATAAACTTCAAGAGAATGTTAAACATTTACTGTAGGTTTCTAATGCTGTAGGTTTCTAATGCTGTAGGTACTGTTAAGATTATCTACAGTTTATTAAATTTTAACTAAAAATAAAATTTCTTGTATTACATATAAAAGCACCATGTTACACATTGATATATTATCTTAAAAATTTATTGTTTTAATTATTTTTTAATATAAACTTTTAATATAATGTCAATTAGATGAGTGTATTACTATATTGAACAAAAATACTACTATTATAATTAGTTTCGGAATTAAATATAAATATATTTTTTATCTAATAATTTTTTAGTATATTTCTTACTAAAAATAGTACCTCTTTAATCTTTTTGAGGTTTTAGTCTTCATATTTTTTTTATTTTATAACAATTTTTATTATATTTAAATTAGAAGTGGGTTCATGGAGCTGCAACAAGAGGTGAAACTCCAGAGCAAATACTGGATCCAAGGCTTAGCACTGTTTCCTTTGGTTGGAGGAAAGAAATGCTTCATATTCTAAAAGTAGCTTTGCTATGCACATTATTTTTTTCTCCTATTGGCAAAAGAAAGGAAAAATAATAGTATTATCCCAAGAATTATAACTGTCCATTATTTTTATTACTTGCAGCTGTAAACAATATTTGGTGCTTATAGTCCAAGTTACAGAATTATATGTTTTTTATTACTTGTAGCTGTAAACAATATTTGCAGCTGTAAAAAGACCAATGCTTGAAAATGACCTAGTAAAAACCCCATTGCACATAATTTTACTGGATCAAATGGCTTCAAATTAGGAAATTAAAATGCAAAACAATTAGAACCCCATTAGCAATGCTTGAAAATGACCCTAGTAGAAACTCAGGCTAGACAAATGCTAAGAGAACAGTCTAAAGGCTTAATAAAGTTAAAAGCATACTGCTGGACCCAAGAAATAAACACACTAAATTCTGAATAAACAATAGAAAAATCTAGTTATTAGGCCAGATTTGAGTACAAACAAACACAGGGTTTCCCTCTAACAAGTAGTTTCATCCTTCAAAATGCAAGGAATAACAATTTGACTCCTTAATTCCCTTTTTACAAGTCTGTAACACCTTGTATATCACTATATGTCACATTTTGACCTACAACAGCTTAGTACAAAATTAATATAAACATAACTGCTTAATAATTTCCTATCTCAGAACAACTATCACATATACGACAAACCACCCAAATTTTTAATGAAACAAACATGAAAAAAATCACATACAATCAGATCAGAAAATAGTTAACAATACAGTCAAGAACGTATAAAAATCCAAATTATTATAAATATAGTTAAATCTATAGTCCAAACTTGCAAGAAAATCACAGGATGTAGAAGCTCGACAATCACATCGAGTAGATAAGACGATCTCCTAGACTTCAATGATGAGATGATGAAGTAGAGTAGCTACTTGTGTTTGGAACAGTAAACAATTAGCAAATGATTTGGTAAGTAAAAGCAAAATCTAGTAAGTTCTATGCTTCCATTAGTACCGTTTCCATCCATTTCATGTCATATTGTGAATCACCATCCAAATGCCCATTTTGAGAACTTGTGTCAATGGGATTCACCACTTTATCTGATTGGGTAGCAATCTGAATGTTCACAACTGCTTCAGCTGCTCATTCTGTGAGAAACAGGACCCAACTTTCATCTTTCATTAAACTATCAACATTGCCATTTCTCTTATCACAGGCATTATCATGATGACTAGAATGATACAACCGAATGTTGGAGCACAATACAGAAAGGGTAACCCCTAGAGCCTGCCTCACCTGTTGCGTAGACAGGGTGAAATGTTAGAACCATGAACAAAATGAACTAGCTAAAAGATGGAAAAAGTGGAAAACGAAAAATCAAAATCCTAAAAGCAAGAAAAGGGTAGCTCGTTGCTGCTGCAATTCGCAAGTTTGCAATTCATACTATTATGATTTGCTTGCTAAATATCAATTGAGAATAATAAATGAATTGGATGATAACTTCTTATCATACCACTTGACACTGAAAATATTGTTCAAGATGGTAAATTAAATGTCTATTATAATAATTTTTTTTAAAAAAAGAGTTAGACCCATATTTATTAAAATAAAATTAGATCATTAAAGGACTAAATTTTATCAATAAATTAGATTTTGATGTTTTAACATGACAAAAAAACATGAAATTAAATAACTAACATTAAAATTAATTAAAAAAACATGTTAATTATTCACTTTTTTATAACTTTTAAGTTAGCATTTAATATTAGTGGTCATATAATTAACTTTTATCATATTAGATTGCATTGAAATACTTTAAAATTTTTTATATATATTAAAAATTAATTATATTATATAAAAAATATATGTAAAATTTTATTTTCAGTTCTTAAACATCATAATTTATATAACTAAATATTTTTTATTTTACATATTAATTTTATATTTATAATTTATTCTTTATAAGAAATGATACTTTAATTTTTAATACAATTAAACAATATGCTTTTATATTTGACGAGATGTATTCTAAATATAAATATAAAAATAATTTTATATTTTTATATAAATATTTAAATTAAGTTATAATTTTTGATAATTATGTCTTATTTTTTTACCTTACTTAATGGAACGAGTTATCTAATAACATTTTTTTATCAACTGTTATTTAATGATTAGATATTTGATATTGATATTAGAAGGATGAAGCTGGTTTTTAGAATATGCTTTTTATAATTATTTTAATTTTTTCAAGAACCTTATACTTACCATATAATTTGCTTATCATATTTGTACTTTCATATTAAGTTACTGAATTTAATGTTTATTTTTATGTAGAATTTCAATATTTATACTATATTATATTTTAAAGTTATTTTTATGTTTATTTTATATTTTAATAAATTAGTTCATTTAAAATTCATTTGGTAAATAAGTTATTATATTAAGTACGGGCAGGGCCGGTTCAAGGATATAGGTGGGCTGAGAAAAAAATTTTAAATATAAAAAAGAGCAAAGTAGTATGAATACATTTTTTTGACCCACCCCAATCAAGGAAGGGGTTAGGATCACTTTTTAATCCTATGCTCCGAACTTGTTTCGTTGTCAATTCTCATATCTACTTATACGTTATAATTTTTGGAAGGAAAGATGATTTTACGAAAATGACATTTTCAAGAAAATAACATGAGATTATATTACGCTTAAAATAAACAACATTTTGCTGAGCATGATCAAGAAAATGGCGTTTTCACCATTCTTTATTTTCATAAAAAAAATTGAATTTTGCGTCTCATTGTAATTTAAATTTTAAAATTTGACTTAATATATTATAAAGAATATATTTTAATTTACATAATTTATTTTATATTTTAATTAATTTTTAATTTTAAATTTATAACTTTTTCTTAAATTTAAAACCATACGTAGAATATACAAATATTTATAATTTATAATCAATATTTTTGGGTAAATTTATTTTAAAATATTTTCAAAAAGTGTTGTTTAATAAGTTGCTAAAATAAAGATAATACTTATATATGACGATTATTGCTTATACAAATAACTTAAAAATAAATTGTTTAAATATTTTATTATATCTTAAATTGTTTAAAATAAGTTAGAGTTATTTTATTAAATATGGTTTATTGCTTAAAATCTGATTGTTAATTTTTTTAATAAAATACTATTCAAACATAGTGGGAATTTGTTGTATAAAAAATTAAAGTCATTATTTTAAATTTTCAAGAAAATTTTTAAGTTTCTTTTAAAATTTATAATCAATAATTATCAATTTATTTTTTATTTTTTAAATAATTATTTATTTATTTATCCTTTTTAAAGATAAAAAATCCATATTTATCTTATTCCATTCTGATTTTAATAAAAAAAATTTAAATTAATCATATTTTAGAAAAGATGTAAGTAAAATCTAATTTTTAGAAGAAAAACAAGTAAGCATAAAGACATTGATAATGCCTTATGTCCAAATTTTTTGTGTATAACATTATTAAAATATCTTTATTATTATAAAAATATTATATATTAAATTAATAAAATTATAAAAATAATAAAATATATAATTTTAAAAAATATAATAATTTAATAAATATAAAAAAATCGTAACAAGGGCAAGATGAATTTCTTCGACCTAATTAAAAATAAAGATGAGGTTAAACTTTTTAACTAAACACAGCAACAGTAATCGAAAATGAAAATGGACACCGAGGAAAACAAGGATAGAAAACATAAAACTCGTACACCTATCTCTTGTTATGCCTAATATCTCTACTTTAGATTAGGATTCCAATTTGAGCGACAATCATTTTAGAAATTCTTCTCATCCTCTTCCATGATTTCTCCTCAATTTTAACATTTAACTTCTTTTTTAATTTTTATATTTAAAATATTAATTTGATTAAATTTTAAATAATGATTCACTATATTAAATTTTAAAATATATTTATTTTTAGATAAACTAAATTTTAAAATTAGTCAAATATTATTTAATTTTAATTTTTAATATATAAAATCAATTTTAAAACTTTATTTTTTTATTTTATTTTAATTTTTAAAAATTTATCTCTTTAATTTCTTATTAATATAATAATATATAATATAATATTTATTATTAATATTCAAATATATTATTTTAATTAAATTATTTTTTATTTAATAATATATTTAATTTTTAAAAAATTCAGAAATTATACGAATAATATAATAATTTTAAAAGTAAAATCAACTATCATAAATAATTTATATCTATTTTGATAAATTTATATATTAAATAAAAATTATTAATGTATGGCGAACATTTTTCACCCGTCTACTATGATGGATATCATTTTAAAAGGTGACGTGTCCCTATAAATTTCAATAACTAGGGTTTCTTCTTTCTTTAGCTCCGTTCTTCTTTGCGGGTTTGAGAGAGAGTAGCCGCTACCTTTCTTCCTCTTCTCCTTTCATCATATTAGGTACCTTCAGATTATTTTATTTTATTTTTAATTTTCATCGAATTGTTGTTTGCCATTGCAGTCTCTATTGTTTTTCTTGAGTTCTGTGTTTTCTGATTTGGATATATGTAACTTTGGTTATGTGGTCGTTAAGTGAGGATAATGATTACGGTTTAAGTCGTTTTTTTTTTAAAAAAATTTAGGTGTGGGTTATATATATATATATATATGTCTGTGTGTGTATGTATGTATGTAGCTGAATTTGAATTTTGCTTTTTTTTTTTTTTTCTCTTTTTATGCATTTACTAGAGTTAATTTGATAGCTATAAGGAAGAGAGATTTATGCTTGTCTAACCAAGTTTTTGCAGCTTGGAATGAAATATTGAGAATAGCGAATAAATTATTGTGTGAAATTTCGTGCTACAAGATGAAGCTGTTTATATTCTTGTTCTACAATTAATTAGGCTTTCTTGTTCTAGAAGAAGAAGAAAGCATTGTTGATAGTTGTTCGGTCAGGTATTGATATTAAATTTCACCTGAACACAATATTTCATTTAAGTCTAAATGGTTTTTGTTATTAGCTTCCTCTATTCAATTTGATCTTTTGGCTGTGTTAATAGGAATTTGTATTTCAAGTGCTTGATTTATATTTGGATGTGTTTCATATACTCTTGTAAATGGTCTTTGTCCTTAACAGGATGGAATCTCAGGCGAAGCATGCTATTGTTGTCAAAGTTATGGGCCGCACTGGGTCTAGAGGTCAGGTGACTCAGGTTAGAGTGAAGTTTTTGGATGATCAGAATCGTCACATCATGAGAAATGTCAAGGGACCAGTGAGAGAAGGAGACATCCTCACCCTCCTTGAGTCTGAAAGAGAAGCAAGAAGGTTGCGCTAGAGGGTCTCTGGATGGTTTGTTTGGCTCAGGATTATGTGAAATGTTGCCTTGTTTTTGGTAGTTAGATGATGCCATATTTTATTGTCCTGGATCTATGTTATACTCTATTGTGACTTGAGTTTTGATGTTATTGAGATGACTCACTTTTGAGTGAAGTTGTGCTTTGACTTCTATATAATCTTTTCCTTCTCTATAAGTTATTTTTTGAGATGTAGTTAGTGGTTGCTTTGGTATAATTTTTGCTAATCCTTCTCTATAAGTAATTTTTGCAACAAAGTTGATAAGTATGTTAGTGGAAATTGTCATGTAAAAATTAAATTAGAAGTATATCCCCAGCTGAGTATTGGTGCTATGTTCTGTATTGGTGTGGATTATACGGTTTTGATTTTTTTTTTATATATATATAAGCCAATGATTTTTTGTTTATTAAAAGCAAATGAGGAGAGTTGAGTATAAGATGACCCAAGATGTGGATTGTCTACGTATGTATAAAGAGACCATAACCTGAAACTATCCAAAGGTAGATCACGCCAAAACACATGGAACTTAAGAAAACAAAGTACACCTCTGGGTTCTTACAAACAAAACTAAATATGACAACAAAAATAAATTACAGCAGTGCGACAAGATAGCAATTCCAATTTAAATTCCTGCATATAAATTATTAACTAGGCAGCAGGCACGATAAGAAACAGCAGATTTGCAGCTGAACCATATATGATGATTGCAATTGGTTAAGTTTTGATTGGTTGCTGTTGCTCATCATGCCTTGGTGACAACTGCTATGGTAATGTCTCGTGATTATGGAACTGACCTGTTGTGATGCTTTTTACATGCTATAATTTCTCTATTGATTGTATTTGCTTTAAGCTTGGAAGGAAAGTCTAATTTCAGTCTTTAAATGAAATCTGCATTTGCTCTCAATTGGTTTGTAGAGTATTAAATAAACTTGACAGTGGCCACTATTGACAGAAATTTCAGATACTTACAAAATATAGGGCAAGCCGTTGTAGCTTGTTTGGCCAAATTTTCAACAATTTCATATTTTCTAATTGTTTTATGTAAGCCTATTGAATTTGAGCGCTAAGATGCATGAAGGTTTGTAATCTGGTAGGAAGCGTACATTTTTCCTTTACAAGTCTAATTTTCTTTGCAACCGATGAAGTGAAAGGAAGCATTGCAATTTCAGTATGAAACTTGACAAGAAAGTGAATGATATAACATGCTTTGAAAATCTGTCATCACTTTCGGGGTTGTGTTAACAACTGCTTAAATTCTCACTGGCACATATTAAGTGGCAATTTAAAGTCAATTATGAGTGGTGGCATCCGAAAATTGCACTTCCAAACTATAACCGACGTATTATGGTAGTGATCCATTTATCAGTTACCAAGCCAAATTTAGGAACTGCTTTTAGCTATTGCTGGGTGGATTAGTTAGATTTTAACTTGGTTTTCCCAACCTTAAAGCTTAATGGTGGTTCAATTTGACAGATGCCTACTTGGGTGGCAAACCCGAATCCGTGTCCATTTAAGGATATGTTGTGCCAATTCTATTATGGTGTTGGTTGTGATATTTTACAGCAGTTCTATATAATATTACACTTCGTTAAAAAATTCTCTATTTTTAAGAAGTTATAATTCTCAATTTTTTTCCTTTCACATGTAATTCCTTGGTTTTCAGTTTGTTTTGTTTGTTAAGTGGTTGAATTAAACATAAAATTGACGCCAAGGAGGAGTGATGATGCAGCAAGAAACGTTTAGAGGTTTATCTTTGACACGATGTGGCCGAAGCTCTTCTGACCGGGGTGGTGATGTAGTTCCTACCATCATTTTACTTCCTTGACATGAATGAATTTGATCAAGTCAAAATACACCAAACAACTAAAACCTCGTAGTTGTGAGAACCCAACAGAGTAAAATGCAAAACGGTTGAAATGTAGAATGATGGAAACCACCAAACAAGGAAAAAAGAAAAAAAAGAAAGGAAATAATAAATGAAATGTGTGGGAAACAAAAAATGAAAAGTTTTATTTCTTCTCTTAGAAGTGGGGAATTTAGAAACGGATCATACTTAAATAGGAGAAAAATACTTTAAAAGTTATTTTTTTTAACTAAACTAGAAAAAATATCATTATTTATATTTTTTCTCTTATATCCAAATAAAACAACATTGTTTTACATATAAATGTATAATTTTTTAAAGAAAAATTATCATCCTACATACTAATAATATTTACATAAAAATATACTTCATTTTTCTTTCTATATATATTTTCTTTAATTGTATCATCTAATTTTTTTTTATCTCTCTCATATTTACTATTCTATACACTATAAGAATATCAAAGTTTATTTGTTAAAACTAAATTTATTTATTTTTTTCTTCTTTCTATTTTAATTAAAAAAATACTTTTATAATTTTGTTAGCAACTAAGGCTGTGATAGGCTGATAGCCTGTTTGTTCTTAGACTTGTAGATTACTTGTTTCAAAATGATGTAAAGGTTGATGGATGGATTTTTACCAAATTTAATATTTGCATTCTTTTCTTTGATGAGTTGATCTATCATTAGGTTAGTCATTTTCTTCTATTGCAAAGGAATAATTCTTGCATGTAAGGGTGGACATTATACTTACAATATAGTCTCAAAAGCCCCGGCACTAGATAGTAGGCGACTTTTTGATAAGAAGAGGTTACTTTTAAAAGTATATACCAATTAATATGGAATGATTTTAAAACTATTTCGTGGCAAGAATGGGAAGTGTTTGTTACACCTCTAAGATAGAGTTCCACGTTTAATAAGATGAACCAAAAATATATATATATATATATATATATAAAAAGATGGCTGAAGTTATTTTAGAAATAATTTTTTTAAAATTATTTCGTTTAATAATTTTTATAAAAAAATTAAATTTTATTAATTTAATTGTAAAATTAATAAATTATATTATATATTATTTTAATTTTTTTTTTATGAATTTTTAAAAAAATTAATATTTTAAAAAATAAATTTAAATTAATATATAATATACCTTTTATAATATCTATTAACTTAATCTATATATATATATAAAAGATGAGATTGGTTTTAAAGGATTGAATCAGAGTCTATTTCAAATTCGTTATTGAACAGTTGATCCATCCACAGTGTTATCGTATTATGTAGCACAGGACGACAACACATGAGCTGTGACTCCACACTGGATCATAACTCCACACCATAGTAGCAAATAACAAAACAAAGAACAAGTACAATAATTAAAAAGGGAAAGCAACTTTGACCAAAAGTGGATTATGTGGTGTGGAGTAGGAAACCACGACTACCTTAAGGTGGTAGCACAACAACAATAGTGTGGAGTAGGAAACCACAGCCTAGGGACCAATGCAAAAACAACTCGCACCCGTCATAGACACCATTTGAAGCTAAAACATATTTTTGTGTTAGTTTTGAACATGTGCTACAACCTAGCACACAACGCATAAAAAAAGGGTTAAATTTTTTTATATGGTTACAAGTTTTTAATTTTTTATTTTTAAATTAATTTTAAAAATAAAACATATTCAACAAAAAATAGTTTTGAATTGATTTTTAATCTATTTTTAAAATAGTTTTAATTTAAATATTAAAATTAAAAAAAAATTGATTGTTATTTTTAATTTTAAAATATTTTAATTCTTAAATCTATCAAACTACATTACCACCACTAAACCATTACCATTACCATTACCACCATCATTCGTAGTATTATAATCATCATTATCATCACTTTCATAACCATCACAATTACCATCATCACTACTATTATTATAATAATAATTTTTTAATTTTATTATGTTTTAAAATTTAAAATTTTATTATTTGATAGAGTTTAATTTTTGTTAATTTTTTAAATTAATATTTTTTATTTATATATTTTTTAAAATTTATAATAAAATGATAAAATAGAATGACTTGATTTATATTTGCAATAGCTTTTAAAAACTAATAAACTAAAATTGAAAATTGAAAACAAAAACTAATTTTAGTTTCTAAAATTTTCGAAACTAAAAATTACCTCGAATAAGACTTAATTTATCAGTTTCAACCTTTAAATTAACTAATTGCCACATATTTATTAAAGACTCTTCAAGGTTGGATTGATATCCCAAAATATTAGGTTCTTTTGTTATATAGAAACAAATATTTATATGTAAAGAGTACTTTAAATGAAAGACATAAATAAATGAAATTAAATTTAAAAAAAAAAGAATAAATTAAAATACATTATTAATTGAATTATATTTATACTCATAAAAATTCTTCAAATAACCATAGTTTAACTTATAGGATAAATGTCTTTCTCTATTACAACTTATTTATTCCTATTTATTTACACGTAATAATTATACAATAGTTAATTTATATAAGTAATAACAGGCTAGTTAATTTTAAATAAACACACCATATGTAATCATTTATATGATTGCTACAAAAATTACACTTATTAATAAAATCTCACATAAATTCACTAAATTTTCTGATTAATTAATCGTTATTTGTCCCTTAAAAAATAATGAGTCTACAAGACTTACTATTTTTTAGGGTATTTTCTCCGATACCTTTGTAAATTTAGGGGTATTATACCTTAAGCAATAGAAAATGAATATGTGTAAAAAGTCATTTATTACAGTCAACTTTAATATAAAATATTTTATATTTATCCAAAAGAGACAAAAATTTTAATATTTATAATTTGGTCCCTTAAAAAATATGTGCCTGTCAAGAGCGCTAGCGCATATCCAGGATGATCATCACCACATGCATCTTACATATCGGCACAGCGAAATGTGTAACCTACCTACTGTCTCATTCAACTACATTTGTTCTTATGATCATAGCCTAACATAACGCAGCAGCGAGGGACAACCCACCTATACAGTCAGCGGGAAGGATGACACTACTGGCAAAGACCGCTCGACAAAAACGTCGCAAGCGCGAAGCGTGGTAGGCTTGTGTTAGGGGAACATATCATAGGTAAGAAAGGGAGCTTGGATGGTGGAAGAGCCAGGGACAGGGTCATTTCACAGAAATGGAAGACTTTTCCCCTATTAGAGAAGACCCTATGAAGTTATGGGGAAGTTCATTAAATGAATGCTGAGCTGGGGAATGATAGCTTCCGCACCATATACCACCAAGAAATGGATAAAAAAAATGAAAGGGAGAACAAGATGGTAATAATAAAGGCCATTCACGGAAAAATAAATGATTGTACAAAGAAACAATGGAGCATGACAGAATAAAGAGAGTGGAACGGACCGGAACGGAGCAGAGTGAAAGCGGCACGTGAAAGAGGAGCATAGCGGAGTGGCGACATAGGAAAGAGGAGAGGACAAAATATCATAAACATAATCAAGTAAAATATTTTAATATTGAAGGAGTTTAACTACAAATATCATAAAGTTTGTTTATGATAAAAATAGGATCAAAATATAAATATTTTAACTTTTATTTTCTAATATAAAAGTTGACTATAACAAATGATATTATACACATATCTATTTTCTATTGCTTAGGTACGATACCCCAAAATCTACAAATATACTGGAAAATGTACCGTTTTTTAAATCTTCTTTAAACTTTGAGTGAGAAAACAAAAGTTCACTTTTCTTCCTAATACCTCTAATTCTATAACTTTCACTTCTACAATGATATGATTGCCTTCAGTTGCAAAACTTCTAGCCACATCAATACCCACGATTTCATAGGCTGCTGATTGATAACCATGATAAGCTAAATGTTCTCCCACGTCTCTAATCACATCACGCACGCCACCTAAGCGTTCACCATCATTACATAAAACATTGCAAAAATTAATGATCATTTTCTTTTCCTATAATACAACCAACCAAGATGCTTACCATTTTCCTGCTGACGTCACCTTATTACTACGTTTGTGTGTTTGATCTCTTTCTACTTTTGCTTCCATTTGTTGCAAGCATGGCCTCCAACCCTTTTCCTTCTTCCATTACCATCAAAAACCACTATCATGACCTCATCCTCTGCTTCCAAGAAAGCTTATCCATCTATGTATACTAGTGCCCCACTCGAAGATGGCGAAACAACTTTTGTGCCAAACCCTATAGTGGCTTATGAGCAAAAGGTCCATTATCGTTCTCAAGTCTTGGTTTCCTTCAAGATAAGAGACAAAACTCACATCTTTTTAGGCCCCTTTCCTCTAAAAAGTTCTTTAAATTTTCCTCGTCTCCCTTCCTGAGGCTTAATGCCGTCTTTAAGCAGCATCTCGGCGGGCAAGCACCTTCTGAAGTCCTGTATCAAATAGAAGGCTTTCTACTCTCATTTGACGAGCGTGATGCCGAAGAAAAACACCTTCGATGCATTTTTCAATTCTTCTCTATTCTCCTCGAGGCCAATAAACATCACTCACATTTATCACCCTTTGGTGCTCGAACTAATGTCCCATCTTGGTTCGTTAGGAACTTTCCATATGATACCCCAATATAACAAGCTACGAATTTATACATTTGAAAGAGGAGACCCAGCAAGAAAGTCAAAAGGTAAGCACATTCGGGAAATTAAAGTCTTTGAACGATTTTTACATACACCTTATCTCCATCATAATTTAGCACAAACTATCTTCCAAGTGGTCACCAGTTTACATGAACGTATTTTACAACTTGCTCAATCTAAAAAGGACTTACCCATTCTTCTAAAAAAATTTCAAAAAATTCTGTTTGAAATTTCCTCCTCTACCTAATTTCCCTTTTGGTTTGGCTCAAGGGATTATTCCTAAAAGAAATTACCGCTGTTATCAGCCAAACAATTTTGAATAACTTAAAACCTCTAAAGAAATAAGTTATTATTTTAAAAACTGATCGTTTTGACATCAATTTGAAAACTCATGCATCGAGGTCCACGACACCTTTCCTTTTGGTATGAAATGCAAAAGTAATTTAATCTTAACTTAACCATTGTGTACCTTGAACTAAACTATCTTTTGTTGCACAGCCAAACCAACTCCAAGCTCAAAAACAGACAATACCAAGAAGGATTGAGAAGATGAAGAAGAAGAAGAAGCCCCAAACCCTTAAAGCTCAAGTATCTCTATTAGAACATCTTTCAGCTATTATTAAACAAACTTGAAACAATTGAATGTATACATTTTTATAGTCCTTAAAAGGCCAACCAGCAGTAGTCACAACCCCTAGCCATTCAAAGAAACAAAAATCATCGACTGTAGTGATGCACGAGGTGAGGAACTATGCGTCAACATGTGTATGTGTTTTCCTTTTTATTTTGTTATGATTTTATGTTTTTACTAAACAATAAAAATCAAGTTGATGGGGCAGGAACCCCAACCTGGTTGAAGAAACAAAAATCCTCCATCATAAGAAAATAATTGATTGATAAAAAATGGAAAGGTTCAAAAATAATCAATTGATTTGGCTAAAGAAGTCGAAGAGTTGGAGTGTTAGCTGGATAAATTTTAAAAACACTCAAGTGTTAGCCAAAAGACCATTCTATCTTGTGACAAAAAGAAAAAGAAAGAAATCAAGAGTGTGAAAATCATAAATAAAGATCTGAAGAATTTTCTCCATGAAGAACAAGAAGTAAATAAAGCTCACCAAGGTCGGTGGAAACTTCTTATAAACTTCTTCGTGCAAAACCTCCATTTTAAATTTCCACAAACAATGTTTTCTCTTTACATTTTAGTTTTTTTTTTCAAAAGGAAGAATTTCTTTTCAAACCTAATCATTTTCTCTGAACATGTTACTTTGCACTTTCTTATTATAAAATCAAGCAATTCTTTCCTTTAACTTGACTATGTTTTCCAATGCATCTATTTGTTCTTGATCGATTGAATTTAATTCACCTAACATAAGATCCAATAATCTAATATTGGTAATTTTTTTTATTTTTAAACTCGAATAGACTACAATTTTTTATCAATCGACAATACTGAATCATGATCAAAAGTTAAACAAAAACGACGCTGCCTCTCAATGATAGTTTTGACAAGCCTCTAAGACTTGCTTTAAAGTTTCATTTCAATTTTTTAGCTTTATACTTTTTAATTAATCCAATAGTGATCTTATTAATTGCCTCAACTTGACCATTTGCTAGAGCATAATAGGGGATAGAATTTATTAATTTAATTTTCAAATTTTTATCAAACTAACATATTTTCTATTTAGTAAAAATTGTCCTTAATCAATTATTAAAGTTTCTAGGATGCTGAAATGAAAAATTAAATATTTTTAGATAAAATTTATTATCAACATTTTTTACCGTGATGACTTTTATCCATCGGTAAAATAATCAACAACCATGAGAATAAAACGTTGTCCCTTAAAAGACAGGGATAGATTAATCATATTATATCTAATTCGCATCTTTTAAATGGTTAGAGCTTAATTATCAAATGCAACTTAGATGCTGGCACATGTTTAAAGGTGAATTTTTTGACATTCTTCACATGATTTGTATACTTGACACAATATTTTAATATTTAAATCTAGTAGATACTTTTCTTTAAGTTATAAACCATTTCATTTTATGGTCAGATTGATAAGCACCACATAGACCTTCATATGTTTCTGCCATTATAATATAAAATTCAATTCGACCTAAACATCTTAACAATATTCCATTGATTCCTTTCTTATATAATTCATTACTTAAAATTAAATATAAGCATCTAAAAATCTTAGGTGATGTTTATTTCAGAAAATATTTTCTATTTTGTTTTTTGTTTTCAACATTTTAAAAAGGAAACAATGAAAACAAAAGTAGTTATTTTCTATTTTCACTAGTTCAAGTACAAAAGTTTGAAAATGGGAAATATCTTATTCAATTTCCTCATCACTATCAAATAATGATGATATATCAATCACAGCTATTTTTTCAAAAATCTTTTTAAATTTTTTAAACATTAATTTCTTTAAGTGTAAATGTTGAAATTTCCTAAGCCTTTTGACTAATTGATACATGTACCTTATTTGAATATTAACTAAATTGTTCCTAATTGAAAGTTCCAATCCCAAAGCAGCCATTTAAACTAATTCATGTCTAGGACAGAACATAAAACATCTAATTTTCATAACCTTAAAACAATTCAAATAATCATCAATTATTTCTCCCTCTATTCTCTTAACATTTATCTAATCTATTAAATTAATCCTAGTTTTGTCTCTAAAGAATGACTCATGGAATTTCTTTTTTAATTGATCCAGTAACGAATTGAATTGGGGGCAGATTTGTGAACCATTTAAAGGAATTTTTTATTAAAGAACTAGGAAAGAATTTTATTTTAAAATATTCATTAGTGGCCAAGTTTTCGCATTTAATCATGTACCTAGCCACCTGTTCAACTGTCAACTTCCCTATTTCACCAGCAAATTTGGTCAATTTAGGTATCTTCCATCTTTTAGGGATTTTTTAGAGGACTATCTCAGGAAAAATCGAGATAAAATGTAGACGATTAGCATATCCTATATTATAACCATTTCTATTTAAACCTTCTCCAATCATGTTAGTTATATTATTATGGAATGTTACCATGTTCTGCCCAATATTATACTATAAGACATCTATATTTTGATTCATGTTAACCATATAAGGAGGCATTTGCTTTCCACCATTTTTTTAGTCCAAAATTATTGGTTTGCATAGGATTTCTCTCTTGATCAAATTTATTCTATTAATGTCCATTATTCACTTGATTTGTATTACTAAAGGATACGGTAGACATTCTAGCATGTTCATTTTGGGGCATGCCGAAAACATTAGCAATTCGACCCACCTGGATGGCAAAAATTTGATAGTTTTGGTTAGTTTCTTCTAAGAGAGAATTAAAAGTTGTAGTCATTTGATGAGAAAAAATATTAACCATATCATGATTACTTTTATTTGTTGCCTAAATGACTGTAAGGTATTATTGGTGAAAGACATAACAGTATTTGATCTCTTAACACAGTATAAGAAGAAGATGCTCTGTATGCTTAAGAATTTATCCTTTGGATTTGGTTGAGAACCATAAGTGAATCCAAATGTTAACCCATAGGGAGATTCAAGGGATTTATAAGGATCCTATAACCTAACTCTAGGTTAGATGCAACAGTTTGTGTAACTGCCACTCTAAGATTTGGCGTTATCTCCATTGCTGGATTTGATGTTACTACAATTATAGGATTTGGCGAACTATTTGCACCTGCATTTTTAATGTTAGTGCCTACATTATCTCCTCCAGAACTTTCGTGATTAAGATTTGTGGCATTATTATTTTCCCTTCCTTGATTTTAGGCAGTAGATGTAGAATTATTTCTATTAGCCATTAATTTTGTTCCACTTCTTAATATGATGCACTAATTATATTTTGTTAAACTATGACTAAACATTTCACTGGGCGTGGCAATTTGTTTAGGGGTAAAATAAATTTTGACCTTCAACTCAGCTGAATACCATATATTTATCCAAGATTCTTTAATATTGGATCAGCACCCTTAAATTATTGGATTCTTTTATTATATAGAAATAAGTACTTGTAAGTATAGAGTAATTTAAATGCAAGACACAAGTAAATTAAATTGAATTTAAAAGGAAAGGGGAATAAATTGAAATACACCATTAATCATATTATGTTCATACTCTCAAAGATTCTTTGAGTAACCTTAGTTTGATTTATAGGATGCAATGTTGCAAAGGATATTAGATGAGCATAGGAAATATTTTTGTATATTGAATGCTTCCCTCTGTTATAACTGATTTATGCCTATTTATAGGTGCTTACACATAATAACTACACAACGCCTAATTTACATAACCATGACACGTGTAACAACATTTTACGTAATCTTACATAAATATGTTTCATGTTTTCACTTACACAGCTACTACCAGACATTAAATTCACTAAGTCTTCTTATTACCTCCTTGTTTTTCAAGTTGAATTCTTCTTTACCTGCTTTCGATCTAATTTTCTTAGTCTAAAGAGTTGTCCTCTTGCTTCGATTCATTGAAGTCCAAATAACTCAACTATTAATGATAGGATAAATATATTGATTTTTTACATTAATGTAATTAGTTTAGGATGTTTATAATTATAATTTTTTAATATGTATATTGAAGTTTATATAAATTTTATAATTTTATTTTAACTTTTTTCATAATTTTGTATTTTTATAATTTAATTTAATTATGGGGCAAGTTTTTATAATTTTTATGATAGTATTGTCTAAATATATTTTAATATTAGGTCAATAAAAGGAAAAATAAATTTTAATATTATGTTCGTAGAAGGTTATATCTTTTAGGATGATGATTTTTTTTATTATAATTTGGTATTATTTACACTGTATAAATTATAATTTTAATGTTGCAGAATATAATTATTTATTTGTTGTCTTAGGTTAGGATGTTGATTTTATCAATAATAATTTAATATTATTTTAATTTTAAAAATTGTTGTATTGTGTGAAATATATTATGAAATATAATATAATTTATAATTTTGTAAATTGAAAGTTTGTATTAATTTATATTGTATAATTTTATAACATCATAGTTTTCATGGGTAAATTGAAATTTTGTATGAATTTATAATTTTGTATAATTAATAATTTAAATAAAATTTACAAAAAAATATGATATTTGTGAATACTCAATTATGTCCGAGATCAATTTTTAATTTATGGATAAGAAAAAAATAATAGTAAAAATAAAATATAAAATACATAATAAATAAACATAAAAACGATGATTATAAAAATATAAATAAAATGAATACAGGAAATAGAAAGTGAAAAATAATAATAGTAAAAAGAAAGAAGAAGAAAAGAAGAAACAATAAACAAATAAAAATAAAAAATAAAATAAAATAATAATAATAATAATAATAATAAGAAATAAAAGGAAAAACTGTTTCAAAAGTTAGTCGGGGACAATTAGAAATTTGGCTGAAGACAGTTACCTCAAATTTGATCTATAAATAAAAGTAGAAGCAAATTTGGCGAAGGGATTTTCATTTTTAAAAAATTTTCAGAAATGCAGCAAGGAGCTGCTCTCTCAATTTCTCTTATCTTCCAGGAGAGTTTCTCCTGTTAGCTTTCCAAAAATCTCTAAAGCAATCTCATCGATAAGAAGAAGAATTTCATCTTAGCCATTTCCAGGGAGTTCATCGTCTCTCCTTACAGGTTCTCTTCCCCCCGTTCTCTTTTTCTAGCTTAAGTAAAGAATTGTGTTACTTGATGACGAATGAGAGTATTGTGTCATGAAGAAAACTTTTGATGATATAGCTACGTTGATTGCTAGTTTTATGATTTTGTTTGCATTCAAATCTCGATTGGAAACTCTTAACCGAATGATAGGAAATTTAAAGTGCAAGTTTATTGATTCATTGCTTCTGATTGCTTGCAAGTGACCAAGAAAAATGAGATTTATCCGATTAGGAATCTTGTGGATGTAATCAGAAAACCAAACTTCGCCTATGGTTTAGAGCTTCTCTGCGACCTTGTTTTGGTCCATAATACCAGCTTCTGAAGCGCAGTATAAAGGAATCCTAGTGGTTTTGCTTCCTGTTTCTCTACATAGAAGCTATGGTTGAATTAGTCTACCTTTAAATTCTTTGGTAGTTAATAATCGGATAATTCTAGTTCAAGTATTCTATTCAAACCTCACTTCAATTCCCCCTTGCCTCTGGACAAACTTTAGTTTTCAATGGTTCCTCTATCACTCTTCCACATGCGAATGCAATGGAGCAGCTAGTACAGGATGGTAATATAGTTATGCTCCAAGCTCGTGGTTGGTCGTTTTCCCTCTGTCTTCACACTTTGTCTCCTCTGTTTCCGAGTCATTAAGTCATGGCGATTCGCAACTTGCTCAATTCTCGATTTCTCCACCAGATCTTCGTCACCGGAGCTAGGTTCATGCCGTCATGGTTCCAGAGTATCAAGGCACCTCCCAAGGACTCGCTTCTCCGAAGCTTCCCTCGCTGATCAAAGTCCAAACAAATTCAATGTTGGAGTGGGTGCGTATCGCGATGACAATGGAAAGCCAGTGATTTTGGAATGCGTTAGAGAAGCAAAGAGGAGGATTCTTATGGGAGGAAACATAAAAATGGTACAAGAATCACTAAAGCTGGCATATGGAGATAAATTTGAGTTCATCAAGGATAAAAGAATAGCTGCAGTGCAGGCTTTATCTAGGACTGGTGCATGCCGACTTTTTGCAGCATTTCAACAGCATTTTCGTCCCAACACCCAAATCTATATTCCAGTGCCTATGTGGGAAAACCACCATAATATTTGGAGAGATGCTGGAGGATCAATGAAGACATTTTGTTAACATCTCCCTGAGTCCAGAGGATTGGATTTTGCAGGATTGTTGGATGACATAAAGAATGCTCCCAATGGTTCCTTCTTTCTGTTGCATGCCTATGCCTGCAATCCATCTGGAGTAGATCCTACAAAAGACCAATGGAGAGATCTCTTCCCACATAAAAGCTAAAGGTCATTTCCCTTTCTTTGACCTGGCATATCATGGTTTTGCTAGTGGTGATCCAGAGAGAGATGTAAAAGCCATCAGGATTTTTCTTGCGGATGGTCATTTAGTAGGACTTGCCCAGTCATATGAAAAAATTATAGGACTGTATGGCCAGTAAGCAGGATGCCTTAGCATGCTTTGTGAAGATGAGAAACAAGCTGTGGCTGGGAAAAGTCAATTGTAGCTGATTGCTAGACCCATGTACAATAACCTAACTCTCCATGAAGCACTTATAGTTTCAACTACTCTTGGGGATCTAGAGTTAAAGAAGTCATGGCATTGTTGTTTAGAGAGTTCTGTCATTATTGTTATGGGGTCTTAATATTGATGGCTATCCGTCCTATAGGAATAATGGGAGGAAAGCTACAGGAATGCAGTTTTGATACTCTCCCTCATGACCATCACTGTTAATTATACCTCTAGTTCAATCACCCCGCAACAGAATTGACGAGGTTTTGAGCGCTGACATGGAGCAACCTATGGCGAGCATTAGACCCCAATTGAAGCAAGAAGAAGGTGCTAAGAGTTAGGAATAGGGATGGAAGTAGGCCGAGCCGAGCTAGGCTTTGAGTGTTCAAGTCTGGCCTGTTTAAAAATTTTGAGGCTTGAGCTTAGGTCTGTTACCTGTTAAAGGCATTTTTTTTTTCTTTCAAGGCCTGACCTGATTTAAAGCCTACAAGGCTTGTAAGCCTGTTTAAAAGCCTACATTACAAAAAAATCAATAAATAAACTTAAAGCCTATATAAATAATTAATTAAAAAATCTTGCAAATTTAAAGCCTACAAGATAAAAAGGCCATTAAATAGACCTAAAACATATATATATATATATTAATATCATGTAAATAAAATATAAAATAAATATAATATATTAAAATAAATATAAATATATAATATATAAATATAAATAGGTCCCTAAGTAGGTTAAAAAAGCTTTTTTATAAGCCTGGGCGTGACTTGTTTTTCTAAAAAGACTTTTTAATAAGTCTGAGCCTATCTATTTATTAAACAAGCCGAGCCGTAGGCCCCTGTCGAACGACCTTGTTCACTTCCAACCCTAGTTAAGAATATGTACACATCTCATACTCATTCTCTCTCTTTTTCTCTCTCTCCGAATCTAGACCCACCAAAGACCCCCCCGAATTTTTTTCTCATGAAGTCGCCCGCACTTTTCCCTCATCCATTTAATGGCCACTAAATTTGAAGCTTGGTCATGAAGTAATAATAGGTGCCCTTATGCAAATTGGGCCTCTCAACGTGGAGTGAAATTCCATGCAAAAAAGGTTTGAATAAAATAATTAAATAGGTATGGAGGCCACCAATAAATTTTTGAAGGTAATGGTCTGTGTTGGTGGGTGTGAAAGTATACTTGCTTCATTTTGAAAAAGAATCAAATGATCCTACTTGCTAATTTAATAAAGAAATTACTAATATACTTTATCAAAAATTTTAAATTATGGAATTAGTTATATATTAATTAACTCAAGTCTCAAACAAAAGTTACGTTTAAATTCACCTTTTAAACTAATATTATAAAATAAAGGTCTCTTCCAAATTCGGTTTTCAAGATTCAAAAATATTTGGAAGTTTCTAAAAAAGTCACGTAAATTTTAATACAAAAGGAGACCACACTGGCTGTCTTCTTGATTTTGACAATGCAGATTCATTTAAGCCACGTTGGTTGCCCTCTAATCGGCCCCAATTTTCAAACAAGATAAATTCCACTAACATAAATTTCTCTACTCATTCTTTTATTTGGGATCAACCCCAATTTCTGTTTTTTTAATTTCAGTCAAGCCTAATTCTTTATTATTTAGGATCAAGCCCAATTCCTTCTTTTATAATTTGAAATTAAGTCAATTTTTTAATTTCGATCAAACCCAATTTCTATTTTTTATTTAAAATCAAATCCATTTTTTTAACTTTGGATTAAGCCCTATTTCCTTTTATTTTGAAATTAAGTCCATTTTTTTTCTTTTACATTGAATTTGGGTCAAGCCCATTTCCAATAGGTTCCATAAGTCAAAATCACTATTTTTACTAATCACGTCAAAATGTCTGTTTTTGAATTTTCTGAAATTCGTGCAACATATTCTAATGTGGGCAAGTAGCGTTCTCTACTGTACTGCGTTTTAATTTGTACAGATTCAAACACGGCTTACAATGGTTTGAATTTTGCAAGCACACGATTTTAAAAAATCACCGTTTTTACTAATTTCGTTAAATAAAAAGTAACATACTTGTAACATTTTTTGGAGATGTGTAACAAACACTATTTCTATCCAGTTATGAAATAGTTGTAAAAGAATCTTATATTAGTATATATACTTTTAAAAGTAACACTTTCTGGTTAAAACATTGGCAATAGAAACCTTCTATTATTTTTATTTATTTTAATTATCTTTGCTCAAAGTCAATCTATGACCAGGAAGCTTAACATCCGTACATATAGGAGGTTTGGGGCTCTTTTCTAGAAATAATGTTAAAAAAACTATTTATGTAAATAATCTATTTTTAAAGTATTTTTCAAAGTAGGGTCGGAACAGTGCCTTTGACACATTATTAACGGCATCAGACATTTAACACACATTTTGTGCGATATAGTAGCCGATAACCCACGTTTTTTATGGATCAAATGTTTAAAGATTGGAGCGGGAACTTGTGGCGCCTAATATTATGAGCCACACATGGATAAAACGCATAATATTATAAGTCACACATGTAACTTATAATATTATGAGTCACACATGTGTAACTCATAATATTATGAATCATATGTTTTAAAATAAATAAAAATTATGACTCATAATATTATGAATTACACATGTGGCATCGCATGTGACTCATAATATCATGAGCCATATATTTTAAAATAATTAAAAATTATATGACTCATAATATTATGTGTCACACATGTCAAGTGACCCATAATATCATGGGTCACATGTTTTAAAATAATTAAAAATTATATGACTCATAATATTATAAGTCACACACCTTTTTAAAATAATTGAAAATGATATAACGCGACTCTAAAAAACGTAATAAATATGTATAAATTCTACCTTCCCAGTTTGAATTTTATGAGTGTGAGAAAAAATTTTATTTGTGTGAGAGAAAGATTTATGTGGTTTTAGTAGAATTTGTGGTGTGAATTTTTTAAAAATTTATGTAGTTAATTGTGTATTTGTGAAATGTTATTCTTGTTATTGTGAAAGAAGTTAATATTTATTATTAGTTAATATGAGTAAGATTATTTTTATTATTTTTTATAATGGTAAAATGTTTGAAGGTGACGAAGGTCTCACTTTTGAAGGAAAACAAAAACCAATTCAAATAGGTAAGAATATAAGTTTTTTTAAACTGAAGGAAAAAATTTCTAAAAATTTAAAATTATTATCAAACGAAGTTATTTCATTTTTAGTAGCCAGATTTTTGGTTTCATTTGAGAAAATAGAATATAATGGGTTTCAAATCAATGATAATTAAAGATGTTAAATGCATGATCAATGCATTTAAGCAACAACGACTAATGCATGTACTTGAAGTGTATGTTGAAATTGATATTTGTGATAGTTAAAGAACAACAAAAGTCATCAAAGATGATAGAGCTGCATTAAACGGTAAGTAAGATTTTTTTTAAATATATTATTTATTACATGCATTACTAGATTTTTTTAAAAAATTAAATAAATTAATATTTTGCAGGAGCTATGAACTTATTTGAAGATGATGGTAAAAATTATTATTTATCTGAAATAGATGAATGTGCTGATGAGGAAAAGAATGATTTAAATGAGATTGAATTGGATTGGCAAAATTTTGATGATTGTAATGATGATAATAATGATGAAGAAGAACATATTGAATTGAATTGAGTTTGAGTCCAAGTCGTGTTTCATCTACATCAATGGGTGCATCTGTTCAAGAAAGAACTGAATCAGGTAATGGTGGTACAATAAATATGGTGAAAAGATGATTGTGTATTTTCTTAAAGTAAAAAAATAGTGAGTGACTAATATTGTTATAGTGAAAAAAGGTTTTCCATTTTGAAGTAGCAGTCTTCACTACATGAACATTTCGTTGGAATATCTGGATGAAGAGATGAACATTTGCAAACTGATGTATCTCTGAATTGGGTCGTTTGGGGATGAATTGTTTATTAGTTTACAATTTGATAGCAAAGAAGAATCGCAGTTGGCTTTGAAACATTACTCAATGAAGCTGCAGTAAACATTTATTCTTATTGAATCGAACTAGACATGTCTTTCTGTTCGTTATCCTAATCATGTCACTGGTTGTCAATGGAGAATGGGAGCGCCAGTATCAAAAACATGTAACAAATGGTGTATCAAAACATGGGGAGGTCAACATAATTGTGTGACTCATTTTTCTCTCACAAGACCACAAAAAATTGAACTTAAACGTCATTTGTTCATACATATTGGGTATATGTTTTTCATGCATTTTATTCATATTTTGCTAAGATTTATTTATAGTGTATTACATGAATTGGAGTTATAATTTATGTTTTATTTTTTAGGTATGGTAAATGAAGAACCATCTATCCGTATATCATTAATTTAAGAAAGAATACTCAATCAATATAGGTATAAGGTGTCATATAAGAAAACATGGATTGCAAAATACATTATTTATTATTTTATGAATATATTTTTGGTCTAATTTTGTATAAATATAACATAAAAAACTGATAAAAAACTATCACATAATATCATAAAGTATGTTTTCTAATTTAACCTATCCGTATATATTACTAAATATATTTATTTTAAAAAATTAAAATTTTAATTACTAACCTTACTTGATAAGAGACAATTCAAAAAATCCATATAGAAGATAAATTTTTTCCAGAAACACAAAAAAATTTTAAGAGCTAAATATGGCATGTAAGAGACCACAAATGACCCTACATGCCCCTTGTATAATACTTCTTCAAACATTGCAACTGTAAAAAAATCTAAAGCATTTAACGTATTTGGAAATGCGTAGTAAATAGCGGCATGATTTGAATTTGAATCTTAGCCACTCAGCGCATTAAATTATGCGATATTCCCCTCCCTCTCTCTCTGGCGCACTATTAAATGTGGCGGGCAATTCTATCAACGCATTAAGTTATGCATATTCCTCTCCCTCCCTCTCTAGCGCATTATTAAATGCGGCGGTCATTCTATCAAAGCATTAAGTTATGCGTGTTTCTCTCCTTCTCTTTCTAGTGCACTATTAAATGTGCAATAATTCTGACTTAATATTAAACGCATTAATAAATGCGTTATACACTTATACAACGCAAAAAAAATCATATGTATAACTTAGTTAATTTTGCGTCAAAGGCACTGTTATAACATTATTTGGTGAATTACTTTTAAAATAACCTTATTTTCATATTTAATATTTTTTATAACATTATTTATGGAGAAGAGTAGGAGGTTTGGTCAAGTTAAGTTATCCACAAAAGTAAAATTCTAAAATGCATATTTATGATCAAAATAATATTTTTACATATGATTTAAGCATCATTTGAACCACACCAACTAACACACGCAAGGATATGGACTTTTGGTTAAGTTGATTTCATTTAGATCTAATCTAATCCAATAATGTGGAGGTTTGAGGAATTCTCAAATTTTTTTACCTTTTTTTAGATGAAGTTAATTTAAGACTTGATTGTAATAAATCTAGGATGTTTTACTTGTATAGGTCAAAGGATACTTTTTCTTTTGTAGGTTTATCTTGATTTTTTGGTAAGAAATCTTAGTTTCTAGGTTTAAACCTTTAAAGACCCAATTTAGGAGTATTCTAAGCATCCAAAGAAAGTTATGATCGAATGCCCATGAGGTTTATAAATAAACCACATACCTTGTAAAAATTACTTTAGAAATCATCTCAAATATTTTTCAAATTTAAAAGTATTTTGAGAGAACTTTTCTCTTTTGTTAGCTTATACTTTGAAGCTCAATTCTTGAGTCCAATTTCAAGTTCTCCTTATTATTGGAAGTGAGCACCAATGTGATGGAGATTAAAGCTTATAGGATGCTCCTTCCATGATCATCTTTGGCACATCTCATTCCATAGATCATTTCTAATTACGTTCATCTTTTTACTCTTAATTTTCTATGCAATTTTCTTTTGATTTCTGAATTATAATTTTTGGTATTTATTTTGAGCCTTCCTTCAAGCCATAGATCTGAGATAGCATTCTTCATATCAAGAACACATCACTTACCTACCACTAAACTAAAGTACAAAGCAATCTCTTATATTCACCTTTTGTACTCAATCATGTTTACTTCCTGTAAGTGAAGTGGGACGTTATTGACGTCCATCGATTTTATTAAGAAGACGATGACACAGTACTTCATTCCTAAATAACACACCAGTAAGGGTAAGGACTAGCAAGATATTATTTCTATCCATTTTCATATGTATATTGTTCCTTAATTCCTTCATTAAAATGTTATTTTCCTCTAGCAGATGAGTTTAAAATTGTACCGATTCAAATAGGAAAACTTACGGAGGAAGGACCAAGCTTTGGAATGGGAAAGTGCCGTAGGTTGTATAAAATCATCATCTACATTTGGGCTTGGCAATGCTAGCTTCTGATATATTAGAGAACATCGTCTATTTGTCTAATTAGTAATGAAGGGTAAAGTTATCAAATAATTAAAGATGCTCAATGTTTCCCAATATTTTCATGCTTGAAATGAAATAAAATGTGTGGATTCAAATAATTTTCACCCGCCCACACAAGACAAAAGTTGCCAAGCCCAAGTAATACTAAGTTACATCACATTTTAGACCCCTTCAACCCTTTATTTGGTTAAAGGAAAATGAGGGAGAAAGAATTTCATTTTTCTGTATCTATTTTTTTGCATATGTATTATATAAAAGGGTGAAATTAAGTTCTACATAAGGCAGTTTTTGGACAGGTTTAAGAAAGTTGGAAACTGACATCGGAAATATTTGAAGTTGTTTTCGACCGAAAATATGACGACTTGGTTGATTTTCGATTTGCGGTGGTTACGGGTTAGTCAGGTCGGTATTTTTGGCTTTAAATGTAAAGGAAGAGAGGAAGGAAGAAAGAGAGGCAATGGAGAAGAACAAGAGCTAGATAGGGGAGATAACTGGAAAAGTGAAGAAGATGATCGAAAAAACCAGAAAATAAACAAAAAAACATAGAAATTGTCTTGGAAAATGGAGTAAATTTTGGTTGGACTTCGTGTGCGACAACGATGATGGAAGCCATAAAATTTGATAAGAAAACTTGGAAGCTATGCATTCATGGTAGACAAAGAATCAAACCATCATCGGTCAAGTTCGGCTTTCATAAAAATATTCTTTATAACTTGCAACTGATCCATTAATTCACTGTTAAACGATCACCAAAAATCGCCGCAACCCAATAATATATATTATTTCACCTACCCGTTTACACTTTCCGTTCGTCGATCACCATCAGTTTTCGGTCGGTAGCATCCTTATTACAAAGCCCACAAAAAATATTCCTCCGCTTACAAGTCTTGAAAATGGGAAAGGATATTTTTTTATTTTTATTTATTTTAAATTATTAAAAATATTAAATATTTCTGTAAAAGTAAAAATTTAAAATAATGTTATATTAATAAAAAATATAGTAAAAAATTAAATTTTACTATTCAAAATTTATATAAATAAAAATTTATACTACTAATATATTTTTCTTATTCATCCAATGTATTTTTTCATTCTATTTTTACTCCATTTTTTATTCTCTTATTTTTTTCATCGTATTTTTCAAATTATCGAAACAAAGCATTAAATTGTCTTTCTCCAAGTTCAACTCAACCAAAAAATCTAAAAAATGGACCACATAAAAATTGAAAAAGTTAAACAAATATTTAGTTTACAAAAATATTTTTTATTTTTAATTATAAATTACCATATTTATTTCATTTTTATATTTTATATATAAAAATTAAAAATCTCACAATTTCTTGTGTACATATTTGAAAATAAAAAAATAGAAAATTAGCAATTTTGTAGAAAAAATAAAAAATAAACTATCAACATAAAAGATTTTTAAAATCAAACACTTCTTGTTTCATTTTTTTCTATTTTAAAAATATATAAAATCATCAAGCTAAAAGAAGTTAGTTATATTATTTATTATGAAAATTTTTAAAAATCAAATTTTAAATAAATATAAGATGACAGTTGTATACTTAATACTAAAAACCATAAATTATTTTTTATAAATCAAAATATTTTTAAATTACAATTTTATAAACATGAAAGAGATAAAAATATTTAAATTTGTAAATTTAAATATTATTTAATAACATGATTATATTAAAAATAAAACTGAATTTTTATCATACGCACTGTGAGTTTATTATACGATCATTAATTAAATTTAGTATAAATATATCTTTCTCTTTTTAATATAATCATATCATATACTTAATAATACGAGAGAATATAAATATTTTATTTAAAAATAAATAATTTGTTAAGGTTTATTTTTCATTTTCTTTTTATTTGTGTTTTAAGTTTGATTTTTTTATGATTTTATCTTCTTATTTGATAATGTTGATTTTAATCTTTATTTTTAAAAATATCTATTAAATAATGATATTTTATAAGTAAATCTAAGTTTAAATTTTAAAAATTAATTTTATGCATTTTTAGTCCCTAAAATTTTTCGACATAAATAAAATTTGCATATTAAAGAGAAAAATATACAAATTTATTATGCTTTGAATTAAATAGTCTTATATAAGATTAAAATATAAATAAATAAACAAATTTAAGAATCAAATTATATTTATTAAGACTTTTATATTAAAATTATAGAAAATTATAATATTAATAATTAAAACTAACAATTTCTATAAAATAGAAATCAGAATTATTAAAAAATAATCAAAATCAAAATCAAACATAGATATAAAATATAAAATAAAGGGTTAAATACTTCATTAAATTAAAATTAAAATAATGGTAACTCTTTAACCATAAAACTCCTACTAGTTTAAATTTAAATTTGTAACTGTACATCCCGTTATAATTCTTAAAACAAATTCGCTCGTAAAAGTTTTCAGCATGCCTTTCAATGGATAACATGGATGTGCAATTCAAGTAAAATTTTTCATGATGCCTTTTAATGGATGATCATAGAGATGTAATTTAAGAGTTGTAGGTGAAATATATTTTTTTTTGGATTAAAGTAATTTTATAAATAATTAAATTTTTTTAGGATAATATAACATTTTCAACAAAATATTTAAAGTAAAACAATAGATCAAACAAGAGAGAGAAATGAACAACATATCACAAATAAAGTTACTCATTGAAAAAGATAGTTTTCTAACTTTTTAATTAATCAATTTATAGTAATTAGTTTTGTTAAAAATTATACTAAAAAATAATATGCCCCTTATTAGAAAATTATACTATTAGTTTACATGTTTTCTTTTTATCAATTGGTCATTTATTAAAAATGTTCAATCACACTTACAAATTAAATAAATTAAATAATAAAAGCAAAATATAATAAGCAAAAACAACTCAAGAATGCATGGTTAAATATAAAATCATATTAATCCTACAAATTTCAAATTCATTCTTCAAACTTCCATTTAAAAATATTTTTATATTTTCAATTTATATGCTTTTTGAATATTAAGATCAAGAAAAATATTACAAATAAATTATTTAAATTGATCAATTTAAAAAGAATTAAAATTGTTTTTTAATTTTTAAAATCTCAAAAAATATATTAAAAATATTTTTAAAACACTATATTACTATCATTCTTCTAAAACATAAATATACCTAAGCTACTATTTTTTTTTTCCAAAACATGACCTGTCTATTTTCTTTTTTCTTATCTTGATAGTTGAAAGGAGTAAGGTAGAATGAGTCTAGCTATATATATCCTTTTAACTTATCACACTTATTTTATTTTTGTAACTTTTATAATTTTATCTTTATTCTCTTCTCTCTTTTTGTTAGTACCATTTCATTTTTTTTTCTGTCTGAAGTGGTTTTATTTGAAGATTTGTTAGGAACACATTCGTCTCAAGAAAGCTTTAATCAAGAACTACATCTTATTTATTTGGTTGTAACATTTTATATATTAAGATTTTATTGAAATTAAAGATTTTGATAGATCTATTTGTTGTCGAAATTGTTATTTCTAGTCTGAAAATAATATTTCAAAAATGATATATACATATTCCAAAATTAGAATCGATAATGTATTAAAAGATATTCTAAACATTTATTTTTGAAGTGACATGTATTAAAATTCAGAATTTCATTTCTGAAATGGAATTTGTTAGACAATAATCTAGAAATAATGATTTGAAACGCAGGTGCAATACTTTTGGAAACAAGAATCTAGAACCTAGTTGGATGTAATTTAATATTTCATAAATTAAATTATTTTTTTTATATTTTCAAAATTAATTTCTAGAATGAAAAAAGTTTTTTGAAAATATAAATTTGAAGTACAATTTTTCATTACAAATTAATTTTCAGAATATATTTGTTGTTGTTGTTATTAATTTTTTATCATTTATATTTTTATTATATATTTTATCTTAGACATGGTAGAAACCAGAGGTACATGAGATCTCCATCTCACTATAGAGTGTTTAAGTGAGATAGATATATCAAAGAGTAATAAAGATCATTTTTGTCAAAGTTTTCAGGTAAATTGTGTGCATAAAAAATGTACACCTACCTACTTTGGAAATACATGTTCATATTAATACGTTAATTTGTAGAGAAAGTTTGAAAATATATATGGCGTATTAAAGAAGGTGATTGACCAAAATGTATGCCAAAAGATGACCTAAACTGTATGCCAGAGGACACACTAACTGTAGATATTATGCATGAAGCATTAAATATCGCATGTGTGGGTATTCATGAAAGTATTACTATGGCAACCTGAATTACGACAGAATGGTGAATCTATAAAATATAATTTATTGGTTCAAAATGATATAAAAGTGGAAAAGCTACAAAATTTTTCTTTTTTTTAGAAAAAATATTTGGAAAAACTTTAAAATAAAGAATATTCAAGTTTAAGAGTAAGTTACAAATAGTAAATGTGTTAGCATCTTATTCGTTCATTTTGAAAAATAGTACCTTAAGTCAAATGCACAATTTTAAGATAATTTTGAAGAAAAATTTATTTGATCTCTTTTAAGATAAAAATTAACTATTTAAATCATTTATGTATATACATGAAGGATAAGACGAAAATTAAATATTTAGATTATATATATATATATATATATATATATATAAATGAAAGAAATGAAATATAATATGTATAGAAAATAGCCTAACATTATTTTGATTTTAGTCCTATATAATCCCTAATCCAATGGAAAATTTCAGTTTACATAGTTTTATGGATATAATTTGTTCCAAGAGAAATTTTGTTGAGAAAGTATATTGAAAATATCTTGAAGACACTCTATTTTAAAATTAAATTTTGAAAAAAATTGTAAAAGAAAGATTTTTGAGAATAACTTTGATTTTTGATAATTTAACAAAAAATGTGAACAAGTTTTGTTTAAAATTAAATTTATGAAAAAAATTTATATAAAAGATTTTTTAATAAAAAAATATTTTGATTTTTAATATTTATTTGTTTCACTTGAATTCATACGATTACAAAAATATGTAAAGATAGAGTACACTACACATACAAATTTAAGATTCATTGCGTGTGATCTAGAGTTTATTTTATAATTACCAAATAAAAAAAGATTTAACTACTTTTTTAAATTAAAATAAAAATTTTGAATCCATATATGCACGAGGTTTAAGACAACAAAATTTGCATTGTAAACTCTTACGATTTCTAAAATATGTCAAGGTAGAGTGCACTACACATATAAATTTAAGGTTCATTGTGTGAGTTTTACACTTAACTTATATATTTGAATATATAAAATGATAAATATAAAGTCAATTTATTTAAAATAATTTTTATTCAAGAAGCATGAAATTAAAGATAATATTCTGAATTCAAATATGCACAAAATTTAAGACAAACGAAAAGTAAACTTAAACTTATACGATTCTTCAAATATGATAAGATAGAGTAATATATGCATACACATATAAAGTTCGTTGCATGAGATCTAGAATTAAAATATTTATTTAAATATATAAAATGATAAATTTAAAATCAAATTATTTAAATAGTTTTTAATAATATTCCTAATCCACATATCTACAAATTTTAAAATGAATGAAGGTTGCATTTAAACTCATACGATTATTCAAATACGATAAGATAAAATAATTTATATATACGCATCTAAAATTCATTGTGTGAGATTTAAAATTAAAATATTGATAAGACTAATAAAAACGTAACAATGTACATTTAAATTTAACAAGTAATAGAATTAATAAGTTAATTTTTATTTAAAAAGAGAAATCTAAAATACTCATAATTTATAAGAAACATTAAATGATTAGAAAAAAAAAAGTCTTTTGTTTAAATATCATGACAATATTTATTAAATATCATGTGACTTTGATTTTTTTATCTATAGATATTATCAAAAATGAAACTTAATGAATTAGATTAAATTTTTTTTATAGAATTGGTCTAATCCTAAATCCTAGTAGATTTTCATTTTAGTTTGGACAAAATTTAAAATACTTAACTCAAAGGATTTAAACTAAGCTAAAATCAAATAAATCTATTTTTTTAATACCAACATACATATATGAAAGTTAAATTAAAAATATTTAACCCAAATTAATTAAACAAAGATACAATCCAATAAATCTATTTTTCTAATACTAACCCACATATTTAAAAGTTTTTATCAAGTCCAAGTTCTTAAAAAAGTAATGAATTCAAATGATCCTTACCCATCCATCAATAACAAATAGAAGCTCATTAATTAGTTAAATGACTATTAATTGAGATATAGGAGAACTATGAGTACCTTTATCCCAAACAAATAAGAAAATCATGAGTGTAAGGAAAAGCAGGGAAGCCAAAATCCTTGTTGTAAGAGTGAACTCATCGAGTTGGTGAGTCACATGGGTTCAAAATTGCAATGTCCAGGGTTGTGATTTTTCTATTCGTGAGCATACCAGCTGGGAGCATGAGGTTATAAGGCTAAAGACAAAAGTTGGTGAGTATGTTGTCTGCTATGTGAGTTTGTTTTGTGGAGAGAGTGATAGCTAGGTGTTTGAGAGAAAATGAGAGATTCCACATAGGAGAGTCTAAGGAGATGTTAGGGGGATCTTTCACATATGCGTGGCCAATAAAAAAAAAGAGAGAATGGAGGATGGGTTGTGTAGGAGAATGGAAGTTGACCCTTCTACTGTATGAGGGTGAGTGAAGGTTTGGTGTGTTCGTTTCTAGAAAGGAGTGGAGGCGAGAAAGGTTTTGTGAAGGGGAGAAGTCGTTGTGGTCTCGGGAGTGAGTGAGAGAAATGAAGTTGTGAGAATGGTTGGCGTGGCATGGTTGATGTTGTGAAATCTATAGGAGTGAAGAAAGGATTAGATGGACATGTGTAGTGAGAAGACATGATAAGGAGAGTATGTGGGTTACTGGAAAGTGTGTGGTTGCTGCCCAAAATTGACGTTAACAACAAAATAGGATGAGGAAGAGGTTGGACGTTTTGAGGAGAGAAAGTTAGGCCGAGGGAAAGATGTTGAGCATGGAGAGAGAAAAAGTTCAGGGAGAGATATGTGCGAAGTGTTGTGAACGTGAGAGGGAATGAAGATTGGGAGAGAAAAGGTAAGGGAGTGTGTTGTGTGGAAACTGTGAGAAAGAGAAAACGTGGGAATTAATAAACTTCCTGCCTTTATTATGCGTGCTCTTATGCATGGAAGAAAATGAAGAGGGTGAGTGAGAGTTAAGGGAGAGAGCCTAGTTGATGATAATGAGTAGTGTTAGGAAAAAATTGATGGCATGGGTAGTGTTGTGTTCATCAATGGTCACGATAGAGAAGAAGTCTCGTTGTTTGAATGCTAGATCATGGGGAATGTTATGAGGTGTTTGCTAGTAAGAATTAACGAGTGGATGTGTATGGATTAGTGTGGGGAAAGAGCCTTCTTCCATGGGTTCATATTGAGAAGAGAGCTAGATATTAAGGGTTGTATGTGTATGAGTGAGAGTGATCTATAAGAGAATAAAAATAGGACGTGAAATGGAGCTCTTGTGTTATTTAGTGTGGAGAAAGGATTGATTTTGTGCTTATGGAGCATGGTTTTCATGGAATGAGAAAATGTGAGGACATAATGGGTAGTGTTCCTTAAAATGATTGCATAAGAGTTACAAAATTGCAATTGGTAATGGTTGGTCTATCCTTGTACCAATGATAGGGTGTATTGGTTGTTGAAGGTGGGCATATCTCTGAGCTTAGAGAGAGACAAAATTTGTTAGGATGCATGTAAATGGAAAGATTAGAGTTCTATGAATAAAGGTCCTTCACATAACATATGAATGCTACGATATAGGTTTTAATTTTGGGGAAAAAAAGATCTAATTACAAATTTATTCAAAGAATTATAACTATTATTTTTTATTTTTATTATAAAATTGAAGTCTCTAATAATTCGGTGTTCATAATTACTTACTAGAAGGAAATTGGTTTGTTGTCATAATTTTTCATATTTTTTAATTTGATATTATGTAATGACACTTAAACATTTGTTTGTCACATGTGTAGACATTATGTATTTTATAAAATTGTTCAATATTACATTTTATGACATGAACGACTACAATGTCATTTATTTTTATTAGTGCATCACAATTAACCTAATTTAATATTAATGAATGTGTCTTTATTGTATACAAATTAATTATTGAATAATTGCATTCACCAAATAAATAACGCTCCTACAAATGATAATACCTATGTTATTGCAAAATAGTTAAGGGTATTAGACATCCACCCTTTAAAAATACCTGCAACAAAACAATAACTTATTATAATCAATATCAAATTTTTACATACATGGATTTTAAGTATAATGTTTATAAATCAAACATGAACAAAAATATAAGAATTAACAAAACCAATACAAATTAAGTGGACTCCATATTGTGATGATGACGATTTATCTCTAAGTAGAAAAAATATCATGCATCCTTACATTGAAAGATGGACAAGTATAATGTTATATTTGGATGCAATAATATATCCTATATCAGATATAGTCATCCATTTTTATCTGCTAAAACCATTTTTTGAACTATTACGAAGAAAGAATTTTTTTATTTGTGTGAATCTTTCTTCATTGCCATATAGGTTAATGTACTTAATTCAAAATTGTGAATAATTTTATAATCAAATCAATACAAATTTAAGCCCATGATTCCTCAACTTTACCAAGCAATGGAACAATTACACTGTAACGATATTTTTATCTAACTCAACATCAACCATGCTTGTAATATTCTTATGTAATTGAGTTGGATATTGTGTAATCATTGAAAGGTTCTTATTTCTTTTACCACTTCACCCTATTAAAAGACTTGAAGGTTTAATGGATATGTTGTCATATATTGAGATCATTGCATCTATATGTTCAAAGTATGATAGATCACGCTTTGTTGAATTTTCCAACTTCATTGCATGGCATTTCATTGCTCCTTTGATTCTAACAGGCTCGATTGGTAGACACATTAACGTGATGTTTAGATAAGCCAATTTATGCATTTTTGTCTTTAATGTAATTTTACCACAAACATCAAATTTATAGAGCTATTTTAAGAGGGTTTTTATCTCTCGTTGTAATGACAATTCTAACTATGTTTCATCTACTCCTTAATCAACAAAGGTCAATTTCCTCCAATATGAATGAACTTCTTTCAATGGTATATAATTATTCATCACATCATATCTTATAAGCTCACACGCACATGGTAAACCATGCATTAGTTCTATAGGTGCAACCATAAATTGAACTATCAACACAAACATTTAACTTATTTGTACTTAAGTGAAATGTGACCAAGAGCTATCCTTTATACAAATCCTCACAGATTTACATAGAAACCTTTATTGAACCTCTACTCAATAATCATGATGCTTTTATGAAAGGATGGTTTTATCTCCCCATGTTGCAATATAATTATGTTATTCATTATATCCTAGCATGAATACAAGTCTCTCCTACTATTTTGAAGTAACCTCTTTAACTTTGAATGTACACTCTCAACCATGAAAATGAAAATATTAATTATTTAGAATTCTATGTTTCCCCTTAAGATAAATAATTAGTAAAATTAAAACATACATATTGTTTGTTGTGTTACCGAGATGCATCACCACATCTATCCAACAAGCAACAAAATTTTCCTTGTGCGGATTCACCCAAGTGTTTTTCACATACCACAGGAAGATAGACAAGTAGCAACACATGTCTTCAAATTTACTCAAATGGTGTAGAAACTCACCCTCATTCGGTGAATCCATTAAACTAACCCACCCATCCATTATTGGATCCTATTCATCTGGTGAAGTTACTAGTAACTTGCATTTAGCCTTCACATTCTTAGATATGGAATTGACATAACAAATGAGTCGAAGTTACAAAAACTAATTAAATATGATTCATTAACGCAATGTCTCTATCAATCACAATAACATGGGGTATCACTCTATCTTTTAAAACAATCCTTTTAACTTTTGTAATGCCTAGATGAAGTTATTTGCTCGTTCAGACTCCAAATAAACAAACATAATAGATAATGTCAATTCTGTTGATGTTACTTCAACAATTTCAAGTAATTAAAAATTATATTTATTTGTTTTGTATGTTGTATTAATTATCAACACAACGTGGAAACATTTAATAACTTGATGGTATTAGGATGTGTCCAAGATATATCTACATCTGCCATATCGACCTTTCTATTCCAATAAACATATTTATCATGCTTCATTAACTTCATCAAGTGTTGAAGTTTTGTTCTAAGACCTTGTTCTTCTCTTCAATATACTTGTTGGACATTTTACATCTATTTAATATTAGTTGCATTATCCACATCATGACTTTGAAGGTCAATAAAATATTTTTTGACTTCACCATATTATTTGTTAAGTCACTAAGTAAGGATATCTCTTTGACACTTAGTCGACTTGCATATGCATAACTCTTTGATGTTTCAACTACATACAACTTGAAGCTTACATCCTTAACAATTTCTTAACATTCTTTCTCCTAGCCTGGAGGAACATTCTATATTTTTTATACTAGTTGCTTTATGTGGTAACCGATTCTTCTATTATTTGTATTTAATTTTCCATTTACATCCCAAAATTAATATAGTCTTTTATCTTATACCTCCATCATCTAACCTTACAATGATAATCACAAATCCATAAACTTTACTATAATCATCTTGTAATTAAAACTTCATATTAATTATGAATATATTACTATAATTATTACCCTTCTAAATAAAAAAATTTTAATCTTTTCTTCAATTTTATTTTTATGTAACAACAAAAAATAAAAATCTAATTTTATCAATCTATAATAGATTTTAAAGAGAACACAAATTCTTCTTTGTATAACACCATCTTATTAAATTATCAATCTCTTCAACTATAGCCATATCTATTTCATAAACAAATTATAGAAGTGAGAAAACTTTCAATATCCATCCAAAAAATAAAATTGACATTAACAATACATGGAATTGATTTCCAAAATTATAATTCTGGATTGAATATTATTTACATATTCTATAATTATAAATTTAGAATTGACCAACTTTATTCTAGAATTATAATTTTGGTATTCATATTTTTGTACTTTCAAAATATAATTACAGATTCCACTTTCTTTCGAAATGAAATATAATAACATTTCAACATTATAATTCTGGAATTCACTATCTGACTTCTTGATTTCTAATTTTGTTATTTAAGTTTCATAATTTAAATTTTAAAATATAATTTTACATTTTGAAATTTAAGTTTTGGATAATTTCATAGATCTTACCTTCAACGACAACAATGATGCTAAGCTTCAAACATGTTTTTTACCTAAAAACGCGCTTTATCAGCTTCAACACAATCCTTCAATGCTATTTACAACTAATATTTTACACTCTTATATAATATATTTAAGAATGAAGAATAAACGATAAAGGAAGAAGATAAAATCGATACAAATCTAAGGATATAAACATATATTAAAGAAAAGAATATTATCATCATTTCAAATGTGAAACATTGTTCATCTCGAACGTGCGAATATCAATTTCTAAGTGAAATTCACAAGGCCTAAGCTCAAAAGCCCCAAGCCCATCAACGAACAAAACGAAAGCACACATAACATTTAAATTAATGAATTTTGGGCCGGCCCAAATACGCGGTTTAATTTAGGGTTTTGATCATTTTATAAATACCCAAATGCCATTAGCATGTGCTAGGGTTTTTGTTCCTTCAATTGGAGTTGCTCCTTCAGCCACAACGACTCACACTGCACTTGGTGTGCCTCAGCAACACGAAGTTCGTTCCCTTCCGCTCCCTTCGGCTTCTGTCTCTTTTTCTCTCTCTCTCTATCTTCTTCCCTAACTATCTGTTCAATTGCTTATGCAGCCATGGCTGACGTCATCCATGAAGCTGGCGCAGTTCCAGATCCTACCCAAATCGACGTCAAGCTCTTCAACCGCTGGAGCTTCGACGACGTTCAGGCACTTCATCTTTTCTTTTTTCACCTTGCATCTCGACATGCCTGAATTAAAACAAATTTGATTAATTATTAAGTTTGAGCTTGCTCTTAGTTCAATTTCTTCCTGAATTTTCTTAAATAATAATGTTCTGTGTATTAATGTCTATTTATTTATTTGTTATTAGGTTAATGATGTTTCTCTGGCTGATTAGTTTATTTACGTCCTGTGTGTTGTCAGTTAATTGTGGTTTTCGTGTGTTATTTGATTTATTATAACTCATGTTTGTCTTTACTTAGTAGTTTTTGTTTTGTATTAGTCGGTTAATGACCTTTCTCCCGCTGATGAGTCTAATTATATCCTGTATAATTTTGATTGTGTTTTGTTGTTCTTGGAATTATTGTCTCATTTTTTAAAAAAATTTAGTGAGGTTTATTTTTTTTTGTTATTAGGTTAATCCCATTTCTCCGGCTGATTAGTTTAATTATGTCCTGTACAGTTTAATTACTTGGTGTTTTGTGTGTTCTTTGAGTTACTGTCCCTTCAAGTTTGTTTCTTCTCTTTTTTTTTTTAAATTTAGTTTGAGGTTTATGCTGTGTTATTAGGTTAATGACATTTCTTTGGCTGATTATATTGGAGTGGCTCCGGCTAAAAATGCAACCTATGTTCCTCACACTGCTGGTAGGTACTCAGTAAAGCGGTTCAGGAAAGCTCAGTGCCCCATAGTTGAGAGACTCACCAACTCTCTCATGATGCATGGTAGAAACAATGGCAAGAAACTCATGGCTGTTAGGATTATCAAACATGCTATGGAAATCATTCATTTGCTGACTGACCAGAATCCTATTCAAGTCATTGTTGATGCTGTCATCAATAGGTATGTCCTGGCACCAGGAACCTACTTTTATATATGGCTTAAATGTATTGATGACTTTGATTAGGGTTTTAAATTGCTGTTACAGTTTTGCTGTATCTGATGATGTACATGATGCAGTTTGCAGTTCAAAACCCAATTAAAAATGTCTTTTTTAGTTTTCTATTGTGGAAAATTAAACAAGCTTGCCAATCCTGAAATTTCATTTTGATATTGAGAAAAATGTCTTTGATCTCATTGATTGGAGTGTGTTTTTGATTTAAAAATGGAATTTGATTTGGAGGACGGAGTGATGATTATTTGATTCCCTATTGGTTTGATTGTCTGAATGATGGCATTTTGTATTAGCTCTATCTGACCATTCTCCTTATGTCCTGCATCTTTCTTGGTTTTTCTACAAAGAGGGTTCTTTGCAGCTAGTGATTAGAGCATATCAACATTTTCTATTGTGGAAAATTAAACAAGCTTGCCAATCCTAAAATTTCATTTTGATATTGAGAAATATGTCTTTGATCTCATGGATTGGACTGTGTTTTTGATTTAAAAATGTCATTTGATTTGGAAGATGGACTGATGATTATTTGTTTCCCTATTGGTTTGATTGTCTGAATGATGGCATTTTGTATTAGCTCTATCTGACCATTCTCCTTATGTCCTGCATCTTTCTTGGTTTTTCTACAAATAGGGTTCTTTGCAACTAGTGATTAGAGCATATCAACATTTTGATGCTTTTGTTTCATTGTCTAAAGTGACAATTTGTGTAATTAAATGAACACCAAGCCCAATTTGGTTAAATTTAAGTGTGCTTAAACCCTTATATTTTTCAATTTTCCTAATCAAAATATAGAAATTTAAACCTATCTGTTCCTCTGTTGGTATGATTGACTGCTTGATGATTTTGGGGTATTATTACTCTAGCCGATTGTCCTCAGTGTTGTCTTCAGATTTTGCAATGTATTTTTTTTGTATGTGTAATCAAAATTTTTAAATTGGAAACAAAATGTTTGCTATGGTAATCATACCACCCCTGTATGTTATGTAATGTTTGCCTTTTCTTTTTGTTTTAATTGGTCTCACTTGAAAAACTCTTATTTTGGGGAAAGAAGACCCAAGTTTGTTGTTAATGCTACCTTTAATTTTAAGTTTTAGACCTGACAGATGAAGTTGGAGAATGACATGATGATTAATTGTTTCCCTATTGGTTTGATTGCCTGGATGATGGCACTTATGTATTAGCTCTATCTGATCATTCTCCTCTATAATTAAAATTAAAATTGTGCTTTGGTTTTTTTTAATGTGATGCATACACTTTTAGATTAAATTTTATGATGGTTTTTCCTTTTCTTAGGTTATTTTCATCTAGATGAAGCTAAGTCAAACTGTTGTTTTGCATTTTTCTTAAGAAAATTGTTTGCTGGACATATTTCACATAACAAAAAATTGAATAGCTGGCACTGATACTCTTAACTGTTTTGTAATATATATTTCAGATGGGCATTAATATAATAATACCTTTCCATTGCAACAATGTGAATATTTGCTGTTTTTGCTACTTTCTGCTGCAACCTATAAATTTCAACATTTATCTGACTTATTTAATAGAGTGCATATATTATGACTTGCAATTTTTCAGTGGTCCCCGTGAAGATGCAACTAGAATTGGTTCTGCTGGTGTTGTAAGGAGACAGGCTGTGGATATCTCCCCACTCCGCCGTGTTAATCAAGCCATATATCTTCTAACTACTGGTGCACGTGAAGCTGCTTTCAGAAATATTAAGACTATTGCTGAGTGCTTGGCTGATGAACTTATTAACGCAGCAAAAGGTTCATCCAACAGGTAGCAATTCAGAATTATATCCCTGCAGCATGCATTTACTGATGTATTTAGTGTTACTTTTCTTGTTCGTTTTACACTATCTTTTTGGGATTTGCTGAAAAATATTACTCCATTTCAGCTATGCTATCAAGAAAAAGGATGAAATTGAAAGAGTTGCCAAGGCCAATCGTTAAGCAGCTCGAGGAAGCAGTATGGGTTACCGGAAAGATTTTGTTTCGATCTTTGTACTTTATTTATTGACATAAGTTAATGCTGAATTGTTTCGATCTTTGTGTAATACTTCTGCTTTAGTTACTTTTTAGCTTTTCCCTTTGGGGGGTTTCACATGATATGAAACGATTTTGTTGCTTGGACGTAAATTTGTGTTCCAAGACCGTGAGTTTTACTACCACTAGCTTGGTTACTAAATTACTTTTATGATTTAAACGGTGCTGTAGTTTTATGGCACCGCCATGTTTTATTTCTGTTCAAAGCTAAGTAAGCTGTAGAGCTATTAGCATCAAGTCGCTAGCCCTGTCGTCTAATCTCTCTTCCGCACTGATGTGATTTAGAAGAATATTTGCCCATCAAGTCGCTATACCATCATAGAAAAGTCTTTTCATGAGTGATTATTTCTGGGGAAAGGACATTGATCCGACTACAGAGATCCGCATTAGAGAAGGCCAAGTTACCTTGAGAGATTATTTGCTTATTACAGGGATAATATTTGAGAAACGAAGGTTAAATAAAGATTTAAGCTAATTTCATATTAAATATTTCTATCAATTTTATTCTGAACACATAAAAATGAACTGGAGTGATGGGAAAATTTAAAATTAATTTTTGAATGTGGATCTAAAATTATTAAAAAATAATAAAAATTATAACTAATAATTGTTTAATTCCAATAAATATTACACACGAGCGAGCACTCCATTGCTTCGAAAATGATAGGCCAGATCATATGGGTAGAGAGCCTAGTTAGGACTAGGTATTTTTGATGAGGATCCTGACCTTTTGATAGATTGCATCTTTAAGAAACAACAGCAAAACTTAGGTTAAAAATAATATTTTCATTTTATTGAAAAGGATGGGATAATGGAGCCTTAGATGTATTATTTTTGTTGTGTTGGAAAATATTGAATAAATTACTAAATTTATTTCTGAGAATTTTAGTGAGTGAACTTATCATTTTTTGGTAAATTTTACGAATATTATAAATATAAAGTGTACTTGCCTTTGAGTATTGGACATAATAGTTTTAAAGAAAAAAGTGATTTGTATGATTAATATTCATATACACTCAAGTAAAATTTGGTAACCTTAAACTATATATTACGAAGAAAATTATATCTTACCATGATTTTTAATATATTCTAATTGTGATTTTTAGTAAAATGTTTTTATTTACCAATTTATTGATTATTTAACCAGTATATGTAGGTGTTGGCTTGCAAGATGTATACTTTTACCCATTAATTATTTTAGACTAAAGAATAACTAAATTTATTAATTAACTTTGTTCAAATTTCAATATCTTGATTTAGTTTTTGGACTTTATATGGGTTTAGTTCGGGTATGAATGTGGTAGGCTAGGTCCCGGTTGGAGCAACCCGACTCAAATAATAGTACTAGCTTCCAGCAGTGACTGGTCCTGCGTCTCACCCTGCAAGTGCTTAAAATGGCGAAGCAACTCGAACTGAACCCTAACTCGGTGAGTGCACTCAGTGAGTCCTCGTTCGTCGTCGACGACGACGAACCAGTTCTGAGCTCTCATACTCTCGCCGCCCTCAAAGAATTCCTAGCCGAACAGCAGAGCCACTCCGATGCCGAAGTCTCTCTGGTCTCCGAGGATTGGAGGTTGAGTCAGTTCTGGTATAGCCCTGAAACCGCCAAAACCATCGCCGAAGAGGTTATCACTCTCTGTGATGGTAGCCTCCGTTCTCGCGTTGCCTGCATCGCTTGCCCCACTCTGTATGCTTATCTCAAGGTTTGTTAATTGTTATTGTTTCTCTTCCGTCCAAATTTATGTATTTAATTATCTTTTTTTTATTATTTTCGATTTGGTTCCGGTGAGAGTGATTGATATTAGCTATTGCAAATAGTTGGAGCAGTGCCTTCAGAACTTGGATTGTGTTTAAACTTTAATGTTTGTTATTGTATTGTTTTATTTTGTAATATTAGATTGGGGTGTATTGATTCTTATAGCTCACTGTTAGTGTCTTTCTTATTGCTTTTTCTGTATTGGTTACGTTCTGTTTTTCCTTTCACCAATCTTCAGAAAATGGATCCTAATGTCTCTGTGCAACTTCTTGAATATGACAAACGTTTTGAGCAATACGGAAGTGATTACACGTTTTATGACTACAATCACCCTGAGGAGCTACCATCAGAATTGAAACATTCCTGCAAAGTTGTAGTTGCAGATCCTCCTTACTTGGTGAGAACTAATTGCTGTAAATCAATGCCTTCTATCCCTTTTACTTTCACTTCTGCCACTTGTTTGTACACTTAATAAAAAACTATAAATGATTCGAGGTCCGAAGGATTAGCTGATTCTCATGTCTTTTCTTTTTTGCACACCTAGTGTTGAAGTTGTAAAGAGTTTGAACTGTATAACTTTATTCAGTTAAAACTTGGATGCTATCTTGTGTGCAGTCAGTGCAGATATAAAAAGAAGCATATATTTGTTTAAGAGTCAAATACCACTACTGGTTTCTTGTTCTAATTTCATAAGTGTAGAGTCCAACTGTTCCAAGATTTATTTATTACAAATATGTTATGTCGACTTCTCTTATGCTTAATTCCTCCTTCCCTTGTGTAATTTCTTTTTTTTCATTTTCTAATCTTCTATTTAAAAGTAATGGTGGTACTGTGATATGAAGCTGATATTGTAAGGGTTGTAGGTCTGATTTTAATCACTTATGAATATGATGCTGATACTTTGTTTTGCTTTAAACAGAATTATCATGTGTTAGACAAAGCAAAGACTGTACTATATAGTATATCTCAATTCCTTTTGGATTTGACTTCTTTAAAGTAAGGAAGTGCACATTAGAGCATACAGCGCACTTATAATCATTGATTACAAAATCAGCGGTTGAATTTATGATAAAATATATGTTCATGCATTACGAATTATGATGTTCAAATCTCAACTGTTGATTTTTTAGTTAATGGTTGTAACTACACTTCATCATCTAAAGTACACCACCCTTGCTTTTGAGGGAGACAAATCCCTTCCTTTATATCTTTTTTGATGAGTTGAGCTGCATGTGTCATGGATACATAGGCTTCCAATATCTTAATTGAGCTACTTTTAAAGCTTGTTTCGTGTCTCCGTACAGCTTTCTGGCGTAGAAGCACCTATTTGTTCTTGTTGTGTACTTTTGTTTCACTCACTATTTTGGTAAAATAATTGTAATTATTTGTGACCAGAAGAGATACTGATGATGTGAGTGTAAAAGAAGAATCCGGTTTCAATATAAGGCCTGACTAACCTTTTCCTCCTTTTTAAATCTAAACTAAACTTGTTTTAACTTTTAATTTGTAACGTGTTAAAACTACCAAAAGAGAAGTTCCTTGAAGATAAGACTGAGTGTAACTGGTGAGTGTTTGTAGTTTAATCTAACAATTTCATCCTTTTTGTAGGGATGATAAAATGACTCCTTTAAGGAGACCTATCAATGAGACTGAGTATAGATTGTTTCCAATTTAAAATACAATGATCTGGTTGATGATCTTATTTACCTAATTGCTTTGGTAATAGAGCAAAGAGTGCTTGGAGAAAGTTGCTGAAACAATTTCTTTCCTCATACAACCTGGGGAGTCATTTTTGCTTCTACTCACAGGTAATAATGAAATTTATCCTGTTGTGTTTCGTAGCACTGCTCGGAAAATGATAATTTGCTCTTAATAGAATGTTTATGATGGGATAATTAGTTTAAAAAATTACTAATAAATAAAACTGTATCCGTGGTTAGGAATTCTAACTGCTGTATCACAATTACTTGTAGGTGAGGTGCAGAAAGAAAGGGCAGCAGAGATCTTGGGCTTGCACCCTTGTGGTTTTAGGCCTCAGCACTCCAGCAAACTTGGAAACGAGTTTCGGCTGTTCTCAAACTATGACCCTGGAACGAGATTAGGAGGGTGGGAAAAATAGGTACTTTTCCTTTGTTTGCCTTGCCTATGGTGTCTCTAATTAGATATCTTTAAAAAGTTGAAATATATTTCGGCCTAAAGCTGCTCAAATGCTAAACTTCATCTCATATATGCTATGGGAAGTGCATAGCAAGTTATGTTTATAGAATAAAAGCGGTGGTCCGTTCCGAATTTTCCAATATGAAAATGATAGTTGGAAGCTGGTCTATGATATAGGTGTATGAAGCTGCAGTTGCAGATTTGGTGTTGGGTGATTGGATGATATTGTCTGGCACTAGGAGGACATTGAGGCTATTCTGCTTGAATTATTGATCCATTACGAACAAAGTTGATTAGCTTCTTGGACTAAAGCGTGATTTTGACTTTGCTGGTCCAAGCTATTGTCCATTTGTCTCAATTTCTGGTAAAAGGCATAGTTTTGAGTTGTATTAGATTATGAGGACATGAGTTTTAATGGACCAATTCTTATTTTCCGATATTTGAAAGTTGAAGTAAATATTTGACCCAACCGATTCAAGATTATTGTGAACGACAAGAAGTACTAGCAAGGGCAAGAACAATTAGTAGTTCTTACATGTCAGCAAGGAATTTGATATGAAATCAATAAATGCAAGAACAATTTTTATGTAACCCTAAATTCCATTGATTTCAATTTTTTGATACTTTTAAATTTGTAATTACTAAACAAAATTTCACTAATTGATTTAACAATGAAAACCTTCCTGATTGATTTTTCAAAAAAAAATTAGAGACTAATTTGATGTAGCTTAAAAATAATAGGGACTAGTTTAAAGATTTTCTCAATAATGAATAACTTCATAACACGTAATTTAAATAAAAATGAATTAAATTAATAATAATTAATAATAAGATAATATTTATATATTAAATTAAGAGAAAATCATTCATATGAAAATTAATTAAAATGATTTTATTGTAGGTATACGCGTGTGTACCTTGTATCAACCATTGTGAGCCGAATAACAATTGTGTTGTGCTTTACCGCTTTACTAGTATGATTTTGTTACTTTAATTTTGGGATTTAATTACTTAGCATCGGGATAGTTTTCATTTATAAGTGGTTAAATAAATATTATTTAATATTTTTATATATTATATTAATTTTTTTAAATAATATTTTTATTTTTTAATTTTTAATCTAATTGATAAAAAGATAAAACCTATAAATAGAAATACACAAGTAATTTATTTGATAAGAGACAAGTAATTTATTTGATAAAAGATAAAATAAACTGATAAAATATACAAATAATCTAAATAATAAAATATAAAATTAACAAATAAAAAATATATAATTATTTAAAAGATAAAATTAATGCATAAAGATGACTTTTTAAAAGTTTATTAGTGAGAAGAAATTAGCTAATAATTTTATATCACGTAATTTGTTTGAATCTTCAATTGATGCATGTTATACTTTATCTGTATTGTAAGTTTGACTTTAACAACTTAGCATTCCTTTTTTTTTAAGGTACATCTTATCCTTAAGATGTAAGTTAATATCGAGAATTTTGGTGTTACACCTTAATATTCTATTATTTTTTTCCTCTTAAAATTACACATTATCCTTAATATGTAAGTTTGGATAACGATGTTGTAGAAAGATCTCTTATTTCTTTTACCTTAAAGTCGCACCTTGTTCTTAAGGTGTATATTGAAATAATGGTATTGTATAACGGTCCTATCATTCATTCCCCTTAAAGCTACAACTTATCCTCAAGATTTACATTGAGATAATGGTGTTGCTGAATAATTCTGTCATTCTTTTCCTTTGAAACTGCATCTTATTTTTAAGATATATGTTAGGATAATGATGTTGTTAGAGCAATGTTATCATTTCTTTCCCTTTGTAGGTGCACCTTGTCCTCTCATAAAGTTCATACAGGATTTGAAATGACGACTAACTTGGCCACAATCTCATTTGAATTTAATTTCAACGATAGATGTTGCTATACCACATAAATTGCATTATAAGTGATCCTTCGTTCAAGTGAGTGATGAAGGATCTTCTTATCTATTTAATGTAGTTTACTAATCCTCACATTTACGCTTTCGTACTTGGTTGCTCCAAAGTATAATAATAATTCATCCATGGATAACTTTCATGTGATTTTTTTTCCTATTTACATGTGAGAACCATCACCATTACTTGTTAGCTTCTCCATGTAGATATGTTGTGGTCAAAGATATCTTTTTTGAGTCATGAATATCTTAGGCAACAAAATACTATTATGTCTGATCCAACTAAATTTGAGGGTGCTCTCTAAAAAATTTGGAGAATTCTAATCAAATAAAGTTCTTATTTTCTTCCTCTTTTATTCTCTAGTAAGTTTGTCCATTTAGTCTAAACCAATGAGTTTGAATTAAAACTTTTATTGTTGTTGGAATTTTTAAATCTTGACGATGTTACTAATAATAAGTGATGTCTATGCTTCAATTTCTTGGATATTATATTAAAAACTATGTTGATAGACTCATATCTCTCACATGAGAGTATCCATGACATCAAAACATTCTTCTTTAATTAACATAATAATGAATGAATCGTTGATGTGATCGTGTTAAAGTATGTAGACTCTATAACATAAGATTAATTCTCTTCCAACTGTCATTTTGATAAAATGACACCTATCAATTAGTTAGCATAACTAATTGTTATATTATATAAAGATTATATTCTCTCAATTTTATTATAATAATAATAGAATTAATTTTTTATTCCTTTTTTTTTGCCTATTTTTTTTTCTATTTCCTTTCAAGAAGAAGCTTTTAGTTGCTTTCATTGTTTCAATCAATCATTTCTTGGACCATCTTTGTTCCCCCAAGCTATACATCCTAGTTATGACTATTTGTCCAAATGGCCACCAGAGCCACCATCCCCACCCTTTGTTATGTCTCCTTTTGGACAATTTGTCACCTCTTAACCACAAATTATGTCTTCCAACATTGCACCTATCCAATCCCATGCATCCCCTATTCCTCCACAAGCTTAAGCCTATCTAGCTACACCAATAGGTTTTTCTTCTCAACCTTGATATCCAGATTCAAGTGATACTCATCATGTCATAACAGATCCTAATAATCTTCTATAGAATTTTTCATTTTCGAAATTGATCAAATTTTCATAGGCAATAACCAATGTTTTCTCATTATCTTGGTAGGTTCTTTCTTATTTATTTCTCCATTAAAATCACACACTATTTTGTATCTACAAAGTTTATTACTTATATCCTCCATCACTAAGAATTTGGTTAGCCTAAGTTAATTTTTCAAGGATAAATTAGTATATTTTAAGTTTCACCTAAGTTCTTGCTTTGTCAAATCACATGTCACTCTTAAAGTTCTCTTAATATGATCCCTTGGTTTAGATAAATTACATTGATTTCTTAACGTTTAGCTTTTCATGGAGCATTCTTCCATTTCTATATTATCTTACCTTTAATGCATATTGTTGCTATAAATAATGTTGGTTCATGTATGAATATTAATACTTGACCCCAGTATTTAGGGCATTTAGGACACCTAGGACATCTAAAGATTGATGTACTCAAACTTTTACTTTGACAATGTAATATTCTATTTTATAATAAAAAAAATCTTACTTTTCATGTTACTTATTGCATGGGAAAAGCACATTATTTGCTTTCTATTCCTTTCATCTTAGTTACTCTAGATCATTAGAATTTATTTTTAGTGATTTATAGGGACGAAGCACTATTACATTTGTTTATGATTAAACATATTAATAACATTTTTGGATGCTCACGCATGCTTTTATTTAGATATATCCACTCAAGAAAAAATTAGAATTTCTTGCTATTTTTCAATAGTTTCATACTATGATTAAGCTATAATTTAATTGAAAAATTAAATTTGTACAAATAGATTTGGATGGTGAATATTACCACTTTACCAAGCACTTTCAAGACCTTGGTATAATACACATAGTAACATATCCTTATTCCTATCATCGAAATAGATTAGTAGAACAAAAACATTGTCAAATAGTTGATATGAGATTAACCATTCTTTCTTAAGAATTACCACCATTAAAGTTTTGGAATTATGCCTTAACTATTGTAGTCTACCTTATTAATCAAGGTCCCATAGTAGCACTAAACTTTGATGTTCTATTTATCAAGTTTTATAAAAAAACCACCTCATTACAAATTTCTTTACACCTTTATTTGTGTTTGCTACCCTTTCTTAAGATCATATACTCAACACAAATTAATATTTTAAACTCAAGAATATCTCTTTTTAAGCTACTCATCTTTACATAAAGAATATAAGAATATAAATACATTTCTTCTGATTGCAAACTCTTTATCTTTAAGCCCTTTATCTTTAAGGATGTCATTTTTAATGAAACTCGATTTCCTTTCTTATCACTTTTCTCTACCACCTCTCCATCTTCTTAACCTTCACCATCCACTTTCTCTAATCATATTCAATCTCTTTTCTTTTCTACCTCTCCTATTTTGTCCGACTCATCTATTACTATATTTTTACCTCTTTCCCCATTTTCTTCATGTTCTTCACCATTTTCCTCTTCCACTATCCCGATCTTAACACTTCCTCCATCTAACCACTCTTTCACCACTTCCACTTTTTCTTTTGGTTTAGAATATGTTTCCTCTTTTTTCTTAACACTTTGTCATTTCTTCTCATCCTATATTGATCAGATTAAAATCAATAACCTTGCATTATACCAACTATCTTTAAGTATACTATCTTTAATAATCATAAAAAATAAATATAAATTACTTCAAATTTTTTAATTTAATAATTGATTAGATATGAAAACATATTCCTTTATTTTTTTTAAATTTTTAACATGTTACATATACACTTTTAATAGCGTATATTAGAGTTAATTTGATCTTTTAAACTTTTAATTATTGTTCCTTAAAGAATAACACAACTCATTCCTTAATTTTTTTTATATTATTTATAAACAGTACTATTGGTTATTACAAAAACATAAACCTAATTAAGATATATAAATCCAACACTGCCATTAGAAGATGTACGTAGTTTTAAGCTATAATAAGCATAAAACTGTTTTTACTGCTTTTTTTTATGCTCTGGTGGTTTCACAATAAGGATGGGTGTTCTTGCATGATGCGCACAATAGTCGCTTACACTTCCAAGAAATGTCCTGCCATCAAATGTAAACATAGAAATCAAAATAAATAATAAACTCATCTCATCAAACATCCCAACAATTAATTGCAATTCAAAGAATGAAAAAAGAAGCATCTAAATTGCAATAATTAAGTATATGAATCATCTTAATTTCTAACACTAATTAAGTATATGATTAGTTTATAGTTAATTTTTTTTACCTTGTAATAAAATATATATATATAAATAGGGATGAAAATAAACAAGGCCGTCCTACAGGAACTTACGGCTCAACTCGTTTAAAGCCTAGTTAAGCTGACTCGTTTAATAAATAGATAGGCTGGCTCAGGCTTGTTAAAAAGCCTTTTTAGATAAACAAGTCAGGTCTAGGCTTATAAAAAAGCTTATTTAACCTATTCAGAGGCCTATTTATATTTATATATTATATATTTATATTTATTTTAATATATTATATTTATATAATATTTATTTTATATTTTATTTACATAATATTAATATATATATATATATATATTTTAGACTTATTTAATGACCTTTTTATCTTGTAGGCTTTAAATTTGTAAAATTTTTTAATTAATTATTTATATAGACTTTAAATTTATTTATTAATTTTTTTGTAATGTAGACTTTTAAACAGGCTTACATGCCTTGTAAACTTTAAATCAGGCCAGATCTTGATAGAAAAAAAACCTTTAACAGGTACAGGCTCAGGCTCAGACCTCAAAATTTTTAAACAGGTCAGACTTGAACACTCAAAGTCTAACTCGACTCGACCTACTTCCATCCCTATATATGAATAATATTCATTCTGATATGTTCTAGTTATATTTAATGATTCAAAATTAATTCTATTAAATTTTAAAATAGATTGGTTTGGCACTAACCTTTTTAACATGCCGAGGCCACGACTACCCATTACTAGAAGATTAAGTTGCATTTGTTCTGCAGCTTCACAAATCATTTCCCTTGGGTCCCCATTAAGAATGATACTTTCAGCTTTCACCTGCATTTTCATTCGTTCATCACATCATATTCCACTGGGAAATCATTTCCCTACAATCTCCATTAAGGATATGCATGCATATGTAGTTCTGTAATTTAATGGGTAAAGATGAAAAACAAAATCCTAAGTAGCATATACATACACACTAACTAGTGATTAGAGATTTACTTATTAAAACAAAAGTCTTACTAATGTGATATCTTCGAATAAGTAGAAATGATTCTGTAGATTTTAATAGACATTTGACTTCATTTAACCCTCTTTATAGTACCACTGACTTAAATATCCAAATTATTAATATATCTATCTTATCTAATGAACTATAATTTGAATTATTGGAGATACTTGCTTCGTACACTGAATAGATTAGAATATAATTAGAATTAAGATTTTGATATCTAAGGATTTCACTTGATCAAATGTAGAATATATAAAAAAATATCACAAATTATTAAGTGATCTTCCAAAATAATAAATCCTAGCCATCTAAGTTGTAAAAGTGTGTTTGTTGTATGAACAAGCTCGATATATGTGTGTGTTTATTTCTTGTATGAACGAGTTTGATATATGTATGTAGTATTTTAATATATTAAAAATAATTAATCAACATATTCAACATCTGTTTAAATTTATAAAAATCATAAAAAAATAGGTTAGTTATATTAGCTAAAAAGATAAAATATTTTAAACAAAAATAAAATTCTTAACTTACAAAATGTATGAAAGGCACCATAACATCTATTCAAAGATCTTTAGAATTTGTTTAAATTTTTTTTAATGAGATAAAAGATAAAAAAACAACTACAATTTTTTAGAATATTTTAATTATGTGTGAAATTTCATCCCATATGCGTTCCATTATATAAAAGAAATTCAGGTAGTTATCCAAATAAAAAAAAAATCATAAAACGACTTTCATGTTTAGAAATTCCTGACCCAATACCTCCTTAGTTATATAAATTGATACATCTAAAGTAGGATACAGAAGTATTCTAAAGCAAGTTTCAACAAATTTTTACAAAGAAAAAATTATTAGATACTATTCAGAAATATGACACCGAACTTAACAAAATACTTTACTATTAAAAAATAAATTATATTATGCATCATCAAATTTGAAGATGATTTATTTTATTTTTTTTAATAAAAACTAACTGTAAATAAACTTCAAGTGTTTTATAAAATGATGTAAAATATCTAATTTCAAAATATATTTTTGCAATATGGCAAACGTTCCTTTCATGTCTTGATTTTGAAATTGTACATGTTAAAAAAAATCCAAATGCTTTACCTGAATTTCTTACAAGATAAGTTTTGTAGGTTCAAAATGAGTAATAAAAAAGTCACGTTAAAAAAAATCCAAATGCTTTACCTGAATTTCTTACAAGATAAGTTTTGTAGGTTCATAATGAGTAATGAAAAAGTCACGTTAAAAGATCAATACAATCTATTTATATGGGATCAATTCAGATAATTTGAACCAAAATGATTAACTTTCTTAGAACTATTGTTGAGAATTTTGGAATTGTAGGTTTTGAAAATTGCGTAGAAACTTTTACCGTTAATGGTAATACTCAACCACTTAGTGAAGGGTTGTATTCATATTTTAACATATTTTTCTGTTACTCATTGTAAACCCTATAAAAATTCTCTTACAAGAAAGTCAGATAAAATATTTATATTTTTTTTAATATGTATAATTTTAAAATAAAAACATGAAAATAACACTTATCATCTTGCAAAAATATATTTTAAATTAAATTTTTTATATAATTTTGTAAAACATTTGAAATTACTTTATAGTCAATTTTATTTAAAAAAGTTTAGAAAATAAATCATCTTGAAATTTGATAATAAATAATAAAATAAATAAGATTTTTTTTAATTGTAAAATATTTTTGTTGAGTTAGATGCTATATTTCCAAATAATATTTAACAATTTATTTTTTATAAAAATTTATTGAAAGCTATTTTAGAACTACTTTGTATCCTTCTTTAGATGCATCATTTTCTACAATTAAAAACACATCAGGATCTGATATTCTTAAACATTGAAGTTGTTTAACAATTTATTTTATTTTAAAAAAATGATTGCATTATATAATCTTTTGATCAAATATTTTTATTAAGAATTAGATATTTTATCCATATTAAAACTTTATTTAATGATTTGAAATTTATTACTAATTGGATTCTCCTTATTCTAATTTGAAGATATTCATAAAATAAAATTCAGAACAACTTCAAAAAGATTTTGAAGATTGTATTAAAGTTTTAATACTGTTGTATCTCTAATTTAGAACATTCAAAATATGGCTAACTCATTTGTATAGATCTAGCTTTGATAGGAATATCGTTTTCATTAAATTCTTTTATATAGGATAAAGAAACATCATATTTTTTAAATCCAAAATGTTATGGAATTTGTTTCACATAATTTTTTGTCCTCTATTAAAATTTATCTATTATTTTTTGAATATTAGGATTTTTTAATTGTTTTTATATTAAATTTCTTTGTTTAACATATTTCTCTCCATTGTGTTTCAAAATACTAGTGCATTTTTTATTATCTTAAACAGATAAAGCAATGCTAAGAATGAAAATTTCTAGTATTAATTGGGTGATCATATTTTTTATTAATACAAATAATATTATGTAATATATTTTATTTTTACAAATTTTTACATTTCTTAGTTTATACTGTATTTTTATTTATCAACTATTTACACTACTTACTTCTTTTATTGTTTTTTCATAATATTTTATAAGTACAAACCTTTTTTTAATGTAATTTATATCATCTCCAGAATTTATTAAAACTATCATTTCAAATTTTACATCTTGTATTATTAATATAATTTCATAATATTTTTTTTTGTAAATATACATAATAGATTAATAAAAAATGTTGATCCTGCTAAATCTTCTTCAATAATTTTATTAAAAAATTTTAAGATCTTTTTTCTTTCTAATTCTAGTAATTTTTATTTTAATAAAATATTATTTTGTTTTAATTTTATATTTTTTTTGTAAATTTTTTATAGAGACTTATTCACTTGATTTCTTAAATCTATTATATATTTTTTTCTTTTATATTTATTGATGTTATCTTTGACTTCCTAATTTTTTTATTTTTTTGTATTAAATTATTTAACAGTTGTAGAAATTCATGTCTTATGTTGATTTATCTATTTTATCTATTATTAATATTAAAATAAATATTTGATCTCTAATAACATGTTAATGAGTAATGACATAATCTTGATCCTAAATAATGATTTTTATATTTTTTAAAACTTATTTAGATTAGATGAAGAGGTGTTTTCTAATTGATAAATTATTTTATTTTTTTCTTTTTCTTAAAAGAGAAAAGTTTTCTTCTAATTTAAAATTTATTAATACATTGATGAGACGTTTTTTATTTTACCTTTTAATTGTAACTCATTTATTTTTTTGTTTAACTTCACATTAATTAGCATAATATTTTATTTTTTATATTTTCAACATACATGGTTCCTTTTCTTCTAGTTTAAATATTTAGTTTCTTTAAAAATTTTAGTGATATAGTTTTAAAATATATTTCTGGTATATAATTTTTTATAAAGTTTATTTTGTGTAGGGTTTTTTTTATCTTTTTTTAAATTTTTTAAGGTACTAGAAACTTTTATCATTTCTATTCCATATTGTTGACAATTTTTTTACTTTTTTTTATTTATCAATTTTATTTTAAAATTTAAATACATACTTTAATTTCAATATTAATTATTATATTATATATGTGACCATCAGTTAAAGTTTCATAAGATCCAATTATTGTATACTTTTCATAATGTTTCTTTTACCTTTTCAGAAAATCACTTTGGAAGACCATCAATAAATCATTTCTCAAAGAGTTATTTTTATAAGAATGTATGTTTATACCATTTGTAATCATACATTAATAGACAATATATATTTATTATACCATTTATAATCATACGTTAATAGATAATATAAATTTACAAATTGATTTGCTGTACTATCTTTAAATATATTAAAGTTTTCTACAAAGTTTTGGATTATAGTATAGATTTAGGTTGATATTGCATCTTGCTTTTAATTTTTTTTATACTATTTAATACAACGTTTTTATTTTTTATTACATAAATTATTCCACCACCCTTTTAATTGTCCAACAAAACCTTTGACGATTACTTTTGCTGCACCTTTATCTAAACATCTTTTTACCTTATAAGTTGTTGCTGCCATTGAAATTAAGCATGTTAAATTCAAAATTTTATTGTTCATCTAATTCATATAAGTTTCATTCTACTATATTCGATCCTATATATAAATTTTAGACTAATTTTTTTTTAAAATTATATATCTAGATATGTATGTTTAGGATAGTAATTTTGTAATTTAAAATAATTTTTCATTTGAAATTTTATTTTATTTATTTTTAATGTATTTACTGAATATATGTTTATAAAAGGATTATTTAGGCTTAATTTTTCTAGAATTTTCTTAATTTATTTAATTTTTATTTCTATATCATTTTCGAATTTTATAACTTCTAGTTCCTTTTGGAAAACATTTATCAATTTGTATATGGATTTTGTTGAAGCTTTGGAGGATTTATGGTTAGAAGTTGCTGGGTGTCGATCACACTTTTACTATTATTTTCTATCCTAGTTAACTGTTTAGACATGATATTTAGTATGGTGTTTGAATAATTTAATTATTGGTATATTTTTTTAATATCCTTTTCATCAACAGCCTTTTTTTTTTCTTTAAACTTCAACTACTTGTTTAAAGAAAGCTGCTTCTATTTCCAATTTATTTTTTAGAATTTTTATATTTTCTTAAGGTAATTTGATTTTATAATAATATTTTTTAAAATTTTCCATGCCGTGTTTATTCTTTCTAAAGGATTTTGTTTCTGTCAAAGGATAGCTTATATTGTTATTTTTATAGTAGTCTGCAAACTATTCAAAAATATATATATTAATCTGTTCCTCTTCTAAATGTTTGTAAAATAGTTATTTAAATTCTATTATTTTGTCTTACTTAAAAATGGAAAAAAAATAAAATTTCTTGATTATATTGGACTTCAAAATATTCTCTAATCCAAACTTTATTTATTTCAAAAAATTATTCTCTACTTAGGATGTTTAGAATCTGAGTATGTGCGGGTTTCTTCATAGATTGGTTTAAAGATTTTATACATACTATTATCTAATCCATTTAAATTTAGATTTACTGTAAACCCGTCTACTAATATTATTCTTAAATTATTTTTTTATTTGTGATATTTTTTTTTATATCTTCTACATTTAACATAACAAAGTTCTTAAAGTTCAAATCTTCAATTCTAACTTTATTCCAATCCATTCACTGTACATATCCAGTATCTCTAATAATTCAGATTGTTATTCATTATATAGGGTAGATATATCATGAATTTGAATGTTTAAGCTAATGATGCTACAAGGAGGATTGGACGAGTTAAATATTCATTAAAATCTATAAAATAATTTTTTATGCACATTTAAAGATATCACATCAATGAAATTTTTATCTAAATAAATATATTTATAATTGAAAAAAGTAAATATCATATTTTCCAATTCTAGATAGACTGAATTAAAACAAATTCAAATAATAAAATTAAACAATCAATACACATTGTAGTATGAATCTACATAATGTGTAAATCTATCAATCACTTCTAAACATTTAATGTATTACATACTGCATTAAACATCATCACAAGATTTATAGGTATTATAAAATCGTTCATAAAAAATTCTTATTCTTAGAAAGATCCTTTTTATTTCTTATTCTTATCAATCATTTCCAAGCATTTAATGTATTAAATACTACATTAAACATTATCAAAAGATTTATAGATATTATAGAATCATTCATGAAAAATTCATATTCTTAGAAACATCCTCTTTTTTTTTTCTCATGCAATCTTGTGCACTATCTTCTTCTAGACTTTATAGTATTTATAAATTAAATTTTTTTTTATTAAGACCAAGTATTTTATACACATAAATTTTTAAAAATAGTAATAGAAGTCAAAATTTATATAATTTTTATATATTTTAAAAATTTAATTTCTATAAGTTGAAAAGTATACATAGAATTATTTGTTGTATATTTTCCTCTATATCATCTTTATTATCATTATTAACAAGTATCTTTCTTTCTTATTTTCTTTTTTTATCACTATTCTTTCTATATATGGTATAGGAGAAAAAATCCTATATCATCTTATTTTAGAACGATCTGAAGGAGCCATTGAAGTGTAGACTTCCTCTGTTGTTATTAAGGTCCACCAAAAGAGATAAACACAAGATAAGCGATCCTAACCTCTAAAATATCATGGGCTTCGAAAATTATAACAAGTCTCAAAACTTCAAAAAATTTGCACTTCAATGCCTTCCTTAGATCGCTAAATTAATATAAAAATTTCTCAAAATAGATAGATAGAAAGAATGTAGATGGAAAGGAAAATAAAAAGGAATGAACCGTTAATGTTAACCATGGTGACAATGTAGAAAAAAATCCATTTAAGATTATAGATTCCTCTGATTAGGAGAATAAGATGATAGTATATTTTTACTTTTTTTAATGATAATAAAATTATAAAAAAATAATATTTTTCTTCAAATGTTTAGGCCTTTTGTACGTATTTTATTTTTAGATATACTTATTTTCTTCAACAGACCTACAGATTATTGTATCAAACCTATAATAGCATTTTTATAATATATATATATTGTACATATGTATTTTCGAATTCAATTATCTTATATTTTAAATTATATAATTTCGCATAATAACATAATACGAATTGATAATTAAGTAATAAGCAGTGAAAAAAATAACCTAAGAACCTTCAACAGCAATTTAGAAAATGATACTAATATTGAATAATAAAATTAATGATTTTTTTTTTCTTTATATAAATAGTTTTATATTATGAATTTGAATGGTTGGACGTCACTAAAACTGATTTCTAATGGATCTTAGTTGATTGAAAATTATTTGAGCTTACATATAAGTGCCTTAAATCATTAACATATAATAATAAAAAATATAAAACTTAAATAATTTAATCAAGAATCTTATTTTCACTCCATATACATTACATTAATTTTCTTTTAAAAACTAAAACATGAAAAATGCACATTTAAGATATTTTTTAATTAAAAACTTCTAGCTATTTATTAATAGATAGAGATGAATTTATGTGGAGACATATAATTACCAGCTTATCATGGCACATTTGCAATGCCCGTGAGAGAATAGCTGTAGATCTTTCTTCTTGTGCTTTCTTCACCGAATCCATCACTGCAGATGCAGGATAAAATGCTGTTCAAAAGACATATATAAGTATCTTATTTGTACCATGAAATATACAGAACCATATAACATTTTTATGACTACATTAATTGAAACATAAATATCAACATAATTAAAAAAATTAACCTTACTAATTAAAATTATATTACATTTAATGAAAAACCATATTTGCATTATTCCCTGAAGCATTAGAAAAACTATGCTGGTTAGGTGTCTATTTTATATATTTATTTTAAAATTCAGTATCTATTTTAATTATTAATATTGTTCATCCTACAAATAAACCTAACGGATTCTATGTTCAAATTCAGTACAAAACATACACAAATGTGTAAGACATTATTTTTCTTGTTTCTCTTCGATTTTGAGAAGATAAAAATTCCGATATACTGTAGCTTCATAGACAAATGATTTGGACTATGGACTATGAATAAAGTATATAAAATTAGACACGTTAATGTTCCACTCAACAAAAGAGAATAATTCAATGAATGGGAAAAATATATTTTATCATTTAAAAAAATATATTTTAATTTTATCCTAATTAATTCTTAAATTTTATTTATTTTTCATTTATTTATTTTTTTATATTTATATTTAAATTTTATTTCAATTAATTTTAATTTTACTCTAATTAATTCTTAAATTTCATTTATTTTAAATTAAGTATTTTATTTAAATTTTATGAATATATATCATGAAAATTAATTTTGTATAAATTAATTTTTAAATTTTAGTTTTCAAAATATTTATTTTTATAAATTAAAGTTAAATTATTAATTAAAAATTAATAATATATTTATCTTTAATTTTAATTATTCATAAAATTTTTAAATATCAAAATATAATAAAATCTATATTAAGAAAATGTTAATAAAAAGAAAAACTCTTCCCCCGCCCCCTCTCTCTCTCTTTATATATATATATATATCACTTACTATTGTTATTGTATTATAGGTACGGTTTTTATTTTCTATTAATTTCTCTGTTCCTTTTGATTGCATTCAAATTTTTATTATATTTTAATATTTAAAGTTTTTACAAATGAATAAATAATTTTTAAAAATGGATAAAATGTAAAAATTATTATAAATTTATAAATTATTAATTGAAAATTTTTAAAATCTAAAATATTCGATTTCAAATTTAGAAAATTAAATATTAAAAAATTAAATTTTTAAATACTTGTTTGTTATGAAATTAAAATTTAATAAGAGGGTTGGATACTTTTTTTCCTCTCAAAATTAACATCATGTGTTAATTAATGTTTCCACTAATACGGATACGAATAAGCTTCTTCTAAATCACCCTTTCTACTTTAGTCTATTTTAAAATAAAATTTAGTGAAAAATGCAACTTGTTCAGTTTTTAAACTAGCAAACAAAAGGAACAAATATGATTTTGCCTCTAATCCAGCTCAAGAGAATAAAATCGAGTAACAATGCAAATGAAAGAAATGGTATCATCATAATTTTTTATCAATTATAAAATTCCTTAAGACTCAACATTATAAACAAAATTTAATATTTTCAAAATAAGATCAATTATTAAATCATTAAATTTCTTCAACTGTGATTATAATTTTTTATTTATTTTCAAAAATATTTCAAAACTAAAAATTTAAAAATAAAAATAAAAATATATGTGTATATTTTTGCAACAAACTGATTCAAACAGGTTTTCTAACACGGATTCGTAACTATCGTAACTAACGTAACAAACTTTTTCCGGATGTATGATTTGATTAGTTCCCGATCTAACGAACGAATTAATTTTAAAAAATTAAGTTAATTAATAAATAAAATAAAATAAAATAGAGTGAATAATAAAAAGGAGAGAGGAATAAGAAAGAACCAGCTCCAGCGGGTCCAACCGGATAGACATAGTTGTGAAGTTTGGGTTCAACATGAATGAGAAAAACCATTCCCTCATTCTCAACTGTTTCCGATCCCACACCGGCCATCGCCGTTAAGAGGTTTTCAAGGGCCCACTTAAGAGCATAGAAGCTTCCATCACTCTCGTCTATGCATACCATCACCTTCATCCTCATCCTACGTTCCTCTGCACCTCCACTCACCTGATCACTCCCACCACTACTTCCTTCCATCTCTGTCACTCATCAAATCAACAATTATGTTTCCTATTATTATTATTATGATGCACTCTTCCACTGTCACCATTTTGCCCCTCACTCTGTTTGAAACTTGCCAGCACTAGACCCATGCTTTGCGTGACTTGTCAACACGTGTAAACCGTGCATACAAATGGCTTCATGCATGCGCAACGGAATTAAAGAAAATGAAACTATATTTCTACAATTTTTTTACAATAATATATATAATACAAATTAAATTTTAGTATAAATTAACGAGTATAATTAGGGATTTATTTTAGAACTTTATGTGAGATTCTTGGATTAAGGATTTATGTGAGAACTTCTTCCCAGGAAGATTTGAGGATGAAAAAGAGGATTATACTTTCTGTTTTATGAAACTTTCATTTTTGTAAAAATATTAAAAAGATATGCGTATATGTTTTAATGATTTTTTGATAATATATTATATATATTTAAAATCAAAATAATAATTAATTTCCATTCATTTGTTTTTAAATTATATTTTTATTTAGTGGTCTAAGTTAAACAAAAAAAAAACTGTATGAATTTTTAACAATATTATCAAGATAATATAAATATGGATTCGAATGAAAATTTATTGGGAGACGAAAATGAAAATAAAAATAACAGTAAAATTACCTTAAAACGAAAATTAAGAATTTTAGAGGAGAAAATACAAGCGGGTGAATAAGATGGAGGTAGTGGGAATAATTTAAATTTTTTATTTATTTTAATAAATTAATAATTTTTTATTTTAATTTATTCAAATATATTTTTAAAAATTTTGAATTTTAAATTTTTTAATAAAATATTTAAATAAAATGTTTTAATATTTAAAATTTGAATTTTTTAAAATTTTTTTTCTTTTAAAATAATTTATTCAAACATTAAATTAAAAAATGTTTATTTTTTTTTAAAGTCTAATCTAATTTAAAACTTATAAAATCTATAAACCTTTTTAAATTTATATTTAAAAAATATAGATAAATAAACTTAAAATATATATAAATAATTTATTAAAAATTTACAAATTAAAAATATATAAAATAAAAAATTATTAAATATATCTAAAATATATATTATATAAATAAAATATATTAAAATAAATTTATATAAATATAATATATTAAAATAAATATATAATATATAAAAATAAATAGATCCTTAAATAGGTAAAATAAATTTTTTTATAAATCTAAGTTTAACTTATTTATCTACAAAATTTTTTAATAGATTTTAAACAAATTAATCTATAAATTCTGAGTTCAGATCCTTTCCATTTCTTAAAGAAATGGAGATCTCCATTTCCTTCCTCCAAAATCAGCCACATGCCTTTAAAAAATTTAATGGTTTAGATTTAGTTATCCAAATTAAAAAATAAAAATAAAAACTGAACATAAAACGGAGCATATTGGAATAGAGGTGGTATTTATGTTGAAGAAAACACATTAAAACTGTTTCTGCGCATACGAAGAAAAATACGATACCATTTGCGACTTTTCTCACATAAATAACATTACTATGCTACATGAAAAACGTTCACTCTGTTGAGCAAAATACTATACCAAATTCCTAAGTTGTAATAAGAAAACAAACTCCTTCTTTATACTTGTTTATATGAATCTTACTCATTCTATTGAACAATACAAAAAATTTTATAATAGTTAACATGTTTATTTTATTATTTTCCAGCAAAATATGAGCAAGTCATCAACTAAAATAGCTGAGAGTGTAGAAAAATGAGTTAACAATATCCATAAAAATTTTGTACAATGTAGTCAAGAGAGTGTTGTTAACTATACACCACACTTGGAAATGGAATTTGAATCTGAGATAGCAGCTTATGAGTTTTATAATGAATATAGTCGGAGAAATGAGTTTGGTATTCGTCAAGAATATGGAAATAAAAGTAAGGTAGATGGAATTTTGACATCAAGAAAATTTTCGTGTTTTAAAGAAGGTAAACAAAGTGTTGACAAACAGGATCACTTAACAAAAGAACCTAGAGCGGAAACGAGAACAGGATGTGAAGCACGCATGATTATTTCACTTGACCAGAAGATTGGAAAATACAAGGTCATTGACGTTGTATCTCAACATAATCACCCTCTGCAACCTCCAGAATTCATTCATATGATTCGTTCTCATAGACACATATCTGAGTCACAAGCATCACAAATTGTATTAGCCGATGAATCCAGACTAAGGCCAAAAAATTTTCATGAATATGTTTCCAAGCAAGCTGGAGGAATAGATGTTCTTGGTTATACAAGACAAGACTATAAAAATTACCTTCGAACCAAAAGGAAGAAATCGTTAAGGTATGGTGAAGTAGGTGCATTGTTGATGTATTTCAAACAACAAAATGAGAGTCCTTCATTCTTTTATGACTTTCAAATGGATGTTGATGAGAAAATAACGAACATATTTTGGGCCAATGCACAAATGGTAAATGACTATAAATATTCTGGTGATATCATCACTTTTGACACCACCTACAAGACAAATAAGGATTATCGTCCATTAGGAGTATTTGTTGGACTTAATAATCATAGGCAAACAATTGTTTTTGGAGCAACATTGCTATATGATGAAACAATTCCTTCTTTTCAATGGTTATTTGGAACTTTTCTCAAAGCAATGGGTGGAGAAAAACCAAAAACGATTCTAACAGATCAAGATGCTGCAATGAGTAAGGCTATTTTCTTAGTTATGCTAGAAACATTTCATGGATTATGCACTTGGCATATAAGAGAAAATTCCTTAAGACATGTGAACCATCTCATTCAAAAAATTTCTCAATTTTGCTTAGAGTTTGAAGCATGCATTGATTTATATGAAGAAGCATGCAAATTTTTGAATGCGTGGAATGCCTTACTTGTTGATCATAATGTTTCTAATGATTCATGGCTGCATACCATTTTTCGAGTCAAGAAAAAATAGGCATGGACTTATGTTCGAAAAACTTTCACTACAAGTACGTGATCTACTCTATTATGTGGAGATTTTACTTAATACATGTAATACTTTATTTCTTGAACATAATGTTTGAAAAAATTTCCTTGTAGGTGTGAGATCTACACAGTTGAGTGAGAGTTTTAATTTTGATTTGCAAACTCATTTGAAGTCAGATTTAAATTTGGTACAATTTTTTACACACTTTGAAAGAGTTGTCAATGGAAAAAGGAATAATGAGTCAGAAGCTGATTATGAAAGTAGACATAAGTTGCCTAGATTAAAAATGAAGAAGACCCCTATGCTTGTACAAGCCGGAAACATTTACACTCCAAAAATATTTGAGGAATTCCAAGAGGAATATGAGGAATATCAAGGCACTTGCATAAAGAAATTGAATGAAGGGTTGTATGTTGTTACAAATTTTGATGATAGTAAGGAGAGAATAGTAATGGGAAATGTTTCTGACCAAAAGATTGCTTGTGATTGTCATAAATTTGAGACACATGGCATTTTATGTAGTCATGCTTTGAAAGTTTTAGATATGATGAATATCAAGCTAATCCCTCCTCACTATATACTAAAACGGTGGACAAAAGATGCAAGATTAGGAAGTAACCAAGATTGGAAAGGACATGTTGAGCTAGATATAAAAGCTCATTTCATGAAGCGATATAATTAATTATATCCATGAATGGTTCAATTGACAAACAGAGCAGCCGAATCTCATGAAACTTCTACCTTTTTATCCAAAGTTTATGAGGAGTCCAAAAAATTAATTGATATGTTGACTAAAAAGTCTATATATAGATGGAGAATCAATTAGGAACTGTCAAGTATCCATATCATTTGAAAAGTCTACAAATGGAGAAATGATTGAGAATAATGAGAATGCTATTGATTTTATTGGTGCAAAAGGCATTAAGAAGCGAGATTGCCACGGGTAAAAAACGACCTAAATCTTGGGTTGAGAAATTGAATAAAAAGAAAAAGCTATTACAAAAAAAAAAGAAAGTCTCAACATGTTTTGGTAAGTTACTCTTTTTTTGTTATTGACATTGAATATTTATTTGTTAATACTTTACAATTTATACTATCATCTCATATTTATAATGTCAATTCTATAGGAATCATTTGGACCAACAAGTGATGGTATACATATTTTTGATACAAGTCAAACTTTTACTCAATTGTTAACGGTAAGAAAATTATATAATCATGTCAAATAGATAATTTTTCTATTTATTTTATAAAATTATATCTAACTTTCATCATGATATGCAGCAACCGTTGGATTACGATGCATTTTCTCTATCTTCAGATTTTGTAATTTTAAATGGACGCGAATGTAGGAGTGGAAATTAAGTTGATAGTGAAGGTCAACATGTGACTACAAATCGAATGACACAATCAAGTCAATTTGACAATTAGAATGTAATGGGGTTGCACAATTACTTTTAGGCATCATGGACTCATTTTTTGGGTATAGTTGTTTTAAAAGAAATATGTATATGTACTTGTGGTGGCATAGAAAACTTATCTTTTTGGATATGGATTTTTGTCACAATGTTTTTTAGTTATAATGAACTCATTTTATTTAGAGTGTAAAAGTTGTCATTCCAATTATTTTTAAATTATTTTTTTTAAAATTAAACTGTTTGTATTTCTGTTTCTGTTTAAGAATGTAATCATAAGAGCTTGTAAATTTGTATAATCTATAATTTCATTTAAACAACATCTAGTATAATCTTAATTTACAGCTCATCTCAATGAAATTTGAAATTTTATTACAACTCAAACCAACTACACTTTTTAAACTTCATTACAACATCAATCACATCATAAGATTTTTCATTACAACTACACAATTCACTATTACATTTTGTCTTGTTCAGATAAATTCTGCATTGTTCCAAATGTACGGGAGTCTCCTACGACAATTTTGTCATGCCTTTAGCTATTCTTTCTTATTCATTTGAGATGGTCCTTTTATTCACTAGCACAACATCCTTCATAAGTATTTAAGCTGGAGCCTGGAATAAATAACTGTGTTGTAGAGACTGACCAACTACTAAGCGGTGAATATTTATTTGTAATATTAAGTGTTGATATTTTCAAGTTTATTAAAATTTCCTATAAACCAGTATAAAAATTTGTTTTAAGAAATACCAATGATCAAATAACTGTTCACAAGTTCCATTTTTGCGGATGCAGTTACCTGGTTGCACCACAATGGTTTTAAGGAACAAACCACCCAATTGGAACTTGTTCTTAGATAGGTTGAACTCCAAGAGTAGTTTTTAAGAGCAATTGGGTCCACATACTAATAGAATAGCAAATGGTCTTGGAAATTATTCAGCATGATCAACAACACAAACAAATACTGAACAAACTCAAACAAGCTTGAATCAATGATAGAACCATTATTTTTACCTGAACATCATTGATTCTGATTATGCCCACGCGTCCGGCAAAAATTTTCTCATTGTGATGTTAGAAAGCTTCTTCTTTAGGGGGGATCGGAATCCTCATCATCGGTGGTATAATCATAATCATGCAAGGAGATACGTCGAAAAGTTTCGTCGTTAATGGCGGTCAAATATTTATTGTCGATAGCGCTTAAATCCTTGTCGTCGATACCGAAAAGCAAAATCAGTAGTGGAGAGTAAAGATAACGTCCGTTGAAATCATTAACAAAGAGTTAAAGGAGCATACATTGAAAATATAGAACAAACTCAAAGTCCATTGAAATTTAAGAATTAAATTTTTAATTTTATTTTAAATTAGGTGTTTAAATTTAGATCGTTGATTTTTTAAATTATATGTGTGGCTGATTTTGGAAGAAGGAAATGAAAATTTCCATTTCTTTAAGAAATGGAGAGAATCTAAACTCATAAATTCTATAAAATAATTTCATTTTTATTTTTACTAATAACTCATTCAATTTCTTTCTTCTTTTATATATATATATATATATGTTTTAATTTTTTGTTTCTTTTATATATTTTTTTTCAACTACAAACTTATGTTATAACAATTTTTTTCATAATTTGATTTCATCGAATTGGTTAAAATAATATTTTTAAACTTATTCAATGAGAATCTTTTCATTATCATATTATATAATAAAAAAAATTTATTATAATAAATTTTACATTTGATATTTTTTAGAATCACTTCTTTTATGTATCTTTTATGATATATGCAATCCTTAATAAAATCAAATAGTTGTTCTATATTCTAATCTATTTAAATAGATATATTTGTTTAAAATTTTCAATAAAATATTTGCAAAACTTTCTACGTCCACAAAAACTTGCTAACATTAATATTGACAACAACTTTCAAGGTCTACAAAGACTTGCTAACATTAATATTGACTAGACCATAATAAATATCAAATTATCACATTTAATGATGATAGGGCCACAATGCTAATTAAAATACAATACGTAATGATGTCCTTATAAATCATTGAATGGTTTGTCAATAATTCCTCTTTTAATTATCATATCTTGTAATTTCTTCTTTATTGCATTCTAGTTTCTTTTCAAGGATCTTTTTCTAATGTTTTTTTATATTATCTTTCTAAAAAAATTAACAATAATTATATTTATTTTAATTATAAAAATTGCAGATCCTTTAATATTAAATAAAACTTCAACAACAATTATATTTATTTTAATTCCACAAATTGCATATTTTCTAGTATTAAATACTGATTTTTATTATTTTTTTTAATTTTTTTTTCTATCTTAAGAGAATTTCCTTCTTTCTTATTTTCCGCCTCTCACTCCACCATTGATAGCAAGTGTGGGGAATAAATAAGGAGAATATATAAATGTACATTTTATTCGGTGTATTTATTAAAAAATAATATTGATATAAAAATAAAAAATAGATATAAAAATAAATAAATATATTATAATTTACCGTTTTATATCTTTTGGCCTTTTCAATTAGCCTCTTTTAGCATAAATTTATTTGTGAAATAAATTTTAATTTCATTTAAAATGAATCATTGTATCAATTTGATAAATTTTAAAGATGAAATTATTTTAGTTGCTTACTTTGACATTTATGCACCCTCGTATACTTCAACATGCAAAAAAAATTTACGAAACCTTCATGTATTTAAATAAATATAAAAAGTATTTAATTGGACTCATATTTAGGGATTTATCCGAAAACTTTATGTGAGATTCAAAGATTAAGGATTTTTCTCCTTAGGAAGATTTGGGGATAGATTAAGGATTTACGTCCGTGTAAGATTTGGGGATGAAAAAAGGATCATATTTTGTTTTATGAAGCTTTCATTGTTTTTAAATTTTATTTAGTGATCTAAGTTAAACAAGAAAAAACTGTGAAATTTTAGAAATATTAACAAATTATAATATAAATAGGATAAAGATCTCACCTTCCTCTAATTTCATGATATGAATCATTAAACTTCTCCTGCCAAAAATGATCTCATAAATTTCATGTTAAATAGATAGACCAAATTATGAAAAATCATACTAACACCCATTCTTATTCTAACTTCTTACTTTCACCCAAACCCTTACTTAAAAGGCACCCTGTTGAATACTCAGCCAAGCATACATTGCCACCCATATCTGAAAAGAGATATTAATTTTGTATTTAAATGAAAAAATTTAATATTTAATTTTAAAAATATTTTATTAATATGAAAAATTAAGTTAAGAACACATAGACAAACGAGTCTTGGGAATATTTAATGAAACTGCACCAGTATCTAGTGCCACCCAGCTCTTCGGTGGCATGCTTTTGATGATGCAGCCAATTGGAGGTAGCGGGAATAATTTATAAATTTTATTTATTTTAATACAATTAATAATTTTTTATTTTATTTTCTTAAAATATATTTTAAAAAATTTAGAATTTTAAATTTTTTAATAAAATATTTTAATATTTAAAATTTTCTAAAAATTACCTTTTTTAAAATGATTCATTCAAACCAAGATAAAAAAAGATAAGCTTATGTTTGCACTCTGTAAATACTTTTCCAAGCAAAAACCAGAGCCTTTGTCGGAGTATTTGAATTCAAAAAGTTTCTTAAGCGCTATGCCTTCAACCATTTGATTTCATTGTTTAATGAAACAAAATTGTGGGAACATTAAGTTGAGTGCGAATTTACAGTTATATAGTTTATTGAAATTCCAGCATCAAATATCTTTCTCACCAAATTTCATTTGCACTATTTAAAACATTCATTAATTTTTTGTTACCTAAGGTTCTTTCCATGTAAAAATAGGGTAATGCAATTTTCATTTTCAATTATTATCTTCCCAAACTTCCATAATGTCAACAAAAACATTTTGAACTTCCAAAACAAGATAGTCTATTGTTCCATCTACTGTGTGTTTGTCATTTTCAACTTTGATATTACTTTAAAATAAGGAATGTTAATAATATAGTATTTAACATTGATTATACCAATAATTCAAATTTAAAGATCAATAAGATTTTTTAGAAAAATAAATTTTTGATTCTATATAAAGCACACAAGTTATGATATGAAATATTTTAATTAAAAATAATATTTATATATTACATATGAGAGATTAATTATTTTCTTTATTTTAAAATAATATTTGATAAAAAAAATTATTAGGTTAAATTTTAAATTATAAATGTTAGATTCTTATTATAAATATTTTTACAAATTAATCGAAATATTTTAAAAATAATGAAAAAAATTGTTATCCTAATAAAAAATTTGAGCAACATAGTAATGTACTAAAATGTTCAACTCAATCCTTATTTCAATAAAATAACTGTAATAAAAAATTATGCGTATATTTGTATATTGTAAAAGGTTTTTTATATAGGATGTGAATGTGCATATATTACAATTAAAATTACAAGTGATCCGAAGCAGTTGTGACTCATAATAGCTTAAGAGATAACTTAAATTAACCTGGTTTGCAACAAAGGTAATCCTAATCTACGCTTATAAAAAGGAAGGTTCGTAATGAAAGGAAAACACATTTTGACATTCTCAACATTTTGAGAGGTCTTCCGACACATCTCTTTTTTTTCTCTTCTCATCTTCATGTTCCTCATTCTTAGTTCATTTCTTCTTCTTGCATCCTCATGTTAGGTTAGCTCATTTTTATTTTTTATTTTTTGCTATGTATAAGTAACCCCTAAATCATGAGACTTTGGTGATCTTTGTGATGTAACTATTTGAACCTTATTTTTTTTTAAATGATTATAGGTATTCATTATGAATGATTGCATTGTTATTTATCCAATTGTATTTCTTTATTATGCTTAATCAATTAATGAAAAATAGCTACTTTTGTTGATTTTTAAGTTGGTTGGACAATGGAATTATAAGGTAATTGAAGTTAAGAATTTTGGAAGATCAATCGGAATCCTAAGCTTCTAACCAGTTATTAACTTAAGAAATTCAAGTATACTTTATGCTTCTCTTAACTATTCACCTTGTATGATTATTGAGGTAGTATTTAGGGAAAAGATTATTACTATTACATTATCATTGAGTAGTAATAAAATTAGAACAAGTGATTGACAATTGATATTTAAATCATTCATAAAAGAACTTGAAAGTAAAAATAAGTAAAATCATTAGAGGATCCAAATTCTCAGATTTATCCATAACTTTACACTTTTATTTTTAACTTTCTATTTTTCTATAAACTTGTTTTCATATTCTTATTTTTTACATTTGCAACAAAACTTCTTTTTGGGAACTTAAAAGTCGAGATTTAAATTTTTGTTTTGATTATCATAATATCTTCATGATTTCTTCTTTACTGTATTCTAGCTTCTTTGGAGGCTCTTTTTCCTAACATTTTTTTTATATCACCTTCCTTAAAAATTTCTATAACAATCATATTTATTCTAATTTTGAAGATTACGGGTTCTCTAATATTAAATAGTGGTGTTTGTTGTGTTTGTTTTTGGGAAAAATTTCTTTATCTTTGAGAGAATTATCTTTTCTCATATTGTCCACCTCTATCTCCAACAAGGATGTAGGATCTTCTTCTATTTTCTGGAAGTAGTGTCTATCCTTGTGGATTGATTGTTCAATTATGTTTGTTAATTGAATGCATTTATTGGAGATGTCACCTTTGTCATCATAGAATGTAAAATATTTTCCTGTATTATGATTAGATCTCTTCATAGGAGGTTTCATTTCAACATTAATAAGCTTTGTAGCCATAACCACTTAATGAATTCTTCTTGGGGAAGTGTTGAGAGGTGTGTAGTCTTCGAACTGGTCCCTCAACCTCTTTTTTTAGTTACCAAAATTGTTTTTACTATTTCTAAAGTATTTTTCCTCACTTGTTTCCCTATTTGCTCCAGTCTTTCGATTAATTTAAAAGTTATTTAACGTTAGAACTCAAGAATGGTTTCTCTTCCTGATTTCAACTAGGATGTCCTTTATTTTAATGTAATTTGTAACTTTCATCTTGAACTTTACCATAATAGTTGGCTTATATTTTGTTAAGGATGGGACAAAAAGGTACCTTTATTTGGATGCTTTTAGTTATATTAGAGATCAATGCTACCTCCTTTTAAAAGTAAGATAATAAATTTATAAGGATTTTATATTTTCCATGCCTAACCTTGACCAGGAAATAGGCACTCTATACTTCCTTATAAGTAATAATTTGATGGGAAAGTTGAAAGTTTAACTAGTTCCAATTTTCCACAAAATAAATAAGGGGTAGAGTGACATAAACTATCTGATGGATTTTTTTTTAACATCTAAGGGAAGATTTTCATATTATTGCTTCAGATGTCCTGTTGTGCATGAATACAATAATGTTTTCATGTGGATTAAGTTTTTCTTGAAAAATAGAAAAATATTATACATGAATTTTGAAATTCTATGAAACTTTAAAGTCAGTAATCTCCTTAGTGAATAGGTGATTTAAAACAATTATCTATCTTAGTCAATAGACTAGTTGAGGATCACTTAAGGATAAATTGATGCAAAGACCTTTCTAGCTTCTTGATCTTATCTTCCATAAAATAAATATGTTCTTCTTTAGGATCATTTTTAATAAACTCGTCTTGTAAGAAAGAACATTTATCTTGTTGTAGTAATGATTGTTGCTCATTCCTAAAGGATCTAGGGTTGACAATAGGTTGCACTTCATGGAGAAACATCCAATCACCCATTTGGACGTTAAGGGTGGCCTCACGAGCAACAATGGTGGGTTGACAATGGGTGTTCACTATTTTTGTAGAAAATATAACAAAAGTGTGAATGAAATGAATATATTATTTCCTAAAAATGATGCTAAAATAATTTAATATGGATAAGAAAAATTCACATACTAGATCATAATATCCAAGAATAACGAAAAAAAACTATTGTCTTATTAGAAAACTCAACCAACAAAGAAGTGGTACATGCAATAACATCCCAACATTTAGATTAGTGTCAATTTCAGTAGAGTAATAATAGAAAAATTATTTATAACTTATGACAAATCCTTACCTAGGACATGAATGTGCATGTTACATTTGGGTCAAGATTTAGCTTTCTTCCAACCATCCTTATTTTAATAAAATTTGTTAATCGTTTATAACTATGTAATATTTAAATGTTTCTTGAGTATAAAATGTATGAACTATGAGAGTAATACTCTTATATTCTAAGAGTACACAAGTCCATTTTTATTATCTAAGGTGACTCGTTAAGTCCATTTTTATTACCTAAGACGACACGTTAAGCTTAAGTTTAGAGGATATAATATTATTTGATATACAAGCTCTGAAGGTCATCCTTACTTAAGAGTTTATTGAGCTTCACTACTACATTTTATACTTTTTGCGACATATATCAAATGTAACACTTCTTAAAAATATTACTAAAATTAATAGGTAACATTTTTTTTTACATTTTATAATGTTTTTTAAATGTTACTAATAATATTTTGCGACATGGATCAGATGCAACACTTCTTAAAATGTTACTAAAATTAATAAGTAACATTTTTTATATTTTTATAACATTTTTTTAAATGTTGCAAAAAGTATAATATGACGTAGTGCTTATCTTAATGTAGAATATAAATATTTTGTAACCATAATTTTCGATGAAACATTAAAGGATATTCAAGAGTCCAACCAATTTATAATTTTTAAAAGTTACAATTTTTTTTCCAGTTGAATTTGATTTGCTATTCTCCTATGTAAAATTGAACAGAATCACATGTATAATTCGTTATACATGACATTGAATTTTGGAATAAAATTAATATTAAAATATTTGAATTTTTATATTTACTATAAATATATTTTATTTATTTATCATAAACCTTCTTATTTTTTATTATGGATACTTAACCTTTTTTATTATAAATTTTATTTTTTATAGTTTTAAACAAATTATTTTATGTCCATTTTGACAATATTTTTGTTGCTTATTTTTTTTATAATAAAATAAAAAATTAAAATAATCAAATCAAACTAGAAAAGATTATTTAGTTTAATTTAATTTTTATAACATATTTCAACCGAATTTAGGTAAATTACAAATATTTTTTATAACCAATTCAAATAATTTTTTTTCTAAAATAAAACTAAACAACACCACAAACATTTGTAAAATATTCTATGAACAAAAGTAAAAATTTAAGATTCTCATAAAGATAAAAAAAAAAATTTAACCATATGAATAATTGTAACATTTTAAAAAAATTTTAAACATATCATACATAATTATAATATTTTCAACAATTATAAGTTGTAAAAAATATAATTACTAAAGCCTAAAAAAGATTTTACATACCATATATAACATCCCCTGAATATAAAGCCTTTGAATCTGTTTACGAATAGGAGCCATTAAGATATATTATAATAAAAAAATAGGTATTACATTGTTGGATCCAAATGTTATGAAAATTAATTCGAACCCGCCCAGCTAAACTATTTAAATTCGAAATCGATTATGTAACTTGTTCGAGTTACTTATTTGCTGACCCATTTTAAATTGTTACAATTTGATGATTTTCTATTAAAATAACATTGATTCATCTAGGTTTATTATTTTAAAACAACTCTTATGTGTAAAGCTGTATCAGATTTGACATTTCTCATTGCATCATCATGTTAGACAGTGGAACTCAGAATTTCGTCAAGCACCAAAAAAAACAATTGTGTATCTTATTATCATACATATTTATAACGGTAAGTAATTTAAAATTAATTTATAAAAAAATTATTAATATATTAGGATCAGTAAATATAAATTTTACTTTACAAAAATTGATAGAAATTAAACTTAAATTAATTTAACAGTATATTAAAAATATTAGTTAAAGTGTATTTTACAATTTTATGTTGATAATTATTTTATCTGAATATTTTTATATTGGATAAAATTTTATTTATTTAAATTTATTTTTTAATTTTTTGTAATAATTTTTTTCATGTCATATTTTTATTTAACATTAATTTAATTAGATATTTGTATGATAGTAATTATCTTAACATTTTAATTAAATATATAAATTGTTTATATTTTATTAAATAATATAACTTTTTAAATTTTTTTATAAATTTTGACATATATCAATTTAACTATTCAACTAATTACTCATAAATTGAATTAATAATATTAACTTAGTATCTTAATCGAATCTATATCCAATCCTATTTTGATAACATTGGTTGAATCATCTTGCCTCGGTCACTTTCATTTAAAAACTCTTTGCTTAAACTTTCATTAATTAAAATTGAAACTAAATTAAACTTAAATCTAAACATACACATGCTTCCATAAAAATTTTCTACTTGTCACAAAAATCTAGCCATCCAATCATATAATCTAGGAAATTAAAAATTATACATTCATTCCTTTTATTATTTACGTAGTCTATTATCTCATTTACCACAAGTCTAATATCTATTAATTATTAAGAAGAAATTCATTCCCTTTCTTATTTGCGTAGTCTATTATTTCATTAACCACAATAACTCAGTCTAATATCTATTAATTATTAGGAAGAAATAAAAGGCTGATTTTTTATTCCAAAAAGCTGATTTTTCATTTCAAATAACTTGGATCAGAAGCATCTTCAATCTTTAACTTGTATTAATATGAAATTAAGGACGGAAGTAAGTTAAACCGAGTTAGGTTTTAAATGTTTAAATTTGACCTATTTAAAAATTTTGAGGCCTAAGTCTACATTTATTACCTGTTAAAGATTTTCTTTTTATCAAGACCTGATTTAAAGCCTGCAAGTCTGTTTAAAAGCGTACATTACAAAAAAATCAATAAATAAATTTAAAATCTATATAAATAATTAATTAAAAAAGCTTGCAAACTTAAAATTTATAAGATAAAATGACCATTAAATAAACCTAAAATATATATTGATATTATGTAAATAAAATATAAAATAAATATTATATAAATATAATATATTAAAATAAATATAAATAATATAATATATAAATATAAACAGGTTTCTGAATAAATTAAATAGACTTTTTTTATAAATCTAGGTCTCACTTATTTATTTAAAAAAGTTTTTTAACAAGTCTGAGCTTATTTAACCCGAGCTTAACTAAATTTTAAATGAACCGAGTCATAAACTCCTGTCGACCTTATTTACCTTCATCCTTACATGAAACCAATGGAACATGCCACGTCCCTTGAGTTTCTGAAGATAAAATTAAATTGAAACCGTTGATCCTAAGGCTTTTTTCTTTACCTTCATTGTCCCGCACAATTTCCTTTATTTGTTCTAAGAAAAAGGGTAGTCTAAGTACAACATTATTAGATCTTGAATTTTGTTTGAATAGGTCTACCATTAGGAATTAGTCGCGTTCATTTAGACTCAAAAGTCCAACAAAGTGATTAAAAACTTCCTCTTCAATCCACGCTGTGCAGTTTAATAAAAAAATTGAAATCAATAATATATTATATGAAGATAAATGTATAAATATTAACAGAACATTTGTATTTTATGTGATTTCATAATTTACAATTGTCTTTACGTGATTTCATATTTTAAAATCATTAAATCATCAACTAATTGTGACGTCATTGATTTTAATATGAGTTTAATACAATAATAAATAGAAGAGTAAAAAGTCATTTTACTTACTTAGAAAGTAATTTAAATTTGAATTTATTGAGTTTGAAATTTGAAGTTTAATTGAACTAAATTAAAAATACCTTTCAATTTTTTAAATTCTGTTATTGTTAAATTTAAATTTAAGGAATTTAAAATTATAAAATGAAGAACAAAAATAAAGAGACTACACATTAGATAGATATTTCAATTTTTTATTTTTTTTTCAAAAGTCCAAAAGAGTATCTATGCATCCTCATATACAAGGTTTTTAAAATTAAACAGGTTCTTGAACTCAGGATATTAATTCAAAATTTAATGTTATAATTATAATTAAATTATTATTAATTAAATATACTTTTAAATATTTATAATATATAATATATTAAAAAATATAAAATTTATATAATAATATAATATAATATAATAAATTTATATGATTAAAAATTAAAATTACATTCATTTAAAGTTTTCAAATTGGAATTTGAATGCCCTTAGACATGTTTGATATATGTATCCCATCAAAAAAGTAAAAATTAAAAGTGGGGACTACATAAGGATTAGTCCAAATTGAATGTCCTCTCTATTTTATATTAAAAAATATAAAATTTATATAATAATATACTATAATAAATTTATATAATTAAAAATTAAAATTACATTCATTTGAAGTTTTAAAATTAGAATTATATAGGAGAAAGAGTTAATGCCCTTAGACACGTTTGATATAAGTATTCCATAAAAAAGTAAAAGTGGTGAATTAGTCCAAATTGAATGTCCTCTCTATTTTTTATTTGTGTTTTTTTTTACTCATAACAACATACATCATATTGGGCTTAACATAGATCATACTCTCTCTCTCTCTCTCTCTCGTTCTCTTTGACTCTATCTCACAATAGCAGCAAACCCATATAGTATAGGTAAGAGATGAAACCATGTGTGCCAATTTAATTGATGGAATGTATATAAAATTAAATAGCCACATCAATTGATTTCAAAACCGGGTTAGGCAAAAGAGATACTTGTAGAAGATTCATTAGATCATATATAGAAAAGGATTCATAAGATAACATAAATTTTATGATTGAGGAATTCTAAATTAAGATACAAGTTTGTTAAGTCATTGTATTGCCAACATGTTGACTTCTTTTTAAAATTTCATAAACCTATTTGCTAAGTATACACAGAAACTTATTTAATCATATTTTTGAGATCAGATCATATCATCAGTTAAGACTTCCCTGAAAGCAATTCAACTACTTTTTTAATAGCATTATTCTCTCCTGTGATTTGGTCTGGCAAATATATAATCATTTAAGTACTTTTTCAATAACCTTTAAAAATCAGCAAATTACCATTTTATCTCCAAAATATCTGATTTGAATCATATTATTATATAAATAAGTTAATCATATTTTTTAAAAAATACTAAACCGTTTATTTTAATCCTCATAAAAAATTAAAATGAGTCACTATATATATATATATCTTTTAACAATAAAAAAATAATTTTTATTTTTCAGAATTAACATAACCAATCAATGATCCTTAAGAAACTAAGGAACTGTTTGGTTTAGAAAATTATTATTTTTATTTATAAAAATATAATCTTATTTTTATTTTAATTTTTTCAATATTTTTAGAAGAAACAATGAAAATAACGACAAGTTATCTTTATTATTTTAGGTACAAAATATTGAAAATAGAAAAACAATGATATTTTTTATAAATAAAAGTGAGAATAGAAAATAAAATAGGAAGAACGTTTTAATATACATTAAACACTATCTGAACCATTAAAATTGATTTAATGATAAGAAAAGAAAGAATTAAATCAAATTATGAGTTGAAATCAGTACATAGGAAAGAATGATATTTATGAAACAGAAAGAGTGATTAATTGGAATGTTAATGTATGAAGTAACCTCTGAAAACTAAATCAACCGCAAGTTGTTTCCTTGAAATTTCATTAGCCTAAGTTGGTATAGTTATAGCCTCCTCCATATCCCTGTAACTGTTTAAGAGTTTGAAATTTCTACACATTAAAATAATAGCATACTTCCTTACACCAAACGAATCTTGTTGACTTGACTTTACTGCCTCCATTAATATTCCTTTCTGGCATTCACTATTTCTCTTTCTTTGTTATCTTTCATTCCAAGTACTAATTAACATTCATCAGCATTGAACATTGAGCATGACCAACCCAGAGGAATAATAACATACCCTTCAATTTCTTTCTCTTCTGCGCCCTGGCAACCACCCTTCAGAGGATCTTTGTACGTTTATCAACTTTTGGAACTTAATTTCCATAACATATTATTAGTTTTATTTTTTATATATCTTATAAGAGAAATAATTTCTTTCATTTTAATTTTTTGTGTTTGCAATTACAGCTAGTGCCAGACGTACACACCAGAATGGTGAATCAGGTAGCTCCAAGTGTTGATTTTGAGAAATTCACATGGAAAATTGAAGATTTCTCAAAACAGAATGTCATGAAATTGCGCTCCAAGCCTTTCAAAATCCGCGGTTGTACATGGTTGGTATTGGTATTTTCAGATACCTACATTATATGTTTAACAGTGACAATTTGTTTTGAAAAATTGCCATGTGGTGATAACTTCAGATTAATTGTATTGTGATTTTCTTACAAACAATTGAACCTTATTTTTATATATGCTGTGTTATTATTGGAAAAAATGGAGTTAATTTGGTGAAAATTTTCATGAAATTGAATGATTTAATTAAGCTGTGTGTCTTCATCATGTCACAGGAGGATCCTTGTGTATCCACTGAGGAAGGATGTGAACCATTTTTCATTGTATTTGATGGTTGCTGATTCTCTACCACCATATGGCTGGACCAGAAACACGTTTTTCAAGTTATCTCTGATTAATCAGGTGGATAGAAACCAGTCAATTGTAAAGGGTATGTGTATAAATTTTTCAGTTTTAATTTTTCTCTTCTAAGCATATACTTAATTTTTTTATTCTATTTTGAGGTTTTTTCCCTACCTGATAATATTTGTATCTGTATTAAATTTAACCCAAATATTAACTGATATTCTAAGAATACCAGTTAAAAAAAAATTTCTTTTGTTATTGATTCTTCAACCAGTGTTGTTAGGGCTGTGATTAGTGAGAGAACAAATTTAAAAGTGATTCTTGATATATATTTGTGATTGACAGAGACTCAACAGAAGTTCAAAGGAGGACATTGGAGCTGGGGTTCATTTTTCCTGAATCTAAGTGATTTCAATGACCACAAACAAGGGTATCTTGTGAGGAACACATGCATCATTGAGGCTCATATTTGTGTCTCTGATTTTGCACCTAGGATTCAAGTCTACCCAACAGAGTCATCATTGGATGAGAGGGACACAGCTAGTTCTAGAACCTCATCAGGGTCTAGTCTAACAACAGAAGGGGGAACTGAAGCTTCAGATAATTTGACACTAAGAGAACTCATAGATTTGGAGTGTTTAGGACCAGAAGAAGAAGCTTTCATGCCACTATTGGAGGAGGTTTGCATATGGCACCCTTCTCTAATAAAGTGCCAGAGCCAAAGGACTCCAAGGTTTAGACAATGGGCTTTCACATCTTTGGGCCATGTTTTGCATTTCCTTAAGACAAAGAAGGTGAAGGATATAAGTGAAGAGGACATAAAGCACCTTCAAGGTTTGTGGAAGGAACTTATCAAATCTTCAGGATTTGACTTGGCTTGGTTGGAGTCTTATGTTCAATCAGCACTGGGTGTGAAGGGTTATATGGAAAGAGCAAAGCAACTGAAGAAACTGAAGGACAATGTGGTTGCTTTGGAGATTAAAATGAAGAAGCTGAGAGGGGAACTTGCTGCTGCTGAAGGAGAGTTTGAGGTGGCAAGAAGAGGTTTGTCACAAGTAAGAAAAGATTTCCATGAGATGGATGTAAATGCTGCAATAGGCTATGCTATGTTTTAGAGAAATTATATGTACCATTATTTTTCCTTCACTACTTGTTGGTGAAGGGCATGCACAAAGTTTCATTTCTGTACAAATTATGGAGGAACTATTAATTTTTTTATTTAGAAAAGTTAAAATAAAATGTATGGTAGATGTACATTTGTCCTAATAAGATAAGGTTAATTAACTTCAGGTTCAGGCTCTTTAGGTACACAGGTTCAGCCTCAGCAAGCAATTGAATCAGGGGTAGTTTCCGATTTGGTTTGCTGTTTTTTTGGTGTATTTGGATGCACACAAACGTCATTATCTTCAGAAATCATCATGCTGTTTGATTTGGAGAAAGTTACTGTAGTCTTTAAAATTAGATCTTGGATTAGGATTAAGCCTGGTTTTGATGGTATCAATTCAATTTTAGATTTGTTCTCAAATCCTTTAATTAATATGTATTCTCTTGCTAATTAAGATCCTTATATCTTTATTTTTTTATATGGGTTGGCTTATCTCTTTAACCCTTTAATATATTTTGCTTTGCAGTTTAAAAAAATGAAAAATCTAATTGCCTATTCTTTTGGCTAACTTTTGATTGTTACATTATGAATATTCATTTGTGTGTGTGGTAACTTCTTTCCTATCATTCATTATCAATATATGATAATTTAAATATACATGGCTAATAAATTGTATATAAAATACTGTAATGGAAACAACACGATTGAGATAATTATTGAGATAAAGCTGACTTAGTCTACACAAAATTTGAGGCATGATTTTTTCACGATCTTCTACTGCTTGACTAATCTTCTTTAGCACCGCTCCTCAATCCTTGGGTGTCAATGGATATTCCAATTTTGGTTAAGAGCAATGAGTTTGTGTCTAGGAAATGGTTTTAAGGGTATCAGCCAATTACATTGAGATTAAGTTGAAATACAAGACACCATCTAGAATCTTAGAAATATAGAATAAAATTATTTATATATGTTTTTTTCACCTAACTTGAAGTTTTATTATTTGACATAGTATTAAAGATCGTATGAATCTTGCATTGTTCATGCTTCAATTCTAAAGAGTTCTTACACGTATGAGGAGAGATATATTAAAATATAATGTAAAATTATTTATGTACCTAATAGTTTAAGGCTTACAATTAGTTAGTTATTCATGAAATGCAAGTTACATGACTCCAAGGCATAAGCATCATAATTCAAAGATAGTTATTGTGAGAAACTGACGCGAGAATGAAAAGAGAACAAGTTTGATGATGATTGGTAGCACAATCAATAAAAAATCTATCAAAATTTGTCGGCTTTTTTACTAATTATTTTAGTATACATAATATACGTTTAATTAGTTATGCATAATTCAAACAAAAATGATTCTATTAATTGGAAAATGGACTCATGCAAGTGACAAGCAGAAGCACGACTATTATTACAACCTTTGCGGCTATGCAATGTTTTTCAACCCGCAATGTATGGAGCCACGTTGGGGACACTTGACTAGGTCTTAATTATGCTTGCCTATGTGTATGATCATTATTGTGGTGGTGTTTTATTCAAAAGAAAAATAAATAATTATAATGTTTAGGAAAGGGTCACTAATTTCCAGGGTGAAGCGTCATATAAGAAATATGAGAAAAAGGGTTTATTTTATATGTTTACCTATTATCATAAAAAATTGATAAATTGTCTATTTTCAATACTTGTCGGTGTGTGTTGTACCTTAAAAAACGAACAAAAAAAAGTATGGGCAATGTGTATATTCTCATATTGTTTGTTTCTCCAAATCTTCCATGTATTTCTTCACTTCTAGATATTCAACTAAATTTATTCTATGTAAACCAATGCTTTAGTCAATAATAATATATAAAAAAAAAAACTTGAGGATTTGACTTGACTTTAGCTGAAAGAGACTCATTGGCTCATCCATGTTCAAAATGCCTTAGATATGAAGATACTCTATTATTTAATTATTTTAGGATGTAAGACTTGCACACACAAGAGAATCATTTGCAGTCATATATTTACTACACTCCCTGCGGCTCAATCATCTAACCCCTTTGTTTTTTACTTCTTGTAATTATGTTTCATAACAAAATATAACGATTTTACGAATTATGTTGATTTTTTAAAATTTAAAAAATAATAATAACAATATTATGTAAGAACCTATATATCTATTATTCATAGGCTTTTTAATAGAGATAAAGTCCAGCAAAATAACAAAATATCCTTAGGTATGAATAACAACATCTCATTATGATAAAAAAAAAATAACATTCTAACAATTTTTTTTTTTAAAAAAGTTATTGTAAACACACGTTTAATAATTTTTTTCCTTATTTTAATAGATGCAAACTTTAACTTATTTTTCAAAATTTTAAATATGATTTTTAATAGAATTTTTGTTAATAACTTCATTTTAAAGTGATTAGTTTTGCAATAAAAAATAAGATTATTTAAAATAAAAGGTAATTTGATTATCAATAAAAATTAATATTGGCTATTTTTTTCTAGTTGCTTCATAAATATATTCTTCTACAAATAACTATTTAAAAATGTAGATTTTATATCTAAATGATAAATTTTTCCTCTTTTATGCGTAGTAAAAGAAAACAACATTTTGATTATAATAAAACATACAACTAGAGCAAATGTTTCTAAAAAGTCGACTCCAAATACTTGAACATATCACTTCATTACCAATTTGACCTTGTATTTATTCATAGAATCATATGCATTGAGTTTGGTTCTATAAATTCATTTTCTTCTTATAATTTACTTGTGTTGGGGCATATGTTCTAGCTTACATATGTAATTATTTCTTAATCATTTTGAGTTCAAGCCATTTATCATGTTTATCAACTTCTTTAAAATTTGATGATTCTTGAATATCCACATTGCTTTTTTTTATAGATTTTAGATAAAAAGGTCTTGTACCTCTAACTAGAATATCATCTATATCATCATCTTAACATTGAAATATTTCCTGCAACTCTGACTGTATTGGTTTCTTCAAACTCCATTATTTGTCATCCATGAATTTGATATCTCTGCTAACAAGATTTTTTTTATTTTGAGGTTGGAAAATTTTATAAGCTTTGGAAGTGTTGCCATACCCAATGAAAACTTAAGGTTCTACCTTTTTATCAAGTTTGTCCATTTCAACTTGTGGCATAAAAGGAAAACAAACATAACAATATTTTTTTTAAAATTCTCTAAATCTGGTTTTAACCCAACTATACTTCAAATGGATTTTTTTTAGAACTCTTTTAGGTGGTCAATTCAGCAAGAAAACTATAGTATTTGCAACCTTTACCCAAAATATTTTTGACAGCTTTTTCTCATGTAATAAACATCTTGTCATCCCTATAATGCTTCTATTCTTTCTCATTCACATTATTCTGTTATGGGGTATAAGGTGCAGTGAGTTGGTGTTCAATTCCATCTTCTTCATAGAATTTGTAAAAATAAAATTTGTATATTCCTCATTATATGATCTTATTGTTTGCAACCATCTTTGATTCTCCATAAATTCATTTAACGATGTTGTCCTCTAACATATTGATACACCTTGTAATCAACAATAGTGTCTTCATGAAATGGCACACCTTTCATCAAAGCATGTTTGTACATGCTTAAAAGTCTAGCAAGGTGGAAATTTTCAAATCTCTTGTGCCATAATTCAACATTACTAACATTGTTATAAAAGTTATTTACCACTTCTCAATCAGATTTAGAGTATAGTTATTAGCTCTCATTTTCACCTTAAGTACATATCTTTTTCACCTTAAATACATATCTGCCTTTTGAATCTTTGATTAAGAACCATTATTATAATTAGAACGTCTTGAGAATTAAGATATGATAAGATAAAGGAATTTGACACAAACTATGACTTGTCGGATAACACTGAAGTTATTAAGGAAGAACGTGATTCTAATCGCAACCTGTTGAAAGATCTAACATTATCAAGAGTAGTTCTTTGCTCAAGAACTAAGAGAATCAACTCACACAAAGATGAAAACTCTCAAAGAAAAATATTATTATTCATCAAAACTTGTCCTTACACTGAATTCCTAACTCCTATTATATAGATAACCTAATTGACCTAAATTTGAAAGAAAAACTAATAAAAAGAAAACAAATATGAAATTTTAATTAAATTTCAAATCAATCTAAAATCTTAATTTAATTTACAAATAATTTAAAACAAATAAATTGTACATAAGTATCAAATTCTAATAATTTAAAACAAATAACTTGTACATAAATATTAAATCCTAATGAAATCTACACTAAATCAATTAAAAATCATAAACCTTACCACTTAAGATCTTCAATAATATGACTACATAAATTAACCTGTGTTATATTTGAGTTTGGATCCATGTATTCCTTTTCTTGAACTTCCTTAATGAGACTTTGAAGTGCTTGTTCCATATGTTTGGTCTTATTTCTCATCATAGAATTTGCTTAACGTGGTATTCACGTTTACATCATTCCCTCCTTCTCCGAGAGGATTCATCCTTGAATCTTGAAGGTCACCTACATCAAATAAGGATAATCAGAAACATTGAAAGTAACACTCATATTACCGTAGCTACTTGGAAGGTCGATTTTATAGGCATTATCATTGATCCTTTCAATCACTTGAAATAGACCATCTCCTTTAGGATGTAGTTTGGAACTTCTTTGACTTGGAAATCATTCCTTTTGCCAGGGAACCCACACCCAATCACCAGATTCAAAGACCATCTTGTTGCATCCTTTGTTTCCCTGTCAAATATAATGTTCATTCTTCTCATTATTAGCATGAACCTTGGCATGTAATTTCTGCACAAATTTAGTCTTTTGTTTTCCATCCAAATTAAGAGTTTCATTAGTAAGAAATAGTAAAACATCTAAAGGAGATAAATGATTAAATTCATATACAACCTCAAAAGGTGAAAAAAAAAGTAGATGTATGAACAACCCTATTATATGCAAATTCAATATGAGGCAACCAATTCTCCATATCTTTTAAATTATAATAAGTAATAAGGTACTTAAATTTCTATTCTTAACTTCAATTTGTCCATCTGTTTGTAGATGGACCACAATAGAGAATAAGAATTTAGTTCCCAACCTATCCCATAAGATTATCCAAGAGTGACTAAGAAATCTAACATCCTGATAACTTACAATAGTTTTAGGTAAATTATGCAAACGTACAATCTCTTTGAAAAATAAATCAGTAATATAGGTGGCATCATTAGTTTTAAAACAAGAAATAAAATGTGTCATTTTGCTGAACCTATCTATAACCACAAAATTACTATCTTTTCATTTTAGGATCCTAGGCAGCCCTAGTACAAAATTCATAGAAATATCAATTTAGGGATATTCAGGAATGGGTATAATCCATGAGACATTACCTTAGATTTTGGTTGTAAGTAAGTAATGCATTTTTCACAAATAAGTTTAACATCATGCTTTATTTTTTGCTAAAAAAATTGTTCACAAAAAACATCATAAGATTTTTGAATGCCAAAGTGTTCCATTAATTTTTCCTAATGAGTCTCTCTAATAAACATTTCCCTTATGCTATACTTGGGTACACATAATTTATTTTTATTAAATAAATATCCATCTTTCCTAGAATAATCTTCAAAACCGTCCGAACATGCTTCCTACAATTGTCCAAATTCAATATCATTATCATACATGATTTTTAGTAATTCAAATCCAAGTTATTTCATTTTTAGAGTCATAAGTAATACATACCATCGCGATAGAGCATCAAATATAATATTTTACTTTTCCAATTTATACTTGATAACATAAGGAAATATCTCAATAAATTCTAACCACTTGGCATATCTTTTGTTGAGCTTACCTTGGAATTTTTAAAAACTTCAAGTTGAGATGATTAGAATGGATGAAAAATTTCCTCAACCAAAGGTAATGTTGCCAATTTTGCAAGGCCTTCATTAAGGCATAGAGCTCCTTATCATAGGTTAGATAGTTGTGTGTCGCTCCACTAAGTTTTTCACTAAAATATGTCACATGTTTAGAATCCTACATTAAAATAGCTCTTATACCCACTCCAAAGATATCACATTCAATCTCAAAAACTTTATCAAAATTAGGTAAATTTAACACAGGAGCATTAGTTAACTTATCCTTTAGTAAATTAAAAGTTTGTTCATGTTTCTTATCTTATTTAAAATTAACATGCTTTTTAACAAGTTCATTTAAAAGGAAAACTATAGAACTAAAAGTTTATACATACCTCCTATAAAAACTTGGTAAACCATGAAAGCTCATTACCTGATTAGCATTTATAGGTGTGAGTCATTCTCTAATTGCCTTAACTTTTTCTTCATCAACACTAATTGATTGAGAAATTACAATAACTCCTAAGAAGACAACTGATTTCATACAAAGTGACTTTTCAAAATTAGTATGCAATTCATGGCTTCATAACGCAGTACACATAGCACGTAAGTAATCTAAGTGTTCATGCATTATCTTACTATATATTAAAATATTATCAAAATAGACAACAAATTTTCCAATAAAATTTCACAAAACATGATACATTAATCTCATGAAGGTACTTGGTGCATTAGAAAGACTAAATTACATGACAACCCGCTCATATAACCCATATTTTATTTTAAAAACGGTCTTCCACTCATCATCCTTTTTCATACGAATTTGGTGATACCCACTTTTTAAATTAATTTTAGAAAACAAACAAGAACCACATAATTCATCAAGTAAATCATCTAACATCAGAATAGGGTATCGATACTTTACTGTAATCTCGTTTATATCTCTACAGTCCACTCACATGCGCCATGTCCGATCCTTCTTTGGTACTAAGATAGCAGGAACTGCACATGAGCTAAGACTTTCCCTCATGTAGCCTTTTTGCATCAATTCCTCTACTTGCCTTTAAATTTTCTTGTCCTCTTCAGGGCTAGTTCTATAGGCTGGCTGGTTTGGAGTTGTAGCGCTGGGAATAAAATCAATTTGGTGCTCAATACCTCTTATATGAGGAAAACTTTTTTGTGGTTCTCTAGAAAATACATTATCAAATTCCTGCAATAAAGATTCAACCACATTAGGGAAAAAAGAGTTGTGATTGTTAATAAAATAAATATCCTTGTAGACGATCACAATAATTTTCTCATTTTCCCTCAAAACACTCTCAACATCTCCTTTATGAGCAAATACACAAACTTTATTTTATTTTTCTTTGTTTCTTGATTTTTATTTCTTTTCACTCTCACTCTTTTTTTTTTTACTTTCTAGTTTTCTTCACTCAATTTTTTTTCTCTTTTCTCTTTCTTGATTTTTTAATTCTTTTTTCTCTCATTTTACATTCTTTTAAAATTCTCATTTGGTCATATTAAGCCTCAATAGGATCAATACAATTGTTCGATTATCCACTACAAGAGAATATTTATTTTTAAATTCATCGTGCATAACCTTTTTTTTATCGTATTGTCAAGGACGTCCTAACAATAAGTGTTGTACATGCATAGGAGTAACGCCACACAACACCGCATCCTTATACTTGCCTACAGAAAATGATACCAAGAGTTTCTTACTAACCCTTAGTAGGTACTAGCAGCCTATAAGGATTAGGATGTTTCTTACTAGGTAAGTTTAATTTCTCCACTAGCAAGGTACTAGCAATGTTGGTGCAACTTCCACTATCTATAATCGTATTACATACCTTGTTGTTCACATGACAGCGAGTGTAAAATATATATTTTCCTTACTTTGAATCTCCTTCATTGGTTAAATGTTCAATGTACTTCTTGTGACCAAGATGTCTCCTTGCACAGGTTTTGTTACCTCTACATTATTACAGTCCTCCAACTTCAACATTTCTTCTTCCTTTGAGATCCCACTTTCCAGTTCGTCATTGTCAAAAATGGTCATGCTCCTTTGGTTTGGGCATTGAGAAACGATATTTCCTAGACCTTGATACTTAAAGTAACAAATGTGACGTGATTTATAAGATGATTTAGTTTCAGATTTACCTTTGGAAATAAGTACTGTTGATTTTTCCTAAGATTCCTCCTTTGGTTTAGAACCTTCCTTCTTATTGGACCAATTAGACTTCCTTCTTATTCTTTTATATGTTTTCTTATTATCTTTACTACTTTTTTAATTTTGTGCTTTTATATGAAAAACACCTTGTATTTACTCTCCTTGTCTCATCATTCTTCTTTATTCATGTGCCTATAAAGCATTTACCAATTCATCCAAGATGATATTTGATAGATTTTTTTATTCCTCTAGTGCTGATATCTTGGATTCATATTTGTCGAGCATAGTGACTAGTATTTTTTTCACTATTCTTCCATTAGGAAAATTCTTGCCAAAAAGTTACACTTTGTTTATACTACATAGTAATTTATGTAACTTTTAATGATTTTTATCTCTTTCATTCTCTACATCTCAAACTCCTTAACCAAGTTGAGCATTTGCATACTTTTAAGTTTTTTCACCGCCTTGATACTCTATTTTGAATAGTCCTAAACTTGTTTCACACTTCAAATTCATAATTATTGTAAATAAAATTTCTTGAGATGATAGAAAAAAAAAGAAAAAATTTTATCTTGAATTTCTTTATAATTTTTTAGCTAATTCATTGTAGGATTCTCCAATAATGGAGAAACTTTATAATATTCTTCCATAGGCTCCCAAATATCTAGTGCTCCAAGGTGTGAATAGACATCCTTGTAACCTATATTCTTCTTACCCTAAATGATGTATCTACATTTTATTATGATTTTTCTTAACTCATAGATCTCTCAGAATGAAAGTTTTTATACCAATTTGTTGATTTTTTAAAGAGAAATTTAAAAAATAATAATAATGATGATAATATTATATATAGAATCTATGTATATATTATCTTTAATAGATATAAAATTAAATAAAAATATTATTTGTTTTAGATATAACTAACAACATTCTATTCTTATAAAAAATATCATTCTGATCAAGATATAAATTTATTAAATAAAGCTATTGTAAGCTTACATTGAACAAATCGAATCTTGTATAATATAAATTAACATAATAAAGAATCCAAATTAATACATTAAAAGGATTATCTATGGTCATAAATTAACTGCATATCTTTAAATTAAATAATATAGTTGTTCTTTTTTTTTATTTTTATAATTATGTTTCATATCAAAATTTAATAATTTTTGTACATTGGATCTCGTGCAATTTTAAAACAAAGAGTTAATAAGTACTATAAAAATTTAAAAAATATGTAACTTAATGATGAAATATAATAAATAAAAAATTTAATAACGTACGTTAAGAAAATTAAGAACTGTAAATGAAAAATAACCTTTTGTACCAAACATGAACCCACATGTATTATTAAAAGATAGCTAGCTTATTAGATCTTCAACATTTATCTTACTAGTTTGACTATGTTTATAGTAGATCAGCATTTGATATAGTTGTTTTTTCATTGCTCAATAATGACTAAGTTATATGTTTCTTTACATTCTTAATTATGTCTATTATATATATCAACGAAATATAGTATGTGAAATTTTCGTAAGCTTTTGGAAACAAACTTATAAGTCACTCAATTAGAACTAGTATTAGTTCATGTGGTAAATTGATCTTCCCCAATCCTTTAAAGGAAGGGCTATCTCTTCTTGTTGGTTATACTAGTTTGTTAACGTCAAAAAATAGATAACTGATTATGTTTTTATGACTAAAGAACTTTTAGTTTAGAGAGTAAGGTCTCTTCATCTAAATTTTAAAAATAACGTAAAATCTATGATATGATTTTTTTAGAATTGTTTTCTAAAAATTATTATCCTTAATTTTTTAGCATGTATATTCCTTCCTAGGTAAATCCTTCCTTTTATAGACGTAGATTATGGTTTCAACTATCGTAGATCGGGTTGGCCTAGTTGCTCCCTCAGTGGTCACAGTCACTCTAGGTCATCTGCAACGTTGTTAAGGCTAACTAGGATCTTCTCCATATTGTTAGGGCTGACGTGACACTTTTTTTGCACTTTCCAATCTTGACACAGCCATGCTCAGGTCTTCACGACCAAGTTGGAAGTCATAGTCTGTTATGGGGTGTGTTGAGGGATATTTTTGTCCTTCTACAATTTGTCTTTTTATATCTTTTTTGCCCTATTTTAGCATAAAAATTGCCTATTTTATGATTCTATATTTGCATGACCATTTATGTAAAAAAAAATGAAATTAGGTGGAATTACTAATAAATAATCATTAATCGTATAGTATTATACCTAAATTTTTATAGATAAATTAACAAAATAACAGTTTATCATCTGCTAATACACTTCTAGTAAGATTATTACAATCCTTAGCTATTCTAGGTCAAATTTGGGAAGATCTATCCATGGATTTTATTATAGCTTTACCATATTTCCAATGACTTTGTTGTTATTACGGTAGTAATTGACATTTTTTAAGAATGTTCATTTTTCTTCATTAAAGGCTGAGTATTCCAACAAGAAAGTTGCAAAATTATTCCTTCAAACAATTGTAAAATTACATGGAGTTTCAAAATCCATCGTATCAGATAAAGATAGGGTCTTTCCCAACCAATTTTGGCAACACTTATTCAAATTGATTGGTACTACTATATCTATGAGTATATTTTATCATCCTCAATCCCATGACCAATCCGAGGTCAAGTGTTTAGAAATATATTTGCAGTATTTCACATTTGATCACGCAAAGGAGTAGACCAAACTACTACCATAAGCGTATTAACATGACTCCATTTAAGGTGCTTTATGGTAGGGATCCTTTTTCCATCTCTAAATATGTATGAGATGATAAAGATCCTCCTTTATTACAAAAATCCTACAATAAAAGGATTTATTTTTCACACAGGTTAAAGTTTAATTTAATTAAGGAGAAACTACAAAGAAATATGAAGATCACCAACAAATCCATTAGGAGTTTTAATTGGATAACTTGGTATTAGTTAGACTTCAGCCCTATAGACAACACTTAGTGACCTTGAGAAAGAATAAGAAATTAGGATTAAAATATTTTGGTTCTTTAAAAATTAGATAGGTTGCATATAAGTTACTACTTTCCCCATTAGCCAAGATACGTCTAGATTTTCATATATCCCAACTAATACCATACAAAGGAGAACACTAGTAACCTTATGTTTCGCTACCCATTACCACACATGAAGTAGGCCTAATTTTAACTTTGCATTCAATTCTTCAACAGAGAAGAAAGGATCCCATCAAATTCCATAAGTGATTTTAACTAAGAAACATGGAAAGATACCTTGGAAATTTAGTAGAATTATCCTAATATTAACCTTCAGGACCAAGTTGTTTTCAATAGGGGAGGTAATGTCATGGGTGAAAAGAGGACAAGGAAAAATGAGGGAAAAAATATCAATAAAACAAATTTTGTTAGGATAGAAGATCACATGGCCAAGGATTTAGGAAATAGAAATTAGAGGAAAGTGCTAGAGAAATAATAATTAACTCTCACCTAAAATATTATGTGTAGGGTTGGCAATGATATAAGGCAATAGGTGGGAAGGGGAAAAAAGAGCTTGTATTCATTTATTTTCTTTCTCTATTTGTGCTTTTATAGAATTTTAGTGTCTTAATTTCTGGTCTATGGTTACCTGTTCCATTTCTTGTGAAATACTTATCTAATAATACAATATAGTACATGGTCCACCTTGACCAACTTTTTATTTTGTGAGATTTTCTCTTGTAACTTGTGGCTTATTCCTTAGATCCTGGTTCCAACTACATGCAAATAATGAAAGGTTCTGGTTATTGGCTCACCATTGGCTTGATTAGATTCAACTAAATCATAAACATGTAAAAATGAGAAATCCTATCATTTTTAGGAAAAAATTTATACTGTGATATGTGAATCTTAAATCCTTTGTTATGTACCTTGCAGTTTCTCATATTGGTTGTAGTCCAAAAATACCACAGTCGTGTTAATTTGGTTTTGGTTTGTTCAAATTTAGGATCTATGTAATGCAACAACATGCACTTATATACACATAAAACCCATGCTCATAATTAGGGATGGAAATAAGTAAGATTGTTCAACACAAACCTACAATTTGACTTATTTAAAGTTTAACTTAACTCAACTTGTTTAATAAATGGATAGACTTAGCTTCAAACCTTATTTTAAATAAACAAATCAAACTTAGACATATAAAAAAAATTTGTTTAACCTATTTAGGCACCTATTTTTTCTTTATATATATATATATATATATATATATATATATATATATATGTGTGTGTGTGTGTGTGTGGGCTTAGGACTTATTTAGTGGCTTTTTTATCTTGTAAATTTTATACTTACAGACTTTTTTAATCAATCAATTATATAGGGTTTAAGCTTATTTTTTTGGTTTTTTTTTTGTGTTGTAGGCTTTTAAAAAGGTTAGACCTTTAAAATTAAAAAAAAAATTCTATAACAAATAATATGCTTAAGTTCAAGTCTCAAAATTTTTAAACAGACCAAATTTAAACACTCAAAATCTAACTCAACTCAATCTATTTGCATCCTTACTCATAATATATGCATTATAGTTGTCCTATACAATATTATAATCTCTAAAATTTGCTTCATATAATAATAGATATAATTTGAATAATATTAAGAAGAGTCTCTCAACCATATAATCCATTATGAGGTTATCGTAATTTAATTGTATAATTCTAATAGTTTAATTTTAAGTTTAAAATTTTAAGAATGTAGTGTAACAATCTAAGTAAATTATGTAACTAATTTTACTGTTAAATCTTAGCATTTTTCATGTGCAGAACATTTAAGTTAAAGCTACTATACAAATCAGACAAAAGAAAAAGTACATATTTTAAATTAATTTTAATTATTCATAAAGGCCCAACAAATAACGTCAGATACGTGATAGGAATCATAGTAACTAATAGTGTAGATTCACTTGTATTTATCATGAGTGAAATGTTTTATTGAAACTATCATACAAATCAAACAAAAGTAAATTATACATCTATTAACTTTAATCGTTCATGTAGATTCAACAAATAACACTAGATTGAAAGGATATAAATATAGAGCAATAATATATTTTATTTTTATAATTTTATTTAATTATTGGATTAACATTAAATAATTATTAATATAAATTATTTTAATTTATTTATAATATTAATATTTTAATTGATGAATGCAATAATTAATTTTTACTAAGACTAATCAATTATGGCTTGAACTATTTAAATTAATGCCTTTAGAGAGGTTTTAATCTCTCTTGATGACTTAATAGACTTCTCCTCACTAGACACTTTATGTATATATGTAAGTATTATAGAATAAAATATATTATTTTAAATAAATCATTAAAAAGAGAAAAGTAACTTTCTCTCTGGTAATTTTTTCATCCTATTAATACGTTTAAGGAACACTAAAAGATATGAATTCTATTTTGATAACGGATATATACACTCTTATTCCTTTATAATTGTATATATAATTGTATATAATATAATTTGTATCTCTAAATATATATTTTAATTAATTAATTATATACATATATTTATATAGTCCAATATAATCATTATAAATTAATGAAACATGTTTACTTCCAGATTTCAACATTATCATGAACAAAACAACCACACTAAAATCATTATACAGATAAAAAAAATAGACTTGGATATAATTATGAATATTTATACAAACTAGCAACCGATAATCCAACTTGGACATAACTACACTTTAACAAAGACAATGATAAGAGTTTTAACTATTTGATCACTATTCATCTTGGTATATTGGTATTTTATTTTTCACTTCCACTCCATGGAGGGTCTACTATTAAGGGATATATTGACAGAAAAATCAAGTGACTAAGGATTCAATCATTACCCTTGTTTGGATTTTCCTACTAAATTCAAACATTGGTTAGGTCTAGTCACCACCATAGCCTCATTTTCATGTTTTTTGCTATGAGGTCTACACGGTTACGATCCTTGGTCCGTAAACCCAAATTGTTATTTTTTTTCATCTTATAAACATGTCTTACATGTACTTAGGCAGCAATTTCACAATGGCTCCATTCCTAAAAATTTAAGGTTCGTCCTTTCAGATTTATCTTAGGTTCCAATTCAAGATTATGCACTCTATATCATACATACAAATAATTATTATAGCCAAAAGTTAAATTTGGACGTTACATATCAAATATAGAGAGAGATTTATCTAAATAGAAAGATTACAATGAAGGTATGAAACACTCATAACCTTTGCTAACCAATTTTTTAAACTCATAAGGAGAGGTTAGATACTCATCACTTTAGAAGCACTTAATAAATATAATGAAATAATTTAATTTCTTATTAGTATCCTTCAAATATTAAGACTTACATAAATGTATTTATAAACAATGGAAATTTTTATTATTGGATAACCATGATTTTTTTCAAAAATTGAAATTCTTGATCAATTGAAAAAACAATATCACCATTCTCAATGATATCTCATATCAAGATAACTAGTTAAATTCTACGAAACTATTTAATATAAATTCATTAATATTCTTTTTTTATAAAGCAAATCAACTTTAATTTTTAGAATTCTTTCTATTATCAAGCATAACTACTTCTAAATAATCACTAAAATAGTAAATATTTTGATAACTATCATTCCAAGTCATAGAACAAGATCAAAATTTTAGCCTTAATATTATCTACATAATTAATGTTACAAATAAAACATGTCATCCAAACAAAATGAATTAGACCATTAAAATTAGCAATATTAGAATTACCACAAACACTTCTATTAATTTTAAAATAACTAACCGCTTCAACTGTGTCACCCACTTTATGCACTTAGAGAAATGTGTTTCACCCTCATATGATTATTAAGAAATTTCATCTTTTCTAAAGTTTACATAATTCATCTTTTAGCTATTTGTCCATTTGTAAAGGTTACTTCAATTAAATGTTTATTTCAATCTCTCCATATCTTTAATAGAATAGAAACAAATCACTTCTCATTTAAATTTTTTTTTAAATCAAAGTGTTAATCCCATTAAATTATTTTAATGATAATATATATATATATATATATATATATAAAATCTCATAAAATTCCGAAATGATATGGTAAAAAGGCAAATCTCTAACACAATAAAAAATTATCTTAATCTCTTCTTGACATCTCATACAAATGTTATGGTGCATAGATGTTAAATGAATTAAACTCCATTGAAAAGAATCATTCCAATGCAAATTAACTAAACTAAATATTTCATTTTTCTGAATACTTACTTCAAGTTATCGTTCCAAATAAAAGGAACATGTCACATTGAATTAATATCAACCAAATTATTTATCTAATGATTTACTAATGATTTATTAATGTGAGAGATGTAAAATTTTTATCAATCTTTCATTAAGATCCATCCTAAAATTATATATTTCTCACTTTAAATTATTGTTTCAAATAAAAGGATCATGACACATTGAATTAATATAAATCCAATTATTTATTAATAATTTATTAGCGTAAGAGGTTTAAAAATTTTATCAATCTTCCATCGAAATACATCCTAAAATAACCTCATCGGATCAAGAATAAAAAAACTAAAACAACATTAAACGTTTTTAGCTCCTATATAACTTTTGAATAAAATATTAAATAAAAGATTTCAATTTATAATAAAAATTGTCATCATTTAAGGGGTATTTATAAAAAATTATTTGAATCTAAAATTTATCCTGGAAAAATAATATTTGACAAATTAATTTTCCAATAAACAAGTATTTGTATTATGTGAATGCTAGTATTTAAGACTTACAAGTAATATCTCTTCACTTACTGTAAGGATATTTGACCATGCCACCAAATAGATCCATCTCTCATTTTTATTAAACAAAATAAATTTTTTATAATAAAATCAATTTTATCACAAATTGATTAAAACATAAAAAAAATATTATCTTTTTTATCAATAAATCAATACTTTATTATTATTTTCTATTTATTTTATCAATCAGCCAAAATTTTAAATATTATTTTTCCATAACACTAAGTCAACGTTTTGTTATCAGTTTTTATTTTTATTTATTTTAAAATCAAACTTTTTCATCTCTTTATTTTTTATTGCCAAAAAAAGGCTCAAAATGATATTTTCTTATTTTCATTTTTAAGCATATTTTCAAAAATATGTTCTAAAAAATATTTTTAAAAATTTAAACATACATAAATTTAACTATATTTTCAATTTTCAGTCAAATAAAACAATAGGCAAACCCTAGCTTTTCCAAGTAAATAAGAAAAAAAAAAAAAGATGATTTCGCTTTGCAATTTTAAATACATTTTATGACATGCGATAGCATTGTTCCGGTCCATGTTATTTTCTTGTAAAAATAATGATGTACATTTATTTATATACAAGAAAAATAATGATGTACATTTATTTATATTTAAATATAAATTGTTAAATTTATTTTTTTTATTTTAAAAATTTATCAATCATTAAATCTTTAGATATAAACTGTTAAATTTATTTTTATTTTTTAAAAAAAAATTATCAACTATTAAATAAATGATATTATTTGTATATTACAAAATTATTTTTAAGTTTCGTGTATGTACTCGGTGTACTTTAGTTACTTGATGGTTCAGGTTTGGTTTTATGGGATGACACTATAAAGGAGTATAAAAGACCCCTAACAATGGTATAGTTCGAATACACAGCACACTTCAAACCAATTGTTATAAACACTTTTTTTTCTCTTTCTCTTTTGGTCGTAACCACTGCTAAATCTAGAGGGTTAGGCAATGGTGCAAAGCTATTTAAAAGATGTTCAACATATTCTCTAGCAACAAATATAGGACCGTTTGTTGGGCTTATTTTATAAAAAAAAATAATTTTTTTTCCAAAAACTCACTTTCATATTAATATTTTTGAAATAATTTTTTTATTATTTTGAAAATTTATTTTAACGTATTTTTAAAACTGACTTAAATCTAAAAAAAATTTATTAAATGCTGTTTTTAATTTTAAAATTTTTCTATTTTTAAATCTATAACCATTAAATTATCATCCTAAAATAATAATGATAATAATAATAATAATATATTTTTTATTATTTAAAAAAATAATTTTTTATTTATCTAATTTTATATAATAAAAAAAAAATAAAAATAAAATTTAATATATAAATTATATTAAATTTATAATATTATAATATTTATATATATTATTTTTATATAAAATAAATATCGAATAATATAAAATATTATAATAATATATAAAATAATTTATCTTAAATATTAATAATTAAATTATATGTAAAATAAATTATATAATATTTCTATATTATAACCATTATACCATAATTATTATCTCATTAAAATTATTTTTATTTTTATTATACCATCACAGTAATAATAATAATAATAAATTTTATTTTTTAAAATTTTTATTTTCATAATTTTAAAAGAATTAACTATTTACTAATTATTTATATATTTTTTATAAATTTACAAATAAATAATATTGTTGGATATATAAAAATTATATTTAATTTATAGTATTATAATATAATTTTATATTATATAATTTTTTATAATATAGTATATACTATTTTATTTAAAACAAATATTAAACAATATAAAAAAATTAATACTAATATATAAAATTATTTATTTTATGGGTATGTTTGGTAAACCCACGGATAAGTTAGGTGAAAACTGAAAAGGTTCAGTTAAAAGTTGAAAAATAAAACTTGAAAAGCTCGTTAAAAGTTGAAAGCGATAAACTACCAATTAAATAAAAAATATTTAATAAAACTAACTATTGGAGTAATTGATAATATAAAAATAACAAATAAAGATATAGTTAAATAATAAATTAAAACATGATAAGTATGTAATATTTCATAAAAAAAAATATTAAAATTTAATTAAATAATTTTTTTTAAAATAAATATTTGTTTTTAACTTTTAAATAATATTTTTATAATTTAAATTTTTTATCACTCAATTTAATATTTTTAATAAAGTAAAATAAATAATATATTAAAAATAATTTAAAATATAATATTTTATGATAATATAAAAATATATCTATCAAATTTAATAATATTATTATGAAAGAATAAAATAATATTAAATTATAAAAATAAATAAATAAAATATTAAATTATAAAAATATATTAAAAATAAAATAAACAAAATATTTCAAAGTTTAAAAACATAACAGCCACTCAAAATAGCTTTTTTAACCGATAATTTAAATTTTTAACTAGTTGAAATATCTTAAAAAATAGCTTCTATATATTGATTATCAAATAATATATAAACTATAAATATATAATATTTTTTATATTATAATTATCACATCATTATCATTATTTTAAAATATTATTCTTGTTTTTACTAATATCTTATCATTATTACTATCATAATTATCATCATCTAAAAATAATATTTAATTTTATCATTTATTAAAATTTTATTTATATTATTTTATTATATTTTAATTTTTTAATTAATATTTTTATTTAAATATATTTTTAAATTCATAATAAAATTATATAATAGAATGTATTTATTATTATAACAACTTTTAAAAATTAAAGACAAAAATTAATTTTAATTTTTAAAATTTTTAAAATTAAAAACTAAAAGTTACGACAGACTTAAATTATAAATATATTTTAAAATAAAAATATATTTTTTATAATTGTATACAAATAAACTACAGTTTCTGTTTTTCTCTGAATCATTTTATATATTTTAAACATTTTTTAAATCCATTAACAAGGCATTAAATTGTAAATAATTTACAGTGGGTTAGATATGTGAAAATAAATTAGATTAAACTATATGTTATAAGATTTAAATTTAATTTGATTTTCAAATTCAAAATTAAAATCTAACATTTTTAAAAATCTTATTTATAAGTCTAATTTATATAAAATTTACTTTTGTATAAACTAATAAAGTTTACTTTATATAAATTAAACGACTTAGAAAGTTAAATAAAAAATAATTTAAAAACATTACATTAATATAATTATTATTTTTATTAAAATAAGATAAGTTGTTAAATTTAATTTTTTAAATAATTTAATATTTTACATTTTAATTAAATATTTGAAAAAAATAAAAAACTATTAATTTAACCTATTTAATAAAATGATCTAACATAACTTATTTAGGATAGATTAGAAGTAAACTTCCACGGATATTTGTAAAGCCAACCTTAAAATATGAATAATGATAAATATGTATTTATCTCATATTCTATTTTTTTTTTCATTATATTCTTTATCGAATTTTAATTATTATATTATTTATTTTAAATGAATTTGGATGAAGTGGATTTACATCATCTATATTGTGCAGTGTGACGTTTAGCTTTTTCTTTTTGCCTTTGCAAATTCTTCTCCTCTAAGTAACCACTCCCCTTGACCTTGAACACCTCACTCTTTCTCGTGTTTCAGTGTTTCTCACTTTCATCGGAATGTACGTTGCTCTCGCTACCAATCCGCGTTCTTTCATTCATAGAAAATTTCTTTGTTTTACTTCTATTCTTACCATTGTTATGCTAATGCTTTAAATTCTATTCATATTTTTCGAATTTGAAGCTATAATTATGTGCGTTTTGGGGCTCTATTAAGTCGTCATAATCTTTAGAATATTTGTTTTGGATTATCAGAATTTGTTTGAGCATTTTGATATTAACATCATTTTATTATGTATGATTTTGTTGACTCTGACTTTCCCTGTCTCTTTTTTTTGGTATTCAAGTGTTTTGGGAATTATTCCACCACAACGCTAAATTTATTATCTTTTATGTGTAATCATCAATTTTGATCTTTGTAAATGAAAATCAATCTTTTTTTTTATCCAGTGTTGGTGGTGGAGGTGGCAGGTTGTTGAAATGGAGAATGATAACACAAGCAGTAAAACCATTGAGAATAAGTTCACATGGAGGATCAAGAGTTTCTCTAAATTAGACTCCAAAAGTCTGTATTCGGAGCATTTCTTCATTGGTGGCTATTCATGGTGCTTCAATGAATTTTTGTAAATTTTCGTATTCATGTGCTATTTGAAATGGTTTTCATTTGTGTGGTTTTTTCCTTGTTTTGGAATTTGCTTGTAGGCGTATTCTTATCTTTCCAAAGGGAAACAAGGTGGATTACTTGTCAATTTATTTGGATGCTGGGGATCTTCCTAATTTGCCTGACGGATGGAGTAAATTTGCAAATTTCAAGTTGGTTCTAATTAATCAGGTTAACTCTAAAATGACAGAAACTAAAGGTAGCTTACATACTCTTCTGTTCCTTTTCACTTTCTTCAATTTCGTGGGTTTCTTACCACTTTCATATAGAGAGTTTTCTTTGGTTGGAATTTAAATTGTTGGTAGCATATTAGTTAATAAAAGATGGCTTCTTTTAGTGTATTCTTGATCCAGAGGCATAGTGTGATCTGTGATGGTTAAGTACTGAGATTTTTTCAGTTAGGTATGTTGGTCTTTTGGAATGGACCCTCTTCCCTCTAGTGACTAAGCATGTGCTTGTAATCATGTATCCATTTAATAATCATATCATTTGATTTTTAGTCCAACACAATTGACTCTTGAAATTTGTTTGGCAGAATGTGAACATCAGTTCAATGCAAAAGAGAGTGATTGGGGTTTCACAAAGTTTATAGCTTTAGATCAGTTTCTTGACTCTAGCAGTGGGTTCATTGTGAATGATACATGTGTAATTGAAGCTGAGATTTCTGTCAGCAAGTCAGAACATGAGAATCAAGTAGATCAAAAAGATACAACCAAAACTGATGTTTCGCCTGGTTCTGCACAAGATTTTGCTGAGCCTATTAAACATACTGATAATTCTTCACTCAAGGAAAAGTCCACGGAATCATTTGGTGAGATAGTGGATTTCAGAGGATTGGGGAAAATAGAAAAAGCTTTTGTTCCATTTCTAGAAGAGGCATGTTCATGGCATCCCTCACTTATTGACAGCCAGCAGAGGAGAAGTCGTAGGTTTGCCGAATGGTCGTTCACTGCTTTGGGTCGAGTTCTACATTTTCTTAAGACTAAAAAGGTGAAAGATATGAATGATGATGCATGCAATCATCTCCAACTTTTGTGGGAGGAACTTGAGACATTTAAATTTGATTTGACCTGGCTGGAACCCCATTTTCAATCTGCCTTGGGTATGAAAAGTTATATGGAGAGAGCTGTGGAGGTGAAAAAGATGAAGGAGATTGTAGTTGCCTTGGAAATGGAATCAAAGCGGCTGAAGGCAAAGATGACTGCAGTTGAGTTAGATCTTGAAATAGCAAAAAGAGACTTGGCGAAAGCAGAAGAAGGCTTCAAAGAGTGGGGTTTGGATGCTGAACTAGGATATGGAGGAGCTTAGATTTGTGTGCCTTATTGAAGAATTCACTCTATGTAGTCCATGAGTAGCCGATGAATAAGCATATTTGTGAGCGATTGAACATGCTTGTAGACATTGATGATTCTGTTGACTAAAACGATTTGTGTGTTAAAATTGTATTTAACACTTTAATTAAGCTAATTCCATTACTTATTAATGCTTAGCTGCTTGAACCAAAAGCAGCTCAAATTTCACATCAAGTGGATTAAAAACAACCAAAAAAAGAAAAAGTGGAAATAAAATACAAAATAGGAAATTGATTTTGCATTGATTGGATTAGGGACAGGATAAGAGAGAAGTTGACAGAGTATGACTACCTATTTCAAATAAAGGAATTTCATCCTGACAAAAGTTTCATCCATGAGTCTTCTTATTCAGGTTTGAATTAGTCTAATAATTTTATCAATGACCACAAGTAGATCTTAGGAGGTAGAGTAACACAGTAGCCAGATCACAAAATGACTGCTGGATTAAAAATTGTTATTGCACATAATTGTCAAGTCAAATTGCCATTTTGTATACATTTTGACGTATACTATGCTGTATAGAATTATACATTTTTCATTGCACCTTTATCACATTTTCACTATAGCAGTCAGAAAAAAGTTAATGAGTTTTCCTGGGCAACAATACAATAAATTAGGCAAACACTAAAATACCAATATACTTTCACAATACCTAGAATATTAATGGCATAAAAATGAAATTATACTTTACAAGGAAAATATTTGTGTTAGCGTGCAAGCCTATATATAAAAGTATCTTAATTATTTTTTTGGGTCTTTAATCGAGGGTTCACCAATCTCCCAAGGAAAAATCTTTTCATGGATTCATTAAACCAACCTGGCCTCAACTTAATTGTCAATGCCGAATCTCGATTAAATAGTGCTCAATGTGGTAGATCTCCTGGAAAATTTAATAAACTCCCATATGGGAATTTTCTTGGCAGCAATTTTCTTCCAATTGAACAACATAAGTTGTTCATTGATGATGCTGCCTTAATTAGTAGGAGTCCATCTACTCCATCTAAAGGAAATCAGGATCACACAGAAAGTGATTTTGCAAACCCCATATTTATTTTTGTCATTATCCATTCATTGATTGGGTTATATTTGTTGCATCTTCCAGTCCTGCAGGTTTCTTGGGGCTCATATAGTTTACCTGTTGCACATCTGAGATTCTCTTCTCAGAAAATATAGCTGTTTGACATTTTCAGTATGTAGTATGTCAACTACTTCTGGAAACCTTGCTTCCAATGGCCAGTGTCTCTAGCAAAACACAAATAAGATGAACTCAGGGTCTTCATGATGAGTTTGATGAGTGTGTAAACTATCTTGGAGATGCTGAAAGTAACTTGCTAAATTTATCCACTGCAAAAATATAAATATCCAACATCTGATAGTCTTCCATGCTCTTTGATTGTAGAGGCAATGCCAAAAATTATATTGAGGCTGATGGAATCTGATGGATTGACCATCTTCCATGTTTAAAGTCATTTGCAGCAATATAGTATTGCAAGATACGTACCACACAGCTCAGGTTAGTTTATTAGCATAGTTACATTGTAATTTCTATGTCATGTCAAGTACATTTCATGGTGGTTGAATTTAACAGCATTTATGTCATAAATGGTGAGCAATTGTTTATGATATTATGCTTGGCAATACATAAGTAATTAAACTCTTCACACTTGGATAGCTAAACATGATCAGATAAAATAGGCCTTTCCTAATTCAATGTTACAACGAGGAAGGGATTCATCTATATTCTTTCATATGGTAGAAAGCTTGAATTATTAAATGACACATACAATCTAGTTTCTCTGATAGATGAAAATGATATGTGTAATTCCCAAGGGTATGTAGAAAGGTTCAAAGAAAATATCTTAGGACAAGACCAAGTGTTCTCTAGTGCTTTATTATTCTCCCATTTTTCATGATCCTCAATGCCCTTACTGTTATTATTCACATTCATATTAGCAGATTCGCTCCCATGCCGGATCTAAACAAACTTTTACCATGTTACAGGGAAATCTGTCAAGAAATCATGTAGAGAACGTGCAATCTTGATGTCAAAACGTAATGCTTCTTCTTATGACTAAGCCACTGTTTTGATTCTACAATTCCAGTACATCTATTCTTTGTTATTTTCATGTTGACTAATCAACTACTTTCTTGATCTTGATTTTCAGTGGCTTGCAAATAAGAGAGGAACTTCGGCTGCTGCTAGATCTCTGGCACTTTTTTGTGAACAGCTGGCGGTATACTATATTTCATGTTCTCCAGTTGTTCCTGGTTCATACTTAGTACTTCACTGTGGTATTCTCTTCATATCGTTCTCTAACTTCAATTTTCTTCTAATTTACTTTCTGGTTCATACTGAGAAAATTATAGTTGTGGATTGAGGAACAAGGTAAGCAGCTGAAGATGATGTTTGATCAACAGCAGGAAACAAAAGCCTCTTGAAATACTTAGAATTTGGCCAATACATCCAATATTGATAAACCAATTAGATGACGAAAAAGATTTTCCCCATAAATCCACCTCCCTACACCCTGCAAAATAGTTTTTGTAATCGATTAACATTTATGTAATCAATTACTATGAAAAAATGTAGTTAACTGTATAAAAAATATGGTTAACTGTATAATATAAATGATGAATAGAAAAATTATGGTTAGTCGATTAACGAAGTGTGATAATTGATTATTTACATGATAAATCAATTATGTGCGTGGAATAATCGATAACCTATAATTAATTATATAGAAAAAATAATTAATCGATTAATAAATATAATTAATTGATTATCGATGTGATTAATTGATTAGGATTAATTAATTAAAAAATAGAATATAACCAGATGTAATTACTGAATCTATGGCCAAATTAGATAACTCAAGATGTATTGTTTATATATATATAAACAAGATAAGCCAAAACAGCCAATAAAGATGTTCAGTTTTCCATTTTTGAAGGGAGTGGAAATTCCTCATAAGTCATAATTTTATAGTTTTATAAGAAATTAATTGATGTTATACAGTGTGCTAATAAATTTACTCTGGAATTAGAGAATCAAACCACACCATAATTTCATTATTGCATGTAGACCCCTCTTGTCCTGCAATTGCAAAGTCAGTGAATTAGTACATGAGTGTGATCTCGATGGTGAGAATATTTTTTTTTTCTTCTTTTGGTAGTAAAGGATTGAAAATCAAATTAGATAGCAGCTTCTATAATATTAAGCTGTTGATAAAAGTAACAATTTTTAGGTTTGACAAAGAAAGGACGCTAGAGGTAAAGCTATCAATCATCAAACTAATTGATGGAACTAATCAATTCAAATCAAACCATTCTAATACTGTAATACATTTAAATATTTGATATAAAATAACGGAAGTATTGAAAATATTTGATTTTGAATGTACGTGAGATAGTTCATATGCTTCAATAGTTACAACTTACAAACCATCTTTAAATGATATCCCAATAGTTATTGAAAAATTACTCTATTTTTTTTCTTTGTAATGTTTTAATTATTGAAAAATTTAAAAATAAAAAAGATATTTTATTAATAAAATAATATAATAAAAAATTGTTTTTAAATATAATTTTAATTTTTAATTAATATAAAATAAAATTTTTATTATTAGTTTATTTATTTTCATTCTCTTTTTTTATCTATTCAAATAAAAAAATAATTTTTTTCTTCTATTTTTGTCTATCCGAATAATTTATTTTTATTTTATTTTTACTTTATTTCTCTGATATTTGAATGCTGAACTATACCATACGGAGAACCTTGGATTTGTCTCACCTGTTGAAGAAATTCATGATAGGTAGTGCACAGGTGTATTTGTCAATAATTGTATACGAAAATAAACAGTGATGATTTTATTCACTTAAATGGTTTATTTAAATTTGTACAAGACAATTTTATTATGTTAATATCATTTCTTATTTATGTACAATGTGAAATATTTATGTCACATTATTACCATTTTACTCAAATAAATTAGTTAATCCTAAGTTTTAAACAGTCAAATTGATAAATTATTCTCATGAATTAATTGTTTAATTTTAAATAAATCTTTTAGTGATAATAATGGAACTAGTAATATTAGTAAATTTTCTTTTACTTACGTTCTTTTCTTTTTTAAGTCTATATAAAAGTTCAATTATAAAAAAAAAAAGAGTAAAATTATTCTATAAACTTTCATTATTTTCATCTCTCCAAGGTGTATGAGTTTACTTTTCTATTTTTCTTAACATGCATGAATCAAAAGCAGAAAATGTTGGAGTGTCATATTTTGTTGGGTGAATGAGTGAAAGAAGGAAAAGAGCAAAATTGACACAATATGACTATAAACGAAGAAATTTCATATTGGCTGAAGAAGTTGCATTTGTCATCTTCATGTTTAGGCTTGAAGCCTTGAATTAATCTTATCAACATCCACAAGTAGATTTTAGAAGGTCGTGTTGCACATGCCAAAATCATAAAATAATTTACGAGATAAAATAAAAGGTTAATGTCATAATATATATATATATACTAAAATATGTCTATTTATATTTAGATATAGATCGTTAGATTTATTTTTATTTTTATTTTTATAAAAAAATCCTTAATCGTTAGAGATGTATATGAATAGATGATAAATATATAAATATTAAAACTATGTATTTAATGCATTTGAAATCGAGAAGTTTTCTGGTTACTTTACATTATAAATATATATTTGAAAGAGAAAAAATAGAAACAACTTTTATCAATCTTCTTGTAAAAGGTATGCAGGTTGGTAGATTTTCGGATGAATAGTTGGGTTTTTTTTTCTTTTTTTTCTAGAATTGATGAATGTGGGAAGCCCCTTCTGAGGTGGAAAGTCGTAATTCTTTTATTTTAGATGGAAGGTTTTAAATTGTTAGTCACTTTTAAATAAAAAATAAATAATTATTAAAAAAGTAAAATATGAAAACTATTATGAATAAAATAATATCAAAATAAATCAGTATAATAGAAAAAAATTAAAAAAATTAAAAAAATTAAAAAAATTAAAAAATTATAAATATATTTTATTTAAAATTATTATTTGATATAGAAACTATTTAAATAAATATTTATAATATTTTAAATTTTTTATCATTTAAATAAATAAAATTTAGTAATGTTACAAAAGTATAAGTAAGGTATTAAGAAGAAACTAGTTCAAAGGTTATCAACTAGCGCCTGTAGCTCAGTGGATAGAGCGTCTGTTTCCTAAGCAGAAAGTCGTAGGTTCGACCCCTACCTGGCGCGTTTTGTTTTTATGTTCTACAATTTAGTCACCGATTATCCCCCTTTATCTTTTTTTGGTATAGTAGTTTAAGTACTAGTTCATTTTTTTTTCTCAACACTTTAGCCTGAATTAACGACTAAATGGTATATATTTGCATATGTATAAAAATATTTTAACCATTAAATTTGTATAAGAATTAATAAATAACTGTCATCCATTACTATTATATGTTAATATAAATATTGGAATATTTATAATCTTTTTTCTATTAAAGTTTTAAAAAAAGTAAAAATTATAGATAAAAAGCTTATTTTATTACTAAACTAGTTAGTGATTCATGCTATTTGCATGGATAAATTCCTGATGCATCCGATGTTGTCTAATATATACAAGAATGATTAATATACACATAAAATTATATATGATTTATTTAAAATAAAAAAGAATTAAAACAAATTAATCGAAATTATTTATAAAATATATATTTCTTCATATAAAATAGAATTCAATTTAAAAATTATTTTATAAGATAAAATTTTATTTTTAAAATTGTATTTCTAAAATAGATTTGAAGTTCTATTTCACAATACAAAATCACATACTATAATTATACTGCTTGTTGTGATTAGAATGTTAATATTACACTATTTCTGTATTTATGTTTCTAGCTTGATTTTAAAAAACATGATTACTAGTTTCTGTGTATTGTATTTCTAAAATTGATAATGCAAATACCAAATGATATCATTTTTTTTATAAAAAAGAAACACATGCTGATCCGTTCCCTAATCTAGTGTATCCTAGTAAAATAAATTAGATTTTGATGATAATTCAAATGCTTTAAAATAACAAGAAATATTAATTATTTAAAAAAGTAACGAGTAAGTGTTATTAATTTTATTTATTTATTTTGAAAATTGGTGCATAACTATATACATATTTTTTATTTAAATTTTACTTATCCTATTTCTTCTTATGCATCATATCATATGTAGTATTTATTTCTTAGCTTTCTGTTGATTTTTAAATTTTTTTATCTAATTTTTAATTTCTTAGCTTTCTGTTGATTTTTAAATTTTTTTATCTAATTTTCAATGTTTATATGTATCATTTTGTTATGTTTTATTTTTCTTTATATTATTCCTTTATTGTTTCTCATCATTCCTTCTCATTCCTTCTCCTACGTAGATAATGACTTATAGTGTTAAACTCTTTTCTTTTTTTATCAATTATAGACTTACATAATAGATTTATCAACACCTCTTATAAGTTTCACTTTATTATAAAAGTGGAATTCTAGAAAAATTTTACAAATATCATCATATATTGTTCCTACGTGTTCTCATGATCAAATAATTGTCGTGTAGCCAATACTTTCTGAGGAACTACTTGTAATTTTCATCTTCCGATAGAAACCTTGATAGTTAGTAAGGTGTAGCAATAGGTATCACATGATTTAGTTGGAAGATATGAAAGACATGATGAATCTTGACATGAGCTGATAATTCTAATCTGTAATCCATTGGTCCAATCTTCTTTTTCATAGCAGATGGGCCATAAAATTGTGAGTTTAACTTCTCATTAATCTTGCTTGCTAATGACTTCCTTTTAATGGCCTTGCGTTAATATACACCAAGTTGCCAATTGAAAATTCCATTTCCCTCCATTTTTTATCAGCTTAAAACTTTATGTCATTGGGTCTTCAATTGATTTAATTTTAGTTATGCTAGGATAGGGGAACATCATGAATGATCATCCTAAAGAGAATCATGGAACACCCTCAAGATTAGAGGAATCTTGGTTGAGTTTGAAGGAAACACCAACTTATCCTTCCACCATAAACAACTCTTGGACAATCTGTAATAAGGATGAGAATCAAGATCATTGATCAAATCTTGAATAATTATTTTTATTTCTCATCAGCCAATTTCTCCTTAGTTATAACTCATACAAAGTGAATTGCGCCTTAATTCCTTAAAGACAATCTTCAAGTGACTAAGATAGGTCAACTGTTAGAACTGTAAACTAAGATATCATAAAAGAATATAAGAACAAACTTCTCAAATAAGGTCGAAATACTTCATTCATGAAGACCTGAAATGTTGATGGTGCATTGGTTAACCCAAAGGGTATAACAACATACTCATAATTCTCTTCATATGTCTTGAATGTTGTCTTGTGTATATCTCCATCCTTTATTTGAATTTGATGGTAACTAGACTTCAAGTCCAGTTTAGAAAATATAGTTGATTCGTTCAATTTTTCAAGCGATTCTTCAATCACCGATATTAGGAAATTTTAGGAGAAGTGATGATGTTGAGAGCTCTATAATTGGCAAAAAATGTTAACTTTCATCCTTCTTCTTGACAAGAATCAATGGGCTTGCATATGGACTAGTGTCAATACTAATAGACCTACTACTCAAGTCTATAGTTGAAGAAGAAAAAGTAGGTTTAACACTAAAAGTCCATTGGTATACAAAGGAGAAAAAATAATGAGAGAAAAGGAAGGAACAAAATGAGGACAGCATAATAGAATGACATGCATGGTCATTGTGAATTGGGAAGAGAAATCTAAGAATCAGCACAAAGTTAGAAAAGAAGGAACTACATATAACTTGGGGGAAGAATGAGTGAGGTAGGTACAATTTGAGTGGGAAAGGCTATTTTTTGCATTTCATAATTTTTCTGTATACACCTCGAACTCTTCCTCCATAATGATTTAAGACTTACCCATAGCTCTCATTCTTCCTCCTAACGTCACTTTGTTGTAATTAGGCCCTACCTCTTTTCTATGATTTCTCTCAGTTTTTGTAAACAAATCTATTTCTCTCTTCTACCTTTTAGGCTAACTTTATTACCTCTGGTAATTCTATGATAGGGTGAAGTGGAACCCCTATTTTGACCTCCTCACCCAATCTTAACATGAAAGCTCCCATCAACACCTCTTTTTCTGCATGTTCCAATGGTATTGAGAGAAGTTCAAACTGCTCCCTATATTCCTCTACTAACTTTGTTTGACATAAGCTCATCAATACTTTGCATGGGTTTTTTGAGGCTGGTCCTTGGAAACAATATAATAATGCTCTTTGAAATATCAACCACAAAACTCACATCGTTCGCGCCTCCCACCATTAAAACCAATTTAGTACTTTCCACTCCAAGCACATAGGGGTTCATGCAACCTTGTCCTCCTCCAGTATTTGGTTTACCTCACAATACATTTCAACATGATAGAGCCATTCGTGTGGATTCTTACTAGTGAAATGAGAAACTTCCAATCAACAAGCTTGTTCCTTACCTAGGACTCATTGACCTTCATTGCTTCCAACACCTTCTTCGTCCCCACCTCTCTTATGCGCTAGTCCAAAGCACAACTTCTTCCTCAATATCCCTAATATGCTTCCAACACCTTCTTCATCCCCACCTCTCTTATGCACTAGTCCTAAGCGCAACTTCTTTCTCAATATCCCTAATATTTGACGTTGAGTCTCATCTAATTTCTAAGTATTGCTTCCATCTATTTCTCCAATGCCTCAACCCTTCCCTCCATTCACATGGATGCCATCAAGCTCCCAAGATTGGAAGCTTTGATACCACCGATAAGCTTCACTAATTTTTTTTATTATTTTTAAAAATTGGAGCATAGTTTCATGTTGAATGAAAATAACAAACGAAATGTAAAAAATAGCTCTTTTCCAATGCACTTTTTTCATTCAAATTTTGCCTACCTCACTCACTCTTTCCTCATGTCATATGTAACCCATTCTTCCCTAACTTCCAGCTGATTCTTGGATCTCTATGTCTAATTCACAATGCTCACTTGTGCCCTTTTGTTATGCATTATCTCCTCTTGTGTTATTTTCTTTCTTATCCTTCGTTATTCCTATTCCTTCATAGACCAATGGATTTTAGTATTAGGCCCATTCTGTCTTTTGGACTATAGACTTGATTATGGGTCTATCAATCTTTTAAAAAAGAAGATAAAAATTACAAATTATGTATATTGTCAATTTTAGTCTTCAATATTATTGTAGGTGTTAAATTAAAATGTAAAAGCAAAACATTTTAACGATTGATATTAATTAACGTAAAATTAATTGAATAATTCAATACCTGAAGAGTATCAAAATGAGAATGAGAAAGCTTGGAACTAAAGGTTAGAGGTACATACTTGAAATTAGTTGTATAAACAAAATGACCCTGCACATAGCAATAATATATATATAATCATATTTTTTGATATATTTTAATCCAATAATTATAAATTTTTTATTTTTGAAAAATATTTACAATTAAAAAATTGGATATACAGAAGCAAATATGTGTATACCATTTTCTATTAGACAGGATTTTGGAATTTAATAAAGAGAAAATAACCAAACCATCTTGCAGGAAAGAAGCTGTAACGTATGCCTTTAGCTCCATTCTAGAAGGTCTATCCCCTGACAAACTTGTGACTCTTGTGCACATGGCTTTGAACATGATGTCCATTGCACTGATGAAAGATCCAAATAATCACGTGACAGACACTTGCATGGACCTCTTGGACGGATGTTTAAGTTTTTGCCTTGATTAGCTTAGGATACTCCTATTATCACTCAATCAAACTCCCAACAAATTATTATTGTGCTGCTTTTGAGCATGAAAGAGATGTTGCAAGTGGTTATCTTTATTTTCTTGTCCAAGGCAATGAGGATGCTGAGTACATCATACAATCATACAATGATTATGCTTCCCATTGGATGTCTAAAAGGAGGGTGTAAATTAGGGAAGCACCTCCATTGTAACAAGGAAAAGAACTACATTACAGTTTTCAACTTTTAAAATGCTTAAGGACTAAACTAAACATCATAATTTTTTAAACTTGCTGTATCAGATAATTTTAGTAGAGCACGTACCCTCCAATTTTTTGTTAGGAAAAATGTTAAAAATATATTCTCTAATATATTCCTTTCAACGTATTTTTTATTATTTATTGAAATTTATGTAAACCCCACCAAATTTTTATGGATCTTGCTTCCAGGCTGGTATCGTTTATCCTTATAGTAATAAAAAACCTATATAAATCTTAACCAATGAAAAGAAGTATCCAAAAAAAATTATTCAAAAAAGTTAGTATTTTTCTCTTCTTTTTTTTTTCGGCACGATTAAGAACTGCTGCTAACTTTGCTTTAAATTTTGTGTACATTGGAAAATACATAGATTGGTTTTGGCAAATTATATGTACTAACCTTTACAAATAAACCAACGTCAGGTGGTGATTAAAATGTGGCTCATATTTCTTTGCTAGTTCAAAGTGTAGTGTTACCTGGAAATGATTGTTATTTCCTAAAAGAGCATTCGCAACGAGACTACATACAAAAGAGAATCTACTTGTTATGGCAAGATATTGTTCGGTTCAGTGTTCTGCAATCAGTCATTTTCATCTCCTCTTGCATAATTTAGAGTAAACATTGGAGAAATTTCTATCTATTATTTAAGGCTAAATTTGGATAAGAGGAAAAAATAGAAAGAAAAAGAATAAACAATATTTGTTTATTATTTAATTTTAAAAAATTAATAATTCTTTTTAAAGATAAATTTTTAAAAAAAGAATTCTTAAATTTTCTCTTTAATTCAAATTTTAAAATATTTCCTTTCCCCTACGTTTTTTCTTTCCATCCAAACAAAAGCCTAAAGCAGATCATACTTAGAAAGCTTTTATTGGAGCATATGAAAAGGAAAAGCAAACCTAGCCAAAACGGAGAAGTTCATTGAATCCCAATTAAAAAAAGCGAATAGGAGCTAAGATGCAGTGAACCTGCTTTTCTTTTCCTAAATGTACAGTTGTAAGTTTACATGTATACATGGATGTAAGGATTAATTTATACTCTTGGACTAGAAAGAAACAGATATTTAGTTATTTACAGGTCAACTCAGACAAAAAATTCCTATGTTTTCTACTAGTTTTATGTCAATTCCCCTCTTAGTGCAGAAGTAGCTCTTTGAATGGCCCTGGCAACCCTCCAGATTTCATGTTGAATTGTTGCCAGTCTTACTTCTTCACTCATTTTAATAGTCCTAGACATAGAGTCAGCAATTCCAGGGAAGAAATCCAACTTGCTTTCATGGTCGCTAGGAGGCCCAAAAACCTATATACAACAAGACAAACAAAAATTGTCAGGTTCTCTTATTTAAGGCATAATGGATTAATAACATACAGAAATGACAAAAATAAACTATGAAGAATGAAGCATAGACAACAAGACAGAGATTTTTCAGAGTCTAGCCAGTCTTGCCTAGCTTAAATTTACAATCATGTGCGCTTCAACAGACAGCCAGTATACTAAGACACAGTCTAGCACAATAAAATCAAGTTTTGGTGAAAAACAATATAATAAAACACGTGCAGTTCTTAACTTGGGAGGCTGAAGGACAAGAATGCACCAACATGAAATGTTGCAATGTTGCTAGTTCTCCAAGCAATTTCATTAACCATCCCTCATATTTCACAAAAGTACAAGTTTGATTGAGCAATAACTTCTAAACTAGAGAGACAGTGAGGGGATAAGGAGTAAGCAGTATAATATCATGTCTACAGCAAAATTTTCAATTCCAAACCAAAATGATGATGTAAATGGAAGTTTTCGACAAAGTCATTCAACTTTGTCATGTCATAAGAGGCATCATATTTGTCAAATTGGTTTTTGGAAAGTTTAAATCAGCACTTCAAAGGCATAGAAGGCAAACACACTCACAAGATGCTTGAACCATGCCCTTCCTTGAAGTCCATCTGCATCCAAGAAGCCTTTTTCCGCAAGCATTAGTCTATCATTCAATGCTCGCATTTTCATTTCTACAACATGACCTGAACTTTCTTGCAATCTCAGTTTCTGCAGCTCAAAATAGACAAATGGATGAAGACATAACAAGTAGGAGTTATTATGGCAAATTTAAATAATAAATAATATCAAGACCACAATGACCATTTGCCAGTTCTGATTTTACCTTTGATTCATCATTAACCTCTTTGGCAGCAGAAGCAAATTCTTGAATTGATGCAGTTAGTGGATGTAGAGTAATCTGCTTGTCTAACATGTTGCTCAATATGTTATTATACACCTGCCCAAGATATATGAATGCTTTGAAATTGATGGCAGCCATTACAGTGCAACATCAAAGCTGATATAACTTCATTCAATTCTCCCAACATTTTACCCTCTTTGCCTCTGCCTCAGCCGTATATTACCCTTCTATTCTTCCTTAATAGAAAACTAAATATGTTAAATTCTAACCAGTTAGGGATTGCTATTAACTTCTCATTTCATTTGTTTTTTTGTTAAAATTAATACTAACCGCGATTATGGATTGACCACCTGAGCCTAGCTCAATTGATTAGGATGAGAGGTCCTAGGTTCAAATTGTAAAAACAACTCAGGTGTAGCGGCAGAAATTGTTATGGGAACTGAATTCACTAATTTATGAAATATATTAATTTAATGATTCAGTGGATAAAAATGAAATAATAAATGTCATTAACTTGATGGATTTATTTTAAATTGCATTCAAACATATCAAAACTAATGCAGTTTTGCAATTAACCCTCTAAATGAAATTCCCTGGCTGGTTTGATAATCATCTTTTTATATCAAAAGAGTGTACCTACCAAAAGGTTAACTAAAATACTTAACGAAGATAAATGGGTACCTGTAACTGGTCTGCGTAAGAAAGATAATTGAAAGGTATAATGGAATCATCCGCAAGGCGAAGGGCTAGAAGCCCCCAAATTCCAGCAACTAATACAACAAAGAACAGAAAAGATAAATCATCTTATGATTGACACATGGATTAACAATTTATTAGTCAATAAAATAACTGTTTTAAAAATGCTTGGTAAGAGGGGTTAAACAAGAATCTAACCAGCCACGTGCCGCTCAAAGAATGGATCTCCAGACTCTGTCATCCAGTTATAAGAGTCGAAGGCAGTGTGATAGACAGGAAAGTCTAGAAAAAGAAAATGCATTATTGAACACCCAAATGGCATATAGAAATATATTCACTTACAAAAGATTTTTTTATTGTAAAAATATTCTCTGCTTAAACAATGTATGTACTGATTATTAGAGTTTGGCTCCTTGATGACTAAAGCTAGATACAAATCCTATCATAGGACCAAGTGATAGATAGTGGGAAACACAAGGACCATTGCAGTACTGAGCCATATTTTACACAAAAAAATCTATTAACAAACAAGACTGAATTCCATGACCTCCGATGTAATCACCGGACATTAAATGTGAAAAATTCTGGACTAGCCTCTTAAATCCCCAAAAAGATACATCAAATAAATTAAAATCAAGTGGCACAACTAGAGTAAATGCATAAATATGTGATATGCACCAATCATTCTACCTGTAAGATTGGTGCAAATTTTTCACAAGTTATAAAGAATCCTTTTAGTTCATTTCAATCAGGTACATACCTTTTCCATAATATACATCAATGGAAGGAACCCCTGCATGTTGCACAAAGGGAGCAAAATCAGAATCAACTCTACTGAGCCGTTGAATCTGCAATCAGCCAATATAAAAACTGCTAAGCAACACTTATATATATATGATTTTTCTTCACCATTAATTTATTGGGAAACATAAAATGTATTTACTTTTTTTTTCTTTACTTTCAAATTTGTTTTCCTTAATAGAAAAGAAAATTGGCACCAGAAAGAGGGAAAAAGGAAAACAATTAATATGAATCTATCACAAGGTATCTAGACATTAATGAAGTTAATGGCTATTATCAGCTTTGTTGAAACAGCAAAGATAACAAGGAAATTATTCGGAACATAGCGGTAAATTGTAAGTGTAACAGTAGATAAGGTCAGGTAACATTATTTCAAATATTTAAAAAGGCAATTAAAGACGAAAAGTACTACATTAGAGTTCTCTCCAGCAGCTGCCCAATTGTCATATACTGTACCCTCCGAGTCAGGATCCTTGACCTGAAATAAACATACATGACAATTGATGTTCAGCATTTATCAACAACCAGGACGGCAGGATCAGCTATATTTAAAATAATGTCTACATGCAGACGTGCACAAATAATTACTTCAGCTACCTTTTTTGTGACCTCAAAAAGGAGATTGTCTAGCTGAGGAGTTGAGCCAGCAAAGAGACCAGGCCCTTGAACAGCACAGTCTACATTAAGGTATGCTACAGCTTTTGAACCAAGATTAACAAGGTTTTGTTCAACCCACTCAGTAGATCCTATCTACATAAATGGATAAACTCAATTTAGAGAGCACATTACAGGAAGTGACACCATAATTGAAACAAAGAAAATTTGATCTAATTTAATAGTGTACATATCTAGCTATAGCAAAAGCACAAACTACACAATATCTTTTTTTTAAATGTATATCTATAAAGCATAAAGCAGGTAAAAACTAATCCACAAGAAGAAGATTTACGCAACACAATGGCAATAAATTTTGGTAAGGAAGACTAATGGGAGTAGTGTTTCACTACATATGTTCACCATTATTTGTGGATGACTCAGACTTATCAACAACCAGTGTCCACATAATGGAAGTGGTTAATATGATGCATGTAAGATCAATTCAAATAGAGTCACTACCCACCATTCCAAATTCTTCTGCATCCCAACTGCATAGAATGATTGTCCTCCTTGGAGTCCAACCCAAACGCAATAGAATAGAATATCTACGAGCAATGTCAAGTAGGGCAGCTGTCCCACTGTTGGGATCAACAGCACCATATGTCCATGCATCTCTATGGTTCCCCATCAGAACATAGCGGTCAGGTTCTTCCAGTCCTTTGATAATGGCAAAAACATTTTCAATGATAGCCACCTTCTTTTCACCCTGAAATACCAAACCAACCACACTGAAACATGCACATCAAACAGTACCATAAGCCTTGGCATTAGGGTCCCATGGCTTTGATCCTTTTTCCACTATCCATTACATTTCTAACTCTATCATTATTATTCGGAAACTAAGAAATGATGTATACATAGTGAATAAATAGCAGGCAGCAGCTTGTTTAAAAAACCAATAATTCACAAGGTTGACCACAATGGAAAAGAGAGAAATAGTACAATAATATAGCATAGTAAAAGATCAAGTAATAGAATGAGGCTCAATTTGGATCAACCGCTAGTTTATGAGTATTTATCAGCTAAGATGTGATTCCTAATTTACAAAAATGCCCTCATATGTTAATATATGCTTACGAGAAGAAGTCAGACAAGAGAGCTTCTGAAAAAAAATGAAGTACATAATTTCATTTTAACTTGTGCCAGAAGTTTGATTTATTCTATTTTCTTACATTTTTTATTTTCTTTTCCAGTGAGTTCTATAAGTGATTATTTGAAAGTTCATTGAAACTGACTACAGTGTGTCTAAGTTGTTAAGCTAAGCATCAAGAACTCATTACTTGGATACCAAAATCATTAAATATGGTCAAAACCTAAACATCTCCACAACTCAAATCCAACCTTTCCTAAGTGGGTAGGGTTGGTTTAAAGGTTGGAGTACTTTCCATGAGATATTGGATTCAAACCCAGTTGCTTTTATTGTACGCCAAAAAAAAAAAAAATCTAATCATTCCTTCACCCCTATTTCTTTTAATTATTGATACAAAACACATTAACACAGGACATAAATGAAAGAAACGCACAAGCACATTGCGAACCAACCTGATAAGTAAAGTTGAGGAGTGTGGGGCCAGGACCGACATTCCTAACCTTAGAGGACTTTAGGGTAGCCCTCCAATCCAAGGGCAGAGGAACACCACCAAGGGAGGACAAGATCCTCTCAGCTGCTTCAGCAGACAAGGGCATGGATGGAATTTTGGGGAACCTTTTCAAAACCTCACTATCCTCCAAACCCAAACTCTCGCCGCCATCGACCCCACCCCACCCTGGACTCAGTGGGTCCCCTATTCCCCCTCTCATGACGTGTCCCCTCTCAAACCCCTCGCGCCACGTGTCACCGTCGACGAACACCAGCACCGCTGCAATCCCATACCTCTCCGCCGCCTCCACCACCGCCCCCCGCGACAACCCCCCTCCGCTCCTCGCCACCGCCACGCACCCGGCGACATCCACCCCCGCCGCCGCCAAAGTTCGGTAGTCCTCCTCTCTCCCGTAGTTCACGAACACCGCCGGCGCGCGCGCCGAACCGGACGGCGAGTAAGCGTGGTATGGCCGAACCACGCCGTCCGGTCCGGACCGGTCCGTTTCGACGAGGCGGAACTCGAAGGTTGTGCCGTCGCTAAAATGCGCCGAGAGTGAGGAGCGTACGGGGTAGGAGAGTAGCGCGGTGTGATTGGAGGTTCGGGTTCGGAGTCCGAAGCTGTTGAAGTGGTTGAGGACGTAGCGGGCAGTTAGAGAGGCGGGTTTTGTTCCAGCGAGGTGAGGATGCAGGGTGAGGGCGCGAAGGTAGTTGGAGATGGTGGAGTTGGAAGAGGAGGAGAGGAACACGTGGCGGAAGCGCGAGGCGCTGAGGGAAGTGGAGTAATGTAAAGGGGAGTGCAGGGAATAGAAACCCAGAATGCAGAGGACAAGGAGCGCTACGAAAGTGGCTAAAGGAGAGGGTTTCGTGGTGAACACCGTGACGGATTTTGATAGAAACTGAACCATTATTGTTGTTGAATGAAGTTGTTAGAGGTTACGGAACGGAAAAATGAGGAAGGAGAAGAAGTGAAGAGGAAAAAGAGGACGAGGAAGCTCTGCTTTTACGGTGAAACAAAGAGTGTTCTTTTCCTTTTCTTTTCTTCTTTTTTTTTTTTTTTTTAAATAGGAGGTGCTGTGGAGTGTGATGGTAATTGTTGTGCGTTTTGGTGTTTCTTTGAGGAAATATAATATAAAATAAGGAGAGTTTTGCTGTGTGAGCTTCACAGGCATCGCTGACCTCGGTGTCGAAGTCATTTGCTCTCAGACACCAACACTCTCAATATCAATAAATTTTCAATTCCTTTTGAAATTATTTATTTTCTTTTTTTTCACATGTACCATTTCCCAGGGAAGAAAGAGAGAAGGCTGAAAAGGGCCTTTTTTTGGGGTTGCTTAAAAAAAAATGCTCCTCCAACTAGATAGGTCTAATAGTGCTTATTAATTCTTTCATTTTTTATTTATTGAAAAGGGGCTTTTTATTACACGTTTTTAAATTTAAACATGCGTTTTAAACTGCATTTATTCTTATAATAAATATACCACACTTACATTTTTTTATCCAAATATAATATATAATAATTTTTGACGTATTTAATAATATATCATATATAATATATTTAATAATATATATAATAATATGCATTATAAATATAACATATTTTATTATACATTATAATTTAGATAAAATATATAGTTAAATGTGTTATATGTAAAAAATTATACGTTATAAATAGTATTTATAATTTATATATGGAAATACTTTTAAACTAATTCCGAAAAATATTTTTCTAAGCAACCCCAAAAAAAAACCATGAAAATATAATAAATCATTGTTAATTTTTTTAGTTTACTTTTGAATTTGACACTTTATTCTCAATTGATTACAAATTTTTTATATATAATATATTTTTAAAGTAATTATTATAATAAGTATTTGGGTTTGCGATCAAAATTGTCATATGCAAGATGAATTAGCATTGAATTAACGTGCATTGGGGAAAAAAATAATCCAAACACATTAATAGAAGCAAATGACCATAATTACATTATATTTTTTATTGAATAATAGGCTAACAAGTTCTTACAGTATGATAAAATCATATTTTTAAATGTTTTTATTTTTGTTATATTATTTATTATATCTATAATTATTATTATTTTCTTTCTAAAGGAATGTATACACGCATATTCAATAATATATAATAAAAATTAATAAATATTAAATTTTAATTAAAAATTATATAAATATTATTAATATATTAAATTTTTAATTTTTAATAAAAGATTATTATTCAAAAATTCTTATAATGTATCCTAGAAGACATATTAGAAAAAATTGTTTAATAATAAATATGATTATTAAAATGATAAAAAATTAAAATTAAATCATACCAAATATTAAATTTAATAAAATAATATATTTAATATTTTTTATTAAAAAAGTATTTTATTAATTTTACTATTAAATATAAAATTTTTATATAGTAAATTAAGTATACAAAATTTAAAATAATTTAAAACATTGATACTGTTTATTCTATTTTTTTAATATATAATAAATTATTTGAAATATAAATATAAAAAAATATTAGATTATGAATTTATAAATATTTAAATTATGTAAAATTCTATACATATAATTATTGTAATATCATATGAATTAATAATTAAATTAATAATTTTTTTAATTAAAATTTATTCAACATGATGTTTTATTAAATTTAATATTGGATGTCATTTGATTAGTTAATAAATATTAGGATAAATTATTCTAACTTTTTGTGTAATATAGTAAAATTATATATGATATTTTTTTATAGATCTATATAAATCATCTTTAATTGTTTGGAAGGATTTACATTGTTCATCTTTAATCGGTTAACGATGTTAATATAGTGGCAAAAAATACATACATGTAAAAAATATATGAGACTTAATGAAATATTATTTTCAAATTATCCTTATTTTCTATTTTGGTGATTTAAAATAGATGGTAATCCAATTTGGAAGGGAAGCAAAGAGATTTCCATCCATTGTTATCTTCCTAAAGTGTGCATTCTTTTATATAGTTAGGTAAGCTGTGGTTTTTTTTTTTCTTTCTATTTTATCTTTAATTGGATAATACTTCACCTCATTTTTAACAATCATTATCTCTGCTATGTTCCTAATTTCTTGGAGAAATAGAGATGAGAAGTTCCTCCACTAGTAACACTAGTAGGATGATTGTTAGGCATCGGAGAAAATATTGCTATTGCGCAAGGTCTACGGAGATTAAAGTTAGTGAAATAAAGACAAATCCAAACCACTTAATTTACATGTGTAGAGAAGTAGGATATGACTTTTGTCAATGGGTTGGTAGAGATGTAGATGATAAATTGAAAGTTTAAGTTAAAGATGGAAGAGATAAAGAGAAAAATAACAAAAATGAAGAAGAAATCCAAGTTGATTGAAGTTAATTATAATCAGTTGAAGTTTTATGTAATCTTTTTGTTAATTTTAAACGTATTTTAACTATGACCGCATTGTATAAGTAATTGCTTGTTGTAATGGATTAATGAAATAGGTAATGAATTTTAAATGGTGAATTATGTTCATTATTTTGGAGGTTGTTGTTCCAACATATGTAACCCAAATTGAAAAATTAAACATGTAATTATTGAAACAAAATAACAACATCCCTATCTAGATTGGATATATCCATGAAAAAGAAAATAATTACAATCCTAATAATTACATCCTTGTCCAAATCTGATTCATCGATAAAAAAGAAAAATAATTGCAAGTACAATAACAACATCCCTATCTAGATTGGATACATCCATGAAAAATAAATAATTACATCCTTGTCCAAATCGAATTCATCGATGAAAAAGTAAAATAATTGCAAGTACAACAACAACATCTCTATCTAGATTGGATATGTCCATGAAAAATAAATAATTATAATCCAAATAATTACGTCTCTGTTCAAATTTGATACATCGATGAAAAAGTAAAATAATTACAACTCCATCAACAATATCCATGTCCACTGTGGTAAGAAACATTAAAGCTAAAAAGTTAGACATTCCCTTGTCCAATTATGCACATATGGACATTCATAAACATATTGAGTGAAATCACAAAAAATTAGAATTGGTTCCCGGCAAAAAAAAAAGTTACATTTAACTATAGTAAATGCTAAGCACAAAATGTTGTTGCAAAGTTTAATGTCTAATTTTTTCGAGCCCTACTCTAGTCTTAGGTGGATCCACAGTGACTTGCTCTCAAATAGTAGAAATTTGTTTTCTCTTTTTTGTTACCTTCAAATATTTTCTGAAATTATTGATTGTTGAATGTTTGGTGCTTCTTAAAAGATACAATTTTGTAGTTAGCAATTATTGAAATATCGATAAGTTAAAAAATTAGTTTGAAAAAATTGGCGTAATTAACATGGGTATTTGATGTTTGTTGTGTTTATGATGGTTGTTCTTGTGTAGTCTATTAAAATGGCTATTATTGTGCAGGTTGTGGTTGTTGCTATGCAGCAGGCTGTGAGTTCTCATTCCCAACATGTTGACCAGATTTCTAAGACATGAGAAATTATTATTAAAAAATGAGATAATGGTGTATGTCCAAAAAACAAATTACTTGGGTATAGATAGATTGATCTTTTTGGTATTTTTTCCCTTAACTTAAGCCCTTTGGTAGGTTGTATAATTATGGCCAAATTGATAATATGTGGAACACCTAATTTTGTTTTATTTTCTTGCCACTTAGGTCCCTAATGGACCTTGTACCCCACTTTTTTTTGGAGCCTTTCATGGTCCTCCTTTGTTGGTAGGATCAATTTCAAACATTGGATAAATAACTTCATTACGAGTTTTTATATGTAGATACATAAAAGGCTCATCAACATAATCCTACACATGTAATATTTGTCAAGCCATATAAGCACATGCATGCTTGCAAGACAAGCCAATTAAGATCCAATAATTATAGCCACAATGTTTATGTCCTAAGTGAACAACAAATGTAGACTACTGATAAGTGTCAAATAAGATACTTATTTGAAACATAATTCGATGTAATTGCAAGTAATTGAATCATAAAGCACTATTAAAGCATGAGAAAATGACAGAAAACTAAGTAACTCATACACAATATGAAAAATGCGGTTTTAAAGCCTTTTAGACGATAAATTCTCATAAATTTGATGCGCTTTAATTTCTACAATTTGTTACAGGGTTTCGCGTTGGCAACGCAACTGGAATTACATGGAGCACATGAAGATTTGAAAGAAAAGAAGCATTTTGTTATTCGCATTATTGGCAAAGCAAGCACAGCCACATTGGACACGCGATGCAACAGAGCAGCAAGTATAAAAACCCAGAATAGAACGAAAATAGGGTATCATCCATCATTAATCCAGTATCACTCTATCCATCTAACTCCAGAGCAGAGACGTAAAAAACAGAACTATTGTCCTTCTAGACGTTGGTTCTGTTCTAGGTGAAAGAGGAACCCTAAGGTTGAGGATGAAGGGCAACTACAGCGTGTCTTCATGCTCTTGACTTCATTCCTCTCCCCTATTTTCTTTCTTTATCATTATGTGTAACTAGATTTTTGTTAGGGAAGCAGGAATCCATTGCTGAATCTGTGTAACCCGGATACGTTATGTATATTCAAGAATGTCTAATAAACCACCATTCTGTTGATTTATCTGCGGAAAATTAGTTATAATTACAATATAATTTATGATTATTTAATTGTAATTCTACCTAATTTTCCTTATTTTTGTAGGAATGGTCACGCAAGCTAAGAATTCGAAAATAGGTAAGTTTTGGACAAAAAAAAAGGGTAAAAGAAGCATAAAAAGATAATAGATTTAATGCGACAATGACACGTCAGCCCTACGGTGCTGCAAGATTACATAGATTGAGCGCGATGACTTAGGAAGCGACTAGGTCAAACCCAGTCCACCACATTGAAACCCTAATACATGCCTATAAAAGGGAGGCTCTACTACATCATAGGATAACACCCTAGGCTCCAAAGGCTACACCACTCTCCGGGGCATAAGTCTATCACTACCTCGGAGACACCATTCCATTCTCATCTCTCTTTTAGTATCCTTCCGTAGGATTTCAGAGGTAGAAGCTCTTCACATTGCGAGTTGCAACGTCCTATTGCCAATCTTGCTGGCACTACGGTTTTGTCATTGTCTTCTAGAATTATGATTATGGATTGCTCTATGGGATTAGTATGTTTTTATTTGTCTTATCTCTTTGTGTGTAACTAACCCCAAATCATGGGGCTTTGGTGAAACTTATAATGTAAGCAATTGAACCATTTTCCTTTTTATGAATGATTTAGTATTTCTATTCAACTGTGTTTTCCTTATTATGCATAATTAATTAATGATAATTAATTTCTAAGTTAATTAGAGGATAGACGATCGTACCATTGCTTAATTAACGGAACTATAAGGTAAACTAAATCTAAGGGTTTTGGAGGATCCATCTAAATCCTTGATTTCTAATCAGTTATTAATTTAACAAGTCTGAATGTTCTTTATGCTTTGGGAAAGAATATTGCTATTGCATGATCATTGGGTAGTAATAGAATTAGAACAGATGGTTAGTAATTGACTTAAATCATTCATAAGGGAATTAGGATGAAATTAGGTAAAGTTGGAAACCAAAGTCTCATGTCTTGCCATAATTAAACTCGTATTTATACCATTTTGTCTTTAAATTGCTTACTTTCATTTTGTTCTTTTTTACATTCACTTTAAATATTTCTAAACATACCCTTTTCTGGTGAGCTCAAAAATTAGGATTTAATATTTTTTAAGATTGTTAAAATAATCTCTGTGGGAACGATATTAAGGGTTTTAAATACCCCTTTCTACACCGACGGGTGCATTTTCCTGTGGGTAAAACTTTGTACGCACAGTAAACACACAACAATGTCTTTCCTTAAATTTGATTATTCATCTCTTTGCTTAACGCTTCTATGACTTGGCCACTTATAGATTGAATCTAAATTCTTCTTCACAATTGGAAAATTGGTTTTAGAAATGAAATTGGGATTGAATAACATAATAATGAATGCTCTAGGGATAGAGATTCACGATTGTGAGATCGTTTGAATTCTTGAACTTAAGGCTCACATCAAATTAGGAATTACTAAGGGATTATGATTCTTGATTTGAGTGAAGTATTGATGAGTCAAGAGATTGACCTTCAATCAATATTTGTAAATTCAATCTTCAATAACATTTTATCTTGAATGCACGTAATGACCTACTGTTACATAAGCGAAGTTTTGGTGAAATCCAACCCTAACATCTTCCATAACTTGATTTCTTTCACATTTGAATCATTTATTGAGTATTAAATAGTTTTGAGTTTATTTTGATTAGTTCTAGGCATACTGGAACAGAATTCCATCTCAGTGACAGAAACCTGTTATTATTGTTATTCTCTGTTTCTGTTGCCTATGCATGCATTTATGTTGCCTACGTACTTCCATTACTGAGTTCAATTAGTGGACTAGTGGGAATTCAATACTTGAACCAAATCCTTGTGGAGATGATACTCTTACTCACTTATTACTCTGTAAAACGATAAGGTGCATTTGCCTTCATATGGTTAAACCCCAATAACTGCTCATTCCTTATTTGGAATTACTGCTATCCAACATATGTGACTTGATAATACCTACCATTGAGCATGGTTTTGTCTACCATCTTCCTCACTCTTGGTGTAATTTGGTGGTCACATGCACATCCTTTCTCAAATCTTTTCTAAAACATCCTTATTAACCTACACTGAATGGACTCCATCATAGAAAAAATGGTTTTTTTTCTACCTTCACAAACTCAACCATTAAATGCCTCATATAGATTGTTGGTTATATGGTCACTTTTACAAGCTAGATCAATTGTATGCCTAGCCCACATATGTTTTGGTCTATCAACATCAACCATCCATTTAGTAGCATCATTTGAAGTTTTTCTCAATTCTACTAGGACTTTCTCAAATTGTACCTCATTGTATGTCATTGCACAAATTTCAAATTGTATTATTAGCATTAAATACCTAAACCTCAACTTAAAGTGATTAAGTATATGGTTGCAACAAAATCTAACAAATAAATACACAATATTTTAGTATTTAACAAATTTAAAGTTATTAACAATTAAACATACAACAATCTATGTTTGGCATGTGGATATATATCAACAACAACCTAGGTTAAACCCTACACAAATAAATTCATTAGGCACATTCATTTCCTAAATCACACAATTAAAAGAAAAAAAAATAGTTGAAGGTATTAACCTTTTGCATATCTAACATAATGGTCAATGTTTCCTCTTTCTACTCAACCACTAATTGCAATGCCTCCGCCAATAGAGTTAGAAAAAAGCTCCATCAATCTTTACATTCAACCTCCACTACTATTGTTATAGGATATGCCTTTGTTTCCATCAAGAGCAATGACTAAAGCAATATACTTCTAAAGGGGCATTTTAGATGACATCTATCTATACCAAACCACGGCCTACATCCCATCACAAAACCTTTCTTTAAATCATCCATACAAATAAAAATTATTCTAAATTGAGGGTACCTATCAACCCTAGTTTCCACCTTAATCTTCACCACACTTCTTGGGTTTATCTCCTTAATCAGCATAGCCTAAGGAGGTAGGTGATTGTATAACCAAAAGTGTACCCCTCTTGTTGTTTGAAACACTCTTCTCTTTGTACAATACAATTTCATGAGGTTACTTGGCTCAAGTCCATGTTTCACAAGTAACTTTTACTTTATGATAGCGTAACTGATATTAGGGTTAGCAACTAACATGCTTTCTAATTTTTTTGCAATCCAAGTTAAGGTTGCATTAAAATTTTTATGGTTTTAGTTTAGTTATGGTCAACATTATATGTTTTAATTTTAAAAGTCACACCATCAAGGGTTGGGCCCTTAAACTATATCCCTTTGCAGCACAAATACAAGTTACTCTCACATTTTCATTCTTCAATCTAAGCAATTGTCATTCTTCTTGAATTACATCATATGCAAGTACCTTTCTTTCTAAAATGGTTAACATTCAAGAATAGTTGTCCCTCTTTAAAATCAATGCTACCATTAGCTTCAGTATCAAATTATTTTCCTACCAGTTCCCTTTCTACATAAATCTCCATGTCTTCATTAAAATGTTCTCCTCCAACCACATCAACCTTTTCCTCAAAATCGGACTCAACCTCGTTGGGTACTCCATCCTGTTCCAACCCATCATAGTAGCCATCATCATCACTTTTAGTTTTAGATTCATTACCATCAAAACTGATGTTATCATCACTAACATGAACTTCATCAACCCTAATTGACTCAGCAACTACATGGTCAACACTTTCAATCTCTCCTTTTGTTTCATTCTTAACCTTTTGAGGTATATTTATATCCTTTGTCACAATCTCATCTTCAATCACAACCTCAATCTCAATTACATTCTGAGGAATCTCACCCATATTCTCGATCCCAATTACATTGTTAATGGTAGTTTAGAACCACCAACTTCAGCTACATTATTTATATTTTTAGTCACCTTACTCACATTTCTAATCCTAGTTCTAGTTACATTCTTACTTGCAGTTTCAGAACCACCAACTTCAGTTATATTAATTACATTTACAGTCTTAGGAGAGGTATGGTTCGTGAAGGACAAATAGTTTTATTGACATAAAAGGTGAATATATTTACAATTTGCATTCAATTCAAACAATTTCAAAATATCAAAATCGTTAATCTCTAATGGTAGTAGTTTGCCACTACTCCTAAACAAGAAAGAAATCTTAAAAGGATTGCATGAAGGTAAACCTTCATCGTTTGCCAAAATGTTGATAGATTCATGAGCATCGAATATTTTGAAGTGATTCGGGTCCATATTCCTTATTTGATTGGGTTCATCTCTTGTCTTAGTGAAATGGACAAAAATATCCACATTACCCGCTTCTGGTCCCATGTATGGCAAGTCAGCCATTACCATTGTGGTTCCAACAATCCAAAAAATACCAATTAAATATTAAAAAAAACATATCTCACAATCTAAAATAGATGATTCCAGCAAATAATAAAATTATAAAATTACCTATAAAAAAGACAAATACAAAAGACCTAAAATCAAAATTTTCATATACCCAAAATTAAAATGAAAATAAAGAATAACAACTTGTCTTTTCAAATAAATTTCTAAAATATGAATAAAATAGAAGAACACTATGATGATTGACAAACCTAATGATTCGAAGCTATAGAAAACATAAAAAAAATAAATCGCATAAATCACAATTTTTTCTTCCAAATTCAATTGAATTAAATCTCTAAATTTTCTAATAGTAATTAAAATTATTTTGATTTTTGAAACTAAAATAAATAACGTTATCAAACGACATAACTGAAGATGTTTATGTAAATCTAAAAAAAAGTATCATGTATACTTTCATTGTATCATAGGAAATATTAGTATATTTTACCTTAAATATTATATACATATATATATATATATATAAATAATATAAGTAAAATATATATAAAAACTTGAGTATAAAAATACTGCAATTTTATATAAAAATTTAATTTTTTATGATATATGTATTTTAGCGTATAAAATATATTTTTTTAAAAAAGTAATGAATAGTCATATAAATAAATATATAACTATTGAATATATATAATTTTGGTATTAAAACGTGTATTGTATTTTAAATATTACATACATAATTACTAAAATAATATTACATGATTACAAGTCTCTAATATGGTAATATTTATTTTTAGAATAAGGGAACTGTTTTCTTATACGAGAAATCGTGACGGGAGGATCGAGCGTGAAAGAAGAAAAAATGTTTTATCACACAGTGTTGAATTCTAATGAGAAGCTTTCAAAAAGAAAAGAATCTTAAAATTTGCGAAAATATTTTATTAAATAGACATGCAAGTGAAGTCAATACCACATCTTGGTCATATATAATTTTTCCCCTTATAAAGTCATACATTGAAAAAGTTTTCTCACAAATCAAATTAATAATTCAATTCATAGTTGAGTATAAATAATATAATTTTATACAAATGATAAAATAAAATATTATCTTTTTTTAAAACAGAAATTAATTCATTATTCAAATTTTTAGGTATAAAATTAATTTTAATATCTGTCATATACTATTGTTAGATTTTAAAATGTTAGTTTTTAATTAATATTAATCGTTAAATACTCAATGTCACTTATAGGTAGAATTGATATTTTATTTTACTTTTTAAACTAGTTTAAGAATAATAGCTAGGAGAAAATTAATTTCTGGTATTTAAAATAAAAGTGAAATAAAATTAATTATAATAAAATAATAAACTATATAACTATCGAGTAAAATGAAGGGTTAAGAAGTGTTACGTTAATTAAGAATATATTGAAAATATTTTTTTTATATAAAATTTGAGATAACTCTTTGTTGAGTTAGTTTGGGAAAGTGAGTTAGAATCAATTTTCAATGTGATATCATCTGTATATATTTCAGTCCTATAAATTTTATGTATTGAATATCTAATCATGATATGAGAGTTTGTGTTAATATATTTCATATTAACTAAAAATATAATTAAATACTTTTTATAAGATTTGAGACATTTTTTTTTCTAAATTATCTTTTTAAAAAATTAGTTTAAAACTTTTAGTAGGAAATGTAATATTAGTGTTAGTCTCTTATCTGACTCTGCACCTTTATTTGCGAAAAGAAAAGGAGAAATTAGAGTGAAAAATGAAAATTACATAAATTAATGTAAGTCAAATACATTAATACAAGTTTCTCATGCTTATTAATTTCAATATTATTTGTTTATTTGAGTCAATTTTCCGATTGCTTGAAATTACCACTTACCAAATTTTTCTTAATAAAATACTTTGTATCACATATATTTTTTTATTAAAATAATTCTATTCAATTTAAAAAAAGTTACAGTATTCAAAAATTATTTTTCCAATAAAACATATTTTTTTAATTTTAATATTATTTATTTATTTGAGTCAATTTTCCGATTACTTCATAACAAGTTACCACTTACCACATTTTTTAAATAAAATATTTTTATCACACATATTTTATTGGAAAATAATTATATTCAAATTAAAACAAAATTAAAGCATTCAAAACTTAGTTTTCCAAAAAAAATACATTCTATATACAACATTTAAACTTATGATTTTATTTTAAAAAATAAAACATATCACTTAACTTAACTCTTTTTTAATTATTAATATTTCCTGTCTGATTATAATAATAAAGTAAGCCTTTATTATAATTTAACTGAAATATACTTTTAGTATATAAACTCCTTATAGTAAATTTTTTTTTATTATCATAATTTTTAAAAATATATTCACGATAATTTTTATTTTAATTTACAGTATAAAAAATTTATGGTCAAAATGTGTGAAAATTAAAATATAAATTTATGATCATTTTAAAATAAATAACATTAATTTTGAAATGAAATTTGTTAACCCAAATTTCGTACGAAGTTTTTCTTAATTCAGTCAGGTACAGTAAAAATCCAAAATAAGTTCTTACATTTCGTTTTCCTAACAAATTATTATTATTATAGAAAATTATGTTAACATCTTTTAAAATTTATTAAAAAAATATATATTTATATTATTTTAATTTTTTATATATATAATATTATAAAAAGTTAGAATTTTTTTATAAAGTTATCAAATTTTAAAAGATATATAATGTTATATTTTTATATAAAATAATATAAATTTGTATAAGATTAAAAATAAAATGTATAATGTAATTTTTTATAATGATTAATTACTATATTATTGTAAGAAAAAACTTTTAAAGCTACAAATTAATCATATAATTGACAAAAATTTTCTATAATACCACCATTTAATAACAAATGAATAAGATTAGAAGAAGAGAGTGTAAATATTAACATTTTTTTTATATAGAAATGATGTTTATATCTATTTATATTTTTATTTAATAATTAATATTTTTTTAAAAATAAAACTAATCTAAAATTTATATTTAAATATAAATAAATATGTTACTATTTTTATATTTAAAAAATGTAAAATATAAAAGTGGACATATGTTATTATTTTATGATGAATATTATTGATTGTTTCTAATATAAGAAGATTCAAGTATTGCAACTAGGAATGAAGGCAGACAAAAGCTTAACTAGATTTTGAGTGTTTAAGTTTGATTTGTTTAAAAATTTTGAGATTTGAGCATGACTCTATTACTTGTTAAAAAATTTTTTTTGTTAAGGTATGACCTAACTTAAAGCTTACAACCTGCAAACCTATTTAAAAGCCTACATAACAAAAAAAATTAATAAATAGACTTAAAATTTATATAAATAATTAATTAAAAAACTTGTAAACTTAAAATCTATAAAATAAAATATTATTAAATAGATTTAAAACATATATATATATATATATTAATAATATGTAAATAAAATATAAAATAAATATTATATAAATATAATATATTAAAATAAATATAAATATATAATATAAATATAAATAGACTTATAGATTAAATAAACTTTTTTATAATCTTGAACCTGATTTGTTTATCTAAAAATACTTTTTAACCTATCTACTTAAACGAACTGAATCAAACATTTTTATTGAATTCGATCCTTAATTGGAGCTGAATCTTAACTCTATCCAATTTTTTTAATATTTCTCTTTCAAACAAGATGTAAAGTTTACGTAATATATTACAAAACCCCAAGTTTCTATTTAAACGAGGTAGCCATTGTATTTGACAATCACCAAAAACTCCTCCACTAAACTTATTTAATTTTTGTAACTAAGTACACGTATTCTTTAATGTGTCATACATAATTATGTATTTTAACTAACACAAGGGATTGCGCGCTAGACGACCCTTCATTCCTTATTTTATCAACTTTGCGACTTGTTCATCATGTAAACTATTTGGAAGACAAATTTTACTCTTTATTTTTTTTCTTAACTGTAGTTTTCTTCATTTATTTTGGATTCCGTATGATTTTTTTAGTCTTTTAATTCTTATTTTGAATTAACCAATTTTTTTACATTTAAAATCAAACAAATTTAATTCTTTCATATTAATTCTTTTTTCTAATTAAAATTTTTAAAGTCTTATTTTTATCCAAATAATTGAGCCTTCATATGACAGATTTGGATACAAAATAAATTAAAATTTTAACACAAAAATTAGTAAAAATTTGATAAAATTTAAACAATTATGAAATATAAGATTAAAGTTTGAATTTTTTTGGGATATAATTTAATGTTTTGATTAGTAATATTTAATTAAACAACAATTTAATTGATTGAATTGTAAAACTTTTGATTAAAAAATAAAAAAAATTATGAATTTTATATATATAAGAAAATAAAAATTCAACTTTAAAAAATTTTAAATCTAAAAATTTTTAATTAATTTAAAAATTATAACTAAAAATATAATATTAAATCTAAATAGATTTAATTAAATGAACTAAAAATATAACTAATTTTTTATTTATAAATAGACAAATTTTCCTTTGAAAACACAAAATATCATTGATCTTTCAGGAATACACACGCACTCAGACGTATACACTCAAATATAACTTTTGTTGGACGGCATTCAACTAAATAATAATAATAAAATAAAATAAAAAAGCTAATAATTTTTTCTTTGAAATTTTCAGCTAATTGTTCTTTCTATTTCTTTTTAATTATTAAATTTTATAAACTTTTAATTTTTTATTTATTATTTTAAAAACATAAAATAAAATTTTTAATCTATAATAATTTTTATTATGTACAATGATATTCATTAATAAAAATTAATTAATAAACAGGATTTAAAATATTATAAAAAATTATATAAATTTTTAATATAAATTAAAATATTAATTAAAATTTCATTCGAAATAATTTTTAGTTTTTAATTTTAAAATTTTTAAGAATTAAAACTAATTTAAATTTAAATTTTTAAAATCATTACACAAACAAATTACATTATTTTATTATAAATTTATAAAAAATATATAAATAAAAATATTAATTTAAAAAATAAATTATATTAAAATAATATAAATTTTAAATTTTTAAAAATAATAAATTAAATATTATTATTATAATTTTAGTAATTATAAGGTAATAATAATGATAAGTATAAAATTAATATTTATAAATTAATAATAATGATATGCTGGTTATAATATTAAAAATATTATATAATTATATAAATTTATATTTTATATAATATTTAATTATTAATATTTAAAATATAAAATTTTATATATGTTATTATTATAATATTTTTATATTATTTAATATTTATTATATATAAAAATAATATATATCATAATATTATGTTATAAATAATAATATTATATAAAATTATAAAATTTAAATATAAATTAATATTATTTATTTTTAATAATTAAAAGATAAGTTTTTTAAATAATAATAAAAAATTATTATTAGTATGATGATAAGTATGAGGATAATGGTTATAATATAAATAATATTATATAATTATAGAATTTTAGATATTATTATTATAATATTTTTTATATCTTTTAATATTTATTTTATATGAAATAATATATTTTATAATAAAAATTATATAATATAAAATTATATTATAATATTATAAATTAAATATAATTTTTATATATTAAATAAATTTTTATTTTTAAATTTATAAAAATAAATAAAAAACTAATTAATAGTTAAATTATTTATAAATAATAAAAATAAAATTTATTATTATTATTATTATGATACTGTATAATAATAAAAATAATAATAATATTTATAAAATATTAATAATAATGATATAATGATGATAATATATAAAATATTATATAATTATAGAAAGTTTTATTTTATATATTATTATAATATTTTTATATTATTTAATATTAAAATAATATATATTATAATATTATATTATAAATTATTATATAATATAAAATTATATTATAATATTATAAATTTAATATAATTTATATATAAATAATATTATTTTTTTTTTATTATATAAAAATAAAATAAAAAATTAAATTTTTTTTAGATAATAAAATATATTATTATTATTATATGATGATAGATTTAGATATATTTAAGAATAAAAATATTTTAAAATTAAAAATAATATTTAATAATTTTATTTTTTAATTTTAAAATTTTAATGAAAATTATTTTAAAATTATTTAAAAATTATTTTTATTAAATAAATTTTATTTTTAAAATAAAAAAATTAAAAATTCGGAAACATTGCTAACGTGTCCTAATTTTTTAATATATATACTAACGGAGAAAAGAAGTTTCGGTGAGTTAATTAACAGTTACTACACGCTCTTGAGTCAAAGAGGAAAACCTCATAATCAATGATCATAAAATTGACTTGTCTTAAATTGATATATGACCTTCCTTTGCCATATGGGATTAACTTCAACGTGTTTTTCTCCACTCAAATTTGGTAATATTTGCTAAATTTTTGAATGTATAATTGTGCCGGTTGAAAATAGATTATTCTGTATAATGGCTTCGGAGTTTGATTAATTACTAGGCCATTGGTTATCAATGAATTACCAGTTAGCAACAATGTTTATTAAATGTCACAAACGCTTCCTTGGTCATCTTTAATTATGTCAATTTCCATCAGAAAACATACGGCATTTATTTATAAACAAAAATTAGTTAAATGTTGAATAACTTTTGTAGTCAAAATTTTGTTTAAGAAAAATTAAATTATATCGAAAGTTTAATATGGTAACGAGCTAAAGATTGTAAAGTTTAAAAACTAAAATAAATGTTATTATATATTTAAAATTAGATAAAAGTGGATGAAAAAAGAAATAATAAAAATAAAAATATGATATAATAAAAAATTATAAAAATAAAAGTAAAATATATTAAGATAAAAATAATTTAAAAATATATGACTATAAAAATACTAAAAACTTAATAAAGAAATGTCAAAAAAATAACTTATAATATCAAATTGTTAAAAGATAATTATATATATATATATATAAAACTGAAAAACTAATTAACTAATTGAATAATAATTAACTGTATTTAAATTAACTATCTAATTATAACATCGGTAACTGAATATATGAAGAGTTACAAACTAGCCATTATGTAATATCCTCATAAGCTTAGGAACTGAGATGGATTTCTTGCATTAATCAGTGGACACGTGTTCCAACAAGAAGCCTTAGACGGAATTGGTGTTTGAAGACAAGGAAGCTTTGAGTCTCATTGTTGAAGGCATATAGACAAAAAAGCCTTATAGTTTTTGCTAAAGAACGTGTTGAAGGCATCATGGACAAGGAGTTGTTGAGTTGAATGCCATATTTGAGGTAGTAGAGATCCTAACTAGGGTGGCGTATCAGAATCGACTTGGAAGGCCATAGCTTCATGTCACTTTGGTTCTTGGAGGCTTTTGTGACTCCATCTTGCATAACTAGTGTAGAAGAGGTGCAAAAACTTGCACTTCCAATGCTTCCATGAGTAGAGAGATTGATAAAAAAATTTATATGGTTGGAACTTTAATCACAAAGTCATATGGATGGTATTAAAAAAAAACAAAATTGAATAATAACATTACTTCTGCAACTTTGATGAGAGAAATAACATCATAGTAATAGTTGAAATATATATATATTTTAAAATTTATAAAAATTATGAGGAGGAATAATAAATATACAATAAGTATAAAAATATAAATATATAATAGATACCAAGATTTTAATATAAATTTTTTAAAATATAAGAAATAAAAATTATAGATTATTTTAAAAAATATTAATAAAAATATATTTTATGTTGGTTATTTTAGATTTTTTATATTAGTTCCATTAACGATATAGAAATGATTAATAGAGAAAGTGATGACTTTTTACATCAAATGAACAACCAATATAAAATATTTACTTTTCACAACGGCTTTTAAAATAGCTGATATTGAAAGTAAACTTTTTATATTAATTTTTAAAATAACCGCCGTAGAAAGTGAATTTTCTATATCGATCTCTAAAGCAACCAATTTAGAAAGTTCTCATTTTACACTTGTTATTGAAACAATCGTTGTAGAGAGTAAAGTTTCTACATTGGTGCATACACCAACTGTTATAGAAAGTTAAACTTTCTACATTGGTTTTGATTATAACTGATGTAAAAAAAAATCACTTTTTATATCAGTTAAGGTCACAATTAACGTAGAAAGTAAGATGATAAACCACCATTCTTTTCAATTATCTACAGAAAATTGGTCATAATTATTGTATGATTAGTAAATATTCAAATGTAATTCTACCTATTTTTTTTTATAGAAATAGTCACACAAGCAAAGAATTAGAAACTAGACAGATTTTGGACTACAAAAGGGCAAAATGGTATAAAAAGAAGGAGAAACAAAAGGGAAAAAATATTCTTGGAGAGAGCTAACATGGTTGTACTGGCTAGAGCACGCCCTCATAATAGATTTGGTTTTTCAACATGGTTGTGTAAACTTGAGGATAACTGTGTTGGATGATGAGTACAATTGTGCCAACTTTGGGAGATGCTAAAAATAATCTAATTTAACCTTAAAGATGCAAAAGAGGATCTCATTCAGCCCTGACAATGTTGCAAGTGATCTAAAGTAGTCATAATGTCTTAAGAGATGACATAAGTCAACTCGGTTTGCAATAGAGGCAATCCTAATCCACGCCTATAAAAGGAGATTCATTAGGGAGAAAACACATCTCGATATTTTTGACACTTCGAAAGATCCTCCAACACACTCCTTTCTTTTTATTTTTCATTTTCATTCCCCCTCATTTCTAGTTCATTTCTTCTTCTATCATCCTCCCATAAGTTTTGGTGAAAGGAACTCTTTCATAGTGCAAGTTATCGAGTCTCTTGATAGCCTTACTAGAACAATGATTTTGTATTTTTGATCTTAGGATTAGGTTATGGATAATTTTATTAGGTTACCTTATTCTCATACCATATGTAACTAACCTCCATATCATGGTGTAATATTCCTCAAATTTTGTGAATTAAAAATATATTAATATTAAAATACCATTATGATCATTTCTAAAATTAAAGGTTTTTATCATTCTATTATTAATAAAATTTTATTCCTATTTATTATCTTTGTTAGATAATTTTCTTATAAAATAATAATATTAAGTGTTATTATTAGATTCTTGGTAATCTTTTTCTCCTTTTATTTTGAAGATAAAATAGATAATGACTGATATTATTTTGGTTATTCTCTCAAGTAATTAGGAAGTATTTGACTTTCAATTTATTTTTCTTAAACTAATTAAAAATATTTAATTGGTCCTAACTCATTAAATATCCTCTATAATTTTAGAAATTTTCTAAATATTATTATCTTATTTTATTATATTTTTTCTCGTAAGATTATAAAATTAAAATATACAAATATAATATTACTATTTCTTCTTCTCTTTTTTTTCTCTTTTTTTCTTCCTTCTTATCTCTCAATCAAACACTTTCTTCTCCATATTTTCTTTCTTTTACGGAAGCCAACAATGTATGGCTTTTTTTCTCTCCTTCCCATATCTCATTCTTTGATTTCTCTTCACCAATTCATTGTTATTTTTCCATCAAAACTCAAGAATAAATATCTCATTTCAACCATCTCAATCTCATATTCATTTTATAGTTTCAAAATTTCAAAATGACACCAATTTCATCTTCATTTTTGAGCTTGAAATCATGTCTTCTCACTATTACTCAACACCAGATGGGCTTCCTTTCTCACACATGAGCATACCATTAAGCTCCTTATTGAGAGATCTTTCCAACAGTGTGCCCCAAGTTTTATTCTAACATCATTTTCCTATTTGTTTTAGTTCCTGTTGGTGAGTAATTTAGGGTTCCTTCAAAACTAAATTTGTACGACTAATAACTTATTTTTGTTAAAATTTATTATTTTATATTTTATTTATACTTTAGGAAGTTAAAATAATAATGTTTTCAAGAGTTTGAAATCTGACCATTATCTTTTCCAAATTTGAAGTCATAACATAAGGGAAGTAAACTCAAATAGAATGTAGGAGTAATTCTAGAGCTTGCTCGGTTCGAAAATGAAATTTTATTTATTACTTGAAATTTTATGAAATTATATTTAATTATGTTTGAATTCAATTTTTGGTATTGGATTTATGTGGTTGTTGATTAATGGTTGACTTGGTTAGAAATTAATTATGAAATTATTTAAATTGATGTGAAATAATATACTAAGAAAGTAGTATACTAAAACTGATTTTTAAATTGTGTGGTTCTTACTCATAGGTAAGACTTTGGACATAAAATTTTAGATTCTTGACAATGTGTATTTGTGAACAACATTCATAAAATTTCATAGGTAATATAAATTTATACGGTTTTATATAAATTTTAAAAGTTATGATCCTTGAATTTAGAGTTGTTAGAAAACGTTCCTAAAATAAAAAATTATTTAATAATATTTAAATTATACAAACATATTTTCATATAGTATATATAAAGAAATATTCAATTGAAAAGTTTGATGGAAAGCTAAATTATTTTTTATTTTATAAAAATATTTAAAATCTATTATCTTATAAAAGTTATTCCTTTTTCTTCCAATCTATTCATAATATTAAATATATATATATATATATATATATAAGTATTTAATTGACCTATTTTATACATAGAAAACTTTATAATTAAACCTTGATATATGAGGATAAAATTTGAAAAAGTTAGAGTAATTTTATATTAATGTTTATTCTATAAATGTTTTATAAGTTGATTTATTACGTTATCATATAAATAGATAGAATATGACTATTTTGTTTTATTCCTCTTAAACAAATTTCTAACAATTTATAAAAATAGTAAAGTTCTATGCTAATGTTTTGATCGCAACTTTGCGCACTTTAAATACGATCTTGCTAAATGATAAGGATGAAGACGAGTAAAACGAAGATGTGCAAGGTTGAGAAAGTACGAAACGTAAAGCTTGAAGAATACAATTGTCGCAACCGTAATTCCGACGAGATGACAAACTCACTAAAATTTTAAAATGGAATTTGTTATGTGTGGAGTCGCCACCAAATTTTTATTTAAGGGAAAAGATTTGGAAAAACCCTGACTCGAGGAAGAGATTCGAAGTTCAGGAGTCGGTTACGAATAGGGAAGGTGTTAGGCACCCTATTCTCCCGTTCCGAGGAACGGTACGGTTAAATCGAGTGTGTGATTATTTGAAAATAGTTTGATCCCTTAGTTAACATGTAAATAAATTACTTGATGGAGGTTAGCCTGACAGGACTTGATCCTGCTCCTACGTATTCCCTGGTGCAATGGGAAACTCAAGGCTTACATAGTTCTGGTTCGTGAAGGCTTGACCTTCAGAGGTGTTTAAAGAAAAAATGACATTTTGAAGAGATTTTCATTTTTGGAAGGACCTTTAGCCCACTCATGCACAAGTAGGCGGCTACGGCAGCACAGGAGCCTGTACAAACTACTAAGTGTTGGACAATAGGTGAATCGCCAGCCCCCAATTTAGAGCCCATCGCGTGAGACCAAGAATCCCAAAATATTTTTAAAGAGCTTTTATTTTTTAGGAGGATCTATAGTCCACTCATGCACAAGACCCGAGGCGGCTATGACAGCACGGAGGCCTATACAGGCTACTAAATGTTGGACAGTAGGTGAACCGCCAGTGTCCCCCATTTAGAGCCTATCGCGTGAGACCAAAGATCCCAAAATATTTTAAAAAAGGAATTTTTGTTTTTGAAAGGACCTTTAGTCCACTCATGCACAAGACCCGAGGCGACTACGGCAGCAGGGGGCCTATACAAACTACTAAATGTTGGACAGCAGGTGAACCGTCAGCCCCCCATTTTATTTTAAAGAAGAAGAGGAAAGTTTATTTCAAATATCAGAAGGGGGTGTTTTTTGGGAAGGAAGCAATTGTATTGGAGGTTTGGGGGTTTATTAACAGTTATGGAATTTTGAGGATTTATTAGCAATTGTGGAATTTTGTGGGGATTTATTAGCAATTATGGAATTAAGGGACAATTCCGGAATTTTGGGAATTTGGAGAGGTAGGGACAATTCTAGAATTTTTGGGAAAAGGCAGGGCAATATGGTCATTTGGAGAAATAGGGACAATTTTGGAATTTTTATGAAAAGGCAGGGTAGAACAGTGGAGGACCGGCCTCTCACCACTAGGGCCATCTTCATTTGGTGATTCACATTCTGCTGGCTGTCTATATGAGTGTATGATGGGAGTTGAAGATAGAATAACAAAAAGGTCCAAATGCAGCGTCTGGGGCTCGAAGGGAGGGTCACGAGGATGGCAAATGAGCGCCTAGCCACCAGGCCATGATGCTTGGTTAGATATTTTGCTATTTTGGATAGTTAAAACTAATCACGTGGCCAGAGACGTGCGCCTGCATATGGGAAATCTGCATGGGTTCTCTCCTTATCTAATGGCTTCCTCTGTTTTCTTATAGGGTCGATCATTTGAGTGGGTCACGTGGGATTCATTCCTCCCCTGTGTCACAAATCCTCTGCTAAAACATCATGGTTCCGTCTCCTTTTCTTGCATCTTGTACCATACAAACACAACTCAACTTGGAGTTAGTCAGCTACTCATGGATGGCCAATGAAGGGTGACTCTGTAACAGTCATGAGTTGATGCAATTATGGTGTAACTATAAGCGATCCTACCACTAGCAATTTGTTTCGGACCTGATCCACAGAATTCAAATGGTACTTCTCCACGAATTCCTCCAAACATTTAACTATACTTCCAGCAACACTATCGATTACCTTAATATGTATATTGGAAATTTTACACATAGCACACCCTTCCTGAGGATCAACTAGCTGCACAGGACTACACTGAATTGTTGCACCGAGGTTGAAGAAATAGGGGTATGGTGTAGTTGAGTAAGGCTACTCTAAAAAATTTCTTATGGTTGGATTCGGAACCTATTAAGAAACTACCTCGACATTAGATATCTGAGGACAATTTAGATCTACCCGATCAGTTCCCTTTGGTTTTGACTATTACCAATACCATTTTCCATTCGATTTTGCTGTATCAATACTGACCTCTCCCTGGCTGCATTGATTTCATTGGAATATATGCTCGTCTTACAGAACCTGATAACCACACCTAGAAGTGGTTGAGGCTAGTGGTATAGAATTGTAATTATTCGGTCCTTGCTGATCAGAGAGTTTATAACCAACTAATTTCAGTGGTCTTTATGCAGAGAAATATGGAATTCTTTAATGTATTTTGCAGGCCAGCACCAGCATATGATTCTTAGACTTTCCCCTGGATGCTTTTCATAGTTTCATGCCAATGACACAAGTTGAATTCAATTTCCCCTGCATTATTTGACCTGCTTCTAAACAACATAAACTTAGGTCCTTTCCCTGGATTCCTTATAGTGAGTATTTGACCATGGTCTTGTAGACACAAGATTTTAAATTAAAGCAGCTGACGTATGCTAGAAGGTTTTGTTCTGTTAATTGTGCAGAGTTTCAGGATAAGTTCCTCTATTGATTGAGACTTCCTCCTAATAAGCGTGGATGTTGATATGGCAGGTGACTAGTGAACCAAAGTGAGACCAGGGGTATTGTTACACACCATTGACTGGGAACCTTCAATCACTGAATGAAGCCTAAATTCCTATACTGAAATCCTGAGAGAAATTTTCTAGACAAGTTTATGTTAACATTCATCCTTATGTTTATTTGAATTATCTATTACCTAATGAAGGCTCTAGGAGCATGATCTGATTCATAGAAATGGTAGAATTATGCAGAAACTAATCTAACATATCCTTAATTGAATTTATTCTGCATAAGTTTAATCACATCGATTCAAATAACTGCATAGGCATTTCATGTAAGAATTTCAATTCAAATTCAAGCATGCAATCAAAATTGTCCACACATCCGGATATATCTCATCACAAGACGACACTCATTGCAAAGTTAGCATTGATTATGGCTTCGAGATGAGCAGAATCCACCTATAAGAAGTATAGTGATTTCAAGCGCATGGACCGAAGGAACTTGCAGAGATCACTGACCTGGATGAAGCCTAAATTCCAAAATGCAGAACTATAATCGATTTGAGAGTTAGCTCATAAGCTTTTTCCGAGAATAGGATTGAGCCTAGGAAGGTGAACCCAAAGTAGAAGAATCCTTTCAGGAACAGTGAGCCCTCAAGAAGAAAATATTTGGAGAGAAAAAAAAAATCTCTCGAGCTGAATCTTTTTCCCCTTCTTTTGTTGGCCACCTCTCTCTCAGTTCCTTCCACAAAGGAGTAGTGAAGAATCTCCTTCCTCCAAGAAGCTTCAGGAAGCCTCCGAATGAGTGAAAAACCCCTCTGTTTTATAGTCTTTTTTCGAAAAAAAAATTTATTCATTTCCCGCCCTTGTTTCTTTCTTTTTGTTTGTTTTCTAATTTTTCTTTTTTATTTTTTAATTTTTTGATTTTTAATTCTTTAATTTTCATATTTTTTCTTTTTAATTTTTTTTAGATTTTCCTTTTTCTTTAATTTTTCCATATTTTAATTTTTCTTTTTATTTCTTTTTTTTTCAGGTTTTAATTTTTCTATTAGCATTTAAATTTTTTATTTCTTTTTTTCTTCAGATTTTAAAATTTTATTATTTTTCAGAATTCACAACTGTTGTTTCTTTTTTGATTTTAAAGGTTTTTATTATTTTTTTCAGGTTTTTGATTTTTAATTCTTTTTTTCTTTTTCTTTTTTTCCATTCATTTTTTTATTTATTCATTTTGACTTCTCCTTTTATATTTTTTTTATTATTTTATTATTTAAATTATTTAATTAATTAATTTTGAAAGAGGGGTCTGAGACATAATTGGGTGTTTACAACAATCATGCAGAGAAATCCACACATATGTGCAAAAAAATACGACTATAAAACCATACAACATATATTTTAACACAATTCTGCAATATATTAAGCACAATCGTGAAACTTATTTAATGACTAGAGATTATCATGTAAGTTATTATGGTGAGTGATATTGAATATATTTGTATTGAATGGATTAGAAGTTTGAAACACCAACAATATGTATTGTTGTTAATCAAATCGAGTTAATAATGGAATGTGGAGAACCTTAATAGTTGTATAAAGATTATTTATTAAATATTGAGTCTTCTAAGTGAAGTATGCATAAGAATAGTGTATATGTATTAAAAATGAGATAAAATGGGTGGAAAAGGACAATAATGTCCTGAGTTTGAGAAGAAGGAGATGCATTCGATTAAGATGAGTATGAAATAATATGATTAACATGCATCATATGCATAAAAATATTTTTCTGGAAATATTCAATGTGTGAGATTGTCTACGAGCCTTTCCGTAAAAGGGGGTTGGGAAATCTAAGGGTTGACTCACGTGTAAATAGAACATAATATCCTTGGATTTCTCCTTATAATCGAGACTATTCTAATTGGACTTAACCGCTTCGACGAGATCTTGATGATTATCATTATTGGTCGACCAATTTTGTGGTCTTGTGAAATGATGGTGGGTTGAGCATTACCAAGGACAACTTATTATCATGGTGTTGCTAAGGACATACTTTTATTATGGAACTTGGATCCTAGTATCCCTCCACTATTTTAATAATATGGTGATGATGTTTTGGGTCTACATGCATGTGTATATTGTAAGAATGACCAACTCAAGTTTAGTAAAGATTATTGTGATATGAGATGTAGTAGACCTTAATCTAATATTGAGTTTGTCATCAAAGAAATTTTGAAAGAGAATAATAGGATAACATATTCATACATTGCATATGATGATTGTTTTATGGTAGTTCTTTGTAAACATCAAAGAACATATATGCTATTTATTTGGACCTTAAATCAGGTCGGTATATGAGAGAGTAAGACCCATGTGTTTGGGTATGATGTTCATTAATGAGTATGAATTATAAAGAGAATGAAGGAATAAGGCATCACCTTATAAATGTTTAGGTAATTTTACTACAGAAATCATACACCTAATGCTCTTAATCAAAGTCTTATTCATCCTCTCTGCTAAACCATTCGGTTAAAGAGTTTTATGAGGCTTTTCACGTCTGATACTTTGCCACTTGCAATAAGCATTGAAAGATCCACAATACTCACCACTCACCAACATTGTCAATATGAATGCATTTAAGCTTTTTTCCTAACCACCTCTCAACCAAAGCTTGAAATTGTTTGAATGTCTCAAGTACTTGGTGTTCTATCTTTAAAGCATAGAATAATGTGAACATGAGCATCTCGTTACACAAGAGTGATCGTTTGAAAGATCCTTTATAAGAAATAGAAGATCCAGTGGTTAGGAGTAGGACCAAGTGTATGAAACAAGCACTTTATGATTTCATCAAATACTTTAAAGAAAAGGACTACGTTGATCCCAATCCAAATCCTATAGGGATTAATTTATGTAGTCATACTATTGAAAATCTTAATGGATAGAATTCTTGTCTAATTTCTAGCCAATTTAATGTTAGTTTAGGATTTAACAGTATTTAAACTCTTTATTTATTTCTAATTAGGTCTATGTTAATTTAGGGATAAGTTTTACACATCATTTTAGAGTTTAAGTCTCTTGTTATGTTTAATTGAGATTTTTATATAATAGGCCCAATTAGGTTTTCTATATAATAGGACTTTAAGATTCAATATAAACATCATTTTACGAATAATAATAAATCTATTTAAGAGTTTTTATTTTTGTATGAGTTGATTCACATGGTTCTTTGCCAAAAAACTAGTCTTGATAATGTTATTTTTTCTAGCAAGTCATGGTAAGGTGACGTTCCTGTTTGATAATATCGGTGCTCCCTAACAAGTTGCATTTTGTGTTGGGTTCTTTTACTCTATCTTGATTCTCAAAATGCTTCAAATTAAAGTTTTCACATTCCAATCCATTCCGTAAGGGATGAATCATATCATTTGAAATCAAACCTTCTTCTCTTGGAATCAAGTATCATTTTCCTTTTACTTTATTTTATTCACATATTTCTTTGTTTACCCATATTCTTCTTATTATCATTTATCTTTCATTTATCCTTTTCTTAACTATCCATCGATGTTTCATAAATTCTCTTTCTAAAATAAATCATATCCCTATATCTCTTATTATGTTGAAGTTCTATCTACCAAGTATTTGATACATAAGTGAAAGTATAAGAAAAAAAAAAGTAACGGTAAATCCAAGTTCAAAAAAATTATGATAGAAATTTAAATTACCAATTAAGAAATCATACAATCATATTACTGATAATTAAAAAAAATAACAAATATCAAAATACCAAACATAAAAAAATTTAAAATATAGTTTGCATCATTTCATCAATCATCTTCAATGACAATATATGACTCTTCTGTTCATGATGATGTCTTTAACTTTATCTCAACCATTGTACTTTCATCTTATTTTTTTCTACAATTCATAAATAAAAAATCATTACATAAGATAGTTAACTTAAAAGAAATATCATAAGCTAATGTAAGATTTCATTACACAAAAGAACTATAATATTTACCTCTCAAATCAAATCTTAGCAACCAATTTCTAGTACACATCACGGCTTGGACTTTTTTTTGAAAGAAGAGAACTTTGATACTTATTATGTATAGGAAAACCAATACTAAATGTCCATTCAGATGTCACTGTTGTTATTTGAATTTCTAAAATTTTACAAGCCATCAATGCAAGATCTAGAAATGTATGTTTATTTACCTTCCAATATTGCAAAACATCACGAGATAGAGGATATTGTTATGAAAGTGTTTGTTCATCCAAATAAATATCGAATTGAGATCTACCAACTTTTGAGGTATTTTGATTCTCATATTGGTTTTACTCCTATTTATTTCAAAATTACATCAAAGATAAAGTGAAAAATTAAAAATTAAAAAAACAAAGCATAACTGAATAAAATAAAAGAATGTTTACTTACATCTATAATAGCCCATTGTCTTGTTGGGTTCCCATTAACACCACCATCAAAAAATACATATGAACTTGGACTTGGAGTAATATCATTAGTTGGTTTATTGGAAGATACTTTCATATACTTATTAAATAGAGCATACAACTTATGTTTCACAACTATTAACTTTTCTTGGTAATGAAGACCAATCTTTTAATAACAAAACTATAAAAATGAGAACTTGAAGCGAATATCAAGGATGGTTGCAAGTGCAAGAACAATACTATAATCACTCCAATATTTTTCAAATTTCCCTTTTATCTTGGTTTTCATATCCTCAATCACATCATCTTCATTATGCATATTTTTAATTAACACACATTAAATCTTCCATACTTGCATGAAATACAAATTTAATGTTGGATAAGATGAACCTAACATTAAACTTGTGATCAAATAGAATGGACACAAAAATTCACACATTTTTCTCCTCGTATTGATTCTTCATTAGTTAGAGAAAACATATAATTCCTATCATGAAATGCAAGGCTACTAAAAGCACATTGATATGCAAGGTCACTTTCAAGCATCATAAAGGTGGACCAATATTAGTATAAACCCCACCAATTTTATTAACACATGCCTTAAAAATATTTATCTTTGCCTCCAACCCCTTAACATATTTGATGCTTTCTCTAATATTATGTAGAGCATCATTAGTGACCTTTAAACCCTCCTAAACTATAAGATTTAAAATATAAGCAACATCGGATATGAAAAAATTCACCATTGTATAATAAACCATTATTTTGCAAAAGTAATCTTTTTTTCAACAAGTCTCACATGTTGTCATTAAAAGATGCATTGTCCAAAGCCAATGAATTTTTTTTTTCACTTAATCCCTTAATCTTCCAAGAAACGATATACAATTTTAGCCAATTCATGACAAGAATATGGAGGGGGAAAATGAGAAAAATTCACAATTTTTCTGTTAAGCTTCCAATTATCATCAACATAATGTGTAGTCAATGAAATGTAACCCTTAGTTGTACAAGAAATCCACACATCAGATGTGAAACCTATTGTACAAGAAATCCACCCTTAGATAACATATGCTTCAACATTTTTTTTTTCACTTTCTTATAATTGATTCACATCTAATATGGTTGCATGCCTAGACAAAGGCTTAAATTCTGGATTAAATTACTTTAATAATTCTCTAACTCCCCCTATATTATACAAAATAAAATGGTAGATCATGCTCAATGATAGCAATGGATATCATGTCACATAACTTTTTGATCTAATTTTCTACTTTTTAATTTTCTAGTTTGGTCAAGCATAAGTCTCCCAACTTCAGTATTGGAAAATGCTTTTGACATTTTATCATACTTGTTTATGTGACATTATAAATTTGAAGTTTTATATTTATTACCATTACTTGCATATAAATTTCCACAAGCCTTACACTTATTTCCCTTTACTAACCACAAGCAGTTTATCAAAATAAACTCATAGAAGATGAAGTAGACCTTGACCTCTTATTTTTCATTTACGTTCATTTGCTTTATCTTTGAAACTTTGACCACCAGGCTTATCAAAATTTTGTTCTTTAGAATAATTCCAATTAACATTTTGATTAAAGTAATCAAATAGAGATGAATTCATATTTAATTGTTTACAATTGAAAATAATTAATTCAAATAAAAAACACATAAGATTCAACATATACTTTTATATAAATAGATAATAATATTACAATAATAATAATAAACAAATATTAGAAACTTACCATTGAAGATTAGGAAAGCTAACAGAGGATGCAATGGTCACGGAAAGGAAATGAGAACTAAGAGGCAAGATTTGAGAATCAAGAGGTGATATTTATTTGAAATTATTATTTAGTTTGGGAGGAAATAAGATGAGAATCAAGAGGAAAGACTAGAACCAGAACCCTAGGGCTAAGAGAAATTTTTTGTTCTGTGGTCATTGGGGTCTTTGTTGGTGAGAAATAAAAAAAACCCAAGCAAATGAGTAAATTGCAAATGACATTCCCCTACGGCTATCAATGTCTAGTCTTGAATTATGTATCATGATTAGTGATGGCAACTTAACAATTGGAAAATGAAAATTTTACAAGATTTCAGGAGTGTAAAATCAAATCTGTAATTTTTTTTTTTGGGCTGGAGTAATGCATATGAAAACTAGGCCTTTAAGTTAAACAAAAAATCACACTTATATTAATTTAACAATTTTTTTTTGCAAGTTGACTTGTAAACATGTGGACTAAAAATAATTTTCCATGGGTTATATGGTCTAAGCCAGAAAAACTCATCTTTAAATGTGTTGAGAATTTTCTTGGCTCTAATTCACATAATTAGTGGTTAAACAAGCTGACCCACAGACTTCAATCCATTTACCCAGCTCTACTTTGTACTCTATCCATCTTGTAGATCCTTGATTTTTTTTTTCCTTCTTATCTATTAGGAAATCAACTTGTACAATTCTTAGTTTAAGGGCTTAAAAGGAGAAGCAATAAGTAAAATGCAAGATTTGGTGAAAACATTATAAGAAAAGCGAACTTAAGTATAAACACAGGTGAACAGTGTCAATATTGAAGGTAAATAATAAGGGGGTGATTAGTAAGACTTTACTAAATTAATTATTTTTGTTCAATTTGTAGCATTGCCTACATTAATGGTAAACCCTATTAAAACAAAATGGACTTGAAGATATTTATAAAATCTATTCAAGATTAATTCCAAAGGTTAAACAAGAGGCTTGATGATATAAAGGATCATTCAAGGATGATGTTTCAGGTTTCTCATTAAAGTAGTTCCTAGAGACTACCTCACCTTGATGAAGAAATAAATAGGGAGGAGAATTTGAAATCAAAAGGTGAAGGTTTCAAAGGAGAAATGTGGTATCTAAAAGGAAAAGATAATATCTTGGGAAGTATTAAACTATCCATTCCCCCATACCAAGGAAATAATGAATTCAAAACTTATTTTGAATGAGAGGGAAAGGGGAAACATATATCTAATTATCACAATTACTCAAAGTAGAAAAGGGTAAACTAGTCACTGTATATTTTAGTGACTATGGTAGTATTTGGTAGGATGCATTTTTGCTTACTAGGAGAATGTATGGAAAAAGACTTATTTGAATGTGGGAAGAGAAGAATGTGACCATGAGACGAAGATTTGTGTTAAGTCACTACCATTGAGATTTGCACCAAAAATTTCAAAGTCTTGCTCAAGGTGCCATGAATGTTAACTATTATTATAAGTAGATGAAAATTTCCATGATAAGAGCAAATATTGAAGAAAACTGAGAAGCAACTATGATAAGATTCATTAGAGGATTAAAAGTGAGATAGTTGATATGGTGGAGGTACAACATTATGTGGAGATACACAATTTCCTTCATAAGGATATTTAGATGGAAAGGAAACCCAAATCCCGAAGCACTCACAAATATGATTTTATCTTTTCATGGAAATCTAATTGGTCCAACAAAAAGAAATGTCCTAAATCAAAGGAGGAATCTAAGGGAAAGTCAGCAGTATTTATTCCTAAAGGTAAATTCAAAATTATATCCTATTATAAGTTAAGTAACATTCATTGCTTTAAGTGTCAAGATCTTGAACACATTACTTCTCAATGTCCAAATCAAAGAACCATGACCATTCTTGATAACAATAAAATAAAGAGTGTGAGCTTAGAAAAAAAAAAGATGTCTGGGTTGGAGGACTATACTAATGTTGATATAGTCGATAGAACCCATGCGTGGAGATGTCTTGGTCACAAGGCATTCCTTGAATATCCAAACAAAGGATCAAAGAGATTTAGAGCAAAAGGAGCACATATTTTACATTTGTTATTATGTGAAGAACAAGGTATATAGTATGATTATAGCTAATAGTAATTACACCAACTTTACTAGTGCCTTGTTGGTAGAGAAGCTAAACTTTCCTAATAAGAATCATCCTAATCCTTATAAGTTGAAGTGGATGAATGATGGGTGGGATGTAAGAGAAAGAAAATGAAATAAAAAGAATTAAAGAATGTAGGAAAAGAAAAGAGAGAAAAAATAAAGAGTGAAGTAAAAATTAAAAGTAAAACAAAGAGTGAGAGCAAAAGAAAGAAGAATAAGAAATTAAAGAAAAGAAAATAAACTTGGTGTATTTGATAAAAAAAGAAGAGGTTTGGAATGTCTTGTAGGTAAAGAAATAGTTTTGTGTACTCATGTACAAGGACATTTATTTCACTAACAACAATAACCACTTTTTGTATGGAATCAATTGTCTTCTTAGGACTTATTGTAACTTCTCAGGAAATTATTGTTGATGAAGAGAAAGTCAAGACGATTAGAGAATAAGCTATGCCTATATAAATGCTAATAAGATAAGGAACTTTCATAATTTAGCAAGTTTCTATAACAGGTTTGTACAAAAATTTTAGTTTAATTAAGATACGAAGCACGAAAGAGCTTTTAATTTTTTAAAGGATAAGTTAACCAATGATCGTGTGTTAAGTTTTCCTAATTTTGATAAAATTTTTAGAATGAATATAATGCCTCTAGGTGAGTATAGGAGTTGTGTTGATGCAGGATTCCAAACATATGACACATTTTAATGATAAGTTCAGTAGAGATACACTCGACTATCCAACTTATAATAAGGAAATTTATGCTTTGGTAAAGATCCTAAAAACTTGGCACATTACCTTTGGTCAAGGGAGTTTGTCATCTACTCCAATCATCTTAGTTGAGGTTCCTAAAGTCCAATGTAAGCTCGACAAAAGACATGCTAAATGACTCGAATTTTTTGAGATATTTTCTTATGTTAACAAATACAAAAAGGAAAAAGAAAATATTGTAGTTGATGCATTGCCTCAAAAGTATGTGTTTGTTATAACTCTACAAACTAAATTACTTACATTTAAATTACTGAAGGCTTTGTATGTTAATGATGTTAAATTTGGACAGCTGTGGGAAGCATATTTTGAACATGGTTTTGGAAACTATTTTAAGAAAATATAGTGTGTGCCTAAATATAGATGAGGAAAATGCTTATTAGAAAGGCTCATGGGGAAGGATTATTGGGACATTTTGACATTGAAAAAACTTATGATGTTTTACATGAATATTTTTTGGCCCAACATGAAGCATGATGTTAGAATTATTTGTGAAAAATGTATTAATTAAAATAAAAATCAAAGATAATCCTCATGATTTGTATACTCCTATACTTGTTTCTAAATACCCTTGGATTGATTTTTTTGTGGAATTTGTACCAGGTTTGCCTAGGAACCTGAATGAAAAAGATAATATTTTATAGTTATGGATAAGTTTAGTAAAATAACACATTTCATTGTTTGTTCTAAAACCAATGATGTCACCCATATTACAAGTTTATTTTTCAAAGAGATGTATGTTTGCATAGCTTACTAAAAACTATAGTGAGTGATCAACGTATAAATTTTTTTGTCATTTTTGGAGAACCTTATAGGATAAGTTAGACACTAAGTTTTTATTTTCTACCATGGCACATCCATGAACTAAGATTGTAAGCACCTTATTACATGTTATAATTCAAAATAATTTAAAAGATTGGAAAAATTGTTTGCTTTATGTAAATTTTTCATATAATAAGGTTATACACTTATTTCCTTTTCACCTTCTAAAGTTGTATATGATTTTAATCCTTCATTACCTTTAGATGTTTTACCATTATTTATTAATGATTCTCTTAGTTTGGATGGATTGTAAAATATTGAATTTGTATATAAGTTTATTAGTCGAATAACATGTGATGCATCCCTATAATAAGCAACAAACTTAACTTGCATGTTAAATTATTTTAAAATGTTGTTTAAAAATCATTCTTTTGACATTAATCCTTACCGGATATAATAATCAAAGCATCACTAGATTAGATTTATAAGTTTTTCTATTTAAATATTTCAAGGTAGACCTAAAACTTTGCAAACATATCCTGGATCTTTATCCTTAAATAAATAAAGATTCTTAAAGGTTTTTCATGTTAGGTGAAAAGAATATGACAACATATTCTTTGTCTCAACAAGCAGGTCATAACTATTATTAGCAAGTAAGATGTTATCTATATAGAAAATTAGAATAATAAACCTATTCCCATATATGCATTGACTCATCTTATTTTTATAAAACTAATGGATGTAACAATTTCATCAAATTTAAGGTATCATATTCTATATTTCAACTTTAAATAATAAATTTATTTCTTTAATTTATACATTAGATACTTTGTACCACTCTTTATGAAACTGTTTGGTTGTTGCATTTGAACCTCATTATCAAAATCTCCATTTAAAAAAGTCATCTTCGCATTAATTTGATATAATTGAATATTATAATATTGAATAAAATCACAATAATTCTAAAGGAAGCTTTAGTAAAAATTTTAAAAAATTTCTGTCATCAATGCCCTCATTTTGAGTGAATCCTTTAATACTATTTTTTTAAAAAAAAATTCTTCAAGTTTAAAAGTAATAGGAACTTCCTCCAACTCCAGCAACTCCAGCAAACCATTGTGATTCACAAAGAGTATTTCATCATTTATAGTCTTCTTCTATCTATTAGATAAGCTACAATGACCTATCTCTATATAGTTTTTTGCATTTGTAACACTTGATGTTAAAATTTGATTCTTCAGAAAATGTATACTAATCATTATGATTAATTGATATTCTTTTTTTTTTTTTATGATTAACTTAATCATTATGATTAATTGATATTCCTTTTTTTTTATGATTAACTAAGAAGATGAACCTCAATCTATTCTTTAGGAACTAGTGGTAAAACATTCTTAAAGCATTCTATTATGGTTTATTAGGCATTGTATCAACTAATTGATACATAAGTTATTTTTACATAATAAAGACTATGACAATAAGATGTCTTTTGTTAGTATATGCACTTGAAACTTATATATTTTGAGCTTATATTTGTATTATATAATAAGACATTTCAATCCTTAGAATAGTAAATGTTACCTTTATAAAAAACTCAATATTTAACTTGCTTGTAAGATCTTACATAGTACTATTTTTAAATGTACCCTTAATATTAGTATAATGTAATACATTAAAACCATACTAAAAAAAATAAATATAACATATTTATCTTTAAAATTTAACTTGAATATCTAGAAATATAGATTAGACTATATAAAAATAAAATAATCATGCCTTGCGTCAATTAAATACATGGATAAAGGAATCAATAATAAAATGTATTGTTAAAAAATAGATTATGTCAAATTAAGGATATTTTTTTATATTAGGTTACAGTAATATATTATTAAATATCAATCACTACATATAATACTAAATATAAAATATTTATATTTAATATTATAATAAAAGTTAAACCTATGAATTTATACATATAGAATGAACCAATAATAAAAAAGGTTAAATTTCATTTAGGTTTGCACAGTTATCTAATTGAATCAAACTTATTAAAGATTTTTATAACATGTAAAACCTTTTCTATTTGTCTTAGTTAACTTCCCTATTATGCAATTCATAGATTCCTTAAGGTCTTTATAACTAAAAAGAAAAAAATATATTAATAAATATAATAAAATATTCATGCATTATTTAAAAAAAGACTTCTCATTTATATAAACATAATCAAAGTAAAAAAAATCATCAAAATGTTGTAAAATATTTATTTTAATACAATATTGATTTTAAAGGATCATAAATGCAAGTATGAATGTTTTTTAAAAAGATAGTTATTATATGTAGAACCTTTTCTATCTATTTTAGCTAATTTCTTTCTTATGTAATTCCTACATTTTTTAAAATTTTTATAATTAAAATAAAGTATAATTTTTTTTATCAATTTATCAATTTTTTTTTAAGTTTGACCTAGATATTTAAGTTATAATTTTTTTTAATTAAAATCCTTTTGATTCCTATAAACTAAATATGAGAAAGTTAAAAATATTAGAATCAAGATTCTAACAATATAAACCATCAAATTTAATTGTTTTGATAAAAACTTAAAAATTATAAGATAAAGATAATTAATTATTAAAATTAAAATCAAAACCACAATCATTAAATTTTAATAAAGAAACCAAATTATATTTTATGAATGATACATATACAATATTCTAAATATATAACAAATTCAATATTCTATCATAAATTTAGAGGAACATATAACAAACTAGATTAGTTTTTTTATGCGCAATGAGAAAATCAATAAGCCCAAACTTAAAATCTCATATAAAATACTTTAAGTTCTCACTAATAAACTAATCATAGTTACTTAGTATTAAGATTAGTTGAAATGTATAACTCAATATCTTACCCAATATTATTATTATATATTTATGCTTGTAACTAGATATTTATGCCTTTCATTGATCAGTTTGCGGGTCTTAGTTTTTTAATAATATAAATAAGTATATTAATTTAATAGAGTTTATTAACATTTTAATTCTTAACTTATTTAACTTTTATAAATTTATTTTTAATTTTTAACACATTTTAAATTAATTTTTTATTTTTTAAGACCATATAAATTAGTCTGTTTCACTTACTTTAAAAAATGCAAAATGACATAAAAAATAAATTTAAAAGACAATGATAAAAGTTAAAAATTAATAGAAAAATTTTAAAAAAAATTTAGTTAAATTAAATAAATCAAAAATAAAATACTAATAAATTCTAATTTAATATAAAGAAATAATTATAATTAATAATTTCATATAAATTAAGGTGTAATTACATATTTAAGCATGCACTTCAAGATCATTATAAGAATATTAGCAACTCAAAGATAGAATCATTTAATAAAAATCTTTTATTTGTTGGATGTTAAAAAATATAGTAATTGTTTAACAATATTTTTGCAAAAAGTATTTTTCATTACTAAATTGTGTAAAAAGTAATATTTTACAAATCTGTTGCTAATTTATGAATAACGATGAAATATTCATTGTATGGTGTTGATTTGTTGCATACTTCGATAAAAATTATCATCATGCCTATGAAAACTTTGCTTTTATTTTAACCCTCACTGATACATAGTAAATCCATTGCTAATTCTTGTTATTTCATTTGCAAGCCTATTGAAAACTTGTCGCAAATTTTGTCTTTTCCTTGCTAATTGGTAGCAAATCCGTTACTAATTTATTACTATTTCCTTGCTGATTTGTAATAAATTAATGCTATTTTTAATTTTTCTCCTCATTAAACTTTTACCAATTCTTCTAAAATTAATCCTTTTAAATGAATTCTAAATATTTTTTTTAATTCTAATCATTGATATTATATTTTAAATTTTTCTAATAATGTCTCCAATCATAATTCCAAAGTAAAAAGTTTGGTTAAAATAAAATTTTGGAATTTTAAAAAGAATAATTTTTTTATTAAAATTTAAATACAAATACACACCAACATTGAAAAATTCTAATCTGTGTTTGGATAAATTAACTTAGAATTACTAAAAATTTTGTATTTAAATAATAATTTTTAAAAAAATACTGTATACTTTTATTTAAGTAATTTCCTTATTAAATAATTTTTTAAATAAATCTTATTTAAAAATAATTTCTAAAATTTTCAATTATTTTTTTTAATTTATTATTTATAATTCCTCTAATGTATTATTCTTCTTTTAATAATTACTTATTTTGATTTAAAAATTCTTAAAATTTTAAATTTTATCATCCAAACACAAAATAAAGATAAAATTAACAATCTTAGCAACCACACAAATAAGCAACAACCAAAAATTGAGATCCTTATCACGTGTCCAAGTTGAGGTTCTCATCATAATTTATTTGATCTTCCTCGTTAGGTACTTTCCTTCATGATAATACCTCATTGGATGGACCAATTCTAGCTTTAAAGCTAGTAATACTGTATAGTAAAAGGATCAACTGGATTTGCAAAAATAATGAAAAAGCTACATTTACAACATGTGTGATTTTCACCTTTGTTAAATGTAGAAAACTGGAAGGACTTGTGACCTTATAAGATGATGTAACATATGAACTATCTTGAACGTTAATAATACATAATTTATATCTAATATCATGTACATATCGCTTTTTTTTTTTTTAATCTACAATATCTAGTCATGCATGATCATTATCCATACCTTTTTGATATAGCCCTGTCATACAATTTTTAAATTAACGAACGAAGAAAATATGATTAATGGATCCATCCATAAAAATTGAAAACATGTATTATTGAACATTGATATCATTACAGATAAGTTTATATTGGTGCTATTCTTTTATTCATTATAGACAAAACAAAAGTATTGAATACAATGTGCCAAAAAAATTAATTTTAAAATTATATTAAAGAAAGTCTGATTTGAAAAGAAGTTTAAATATAATTCTTGTATGAAATGTAAATTTTACCGTACAATGTTTAGGAATTAATTTAATAGCACATATGATAGCTTAAATCATATTTATTTTTAAAAATTATTACAGTCATTAGGATTGATTGATTTAGTGACGAAGAATTAAGAATTAGAGAAGTTTTATATAATAATTTTAAATTTAAATTTTATTATTTTTACATTATACCAAAAAGAACTTAAAAATTATTAATTAAACAAAAAATAAAAGTTATCATAAAGTGAAATTCAACGTGCATAAAAGAAAAAATAAACAGCTATGGATATTTAACATTTATTCTCAGAGTAATTACACTAACATCTTCTATGTTTTTATGAAATTTTACATAATACACTGCACCTTACACATATCCTAGTAATTGTTTGATACTAGTTGCTGCACTTTATGGGAACTACACAGTTAAGAGATAGATAAAAAAAGCGTAAACATGTGATGTGAATATTTCATTTAATGATTTTTTTTAAATATCCATAACTTTTTATACAAATGGTTTTTAACTATTTTTAGAAAAAAATATATTAACATCTTTTAAAATTTATTAAAAAACTATATAATAGTCCTTTCATTTTTTATCGTACATAAATTTTTTTAATTTAAATAAGATATAATACTGCATATTTTTATTAGTTATATAACTCTATATTTCATATTCTTAAAAAATATTTTAAAATATTAATTTTAAATAATAAAAAAACACATGGTCTTTTAAAAAAAATGTATTGTTACAAATTATTATTGTTCTTCCTTTTATAATTAACTTGATTTTTATAGAAATATTTCTTTTATTTATAAATTGTTTTCAATTTCATTTTAAATTATAGCTTTTTAACTAACAAAATATTAATTTATATTTTTTATTTTATTTTAAAGATAAAAATATGATATTTTATACATCTTAAATTTTTTATATAAAATTATGAATTAATATAATATATATTATATGTCAAACAAAGTTGATATTTTTATAATTAACTATAATTATATTTTATTTTATTTAAAATAACTGTGAATATAATAAAAATTTATTATAATTTTACCAAAACATATTTTTTATTAATAAATAAAATAGTACCTAAAAAATGCATGGGCTGCCATAATAGTTTTACAAAATGTCTCTATTATTTTCGTTGTTGACATTTTTGTTGGGCATTTCTTCTTATAAATTATTTTACTCTTTTGAATTATTACCTTTTGAATAAAATATATTCTTTGAATTATTTGGTATGTATAACGACAAGTTTATTTATACATCACTAGCTTCTCAACGATTGCATGCTTAAATTTTGTGGTGGGTAAGAAACTAAATTAGGAGTGCATTTAATTATTGTATATTTTTATTTACTTGGAGAATAAATTGCTCATATACATCTATAAAATAGATAAAATATGGTAGAAAGAAGGAAAAAATGAAAAAAAAATTATATATAAAATATATTAAAATTTTTAAAAGTTTTTATTTAAATAGAAAAGTTAAAATTTTGTCTTATTAAAAAATAGATAATAAAAACAATTATACTTGTATTTCATTGTGTATAATGAAAGAATAATTTTATTTTAATAAAAAATTTTAATATTATAACTAAATGATATCATTTAAAGAATGATTTTTGGAATGATATAAAAGTAAAAATATCATGCGAAATTTTATTAAAACATAAAAAGTATAAGTATAATTTTTTTTATTCTTAACACCAAACAAGAATCATAAGTATATTCAAAACAAGAAATGTCATTTAACTACAATGATATCCTCTGATTCATATGAGAATAAAAAAATATTACTTTTAAGTTGAATAAAAATATAAAAAAATAGACATCATAATAAGATCATCACCATATAATAACTATTCATCCTTTATAACTTATATACCATCCAAATAATAATAATAATAATGAAACAAATCATACTAAAACTATCATTAATAAATAAATATGTCAAGGTAAAAATAAAATCATTCTTATATCATATTAAAAATAAATTTACATTGATTTTAAAACTTCTCAATACGACACTTATAATAAGAAAAATAAAAAACACTTAATATATAATAAAATATATTATGAACACATTTAATTGAAAACTTAAAATAATAATCATTTAAATTTAAAAATATTTAAAATAAATTTCTTTGAGTATTTAGATATATATTTTTTACTTTGTTTTTATAAGTACAGTCATATAATTTTTTTAAAAGAATAGGAATTTCAACTTCATCTTCTGTAATTACATATGTATCGCATATCATATACTATGAATGTCAAAATATTTGTATAACATGAAAAATAATACATACATTATCAATTTTTTATTAAGTTTATAAAAATTTCTTAAATTTCAAGTATATATTGTACAATTAAGCGCATAGATATTTTATTCCTTCATCTTTCATCAAATTTCTCTTGCTATTATGAAACCATGTCATTTTTTTTTCTTTTTTTCTAAACCTTAACTCTTAAGGTCAACATTATATTTTGAATTACTACTTAATATATTTGTCGTAAATACCTAGAAATAAATTTTAATTTTTTTTAACAAAATATAATATAAGATATAATCTAGGTTATTTTCCAAAAATTAATTAAACTTTTCAATCAAATTAAGAGAAATTAAAACAGAAAAGATTTTGTAAAGATTTAAAAATAAATTTTGAAAATAAGATGCAGAATGAAAGTATTAATTAATTCAATTTAATTATGATGAACCAAGAAATTTAGAAGTTATTTTTACAACTAAATATTAATCATGAAAATTATGCATAATAGAATTATATCTATCAACGTAGGATCATTAAGAACTTTTGAAATGATCCTTGAAACTATAAAAATTCTCAAGATTTAATTAATTATGATTAAAAAGATTAAGTAACTCCTTAATATTTTATTAGATATAAACCAATTTCATAATCAAAATTTAATTAAAGTAAGTAATAAAATAAAAATTTGACTAAAAAATGTTTAACTAATAAAAACTTAAATAAAACTCAATTACACATTTAATAGCCAAAATATGTCAACTAAACAAACTTTGACTAAAAAAATAAAATTAAGGAAGAAAGTAAAGCAAAGTAGAAATAATCGAATATGCATGTTAATAGAGATGAAGACCTTGTAGTTAAAATGAAAATAAGCTTAAATTTGATAAGACAAACTCAGTCTTCCATGAATGAAAAAACTTATAATAATAAAAAAAAATAGTCTTATATGAAAGATGAAAAACTAATAATAAAGAAAGAAAGATGAAATGGTATTGGAATTAATATCTAATATGTGTCTTCTTATCTTGCAAACTCTCTTATTTATAGAAGATTTTGATGCATTCTCTTCAAAAATTCTCCCACCATATTTATATTTTTCATCATTTTATTTTTGTATTTACATTCGATGATAGAGATTCAATTAACCTATCTAAAGATTACTCGAATATAATTTGGATCTGAGTAAATAAAACTCAAGAAGTGGCAAACAAAGTTTTGATGTTTCTTGTATAACTTCTAACAATTGAAGATTTGGAATGAAAGTTCAACATAAAGATTTATTATGATCAAATCTTTATAGCCAAAGATTTAAATTTATTATATACATATCTAATTAAAATTTTTAATTGATTTTTTGTAGATTACATTAGGATCTAATATTGATTTATGAGTAAATTATTTTAATTATGTATAAATCAAATTGAGATTTTAAATTGATTTATGATTGAATTAGTATTTCTTATTTGTTTTTATTATTATATTTTCTTTCAATTTAGACCAATTAGATTTTCTATATAATAGAATTTAGAAATTTAATGTAAAAATAAATTTGATGAATCACGATGGGTGAGAGTTTTCATTTCCGTATGATTTGATACTTTTGGTTATTGAGTAAAGAACTATCTTTGAGAATGTTAGTTTTTCTAACAAATCGTGGTAAGGATCACATTCCTATTTGATAACTTCAGTGTTTTCTAGTATGTTGCGATTTGTGTTGGATTTCCATTGATTATTTGACAAAGAATTATTTTTGATAATGTTGATTCTTTCGACAGGTCATGATAAGGGTCACGTTTCTCTTTAATAACTTTGATACTTTTTGACAGATCACAATTTATGTTAGGTTCCTTCACTCTATCATGTTATAATTCTCAAAATATTTCATATTAATATTTTCGTATGAACTTAAGGTTCGAATAAAAGTTGAAGTCTCAAATGTTAGATTTTCAATTGAAGTAGTTTTAACTTTAAATAACTCTTATAACTCAAAATATGATCAAATCTTTATATATTATTCATGTGCAGTGACAAACAATACTATTTTGACTTTTGAAATTATTTCGAAGTTCCATACATCCAATTTAATCTCATATTATTTTTTGAAGTTGTAAATATTTCTCTAAGATTTTTTTTAAGATAAATTTTATGATTTTTGAATGTTTAAAATTTCTATTATACTTAAAATATTATATAATGTAATTGTTATTTAAAAAATTTAATTAAGCTAAAAAATTTAATTAAATTTAATATGAATCCAAATTTATAAAATAGAAAAAAAACCACTTACTTTAATATATAAAAAAGTATTAATAAGTTAAATATAAAGAATAATTATTTTAAAAATATTTAGATATAAGAAAGCACACAAGGTAGAAAGAATTTAAAATTTCAAGCCATCCTAAGATAAATAAAGAAAGAATTATCTATAAAGTAAAATAGACAAATATATGATCCAAAGAACGAGAGATTAAGCATACTGTTTTTTTTTTACAGTAAACATGCACTAATGTTCCTATATATTAAATGGAATAAAGTGTAAATCAAAGCTATAAAAAAATGGTGAGTTACATTGATGTATAACCAGAAGACTTAGACCATCGAAGATAATACACTTACTAGGAAATGTTCATTGGTTTCTCTCTAGCATTGTATATTCATTTTGCAACCATTTTATATATCTTGTTTATCTTTAAATAACTTAAAATTTAATTTTTTTAATCCTTGGAGAGTAATCAAGATAGAAGAGATTTGTTTAAGAATATTAAATTTGAGTTACAAATACTTATGTAAAAATAAGTCGTAGTAGGGAAAGATTTTAGGAAGATTAAATAGTTCAAGATTAGATGCAACCTTTTCATATTTCTAAAATGTATCGGTATAAGTTTTGATATTGTTTCTCTCATCACTTAATCTTTTATTTATTCTATTGTTTTAAAGGGATTTGTAGTCACAATGCTCTAAATCAAGTTTTACCGTTGCACAAAAAAAAAAAAACACTTTCGAGAGAGGATCAAACGTAATCTCTTTCTAAAATAGTACTTTGCTAAATGGTTAAGCGTTATGAAAGGTAACCCCACTTCGCATAACATGTCTTTTCAAAGCACTTGCAGCTGCTATACTAAGTGATACAAAATTGCATTGCAAAGTGTTTTCTAGTGTAATGCCACATGGTACTAAATAACATATAAAAGTTACTGCATACACACACAAGTTAAAAAATAAGTATATATTTGTTAGAACCAACAAAATTAGCATCTTAACATATAAAACATTAAAAGTAAATAAATTATCTTATGTATTAACGATTTATTTGAAGTGACTAGCATGATTTTAGTGTATGATAATTGAAGAATTCTATCGTATAATGAAAACAAAATTTAACTAATGATTATTTTGAAAGAGTTTAGCAACAATGGTCAAAGGTATTTTTAGAATATTCTTTAAAAAATAATTTAATAATTCACAAATGCACATAAGGTAGAAAGAATTTAAAATTTCAAAGTCTATCCTAAGATAAATAAAGAAAGAACTATAAAAAAAAAACAAAAATAGAAAGACATATGAGGCAAAGCATAATTTTATACAATAAACATGCACTAATGTTTCCCATACATGAAATGGAATGAAGTGCAAATCAAAGCTATAACAAAATAATCAAAGAGTTAGAATGAAGTATAAATAGAAGATTAGTTCGTTGAAAAAAAATATACCTTCTAAAAAATATTCGTTATTTTTCTTAATGATTGTATATTTACTAACTTTTTGCTATCATTTTTCATACTATGTTCATTAAATAGGTTAAAATTTAATTAAAGGATGAAGATATTTGTGCAAGAATATTAAGTTTGAGTTGCAAAAACATATACAAGAGAATATTTGAAAGATTAGATACTTGTAAAAAGATTTCTTTAATGAAAACTTTAACTCAATTGTCAAAAACTAGATTCAACATTTAAATTTCTGAAGTGTACCGGTATAAGTTCTGAAGTTATGTCTCTCATCACTTAATCTTTTATTTATTATTCTTTCCTAATAAATAAAGGAATTTGGATGAAAAATTTATTTTACTTAAAAGTTGTTTGATATTATTTTGAGAGTTAAAATAAAAGTGGCATATGTATGAGATGACGTTGGGCCAATATAAACCCTTTTTTATGGCTATCACGCACTTTCTTTTTATTAGTGGTTATCACACACTTCTATTGATGACTAAGCCATTGATAATAAAGTTCAATGACGTTATAATCGTTTAACTCACATGAAAATTCTAGTTATAGACTTCTTTATAAAAAGTTATTAATTTTTTTATTTTTAAAATTATTTATTACCTACAACATAGCACAAGTATAGTCGTTAAAAATCTAACAATAATTGAATTCAAAAAAATTAAAAATCTGTTGATAATACGTTATTTTCTTTCATTGGACCATATAACCGAATGATTTTATGATTGAGAGTAACTTCTCTTAACGCATACAATGTCAATTGATACGTTCGTTATATATATCGTACCAAACAAAACATATGTCGCCAGAACAATCCATGCGTATCTATGAAAAAAATTTAGGATGATATATTTCAAAGGAGATGTATTAAATTAAAAAAATAAAACTAAAAAAAAAATAAATATATTTTAATTTTTTAAAAATTTTGATTCTTATTTTTAAAATAAAATATTTAATCCTTAAAATAAAATATTTAATCCTTAAAATAAAATATTTAATCCTTAAAATAAAACTAAAAAAAAATAAAATATTTTAATTAATACGTAATATTTTTTTTTTAACATGATTAAAAACAGTCTATTTTAAAAAATAAAAAATTAAAATTAATGAATGACGGATTAAAGCAAAAATTTAATTTTTTTTAAATTAAAAACATATTTAATTCTAAAATTATAAAAAATACTGTAAAAATATATAATAAGTAGAATTTAAATTAAATTTTTTAACCAAAAATATGTGTTACTCCTCACATGAATATCTTAGTTTTGAGGGGCATATCTTAAATTTTATAGATTCAAAGAATACCCAGATTTGTGGCCCAAAATTAACAGAAAAGTGTTAGTGAATATATATATATATATATATATATATATATATATATATATATATATATATATATATATATATATATATATATATATAAGAATGAGAATGAATGTCCTAAGTGTGATTTTGATTATCATGCCGGGATCCATGGGAAAAGTGGGGTGTGTCCATGCCGGAGTGAGTGGGAAGAGCATTAGGTGTTGAGCATCAAATATGTGTCTCTTTGAAAAAGATGTATATGCCACCATAACCATGCAATCATTATAATATAGCTTTTCATGGGCCATACTAATGTTTCCAAATTATTCTCCAACTCCATACTCATCAACTTTCCACCTCTCCCCATCATGCTATTCCCACTTATTCTATCAAACTTGGCATAATTAGTATAATTGCTCAAAACTTTAATTAATTTGTTTTAAATTATATAATTAAATTGAAAAATTAAGTTTTTAAAATTAAATTGAATTATATATATATATATATATTAATTATGTTCTTATTTATAGTAGTAATTAGTATGTAATTTTATTTTAAATATAGTATTTTATTTATTATAAATTTTTATTATATATTTATTTATTTTTAATTTTAAATATTACAATTTATATATTTAGTTTATTTTTTAAAAACATAATTAAAAATTAAAATAATCGAACTACATCACTCTGTTAGAGATTGATTTAGTTTAACTTTTAAAATAAATTCTAATAAATTGAATTAAATAATAAATATTTTTTTAAATCCAATCAAACCATGCTTCAAAAGTTTCTTTTAATTAATACATAATTATATTACTTAAATATATTAATGGGTATTAAAGTTGTAATAATATATATAATTACTAAAAAAGACAAAATTACTTTAATTATTTATATATTTTAAAATGTGGACAGAAAGATATGGGCCGTGATATATAATAAAGAAAAAGAAGAAAAGGGTCGTTTTCATGAAGATGTACGATAATAGAACAGTAAAAGAAAATGACTAAACGAGGTTAATCTCATTAGATAAGTTGAAGTTGGGATGGTTGGAAGTGAGATGTTTTGAATGTGTCGAAAGAGACTTGTGGGATATGTGGATATAAAAATGATTGAGTAATATGATTACAATATTTTTATTTATTTATATAAAATATTAGACAAATATAAAATGTTTTAATTTTTATTTTATTTTTGAAGATAACATTTCAATGGTGTAATTTTATATATAAACAGGTAAAATCATAATGTAAATATAATGATTTATGAAATGCATATTGGTATAGCGAAGCATGCACACGAGACAAAAACAAGTTGCGGCGATAAACATCAAGCATGTTTGTTGTTATGTGTTGAGTGTGTGTGTGAGAACTTTAAGTCAATTTCAATAGTCGAATATACCACTGAGGACAAGTCCATCAAAATGCAGAGTTCAATTCACAACTTTTGTCGTGGCAACTTGGACCACATTCAACTTACTCTTTCTAAACAAAACTCTAATGCTATCCAATTTTTCTTTTTTTTCTTTTTCATTATTATTAGTATTATTATCTTTTTCTTTTATATACAATATACTGAATTTTATGTACATATTTTTTTTTCTCTATTTAAATAGACTTTTTTATTTATTAATAGGATTCTAATCGTTTAATAGAGGGACAATACTTTTTTTCCAATTTTATTTTTTTAAAATCAGATCCTACCTATTTGACGTGTGTTGTTAAATTAGCTGTAGAAGATATTCTAATATATAATTCATTGCATTTATAGTTAATTGTATAAATAAGTTTATATTTAAATATAAAATATTGGAAAAATATTTTGAAATAGTTTATTTCATTTGGATTATTTTAAAAAATTATAGTAAAGTCATAAAAAGGGTAAAATGTTATTTTTAGATGTTAATTTTTATTTAAAAATCAATTGGTGGGGGATAAGTTAGGAAAATTAAGTTTAGTTAAAAAATTGATAATTAAATTTTAATCATGTTTTAAAAAAGTTTTATAAATTTATTGTTATCACTTTGGTCATTTTTTCAAATAAATAGAACCAATGGCCTTTTATTATCTTATAATCAGCCTTAGGTTTAAATTTTTTTTAAAAAAATTATTTCTAACAAATTTATATGAATTTTTTTTTTAAAAAAAAGTGACTATTTTTTTAAAGAAACTAGAGAAATACCTAATTTAGTACCTAAAGATTTTACTTAATTCAATTTAATCACTAAAGAAAAAATTTTCTAACTATTTCATTAAAATTATAATTATGAAATATTTTGATCATTCCATCATTGAAAATAAAAAATAAATTATCTTTTACTTATAATTTTAAGAAACTAAATTAGATTAATAATTTTTTTAAGAAATTACAATGATTATATATATATTTTTTTCAAAATTGAAATATTTTAACATTTCTTTAAAGACAAATTTGAATATTTTCCTAAATAAGTATAAGTGATTCCAAAATTGCACTAAGAAAGAGCCAAATGATTTTAGTTGTGATGTGGCTGGCCAAAACGAATTGGGAAAATATACCAAACAATGGTACCAATGATGTTAGGACTTGCCAACTACCACAATCGCTCGAATTGTGTAGACCCCAAACTTTCTTAGTCTTGTTGAATCATTATTGTTATATGGTAAAACTAGTTAACCATATATATAACCATTTTAACCCTTCCTTCTCTCATTATTTAATTAGGAGTAACATGACATGATTAGGTATGTGAAAATGCATAATCTTATTTCCTTTCATATAAAAATGTTAGCACTTCTCTCTCACCTTGAGCAATAAGAAATGGAAGGGAAAAAATAATTAAAAAAGATTACATACTCGTGGCAAAGGAAATGTTGGTTGGCATTTTCCTACACTAACTTTTATTGCTTAAAGTTTGAGATCCTAAATCTTCAAAGGACGTATCCTACTGATACACATAAAGACAAATCACAAACGGACATTGCATATGCTGAGATGAATTTAATGTGTGTAGTTTAAAGATACAACAATGAGGGTTCAGCTATTCTTTATATTTATCAACTTAATCAAATATTTGTTTGGTGAAAAAGAAAAATATTAATTAGTATTGTGAGGGATTAGTTAAGAAGTTTAAAGTATAATTTTTTAATAATGTGATATTTAATATTATAGTAAATAACATTTTTTGAGGTTTCATCAAATGAGATATAATTCCATTTTTATATGAAAATTACACCGCAGCTCCATTTAAGGATAACAATAATACTTGGTAAGAATATTCTTCACGGAATATTCTTTCGCTTAATTATTATTCTTATCTTTCTTGATACCTAAGTGGATTCCCAAAGCTAACGAGATCTCAAATATGAATCACCTCTCAGTAATTTTTCAGTTTTGGTTTAATACAATGGCATAGATCTTCTTTAGAAAGGTTCATTCAAAGAGAAAGATACACCCAATGTGTGAAACTCACCGTGTAGTAAAAAAAATAAATAAATAATTTTAACCCCAATAAAACGTCTTTAATGCCATGGTAAACACTGATCATGCTGCTGAGTATGTGTGTCACTAATGCAAAAAGATAATTCTATAGCAACTTTTTATATTAATTATAAAATAATTGATATAAAAATATCAGTGATATTTTTAAATATGATTTTTTAAATCAATTATTAATATAATTAACATAAAAAAATTTAATTTAGTTTTAAATGAAACTGATTGATAAAAAAAGTTTCTACATTGGTTGCAAATATAATTGATGTAAAAAGAATTTTTTTAACCATAATACTCATGATTCTAGGTTTAGATTTCTTCAATTTTTGACCTCTTCTCACACATTTTACATGCATCCATACTCAAGATGTTATCATTATATTTGCTAAATGGTTTCTCATTCATCATCTTTTTGTCGGGTGAAGAGAAGAAAGATGAACAATGATGAAAAAGATAATGAAGAGCGGTAAGAAAGAGAAAGATGGAAAGAATAAGAGAGGAGGAAAATGTTTTGTGATGGATGGAAGTGATAGTTATGATCACCATCAACTCAAGAACAAGGATGAGAGAGAGAAAGTGAAAAGGATGAGGGGAAAAGAGATTGGTGTTTTGTTTGGTTAGAGAAAAATGAGAAGAAAGGAAAGGGAGATGAAGGAAAAAGGGGGTATGATATGAAAAAGTTTTTTGTTATGTTTGTGAATGAAAATAGGAGGGAAGAAATCAACTTTTGCAAATCCCATCATATTTTGTTTCTCTCCTAAATTGGTGAGAAAATAAGGAGAAGAAATTTGTATTTTTTATTATTTTAAATTGTTAAAATTATTATATATTTTTAAAAATATAAAAAATAATATTATATTAATAGAAAAACAGAATAAAAAAATTAAATTTTTTAAAGTTAAATTTTATACTACTAATAAATATTTTTTTTCTCTTTTTTCTTCCTTCAAACAAAAGAAGTTTTTTTCTTCTCTCCTATTTTAACTTATTCAAACAACTTATTTTTTCTTCTTGTTTCTATTCTCTTTTTTTTTTCTTCTTTATCTTTTCCTCTTCTTTCTTTCTTTTCTATTTCTTATTGATCCAAAAAAGCATAAATAGAGAAATAGGGAAGACAAGAAAATAGAGAGGGGAGGAAAAAACTATGGTGACTCCATTGTAGTGTACAATGAGGGAGGGGAAAATTTATGGTATGAAAAGTGGGGTCAAGTGGTGTGGTGGTTGGTGGAGCCATGATTTTTTTGTTGGTGGTGTGGGTGGTGGCTTTTGTGGTGGGGGAGTTCAATGTGGGGTATCATGAACTTTGAAAAGATTAAAAATGTTAGTATTGTTTAGATTGTTGGATATCATTTATAATGTTTATTATTTTTATACATCACATGTAAAAATACATTTACAAAAAAGCAAGTGTGAGGGGTATTTAGAGTTATCTACATTCATTGTTAACTTTTTTTTTCTTTTTTTTCTCCTTTTCTCTTTTGTATCTAGTATATTAGTTTTTTTTTTTGAAGTTAAGAGAATATTTATAACTAACATAATTCCTACTTTGTAAATTTTTAATTTCTTTTAGTTTTTTTTTATAAATATCTTAAGATGTGACATGGTCTTAAGAAACTCTTGTTAAAAAAGAATATTGAGTATAAGATCTAAACATAATTAAAAGTTTTATTTTATGAAAGTTTTAACAAATGTTTTAAAACTTTTCTTTAAAGATATTAACATTTAAGAGTATTGTTTGAAGTCTTAAATGAAAATTTTTTAAAACTTCATATAGTAGTGCATCTATCATGTTTTCACAAACTATCTTGAACAATAAAATGCATGCTTTCAAAGTTTTTCAAAAGTGGAGAAATACACTTTAACATCTTATTTTCTTAGTTATATATCTTTCGCATTATTATTACTCTATTTCTAGAAAAAGAAAGAATGAAATAAATTTTAATAAATCTAGATTCACGCATAATATCTTGAATCCATATCATTAAACTATGTCTGAACTTCCATTTACAAACCTAATATTGCTTTTTATTAGAGAAAAATATAGCTACCATGAGACCATACAACCTGCTAGAACCTTACTAGTAAGCCAAGTCAAAACATGTTGAGTTCTCATAGCCCTGATCAACATAGTAACCAAACCAAATAATCACTTATTTACATTATTATAATGTTATTTTAGAACTTTTGGACTACACCTACTAGCTACCTCCAACAACCTCTAAGGTCAAACTAGCAACCATCATAACTTAGTTTTTTTTCATAGCTACCATGTCATACCTTGTCCATTATATATAACCAGAGTGTGTTTGAATTATCCAAGCAACATATCCATAACTGAAAATGGAGTTCATATGCCACAATCTACAACTCCTATAACTTAAGCTACCACTTATTGCCAAGCTCAATTATTTCATACATAGCCATCTTATGTTTTATGTATCTGAACCAAACCATAATCATGATTCTTCATAAGCTCTCCTCCTTCAAGCACAATCATCCCTTATTTCAAGAAAAAATAGAATGAAAATGATAGAACCCTCATTTGAAAAAATGAATGGAAAAGAATCAATTCACTAGTGAGAAAAATATTTTTTATATCTATTTTTGAATTTTTACATCGGTTTTGATAACAATGTAAAAACAACTATTATAGGAAATGGTGACATCATTAAACTCATAACCAATGCAGAAAGTATCATTTTGTACCAAAATTGATGTTAAAAAGCTACACCTTCTACATTGAGTGTAATCTTAATTGTTGTAGAAAATAGTCTTTTTAAATCGGTTAAGGAAATAATTGATGTAAAAAATTTACTTTATAGATCGGTTAATGTTATAACCCATGTTTTTAAGTAAGATTTTTTTAAAATATAAAAACTATTTTGTTTACCACCATAAAATCAAAACACTACACTAAGAGTTTGAAGAATGGTTATGAACATGCTCTCAATAGTTCAGACTGTTTTTCAAGTAATGATGAACTTAGAAAATGGTTAATGAACCATTATCTAAGTGTAATTTTTTTATTACATACACTTATAGTATGGTTTTGTAGTTGTCCTCCAAGTGTATTTTTTTGTTTATTTTAAAAATATATGATAGATTTTCCTATTTCTTATTAGATTTTTCAAATTTTAAAATATCTCATAGATGAAAAATATTAATATTATTATGAATAAAAATAATCAAGTTTACATAAAATATCTATCATATTACATAAAATATAAAATATCATGTATGTTACATGTAATTAGAAAATAAAATAAATACAAGTTTTTTAAATTTTAAAATATCTGATAGATGCAAAATATTAATATTATTATGAATAAAGTTAATCAACTTTACATAAAACATCCATTATATTACATAAAATATATAAAATATCGTGTATGTTATATGTAATTAGAAAATAAACTAAATATAACTAAGCATTGGTCTTCTTCTAGAGAAAGATAAGATGTTGTAAACTTGCATAAATGTAATCTAATGACACCATAAAATCGCAAACAACAAAAAAGGTTTATTAATAAAATAATTATATTATAAATGACATATGATGATATTCAAAAAAACCACTTGTTATAACACCGTTTTTTCTTTTTCTAGTTGTTTGACATCCTTTAAATATCCTTGTATTGTGTGAAACAATGGATTTGATCAAATATCTTCTATATGATCATATCTTGAATATAAGCTTGATCATCCTCGAGTTCATCATTGTTTGACGGTTCTTGTAAACCCAAGAAAGGATCATCCTAACATTAATGTCTTTTGACATATTCTCATAAATTGTATTGTCATGTATTTTATTTAAGGCAAATTACATTAACACCTCTCTTAATTTATATAAAGACATAACACCACATACTTTTATCATTTATACAATGAAAATTTATGATAATATTATATATATATATATATATATATATATATATATGAGAGGTCAAAGTAATGTAAAAAAGGAAAGGTACTAGATGCTTTTTTAATAAAGTTTAAGGGATATCAATGTAATTTACTATTTTATTTAACAGAAGGATAATTGACCATGCATTATCCAGGATGTAAAATACTTGGTGGCCTTGTGATGCCAAGAAAAATAGTTCATCTGTTTACCTCACCCTATTTAGGTCAACCTTTGTGAATCATAACTCATCAACTCGAATACCATTTCTATTGTCAAACTATTTGCTTTTAAATACAAGAACTTGAATGTTTGTGTAATCCATCTCCCAAATATGTTCAATAATGCCAAAGTATGACATGTTTACATAAATGATGTAATATCCATAATTTCTCATAATGGACTCTTTAAGATATAAATATCCTCTAGTAATAAATAAATAAGAAATAAGGACAAAATATAGAGAAATTAGAAAAATTTTAGTAAATGATGAAAATTCCTTTGAACTAAGATAAAATAAATAAATATGCATGAAACCTAAAACAGAAGTTAAAAACTATTATAAGGGATTATAATCCATCAATGATGGTTAGAAAGTCATAAGAAATAAATAGAAATAAAGAGAGGATGAAAAAGTCATAAGAAAACTTCGAAAATACTGGAAACATTCTTAGAAAATTATCTTCTATAAGGGCTAAACTGTTCCCAAAAAAATGAAAAATGATATAAGAATGATTCAAAAACGAACCAATAAGTGTTGAAAATATTGGAAGAATAATTTGAGAACCTTCCGAGAAATTCTCAGAAAAATTATCAAAATTCCCCTGGAAGGTCGACAAGGCAAGAAAATATGAAACAGGAGTCAGGATGTGGACCTTACCCCTTGAGCACGAAAATGAACATGTATAAAATAAGGTGGTGACTCACCATATGAGTCGTCACTTCATTAATTCCATATAGGACAAAAGTATTAAATAAGAGAGATAAAATTAACCATAGTTAAAGTAAATTAATCTTAATTAATTAAAATTAACTATGTTTAGAATAAATTAATCTTGAGTAGTGAAAAATTCATAATAATTAGAATTAAACTAATCCTAAAGGGATAATTCCTTATATTTATATTTATTTTAGAAAATAAAAATTACATTCAAATGTACCAAAATGTCCCTAAGTGTAAAATTAATTCCCAAACTATCCTTTAGTGGCCAAATGGTATCTTATGCTTTGGAGAGCACATTTTCTTTATACTACACCTCCTAAACACTTAGGAAAATTCTATAAACTCAAACTACTTCCAAAATCCAAAAAATTACACTAAGCTTAAAGTTTAAGTTAAAACTAATTTTTGATGCTTTGGGAAAGATTTGAGAGTTTTTGAGAAAAGTTTGGAAGTGCTCAAAGTAAGAGATGGATAGATCTTGGAGTAGATTTAGTAGGTCTACAGTTGTTTGTCTTGAAAAAAGGCTTACTTTAAAGTATTTGTATTCAAAGTTTTAAGATTGTTATTATCTTTTCCTAAAAGACTTAATCCTAAAGTTAGACCATGATAACTGGACTTAGGTTAAAAGTCTTAAAATATTAAGAATATTTATGTAATAAAATCTATAAACTTAACTTGGACTTGGACTTAAAAACTATATAGAGAAAATATGGAATTTTGGACCAAAAGTTGAACAAGTCACTTAAGACCTTCCATGACCATGACCAAAGCTATGGTGCAAGGATAAATCATGATCGATCTAAGGACATGTTATTTACCAAGTGCTAAAATCCATAACACAAAGGAAAAGTGAGGAGAAGTTGAGAAAAGAACCATTTCTTTGGTTGCCTAGTGGATTCAGGCACTTTCCATGTAATTTAGAAAACTTGAGTTTAAAATTTTAATGAAGGTGTAAAAAGGATCCTAATCAAGTATAAGAAAGGAATTATAAATTTGGAAGAGACTTGAAAATGGTGAAGTGGCCACCGTCCATATTAGTTAAAATTGGTAAAAACATGTTAAAACCTTGCTAGAACTTAAGGATGAACCTAAATATGCTTAAGGTAATGATTAGAAATTAATTACGGAATAAAGGATGGAAGGTGAACATTCGACCACTCTTACAAAACAAGGAGAAAAGGCCCTAAAAATTTCTAAGGTTGGTATGAACTAATAACCTAAGTCCTATCTTGTGTAAATAAACTTTTAGGAGAAGAAAAATTGAACTATAACACCTTAGGACTAAGGGATGTGGATTCGACCACCAAGAAAATAATTAGACAAAGTAATCTAGTTTGGATGTTTAAAGATAACTAAATAAGATAGGAGCAAGGAGGCAAGCAAGTAGATTCGTTAGTGGATGAAACTTAACTAGCCAAGTTATTAGTCAAAAAACATAAAGCTTATAATACTTGAACTTGAATTAAGTAAGTTGTGCATAAAAAATTTTATTTAAGAAACACAAAGAGTAAATAACTAAATAGACTATTAAACCAACTAGAAAGGAAATCCTATGTACCATAATCTTACATTAAAATATTAAGAACAATTTAATCTTTGAGAAAAGGAAAGGTTGAGAGGTAACTTAGAAGGATGAGTGGACTAGGATCCTATGAAAGATTTATCATTGATAAACCTCCATTCTGTTGATTTATTTACGGAAAATTAATTATAATTACAATATAATTTATGATTATTTTCTGTAATTCTACCTAATTTTCTTTATTTTTGCAGAAATGGTCACGCAAGCAAAGAATTTGAAAATAGACATGTTTTGAACCAAAAAGAGGGTAAAAGAAGCATAAAAATATAATACATCTAATGCGAGAATAACATATCAACCCTATGGTACTGCAAGATTACGTAGAATGGTCGCGATGGCTAAGGAAGCAACTGGGTTAGGCCCGGTCCATCACATTTAAAACCTAATTCACGCCTATAAAAGGGAGGGTCAACTACACCATATGACACCACCCTAGGCTCCAAATGCCACACCACTCTCCAGGGCGTAAGCCTATCACTACCTTGGAGACACACCACTTTTAGTATCCCTCGATATCCCTCCGTAGGATTTGGAGACAGAAGCTCTTCCACAGTACAAGTTGCAACGTCTTATTGTTAGCTTTGCAGACATTATGGTTTTTTCATTTTCTTTCTAAAATTAGGATTATGGATTTTTTGTTAGATTAGTATGTTTTTGTTTGTCTTATCTCTTGATGTGTAACTAATCCTAAAATCATGGAGCTTTGGTGAAACTTATAATGTAACCAATTGAACCTCTTTTCCTTTTTATGAATGATTCTGTGTTTCTATTCAATTGTGTTTTCCTTATTATGTATAATTAATTAATGAGAATTAATTTCTAAGTTAATTAGGGGATAGGCAATCGTACCATTGTCTAATTAACGAAACTATAAGGTAACTGAATCTAATGGTTTTGGAGGATCAATCGGGATTCTTGATTTCTAATCAGTTATTAGTTTAACAAGTCTGCATGTTCTTTATGTTTCTCTTACTTATATACCTTGCATGATCATTGGGGGTAGTAACTTAAGGGAAAGAATATTTCTATTGCATGATCATTGCGTAGTAATAGAATGAGAACAAATGGTTAGCAATTGACTCAAATCATTCATAAGGGAGTTAGGGTGAAATTGGGTAAAGTTATAAGAGAAACCAACGTCCCATATCTCTCCATAATTAAACTCGTATTTGTGCCTTTTTGTCTCTAAATCGCTTGCTCTCATTTTGTTTCATTCTTCCATTCACTTTAAATATTTCTAAACAAATCCTTTTCTGGTAAGCTCAAAAGTTAGGATTTAATCGTTTGTTAAGATTGTTGAAATAGTCTCTGTGGAAACGATATTAAGGGTTTTAAATACCCCTTTCTATATCGACAGATGCACTTGCCCGTGGGTAAAACTTTGTACACATAGTAAACACATAACAATCATTCATCTTATGAATAATTCAAGATAGACAAGCTATTAGAAGAAGTTTACAAGTTGTCCAAGAAAGTAACATCAAGCTTAATTAAGAAATTATTGATTAAAAGATTAGTTTTTATTTAGAAATTTTATGTCAAATTGTTGTATTGTCTTATAAGTATAAAAAGATGAATGTGAATTGTATAGATAACATTCTTGATTATTTAGAGAATGATGTATTACATGATGTTTATGTGTGGGTGATGATGTGAAAGTAATTTGAAAATAAAGACTAAATGTGCATGGCATATTGGTTGGATTGTTTGAGCATGCATGTTATCCGAAAGCTTTTAAAAGGAACCTAATTAACTAAGGGATCAGTAAAGAAAGAATTTATGTGAAAATTTAATACTACTCTTAATATGTTTTGTGCACTCTTAATAAATACTGATTTTACGCTTAAGTTGTTCATTCGGTTTCATTATTAGTTTGTTATCTCATGACATAAAATCTTTGAAAAATACTTATTAGAGAAAATACAGTAATTTTTTTAAATAACTGTTTACTATAAAATGCGAACCTCGTTTATATAGTGTGCATTTTAGTAAATAATTTATTAGGCATAAGAATATTATCATTACAAATCATTCGCTTTAATTTATTTATCTCTAAGTAGCAGTAAACAAATAAACATAAACTATTCATAAACATACAAACTTTATATAATTATATAGTCCTTTTTACATGTTCATAATAGTCTTAGGCACTAATGCCTTTACATACACTTTATTACATACCATATTTACATACATATTTGCTACATATTCTAATACATGGACCAACTTACCATTACATACTAATAACTGGGATGCTTGCATCCAACTATTTACAGAAATTTACATTATCGATATAACATTCAACTTTTTCTTCCTTGAGAATGAAATGAGGAACCAACAAACCTCCCTAAGCCTAGTGATGGAAGCGTTCTAGCCATCTCTTGATAGGCATGAAACAGATATGACATCGGGTATAATGAGCTTCTTTATAGGACAATAGATGTGATGATCATGCATTTAGGTTCATCTCTTAAGCCATTTAGGTTCATTTTAAATACTTTCAAATAATCATGCATGCTTAATCAATATTCAGTCAATATGCTATGCACATTTAGATTTCAAATTCTATCAAATCATCAATCATATATGGTCATCATACTTAGCATCATCCTTTAAACATTTATGAGCATCCCTCATTCAACTCACATTAGACATTATGCAATCATAAGACATCACAAGTTGGTTTATCAATCAAATTTGAACAACATAACTACATGCACCCAAACATGTCCAACTTGTTTAACTCAATATTTTATGATGAATCACTCAAAGGGGCTTAAATCACTCAACCTTCCCCTCAACCTTTCCTTTTCTCAAAGTTCAATTAATTTCACTTGATTTTCATAAACTTAGAAGTTTTTCTCGAGGTGGTCGAATGACACCTCTTAATTTTTTATTCTTTGTGAACTTTAATTTACAAGTATTATGAATCATTGATAAATGTATTTTATACATTTATTTTCATTCTGTATTGGGTTTAAGTGATGTCTAATTTTATCATTTTGAGTGATTTTTATGTTATTTGATTGCATTGGGCTTAAGTGAAAAAAATGGTTAATTTTTAAATTTTAATGACTCTTGACCTTTGTTCATTGTGCAGACCATATCTTGGGCTACAAAATTGATATTGAAGTGATTCCAGAAGCATTAGAAATATAAGACAAACCCCTAAGATAAAATTTATCCCTATATGGCCCAACTTTAATGGATCATAAACTTATTTGGGTTGAACCGTGACTCAGAGCTTTTATCCAGACAACCCAGACATGTTCGAGTAAAACGAGCATATCTAGGGATACAAAAGTCATTTTCAGATGGGGTTAATTTATAAAGCTCAAGGATAAAATTGTCTACAACATTTGTTCAGAATGAAAACCCTAATTCGACCGTCAAAACACTAAAAAATTCAGAAAAATAGACATGAGATAAGGTCTCATATTTCATGCATATCTTGAATTCAAACGACAAAGTCAAACAAGAATTCAAGTGAAAACCTAGAAGATCAAGGAAACCAACTTAGATTTTATCTTTATTTAAAATTTTTAATTTGAATTGGCAAACTGGGTTTATAAAATGGGAAGCCCTTACATATTGTAGACACACCAAAACCTATTCACAATTCTTAATAAAATTGCAATTCTTGTCTTCGTTCTTATTCTCATTTCTATTCTTCTTCTTTATTTGGTAAAAAGTCTCATGGAAGGCTAATTTTCTTGGTTGGCTAGTTGGTTTTAATTCTACAAGTTAGAGATTTGAGGTTTGTTCTTAATAAAATTTCTATTGCGATTCATTCTTCTTCCCTTTCTATACGTCGAAATTGATGTTTGTAATGATAAAATTAGATGCCTAATTTAATTTCATCTTGCATGACGCAATTCTAAAACTAGGGTTTGCTTAATTCTCTAGTTTATAGGTAAAAGGGGTTATGGGGTTTCCTATAAATTTGGTGATTTCAATTCTTAAAAATTAATTTGGAAACTTTGGGTGATGTTTAATTATCTGAACATGAACTAATTCAAATTGTAGGTGTTATTCTAGTAGGGAATCACGAGTTTAATTAACATTTTCTTGATTGAATTCAAACCAAATAAGAATTAAAAATTGCTTTCAGAAAATATTTTTTTTGAACCTATGATAATCTCACTTATGAGTTGAACTAACGAGTTAATTGATTTTTAATATTATAAATTTATTAAGTTTCATTTTTCTTTTACCTAAAGTAAATTATAAATCCCCCATGTTTGCTAAATTTGAATTCAATTAAATTGTTTTCCAAGGTTCTTGAAAAACGAACAAGGTTGTGCCTTGTACTGCATTTTTTTTTATTTACTTTTATTTTATTTTGATCCAAACGTGTCATCGGTTATCAATCACCTATTCATCTAATTTTAAATATTATGTTTTAGCAAGTTTTTAACTTATTTATGTCAATTTAGCTTTGCATGGCTGAATGATGCACATGTCATTTCCAAGCTTCATTTAAACTCTTAATCCTTTAATTTTACATAACAAGGCTTCTTAATGTACCTAAATTAAGTTTTTAAAATCATTTCTTCTTATTTAACTTTGGGTGACTGAATGTATGTCCATGATTTCTAAGGCTTTCTAGTTCTCTTTTATTTGTCTTAGGTTATTTTTACTTATTGAAGCCTTTCTTAGTAATTAACACATAACTTGAAAATTTTTAAGACTTCTCCCTCATACTTGAAGGTCATGACTGAATGGTATAATGTAGCTTTCCAACCTCATGGTTCATTCCTAACTACTCAATTTATGCATGCCTAGATTTAGTCCTAAGTCATAGTGAAATCTTAACTTTCTTTCACTAACTTAGCTAACATGCTCGAATGGATTCCTTAACCTTTTTTTAAACTTCCTTACACTTTTAACTCCTTATACTTATATGCCAAGAATTCTTAATTAATTCTAGTTAAGAATTAAAACTTTTTGACTAATTAACCCTAAGGTGGTTGAATGCCACTCCTAGTTTGTAGGGTATCAGATTTCATGTTTATTTAACCTAAGTTGATTAATTCTTCCAGTTCGAGTTCAGACCGTAAATTTTTACCAAGTTTAGTTAATTTTTAAGGCTTCTCTTTATTTCTAAGGGTCATGGTCGAATGTCCCTTTCCTCCACATATCTCCATGGTTAATTTTTAATCAACAACTTATGCATTCTTAAAATCAAACCTAAGTGTTAATTATGGATTTCACTTGATTTCATAAATTTTGACTACTATGGATCTAGCCACTTTTAAACCTCTTTTATAGATTTAAATATTTTCATTTACCTAATGAAGGTTCCTAATACATCATTAACCATATTTTATTCACTATCCCTTAATTAATCTAAGGTGACTGAATGCACACCTGGTAGATTTTAGGTTATTTTGCTCAATTTTTCTTATCTTTAAAGTGTTTTACACTATATAGAACTTAGTCATATGGTTTGTATCTCCTTCAGAAATTTTAATGAATTTTTTCCTTAATTTATTCTATATGGTCGAATGCTACCTTAGGTATTCGAAGGGTCACCTTTTCAAAATTCCTTCTTATAGAACCTTGATTCCATGATTTTGTGCACTTGTAGCATTTTAAGCACTTGATCCATACAAGGTTTTTCCAACCTCCTTAGCTTGGGTCATGGTCAAAGAGAGTCATAGGTGTCTTATGATACTTGTTCCATTTTTTATCCCAAAATTTCAAATTTCACTTTGTAGTTTTTAAGTTTATGCCCAAAGCATGCTTTTGGGACTTATGAATTAATTTTTCTTTCACTTTTTAATATTTTAGTCCATGGGTTCAGATCTTAACATATTATTATACAAGTCCACCATAGAAAGAAAATCAACAACTTTCAAGCTTTAAGCATAAAAATAATCAAGGTAGCATTTTTTAAAAACAATAAAGTATATATCTACAAAATCTACTCCAAGATCCATTCATATCCTATCATTAACAATTCAAGAATTTTACTCATGATCTCTCAAAACTTTCCAAAGCATCAAAATGGATTTTTAAAGAAATTTCACCGATTAAATTTCTTCTAGGTTACCTCAAAGCACTTTAATCCAACCAAAATTCACTTTATCTTTCAAAAATTTCTAAAAATGGTGATGCTCATTTTGAACCATTAAAAGGTATCCTTGAGCCTTCATGATCCCAAAAAAAATGATGTTTATAAATTTTATAGAAAGGATCCACAAAAGAAAGAAAATCAACCATTAAAAGTAAGATTAAAGCTTTAAAAAATAAAGTAGAAAATCCTACTTGATGAAGACTTGGTGTGGGGTTAAGGTGGGGCTGTGGTGGTTGAATTTGGTCCCCCCTTGACGGTCCACAAAGAGCTTCTTAGTGAAAATGGTGGGGCTTAATATTTAGAGCTTGATTTTAGCTTAAATCTCAAATATGGAAACTTAAGCTTAAGGTGAAAGGTTAGGATTTTTGGATTAGGTTTAACTTGGAGAGAGTTTTGAGAGAGTTTCTAAGTGTTTAAGGAGTAAAATATGAACCAAATGAAGTCTCTCAAAGGGCTTAGTGAATTTGGCCAAGAAAGGGCAAAGTAAGAATAATTTTTCACTTGAGAATATTTTGGAATTTTTGCATGGAATTTCTATTTTTAAATATAATTCAAAATATGAAAAATTATCCTTTTAGAATTATATTAGTGTTAATGAGACTGAGTTTGTCACTAATCACTTTATCTTACCCTAAGCATGGTTAATTTTAATTAATTAAGGTTAATTAACTTTAATCATAGTTAAAGAAATTTTTGCATTTATGGTTTTTGTCTTTTGTACATTTACTTGGATTGGCTTCATATGATGACTCATCATCATGCTTTCCACATAAAAATTTCATGCACATCATGTGGGACTCATTCTTGGCTTCTTCCTCACACTTTCTTGCCCTTCTGGCCTTCCATGAACGTTTTCGTAATTTTTCTTAGCATTACTTGAGAACTTCTCAAATTGTTCCTCTTAAAATTCTAAAATTTTTTGGTTCATTTATGAGTTAATCTATGGTCATTTGATATTTTTCTAGGAACTTATTAGCCCTATACAGAAAGCAAAGCTTTTTAGGGATGTTTTGGGTGTTTTTAGAGTTTTCTAAAGTTTTTGTCCTTTCTTTGTTTCTAAGTTTTTATCATTATTTTTTATCATTATTAATGTTCTCTAGTACCTTAAAATGTCTTTTAACTTTTGTTTTATATTTCTCTTGGACATTATTTGGGTTGCCCAAGTGCAGAGTTATTTTTATCATTTGTATCAAACTTTCTAATTTATCTATTTTTAGTTCCTAATCCTACTAAATTTCCTTCTAGAGATTATTTGTAACTACAATAGTTCATCATGAAAATTTGTGGATGTTACAAAAGTCTATGGCTAGAGCGTTACAACCCTTGTCCTTGAAATGTTTGCATGGTTGTTTCTGCAGAAGAAGATTGAATATCATACCGATAATGTATATTTTGTATATAGTTGGATCATTGTACTTTAATTATGTAGTTAGTATTTTTGTATTATAGTATATGAGATGTATGTATGTAGTGGTAGTAATTGTACATGTAATTAGGTGTATGAAGACATAGATACCTATTCTTAACTTAACTTATTTGCACTAAGTATGTATAAATATAGACTGTATAACTATAAAGTTTGCATGACTTATATCATGTCTGTATTTTGTGTTAAGCTATATTTCTACTCATTACAGAAGTATAGAATATTAAAAGTAACATAGACCATTAATGAATTAAACGTGAATGAGGACGTCTATTTTTTTATTTTCCAATATGGCAACTATTCCAACGAGACTTGCATTTTATATAAATGTTTTAAAAAAATTATCGTATTTTCACTAATAATAATTTTTTAAAGATTCTTCATTTTTAAGATGTTACAAATGAGGTTTCTATCATTAACATTTAACCTATGCAATGACTCAACTACAAGAGTAACTCCACTATTTTGCATTGTACTTTTTTCATCATGCTCAAGTGTGTAAAAAGTATAGTCATTGATATGAACTATATAAGAAAATATTGGTGCTAGGATCCTTGGATAACCATTTTACTATTTTCAAAACTAAATTAGTCTTATCTTGCAACAACTGTAAGATATGCACCTATAATCATGATATGAAAGTCAAGTTATGTTATCTAGTAATCTAACATTCACCTTTGTTAGGATTTTTAGCTTTCATTGTGTTTTTATAGATGTTTGCATAAGGTTCAATCCTAGCAGTTTTGAGCAACACATATAAATATGTTTGATTCCATAATAATATGAAACACATTATTAGGTACTCATTACTAAACTCAACAACTTCCTTAACTAAATACCATTCAAGGATAAAACATTTTGGTTTACTTCTATTTTGCACATAACCCTTTAAAATCTTCATAAAGCGTTCAATAAGATACATCCATCTTATGTATGTAGGCTCACAGAATTTTGTCTCCTCAACGAAGTGAATAGTCAGATGAACCATAATATCAATGAAAGATGGTAAGAAATACATCTCAAGCTCATAAAAGTGGTAGCAATATGATTATAAATCGGGCCATCATCCAAGATCAATTACTTTGCTATAAATTTCCTTAAAGAAAAATCATATCTTGGTGATTACCATATGCACCTTATTCAGTAGAATAGATGTATAGCCACAAGAATCAAATTTTCCACTAGGATTTGACAATCATATGACTTAAGATCCTTTAACTTTAGATCCTTCAATAACACAAGGTTCTATATGTTGGAAGAGTATCCTTGTGGAACCTTAATAGAACATAATGATCCATAAAAAAATTATTTCTCTTTCTTAGATAGGATGCACATTGCAAGAGGTGAAAGGGTTTGTTTTTCCTTCTTTACCAATGCTAGGTTTGTTCATATTCCCATTCTGACCAAGTTTAACCTTGCTTTGATATCATCCTTCTTCCCCAAAACATTCAATAATGTACCAATCAGACTTTCACAAACATTCTTCTTCACATGCATTACATTTATGATACGTTTAACATGCAATAAGTTCCAACATGGTAACTAAAAAAATATTGACATTTTCTTCCAACCTTCTGTTGGGAGATCCTTGGCAAAAAGGTTTCCTAATTCAATCTTGATGTCCCTTACGTTATCAAAAATCTTAGTACCTAACAAAACATAAGGATATCGATGTTTTTCTGATGTTCCATTAAAATCTTTCATCATATTTTTGAATTGATGATTACTTGGCAACTGCTTAAGATAGTCTATAATCATATTCTTCTTACAACTTTCAAGTCTAATGTAATTTATGTTCCTGATGCATGTGGGGCATTCACATTGTCCTTTTATGCTATACAAAGACAAATTGCATATGTTAGAAACTTGTTTATTGTGCCATATAATAAATCGTTCAACATGATATTTTCCTTCATGTGTCCATAATATGCCTCCACATAGTTCCCCAAAACAACTTTAGATTTTTAGTTTAAGGTGCCAAGTACACATCAATGTCATTTTCTTATTATTTTGATCCCGAGATCAACATAGAAATTATCATATATTTTCACTTCATGCATAGTCACGAAGGCATGCGATAGATCATCACAATTGCTGGTCATGTACTATGAGTGCTAATCTAAAGACCATTGGGAAGGATCAACTAAGCATCTTAAGTTTCCATCTCTTATTCTTTCATTAGCATGCCATGTCAAAACCTTTGTATTTTATAAACTATGATATAAATTCCTAGATCTTTATATTATTGGAAGATACCATATTAGCTTGGGCAAAGTGGATTATTTATTTTTATAGCGAAAGACATTACACTTTAGACACTTTTTCAATTACTCATTCATTTTAAAATAATATGTAATCACGAGGAAGAAAATGTATCTTCCTATGACTCAATCCAATTGAGGATAGAACTGGTTTAGCATCTCACTCAAAAAATTCAATAAATGAGTAAAACTCTTATTAGTCTATCTTTTAAGAGCTTTTAAGTTATACAGTTTTAACATTGCAGTTAATCTAAAAAATTTAGTTCATCTATCATACAAAGGTCTGTCTATATCATCTTTTAACCTCTCAAACATTTTGAGACAATCTCTAAGATCTTCCTCAACTGTCATTCAAATATCTTCAACATTATTGACTTTGTCAACACTTAATGTTTTAACTTTTTTGAAATGAGATTACCAATGATCATAACTACTCTTACCTTGTGTCTCACCATATTTTGTCCAACAAGTATACTTGTTAAGCTTATTCTACAATAAATTTTCTTCTACTTCCTCCATAGTAACATGTATGATATTCAAATATAGCCAACATGTACACAATCATTCCATAATCATTCGCATACTGGACAACAATTATAGTAAATTCCTTTAGCTCATCCTCATATTTTTGGGATAAGCAATTTGCTTGAATCCAAATTTGATCCATGCTTCTCAAAATTCTATTCAAGTAAATCAAATCATCACATCTTCAAAATTTTTTGTTTACAATATTTCTTCATAATAAGGTAATATCCTACTCCATTCATGAAGAAACTTTTCCAATCATTAGTTAACAATTGTTTCTTAAATCTAGTAGTTATTCTTGACAAAATTTTGGTATCATTTCATATTATTTTGAGTATACAACTCGAATGTGATTTCAAAAGAATCATAATAGAGCATGCACCCATAGAACCTCCTCAATGTTTTTAAGTTTGCACACGATAATCACATTTATTTTGAGTTTCATCCTTACCACTGATGTGTCAAATCTCAAGACACCAACCAAGTCATGGTGCACAGGAGACTTAAGGATGGATTATACATATTTGACTCTTACTATCAAACAATATTTCTTCTTCATCTTATTTTCATACCCCTGTATATTCCATTTTACCTCTTTCGGTTTAGCATGCCTATTTTGGACATGCTTCATTTTCTACTGTAAAACATATATCGAAACAATACAATATTTCTTTTATAAATGATAATTTTGTTTTCCATGCTTACTACCAAGGAAAATTAAATCAATCCTTTTCTCTCTATCTTCTAATCATTCTAATCACTCTTGTCAATTAATTTATGCAGATCTTTAGGAATCTACAATCGTTGCCAGTCACCCTAAATATTGATACTATCTTTCCCTTGTTAATGATTTCACTCGCTACACTTGAATTTTCCCTCATCGTTGTAAATCTCAAGTGTCCTCCATTTTTCATAACATTCTTTCCATGATCAGAACTCAATTTGGTGTAAATCTTCAAGCTTTTCAATTTGAACGATACTGCAAAATTTATGACTTTATCATAGTTACTTCTCTCTTAAGAAATCCACCACGACGCTTGATAAGCATAAATTTCATAAATAATTATCTCTAATTTATAGCTCATTAAGACTTCTTATATATTCAATTAAGTGGTCTTTTTCATATTTTATGAGTTTGGGTTCATATGGAGTTTAATTGGATTTCTTTACTTAACCGATTAAAATGACATTATTATAGTATTTTAAGCATAATAGGAGTTTTAGACATCAAAAAATCATGAAATCTATCTTGAATGAAAGCTTAAAGAAGTTTCCACAGTTAAAAAGCAATATCAGACTCTAAATGCGATGTATAGGACTCCGAAATCATCTCAAAAGATGAGATAGTGTTGTTGTCGTTGAACCTGAACAGTGTGCAAAGATCTGACCATATCTTAAGATACAGAAGTCACATTGAGATGAAATTAGATTCGTTGGAAAGCTAAGATTCATGGCTACAACTTTTGTTCAGACCTAAAGCTCTAATTCGTACTTGTGAATATCCGAAATTGCGCTGCAATCAACGTCAAAATTGTTGTGCTGATTGGGGACAAAAAAAAAGTCAAAAGTGTTTTGCATTTTCAACAAAGCCCATGTGAAAGCAATAAAAGGATGTAAAAGTAAAAGAAGCTGGTTACTGACCTTCTAAAGATGATGCCTCAAAAATCCTCTATAAATAGAAGGGTTTACAAAGAGGAGAAAGACACACCTTGGATATTAACTCCAATACCATTTTTCATCTTTCTTTCTTTGTTGTTAGTTTGCCTCCTTCATGGAAGGCTAACTTTGTAATTTCAATTCAAGGATTCAAGCTATTTTCATTTTAACTTTGAGGTCTTTATCTTTATTTACATGCTTATTAAGTGATTTCTACTCTGTTTTACTATATTCTTCAATTTTATTCTTTTAATCAAAGTTTGTTCGGTTGACGTATTTTGATTAATGCATAATTGATTTATAATTGGTTTTTGATTGGTAAATAATTATCCAAAATTTGGAAGAATAGAAATTAAGTAATTGACTTGAAGGTTTTCATTTTATTACTTACTTCAACTAAATTCTGATTATGAAATTGGTTTAGATATAATGAAAGATTAAGTGGTTACTAAATCTTGTTGATCATAATCAATTGAATCCTGGGAGTTTTCTCAGTAGAGAATTCAAGGATCATTTTAGGGGTTCTAGATGATCCTGGGTTGATAAACATAATGCATGATTTTAGTGATCAATGATTAGTTAAGAAAATAGCCTCTGAATTCCTTGAGTTGATAATCGGCAAGTCAAATTAATTTCATCCTATATTTTGTATTTAGAACTTAATATTACTTCTTTACAAAATCCCCTTGTTCTAGCTTTCTCCTAATTTGTTTAAGAATCTGAAATGATCTTTGGGAGATGACCTAGGTTGTACCTTATACTATACCAATAGTTTGGGAAAATCTAGAAATTATTTTTGGGCGTTTGCGACGAGCGTGTCAAAAATTTGACGCCGTTGCCAGAGACCATTTTTCTTTTTTAGTTTCCTAAGCATATGTAGGAGTTTGTATAAAAATTTTAACCTTGCTAACATTTTTTTTAAGTATACTATTCTTGGATTTTCTGCATGAATTCACCTTGTTGTGTATGACCCAATCCAATCTTGAAAATTTGTATGCTTATGATTCTGAGATTGATAGAATATTCCCCCATTTGAGAGGAACACATAGAAGACATTCATTCTGTAATAACCAAGAAAGTAACAGTAGTTATTTTTCATCTTTAAATTTTGATAGTTTTAAATATTTTGCTAAGAACATGGCTGATAGAACCCTAAAAGAATTAGCTACACCTGATGTTGCTTATCAACCGTTGTGTATTCAATATCCTGATGTTAATGTACCATTTGAACTGAAGTCTGGATTAATACATTTGCTACCTAAGTTTCACCGCCTTGCAGGTGAGGACCCTCATAAACATTTGAAGGAATTTCACATTGTGTGTTCCACAATGCGGCCACAAGGAATTCCTAAAGATCATATCAAGTTGAAGGCATTTCCTTTCTCTTTAAATGATGGAGCTAAGGACTGGTTGTACTATATACATCCAACATCTGTTACAAGTTTGAATGATATGAAGAGATTATTTCTGGAGAAATTCTTCCCTGCATCCAGAACAGCAGCTATTAGAAAAGAGATTTGCGGCATCAGACAAAACTCCCAAGAAACTCTCTATGAGTTTTGGGAGAGATTCAAGAAACTATGCGCCACTTGTCCACACCATCAAATTAGTGATCAATTACTGATTCAGTAATTTTATGAAAGACTCATGCCAATGGACAGAAGCATGGTTGATGCAGCTAATGGTGGAGCATTTATGGACAAAACTCCTACAGCAGCTCTAGATTTGATTGCCAACATGGCAAAAAATTCTCTGCAATTCAATTCTCGAACTAATTCATTGTCTAAAAGAGTCCATGAAATGACCACTAAGACAGATCATACACGATTGGAGAACAGAATTGAAGAACTAACCTCCATCGTAAGACAGTTGGCCATCGGACAACAACAACAACTTAATGTTGTTGATAAAACCAAAACATGTGGCATCGGCACTTCTGCAGATCATCCTACTGATGCATGCCCAACATTGCAAGAAAGTGAGACACCTGATGCTACAGGTAATGGTATTTTTGCCACAGGACAACAATACAGGCCTCCTAAACATTATCAGCAACAGAAGTTTGAACCACCTTCTGGTACATACAATCCTAGTTTGAGAAACCATCCTAACTTGAGATATGGTCCTCCACAACAATAAATGATTCAAACATTTGACTCCCAAAATAAATACCAACCACTGTCATTCAAACAACAACAACAGCATATGCAGCAATCTGTACCTTCTAATGCTTCTGAACCTTCTCTTGATGATTTGATGAAACAATTAGCTACCAATAATCTTCAGTTTCAACAGAATGTAAGTTCTACCATTCAGGATTTACAAACTCAAATTGGGAAGTTGGCCACCACTGTCAAACAATTGAAATCTCAAGGTTCTGGTCAATTACCTTCTCAACCCGTCATAAATCCCAAGAGCGTGAGTGCCATCTCCCTGAGAAGTGGTAAGAAAGTGCAGACAGACCCTACAATTTTAAAGCAACAAAGCTTCAATCAGACTAATCCACACCAAAGAGAAGCATTTATCTCTACACTCTGAGACATCTTTGATAAGCCATCTGAATCAGAGGGAAAGTCTAATGAAAAAAATGCACCAGCTTTTGATAAGACATTTAATGATCAACAAAAAGAAGCTTGCCATAAACGATCTGCACTTGAAGCATCTAATGAGACAAAAACCCCAAATTGTGCTAATCAGAAGGTATTTTTACCTTTTCCAAATATAATGGTCCAATCTAAGCCCAATGTTCATGCAGAATTGGATAAGGAGCTTCTAGATACTTTCAGGAAAGTGGAAGTCAACATACCACTTCTAGATGCTATCAAGCAAATTCCCAAATATGCCAAATTTCTAAAGGACTTGTGCACGCACAAGAGAAGACTCAAAGGGGATGAGAGGATTAGTGTGGGACGCAATGTTTCTGCCTTAATTCAACCTAGCCTCCCTCAGAAATGTAAAGATCCAGGAACTTTCACCATTCCTTGCACAATAGGAAACTCTGCATTTGGTGATGCATTGCTGGATCTAGGTGCTTCCATAAATGTTATGCCCTCATCAGTTTATAAATATTTGAATCTTGTAGAACTGAAGCCAACTAGTGTGGTGATTCAATTAGCCAACAGAAGTACAACACATCCTACCAGAGTACTTGAAGATGTGCTAGTTCAAGTGAATAAGCTGATCTTTCCAGCTGACTTCTACATTTTGGATATGGAAGATGAGTCATCCATTAATAGAGCAACCTTGATCCTAGGGAGACCTTTCCTCAAAACTGCAAAAACAAAGATAGATGTGCATACATAGACTCTCTCTATGGAATTTGGAGATGATATCATCCAATTCAACATATTTGAAGCCATGAAGCATCCTATAGAGAATCATTCACTTTTTCAACTTGATGCCATAGACCTTCTTGTGAACGATTATTCTACTGACAATCTCCTTTTTGAATTTTTTGATTTTGATTTAAATTACTTAAATAATTTTACTTGCACATGTGATGAATTTGATCCATGTACTGTGTGTTCCAGGATTAATGCTGCTTTGCAAAATGCTTCAGACCAAACTTCTTGGAAAGATGACATATTAGATGCAAGTGTTGTAGAAATTTCAATCTCAGATAGATCCCTGCCTTCCATAATACAACCACCTCCTTTGGAGTTGAATCCTTTGCCTGAACATCTAAAGTATGCTTATTTGGGGGAAAATGAGAAGCTTCCTGTCATTGTAGCAAAGAACCTTCTACCACAACAAGAAAAAAGGTTGTTGCAAACCTTGAGAAGCCATAAACAAGCAATTGTATGGATTTTGGCTGATATTCCAGGCATCAGCCCATCTACTTGTATGCATAGGATATTGCTAGAGGAAAACACCAGACCTGTTAGACAACCACAAAGGCGTTTGAATCCAACCATCCTAGATGTGATAAAGAAGGAAGTAGGTAAGCTTTTGGCAGCTTGTATCATCTATCCCATCTCAGACAGTGATTGGGTAAGCCCGATGCAGGTAGTTCCTAAGAAGACTGGCATGACTGTAGTCAAAAATGACAATGATGAACTAATCCCTACTAAAATACAAAACAGTTGGAGAGTGTGCATAGATTATAGGAAGCTTAACCAAGCTACTCGCAAGGATCATTTCCCTTTGCTCTTCATAGACCAAATTTTGGAAAGATTAGTAGGAAAATCTCATTATTGCTTTCTAGATGGTTTTTCAAGTTATTTTCAAATACATATAGCCTTAGAATACCAACATAAGACCACCTTCACTTGTCCTTTTGGTACTTTTGCCTATCGAAGGATGCCCTTTGGTCTGTGCAACGCCCTTGAAACCTTTCAAAGATGCATGGCAAACATTTTCTCTAATCTCTTAGAAAGTTGCATGGAAGTGTTTATGGACGACTTCACCATATATGGTTCTTTTTTTGATGCATGCTTAGAAAGCCTCTCTAAAGTTTTGGACAAATGCATTGAGACTAACCTTGTTTTGAATTTTGAAAAATGTCATTTCATGGTAACAGAAGGTATAGTCTTAGGACACTTGGTATCTAGTAAAGGTTTAGAGGTTGATAAGGCTAAGATAGACATTATTACTTCTCTACCTTACCCCACTTTTGTGTGAGAAGTACGTTCTTTACTTGGTCATGCAGCTTTTTACAGAAGATTAATCAAGGATTTTAGCAAGATTGCACAACCTCTTTCTAAACTACTACAAAAAGATACCAAATTTGTGTTTGATCAAGCATGCAAGGATTCATTTGATGAACTAAAGAAGCAGTTGACATCCACTCCCATCATTCAACCACCTAATTGGACGCTTCCATTTGAATTAATGTGTGATGCATCTAATTATGCCCTTTGTGTTATACTGTCTCAAAGAGTTAGCAAGAGATCTCATGTCATTGCATATGCCTCTCGCACACTAGATGCAACCCAATCCAATTACACAACTACTGAGAAGGAGCTTTTGGCAATTGTATTTGCATTAGATAAATTTCGCTCCTATTTGCTTGGATCTAAAGTTATTGTCTTTTCTGACCATGCACCTTTGAAATACTTGCTAAAGAAGGCATATGTTAAGCCAAGACTGATTCGTTGGATGCTTCTGTTGCAAGAATTTGATTTAGAGATTAAAGACAAGAGTGGTGCAGAGAACCTTGTAGCAGATCATTTAAGTCTAATCCAGCAACCTTGTGAAGAAACTTCAATTGCAGATTCATTCCTAGAAGAACATTTCTATCATTTGCACAGGAAGAATCCTTGGTATGCAGATTTGGTAAACTATCTGGTTGTTAAAGAAATATCCAAACACTTCACCAAATCGCAAATTGTCAAGTTGAAAAGTGATGCCAAACACTACATATGGGATGAACCATATCTTTGGAAGACATGTAGTGATCAAATCATTAGAAAATGTGTTCCAGATCATGAAGTTCAGTCTGTACTTACCTTTTGCCATTCCCTAGCTTGTGGTGGACACTTTGGGCCATAACGGACAACTAGAAAAGTAATAGACTCAGGTTTTTACTGGCCTACAATATTTTGTGATGCACACAGATTATGCATAATTTGTGAGCAGTGCCAAAGAATAGGGAGTATTTCACGCAAAAATGAGATGCCCCAACAACCACTTCTCTTTTGTGAGGTATTTGATGTATGGGGTATAGACTTTATGGGTCCATTCCCTGTCTCTTTTGGCTTTGTTTACATTTTGCTAGCTGTTGATTATGTTTCAAAATGGGTGGAGGCAAAAGCCACTCGTATTGATGATGCTCGAGTTGTTGCAGATTTTATCAGGTCTAACATTTTTAGCAGGTTTGGCATTCCTAGAGCTCTAATTAGTGACCAAGATACTCATTTTTGCAACCGCACAATGGAAGCTCTACTTTGCAAATATGGAGTCTTGCATAAAGTCTCCACCCCGTATCATCCTCAAACAAATGATCAAGCTGAAGTTTCTAATCGAGAGATCAAGAAAATCTTAGAGAAGATAGTTCAACCCAATAGGAAGGATTGAAGCTTATGCCTTGTTGATGCTTTATGGGCATATAGGACAGCCTACAAGTCATTCATTGGCATGTCTCCCTACAGGATTTTCTTTGGTAAAACATGTCATCTTCCAGTTGAATTAGAGCATAGAACATTTTGGGCGGTAAAAAAATGCAACATGAATCTAGACCAAGCAGGAATCCATAGGAAGCTTCAATTGCAGGAACTTGAAGAAACTCGATTAGAAGCATACGAAAACTCCAAAATTTACAAAGAAAATGTCAAAGCTCTTCATGACAAAAAGTTGGCAAGAAAGGAGTTTTCCGTTGGACAAAAAGTTCTTCTTTACAATTCTAGGCTAAAGCTTATGCCTGGTAAGTTACGCTCTAGATGGTTAGGACCATTTGTAGTTACTAATGTTTTTCCTTGTGGTGCAGTGGAAATAAAAAATGAGGTAACTGCAAAAACCTTCAAGGTGAATGGACATTGTCTTAAACCATTTTTCGAAGGTTTTCAAGAGCACACGGTAGAAGAAGTGCATTTGCACAATGCCATATACTTGTAATAAATTCAAGAGAAGTTTCCCTTTCTCATGTCTTTTATTTTACTTGTTCCATAATTATTATTAATGAAAGTCATTGACTTTCTAAAGTTTCTGATAATTAGAACAAGTATAATATAAAATATGGGGGAAGGATCTAGGGTTAGGAATTTTATTCTCTCTCTCTCTACCTCTCTCACATTCCTCACTTACAAGTTTTAACTAAACTCTCAACTTACTCTCTTCACCTCTTAAATCATCTCAACTATTACACCATATTGAGCTTGCAGGAATAATAACGTGAGTGTTTTTTAAAAAAAATGGAGAAAGCTCTCACCAGGATCAAAATTTTGTTCCCTACTCTCCCCAGAAATTTTCTTAAAGACATTTACTGTTGTAGACTTGAACGATTGAGAGAATTAACATTGTTAGGCCTTCCAGAAGATATCTGTTGGATCATTGAAGCTAAGGTACATTTAACAGGTGAATTTCAAGAATCATTTGTTAAAAACATGTCAGGTATGGGAAGAAGTTCCTATACAAAGAAGAGAAGGGCAAAAAGAATTGGAGTTTGCTACAGGTGTGCAACATGGACTTGTAACACAAGGTGCAAGAACCTTGGAATGGTTTCAAGAAATCGAGAGGATAAAATTCAATTCATAAAGGATGGACTGAGTAAGGAGTCATTGGATGATATCATTCAGACTCTTAAGACGCATCCTAGTAGGCATTTTCAAGGAGTCCTTCTTGATTCGTTTGAACTATTCCGTAAGAAAAAAGCATGTTATAGTCTTGAGAATCTAACTTTAAAAGACCCTGTTGTCAGTTTATAAGAAAACTGAATGGGAAGCACATCCTCGACTCTTAGAAGGCGTTTCAGCCGTTACTAGACGTAAAACCAGAGGAAGATGTGAGCCACAATCACAACTATTATTCATTCTCATGCGTGTATGTTTGTCATTTACATTGTCTTTTCAATTTATTAGGCCATCATTTTTTGAAAATTTCCCCCTGCTTGATGTCTTTCCCTTCTGACATTCACCTTTTCCTTGAACAAAAATTCAAACTTCTACTACCAAATCTCGATCCGCACTATTCAAGTGATCTCCTTGTCTGATATTGAGTCCTTATAAATTATCAACCTCTATGACATATTTTTTCCAAAAGAGACAAACACCGTTTATGGATAGGATTAATACTATTTGTGTTTTTGGTAGGTCTAACCTTGGAAAGGATGGAGAATTTCAACATGCAACTTATAACCTTGGTAAGACATTAGCTGCAAGAAAAATCAATCTTGTTTATGGGGGAGGGATTCAGGGTTTAAAAGGATGTATTGCAGGATCTGCACTCACAAGGGGATGTAACGTCTTAGGTGTTGTCTTAAAAAATGAGAACACCTCCTACTTCACCCTCGGTACTGAATTGAAGGTTGCAACCATGCATGAGCGTATGAAACACATGTTGATTAATCTAATGCATTTATTGCATTACCTGGTGGTCTTGGAACACTGGAAGAAATTTTTACCATCATATTTTGGGCCTATCAGAATTTTCATAAAAAACCTTTGGGCTTATTGAATATTAATGCTTTTATAATGGTTTGTTATCCTTTTTAGATCATGCAGTAGAGCAAGAGTTCATGCCATTATCCATGCGCAACATCATAGTATCTGCTTCAACTGTTGAACAGCTACTTGAGAATTTGTAAAATCTTACATCTGAGCTCAGTCAAGTAATGCAGCTGGTGAACCAACCAAATCAGGATGACAGAGACAAAAGAGAACCAAATACCAGTCTTCGGTTATAACTTTTCCTTACTTTGGTGGTTTTCTCACATTTCTTTTCTTGTTATATGAAATTCCATCTAAGACATTGGGGACAATGTCTTGGATAGGTTGGGGGAGGATGGTCCGATAAAAAAAATATAAAAAAAAATTAGGTTAGATTCATAAACTTGTTTTGAGTAAGATGGCTGAGTAAAGAGTTACACTTGACTCTTGATACGCATCTTATGATTAAAAAAAATTTGAATGTGGAAGTATGTTGTTTTTTAGATTTCATAAAATAATTGAAGCAAAATGATTTACATTTCGAGATTAATTAGTTTGGCAATACATATTTGAACTGGATAGATTAGATTTGATAAATATATTACGTGTAAGATTTTGAGCCTTATTAATTACTTTCTTTCTTGTGTGATTTTCATCCATGGAATATGTTACTTCAGAACTTGCATTGATTCTTTTTGAAGCTACATTTTCACATGAACTGTACAAAAATGATTGAGGCATTGTTTTCCTTGAGCAAACCACTTAGCCAAATAACCAACCCATATAATTTTATCCTTTGATCAGCCCTTTGAGCCGATTAACCTTTTCTTCTTTTTAGCTCACCACAAACCCAAAACAAAAAAAAAAGACACTTTGTTTGACCATAGAAGGTGAGGAACATTGGATTTATCATACCATAAGTGTTTCAATAAGTGTGATTATTGTTGTGTTCATTAATATCATGGTTGAAAAAAAATGAAAAAAAAAGATAAATAAATAAATAAATAAATAAACTATTACATTGAAAAAAAAAAGTGATATCTGTTTCTCACACTTGCACTTGGATTCAATTCTCAATCCTCACCATTTTCCTTGGTCTAACATTGTATCTCTTTAATATATCATTTCATCTTTCTAATCCCGTTATAACCAAAATAAAGACCTCTTGATTTGTGCATTGCATGTGTACATAGCAGTAGAGAAGTAGAAGATATGCAAGCCTATGATAGTTCATCTTTCATGGATTGAATTTGAGAGAAACACTTACCAAATCAAACACTTGAGAGATTCAGAGTATATCATGTGAGGTTTTATCTTTCTCAATCTATGTTTTTCAAATTAAAGTTTCCTTTCTAAGTAATTTCAAAAATGTGATAAAAGAATGCTTCATGAATTTTTGTGAATTCTTGAGAAATCAACTCAAAGCTTTAATGTTCTTTCATTAAAAAAAAAAATTTAAGTCATCAATCTTTAACTTAAGTTTTCCTGAGACGTGCAAAATATAAGTGTGGGGGAATTTGATAAGCATAAATTTCATAAATAATTATCTCTCATTTATAGCTCATTAAGACTTCTTATATGTTCAATTAAGTGGTCTTTTTCATATTTTATAAGTTTGGGTTCATATGGAGTTTAATTGAATTTCTTTGCTTAACCGATTAAAATGACACTATTATAGTACTTTGAGCATAATAGGAGTTTTAGACATCCAACAATCATGAAATCTATCTTGAATGAAAGCTTAAATAAGTGTCCACAGTTACAAAGTAGGATCGACTCTAAATGGGATGTATAGGAATCCGAAATCATCTCAAAAGATGAGATAGTGTTGCTGTCATTGAACCTGAAGAGTGTGAAAAGATCTGGCCATATCTTGAGATACAGAAGTTATATTGAGATGAAATCAGATCCATTGGAAATCTAAGATCCAAGCCTACAACTTTTGTTCAGACCTAAAGCTCTAATTCGGACACGTGAATATCCGAAATTGCGCTGCAATCAACGTCAAAATTGTTGTGCTGATTGGTGACAAAAAAAAGTCAAAAGTGTTTTGCATTTTCAACAAAGCTCATGTGAAAGCAATAAAATGATGTAAAAGTAAAAAAAGCTGGTTGGTGACCTTCTGAAGATGATGCCTCCAAAATTCTCTATAAATAGAAGGATTTACAAAGAGGAGAAAGACACACCTTGGATATTAACTCCAATACCATTTTCCATCTTTCTTTCTTGGTTGTTAGTTTTCCTCCTTCATGGAAGGCTAAGTTTGTAATTTAAATTTAAGGATTCAAGCTATTTTCATTTTAACTTTGAGGTCTTGATCTTTATTTACATGCTTATTAAGTGATTTCTACCCTGCTTTACTATATTCTTCAATTTTATTCTTTTAATCAAAGATTGTTCGGTTGACGTATTTTAATTAATGCATAATTGATTTATAATTGTTTTTTGATTGGTAAATCATTATCCAAAAGTTGGAAGAATATAAATTAAGTAATTTAATTGAAGGTTTTCATTTTATTACTTACTTCAACTGAATTCTGATTATAAAATTGGTTTGGATCTAATGAAAGATTAAGTGGTTACTAAATCTTGTTGATCATAATCAATTGAATCCTGGGAGTTTTCTCAGTAGATAATTCATTTTTCATTTTAGGGGTTCCAGATGATCCTAGGTTGATAAGCATAATGCATGATTTTAGTGATCAATGATTAGTTAAGAAAATAGCCTCTGAATTCCTTAAGTTAATAATCGGTAAGTCAAATTAATTTCATTTTATATTTTGTATTTAGAACTTAATATTACTTCTTTACAAAATCCCCTTGTTCTAACTTTCTTCTAATTTGTTTAAGAGTCTGAAATGGTCTTTGAGAGATGACCTAGGTTGTACCTTATACTATACCAATAGTTTAGAAAAATCTAGAAATTATTTTTGGGCGTTTGCGACGAGCATGTTAACGCTCTTGTCCATACACCCATCAACAAAATGGCACTGTTGGGCCGAAGCATCGTCATGTTATTAAGACTAGCCCCACTCTTCTTGTTGATTCTGGCCTTCCCTTCTACTATTAGGAGGATGCATTCCTTGCTACAACTTATGTCATCAATTGTCTACCTATATCAATCCTTAATTACTTTTTTTCCTATGCATCCCTCTATCATATTCATCCCAATTATAGTGTTCTCAATCCTTTAAGCTATACTTGTATTCCACTTCTCATCCCATTAAGTTTCCTCAAACCCTCTTTCAAGTTTGAATAATGTACCTATCTTGATCCAGTCTTAATCATAAAAGTCATAAATGTTTGTCTCCATCTAGTAAGGTATATATCATTTACAATATCACCTTTGATGAATCTCTTTTTCCATTTAAGACTTCTATTGTACACCCTTCTCCCCTTATCTTTTGAGCAACCTGTCTCCCTTGTCCTAGCTATTTCACTTACTTGTCTTGTTGCCTTTTCTCCTTCTTGTCTTTCTGAGCCCACTAGATCTTCTCCATCAACCCACCTTGCCATGCCTTCCCCAATTTTCTTGGTTCTTGTTGACATTCACCATGACATGATCACTAGTAAAAAAGATGGTATTTTTAAAACCAAGCTCTTCATAGCATCTTTTGATCCCACTTCACATCATCAAGTTCTTAACCAACCATATAGCTTGTGGCTATGCATAAATAATTTTAAGCTTTACTCAAAAATAATACCTGATCTCTCATCCCTTACCTTCTAATCACCAATCTATTAGATGTAAATGGGTCACCACACCAAATATAATCCTGATGGCATCATTCTCAAACTCAAAGCTCATGTCATTGTTAAAGGTTTCCATCAGCAACAAGGACTTTACTACTTTAAAACCTTCACACTAGCTATCAAACCTACCATTATTCAAGTCTTGTTTACTTTTTCCATTTCCCAAAAGTAGCCTATCCATCGACTTGATGTTAATATGTCTTTTTGAATGATGATGTTGCTAAAGATGTCTACATACTCCAACCCCTTTGATTTCAATTTTGGTGATCTAACTCTTGTTTCCAAATTACATAAGGCCATCTACAACATCAAGCAAGTGTTTCGAGGTTGGTATGTCAAGCTTAGCGCTACCCTTATCACTCTTGACTTCCAATCTGCCAATACTAATAGCTCCCTTTTTTATTCACCATACCCTACATCAGCTGCTAATGTTCCCGTTTATGTTTATACATCTTAGTTATTGGTAGCTCAGCTTCATCCGTTCATTTCTCACTCGCACACTTAACTTTGCCATTTTTCTCAAGGATCTTGGTTCTTTTTACTATTTTCTAGGAATTAAGGTCTCTCACACGACTTTTAGATGCCTTCATCTTTCCAAACATCTGTGATCTTCTCAAACATGCTCATATGAAATCTTCTAAACCTATGCCTACTCCCATATGTTCTAGTCTCCATCTTGCAGTTCATCATGGAACACCCTTTCCAAACCCCCCCCCCTCTATCAATATATTTGAGGAACATTAGAAAGCTGTAAAATGTATCCTTCATTATTTAAAAGGCACTTATTCTCATGGTTTAACTTTCACCCTTCCTCTCATTTTCACCTCACAACTTAGTGTGATTCTAATTGGGGATCGGATATTGATGATCAACGTTCTACCTTGGTTATTGCACCTATCTTGATAGCAACCTTGTTAGTTGATCTTTGAAGAAGTAAAATATTGTCATTCGAACCTCCACCGAAGTTGAGTATCATTGTCTAAGCCTCCACACTCGCCGAACTTAAATGACTTCAATCTCTCCTTCCTGAACTTCATCTATTTACCCATCTTGTTCAGACTATGTACTGTGATAATACTAGTGTTGTTCACCTTTTTACTAATCCTATTTCTCATCAACGTAGCAAACACTTTGATATGGATCTCCATTTTATTTGAGAATATGTTTTGGACCATAAAATCACTGTTAATCATATTTATGATATTCATCAAATCGCTAATGATCTAACCAAACCACTTCCGAATACTTAAATTTCCTACTTTTATTGTAAACTTTGGATATAGCTATATATATACCCATGCGCCTGTTTGCAATATTCTTAATTTTAATATATAATGAATTCATTCTCTCTTTTAGCTTTCTATTTCATCTTTCTCTTTCTCGCTTCTGTTGCTTCCTAAATCTAACAAAGGCCACGAAGAAAATTACTGAATAAAACAACAAGAATTGGAGAACATGATAAAGATTTTTTTATGGATTTAATTTTTCCTTTGTTCTATTCTATAAAGGTAGATATCTTCACTCTACCATTATTCCTTTGTTTACTAAGAATATGCATGTTACTGTAAATTTGATTTCTAATTATACATTCCATGTTATAAAACAGGGGATAAAACTTTTGTTTATGATTTACTTCAAATGGGGTGGACTGCAAGTAATTTTGGAGTTTTGTGTCATAAAGAGAAACTCCAGGATATCGGAGTGTAAATTACTCTTTTTAAAATTATTTATAAAAGTGAAAAGAAAAATTAGTGATAATATCTTTTATATGAATTATAGTGCAATATTAGCTAACGTAAAGCTTATGATAGAAAAAAATTAAAAGACTTAAATATTTTTAAATTTTATAAATATCATTAAATTCAATTTTGATGTTAAAAATATTTATTTATTTTCATTTTTATGAATTTTAAATTTTTTAAAAGTAGTTTCTACTGTCACATAAAATATATACATCAAGCTATCTTATATCATCAACTTTAAAAGTAGCATGTGATATGATATATATATATATATATATATATATATATATATATATATATATATATATATATATATATAACATTATTAAAAAATATAATAATCTTTTAAAAAAAATTATAAGTAAAATCAACAATTTTTCTAAAAGATTAAAATTAAATTTAACCCTATTTACAAGCATTAAAAGTATATTTAAATCAAATTAAAATTTCTATTTTATTATATGGTTAGGTCCTCTCCTCACCTTGGACACCAGTAGGGGAGTGGCCCACCCTTAGTCCATAGATCTGTATTATAAAAAAAAAAAGAAAAAGGCATTAGAGAGGAAATTAAGGTCTCTATTAGGCTCTCTTGAGGAATTATGTCTGGTTAGAAGACTTTCCTCCGAGATCAATTCTAATATCCAGCTGGAAGCTATACCATTTTATGGATAAATTTTTTTTCATTTTTTTCTATATTTTTCTCTCTTTTAAATATATATTAGGATTCGTACATACATTTTCTATCTCTTTTTTTTAAAAAAATAAACCTCTATACAACTTGTTTTTTAGACTTTTGAAGCTCCAAATCAATATTTTTGTGTATGAATAGAATACTTTTAAATTATTAGATCATATATATTTAAACAAAAAAAAAATTAAAAATATCATAAACTTTTTTTTAACAGTTTTTATGTTTAATAAAAAAAATTAAATAATATCTTTTTAAAGAAGATTTAAAAAATCTTCTATTATGTTTAGTTCTTTCTAAATTATTATTATTGACTATTCTTTTTATACTGTATTTTTTAATAACTATTTATTTTTATTTAAAATATATTATATTCTAAATTCTCCATTCAAATACAAGATAAGATAAGATCTCATCATGGGATAAGTAATTTAGTACAATTTTCTTATGCTTTCCAAATTTTGATATCAATACTCGTAGGTATGTGCGTCCTATTTATTAGGAATATCTGTGTAGTGCTTCTCTTTTTTATTTAAAGTTAGTTTTTATGTTGTGTTTATTTGTAAAATAAAATAAAATTGAGAGTTTACTGAACTTTCTAAGCTTGATTTACTAGTATTTTGTGTTTATTTGTAAATAGTTGTTGCAGAAGACAAATTCTATGACTTGCTCCATTTTCTTCTTAATATCCAAGAACCACCGTTCACTCACTTTCAATAGTTTTCAGAGTGAAATTGGGCTTCTCTATTTGCTCTATGCATTCATATAAAAAGTCCAAATATATGTAAGCCCAAGAAGGGAAGTTGTAGGCTTGTAGCATATTTGGGGAAATATTTTCACTATTATTATAAAAATACATGCTCCTTCTCCAAAAATAACAATAACTACCTTTGTATGGTTCTTAGTTTTTCAATTTATTTTTTTAAAAATTAAAAATAAAAGAAGTTACCAAATAAAAAGGTTAATCGTAACAATTAAGTAGTACCAAAAATTTACTTGTTACCAGCATAAGAAATCAATGACAAGTTAAGCTGATAGAAATGATTTTGGACTTATAAACATGATAGAGCATAGTTACCACCAACATAATATGAGTACATAGTTCATTTTTTTTTTTATATGGATGGAGTAATGGAAAAAATTGAACAGAGCTGACATCTCAATTTTCAATTGGCCTCTTTTAAATAGGAAAAACTATTTGCAACAAAAAAAAAACAAAACAGAAGTGTTTGTCCTCTCTGGAGGAGTTAGTGTTTTTTAATTCCAATAGTTTGGATTGTTCTTCATTTTAATTTTTTATTTAAAAATAAAAATTCTTTATAAATAAGAAATTTAATAAAAAAATTTAAAAGTTAGTAGGATGTACGATTAGTGTTTAAAGAGGGGAATTTTTTAATTTTTAATTTAGATAAAATTAAATATTTTATTTGATAAACTTTGAGCATAAAAAAATTTAAAATATTTTTATTAATTCATTTTTAACAATTTTAAAATATAAATAAGAAATTTGTAATAATGGAAAAAGTTATGGATATAAAATTTACTCAAAAAATTATTCACAGATCACAATCATACATTAGTCATAGTCAAAAAGAAAATGCAATAATCACAGCTAAGAATCACAACAAAGAGCTGAAGTGAAATCAATTTCACGAGTTCAATTGCTATTGTCATCTTTTCTTTTCTTTCGTAGAAAGTGCATGAACAGTTAATTCTTAAATATTGGTTGTTCTGTTCATGGTTGTAGAAACATCAACAAATGATAAAGTTGGCACGCAGCAATTAAATGATGCCAAGTATAATTGGCATGAGGACTTCCAGAAGTTAAGTTTTGCATTGATTGAACTTTATGGATTTTTTTAAAAGGGGTTCAAGTTAGAACATCACTTAGATTAGTGAGGAATGGCAAGAAGATTGATTTTTTTTTTCTCAAAAAAATGTTTGTTTTATATAATTCTTCTCTCCAATTAAGTATTGCCTGCTTTCAATAAATATGTTCCCATCTGAGCCCCTAATATCAAATGAGTAGATAAAATTCATACAAAGGTTTTGAAGAACATTAAGCATTAGAAGCAACATTTATTTATTTGTATTTTGTTCCAATTTCATTTCTGGGTGATTATAAGTTAGATTCAACAATAATGCACACGTGGGAAGCAGAGACACTGAACTTATGGTTCATGATGCCTTCTTATTGGAAGGTCTTATAAATGTTATAATAGTTAGTAATGGTTGGAATGATGTTGAAATAATGGCATGCATGCAAATTTCCTATCTTCTAAAGTTCCATGTTGCTCAATTCAATCCATTGTTCACTCCTTATTTATCACCCTATTCCTTTTATGTTGAATTTATGAAGTGTTAATGGACTCTGCTTCTAGCTCAAATATACTCACATGGGCATCATCGGTGAACATGGAGTTTAATTTCATGCTTGTTTTAGTAGTATTTTATTTTCAATTCAGTTTATGCATTATTTTAGAATTCATGAAATGGGCTTAGTAATAAATTGAACTTCTCATCTCTGTTACTTAGGCCCAAAATCTTCAAGAACTTCCAGAGGAAATTATCATCATTATTTATAATTAAGGATCATCAATCCATATTCTCACACTCCCTTCTCTTATATTCCCTTTTACACCCCATTAATTATTTTTTTTTTCCATTTTCATCAATCCAACATATCTCACATCTCTTACAATTTTACTGTTCCTTTTTTCAAACAATGCTTTTTCCATTAATCATATCTCTCCCCCATTTTCAATAGTATACTTATCCCAAATGGCAGGTGAGCAACACAACATCTGTGTTAGCCTATGAATAATCATACTCTACTCAAATTAACAAAATAAACACCAGTTTATTGGCTGTTGCTAACTGTAGGCCATATATATATATATATAAGTATTTTGTCAAATGTTAAGATAGTATGTATTAGTATAAAATTTGTCTAGTATAATTAAACTTTTAATTAGTATACATTTTGAATATCTATATCCATAGATAATACATTATATTATGTATTGATAATATATATTAATATGTTGTACGTAACAAAATTATTTACTAGTATAATATATTTTACTATTACTATAAGCTTCTAATATATATATAGTTTAACTTTTATTAATAAAAATTTTATACTCACAAGTGCTAATCAAAGACTAAAGTGTGTTAGTAAATAATTTTTTTAATAGATATGTAAATGTAAGTAAATGAACTTGTATTATAATAGTTAAATATGCTTCATTTACATTAGAAAATGGTGAGCGCACGCACACTCACATAACGCGTCCACCCATATACATTTAACTACAAAGCTGTTTGATTCTTTTTTTTCAAAAGAAATGTAACTATTAGATTGTATGGTATTAAGATGGATGAATATCATTAATTAGTCAATTATATTTTACATAAGAACTTATAACTAAAATCATAAATTGGTACAATGTGGTCTAGTGAGAGCTTTTTAAATAAAATAAAATAAAACAAATGTACCAATATATGTAAAATTAACAATTCTCTCATGCAAATTATTGTAAGATGATGGATATTCTTTGATGAGTACCATTGCATCAGGGTGACCCCAGTCCATAGTCACAATCTGATAGAATGGTTAGATAAGACTCAAGTCACCAGACATAAATATTCTTTAGCAATTTGGACACTCCTACTTAGATACACCTTATGGCTTCTTTGACCTTTTACTAAGAATATCATATTTACCAACATTCACTGAATTCTCTCATTACATTATTTTCTCCTTTCTTGTTGTCCAATACCAAGTTACCAACACACTTTCCTTTCGCTTTTCCAAGATAATATTCTCACAAAAAAGAAAAGAAAAAGAAAAATGATCTTAGGGGATAGGATAGAACACAAATCCTCTCTTGCCTCTTTTCCTATGTTCAATTTGGTGTGAAATGGCAATAACTATCATTATAATGTGTCATAGGCATTAGCATGTTGACTAACGGAATGGATTGACCCACAATATAGGTAGGACAATATTAGGATTCTGTTTTAGTCAATTTAGGTCCTAAAGGCTAAGGACTAGGTTATGAAAAAATGAATGAAGAAACAAAAATTGGACTAGGTAGAAGAGATTTTTTAGGGATTTGATTTTTTTCCTTTGTTCTATTCTATAAAGGTAGAGATACCCACTACACCATATTACTTCTTTTTTTTTATTAAGAATATACCTATTTATATAAGCTTGATTCCCTCTGAACATTTTATGTTGACTAAATGTTCCATTCACTTAGCTATATTGATGTTACATATTTATTAACATTTTATTTTTAGATTTATTTAATTTTTTTAAATAAATCCCTTATTTAAAAAATTTATTCATTCCAATTTTTATTGTTGTTTTTAAAATTCATTTTTAATATTATTTTTAAAAGATTAATTTATATTATTTTAAATGAGTAAAAAGGCTAATTTATAAAATTTTTAAAAGTAAGAAACTAATTTACATCATTTTAAAAATTAGAAATAAATTTATAAAAATTAATTAAGTCAGTAACTAAAATATTAATAAATTTTTAATTATAATATATTATTTTATTATCAGCATGGCATAAATAATTAACATTCTTATTGTAATAGTTATTAGTTTAGTTTGTAAATTAGTTAGTTAACTAATAAGATTGTGTAAGTAAAACTTAATTAGAAGAATGGCTCGCTGATTGATTGTATTGACACTTAAAATTTATCCTTGCCTTAAATAAGAATGATTACTGATTTGTTTTGATGGTGCTAATATTCTATACTTATCGACATCTTTTAGATTTTTGAGAGGGATGTTAATTAAGTTTTGAGAAAGATTTTAATTGTACCTATCAATTAAAAAAAATGTGTTAATTGTAGTATTGCAATGGTTTCGAAGGCGCAATCCAAAGTTTTAAAAAGTTTTGAATATTCGCTAATCATTTTATCTATTAAAATATAAGGAAATAATTATGCATCCATTATAATATATAAAACCATAATGATATAATTATACATCTATTATAATATTGAAATTTAAAAATAAAGTATAACGTTAAAAAATTACCTATTTTATAATCGCAATTTATTATCTCAACAGAACTGTTTATATGTCACTTTAGGTAATGTTTGATATACATACTAAGACGGGATAGGATATGACATATATGTTCTATATATTCAATATTTGTGACATATGTATAAAAGAGAACTGAACGGTATATAAATTGAAAAAAATGAAACTTTTTGGTTTCATAAAAAAGGTAAAATTAATCAAAACAGAATATCAATTATTTTTTATAAATAAAATTTTCACTTGATTCGATCTTGTTTTCCAATACTTCAACGTCTAATTTTTAAAGATACAAAATTTATATATTAAACAAATTAATCATAAATTAAGTATTATGATCATATGACTTTTAAATATCTAAATTACCTTTTCAAAAAAATAATTTATAAGTATATCCTGATATTTTAATTCTTGTTATTATATGTATTGGTACTTTTAAAATTAAAATTTTATTTCAGATTTTATTTATTTAATATTAGAAAATATTTAAGACATATCATATTTATAAATTATATTTTATCAAATATTTCACCTTTAATTATTTATAAAACTATAATCTACTAATGTTAATATTTTATAATTTAAAAATTATATAATAATAATAATAATAATAATAAAATAGCATTTGTGAAAAAGTACTTTATTCTGTTTAATTTTTCTACACAATTCAATAATAAATAGGACATAGATATCTATATATACGTAATTGAACATGATATTTTATTTTATTTAGCAAACGTCAGACATAAAAAAAATATAGTTCCCTTCTGTTTAGCCACTAAATATAATATATAAAATATTTTATTATGTTATACTCTATTTATTTTATTAATTTTAGTTTATTCTATTATAAAACGTTACCTAAATGTGTTTTTATTTTCTGAATTTTAATTGCTTTTTGTTAAACATTTACCATCCATTACTTACAGATAATTACATCATTTGTAGAATTTTTAACTACTCTTGATTTATAGTCTTTTCACAATCCTAAATAAGTAACGATATTTAATCTCTCCTTAATTTTTTTTAGATTTTTTTCCTTTAATTTTTTTTATTGAAGCTGAATCATAATTCTTTAGAAAGTTTTAAGAACATAATTTACGAAAATAATTTATTCTAATATAAAAAAAAAAAGTTAAGTGATCTTCCCTTGGGAGATAAAATATTAATTTAATAATATTATTTTTTTTAAAATTTTCTAGATTTTTTTTATTAATCTTCTTTATTTAAGTTGAATCATAATTTTTCACAAATTTTTAAGAAAATAATTTCTTCTAATTAATGATGAAAGTAAACAGAGTTAAGTTTTAAATGTTTAAATTTAATTTTTTTAAAAATTTTGAGACCTAAATCTGAGCTTCTTCCACATCAAAGGCTTTTTAGTTTGTCAAGTTTGACCTTATTCAAAGTCTATAAAATCTACGAACTTGTTTAAAAGCTTTTATTACAAAAAAAAATCACAAAATAAGCTTAAAACTTATATAAACGATCGATTAAAAAGGCGTACAAGCTTAAAGTTTATAAGATAAAAAAAACTATTAAATAAATTTAAAACACTCGTGTATATATATATATATTATTTAAAAGGTTTGCAAGTTCAAAACCTTTTATGAAAATATATTTTAATACTTTTAATTTAAGAAGCCTATCAATCCAGTTCTTACTACTACCATTTATACAAAAAATAAATCAAAATTATTTAACATTAGAGAATGTTACAACTATTTATTTTGGGATATTATATTAAATTATATATTACATATGATATACTCTTGCCCAAGATCACATAAGGAAGAATTACGGGTTGAGTCATAATCTCGTAAAGGTAGAAGAAAACGGCAAAGGAGAGTTTTATTTCGGAGATTGACACGCTCGTCGCAAACGCGCAAAAATAATTTTTAGATTTCCCCCAAACTATTGGTATAGTATAAGGTGCAACCTAGGTCATCTCCCAAAGACCATTTCAGATTCTTAAGCAAATAAGGAGAAAATTAGAACAAGGGGGTTTTTGTAAAGATGTGATATCAAATGCTAAATACAAAATACAGAATAAATTTAATTTCACTTAACAATTATCAACTCAAGGAATTCAGAGGCTATTTTCATAACTAATCAGTGATCACTAAAATCATGCATTGTGTTTATCAACCTAGGATCATCTGGAACCCCTACAATGATCCTTGAATTCTCTACTGAGAAACCTCTCAGAATTCAATTGATTATGATCAACAAGATTTAGTAACCACTTAATCTTTTATCTAAACCAATTTCACAATCAGAATTTAGTTGAAGTAAATAATAAAATGAAAACCTTCAATTCAATTACTTAATTTCTACTCTTCAAACTTTTGGAAAATGATTTACCAATCAAAAACCAATTATAAATCAATTATGCATTAATCAAAATACATCAACCGATCAAACTTTGATTAAGGAATAAAATTGAAGAATATAGTGAAGTAGAGTAGAAACCACTTAATAAGCATGTAAATAAAGATCAAGACCTCAAAGTTAAAATTAAAATAGCTTGAATCCTTGAATTGAAACTACAAACCTAGCCTTCCATGAAGGAGGCAAACTAACAACAAAGAAAGAGGCAAACTAACAACAAATAAATCCTAAGCCTTCCATGTAGGAGGCAGACTAATAAGAAAGAAAACCTAAGCCTTCCATGAAGGAGGCAAAACTAACAAGAAAGAAAGAAAGAAAGAAAGAAAGAAAATGGTATTGGAGTTAATCTCCAAAATGGTGTTTTTCTCCTCTTGTAAACCCTTCTATTTATAGAGGATTTTTGAGGCATCATCTTCAGAAAGTCACCAACTAGGATATTACTTTTCTACCCTTTTATTGCTTTCACATGGGCTTTGTTGAAAATGCAAAACACTTTTGAATTTTTGCCACCAATGAGCACAACAATTTTGAATTTCTTGCACTGCAATTTCGGATGTTCACATGTCCGAATTAGAGCTTGACTTCTGAACAAAAGTTGTAGCCCCGGATCTTAGCTGTCCAACAAATTTGATTTCATCTCAATATGACTTCTATATCTCAAGATATGGCCGGATCTTTGCACACTGTTCAAATTCCACATCAGCAACACTATCTCATCTTTTGAGATAATTTCGGAGTCCTAAACATCCCATTTAGAGTCTGATCTTGCTTTGTAACTATGGACACTTCTTTCAGCTTTCATTCAAGATAGATTTCATGATTTTTGGATGTCTAAAACTCATATTATGCTCAAAATACTATAATAGTGTCATTTTAATCGGGTAAGCAAAGAAATTCAATTAAACTTCATATGAACCCAAACTCATAAAATATGACAAAGATCACTTAATTGAACATATAAGAAGTCTTAATGAGATAAAAGTGAGAGATAATTATTTATGAAATCTATGCTTATCAAATTCCCCCACACTTATCTTTTGCACGTCTCGGGCAAACTTAAGTTAAGGATTGGTGACTTTTTTTTTTTTTTTTTTTTGAAAGAACATCAAAGTTTTGAGTTGATTTCTCAAGAATTCACAAAATTTCATGGAGCATTCTTTCATCACATTTTTGAAATTACTTAGAAAGGCAACTTTAATTTGAAAAACATAGATTGAGAAAGATAAAACCTCACATGATATACTCTGAATCTCTCAAGTGTTTGATTTGGTAAGTGTTTCTCTCAAATTCAATCCATGAAAGATGAACTATCATAGACTTGCATATCTTCTACTTCTCTACTACTATGTACACATGCAATGCACAAATCAAGAGGTCTTTATTTTGGTTATAACGGGATTAGAAAGATGAAATGATATATTGAAGAGATACAATATTAGACCAAGGAAAATGGTGAGGATTGAGAACTGAGTCTAAGTGCAAGTGTGAGAAACAGATATTACTTCTTCATTCTTTTTTTTTCTTTTCTTTTTTTTTCAATATAATAGTTTATTTATTAATTTATTGCTTCAGTTTTTTTTTCAACCATGATATTGATGAACACAACAATAATCTCCCCCACACTTATTGAAACACTTATGGTATGATAAATCCAGTATTCCTCACCTTCTATGGTCAGACAAAGTTGTTTTTTTTTTTTTTGATTTGTGGTGAGCTAAAAAGAAGAAAAGGCTAATCGGCTCAAAGGGCTGATCAAAGGATAAAATTATACGGGTTGGTTATTTGGCCAAGTGGTTTGTTCAAGAAAAAAAATGCCTCAATCATTTTTGTACAATTCATGTGAAAATGTAGCTTCAAAAAGAATCAATGCAAGTTCTGAAGTAACATATTCCATGGATGAAAATCACACAAGAAAGAAAATAATAATAAGGCTCAAAATCTCACAGGTAATATATTTATCAAATCTAATCTATCTAGTTCAAATATGTGTTGCCAAACTAATTAATCTCAAAATATAAATCATTTTGCTTCAATTATTTTATGAAATCTAAAGAAAAACATACTTCCACATTCAAAATTTTTTTTAATCATAAGATGCGTATCAGAAGTCAAGTGTAACTCCTTACTCAGCCATCTTACTCAAAGCAAGTTTATAAATCTAACCTAATTTTTTTTTTGTTTTTTTTGGGTTTTTTTTTAATTTTTATTTTTTTTTAGATATCGGACCATCCTCCCCCCAACCTATCCAAGACATTGTCCCCAATGTCTTAGATGGAATTTCATATAACAGGAAAAGAAATGTAAGAAAACCACCAAAGTAAGGAAAAGTTATAACCGAAGAGTGGTATCTGGTTCTCTTTTGTCTCTGCCATCCTGATTTGGTTGGTTCACCAGCTGCATTGCTTGACTGAGCTCAGATGTAGGATTTTGCAAAATCTCAAGTAGCTGTTCAACAATTGAAGCAGATACTATGATGTTGCGCATGGATTATGGCATGAACTCCTGCTCTACTGCATGATCTAAAAAGGATATCAAACCATTATAAAAGCCATTAATATTCAATAAGCCCAAAGGTTTTTTATGAAAATTACGATAGGCCCAAAATATAATGGTAAAAATTTCTTCCATTGTTCCAAGACCACCAGGTAATGCAATAAATGCATTAGAATTAATCAACATGTGTCTCATACGGTCATGCATGGTTGCAACCTTCAATTCAGTACCCAGGGTGAAGTAGGAGGTGCTCTCATTTTTTAAGCCAACACCTAAGACGGTACACCCCTTTGTGAGTGCAGATCCTGCAACACATCCTTTTAAACCTTGAATCCCTCCCTCATAAACAAGATTTATTTTTCTTGCAGCTAATACCTTACCAAGGGTATAAGCTGCATGTTGAAATTCTCCATCATTTCCAAGGTTAGACCCACCAAAAACATAGATAGTATTGATCCTATCCATATACGGTGTTTCTGTCTTTTTTTTGAAAAAATATGTCATAGAGGTTGATAATTTATAGGGACTCAATATCAGACAAGGAGATCGCTTGAATAGTGCGGGATCAGGATTTGGTAGCAAAAGTTTGAATTTTTGTTGCAAAAGTTTGAATTTTTGTTGCAAAAGTTTGACTTTAAGCAGGGGTGAAATTTTCAAAAAAAAAATGGTGGCCCAATAAATTGAAAAGACAATGTAAATGACAAATATACACGCATGAGAATGAACAGTAGTTGTGATTGTGGCTCACATCTTCCTCTGGTTTTACGTCCAGTAACGGCTGAAACGCCTTCTAAGAGTCAAGGATGTGCTTCCCATTCAGTTTTCTTGTAAATTGACAACAGGGTCTTTTAAAGTCAGATTCCCAAGACTATAACTTGCTTTTTCCTTACGGAACAGTTCAAACAAATCAAGAAGAACTCCTTGTACATGCCCACTAGGATGCGTCTCAAGAGTCTGAATGATATCATCCAATGACTCCTTACTCAGTCCATCCTTTATGAATTGAATTTTGTCCTCTCGATTTCTTGAAACCATTCCAGGGTTCTTGCATCTTGTGTTACAGGTCCATCTTGCACACCTGTAGCAAACTCTAATTCTTTTTGCCCTTCTCTTCTTTGCATAGGAACTTCTTCCCATACCTGGCATGTTTTTAACAAATGATTTTTGAAATTCACCTGCTAAACGTACCTTAGCTTCAATGATCCAACGGACATCTTCTGGAAGGCCTAAGAGTGTTAATGCCCTCAATCGTTCAAGTCTGCAATTGTAAATGTCTTTAAGAAAATTTCTGGGGAGAGTAGGGAACAAAATTTTGATCCTGGTGAGAGCTTTCTCCATTTTTTTCTTAAAACACTCAAGTTATTATTCCTGCAAGCTCAATGTGGTGTAATAGTTGGGATGATTTAAGAGGTGAAGAAGGAAGTTGAGAGATTAGTTGAAACTTATAAGCGAGGAATGTGAGAGAGGGGGAGAGAGAATGAGAGAGAGAAAGAGAGAGAAAGAGAGAGAAAGAGAGAAAGAGAGAGAGAGAGAAAAAGAGAGAGAGAGACTTCTCTTGAATTTATTGCAAGTATGTGGTATTGTGCAAATGCACTTCTTCTACCGTGTGCTTTTGAAAACCTTCGAAAAATGGTTTAAGACGATGTCCATTCACCTTGAAGATTTTTTCAGTTACCTCATTTTTTATTTCCACTGCACCATAAGGAAAAACATTAGTAACTACAAATGGTCCTAACCATCTAGAGCGTATCTTACCAGGCATAAGCTTTAGCCGAGAATTGAAAAGGAGAACTTTTTGTCCAACGGAAAACTCCTTTCTTGCCAACTTTTTGTCATGAAGAGCTTTGACCTTTTCTTTGTAAATTTTGGAGTTTTCGTATGCTTCCAATCGAATTTCTTCAAGTTCCTGCAATTGAAGCTTCCTATGGATTCCTGCTTGGTCTAGATCCATGTTGCATTTCTTTACTGCCCAAAATGCTCTATGCTCTAATTCAACTGGAAGATGACATGCTTTACCAAAGACAATCCTGTAGGGAGACATGTCAATGGGTGACTTGTAGGCTGTCCTATATGTCCATAACGCATCAACAAGGCGCAAGCTTCAATCCATCCTGTTAGGCTGAACTGTTTTCTCTAAGATTTTCTTGATCTCTCGATTAGAAACTTCAGCTTGACCATTTGTTTGAGGATGATATGGGGTGGAGACTTTATGCATGACTCCATATTTGCGGAGTAGGGCTTCCATTGTGCAGTTGCAAAAATGAGTACCTTGGTCACTAATTAGAGCTCTAGGAATGCCAAACCTGCTAAAAATGTTAGACCTGATAAAATCTGCAACAACTCGAGCATCATCAGTACGAGTGGCTTTTGCCTCCACCCATTTTGAAACATAATCAACAGCTAGCAGAATGTAAACAAAGCCAAAAGAGACAGGGAATAGACCCATAAAGTCTATACCCCATACATCAAATACCTCACAAAAGAGAAGTGGTTGTTGGGGCATCTCATTTCTGCGCAAAATACTCCCTATTCTTTGGCACTGCTCACAAGTTATGCATAATCTGTGTGCATCACGAAATATTGTAGGCCAATAAAAGCCTGAGTCTAGTACTTTTCTAGCTGTCCGTTGTGGCCCAAAGTGTCCACCACAAGCTAGGGAATGGCAAAAGGTAAGTACAGACTGAACTTCATGATCTGGAACACATCTTCTAATGATTTGATCACTACATGTCTTCCAAAGGTATGGTTCATCCCATATGTAGTATTCGGCACCACTTTTCAACTTGGCAATTTGCAATTTGGTGAAATGTTTGGGTATTTCTTTAGCAACCAGATAGTTTACCAAATCTGCATACCAAGGATCCTTCCCGTGCAAATGATAAAGATGCTATTCTGGGAATGAATCTGCAATTGAAGTTTCTTCACAAGGTTGCTGGATCCGACTTAAATGATCTGCAACAAGGTTCTCTGCACCACTCTTGTCTTTAATCTCTAAATCAAATTCTTGCAACAGAAGCATCCAGCGAATCAGTCTTGGCTTAGCATCTGCCTTCTTAAGCAAGTATTTCAAAGCTGCATGGTCAGAGAAGACAATAACTTTAGATCCAAGCAAATAGGAGCGAAATTTATCTAATGCAAACACAATTGCCAAAAGCTCCTTCTCAGTAGTTGTGTAATTGGATTGGGTTGCATCAAGTGTGCGAGAGGCATATGCAATGACATGAGATCTCTTGCTAACTCTTTGAGACAGTACAGCACCAAGGGCATAATTAGATGCATCACACATTAATTCAAATGGAAGCGTCCAATTAGGTGGTTGAATGATGCGAGTGGTTGTCAACCGCTTCTTTAGTTCATCAAATGAATCCTTGCATGCTTGATCAAACACAAATTTGGTATCTTTTTGTAGTAGTTTAGAAAGAGGTTGTGCAATCTTGCTAAAATCCTTGATGAATCTTCTGTAAAAACCTGCATGACCAAGTAAAGAACGTACTTCTCGCACAGAAGTGGGGTAAGGTAGAGAAGTAATAATGTCTATCTTGGCCTTATCAACCTCTAAACCTTTGCTAGATACCAAGTGTCCTAAGACTATACCTTCTGTTACCATGAAATGACATTTTTCAAAATTCAAAACCAGGTTAGTCTCAATGCATCTACCCAAAACTTTAGAGAGGCTTTCTAAGCATGCATCAAAAGAAGAACCATATACAGTGAAGTCATCCATAAACACTTCCATGCAACTTTCTAAGAGATCAGAGAAAATGCTTACCATGCATCTTTGAAAGGTTCCAGGGGCGTTGCATAGACCAAAAGGCATCCTTCGATAGGCAAAAGTACCAAAAGGACAAGTGAAGGTGGTCTTATGATGGTCTTCTGGGGCTATATGTATTTGAAAATAACCTGAAAAACCATCTAGAAAGCAATAGTGAGATTTTCCTGCTAATCTTTCCAAAATTTGGTCTATGAAGGGCAAAGGGAAGTGATCCTTGCGAGTAGCTTGGTTAAGCTTCCTATAATCTATGCACACTCTCCAACTGTTTTGTATTCTGGTAGGGATTAGTTCATCATTGTGATTTTTGACTACAGTCATGTCAGTCTTCTTAGGAACTACTTGCACCGGGCTTACCCAATCACTGTCTGAGATGGGATAGATGATACCAGCTGCCAAAAGCTTACCTACTTCCTTCTTTACCACATCTAGGATGGTTGGATTAAAACGCCTTTGTGGTTGTCTAACAGGTCTGGTGTTTTCCTCCAGCAATATCCTATGCATACAAGTAGATGGGCTAATGCCTGGAATATCAGCCAAAGTCCATCCAATTGCTTGTTTATGGCTTTTTAAGGTTTGCAACAACCTTTCTTCTTGTTGTGGTAGAAGGTTCTTTGCTACAATGACAGGAAGCTTCTCATTTTCTCCCAAATAAGCATACTTTAGATGTTCAGGCAAAGTCTTCAATTCCAAAGGAGGTGGTTGTATTATGGAAGGAAGGGATCTATCTGAGATTGAAATGTCTGCAACACTTGCATCTAACATGTCATCTTTCAACGAAGTTTGGTCTGCAGCATTAATCCTGGAACACACAATACATGGATCAAATTCATCACATGTGCAAGTAAAATTATCTAAGTAATCTAAATCAAAATCAAAAAGTAGATTGTCAATAGAATAATCATTCGCAAGAATATCTATGGCATCAAGTTGAAAGAGTGAATGATTCTCTATGGGATGCTTCATGGCTTCAAATATGTTGAATTGGATGATATCATCTCCAAATTCCATAGAGAGAGTCCCCATATGCACATCTATCTTTGTTTTTGCAGTTTTGAGGAAAGGTCTCCCTAGGATCAAGGTTGCTCTATTGATGGATGACTCATCTTCCATATCCAAAATGTAGAAGTCAGCTGGAAAGATCAGCTTATTCACTTGAACTAGCACATCTTCAAGTACTCTGCCTGGATGTGATGTACTTCTGTTGGCTAATTGAATCACCACACCAGTTGGCTTCAGTTCTCCCAGATTCAAAGATTTATAAACTGATGAGGGCATAACATTAATGGAAGCACCTAGATCCAGCAATGCATCACCAAATGTAGAGTTTCCTATTGTGCAAGGAATGGTGAAAGTTCCTGGATCTTTACATTTCTGAGGTAGGCTGGGTTGAATTAAGGCAGAAACATTGCGTCCCACACTAATCTTCTCATCCCCTTTGAGTCTTCTCTTATGCGTGCACAAGTCCTTTAGAAATTTGGCATATTTGGGAATTTGCTTGATAGCATCTAGAAGTGGTATGTTGACTTCCACTTTCCTGAAAGTATCTAAAAGCTCCTTATCCAATTCTGCATGAACATTGGGCTTGGATTGGACCATTCTATTTGGAAAAGTTAAAGATACCTTCTGATCAGCACAATTTGGGGTTTTCGTCTCATCAGATGCTTCAAGTGCAGATCATTTATGGCAAGCTTCTTTTTGTTGATCATTCGATGTCTTATCGAAGGCTGATGTACTTTTTTCATCAGACTTTCCCTCTGATTCAAATGGCTCATCAGAGATATCTCCAGGTGTAGAGATAAATGCTTCTTTTTGGTGTGGATTAGTCTGATTAAAGCTTTGTTGCTTTAAAATTGTAGGGTCTGTCTGCAATTTCTTCCCACTTCTCAAGGTCATGGCATTCACACTTTTGGGATTTATGACAGGTTGAGAAGGTAGTTGACCAGAACCTTGAGATTTCAATTGGTTGACAGTGGTAGCCAACTGCCCAATTTGAGTTTGTAAATCCTGAATGGTAGAACTTACATTTTGTTGAAACTGAAGATTATTGGTTGCTAATTGCTTCATCAAATCATCAAGAGAGGGTTCAGAAGCATTAGAGGGTACAGATTGCTGCATATGCTGTTATTGTTGTCTGAATGGCGGTGGTTGGTATTTATTTTGGGAGTCAGATGTTTGAATCCTTTGCTGTTGTGGAGGACCATATCTCAAGTTAGGATGGTTTCTCCAACTAGGATTGTATGATCCAGAAGGTGGTTCAAACTTCTGTTGCTGATAATGTTGAGGAGGCCTGTATTGTTGTCTTGTGCCAAAAATACCATTTACTGCAGCCTCAGGTGTCTCATTTTCTTGCAATGTTGGGCATGCATCAGTAGGATGATCTGCAGAAGTGCAGATGCCACATGTTTTGGTTTTGTCAACAACATTAAGTTGTTGTAGTTGTCCGATGGCCAACTGTCTTACGATGAAGGTTAGTTCTTCAATTCTGTTCTCCAATCGTGTATGGTCTGTCTTGGTGGTCATTTCATGGACTCCTTTAGACAAGGAATTAGTTCGAGAATTGAATTGCTGAGAATTTTCTGCCATGTTGGCAATCAAATCTCGAGCTGCTGTAGGAGTTTTGTCCATAAGTGCTCCACCACTAGCTGCATCAACCATGCTTTTGTCCATTGGCATGAGTCCTTCATAGAAATACTGAATCAGTAATTGATCACTGATTTGATGGTGTGGACAAGTGGCGCATAGTTTCTTGAATCTCTCCCAATACTCATAGAGAGTTTCTTGGGAGTTCTGTCTGATGCCGCAAATCTCTTTTCTGATAGCTGCTGTTCTGGATGCAGGGAAGAATTTCTCCAGGAATAATCTTTTCATATCATTCCAGCTTGTAACAGATGTTGGATGTAGCTAGTACAACCAGTCCTTAGCTCCATCATTTAAGGAGAAAGGAAATGCCTTCAACTTGATATGATCTTCTGGAATTCCTTGTGGCCGCATTGTGGAACACACAATGTGAAATTCCTTCAAATGTTTATGAGGGTCCTCACCTGCAAAGCCATGAAACTTAGGTAGCAAATGTATTAGTCCAGACTTCAGTTCAAATGGTGCATTAACATCAGGGTATTGAATACACAACGGTTGATAAGCAACATCAGGTGCAGCTAATTCTTTTAGGGTTCTATCAGCCATGTTCTTAGCAGAATATTTGAAACTGTCAAAATTTAAAGATGAAAAATCACTACTGTTACTTTCTTGGTTATTACTGAATGAATGCCTTCTATGTGCTCTTTTCAAATGGTGGAATGTTCTATCAATCTCAGGATCATATGCATATAAATTTTCAGGATTGGATCGGGTCATACACTAAAAGATGAATTCATACAGAAAATCCAAGAATATATACCTAAAGTAAAAAAAAATTGTTAGAAAGATTAAAAATTTTATACAAACTCCTAAATGAGCCTAGGAAATTAAAATGGTCCCCAGCAACGGCGCCAAATTTTTAACACGCTCGTCGCAAACGCGCAAAAATAATTTCTAGATTCCCCCAAACTATTGGTATAGTATAAGGTGCAACCTAGGTCATCTCCCAAAGACCATTTCAGATTCTTAAGCAAATAAGAAGAAAATTAGAACAAGGGGGTTTTTTTGTAAAGATGTGATATCAAATGCTAAATACAAAATACAGAATGAAATTAATTTCACTTAACAATTATCAACTCAAGGAATTCAGAGGCTATTTTCATAACTAATCATTGATCACTAAAATCATGCATTGTGTTTATCAACCTAGGGTCATCTGGAACCCCTACAATGATCCTTGAATTCTCTACTGAGAAACCTCTCAGAATTCAATTGATCATGATCAACAAGATTTAGTAACCACTTAATCTTTTATCTAAACCAATTTCACAATCAAAATTTAGTTGAAGTAAGTAATAAAATGAAAACCTTCAATTCAATTACTTAATTTCTACTCTTCAAACTTTTGGAAAATGATTTACCAATCAAAAACCAATTATAAATCAATTATGCATTAATCAAAATACGTCAACCGATCAAACTTTGATTAAAGAATAAAATTGAAGAATATAGTGAAGTAGAGTAGAAACCACTTAATAAGCATGTAAATAAAGATCAAGACCTCAAAGTTAAAATGAAAATAGCTTGAATCCTTGAATTGAAACTACAAACCTAGCCTTCCATGAAGGAGTCAAACTAACAACAAAGAAAGAGACAAACTAACAACAAATAAATCCTAAGCCTTCCATGTAGGAGGCAACTAACAACAAATAAATCCTAAGCCTTCCATGTAGGAGGCAACTAACAATAAAGAAAAACTAAGCCTTCCATGTAGGAGGCAAACTAACAAGAAAGAAAACCTAAGCCTTCCATGAAGGAGGCAAAATTAACAAGAAAGAAAGAAAGAAAAAAAGAAAATGGTATTGGAGTTAATCTCCAAAATGGTGTTTTTCTCCTCTTGTAAACCCTTCTATTTATAGAGGATTTTTGAGGCATCATCTTCAGAAAATCACCAACTAGGATATTACTTTTCTACCCTTTTATTGCTTTCACATGGGCTTTGTTGAAAATGCAAAACACTTTTGAATTTTTGCCACCAATGAGCACAACAATTTTGACTTTCTTGTACCGCAATTTCGGATGTTCACATGTCCGAATTAGAGCTTGACTTCTGAACAAAAGTTGTAGCCCCGGATCTTAGCTGTCCAACAAATTTGATTTCATCTCAATATGACTTCTATATCTCAAGATATGGCTGGATCTTTGCACACTGTTCAAATTCCACGTCAGCAACACTATCTCATCTTTTGAGATAATTTCGGAGTCCTAAACATCCTATTTAGAGTCTGATCTTGCTTTGTAACTATGGAAACTTCTTTAAGCTTTCATTCAAGACAGATTTCATGATTTTTGGATGTCTAAAACTCCTATTATGCTCAAAATACTATAATAGTGTCATTTTAATCGGGTAAGCAAAGAAATTCAATTAAACTTCATATGAACCCAAACTCATAAAATATGACAAAGATCACTTAATTGAACATATAAGAAGTCTTAATGAGATAAAAGTGAGAGATAATTATTTATGAAATCTATGCTTATCAGAGATAAAGAGAAAGTTATCTAAGGTTCTCTTTATTTGAAACTAAAAATTAAAAGAATTTAATTTTTAACAAATCATGTAAATATATTAATATTATATAAATATAATATATTAAAAAATATAATAAATTAAATATAGAATATAGAAAGATAAATAGAGCCCGAATAAGTTAAATAAACTTTTCTGTAGACCTAAGTCTAGCTTGTTTATTTAAAAAAAAAAATTTTAATAAGTTTGAGTCTGTTTATTTATTAAATAAACTGAGTTAAGCTTAGCTTCAAACAAGCTGAGTAGTCAAGTTTGGCTTTAAACAAGTCAAGTCATAGACCCTTATTAAACGACCTTATTCACTTCCATCCCTACTCCTAATATACGAAAGAAGGTAAGTGGTATTCCTTTATTGGGAGATAAAATATTGATTGAATTATATATTTTTTATTTTACATGAAACATGTATTTTTGAAATAATATTAAATGTTTATTTACATTAAAACTAGGTATAACTAATTTTAATGAAAACAATTTTAAATTATTGAATATTTTTTAAATATACATACAAATTAGTTAAAACTGAAAACCGAGCTTAGGATTGGAAATTGTTCACCAAACCTGACTTAGTTCTAGGCTTAATAGTTTTGCTGGGAACGTTAGTTACCAATGACTTGGTGCAATAGTTAAAACCTTGTTTTTAGGAGCTAATGTTAGTAACTAATAAACCTAAGCCCAACTAGTCAGGTAATCACAACAAGGATAAGATTAGGCACATACAAAATTATAGCAGTGCAGCTAAGAATGTTGCATTAGCGGCTGTTCAAGTTCAAAACCTAAACCATGGATGAGATGCTGGTGCAGTTAATCCTTCTTATTCACGTATTATCCCTATTCTTGTTTACTGATGTATGGATTAAATCTGTAGTTTACATATTGAAATCCATCTATTAGAGGCCTTAGTTTTCTTTAGTTTCTTCTCCCTAAGCATTAAGCTTTTTATGAAAGGTCAATAGAGAGATACAGAGGGGTTGGAACTCAACAATTCAGAAGGTTTGGCAGGTGCTTGATCTATATCTTTAGACCTGTCATATCAGTCAAGTAGGAAGTTATGCTCTGCACTTTGTTGCCTCATGACCTAGCATGGGAGCACTTAATTTGAAGCTTAAGAAAATCTATGACTATCAGCTGTAGTTTGGCAATGTGTAATAAGTGAAAAGATCTAGGTTCGAAAGTAACAATTATCCACGAGATATGAATCCGCAATGTATTCAAAAGTGTCTCCAAAATCCATTTGTTGCCCTATCATTCAAAGTGCCCTATTTCTATTGTTCTTGTATGTCTCATGTAGGGGAAACTCGGCATTCAAAAGGGGCATGCAAGGGTGGTAGCAGTTTGTGTAGAGAATAATTACAAGTTAGGCAAAGTAATGACTGAGGTCATGGACCCTACAATAGAAGTGGTGGCATGGCATGAATGGCTCCACCCAAAGTTTTGATTGTCATACTATTTGACATTGATATTGTTCAGCTTATTACTGTGAGCTTAGCATAGGTAGTAAGGTGTGGTTTCTTTTATGGCAACACTAAGCCTAAAACCTATGTTAGGGGCTAATATAAGAGATATGAATTCAGAGCCTCAAAGTAGTAATAAGTTAAGCTGCCCCTGCTAATGTCCATTTAAATTATACCTTTCCTATTCTTCTCCACTTCCCACACACTTGGGAGAATTAGTTCTTGCTCTAAAGATGAGGAAAATTTCTTAATTTTGAGCAATGCTAAATTAAAGTGAGAAGAAGTAGAAGGTGAAGCGGTTGAATACACTAGTTCCCACGCCAATCAAATTTTCTTGATTGATACTCCTTCTCTGGCATTCCCATTTATTTCTAGAACTATTTTTTTTTTAATTCAACCATGAGGAGGTAGCTAATTTTTGTGGAAGAAATTTGCTAAACATTGATCTAAATACTAAGGAACGATCTTGGTCATATATTGTCGCTTAAGGAATTTGGATATTCCATCGCCTTTAGTTGCTCAAAATTGGATATGATTTCATCTAAAATTGAAAAGCTGAAGAAATGAAGGGAAAGACGCATAGGAAAATAGGGACTTTTTGTCAAAAGTGGAATTTCCGTACTTCATAAACAGCAAGTGACAAGGTTGTGAAGAACCAAACCTATACATTTGCTGCTTGATTAATTCTAAAGGATTACTATCATTTTGCAATGCATTAGGCTAACAGGAACAAAATCCCAATCTTGCAGATTGGCCAAATAATGGGTTGGGTCAATGGCAAAATTTTGCTAAAAGACAAGGACCCTATGACATTTGTACTTACTAATAGGATTTCAGCCCAAATAGGCTATTCCAAAGATTTAAGTAATGTCACGTTTCCCGATCACCAAATTGTTTCGAAAGATATTTTCAGATTGTAAGATTATGTTCATTACAATCAATTAAAAGGAAGCAAAGAGATTAACAGATATAGACCTGTGTAATTGTCCAAATATTTAAATTTCAAAGATTATATATTTTAAAATTTAAAAGTGTTTTAATTTAAACTTCAAAAAATATACTTTAAAATATTTTAAAATTATAAATTATTATATCAAAATTTTTAAATTAAAAATTTAAACTTCAAAAATATACTAAAATATTTTAAAACTCTAAATTATTATATCAATTATTTTTTTTCAAATGTAATTTAAACTTCAAAAAGTATACTTTAAAATATTTTAAAATTCTAAATTATTATATAAAATTTTCAAATTAAAAATTTAAACTTCAAAAAATAAAAAAATATTTTAAAATTATAAATTATTATATCAAAATTTTCAAATTAAAAATTAAAACACTAAAAAATATACTTTAAAGTATTTTAAAATTATAAATCTCACACAATTAGGTCTAAATACGAACATGTAAAATATCTTATTGTTCAGTATTCGAAGAATCATATAAATCTCAAAAGCAACCTTCGCTTACCTCAAACTTCGGACATATGTGGATTTAGGAGAATATTTAAATATTATTGTATCATAATTTTCAAATTAAAATTTTAAACTTCAAAAATATACTTTAAAATATTTTAAAACTCCAAATCACATGCAATGAGCTCTAAATACAAACATGTAGCATACGTTACCATTCTACCATTCAGTATCTAGAGAATCATATAAGTCTCAGTGCAACCTTCAGTTGCCTAAAACTTTTGGCATATGGGGATTTAAGAGAATATTTAAATATTATTGTATCAAAATTTTCAAATTAACATTTTAAACTTCAAAAAATATACTTTAGAATATTTTAAAACTCCAAATCTCATGCAATGAGCTCTAGATACGAACGTGTAGCATACCTTATTGTTCAATATTCGGAGAATCATATATGTCTCAGAGCAACCTTCGCTTGCCTCAAACTTTGGGCATATGTGGATCTAGGAAAATATTTAAATATTATTGTATCAAAATTTTCAAATTAAAAATTTAAACAAAACATATATATATATTAAAAATATTTTAAAATCCTAGATTTCATGCAATGAACTCTAAATATGAACGTGTAGCATATCCTACTATTTAATATAGAAAGAGTCATGTAAGTCTCAAAGCAAACTTCGTTTGTCTCAGACTTTGGGCATGTGTGGATTTAGGAAAATATTTAAATATTACATCAAAATTTTCAATGAAACTCCAAAATTAAACTTCAAAAAAATACATTTTGAGCATTGTCAAAGTCTAAATCTCACGCAATGAATTCCAATTACGAACATGTAACATACCTTGTCGTTCATTATTTAGAGGACCATATAAGTCTCAGTGCAGCCTTCGTTTATCTAAGACTTTGTGCATATGTGGATTAAGAATTTCTTCAAACAAGTTTCCTTCCATTTTATCTTTGCAACGTTACTGAGGATCAAGTCCTTAACCAGAACTACGCTGCATTGAGTACCCCACTGCACCAGGGAAGACGTAGGAGCAGGATCAAGTCCTGTCAAGCAATTTTCATAAACCTATCTATTTTCATTCGATTTAAAGGATAAACTTTTTTTCAAATATATTAAAATTAGACACTTAATTAAATGGTACTATTCCCCGGAACGGGTAAGTAGGGTTCTAATACCTTCCTTATTCGTAATCAGTTCCCCGAACCTAGAACTCTTCCTCTGCTAGGGTTTTTTCCAGATATTTTTCCTTTAAAATAAAAACTTGGTAGTGACTCCATGATCTTATAAATTTCTTTCTAAAATTTTATCGAGTTAGTTATTTCATTATAATTACGGTTACGACAAATAACGAATCCACTGGGACTTTAGAGAGCTAGGCCTTGTTTACAATTGAGTGTGTATTATATGATTGATCATTTTCTATTTATTTCTTTACTGCATAAACCTCAGGATAGAAGAATCTCTTGGTACATATATATATATATATATATATATATATATATATATATATATATATATATGTTGTGTTTTTTTTCAATTACAGCAAATACACCTACCAGCAACGCAACTATAGAGGTTTGTATGTCCTTCGCACACTACACTTATGCATGCATAACAAGAGTTGGACCTTATACTGAGTCTGAGTGAAACCCAGAATTAGAGGGGTCTAGTGGAGTCACTTTGGATGCATGTCCTGTTTGACTATCACAAAAACCCTAACTAGAGTGCGTCCTATTCATGGTGCCTTGTAACTAGTAGCATTCCCTACTGTTGTAGCAAGCATTATGAATTGAAACTTGGCTCTAGTGACCTTTATATCTTAGGATTACAGACCACCTTATGAAAGGTTCATTCATTAGATATCATAGCTCCACAGGATAGGTTACCTAAATAGGACTCAAGGAGGGCACACATTCCTCTCATGGTGCTAATTTATCTGTTTGCTTACTTAATTTAATTGAATCATACATCTATTTCTATTCATATATGATTAATAAATTTGGAAGGATTAGACCTTTAAGGAAAATTTAATTGAGTAAACAAAGTTGGTAGAAAAAAAAAAGAAAGGGAGTAAAAAAAAAGAAAGAAGAAGGAAAAAATAAAACAAAAAAAAGAAGGAAAAAAGAGATAGAAAAAAAAGAGGAAAGAAAAGAGAGAAAAGAAAATAAAATCTAGACTAAACCTGTCACAACATGGTAATCAAGCCTACAAAGAATTTAGAAAGAAAAATAATAATAAAATATATATTATTAAGATTATTCCATGTCATGCATTTGTTTATTTCACCAATACCTAACTTGTATATTTGTTTTTTTTTCCTTTTGAGGTCCAAATTCTTGAGAGTATATCGGAATAGAGGTTGAAATGGAAATTAATGTGGAATTAGGACAGTTAAGAAAAAAAAGGACGTGTCGGTGCCAAACCAGTAAATCTGACGAGTCTAGAAATGTTTGGAAACAAATTACATAATATACAACAGATGACCTTTGCAAAAGGTTTGGGAATATATTGAGTCTGCTAAAGGTCAAAGTACAAGAAGACGTAATTACAACATTGGTACAATACTACGACCCTCCCCTTAGATGCTTTACCTTTTCCTACTTTCGGATGGCACCTACCTTGGAGGAATATAAGCAAATTTTGGATTTTCCCCTAGAAGGTAGCAAACCATACAACCATCTTGAATATCATGCTTCATTCATTGCACATTCCTTAGGCCTACAGTCTAATGACCTTCTGAAGGATTAGTAAGAAAGAAATTGGGTCAAAGGGTTTACAAGGAAATTCCTCAAAGACTATCTTCATCATCTGGGCGAGAATAATCAGTGGAATATTTATATGGACGTGCTAGATCTCACCATCTATGGGTTGGTACTCTTCTCCTATATAGAAAATTTTTTTGATCTAGATGCGATTAATATATTCTTAGCTAAGAAGAATAAAGAACAAAATCCTATCATTGCTCTATTGGCAGATGTGTACTACACGTTGAAATTTTGCTACACGAAGAAGGGGAAGAAACTCATTTGCTATCTACTTGTGTTATATGTTTGGCTGACTACTCATGTCTTTAAAAGAAATGTCAAAATATAGTATCAGATATCCGACTTGTTGTGCTATCCAATAAAGCCCATGGGTAGCCAAGAATAGGCAGCTCACCTCGCTAACTTAACAGAAGAACATGTTAGATGGAAACCAGCCTAGAAGCGAAGGACAACTATTATCTATCATTGTAAGGGATTCCCAAACATCCCACTCATGGGGATTAGGGGTTGTATCAACTATAACCCAATATTGGGGCAAAGACAGCTAGCTTACCCTATCAGAGGACCTCCATCGAATGAGCTACTAACCCCTTTCATCCTGTATTATGGGGGGGATTTTGTCAAAACTCTCTGGAGAGGCATGGAGTACAATTACTATAAAAGGAAAAGAATTGGAAATCAGAAGTTGTGTAACCAAAGAAGGGTATAAGCAATAGGTCAGAGATAGAGTACAACAAATTAAGCTACCATTTAAACCCCAAGGTTCTAATTTTGGGAACCAAGTTGTGCTAGAGACTTTCAAAGACGAAACTATCAAAGAACTGAAAGAAAAGTTGGAGAGTATGACCATTAAAAAAAACAAGCTGGAAGAAGAGCTGCTGAAATCACAACAAGAAAGTGTTGCGCTGAAAAGAGACAATCAAGAAAAAGATACCATTGTTGAAAGCATTCATGAATAGCAGAAATCTTAGCGAGAGCATGCAGCTAAGGTCCATATGAGTCTCTAAGCAGCTAATAAAGAGCTAGGAATAAGGGTGCAAGAAAGGGATACAACCCTTCAGGAAAACTAAAGAATGAGGGACATGATTAACCAGATGAGGGATAGGACCCACCAAGTCAGTTAAGAGAAAGATCAAGGAGTTGGGGAGAGGGATAAGGAACGAGCAGAAAGAAGTCAAATGGTCGATGAAGGAACAAGCGGTGGGAACAGGTGGAGGAGCTGAAATAGAAAATTGAAGACTTGGTAGTGGCATGTGAAAACGAGGTGAATGAAGAAAAATGGAACGTCATAGAAGTAATAAGATGCAACAAAGGGGATAAGTGACTTGCAGGACGAGATCAAGTGGTATAAAGATACAGCTGACCATTGGACCAAATGCTTTAGGAGATTAGCTAGTTTAGCAAATACTGTAATAGAAGAAGTTCTACAGTTACTCAAAAAAGCAGAAGTCTCATTACACTCACTCCATACCCCAGTAGAAGTCGAAGATTTCATCCAACTTTGTAAAGATTTGATTGAGGATGAATAGATTTATTGCTCTAGTAGAAAAGGAAGATCAAGTTGTACCATAAACATCATATTATAAATCTAAATGAAGAATTTGGTTTCTTACAATGTTTGATGTTGCAGTAATTTCTATTTCATACTCAATCTCAAAAACACGCTCAGCGGATAATGATACTCATTGAGATATCTAGTCCTTAATATTTAATTTATGCTTTACATTATATAATTATTTTTAATAATAATTAACCAGTATTAAAATTTTAGAAACAAAAAATAGCGGACTCACGAGTTCCTCAGCATCCTTATAGCACACGTTCCAAGACTAAAATCATGAATGAGTTAGAAGCACAAAATGAGGAGTTATGAAATGAAGTGGCCTAGCTAAAAGAGTACATGGCCAAGATGATGAAACTGTTGGAGAAGAATAACATAGAGGGACCTTCTGGGATAGAAGTACAAGGCACAGCTAGTGTATCGATGCCATTGCAGATGTTTGCTGACCATGAATGGCCCCCATATAGACTGCCACCCAATTACATACCCCCATTCACTAACCCACAAAAGGCAGAATGTGTTTCTATAAACCCTAATGAAAACCTCCATATAAATCCTCTAGCCTTTTCCCAAAACACCAACCCTACCACCGTTAAAAACCCCACATACTCTGTTGCCATGACCACTCACCCATCAAATCCATATCAGCTACCACCTCACCAACTAATTTCCTCCATCCACACCATAAAATCCAATGGTCCATATGGGTTCCCATACCAAAGCAGCCAAACAATAGGCGGACAACATCATAACTCCCTCAATCAAGAGGCTCATTTTGGTGAGAGATTGCAACATCTGGAAGAATGAGTTAGGACCATAGAAGGCGGTGGCTATGATATAGTGGAAGCTTCTAATTTATGCCTGGTGCCTGATGTGGTCATTCCTTACAACTTCAAGATGCAGGAGTTTGAAAAGTATAGAGGAACAGGATGGCTGAAAAGCCATGTGACCATGTATTGTTGAAAGATGACATCCCACACTTATGATGACAAGATGCCGATCCATTGCTTCCAGGATAACTTCACTAGGGCAGCAGCTAACTAGTATACTCAGCTAAAGCGGACTTACATCCGCACCTAGAAAGATTTGGAAGTCGCCTTCCTCAAACAATACAAGTATAATATTAAGATGGCCCCTAACAGGACTCAATTACATAATATGATCAAGATGGAGGATGAAACTTTTAAAGAATATGCACAGTGATGGAGAAAACTGGCTGCTTAGGTTCAACCACTTTTTTTTGAAAGGGAGATGATTAGTATGTTCATGGAGACCCTTCCTACATTGTTTTACGATAAAATGGTGGAAGGTATGTCCGCAAACTTCTCCGACATGGTGAAAATTGGAGAGCGCATAGAAAGCGGCCTTCACCGAGGGTGGATTGTGCATAATACGATCGACAATCTGAATATGATAAGGAAGGAGAAGGAAGGAGAAGCCCACCATGTCACATTCGACCCAAACTGCCAAATGACCACACCACTCAATTACCAGATGTCATACCAACCTCAATTCCCATCATACCCTTAGATGGTGGCCACATTCCAACCTAACTACCAACCACCTTATGCCCCTCCCATATCCTTCCGATCAACTGTCCCATTCATGACCCTACCATCATAAACAATTTCCCAACAATAACAAAAAACCTGGAACCAAAACACCAAACCAAACAATAACCAATTCTAAAGGAGGTCGAACAACAATGAGAGAAAGACAATCCAATTCGACCATATCCTCATGAGATATATTGACCTTTTACCTCACCTTATCCAAAATTCATTGATTGTACCATGCCCCATGAAACCACTGGAACCCCCATACCCTAAATGGTACCATCCTGAGGCTAAATGTGAATATCATGCAGGGGTAGACAGTCATTCTATAGAAAACTTTCAAGGGCTAAAGCATAAGGTTCAAAACCTGATCAACGCCAAGTGTCTAAGCTTTGAGAAAGATGCTCCTAGTGTGGGGAGTAATCCTTTGCCAAATCACGGAGAGTCATCTGTGAACTACGTTAAAACTGATTCAGAAGTAAATATGCTTAATGAAGCTTTCCTAGGGTGTCCAAAGCCTCTGGTCATTCGATATACTAAAACTTCGGTTGTGCCAACACCAAGCGGGCTAAAACCAATCACCATAAAAGTACTTGGGCCATTCCAATACAAAAGAAATAAGGAGGTATCATGGAAATATGATGTCAAGATATCCAGGGGTAAAATGAAAGAAAATAAGCTTGAAATCGCCAATGACTCCACTCTTTATGTGGTGAACATTGTTGGGGTTGAAGGCATCACCAAAAGTGGCCACATCTACACTCCTACTAAGGAAAGAAGAGGGCAGCCCAATAATAAGGAAAGGAAGATTCTAGCTAGCTCAAAACCAAATAGCTGGCAATGAGGAAGAGAAAAAAGAGTTGAAAAAGACGTTTTAAATAAAGAGGCTTGCGAATTCTTAAAGATGATCAGGCAGAGTGAGTACATGGTGATTGAGCAGCTAAACCATATCCTTGCCAAAATATCATTGCTGGCACTTATGATGAATTCAATGCCCCATAGAAAAGTATTACTAAAGATGCTGAAGGAGGCTCACGTGGTGCACAATTTGTCAGTAGAAAAATTTGAAAGCATCGCGAATAACATCACTCCCAATAACTTCCTTACTTTCACTAATAATGAGATTCCTAAGGAGGGAGCAGGACATAATAAAGTATTGCATATATCAGTGAAGTGCATAGATCACATCTTGGCCTGGGTGTTAGTAGATAATGGCTCATCCTTATATGTGATGCCCAAGATAACTCTGGCAAAGCTACCATATAAGGGGTCTAACATGAAGCCAAGTTCCATGGTGGTCAGAGCCTTCAATGGATCTCGGAGGGAAGTCATCAGGGAGATCGATTTACCGATTTAAATTGGCCCGATCATTTTTGACATAACATTCTAGGTGATGGACATCCTGCCTGCATACAGTTGCCTTTTAGGGAGACCCTAGATCCATTCTACCCGAGCAGTACCGTCAACTTCGCACCAAAAGTTGAAATTCATCACAGATGATAGGCTGGTTATTATCTTGGCCGAAGAAGATTTCTTGGTTAGTAAACTTGCCAACACCCCGTATATTGAGGCCACCAAAGAAGCTTTAGAAACTCATTTCCAAGATGTAGAAATTATCAATGTCACTACCATCAAAGATAGGGAAGTGGTGGATCAAATTCGGCCACCGGGAGCATTGATGATGATGGCTAAAAAAATGGTGAATAATGGATTCAAACCCAGAGGTAAACTGGGGAAAAATAATGGCGGACTAGTTCAACCCCTGCAATTGAGTAAGAACAAGCACAGATTTGGGTTGGGGTATAAGCCTACTAATGATGAAAAAAGGAAGTTGAAAGAAGAGATGAAAGAAAGGAGGCTGGCCAGACTGGAAAAAAGAAAGCCACAAGTTAAGAGGGTCCCTCTGTGTCATATTTCCGAAAGCTTCCAGAGTGTTGGATTTGAAGCCTCGAACCTCATAGTTGCTATAGATGGGGAAGGATCTCTAAGTGTTGATGAACTGGTCACTGTCTGTTTGCCAGGAAGGGAACTGAATAATTGGGAGATCATCGAACTCCTCGTGACTTTTAAATCAGTTCCAAAGTAATTGGTAATTGCCATAAAGAATTCCTTTCAGAAAAACAATATTTTTGTACATATTTTGATAAATACAAATGAACTTTTCAGAATACATCTCTCTCTTCCCGATATATCCTTGTTACAAATATCTTATTTTTTTTCATACATTTATCATAATATAGATCCGAAAATAACCTGTCTAGTGTCGAAAATGCTAGTATTGTATCAAGTAATTTGGACTATCTCATTAACCAAACTGAGGAAAAAATAGAATTTGATTGTAAACCTTTCGATGAGTTGCTCAGGTTGATAGAGTGTGAGTCTAAATAGATACAACTTCATGAGGAATCTATTGAGTTAATAAATTTGGGGACTGATGAAAATAGAAAAAAAAAAGAGTAAAAGTAGGCATATTCGCTACTGGAAATAATCGCTCTCATTTAGTGTCACTCTTACACGATTACAACGATATTTTTGTTTGGTTCCATTAGGATATACCGAGGCTTGACACTTCTATTGTAAAGCACAAATTGCCTTTAAAATCTGAGTGTCCATATGTTAAACAAAACTGAGAAGCATGAAGCCGGAGATGTCTTTAAAAATCATAGAAGAAGTGAAGAAGCAATTTAATGCTCCTTTCCTAGCAGTATCAAAGTACCCACAGAGGGTAGCAAATATAGTGCCAGTTCCCAAAAAAGATGGAAAGGTTCAAATATGTGTAGACTACAAAGATTTGAATAGAGGAAATCCAAAAGATGACTTTCCACTACCTCATATTGATGTGCCAGTTGATAATACTACCCAATTCTCCTACTTCTCCTTCATGGACGGTTTCTCAAGATACAATCAAATCAAGATGGTCACAGAAGATATGCAAAAAACTACTTTTATTACAACTTGGGCAACTTTCTGTTACAAAGTCATGCCTTTCATATTAAAGAATGTCATGGAAACTTACCAGAGGGTCATGGTGACATTGTCCCACAATATAATGCATAAAGAAATCAAAGTCTGTGTAGCTAATATGATTGCAAAGTCAAGAACTGAGTATGATCATATTAGCGACCTACAAAAGTTATTTCAACGACTTTGAAAGTTCAAGTTGTGATTAAACCCATCCAAGTTCACTTTTAGCATAAAGTTAGGAAAACTATTGGGGTTTATCGGTAGCAAGAGAGGAATTAAAGTCAACCCTGACAAAGTTCGAGCCATCCTCGACATACTCGCCCTGTGGACAGAGAGGGAAATCTGAGGGTTTCTTGTAAGGTTGAATTATATTGCTTGGTTCATCTTCCAGCTAACGACAACCTGTGAGCCAATTTTTAGACTCTTGCGCAAGAATCAACCCATGGATTGGAATGAGGATTCCCAAGAGGCTTTTGAAAAATTTAAGCTCTATCTATAAAACCCTCCAATTTTAGTACCCCCAGTCCTAGGGAGGTCGTTGATTCTGTACATGACGATGATAGACAAATCCATAGGATGCGTGCTCGACCAGCATGATGCATCCAGAAAGAAAGAAAACGCAATTTATTACCTGAGCTAGAAATTCACTGATTACGAAGCAAAGTATTCCTTACTAAAACAGACGTGTTGTGCCTTGGCGTGGGCTACTCATCAGTTGAGGCAATATATGCTGAGCCATACCACCTGACTGGTATCCAAGATAGACCCCATCAAATATATCTTCGAAATGCCTGCTTTGTCTTGAAAGATTGTCCGATGGCAGCTTCTGCTGTCTGAATATGACATTGTATATATGACATAGAAAGAAATTAAAGGAAGTGCGCTCGCAGATTATTTAGCTCAACAACCTCTAAACAATTGCCAATCTATGCAATATGAATTTCCTGATAAGAATTTAATGGCAGTGTTCAATAAAGAGAAGAAGATGACAGAAAAGAGGTGGACTATGTTGTTTGACGGTGCCTCCAACATGATGGGTCATGGCATCAAAGTCATATTGATCTCTCCAGAGAAACAATATGTATCGATCACGGCAAGATTGGCCTTCGATTGCACCAATAACGTGACTGAATATAAAGCTTGTATCATGGGATTCCAAACAACAATTGAAGCCAATATCAAGCACTTAGAGGTTTATGGTGATTCTTCTTTGGTTATTCACCAAATCAAAGGAGAATGGGAAAATCAGGATGCGAAACTGATCCCATATTAGGCCTATATTAGGGAGCTGTTAGAACACTTTGATGATGTTACCTTATCCCAAATAATCCAGGAAGATAATCAATTGGCCAATGCTCTTGCCACTCTGTCTTCCATGTTTCAAATAAGTCGAGAGGAGGACATGCCCCTTATCAAAATCCAACACCGAAATCGGCAGGCTTTTTTCCAATCGATTGAAGAAGAAAGGGATGGGAAACTATGGTACCATGATATCCAACATTTCTTAAGAAATAAAGAATTCCCTGCCAATGTCTCAGAAAATGATAAGAGAATTCTAAGAAGATTGACCATGAATTTCTTCCTTAATGGAGAGGTGCTTTACAAAAGAAATCATGATATGGTTTTGCTTAGGTGTGTAGATGCAGCAGAAGCAAATAAGATCGTAAAAGAAGTTCACAAGGGGTCCTCTGGTACTCATGTAAATGGATACATAATGGCAAGAAAAATTCTCAAGGCCAAATACTACTAGCTAACTATGGAAGATGATTGCTATAAATATTCCAAGACCTGCCACAAGTGCTAGATATATGCCAATAATATTAACACATCGCTAGCATCTTTAAATATGCTATCATCACCATGGCCCTTCGCAATGTGGGGAATGGATGTCATTAGATCGATCAAACCTAAAGCGTCTAATGGACATCGCTTCATATTGGTGGCCATTGACTATTTCACTAAGTGGATTGAGGCTGCTTCTTACGTCAGCATGACCCGAAATATGGTGGTGAAGTTAGTTAAAAAAGAGTTGATTTGTCGATATGGATTGCCCAGCAAGCTCATTACAGATAATGGCACCAATCTAAACAACAAAATGATGAAAGAATTATATGACGATTTTAAAATCCAGCATTATAATTCCTCCCCATTCCAGGAAAAAATGAATGGAGCTGAAGAGGCAGCTAACAAAAATATTAAAAAGATTGTCTAAAAGATGGTGCTTACGTATAGAGACTGGCACGAGATGCTTCCTCATGCTCTCCATGCTTACCGTACTTCGATTTGTACCCCTATCGGGATAACTCTATTCTCTTTCGTGTATGGAATGGAAGTGATACTCCCTATCAAAGTAAAGATCCCTTCATCAAGGGTGTTGATGGATGAAAAATTGGAAGCTGAATATGTTCAGGCCCGCTTAGACCAATTAAATCTTATTGATCAGAAGATATTAGTTGCAGTGTGCCATGGTCAACTATATCAAAAACAAATGAAAAGAGCATTTGAAAAGAAAGTATACCTCTCGAGAGTTTCAAGAGGGGAATTTAGTACTTAAAAAGTTGTTACCAATGCAAAAAATATTCCAAGGGAAACGGGCCCCGAACTACCATGGGTCATACGTGGTAACGAAATCTTTCATTGGAGGTGCACTAATATTGGTAGATATGGATGGGAAGGACCTCCCTAATCCAATAAATTCAAATGATGTTAAAAAATACTATGCTTAACCACCCAAGAAAGGCAAGAAAAAGCCCGCTATGTCGAAAATCCGAAAGGGTGATCTAGGAAAAAGTTAGAGAAGACAAAAAGTCTACTAGGTCAAAAACCCGCGGTGATCTAGGCAAAGTTGGTAGAAAAAAAGATCGCTATGTCAAAAATCTGCAAGGGCGACGAAAAAAGGTGGGTAGACAAAAAGTCCGTTAGGTCAAAAACCCAAAAGGGCGATCCAGGAAAAAGTTAGGGCAGATAAAAAAACTCACAACGGCAACCTAGGAAAAAGTTAGTGTAGACAAAAAGCCCGCTAGGTCGAAAACCCGAAAGGGCGATCTAGGAAAACGTTAGGGCAGATAAAAAACCTGCAACGACTACCTAGAAAAAAGTTAGGGTAGACAAAAAGTTTCCTAGGTCAAAAATCCGAAAGGACGATCTAGGAAAAAGTTAGGGCATACAAAAAGTCAGCTGGGTTGAAAATCCGTAAGGGCAACCTAGGCAAAAGTTAGAATAGACAAAAAAACTTGTTAGGTCGAAAACCTGCAAGAGAGACCTAGGTAAAAGTTAGGGCAGACAAAAAGTTTAGAGTCGAAAACCTGAAAGGGAGATCTAGGAAAAAGTTAAGGTACATAAAAGGCCCGGTAGGTCAAAAACTTGTAAGGACGACCTAGGCAAAATTAAGGGCAGACAAAAAGCCCGCCAGGTCGAAAACCTGAAAAGGCGATCTAGGCAAAAGTTAGGAAAAACAAAAAGAGCTAAGACGTCACCAGGATTTATAAGTCATGACAGGAAAAAATTTTAGGGCAGAGAAATTGGTTCAAAATCAATCTGGTCAAGATATGAACAAATACTAGGGCAAATTTTCAAAGAGCAAAGAGTTGGGTTCAAAGTTAATCAAGTCAAGATTGGATCGATACTGGGGCAAAATTTTGTTTCTTAAGAAGCTTGGTTAATAAGTCAAGAGATGTTGGTGAAATACAATACCAGCATTATTCAATTTAGAGACATAGGACCATTGAAAACCCTATTACCTGCAATCAAACATTTTTCCTTCCACTCTAGTTCAATATGTCATCCTGGGTTTTTTTATTGTTTAATTCCAACCATTTATTGTTCAATTGTATTTCTTCTATTCAAATATATGTACAAAATTTAAATATGCAATTATAAAATGGCAATTACTTATACAAAGACTATTTTAAGGTCATAGTGAGTTTGAAAATTTTGGAATGATTAGCAGTACTTTAATAATCAAAACTAACTTTTTCCACAGAATAACAAGCACGATGGCTAAATCGGCAAACAGGCCACAAACAGAAAATGGATCATTGGTTCTGCCTTATTCTAAAGAGTTACAAGAGGTGTTATAGGGAAGCATGGAGGTTTAAGTCTGCAAACAAACTAAGATTAAATAACCCTCACCTAATCAACAATAAATTTTTCACTGATGACAACTTTTTCAACAACTGCATGTTAATTTTTTGAATATTGGCCTATCACATCAGGCCCAGCATGTTTAAATTTCTGTCAGCCTAGCATATGAGGTTCTGCATTCTAATTTTCTGCATTTTGGACTATCACATCAAGTCTAACATGTTTAAATTTTTGTTAGCCTATTACATCAGGATCTTCATTCTAATTTTCTACATTTTGGCCTATCACATCAGGCCCAACATGTTTAAATTTCTATTAGCCTATCACATTAGGCTCTGCATTCTAATTTTCAGCATTTTGGCCTATCACATCAAGCCTATCATGTTTAAATTTTTATTAGCCTATCACATCTGTCTCTGCTTTCTAATTTTCTACATTTTGGCCTATCACATAAGGCTCAGCATGTTTAAATTCATGTCAGTCTATCATCAGGCTCTGCATTTTAATTTTCTACATTTTTCCATATCACATCAAGCCCAACATGTTTAAATTTTTGTCAGCTTATTACATCAGGCTCTACATTTTGGCCTATCACATCAGGTCCAACATGTTTAAATTTCTGTTGGCTTATCACATCCGGCTCTACATTCTAATTTTTTGCATTTTGGCCTATCATATGAGGCCAGCATGTTTAAATTTCTGTCACCCATCACATCAGGCTCTGCATTTTAATTTTTTTTTGCATTTTAGCCTATCACATCAGGCCTAACATGTTTAAATTCCTATCAGCCTATCAAATGAGGCTCTGCATTTTAATTTTCTACATTTTGGCCTTTCACATCAGGCCCAGCATGTTTAAATTCCTGTCTGTCAGGCTATCACATCAAGCTCTGCATTTTACTTTTCTGCATTTTGGTCTATCACATCAGGGCCAGCTTGTTTAAATTCCTGTCAACCTATCACATCAGGTTCTGCATTTTAATTTTCTTTATTTTGGCCTTTCATATCAGGTCCAGCATGTTTAAATTCCTATCAGCCTATCACATCAAACTCTGCATTTTAATTTTCTATATTTTGGCTTATCGCATTAGGCTTAACATTGTTTAAATTATTGTTAGCCTATCACATCAGGTTCTGCATTCTAATTTTCTGCATTTTGGCTTATCACATCAGGCCCATCATGTTTAAATTTGTCATCCTATCACATCCGGCTTTGCATTCTAATTTTCTGCATTTTGGTCTATCACATCACACTCAGCATGTTTAAATTCATGTCAGCCTATCACATCAGCTTTTATATTTTGTTCTATCACATCAGGCCTAACATATTTAAATTTCTATTGACCTATCACATCAGACACTGCATTTTAATTTTCTTGTAGTTCGGCCTATCACAGTGAACCCAACATGTTTAAATTTCTATTAGCCTATTACATCAGGCTCATCATGATTAAATTTCTATCATCTGGTTCTATCAGGTTCTACATTTCAATTTTTTAGTGTCTTACGCGCTTAACTTTCTCAATTCATCGCATCCAACTCAATCTATCTTTGCATTTTGACTTGCCACAAAAGGCTTGGCATTTTCTTATTTATTTATAAGTTGTCTGTTTCTCAAGTTATTATACAAGGAAATGCTGGTGTATTGTCTGTGTAAAGCTTAGTTATACAACTTTGTTTTGTTTTGTTTTTTTTGTTGCACACGAAACTTCCAAGACTCGTAACCATGTAAGCTTCACACTCTCTCTGCTTCGAAAAAAATTGGTTCACAACTTTACTCACTTCTTGCCATGATAATATAGAAAGTATTCTCATATTATCAGGTAAAAGTTGAGTAAAGAGGGAAAAACTTTGAATACCGATTTTTGTGGTAAAACAAAAGAAAAATAAAATATATTTTGGGCTCAAAGCCCAAATCAACAGAATCAATTAAAAAGAATCAAGCAAAGAAAGGGAAAATATTATAATAGACAAAGATAAAAAAATAAAGTGAGAAGAAGTAGAAGGCCAAGCAGTTGAATACACTAGTTCCCATGCCAATCAAATTTCCTTGATTGATATTCCCTCTTTGGCATTCCCATTTTTTTTGGAATCAATTTTTTTTAATTTAACCATGAGGAGGTAGCTAATTTTTATGGAAGAAAGTTGTTAAACATTGATCTAAATTCTAAGGAACAATCTTGGTCGTCAATATTTTTACTTAAGGAATTTGGGTATTCCATCACCTTTAGTTGCTTAGAATTGGATATGATTTCATCTAAAATTGAAAAACTGAAGAATTGGAGGAAAAGACGCGAAGGAAAATAGAGACTTTTGTCAAAAGTGGAATTTTCCTACTTCATACACTAAAAGAGAGAAAACATGCTCTAGATAAATCATTATTCACAAATAGCAAGTGACAAGGTTGCGAGGAACCGAACCTATGCATTTGCTGCTTGGTTAATTTTAAAGGATTGCTATCATTTTGCGATGCATTGGGATAACAAGAATAGAACCCCAATTTTACATATTGGCCAAATAATGGGTTGGTTCAATAGCGGAATTTTGCTAAAAGGAAAGGACCTTATAACATTTGAACTTACTAATAAGATTTCAGCCCAAATACGCTATTCCAAAGATTTAATTAATGCCAGGTTTTTTAATCACAAAATTGTTTCGAAAGGTATTTTCAGATTGTAAGATTATATTCATTACAACCAAGAAAAAGGAAGCAATGACATTAATAGAAAAAGGCCCCATGCAATTATCCAAATATTTAAATTTCAAAGATTATATATTTTATAATTTAAAAATGTTTTAATTTAAAATTAAAAAAATATACTTTAAAATATTTTAAAATTCTATATTATTATATAAAAATTTTCAAATTAAAAATTTAAATTTCAAAAATATACGAAAATATTTTAAAACTTTAAATTATTATATCAATTATTTTTTTCAAATTTAATTTAACTTCAAAAAGTATACTTTAAAATATTTTAAAATTATAAATTATTATATCAAATTTTTCAAATTAAAAATTTAAACTCTAAAAAATATACTTTAAAGTATTTTAAAATTCTAAATCTTATGTAATGAACTCTAAATACAAACGTGTAGCACACTCTACCATTCAGTATTCGAAGATTCATATAAGTTTCAGAACAACCATTGCTTGCCTCAAACTTTGGACATATGTGGATTTAGGAGAATATTTAAATATTATTATATTAGAATTATCAAATTAAAATTTTAAACTTCAAAAATATACTTTAAAATATTTTAAAACTCCAAATCTCATACAACGAGCTCTAAATACGAAGTGTAGCATACCCTACTGTTCAGTATTTGGAGAATCATATAAATCTCAAATAAACCTTTGCTTACCTCATACTTTGGGCATATGTGAATTTAGGAGAATATTTAAATATCATTGTATAAAAATTTTCAAATTAAAAATTTAAACAATATATATATATATATATATATATATATATATATATATATATTAAAATCCTAGATCTCATGCAATGAACTCTAAATATGAACGTGTAGCATACCTTACCGTTCAATATACAGAGAATCGTATAAGTCTCAAAGCAACCTTCATTTGCCTCAAACTTTAGGCATATGTGGATTTAAGAAAATATTTAAATATTACATCAAAATTTTCAATGAAATACCATCTCCAAAATTAAACTAAAAAAAATGCATTTTGAGCATGGTCAAATTTTAAATCTCACGCAATGGATTCCAAATACAAACGTGTAGCATACTCTGCCAATCGAAATTTAGAGGACCATATAAGTCTTAGTGCAGCCTTTGTTTGCCTCAAACTTTGTGCATATGTAGATTAAGAATTTCTTCAAACAAGTTTCCTTCCATCTTATCTTTGCAATGCTGCTGAGGGTCTAGTTTTTAATCCAAACTACATTGCCTTGAATTTCCTACTACACCAGAAAATACGTAGGAGTAAGATCAAGTCCTGTCAAGCAATTTTTCTAAACCTATTTATTTTCATTCTATTTAAAGGATAATTTTTTTCAAATATATTAAAATTACACACTCAATTAATTAGTACCATTACTCGGAATGGACGAGTAGGATGTTAATATCTTCACTATTAATAATCAGCTTCCAAACCTAGAACTCTTCCTCTATTAAAGTTTTTTCCAAATATTTTTTCTTTAAAATATAAATTTGGTAACGACTCAACAATCCTATAATTTTTTTTAATTTTATCAAATTTATCATTTCATTATAATTAAAGTTATAACAAATTTAAATCAAAATATATAAATGATAATATCCTGTCACCTTTATCATTATTTCTATTATAAACAAATATATTTTTTAATTAGAATTTAAAATATTTATGATGAATAATTAGTAGTTTTCTACTATATATTCACATCAATTGCGTCATTATTTATATTATAGTATAAATAATTTCTTTTTACAAGTTATGATGAGTAAATTTTTTAAGTATTTTAAATAAATTATTTGGTTAAAATTTAAAATAAAATTTAATTTTAATATATTATTAATGTAAAAAAATTTGTATTATCAATAAATTAAAAATTATGATAGGATATGAATTTTGAAATAATTATTATAAAATTTAAATATGGAAATCTATGATCAAATAGAAAAATAAATTTATTTTTCTAGTTTGAGATGGTAATCTCAAACTTTGAATAATGAATGTGTACTTTTGCTATTAGCAAATATGTCATACTATTATTGCATTTTGTAGGAACTAGAGTGTGGTCACAAAGTTAGTAGGGGAGAAGTTTGGATAGCCACACATAAGCATAAAAATTGAACATATGTGAATGATGAGGCTAGAGAACTTAGTGTAAGTTCAACTTGTATGGTGAAGCATAATCTGTAATAATATGGATCCTTCTTGGCTAAGTGTTTATGATCATTATGTTTTCTTTATGAGATTTTTGCAGGAAAAAATTCAAGAATACGAATCAAGTTCCATATGTCTTTCACAAGATATATCAACACAAGATTCATTGGCTCATGTTCTAGGAAGTCAAGAACATTGTGGTCGTGTGCGGGGGTTGGGATTGGGTCCTTGTCCATCCCAAGTTTTTGGAAGTTTCTCTCGTTCATATAGTGGGATGACCTCATGTACACCTTCTTACGAGGAGTTAGAAAACCAAGTTTTTGAATTGAAGTCACAATTAAATGAACAGAATGAAAATATTGATAAGCTTGATGAGAAGAATCAAAAGCTTCCTGAACAGAATGAAAAGTTTGTTGATCAAAATAAAAAGTTTGATGCAATAATGAACTTTTTTATACATAACTTCCAAGGTCAAGTTCCTTCAGACTTAGCTATGTTTCACACTTCACCGGTAATATTGATAGGTTGGATTAGATTTATATTATGTAATATATAATTTTAATGTTTCTAACTTTAGCTTACTTTGTATTTTAGGCATCAAATCAAACAATAGTACATCCAACTAAATTGACTAGTGACTCTCCAACAAATTTTGGACCTAAGAAGTAGTTCATTTGTCAAATTTGGTAAAATCACTTTAAAACTATAATTCATGTTTATCTTTGTTAGACAATTTGTAGGTTAAGTTGGTTCATATTGAGTTTAAAGATGATGCATTATTTCTATAATCAAAGAATGCTTGTGTTAAATAATTATGGATTAAGCATGTGATACTAAAATGTTTCCTTGAACGATTGTGCTCCTTCTCTTTATTGATTTTCTCTCATATACGAAAATAAATTCTTATTTATCTTTGACTAAAATACTATTTATTTGTTTCTATTACAAGATGCTAAAAGAGTTTTGGTTGAACAAGTGGTTGTTGTTTTATCTTTTTGCGGATTAGGATATAATAGCATGTGGTAATATAATACCACATAAACAACAAATTTGTGTTGTTGTATATTATGATACTAAAATATTTCCTTGAATGATTTCACATCTTCTCTTTATTGATTTTCTCTCATATATAAAAATAAATTCTTATCCAGCTTTGACTAAAATGTTGTTTATGTTTTCTATTATAGGATGCTAGAAGAGGTTTTGGTTGAATGTGGATTAGAATATAATAACATGTGGTAGTGTAATACCACAACACAGTGTGTTGTTTCATATGATAGTGATGACACACAGATAATGTTGTTTCATATGATAGTGTAATACCATACAGACAGGATCTGATTTCTTTTGTGTTATTTCATATTATGTTAAATGGATGTTGAGTTTAAGTACTGTTTGTAATAATCTTTTTGTGGATTAGGATATAATAACATGTTGTAGTGTAATACCAAATAGGCAGGATCTGATTTTTTTTACATTCTTTCATGTTATGTTTAGTGGATGTTGAGTGTAATTACTTTTAATATTTAATTGCATTTATAACGTTGATGTTAGATATTATAATGTTAGTTTAAATAATAACATTATGATTTGATATTTTAAAAAGTGTTAATATATATTTTGAGATAATTTTTTCAGTTCTTAATGTTATTTTTTTTATCATTGCACTATGTTTTTGTCATTTGTTTCAATAAAATAAATAAATTAATCAAACTTAGAACCGTTGAGAAAATAAAAAATATTAATAAATGTTAATGTAATTATCGATAATTTAACAAAAGTTTTTTAAACCATGAGCAAATAATGGAGGTTTAAACCATGGATTTTACATGTAGTAGGATTTTACATGAAGCATGGATAATTAACAAGGGTTTAAACCATTGGAAATTATTTAAAATTTAACAAAGGTTATAAAAAACCATTGATAAATACCAACGGTTTAAGTAGTATTTACCCAAGCTTGTTTAAAAGTGTTGGTAAATCATTTGCAACACATGATTTTCCAATGGTTTGAATAACTGTGGATAAACAATATGGCAAGGGTTTAAACCTCTAGTAAAATAAAAAATAACCTTAATTAAAAATAATCTTTTTTGTAGTGAAAAAATATTTACATTACTATTATTTTCAATTAAATTTTTAAAATATTTTTTATGACATATATTTTTATAAATATATAACATAATTTAAAAATGAATTTAATAAATAGATTATTTAAATAATATTTTTTTTAATATAATTAATAAAAATTATAAAAATATTTTATTTGTAAACCACTAAATATTTTTTAACTTATTTATATAAATAAAATTTAGTTGAAATATTAATTATATAAAAAAATTATCCTATCATACAAATTATAGGTTTTCATATAATTAAAAATAGTTAATTTTTTTTACTTACTACTATGGTTATTAATTTTAAAGTTATATTTAAATTTTTGTAAACTATCCATAATATATTGTAACTAATTAATAATTAAAATTATTTATGCTGATAATATATTAAAATTAAATTTATATAATATAATATTTATTATGTTTATTTATACAATTGTAATATTTTGTTTGATGTTATTCATGTGTCTATGTTTATCATGCTACGATAGGATAAATTGACCAAAAGAAAGAAGCTAATTTCAATAGAAGTTGTTTAGCATAGGGTGCTATAATTGCAATGCTGCATTATAGATATCATAAGTTTAGTTTAGTTCTTGGGATAATAATAAAATTAATGTGGTATATTGATTATAAATATTTTTATCTTTTTATACATTAATATTAATAATTTATATAAAAATAAGAAATTCATCTTTTTAAACGAGTAACAAATGAATAATATATTTTGTGAAATAACTATTTCTTATAGAATAATATATATTCCTTTTTTAAAAATATATGCTATTTTTTTATATTTTTATAATTTATGATAATACCATTTTTTTTTCAAATGTTACCATTATGTGCATATAGTTATTGATATTTTCTTCCTTCCTGTATTGTTAGTATAATAAAATTTTTACATGTCTCTTTATCTTTTTGTATCAACATTTATTGTATAAATTAGAACATCATTTTAGATAACGGTCATGGTAAATAAAAATTTAATTATTTAATTATCACGCTTTTTATATATTCTTTTTCATAAAATGTGACTTTTACACTGTTAAAATAAAATTTTTCATAATTTTTTAATTTATTTTTATTTTTAAACTAATCACTATTTTCATAATTTAAATATAAATATTTAAATAAATATCTCTATATTTATTTTAAATTAAAAAATATTTATACTATTTATGTCAAAATTAAGTATTTACTTGAAACAAATTATATTTAAATAATATTAAGATATCTTTATTTTTAACTAATCTATACTTTAAAATTATTTTAATTATAATTAATGTTAAATCGAATTTAATTTTTATATTCTAAATTGGATATATTTTATAATAAAAATTATGTCTCTTAATTTTAATAAATTATTTTCATAGTTTCCTTCTTATTTTTAAAATTTTTATATTTTAATTTATTATTTAATATAATAAAATATTTATTATTAATAATATAAATATTTAATATTTTTAAATTACTTTTATTTGTAAATATTATTTAAATTTAAAAATATTTATATAATGTACAAACAACCTACCAGTACTAATTATGATATTAAAAAGAAAACAAACATCCGGGCAACATGCAAATATATATCTTGTTTTAACAGGTTCAGTATGTGTTTTAGAATTCAAGTTTATAGGTCGATAACTATTTTGAGAATAGTTAATTATTAATCCAATGTTGTCATTTAAAATTATAAATTTGATTCTTTATATATAAAATATTTATTTTATATTATATATATGTCACTTTTTGTCACGAATATTATCAATAATTATGAGTGGCTAAACTAAAGTTATTCTATAGATTACATTTAATCTCCAAAATATATTATAACATATGTTTTAAAAAGCTTAACTTGTATTAAGATAATGACACATTTCAATAAAGATTCTGCTAACAAGGTCTGATTTCTCCTTATAGCGCATCACCAAAGTCTTCTTGAACAGTTTTAGCAATCTAAATTCTTTGGTTAAGTAAGATGCTTGGTTACTCTTTTATTTTATTTTTTTTGGTCATATATGCTTACTAGAATGCTTGAGGTTTTTTTTTTTTGTCACACACTTTATTTTATAAGCAGACACTTGATTTTATAAGCATATTTGGAACCAAGTTGATCAAAATTTTGGGACACCCCAGAACCCCCAAATTTCAACGTTTATCAATCAAAACAAACTATTTTAGTTTATGACACTAACTTTAAATGGAAACAAAATCAATAAAAATATGGGTGTTAGATCAAAGGAGTAATTAACCAACCTCTTCTCAAAATGATGACAAACATGTTTTGATTATAACAAACAATATAATTTTTTTTATGTAAACTCTGCTACAGTAAATTGAATGAAATATGTGTGATAGTATGTTTAATCATCCAATTAATCTAATATAAATAATTTAATTGAATCGAAAAATTAAAAATTAAAAAGTTGTAAAATTTTATGTAATTTAATTTGGTTTGCAATTTCTTTTTATAAAACTGAACTATAAAATTTATATAATATTTAAAATCTATATATTTATTAATATTTTTTATTATTATTTATTTTTAATTACTTTTTAACATCCAAAATGTCGAATATTTATATTGAACATATTTAAGTATAATTATTATTAATTTTTATTTTTAATGAATACTAATTTTAAAAAAATTAGTATTTTATTGGTTATTTATTTATTTTTTATTGTTAATTTTTTTTAAATTTTAAAATTTTAAAAAAATTAAACCAAATTAAACTATAAAAAATTAGTTTAATTTTTTTAATTGAATCATAAATATATTTTTTAATCAATTTAAATAATTTTTTTATTTAAAATCAAATCAAATCACGAACATGTTACTGAATCAAATATATGAATATGAAAATAAAGAATCATAGATAATTTAAACTATAATACATTTAAAAAAATAAAAAATAGAATAATTAAAAATACTCTTATAAAAACTCTAAAAAATTGAGAATGATCAAAAGAGAAAAATAAAGATAATAAGAAATTAATAATTGAGCATACTTAAGAAGAAAGACAATGCAGATTTAATTAAAAAAATAATTCAAAGTTGGGCAAAGTCAAAGACTCTTAGAAACGAAATAGTTAAACATTGAGCATACCCAAGTGTCATAAATATGAGATGGTGGAGAGAGATGATATGGTAAATTTTTAGATAAATTTATCTAATGAAAGGTTATAACTTATAAAATATTGTAAAGGTGACTTTTACCAAACTTAAAATATAATTAAGAATTGGGATCTGCTCTTTAAAAAATATATTATAGGGATTATATCGGATCTAGGATCATACAAAAAAAAATTCAAGTGAACAAAGTCATAACAATTTTTCAACCCTTCTAATGAAAAATAATACCAGACCCTCCATGCTTGTCCAAGTCCTATATTCAAATTAGGGACGGACCTACATGTACTAGAATGGGACATGTCCCTATTCAACTCCATAATTTTTTGATATTATTATAATATTAAGGTTTTATTTAAAAATTTTATTGTCTTTAACTTTATTTCATTATTTCAACTTTTATATTATTTTTCATTTAAATAAGAGTTATTTAATTTATCTTGTCTCCCGTGTCCAGGATTTCTGGATCCGTGTTCAAACAAGACGATAAAGGACCAATATACAGCAATAATTTACCAAAATAATAGGCTTTTCTAAAAAAAACACATTTTATAAAATTAATCACCAAAATAGAATGGAAAAATAATTTAGTGGTTTGATATGATTTTTATCACAACACTATCCCAACCCTTCATTTTATTATGAATGTGCAATTTCAGTTTTGCATTAAGAAGAATTGAAGCATTAAATATATATATTTAGAAAAAACAGTGTTTCGCCCAATATAAAAACGAAACCCCTTAAAAAAAGAGTTTCGTTCAAAGAACAAAACATGAGTAAAATGATAAAAACAGGTTGTTCTTACCAAAAAGAGTTAAAATAGATTTGATTAAATTAAGTTTTATAAGCTCAAATTTTTATTTGATTTTTGAATTTAAATTTTAAATTTGATCTAATATTTTTAGTTTTTTTGAAAGTCAGTGTAGCCTTTAAAAAGTTTGATCCCTTATGAAAACTTAACTAAAATCTATTTTGTAAGAATTATTTAAATAAGTTAAAAACTTATATTTAAAAAGTTAATAAATTTAAATTTATATATAAATTAATAAATTTAAATTTTTAAATAGAATAAATATAGGTTTAAATATAATGATAATAATAATAATAATAATAATATTATCTGCTTGATCTAAAAAATTTTAAATAATACAAAATCTAATCTTTTTAACTAAATAATTTTTTAAAAAAATTAATAATTTAATATAAACTAAATCATAGGCTTGAAACATAGAAAAAAAATTATAACACAAGTTTCGCCACAGGAAACAAGAGAATATGAATCTGCACTTTGTCATTGAACCAAAAAAAAAAGCTATCAAAAAGATATATACACGTCGTGCCTTTAATAAAGTTGCCAATTTATTTGAATCGAAATATCCGCCTCCTTTTTTAGTAATATGATTACTAGTCAAATTATTTATTCACTCTCCCATTTTTTCTAATAAGATAATTATAATAATATAGATATCTGTTTGGCGCGTTATTTTTTTATAATTGAACAACTTGAACTTTAATTTTATCTCAATTAATTATTAAATTTCTTAATCTTATAAATAGATATTTTAAAATATAAATTTATTTAAATTAACTCTTAAATTTTTTTTTATAAATAGATTCTTTTGTAAATTAAAATAGATGAAATTATTGAAGATAAAGAAATTTTAACTTTAAATATTAATGTTCATTAATTCTTCTAAACATCAAAATAATATAAAATTCTGAATTCAGTATAAAAACTTCAAGGAAAGAATAATAAAAGATCCACAATATATATATATATATATATATATATATATATATATTAACGTTTTCTTCTCTCATTTATTTTTTAATTTTCTATTTTTTTAAATTATCACATTATAACTTCCATATAATTATTTTTAAATCAATAAAAATATGTTTAATTTTATTATTATTGTATTGTATATATACTCATTGTTTTTTCATTTCTACGTTTTCTTCTAGATTTATAATTTCCATTATGTTTTAATTTTATAAAATTGAATAGTAAAAAAATAATAAATAATCTATTTATAAAAGAGGATGAAATTTAAAGATTAATTAAAATAAAATTACTTTAAATATTTTTTTGCATAATTGATAAAGTTTAAAAATTAATTAAAATAAAATTATAGTTCAAACTATTTAATTACAAATAAAATTAAATTTAAGAATATATTAAAATAAAAATTTAAAATATTTATTTTTATTAATAAGGTAAAAATTAAGATAGTCAAAATTTCTCATCTCTCTTTTTACTTATCTATTTAAATTTCACTTTTTTAGTTGGTGAAATTTATTTTTTATTCACTACAGAAAATGTTGTTTTAATGACAATTTTAATTATTATCAAATTTTTTATAAATTTATATTTATTAAAAATTATTTATTAAAAAATATTTTAAATAGTATAGTAGTTAAATAGTTTAAACTTCTTTCCGGTGATTTGGATAGAACTCATTTGTTTTTCATAGAGATTGGTTTATTCGTAAGCTATAACTTTTATTCTTAAATTTTTTACTGTTTCACCTCCATTTAATTCAAATTGATGAGGTGAAGCACATATATAATAAAACGCAAAATGGTATGTTTCCAGTAAAAATTATCCTAAATTTTAATAAAACTATTAATTAATGTATTTTAATAATTCGTTTATATATATATATATTTTAAAAAATTGAAATAATAAATTATATATGGTGTGACGTTATTATTTGATAAATTTATTTAAAGATAGAACATTCTAATTTATTTTTTATTTTTTAATTATTTTATAATAAAATAAAAATTTATTTTGATGTTTCTACTTATATCTTATAAAGTGATAATATAAAAAAATATTTATTTAATTTTTTTTATAGTTTCATAATTTTCATAAGATGGTTGAATATAAAAATAAATATTTTCTTCAAATTGCTCGTACACATTTACTTGATGTTTGTGTTCCTCTATGTTTTTGAGATAATGTTGTTCTTATTGCTTGCTATCTTATTAACTAGATGCCTTTATTTATTTTGGGCAAAAAATCCCCACCAAGTTCTATACCAATATCAATCTCTCCATCAATTACATCTTCAAGTCTTTAGATCTACCTGTTTTATCCATAATGTTAGTCCTAGGATCAATAAACTCTCGGCTTGTTCACATAAATGTATCTTTGTGGATTATTCGTGATCACAAAAAGGGTACAAGTGTTATTCTCCTACTCTTTATCATTACCTTATCTCTTTTGATGTTATCTTTTTTAGTCTGACATGTTCTTTAATCCTTCATTTATATATGCATCCTCTATTCTCCTAATGGAGTTCCCAACATAACCAGCTCATCCCTTCAAGGTTTATCAACACTCGTATCCATATTTGATAACACCATCAAAAAATGACAATACTCCTACTAACTTACCTTCGGAGTCATCTCATTCACCCTCTTTGACCCTACCTCCTCTAATTGATCTTCCTATTTTAGTTTGTAAATATATACGTTCTACTCATAATCCTTCCTCTCATTATGTCAATATTAGTTACCATCATTTATATTCTTTCCATTATACTTGTCTTCCTTATTTGTTTGTCTACTATTTTTATTCTTAAGTTTGTAGGTGAGATCTTTGTTCATTCTGGTTAGAAACAAGCTATATTAGATAAGATAAGTTCTCTTCGACAAAGTAGTACTTAGGAATTGGTCCCTCGTCTTCCTAATAAGTTAGTTGTGGGTTTTCAATTGGTATACACTATCAAAGTTAATCCTGATGGCATGATGTACTAACTCAAGGCTCGTCTAATAGCTAAATGTTACACACAAATCTTTGACTTAGATTATTGTAACAATTTCTCTCTTGTGGCTAAGATGGCCTTTGTTAGGCTCTTTTTATCTATAACCATTTTTCATCATTTCCCCTTCACCAATTGGACATCAAGAATGTATTTTTTTCATGGTAATCTTATTGAAGAAGTTTATATGGAGCAATCTTCTGGATTTATTACTTAGGAAGATTTTTTGAGACTAGTATGTTATCTTCGAAAATTATTAAATGGTCCCAAATAGTTTGAGATTTTGGTTTGATCGATTTAGTAATGTGGTTCAGTAGTTTTCTTAACTTGGAGTGAAGCCGATCACTCAATTTTCTTTTGTCATTCAGTCATACAATGTATTTACCTAATAGTGTGCGTAGATGACATTGTTGTCATAGATAGTGATCATCAAGACATTACACAGGTAAAACAACATCTTTTTCACCATTTTCAAACAAAAGATTTTGGCAAACTTTGATATGTCTTAGGAATAAAGGTTTAACAATCCAAAAATGACATTATGATTTCCCAAAGAAAGTATGCAACAAACATCTTAAAAGAAACTAGATTAATGAGTATCAAACATGTTAATACTCTTATAGATCCTAATATCAAACTTCTACTAGGAAAAAAGATCCATTTTCAAATCTAGAAAGATATAGAAGATTGGTTAATAAGATGAACTATCTTATTGTCATTCATCAAGACATTTTCTTTACAGTTAGTATGGTAAGTCAAATTCTCAATTCTCTATGTTAAAGAAATTAGGATCTCGTAATCCGCATACTCAAGTATGTCAAAGGAAGTCTAGACAAAAGTCTCTTATATGAAGATAAAGATCATACCAGCGTTGAAGGATATTCAGATGTAGATTGGACAAGCTCTCGTATGTATTTATAGTATTGCATCCCTATTGGTGTAACTTAGTTTCTTGAAAAAGTAAGAAACAAAATATTGTTACAAGATCCAATGTTGAAGAAGAGTATCAAGTTATGACTTTAGTCACTTGTGATCTCATTTAGCTCAAGTGGTTGCTCAAAAATATGAGGTCTCGTAAGATCAATCAAATGAAACTTATTTGTTATAATCAAGCAGCAATGTATATTGCCTCAAATCTTATATTTCATGAGAGGACCAAACATATTAAGATAAATTATCACTTTATAAGAGAGAAAATATTATTTGAAGATATCATTACTAGCTTTGTCATCTCTAATGATCAATTGGCAGATATTTTCACTAAATCTTTGAGAAATCCTAGAATTAGTTATGTATGTAACAAGTTTGGTGCGTATGATTTATATGCTTGAACTTGAGGGGGATTGTTTGATTATATAAATAGGATAATGATATTATAATAAGATAAAAATAGAAATAATAATAAATAGGATAATTATAGTAATTTCATAATTCTAGTAATGTTATAATTAGGAAAATTATATCATTGTAATTGTAGTAACAGGTAGCCAAACATCTTTATAATTAACTTTTATTTCAATGATCCCTACTATAAATACATATTCTGCTGTGTGCTGGAGATATGTATATTCATTCTATACTTTATCACTCCTTTCTCTTAACAGCTTGGAATTCAAATTCTTTCTTGGTAACGACTATTGGAAGGTCTTCTACTACAGAGTAAGATGAGGTTATGATCTGAGTGCATGCGAAGAAGTATTTCTAGCCTTCCATGTGAAACTTTTGTGCTCCAAGATGTGTCTCATATTGAATAATCCAACATTTTGTCTTGATAAGCAACTTCTTAAGATTTCCTCTACCAAGTAAATTGACCACCAATGGTTGTAAGATCCAAGAAATTACAGAGGTCTATAGTATACCTTAACTTGTTAGCATTTGTAGAAAATAAGGAGAAACTTACCTATTCCTATGGACTCATGATCTCATTGAATTCCCCTAGAATTGTCCAAGGTAATTAGATCTATATTTGTAGGTGTTGCAATTGAATCTATGTTTCTTCATGCATGGTTGGAGTAGGAATCACATAGATTGTAGTGAGAATCTAATTTTCTATCTTGGAGGTGATTTGCAATGTGATAAAAATGAAGTGGAGTGGTTTGATCTTCATGATATAGGTTAATAATAAAAATTATAAGATAATAGAAATGATAGAATAAAAGGTTCAATGATCTGAAAGGAGTAAATGGCTAACCAACGTTATAGAGAATGCGACTTGCTACTTAGATCTTTTGTCCAACCATAAACACAAGATAACAAATGCACACAATAACCCACCTAGGTTAATGCACGAATTAAAAATTTTTATAAATTTGAATCACCAACCTTATTGGCAAGATTGAAAAGACAAGATTTCACAAGAATAAAGAAAATATATAATTCTTACCATAGAAAAAAAAACTCTTGTTTAGATTAATAGAAATTCTGATCTTCCTTTCATTTCTCATAAAAGAAATATTTATACTTATACAATCATTAATATAAAGAAACTACAACCAAATCCTAATAGAATCTCTAATCTCTAATGAAAAAATTATGATCAATCCTAATAAAATTTATCTATAATATAATTTAAATTCTCAACATAATCCTAATTAAATTTGAATATATCTCAATTAAATAATTTGAACAAATTCTAACAAATTTAAAAATAAATAAATTAAATTTATTTAACTAAAATTAATACAAATTCAAATAAAATAAATTTTATATCTTCTTAAATTTTATGGTTTTATTATGGATAATATTTTTTTATCCATCTATTTTTCTTAAAAATGCATTTACATAATTTCAATTATTTTTTATATATTTTTTAATTTTCTTCTTTTTAATTAATATTAAAAATAATTTTTTTTTACTTGAACTTGATCATATAAAACGATGTCTAAAATTGTGATCATGTCTTTATTAAAATCCATGATTTAAGTAGGCCAATCAAAGCTCTTCGTCACTAAGGCCTAAATTCCTCCAGCATGTTCTTGAGCTTCCACTATGTGTATAGGTTTGTATCTAAGTTTTCCCAAAATTACTGTCCCAGTAAACTATATATGAGTTTCAAGGATGATCAGAATCATGGTTATGGGTTTACCCACTAGTTCTCTGACACAACGTCTACCTTTTGCATTTTTTGCCCCTTAGTATTCCATGAAAGGGCAGATATAACTTGGGTTTGTGACATGGGATTTTATTGAAGAGGTTATAAGGCCTTGCTCCGCCTTCCGCCATTGACCACTATGTTTCAGAGTTGGATAGCTTGGGCATGATGGTAATTCTATATTAACATTCTTCTCTTTCGTCATGTTATGTGTCATCTTACCACCATGTTTTCTAAGATTTCCATGACTAAATCAACACTGGTCTATTGACATCATTTCTTCATGTTTTGCATGGCTATCACTTGGTTTGGTTTTGTCATGGCATATTATTGATGTTGATTCTTTGCTTGGGTCTTCATGTGGGTCCCTTCCTTCTTCAACGTTTGTCTTTGAATTGTTGAGCAATCATGAGGCATTGAATGTCCCATTAAATTTTGGTTGTGTTGTGGTTTTTTTTTTTTTTCTAATTTTCTAATATTTATGGCCATTACTTTCCCTTGCTATGTCACTCTATCCTTGACCCTTTTGTTGTAAACAGAAAAAAAAAAAAATCACTCTTTCAACTTGGATTTATGCTACTCCATGACCTCTTCAAAATAGAAGGTAGATCACAATAGCATCTTACATAAAGAGATCCCTTAAAATAACATCAATGTTTCTATAATCAGAACTAGACGAATGACTCCTTTCATTATTGTTTCTAGAAAAATGAAGCATGGTCTCACCATTGATCATCTATACTCTTGACAAAATGTTATGCTTAGAATGGAACAAAAATAAAAGAACAATTAAGGTGGGCAGAGGTTGTCGTGAAAAGGCAAAAATTAGGAGTTATTTTATACTTGTTCTAACAAAAGCAATGATACTCTTAGGTAACAAAAGTAGTTTATAACTCTTACACTTATAATTTAATAGTTGACCATTTTATTTTAAAAAAATTAAAAATTCAACTACTTATATCTAAATATTTTTTATATTTGGAAGAAACTATTTTTATTCCACAAAGATAAATTTAGTAAGAATTCAGCATTCGAAATATGGGATCGTTTTCTCTCTACGATGAATTCGTACATAACATTTCACATGATAAATCATTATGTCGTTAAAAAATTTACGATAAAAATCTAATTGATTCACATCACATAATCTCAAAGATTAACATATAATTTTATAAATATTAGAAACTACAGTATACGATATGTACAGACTAAGTTACCAAAGTGAAGATTTACGCTTGTTTAAACTAAAAATAAAATAATTGGAGCCCCTGGAGTTAAATTCAAAGGATTGACCTGTGTAACTAATCAAAGGATTTTATGAAGCAATTCATTGTGGTAAAAGAGAATATGCTGTATGCACATTGTCCAGTTCTGCCCCCAAAAAATATTCTTAATTTGAGGACACACTTGATCTCGGGGACAGCCTGCAGATTAATATTCCATATATATATATATATATATATATATATATATATATATATATATATATATATATATATATATATATATATATATATATATATATATATATATATATATATATATATATATATATATATATATATATACATATATATGTATATATATATACATATATATATATACATACATATATATATATATACATATATATATATATATGTATATATAAATATATATACATATATATATATACATATATATATATATATACATATATATATATACATATATATATATACATATATATATATATACATATATATATATATACATATATATATATATGTGGGTATATGTAAATATAAAATAAGAATATAAATAAATATTTTAAATTTTAATATTATTATAACAATTTTTAAAAATTTATCTTTTTATAATTGAAAAACTTGAACTTTAATTTTATCTCAGTTAATTATTAAATTTATTAATCTTATAAATAGATATTTTAAAATATAAATTTATTTAAATTAACCCTTAAAATTTTTCCTTTCCATAAATAGATGCTTTTGTAAATTAAAATAGATGAAATTATTGATTATAAAAAATTTTAACTTTAAATCTTAATGTTCATTAATTTTTCTAGACATCAAAATAATATAAAATTCTGAATTCAGTATAAAAACTTCAAGGAAAGAATAATAAAAGATCCACAATATATATATATATATATTAATATTAATATTTTCTTCTCTCATTTATTTTTTAATTTTCTCTTTTTAAAATTATCACATTATAACTTACATATAATTATTTTTAAATAAAAAAATATGTTTAAATTGTTTTATTATTGTATTTTATATATACTCATTGTTTTTTCATTTCTACTTTTTCTTCTAGATTTAAAATTTCCATTATGTTTTAATTTTAGAAAATTGAATAGTATAAAAATAATAAATGATCTATTTATAAAGAGGATGGAGTTTAAAGATCAGTTAAAATAAAATTAGTTTAAAATAGTTTTTCGCATAATTGATAAAGTTTAAAAATTAATTAAAATAAAATTATAGTGAAAACTATTTAATTACTAATAAAATAAAATTTAAAATATATTAAAATAAAAATTTAAAATATTTATTTATTTAATAAGATAAAAATTAAGATAGTAAAAAATCCTCTTCTTTCTTTTCTTTTTATCTATTTAAATTTCACTTTTTCAGTTGGTGAAATCTTTTTATTGTTTATTTATTATAAAAATATTATTTTACTAACAGTTTTAATTATCATCAAATTTTTAAAAAAAATTTATATTTATAAAAAATCATTTATTAAAAAATATTTTAATAATAATTTAAATAGTATAACTATTAAAATTTAATATGTTTTATATTAAATTATATAGTTAATAAAAAATATTGGTCAAAAAACTTTTTTTAGTGATTTGTATATAACTCATTTGTTTTTCATAGGGGTTGCTTTATTCATAAGCTATAACTTTTATTTTTAAAATTTTTTTACTATTTTACCTCCACTTAATGCAAAATTGATGAGGTGAAGTACATATATAATAAAACGCAAAGTAGTCTGTCTCTAGTAAAAATTATCCTAAATTTTAATAAAACTATTATTTTTTACTGTATTTTAATAATTCGTTTCTAAATATATATATATATATATATCGAAAGTCAAAATAACAAAATATATATATCATGTGACGTTATATATATTATTGTCAGATGGACGTAACGTAAGTGCAGGGAGAGGAGGCTGGCGGCTGCAGTATCAAAATCATAAAATAAACGATTGGGTAAATAAAATGTATTAGTATATAAAAATCGGTGTGAACAATAATAATAATAATAATAATCTTGCTACGTTACTCTTATATTAATACAAACTATACTGATACATCTATATATAACACATATACAGTTTCCTCATTTTAGCTACTATTTCCTTATCCTGCAGCGCATTAGCACCACCAACAATATAGATAGGTTGAGAATGTGGTATCGTTTTATGTTCATAGTTAATAGCATGCTTAGTTTAAGTGAGAATTAATTCTTACAGAAATACTATTCTTATTTAATATGAATTATAAATTATGTATTACTTATTTTTAATAATTGATTTTAAATTTATTAAAAATATTTTTATTTAATTTTAAACTAATTAGCAAGTTTTAAGCTAGTTACTAAAACTATCCACTAATTAAAAATTAAATTAATTTTACCATTCTATACCAAAACTAAACGGATTATAATTCTTATATAGCATTTATTATGACACATCATTATACCATTAAGAGACTTTAACAGTTTTTTATAACATGGATCTTACTTGCTGACCTTACATAATTTTTACAAACTAATTTTATAAGTTTTAAAAATTAAATTGTATAATTTTAGAAATTAAAATTAAAATTTATTTATATTTATACTAAGAATAAGATAATTAGAGCGGGTGAAGTTAAATTAAAAGGATTAGGTTTTGGAACTAATAAACTGACGAGAATCCAGAGAATTTTAAGAGGCAAATACCGTTTGCATATACCGTATGCTGTTTGCCCAGTTCGCCGCCCAAAAGGATTTTGATGTGAGGACGCACCTGATCATTAATATATAATATTTAAATTTTTTTATAAATAGATATTATAAATTTTAATTTTATCTTAATTGTTTTTTAAATTTTGTTTTCTATGATCAAACAATTTGAAAGTTAATTTATCTTAATTCATCTTTAAATTTTATTAATTCTGTATATAGATATTTTAAATTTTAATTTTTTTAAGTTAATCCATGAATTTTATTTTTCTACAAATATCCCTTTTATAAATTAAATTATTATAATATTAAAATTTTAATAATTTATTTATATAATATTTTGATTAATTATTTTTAATTTATTTTTCTAAACTTTAAAATATTATAAAAATTCAAAATTAAAAAAATTAAAGATAGAATGACAAAAGATTTATAATATATATATATATATATATATTAATGATTCTTCCCTTATTTATTTTTTAAATTATCATATCATATATTACATAATATTATTGTTTTTACTGATATTATATATATATATATATATTTTATATTATTTTTTTATTTTAAAAAATTGAATAGTAAATAATAAGAAATGAAGTTTTAATCATCAATTAACATAAAATTTAAATTTAAATTAAAAATATATTTTTAATTTTATGAAGTTCAAGAATCGAGAAAATGAAATTAAAATTTAAGATGTTTAATGAAAAATTAAAATACAATTTTAGGATTAATTTAGATAAAATTAAAAATTACAATATTTTTTATAGATAAGATAAAGTGTAAGGTGATTGAAATTTTTTTACTTATCTATTTGATTTTTGATTTTTTAGTGGATGAAATTTTTTATTCATATTTTATTTTTTCTTTGGGTTTAAATTTTTAATTTTGTTATTATTTTACCGTTACTTAATGCAAAATTGAGGTGGCACATACATAAAAAAATACAAAATGGTATGTCTTCTTATAAATTTTATCCTAAACTAATAAATTATTATTTCCTACTGTATTTTAATAATTATGTTAAAAAATATTTCTTTATTAGTAAAAAGTCAAGATAATAACGGTACTCTTAATAAAATAAATAAATAATAAAGTATATATCATGTGACATTATAGCTAGGTGGACGTAATAAATGCAAGGGAAAGGACGCTGGCAGCTGCACCATCAAAATCATAAAATAATCGGTGAGGTTAGATAAATAGAATGAATCAGTATATAAAAATCAGTGTGAATAATAATAATAATAATAATAAATATAATAATAATAATAATAATAATAATAATAATAATAATAGAATTAAGCTAACTTAACTTAAAAGCTAATTTACAAAATAATAATTATCTCTATATTTTGTAATTATAATTGATCTTATCTTTAAAAAGTGGAAACTTGGAATTTCCAATTAATAATAATAATCTTGCTATGTTGTCATGATATTAATACAAAATTTTCTGATACATCTATAATAATACATGGAGAGTTTCCTCACTTTAGCTATTATTTTCATTTCCTCCAGTTTTATTGCAGTATCACGTTAGCACCACCACCTAAACGATGAGTTTGTGACGGAATTATTAAATTTTTAAAAAAATTTAAATAAAAAAAAATATTATTACATGATAGAAGATGTGAAGATAAGACTTTTTACACAATTTACATAACTACTACCAAGAATTGATATTTTAAGGATTCGTGAAATTTTCCATGCAACTATATCTAATTAATAATCTTTAAGTTTAAATTATTAAAGATGCAATTGTATGGAGAATTTAAATAAATTTTAAGTTAGTTTTTAAGATTATGTGTATTGAATATATAGTTTTTTAATTATAAATTATTGATATTTTAATTATATTATCTAATTATTATTAATACTTTATCAACGATTATTAAAATTATTATATATTTATAAAAATATAAAAAATATAATAATATATTAATAAAAAACATAATAAAAAATTAAATTTTATACTATTAATATATTTTTTGTCTTTCTTTTTTATTTATTCCAACCATAAAAATTCTTTCCTTCTCTTTTATTTCAACTTATCCAAATAACTCATTTTTTTTTATTTCCATTCTTTTTCTTTTCTTTCTTTTTTTTTTCTTTCTATTTCCTCCGTTACTCAAACAAAATATAATACTTCAACACTAGCTACAATCATATATGGAAAAAACAAAAAAAAATTTCATAAAATATATTGTGTTGAACATTAAATATATATATATTTTTAAAAAAATAAAATTTTATTTAAATAAATTATAATATATATTTTTATTAAAAATTTATATCATACACATCAAATTTTATTTTACTATTTATTCATATTTTTGGTTTATTATTTTATATTTATTTATTAATTTAATAATTATTTTTATTAAATATTTTTTCAAATTTTAATTTTTAACAAATTTAACAACCTTGGACTAGTTTATCTCATATTTATTAAACAAATTTTTGTTTAAACCATTAAAATAGATTATTTAATGATAAAAAGTTTGGGATGTGAATAATTTATTTAAGATTACCAATTTTCACTTCTTATTTTATAAGAAAGAAAGAACGAATTTCTATTTCCGTTTGCATAAAGAGAACTGTACGAGGTCAATCAACAATGAATAAATTAGGAAAGAATATTATGAATTATTGCTTATATTTTATAAGAGAAATGAGTAAAAAATCAAATTAATTTTTTATTTATTCATGACATTTTAATATATTCTTTATTTTTAAAAATTTATCTTTTATTTTTTTATTTATTGATTTATTAATTTTATATAATAATATGTTAATTTGATATATTTATTAGTTTGGTATAAGGATCTATTGATTTAACACGTTAAATATATATAACTTATAAAATAATCTCGTTTCACAGTTGTTTCCTTATTCAAAATAATACAGATAAATTTTTATAATAATTTTTATTTTTATAAATTAATTATCTATAATTTAAACTTATTTTATAGATATATTGCATGATTTTTATAATAATAATATTATTTATTATTTATATTTATAATATGAATATTAATTATTTTATATTATTTTTTATTTATTTTACAAAATTAAGTAAATTTATTGTATAATAAATTTATATTTTTTAAATAATTATTATCATTAAATTTTATTTAATATTAAATTATGATAATTTAGGTTAATTCAATTTTTGTATAATATATATATATATATATATATATATATAATTAGGTTAAATTAATTTTTAACATTCAAATTTAAATTTTATAATTTTTTATACCTTTATTATTTTATCAAATAAATAATAAAATTAGATAGAAATTATTTAAATTAATTATTTTTAATCTAAAATTAAGTTAAATTAATAATTAATTAATAAATGAAATGAAATGACATAATTTAATTTAACTTAATTTTTTACCTCTTATTTTCTAATTTAATTGTGGGATGAATTAAGAATCAAGTTTTTTTTATAGAAAAATAATTAAACAATAATAATGCATAGATTTTCTATTAATGATGTATTGTAGCACTTTACATAGATCTAATTTTCCCTCATGATAGGTTTAGAAAATTCTTAAACTACTATATTATATCAAATTATAATCAAAGGAGCATAGTCAATAGGTTCATCTAAAATGTTTTAGTACGAAGTTACAATATACTTCTGAGGTTTGACATAATTGCTTTTAATAATTTATATTAATCTTGTTTTACGATATTGTCTTTCGAGATATTAAAAATTTTATATTTTAATTAAATATTTTCATATTTTAAGAAATAAGAGTCATTTCATATAATTTATTATTAATTATTAAATTAAATTAATTTTATATTAAAATAACTAATTTAACTGATTCTATTATTTATTTAATAAAATAATAAAGGTATAAAAATTATAAGATTAAAAATTTTTATATTAAAAAAATTAAAAATTTAATTAAATCTAATTAAATATATATTATATAAAAATTAAATTAAATTAAATCATCATGATTTAATATTAGTAAAATTTAATAATAAAAATTACTTAAAAAATATATAATTTATTATACAATAATTTTACCTAACTTTATAAAATACACATAAAAATAAAAAATAAGATGAAATAATTAATATTTATATTTAATAATAATAATAATAATAAATAATAATACTTTTATTATAAAAAATTATATAATATACTTATAAGCTGAATTTAAATTATAAATAAACTAATTTATAAAAATAAAATTATTACATAAACATTAATTTTTATTATTTTAAAAAATATAATACCGTAACAATAAATTTAGTTAAAATGGATTAAAGCGATGTTATTTTGTAATTGATACTGGTATAAAAAATTAATGAATAAACTTATTTGTAAAAAGGATCAATGATAAGTGTTTATTTTATAAAAGGTTATAATTTTATAATTAATAAAAATTAATATACAAATAAAATAAGATAAATAATATGTAGAAATAAAATTTAAGTAAAATTTAAAATAAAATTTTAAAAGATGAAAAATTTGATTAACTTAATTCTTTTATTATTAATTTAATTTAAAATTGATTGATATTTTTACTTTATAAAAACAAATAATAATTATAATTTTTTAAAGTTAATAAAAAAATTTTAAATTTTAAAAAATAAAATAGATAGTATTTTATTTATAACAGTAATATAACTTCTTTCAATAAATAAGTTTTTAAATTAGTTCATGGTGATTCACATTTACAGTCAACACATAGTAAACAAATATTTTTATATAAAAATGATAATATAAAATTTCGATCATAAAATTATATATGAATATATAAAAAAATTAAAAATTTAAATTATATAATTTTTTAAAACTTATATATATTTTATTTTTAATAATTGATCGTAAGATCTTATATTGTTTATTGTTCTTATTTTAATATAAAATAATCTCTCATGCTTATTTAATATTTGGTAATTGCTCCGATATCCTTGTAAATCGTAAATCAATGATATCAATGAAGAGTTGATATGTATCCTATGGTTATTTACATTTAATGTGATCAAACATAATATAATCTAATGAAAATTTTGTAATTAAGATCAGAAATTTTGTATATTTTGTTAAAACATTCTTATTGTAAAATAATTTATTTATGATTTTAAAAAAATCATTTCATTTTATTTATTTTATTTATTATTTTTTATTTAACCTTACATCTCATTCTGATAAAAAAATCTAAAAAAAAAAACTATTTAGGTCATGATGTTTTTCATAAATTTGTTTATATCATTGAAATTTATTATTTTTATAATAACTATTTCAAAAATCATTCTTATCATAAATCTTAATTGATTAATATTATAAATATTATATTAATATTTTATCAAAATCTAATTTTTAATACTATATTTTAATATTTTATATCAATAAAATTATGTATTATATAAGAAATACTAATAATATATTTTTAAAATATATTTTTACATAACTGACTAATTTTTAAAAATTAAAATACTGATTACATAATTGATTAATTTAAAAAATATATTAATTTTTAAAAGTTAAAAAACTTTATTTATAATTTTAAAAAAATTATTTTTATTTTGATGTATTTTATTTTATTATTTTTATTTAATCTTGATTTACACCTCAACATAATAAAAAAATTTATTTAGGTCATGAATTTTTCAAAAAAAAAAATGTTTATATTATTGAAATTTATTATTTTTATAATAACTATTTCAAAAATCATCCTCATCATAAATTTTAGTTGATTAATAATGTAAATATTTATATTAACAATTTATTAAAATGTAATTTTTAATATCATATTTTAATATTTTATATTAATAAAATTATTTATTATATGAGAAGTACTAATAATATATTTTTATATAATTAATTAATTTTAAAAAATTAAAATGCTGATTTTATAAGTGATTAATTTTAAAATATATTAATTTTTAAAAATTAATAAGCTTGATTTCTAATTTTAAAAAAATTATGTTTATTTAACGTATTTTATTTAACCTTGATCTACATCTGAACATGATAAAAAAATGTTAAAATTTTTTTAAATCATAAATTTTTTAAAAAAACTTGTTTACATCATTAAAATTTATTACTTTTATAATAAAATATTTTTAAAATTATTCTCTTCATAAATTTTAATTGATTAATAACCTTTAGGGATTAAAAGATGTAAGTAAGGATAATTTTTTAAAAAAATTAAAATAAATTTTTTAATTTATATTTAATTAATAATATCTAATATTATATTAGATTAACCTTTAATAAATTTTAAAATATTAACATAAATATTATAATTTTATTTTTATAGTATGCTGTATTATATTAACAATTATAGAAATGTTAATAATAATTTTTTTATTGTTAAATTTTAAAAATTAATATATTTTTAAATTAATTAATTATGGAAATAGTATTTTAATTTTTAAAAATTAATCAATTATGTAAAAATATATTATTAGTATTTTTTATATAATAAATATTTATTAATATAAAATATTAAAATATGATATTAAAAGTTGGATTTTGATAAATTATTAATATAAATATTTATATTATTAATCAATTAAAATTTAAAATAAAGATGATTTATGAAATAATTATTATAAAAGTAATAAATTTTAATTGATATAAACAAATTTTTATAAAAATTATGATTTAAAAAAAATTTTAAGAATTTTTTTATCATGGTCAGGTGTAAATCAAAGTTAAATAAAAATAATAAAATAAAATACATGAAATAAAAATAATTTTTTTAAAATCATAAACAAAGTATTTTACAAAAACGTTTTAATAAAATATAAAAAATTTCTGATCTTAATTACAAAGTTTTCATTAAAATATGTTATGTTTGACTATATTAAATGTCCACAATCATATGTTATGTTTAACCACATTAAATGTTCAGAACCATATTCAATATAGGTTAACTTTTTACTTATTAGATTCTAGAAGTCTCAACATTATTAAAGTATATTAATTTTTTAAAATTACAAATAAAAAATTAAACTAGATAATATTTAATAATTTTAAGAACTAAATTAACAAATATTTATAAATTAAATAATTAAATAATTTTTTCAAAATTGAATTAATTCATATTCTTAATTTTAGAACCTAATTTAATAAATTATCCTGTAATTTACTTTATATTAATTTACACATCTTCGGAAATTATATATATGCAATATTTTAATAATTTTTTATTATAAATAAGAGAAAAATAAAAAATAAAAAAACTCAAAAATAGTATTAAAAAATTTAAAATTTAAAATATGTTTGATTTGTGAAAATGTTTTTTATTTTTACTTTTATGTAAAAATTGGTATCTTAGTTTTATTTATTTATCTAAAATTTATATAAAGTATAATAAAAATAAAAAATTTTAAAATTTTTTATTTTATGTATAAAATTTTAAAAAAAGAAAATAAAAATAAAACACACAAAAAATATTTTCACACATTTTTTGGTAATCCAAACGTTCCCTAAATGTGTAACTGAAAGTCCAGGAAAGGTAAACCTGTAAGTGTTTAAAATGATATATTGTTATTGAACAATTAATTTTAATATTAATTTATGATTTAATAAAGATGGATGAGTTTTGATTCCATGGAGGTGGAAGAAGTTAGCAACAGACCGCTATTGTAGTACCCCACCCGTAAGAAGTCATGAAGATAACGCCATTGTGTGATATATTTAGGAGCAAAGGTGTATGTATATAAAGCCCTCATTCCTCGTGGTGTGCCTCACCACTAACACAATTATAATTATTATAACTACCCACAACAATGGCTTTCCCTCCTCGCCAAGTAGTAGAAGACTGCATGGGTCTTCTAACACTCTTCAGTGACGGAACCATTTTCCGCTCCAAAGACATCCAATTCAAACAACCTTCTCCAACCCAACACGACAACCTCGTAGTCTTCAAAGACTATCTTTTCCACAAAAAGTTCAATCTCTACCTTCGTTTATATAAACCCAAATTAAACACCAACAACCACCATAAACTACCCGTCCTTGTCTTCCTCCACGGTGGCGGCTTCTGCTTCGGCTCGCGCGCGTGGCCACACATTCACGCCTGTTGCGTGCGTCTCGCTGTTGGACTCCAAGCTGTTGTTGTCGCGCCGGACTACCGTCTTGCCCCGGAACACCGCCTCCCTGCGGCGGTGGACGATGGTGTGGAGGCTGTTCGGTGGCTTCAGCGGCAGGGGCTGGGAGACCACGGTGGGGACACGTGGGTGATCCAGGGCGTTGACTTTGACCGTGTTTTCGTGATGGGTGACTCATCTGGCGGGAACATTGCGCACCACTTGGCGGTTCAGTTTGGTTCCGGTTCGAGAGAGATGGACCCGGTTCGAGTACGAGGTTACGTGCTATTGGGACCATTTTTTGGTGGGGAGGTTCGGACCAGGTCGGAGGTGGGTCCCTCGGAACAAATGCTGAACCTTGAGATGTTGGACAGGTAAGGGCGGAAAAACTGAAAATACATGCACACTATCAATATTAATTTTTTATATTTCTTTTATTATATATATATATATTTATTATTATTTTTGATCTTTTTCTTCCTTCATATTTAATACATCCTAAATAGGATATATATAAAAATATTTTCTATTTCTAACCTCTTTTAAAATAATTTAATTATATAATTTTTATACATTTAATAATACTAATTTTTACTTATCATTTTTAATATATATTTAATTATATAATAAAAATAATAATAAATGTTTGTCCCATAATTTTTAACAAAAATTATTTTATGTGTTTTTAATATATATTCTTAAATAACATTGAAAAAAAACATTTTACTTAACATTTTTATTTTTAACATATTATATTTATTATTTATTATTTATCATTTTTATACCTCCCTTTTATTTCATTTCCTTTAAAGAAATAAACATTCTTGAAGTATCTACAAAATTCTTTTTCAAAAAATTTTTCAAAAAATTTTATGCTTATCTATAAAGATGGGAAATTTTAGTTGTTAGTAATTAGTTATATTTGTTATTTAATTAATGTTTATATTTTAATTTTTTGCTTCAAAACTTGTTATTAATAAGAGTATTTTAATAAAGTAAGAAGTATTTAACGAAAATCTAATTCATCAATAATCCTCCGTGGGTTGAATGTAAAATTTCAAATGTAAAAGAAGAAATTTTTTTAATATTTTTATAATAGTTATTTCTTTAATAGGTAGTAATTTTAAATTAAATTATTTATCTCTAAACAACTTAAAATAAAGTATAAATATTTATGTTGAGTTTCGTAATTTTATTTAAAGAAAATTTGACTTCGTAAAAGAAATATCTCTTAATAAAAATACAAAAATTTAAATATATTTGGTTAAATATTTTTAAAAAACGAAACCATTTTTTAAATAAACGATTTCAAACAATCACTAAGCCATGATTATGATCCTTCTTTTTTCTTTCTGAATTGATATTGTATTGTAGAAATAATTTTATCTTAGGAATATATTTAAGAAGTTATTTATTAATATTTTAAAATAAATTTTTTTCTATATTTTAATTTTTAAAAATATATATATATATATATTCAATTATGTTAATATATGCTAAAATTATTGTTTAAAAGTTTTTTTTATCTGAAAATTTTAAGCAAACGTATTCTTTATTGCTTAAATTTCTTTCTTACATAAAAATACGTAGGTAGTCATTATTTATCATATCCATTCAATACCTACGTGCGTGTAAACATATTTTTAATAGTAAAAATTTGTTTAAGTAATTCAGACAACCTTACCGATATTTAATATATATGTTTAATTTTGATCTGATTTTACTTTAAAAAATTTTAAGTTATTAATTATTTAAAATTTATAATTATTATAAATTTAATATTTTAATTCATTATTAAACGCCAATTTATTAATAAACTTTCCTTACAATAATATATAGCAGTATCATCAATCCATAACAATGAAAGAAAATTATCTAAACAAATAATAGATTACAATTAATATACATTAATTTTATTATTTTATTTTATAAATATATAATATTTTCACTTTACTTTTATATAATTATATTAGTGAAGAAAATCTTTGTCAAGAATTTCTATTCTTTTCTTCTTATATGAGTATAGTTAGAAATTAGAATGTAAACATTTTCATATTTTTTCAGGTAAATTGTAACGATAGCAAAAAAATCATAAAATTTAACGATGAATTTAATATAAATTATTTTATGAATTTATTCCATCTTAAGTTTGTCAACCTCCATTTTCAATATAATATTAAATATAACTATGTTCTAAAAAAAATTATACACACATTAAATTTAACATATCAGAAAAAAATTAATTTTTTTATATCAATAAAATAAAAAATTGATGTAAAAAAATAAATTCATTTTCTATGTGACTATTGTTATATTGTATTGAAACCGACCAAAAAATAAATGATACATAAAAAATTTTTTTAGTAGTGTAAAGTAATCATACTTAATGTTAAATATTTTGTAATATTTGAGTTTAGTGTTAATTGTTTTAAAAATTTATACCGTCATAAATCATATGTGCATTCCATTTTTACTAATCTTACAACTTTGAAGTATAATAATCATAAAAACTTGTTGAGATAAAAAAAATCATAATTTCACGTTAAAATGGTAATAGATAAGTAAAGAAATAGATGAATAAATAGATATTAAGTATTTAAAATTAATTTAATTTTTAAAATAGAAAGAGTAAAAGACACTCAACTTCTCTTATATGCATACTATCAAAGCCTAAATAATCTGAAATGATATTAGGATTTAGATTTTGGAACGTGAACAAATCAAAACATCAATCATGGTTAGAAAGACCAAAAACATGTCATAGTGATAGTAATATTTGCTATAGAGTCCGTCTTGCACCTCTTTATGTCACATCTTGGTGCCGCCGTGCCACGCTCAAGAAATTGTGGAAAAGGAGAAACGTTATTTTCATGAACTTTTGTTTACATTTTTGACTTTTCATTCAATTTTGATTTAATTTTAATTTTTCACAGCTCTATTATTATAATTACTTTATATCTTTATTTATTTCTCTTTTACTTTTCCATCGCATCACTGCCATGTTCATTATTATTTTTTCCTATCTCTATTTTCTCACGTGTCAAATGATCATTTAGGATTTTAGCCATTCATTGTCTTCCAAATCCATATGCTTTGGTAATCATTATTTTCCAATTTGAATGGGTCAGACTAAATGATGTTGAACTAATATTTTGATTGTTATACCATCATTCAATTATTAATTATTATATAATTAAAAATTATTAATTTTTATAAGAATTATTTTAAAAATAATATTTATTATAATTTTTAATTTATTAATAATATAAAAATTTTACGATAATAATATATTAACACTAAATTGTTCAGTTTTATACATCTTTTTAGTTACGTTAGTTTTAATTGTCTTATTTTTAATATTTAATTAATCTGGTAATCCATGTGTAAAGTAAAACCTCTCTTTCTTGCTTTGAAAATACCTAATACCTATGAAAGTAAGTGGGTACACGGCGAGAAAGTGATGAATATGTGTACAACACTAAAAGCAAAATTATTCAGCGTGTGTCGACAATCACTTAAAATTCGTTCTGTTGTCATATCCTCAAACAACAAAATTATTTAGAAACTTTTTTTCAAGTGATGTAGTTAACTTTTTAAGAGGGTTGATTCAACAATAAAAAATATGTGAGAACTTTTCTCCTTTGGTATAATGAGAACAAGAACTTAAATCATGCAATACATTTGATTGAATTTTCTAACCTAACAATTTATAAATAGTTATATGGCTATGATTGATATTCACAATATAACATGTGACAATAAATTATATTTATAGAATAAATTTATGAATTTAATTTTAATATATAGTATAAAAATTTTATACCATTAAATTTATGGAAAGTATAGTTTTTAAACTTATACTATTAGAATGTTCCAATTATAATTCTAAATTTATACAAGTATATGTATAAAAAATGAAAAAAAAAAGAATAGTACATAGAATAAAAAAATTGATAGAAAAATAGAGAAAATAGTAATATAATTGAAAAATGTTATATAAATAATATTAACCCATGATATTCCTTTAAGCAGATTTTGGAGGCTATCAATGCCTATTGGAGAGAGCAGAGATCACCCATTGGCGAACCCATTTGGACCTGGGAGTCCGAATCTTGAACATGTGAAGCTTGACCCTATTTTAGTGATAACTGGTGGCAATGAATTGCTAAAGGACAGAGCAGAAGACTATGCAAAAAGGCTAAAAGAATTAGGGAAGAACAGTGAATACATTGAGTTTAAGGGTAAGGAACATGGCTTTTTCTCTCATGATCATGATTCAGACGCTGCTGAAGAAGTCATCCAAATCCTTAAACGATTCATGCTTGAAAATTCTAATTAGAAGACGTGAAAAATAAAGATCACCAAAGGGTCTACACCATAATGATCAAACAATCATTTTAGTTTTTGATAATTTGAAGGTAGAATTACATTAGTCATTAGACAATAAAAATTTCAATTTTCGTCTCTATAAAATAAAATAAAAATGTCAATCAGTTTAATCCATTTTAGATACTAAATTTGAATGTTTTTTATTTTATTTTTAAATAAAAATAGTAATTTATATCATTCAAATATTAATATTATTGATCCTATATCATTCAAGAACCAAAATGATGATTTATTTAAAGCTAATTCATATTTTATAATTTGGTATAAAATGGTAATATATAAAATCAAGTTTTGGTACGTAGCTTGAGGATGGAGATTGTAGTCAAATATACCTTCATTGGTAATATGTCGTTATTTTCTAGTGAAAAATGCAGCATGGTAGAATTTTAATCACTATCTTTTAAACTTGTGTATTAATGGATCGAATATTTGGAATGAAAGTAATGTAGAAGGATTCACATTAAAATCAACGTCTTTGTCGTTTCACGTATGGCAACATTTAAAAAAGATATATACTTAATTTCTTTATCATGTATAAAGTTGGTCCAGCGATAATTGAAGGTACCACAAAAACATGTTCTAAAATCCACATTGAATTTGGATAAAAAGTTCAGGGTCTTGGTATTTCATTCTTTTTATCCAGATTACATGCTTTTATTCAATTTCTCAATCATTTTCATCGGTTTGAGAGGACCTACATAGACATGTGCTAAAGCCATCACCATCTTGATCTCATCACTTAGGATGAGAGGACAGGAAGATTTCGTCGGAAATTAAAGAGAGAATTTTGAATATGATAATCATTATTTGATGAATGTTGTTATGTCAAATCATAAAAAAAGAAAATAAATCGAAAGAATAGAATGGAAACGGATCCGGATTCATCGTTTGGATGAATTATAAAATTTCCATATCCGTATTTATAAAACCTTTTGTAGATATTTATTTGTATTCAAATTCAAATTCGTTAATTAAATATTTACCATATTCATTATAATGGATACGGATATGAACTCAATCAAAGAGAAATAGAAGTTCCACCCCTCTAGTGTTGATTTTTTTTTATTCTTTATTTTGTAGACAAGTTCAACAAACTATCAATCTACACTATTCTTTATTTTGTTGATAAGTTCAACAAATCATTAATTCGTACCATCCATTCAAATCGTATAACATTAAATTAAGTTAATCTTAAAATGAAGAAGTTAAAATAATATCATTATTTTTAAATAAAATCAAATATTTAAATAAATAATATTATAATTTTAAAATTAAGTATTTATCTTTAATTTCTTTTTTTCTTCCTTGTTATCATCCCTCCTTTTTTAAAGAGATGAAATGTTATAAGTTTCCATCCTGTTAGTTAATGATGCCACAAAATAGTAAAGAATAAAAATAATTTATTAGTAAATAATAATAAAAAATTATAATGTAAATAACATATCATGATATTTTAAAAAAATTTATTTATTTACGATTTTTTTTTCTTTTCTTAGTTTATTTAATATTTTTTAAATTTTCTTGTATTATGTGAAATAATAAATTTATCTAAATATCCTTTACGTGATAATGTCTTGCATATATTTCATCATCATGATGGGATTCATCAATGCTTTATAGCTATTTTAAACCAAAAAAAAAATTATCTTCAAACAAATTATGACATTTTTTCTAAACTTTTTACTCAAGATCACATCCTCAGCATATTTTTCATTTGTTATATTAGCAAAACGATTAAACTTCCATTCTTTATTTGTGAGCATTCTTATTAAAGCTCCCTTATTATCATTCAAGTACCCTAACATTAAGTAAGATGTAGAAAATCGAGTAATTCCTAGTCTCACCAACTCTATTCCTTTTGTCTCCTTTTGCAAAAGAAAAATTAGAGACACTCTTGAATAAATAAATTATGTATTTTTTTTACCTTTTGGAATAGTATTATGATGCACAACTATATTTTACTCAAAGTCTTCCAACATTAAGTCAATGTAGTGTGCCACACAATTCACAATAAAACTTTTTCCTCTTGTTCATCAACATCTGATCAACAACTTTGTAATTTTCCTACATTGTCCGTCATAACTTGGATAACATTTTCTTTGCCTATTTTTTCAACTACATCATCTATCATCTCAAAGATATTGTGAGTAGTTTTGCATATGAGATGCATCAATTGACTTAAAAAAAGATTGTTCCCTTTGGATTATTCACCAAGAAGTTTAGTAATGTCCTCCTCATTTTGTCAATCCATCCATCAGTCATTATAGTGTATTCTGTTTACTTCATTTCCTCCTTCACTTCATCACTTACACCTATGCAACTTGAAACATCCTTTCCTAACCAAGCCAAATGATGTTTGAACTTGTAAGAACCTCCTGTAATAATTTATGGGTAGTATTTACATTGAATTCGTCTTGAACCCACACCTACAACAATCCCATGCTTCAAAGACACATTAGTTTTGATTCCTACAACATTCTTGCGAACAAGCACAAAAGACACATTTTCAGAGAATAACAAACAAAGAACAGGGACAACAAAAACAGAGCGAGTAACGAATAAGAAAAGAAGGCAAAAACAGCATGCGCAAAATGCATATGCAAAATAAAGTACCAACATTGCAAAATAGGGGAAAACACCAAGCACAAAAATGATGAAGCAGAATAGGGACAAAATCAGAGTAACAAAGTTGCAAAAGAGATGTGAGGACAAAATGCAAATTCTTGCAAGGTGAGAACTGAGAATGATGCACATCTTTTGGTTATTAAGGGTTTTTTAGAAACCGGGTTAAACCCAAGTCAAGTGGGTTTTCAGATTTTCAGGCCAAACAATTGGATCGAATGATCCCAATGATTTCATGAGCTGGAGACGTAATCCTACTTGATCCTACTAATTTCTGAATTTAGGCACGATTTAATATGGAAACAGAGTGTGAGATCGTAAAATCGTACAATTTTACAATCTGACTAGTGATTTTGATTACCTTGGTATTGCCATATATTTAATTGGATAGAAGGACAATTCACCATGCATTACCTAGCAGATTGAGGATGTAAAATACTTGGTAAGCTTATGATATCAAGATAAACGATTCATTTTTGTACCCCACCTGTCGTAACCGTAATTACAACGAGACGACGAGCTCGTTAAAAATTTTAAAAAGAATTTAATTGTATGTGGAGCCGCCACCAAATTTTATTTTAAGGGAAAATATTTGGAAAATCCTTAACTTGAGGAAGAAATTCTAGGTTCGGGAGTCGGTTATGAATAGGGAAGGTGTTAGGCACCCTACTCGCCCATTCCAAAGAACGGTACCCTTAAACTGAGTGTGTCATTTTTTTAAATTGTTTGATCCCTTAAATAGAATGAAAATAAATAGGTTTATATGAAAATAGCCTGACAGGACTTGATCCTGCTCCTACGTATTCCCTGGTGCAATGGGAAATTCAAGGTTACATAGTTCTGGTTTGAAGGCTTGACCTTCAAAGGGTATTGAATAAAACAGAGTATTTTGAATATTTAAGAAAAATCCGTAGTCCACATATGCACAGGATCCGAGGAAAACGAAGGCTACACTGGGACCCGTATGATTCTTGAATCCTGAACAGTAGGGTATGCTACCAGTTCGTATCCAGAACTCATCGCGTGAGACTTAGAATTATTTAAAACATATTTAGTTTTTAAACATGTTCCTGAGCCCACATATGCGCAGAGCCGAAGGCAAGCGAAGGCTGCACTGCGACTTATATGACTCTCTGAACATTGAAAGACAGGGTATGCTGCACTTTCAACTTCGAAGTTCATTGCGTGAGATCTAGGATCGTTAAAAGCCTTTAAAAGCATTTTGAAAAAGGTAATTTGGAAGGGAGATCTTCAATCCACATGCATAGAGTCGAAGGCCAGTGAGGGTTGCACTACGACTCATATGATTCTCGGAACATCGAAAGACAGGGTATGCTGCACTTTCAACTTCGGAGTTCATTGCTTGAGATCTCGGATCTTTTAAAGCTTTGAAAATTATTTTGAAAAAAGGTAATTTTGAAGAGAGATTAAAAGGAGATCTTCGATCCACATGCTCAAAGTCGAAGGCAAGCGAGGGTTGCACTGCGACTCATATGATTCTTTGAACATCGAAAGACAGGGTATGCTGCACTTTCAACTTCGGGGTTCATTGCGTGAGATCTCGGATCTTTTAAAGTTCTGAAAATTATTTTGAAAAAGGTAATTTTGAAGAGAGATTAAAAAAGGAGATCTTCGATCCATATGCACATAGTCGAAGGCAAGTGAGAGTTTCACTGCGACTCATATGATTCTCCGAACATCGAAAGACAGGGTATGCTGCACTTCCAACTTTGAAGTTTATTGCATGAGATATCAGATCTTTTAAAGCTTTGAAAGTTGTTTTTTAGAAAAATGGAGTTTTTGAAGATTTGATTTAGAAAGAAGGACATATAAACATAAACAAATCATAAATAAATACATATAGAAGAATCAACACATGGAAACTAATACCTAAACAAGGTTAAAAGAACAAGATCTACACAAGAACTTCAAGAACACAAGGGATTTTGGCACCAAAATTTGAATTCAAATCTCGGAATTTTTTCGAACACATTTTTTGTTAGATCTATAAAATAAAGCTGACCAATTAAAAGATATGCATAATAGGAATCACACAAAACAATTTTGACAAAAATTAGATCAGAAATGAGCAAGTTATGCACAAATCAAACAAGTTAGGTTCATTTGCGCACCAGGACGAATATGCTATGGTAATCTGCCGATAGAAATTTCATTTCAGATCCAAATTAGACAAATAATATGATTATAGAAACTAGAGAGAAACACAAAGATAACACAACAAAAATAACTGAAATCGGAGGTCATTTGATCGATCAAGAACGAAAACAAAAATAGAGACGAAGATGAACCTCAAAACACAAGAGTTTTTGGTGCCAAAATTTGAATTCAAATGTCAGAATTTTTAGAAAATATATTTTGGTACATATAAAAAATTAAAACTAACCAATTGAAATATATGGATCATAGGAATCAAACAAAACAAGTTTGACACAAATCTAACAAGAAATGAGCAAGTTATGCCCAAATCAAATGAGCTAGGTTCATTTACACATCAAGACGAACATACTTCAGTAATCAGGTGATAGAAATTTCATTTTAGATCTAAATTAGACAAATAATATCTTTCCCGAAACTAGAGAGAAATATGAAGAGAACGAAACAAAAAGCACTGAAATTGGAGATTGTTTGATTGATAAAAAACGAAAATGAAAAACATAGACGAAAATGAACTTCAAGAACACCGAACTTTTGGCGCCAAAATTTGAATTCAAATCTCAGAATTTTTCGAAAATAATTTTTGGTAGATATGAAAAATTAAAACTAATCAATTTAAAGATATGGATCATAAGAATCAAACAGAACAAGTTTGACATAAATCCAACCAAAAATGAGCAAGTTATGCACAAATCAAACAAGCTAGGTTCATTTGTGCACCAAGACGAACATGCTTTAGTAATCAGGAGATATAAATTTCATTTTAAATCAAAATTAGACAAATAATATCATTCCTGAAACTAGAGTGAAATAAGAAGAGAACGCAACAAAAAAAACTAAAATTTGAGATCATTTGACCGATCAAAAATGAAAACGAAAAATAGAGACGAAAATGAACTCGGAAATCCTAGAAGAAGCAAGAAACTTAAGAGGAATAAAAGTCGAATCTAACCTCGATTGGAAGGTGATGAAGAACTGGTTTGAAGGCAGAGATAGAGAGTCTCCTAGGTCCTCCCTTCAAAAATTCTGAAAAATCCTCTTCCCCCTAAGACTCCAAGTGCTTCTCCTCTCTGCGTTGGTCCCCGATTTCTTCCCAAAAAATGTCCAAAAGGAAAAAAAGACCCCTTCTTTTCTTGTTTGTAGGCATATATAGATACCTACCCTTCTTGGCAAGGGTCAAGCTCTTTCAAGGAGGCAAAAGCCAGCCCCCTCTCTCTTGGCAAGGGCCAAGTTCTTTCAAAGGGCCAAATGCCACCCCTTTTCCAGGAGCCAAAAGCCAACCCCCTTGATTTCAAATTTTTTTTCCTATTTTTATTTTTCAGCTTTTATGTACCCTTTATTATTTAATTTTTCATTTCTTTTTCCAATTTTCTTTTTTCACCTTTTTTATTTTTTTATTTTTATTTTTTCTATTTATTTATCATTTTGTTTTCTGTTTCCTGCTTTTGCATTCTGTTTTTTTCTTTGCTGCTCTGTTTATTTAGTTATTATTATTTAAACTAGTATTTTAAATAATTAGGGGCCTCGGACATAATTGGGTGTTTACACCATCCTATTTAGGTTAACCCTTTTGAATATTAACTCATTAACTTGAATATCATTTCTATTATTAACCCATTTTCAACTAAACATAAACTTGAAAAATTTGTATAATCCAACTTTCATATATATATATATATATATATATATATATATATATATATTCAATAACTCCAAAGTAGGACATATTTGTATAAATGAGATTTCTATCATTGGCATTTGACATATGCAGTGAATCAACTACAAGAGTAACCCCACTATTATACATTGTATTTATTCATTATGATCATGTGTGTAAAAATTATAGCCATTAATCATTTATGAATTGTATGAGAAAACATCATTATAGGACCGTTGGATTACCATTTAATGCTTTCTTAAACTAAATTAGACTTATCTTGCAACAGTTATGAGATATTCCCTTGTAACCATGATGTGAAAAATTAGGTTATGTTCTTTATTAATCCAACCTTATCCTCTGTTAGGATTTTAAGCTTTTAGCATATTTCTGTGAATGTTTGCATAAGGTTCAATCTCAATAGTGTTATGTACCATTTACAAGTGTACTTGATTCCATTCTAACCATGGAATCTTTTTTAGGTTACCTCTAATGGTGCGTTCTTCTAACATCCTTCCAATGTGACAAGACTTTGAGAAACCTATTGATTCAACATTTGTGAGGTACTCATTATAAAATCCAACAACTTCAACTAAATATTACTCAATATTACAACTTTTTAGTTGAATTCTATTCTTCGCATACCCCTTTAAAATGTTCATATATCGTTCAACAGGATACATCCATCTCATGTATGCATGCCTATACAATTTTGTCTCCTTAACCAAGTGAAAATTCAAATGAAACATAAAGAAAAATCATAGCTTGATGATTATGACACATACCTTATTTGGTAGAATGAAATGTATAGCCATATTAATTAAATTTTCTATTAGGATATGACAGTCATGTGACTTGAGACATTTTACCTTTAGATCCTTTAATTACACAAGGTTCTTTATGTTCAAAGAGTATCCTTTTGGAATTTTAATAGAAAATAATGACTCACAAAAAAATTATTTCTCTTTCATAAATAAGGTGTATGTTGCAGAGGCAAAAAAGTTTGCTTTCCCTTATTTATCAGTGTTAGGTTTGTTCTTATTCCTAATTTTACCAAGTATAAGCTTTCATTGATGCCATTATTTTTTTTATGAAATATTTAATAATGTACCCATCAAAATTTCACAAATGTTCTTCTCCATGTGCATTACATTTATGAAATGTCTAACATGCAATGAAATCTAATATGGTAACTAAAAAAATTTTGATATTTTCTTCCAACCTTTTGTTGGGAGCTCCTTGGCAGAAGATTATCCAAATTCAATTTTGATATCTCTTACTTTATCAAAAACTTCTGTACTTGACAAAACATAAGGTTACCAACGTTCTTATAATGTTTCATTAAAATCCTTCATTTTTCTAAATTGAAGATTACGAGGCAACTACCTATGGTGGTACATAAACATATTAATATTACAATTTTCATGTCAACTATAATCTATGTTCTCACCACATAGGAGACATGCACATTGTCCTTTTATGCTATATCTAGGAAAGTTTTCAAATGATGGAAAATTATTTATTATGTCATACGACATAACTTTTAACATGAAATTTTCTTTCCTGTGTCCATCATATATCTCCACACCGGTTCCCCACAACAACTTCAACTTTTCAATAAAAGATACCAAGTAAACATCATAATAATTGCTAGTTGTTTTGGTCCCAAGATTAACACAGAAAGTATCATATATATTTTTTTCATGCATAGCCACAAAGTAAGGTTGTAAATCATTAATACTATTGTCTATGTACTATAGTGCTACTTTGAAGACCATAAGGATTCATTCCATTCATCGCTAGTGCAAAATGTAGGTTTCTTGTTTCTATTGCAAACTCTTCAAACTCCGCATATATATTTTTTTCCAATAGGGAGAATCAACTGGCTACCTCAATTTCCTATATCTAATGCTTTCATAGCATATCATGTTCAAACCTCTGCATTTTTGGACTACGATATAGATGTCTAAATATCAATGTTATTGGAAATTAACATACTACCTTGGCTAAAATGGGTTCTTTCTTTGTATAGTAGGAGACATTACACTTTCTTCATTATTTCATTAAGATAGGATAACAAATTAAAATTATAGTAATTAATTAAGATAAAATAAAAATTAACAATAAAAAATAATATGAAGATGATATGATAATACTAACATAAAAAAGGAAACAACTAAATAAGAAAATAAATAAAATGAAAAGATAAACTAAAATATTTACAAATTAATCAAAATAACAATGAGAAAATAAGAGAACAATAAAGTATAAAAAATTTGAAATTTATAATTATAGCAACAATAAATAAGAGAAAAATAAAGTATAAAAAATTAGAAATTTATAAGAGAATAATTGGTCAAAATATTCAAAATTGATAAAATAAAAGTAAATTAAAAATATTTAAAAGTGATGAAAATAACAATAAAAGTAAAAAAATTACTAATTAACTTATCATTTTTGTGTTTATAATTATAATACAAAAATAATATAAAAAATAAAATAAATTAAAAAACAAAAAAAATATATTCGGTGAGTCTAAAAAAACAAATAGAACCATACCTCTTTCTATATTTCATAAAAAATATAGACTAAAAAAATAAGCCCAACATTTCAAAGAAAAAAAAATTAACTAAAAAACTGGAAATAAAAAATTTACCATAATTAACTAAAAGGATTAATGTGCATGGGCATATGTTTTGAGCATTACTTAGAAAGAAGAAAGGAGAGAAAATAATGGAAATGAAGAGGAAGATATATATATATATATATATATATATATATATATATATAGAGAGAGAGAGAGAGAGAGAGAGAGAGAGAAGATCAAGAAGTAAGAAGGTGAACTCAAATAGTTTGGTTTTTCAATTGCAAAAGGCTACGGTCTTAGATGGTTCTTTGGTTTATGGAGGTTGGAGAACAGAGCATGAATGAAGAGAAAGGACCAAGGCTCTAGAAGAATGTTTTTGAGTCAATGATAAGGAGGTCATGATGGTTAAGTCTGTAGTAAGAGAAGAAGGTTGAGGATAATGATGAGTTACTCTGTGCCTATGGATGAACGATGAGGAAGAATGTATTTCTAGCATGGAATAAGAGGTTCTATCTAGTGGTGGAGGATGATGTGGTGGTTAGAGCTCAAATGGAAAGATGGTTGTTCATTCTCCAACCATCATAGATTCACGGTTCAAGTGGTAATGCAAAGACGATGATGGAGTTCTTATATATATGTATGTATATTTGCTTTTTTATTTCTTCCCTTCCCTTTCTCTGACTTAATGTTACTTTTAGGTTTATTTTATTTGGTTGTAATTTGGAATGCTAGAACTTTATTTTACCATGTTTGGCTTGCCTACTATCTCTCTAAAATCAACTAATGTCTTAAATTGTGATGAATATGTGTGAAGATAATTAGAATAAGAAAAAGATGTATAAGTTATATGTTTAGAAAAATCTACAAAGGAACTTGATGCTTGTATATGTTTGACTTCTTCTTTGTTCTGCTAGTGATTTTTTGTTACTTTGGGGTATGAAGTGTTACTCACTAGCAAGTGTATTTGTTGGAGTAGAAAAGAATTGTTGAAATAGTCTTTTCTATAAAGACTATTTCAACAATTCTAAAAGACCGGATGAATCCTAACTTTTGAGTTCACTAAGAAAAATGTTTAGTTTGAGAGATATTTGAAATAGAAATAGAAATATAAAAGAAAGAATAAGAAATTAAAGGTAAAAGTCACAAGTACAAATTCAATTATGAACATGTATAAGACTTTGCTCTCCCTTATGACTTTAATCGATTTCGTGTCTTAACTCCTTTATGAATGATTAAAGTCAATTATTAACCAACCTTTTATTTTATTATTATCCAATGATTATGGAATAGTAATATTCTTCTCCTCTAAGATATTACCCCCACTGATCATGTAAAGTATATAATTAAAAAAAACATAAAACTACTCGAATTTGTTAATTCAATAGCCGGTTAGAAATCAATGATTTCAATTGATCCTAAAAAATCCTTAGACTTAATTTACCATACTGTTAATTAGGAAATGATACGATCATCTATATCTCATTCACTTAAAAATTAATAAGAGTAGCTACTTTACATTAATTATTTATATGTAATAAAAAATATAATTGAATAGAAACATATAAATCTTCATAAAGAAGAAAAAAAAGGGTTCAAATAATTATATCATAAGTTCCACTAAAGTTTCATGATTGGAGATTAGTTACACATAATAAATAAAGATTAATAAAATGATAATCCAACTAAATTATCCATAATTCTAATTCTAAAGAATAAGAATGACAAAATCGTAGTGCTGGAAAAGCTAACACTAGGATGCTATAACTCATAACATGAAAGAGCTTCTACCTCCAAGATCACACAAAAGGATATCAAAAGAGGGTAAATGTAGAAAATGGCTTAGGAGCTTAGGAGAGGGTGTGAAAGCATAAAAGTGTTGTGAAGTGTAGAATGATGTAGAAAGATATATTTATGTGTGTTTTCTTCCAAGGTCCAACCTTCATTTTTATAGGCTTGAAATGGACTTTTCCTACACAAACTAGCTTGATTTAGGTCATTCTATGCACCATCAATATTGAAAAGGCTATGTTCAAGTCTGTACGATTGTATCGGAAAATTACGAACATTGCAAGCGCATGTTTGAGTTCCAACACACATGTGTTATCTTTTTTCAAAGGCATTCCTATTCTTTCAAAAATTCTTTGTTTTTTGTTTTTTTTTTTCTTTTTTCTCTTTCTCATCCTAAGTAGTGTTTTGTTTCAAATTTTATGCTTGCATGACCATTCATAAAAAAATAAAGTAAAATTACCAATAAATAAATATTAATTATATCATAATTATAACTAAATTTTTAAAAATAAATTAATAAAATGATGGTTTATTAAATTTTCAATTTCTTCTTCAAGTTTCAATGTTCTTATGCTATTTTTAATATATTTTTAAACCAAGAAAAAGGTAAAAAAAAAAATCTTTCTATATCTTGTTAGTTTATATCAACTCTAAAGTAAACAAATTTTTTTATTTTTTGCTAGAAAAAATGAATTTTCTTCTTATAAGAACCTTTATTCTATGACTAAATTTTTCTTTATTGTTTAACTATATTTTTAAAATCTTTTAAATATTTATTTTTTAAATTAATTTGACCTCTTCTTTTTTTTTTCTGTTAATTTTAAATTAATGAAATTGATTTTCTCTTCTTTCTTTCTATTTTATTTTTTAGTAAATAAATTAATAGTTAATTTAATATTATAATTAAAAATAATAATAATAAAGGATCAAGTGAAATCTATTTTAAATACACTTCTATTTTATTTTTACGTATGTATTTATTTATTATTTATTTTATGATTAATTTACTATCCAATTTAATTAAGAACACTATTATTTTTTCAAAAGTAAAATGCCAACACATTTTTTACTAGTAAACAACTTTCAAGTTTAACTTTTTTAAAGGATGCTTTTTTAATATTTTTTATTTTTAAAATAAATGAGTCAATTTTTTAAAATTTCTTTTTTTTTAATCTTAGTCCATCATCACAATATGATTTAGATTGCAACATGTATTTAATATATTATTTAAATTATAACATATTATTTATTTAAAAATACATACATAAAAATAAAATTTACAAAAAAATTAAAACTAAAATACAATTATTTTTTATTAAATTTATCCAAATTTAATAAAGATAAATTTAGGTTTAAATTTTATTTAAACTCAAAAATCTAATTTAATTTTTTTAGGATACAAATGAGAATGAAAAACCTGCTCTCTAAGTCCTAGTAATAAAACAAAGTGAATAAATTTTTTTTACCTAAATTGTTTTACACAATTTAATTTTTTAATGTGTTAATTTACACCCATTTCAAAAAAAATTTACATTTGATTTCACTTTTATTTATATTTTTACAAAAAAAATAATCAAAACGTAAATAAATTAATACATTCACAAGCTAAATTATATATAATAAAACTTTGAAGAACCAAAAATAAATAAAATATCACTTTCAAGAATCAAATTAATTGGATATTTATTCAATCAGGATATCACATTTTAGCTAAAATTAATAATTCCTAAATTATTTCTTCCAAAACATTAATCTCACAAGCTTATAAATTTTTTTGAATTTAATTAAATTTTTTACTTTTAAACCTTTAAAATTATTTTTCATTTTAAATCAATCCTAAATCTCTAATTATTTAAGTGAAAAAAGAAATTTTAAATTTTATGGAGAGGGAAAATGATAAAAGAACCTGATTTATTATAAATAAAAATTATATATTAAATTGAAATAAAAATTGTTTAACAAATAAAATTGTACAGTATAGTTATAACAAAATGCTAAATAATAATAATAATAATAATAATAATAATAATAATAATAATAATAATAATAATAATAATAATAAAACTAGAATTTAACGTATTTCACTTTCTATCATTTTAAAGAAATATTATTTTATTATTATTTTTTTTTTCAATTTTTTAAAATTTATATTAATGCAGCTGTCCAATTAAAAATTGAAAAAAAATTATTTATTATCCTTTCAATCAAATTCTTGTTTTTACCTAATTTTTAGATATTTTATATACTTAGAAGAATAATAATAATTGATATTATAATTAAAAGTAAAAAATTTTAATTAACAAATAAAAATATTAATTATATTATAATAGAAAAAAATAAAAGAAGAAATATGTTTAAAAAAAAACACAAAAGTATATACACGACAAAATTTTTTAAAAAAACTATTTCAATGTTTTTGAATAACCAAGCATAAGAATTTTTATAGTTATTTAATGATAAAAAAAACTAAAAAAAATTAAATTTTCAATGTATTTTTTTTTTCTAGAACTATTATATACGTATAGCTAAAGATGATTTATTCATGAAAAACGCACAAATTGATTAACTATCTACTATATTGTTTAGATATTAATCGTTTTTAACAAAATGAATGTATTTTATTTTTTTTCATAAATAAATATATATTACGCAAAAAAATTACATATTTCATTTTTAATTAATATTTTTAATTTTATTAATTTTATAAATAATTTTAATATTTAAATAATGTTTGTGAAAATAAAAGATGTAAATAAGTCAACATTCATCGATTACTTGAAATTTAAATTTGATTTATTTAAAAGTATAGATTTTAATTTTGACTTTTTTTTCATTTGAATATTTCACTAATGAAAAATGAGTTTTTTTCATCGGTTATTATGAACTTTCTACGTCGGTTATTTAAGTGGTATAGAAGCGAGCGATATAAAAAATAAGACTTTTTACATCGGTTGTATGTAGAATCGATGTAAAATGTAACATTTTCTACATCGGTTCATGTCTCAACCGATATAGAAAGCAAGACTTTTTTTATTGGTTAAGGTATCAACCGATGTAGAAATTTCATTTATTTTAAATGTTCATTTCGTTTAGGCATACTATCATATTATTTATTCACACTACCTACATGTACAAATAGAATGAACAGGCATACAATACATAAATCATAGAATCTATATATTTAAACTAAATACATCATTATTTATTATCAAATCTAAATGTACAAACAAAATGACTTAAAATCACATCAAATCAACCCAAATTGGTTACCTCTATCATAAATTCCTCCCAACATCTTCTAACATCATCAATTTCTTCTTCCATTAGAGGGTGAGGATTTTGAAATATTTATAAAATATTTTGAATGAAATTAGAGAAAATATCATGTTATGAATTAAAATAAAATCATTAAATTATGACAATTGTAATTACCTTGTTTCAAGAATCAACAGTAGAAACCGAGATAATATGAAACATATATCTCAACATATAATATCCACACTCAGCTCCTCCAGGTTGTCTTGGGAACTTCGACAAAATAGAAATAGTATCAAATATAATTAGAGATGATGATATATTAATAAAATAATATAAAATAATTGAATAATTTTTAATAAAGTACTTACACGTGAAACTATCCATGAAGAATTTTTAATATTTGTTGAATACGTCCCTTTTAACTGAAGTCGAGCATTCATTGTTCTACAATAAAATAATAAGCAAATGAATACCTTTGAAAATAAAAATTATATGAATATAAATACTAAAATCCTAAAAAAAATACACATCTATAATGTCCTTTAAGTTTTTCTTTGGTTTTTGCCAAGCAGAGCATAGAAATACAATTATATTCTGCTTTGGAAAAATAATAATTAATTGCTAATGAGCCTTACAAAATATGGATGAGAATGAACCAAAATTATAAATTTAAATAAATTAATTAAATAAAACTTTTAAGTATTGACTTACGATTACGATTGAAAATAAGGTGCTAAGTAATAGTCTTTATCAGCCTCCAGTCTACTTTGAAGGTATCCTTATATCTCAGTTGCCTTGTTCCCAATTTTTTGCATATGAACTGGGTTCAGGAATCCATAGAGGTGAAAGTTCCCTCTTTGCGTATAGATGTGATACAGGTACTTAATATTATGAATAATTTCCATATGTTATATTTTGATACTTAATTAATTCAACCAAGATTTAGAAATTTACTTACATCAAGCATAATTGTAGAACTAATATATATAGGAGATCGTTACCTACAACCAACCCCAATATATCCTTCTTAGTAATATAGAAGGGGATAATAATGAGCTTCCCTATGGTATCTAGTTCCATAGTTATTTGCGAAGTTTGGTCGCCCAAGTTAGCAGCAATACCAAAGAGACGTGTGAGCAACTAAACCTCAGGTTTCTTTTAAGTAAGCGTAGGAAGATCTTCTTTAGCATTGAAATTAATATCCTTCCCAAGATCTTCCTTATGAACCTAAAATAAATTTTAAAAATAGTAAGAATAAATTGATTGGGAGCTTGCCTCACGACATAAACCTCCTCAGTAGGCATAGGAACAAAAGCATTTGCATCTTGAACCCGTTCAACCACCACTCTAACATGATCATCATCAATTTGCTGGTGATGGATGGTTGAACCCAAGCTATAGACTTTCCCAATGGCTACCAAACAATATAGATGATCAACATACAACTCATAATCATCTGCAACGTCAACCACATCCTCTTCTCCCAATACTTGCTCCTTCGTCGGAGCACAACTTTCCTTTGTGCTCACGTGCCTAGGAGAAGGGGAATGGTGACCTTGTGTTTGAGTATGGGAAAGTTCCAAAGATCCAAGCTCTTGCCTAAACTCCTGTCTGAGCTCTTCTCGAAGTTCTTGTCATAGTGTTTGCCTCATGTCTTCTCTCATGGGCCTCCAACTCATCTCTGGACACCAGTCTTTGTTTGGAGGCATGGGTGGAAGATAATCCGAAGTATTATCTAATGCCAACACCTCGTCCAACAACATGAACACGACCTAGATGCTCTGGTTGGCCAATAGCAGTACTTAGAATATCATCCCGACCAGCTGGAACAAAGACTCCTTGTGAGCTTTGTTCAACCAAAGAATCTTACAAAATAAAAAATAGTTGTTATCAGTAATATACATGTTATAAGCTAAATAAAAAATATTAAATTTTGTAATTACTTACAATCTTCTCAGCAACAATGTGAGAAAGTTTTGATGTATACTCTCTAGAAGCCTTTTGGCGGCATGCTGTCTTCCATTTCTCATGGTGTGAGGGTGGAGACAGAAGTGTAGATGGGTTTGCTTCAGATGATTGCTAACGTTCTTTCAACTTCTGCTCCATTAGCCTTTCCTGAAGGAACTCATAACCCACATGAGATAATCTATGAGGTTAACAATTCTTGGCAGAAATTTGCTAAGCATTCTTTCTTTTCTTCTGTTATAAGAAATCAAATCTGTTACACATAATACACCTTAAATTAGTCAATTAAAAAAATATAAAGTTTAGAAAGATACATATAACGAATGCAAGATCCTTTCGGGTCTCAACAAATCTCTACCAAGTGTCATCATCAAGGAACTAGTACTCCTCACAAGGAGACACATCCTTTAGTGACCCATATATTTATATTTACGAGTGAGATGTGTCTTGAAGCCCCTCCAACGTTCACCAACAAATGAAAGCCACTTTCTCTTCAGATGGCTAGTATTTGGCATATCATATGTAAGCTACATAAAACAAGATGTAATTAATTGGTGAATCATAAATATATTGAGAAACTTAATGCATTAAATTTAAATACCATGATAGTCTCCCAAATTTGATCTTTCACTCACATCTCCACATCATCCCAATCCTTCTTCAAAATACTAGCTTTGCTTCGTCCAAGGAAGGCCACAAAACTCTTAAACTTTGTCTTATTTGGCCCTAAAGGATTCCTAGTGGCCTGATCAAACTTTATGGGAATCTTCTGCCCACCACTCCGGCTAAGGGTTAACTCTCTTAATCGTGTGGATCGTCTTCCCTTCTTTTGCCGAGACTGGCTATTGGACCCATTTTGGGAAGGAGGATTCTCTGACGAGTCAGTCATGTACCTGTTGAAAACAGAGAAAAAAAATATATGTTAAAAACTATACTGAATATGAAAGAAGTAATAAATATTTTAAAAATAAGTAAATAATAAATATAGAATGATGATATAATCAAATAAATAACTAACTTGTATCATGTAATAACATTTTTGCATATTCCTTCATGATGATCATCTTGAATAGCATGTACATCATCAAGTTCATTTTCTTTATTGATACTAGATATCCTTGATGATAAATGAGTTTAAGAAATATCAATATTTGACAGATTATTGGTGTCATCATTAGCGATTGTCATCTTTCCTTAAAGAACGACTAACCACCTTTTGTTAGAGGGATCTTCAACATAAAACACTTATTTTTCTTGGTGGGCCATGATAAAAGGGTCATCCCTATAAGTTATTTTTTGAAGGTCGACCAATGTAAATCCCAATTCATCAACTTGCACACCACTGTTACTATCAAGCCACTTGTATTTGAAAACAAGCACTCTAAATTTGGTGTGATCAATCTCTCAAATCTCTTCATTCACTCCAAAGTAAGATATAGAAGCCATTACAGGATTTTTATCTTTTGAACTTGAAAAATGCATTGATTCTGCTACCACCATAATCCCATTATTTTGTAAAATGAAAAATGATTGATATCGTATCCACTCCAACATATGACATCAAAGTTTGTATCAGAGGCACTCTCATCCTTCTTAATTGTTCCATCAAACCAGTTTAAGAATTTTTTTTATGCTCATTCAACAACCATTTCTCATTCATTCGAACATTCGTGTATTATTCAAAATATACAAATGTGCTTGAAAGACTTCCGCACGACCCATGTTTTTCACAGTTATGCCTCGTGTACCTTTACCTCCGTGTCTTTCCTCATGACGAGACTTAGGAAGTCCTATGGGTTCCACCTCTGACAAATACTATGTACAAAACTCAATTTCCTTTTCTGCAATGTATCTTTCAATCATAGATGCCTTGGGACAGTGTGGATTCTTCATACACTGATGTGAACGTAGGTACAATGATAAGCAAAAGAGATCATCTAAGAGATTATTTACAAGGAATCAAATATCCTATGATGAGAAATAGGACAAAACACATGGAACAAGCACTTAAAGTCTCATCAAGGAATATCAAGAAAAAGACTACGTGGATCCAAGCCCAATTCCAACATGGCTTAATTTATGTAGTCATATCATTGAAGATCTTAAGTGATAAAGTTTATGATTTTCTATAGATTACATTAGGACTTTATATTTATCTAGAATTTATTTGTTTTAAATTGGTTGCAATTCAAATTGCAATCTAATTAGGATTTCTAATTTGTTATCTTTTTTACTAGATTAGGTTAGCTATATAATAGGAGTTAGAGATTCAGTGAAAAGACAAATTTTTTAGGAATAATCCTATTTTTTCTTTGAGAATTTTTCATCTCTGGGTGAGTTGATTCCCTTAGTTTTTGGGCAAAGAACTACCTTTGATAACGTTGGTTCTTTCGGCAGGTCGCGGTAAAGGTCACGTTCCTCTTAATAAATTCGGTGCTCTTCGACAGGTTGCGGTTTGTGTCGGGTTTCTTTATCTTGTCTCATCTTATCTCACTTTATCTTACCTTATCTTATCTTATTACATCTTATCCTATCTTATCTCATTTTATCTTATCTTATCTCATCTTACCTTATCCTATCTTATCTTACCTTATCTCATCTCATCTTATCCTAATCTTAACTTATCTTATCCTGATTCTCAAGATGTTCGATTATCGTTTCCGCATTCCGATTCATTCGCATAGGGTGAATCATATCATATACCCTTTTAATATTTTCATGTATTGTTCACTTGGATACATCCACCTTAGATAAACTGGATCACGTAATCTCATCCCTCTTACTATATGAACAACCAAGTGAACCATAATGTCAAAAAATGATGGAGGAAAATACATTTCCAATTGGCATAAGACAGTAAAATCTTCATTTTTCAACTCTTCTAATTTCAGAGGATCAATGGCTTTACTACATATTGTATTGAAAAAGAAGCACAACCTATTTATGGTGTGTCTAACTTTTTTAGGAAAAATATCATTAATAATCACTGGAAGTAGCTGTTGCATCAACATATGACAATCATGAGACTTTAACCCAACTAACTTTAGATCATTCATGGAGACAAGTCTTTTGAAATTTGAAGAATAACCTTGTGGAACTTTAACCCCATGTAGGCATTCACATAAACTTATTTTTTCTTTTTTGAAAATGTATGACATGCCGAGGGCAAATATATTCGCTTCCTTACAAACTATAGCGCTAACTGATGTCGTATACACATCTGAACCAAATCCAGTTGAGAATTGACACTATCCTTAGTCTTGTCCTGTATATTGAGGAGTGTTCCAATGACGCTATCACACACATTTTTTTCCACATGCATTACATCAATACAATGTCTAATATCAAGATTGCACCAGTATGGAAGATAAAAAATATTGATCTTTTCTTTCATATCCTTGTCTCGGTGGTCTTCTTTTGAGTATTTCCAAAAATAGTGTTGATATTTTTAACCCGTTCATAAACTTCTTATCCAATTAAGGATTTTGGAGCAACCCCATTTTCTAACAACCCATTAAAAGCTTTAATTAATCTACAATACGGGTGATTATTCCTGAAAAATTTTCAATGATCAAAATAAATTGTCTTCCTTCCATGATGTAGTTGATGGTAACTTATGCTTTCTTCTCAAATAGGAAATGCTTTGTGCCTTTTAACACTATATCTGCATAAATTTTCATATGTTGGAAAGTCATTAGTAGTGCAAAAAAGCATTACCCACATCTTGTAATTTTCATTACCATACCCATTAAACACATCCATACCTTCTTCCCATAGATTTCACAAGTCTTCAATCAAGGGAGCAAGATAAACATCTATCATTTTTAGGCTGTTATGGACCTGAAATCATCATAGACAATATGATGTATTTACGTTTCATGCATAACTCCGGAGAAAGGTATAAATTGTCAAAAGAACAGGCCATGAACTATGCTTACTACTTAAATTACCATACAAATTCATTCTATTTGTTGCAAGTCCAAACCTTAGGTTTCTTGGCTCATTTCCAAAATCTGGATATAGTTGATCAATCATCTTCCATTGTAAACCATCAACTGGGTGATGAAGTTTTCTATCAATTTGGCTTTCATCTGCATGTCATCTAAGGTGCTTCGCATCATGTTTATTACAAAATAATCATTTGAACCTTGGAATTATTGGATGATACCACAACACTTTGGCTGGAGGTCGTTTTGTGCTTTCATCGCAACTAGAATCACCATCCTTCAGTTCATAACGTGAAACTTGACATACAAGGAATTCATGTAATCCTTCAAACTCATTTCTATATAGTATGCAATCATTGGGGCAGACATGCATTTTCTTATACTTCATATCCATCAGACACAACACCTTCTTTGCCTCATAATTACGCTTGGGTAATGTATTACCTTCTGGAAGCATCTCTACCAACAGTTCAAGTAATTCTGTGAAACTTTTATCACTCCACCCATTCCTTGTCTTCAAATTGAATAATCTTAACACTGCTGATAATCATGTAAACCTAGTGCATCCTGGATACAAAAGTTTCTCAGAGTCACTAGACAAGTTACCATACATATTTGCTCGCTCAAACAACTTATGCCCTATATCACGGATCATAACCTCTACCCGTTCTTCCATATCTATATTAACCTGCACCGTCTTTGATACACTTGACATGCCTAATAATTCACAATGCCATGTTCATCTTGTATAACTTTTGCAGAACCCATCACGAAGAACATGCTCACTAATTTGATCAACAACCAACCATATCTCATTTAGACAATTAACACACGACAATAAAACCGTCCATTACTCTGAGGTAGATTTGTCTGCGTAAAATTCAAAAACTCTTCGACCCCATTCTTGTACTGATCACTCGTCCATTTAGCATTTATCCAACTATGATCCATACTATACCAGAATCATAGTCACATGATTTAGGATACCCATTAACCTTTTCACTTATAATTGGTAATTTATTTTCCTCACTAATGGTAAGGCCCTATCTCATTTGAGAAAAAAGTTATTTATTCATCGATTAACAAATTTCTTAAATCTTGAATATCATACTTGGTGAAATTTCGGCAGCATTTCACATCAGTCTCCAAGTACATAACTTGACTGTGGTTTCATTTACCATAATCAAGCATGTACCTAGAGACAATGCAAAATGAACTAAATCAAAATTTCATCAAGTACAATTTACAAGATTTAAGAAGAAATTGTTAACCTCCGAATAAAAAACTTTAGTCCCAAACTGTCTAACTTGGACAATTCAAGATTGAATACAATGAATGATTTACTTATTCTACAATATACTCGTTGCATTCAACCTCGAACGGGAAACTAAGGGTATACTCATATTTAAACTCAAGAAAAGAAACAAACTTAACTTAGAAAGATTAACATGCAATTTAGACATGTATAATTATGGTAATTATCATTTTAGTAAAATAGTTTTGCAAAATAGTTTTGCAGAACTTCCTTTGATGCAAAATAGTTTTGCAGAACTTGGTTTGGAGCAAAAAAACATCACACAAATGACATGAATTAAATCTATTCTTTACATTACAAGCTATTCAATAAATGCACCCTTGGCGGTCTTGCTCAATGGAAACAAAACATCCCCAAGTTTCAAACAAAAATCTGATTATGTTAAGGAACCTATTCCATTACATGGCCTAGAAGGGCTATGGAAGATGCTACTCATGGAAAACTCAAGACCATACTTGATTCTCTCACCATATGATGAAAAAATGAGTTAGATTTCAAATTAAGAAACTCCATTTCCACATAGAAAAGGAAACTTATACAGGTTCCAATAATGGGTTCATTTTGATTAAAAGGAAGACGTATAAAAGCCTGTGAATTGGATTAGTAAACTGTATGCATACATTGCAAGTTAAAGTTAATACTGAGTCAGGATATCAAGCATTAGATGATTCTAAATCCAATGGTTCAATTAACCAAAATCAAGACTTAGCAGCATCTCCTAACTCATACATAATCATACTTAAGACTAGTCAAGGAATTCCAATATAAGGGAACAATAATCACAATTTGTTTATAATCATATCAACTTTATAAAGAGATAAGTCCAATGCCTAAAAGAAGAATAAACCCATGCCAATTATACAAACAACTTTGAATTTGGAGTAGAAACTTATATACACTAACCAAGACAAAATTTGGAACTTACAATATTTTTCTTAATTTGCTTGTGAACAAGATTGATGAACTTGAAAAGTTAGCTTCCTATTAGGGCCTGGAAATTCAAAATCAGAATAAATCCATCAATTTACTAAATGAATGACATTAATCAACATGACACAGCAAGCATTAAAGCAAATTGTTGAACATAGACAAAATTAACAACAATGTAACCCAATACTATATAAAGGGCCATGAGACTCAATAGCCACAAAAAAAGACACAACATGTACAGGATAAGATGCTTAATTATCTACACACATTTCTCCATCATTACCACCTTATTTCTAACTTGTTCTCGTCTACACTATATGATGCAATCCACAAATCCAACAGATACACACAATATAGACTCTTGGTCCCTGCCATGTTACTGATTATCACACAAAGTTGAACTCATCTATTATACCAGGTGATTTTGTTCTTTAGCATACAAAATTACTTATTTAAGTGGCCAAAAATAGAACAACTCACAGTGAGCATAACCTAACAAATATCTCGCTTCTTTGTTCAAGGTAACACAAGCAAACTCTCACATATGCAATGGCAAAGTAGAGATACAAAGAGAATACCTCACAGTGCACATAACAATGGCAGAGCGGAGACAATGCAGTCGAGGATAAAGCTTGCAAATTCTATAATACAACCAAAATGAAGGATTTCGAACATAAATTTCAACAATAATAACAGAAGGAGATGGAAAAATAACAACGACAACGACAGAGGTAGCTCATACTTAGGGTGCACGACAACGACTTCGAGCGGAGGCAATGGTCATAACGACAACGACAACAAAGGTAACGACGAAGGGAATGACTGAGATGTAAACGAGAACAGAGAGAATTGACTAAGACGAGAAACTGGAGATTTAAAAAATGAGGTTGAAAACGACAACGGTCAAAAAGAAAGGGAAAGGGGAGGACATTTTACATTGGTTGTTTTTCAAAATTGATGTAGCAACGACTTACTACATCGGTTAAACGAATAATCGATGTAGAATCTTTGTCATTTGATGTACAAAAATTTCATCGCCAACTTTTTATATCGGTTCCCTAAGAACCGATGTAAAATATTATTATAAAAACACTACATTTTATATCAATTGTTTTGAGGACCGATCTAAAAAATTTCAGTTTTATTTACAAAAATGCGACCGCATTTTTTTTACATCAATTCAAGAACAACTAATATAAATTTCTGTTATAAAATGTTATTTTTCCACTAATGTTCCATACCTCTTCTATTTTTTGCATTACATAAACCTTTACTAATTTATATAAACACATCACACTACATATCTTTTTTTATTATATAATTCTACACAAATCTTCTATAATTTTTTATAATATTAAATATAAAAAATACTAAATTAATATAAAAAAAAATATTAGATACTTTTACAATAAATCTAAAAAAATATCAATATAATTTATCTTATATTACACAAAAAGATAATGATTTTTAAAAGATAAAATAATAACAATTTTAATTTTTACTAGATTTTTTTAATAAATTTATATTTATTAAAAATTATCTGTTTAAAAATATTTTAATAATAATTTAAATAATATAACCATTAAAATCAATAGAAATTTTGACAATTTATACAACTGTAAAATAAATTGTCATAAAATATTATGTTTTGTAGTGCTAAAATATTTAAATTTTATACTTGTGAAAATGGAATCTTTACTGATACAAATGGTAGATCTTCTTGAAGAAAGTATATAGATACTAATTTAAAAAGAATATGATTATTAAAAATATAATTAAATAAACGATATCAAAGATAATAAAAAAAAGTATATATATTTTCAAATAAATAAAATATAACAGTCTAGGTAATGCATACATGAATCATTTGTAAGTTATTAATATTAAGTTTCTATAATTTGGTGTTAGACTCATTTAAATATTTAAATCTAATTTTAAGTTTCAGTTTTTGTGTTGATCGAATATTTAATGAGTCTAACTAGCCTAATTCATGAAAAATTAGTTTATTAACAACCCTAATCAACAATAAGACATATTAAAAAGGAAAACATATTCTATTTAACCAAAATATGAGTAATTGGTTTATGTATATTTAGATATGAATAACGCAAAATATTAAAAATACCACCAAAGCAAATATATGGGTTAAAGTGCGAGTCATCTGCTGATTAAAAAAATAAAGGTATAAGCTTCTTTAGAAATACTCTAATACTTCAGTTGATCACTCTTATCCATGGGGATGGATCAAGTCTAACACAATAAGCCCCTATTCAATTTAGAGACATTTTCTTACCATTGATATGAGCTTAACAATGACTCTTTCTTTAGTGTGCTTATCTTTTTATATAAAAATAAATAAATATTAATTATTAAATTTTATGATATATTTAAGAATAAAATATTCTTTTAAAAAGTCATGTAATATTAATCCCAATCGTTTATATATATAACTATAATATCATTGTTGTAAATGACCTATCTCGCTGTGTGTATATTTTCATATTTATTGGTTTGCGAAATCTATCTATCTATCTCAGACTCATTTTCCATTTGCTGGGTTTATCTCTATTATTTATCAAATAGTAGATTTGATTTGAAAGTCAAATGATTATCGTCAAGCTTTAGTTATGTTGAAAACACTAAATATGTCAAGTAATCGAGTTTTAGGCTAAAACTAAAATATGTCAAATAATAATAATAATAATAATAATAATAATAAAATAAAATAAATAAAATAAAATTATATTAGCATGTCTAATTTACAAATTTGACTTGTCAATCACATGAAAATAACATATGACGTCTAAATTACAAGGTATAGATTAACTTGTCACTCTCTCTCTTACCGCTGTGAAGTCTCTTTCATTTCTCACAATTTCACTTTTTAATTAGACTAATTTTTATAATTAAAATTTTTAAAGCAAATTAATCCTTATACATATATATATATATATATAACAAAAGTGTGAGAGATTAGAAAAAATAATGTTAGCCGTTAAACTTATACAAATAATTAAAATTATCTTAGTTAAATATAATTTTAACCGCGCTTATTTTAATTTTATGCCAAAATTGTTTCTCTCACGCAGTCATATCTCACATTTTAATTAATGTATATACACATTCGCACTGCATATATATATATATATATATATATATATATATATATATATATATTCATATTCATTTATCGGTTTACCAAATACATCCCTCTCAATCTCCCATTAAGTTTATCGTTTCCATATTTATTGTTTATTGAATAGTAGATTTGAATGTCAACAACTGTTATTGCCTATTGGCATTGATATTTGGCCACTTGAGTTGTGAATGATATATTATTACATCTTCTGCAACTTAATCTTTATAATTAATTTAAAGATATGAGAAATTAAAAATTAAAATAGTTTTATATAAAAATTTTAAATTTAAATTTGATATTTTTTATATTGTATAAAAAATATAATAATATTTATAAAAAATATGAAATATGATAAATATATATATATATAAGAGAAAAATATATAAAAAAGCATTTTTAATGTGAAATATTAAAATAAATTTTAACTATTAAATTATATTATAAATGGTTGAGATTGAAAATAAAAATTATGAAAATTTTTTTAAAATTTTATATAATATTTTTAAATGATTATATGATTTTAATTTTTTTTAATTCTTTCATTCATATATATATATATATATATATATATATATATATATATATATATATATATATATATATATAACGTTAGCTAGCTAGATTCAATTAATGTAGCAGAGACCTCCGATTGGGACCACCAAATCCCCGCAAAAAAAGATCTTGATGTTGAGATAATGTACATAATTCACCATAAGATTGAATAATTATGCAAATGACAAAGCTCGCATATATTACTGTTTATGTCTCAATTACAATGTTTTGGGACAATGGATTTTTGCGTGACCACATCGTAACATTTATCTATGTATAATATTAAAATTGAAATTCCTTCATTTCAATTTTCTTAGAATTTTAAATTTTAAATATTTTAAATTTATTACACTATTTATTTATTTCATTAATTTTGACAATATATGTTTCAGATAAAATTCATATATAAGTTATTTAAAACTAATATACTAAGTGATTCAATTAAAATATTTATAAAAATTAATTGTTAAAAATATTGATAAATATAAAATGACATGTTTAATAATTCAGTCTTAGCTGAAAATTTGGTGTATATATATATATATTTTTTCAAATAATTATATATTTTTATATTTTAATTTATTTTAAAAGACTTATTATCTTAAAAATTAGGATAATAAAATTTATTTTTTTCCTATTTTTAAATATTTTTATTAAATGAAATGAGATAATATGAATAGATTCATATTATAATTTTGATGATTTTCTATAGCTGTAAAATTTGAGATAGCAGATTTTGTGTATAATGTTTTTTAACAATTTGCATATATAAATAATAAGTGCTATATCTTTAACTTCTTATGCAAGTGATTTAAAGAATATATAATTAATTTTGATACAATGTTCATAAATAAATTGTATTTTTAAAACAAATAAAAATATTGCACACTAATGATTTCACTGATTTGTCAAAACCTTTTTTTTTGTCTTATACTTGAACATGATGAAGATGATCTTGATACAATACCACACATTCTCAATCTGGTTAATCAAACATAAGATGAGAATTATTAATATTAGTATTATTTACATATATACTAGTTTACTTTTATCCTAAAATACACAATTACTTATTTTATAATACTTCTCTTTCAAATTTACACAATAGTGAACAAGTTGCACTATACTATATGGATATTTTTAAATTCTATTAGAAGATAATTTATGTAAAATAAAAATTTATTTAAACATAGAAATTAGAGATAAAAATTTAAAATAAATAATACTGATATGTGATTAGATATTTGAATTTTAATTATCAATCAAGATATAATTATTTTAAAATAAAATAAAAATTACAATGATCTTACTTTATAAATTAAGTAAAAGTTAGAATCGGCAAAATGGGTTGGTTCAAGAAAATATGCAAATTGAGAATTTGGGTTTTCAATTTTAAGGTACAAATATATTCTGAATTTTTTAATTCGGCCTACTTTGATGAGTAAATTTTTTTCTATTTTTTTCTTTTACATGGTGGGTCTCATATACAAATTCATTATCTCATTCTCTCTTCAAATGGATCTCTTCTTTGACCTGAGAAATCTTGCTCCCGTTAAAAAGGTTCAGTACAGGCTCATCCGTGCAGATTCGATGGTTTGCATTAGTATTTTCTCTTAAAATTGATAAATAACATTTTTTTATTGATTCTAAAATTACTATTTATTAATTTATATTTTAATTCTGATTTGGTAATTAGTTTTAAGTTTATTTTCTCTATTTTATATGAACAATTTAACTTGATTTAAACTTGCAACAGTTGTATTTACTCCATGCTTTTAAAGGATTTACATAATACTTCGTACCTTGTATAAAAAAAAATAGCTTGTTCTTTCTGTAACAAGTAATAGTCTACCAAAGAAATTAAAATTTAATTTTAATGCAAACCGAGGGTGAAATTTGTATAAATTCAGGGTTAAAGGATAATTTTCAAGTAATGATATTTTTATATATTAAAAGTGGTTTACATTTTTTTTATTTTTAATTTGATCATTAAATATTTTTTATATGTGAAAAAAAAATTATTTTTAAAACTTGATCATACATTCTTAAAAATTTACTATATACATTGGATTGAAATGGATAAGATCAAGTGAGAAGATTCTGATTAAATCTCTAATAAAAATATTATATATATATATATATTAGAATATGTTGATATTAAATATTAAATTTTAATATTTATATTAATTTAATAATTATTTATATAATATAAAATTTATTAATTTAATCATTAAATTATATTATAATATTTTTATAATTATGTATATTAAATTTTAAAAAAATTAAATATTTTGTAAATTATATTATTTAATTATTAATATTTATATATTTAAATAATATATTAATTGTTAAAATAAATTTATGTGATAACAAATTTATATAAAATTATTAAATTAGTATAAATATTAAAATTTAATATTTGATATAAATAAATTCTAACTTTATATATATATATATAATTAAAAAATAAAGTTTAATAATATATGTATTTTTTTAACTTTAATTTTTAAATAAAATTAATTCACATAATATACTTTTTATTATATCAAATAATATATTTCATCCCGATATTTTTTACTCTTTTTCTCTATTTAAAAAATTGTATAAATAAGTTGCAGGCGACACATATTACGTGCACCGTGCATTTGTATAATTAACTTTGGCTTCTGAGAATATCCTGGACCAATTCATTCAGAAATTAAGCGATGGGTTAGGCCCTCTTCAGTATTCATAGTGTGTAATTAATTTAAGAGTTATTTTTTTTATATCATAAAATAAAAAAAAAGGATTTTTTTACATTATTTTTTAAAATTAATTTTTAATTATAAACTATATATTAAACTAAGTTAAGAAAAATTTATGATAATCAAATAATTTATCAGAAACAAATAAAAACCCAGAAGAGTTATCAATAATTATCTCAGAAATTCAAAAGAGTAGCGTAAAAAGATAAATAAAAGTAACAAATTAGTTTATAAAATTGTTTTCAAAATATACAATTTAATTAGAATACAATGAGAGTGAAATTCTTTTTACATTATCATTCAATCATAAATTTTCATATTATTAAAAATTATTGTTTTTGTAATAATTATTTTTATGAGATGTTCTAGATATAATTTTTTTATTATTCTCATAAGTCATGCCTTCCAAAAATCATGGTTCCAATGAATTATATGTTAGCTATACGTTGATTGCCACGTCATCAAAACTGTCCGGATGGTGTAATTTTATGATATGTAATCTTCCTTCTTTTATGTCATTATATTATTTATTATAGATGGAGATGTTTTTTTTTATGAAAAAAAATATTTGTAAATAATTATTTTTTAAAGGTTCTAAACATAAAAATTATATTAAATATTTAATTTAAAATAAGTTTTGCTTGAAAGATATCTGGATGATGTCTTTATTCTGCATTCAGCAAACTTTCTTTGATTTCTACAAATCAAGCAACGAGAGGTATTTATTAATTCTATTTTAAATATTTTTTGTGATGTATATTTATTTTACATTATAATTGCTAAAAATGTTATAAAATAATGTTATGAATATGTTTGATATATTTAAAAAATTTACAAAAATATTATAATAAATATAATTAATTTTTTATACTTTAAATAACATTTTAGATTTTATGTAAAATAATTTTTAGTTTTTAGTTTTTAATTTTATTTAATTTTTTAAAAAATTATTTTAAAAATGAATCAATTCATTCTATCATATTCCTACATTATGAATCCATTACAAAATAAAAAATAAAATGTAACTAATAAAATAATTAAACCATTTAAAAATAATAAAATTTAAAAACTTAAAATAATAATAATATTAACTTTATTATTATTATTATTATTATTATTATTATTATTATAATTATTTCAACCTACTCCTATGGAAATAATTTCTAGAAAACATAGTTAAAAAGTAATTTTTAAAATGTTAGTTTTCTGTTAAATTTTTTTAAAATATTCATACCAAACCTAAAAAATAAACATTCTTGAGTTAAGATTCTTAAAAAAGTAAGAATTTCTCTATTGTATATTCTTAAAAAATATATGTACCATGATTTTAAATTGATCAATAGTATAAAATTTTTCATACTAAAAAATAACGGAAAAAAATTTTAAACATATTATATATATATATATATATATATATATATATATATATATATATATATATATATATATTAATTTATATGCTTGCAACCTAAGGACGAAATTTCATTAGAAATTACGAATGGATATAAAGTAATCTAATCTAATGTGAAAGGTAAAAACAAATCAAAAGGCGGAAAACTAAACAAATCACAAACTAAAATAGTCAATTTTTTATTACATTAATTGAATCATACTTTGGATATGATTTTGAAAATCAATCCAATTTAATTTAATTTAAATATATATAATTTTATTTATGAAAACATTATATTATTCATATTTATATAAGTAAATATTAATAAAACTACTATACTAATTTATTTTTTCATAGACCTATTATTTTAATTATATATTATTATTTTAATATTTTTATAAGTTTATTAATTTGGTTATTTTTTAAAAAAACAGAAAAAGTATATATTAATAGAAATTTATGATACATTCAAATCCAAATACTGAAACTGTTGAAACTATTGACATTTAAGAAAAATTTTTTTATCACTATTCTATATCTATTTACATGCTACGACATTTCTCAACATCTACTATCGATTTAAGCAAGCACACGGTTTTTACATCCAATTTACAAATGTGTATGTAAAACTAAAAGACTTATGCTTGAGTCAAGTCCATGATTGTACCTGTATGCTCGTGATTATTGAATCTAAACTGATCTCTCGATGCTGAAATACTTTCTTATTTTTTGTCAACCATTTATTCCACAGCTTTGCAAACCAAATCATCATCCACAATTGTCTCTTCCGTTGGTCACTTGAAAATAAGTCTTTAAAAATAACTCCATGTGATAATATATCATTCGGCAAACTCGTTGACATCTCTGTCCATTTTTTACATGCTTCCCAAACTTCTACTAGAATCGGACTTTCGAGTAACAGATGAGAAGTTGTATGCTCAGTATTATTACACATTACACATGTTCTTGCCTCATCTGCTGAGCATCTTCTACGCTTAAGTTGCTTCTTCATTGAAATTTTGTTAAGAATGCACCTCCAAGCGAATATATTTATACGCAATGGAACCAATGAGTTCCACACCCACCATGGCATAACATTGGCGAATTCTCTTGTTTCACCTGATATCAGCTGATATGCTGACCTTACTGAGTACCTCCCAGTATCCTTTGCTAGTCAAATCCACCTATCTGGTTCTTGATTACAAATTTCTACCTCTTGTATTATCCTATCCAAGTCTTGGATCATTTCTATTTCTCATTCAAATGTGTTCCTTCTCTATTGCCATTCCCCTGCCATTTCTCCATCCCTTCCTTAACAGAGATATTCTTTTCCATTGTTATACTGAAGATTCGAGGATATACATCACATAGGTACGAATTTTGCCACCATGGATCCAACCAGAACCTGGTGTCATTAGCATCTTCCAACTTACGCTTGACATTCACGGTCCACTAGATCCTATTATAACCATGCTCTACATTTTCCTTGTGAATATCCCTCCACCAGCTTGATGATCTACCGATCCTTGTTTTTCTATGATCTTGACCTCCACACACTGAGTTCAAAATCTTGACCTACCATGTGTGCCTCTCTGACATGATCCACCATCGCCATTTCCCTAGTAATGCTAGATTAAAAGCTTTGATGTTCTTCAACCCCAAACACCCTCTTTCTTGCTTTTGCAAAGGAAGTCCCATGCGACCTAGCGTATCTTTATCTTTTGATCTACACCTCCCCATAGGAAAGTTCTAAATATTGAGTTTATTAACTTCACCACCACACTTGGAGCCTGGAAGAAAGATAAGAAAAACAGAGGTATCGTTGTCTACACTAACTTGATAAGAACCACCCTCCCTTCGAGTAACAAGTATCTCACCCTCCAGTTTGTAAGTCTTATTTGTATTTCCTTCAACACAGGTTTCCAAGTCTCTTGCTTAGTCGGATTCACTCCTAAAGGGATCCCAAGGTATTTAAATGGTAAACTAGCGATCCTATAACCCATACAACTTGCTTCCGCTTGAATCCATGTTTGTGTGGTATTGATCCCAGTTATACCACTTTTGTCAAAATTCAGGCCCAACCCTGAACACCTATAGAATAACTGCATCACTTCCTTCATTGTCGGAACATTTTCTGTTGTTGCCTCCACTGATATTATTGTATCGTTTGCGTATTGTAGATGTGATACCAATATATTCTCCATCCCCACTTAGACTCCTAATAAAATTCGTTTTGTACTGGCTTCTTTAAGTAATACAATGAGCCCCATCAACAACTAACACAAATAGGAATGGCGACAAAGGGTCTCCCTGTTAAAGGCCTCTCTGCGGTTTGAACTCCCATGTAGAGCCTCCGTTAACTAATACAGATATTGTAGCAGACCTCAAACATTCCATGATCCACCTGATCCATTTATCCGGGAAGTCCATTCCCAACATGATTTTCTCCAAGTATGTCCAACTAATGGTGTCATAAGCATGGGCAAAGTCCTCCTTGAATATAAAGACTCGTCTTTTCCTTCGTTTTAGATCTTCCACCACACTGTCCAACATCTGTCTACCAAGGATAAATGCAAATTGGTTGGGCAAGATGAGTGACCCAAGGATAAGTCGCAATCTATTCGCAAGGACCTTTGATATACTTTATGCATGTATCCTACCAATTGGATCGGTCTGTATTGATATAATGTTTGTGGGTTTCTTTTCTTTGGAATCAATACCAAAAACGGCGTATTCACTCCCTTAAAAAAATTTGCCTGATTATGAAATTCATTTAATGTATTTAGGAAGTCCCTTTTAATGGTATCCCAAAAGTGTCGGATAAATGGAAATTTAACCAGTTCGGTCCTGGGCTTTTAGTCACACCGCAGCTCCACACCGCCTATTTCACTTTGTCCTCTTAGAAGGGGCATGTTAACCCATTCACTTCTGTTGGCGACAATTTTGGCAAGATGTTAGAATCAATCCGTAGATCCACGTTTCAACCTTCAATGAGTAATACTTCAAAGTGCCTTGTCACATATTCCTTCATTTCCTGCACGTCCTTGATTTAGGATTAGGAATTTGCTTTTATAAATTTGCTAATATTTGAATTAGAACAAGTAAAATGTATGTGCAAGATGAAAGATCTAGGATTAGGAATTTTACTCATTTTTTTCTTTCTTTCTCTTTATATATCTCTCTCCCTTTCATCTTACTTACAAGTATTTCTTTTATTAATTGATGTCTTAACTTATTCTCCTTACCTCTTAACTTATCACAACCATTACACTACCTTGAGCTTGCCAAAACCAAAACTTGAATGCTTGTAATAAAAAAATTTTTCGAATGGAGAAATCTCTCATAAAGCTCAAATTTTGGTTTCCCATTCTTTCTGCAGATATTATTAAGGAAATTTACAACTGCAAACTTGAAAGACTGGGGGGTACTAACATGTTTAGGCTTTCCAAAAGATGTTCAATGGATCATTGAAGTTAAGGGTATGATTAGCCGGTGAATTCAAGACTCATTTGTTAGAAACATGCTAGGCATGGAAACAAGTTCCTATTTATGAAAAGAAGAAAGAATAGTAGTTTATTACAAGTGCACAAAATGAACTTGCAACATATGATGCAACAACATTGAAATGGTTTCATAAAATCGAGAGGACAAAATTTAATTCATAAAGGATAGGATGAGTGAGGAGTCATTGGATGAGTGAGGAGTCATTGGATGACATCCTTTATACTCTAGAGATGCATCCTAGTAGGCATGTTCAAGGAGTCCTTCTTGATTTATTTGAACTATTTCACAAGGAAAAGTAATGTTACAATCTTGGGAATCTGACATTAAAAGTCCTTGTTATTAGTTTACAGTCTTAAAAGGACTTTTAGTAATTACTAGATGTAAAACTAAAGAAAAATATGAGTCACAATCACAACTACATTTCATTTTCATCTAGGTCATCATTTTTTGAAAGGTTTACCCTTTCTTCATGTCTTTCCCATCTAAAATAATTTTTTTCTCAACCAAAAATTTAAATTTCTGCTTCCAAAACTCGATTCTCCATTATTTAGGTGATCTCTTTGTCTGGTATTGAATCCTTATAAATTATTTCTCTTAGATGTGATAAGTATGGTATCTTTTTTCCAAAAGAGAGAAAAATTTCATCTATGCAGAGGATCAATATTGTCTATATATTTTATGGATCCAACCTTGGAAAGGATGGAGAGTTAAAATATGCAACTTATGATCTTGGTAGGACTAGCTACAAGAAAAATCAATTTTGTTTATGGGGGAAGGATTTAAGGTTTAAATGGATGTATTTCTAGATCTACAATCATAAGGGGAAGAAAAATCTTAGGTATTGTTTTAAAAAACTTGGGATCACAAGAACACCTCTTACTTTATCCTATGCATTCAGTTAAAGGTCGAAACCATGCATGAATATATGGGACACATGTTGAATAACGTTGATGTATTTATTGGGTTACTTGGCAGTCTTGGAACGTGGGAATAAACTTTCACCATTATCTTTTGGGCCAATAGAAATTTTAATTGAAATTCATTAGACTTGGCAAATATTAAAGGTTTTTATAATAATTTGTTATTCTTTTTTAGATTATATTGAACTGGATTTCATGCCCTCAAGCCATGCACAACATCATAGTATATGCTTCAACTACTGATCAACTACTTGAGTAATTACAAAATGTTACATTTAAACTCTACCAAGTAATGAAGCCAACAGACCAACCCAGTCAAGATGCAATAACAAGGAAGATCCAGATATCACTTTTTGATTATAAACTTATTGTATTTTTTTTTCTTTATTTTAAGTCTATTTTAAAAAATACGAACTTCTTCATTTCCATATAAGATATTAGGGACGATATCTCCGATAGGTTGAGGGAAGGATGATCCGATAAAAAAATAAATTAAGAAGTCACACTTGACTTTTGATATGCATTTTATTAATAAATGATTTGAAAACAAAGTTTGTTTTCTTTCAATAAGATATTTTCGATGAAGTCGAGTATGGAAGTGTGTTGTTATTTAGATTTTATAACATGATTGATGAAAAATATTTACATTTTGAAAATAATTTGTTTGAGATATTTGAATTGAATAGATTAGATTTAATAAATATTACATCTAATATTTATAGCCTTATTGATTAATTATTCTTTCTTACATGATTTTCATCTATTGAATATGTTACTTCATAATTTGCTTTGATTATTTTTTAAGTTACATTCTTACATGAATTTACAAATATGATTGAGGCATTATTTATTTTTTTAACAAACCACTTAGTCAATAGTAACACTATGAAATTTTACCCTTTTAATTAGCCTCTTGAGCCTAATTTTCCATCCTTTTATTTTAACTCATTCCAAGCCTAAACAGAAAATCATACTATTACCAGACTTTAGAAAATGGGAAAATATTGGATTTTTTTCATTACCATAATTCTTGTATAAATATGGGGAACTACAATTAAGTTTTTAATAGTTAACTCCATGTTTAAAATAAAATAAATAATAAATAATAAAAATTGTTTCCTTGAAAATTGATCTTTATTTCTCATGCTTGTACTTTGATTTCTTTTTTAATCCTATCTAATTTTCTTTGGTCCAACATTATATATCCTTTCATATCTTTACCCATCAACCAAAATAAATTCCTTTTGATTTATACATTGCATGTACACATATTAGTAAAGAAGTAGAGGATATGCAAGCCTATGATGATGCATTTTTCATAGGTTACAATTGAGAGAAACACTTAGCAAAGTAAACACTTGAGATATTCATAGTATATCATGTAATATGTTATCTTTCTCAATCTACTATTTTCAACTAAAGTTAACTTGCTAGTTAGTTTCAAAAACATGATCAAATATTATTTTATGAATGTTTTGATTTCTTGAGATACCAATTTGAAGCTTTGATGTTCTTGAATTTTAGGTAAAAAAAAAAAGAAATTATTTTTTAGAGGCATCAATCCATCAATAAGTTTGACCAAGATATGCATAAGATAAGTGTGAGAAAATTTGATAAGAATAAATTTTTAAAATAACTATCCCTTATAGTTAGCTTATTATGATGTCTTATATGTTCATGTAAGTGGTCTTTATAATATTTTTTGAGTTTGGGTTCAAATTGAACTTAAATGAATTTTCCAACTTAATTGAATTCTTTAGATAACAATTATACTATTGTTGTATTTTGAGCATAACGAGAGTTTTAAGCTTCCCAAAATTATTAAATATACCTAGGAAGAAATATTAAAGTGATATCTAAATATTAAAAATATCAAAGGTTAAATTAGATGTATAGGATTTAGAAATCATTTCTAAAGTCATAATAGTGTTGTTGTCGCTAAACCTGAATAGTGTATAAAGGTTTAGCCATATCTAGAGCTAAAGGAGTCATTTTAAACCAAAATTGGTTCTATTAAAAAGCTAACATATGAGACTTCAAATTTTCTTAGACTTTAAGCTCTAATTCGTACATGTGAATGCTCAAAAGCCTGATGCAATTGAAGTAAAAATTATGGTGCTCGTTGGTGATGAAAAGTCCAATGTATTTTGTATATGCTATTTGAAAATTTAATAAAGTGTATGTGAATGAAAAAACTAAAAAGATGAGAATAGTAAAAATGGTGAATAACTTTTGAAGATAATGCATCAAAATACTATATAAATGAAGGTTTTCAAGAGAAGAAGACACAACTTGGATATTAACTTTAACACCATTTCATCTTTCTCTCTTTATTATTAGTTTTACCTCCTTCATGGAAGGCTAAGTTTTTACTATTAAGGATTCAAGTTGATTTCCATTTTAACTAAAAAAAGGAGAAATTTTTTTTTATCACCAATCCATAATTAAGTTTATGTGAGAAGTGCAAAGTGGAGGAATTTCATTAGCATAAATTTTTTAAATAACTATTCCTCATATTTAGTTTATTAAGATGTCTTATATGTTAAATTAAATGATATTTATCATATTTTATTAGTTTGGGTTCATATTTAACTTAATTAATTTTTTCAGTTTAATTGAATTCTTAAGTAACAATTACATTATTGTAAAATTTTGAGCATAACATGAGTTTCAAGTATCTAAAAAAAATCTACCTTGGAGGAAATCTTAGCGAGATATCTACATCTCCAAAAAGAATATAAAAGGTTAAATGGGGTGTAAAGGACTTCAAAATCATCTCCAAATTTATAATAATGTTGTTGTAGTGAAACATGAACAGTATGAAAATATTTGATTGTATCTTAAGCCATATAACTTATTTTGAAATCAAACTAGTTATATTTCTAAGCTAACATTAAGGGATTCAACTTTTACTCATACCTCAAACTCTCATACGAAGACATGAATGCTTAAAAGCCTAGTGAAAACAAAGTCAAAATCGAGGTGCTAGTTGGTCACAAAAATTTCAATGTGTTTCATATGTTATTTAAAGTTTCAATAAATTGTATGTGAATTCAAAAAATAAAAAGATGTAAAGGTAAAAAATGGTGAGGCGAATTCTGAAGAAAATGCATCAAAACCCTTATAAATAAGAAGGTTTACAAGAGAAGAAGACACATTTTGAATATTAACTCCAATACCAATTCATCTTTCTCTCCTTGTTATTAGTTTTGCCTCCTTCAGAGAAGGATAAACTTGTATTATGAATTCAAAGATTCAAGCTTATTTTAATTTTAACTAAAAAAATTACTTAAATTGAAAATAAGTTTGAATCTTTGAACTAATAATACTAACTTAGCCTTCTATGAAAGACAAAAAATAATAACAAATAAAATCTCAACCTTCCATAAAGGTTTCAAAACTAATAACAAAGAAAGAAAGATGAAATGGTGTTGGATATAATACTCAAGGTTTCTACTTTTCTCATCCAAACCTCCTATTTAGGGGATTTGGATGCATTCTCTTCAAAAGTTCTTCTACCATCTTTTACTATTTCCATCCTTTTATTTTTGTATTAACATGAACTTTATTGAAATCTCTAAAATTATACAAAACATATTAGACCTTTTGCCATCAACCAACATTCCAATTTTGACTTTGATTGTAGTAAGCTTTTGGGCATTCATGTGTCTGAATCAAAACTTGAGATCTAAATAAAAGTTGAAGTTCCAGATGTTGTCTTTTCAATAGAACTAGTTTTAGATTAAAATGAATTTTATAACTCAATATATAGCTAAATATTTTCACATTATCCAGGTTCAACGACATCATACTATTATGACTTTTGAGACGATTTTAAAGTCCTATACATCCTATTTAACCTTTCATATTTTTCCAACTAATTTAGAGATCAATAAAAGTAGCTAATTATCATTAATGGATTCAATGCAATAAATAAATACAATTAGGTAAAGTACCATAGAAAATATAATCATTTATAAAGAAAAATAAGATTCAAATAGTTACTTCCTAAGGTTCATCAAAGCCTCATTATTTGAGATTAGTTACACATAGCAAGAAAATTCAAATGAGAACAAGCTAACGCAACACTATAAGAGACTCAGAAACATGAAGAGACTCTAAGGCCGTCATCATCTAGCATGGCCATATTAGAAATTCTAGTCCATTGTGAGGGTGTACTTGACCAGCACTGTAACATCTATAATTTCTCATAATAGACTCTCTAGGCTACAAATACCCTTTATTAAGGAATAAAGTAAAGAAAAGAGCAAAAGTCAGAAATTAGAAAATTCTTAATAAATGATGAAAACAACCTTACACTAGGATAACATGAATAATGTACAGGAAAACCTAAAACAAGGGTTAAAAGATATTCTAAGGAATTAGAATACATCAAGGATGATTAGAAAGTCATAAGAAAAAAATAAGAACAAAAAAAGGATGAAAAAACCATCAACAAACTTTGAAAATGCTTAAAACATCCTTAGAAAGTTCTATCTTCCACTAGGGATAAATTGTTCCCAAAAAATGGAAAATGATATAAGAATGATTCAGGAACAATTTGGAAACCTCCCATGATATGTTAAAACAAAATTACCAAAATGCCCCAAAAGGTTGATAGGACAAGAAAATACAAAGCAGAAGTCAAGAAGTGGTTCCTAACCCTTGTGCACGAAAATAGCATGAGGAAAAGTGGTAACTCATCATAGATTCATCACTTTATTAATATAGGAGAGAAAATTAACCATGATTAAAGTAAATTAACTTTAATTAAATAAAATTAACATTGATTAATTAAAATTAACCATGTTTAGAATAAGTTAATATTGATTAGTGGTAATTTAGAATGATTACCATTAAACTAATCCTAAAAATATAATTTCTTATATTTATATTTAGCTTAAAAAATGAAAAGTACAAGCAAATGGACCAAAATGCCCTTAAGTGGGAATATAATTTCCACATTCCCTAGGTGGATGAAATTGCTTAGGATCACCAAAGAGGGCTTATTTTCTTTATTAACACTCTTCTAAATACTTGTGCAAGCTCTCTAAACTTACCCAAAACTTCAACTTCTCCAAAATACCAAGATTTACACTAAGCTTAAACTTCCATCTTTGAGATTTAAATTAAATCAAGACAAACTCATCAAGCCCCATACATCATCGTTAAGAGATCTTGTGTTGACCATAAAGGAGGAGAAAGACCATCCTTAAAGACCCATCAAAACCATCATAAAAGTCTTCAACAAGTAGAGTTTTACCACATGTTTTTCTAACCTTTTAGTTTTGTATTTATGGTTTAATTTTCTTCTTTTTGGTGGATCTATCTCTAAGATCTATGGATCCCTTTATTTGAACTTGTTGGAGATCAAAGCTATCCTTGATGGTTAAATATGAGCATCAAAATTTTTTTAAAGGTTTTTCGAAAGTTAAATAGGAGTTTTGATGGATTAAAGTGCTCCTAGTAACCTTTGGAGCAATTTAATTGGTTAAAATTTCTTTAAAATAATTTTTGATGCTTTGGGGAATATTTGACATTTTATGAGTTTAATGTGATGAAATCAAGGGATGGATAGATCTTGGAATAAATCTAGTAGATCTACACTTTTTTTTCTTGAAAAATGCTTTCTTAAGTTCTTTGTGTTCAAAGTTGGAAACTTGTTTATTTCTCCTCTTAAAATCTTTGATCATGAAATTGTCCATCATAAAATTCTAGATCTTGACTCATATGTTAAAAGTCTTAAAAGACTATGAAAGTTTATGTAATAAAATCTATAAACTTAAATTGGACTTGGACTTAAAAACTATTAAGAGTAAAGGTGGAATGTTAGACCAAAAATTGAACAAATCACTTAAGAACTTCCATCACCAATTGACCATGATCAAACCTTTGGAGTGAGGATAAATCATGGTGAACATAAGGATAAGTTATGTATCAAAAACCAAAATTAATAACATCAAGACCAAAAGAGGACAATTGAGAAAAATAAACCTTGCGTTGGCCATCTAGAGCATTTGACTACTTTCAATATAATGAAGGAAGCTTAAATTTAAAATTTTGATTAAGGTATAAAGAGGAGCCTAATCAAGTATAAGGACGAAATTATAAATTTGGAAGGGACTTAGACATGGTGGTGTGATCATTCGGCCATATAGGTTGAAATGTGTGAAAACATGTTAAAATTTTACTAGAATTTAAGGAAGAATCTAAATATGCTTAAGGATACGATTAGAAATTAATCATGGAGTGTAGAGAGGATGATGGAAAATTTGGCCTTACTTTTAGACAAGGAAAAAAGGTTACAAAAATTTCTAAGGTTAGGTGAATTAATAGTCTAAGTCCTAACTAGTGTAAATCACCTTCTATGGGAAAAAAAATTGAACCATAACATCTTAGGGCTAAAGGATATAGGTTCAACCACTTAGGTAATAAATAGGCAAAGTAGGTTGGTTTGGATGTTTAAGAAGATTTGAGAGAAGTATGAGTTAGTAGACATAGTTTAGGAAGACAAGATATGAACACTTTGATATACACCTGTAAGAATATTAGTAAAGTTGTTCATTAGGTAAAGGAACAAAGGTTCACTCTAAATAGTATTTAATTTTAACGTATTGGTCACAAGAGTGTAGAAATATGAACAAAAATCTCTTTGAAGCTCACAAAGATATTAAGCCAGAGGAGAAAAAATTAGACATGATAAGATTTTAACGGGAAAAACTTATGTGTTTATCTGTCCTAGGAATAAATTTTGAGAAATAAAAGTGGCTATAAGGTTTAGATGAACATAAATTTTGATTAATTACAAAAGGGCCATTCGACAAAGGAGGATTAAAATTAGTTAAATTAGATTCATGCCAGCTTAAAAGGCATACTGGTCATTAGGCCACCATAAAGTTAAACATGAGAAGAACATAAAAAAATAATTTGAGAAAATGAAAGGTTGAGAGGAAACTTAGAAAGAAGGATAGACTAAGCTCCATGGGAGGTTTCTTATAAAACACAAAGAATGAAGACAACTTGGCAATTTAAGGAGAAATGTGCATGCTGTCCAAAATTTAACGACCATGTTTAAGTGAACATTTTTACTAAGAAAGTGAACCGTTGGAGAAATATTAATGTCCTATTTATCATGGTGATTCTTGAGTATGTATTTATGTGTGTAAGTATGTTATGTGCTCTCTTAAGTGATTTAATGAATTGTATGATCTTGGATGGCATGATGACTTGTGTATGTTTATATGGTTTCATTATTTGATATTAAATGGATGAATTGAATGCTATATATATATATATATATATATATATATATATATATATATATCATTTTGAATTTTGAATGAATATTGAGCATGCATCCTATCATGAAGACATAAAATAGAACCTAATAAGTCAAGAAATCACTAAAGAAGAACCTTGTGTGAAAATTTAACACTGCTCTTAATATGCTAAGTTTGGGACTTTTGCATACTCACAAGGAGATAGGTCCTTTTATGGTTATCAGCAGGTACATAACCTTCTATGGTGAAGGCATAGGACTTCAAATAAATCATTTTATGGGTAAGTTGAAGGTCTTCCAAATTTATGATGGTGACGACCATCCGAAATGAGCTTATATTCAAGATCAGAAGGTGGAGTAGTAAACAAGTGGAAGATATTGTTTGACTAATTGTTAATGTTATGTCTTAAATGAAATTATCACTAAGAGGGTGATTAAAGAATAAGAATGATTATGATTAAGATATAAAACGAGTAAGATTCACACAATTTTTATGTTATAATGAGAAAATGATATAAGAATGCATAAGATTTATGTCTAAGAGATTTTATATAAAAAAGTGATTCAGAGTATGTATGAATTGCATGGTGTATGAGATTGAATTTTTACTATTACTAAAAAAATCCACTTCAGATAAGTGCAATTTTTAAAAAGAAATAATTAAACTTGTGTGTTTGTTACCTTTTATTAATAAATTGAAGTGGTTGGGTTATAAATGATGACGCCAACCTTACGACAGACACCTATTGAGAAATTATGATTTCTCACCTCCTACATCACATTTCTTTCCCAAATTTGATCATTCTCTTTGTGGTGGCAGTAGTCTATGTAAAACAAGCAACACAGACTAGAGATAAATGCTCCTAAAATGAATGAAATGTAGGAAGAGCTGTAAAGGATCTTATTTTACTTTGTCCAACTTCGTACCTTTTTCTTTGGATGACCGTAACTTGTGAAGGATATTGAAGTCGTTGTTTTATTTAAAAGACTCACTAGAAACCTTTAACTTATTGTTGTCTCTGTGTGGTATTACTAATATAACTAATAATATAAATATTGTAGTGGAAATGAATATATAGCACAATAATTAAAAGAATGCGAGTTTTGAAAATTAACATGAGTGATGATGTTAGAATGCTCATTATATACTATGTTGATTACTACAACGAGACTCGCATTTTCAACAACTATTTTTGAAAGAAAAAACATTATATCATATTTTCCATAACAATAATTTTATAAATAAATTTTGCATCATGAAGTAACAAACTAATAGTGAATCCATGATACAACTTAAGCATAGCTCAGATATCATTGTTAGGATGTTACAAACACAGTTGTGCCTAACTACTCCTTTTACTACTCTTTCATCTTTTTATGGCCTTTCTTTTTCTCTTCTTTCAGCTTAAAATCTTCCTAACTTCTGATTCTGTACTTGCATAACCATTCTTACAAAAATAAGAAAAATTAGGTAGAATTATCATTGAATAATCATTTATTGCACAATGCTTATAACTAACTTTCCATGATAAATCAACATAATAGTGTTTTATCAGCTTTCCAACACTTTATCTTTCATCTGCATGTCATATAAGCCTTTTCGCATCATTTTCATTAGCAAAAAGTCATTTGAACCTTGAAATTATTGAAAGATACTATAACATTTTCGCTGGAGATCTCTTTGCATCATCAAAACAAGTATCATAATACTTTACTTTATACCATAAGACCTGGTATATGGGACATTGATGCAACTCTTCAAACTCTTTTCTGTATAATATGCAATCATTTGGATATGCATGTATTATTTTATACTCCATACTCCTTGGACACAATACCTTTTCCACATTAAAATTACACTTTCGCAATATATTTTCTTTCAATAGCATATATTTAAACAACTCAAGTAATTCAATGAAACTTTTACCACTTCACCCATTTATTACCTTCAAATTGAACAACTTTAACACTACTGATAGTCTTGTAAAGTTAGTACAATACAGATAAAACAACTTATCCACATCAGTTCACAAGTTTTCATACATATTTTCTCATAAAAAATGATCATGTCTCATTTCTTGTATCATGTTCTCTAGTCGACCTTCTATATCTACATTAACCTCTATATTCTGGGACTGAACTGGTGTATCTAACAATTCACCATGCCAAATCCATCATGTATAACTATTTTAAAATTCATCATAAAGAACATGCTCCCTGATTTCTTCAATTCTCAACCATTTTTCATTCAAACAATTAACACAAGGATAGTAAAATTTTCCATTACAATCAAGAATATTTGTTGTGCATATTCCAAAAAAGCTTCCACCTCATTTTTATAAGAACAAACACATTCAATTATGGGTAGAAATTAATGGATTACGTAGACATCATAAGAACAAATACAAGGAATTCATTGGATAACAATTCTAGGTGCATATATAACAACAATTGACTAACCATATTCCAATGGTTCCCATTGTCGCTTTAAAACGGTCACTTGGCCATCACAAAGTTCCAAAATAACACCTTTCCCTTGTGATCTTTACACTTTAATTTATATTGGTCTCACAACCAAGTCGCTCAAAATTACTATTTAAAAATTTTCCTCCAAAAGAATGCTCTTTATATGTAACACAGTATCCTAAATATGGATATAGGAAACTAAGTGAAAAATGGAATCATCTTCTAGCCGCTTATCACACCAAACTAACGCCTTCCCTTATCCAATTTTAGTTTGGAACCTCAATTTCAAGAGGGAACCATTATTTAGAATGGAATTTCATATATATGAAGCACCATTAGTGGGTTAGACAAGAAGATGCGAGTGCCATTCATATACTTTGTTTATAACAACCCCATCCATAATTTATCTTAATATTGTACAAGTTCCAAACATGCTTACCCAATAGAGAAAAATTATATTTCCTTAGTGTATGAATTCTAAGATCCCTTCTACTCTATAGGCTGAGCAACAGTATTCCATTCACTTAATGACAAGCTTTATTCCTCTAAATAAACCCTTTCGCACAACATTTATTTAAACATACACCTTCAGGATTACTCACCTAAATGTTTTTCAAAGCTTCCGTAACTTTCTACTAATTTTATCAATACTATAAGCAAAATTGTTATTTTATACGTATTCAATATACACATAAAAAAAAGCTACTTAATTGAGATGTGCAAGTATATAAGCATCAACCAACAAAATACCTCAAATGAAAAAATAAAAAATATTTGTGAATGATAAGCATAACTTTCATAAATAATTATCTATCATATGTAGCTCATTAAGACTTCTTACATGTTCAATTAAATGGTCTTTGTCATATTTTATAAGTTTGGGTTCATATGAAATTTAATTGAATTTCTCTGCTTAACCGATTAAAATGACACGATTAAAATGAAGTTTAATTTGAAACCCTTCATATAATTTCCAAAGAGACTATTTCAACAACCCTTACAAGAATGATTGAATCCTTACAAGAAAATATTTTTGTTTGAAAATATATAAAATAAATATAAAAAGGGAAGAACAAGAGTAGGAAATTTACAGGCAATAGAACACACGCGCGAATTCACTTATGAAAAGCATGAGAAGCATGAGACTTTGGTTCTCCTTATATCTTTACCCAATTTTATCCCAACTCCCTTATGAACTATTTAAAGTCAATTGCTAACCATTCGTTCTCATTCCATTACTACCTAATGATCATGCAATTAAGGGAAAGTTACTAGTCCTAATGACTATGATAGATATAATTAAGAGAATCATAAAAAATATTTTGACCTGTTGAATTAATAAGTAGTTAGAAATTAAGGATTCTGTTTGATCCTCCAAAATCCTTAGATTCAATTTACCTTATAATTCTGTTAATTTGGAATGGTACGATTGTCTATCCCCAACTAACTTAGAAATCAACAAGAGTATTTAATTCTCACCAATTAATTAAGCACAATAAGGAAAACACAATTGAATAAAAATACATAATCATTCATAAAAGGGAAAAATGGGTTCAATTGATTTACATCATAAGTTTTATCAAAGTCTCATGACTTAAGGATTAGTTACACATAGAAAGAAAAGATAAACAAGAGCGTACTAATCTAATAAAAAAAATCCATAATCATCATTGTAGAAAAAAAGAAAGACAAAATCATAGTATTGGTAAAATTGATAATAAGGCATTGTAAGTCACATTATGAGAAAGCGTCTGCCTCCAAAATCCTACAAGAGGATATTGAAAGAAAGATAAGAATAGAATGGCTACTAGAGTGGTGTGTAAAATAGTATGGCAAATCCTTCCTTTTATAAACGTGAATTAGGGTTTCACTATCGTGGATCGGGTTTGACCTAGTCACTTCCTTATTTGTTGTGACCATTTAAAGTCATCTTGCAATGTCGTAGGGCTAACTTGATGTTTCTTACATTATTAGGACAGATGTGACATTGTCGCATTCCATTCCTTATCTTTTTATTCTTCTTTTTCCCTCTTTTTGTTCCAAAACTTACCTATTTTTGGATTATCTACTTATGTAACCATTACTATAAAATAAGAAAAATTTGATGGAATTACAATTAAATAATCATAAATTATATCATAATTATAACTAATTTCCCATAGATAAATCAACAGAATGGTAGTTTATCACATCCTCGAACTTAAACATTGTTTGTCCTTAAGCAATATCCTATGGAAGGAGAATGTAGAAAGTATATAATTTAGGAATCTCACATATTAAGCATGCAGCAACCAAGTATAATGATTGTCATGGAAACAATTAACAATAATCCAATTAGGACCTTAATTCCTTGAAATCAAGTATCACACGTAGAGGGATAACTTTTCTCACCGTCTCACAAATGTATGAGGGTTTAGATCATTAACAATCTACTTCTTACAATTGTATACTACCGTAGACTTGCCTATAAACCTATAATTTCACTAAATGTTAAATCACACACAAGAATCAAAAGTTGTTTATTAAGGTTGTAACATAACTAAGAGAATTATATAATTGGATATGATGTAAGAAGGAAGGGAAGACAAAAGTTTTCTTTTCATTATATTTTCAATAACTTTTTCCCTTAAACTTTAAGTAGATTTTCTTAGGACTTATGAATTTATAGTTTTTATTTTTTCATTATTTTTAAAACTTTTCCTTTCTTTCCTTTTATTTTTACCAAACATTTATTTTCCTTTAATTATAATTTAAAAATGGAATGACTATTAGGATGGTGTGTAGAATGACGTTGCAGAGTCTTTCTTTTATAGGTGTAAATTAGGTTTCACTGTCATGAACCGACCTAGTTACTTCCTTAGTCATTACGACCATTCGAAATCATCTTGCAATGTTGTAGGACTGATAAGGATATCTCCTGTGTTACCAAGGCTGATGTGGCATTGTCGCATTGGATTCCTTATCTTTTTATTCTCTTTTTGATTCAAAATTTACCTATTTTCAGATTTTCTGCTTGCATAAAAATAAGAAAAATTAAATAAAATTACGATCAAATAATTATATATTATATTATAATTATAACTAATTTTTTACAAATAAATCATAAAATAATAATTTATTATGATTCAAAAAAATACATTATTGAGGTAACACTACTATTCAAGTCTCAAAAAACTACTTTATTTTAGTTATAATAATAAAACTCATACACAATTTTTTTATTAATGAATTTTTTTATATTTTTTAAATTATTTATATAAAATATAAATAAATAATATTTCAATAATAATTTTTATGAAATTTCAATTTGAGATTCCAAAATTCTTTTATTAGTTTCTTACAAGGTAAAAATATGTCCTTTCAAGTATGTTACTTTTTAAAAACCAATAAAATTATATACAAATAAAATTTATTTATTTCTTTTAAAATGTTATATTTTTCTATGTATATTAATTTATTAGTTATCCTAGTTAATCTCCTTAAAACGATATTAAAAAATAATTTAGAATTCTAAATATTTCTTTATTATTTGTTGACAAAATGTATTTATATTTTAAATATATTATCTTTTATCATAAAATAATAGAATTAGACATAAATAAAAAAAATTTATAAAGTTAATTTTTCTATGTACATTAACTATTTTTGCAAGATAGATTTCTAAGATGACTTATTGACAAGACTATTTTCACATTATAACTTCTAAAATTATTCTTAAGAATTATACTATTTTAAGAACCTTATATATATATATATATATATATATATATATATATATATATATATATATACTGGAGTCACTAGTGGAAAATGAGCTTTTTACATTGGTTGTTAAGCACTTTTTACATCGGTTACTCAGGCGGTGTTGAAGCGGGCGATATAGAAAATAAGACTTTCTACATCGGTTCTGCAACCGACGTAAAAAGTATGACTTTCTACATCGGTTGGGCAAAGAACCGATGTAGAAAGTACACTTTTTACATCGGTTCTGCCCGCAATCGATGTAAAAAGTGTACTTTCTACATCGGTTATGGTCGTAACCGAGGTAGAAAGTCCTTTTTTTTTAATGTTCATTTTGTTTAGGTATACTACTGTATTATTTATTCACATACCTGCATATACACACAGAATCCAGGCAGACAATAGAGAATCACCAGACAGACAATACAGAATTCACATAATCTATATATTTAAACTAAATACATCATTATTTATTATCAAACTTTAATTTACAAATGAAATAACTTAAAATTACATCAAACAAGTATTGAAAGTTGAAAAGAAATGTAATAATCAGCCATGTACCTGTTGAAAGCAAAGAGAAAAGATGTTAGAAACTCTACTAAACATAAAAAACGTAATAAACATTTTAAAATAAGTTAAAAATAAACATACAATGATGAAATAATTAAATAAATAACTAACTTGTATCATGTAGTAACATTTTCCCATATTCCTTCACGATGATCATCTCGAATAGCATGTACATCATCTATTTCAGTTTCTTCATTGATACTAGATATCCTTGATGATAAGGGAGTTTGAGAAATATCAATATTTGAAAGATCATTGGTGTCATCACTAGCGATTGTTGTCTTTCCTTGAAGAACAACTGACCATCTTTTGGAGCAAGGATCTTGGACATAAAACACTTGTTTTGCTTGGTGGGCCATGAGAAAAGGGTCATCCTTGTAAGCTACTTTTTGAAGGTCAACCAATGTAAATCTCAATTCATCGACTTGCACACCACTGTTACTATCAACCCATCTGCATTTGAAAATAGGCACTCTAAATTTGGTGTAATCAATCTCCCAAATCTCTTCAATCACTCCAAAATAAGATATGGAAGCCTTTACAGGATTTTTATCTTTAGAACTTGCAAAATGCATCGACTCTGCCACCACCATAACCCCACTATTTTGCATGGTACTTTTATCATCCTGAGACTTTGTGTAAAATGAAAAATGATTAATATCGTACCCAGTCCAACATATGACATCAACGTTTGGGCCATTTGCTAGCCACTTCAATGTATCAGAGGCACCATCATCCTTCTTAATTGTTTCATCAAACCAGTTTAAGAACGTTTTGTTATGCTCATTCAACAACCATTTCTCGTTCATTCGAACATTCTCCTCCCTTATCATAGTTTTGTGAGTAGATAAGTAAGGTTGAACCTCATCAGTATTATTCAAAATATACAAATGTGCTTGAAGGACTTCTGCACGACCCATGCTTTTCACAGTTATGCCTCGTGTACCTTTACCTCTGTGTCTTCCCTCATGACGAGACTTAGGAACTCCTATGGGTTCCACCTCTGACAAATACTCTGTACAAAACTCAATGGCCTCTTCTGCAATGTATCTTTCAATCATAGATGCCTCGGGACGGTGTGGATTCTTCACATACCCTTTTAATATTTCCATGTATCGTTCTATTGGATACATCCATCTCAGATAAACTAGACCACATAATCTGATCTCTCTCACTATATGAACAACCAAGTGAACCATAATGTCAAAAATCTCCAATTGGCATAAGATAGTGAAAGCTTCATTTTCCAACTCATCCAATTTTAAAGGGTCAATAACTTTGCTACATATTTTATTGAAAAATAAGCATAACCTACTTATTGTATGTCTAACTTTTTTTAGGTAAAATGTCACGAATAACCACTGGAAGTAGTTGTTGCATCAACACATGACAATCATGAGACTTTAACCCAACTAACTTTAAATCTTTCATCGAGACAAGTCTTTTAAAATTTGAAGAATACCCTTGTGGCACTTTAACCCCACGTAGGCACTCATAAAAAGAAATTTTCTCTTTTTTTGATAATGTATGACATGCCGGGGGCAAATATGTTCGCTTTCCTACAGACTGTGGAGCTAACTGATGTCGTATACCCATGTGAACCAAATCCAGTCGAGAATTGACTCCATCTTTAGTCTTGCCCTGTATATTGAGAAGTGTTCCAATGATGCTATCACACACATTTTTTTCCACATGCATCACATCAATACAATGTCTAACATCAAGTTTGCACCAATATGGAAGATAAAAAAATATTGATCTTTTCTTCCATAACCTTGTCTCCGTGACCTTTTTTTGAGTCTTTCCAAAAACAGTTTTGATGTTTTTAACCCGATCGTAGACTTGTTGTCCAGTTAAGGCTTGTGGAGCAACATCATTTTCTGGCAACCCATTAAAAGCTTTCCTTAATCTACGATAAGGGTGATTAGTCCTGAGAAATTTCCGATGACCAAGATACACTGTCTTCCTTCCATGATGCAGTTGATGGTAACTTGTGCCTTCTTCACATATGGGACATGCTTTGTGCCCCTTAACGTTGTATCCACATAAATTTCCATATGCTGGAAAGTCATTAATAGTGCAAAAAAGCATTGCCCGCATCTTGAAATTTTCATTACCATACGCATCAAACACCTCCACACCTTCTTCCCATAGATTTTGCAAGTCTTCAATTAAAGGAGCAAGATAAACGTCTATGTCATTTCCAGGTTGTTGTGGACCTGAAATCATCATGGACAACATGATGTATTTACGTTTCATGCATAACTCCGGAGAAAGGTTGTAAATTGTCAAAAGTACAGGCCATGAACTATGTTTACTACTTAAATTACCGTACGGATTCATTCCATCTGTTGCAAGTCCAAGCCTTAGGTTTCTTGGCTCATTCCCAAAATCGGGATATAGTTGATCAACCATCTTCCATTGCAAACCATCAGCTGGATGACGAAGTTTTCCATCAATCAGTCTTTCATCTACATGTCATCTAAGGTTATTTGCTTCATCTTTATTACAAAACAATCATTTGAACCTTGGAATTATTGGAAGATACCATAACACTTTGGCTGGAGGCCGCTTTGTGCTGTCATTGCAAATAGAATCACCATCCTTCAGTTTATAACGTGAAACTTGACACACAGGGCATTCATGTAATCCTTCAAACTCATTTCTATATAGTATGCAATCATTGGGGCAGACATATATTTTCTTATACTGCATACCCATCGGACACAACACCTTCTTCGCCTCATAATTACGCTTTGGTAATGTGTTACCTTCCGGAAGCATCTCTACCAACAGTTCAAGTAATTCGGTGAAACTTTTATCACTCCACCCATTCCTTGCCTTCAGAGTGAATAATCTTAACACTGTTGACAATCGTGTAAAGGTAGTACATCCCGGATACAAAGGTTTCTCTGAATCAGTAGATAAGTTACCATACATATTTGCCCGCTCAAATGACGCATGCCCTACATCACGAATCATATCCTCTACCCAATCTTCCATATTTATATCAACCTCCACCGTCTGTGACATACTTGGCATGCCTAATAACTCACCATGCCATGTCCATTTTGTATAACTTTTGCAAAATCCATCACAAAGAATATCCTCTCTAATTTGACCAACACCCAAATGTCTCTCATTTAGACAATTAACACACGGACAGTAAAATTATCCATTACTCTGAGGTACATTTGTCTGCGCAAAATTCAAAAACTCTTCAACCTCATTCTCGTACTCATCGCTCGTTCGTTTAGCATTTATCCAACTACGATCCATACTATACAAGAATCATCAACACATGATTTAGGATTAACCTTGTCACTCATTGTTGTTAATTTATTATCCTCACTATTGGTAAGACCCTATCCCATTCGAGAAAAAAGTTTTTTATTCATCGATTAACATACTTCTAAAATCTTGAATATCATACTTGGTGAAATTTCGGCAGCATTTCGCATTAGTCTCCAAGTACATAACTTCATTATGGTTTTATTTACCATAATGAAGCATGTACCCAGAGACAATGCAAAATGAACTAAACCAAAATTTAATCAAGTACAATTTACAAGATTTATGAAGAAATTGTTAACCACTGAATAAAAAACTTTAGTCCCAAACTGTCCAACTTGGACAATTCAAGATTTAATATAATGAATGATTTACTTATTTAGTAATATACTCATTATATTCAACCTTGAACGGGAAACTAAGAGTATGCTCATATTTGAACTCAAGAAAACAAACCAACATATTTAAACTCAAAATCAATAGTATAACATACATAAACTCTAAGCAAACTTTCACATCTACAATCACAAAGTAGAGGTGCATAGAACATACCTCACAGTCAACACAAAATGGTTGAGCGGTGGTCAAGCGGTGTCCAAATGGAGGCACAACGGTGGTTGAACGACGACACAGCACGGTATAGCCAAATAAGAAGCTTAAAAATTACAGAATACAACCAAAATAAATGTAAATTTCAACCATAATAATAGAATGAGATGCATAAATAACAACAAAGACGAGTTCGAACCTTACGGTGCGCGACGACGACTTCGAACGAACGAAATCGTCCCAACGGCGACGACGACCACGAACGTAAGCACGGAGTGAAACCACGAACAATAAGGATGTCGACAATGACTAAGACTTAAACGAAAATAGAGAGAACAAGTCGAAACGAGAAACTGGGGTTTTGAAAAATGAGGTTAAACACGAACAGCATCGAAAAATAAGTGACAGGGGAAGACATTCTACATCGGTTACTTCTCAGAACCGATGTAGAAAGTACTTTCTACATCGGTTGAGAAAATAACCGATGTAGAAAGTTTTTAAAAAATTCACTTTCTACATCGGTTCCAGAACAACCGATGTAAAAAGTAATTTCTACATCGCTTGTTTCGTAACCGATATAGAAAGTTTAAAAAAAAACTCACTTTTTACATCGGTTGGGAAAGGAACCGATGTAGAAAGTACTTTCTACATCGGTTACATAACAACCGATGTAAAAAGTACTTTCTACATCGGTTCTTTTCCCAACCGATATAGAAAATTTACATTTATTTATAAAAATACCACCGCATTTTTATTTACATCGATTTTTAAAATACCGATGTAAAATCTTGTTATAATATCGTACTTTTACCTAGTGAGTACGATATATGACACCGATATCTCATTTATTTATTGACCATTTTATGCAAAAGTTCTGGGATCTACTTAAAGGATACCAAAATGTCTTTACCCAAGTGTCTTTGAGCACGTTATCAACTTCTTGAAAAGTAGAGATGAACGACTCATAAATTATTTAACAAATAACTGATCACATGTAATACTTTCAATGGATTTAGGGAAATATGTTTTTAATATAATAAGCGCATAGGATGTTTATTGGCAAAAAAATTAGTATTAAAGTAATTCTAATAACATTCACTAATATTTTTACACACTTTATAATTAAAGTAAAAATTCTAAAAAAATGAGGTGTCAAAACATCAGTGTTATATAGTAAACTTAAACTTTACATACAGAGAAAAATGTTAGTCTAAATTCGAGAAATATTAATTAAGCAGTCAAACTTTCATAAGAAATTTTTTGTATTTTAAAAAATTAGAATTATTATTTCTATTTTTTTAAGAAATGGGTAACTAATTCACTAAAATTAATAAAATTTATTAAAATAATTAATATGTTATAAATTTAAATTTTATTTCAAAAATACTCTTAGTATTAAGTATTTTAATTGATGATATGAAAAGTGTGCATTTAAAAAATAAGGCTGTAAAAAATAATCTGAAAATTAATATATTTAAAAAATCTATATTTCTTATAATCAAAACCCAAAAAAGTACTTTCAATTGTTTTTAGAAAATTAACTGAATGTGATACCTTTTATAACTATTTATTAATTGCAAAAGATAAACTAGATTTAAAATGACTAAAACATCTTTAACTGTTTGATGTAATGACTAATATATTTCAATAGATTCTAACTATATTTAAAATCTAACAAAACTAAATTAACAGACAGTTAAGACAGAGGTTTTTTTTATTAAAATATAAAAAGTTTAGTAATAAAACAAATAGATCTATGCTAAGTTGAAAATTTAATTAAAATTATAAAATAAAAATTTAAGTTAAGAATACTTAGATCAATACAACATGCAAAATAAAAATAAATTTTGGGATGGCGTAAGCAATGATGCAATTGCTTGTGTAAGCGACTTCATCACGTAAAAGAAAAAAAAAAAGAAAAAAAAATATACCATAAATGGGAATGCGTCAATAAGTTAAGGATCAATAAAACCAACCAAGAAAGTAAGATCAAGAGAGAGAAAGAGGGAGAGAGAGGGTGAAGTTGTAGAAGAATCTGTTGATCTACTAAGATAAGAATGTGCCGCAAGTGTTCCATGTAATAATTGAGACCGTACCCATTAAGGATGATCACAAACTTCCGATGATGGAGATGGAGGAAAATATTGAAGTAATATACGTAAAAGAAAATTATTATTATTATTATTATTATTATTATTATTATTATTATTATTATTATTATTATTATTATTATAAATTATTTGTAGTGTATCTAGGTTTTTGGACTGCTGGAAAAAATTAATGGGGTAAATTTTGTTGAATGTATAGAAAGTTCCATTTTCTGAAAGAAAAATTTGTAAAGAGCCTACTGCAATCTCGTAACATAGAACTAATGTACGTTTGTGAATAATGTGAAATACAATATATAAAATATATGTGTATATAATTAAATAGCTTTCTTAAAGGATTACACTGCTCATTACTCATTTTGTAGAATCTCCGTCATTCTTATGAAAATGAATTGTTCTTATCTCCTTTTATGTATGAATATTAAATAATGAGAATGATACTAAAAATATTTCCGAAAATAAATTTTGCTCAGGATCAATAAGTTTTTGAAAATTGAAAAAAAAAATGAAAACATTTTATAACAGTCTCAGCTTCCATAAAATAGAAAAGGAAACTTTGAACAACTCCATAACATTTCTTAATAGCTTGATACATGTCACAAGTTTTTTCAGTTTCCCTTACATGGCGATTGATCAAAACTGGAGAGAATTTTTTTGTGTGTGAAAAACTTGGGAAAAATATTCACTAAAAAATAATAATTTTTTTTACAGTTACATAAATTGATACAAAATATATTAAATTTTTACAATTATACTGTTTGAATTATTATTAAAATACTGTTTAATAAATAATTTTTTAAAATATAAATTTATAAAAAATATATATATATATAATAAAGATTAAAATCATTATTAAAAAAAATTCAGTGGTTATTAACCTATTAAATTTTGATACATTCTTTTAAATATATTTTTATTATTGGATAAAATTTATTAAAAATACAAAATAATGCCTACCTATCTCAAAAGTCTAAATATTTTTTTTTTATTAATTTTAGGATTAAATATACTTTTAATTTTTTTATTTTTTATTTTTAAAATAATTAATTTTGATCTCTTATATTTTAAAATATATTATTTTAAATTTTTATATTAATATGTCAAACATTAATATATACACATTAAAATATACATGTGTCAAATTTTAATTATTTTAAGAATTAAAAATATTCTATTTTAAAAATAAAAAATTAATACCAATTATTATAAAAAAATTAAAATTTAAAAATTTAAAAAATAAAAACTATATTTAACCTTTAATTCTGTACCATATTCCCACGAGCCTCACTGGATTAAACAAAAGTGTTCTATTCACATTCTTTATAATGTTCATTTGGTTAATTATTATTGTTTATTTGTATTGTTTATAGATTCTTTTTATTAACAAAATATAAAGATTATAATTGACAGGATTTAAATAAAATATTAAATTATTCATCTTTATATGTACTCACGTCTAAAATCAAAATTTTATCGTTGTATCCTTATCTACCTAGGAAATAATTTTAATCAATATATCCTTTAGGTACCCCAAGTATATCCACCCCTAGATCCAATACCCTCACTTTAACTACATTATACAGGTTTTTTCTTTATCGAACCTTCTGTCGTTTTTGTGACAAACTAACAAGATAAACATATTATTTTAATATTAACATAACTATAAAGAATATAAAATAAAGAAATTTAATTAAAAATATAGTTAACTCAATTGAAAATGTTTCAAACCATAATTATAAAACATAACAAGCAAACTTATAAATTTGTTTAGCAGTAAATTACCTAACTAAAAATTAAAATTATTAATTAAAAATTTTATTAAAATATTTCAACTCATTTTATTAAAATAAAGATGTCATCATATCAACATTAAAGCATTGGATCTCATTAGAACTTCATAATTAAATTTATTAACACTATCTAACAATAAGAAGTTAAATATTAAAACAATTTACATGAAATTTTATCTATTTCCTAATTGTAAAATAATTGTTTAGTAAAATATTTTTTTAATAGCTACTAATATTATTAAAATAGTTTGAAGAATTTTTTAACAAATTACACCAATTAATTTTTATATTTTTACTTTTTAACTATAATATTTTTTTTTTATTCATAATATATTTTTATAATTATACTTTTATTTATCTATTTATTTTTATAAATTTAATATCATTTAATTCTTTTATAATAATATTATTCATTCTAATATATTTATTTTTATATAATAAAATATTATATTTTAAATTATTATTTTCATATATGTCATTTATTTTAATTATTATATATTTATTTTATTTTAAAATTTTAAAATTTTTAATAAAAAATTAAAATTCTAAAAGTAATTACTTTTTTATGAAAATTTTTATTTAAAATTTGTTTACGTAAAAATTAAAAGTAATTTTTTTATTTTTAAATAAGAACAATTTTACTTAATTAAATTATAATATTTTTAAAAAAATACATCATCAAATTTTATTCTATTAATTAGTTAATTTTTTATTTATTATTATATTTATAAGTTAGTTTAACAAATATTTTATTACATATTTTTAACTAAATCGCAATTTATTTTTTTCTCAACTTTTCAACTAGTTTTTTAACTTTTAATTTTTATTTTTAACTCCAAAATACCATTTTAATTTAAAACTAACTTATCCACTTTATTAAACATATCCATTATTGAATAAATGACAAGTGTAATTTACTTTTATTTTTAAAATTTATTTTATAACAATAGAAAATAAGTATTACTATTATCTTTTAATATATAGTCATTAATAAATTATTGGATCTTTATTTATTTGATTTTTAAAAAATTATTTAGGTATTATTACATTATTATTTTTATTATTATAATTTAAATTTTATTATTATTAAAAAATTAATTTCTAACAGTTATAATTTAAATTTTTCTATCGTTGAGATAGTATTAATTTTTAATAATTAGTTATACCATATCTCTTATAAATACCATCAAATCTTAATAATTTAAAAATAAAATAAAAACTGTTCTTTTCTAAATTTTTCTTAATCATTATTATTTAATATTTGTACATGTGTAAAAATAAATCTTAAAACCAAAATCCTAAACCTTTAAAAAGTAAAACTAAAGTTGAATTGTAAGATACTTATTCTTCCACCATGTAACATTCTCTTTTTTCTTTTAACCACCTATAATGTTAAATGTGTTTGAAATGTTATATAAAGGTATAATTATATTATGAACTCATTCATTATATGAAATTATATTATATTGGCATAGCACAAGGTGTGCATCAAAGTGCCCATTCACATCCATGTCCATCATTTTTAATTAGTAAATACTTAACACTCATATATTCATTTATCAGATAATTTTCTTTCCCATTATGAATAAGTTTTACATGTAACTATTAGATCTAAATTCACGTGTTATCCTCAACAAAAATAAAACGAACTAATTCATTGTTTATAGATTGATTTAACATTTTAAAGCAACAATGAGGCAGCCCCTAATGCCTACTGAATGAACTTTGTTGTAAAAGTTTTAAGACGTGCGTCAGAAAGATTTTATATAGAAAATGTATCAATTTATATCATTATAAGTTATATTTATTTTTATATTATTTAATTTTTTTATAATAATTATATTTTAAAATTATTATTAAAATTTAGATATATCTAAAATTATTAATATTTATTTATGTTCACTAAAATTAATATATATATTTTTAAAAATATATAGTAATAAAAATTATTTAATCATCATAAAAAAAATTTGTTATTTTTTATAAAATCAAATAAAAATAATTTAAATAATATATAGCTATCATTAAAAATTAGATTAAAAATAATATATAATCTAAAGTTATTGATGATATAAAAGTAAGTATAATGATAAGTTATCTCTTTTTATAATATATATTAAAAGATAAAATCATATAAAATTTTAAAAAATTGTTATTCCAATGATGTCATATGTAAAAAAGAAAAGTTAAAAAAAATAGCATATATTTTAAAAATTAGTAAATGTAACTCATTGTATATTAATATTTTCCACCGTTTGAGACAACAATAGTCTTAGATAAAGGAAAACTCATGACTACTCATAAGCCAAAATTAAGGTTAAAAGTATGAGCTTTATGCCACAATATCTATATCAAAGGCAATCTTTGTATTGATGGAAGGGGGAATAGCAATGCATGTTCTAAGCTCTCAATTTCTTTCAAGTAATCCAGTCATGAAGTTCGAAGTCATCTTTCTCAACTGTTCATAAGATATATAGGACGTTGAAACATATTTAGTTTAATTCTTATTAAATTTAAATTTTTAATAAGGTTATTTAAGTAGAAAGTTTTGATCTAATCAAACCTAATAATATATGAAATAAGATCAAATAAATCTAATTTGTTGACATAATGAATAAATTTTAATATATATATATATACTAAATTATAACATTAAAATATAAAACGAAAGTTAAAGTATATCACACTTCAAAACAAATAGTATCAAATTGCAAAATATGATAAGATAGTAAAAAATATCTTACTATTACATAACTGTTAAAAAACTAAAAAATATAAATTATAAACATCGGAGTGGATTAAATAAATATTAACGAAACCTTTCATCAGAATACATTAAATATAATTTTTAAAATCTGGATCCATTAAAATTAATTATGAACTAGACTAAATTAGTAAAATGGGTTGAATCTTAAACACCTAACTAGACATCAACCGATAAAAAAAAAAAAAAAAAAAAAAGCCTACTTTACACAAATAAAAAAGATATTAAGTATCAAAGAGTTATTTCCGAAAATAAAAAAGCCCTAGTTTACACAAATAAAAAGTTATGTAGAATGATAGAGTTATTTAAGTTCCATGTTGGCACACCTTTATCCTCAATCAAGCATGTAGCACTGAGGTCAAAATCTGGTTATTGTATCTCCAATTGGAAATCAAAGTATTCAAGTGATTAATGTCTAATGGCCAGTGGGAGGAGAATAATATAGGTCTGGGCCAAGTAATGTTTCAGCCGTTAACATATGATTGTACCATTTGCTTTTTCAGTTGTCAACATTCAACAACCAAGATCCTTCGGGACCCCAAAAAATAAAATAAAATTAAACATTATCATTTGATTCTCTCAATCAACAAATAGATAACGACCAACCATGATATGGCTCACTTAATGTGCTATGAATGACTACTAATAATGGTGGAATCCATTAATGTGACATGTCATAGCTCAGGGTCATCACATAGCTAAAGTGCCTATGCTCTACAAAGGGAACAAATTGAAACCCCAATCAATGAGGAGACTTGGCAACCTATTCTAGACTCCTAGTGCAGCCATACACAATATGATTTCATTTCAGCACTTTAGAATATTCAATCACGTATTTTACAATAGAGAATCAATATATCTACATATTTGGAATAATTTACATTTATATACATTTTAAATTAATGGTTATAAATTTTTCATTTTTTAAAAAAAATATTTAAAAAATTCTATGATCATAAAAAAGATAAATATAGATGTAATGTCCTATACATATGTAGGACGATGGTTTCCATTTAGAATGAAGAATATTTATATGACTTTGCCCAATAGTGCTATATGTGAAAAGGGGCTTACTTTTCACATCCCATTTTTTTCTTTCTACACCCCTTTAATTTTTTTATAACTTTTTTATTCCAATTATACTCTTAGCATCTCCCTTCTCTTCCGTAAGGTGCATTCCCCCAATCAACCTCTTCTTTTTCGCAAGTTGCATTCGTCTTCTCCGCACGTACCTTCAAGGTCCAACCTTCATGCTCCAAGTTTCATGTTAATATCCATTAACATTTTGTAGTTTATTGGTAGGCCAGATGTAGGGATTTAGGGATTAGGGGTTTAAGTTAGTTTCTCTGGTGCACCCTAGGTACAAGACGATCGATGCATTCCGCAAACTCAACTTACACTCAATTTAAAAAATTTGGTTGGAGTTCTCTTCATTGAACAACAATGGCAGCTGAGAACGAAAAAAAAAATGAAGAAAGAAGAGGGAGGTGCTGATGAGATATAGTCACAGGGGCATTTTTGTCTTTTCACGTGTAATGGGGGTGCAAAAAGAAATTTGATGGGTGTAAAAAGCAATCCCCCTATGAAAAACACTAGATGGAACTAAATTCCAAGACTACTTGTCACTGGCCCAAATTGGATGCGTTTGTTGCATCTTTAAAAAAAAACCTCTTTATCAATCAATCCATATAATTTAACCCCAAAAACAAGACGGAACAAAAACCTATTTGGTCCATATAAATTTCTTGTCCAAAAGTTGCGGTTGTATGTTATTGGAGGGAGTTGGTTTTTTTTTATTATTATTGTACTTTTCACACCTCTTTTATATAAAAAAATAAAATTATCTTAATAAGTGGATAATTTTTAGAAATGTAAAAATTTTGAAGATTTGGATTTTTTATGAAAATGTGTATCCGGAAAACAAATTTTGTACAATGTTTATTAAATTTGGAAAAATGTATCTAGAATAGGAATATGAATTTTTAGATATCTATTTTCAAAAAAGATTGAGAAGTGAATTTCGAATACATTATTTTGTAATATGGTGAATAAAAAATGTAAATATATATTCTGAGAAAGTTTTTTTTAATGCAATGAATGAATTTTTAAAAATTTATATTGGAAAGATCTTTTTTAAAATGAATTTAATTAATTTCTAGATAAATATTTTCAGAAATTCATTAAATCCATTCTAAAAAAAATATTTTTAAAAACTCATTAAATTTATTTTAAAAGATAGAAACTAAGAATGACTTTTAATAAGAAGGATAGTTTTGAAAAAGAGGAGATGAAAAAGCAACTTCCATTATTGGACTACCTGTACTGCGTTCCAGCCCAATTGACCATGTTGTTGTTCTAAATTGATCTGGGCCTCCACTAGTATATGGGTCTAAGCTCGGAGCCCAAACTCAACCCAAGTGGTAAATTGACAATATATGTACTCATGCAAGTAGACCAAAAAAAGAGGTGCTTTTTCTTTCTAATCCTCAACCCCATTCAAACTTTCTTTTTGGGTACACTACATTGGAAATTCAATATAAATTGAATTATATATTCATTATGAATGAGATAAATAAGGATAAGACAAGGTTTTTTTAAAAAAAATAAACTACAATACAATAAAAAAGTATTTAGTAATTAAAAGATTTTGGGTCAAGATGTGGTGTTAGACCTCAATTACTTGACTCATGGATATTTCATTCCTTCTGAACTTTTCCCGGGCATCAAACAAGCAGCCGGTATCAATTAATATTTCTATTGAATTAAGTATTTGAAAATAATAAATAATTTTAAATTTTTCTACCTTTTATTTTTATAAATCCTCTAAATTACTAGATAAAGAAGCTTTTAAATAATTTTTTTATTTTTAAAATAATAAATAGATACACTCATTTATTTAATATTTACTTTATAAAACTCATCCAGTGCCCAAAATGTACCCTATGGGTGCAAAAGAACACCACAAAATTCTTTTGAATAACGGCTTATTGTACCTAAAGGTTTGTGCCATGATATGGATCTTATTGATCCTGCGAAAGCATCAAGCGAGTACAAAGTCCAGCCAATATATATAAGTTAGCTTTTGTAAGTAATACGCAACATCACTTTGTTATATGTCTCATATTTATTATTGCTCTTTTCAGGAGCTTCAAGAGGAATCTTCGTCAAAGGAAAAAGAAAAAACAACGGCAATCCAAGATGGTGTTCCTCCTTCCTTTTTAGTCTTGTATGGTTTGAACTAAATGGTTTCCATGTTTAAATTATCCCTCATGCTTTTTAAAAAATTCACAAAGACAAAAAATTAAAAACAATAGTTACCTAAAAGCACTAGTTACAATCATATTATCTTGCATTTACATACAACATTTTTTTAAAATTTTGGGTAGGATCAACTTGCTTTAAGGTGATTTGGTATAAAGAATTTTTTCAATTGCCGAAATTATGTCTCTTAAAAATGATAATTATTAAAAATGTTATAAATATGTTTGATATATTTAAAAAAATTATAAAAATGTTATAATAGATATGATTAAAAAAATTTCACTTTTATGACACACGTATTCAAACTTACTTCCATAAGAATATTTTAGTGAAAAGTATAATTAAAATTATTTAAAAATGTTATTTTTTAAATATATTTTTATAGAAAATATGAGAAAAATAACATTCTTGAGTTAATAGTTTCTAGAAATTTAAAAGAATCCCCTGGTAGGCATATCCTAAGAATAATTTAGGTAAAACTTTATTTAGTTCTATAACTATTTAAAAATAATAAGTTTTAACATTCTACTCTCAAATTAAAAAATTATGTAAGCACCCTGGAGCACGTCGTAGGTGCTTACCTGGTGCGCGCATTTAGATTTATAAAACTTTATAAAATATAAAAAATATTTAATATTTTACTAAATAATTTCAGTTAAATGTATATTATGATAATATATTGTAGATTAAATTTTAAATTATTTATTAAAACGTAAAATATTTATTAAATTTTATAAGCTTAAATTACATAATAAAAAATATTAAATTGATAGAAATTACATTTTAAAAAGATTATTAAAAAAATTAATTTTCAAAAATATTTTTAAAATAAATTAATTCTTATCTCTTTTATATAGGCAAAGTTACTCATTTGATTTTTTAATATTTTTAGTTTAATTTTTTAATTTTTAAAATTTTTATTTTGATATGTAGTGTGTATAAAATATGAGTATAAAAATATCTACAAGTATGCTTGTTGGTGTGGAAAGAAAATATTTGAGACCCCAGTATGAATCTCATAGAGACTATATTAATTTATAGAAGAAGTTCAAATTTTAACTTTTGAATTCATTAAAAAAAAAAGTTTTTGTGTATGAGAGATAAAAATAAGAAAGCAAAAAAAAAAAGTAGAGAACATAAGTGAAAAGTTATGAATAATTATGAGACTTTGAATCCCTTTACAACTTTATTTATTTTTATCTTTAAATTTTCTTATAAATGATTTAAATATCAATTGTTATGATCATATAATAGGAATAATATTTCATCTAAGTACTACCCCAATAATCATGTAAGGTAAATACAAAATCTATAAATTCAGTTACCGTATAGTTTTGTCAAATAGGAATGGTACGATTACCTACTCCAACCAACTTAGAGATCAACAAGAGTAGGTAATTCTTATTACTGGATTAAGTGCAATAAAGCAACATAATTGGATAAAAAAAAATCATGCACTCATTCATAATAAAAGCATAAAATCATTCATAAATAAAAATACGATTTAAACAGTTATATCACAAGATTCACTAAAGTTTCATAATTTGGAGTTAGTTACAAATTGATAAGCATAAATTTCATAAATAATTATCTCTCACTTTTATCTCATTAAGACTTCTTATATGTTCAATTAAGTGATCTTTGTCATATTTTATGAGTTTGGGTTCATATGAAGTTTAATTGAATTTCTTTGCTTACCCGATTAAAATGACACTATTATAGTATTTTGAGCATAATAGGAGTTTTAGACATCCAAAAATTATGAAATCTGTCTTGAATGAAAGCTTAAAGAAATGTCCACAGTTACAAAGCAAGAGCAGACTCTAAATGGGATGTTTAGGACTCCGAAATTATCTCAAAAGATGAGATAGTGTTGCTGACGTGGAATTTGAACAGTGTGCAAAGATCCGGCCATATCTTGAGATACAGAAGTCATATTGAGATGAAATCAACTTTGTTGGATAGCTAAGATCAGGGGCTACAACTTTTGTTCAGAAGTCAAGCTCTAATTCGGACATGTGAACATCCGAAATTGCGGTGCAATAAAGTCAAAATTGTTGTGCTCATTGGTGACAAAAATTCAAAAGTGTTTTGCATTTTCAACAAAGCCCATGTGAAAGCAATAAAAGGGTAGAAAAGTAATATCCTAGTTGGTGACTTTCTGAAGATGATGCCTCAAAAATCCTCTATAAATAGAAGGGTTTACAAGAGGAGAAACACAACCATTTTGGAGATTAACTCCAATACCATTTTCTTTCTTTCTTTCTTTCTTTCTTGTTAGTTTTGCATCCTTCATGGAAGGCTTAGGTTTTCTTTCTTGTTAGTTTGCCTCCTACATGGAAGGCTTAGTTTTTCTTTATTGTTAGTTGCCTCCTACATGGAAGGCTTAGGATTTATTTGTTGTTAGTTGCCTCCTACATGGAAGGCTTAAGATTTATTTGTTGTTAGTTTGCCTCTTTCTTTGTTGTTAGTTTGCCTCCTTCATGGAAGGCTAGGTTCGTAGTTTCAATTCAAGGATTCAAGCTATTTTCATTTTAACTTTGAGGTCTTGATATTTATTTACATGCTTATTGAGTGATTTCTACTCTGCTTTACAATATTCTTTAATTTTATTCTTTTAATCAAATTTTGATCAGTTGACGTATTTTGATTAATGTATAATTGATTTATAATTGGTTTTTGATTGGTAAATCATTTTCCAAAAGTTTAAAGAGTAGAAATTAAGTAATTGAATTGAAGGTTTTCATTTTATTACTTACTTCAACTGAATTCTGATTATGAAATTGGTTTAGATGAAAGATTAAGTGGTTACTAAATCTTGTTGATCATAATCAATTAAATTCTGAGAGGTTTCTCAGTAGAGAATTCAAGGATCATTTTAGGGGTTCCAGATGGTCCTAGGTTGATAAACACAATGCATGATTTTAGTGATCAATGATTAGTTATGAAAATAGCCTCTGAATTCCTTGAGTTGATAATTGTTAAGTCAAATTAATTTCATTCTATATTTTGTGTTTAGAACTCAATATCAAATCTTTACAAAATCCCCTTGTTCTAACTTTCTCCTAATTTGCTTAAGAATATGAAATGGTCTTTGGGAGATGACCTAGGTTGCACCTTATACTATACCAATAGTTTGGGGAAAATCTAGAAATTATTTTTGCGCGTTTGCGACGAGCGTGTCAAAAATACCAAAAGATGATAAATAAAAACAAATTATTCCAACAAAATCCATAATCCTAATCATAAGATAAAAAAAATACAAAATGGTGGTGCTAGATAGGTTAGCAAAAGGCTTTGTCACTTACAATGTGCAGGGACTCCTTTCGTAAAGATCTTATAAGAGGATGCTGGAAGAAAAAATGAAATGAGGGAATAGAGATGAAAATGAGAAGAAAGAGATGTAAGGTCTACGATCCCGTGTGAGGTATAGAAGGTGACTAGAGGGGATCTTTCTTTCATAGCCTCCCTTTTATAGATGTGAATTAGGACTGCCTTCATTGCAAACTAGATGGAACTAAACTGACTTCTCATCCATCATAACTATTCTAAGTCACCTGCAGTGTTGTTAGGTTTGATTAGGATCCTTCCTTGCATCATTAAGGTTAATATGGATCATTTTTTACACCTCCCAGGGTTGGCACGGTCATTCTAAGTTCTCTACAGTTGAACCAAAAATTCAAGGTCATTGCAAGGTCATGCTCAGGTCTTCATAGTCATGTTGGGAATCTTGGTTCACTACTAAGGCATGGTAAGCTAGCATGGCCATGTTGGCTTCCTCCAAGGAGCATTTTTGTCCTTTTTCTACTTCTTCATCTTTTTATGTCATTTTTGTCCTCTTTTTGATCCAAAATTCATTTATTTTTCGATTCTCTACTTTGTATGAACATTCCTACAAAAATATGAAAAATTATGACAAAATAATCATTTATTACATAATAATTATAGTTAATTTTCTATAGATAAATAAAAAAAAATAATGGTTTGTAAGTATGATAACTTTTCAACACCCACTAAGTTGATCCTTTCTTGTTAACGTTTTCTTAAACCATTATATAATGAAAAAAATCTCCATGTTTTTATCTAACAACCATTGTCGTCACCTCTTCCTCCACCACCATCACCATCTTCATCTTTTCTCTACTCCTTCCTTTTTATCTTCCTCATCTTCCATCTTTCCACCTCATTCCCTCTCTCCCTCATCCATTTCCCTTATCTTCCTCCTCCTTCATAATCTAAAAGATTTAACCTAAACCACCATTACAACCTATAGATCTACTACCATCATAAAAAAAATGTGATACAATTTACACAAAATCTTATATCAATCTACAAAAAATCATGGAATTATATCACTGCTCAGTAAAATAAGGAATTATATATTTGAAAAATAACATCTAGGATTAGTAAATACCATTTACAACTAGATGTAATAAACTTATAAATAAGGATAATAAAATATTATACAATAAAATAACCAATATCAAAAAATTAGGATATCATTCTTATACATACCCATAAGATGGAAGAAGTTGTAATGACACCAATCTTTTGGACTTGAGGAAGGTATGGTGTGAAACTCCTAGGTTTAGTGATGAGGTTCACAAGTTGATGGCAAGGCAAAGCTATGAAATAGTCAACTTCCTCCCAGAAATAAGATCCTGAACAAAATGATAATCAATTACTAGATGTTTCATTGGGAATGGAACATTGGATTGGCACATAGATACATTATACCAATATTATCTTAATAAATAATCAATGATAAAGAAGACGCACAAAGTTATTGCAAAATCTGTTGCAGCCATAGGATGTCAAGAATGCACAGGAAATGATTTTATACTCAACTTTAGTGGATTACTGAGTAAATATGGGTTGCTTTTTGCATAACTAAAAGATAAAGTTTGGTTTAAGGTAGGCAATGTGTGTTTGTGGTCCTATGTCTCCACCTCAATCGACATAAAAAACGACAGTAAGGTTGAGGGAAGATGATTTGGTAAGGTGAAAACTATGGTCAATAGTACTTTCAAGTAATAGAGGATGCATTTAAGTGTTTGCATGAGCAAAAAAGTAAGGACATGAAATTTATAGATCTTTTCTTCCAATAATTCTCTTATCTTCAATCTTTTCTAAGGAGCCTTCTCTTTATATGTAGAGCCATCAAATGGGCCAGCCCTATCCTACTTGGCCCTAACCCTATGGGTTAGGGCCAAAAAGCCCTTAGGGCCAAGTGGGCTAGGGCCAGCCCATGGGCCAGCCCTTACATAAAAAATTATTATTATCTTAAACTGTTAAGTGCAAATTTTTGTTCAAAAATAAAAAGGTTACCGAATGAAATTATGAACGTTTGTGCTTTTGAAGATGATTCTAACTAGGGATGACAATGGACTAAACCAACTCAAAATTAGTTCGAAACTTGATTCAATAATTAATTCTTTGAACTTAGTTCATGAACCAAATAAGCTAAACTTGAGCTAAAAATTAACTTGTTAACTAAACCAGCTGAACCTGGACTATGTATAACTCTACTCGTTTGGTTCATGAACCAGCTTGTTATATATAAATTAAATTCATATAATCTTTATTATTTTTGTATAAAATAGATAAAATATGTATCTTAATCATAGTATATTCTATTATAAGTTATATGTTTAGAAAATTTTAGGAAAAGTAAACTCCAAACAACTACAAATGATAAACAATATATAGGGATGGAAGTGAACAAAGTCGTCCGACAGGGGCCTACGACCCAGCTCGTTTAAAGCCTAGTTAGGCTTGACTCATTTAATAAATAGATAGGCTCAGACTTGTTAAAAAGCCTTTTTAGATAAACAAGTCAGGCCTAGGCTTATAAAAAAGCTTATTTAACTTATTCAGGAACCTATTTATATTTATATATTATATTTATATAATATTTATTTTATATTTTATTTACATAATATTAATATATATATATATATGTTTTAGGCCTATTTATGACCTTTTTATCTTGTTGGCTTTAAGTTTGCAAACTTTTTAAATTAATTATTTATATAATTTTTAAGTTTATTTATTAATCTTTTTGTAATGTAGGCTTTTAAACAGGCTTGCAGGCCTTGTAGGCTTTAAATCAGGTCAGACCTTGATAGGAAAAAAAAAGCCTAGCTCGGCTCAGCCTACTTCCATCCCTAGCAATATACAAGTTCAAAACAATTTACAATCTTAAAAGAACATTACTCACATAATTATATGTGAATAATCAAAACAAGTTTGTCACACGAGAACAATGACCAATGTTATAAGATTAATTTATCTTTAACAATTTTCTCAAACCAAGATGTTATATCTAATATAGATGGTCACTCACTTGAGTTTTCTTTAACAACAGGTTCTGCTGTATCAGTAAGCTTAGATAAAGTTTGTTTAAATTTATAAACTTATATAATTATATTTTCTATTCTATGAAATTTTTTACTAAAAATCGCTTCAGTTTGGAATTGTTTTTTTATTACTCTAATAAGAAGTGTTCCTGTTAATAGAGTTGTCAATTTGACTCAAACTCAACTTCAACCTACGTGGGCTAAGGTCAAAACAGCTTGGTTACCTATGAGCTTCATTTTTTTTTCTTCAAATATTTTTATTTTTTCTATAAATTGTTTTTTCCTCTCTAGTTTTTTTTTCCTCTCTTAAAATAAAGTAGTAATGAAAAATTAAAATAAATAAGGAAATTTAGAGAGAGGAGAAAGAAAAAATATGGAGAAAGGATAATTTTAGAGATGGAAAGGTAAATATATTAGAAAAAATAAATTAAGAAAAGATAAAAGTATAAAAAAGTTGAGAAAAATTCTAAAGACAAATGATAAAATAGTTAGAAAAAAAAATATAAAAAAAAAGATAAATAAATTAAATAATATTTTAGTATAATAAAAAATATTGAACATTATTTAAAGAGAAAAATAAAAAAATGAAAAAAAAAATTCAGAAAAAGGATAAAATTTAAAGGTTATATGGATTTAGATTTAAAAATTATATTTTAAAACAAATTACAAAATAGATAATAAAAAAAAAAGCTAGGGCTAGTCCTAACTAAGCCCTTTAAATTAAGGGTCATATAGGTTAGGGCTTAAAAAAGTCCTATTTCTAAGTGGGCCACAAAATATAGGGCCAAAACTTAGGGTTAAAAGGGCTGGCCCTAGGACCATGACCCATTTTGACAACTCTATTTATATGGTCTCAACGATACCACCTCTTCTCCTCACTTCCCTTCCTCTCCTATCTCTCTCACATCAATGTCTGCAGTTATTATAAACTCAAGTACACTTCTTTACTTTGTTTATTTCATTTTTGGGAAGAGAGCTTCAAAGATGTCACTTTTTTAAAGGATGGTTTTGTGTGTTTTTAATCAATCATTGTTAATGATTGTTTGTATGGTGCAATAAAGAGAAAGTTGATGTCATAGGAATGTGAATTTTCTCTATAGAAAAAGATAGCATGATTATTGTTCCTTCAAAATCTAGAAGATAATGTGGAGAGAGGGTTGCAGTGATTTGAACACTAATATTGTAATAGGGAAATAGTATATGATATTATGGGAATGGATGTAAGAAAATGGATGATCATGCCAAGAGTTACTTTACCAAATATAAATAAAAGGAGAAAAATGTAAATCTATGCTAGGGAAGCTTAAATGACATTGGGCCTATGTTTCTTCCTTGAGAAAGCTTGTAGGTTAGAAAAATTGGCTATGGGTTCAGAGAGTATATCAAGATTGTGCAAGATTGTTTTCTTTTTTTTTTTTTGCAAATAAGGTTAATATCATAAATAAAAAATGTCACATTAAAGGGTTGGTATAAATGTAAAAAAAGTAAGGGTATCATGTATAATTTTATCAAAATATAAGGATGCTAGTATAATTTATTTAATAATATTATGAGTATTTCTCATACTTCAAAAAAGAAAGTTATTCCTATATCTTTATGATGTGACTTTGTAAAACAAATAAGGATTCGTTTTTATTGAACATCAGGTTTGATAAATCATGTTTAACTAGCTTTAGAATGTAGGACTTTAAACGCATGATTATAACTCTTTTTCCTTTTATAAACTCTTCCTAAATGTTATAAATACTTTTTGTATTTTAAAAAGGACATTTATTTTTAGATATTCATAAATGATGGATTTGTAGAATAATTAGAGAATGGTAAAGATCTATGTCTTGAAAACTTGAAAAAATCATTCTTTAAATAACCTTATCTTTTTAATTGAATATGTTTTAAATCCTTTGTCAAAGGTCAAATTAACCTTTGGCTTAATTTATTCTTCTGAATGTAGTTCTATTAAAAATTTCTATGAATTCATCTTCTTGACAATTCCAATAAGAATTCTATCAATATATTATACTCATCTGTTTCACTCATAATTTTTGTTTTAAAATTTTACAAGTTTTCTTACATTCTAAGGAAAGATATATAATATGTAATATATGAAACCATAAAAAAAATGGTTAGGATAAAAATATAAATATTTCAAGAATAAATCTAAATGATTAAAAGAGCCTATACTTGAAAAAATGGTGTTTGCATGTAATAATGTTATATTTATATTTCATGAGTAACTTTGCTTAGAATTACTCCATTTAATAACTTTCATATACAATTATATTTCATCAATTTAACCGTTGAATTAATAAATTATATTATGTAGATCATCCTTACAAAATTTTACAAAACTTGAAAAATGTTTGATATTTTATTAAATAAATTCAAATTAACGGATATTATAAGAGGTATATTATCCATTAATCTGAATTTATTTTTTGAGGTATCAAATATTTTTCAAATTTTATAAAATTTGGTAAAGATGATCTATATAATATAATTTATTCATTCAATGGTTGGATTGATGAAATATAATTGTATATGAAAGTTATTAAACTGAGTAACTCTAAGTAAAATTACTCTTGGAGTAATTTGATCCCTCCTCTATTTATATATATATATATATATAAAATAAATTTTATATGTGTTTAATTAATCTTATATGTGCATAATTAGTGTTATATGTGTACAATTAATATTACATGCGTATAATAAATTTTATGTGTACATAATTAATGTTTGTACAATTAATGATTAGTTTGTACAATTAATGTTGTGTGTATAACTAATGTTTTATGTGAATGACCAAATGATATGTGTAAATAGTTAATGTAATGAGTTAATCATGATGATTTTTTTTTATTTGAATATATATTTTAAAATTTAAAAATTAATAATCATCAAATTTAAAAATATTTCTTTGGCTTTTGTACCTAATAAAATTAATTTTATAAAGAATACAAAAATATTTATTTTTTGAAACAAATTTTACAAAATCTAAAAATACCTTATCTCCAAAGTTACAAAATTAGTCCTTCAAAATAAATAAGTAATTCATTTCCAAATTAAAACAATCATTTCATAAAGATAATAACATTTTCAAATTTTAACTCTAAGCTTAATCTTTTCTAAAAATATCCAAAAGCTTCAAAATGTTCTTAAAAAATATAAGACTCATCAAATCTCTTTCCTTGGGAATAGTGTGGCTTTTATTTCCTTATTACATCTAAGGATACAAGCATAAACCGAACTCGTCAAACCTTAATAAAACTTTTGGATTCTTTTTCACTTATTTCATAAAAAATCAAAAGTTCTCTTTTTTAATAACTTACATAAAATAAAGTAAATCAATAAAAATAATTTTTATTTGGAGTGAAACAAATATTTGTGAAAGTTAATCATATTTTTACATAATTAATTAAAGGATAACTGTTTTTTAATAGACGTTGTAGGATGTTAATACATTCCCAACACGTAAATGACTTCCAAATCCAAATTGGTTTCAAAGATCATATTTTTAAATTTTTTCCTAAATTTATTTAATAAATTTTGGTGGTGGTTTCTCTATTTTTATAAATTTCTCATCTGTCGTCCCATTATAACTTCGATTGCGACAAGAGTAAATGCAAGAAATCATAGAGATTGGTTGACGTTAGCCTTAGGGGTTTGTACCGAGTGTAATGACTTATAAGAACTTGGGGTTTCTCTATAGTATAAGGATTATCAAAGCAACATTTAGCTATCCTAACCAGACCTTGAGGATTATTATGCTAATGAATCGATTTTCAATTGTTTATATATGGAAAATCAATTTTTATTTTTTGTTGTGTGCGTATATACCTTAATAGATTGAATCAACTTAAAAACTTGCAAGATATGACAATGAAATTCAGAATCTTGACAACTTCCTAAAATATAGGTTTGGACATGCATGCATAGTATAAAATTGATGATTGACTAAATATTTAACAAGATTCAATGTGGGGTGGACACATTGAGTCATTACAGAATATAAGGTTTAGTTGTGAAGTATTCTTGCATAGAATGAGCATTGCATTGGTTATAAGATTTGACTGTATTGATGGTGTATTTGGAATTTATGATATTATGATTGGAATAATCGGTAGATCATATATTCTTAATTATGAATTATGATTCTATTGAATATTATAAGTAGAATTATTTGCTTGATTTCTATTAAAAACATTTTGGGAATATGTACGTTCTTACTCCTATTATTATTTTCTTCCTTACAAACAATTTTCTCTAGTGGCAAAAGGATAAACATCCCTCTCATTTGCATATGGACCTATAACTTGATCTTATTGGTCACTAAAAGATAGATCTAACTAATAATTTGCATAAGGAATACTATATTTTGTTGTTAATGAATGAGTTAGAATCCAGAATGCATATTATTCCATTTTCTAATCATTAGTGTACTCATTTTTTGTCTCATGGAATTTAGTACCTAATTCATGTTTTGAGTAGTGATACTTTTCATACCACTCTACTCTATATAAGTGATCCCAATCATAGAGTTTATTTAACTATGTCTACCTTCTTCATCCTTTTGTATGGCTTAAACAATGGTATCTAGAAATATATACATATGTAGTTTAATTATGAGCATGTATGCATATGGTAATGGTAATGTTATATATGTGATACCTTTTATTGAGATTGGATTGATGTGCAAGAAAATTTGCTCATTTTTACAGGGATTGATGTATAGTATGACTATAATTATTCTTGGATTTATTTATGAAGTTATAATAGTAGTAAGGTGTGTCATAGAGAAGGCAACATTAGGCCTTGTAATGACTAGGTAGTGGAGGGAACCATTAAAGTATAGACTAACATCCCAACTAGATGAGTTCAATGTAGAGTGGAGGACAAAAAGATGTACATAGATGTTTAGATCGGCTTTGCCTAAGTGATGTTGGCACATTTTTGGACCTCTTTGATGTAATGGTGCTAAGTGAGAAACAAACCGTTGGAGGTGGGTAAGAGTTCAATGCCTAGAAATAGTTGGAGAATCAAGATCTTTGGGAGAGAAGGTTGCAATAAGGTACTTTTTGAATGTAGTGAGAAACAAGTTATCAATCCATGTTAAAAGAATATTTTCAATACAAAAGAAGAAGTAAGTGATGTTGTTATCATGGTTATAAATGAAGAAAAAGTTATCAATTGTGGAATTGAAAAGGTCGTGTTGCAATATAAAAGATAGAAGAACATGGAACCAAGCACGCTGCAAAGTTATTTGTAGTTGGAGATGATTGGTGTTATGCATTGAAGGAAACTCGTGCTAGAGGAACAACTCAAAGTATAGCCACTTTTCACATATCTCGTCAAAATGTATGGAAAAATCATGTATTCTAATAAAAGTAGTAAACTCAAGGAAGGAAGGACCCAAGACGTTAAAAATTTTAATTATTAGATCAATGTCATTAAGAGAATTATCAATGAGAGTGTGTTTATCTGCAATAGATCATATGGACTACAACTATAAGGTAGTCGAGGAAGAGCCCTTGACAATCAAGTTAAGTTGCTCTTTGAGGGACATAACACTTAATCTAGAGTAGTTGGAGAATGCTCGTTAGAGTAGAAATTATGCATCGTGTAAAGTGGGGTAGATGACATGATGGAGTAAGCCTCTATATAACAAGAGCTAATAAAAACGATGTAGAGAAGATGAGAAGCTTGTCTTTAAGAATCCAAAACCAATGAATCAAGTTCATAGTTGGAGAACCATGAATTGATATGGTCACAAGTTGGAACAAACAAGCACCATTTACATAACCTTCAAGGTCTTGAGCAAAACAGACAGAATGGATGTTAAATTTGACGAGTTCATTTAGATCGATCTACATAAGGAAGAAGATAGTTTTAGATGCACCACAGATAGAAGTCATGAAAATTGCAGAAGCCAATTAGGTGAACTAATATGATATCATGTAGCAAAATAACATAATTGTATATTTGATAGAAAACATAACCATGGTTAACATACAATAGTGTAGATAACATTTATAGTTGGAGACAACAAATTTATAGACAAAAAAAAATAAAAGATAATATAATAAAACAACCAATGTCTAGAATTAGAATATCACTTCTATACAATCATCTTCATCTTGTCTTATCATTAACTATGCATGAGTGTTTTAAGTCGATGAAAAAGAAAAAAAATGAATAAATATAAGTCGAAAAAAATGGAAGAAGAGAAAAATATAGTAAAATAAAAATATAAGGTATGAAAAAAGAAAAGAAATCAAATAAAAATAAATTATCAATTAATATTAACTTTATTATAATAAAAATATGGATCTTTCAACTTATATTACCTTTATTAATAAAAAATTATATTATTCTTTTCAGGGTTAAATATATTTTTAGTTTCTCTAAAATAATCAAATTTTGATTTTAATTTTTTTAATTTTAAAATATTTTATTTAGTTCATCATATTTTAAAATAATTTAATTATAACTTTTGACATTAATTCAAGTACGATTAAATCAAATTTAATTAACTATTATTAAAAAAAATTATCATTTTATAAAATATCTTGATTATAATTCTTTAATAATAGTTAATTTATTTTGATTTAATGTAACTTTAATTAATATAAAATATCATAATTAAAATATTTTAAAAAATCAAAAATTTAAATCAAAAATTTTAAAATGATTAAAAACATATTTAACTCTTTTTTAAATATAAAATTTTATTATTTACATTTAAAGTAGTGAATTATCTGAAAATAAATATAAATTAAAAAATAAAATATATTAAATTATAATATAATAAAAAATAATATAAATATATAATCTTCCTAAAAAAAATTATCAAATTGATATAAAATAAGGTAAACACTAACTATTATTTTCGAATGTTACTATATCCTTTTACATATTCTCATAATAATTTTTCTATTATTTAAAAGTATGTAGGGGAGAAATAGTGTATTATGGAAACAAAATAATTGATAGTGATCTTGGAAAATGTCATTGCTCTTATGAAGTACGTGATCCGTCCTACAATGCATATTTGTAGGTATATGCATTGTCTTTAATGTTCCTCTTAATGGGTTCTTTTTTTTTTTTCAGCCACAGAAAAAGAAAATAAAAGAAAACCTACCACCACATAGAGATAGTTGAGGAATATTCTTCTGTCTCATTAATTATCATTTACAACCAACCGGCTGGCCAACAGATCCACCAGACTTCCTTTCTCTCTCATTTTCATTAGTTCTGAAATTCAAATTTAAATGGTACCAACAAAGTTCTTTGAGTAAATTATATTAATATCTATAAAATTTATCCAAAAAGTATTTTGATACTTTTTATTTTAATATTTTTATATATAATATTATAAAAAATTATATAAAGTTATATAATTAAAAAATATATGATATTATATCTTTATATAAATTTTAAAAAAATTGTATAAGGTAAAACAAGAAAAAGGTATTAACATTTGTTCCGTAAATCTCAGAGCATCAATATAATTATTCCAAATTATTATCATTCCTACATTTCATAGGAAAGAATATTCTTGTACCTATTCTCTACTTTCATGCATCTCTCGGATGGTTTTGATTTTTTAATTTAAAATAAATATCAAATAATTTACATTCAAATGCATTTAGGTATATTTGAATGTGCGGATGTAGAATTTTTTTTTTTCCGGTGGAAGAATATTGTGGTTTAGTATCCGTATTTACTTAAGAAAGGTTCGCAATATACTTTTTTAACATTCCCTTTATTAGTCTTCTCTTAAAAAAAAAAAGCAATTGTTAAAAATATAATAATTTAAAAATTAAATATTTTAATTTTTAAAAGACTTAACTAATTTAAAAAAGTATACTGTTAATATTTTTCTATATATTTTTGGAAAAAAATATTTTGAAATCGCAGTTGATATTGGAGAAACAGAAATACCACTGATTTACTCGGACGTCGTTTTGGAGAAGTTTCCAATAACGCCAACTGCGTAAATGGTATATAGTTGCGTGAAGCCGTGAACTTGATTTTTTATGAATAGTTTTTATTTATTTATTTATTTATCTTTTTGTTGTTGGTTTATATTTATTTCTTAACAAATAAGAAATGACTCCGTCTCTGTTCCCGCGTCCTACCAAACCTTCCGGTGGGCCAACGCGGCCCAATTTCGCTGCATCTTTAGGCTACCGTCTTATTTCGCTTCTTAAACATAATTTTCTTTTTCGGCAAAAAAATACAACTTTCTTCTGTTGACATTAAAAAATTCCTCTTATTTTTATTTTAAATATTCACTAAATATAAAATTTAGAAAAAATAAAAAAAGGTTAAAAACAAAAAATAATAATGATATGACAATTTTAGAATATATATATAGGAAAATATTAATTCTATTTGGAACTGTAACTAATTCAATTTGTTCTTATACATCCATCAGTACCAATAGTAAGAAGTTCTAGGTATGACATTGTAGAAGTAGTTCAATTAGTTTTTTTGGTTTTTTTTGTAAATGTATAATATTTTTATAATAAAATTTAAAGATATCACCTAAATTATCTTAATCTCTTGTTATTAAATTAGTAATAATAGCTTAAATAGTATAATATTTAAGATACATTATAGAAAAATATAAATATAATTTGATTGTGTGTAATTTTTAAAATAAATTTTAAAAAATAATTATTTAGTTTAAAGTTAACTAAAGTTGATTTTAAATTAGTAAATATTTTTAAGACATGAAAACAAATTAATCTGAATTACATATTTTAATTAAACTATATACTTTGTACTAGAAAGTATAAAAATTGATTCTCCAGCTACATAAAAAAAACTATAAATAAAAGGTCAAGGATATGTAATTAAACATGCTAATGTGTTAAACATGCATTGGAGCAAATAAATTGAGAATGTGCACTTATAGTAGATAAAAATTTGATGAAGTCATGAATTTTGATGGTGATTTTTTAATTAAAACAAAAAAGCTCATACCAGAAGATGTGTGCAACCATAATGCCAAAGATCGTAATACCATCATGACCATGTCAAAAAGAAATGAAGAAAAAGGTCAAGGTGGGAGAAAAGGGCACCAACAACTGATTATACAATTGATAAACCATTGAAAATAACTTATTCGAATCTTAGATGTGTATGGACCAACTTTAAGCCACCTGTTTATCCTACAATTAAAAAGAAAATATATAAAACTATGCTCCAAAAAATAATAGAAAAGAAAACTATGCTAATTTTTTGTTTTTTAAAATATAATTATTTGTTCCAAAAGACAAATGAATTATGAGTTTTTATTTTTCCTTAGCTGTGATGGGTTCATGATTATGAAAGGTTTTTATTTTCTTTTTCTTCTACTAGATTCTCTTAGAGTTTAAGGAGAGCTTCATTGTTAGAATGATACCGAACTAGATTCTTATCATGAAATCCAATCAACGAGGGAGGATAAAGGATTGAAAATTTACGTTACATGGTACCTATTCGATCGATTTTAAGGAGGAAAACTCATTTTAACCAGATATTAAAATAATTTTATCTAATGTAAATATAAGGTTCAGTATAAATATATAGATATCCGTTCTGTTTTTATTTAATAAATTTTAATATATATATACTATTTATTATTTAAATTAAAATGTATTGAATATATTATTTAAATAAAATATAAATATAAATAAATAAAAATTTTAAAAATAAAATAATTTTTTTATAAATTTATTCGAACCGATTGAAGTTATATCTTAATTTTTCAATTTCATCTCATTCAAATTTATATTCAAGACCATCATGATTTTTTATAAGGTAAAAAAAAAAAAAATCCATCTCCTAAATCCATCTTGTTACCATAAAGGTATTTTAAAAATTAACAAATAACTTAGTTGAAAATTAAAAAATTAATTAAAAATTGAAAATTTATTATTTAAAATAAAAGTATTTAATAAAATTAGATGTTAAATTAATTATAAAATTCTTCTTATTTTTTTTATAAGATGAAAAAAAAAAATCCACCTTCTAAACCCATTTTGTTGCTATGGGTGTGTTGGGTGAAGTCAAGGAAGGATAAGTAAGGTGAACATTTAAAAGTTACCTAAAAAATAAAAATTAAAAATTTATTAATTGAAGTAAAAAATATTTAATAAAATTAACTGTTGATAAAAGTAAAATAATAAATAATTATATAATTATTAGAGTAGAATTAAGGTATTATAATTTTTATTAATTAAAAATATTAAGATTTAATGTTTGAATTAAATTATATTAAAAAATATATTTAATATTTATTATTTTATATATTTTTTAAAAAATGATATAAAAAATTTATAATTGTTTTAATAGTTATATGTTATAAAAATAGAGTTTGATAATTTTTTTATTTAATTTTTTATTAATTATGATTTTTTTAATAAAATTACATTTTAAATAAATAATTTTTAAATTAAAATAATATTTTTATAAACAAATTTTAAATAATATTCTTATATAAAGAGTATTTATTTCATAAAAAATAAATATTTATTTTAAATAATTTTAAAAAAATTTAATAATTAAATTAAATATTATAATGTTAAATAATAATAAAAAATTAATATTTTATACTAAATAATAGATTATAAAATATATTAAAGATAATTTTTAAATAATTGTTAAAATATTTAGTAATAATAGAAATAACATTAAAAATACTAATAAATATTAAAATATCTATCATATTAATTAAAATAATTTTTAAAAAATTAATTAATTATTTTATCTTTCATTTAACTACCATTGTAAAACATACTTAAATTAGTTTCTTAAATTAATTCTTTTAATTTTTTCACATTTTATCTCTTTCTACATATAGATAAATTACTTTTACTTATTTTTAAAAATTCATTATGTATATTTAATTTATAAAATTTTAAAATATTTTTATAGTTTAAAATTTATTTAAATTAAAAATACTTGTAAATACTTACTAGTTCTTTATCTAATATATCGTTTGCTTTTTCTCTGCCATACAAATAAATCAAAATAATAAAATATTATCCATGACTTTTTTCAGCGATATAAGTGAAGTGATATAACTTCTTTCAAAATATTTTACTTTAGAATCAAGTATTAAAGTCTTATATTCTTTACATGAGTTCTTGAATGTATAGATATTTTTCATATTATTTTCTTTGTTAGTGACACATAGTTTTACTATTATTTATCACTTTTTTAAAAAATAAATTATTATTTTCAAAATTTTATTTTATAAAAATATTTACTTTTATTAAATCATCACTCTAATTCCTTTTAAAACTATATTTTTACTAATTGTTAACATCAAATATCAATAAATTAATTTTTTTATATTTTATCTTTTTTAGAATATAAACAATTTAATTTTTTCTTATTTATTTAAATTCATTACGTATATTTAATTTATATTTTAAATATTGTGTTTATATTTTAAATTTTACTTAAATTAAAAAAATATAAATATTTACTACTTTTTTTATCTAAAAAAATGTGTATTTTTCATGTGTCACGAAAATGAATCAAAGAGAGATGATTCAAGTATATGTAAAATATTTTTCTCTTTTCTTTTTGTTAAAACAAAATCTCAGCCATCTAATTAGGAGTGTAAACGAGTGGAGAACACTTTATTTATGTAACTCAATCATTTTTACGAATCCAAATAGCAATATAACTTCAACAAATATTATAGCATTCAATAAATAAAAAAGAAAAGAACTCAAATTTAAACTCGACAGTTTTGCTCAAATTAAGTTGTCTAACATCCAAAATTGCTAATCTACTTCAAAATCAAAATTTGATTCATAATGCAATGCTAAAAATGGACCGGTCAAATTTGCAGAAAATTGACTATTTAACCGATGGTCAAATTTGTTAACAAGTTATAATAAGTAATAATCACCTTTAAAATTTTAGCTAGTATACCTAATGTTGCATTTCCTTTCCTTTCCTCATCGTCCTTCTGCATTTTATAGCTCTATCAACAAAAAAATGAAAATGAAGATTAAAAAGAATCATAGTACTTTATTTACAGTCTTTTAAAATGAATAATAAAAACTATGATTTGTAAACACGACTATTTTGGATGAAGATTCACGAAACTTTCTAAAAGAAAAAACCTATATGCATGATCATAAATATCGTTGGTATTGTTTTATAATTAATTTTTTTTATAATTGATATTAATCTTTAATACTTTTATTAAAAGTTCAACATTAAAACTTAATATCAATATTACTGAGATGAAATTTTAATTTTAATTGTAAAATAACGCCAACATTACCGTTTAAGTTTTGTCCCTCTGTAAACTAGTAATGGTTATCTTAATGATTAATCGAAATCCCAACTCTCGTTAAACTCAAGGTCTAAGAGCACAAAATTACCGGAAAACAGAAAAATCGTTGAACCACAATGAATAAAGTCTAAAGAAAATTAAGTAATAGTGAAAACTAATAAAAATAAAAAAGGAATTTGGTAAATGCATTTAAACGCATGAATAGCTAATTAATATAATTATAAAAAATACAAATATAATAAAAGAAAAATAATAAATATAATATTAAATTTTTAAAATGATAAATAAATAATGTTTAAAAAATAATAGAAGATAAAAACATTAAATTAAAATTAAGTTAAATACTATATTTTAATAATCTTAGAGATTCTATTATCTATTTTTTTTTAAAACTTGATATATTTTACATTTTTATTTATTTTCTTAAAAGCACATGTAAAATTATTTTTAATTAAAATTAGCATTTTATTTCACTAAATTATCACTTTTATTGTAGCAATTAAAATTAATAAAGATTATTTTAGTTAAAAATAATATCAACAATAGTTATGATATTATATTTAAATGTTATGGAGTTGATAATTATAAACACTTAAAAATATATAGTAAAAAAAAAAAGAAAGTAAAGTAAAGTTGTAAATTCCGACAAAGCTCCCTCCAAGAGCTCAGTCTCTGAATTGTGGCTTTTACAGTTTACACCATTGGTTTTATTTCTCTCTCTTTCTTTTGTTCTTTTCTGTCTCTCTCTCTAGCGAGAGAGAGATCGATCGGTTTCCAAAAAACAAAAGGAATAAGATATCACGAAGCGGAAAAATCCACAATCGTAAATAACACAGATAAAACAAATAAAAAAATCGCATCAAAAATCAATTGAGAAGAAGAAAAATATCTAGGGTTTACAAATAATAAATTCCCTCTTTGATTTTCATTTTTTTGGTTTTTTTCTCTTTCAACTTTTCCTTCCCACCAAACACCGTTCCCGCTCTGCATTCTTTCATGCCAAGAAAGCCAGGATTCAACTGTGTTGAGATTAATAGCAGCTGGTGCTACTTTTGTTTTTTCAATTTTTTTCCGATTTTGCTTTTTTCCTAATTTTATCTTGCGAGGCTGAATTTTCCGGGAAATTTTGCCTCCGTTTTATCATCCCTGCGACCTTCGCCGCCGGCTGCTATGGATTCGTCAACGGCAACTCCTTTGAGGTGTGTCTTTCCCCTATTTATGCATTTTCCCTCCCTTTTTCTTGAAGAAAATTTTCCGTCTTGAATTTCTCGGGTTTGGGAAAATTAGGTTCCGTGATAAGGTTTCGAGATTGTTTCTCCAAAGGGGAAATTTGAAAAGGAAAAAGAAATTCGTGTTATAGTTCTCGTGGTTGATGTTTTATGCTTTGGGCTGTTTTCTCATGACCTTGTTGGGGTAGCTTTTTTTTTTTTTTGAAATTTCCTTGTTGTTATTGGGTTTGACGTCGTTGTTTACTGTTTGCTACAGGTGTTTTGTTTGATTTGTTGATCCGGCGGAGAAGGTGTTTGGCATAGAGGGAGCGGAAGAGAATGGTTGATGGTGGTATGGATTGGAAGAAAGAGTGCATTTTTCCAAATGTGTAATTGATGAGATCTGTTAGCTGAATTTTTATGTGTTGGAACGCTATTGTTGGTTTTGAAGTTGTTCAAGGGTTTTGAATGAATTTTGATCTATGGATTCCAAAGTGGTTCCGTCTTCCAAGGATTTGTTGAAATGTTGCAACTGTGAATGTAGTTGCTCCTTGATGGCTCAATCTTCGGGGACTTGGATGCGTTCTGTTAAACGGAAGCATGATGAGTTCAACATGGATAGCCAATTGCCTATACCTTCATATGCACGGGTTGAATTTGAGAATGAATGTGGAGCCTTACGGGAGATGGTCAGCATGCAGCAGAAAACTATTCAAGATTTGACTGCTGAATTGGAGGAGGAAAGGAATTCTTCATCCACGGCTGCAAATGAGGCCATGTCAATGATATTGAGGCTGCAGAGGGAGAAGGCAGAAATTCAAATGGAGGCACGTCAATTCAAGCGTTTTGCAGAGGAGAAGATGACGCATGATCAGGAGGAGCTTCTATCTTTGGAGGATTTGTTGTATAAGAGAGAACAGCTAATTCAGTCACTTACTTGTGAAGTTCAGGCTTACAAACACAGGATGATGAGTTTTGGCCTCAGTGAGTCCGAGGCTGACGGTGATCAATGTGAACTTTCAGCCTATGAATACCCTCCTTTGAAATGCAAGGTGATACATGGTTCTATGGATGCTGATAATGATGAGACGGATATTGAGAAATATGCATTTGGTGAAACTCCAAGTGACCGTTTGAGGAACTTAGAAAACAGGATTTCTCAAATGGAGAAAAGTCCCACTTACAGCCAGATGGATGGGGATTTCACAGGAAAAAATATTCTAGAGAAAGTAATTGTTGGACAGTCTCCAAGACGGACTAGACATTCTACAAAATTTTCCTGTGACTCAACGTCATTTGGTGGGATGGGTAAAGAAACAGGTCCCGAGTTTCTGATGGAGTCTCCCAAGCGCAATAGCAACTATAGGAAAGATTATTTCTCACAGTCAGAGGACCTGTCCAATTTGAAGAAGGTGGATAATGCGTCAGAAGGTGATGATAGTGACAGAATTTATACAATTGACTCTGTTCACAGTGGGGCAGCATATAATGGTTTCACAGACTCCAAAGCTGGAGCTGGTGGTTTCGAAGATTATGCAACTACTCCAAAGGAATCAGGGAATCATGCTGATTTTGAGGATCCCTACATAAAGAAACTTTACACAAGGCTTCAGGCACTTGAGGCTGATAGGGAATCAATGAGGCAGGCCATCATTTCAATGAGCACTGATAAAGCACAGCTTGTGTTACTGAAGGAAATAGCTCAACATCTGTGCAAAGAGATGTCACCACAAAGAAAGATGGTACGGAAGCCACATTTGGCTGGAAAACCTTCATTCTTCTCAATTGTTAAGGTAATTTAAAAATGAAAATGGTTGTTACCAATATATATGTTTCTGCCATAACTGAGGAAGGATCCCATGTTTTCCAATCTTAACTCTCCCGTCCAGTCTTTTAACTACCATGGAAGGGCACATCCTATTTAATCTACCTGTCTTTTAGGTTTTGTCTTGAGATATAACCTATTGTTACATCATTCTGCTTACCTTGGCTTGCCCCTTCAGTTAAAGTTTTATTGCTAGTGGTTTTCAGCTATCCAAGTTTCTGAAAAGGCCTTAAAAGCTTTATGAAGTCAATCAATGCATGTAAAAAATGTCTTTCTATTAAGAGCAGAAATAGTTCATGGGGACTGTTTCTCCTGTGTTCTATCAGAGGTTTTGTTTTCCCTCTTTGTAGTGATCCGTTGATCATTCTAGGCATTGCCTTTGTAAACACAACCCTCCCGGCAAAAAAAATAAATTCCATGCTACTGTGTGAAACACAGGGATAGTCATCTGGCTATGCATGCAGTTTTTTGGCTTATTGCATTATGGTAAACATGCATACTTTTGATAAAAGATTTTGAAAATGGAACTTATACCATTTCATCTTGTGTTCAGTGGATCTCATCAGTTATTTTCTGGAGAAAGAAAGCCTGTCAAAGCAAGTAAGTAACGGCTACATTCTTTTTTGATTACTTAAAATATACCTTTTCCTGATGCAAAATTATTTGTAGTTTTGTGTTTGTTATTAAGTGTTTGGTTTACTGAAGTGAGAACAAAATCAAGCATAATTATGATAACCACTTTACCCAGAAATCATTTTAAAGAGACGGCTTTTGAATTCTAGTGGCCTTTGCTCATAAGACGTAATTCCTACAATCAAATATTAAACATTGTGTCCTATCTTTATGTTCGAAGGTTCACAATTCACCTTTGAAACTTCTTTTACAGTGGCCCTGGATTGTTAAAGTATTGAGTGAAGTTGACGTGCATTGAATGTGGGGTTTGTTCCAGCTTTTTATTTTGAGCTTTTCTCTCCTTAGAAAGAGAAGTTGGATTAAACACAATTTTAAAACAGATCTAAAATTTAAAAATGGCTATTTTTAAATGAACAAAATCCCAAAAACAGAGCTTCTGTAGAAGCTAATTGAAGTAGCTTCTACCTTTTAGGAGGAGAGAAATTCAAAAAAGCCGAGCCAAACAGTACAATAAGCATAAATTCCCAACTTCTTGTCTATAAAATTAATTTCTTGTTTGCAACAATGACAACGTCTAGTCTTTGAACAGAATAGGAAAATTTAAGTTTGGGGGGGGGGGGGGGGAACAGAACTTTTTAAGTTGTTTCTAGGAATTGATGATTGTATACTGATACAGTTCTCTCAAAACATTGGAATTTTATTCAAATACCAACATCATTGTGATGGTGTCTGTTAATAATACATCCTGGTTTTAAAGAATACACATGCCCTGTGAAACTGCCCTATAAAATATATTAGCAAACTTAACTGTGATGTCTGTCAAGACAGGAAATTATCCATTATCTAAAATGCTTGTGACTGCAGGTATATGTTCGGGCTACCCGCTGAAAGTGCGGGCTTGCTGCTGCTCTTGGAGAAAGGAACACGGGCAAGGCCATGGAGATGTATTTCAAGCACACAAGTGGGAGAATAATTTTTTGATTCCTTTGTCAATGTGGGAAACATCAGCTGAAATTTAGTAACACTAATACGATGAGATGTTTTGTTTTTCCCATGGATCTCTCTCCCTAAAAGAGTGCTGTATTGTGCAGTGATTTTTTTATTGCTTTTAATGTCAAATTGAATGTAATTTGTTGGTTGATTCGCGAAACTTGGATATGATATGACATACGGGCACTCTCACTCGTATGGTTTGTTGGAGTTGAGTTCAAGGTACATCTCTTGTATATAACATTTTGCTGAAAGTTTTCACATGCTTCGTGCAATGTCTATCTTCAATCAATTTTACTGAGTCCAGCTTTGTGCTGAGTGTTGCACATTCTAATGTACCTTAACTTCCAAACCACCTCACATTCAAATCTTCAGAGCTGAAGGGATGGTCTTGCATATTATCAGCTGTAGTTCTTTTACTTCCACTAAATTGTATAATAATGTAAATTCATTTATTAAATTCTTTTGTTTAATAAAGACTAGTTATGTCTTTTCATTCCACTAATAATGTAAAATTTTCAAGTTTAATTGTGTATATTTTGAGGTTAAGGATCAATGACTGGAGAAGCCTATGTTTTATGGTTGCTCCCATCTCCAGAGTTCCCCTTCTCTCGCTGTTGAATGGATGTTTGTTGGGAATTCAATTATGAATAAATTAATACTTAAAAGAGGAACAGAACTTTGACCGTGAGAATTTGTAGCTGCACTTTGCTTACCATTCTCTGGAAGTTGTTGACCATGAGGGTAAGTATGGGAGAGGTTTGCAACCTTCCTTAGGAATGAACTATGTTTGACCAAAAATGAGGGTGGTGAAAGAAATGCCAGTTACTATATTATATAAATTTGAATTTTATTAGAGAAAAAGGAAAGTTTTAAATTGTGGTACACACTGCACGACTGCAATTATAATTTAACACTGCAATATTAAAATTCTCTAAGCTTTTACAACATATTTGGTTACCACTTCATTTACATGTCAGCTATTTTTCATAATTAAGATTTTGGAAGTCTGCAATTTTAACAACCTAATCAATTTAAAATGAGGGGTACATAACGTGAAAAAAAAACAGGGAAGGAAAACGCCGTTGATTAAAAAAAGCTTAATTAAAAATATTATATTTTCAAAATAAATTACATGTAAAATGGAGAAATAAAATTTTGCCAGAGTTCTCTTCAAGAACTGGGTAGTTTCACTAGGATAAGTTAATTAAAACTTATTTTACATTATTTTATTTTATTGTCGAAAAATCAATTTTTATATATTTCTAATAAAAATATATTGTAAAAATTTTTAAATTAATTTTGTTTAAAAATTTAAAATTAAGTTCATTAAAATTAACTTTAAAGTCAATACATATGTTAGTGAGCAGTGGCAGGTCTAGGAACCTTTATTAGCGGGAGCAATTTAAGAAAATTTTTAATAATAATTATTATAATATATTGATAAATATCTAAATAATATAAAAGTTTAAAATAGATACTATGTTTATGTTGTTACTAAATAAAAAAAATATAAAAATAATAACAATATTCATTAAGTAGTATGTTGCTATTGTTTTATCCGTTTATTTTATTATATATGTATGAGAGAGAGAAAGTTTAAAATAAATTTAAAATTGACAAAAAAAAAGATACATTTGAAGATGGTCTTAATAAGTTTATATATATAATATTAAATTTGGATTTAATGAGATAAATAATCCACTTTTAATGAATTTAAATATAGTTGAATTCAAATTCAGTAGATTCAAAATTATAGAAAATACAAAATGTAAATATTTATTATCTTTACTTGTAATTTCTTTCCAAACGAGAGGATGCATTTGTCCACCCTCGTTAATATATAGTGTGAAACCTTTAGTGAAAATATCATAATGAAAATTTTAAATCTCAATAAAGATTAGTGCCCTTGCAATCCAATGTAAGGTTATTCTTTTGATGATTTATTGGTTTGTATGCTTCTTTTTGTCCGTTTTGTCTTATTAATTTTTTGGAGACATTACACTTGCATTCCCTGTACGAAGTGGCCAAAAAGAAGAAAATGTAAGGAAATTTCTTAACTCTGAAAGATAAGGGTCACTGAAAATTTGTCACATACTAGTTTGATGTCCCCTGTAATGCAGGGTAGATGAATAACTAATTTATGAATAGTTAATATAAAATAATAATATAAAATCTTATTTTCATGAGTTATATGTTGGAACAACTACTGGTTCTATTTCAATTTATAATTATATTAAATATTATTTTTATGATTTACTGTCTTACAAAAATAAAAATAGGATGTTTTTTATTTATAAAAAATTGAATGTAATTTTAAAAATAGCAAACAAAGAAATGCTAGAAAGGAACAGAAATATGATTTTTTTTCTCTTTCTAATTTACATATAATAGCATAATTATAAGTTGAGAATTAACTTCAAAAATTAATATCAAACATAATTAAAGTAAATATATTTATTTATATCTCAAATTTTATGTTAAATAATTAATTAACAGAAATATATAATTAATTATATAATAAATTATATAATTAAATTAATGATCATATTATAAAAATAATTATAATATATTTTTATAAAATAATAATTAATTTAATGATATAATGGATTATAATTATTAACATTTGTTAATAATTAAATTTTATATATATTTTTAAAAAATATAGGTGTGAGCCGAAGACGCATGTTACGTAATCTGAGCGCATTGCTTAACAGTGAAAATTCTCTGCAAAAAGTGTGGAAAACGGCAAATCATTGAGACATGATTTCTGAAAAGTCCTTCTATCTGTATTTATTTTTCTATTTAATTTTCGACCAATGAAAAACAATAACGTGTTTCGTAGCCAATTCATTCCGAAGTTGTTTGCAGTGGCTCTCTTACGACGAGTTCTACCTAAATATAATATCAAAGGGAAGGATGAGGTTACTCTAACGATAAAAATTTTACAAGTTATTTTATTTAATATTTTTAAATAATTAAATTAATAAATTTGATTATATAAATCTATTTATAAAATTTAAAATTTAAAATTTTTTATTATATTATATTATTTAAATAAATAATATTGTTTTAATATATATTAATTTAAATTTATTTAATAAAATATCAAATAATTTTTAAATTTTATAAAATTATATAAATATAATCTATAAAAAATATTTATTCATTTAAATGTTGAATTAATGAAATCTAATTGTTTAAAAAATATAATAGAATAATTTACAGTAAACTTATTCTTAAAATAAGTTAATTATTTTTATAATAAAATATTAAAAATTTAACTATGTAAATAACCAATAATAGAATTAGATTTAATAAAATCATGAATTTTTAATAAATAAAAATATAAGTTAATGAAAAAGATAATATTTTAAAAATATTAGTTAAAAAATTAAGTTAGTTATTAAAATTATATAAAACATTATATTTTTTAACATTTTAAAAATTCTGTTAATTTGTATCTTTGTAAAATAATATTTTTAATATAAATAATATTAAAAATAAAATAAATAATAAATAATTCTTACAAAATTATGGATTAATAAATAACTTTTAAAATTTAAATAAAAAAATCCTATTCATTCAATCTAAATAACTACCATTTGGGTTGATCACTTTAGTAATGAGCTAAAATTTGGCTAACTTAACTTGATCAAACTTGACTTGATCCTTCACCATGATATGATAAATTGGGTTGATTTATCATATTTTAAAAATCATAACGTAGATAAAATTAATATATATATATATATATATAAAAGAAATAAGTTATTTAAAAAGTAATTTTAGTTAAAATTATCGTATTTAATAACTTTTATAAATAATTAAATTTTTTTAATTCAACTGTTAAGTTAATAAATTATATTATATATATCATTTTTATAAAATTTAATTTAAATTTATAAATTTTGTAAAGATAATTTATATAATATAATTTATTAATTTAACGATTGGATTAATAAAATTTAATTATTTATAAAAATTATTAAACGGATTAACTTTAGATAAAGTTACTTCTAAACTAACTTGATCCCTCCTCTATATATATATATATATATAGCAAATAAGAAGTCAAAATAGGAATAAAGTAAGAGTTATCCTTAAAAAGTTTATTGCTTTCCATTTTCGAGGCATACTTGGTGAATATGAAAATATTTAAATGTTGGAAGACTTTTTCAATATATTATTGTGAATTAATACACAATGATTAAATTTCAAAGATTGTTATACATTATATTGTATGAAAAGAAGGTAGATGTGAGGTTTTAAGTGATTTATAGAAAATTGTTAGAGTTGATATTGAATCTTAATTTGTAAGAGATTTGGATATTTATAACTATCCTATGTAATTTTTGTTGGATTGATATAAAAAATAGTTATTTCAAATTGAGGACTTAATTTTGAAGATCATAAAAATTTGTATACAATGTTTAAAATAAAATTAAACTAATGTGGTAAGAAAATTAAGTATTTTAAAAGTTTAAATATGATAATTAATATAATTTATTTAAGTTTAAATATTTAAATTAATTTAAATAATTATTATTATAATTTTAAGATATATAGAATTTATTATTAATTATTTTAAATTTAATTTATGAATTTATTATTTATTATTATTTATGATTTTAAATTTTGATTGTTCGAAAAATTACTACGATTTTATTTTTTTCTATTATGGATTTAATTTTTGACTGTTGCAGTTTTAGTTTCTAACCATGTTGTTTGCACCCAAATTTTCTATATGCATAACTATTTTATGTTGGGTTGATATATATAAATTTCTTACTAGTTTTGTTCCTTAATCGTTTAGAAGATGTTGTTGTATGATGAGGGATCACGCAGTAGGCACACAAATTCTTGAGGACAATGTTATCACATGCCTTAGTCTATGAGTTACCAAATGTTCCAACAATCTCAATGATTTATGTTATTGAGTTATCATTTGATGACTTGCAATTTCCAAACTCAAGTTCATCATCCAAGATAAGTACTTTTTCAGTTTCAAGTTTTTGTCTTTATGGAATTTGATGATCCGGGCATCTCACTTCTTACCATATTTTTATATCTAGATTTATTATTTAATAGCATTATTTTTCAATTTTACTCTAATCCCATTTTCACACACTACCTTACAATTTGGCATAGAGTTTGAGAAGTTTTGTAAAACCTTTTATTTTCTTTCTTTATTTTTTATGAGTTTATATCATGTCATCGACATATGTCACTAATCCTTATTTGATGTAGTCAGGTTATCCTTCTTGTGTAAACTATATCAATGTAAAATGTGAGTGTAGAGGTATGTTTTCCTATACTTTTCTTAATACTACTTCTAGTGACACATGAGAATTTGTGATTTCTCTTGTGGAAAATGTTGAATTACTGTAAGCTAATCTTCTTTATTGGTTGATGTTTGCCTAATTAATCATTTATAATTTTATATGCTTCTTTAACTTTTTCTTAAGTAAAAAATAAAATAAGATTAGAAAATAAATTTTCATATTGTGGATACTATGATATGAGTTTATATGATAAATGTAAATATAAGATGAGTAATTGGACAATTTATAAGTTAATCATTTCTTATTGACATGTAATATATTATCATATCAAACTTTGAAGAATTGCATAATTTTTTTTTTAAAAATGGTTATATGTAAAATGGAGTTCGTAATGAATGATTATGATGTCATATTTTTGAAATATTTGACATGACTATTATTTGATTATGATGTTGGATATGAATATTTTAAATTTAAGAAAAATTTATCATGATCATTAAAATAATTTTGGTATCATTAAGATATTCTTATGTACAACAAAATATTTGAGTGTTTTGACACATTATTCTTATAAAGTATAAATTATATTCTTATTTTGTAAAATATTTTATTGTACTTGTGATATTTAAAATATTCAAGAGATGTTATTAAGTATGGTATGAAATTTTTTTTCACTATATTAAAGTGACGATAAAATTGATTTGTACAAGAATAAATCAAATTAGATTTATTTTAATCTTAAAAGAGATATCATAATTTGGATTATCCAAATATATAATAAAGTATATTATGGAGACCAAGTTATTATTAGTTACTTGGAAAAGAGTTTGAAGATGATTAAGAAATTTTTACTAAGCATTTTATATGAATAAAACTTATATTTCTTATATGCATACATTGTGATTAATAAGAAGCAACTGTGAGAAGTCATTCACAAATATAACTTAAGATATGTACATATATGTCAAAAAATTTGTGAAATGATTAATGATGTGATCATGTGAAAGATAATTTATTATTAATTTCACCTATATTTCTTACAAGCAAAAACTTAGTGAATGATATCGAGAAGAATGAGATTTTAGTCAAAATAAAATCAATAATGACAGGAACCCAACATTTGTGAGTAGAGAACTCATGATGTGGATAACAACAAGTTATTGTTGATCATACTAATACTATTAATATTCATTCTTATGATGTGAGGGGTGTTAGGTTGCATTGAACAAGAGGTTACATGCTATCCAAAATTCAAGACTGATGCCTAAGTAAAGATTTCAATAAGAATGTGAAAGATTAGATAGTAGTTGCTTCCCTATTGTGTTAAAGTGGTCTTTGATCTTGTTTTCCATGTTATATATATGAAAGAACATTTTTAGTTAATGTTCATGCATTGGATGTTTTAATTGAGATGCACATAGTTCCTATAAGATCAATAGATGTGTGAAAATATATGATGTTGTGCTTGAAGGCATTATGTTATGTGGATTGTATTTTGAATGAGTTATTAAAGTATCTATAAATATATACATAATGTTTATATTTGGTATGTCATGACTATAAATATTTTGAAAGTATTCTCTTGTTTGATTCTTAAACATAAGACTTAAATAACTAAGCAGAGATGATGCCTAAGGCCTCATATAAAAACAAGAGAAAGAAATCATATATGTGCTATGTTTGAAAACACTTAATTTAAGAATCCTCACTCATGTTGAAGTATAGGGCTTCTAAATTATAAGGGATGACGATGATCATTAAAAGTTAAGGGATGATGATGACCATTAAGGTATGAGCTCATAATCTAGTATAAATGTAATGAATATATAGTATAATGAAAAGATAATTTGGTGCATGATTTTATGTTTTTCATGTTGGGAATTGAAAGATATACCAAAGGAACGAAAAAGTACAAATCCTTCACATTCTTTATTTTTAGGAGCACTCATAAAAGGAAAAAAAAAAGGAAGAACACAAGTTTGATGCAATTTAGCATTATTTTTTTACATTCATGAAACACCTCAAAAGTATTATTACTACTTGTAATTTTTGCATGGAAAAAATGGCAAACCCTCCCATTACAACTTTTGATACACAACTAACCAAGCTCCAAGTGCACCTAAAGGACTACATTGTTGTGGTGACACACAACTATCAAAATCCTTAAAGATTATATTTGTTGTGGTTGTGGTGATAAAATGCATACAAAGTCTTCTTATTTATAAGAGTTTTCTAACTCTTCCTTCTTTAAGTTATTCGATGTAGGACTTGAATGAATAGTATCCTAACATCCCAAGTGGTTGACTCGTTCACAATCTATGTATTTTTCATTATAGGAAGAAAATATTTTGAATAATGGCCCACTTAATAACGAAAGTATCTCGATCAAAGTAATGAACTGATGGTTAAGACATTCTACGAGTATATTTAGCAAGTTATCTAAAGTATATGAATTATATATTATTTTATAAAAAGATTTGTACATCGGAAACTTATAAATTTGTCATGCTTATGTGTTGTATACTAAGTTAAAATAAATCCACTTTAGAAATATATGTTTATGAATGTAAAATGAACTTGTATATTTAACACCTTTCTAAATAAACTAAAGTGACTAAGGACTAGACAATAACACTTGAATCGTAGGGTAGAAGTCTATTAAGAAACTTGTTTTTTATTTCGTACTCCTACTCATCTTTAGATTTTTAAGGTATTGTTCATCTTTTTAATGATGTTTCTTGACACCCATAATGTTAGCTAGTATTTTGAGAGATAGTGGAGTAAACTAGTGGTCATGGTACGAGTATCTACCTTGCTGGACTCTCAACTATTCCACCTTCTATCATAACATGCTATATACATTTGTATTATCCAATCTGTATTTGGTGGAACTTAGTATCCCAACTTATATTAACTACAACCTATAATAATTTGTGTACTTTGGATAATATTATCGTATGAATATATGATCTTTCTTATATTTATTGATGTTATGGCTTTGGTTAGATCTATAGGAATATCCACATATGTTTATTTCATGTTCAATATTGACAAAACTCATATTTTCAAGAAAGAATTTTATAAAAAATTTGTAACATATTTTTAATAAAATTAATTTATGATAAATTTTTGCATCATAAAATAACAAACTAATAATTACTTTATAATATAATTTAAACATAGAATGGATGTCATTATTAAGGTGCTCCATATAATTTATCTTGTACCTATAGATATATGATATTTAACCTATAGTTTACCTTATGACTATAGGAGTAGGATACTTATACTTACACCTTAAAAAGTATCACTAAAATAATTAGGATGAAATTCAATATTTATAGGTGTATAATAATTATACCTATGATTTTCCTTATGTCTATAGGTATATAATACTTATATCTATGTCTATAGGTATATAATACTTATATCTATAGCTTAACAACCATCATTAAAATAATTAATGATAAAATTTAAATCTATTAGTATAGGACACCTATACTTACAATTTAGTAACCATCACTAGAAGTAACTATTAGTATATGATAAATTTCTTATAGTGAAAAGAAATACTAAAATTGTTATAAGCAAAAATGACCTAATATGGATAATAGAAATGTGGTTATATACAAACTTCAATTCATTTTAAGGTATCAAGCTCATGTCAATATAAAGTATTATAATAAATCAAATTTTATTAAAAATTTGTTCAAATGTATTAATGTGAGCACCAATTTTTGTCCGGGTAGAAATTTTGCTTAATTAATTAATTTACTAAATAACTTTAGAGAATAAAAGCTCACATGGTCAAAAAAAGTCAAAAAAAAAGAGAGAAGGAGTTGCAAAAATTAAATGGGCAAATAGAGTTAGTTAGTTATAGAGCTGAAGGAAACAAACAAAATTCAGTTAGGAGTTAGTTAAGAGTTAGTTAGGCTAGGGATAGAAATTAATTTCCATAGGGATAAGAAACCATGGTTAAGTAAGGGATATAAAAGGAATTTTAGAAAAGAAAAAGGGCAGTTATGACTTTGGTCAGAAAAAAAACTAGTCTGGTTAGAAATTCTGCTTTCTTTCTCTCTGGGAGCATTCTGGGTTCACGTTCTTGCGATCCAACTTCTCCAAATTCGTTCAAGGCTGGGGAGAATTGATTTTTTTCGAAAAAAAATCTTCTTGGAGTTGCTCTGGTTTCTCGGTTGTTTGCTTAGTTTCTCTACAAAATTTCCCTGGAAGATTTGTCGTTCGCGGGTCACCTATCTCCAACTCTTCTTCAAGTTTAGTGGTGGAATCACAGTGGAGTCCTCTGTGTGTTAATCTTTACGCTGCAAGATACGACAAGAATAAGCTTCACGCGAAGTCAATTCTAGCTTCAATCGAAAGAAGTTCTACGTTCTTTGAATATAGACTCTACTCAGGTCAGTGCTCTCTACTAATTTCTCTAATCGAAGCATTTGAATCATCACATTTCTTCTCATAGCCTGTTCTGTTTACTTGGAAACTAGAACGAATGCCGCGTTGTAACTAAATGTAAGAGAAATGACTTAACAACATAAAGAAAATATAATGCAATAAGTAGCTTTGATTTTCTGTTTAAATCTAGAATTGTCTGATAAAATCTACATGCCGTTGATTAGGTTGCTATGGTAGTTTATGTGGCGCATGATAAAATTAGCTTAGATTAATTACTATGCATGTTTGCTGTTTTTGAGCTTGAACCATAGTCCGAAACCTTTCACCAAATGATAGATGACTTAGGTGAATTTGAGAATGGACCATTGTATCCTTGCTAGAATTTGTTCCATATGTTGTGAAGAGATTTAGAATAAATATAGTAATAGCACAAATGAAATGTGTCAGGATACCGTGAGTTCTGTTGAAAATTTCAATGTGGTTTAGTTACTGTATAAATTAAAGCTTAGAAATAATGAAACTGACTTGGTTTCTTGCACAAGCACACCATACTTTCAAAATGATTGATTCCTGAACATAGCACATGACTTAAGTAATAAAAGGAGAATTCTGCAAGTCTTAGGTCAAGATGTAAGTCAATGAAGATGTCTGAACCAGTAGTAGTGTCATAATACTAATCATATTGGCTTAATTGCCTTTGCAAGGTGTTCATCACAATCAACTTCATGGTTATTTGTGAAACCTTGCTAAGTGTTGCGTAGAATCAACCCAATATGAGTACAAGTGAGGATCCATGGTCAAGAGTCATTCGAAACTTATAGGGAAGTCTCAAGGTATCAATATGCTAAACTGCACTAAATGAATATTGAAAGGTAATCTCATCCAAAGTGTGATAACTGATGTATAGGAGTCTCCGTCAATTCCCTCCCTTGATAATAGATACCTTTGATCAACCAAATCTTCACCAAGGTATGACTGGCATATCTAAAGGCCTGTTATAGCCAACCAATCTTCCATTCCCCTGTAATCCACGCCTGTAGTCAGAGACCAGGATTCAGAACCTATGCTAGGTAGAAATCTGCAATTGACTTTATTCTTATAACTCTGATAATCTAGTTGGTTCGTCCTTGCCATATAAACCAACCATGCCATGATGACCTGCATAATTTTGCAGGTTAGTGCCTTTGATACTAAGGTCCCTGCTCAACTAGGGAAAGAGAGGAAATAGGATTGGCATGATTGCTAGGATAAGTCTGCTACTCCGATTAAAACCAAGCCCTGCACATTGACCTGTATAATTATGTAGGCCAATACCATTGATATATAAGCCTATGAGATCTAGTATCAGTGGTTAAGTGATCAAACTAATATTGGTTTTGGATGGGGCAGCTGCAGCAGATCCTGCTAAATGTCCTTTGTACACAATTGACCATATCCAAAAATGGAGTGAGGTTGAGCCCCTTACCAAGTTAGACCAGTAGTTTTTACTATGGATTACCAATAAGATTGAGGCCTTTATGATATTCTAGTGAGGTCTAAAATTGGCTAGAAGGAGATAAGCAACCTTTGCTAAATCTCGGGATAGGTCAGGCAGTTTTCTGTTTCAGATGTCAGGTCTTAGGCCGAAATGAGTCATTTTGACTGCTGCAATTTAATAAGTCACCACAACCTGCATAATGCTAATAAAATTATGTAGGATTCTTGGAGCAAAAAAACAGCACCTAACATCAGTTTGTTAACAGTAAGCTGGTTTGGGAAAATCTAGGAAGAGATGTCATAAACAGATGCTGAAGCATAACTGTTATGGTGGTAGGGTTAGTCATAGGATGTGAGCACTAGTATTCCATGGCTTGACAGCAAAGTAGGTACCAAACCAAATTTATAGCTTGAGTGATAGGGTCTGTTCAGTGAATTAAGAAGGGTTCCTAATGACTATAACCATACTTAAGACTAAGCATAAACTGGTTTGCCAATTCCCATCAGACTAGATTTGGATCACGTCAATCTCAGAATTGATGTGAAATTACTGAGATTAATAGTCAATTAGGCCTGTGTTCAGAGGGTTAGGTAATGGAAAATCAGACTAAAATCAGCAGTTAGCTTGGTTGAACAACCAGGTTCTGCTTCAGCTGAGTGCAGATCAAGCCACTAAGGTTCTGAACTACTGTCAGGCTTAAGGACCAAAAGGCTATTCTGATCAGGAACCAACTAGGCATATACCCAGAGGTTCCAGTCACAAATCAAAGTTGGCAGTCAGCTGGGGTTGACCAAATTTAGGATCCTTGCCCAAGTCTAGGGCAGCAAGCCACTAAGGCTCCAACCTCGAGTCACTGAAACTAAAACCAAGTCAGGCATCTGATACAGGCTTAGAGACCATGTACTGTTCTCAAAATTAGGTGGTTTCCTCTGAGTGAATGGCCTGAGAGGTAACTAACTTGAGATCCTGAGCCTCAAGGCCTAATTCTGGGTTATAATAGGTACTTGGAAGTTTTATTTTCTGCATAAGAGTTATAGTACTGGCGTTTGATATGTTGAGCTTTGAACTTGTATTTGGCAAGAATCTGAAACACACACCAGGCCATGAATGAAATTCTGCCTATGGATACTAAATTAGGATGGATTCTGGTTCCCTGTACTGAATCAGGATTCTGGTTTCACATTATTTTACTAGCCACTGTATCAGGTCTGGTTACCTGCCTCTGTGATAGCTCGAGTAGTCAATCAGATTTCAATCCAATCAGCAAATGAGCATATCCTAGACATTAGTCTGAATCTGAAAATGATTGAACTCCATTTAAAAAGAGTTGTAAGGCATATAAGAGTCTCATTAAGAGGCAGTGGAAGAAGTTGAAGGCAACACATAGACAGAGCTAGGAATAATACATGATACCATAGTTAATTTCTATCCCTTCGCCTAGATTCATCATAAACATTAGGCTAATCATGGACTGGACATTATCAGACTATGGGTAGCAAAAACAGAAAGACCACAACCATTCATTCTGCCTTGCTTGAGAGTTAAGGAACAGTTTTCTGATAAAATCAGAATCTGTTGCAGCACCTTTGACCAGCAACTGGTTCCCCTTGCCCAGTTTTACTTCTTAGGTCTTGTGAACCTACATCAATCAGGTTTTGATCAACCTTGGGGTGATAGACCTGATTCAGCTTGGAGGCATCTTAATTAGGAATACAGAGTTAAGCTCCTAGCCAGCCTAAGACACCATATGGGAATAGCCAATACAGATTTTCATGAGAGGTCTAATTGGAGCACACAATAGTATCTTGATAAACAGCCTCAGAGTCCGGGACCTCTGATTAGCATGGTTGTGGAGATCTGGTGGAACCCCAAATCTGAAGTTAAGATTTTAGATCCTGTTAACATAGTTATGGGAGTGCAACAATGATTAAGGTAAATTTGAAAGCTTTGGTTCAGTACATTAGAAATTCCAGTTCAGGTAGTTAGATCAGTACTAGTAGTAGATCAAGATTTCATTATATACTTGGCCAGGGCAGGGAATAAATCCATGCGTCTTTCTGGGTCAAGCAGGAACTAGGCTAACCTATAGAAGCCTGATTTTAGGGACTGAAAATGGTAACCAGGAGTTAGCACCTAAGCCTGAGATCAGAGGCTCAATCTGATCTCAAGTCCCCTGAACAAGTTTCAATTCTGATATGAGAATTTAGTTGATGGAATTTTTGAACCTAATGGACAACAGAATCAGGTTTTAACCCCTGTTGAGTCTTAGATTTGTTGCACATATTTGGGTTTTGAGAAATACCTAGCCAAACTAAGAGCAACTCATGCATACGAGCTTTAGGCCATGATTGATGCAGGGCTTAAAATAAAACAGGAACTGACCTAAGAGGAGTTTCTGGCCAAGATAAAGTATACCAATATATTACATCATTCTCTAACCTCATCCCTCTGCATAACCAGATTTTGCTAGCCAAAATTGGTATAACAGCAAACCCCATAAGAGGCAATACTGGTAGCATACTTTGGTTAACAAAATAGGTCACAATGCAACAAAGCAGACCTAATTTTGTAGACAGTCAAAGTTTACATTCATAGGCCTCATTTTACCAAGATTTTAAACCTTAATTCTGATAGGATTGCTCCAAATCACACTGAGCATTGCAGGAAGCAGAGTTTGTTCAGGCTAGCTATATAGGCTGGTTCATTGCAATCTGTTCTTGATTGAGAAGCTGGTCCACCACAACCAGCCCTTGATGAACTAAGCCATTAGGTATATAAAAAGAAATTTCTATAAAGTATATCTTGGTTAAAAGTTAAATCGGATCTGCCCTATAGACCGGTTAAATAAGTTGGCAATGATAAAGTCTAGTGTCAAATCAAGGTTCAAAAACCATTGTTTCTGAGTTTAGAGAATCAATCTCTCCATGCATGTAGTACCATTTCTCGTAGAAGCCAGCCTGTGATTCAACTCAAGTATAGAATTGATCTTGAACAAATCGACTACTGTATAGTCTGTGGAAGAGCATGAATTTGGAAGGCTAACAGAGCCACGGACCTATACAAAACAAATGAGAAAAATTATTATTGTTTCACTTCAGTTTTATTATTTTGTTTTTGATTGCATATCCAGGTACTGGTTTTCACTAAACATTGACCTCCCCTGGAATTTTGTGAACTATCCCAATGTCTGTTTTTCCTAAAATTCGTTTTTTTTTCAAAATGTCTGTTTTCTGTTTTTTCCTCAGATTGTGCAAACGGATTCTAATACGAGCAAGTAGCATTCTCTACTGTTGCGTATTTCAATTCGTGCTAATTCAAATACGGCTTACGACGATTTGGATTATGCAAGCACGTCTATTTTTTTTCCTAAAATTCTTCTGTTTCCAAAACATCTGTTTTTTATTCTTTTTCGGATTGTGCAAACGGGTTATAATACGGGCAAGTAGCATTCTCTACTGTTACGTATTTTAATTCGTGCGAATTCAAATACGGCTTACGACGATTTGGATTATGCAAGCACGTCTATTTTTTTTTCTAAAATTCTTCTGTTTCCCAAAACGTCTGTTTTTATTTTATTTTTCTCAGATTGTGCAAACGGGTTCTAATACGGGCAAGTAGCATTCTCTACTGTTACGTATTTTAATTCGTGCGAATTCAAATACGGCTTACGACGATTTGGATTATGCAAGCACGTCTGTTTTTTCTAAAATTCTTCTGTTTCCCAAAACGTCTGTTTTTATTTTATTTTTCTCAGATTGTGCAAACGGGTTCTAATATGAGCAAGTAGCATTCTCTACTGTTGCGTATTTCAATTCGTGCTAATTCAAATACGGCTTATGACGATTTGGATTATGCAAGCACGTCTGTTTTTTCTAAAATTCTTCTGTTTCCAAAACATCTGTTTTTTTATTCTTTTTCGGATTGTGCAAACGGGTTATAATACGGGCAAGTAGCATTCTCTACTGTTACGTATTTTAATTCGTGCGAATTCAAATACGGCTTACGACGATTTGGATTATGCAAGCACGTCTGTTTTTTCTAAAATTCTTCTGTTTCCCCAAAACGTCTGTTTTTATTTTATTTTTCTCAGATTGTGCAAACGGGTTCTAATACGAGCAAGTAGCATTCTCTACTGTTGCGTATTTTAATTCGTGCTAATTCAAATACGGCTCACGACGATTTGAATTACGCAAGCACGTCTGTTTCCCTGAATTCTGTATTTTCTTAAGAAAAATTGCTTTAAAGCTCTTACCTAAGATTACTCTTTTCTTCTCTAAGAGATCAAGTCTCTTAACCAGAACTACGTAGCCTTGAGTTTCCCATTGCACCAGGGAATACGTAGGAGCAGGATCAAGTCCTGTCAGGCTATTTTCTATAAACCTATTTATTTTCTATTCTATTTTAAAGGATTAAACAGTTTTCAAAACATCGCACACTCAGTTTAAGGGTACTGTTCTTTGGAACAGGCGAGTAGGGTGCCTAATACCTTCCTTACTCGTAATCGACTCCCGAACCTAGATTTCTTCCTCAAGTTAGGGTTTTTCCAAATGTTTTCCCTTAAAATAAAATTTGGTGGCGGCTCCACAATCAAATTAAAATTCTTTTCAAAATTTAGCGAGTCCGTCGTCTCGTCGTAATTACGGTTATGACAGATGGCGACTCCACTGGGGACTGTTTTTAGAGAGTCAAGCCCGTTTATATTTGAGTGTGTATGCTATATTGATCCTTGTGCTATTTATTTGTTCTCGTATTTATTTAATTATTTGTTACCCCACCATAGGATAGATGATTTTTAATTGCTATATATACCTGTTGCAAGTTCCCCAATTGCAGGTAAATCAAAACCACCAACAGTTATAAGAGGTTTGCATGCCCTCCGCACACACCACATATATGCATATGAACATGAGAGGGGCCCTACACCCGGGTCCGAGAGCAACTCAGGAATAGAGGGATCTAGTGGTGTCACTTGGGATGCACGTCCCGTTTGGCTATCACGAAAATCCCAGCTAGAGTGCGTCCTTTCCTAGTACCCTGTAACCAGTAGCATTCTCTACGGTTGCAGCAAGTACTAAGAATTGGAACTTGGCTCTAGTGACCTTTATCCCATAGGCTTATGGCTAACCCTTGGTGAGAAACAAATTAGATATCCTAGATCCATAGGACAGGTAACCTCAAAATAGGACCTGCGGAGGGCACTTTCCTGTTATAATGTTGCTAATTGATTTATGAGAATATTGTTTAGAACGTGCTTTGAGAAAGCCAGTATAAAAAAAAAAAAAAAAAAAAAAAAAGAGGAGAAAGGAAAAAGAAGAAGAAGAAAAGTAAGGAAAAGCAAGGAAAAAGAGTAAAAGTCCACAAAAGGAAGAGAGAAAAAGAAAAGAATAGAAGGAAGATGAGAAAAACAAAATAAAGGGATCTAGAGAGAAGAGGGATCGGTGCTAAGCTTTTAAGGACCCAAAGTATGATACAAGATAAAACTTTCAAGGGAACAACATTTCTTCAAATATTTTTGTACCATGCATCATTTGTTTCTTTATCATGCATAGGTTTATTTATTCATATAACTGACCCGTTTTAATTATTGTTTTTTCTTTCTTTTCTGTTTTTTTAAAGGGGATCAGATTCTGGTTAAAAATCCAAAGAAGGTGAAATGGAAATTAATGTGGGATCAGAATTGAGGAAGAAAAGAAGGATTGGGGCAAAGATGACTGATTTGTCCAGTATAGATTCTTTTGTCAGGAAGCTACAGACAGTACAAAAGATGGCCTTTGTTAGGAGGTACGGGAACATATTGAAGTTGCTAGAGGTAAAAGTACAGGAGGAAGCTATCACGGCTATGGTACAATATTATGACCCTCCCCTGAGGTGCTTTACGTTTGCAGATTTTCAGTTGGCTCCGATGTTGGAAGAATACGAACAGATCATAGGTTTGCCCTTGGAAGGAAGTAAGCCATACAACCATTTGGAGCACAGCCCTTCCTTCAAGACGGTAGCTCAATCTATAGGGTTACTAGAAAACCACTTCATTTCTGATTTCCAAGAAAGAAACCATATTAGGGGTTTTACAAGGGACTTCTTGGAGAACTATCTGCAGTACTTGGTAGATAATAACAGCTGGGATATCTTCATGGATGTGCTTGCCTTGGGCATTTATGGCTTAGTATTGTTTCCTCAAGTCGAGGACTTCATTGACATGCCGGCCATTGGTGCTTTCTTATCTCGGAAAAACAGGTTTGAGAATCCGGTTACCGCCCTACTAGCAGACACCTACTGTGCTCTAGACTTTTGTTATGAAAAGAAAAAAAGGAAGATAACATGTTGCTTACCAATACTGTACATCTGGATCACTGCACATGTGTTCAAAAGAGAAGTTAAGATCCAGTGTCCAATCTCAGATTTACTGTGTTACCAGATTAGAAGCATGACAGGCAGGGAATGGGCGGAACATTTGGCTGGTCTGACAGAGGGAAAGATTAGATGGCAGCCGTCTTGGCAACAAAGGACAACGATTGTTTATCATTGCAAGGGTTTCTCCAATGTCCCCCTGATGGGAATAAGGGGTTGTATCAGCTATAACCCCATACTGGGGCAACGTCAATTAGCCTATCCTATTCGAAGTCCTCCAGCCCAAGAGTTATTGACTCCTGTCACTATATATTATGAAGGGAACTTCGCAGAACCTCTTCGAAAGGTGCGAGAAGCTTGGGAGGTGGTAACACGAAAAGGAAAAGAGTTAGGAGTCAGAAGTTGTGCAGCAAAGGAAGAATACCGACAATGGGTAAGGGAACGGGTGCAACAAATCAAGTTACCCTTCAAACCACAAGCTGTAGCTTCAGGAAGTCCACCATTGCCTGAAACATTTGAAGATGAGGCCGTCAAAGAATTAAAAGCGAAGTTGGAGGGCATGACTGTCAAAAACAGCAGGTTGGAAGAAGAGTTGTTAAAAGCCCAACAGGAAATTGCCGCGCTTAAGAGAGATGGCCAAGAAAAAGATACCGCCTTGGAGGGAATTCGTCAACAGCAAAAATCTGAGCGAGAGTACGCAGCTAAGGTCCACATAAGCCTTCAAGCTGCTAATAAGGAGCTGGGATTGAGAGCACAAGAAAGGGATGCCGCCCTCCAAGAAAATCAGGCAATGAGGGACGCTATTGAACAGATGAGAAGTCGAGTTCGCCAAATCAGACGAGAGAAAGGTCAAGCCTTGGGTGAAAGGGATAGAGAGTTGGCAGAGAAGAATCAACTGATTGACGAAAGAAATGAGTTACGCCAATGGGTAGAAGAGTTAAAACAACAAATAGAGAACTTGTTAGTGGCATGCGAAAATGAAGTGAATGAAGAAAAATGGAATGTCATTGAAGTCATTAGGATGCAACAAAAGGGGATAAGTGATCTGCAAGATGAAATGAAATGGTATCAAGACACAGCGGATCATTGGACTAGATGTTTTGGGAGATTAGCTAGCTTGGCTAATACTGCTATCGCCGAAGTACCTCAGTTACTCAAAAGAGCGGAAGCTTCACTTCATCCACTCCATACGCCAGCTGAAGTTGAAGAATTTATCAACTTTTGTAAAGAGTTAATCATGAGAATGAATCGATATGTTGCTCTAGTTGAAAAAGAAGAAAAGGATGTACCATGAATATTATGAATAAAGAATCTACTTCTCTCTACAGTTCTTGATGTCGCACTAATTTCCATTTCACACTTCGTCTCACAAGCAAGCTCATCCAATAACAAATTTATCGAGATATCTGATCCCCGATATTTAATTTATGTTTTAAAATTTGAGAATGTTTTTTTCTTTAATACTAATTAATAAATATTGAATTTTCCAGAAAACAAAATAGCGGATTCACGCATTCCTCAGCATCCTTATAGCACACGTTCAAAAACCAGAATGATGAATGAGCTAGAAGCACAAAATGAAGAACTGAGAAATGAGGTGGCTGATCTGAGGGATCAGCTGGCAAAAGTGATGAAGCTGTTAGAGAAGAATGCAGAGGGACCCTCTGGGGCAGAAACAGCAGCTGTGACAGATACATCAGGCCCTGTGCAGGTGGTAATTGATCGAGAGTGGCCTCCTTACGGGATACCACCTGGGTTTGCACCCTCAGCACAGGGTATTCCCACAAACCTTGCTACTGAGAATCTTCTCACTCACACTCAATACCCAAATCATCCTACTACCTACCCACCACAAATAAATCCACCAGCTACCTACCATACAAATCCTACTACCTACCCACCACATACAAATCCACCAACTACTTATAACACAAATCCTACTGCTTATCCTCCACACACGGGTCCGTCAATTTCTTACCCACAAAACACTAATCCCCACTATACATACATGAACACTACTACCATCGAGAATCCCACCAATTCCATCCCTATGACTACCTGCCCACTAAACCCCCAACAACCCCCTTTCCCTCTACCAAATGCCTATGGCCAGACTATCCGACCTGTGGGGCCTCATACAGCGGGACCAGTAGTAAATGAACAGTGGTCAAATACTCCTAGTCAGGAGACCCCTCTCAGCGGTAGATGGCAACACCTAGAAGAAAGAGTTAGAGCCATTGAAGGAAGTGGCTATGGACTAGTAGACGCTTCTGACTTGTGTCTAGTCCCTGACGTGATAATCCCGCCCAAGTTCAAGATGCCCGAATTTGAAAAATATAAAGGAACGGGGTGCCCTCGAAGTCATCTAACTATGTTCTGTAGAAAGATGGCTTCACATGCGCATGATGATAAGCTCCTGATCCACTGTTTCCAAGATAGTCTTACGGGAGCTGCAGCCAACTGGTATACTCAGTTGGAACGCACCCATATCCGATCATGGAAGGATTTGGCAGATGCCTTTCTTAGGCAATACAAATATAATATAGAGATGGCACCAGATCGGTCTCAATTGCAAAATATGATCAAGAGGGAAGATGAGACCTTTAAAGAATATGCTCAACGATGGAGGGAACTAGCAGCTCAAGTTCAACCTCCTCTGTTTGAAAGAGAGATGATAGGGATGTTTATGGATACTCTCCCTGCACCATTTTATGATAAGATGGTGGGCAGCGTTTCGGCCAATTTTTCCGATATGGTATTAATTGGAGAAAGAATTGAAAGCGGCCTGCGTCGCGGAAGGATTGTGCATAATACGGTTGGCAATGTAAATGTGAAGAAGCCAACCAATAATTCCTGGAAAAAGAGGGAAGGGGAAACCCACCATGTCACATATGATCCAAATCGCTCCACCCCTACACCACCTAATTACCAAACACCTTACCACCCTCAGTATGCACCATATCCTCCGATGGTGGCTGCCTCCCAACCTAACTATCAACCACCTTACACACCCCCCACAGCCTTCCAACAAACAACCCCGCTCATGACGCAACCACAACCAACCATACCCCAACCTCCACAAAAAGCCTGGAGTCAAAACCCTGGCCCAAACACTAACCAAACTCAAAGAAGGCCAAATAATGAAAAGAGAGTTATACACTTTGACCCTATCCCTATGACCTATACCGAGCTTTTACCCCGCCTAATACAGAACTCTTTGATCGCACCTTGTCCTATGAAGCCACTGGAACCACCATTTCCCAAATGGTACGACCCGGCTGCTAAGTGTGATTATCATGCCGGGGCAGTGGGACATTCCACTGAAAATTGTCAAGGTTTAAAGCATAAAGTCCAAAACTTGATAAACGCCAAGTGGTTAAATTTTGAGAAGGATGCTCCTAATGTAGGCAATAATCCTCTGCCAAATCATGGAGGGCCAACGGTGAACTGCTTAGAGGTGGAGTTTGAGGTAAATATGATTAATGAGGCCTTCCCCGGTCGTCCAAGGCCTTTAGTTATCAGATATTCCGAAGAGCCGGCTGTCCCGACACCAAACGGCTTAAGACCGATTACTATAAAGGTGCCGGGACCATTCCCATATAAAAGCAACAAAGAGGTACCTTGGAAGTATGGTACTGAGGTATCTGGAGGTAAGACAAAAGAAGAGAAGACTGAAGTCACCACTAGCACCTCTACTGATGTGGTGAATATAGCTGGAATAGGGGGTATGACCCGGAGCGGCCGCATTTATTCCCCCATGGAAGAGAGGAGAGGAAGGCCCTGTGGGGAGGCAATTATGGCTGGTCCTGAGCCAGAACCGAATAGAGAAGAAGAAAGAAGAGAACTGAAGAAGCCTGTTTCTGAAGAAGATGCCTGTGAATTTCTAAGGATGATCAGGCAAAGTGAATATTCAGTAATCGAACAATTGAACCGAATGCCAGCCAAAATTTCCCTACTAGCACTAATGATGAATTCTGAGCCTCATCGAAAGGTGCTGCTGAAAATACTCAACGAGGCACATGTGGTGCACAACCTTTCGGTAGAGAAGTTTGAAGGGATTGCGAATAATATAACCGCTAATAACTTTCTCACCTTCACCGACAGCGAAATCCCTGAAGAAGGGGCTGGGCATAATAAAGCATTACACATATCAGTGAAGTGTAGGGACCATATCTTAGCCCGGGTCTTGATAGACAATGGTTCCTCATTAAATGTAATGCCTAAAATGACTCTGTCAAAGTTACCCTATGAAGCATCCCACTTGAGGCCAAGTTCAATAGTGGTTAGGGCCTTTGATGGATCACGAAGGGAAGTTATTGGAGAGATTGATCTCCCAATACAGATTGGCCCGGTTATTTTTGAGGTGACTTTCCAGGTAATGGACATTTTGCCTGCATACAGTTGTCTCCTGGGAAGGCCATGGATTCATTCTGCTAGAGCGGTGCCATCCACTCTTCACCAAAGATTGAAATTTATTGTGGATGATAGACTGATAATTGTCTCTGCTGAAGAGGATTTTCTGGTCAGTAAACCCATCGATACTCCCTACATCGAGGCTGCTGAGGAAGCCTTGGAAACTCACTTCCAGGCTCTAGAAATTGCTAATGTTACCACTATTAAGGAGGGAGAGGTGGTGGACCAGCATCGGCCCTCGAGAGCTCTATTAATGATGGCTAAAATAATGTTGAAAAATGGATTCCAGCCCGGAGACAAACTGGGGCAAAACAAGGGGGGATTAACTCAGCCTTTGCAGTTGATTAAGAACAAGCACAGGTTTGGGTTAGGGTACAAACCCACTGAGGAGGAAAGAAGAAGAATTAAGGAAGAAATGGAAGAAAAGAAGCGGGCTAGACTGGAAAAGCGAAAGCCTCAGATAAAGAGGGTCCCTCTGCTCCACATTTCAGAAAGCTTTTGGAGTGCTGGGTTCGAGACTCCAGATGTGATAGCGGCAGTTGATAAAGAAGAGCCGCTCAACATGAATGACTTGGTGATAGCTTGTCCACCAGGACATGAGCTAAACAATTGGGAAACCATCGAGCTTCCCGTGATTTTAAATTCAGTCTACATGTAATTTGTAATTGCTGTAAATTTTGTGAATAAACAATTTGTACATATGATTGATCAATAAATACCACTGAATTCTTTCAGAAATACTCTCTTCCTGCCTCCAATACATCCATATATCTTATTCTTTTCACATATTTGCAGATCCGAAAACGACTCGCCTAATGACGATCACGCTAGTATTGTATTGAATAATTTTGACTGTCTTGTTAATCAAGCGGATGAGGAAGCAGAATTTGAATATGAACCATCTGGGGAATTATTAAGGCTGGTTGAGCAAGAAGCTAGATTGATACAGCCTCACCAAGAGTCTGTCGAATTGATAAATCTGGGGACTGAGGAGGATAAAAAAGAAGTGAAAATAAGCGCGTTCAAAAATCGCTCTCGATTAGTGTCACTATTACAGGAATATAGCGATATTTTCGCCTGGTCGTATCAAGATATGCCAGGATTGGACACATCGATTGTGGAACATAAACTGCCTTTAAAACCTGACTGCCCACCGGTAAAACAGAAGTTGAGAAGAATGAAGCCTGAGATGTCCTTAAAAATCCGAGAAGAAGTAAAAAAGCAGTTCGATGCAGGTTTCCTGGCTGTAGCAAAATACCCGGAGTGGGTTGCAAATATAGTACCAGTCCCCAAGAAAGATGGAAAGGTACGAATGTGTGTAGACTTCAGGGACCTAAATAGGGCCAGTCCAAAAGACGACTTTCCTTTGCCTCATATCGACGTATTGGTTGACAATACTGCCCAGTTCTCTTACTTTTCATTCATGGACGGTTTCTCTGGATATAATCAGATCAAAATGGCTGAAGAAGATATGGAAAAAACCACCTTTATTACGGCTTGGGGAACTTTTTGTTACAAAGTCATGCCGTTTGGGTTAAAGAACGCTGGGGCAACATATCAGAGAGCTATGGTAACATTATTTCATGACATGATCCACAAGGAGATTGAAGTATATGTGGATGATATGATCGCCAAGTCGAGAACTGAGGAGGATCACCTCAATAACCTGCAAAAACTATTCGAACGCCTTCGAAGGTTCAAGTTGAGAATGAACCCAGCTAAATGCACTTTCGGTGTGAAGTCAGGAAAGCTGCTAGGCTTCCTTGTTAGTGAAAGGGGAATTGAGGTTGACCCTGATAAGGTCCGTGCAATCTTGGAAATGCCAGCCCCAAAAACAGAGAAGGAAGTACGAGGGTTTCTTGGAAGGCTAAACTACATCGCTCGGTTTATTTTCCAATTGACAGCTACATGTGAACCGATTTTCAAACTCTTGCGCAAAAATCAGCCCATCAGTTGGAATGAGGATTGCCAAGAAGCCTTTGAAAAGATTAAGCTCTACTTACAAGACCCTCCGGTTTTAGTCCCTCCAGTCCCAGGGAGGCCACTAATTCTATACTTGACAGTAACGGGAAATGCCATGGGATGTATGCTCGGTCAACAAGATGTAACTGGAAAGAAAGAACATGCCATTTACTATTTGAGCAAAAAATTTACTGATTATGAGGCAAAATATTCCTTGTTAGAACAAACCTGTTGCGCATTGGCATGGGCCGCTCATCGTTTAAGACAATACATGTTGAGCCATACTACTTGGTTAATCTCTAGGATGGATCCAATTAAGTACATATTCGAAAAGCCTGCTTTGTCTGGACGAATTGCCAGATGGCAAGTTTTGCTATCAGAATATGATATCATGTATGTTACACAAAAGGCAATTAAAGGTAGTGCGCTGGCAGATTACTTGGCTCAACAGCCTCTAAGTGATTATCAGCCGATGATACAAGGGTTTCCAGATGAAGATCTAATGGCAGTATTCAGTGAGCCAGTACAAGAAGTAAAAGAAAAGTGGACGATGTTGTTTGATGGGGCATCCAACATGATGGGTCATGGCATAGGAGCCATATTAATTTCCCGAGAAGGACAATATTTACCTATCACAGCCAGGTTAGGTTTTGATTGTACTAATAATGTGACTGAATACGAAGCTTGCATCATGGGAATACAAGCAGCCATCGATGCTAATGTCAAGAACTTGGAGGTTTATGGTGATTCAGCTCTAGTTATCCATCAGGTTAAAGGTGAATGGGAAACTCGAGATGCCAAGTTGATCCCATACCAAGCTTATATTACGGAATTGTTGGAGCACTTTGAGGATATCACTTTTTCACATATACCTCGAGAGGACAATCAACTGGCTGATGCCCTAGCCACCCTCTCTTCCATGTTTAAAATAAGCAAAGAGGAGGATATGCCCCTTATCCAGATTCAACATCGAGATCGACAGGCCTTTTGCCAGTCAATTGAAGAAGAACAAGATGGGCAACCCTGGTATCATGATATCCGGCGCTTTCTGAGAGACAAGGAATATCCCAATCATGCTTCGGAAAATGACAAAAGAACTTTAAGGAGATTAGCTGCCAGTTTCTTTCTTGATGGGGAAGTTTTATACAAAAGGAATCATGATATGGTCCTGCTCAGGTGTGTAGATGCGGCAGAGGCTAGAAAAATTGTGAAAGAAGTTCACGAGGGATCTTTTGGTGCCCATGCTAACGGACACGCGATGGCAAGAAAAATTCTCAGGGCAGGATATTACTGGTCGACTATGGAGACTGATTGCTACAAGTATGTTAAGACGTGTCATAAATGCCAGGTATACGCTGACAATATCCACATGCCACCTACGTCCTTGAATGTATTGTCTTCACCATGGCCATTCGCTATGTGGGGAATGGACGTCATTGGACCAATTGAGCCTAAGGCATCTAACGGGCATCGATTCATATTGGTTGCCATTGACTATTTCACCAAGTGGGTCGAGGCTGCCTCTTACGTCAGCGTAACTCGGAGTGTGGTTGTGAAATTTGTAAAGAGAGAGATAATTTGCCGATATGGTTTGCCCAACAAAATCATCACAGATAACAGTACCAATCTTAACAACAAAATGATGAATGAATTGTGTGACCAGTTCAAGATTCAGCATCATAATTCCTCCCCATACAGACCAAAGATGAATGGAGCAGTGGAGGCAGCCAATAAAAACATCAAGAAAATTGTCCAAAAGATGGTGCACACATATAAAGATTGGCATGAGATGCTCCCCTATGCCCTCCACGCATATCGTACTTCAGTTCGTACCTCTACTGGAACAACTCCATTCTCGCTTGTTTATGGAATGGAGGCCGTTCTTCCCATCGAAGTAGAGATCCCTTCATTAAGGGTGTTAATGGACGCAAAGTTGGAAGAGGCAGAGTGGGTTCAAGCCCGGGTCGATCAGTTAAATTTGGTTGATGAAAAAAGATTGGTAGCGTTGTGTCACGGACAGTTATATCAGAAAAGAATGAGGAAGGTATTCGAGAAGAAAGTCCGTCCCCGAGTATTTCAAGAAGGAGACTTGGTTCTCAAAAAGTTATTACCAATGCAAAAAGCGCTACAAGGGAAGTGGGCCCCAAATTATCATGGGCCATACGTAGTCAAGAGGGCTTTCTCGGGAGGAGCGTTGATTTTGACTGATATGGATGGGAATGACCTGGCAAATCCAACCAACACTGATGCTGTGAAGAAATATTATGCTTAATAAAGCCCGCTAGGTCGAAAACCCGCAAGGGCGATCTAGGCAAAAGTTAGGGCATCCAAAAGCCCGCTAGATCGAAAACCCACAAGGGCGATCTAGGCAAAAATTAGGGCATCCAAAAAAGCCCGCTAGGTCGAAAACTCGCAAGGGCGATCTAGGCAAAAGTTAGGGCATCCAAAAGCCCGCTAGGTCGAAAACCCGCAAGGGCGATCTAGGCAAAAGTTAGGGCATCCCAAAAGCCCGCTAGATCGAAAACCCGCAAGGGCGATCTAGGCAAAAGTTAGGGCATCCAAAAGCCCGCTAGGTCGAAAACCCGCAAGGGCGATCTAGGCAAAAGTTAGGGCGTCCAAAAGCCCGCTAGGTCGAAAACCCGCAAGGGCGATCTAGGCAAAAATTAGGGCATCCAAAAAAAGCCCGCTAGGTCGAAAACCCGCAAGGGCGATCTAGGCAAAAGTTAGGGCACCCAAAAAGATGCGCTAAGTTGAAAACCCACAAGGGCGACCTAGACAAACGTGAGGAAAATTCTTATCGTCTTAAGATGACCCTCAAGAATAGGTGGGAACCAGAATGTGATACTGGGGCAAAGGATAAGAAAAAACAGATTGATTCAAAAGCAGTCAGGTCAGTATTGGGTAAATACTGGAGCAGATTGATGAAAGGACAGGGAGCGGATAAAAGTGAAATAGCCCAATATTGAAATCAGTTCGGAGCTTGTCAGAATAAGGCTGGGCTAATACTGGGGCAAAATTTTGAGTAGGCTGATACTGGGGCAAAATTTTGTTTTCCTAATAAGCATGGGTGATAAGACAGGAAAGGTTATGAAAGTACAATACTAGCATTGATCGTCTCGAAGGCACAAGACCATCCAAAATTCCATCTCCAAATACATACTCCTCTAATTCCTCGTTCTGTTTACTTTTGAAATTCAGCCATTTTATTGATCCAATTGTATTCATTGATCAAGCATATGTATCGAATTAAGTATACTACGACAATTATTAAATACTAAGACTGTTTAAATCATGGTTAAAACGAAGATCCCGCAATTGATAGTCATTTAATAACACTGAATGATTCTTCTCTCCGCAGAATAAGTAGTGTGATGCATAAAGTTAGCCAACAAAAACAGGAAGGGAAGGCCAGTCGCAAGCTCTAGCTCATTCTAAAGGTCATAAGAATCGTGCTATAGGGAAGCTGTGAATTCGAAGTCCGCTGAATAAATAAAGATTAAAATCTCTCCAAATCAAGTCTTCTTGCATTTTAATTTCCTGCATTTTGGCCTATCACATCAGGCCCCTCATGTTTAAATTTCTGCTCAAGCCTATCACATCAGGCACTGCATTTTAATTTCCTGCATTTTGGCCTATCACATCAGGCCCCTCATGTTTAAATTTCTATTCAAGCCTATCACATCAGGCGCTGCATTTTAATTTCCTGCATTTTGGCCTATCACATCAGGCCCCTCATGTTTAAATTTCTATTCAAGCCTATCACATCAGGCGCTGCATTTTAATTTCCTGCATTTTGGCCTATCACATCAGGCCCCTCATGTTTAAATTTCTACTCAAGCCTATCACATCAGGCACTGCATTTTAATTTCCTGCATTTTGGCCTATCACATCAGGCCCCTCATGTTTAAATTTCTATTCAAGCCTATCACATCAGGCGCTGCATTTTAATTTCCTGCATTTTGGCCTATCACATCAGGCCCCTCATGTTTAAATTTCTATTCAAGCCTATCACATCAGGCGCTGCATTTTAATTTCCTGCATTTTGGCCTATCACATCAGGCCCCTCATGTTTAAATTTCTGCTCAAGCCTATCACATCAGGCACTGCATTTTAATTTCCTGCATTTTGGCCTATCACATCAGGCCCCTCATGTTTAAATTTCTGTTCAAGCCTATCACATCAGGCGCTGCATTTGAATTTTTTGCATTTTGGCCTTTCACATCAGGCCCCCCATGTTTAAATTTCTGTTCAAGCCTATCACATCAGGCGCTGCATTTTAATTTTTCGCATTTTGGCCTTTCACATCAGGCCCCCCATGTTTAAATTTCTGTTCAAGCCTATCACATCAGGCGCTGCATTTTAATTTCCTGCATCTTGGCCTATCACATCAGGCCCCTCATGTTTAAATTTCTGTTCAAGCCTATCACATCAGGCGCTGTATTTTAATTTCTTGCATTTTGGTCTATCATATCAGGCCCCTCCTGTTTAAATTTCTGTTCAAGCCTATCACATCAGGCACTGCATTTTAATTTCCTGCATTTGGCCTATCACATCAGGCCTCTCATGTTTAAATTTCTGTTCAAGCCTATCACATCAGGCGCTGCATTTTATTTTCCTGCATTTTGGCCTATCACATCAGGCCCCTCATGTTTAAATTTCTGCTCAAAGCCTATCACATCAGGCACCGCATTTTATTTTCCCGCATTTTGGCCTATCACATAAGGGCCCTGTATGTTTATCCACAGGTCTTGATTCCTTTATTTATTTATTTATTTACTAGGGCCGGACAAAATTGGCTCACGTCTTTACTCATTTCTTACTTCGATAATACAAGAAGCATTCTCGCATTATCTAGTAAAAACTTGGTAAAGAGGGGCAAACTGTGAGCACCAATTTTTGTCCGGGTAGAAATTTTGCTTAATTAATTAATTTACTAAATAACTTTAGAGAATAAAAGCTCACATGGTCAAAAAAAGTCAAAAAAAAAGAGAGAAGGAGTTGCAAAAATTAAATGGGCAAATAGAGTTAGTTAGTTATAGAGCTGAAGGAAACAAACAAAATTCAGTTAGGAGTTAGTTAAGAGTTAGTTAGGCTAGGGATAGAAATTAATTTCCATAGGGATAAGAAACCATGGTTAAGTAAGGGATATAAAAGGAATTTTAGAAAAGAAAAAGGGCAGTTATGACTTTGGTCAGAAAAAAAACTAGTCTGGTTAGAAATTCTGCTTTCTTTCTCTCTGGGAGCATTCTGGGTTCACGTTCTTGCGATCCAACTTCTCCAAATTCGTTCAAGGCTGGGGAGAATTGATTTTTTTCGAAAAAAAATCTTCTTGGAGTTGCTCTGGTTTCTCGGTTGTTTGCTTAGTTTCTCTACAAAATTTCCCTGGAAGATTTGTCGTTCGCGGGTCACCTATCTCCAACTCTTCTTCAAGTTTAGTGGTGGAATCACAGTGGAGTCCTCTGTGTGTTAATCTTTACGCTGCAAGATACGACAAGAATAAGCTTCACGCGAAGTCAATTCTAGCTTCAATCGAAAGAAGTTCTACGTTCTTTGAATATAGACTCTACTCAGGTCAGTGCTCTCTACTAATTTCTCTAATCGAAGCATTTGAATCATCACATTTCTTCTCATAGCCTGTTCTGTTTACTTGGAAACTAGAACGAATGCCGCGTTGTAACTAAATGTAAGAGAAATGACTTAACAACATAAAGAAAATATAATGCAATAAGTAGCTTTGATTTTCTGTTTAAATCTAGAATTGTCTGATAAAATCTACATGCCGTTGATTAGGTTGCTATGGTAGTTTATGTGGCGCATGATAAAATTAGCTTAGATTAATTACTATGCATGTTTGCTGTTTTTGAGCTTGAACCATAGTCCGAAACCTTTCACCAAATGATAGATGACTTAGGTGAATTTGAGAATGGACCATTGTATCCTTGCTAGAATTTGTTCCATATGTTGTGAAGAGATTTAGAATAAATATAGTAATAGCACAAATGAAATGTGTCAGGATACCGTGAGTTCTGTTGAAAATTTCAATGTGGTTTAGTTACTGTATAAATTAAAGCTTAGAAATAATGAAACTGACTTGGTTTCTTGCACAAGCACACCATACTTTCAAAATGATTGATTCCTGAACATAGCACATGACTTAAGTAATAAAAGGAGAATTCTGCAAGTCTTAGGTCAAGATGTAAGTCAATGAAGATGTCTGAACCAGTAGTAGTGTCATAATACTAATCATATTGGCTTAATTGCCTTTGCAAGGTGTTCATCACAATCAACTTCATGGTTATTTGTGAAACCTTGCTAAGTGTTGCATAGAATCAACCCAATATGAGTACAAGTGAGGATCCATGGTCAAGAGTCATTCGAAACTTATAGGGAAGTCTCAAGGTATCAATATGCTAAACTGCACTAAATGAATATTGAAAGGTAATCTCATCCAAAGTGTGATAACTGATGTATAGGAGTCTCCGTCAATTCCCTCCCTTGATAATAGATACCTTTGATCAACCAAATCTTCACCAAGGTATGACTGGCATATCTAAAGGCCTGTTATAGCCAACCAATCTTCCATTCCCCTGTAATCCACGCCTGTAGTCAGAGACCAGGATTCAGAACCTATGCTAGGTAGAAATCTGCAATTGACTTTATTCTTATAACTCTGATAATCTAGTTGGTTCGTCCTTGCCATATAAACCAACCATGCCATGATGACCTGCATAATTTTGCAGGTTAGTGCCTTTGATACTAAGGTCCCTGCTCAACTAGGGAAAGAGAGGAAATAGGATTGGCATGATTGCTAGGATAAGTCTGCTACTCCGATTAAAACCAAGCCCTGCACATTGACCTGTATAATTATGTAGGCCAATACCATTGATATATAAGCCTATGAGATCTAGTATCAGTGGTTAAGTGATCAAACTAATATTGGTTTTGGATGGGGCAGCTGCAGCAGATCCTGCTAAATGTCCTTTGTACACAATTGACCATATCCAAAAATGGAGTGAGGTTGAGCCCCTTACCAAGTTAGACCAGTAGTTTTTACTATGGATTACCAATAAGATTGAGGCCTTTATGATATTCTAGTGAGGTCTAAAATTGGCTAGAAGGAGATAAGCAACCTTTGCTAAATCTCGGGATAGGTCAGGCAGTTTTCTGTTTCAGATGTCAGGTCTTAGGCCGAAATGAGTCATTTTGACTGCTGCAATTTAATAAGTCACCACAACCTGCATAATGCTAATAAAATTATGTAGGATTCTTGGAGCAAAAAAACAGCACCTAACATCAGTTTGTTAACAGTAAGCTGGTTTGGGAAAATCTAGGAAGAGATGTCATAAACAGATGCTGAAGCATAACTGTTATGGTGGTAGGGTTAGTCATAGGATGTGAGCACTAGTATTCCCTGGCTTGACAGCAAAGTAGGTACCAAACCAAATTTATAGCTTGAGTGATAGGGTCTGTTCAGTGAATTAAGAAGGGTTCCTAATGACTATAACCATACTTAAGACTAAGCATAAACTGGTTTGCCAATTCCCATCAGACTAGATTTGGATCACGTCAATCTCAGAATTGATGTGAAATTACTGAGATTAATAGTCAATTAGGCCTGTGTTCAGAGGGTTAGGTAATGGAAAATCAGACTAAAATCAGCAGTTAGCTTGGTTGAACAACCAGGTTCTGCTTCAGCTGAGTGCAGATCAAGCCACTAAGGTTCTGAACTACTGTCAGGCTTAAGGACCAAAAGGCTATTCTGATCAGGAACCAACTAGGCATATACCCAGAGGTTCCAGTCACAAATCAAAGTTGGCAGTCAGCTGGGGTTGACCAAATTTAGGATCCTTGCCCAAGTCTAGGGCAGCAAGCCACTAAGGCTCCAACCTCGAGTCACTGAAACTAAAACCAAGTCAGGCATCTGATACAGGCTTAGAGACCATGTACTGTTCTCAAAATTAGGTGGTTTCCTCTGAGTGAATGGCCTGAGAGGTAACTAACTTGAGATCCTGAGCCTCAAGGCCTAATTCTGGGTTATAATAGGTACTTGGAAGTTTTATTTTCTGCATAAGAGTTATAGTACTGGCGTTTGATATGTTGAGCTTTGAACTTGTATTTGGCAAGAATCTGAAACACACACCAGGCCATGAATGAAATTCTGCCTATGGATACTAAATTAGGATGGATTCTGGTTCCCTGTACTAAATCAGGATTCTGGTTTCACATTATTTTACTAGCCACTGTATCAGGTCTGGTTACCTGCCTCTGTGATAGCTCGAGTAGTCAATCAGATTTCAATCCAATCAGCAAATGAGCATATCCTAGACATTAGTCTGAATCTGAAAATGATTGAACTCCATTTAAAAAGAGTTGTAAGGCATATAAGAGTCTCATTAAGAGGCAGTGGAAGAAGTTGAAGGCAACACATAGACAGAGCTAGGAATAATACATGATACCATAGTTAATTTCTATCCCTTCGCCTAGATTCATCATAAACATTAGGCTAATCATGGACTGGACATTATCAGACTATGGGTAGCAAAAACAGAAAGACCACAACCATTCATTCTGCCTTGCTTGAGAGTTAAGGAACAGTTTTCTGATAAAATCAGAATCTGTTGCAGCACCTTTGACCAGCAACTGGTTCCCCTTGCCCAGTTTTACTTCTTAGGTCTTGTGAACCTACATCAATCAGGTTTTGATCAACCTTGGGGTGATAGACCTGATTCAGCTTGGAGGCATCTTAATTAGGAATACAGAGTTAAGCTCCTAGCCAGCCTAAGACACCATATGGGAATAGCCAATACAGATTTTCATGAGAGGTCTAATTGGAGCACACAATAGTATCTTGATAAACAGCCTCAGAGTCCGGGACCTCTGATTAGCATGGTTGTGGAGATCTGGTGGAACCCCAAATCTGAAGTTAAGATTTTAGATCCTGTTAACATAGTTATGGGAGTGCAACAATGATTAAGGTAAATTTGAAAGCTTTGGTTCAGTACATTAGAAATTCCAGTTCAGGTAGTTAGATCAGTACTAGTAGTAGATCAAGATTTCATTATATACTTGGCCAGGGCAGGGAATAAATCCATGCGTCTTTCTGGGTCAAGCAGGAACTAGGCTAACCTATAGAAGCCTGATTTTAGGGACTGAAAATGGTAACCAGGAGTTAGCACCTAAGCCTGAGATCAGAGGCTCAATCTGATCTCAAGTCCCCTGAACAAGTTTCAATTCTGATATGAGAATTTAGTTGATGGAATTTTTGAACCTAATGGACAACAGAATCAGGTTTTAACCCCTGTTGAGTCTTAGATTTGTTGCACATATTTGGGTTTTGAGAAATACCTAGCCAAACTAAGAGCAACTCATGCATACGAGCTTTAGGCCATGATTGATGCAGGGCTTAAAATAAAACAGGAACTGACCTAAGAGGAGTTTCTGGCCAAGATAAAGTATACCAATATATTACATCATTCTCTAACCTCATCCCTCTGCATAACCAGATTTTGCTAGCCAAAATTGGTATAACAGCAAACCCCATAAGAGGCAATACTGGTAGCATACTTTGGTTAACAAAATAGGTCACAATGCAACAAAGCAGACCTAATTTTGTAGACAGTCAAAGTTTACATTCATAGGCCTCATTTTACCAAGATTTTAAACCTTAATTCTGATAGGATTGCTCCAAATCACACTGAGCATTGCAGGAAGCAGAGTTTGTTTAGGCTAGCTATATAGGCTGGTTCATTGCAATCTGTTCTTGATTGAGAAGCTGGTCCACCACAACCAGCCCTTGATGAACTAAGCCATTAGGTATATAAAAAGAAATTTCTATAAAGTATATCTTGGTTAAAAGTTAAATCGGATCTGCCCTATAGACCGGTTAAATAAGTTGGCAATGATAAAGTCTAGTGTCAAATCAAGGTTCAAAAACCATTGTTTCTGAGTTTAGAGAATCAATCTCTCCATGCATGTAGTACCATTTCTCGTAGAAGCCAGCCTGTGATTCAACTCAAGTATAGAATTGATCTTGAACAAATCGACTACTGTATAGTCTGTGGAAGAGCATGAATTTGGAAGGCTAACAGAGCCACGGACCTATACAAAACAAATGAGAAAAATTATTATTGTTTCACTTCAGTTTTATTATTTTGTTTTTGATTGCATATCCAGGTACTGGTTTTCACTAAACATTGACCTCCCCTGGAATTTTGTGAACTATCCCAATGTCTGTTTTCCTAAAATTCGTTTTTTTTTCAAAATGTCTGTTTTCTGTTTTTTCCTCAGATTGTGCAAACGGATTCTAATACGAGCAAGTAGCATTCTCTACTGTTGCGTATTTCAATTCGTGCTAATTCAAATACGGCTTACGACGATTTGGATTATGCAAGCACGTCTATTTTTTTTCCTAAAATTCTTCTGTTTCCAAAACATCTGTTTTTTATTCTTTTTCGGATTGTGCAAACGGGTTATAATACGGGCAAGTAGCATTCTCTACTGTTACGTATTTTAATTCGTGCGAATTCAAATACGGCTTACGACGATTTGGATTATGCAAGCACGTCTATTTTTTTTTCTAAAATTCTTCTGTTTCCCAAAACGTCTGTTTTTATTTTATTTTTCTCAGATTGTGCAAACGGGTTCTAATACGGGCAAGTAGCATTCTCTACTGTTACGTATTTTAATTCGTGCGAATTCAAATACGGCTTACGACGATTTGGATTATGCAAGCACGTCTGTTTTTTCTAAAATTCTTCTGTTTCCCAAAACGTCTGTTTTTATTTTATTTTTCTCAGATTGTGCAAACGGGTTCTAATATGAGCAAGTAGCATTCTCTACTGTTGCGTATTTCAATTCGTGCTAATTCAAATACGGCTTATGACGATTTGGATTATGCAAGCACGTCTGTTTTTTCTAAAATTCTTCTGTTTCCAAAACATCTGTTTTTTATTCTTTTTCGGATTGTGCAAACGGGTTATAATACGGGCAAGTAGCATTCTCTACTGTTACGTATTTTAATTCGTGCGAATTCAAATACGGCTTACGACGATTTGGATTATGCAAGCACGTCTGTTTTTTCTAAAATTCTTCTGTTTCCCCAAAACGTCTGTTTTTATTTTATTTTTCTCAGATTGTGCAAACGGGTTCTAATACGAGCAAGTAGCATTCTCTACTGTTGCGTATTTTAATTCGTGCTAATTCAAATACGGCTCACGACGATTTGAATTACGCAAGCACGTCTGTTTCCCTGAATTCTGTATTTTCTTAAGAAAAATTGCTTTAAAGCTCTTACCTAAGATTACTCTTTTCTTCTCTAAGAGATCAAGTCTCTTAACCAGAACTACGTAGCCTTGAGTTTCCCATTGCACCAGGGAATACGTAGGAGCAGGATCAAGTCCTGTCAGGCTATTTTCTATAAACCTATTTATTTTCTATTCTATTTTAAAGGATTAAACAGTTTTCAAAACATCGCACACTCAGTTTAAGGGTACTGTTCTTTGGAACAGGCGAGTAGGGTGCCTAATACCTTCCTTACTCGTAATCGACTCCCGAACCTAGATTTCTTCCTCAAGTTAGGGTTTTTCCAAATGTTTTCCCTTAAAATAAAATTTGGTGGCGGCTCCACAATCAAATTAAAATTCTTTTCAAAATTTAGCGAGTCCGTCGTCTCGTCGTAATTACGGTTATGACAATTAATAAAGATCTTGAAAAAGTTACTATTAATATTTTAAATTAGAAAATAATCTAAATAATAAAAAATCAAATCATAAGATTAAATAGTACTATGAATATAAATATTTGTCTTGGTATGGAGTAATGTGGTGAACATTTAAATTTGATATACATGATAAAGGTCATATGTTATGTTATGAGGTTATGTTTTTATATTTCAAATAAAAAATATGTTCCTTTAGGGATGATGAGAACATTAAATATATAGTTGAAAATAACATTTAAATGGAAACAATATACAATTCTTGATTTGAGGCTCATAAATTCTATGATGTAGGAAAGAAACTTATGTATATTGACTTTTTAACAAAGTTTGTATTAATAGGTAGTTGAGATTGTTAGGATAAAGTAATTATTTATCCAAATCTCACATCATATAATTTGAAGAAGGAAGAGGTAAAAAAATTTTATAAATAGAAAGATTTTGTTTAAATTTTTCCACCACAACACTATAGTTTTTCGGGTATATTTGGGACTTATATAGTTATGTGTTTATGAAAGGGTTTGCAATTTTGTATATTCAAAAATTGTAAGAAAATGTTTTCAATTTTCTCTATGCCAAAATTACAAGTAGTAATAAAATTACTTTTGAGATGTTCCATAGATGTAAGTAAACAGTGTTGAACCATGTTAAATTTGTGTGTTCTTTCTTTTATTTTTCTCATTCTTATAAGTGATTTCAAGGCTAAAATGTGAAGGGTCTTTTGTATTGTTATTGGGTACCTTTAGTTGCCAAAAAATTATTATTAGAGTTTTATATTTTGACGTAGGTATAAGAAGAAACAAAAGAGAATTAGTTGGTAATGTAATGCTAACCTTTTGTTGAGAAATTTTTTCACTCAAGGGAGAGCATGCCATATGGAAGAATCTAACAATTGATTAGGAGATTTTTGTAATAAGTATGATTGAAAAATCTTATTGCCTCGTAGATTCTACAACAAAAGAAGAGGGAGGATCACAATGACAAGAAACAAGAGTTTTCTGATAAATAAGTTTTTAACAAAGTGAAAAAATATGAGAATTTGGGTAAAGGTAGGATATGTTGGGTCATAATAAATATTCATCCAAGTTCCCTATGGAATAATTTAAAAAAGAATAAGCAGAAAACTCTTACAAATAAGAACATTTTGTATGAATTTTACCACTACAACAATGTAGTCTTTTAGGTGTACTTAGGACTTAGGTAGTTATGTGTTATGCGAGGGTTTGCACTTTTGTATGATCAAAAATTATAAGAAAGGATTTGTATTTTTTTCCTTACAAAAATTACAAGTTCTAATAAGTTATGTTTGAGATGTTTCATGAATGTGCCAACCCACATTAAATTTATTTTTATTTCTTTTCTTTTTTTCCTTCTTAATCATTATGGGAATAATAGTAGATGTTTTGGATCAAGTTATTATTATTATTTTTTTCGCTTTTGCATAAGCTTCTTTATTTTTCAAAACAAACGATTCATCACAAATTTTGAAATGAATGTGACAAAGTTTATGAGATAACTTTATCATTTTCCAACACAAAAGATTCACCAACCATTAAAAAATAAATAAATAGAAACACAATTATAATAAATGGAACTCACGAACAATATTATTTTCCAATCTAATTTTTGCGAAAGTTACATGTCACAAATCTAATAAAATAAAAAAGATATCAATTCATTTTATGTGTGAAAGGAAATAAAAATAACAAAAAAATCTTATTTCTGATAGGGAATCCATATTTTTTCCCCTTGGTTGAAACCTTTACCTTTTAAACATACCAAAAGTGAAAGTTAAAAAATATTATGTTCAAAAATAAAAAATCTACAATTGTATTTTTTTTTTTCATTCTAAAGATCATTTTTCTTTGGTTCTAATTATTATCCTAAAATAATGAATTGAGTTCATACATCCATTTTGGAGGTTGCTATTGAACCTCGTTTAAGGATAGAAAAAGTATGATCGAGTTAGCAAACCTAAAGCTATGAAACTTGTGAGTATTTTGTTGAAATGGAACTTAATAGATTTTATACTTTTTTTCCTCAATGGAAGAAAAAAATTTGTAACATAAATGATAAGCTTTGAAAAAAATTATATTTTTCTACTGAGTACATCAAGACAACTAATAAAAAAGAACAAAAAATTATCTAGTACTAGATTTGATATGAACGTGGGTACCATGATAAGTAAAAGAGATCATCTAAGAGATTATCTACAAGGAATGGAAGGTCTTATGATGAGAAATAGGACCAAACGTATGAAACAAGCACTTGAAGGTCTCATCAAGGAAGTTCAAGAAAAAGACTACGTGGATCCAAGCCCAATTCTAACATGACTTGAAGGTCTCATCAAGGAAGTTCAAGAAAAAGAATACGTGGATCCAAGCCCAATTCTAACATGGGTTAATTTATGTAGTCATATCATTAAAGATCTTAAGTGATAAGGTTTATGATTTGCTATAGATTACATTATGATTTGATATTTATCTGGAAGTTATTTATTTTAAATTGGTTGCAATTCAAATTGTAATCTAATTAGGATTTCTAATTTGTTATTTCTTTTACTAGATTAGGTTAGCTATATAATAGGAGTTAGAGAGTCAGTGAAAAGACAGATTTTGAGGAATAATCATATTTTCTCTTTGAGAGTTTTTCATATTTGTATGAGTTGATTCCCTTGGTTCTTGGGCAAAGAACTTCCTTTGATAACGTTGGTTCTTCTGACAATTCGCGATAAGGGTCACGTTCCTCTTAATAACTTTGGTGCTCTCCGCCAAGTCGCGGTTTGTGTCGGGTTCCTTTATCTTACCTCATCTTTTCTCACTTTATTTTACCTTATCTATCTTATCACATCTTATCTTATCTTATCTTATCTCATCTTTCCTTATCCTATCTTATCCTACCTTATCTTATTTCATTTTTATCTTATCTTATCCTAATTTTACCTTATCTTATCTTATCTTATCCTGATTCTCAAGACGTTCCATTATCGTTTCCGCATTCTGATTCATTCGCGTAGGGTGAATCATATCAAGATTTTAACATTGAAAAAAATATTTTATATTTAGAGAAAATTATTTGGATATTTTGAAAAGATTACAAATAATTTTAAATATATTACAAAGAAGAATTGTTTGATTAAATATCTTTTAATTTTCATGTTTACGAGTGTTTTTGAGAGAAAAATATGAAGGATCTTTTGTATCGTTAATGGGGATACCTTTATTTGCCTAACAATGTTATTAGAGTTTTAGGTTCTGACCTAGATATGAGTAAAAACAAAAAAGAATAACTTGAAAATGTAGTGTCAACCTTTTGTTGAGAGATTTTTTCAATTGAGGGGAGCAAACCATATGGAAAAATCTCACACTTGATGGAAAGATTTTATGGTAAGTACGAGTGAAAAATCATGTTGGCTAATAGATTCTACAGCAAAAGAGGAGGGAGGATATCATAACAACTAGACCCAAGAGTTTTTGAATAATAAATTTTTGACAAAGTAAAAAAATGTGAGACTTTGGATAAAGTTAGGATGTGTTGGGTCAAAATAACTATTCATCCGAATCCTACATTAAATAATTTTAAGAAAGAAGAGGTAGAAAAATATTATAAATAAAAACCACTACAACAATATAGTCCTTTTGATATACTTGAGGTTTAGGTAGTTGTGTGTCATGAGAGAATTTGTAATTTTATTTGCTTAAAAATTGTAAAGAAAGGTTTACAATTTTCTTTATACAAAAATTACAAATGGTAATAAAACTACTTTTAAAATATTATGTATATAAATAGATGGCCAAACCATATTAAATTGCGTCTTTTTGTTTTAAAAATATAAATAGTCTTTTATTCTCTTTTGTGTTTTTAATGGATATCTTCTCATGCCCAATAAAAATTATTGTAGCGAATAAACCATGAGAATTTTGTTGACTATTAAAAAAGATGTACAAGTTATGAAACTATTAAAATAATCAATAGTGTCATATGTACATTCAAAGATATATGTGAATTAACAAAATTCTCAACAATTATTACAAAATTTATATAAATAATAAAAAAATAACAAATTGGCTTTTGAAAATTAGTTAAAAAGATTTTTTTACTATGTAGTTAATGTATACTATTAATAAAGCAGATCATATTTGGAATAACACTTGAAAACATTAACTTATAATATTTCTTATTAGAAAATAATTATAAGTATATTAGATATTGTCTTCTATAATTCATTATTTTAATTATAATTTTATTAAATTCTTTTTAATTATTTAAATTTTTAATTTTTAATAGTCTATTTCAATAATGTAAACCTCCAAATTAGGAAGAATAAATTAAATAATTTTTGTCAAATTGAATTGAAAAAGTTAGGTATGGTAGGTTTTGGAAAGATTTAAATTCCTTGCCTAATGCCCTAATTCACAATCGGAAGAAGTTCGTACATTTGAAAAATAGATTTATTGTTGATGAATTGAATCATAACAATGATAATTTGGATAAAAAATATATAGAATTGGTTTAAAATATAAAAAAAGAAGTTCATGAAAAAATTATAAAATTAATTTTCAGTAAAATTGATGGATTTTATTTTGATATGGTTATGATGAAACAAGAAAAACTTACATTTAAAATTAAGATTAGGATAGATATGAGTTAAGTTATTTAATAAGAATTTACGATATAAGTTGTTTAAAATTTGATTTTGACTTGATTTGTTTATTAAGATTTAATTTTTTTTAAAAAAATCTTTTTAATAAATAAACTAAATTTAAACTTAAAAAATATCTATTAAAAGATTTTTTTGTATATTATATATTAATTTCTGATAATTTTATCATTTATTTTAATATATTATATTAATATTATATTTATTTTAATAGGTTATATTTATATAATATATTACTAATTTTAAATATGCAAGTATTTTTTTTTATTATTTTTATATCTAAACTTTAGATTTATTTATTGGTCTTATTATATGATAAGAATTTAAGCAAATTTATAGATTTAATATATCTTATAAATAAATAAAACCTTATTAAGATAAAAAAATCTAACTTAACAAGCTTAAAAAATTAAAAACAAATAAAATCTAAATATGTAAAGCTAAGTTTGATTTGATATATTTTTACATCTATTTCAAATACTTTTTTTACTCATCTTTGCTTAAAAGGATTAATAATTCTTAATGTTTTTTGCTAAAGGAAAAATAAAACATTCTCATTTTTTTATTCTGTTTATTACTAATGACATATCAAATAATAGATCATTTTCTCAATTTTATATTCTATTGATAGTTAATAACACATTCAATTGCAATATAAATGAGGAATCTAAAAAATAAACTTTTGTTGAAAAATTATCTCATTAATGGATAAGGTCTCATTAGTTAAATAATTTTACTTTTTGACATTAAATTATACTTTGTAAGATATAATAAAAATTAAAAATACAAAAAGGATGATAAACCATTTGAAGGTAAAATTGTGCTTATAGGTAATTTTAGACAAATTTAGCATGTAATTTCTACATGTATTAGCTAAGATATAGTTGAAGTAACAATTGCCTCATTTTATAAGAGATTTTAAGTAAAGTTATGATTTTAACAAAATATAAGAGATTAAGTTTTATCCAAAATGTTGAGCATGTTGCTGAGATTTGCTGAGATTGAAAAGCTTGCAAATTGAATTTTACAAATTGAAATCGGTGAACATGAAGCAAATGAAATTCAAAAATGTGTTATTTGATACATGTGGTCAACTTTTCTTATCTTAAATTATTTTTAAAATGATAAATTTAATATAATTTTTATATAATAAAATATGTTAAAATATTATTCATACAAAAAGTTTTAGAATTATAAAAAATATTATATTATATATTATGCAATTCTTTATTTATTTATTTTTTTACATTTTTCATAGAAATCTATATTTTATTTATATAATGTATTGATTTATATTTGAAAAATTATTTTAATTTTTTATTAGTAATAAATATTATTATAAACAAATATTTTGAAGGAATAGCTATCTTAGTTTTAATATTGATAATTATTGAAATGGTGAATGATTGTGTTGTTTTAATGGTTCTAGAAATAGAAAATCAATAGTTAAGTTTAGAAATGCCATGTTTCTCAAATGAGTATGAAATTAAATAACATAAGTTTATAATTAAAATTTTAAATGATATTAAGTGTTTAGGATTTTTTCATCACAAATTAATATTGAAATTTGTTTTTCCATGTATACTATTGAAAATTATAGATCAATCTTATGCATGATGCAACGAAATCAAGATAATTGTTAATAAATTAGAGAAAAAAATTATTGGAATAATAGTGATTATTAGAACAAATATTGGATGCAAATTTTTATTGTAAAAAATTAATATGATTTCATATAAGATTCTTATTTAGATTTAAAAGAAGATAATTTCTTATTTTTTTATTATTGAAAATAATTATTAAAAAATCAAGAATAATTATTCTCATATTAATCTCTTCCATCCATAACTTATTTTTATACATGGAAACTTTTATGTAACTTAAAATAAGATAAGAAAAGGTATCAAATTATTAATTTTGGATGAGTAGAATGTTGGAATTTTTTTTTTTTACAAAAAATATAGTTTATAATAAATTTTTTAATAACTAACTATTATATAAGTCCATTAATTTTTATACTATTACAACTATTCCTATATAATATTTTCAATATTTCTATTCTAATACAACTAATAAAGAACTTCTTTCTTTTAATTTATTTATTTTTTTGTAACTTATAAATTAAAAATTATGCATTTATTTAATTATTTAAAATAAAAATTTAATTTTTATTATTATTTACGTTTCTTAAAATATAAAAAATAATTTATTAAATATATAATTAAAAATTTAATATTTTTATATAAAATTTTGGATTGTCTATATGAAACTGTAATTATTAACTTCCAAATAATAAATTGTATTTTTCAATTTTTAAATAACTAATAAACCAAAAAATATCCTAAATAAGTTCATAAAACATCATATTAATATTGTAGAATTCTAAAAATATTATTATTTTAAACCACAAACAAGCGTCTCCATTTTAAGTTTTTAAAAAATTTTCTTATTAAATAATTTTAAAAAAATTCTTATTAATTTAATTTTTTAAACAATTTTATAATTAATTTAATCCTTCCGTTCAAATCCATCAAAACCTCTTTTGTTTCTACTAGCAAGTTGCAACATTTTTTATTTCATTCATCTTCAATAGCCTCAACCACTCATCCTCGATAGCAACCACCAATTATGAACCAATACCAAAAAATTTAAGAGCATTGACAATTATATTGGTTCTAATTGTTTCACGACAAAGAGTCCAGAGTTGGAAGGTCAGTGTCCATAGAAACCAAATAATAATGGTGGATAGGTGGAAATTGTCTGACCGAACCTAACAAAATCAAGGCCCAAATTATTTGGTTAGATGGGTTGGTTTGAATTTGGGTCAAATTGAATGATGAAGAATGGTTTTGGTTGGATTGATGTGGTCAGATTTGATTTGTAAAATTGGTATCCTTGGTACTTAAGTCTAACTGAGAAGAGATTATAATATACTAACTAAATTGCATCTTTTTGTGTTACTGCTAGCTTAGTCTCATTTGGCCAAAAAGGTTAAGTATTTTAGGGTTTTTCTAATTTCATTTTCATTCATATTTTTACTTTTTCATCTTTATTATCTTTAGTCGTCGTTGTTATTATGTTAGGTCTTGTTTTAGGAGAGGGTAAAAAGCAAATAAAAATATTGAAAGTCAATTATAAAGACAAAGTTTCAATCTTCTTTGTTTTTATTTTTTCCATTCTTAGAACAAATTTGTTTGGTATATTTTAAAAATAAAATAAAAAACCCTCTTATCTCTCTTTATCTTTTCATGTTCAATCTCTCCGCAATAAATGGATACAAGACTTTTATAATATTCAAAGAATTGGTGCTAACTTTTTTCATAGAGTTGTGGATATTGATTTAGTTAACGAACTTACTCAAATAAATTACAAATTTTTAGATAAATTTATTTTTAAAATTTTTATTTTCTTATATGATAATGTGTCGTGCCTCCATTTTTATGGCTAATATTTTTATTCTTTACATATGATTTTATATTTCAATATATTCTTCACTTGAAATTTGTAAATATATTTTTGTTGGTTATGCTAAGAAATGATAAATTAAATGATGATTTATGATATGAATCGATAGATAGTTCAATCTTCACGATGTAAATTAAATAAAAAACTACAAAATAATAAATACAAGATAAAGTAAATAGTTCAATGATTTGACACAAACAAATATTCAACTAACATTATAAGAAATATGACTTGCTACTTAAACCTCTTGCTCAACCACGAATAAGAGATAACCAATTCACACAATAACACACTTGAATTGAAGTAGGAACTGTGAGCTTTTATGAATTTGAATCACTAACCTTGTGGGAAAGATTGACAAGACAAGGTTTCACAAGAGTAAAAAAAAGATATGATTCTCATAGTAGATAAAAAAACCTTTATTTAAGTGAATATAAACTCTAATCTTATATGTGTATTTCATTTATCATAAAGAACTATTTATACTTGTACAATTACTAATATAAAAAAATTATAACTAAATCCTAGTAGAATACCTCAATTTCTAATATGAAAAAAGTATGATCAATCCTAATAGAACTTATCTATAGTTTGATTCAAATCTTCAACATAATCCTAGTTAAATTTTAATAAATTTTGCTCAAATAATTTAAACAAATCCTAACAAATTGAAAACTAAATCTAATAAAATAAATAGTATATCTTTCTAAATCTTATGGTCTTTTATGGAAATCTTCTTGATTTGCATCCATAAAAATCACTATCTTATCTACCTATTTTTCTTGAAAATGCATTTACGTAAATCCCAATTATATCTTTTTATCTCCTTTAACCTTCCTTCTTTTAAAGAGTCTTATGTTCGAATTACGTCTTTCTATAGGTGGGTTGATCATGCAGTATGGTATCCGGGTTTATATCATTCTTCCATTCTTGAAATAGAATCATCCTTAACTATTCATTATCATCTTTCTTAAGGACAAGTGATATTACAATTGTACAAGGAATAAAACTTTCTTTCACATATTCTTTATCCATTGAATCTTGGACTTATCTTTAATTTTCTTTAATATTTTCTGGTTTCGTATAGTATCTGGGATGATTTGGGAATGATGCTCCTAATATAAAGTCAACTTGATGTCCTATCCTTCTAGTTGAGGATAAATTTGGTGGTACCAAATTAGACAAGAGATCTTTATACTTCTTCTCATTGTTTATCTTCTCAACATCTTTATTTTGTCATTTTCTTTTTGTTTCTTTTACAACTATACTCACTTGTAATATTTCTTAATATTCATCCTTTTGTTCCATGTTATCTATAGAATTTTGAAAATATGAAACTTGCATTTTTAAATTAGCTAGATTATTGTCATCTCTTCTTTGAGGAACACTTTCACTATAATTTTCTTATATTGTTTCTAAAAATCTATAACCTCCATCATACTCTTTATAACTTGAAAATTCCATATTACCTGTTTTGGTGGGTTCTCTCTTGGTTCTTTCTTTATCATTGCTCCTTTTTTAGCCTTCTTTGTATCCTTTGAATATTTTTTTTCCATTTTGTTGTATAAATTTATCCGTCACACGATCCAAACGTTGGAGAAGTTCTGTTATTTTCCTATGAAACAACTTTTTGACTTGGCTCATAAATGTTCATACATGAAAAGCATTTAATCTTTGTTCATAATGTTAATTTCTTGCTATGTTAGTAAACTTTTTTTTTTGTCTTTTTTTCTATTTTTTTCATAATTTTTTTCAATATTTTTTTTTACTTTTCTTGTTCTAAATAAAAATAAGAAAAGTATAAAATACCTATTGTGTCAACTAATAACTCTTAATACCAACTGATATGAACCGATAGAGTGGTCTGATCTTCACGATGTAGGTTAAATTAAAAAAATTACAAAATAATAAATACAAGATAAAATAAATAGTTCAATGATTTGACACGAATAAATAACTAACCAACGATATAAGAAACATAACTTGCTACTTAGACTTATTGCCCAACCACAAATATAAGATAACCAATCCACACAACAATGCACCTGGTTGAAGCACGAACCAAGAGTTTTATGAATTTGAATCACCAACATTGTAGGAAAGATTGACAAGACAAGATTTCATAAGAGTAAAGAAAAGATATGATTCTCACAATAGATACAAAACCTTTATTTAAGTGAATATAAACTCTAATCTTAGATATGTATTTCATTTATCATAAAAGAACTATTTATCCTTGTACAATTAATAATATAAGAAAACTATAACTAAATATTAATAGAATACCTTAATTTCTAATATGAGGGAATTATGATCAATTCTACTAGAATCTGTTTATAATATGATTCAAATCTTTAACATAATCCTAGTTAAATCTTAACAAATTTTAATCAAATAATTTAAACAAATACTAACAAATTGAAAACTAAATCTAATAAATTAAATAGTATATCTTTCTAAATCTTATAATCTTTTTATAGAAATCTTTCTAATTTATGTCAATAAAAATTACTATCTTATTTATTTTTTATCCCTTTTAACCTTTCTTTTTTAATAATTTTTTTTTCAAATCACATATTTTTGTAGGTAGAATTAGTCTTGCAATATAATATTCAGGTTCATATGATTATGTGTTTCTAGTTTTGATCATTTGTTGGTTATGTCTTCTTAATTTATTATTTTTTTAATATGATTTTGTTTTTTAGCCTTCTTGTTTTAATTTCACCTTCAAAACTGATGCTAAACTATAAATAATGTGAGAGACATGTCGAATCCGGTGTATCTAAGTTAAATAGTTGTTATTACTTTTCCATTATATTTACTCAATTATTTATTCTACTATTGTTATTTGTAAATTTTTATTTAGTTTGGCTTCCGCTCATATTTAAGTAATTTTATAGTTACTATTTGGATGCTTTGAATTTCTCCTTTTTTAGTTTCTTTATAGAAAGTTTTTATACCCTCTGTTAGACTTGGTGTAATGGAGATTTGAGAAGGTAATGTTTCCTTCACTTTCACTTTTGTGAATTTGTTTTCTCTGTTGTGTTTTGACTTGGTGTAATGGAGATTTGAGAAGGTAATGTTTCCTTCACTTTCACTTTTGTGAATTTGTTTTCTCTGTTGTGTCCAGAAAGATAAATTTTGTTTTTTAATTTTTGGTTATGGTTAACGTTTTCTCTCTATTTTATTTTTTTTTATAGCAATTCCCCTTGCTCCTTTTATTTCTCACGAGAATGATCTTTCTTACAACTTTGATTTTAGAAATCCTCCATACTTAAGTGCCTTGCATGCTCCTTTGCATGTGAGTTTTTCCAAACTTTGGTCAAATTGGTGATTTTTCCTCTCAATGACAAATAAAGATACATCGTTTCTAATATATTTTATCTTTTGATACTTTTTAAGGTATTTTTGAACATTTGTGAGAGAGGGATTGTAAAATGAATGTTTGTTAAATTTATAGCATACTATTTTTGATATTGTAATAATGTTTATAATGTTTGATTCTGTTTTTAGGAATTTGTAAAAGAGATTCACTTGGAGAAAGATGGATGATAGAGCCATAGAGTTATCATTAGACTTAATACTCATGTTTGAAATCCATGAATACTACTTCCTAAGTCATTCACTTTAAGATTTTTATTTCATTGTTGGATGCAGTGTCTATTAAAAAAAATGACGAGTTTTCTACATTGGTTTATCTATGTTTACAATTGGTTGGTAGGGGTGTACAATTGCAAAGTACCAGTTGCAAGGATTTTATGTAGGATCGTGTTATTCATACATATACATTGAAGCTACATTTATATCCCAAATTTTAATCAATTAATCATAATATATAATTGATTAATCACATATATAATCAATTAAACAACTTTTCTTATATCATTAACCATATAGATATTCCATTAACCTTTGCATGTCTCCTGGTGAAATGCCCAATTGTTTGATATTTAGAGGCTGGAAAGCTAATTTTTTTTACTATGTTCACTGCTATTATTTTACAACATTTGAATGTGTTCATTTTTTTTCCCATCATGCCGAATGTGAAGAGCTAAACAGAGGTGGAGTCACTGGAAAGTGAGAATTGAATTTTTATGCTCTGTTTAGATAGAGGAAAATAGGGGAGAAAAAAAAAATAAAGAGAAGAAGTGACTTTCTTTTATTTAGGGCATTTTGTCTTTAGTGAAAGGAAAACTTTTTTATACGCGGATCCCATATATTTTTGTTTCCTTCTTCAGTCATGAAAAATGAGAGAGGAGTTTTTTTTTTGTTTTTTTATTTTAAATTATTAAAATTATTATTTATTTTTTTTAAAAAAATTAATAAATTATATTTATAAAAAAATATAGTACAAAAATATAATATTTTAAAATTCTATATAAAATAAAATTTATACTACTAATATATTTTTTTTCCTTTTTTTTTCACTCATCCGAATGAAAAAAGAAAATTGTTTTCAGAGAAGAGATTCGGAGAGTGTGGGAAGAATGGAAGAAACTTGCATCCAAAAATAATTGTATCAAAGTAATTTCCCTAACCGAGACCATTCTGTTTTTAGAAGCGTTAGTGCTTCATTACACAATGCAAAGTCCAGTTTGTCTTATTACAAAGTCAAATTGTATAGTCTGACAATAATTATTGTCTACCGGAAGAGTTAGAACAATTGTGTGGGTGGGCCAGAAGCAGTAGCTAAGCTTGAATAATTCAGCTTCTTCTTATCATGCCAAAGAAAATTGATCAACTCCTAAAAGAGACAAATTTGCAACTGGAATGTTATCAAATGGCCAAATTAATAACATTACTATTGGGTAGATTTTTTATGTGTCCTAAGAGTGTTGAAAATAATAACGCCACTAGTGGAAAATAAGCTTTTTATATCGGTTGTTATGGACTTTTTACATCGGTTATTTGAGTGGTATTGAAGTGGACGATATAGAAACTTAGACTTTTTACATCGGTTGTAGAACCGATGTAGAAAGTATACTTTCTACATCGGTTAAAACGACAACCGATGTAGAAAGTTCACTTTCTACATCGGTTATGGTCACAACCGATGTAGAAAAGTCACTTTTTACATCGGTTAAGGTCACAACCGATGTAGAAAGTTTATTTTTTTTTAAATGTTATTTTCGTTTAGGGAAATTGCCATATTATTTATTCACAATACTTGTATATATAAACAAAATACCAGACAGACAATACAGAAATTAAAGAGTCTATATATTTAAAGTAAATACATCAATATTTATTATAAAATATAATAAAAACAAACTAAAAATCTAAAAATCCCATGAATTCAACCCAAATTGGCAACGTCTATCAGAAATTCCCCCCAGCGTCTCATGATATCATCAATTTCTTCATCTAACAGAGGTTGAAGATTGTCAAATATCTACAAAATGTTTTTGATTAAAATTAGTGAACATGTCATGTTATGCATTAAAATTAAATAATTAAATTAGGACAATTGTAATTACTTGGTGCCAAGAGTTAACAATAAAAGCTGAGACAATGAGAAATATATGTCTTATCACATAATATCCACACTCAGTTCCTCCGGGTTGTCTTGGACACTTCAAAAAAATAAAAAAAAGTATCAAACCATTTGTAGAGATGGTGATAACAGAATATAAAATAATTAAATAACTTTTAATAAAGTACTTACCTTTGGAATTATCCATACAGGCTTTTTAATATTTGATGAATGCATCCCTTTTAACCGAAGTCGAGCATTCATTGCTCTGCAATAAAATAAAAAGCAAATGAATACCTTTGAGAATAACAAGTTATATGGATATAAATACCAAAATCATAAAAACTTACAAATCTATAGTGTCCTTTATGTCTTTCTTTGGTTTTTGCCAAGCAGAGCATAGAAATACAACTACATTCCGCTTTGGACAAATAATGATTAATTGCTAATGGGCCCTACAAAATATGGATGACAATGAACAAAAATTAGGAATTTAATTGAATTCATGAAATAAAGCAATTAAGTATTGACTTACGATTGAAAATAGGAGGCTAGGTAACAGTCTTTATCAGACTGCAACATCCTCTGAAGATATCCCTGCATCTCAGCTGCCTTCTTCCCAGTTTTCTGCATATGAACTGGGTCCAGGAATCCATAGAGGTGTAAGTTACCTCTTTCAGTGCAGATACGATACAGGTACCTAATATTGCGAATAATTTTCATATGTTAGATTTTGATAATGAAATAATTCAACTAAGGTTTAGAAATTTACTTACATCAACCATAATTGTAGAACTGTTACACATAGGAGATCGTTACCCACAACCAACTCCAATATATCCTTCTTAGTAATATAGAAGGGGATAGGTGTGAGCTTCCTTATGATATCTGCTTCCATTGTTATTTGTAAAGTTTGGTCGCCCAAGTTCATGGCGATACCAAATAGACGTGTGAGCAAATCAACCTCATATTTCTTTGCAGGAGGCTCAGGAAGATCTGCTTTAGCACTTAAATCAATCTTCTTCCCACGATCTTCCTTATAAACCTACGATAAATTCAGAAAATAGTAAGAAATATATATATATATATATATATATATATATATATATAGACACTCACACAATGTATATATTAAAAAATTAGTAACATAGGCTAAAATTATTTAATACCTGAGGTTGAACTCACTGCACAAGTCTTCTCGGTCATATAATGAAATGATTGGGGGCTTGCCCCACGACATGAACCTCCTCAGTAGGGATAGGAACAGGAGCATCTGCATCTTCAACCCGTTCAACCACCACTTTAACATGATCATCATCAATTTGCTGGTGATAGATGGTTGAACCCAAGGTGTAGACTTTCCCAAATGCTACCAAACGATATGGATCATCAACATATAACTCATAATCGTCTGTAGCTGCATCCACATCCTCTTCTCCCTGTAGTTGCTCCACCGTCAGAGCACAACTTCCCTTTGTGCTCACGTGCCTAGGAGAAGGTGATGGATGGTGACCCTGTGTCTGTGTTTGGGAAAGTCCCAAAGATGCAAGCTCTTGCCTAAGCTCCTGTCTGAGCTTTTCTCGAAGTTCTTGCCGCAGTGCTTGCCTCATGTCTTCGCACATGACGTCCAACTCATCTCTAGACACCAAACCTTCTTTGGATGTCTGTCTAGAAGACAATCCAAAGTAATGTTTAAGGCCAACACCTCGGCCAACTGCACGAACATGCACTGGATGCTCCGGTTGGCCAATAGCAGTACTTAAGATATCATCCCGGCCAGTTGGAACAAAGACTCCTTGTGAGCTTTGTTCTACCAAAGAATCCTACAAAACAAAAAATGACCGTTATCAGTAATGTAAATGTTTGAAGATAAATAAAAAGAAATTTACAAAATTGTGTGATTACTTACAATCTTCTCAGCAACAATGCGAGAAGGCTCTAATGTGTACTCTTCAGATGCCTTTTGGCGTGCCCTCTTCCATTTCTCATGGCGTGAAGGTGGAGAGGGTGGAGAGAGAAGTGTAGAGGGGTCTGCTTCAGATGATTGCTGACGATCTTTCGACTTCTGCTCGATCAGCCTCTCTTGAAGCAACTCATAACCCCCACGAGATAATCTGTGGGGGTAACAGTTCTTAGCAGAAATTTGTTGAGCCTTCTTTCTTTTCTCCTGTTATAAGAAAGCAAATCAATTAATCATAATATTTCTTATATTAGTCAATTAAAAAAAATATAATATAGAAAGATACATACAACGAATGCAGGATCCATTCGAGACTCAACAAATCTCTGCCAAGTGTCTTGATCAAGGAACTGGTACTCCTCACAAGGAGACACATCCTTGAGTGACCCATATATATATATATATATATATATATATATATATATATATATATATATATATATATATATATATATATATATATATATATATATATATATATATTCTGGTGAGATGTGTCTTGAAGCCCCTCCAACGCTTACCAGCAAATAAAAGCCACTTCCTCTTCAGGAAGTTAGTGTTTGATACATCATATGTAATCTACATAAAAGAAGATGTAATTGGTTAGTGAATGATAAATTTATGGAAAAAATTAAAGCTTTAAAGTTAAATACCATGATAGTCTCCCAAATTTGATCTATGACTCGCATCTCAACATCATTCCAATCCTTCTTCAAAATACTGGCTTTGCTTCGTCCAAGGAGGGCCACATAACTCTTAAACTTTGTCTTGTTTGGCCCTAATGGATTCCCAATGGCCTGATCAAACTCTATGGGAATCCTCTGCTCACCGCTCCGACTAAGGGTTAACTCCCTTAACCGTGTGGCTCGTCTTCCCTTCTTTTGCCGAGAAGAAGGGTTCTCAGACCCACTTTGTGAAGGAGGAACCCCAGAAGGGTCAGCCATGTATCTGTTGAAAGTAGAGCAAAAAAAAAATTAAAACTAAATACAAAAATAGCAAGTTATGAAGCAAGAATAGCAAGATATGAAACAAACTACTAGGTGTGGATATTAGCTATAAAAAAACAGCAAGCAAGTTATGAACTATATTATCTGTTAGTGTTTCAATTACCTGATTAAAAAGAAATGACAACAAAAGGCAACTCATCATGAGAATTAAGTACTCATAGGCTTAACACATCTTCAATCAAGAAAAAATTTGTTGAAAGAAATTCCAACAAGACATTTCTTTAAGGTTACAAAAAAAAATTTAATCTTACTATATGCATTCACCAGGATGACTATGAAGATGCTCATATTCACTTTTATCAATAACTCGAACACCAAGGTATAATTTTCAATATCACTAATAATCCAAAATCTAATCTCCATAATAATCTCACACTTCCTTGTGTGACCGAATAAAGAAGCACTATATAGATATATGAATATCAAGGCTCTTAACTTTTCTCCTTGAAAAATCACAAAAGAAAAGAAGACAAAATAAAAAAGTAACAGTTTCCAACTAGTCAAGACCAGAACAATAAAATAATATCATCTACAAAGCCAAGTGAGGTAGCAAAGGACCCTCTTTACATAAATTCCATGGATTCAAAGTCTAACACAAATGACTTTTTGATTTACTTATCAAATTTTTTTTATCTTTCTTTTCCATAACATGATTTTGTAAGTAATAAGAGGATTCAAATCCATCTTTTAAGTGAAAGAAAAGATGGAAATCATATGTATGGGTGATGGCTAAATGCAATCAATTAGATTAAAAATAGTAAATGAAAATCATGTTCAGTAAATCAAACTAACATACAATATGATAGAGTCATGCATCAAATATTTAATAAATTCCTCTTAACTAGGAAGAAAAGTTATGCATAACTAATTTATATATATTACAAAATATAGTCCATGCTACACCAAGTCATGTGAACCAATTTTCTCGACAAGGGAAACCATATACTAAAATCAATCCAAGTCCTTCTATTAAATTGTCATGGATTCAACATTTATTGTCATCTCTATCCACCCTTAATTAGTTATTTTAGGGATTGTAATTCTATTATAACTGATAAATCCAAAAACTCAATTTTCTCTCTATCTATAAGGTATATATCTTTTTTCTTTTACTGTTACACACTCTATTAATAACTTGCTGAGTTAAAGTTCACCTGATGGTTTTTGTATCAAGTTTTTTTTATAATAAATTTCATCATAAATGACTAAGCCATAGTAAGATAGGGGCATGATGCAAAACTACCAGAACTTTTCTCAAAATTTTCCCTTGAAAATACACTATCTATCTAACTCACTTTTTTTTATTCCAATATTTACTTACATAAGGGAGGCAGTATTTTTCCTTACTAGATAAATCGAGCAAGTCAAACACAAAATATAAAATAATTATATAACAAAATATTGTAAGTTCCAGAAACCTATCTTAGCTTAGCGACGGCGATGGCGTAGACGACGACGAGCTTGACCCCTGTTACAAACGACGACGTGCTTCACGTTCATTTAGACAACGGCGTTCTTCGAGAAGACGTTCGGAGACGGCGTGCTTTCAGACGGCTAGGGCAGGGGGAGGCAGGGGGACGACGATGAAGATTTTAGAATAATGTTTAGAGACAATGGTCGTAACAGGTTAAGAGGAGGGAAAAAAGATTTTACGTCGGTTGTTACAAACAACCGACGTAGAAAGAACTTTTTACATCTGTTACTATACATAACCGATGTAAAAACTCAAACTTTCTACATCAGTTGCTTTATAACCGATTTAGAAAGTTTAAACTTTATTTGCAAAAATGCCACCGTCTTTTTTCTACGGATAACCGACGTAAAATCCTGTTATAAAAAACCATTTTTCTACTAGTGCATCCCTCATTTTAGTGTTTACAATTGCAATGAATAAACTATTTTAGAATGATTGATTGTCTTTATCTAGAGTTTATTTTCTCAATTGATGTTAAGATGCTGCTTTAATTTTTGAGCACCTTGTAAGAGGTAACTAAGTCACCACATGTTTATTCTACTAATATATTTGAGTTGATTAAAGATGGAGGAATTTCTAAAAGAAGCTAGTCGTTGTTAAAATAAGCTAGTCGTTGTTAACTTGTTACCCATTGTAAGTGTTGAGTTTTGAGAAATAAGAATCGTTATGACCAAGAGGTTAGTTTTTACTTTTCATTTGGGTATATGTAAGTTTTATTACCTAGTTTTACTTGTCAAATTCTTATCTAGTTCTCATGCTTCTCATGTTTGAAATGTGACAACAATTGAACCAAAATTTAAACTTTCAAGTGATGGCAAGTTTTTAGTAATTTTTAAATTAATTTTAAAAATAAAATTTATTTAACAAAATAATTTTAAAATAATTTTTAAAATAATTTTGATTTAAATTTTAAAAAAATAAAATTTATTGAACATTATTTTTAATTTTAAAATATTTTTATTTTTAAATCAATCAAATTTCATCACTATTACTATAGTTACCATCATGTTAAATCGTCACCATCATAATCACTATCAAATTATTACTTTCATCGTCATTAATATCATCATTATCATTATTATAACTATTATTATTATTATTATTTTTATTAATACAATTATAATAATAATTTATTTTTTATTATTTTTAAAAAAATTTTTTAATTATTTATATATTAAAAAAATAAATAATATTATTTAATATATAAATTATATTTAATTATAATTTTATAATATATATTATTTTTATATAAAATAAATACTGAATAATATAAAAATATTATAATAATAATATATAAAATTATTTATCTTAAATATTGATAATTAAATAATATATATATAATTTTATATAATTATATCATATTTTTTATATTATAATTATCACATCATTATCATTATTTTATAAATACTACTTTTATTTTTATTGTTATCATTATTATTATTATTATCAATAACTATCGCCATAATAATAATAATAATAAATAATTTTATTAATTTTAAAATTTTAAATTTATATTATTTTGATATATTTTAATTTTTTAAATTAATATTTTTATTTATATATTTTGTATGAATTTATAATAAATTAATATAATAAAATAATTTAATTTATTTTTATAATAACTTTTAAAATTTAAAAACTTAAAATAAAAATTTGTTTTAATTTTAAAAATTTTTAAAACTAAGAACTAAAACGCAGAAGAAAGTCTTAATGACTTCTAAAACATTTTCATTGGTATAAACATATTAATGGGAGGAGTATTGGTATAGGGAAATAATGCACATGATGTGGAGGTCCCAGAAGTTCAAGGCCATATACTTGCTACACTGTATATGCTAACACTCACACTAAAATCTGCCCGAGGTGTATTCTAAATCACTTCAATGCTTTTACTCGCTTCCCAAGATCATCCTCCCAAGACATGGTTGTCATTTTAATGCTTATTTTCCAGCAAGCTTAATCATATTCGTATTCATTTAATTTGTACGTGCATCTTATACTAAGATTAATTAATACATTAAGGTATTTGTAATGGAATTGAATGATGAGAATTAATGCAGTTTATAACATTCGGGTTTGCATGGACACCATTATACTTTGTGTGGGAGAATATTAATTTAAAATATAAAAGGACGAAATCATAAATGCTATTCATTTAAAAATTTAATATAAATAAAATAACATTAATTTTTAGTTTATCTTATAATTATTTTAATATATTTTCAATTTTCACAATATAATTAAAATTAACCAAAAATTCTTTATAAATAGTTTTTTTTCTTAATTTTTTAATATATGAAACCAGTTTTATATGGTAAAATTTAAGGGTGGATCTTTCCTCGACCACGAGCAATTGGAGAACCCTAGACTAAGTCATTTCAGACATGTAATTAAAATGAAATTAACTCAAGTTTACGAAGAGTATAATTGAGTTTTTCATACCAAGACCTTGACTTATTTAAGCCTATGTAAGAGCATGTAAAGTTTGCAAACCAATTGATTATTATTTCTAGGAAGGAATAACAATAAACTAAATTTCGTATTCGTACCATATACGGATTTATAAACTTTTTTAATAATTTAGAATATATAAATACTAATATTAGCAACTATTTTCAAATGTCTTTAGATTTGTTTTCATTTTATTCTTGGATTATATAAAAACTTCTTTAATATTTATGCCAATATATCATAAATAATAAGGTAAAAATATTTTATAGTTTTATATTTTTTCTTCCACGGATTATTCTTCCACTGGCTCACAATTGAGCATGAGGAGAAAAATTGTTTGTTTCCTATTTCATATTTTCTTTCATTTAACTATTTTTAACTTGTTTGTTTATGGATGAATTAAACAAATTTTTTTTTCTTTCTGTTTATGTATTAAGACTTCTTTCTTTAAGTTTATTATTGTGTATCCGTTGACATTTTGATCTCTAAAACAGTTTGTGGAAGTTATTAAGCTTGAAAAACATGGGCTGTTGTAAGGATGAGATATGTAGATAGTTATTCAACTATTCAAATATTTGGTAATGTTTCATAACTTTTTTATATTATTTATATTTTTAAATTTTTTTAATGTGATTATCAAAATTTTATACAGTTATTTAAATTATTATTGTAGAAAAATATTAAAAAGAAAAATTAAGTTGTGATTCTATTCCAAAACATGTTGAAGGTGTGGCAAGCGATATAATAATGGGAATAAGAATAATATATTTGAGTGATGTATATTTAAATTCTTTTATTTTTATTTTTTAATATATTTTTTTAATTATGATTATATCAATATTATTTTATTATATGTAAGTGTTTTCTTAAAAAAAACTATTGATTAACTGCTTGTATATTAATTATTTTGATGCAAATTAGTTTTTTGTGTGAATTTCTATATTATTAAAAGGAAGATAATTATGATGTAAAAAAGTATATATTAGAAATCATAATTTTGATTATGGTTTTTTATTGTTCAAAATATTTGTTTATAATTTAAAAAAGTTGAATGTTAAAATAGTTAAAAAATTTATAATCCAATAATAGTTAAAATTGTCAAAAAGTTAACATTTAAAGATGTAGTATAAATTGATTTTTTTTCCTAACATAAGAAATTGTAAGTTTAACTTTTACCTACAGAAACATAAAATATTAAGTAAAAGTATTTATAAATTTTTATCTAAAAATATAATTATAGGTAAAAGTGTACATAAACTTTTACGTATGCATATAGGTAAAAATATCTATAGACTTTTATCAACAGATATATAAAATTATAGATAAAGATAACTAGATAAATGATTCACAACCTTTACCTACGATTAAATCAATTTGTAAATAAAAATATAAAACTATAACTCTTAAATTTTCATGATCATTCACCTTACATAATAGACAAAAAATATAATTGTAGATTAATATAAAATTGACATATAACTATAAAAGTTTTACTTTTGATGATAGGTTTTATTTGTCACTACAAGTGAAATTTATTGTAGTGACTTAATACTTTATTTTAATTTTTTTAACTATCACATAAATAATTTAAAGGTTTAATCACTTTTTAACTTCTCATTTTTATATTTAGTTTTAATTTCTACCATATTTTTTTATGATTTTAATTTTTAATTTTATAAGTTTTGTTAGTTTTAATCTATTATTAATTTTTTATAATTTTAATTCTAGAGATATGTTCGTGTATTATTTGATTTCTAATTTTGTTGATTTGATCTCATTTTATCTTTTAGGAGACTATTTAATTTAAAGAAAATATCAATTATATATTTAATTTTTAAATATACTAATTTTATTCATATATTATTCCTGTTTTATAGAAAAATAAAAATATAATTAAATTAATATAAAATTATACATGTTAGAATCTTTTAACATTAAAAGTATAAACATGTAACTTTTAAGAAATTAAATTGTGTATTTATTTTGACAACATTGTCGTTTGATAGATATTTTTAAAAATAATAGTTAAATTAATAGTTTTAAAAAATAAAGGATTAACATCATAAAAAATAATAGAGATTAAAATCATAATAAAAATAAATATAGAAAAACTTCATTAAACTTAGTTTAAAAATACTAACGACTCTTAGAACCAGAAAGAAAAACCAATGCGAAAAAAAAAACTATACATTTAGAAATTCTATATCTCTTTATTTCAAGATCTATTTTCTTTTTGTATATAATAACAGGAATAAAATTTAAAAATATTTCCTGTTTATACCTAAACTGGTCTTTAGTCTTTACACAGCAACATTATTCATTTTTCACCCTTTTCCCAACGTGTGATTATTACAACTTTTTTTGGGTACTATGCGATTATAATAACTAGAAGGAAAAATAAGTAAAAAAGGATATTAATTTTCAAATCAACAAGAAGCATGCATTGTTGCATTGTTACATGCATGCATACGATCTGGTTTTTCTCTTCACATTCGCAACAAGCTACATGAGCTGGACACCATGGCCATGTTATGAATTCTTCATTTTCTGAATTGTGAATAACAACATACATCATCACCCATGACAACCTCGCACCTTTTCGTGACCGAGTCACGACTCAGTTCTCCCTCACCAATTTCCCCAAACATCGAATTCCGATTCAAATAACCTTACATTTTCTCTCCGCTTTCCACACCGTTGCAGAAGATTCAACCTCTTTTTCTTTTTCTTTTTTTTTTTCTATTTCAAATTCCGCGGCAACGCCAATCTCGAATCTGGAAATCGGAAATTGGAATCGAAATCTGAAACTTCGAAGATCGTTTTTCCTTGGAGATCTCGGAGTTTGAATCGAAGAAGAAATTATTAGCGTTTCTCTCCGCTCTCGAAATTTCAACGTCAATGGCGTCGCGGAGGGAGTGGAAGCGAGCGCGGTGGTGAACGACTTTCGACGTCGATGGGCAACAACTGCGTGGGACCAAACCTCGGTGGCAATAATGGCTTCTTGCAATCCGTCACGGCGGCGGTGTGGAAAACGCGCCCTCCAGAGAACCGGCTTCCGCCGCCAAACGCCGACAACAAAAACGCATCTCCGCTGCCGGCAAACGGAGGGTCGAATGCCAATAAAGGTTCAGAACCTCCAAAACGCGCTGATCCTCCCATGTCGGTTCAGAGCACTCCGCCCGAACCGGTTAAGATAACTGCGACGGAAACTAAGCCTGCTCAACCGGCTCAACCTGCTCAACCGGCTAAGCCGGTTCAAGCGGCTAAGCCGGTCACGAGTAATAACGAACCGGCACCTGGCGGTGGTGGTAATAACGGTGCTAAGAAACCCACTCATGTGAAAAGAGTTTCCAGTATGGGACTTCAAGTGGACTCTGTGTTGGGTAGGACTCCAGAGAACATAAAGGAGGTTTATAGCTTGGGAAGGAAGCTAGGGCAAGGGCAATTTGGGACAACGTTCTTTTGTGTGCAAAAAGGGTCTAACAAGGAGTTTGCTTGCAAATCGATTGCGAAGAGGAAATTGACGACGCAAGAGGATGTTGAGGATGTTAGGAGGGAGATTCGGATCATGCACCACTTGGCTGGTCACCCCAATGTGATTCAGATTATGGGTGCTTACGAGGATGCTGTAGCGGTGCATCTTGTTATGGAGCTTTGTGCTGGGGGGGAGCTCTTTGATAGGATCATACAGAGGGGGCATTACACTGAGAGAAAGGCTGCTGAACTCGCCAGGTTGATAGTTGGTGTTGTTGAGGCTTGCCATTCTTTAGGGGTCATGCATAGGGACTTGAAACCCGAGAATTTTCTCTTCATTAATCAAGAGGAAGAATCACCCCTTAAGACAATAGATTTTGGACTCTCCGTGTTCTTTAGACCAGGTATATATATACATTATATTGATTTTCCCCCCTTAAAGCATGTTTGAGTTAGTAGCTTACTTATACTATTTAATACAAATTTATCATGTCAGAGTTTATTAATAAGCTTTATTGTGAAACTTATTTAAATAAGTTTAAAAGGTTTATTAGAAGGTCAAAGACTATTTTATAAATTCAAATCAGTTTTATGATAGTTCTTACAAATGCTTTTTTAGTATATTTAAGCTTAATATGATCATAAAGCTTTTACACAAACTTGTGTTATATATATATACATATATATATATATATGTATGTATATATATATATATATATGTATGTATAAGTTTTTTTATGTGAGAATGATAATAGTAAATCTAAATCATTCAATCATTTTTAGATAATCAAAATTAAAAAATTTAAGGTTTATATATCTCTAAAAAGTTGTGACTTTTTAAAAAATTTTACATAACTATTATGATCTCCTTTTAACATTTTTATATTCTTATATAAAAAGAATATTCTTATTTGATATTCATAAAGAGTTATTTAGGAGAAAATATCTAATCATTCTGAGAAATAAGAACAATATGTATATTGATATTTAGATTTTATTTTGAATAATTAAAATTAAAAAATATGGTTAACTTTTTAAAGTAATTATATAATCATTAACTAACTCTCAATCTTCGTAATTCATATATGATCAAAGTTTATTATTTTCATATTCTTAAAATGAGTATTCTTTTCATTCTATATGCCCTTTACATATACAATTACTAGAAGTTATTTACATTTTCAGAAAATTGTCTAGAAGGAAAGCAAATTTCGAAGTTTATTTAGACATGGTAGGATGACTGCTCTATAGATGCATAGATATGCATTTTATCACTTCAACAGGTTTTTTTTTACTAAGAAGTTAAAGAATCATATATGTGAGCAACAGTGAAAATGAATGATACATGTAGAAAAGAATCTGTATATCATAACAATTATAACAAATTTTGTTTGGGATATAGATTGTTCAAGTTCAGGTTGAGAAAATATTCATAACTTCAGGTGAAACATTTACTGATGTGGTTGGGAGCCCATATTATGTGGCCCCTGAAGTTTTGAGGAAGCACTATGGTCAAGAGTGTGATGTTTGGAGTGCTGGGGTGATCATCTATATTTTACTCAGTGGAGTTCCCCCATTTTGGGATGGTGAGAATGCTATGCCACTTGATATGCAGTGTAATACTTACTCGTAAGTGCCTGATATGTTTGGTGTTTGGATCAGAAACGGAACAGGGAATATTTGAGCAAGTTTTGAAAGGAGAGCTTGACTTTGTTTCAGAACCTTGGCCTAGCATATCTGAAAGTGCAAAGGATCTTGTTCGAAGAATGCTTGTAAGGGACCCTAAGAAGCGGATGACAGCCCATGAAGTTCTTTGTGAGTATGCATGTCTTGTTGATGCTTCATGGTCTGATCTGAAATGCATCTTGGAAAAATTTTCATTTTTTTCTGTCACTAGAGGATCAATTTCGAGTAATGCAATAGAGTCCGGTTATGCAAAGTTTTCCTTCTAACAATTTTAGTCATGATAATAGCTTACGTGGCTAGTTGCTACTTACAATAAACTAACAACTGCACTTATGATTATAAACTGAGAGACCTTTCATTTAAATTAAAAATAAAGTCTGGCCTGTTTTTTATTACTTGTGGGGGTAAAGCATGGTTCTCAACAAGTTTGACAGCTTGAATTTACAGCTAGAACAAATAAGAAATGTACTGGTTATTAATTTTACATTGCCCATACTGGACAGATATTACCAATACACCATAGCATTCATTAAGTAAAACCAAAGAGCTTTGCCCTGTCAGTGGACATTCTCATTTGATATTTCAGATGAAATGGTACCCTGTTTCACATTTGGTCAAAATTGCATTTGGTGGTACGTACTCCATTTCATTTCTCATAAAGCTGGTGGATACACTGCCGTCTCCATATGAATAAATATAATTAGAAATTAGAAACGTATCATGATATTTATGGTTGAATCATTACCTGTCTTCCCCTTTGCTGCTTCATTATTATTTGTTACTATTTTGCCAAACGACTTAGGGGGCTGATATTCATTGATCAATAATCATCTGAGCCTTGGAATTCTCTCTTCCTATTAGGGGGTGTTTGGTATATATAATTATTTTTTATGACTGTACATCATGTTTCTTAGGAATAATAATTGCTAGAATGTTATAAATGTATTTGATATACTTAAAAGATTCATTGAAATGTTAGAATGAGTATGGTTTACACTTTCCCACCTTCACAAGAATTTTGGATTTTCACCCACTCATATTGAAATGTTTTTGTGAAAAACATAGTTAAAAAATGTTTTTGAAATATATTTTTTTAAAATTAATGGAAACTAATATTTCCAAGTTAACATTTTTTGAAAAACTTGAAAGAATTCTCCTACCAAAACTCCTTTAAGAACGTTTGAGTATGTTACTAGATAATGTATTTAAAATAAGTTCTCCTTCCACTTTAAATCAGTTTGCTTAGCAAGACAGAAGGTTTCTTCTAGAACATTAATGTAGAAGAGTTGTAGGATTCTTAAAAGTAGCATAAAAAGAAGCGCCATGATGCATTGATTCACCGTTATTTTACTTTTTGGATTGCCTAATCATGACATTTTATCAAATTATTTTGAATATGAACCATAACTTATGTTGTGTCAAAATTGAAACATATTATCGTCTTATTTAAACATACAACTACATTAAGCTAAGCTCGATGATGTTCAGGCCACCCATGGGTTCAGGTTGATGGTGTTGCTCCCGATAAACCGCTTGATTCTGCTGTTTTGTCTCGTTTGAAGCAATTCTCTGCAATGAACAAGCTCAAAAAAATAGCCATTCGAGTGAGTGTTTTCCAGTTATTTAAGATTAGAAGTATATTGCATGCTACAGTTTTAGTGTCTTACACTTGGCAACCTTTAACGTAATCGAATATTTTTGTTCTAATGCAGTTCCCTCTTTTTCTGTCTTGGAAATAATTTCTTTTGGACCGAATAATATATCACAAAATTACTTGCTTAACTTTATTGTGCTCAAGAACTGTCCCATTTTATTGCTGAAATATAATTTTCCACATGAGGTAGACTGGAAGACAATCTCTACAAATTGAGAAAACTTGTCTTATTGATTGAAGCCTTGGGAGACAATTGCTATTGTTGATTATATTGAAAAGTTTCCCAATGGGAGACAATTGTTCAGTTTAAGAAAAATTATACTATGTGATATGTGGTATATGACTTGCTGTATAATCCCTTGGCAGGTAATTGCTGACAACCTGTCTGAGGAGGAAATTGGAGGGTTGAAAGAAATGTTCAAAATGATAGACACAGATAATAGCGGACAGATCACTCTTGAGGAACTGAAAAATGGTTTGGAGAGAGTAGGTGCCGTTCTTAAGGATTCTGAAATTAATTGGTTAATGCAAGCGGTAAGTGCTTGCTTGCTATTTGAAATTGGCAGTTCTATGAAGGCATGTTTCTTGTATTAAAGGATTTGAGACTGTTTCGGTTTGATTCTTTTGAATACAATTGGAAAAAACATTGATAGATATTAGTATCTATAAGAAACCATTTATACTTCAAAATGAACGACTGGATGTAACCCATTCTAGAATAACAAGAATACCCTAAACCAGAACTGGCCTCGAAGACTTGAACTATTTATGCATTATTGTATTCCACCAAATGATGGTTGTTCTGTATTTCTCTTATCAATCATTTTGCTTTATTGTTTATAATTCAGGCAGACTTTGATAACAGTGGTACCATAGACTATGGTGAATTCATAGCAGCTATGCTCCATCTAAACAAGGTCCAGAAGGAGGATCATCTATTTGCAGCCTTCTCCTACTTTGACAAAGACGGGAGTGGATACATTACACATGATGAGCTTCAACAAGCATGTGAACAGTTTGGCCTAAAAGATTATCATCTAGATGATATAATACGTGAAATAGACCAAGATAATGTAATATATTGTATTTCAGTGTTTGATATGTTTCCTTTCAGTTCCCCTAATAAATATGGACGATATTTATAATTTTTGTTTTCTTTATTTGACTTGTATTCTGCACTGTTTTCAGGATGGACGCATTGATTACAGTGAGTTTGCTGCAATGATGCAAGACACTAATTTTGGCAAAAAGGGGCATTAGCATGAGTAAAATTGTAGATGCCTTCCAGCATTAGTGAACTCTTGATCTTGCCAAATGAGGACTTGATTGTAGCCTTTCATCTAGCATCTCTTCCAGATGCCAGATTATGTAAGTACATGCACTTAGAAATTGTTTGAGCTTTAGGGAGAGGAAGTTTGAATGGCCTGCTAATTAGTGTTTTTGTATTTACAAATCATTCTTTTGTTGAATATATAACCCCTAGTCCAATAGATCACAATTTTTCCCGTTGAATCTGTTACCGTTTTTTTTTTTTGGGGGGGGGGGGGGTAAATGGATGGTAGAACGATTTTTCAGTATGTGATGTAATGTTATCGAGTGTTGGTTCGCGCTCTACATCAAATTCAGGACAAGTTTCCGATAGCAGGGTTGAAGGACATGCATTTATGCGATATGCATACTCATCCAGCTTGTAGATCTTGTATGTCTTTAATGCCATGCCATATGTCAGTCAGTCTCAAACCATGTGCTCATGTCGAATATCATGTTGTATCAACTCATGTACCCTGTTGGCGTTCATGTATAGAGCCAAGTTATTTGTACCTGGTGGCTAATGATGTTTCCATTTCAGTGTATAAACATAATCGGTACTCTTCTCTGTAACTTTCCATTTTTTGCTAATGACACGAATTGATGATTTTGATGAGATGCAATGCCATGAACGTCTTTCAGAGCACAAGATTTGCTGTACAAGGCCTCTACCTCCTTCAGTTTGTTCCACTTGGTTTAGCTATTAACTTTTAAGTCCTTAACAAGCAGGATCATCTAAATTATCAGGGTTCTTTTGGCTGAAGCAGGCTTTGTTGGATACGCCTTCATATTCCCTCCTTCAATATTTCAGTTGTGAACATAACATCAAAGAAAAGGAAAACCATAATTTATTATCATACCCAAGTAGGTGTTTTATTTTTCATTTTGTTGGTATTGTCTTCGATAATATTACTGGGTGCTGCTCCCATGAAGGAATGAGGTTATCTATATATTTTATAAAATTTTAAAAAATGCTTACAAATATTTTTAGGATGTTAGTTAAGAAATTAAAAGTAATTTTTTTACTAAAATATTATTAATGGATCTTTTTATGATTTTAATGTATTTTAACGCTATTTTTAATAAAATATTTTTCATTTTTTATCCCTTAACCAATGGTCTCAAAGTACTGGTTAGCAAAATTTTTAAGTTTTTAATGTGACATTCTATAATCTTAAAGACTGATAGAAAATAATTTTTCAATTTTATTTAAATATAAAAATTGACACTGTATTTGATATTTTATACAATTTTTTATCCTTTATTTTTCATTTTTTAATACATATAGTTTAAAAATATATTTCAAAATTAAAGGGACAATATTTTGTCCTATTTTTTTTTTTGTTCAAGAAATGTTTTCCGTGATTTTTCATCTAGCTGAAGCATAAATTTTTTCATATAATATATTATTTTTTTAATGTTGTTATTAAAATGTTACATTACTATTCGTAGCTTTTCATTTTCTTTTTCTTTTCAACGTCTTTTCTCATTAAGGCTCAATATCCATTCTAGCGTGTTTACTCAATTTTAATTAATGATAAGCCTTTTGGATTTTAATTTCTGGTGCCTCATTAGTAAAATGTCACTATTTGTAGCTTTTCATTTTCTTTTTCTTTTCAACTTCTTTTTTACTTATTGCTCAATGTCCATTCTAGCGTATTTACTCGATTTTAATTCATGTTAAGCCTTTACGATAATTCATTTTAATTAATACTACATCTGTTTACTTCTAAGTTCTAACTATGGTTAGTTTTCTTCAAGGTTTTTTTTAAAACAGATCAATAAATATAATTAATATGTCAGAAACTTTTTAAATTAAGAAATTACTACCATTTTAATTTTTAAAAGATTTGAGGTAAATTATACTAATTCTTGAAAAATAAAAATCATTTTTATTTTTAAAATATGTAAAGATTATTTAATTTATTTTTAATATTAATTTGCTCCTTAAAAAAATTAAATTGATTGATATTTTATCCTTAATAATTTCTATCTTTTGATGATTAAAGATAAAAAAACTTAAAGGGAACTAATAATCCTCTATTTTCTCACTACAATAAATTCATCCCTCAACAATATTATAATGCTTTGGTAAAACCCCCATACATTACTAGGATTCAAGCTTCATCATTCCTATATCAAGAAAAATTTGAGCATATTCCTAATAATAATTAAAAAAGTGATAAGAACATATTGAAATAACTTAATCTTTGTTGTTAAATAAAAAAATAGAAAAGAATTTTGTAGTTAAATAAAAAATAAATAAATAATTTAATAATTTTATAGAAGTAAATAGCCAGTTATTTTACATAAAATGTGACTAATTAGTTAGATCTCTTATCCAATATAATCGATCTATACAAGATTTCACGTGCTTTCATACATAAATTGAAAATTTTTATAAATTTAAATCATTAACCTTCACTACTAATATATTAACTTTAGTAACATGTATTAAAATGTTGCCACGGATGAAATAATATTATTTTGCAACATTTATTGAAAAAAAAAATGTTGCTAGTCTTTTATAATTATATATAAATATTTTGTGATTTGATTAAAAACAACAGCAACCTTCCTTTCCTGATCGGACTAAGCGGAACTACAAGTAACCTGTTCAACAACAACAACTTCCTCTGTATTCCTGTGACAAACATGAATCAGTTACCGGAAGGAATGACTCTGCAGAAGTTGATGTTTGGGACAATGATTGTGTTCGATGATGAGTTAACACAAGACCATGAACCTATTGCATTTGATTGACGTCTTTCGCAAGGTAAGGAATGCAATTTGAATTCAGTTTCTAATTTCTTGGATTCTCACTTCAGGTTCGAAAGAAATCATCACTAATGTGATTTAACTCAGCTTAATTGCTCTCTTTCACGACTCCACCTTCTCCCATTTCTTGTTTTGAGTTTGTGTTAGTTAAGTGTATGCAAACTGTTTGATAAATTGAAAGGGGACTGCAGAGGGAATGCACAAGAGAGAATCTAATTCCGATATTCATGGTTAAGCCAACCACATGATTTCTTCTGCAGTGTTTTCTATCGACTTGTGTTCTGCTTCCATGGATGATCGATCTAGCCACATCCTTTTTTTTTTTTTCTATGACCTCATTTGGAACAGAGATAACTGAGTTTCACCACAGTAATTTTTATGGTTAAATTTGTTGATTATTTTTTGGTAAAATAAATTAGTTGATTTTATTTTAGAGTAGAAGTATTATTACAACCCCATGACAACAAATATTTGTTTTTCCTTATAATAATTTTTTTAAAAATGTCAGGCATATGGTGCGTTGATAATTCTCATCTTGTTAACGCCATGTTGGTATGTGGTTCTCACACAAATGGAAAAACGTATCAATTTGAACTCAAAATATTGTCCTAATCACAATTAGGAATTGAGTACACATGTGAACTGTTACACCACATGAAATCATCATCAACCACTTTAGCAAGATTTCTGAGTTCGGCCCTTGATACTATTAATAGCTCTTTTTCTGATATTTTGAGACCAATGTTAGTTTATGTTCTTCTCATCATTTTATTTATGTATATAAATAGTTTCTTTGACATTTTATATTATATAACTTTTTGTTTTGTGTGTTACAGGTGGTCCAGTTATTATTTCAAGCATTTGAGAATTGAGATAGTTTTTTTCTTAGCCCAAATCTCATACATTGGGATGAAAGTTTTATTTCAAAAGTATATATGGTACACCAAATATTTCAAACAAAAAATTTTGAACAGAAATCAAGAAGCTGAAAATTTTGACATGTGATGTGATGATCATGAGATTTTTTAAGCCTTATAAATTCTAGATAGTTGCATTTTACTGGTCTGATACATGTTTTGTTTCACATCTTATTGAATGAAATGCAGATGCTGAAGTTGTTTTTGAAGATATGAAAGAGTGGGAATAACACCAACAATGAAGTCCCACATTGTACTTTTGTTCGCCTATTCCAAAATGGGCAGCGTGAGTAAATGTGAGGACATTCTTATCCAAATGTGTAAATTTAGTCTGAAACTAGATACTTATATTCTCAACAATATGCTTAATTTGTGTTGATGATTAGACTAATTTGAAAAGATGGAAGAAGTTCTGATGATGATGAAAAAATGATTATATGTAGCTGATATTAGCACATATAATATCTTGATAAATAGGTATGGACAAGGAGAATTTATAGAAAGAATGGAAGAGTTCTTTCATTTGCTGCCTAGCAAAGGTTTAAAACCTGATGTGTGAGTTGGACTTTCTTGTATTAGAGCCTACTCTAAGAAAAAGCTTTATGTAAGATATTTAGAAATATTTGAAGAGATGATTGATGCTGGTTGTTACCCAGATGGAGGAACAACTAGGGTACTTCTTGTAGCATGCTCCAATAAAGATCAGAGTCAACAAGTTACTACTGTGATTAGAACAATACACAAGGATATGAAGACTGTTTTGTCAGTATAAGTTGATGGAACTTTGAGATTGGTATACATCTGGATTTTTTATTAAAAGAATTAAAATATTAAATGATGCTCTTTGTAATAGGATGCAAAAGTATTATAATTAAAATAGTTACATGTATTTCTCTCGTAATGTAAAAAAGTTTAATTTATATTTTTAAATTTAATTTAAATTGAAAAAAGTTCCTTCAAACTTTCTTACTGTTTTATTTACTTCATTTAAATCATAATTTGTTTTGTTTAAATATTCTTTCTATTTTCACTATTTTCACTTAATAAGCCTATTACTTGTGTTGCAGATTACCTTTCGTTAACCAGGAAGCCCAACAATGTAAAATTTCTTACATTGGGCTTTACCTGCTCATATGGGTAGGTAGTTAATTTACAATTCATACTATAATGTCTCTGCTATATCTTTCATCATTTATCATTCAAGAGGCACACAAGTAGATAAGTTTGAATAATATATCTTTATACAGTTGTGATAAAACTCAAGAAAAAATATTAAAAAAACTGTATAATTGGATAGTATTTAGCTAAATATCAATGAAGAAAGAAAAATGAATACACCAACAAAAGAAAAAAGGAGAATAGAAAGTTAATGTATCCTCCTTCATCCAAAAGTCTGACCCAAATTTTTATCTACCTATCATTCATTCCAATTTGGTATTTAATAATGATTCTCTCATAATTAAATTATCAATTTGTTAGCCAATTTATTTTCTCTCTTTACTAGCTCACCCCTTCCTTGTAACAAAATGCTATGCAGAATTACCCTCTACATTCTACAATTTTCTTCTCACATACACCTTTGTCACTAATAGGATCCTATCATTACTTTCCTCCTGAACTTGCACCTTGTCCTAAGACGGAACTCAGAAAATTGCTCTTTAATGTGTTATCTAACTCCCAAGAATTCTTGAAAACAAGTAAATTTTTCCTCTAAAGTGACAATACTTTTCCTTTAGCATTGGTTCTTTTGGTAGGTAATGTAATTGGTTGTACTTTTAATTCCCAGTCATCAATTAAGAAAGGAGGTAATGGTTAAAGGGAAATTGATTGCTTGAGCTAAGAGGCATGGAACATCAAGTGGACTAAACAGCCTTCTGGAAGCAATAATTTGTAAGCTACAAAATTTATTTTCTATATGATTTAATAGGATCCATAATATCATAGACTTAACTTTGGTCATTATTTTGGTTTGTTTCCTATGAGAAATATCAAGTAAGTTTCTAAACATTGATTAACCACTTACATCTATCCATCCATTTGCAGGTGATAGGCTACAAAAAATCGAAGCTTAGTCTCTGAAAGTTTGAACAATTCAGTCCAAAAAGAGTTATGGAACAATTTATCTCTATTTGATATTATGGTGGTAGGGAATCCATGAAGTCGAACAACATGTTTTATGAAAAGTTCTACAATGTCCTTGGCTGAAAATAGGTGGGAAATTGCAATAAAATAGGCATGCTTGGTAAGTCTATCTACCACCACCATAATCGTATCCACACCATTAGTCTTTGGTAGATCTTCAATAAAGCCCATGGATAAATCATACCAAAGTTGAGTTGGGATTGACAAGGGTTGTAACAGGTTAAAAGGAGATAAAGCCTGATATTTGTTTCTCTAACAGGTTTCACAAACTTGGACATAGTGTTGTATACTTTTTTTCATACCTTCTCAATCCAATAGTGCAGATATCCTCTTGTAGGTTCTGAAAAACCTAAATGTCCTCCCATAGTTGAATCGTGAAATTCTTTTAGGATAAGAGGAATTTTAGAGGAATTCTTTGGAATCACCATTCTATTTTTATACAACAACCTAGCCTTCTTCAATTGGAAACCAGGATGCACATCCGTATGCCATAACAGACCCTGGATAATAGCTTTGAATCGGTTACCAGCTTGTAACTCTCTTTCTATATCATCTCACTTATTAAGCTGAATTGAAGAGATAACTAAAAATTGCAATTTTCTTAATAAAGAATATACTACACTGTTCTTCTTCCCTAGTCTGTACTATATTTCAAAATCATACTCTAACAATTTTGAGATCCATTTCTATTTCTCTTCCGCTATTACCCGTTGATCTACAAGAAACCTTACACTTTTGATCAATGTGAATCGCAAAGTGTATCCCAAATAAATAATGCCTCCATTTTTGACTTACCAATACTATGACCATTAACTCCCTTTCATAAACAAATTTGGATTGAGATCTTTCTAAAAAAGTTTGGCTCATATAAGCTACATGTCTCCTTTCTTGCATAAAGACTGCCTCAATTCCTTTTCTTGAAGCATTAGTTTTCACTATGAATTCTTAAGCAAATTTTGGTACAACTAGCACACAGATAATGTTGTCAAGGCCTGTTTGAGCTGCTCAAAGGCTTCTTGGACTTCTCTTCCCCATTTGAAATTGTCTTTCTTTAGTTGTTGTATAAGGAGTCATGCTCTTTTTCCATAATTTTTAACGAAGAGCCTAGAATACCTAGGGGAACCCTCACAAACTCCTTATATTTGAAGGAGTGGGCCAAGACAACATATCCTTTACTCTGTTTGGGTTAGCAATTACCCCTTGACCTAAAATTAAATGACCAATATATTCTAACTATTTTTAGGCAAATAAGCATTTTTATTTATAAGTAATTTATTTTCCTTTAGCAGTGACAATACTACCTGTAAGTGTTCCTAATGATCCTGATCAGGCTTACTGTAAATGAGGATATCATCAAAAATATACTGAGGGAAATTTACAGAGGTAAGATTTCAAGACTTTGTTCACAAGGGTCTAAAAAGTAGAGGAAGTGTTGGTTAGTCCAAACGACATAACTATGAATTCATAATGCCTTTCATAAGTTGTAAAGGCGATCTTCTGAACGTCTTTCCTTCACATCCTTATTTAATGGTATCCTAATTTGAGATCTAATTTAGAAAAAATGTCAGCCTCTCCTAATTCATCAATCATGAGTATATGAAATTTATCAGGAATTATCAACTTATTTAAAGTTTTATAATCAACATAAAATCTCCATCCACCATTTTTCTTCACTAGTAATACAAGACTAGGAAAAGGACTATTATTGGGTCTAATAACACCAACATGCATCATCTCATCAACAATTTTTTCTATTTCAATTTTTTGATAATTAGGATACTTGTACGGATGAATGTTATGTATTTGAGCACCTTCCTTCATTGTGTGTTTGGTCTCAAAGTAGTCATATGTTCTTGTGTTATTATCTACCGCAAGAGAATACCTCTCGTCTTGGGTTGGCGCCCCAAGATGCATTAAAGTCATCTTATATTACATATGGGTATTGATGTATTCAAGATAGATGTTTTACTCAATCTTTTAAAATGGAGATATCCTACATCGACTTTGGATTTGAAGTAATCCATGCAACTACGAGGGAACATAATGCCCACGTAAGAAATAAAGAAATAATTAAATCAATATATTTTTTTTCAAATGTTTTTGTTCCATTTTAAAAGAAGACTATTGGGAAACATTGTAAATGGAAATGTTGTATTAAGGCCAGAGTGATAGGATCCCACGACGTGCCGTGAAAGTTAGCATAGTCAAACCCACATTACATGCGATGCATAACAAAAATCAATGGACATTTAAAGAGATTAGGTTGATAGTTTGAATAATATATCTTTATTTGTTAGTTTTACCTTTTTCTGTTAGTTAGTTACTTTCTCGAAGTTGATAATTTCTTTTATCTATTAATTTTATATCTTATCTTTTAGTTAGTTAGCTTTTCAAAATTGATAGCTTCTTTTATTAATTATTTTTATTTATTATATTTTAAAATTAGGAATGATATTATTTAAGGAATGGATGTATAATATTTAAGGATATCGAATAATATTTGTTTTAAATTCTTACGTTTATTTCATGAGAATTATCTCGATACCATGAGATTGTATCAATTGGTATAAGAGTCAAGTTGCGATCACATCAACGCTTCGCTCAAGCTAGGTTGGGATTACATCAACATTTTTCTCATCAACATGTTAACCAATAAAGAATGTCTTGATGCATTGAAAACCTTTGTGGGAGGAATACATCAGTCGATGGGAGAACTACGTGATTCAATTAACAAGATCTTTAAGAGGTTACTCACTAAATCAAAGCGTAATCATTAATCATCACCATCAACATCGTTAAGATCTACAAATTCTAACAATAGGAGTAAAAATTCGAATTCAAATTCATCAATCCATAGTAAATTGACAAAACTGAATAGAGAAGGAAAGAAGAATCAATCCATGAATCCTAATCTGGAATTCTCTAAATTTCTTGGAGAAAACCCTTAGATTCGGTTAGATCAAGCATAACAGTATTTTATTTCCCACGACATCCATGGCTCGAGAAAGGTATTTTTAGCCTCATTCTACCTTGGTGGTGAAGCCAACTAATGGTGGTGCTGGTTCTTATATGTAAACAAGAAAAAAGAATCGCATTGAAGTTGTTCGTGGAAGGATTATTGCGCTTTGGAACAACCGAGTATGAGAATGAAAATGGGATAATTAGTAAATCACATCAAATAGATAAAAGGATTCATCATCACTTGCTTGAACAAGAAATTATCCACACTGAAGCTGATATATTATCACAACGTTTGCCAACCAAATCAAATTCGAATGAGACTGTGGTTAAGTTGTGTTTTGGAACAACCAAGTACGAGGACGAAAATGAGACGATTAGTAAATCACATCAAATATACAAGAAGATCCTTTATCACTTGCTTAAACAAGGAATCACCCACAATGCAGCTAATACATTAGCATCACGTCTACCAACCAAATTAAATTCAGATGTAACTGTGACCAATATACGCTTTGGAAAAACTAAGCATGAGGATGAAAAAAATACAATTAATATACCACATCAAACAAACAAGAAAATCCCTTATTACTTGCTTGAATAAAGAATCATCTATAATACAACTGATACATTATCACAACATTTGTCGACAAAATTAAATTTGGATGACACTATGGACAAGTTGGTCGTTATCTCACATCCTATATGGACTTTATGCAAGGATATGATGCAACTTCAAGGAGGAAGGGATGATGAAATCAACGTGTAATAGCATTATCCCCAATTACACCTTGAGGACAAGGTGCAACTTCAAGGGGTAAAGAATGATGAGATTATTCTTAACACCATTATCCTAATTTATGCCTTGAGGACAACGTGCGACTTCACAGAAAAAGAAATGATGAGATCATTGTACAATATCATTATCCTGACATACATCTTGAGGATAAAATGCAGTTTTATAGGGAAAAGAATGATGAGATTGTTCTTCAACATTATTATCCCAACATATGCCTTAAGGACAACGTTCAGCTTCACAGGAAAAGAAATGATGAGATCATTTTATAACATCATTATCCCGACATACATCTTAGGGATAAAGTGCAGTTTCATAGGGGAAGAAATGATGAGATCGTTATATAATATCATTATTCCAATATATGCCTTATACAAGATGAAACTTTAAGGGAAAAGGAATAATGTGATCGATCGTCAACATCATTATTTCGATATATGTTTTGAGGACAAGGTGCAACTTCTAGGAGGAAGGAATGATGAGATTATTTTGCAACACTATTATCCTAACATACATCTTGAAGATAACATGTGACTTCAAGGAAAAAGGAACGATGAGATCATTCTACAACACCATTATCCTAACATACAACTTGAGGATAATTTGCAACTTCAAAAAGGAAGAAATTATGAGATCATTCTGTAACACCATTATCCCAACATAAAATTTAAGGAAAAAGGGTGACTACAAGGGAAAATGAATGATGAAATTATTTTTCAACATCATTATTCTAACATATACCTTGAGAATAAGGTACAACTTCATAAGGCAAGGAATGGTGAGATCATTGTACAACACTATTATACCCAATAACACCTTGAGGACAAGGTGCAACTTCAAGGGGTAAAGAATGGAGAGATTATTCTTTAACACCATTATCTCGACATATGCTTTGAGGATAAAGATAACTTCAAAAAGGAAGAAATTATGAGATCATTATGCAATATTATTCTCAATTACACGTTGAGGGCAAAGTGAAGCTCCAAGGGCAAAGAAAGGATTAGATTGTTTTACAACATTATTATCTTAACATACCCCTTGAGGATAAGGTGCAACCTCATAGGGTAAAGGATGGTGAGATTATCCTGCAATACCATCATCTAGATGTACATCTTGAAGACAAAGTGCAACTTCAAAGGAAAAGGAAGGATGAAATCGTTCTGCAACATCATTATCCTTACATACACCATGAGGATAAGGTGCAATTTCAAGGGAGAAGGAATGATAGAACCTTAAGGCACAACACCAAAGTTTCTAATGTCAACTTATACCTTAAGGGCAAGGTGTACCTTCAAGGAGGAATGCATGATATGATTGTAAGGTATAACACCGAAGTTCCTAATATCAACATAGACCTTGAGTACAAGTTGTACCTTCAAGGAAGGAGAAATGATAGAGTTGTAAGATATACTGCCAAAGTTTCTACTATCAACTTACACCTTATGGAAAATGGTGTATTTTTAAAGGGGAATGAATGATAGGATCCCATGGCGTGGTATGAAAGTTAGCATGGTCAAACCCACAATACATGTGATGCATAACAAACATTAATGGACATTTGAAGGGATTAAGTTGATAGTTTGAATAGTTTATCTCTATTTGTTGGTTTAACCTTTATCTATTAGTTAGTTACTTTCTTGAAGTTGATAGTTTCTTTTATCTATTAGTTTTATCTTTTAATTAATTGGTTTCTCAAAACTGGTGGCTTCTTTTAGTAATTAGTTTTATTTATTATCTTTTAAAATTATGAATGATATTATTTAAGGAATGGATGTATTACATTCGAAGATATTGAATAATATTTGTTTTAAACTCTTACGTTTATTTTATGAGAATTATCTTGATACCATGAGATCATATCACATAGTCATCAAACTTGAAAGGCATGATCATGGTTGGTGGAAACCACGCCATACCAAAGTGGGAGATCTTTGACTTTTTTGAGCATATAAAATCAAGGCAGAAAAAAGATAACATCACTGGTCGTACCAGATAATGCTTATGTTATGAGGCATAGGAATAAGGTTTTTATTAAATAAAAAATAAAAATGATAAAGGAATTATACGATTCTATAAAGTTTATGGTAGCATGCACTTGTACACAAAGAGGAAAAACTTAACATTTCTATGCCTCAGGATTAAGATGTCATCCCAATACAAACATTTTACACAAGCAGTGGTTGGAATCCTATTGCTTATAACTTCAAAACTATGAGCGATGAGGTGGATATGTTGATACATAATCCTGGCAAGGAAGAGGATCTAACTTATGACCCCGAAATAGATTCTATTTCTCTTAGAAGTTCGTATCCTTCGAGAGAAACTAAGACTAAGTTAATCACATTTTAATGCTTGACAATCATTTTAATTATTTATAATTAAATCACTAATTAAGTTAAAAAAATGTTATTGAATATTTTATCATTTTAATGCTTGACAATATTATTAGTATACTTTTTAGAGTTAATTTATGAATTGATCCTTTACATATATTATAAATTCATCTTTAATTTTTTAAAATACATAAGTAGAGATTTATGTTATATAATTGAAATAAAAAAGGATTAAAAATTTTATATATATATATATATATATATATATATATAATGAATCATAAAAAATACAGTTTATTTTGATGTTTGTTGAAGTATAGAGGTTATGTTGGATGGATATTTATTTATTTACCTTTTCCTATTCATTGTTATTGTGACCCATTAATATTTTGTAGAATAATTTCTTATGCTTACAACTGAAAGTTTTGTTGAGTTGTAGTTTGAAGTCATCACATTCTAAGTGGGAGACTAGCGCGGGAAAGGATAGGTCCATCCATGTTGAGTGCAATCCAAAAGTTAGGCATTTTTTTCCCAAAAAATAGTGATGAAAGAAAATTTTGGTTATACACTTGCATTATCATGCATATTTTGTTTTTTCTCTTGATATTTGCGGTGGCAAAGGTTTATTGAGAGATTCAGTTAAAAGATTCCAAAGATCATAATTATAGGTGCCAACAATTAAAAGATTTGAATGAACTCTGCTTAAATTTATTTATTTTTTTGAATTTTTGTTTATTCATTTATTATATGATTACAACTGCATTTTTTATATGACTATGTAGATGAAAATTTTACTAAGCTTGTGAAATTTTACCATTAGAAAACTTATGTATTATATCATGAGTGGACATCCTCTAAAAAAATTGTTAACATCATTTGTAATTATATACAATGTTATTTATTTATATGTTTGTCTATTATTAATTATTTTTCATATATGATTCAAATAGGTATTAGGACTATGGTAATTTTTTAGGATCTTCTTTTTAGAGATATTGTGTAATAACTATTATGGTAATTGGTTACTTTTTCAGATATTATTTGAAATATATTTAGCAATAATTTTTAGTTTTGTAGAATATTATTTACTATACAAATGTTACTAAAAATATATATAAATAAATGTTACGAATGATATTTTGCAACATATATAAGATACAATATTTATTAAAATATTATTAAAATTAATAGATAATATTTTTTTAATTTTATAACATTTTTTAATATTGATAAAATAATATATTATAATGTTTATAGAAAAGATTGACAAGAAAAAATTTTATAAGAATAAAGTAAGATATAATTTTCATAATGGAAAAAAATTATTTTTTGGTAAGTGAATATTAACTTTGATATATTTTTCAGTTTATAAGAACTATTATATTTGTAGAGTGGCTAATGTAAAGAAATTATGAACAAAGTCTAATAGAATCTTTCAATTTTTAATATGAAAAAATTATGACAAATTCTAATAGAATTTATCTATAATATAATTTATTTTCTCAACATAATTCTAATTAAATTTAAAAAAATTTAGTTAAATAATTTGAACAAATTCAAAAAATTAAAAATTAAATTAATTAAAATTTTTAAATAAATTAATATAAATCTTAATAAAATAAATATCATATCTTATTAAAGTTGGCAATCTTGTCGTGGATGAGATATTTTTTAACTTACGCAAATAAAATCATAATCCTATCTGTTTTTTTTTTAAGATGCATTTATGTGAATTTGATTTGTCTCTTTTATCTTTTTTTACCTTCTTCTGAATAAGTCTTCTCTTAAAGTTAAATTTTTCTCTATTTGGATTTGATTTGCAAGATGGTGTCGATATCACCCTTTCTTTCTTGAAGAAGTAGAGTTGTCCTCAATTCTTCGTTATCATCTTTGTTAAAGACAAGTTCAATGTCACATTGAAATTCAAGATTGGAATAGAAAATGCAACACTTGGCTATTTGAATGCCTTGAGAGAAATCCCTAGTGAATTTTGAAAAGGGCCTTTCTAGTAAGAAATCGGGGGAAAGGATGCTTTCAATCCTACTTTTGAGTGAGCTAACACCATTACAACCTGGCTTTGCGCATTTTGCATCGATGTTTCTCTATTGGCCTATTTGTCGAGCAAGACAACACAATATGTATAACTGGAGCCCACTATTCCTTCTTTAGGCAGCAGTTCGCGGACATCACATAGATCTAAGAAGATTATTCATCATGTCTTGCATACATACAAGGCAGCTCCCAGAAGATAAGACCAGGAACTACATCGGCATTGGGTCCTACATCACATCCCTATGCATCGATCAATCTTGCTGGGGAATATGACATTGGCATGGATGGGTTTGTTGGAATGTGACTCAAATGGTGCTCCAACTATCCAGTTGCAGGACCAACTGCCACTGCGAGAAGAACCACCTCCTATAGTGGGGGAACACAATCCTAGAGGGGATCAATGAGTCAAGATAGATTGATTCATCTCTCAGTAACTCAATCAAATTGAGATCTGGTTGGACATTATCCTCCATTTACTACAAGGTCAGATAAGTCATCCATCATCCTATTAACTGGACCACTTTCTTTCTCTTGTGCACTTAGGGCATTTATTTTAGGATTTTGGAATAGATTGAATATATGCGTACGTTGAATAGGTTTGGCAAGATCTCAATGGTCCTAACGACATTGAGTGCTTCATCGGTAATATTTTTTGTTCCCGAATTTTGTCTTTATCTAATCCCAAAAATCCTTGCTCTTGTGGTATAATTTATGATGGAAATTTATTGCCTTTGTACCTTACAAAACAGTGAAAGATGGATGTTATAAGCCTATAACTCATTACTTTAAGAGATCAAGATGAGAAATGATTTCTATTCTCATTTCCTTTTAATTAATTCATCATTAGTTTTGATAAAGGGTTGTTTTTAATATATTTGAACTACAAAGCATATGTTTGGAGCCCATTTTTGTTGGATTCATTCTATCAAGTTCCAGGCCTTCATGAGATGTATTTAGCTCAAATTCATGACATGTTTAAGTTAAAAGTTAAGGCATTTTTTAATAGAAAATTATGATCGAGATGCTGATCGAGACTCATAGACATCTGGAAACAAGACATTATAAAAAATCTGATTGAATATTATGTTTATCATATGTGGATCTTATTTAGTATTTAGCTATAATTGTATTTTCTTTTGTCTAGTAGGATTTGTATGACTTGTAATTTATTACAAAATTCACTTATTTGCTCATTTATTCTTTAATTGGAATTAAGTAAAGCATAATTTTATGATTTAATATTTAAAATAAATATAGACTTTAAATTCATCAAACAAATAATAAAATCAAATTGGTGAACAAAAATGAGCTTATTAAAAAAAATTTATTTCCTTTCAATAAACCTAAGCTTTTCTAATAAGTTTTGTAAAATAATTTAATATAAGTTATTATAAAAATTTAAAATATTATCTTTAGCTTTTAAAATAAAAGGTTATCAAACCAAATTTTTCTGTTATAAATCGTATTCAAAATTGTAGAGTAAGTTTATAATAGATTATTTATTTTTTAAAATTAAAAATTATAATAATAATATACCTAAAAACATATTTCGCTCTCTTCATCCTTCTTATATATGTTATTCTTGTTTGTTTTAACTTTATTGGCTCAAAGTACATTTTTCTTTTATGAAATAAAAATTTTAAAATTTAAATATTTTCATTCTAAATCTTACGCAACACACTTTAGATGCATATGTATAGATTACTTTGTCTTATCATGTTTGAAGAATCGTATGAGTTTAAGTACAACTTTCGTTTGCCTTCAACATTGTGCATATATAGATTCAGAATATTATTAAAAAAATATTTTAAATAAATTTACTTTAAATTTATTTTTAATTCTAAATTTCACGCAATGAACTTTAGACGTATATGTATATATTACTTTATCTTGTCGGGTTTGAAGAATCGTATGAGTTTAAGTGCAGCTTTCATTTGTCTTCAACCTTGTGCATATGTGGACTCAAAATATTTTTAAAAATTATTTTAAATAAATTACCTTTAAATTTATTATTTTAAATATTTTAATTTTAAATCTCACACAACAAACTTTAGACGTGTATGTATAGATTACTTTATCTTATCGTGTTTGAAGAATTATATAGATTTAAGTGCAACTTTCGTTTGTCTTCAACCTTGTACGTATGTGAATTTAAAATATTATTAAAAAATTATTTTAAATAAATTAACTTTAAATTTATTATTTTAAATATTTTAATTGTAAATATCACACAACAAACTTTAAACACGTATGTATAAATTACTCTATTTTATCATGTTTGAAGAATCGTATGAGTTTAAATGCAGTTTTTGTTTATCTTAAACCTTGTCCATATGTGGACTAGAAGAAATTAAACAAAATTGGTGGCAGTTCCACAATATTTTTTGAATCTTAAGACATTTTGTTTTTTCTACTAAGAAACATTTATTTTATTTAGTTTTTTTTCGTCATCTTGTCGTGATCTCGGTTGCGACAATTCCCCTTCAGAGCTAAAAAAGATTGAAAGTTATTTTTCTTAATATTCACTAAATAAATTGGTGTAATTTTAGGTACTCTCGAATGAAAGAAAAAATAAATAATTGGGAACAAATAAGTAATCAAAAAGGGAAAATAAAAAAGATAAAGAAGGAAGAAAACGAACAGTAAAAGGAAGAAAACGAAAAGTAAAAGAAAAATACTTGGAAAAATAAAAAGTTTGAAATCCAAAGAATCCAAGTAAATAAACTAAAAATCCTAAGGGTTTAGGACTACTAAGAAAGTTATAAAATAAAAGGAAAACCATTTGTATTTCCTTTCCTTCTTTTATCTACTTTAATGATGTGAATTTCCTTGATTGTGTTTCAACCATTTTAAAACCTTTTGATGCCTATGTATGCTTTAACTTTTGGCAAAAACTTTGAGGTTTATATGCAATCATATGGTAGTGTAGAGTCACTAAAGGTAGTGTAAAAAAAGGCCTATACCCTCATGCATGAGAGATAGTGAACAGAGCGATTCTTTCTAAATGTGAAACTTGATTTTAGGAAACTAAAAGATCCTAATTAAATTATTGTTAAATATTATTATGATGGTAATTATGATAGCTTGTTGCATATATGACATAAGATTTTATAAATTCTATACTTATTGCATTTTCATTTCTTGAATTATTGCTTAAGAACAAACATTGTTTAAGTTTGAGGATGTGATAAATTGTTATTCTTTCAATTTATCTAGAGGGAATTTATATATAATTATTGCATGATCATGATTATTCATTGATAATTTTACTTAATTTTTCTTATTTTTACAGAAATGATCACGCAAGCAATGCATCAAAAAATAGGTAAAAATTTTGAACCTAAAAGAGGGTAAGAAAAACATAAAAAGATAAAGGAGTAGCAGAAGGATAAAAATGTCCCTCAACATGTCTCACAACAGGACCAGACTTCTAGCATGATTGTGCAGACTGAGTGAGCACGATAGTGCCAATTACAACACAATTGTGCCGAGACAGGAAAACACCAAAAAAGACCTAAGTCAGCCTTAATGACACAAAAGAGAACCAGTTAGCCCTAATGACATTGCAGATAACCTAAAATAGATGTGATGATTATGTAAATATCGTGCATAATTGCGCTAAATTTTTTCTTGGTACAACCGTGTTAGATTTTGGCATAGCCATACTAAATTTTTTATTGGCACACATGCTAGATTTTGGCACAGCCATGCTAAATTTTTCTTAGCATGGTCATGCTAAATCAAAATATAGAAATTCATATGATTTGACTTTGACACGGTAGTATTAACTTTTAGAATGATCATGCTAAACTCTAAAAGCTAGAAATTCATAAATTTTTATTTGTTGCACGATTGCGTTAACTATTAGCACGACTGTGCTAAATCATAAATCCATAAATTCAGGTGATTTTCTTCTTAGCACGACTATGGTAACTATAATCATTATTGTGCTAAATTTCTAAACTTAAAAATTCATCCAATTTGGTATTAGCACGACCATGCTAACTATCAACATGACCGTAATATATAATATAGAGGGAAAAAAATATATTTAGAAGTATCAAAACACTCCCAGTATGATGTGAACGTGAGCGCCACAATAAAAAAAAAGAGATCATCTAAGAGATTATCTACAAGGAATGAAAGGTCCTATGACGAGAAATAGGACCAAACGTATGAAACAAACACTTGAAGGTCTTATCAAGGAAGTTCAAGAAAAAGATTACGTGGATCCAAGCTCAATTTCAACATAGTTTAATTGATGTAATCATATCATTGAAGATCTTAAGTGATAAGGTTTATGATTTGCTATAGATTACACTAGGATTTGATATTTATCTAAAAGTTATTTGTTTAAAATCGGTTGCAATTCAAATTACAATCTAATTAGGATTTCTAATTTGTTATATTTTTTACTAGATTAGGTTAATTATATAATAGGAGTTAGGAATTCAGTGAAAAGACAGATTTTGAGGAATAATTATATTTTCTCTTTGAGAGTTTTTCATCTTTATGTGAGTTGATTCTCTTGGTTTTTGGACAAAGAACTACCTTTGATAATGTTGGTTCTTTCGACAAGTCGCGGTAAGGGTCACGTTCCTCTTGATAACTTCGGCAGGTCGCGATTTGTGTCACGTTTCTTTATCTTATCTCATTTTATCTCACCTTATCTTATCTTATCACATCTTATCCCATCTTATCCCATCTTATCTTACCTTACCTTATTTCATCTCATCTTACCTTATCTTATCTCATCTTATCTTATCTTATCTCATCTTACCTTATTCTATCTTATCTTACTTTATTTTATCTTATCTTATCTTAACTTATCCTAATCTTATCTTATCCTGATTCTCCAGACATTCTATTATTGTTTTCACATTTCGATTCATTCGCGTAAGGTGAATTATATCACAACATCTACCAATTTTAACAACAAATGTAAAAACATACTTAAAATTAATTTTTAAACATCACTATACATCAACATTAATTTTCTAAAAATCAAATAAAATTTAATCTAGAGCTAAGAAAACTCCAAAACTACTCCAAATTCTACTTGAATCTCCCCTCTTTACCTGAAACTGAAGTTCTGCGTAATCTTTATTTTCTGACTGTTCCTTCTTTATTAATGTTTTTTTTAGTATCACTTTGGATTAAAACTTGATGAAAAATGCTACACCAATTTTCCAAATGAACAATATTTTCTTTATTTCTTTGTTTTAACTTTTGTTTTTCCATTTTCCAATGAAAAACCAATTTAAAATGGCTTAGGTGCATGAGTTATGCCACCTGATTATGGAAAAGGACATGGCAACAAATGATGTTGTCCTTTTGGTAGCTTCTTATTTTCTTTTATTTTTTACACAAAATAAAAATATTTTTAAAATTTGATTGTTACATTTGTAAAAAAAATTTGTACTTTTTTCATTATATTTTTCTCACGATTTTTTTTTCTTTTCTTTTTTCTAAAAAGATATAAGATGTATGAAACACCTACGATGACAACCAATAACTTTGATACCAACTAATAAGAATCCATTGGGTGACTTGATTTTTACGATGCAAGTTAAATAAAAAAATTATAAAAGAATAAATAAAAGATAAATAAGTAATTTGATGATATTATCAGGAAAAAATAATTGACCAGTATTATATAAAATGTGGACCTACAACTTAGACCTCTTATTCAATCACAAATACAAGATAATTGTAGGTTTATAGCGAAAAAAGAAAAACAGAAAATTTAAGGGACAAGATATTGAAATTGTGAGGAGAAGGAAAATATGAGAATTGATCGCTTCTTTCATTCAATGAAAAACATTACATTTATAGTAAATTGAGAATAAGAAAAATTGACTTGCTCTTAAAGTCTAAGAACTACTTACTTACTCACAAAGTATAGGAAGTACATACTTGCTTCTAAAGTATGAGTTACTTATTAATTGAACTGAATCAAACAAACTAAAGACAAATTACAAAAGCACATGTTTAACACTCCTCCTTACTTTTGGAATTACAAACTCTAATTTTCTACCTTAAAAGTTCAAATATGCAAATGTGAAATGATTTTGATAATAAGTCCACTAGCTTATCTTCAGACTTGCAATAAACTAAGTTTACTTCTCCACTTTTCTGCATTTCTCTTAAAAAATAGAGCTTGATGTTGAAATATTTAGTCTTCACATGACACACTGGATCATTTGCAATTGAAATTGTTTCCTAATTGTCAACAAAAATATCAATTTCATTCTTCTGTTGCATGTGTAAATCATATAAGACTTTCTTCAATAAGAATGCTTGATTCACAACTGATGTTGTTGCTATAAATTCAGCTTCTTTAGTAAATTGAGCCACAATCTCCTTCTTCTGTGTGCACCATGACAAAACTCCTAAGTGCAGACTAAAACAATAACCTGAAGTACTCTTCATGTCATCAATGGATCCAGCCCAATCACTATCAAAAAATCCATACAACTTAAGTTCTTTACACTTCTCAAAAGATAGTGCCTTTGGTGTACCTCAATATTCTTTTTGCTGCTCTCAAGTGTATCTGACTGGTACAATGCATAAATTGAGATAGGAAACTTATAGAAAATAGAATATCAAGCCTTGTTGTAATGAGATACATTAGACATCCAATCAAACTTTTATAATATCCGTCATCAACTTTATCAGCATTATCTTCTTTAGTTAAATTCTCCTTTTGATTCATTAGTGTGCCACTACTTTTCACTCCTCCATTTGGAATTTCTTTAGTATTTCTTTTGCATACTTCCTTTGATAAATAAACACTTCATTTTTACTTTGTTTGACTTCAATCCCAAGGAAATAAGTTCTGAGACCAAGATCTGTTATCTCAAAAGCCTGCATCATTTCTTGTTTAAACTCCTCGACCAAACTTGTATCATCTCTGGTCACAAAAAGATCATCAGTATAGAGGGAAACTATGAGAAAGTTGTTTCCCTTATGTTTTACATCAAGAGTGGACTCAGGTAAGCTTTTTGCAAAGCCGATGCTTAATAAATGATCATTTATCCGACTATACCATGCTCTTGGTGCTTGTTTAAGATCATAGAGCGCCTTTTTGAGAATATAAACTTTATCTCCTTCACCTTGCTTCACAAATCCCTCGGGCTACTCCACATATATTTCTTGTAGAAATTCATTTAAAAAAGCTAATTTAACATCTACTTGAAATATTTTCCAACCCTTTTTCCGCAGCTACTATTAGCACCAATATAATTGTATCTAATCCAGAGATGGGAGCAAAAATATCAGAATAATCAACACCAAAAATTTGTGCATAACCTTTAACTACAAGTCTGACCTTGTATTTGTTAATTGAGGAATCTGCATTAAGCTTTATTCTTAAAATCCATTTAACTCTAATGACTTTTCTATCTTTAGGCCTATTAACTAGCTCCCATGTCTTATTTTTTTGTATTATAACCATCTCATCCTTCATTGCATTCTTCCATTTTGGATCTCTTAGTGTATCCTTACAGCTAGCAGGTTCACATATTGCTATATTATATCTTTGACAGATGTTTGATAGTAGTCTTATGTCTCATATTGAAAGATCATCTTCTAATGCATCTTGCAACGACTTTGTTGTTTGATTCTCAAGTTTATTTTTGTCAACATTGTGAAGGGATAAAATTGTTCTTTGTGAGTTCTTCCACTCTTATTGATGATCCTCATTAAAATAGATATCTTTAGTGATAGTCATCTTTCCGATTTAAGGATTATACACTTTGTAGGATTTTGAAACTGAACTGTAGCCCACAAAGATACCCGAAATTGCCTTTTTGTCAAGTTTGTCATGCTTAACCTATGACACACATGTAAAACAAACATAACCAAACACTTTAAGAAAGGTTAATGAAGGTTTAAATCCCATACTAAGCCTTAAATGGAGTTGTATCTTTCAAGACTTTGGTTGGAAGTCAATTTTTCCAGAAGACTGTTGTATTAGATGCATTTGCCCAAAATGTTTTAGGCAACTCCTTCTCATGCAACATACGTCTAGCCATTTCCATTACCAATCTGTCTCTCCTTTCATTAATCCCATTTTGCTCTAGAGTGTGAGGATCTGTGAGTTGATGTTCAATGCCAGCATCTTCACAAAATAGATTAAATTGTGTAAAGGTATATTCCTTCCCGTTATTAGATCTTAGAAATTGAATGTTGCAGCCACTTAGAATCTCCACAATTTTCTTGAACTTCATAAATACTCCAACTAATTCATGCTTGAACTTCAAGAAAAAAAAATCCAACACATTCTTGTATAATTGTCTATGAATGAAGTATAGACTACCTTATAATGATGGTGTTCTTTGAGATCCTACCATATCTATGTGAACTAGTTACATCTTTTGAGAGACTTTCCAAGATAATTTTGGGAATGACTTTCGATTTTGCTTACCAAATTGACAAGCATTACAATTTGGCAAATGATCAAAAAATACCGGTAGACCTTTTACCATATCTTTCTTCTCCATGTTCAATATTCTTTAAAGATGATAATGACCAAGTCTCTTATGCCAAAGTTTTGTGGGACTAACTTGAGTGTAATAGGTTGTCTGCTCCACCTCCGTTGGATTAAATGAGAAGCTTTTGCCTCTCATTTTTTAATCCTTAGAATCTCCCAACCAGAAATGTCATATATAAGGTAGTGTTAATCTTGAAAGGATACTTTAAATCATTTTTCAATCAGTTGACCTACACTTAGCAAGTTTTGGCCAATGTTAGGAACATAAAGAACATCTGAGATTACTTTTGTACCTGAACCTATTGAAATTGTAATGGTTCCTTTTCCCTTTATAGAGATGTAACCATCATTCCCTATTCTGATCTTGGAGACTGTAGTGGGCTCCAAGTCCTTGAATAAAGCCTTGTCATATGTCATGTGGTTTGTACAACCATTATCAATCAACCGCATTTTGAACTACTCCTTGCTAAAAAACTTGTTGCAGCAAAAATATGATCTTCATCTTGCTCAAAAACTTGGGCATTGACTTCATGTTGTTAGAATTTGCTTCCACATATCACTTCTTCATGTCCAAGCTAATTATGCTTACTACACTTTATGTTTGGCCTTTTCCAACACTTGAATGATGGATGACCTATTTTGCCACAATATCTAATAGGTGGATAATTTTTCTTTTTACCTTTATCCTGCCTTTGGTGATGGACATTATTTTCATTATTTGTTGGCTAGTTCTTATAACTTTTCTTTCTACTGTTTTTAGCTTCATAATGTTTGGCTAGTAAAGCATCTTTAACTACATGATCCTATCTCATAAGCCTCCGTTGCTCTTAGGCTTGGAAAGCATGTAACACTTCTGATGAAGTGATTTTGGACAAATCCTTTGTATTCTCCAATGTGGTTATTGATGCTTCATATCTCTTAGGTAGTGTAACCAGAATTTTTTCTACAATTTTAGAATTAGAAAAATCAATGCCCAATAATCTTACGTTTTTAGCTATGCTAAGCAACCCATCTGAGTATATTTTAATTATCTTAGACTCCTTCATTTTATGGAGCTCAAATTACCTCATTAAATTTAGTACTTGCACACCTCGAATCTTTCATCTCATCTATATTCTCCCTTCAAATAATTCTAAATTACTTTTTTTGTTTTTAAAGTCATGATCCTGGTGAAGATGGTCATTGAAACAACAGCAAAGAGACATGATTTTTCCTTTGCCTTCCGAGTTTTTCTCTCCTTATGAGGTTTTATCTGGGTCTTGGTGGGGTTGTATGGTAGCGGAGGAACTTCGTAATCTTCTTCAACAAATTACCAAAGATCCAAAACTTTTAGGTAAGCCTCCATTTTGACAGGTCAAAAATCGGAGGAGTAACTTGTGAGAAATTTGATTCAGCATCCATATCACAAGTCCATAAGAAAAAATAGCTCTTGATACCAATTTGTAGGTTTATAGCGAAAAAATAAAATAGAAAAGTTAAGGAACATGATATTGAAATTGTGAAGAGAAGGAAAATATGGGCATTGCTTGCTTCTTTCATTTAATGAGAAACATCTATTTATATTAAATTGAGAATAACAAAAAAAAAAACAAAATTGACTTGCTCCTAAAGTTTAGGAACTACTTACTTGCTCATAAAGATTAGAAACTATTTACTTGCTCATGAAATCTAAGAAGTAATTACTTGCTCCTAAAGTATGAGTTACTTATTAATTAAACTAAAACAAACTAAAGACAAATTACAAAGCACATGTTTAACAATAACCAATTCACACAACAACACGCATGAGTTGAAACCTGAATTGGAGACTTATATGAATTTAAATTGCCTACCTTACAGAGAAGATTGGTAGGATAAGATTTTACTAAAGGAAAGAAAAATATAATCTTTATAATAGAGAAAAATTCCATTTTTAAGGTGAATAAAGTTCGATGTCTTTCATTGCTTATAATAAAATTATTTATATTTATATAGTTATTAATATAAGGAAAGGATGACCAAATCCTAATAGAATCTCTCAATATTTAATATGGAAAAATTATGACAAATTCTAATAGAATCTATTTATAATATGATTCAGATTCTTAAAATAATCCTAATTAAATCTGAACAAATCCTAGTTAAATAATTTGAACAAATTTTAATAAACTAAAAATTAAATCAATTAAATTTTATTGACTAAAATTAATACAAACCTACTAAAATAAATATTATATTTTTAAATGGTCTTGTTGTGGATCAGATCTTCTTGGACTTATACAAATAAAATTATAATTTTATTTATGTTTTGTTTTTTTTTTAGAAATACACTCATGTGAACCTTTTATATTTTTTTAGTGTTCATCTTCTTACTGAATTTTTTTTTTAAAGTTAAGTATTTTTCTATTTAAGCTTGATGTAAGATGGTAGCCATGTTTATATAATAAAGAATAAATAAAACTTCTTCTAAGAGAAATAACTCAACAAACCTTTCCATGTCAATTTCATAATATTCCAAATAACTTTTCCAAACTTATAGAATATACGAGTTTATAGTAGTAGATTCAATACAAATCCATGAATATAAAGATTCTAAAAGCCAACTAATACTATTTTCAAAAGCAAAAATACTTAAACTCCTTTTCTTACAACATTGAAATCAAAACCTTTATAGACCTAAATCGTTTTCAATACAATTTTTCCTTAAAAACTACATTTACTATGATTATACATTAACCCTTTTATAATATACATTTTACCTTTATTTTTATCAACATTTTTGGTTTTTTTTTGTTTAAAAAGAAGATTTGTCTAAACTTATAATAACATTATTACCATAAAAAGTTAATATCAGTTACTAATAATTAAAAAAAAACCTTTATTTAAAGTTATTGATTTATATCATTTATAATTTATCAAGAGATAACCTACATTATGTATGAGATTATGATTTAGTAAGGTTTTCTTATAAAATAAATCTTTATTATTTGATTTAATAAATGATGGATAAAGTTTGATATTTTTTATCGATATAGAAAAATATAAATAAATAAGAATTTTTTAACAAAAGTTAGATCAAAGAATTGAGATAATAAAGAATTGTTATTTATAGTAGAAAAGTAAAAAATAATAGCAACTTTAACCTATACCATTTAAAAAAAATAAAAAATTGATTAAAAATTTCCACCTCAATCTAATCTAAAAAATTTAAAGATAATTATTATAAAATATTACTTGATTGATATATAACTTTCAAACAAAAAATTAAAGATTCTCATTAAAATACATTAGAATTAATATAGTATATTTTCTAAGTTGATCATTAAAAAAAATATACTAAAGGCAATATTTTTAATCAAAAGAAATTCATAGATAAAAATATTATGTTTAAGCTCAATTAAGGTTTATTATTATATAAGACATCTCATGATATTAAAGAAGATAAAAATTTAGGTTTACATAAAAGTAGAGGTGAAAGTGAACAAAATCGTGAATCATGACTTGACTTAGGTAAAATATAATTTGACTTGTTTAATAAATAGATAAAGATAGATTTATTAATAAAGTTTTTGTAGATAAATATATCAATCTTAAACTTACAAAAAAGTCTTTTTAACATATTTAGGAGTCTATTTATATTTATATTTATTTTAATATATTATATTTATATAATATATATATGTTTTATATCTATTTAATGATTTTTTATTTTATAAACTTTAAACTTGTAAACCTTTTTATCAATCATTTATATAAATTTTAAGTCTATTTATTGATTTTTTTTAAATATAAATTTTTAAATAGATTTATAAATTTTGTAAACTTTAATTTAGATCTGATAAAAAGAAAATCAGTTAACAAACTTAGACTTAGATTTTAAAATTTTTAAATAAATTAAATTTAAATATTTAAAATCTAGCTTAATTCAACTTACTTTCGTTTACACGTAAAAAACATCCATAAAGAAAATCTTATAATCAAAAGTTTTTAAAATAGTACTTACCGAACATCTTTTGTAATTAAATTTTTATCATCAACTACTATCATATAATATTTTATTAAAATAATAATTATGATATAATATTTTTATATAAAAGTTTGCTTGTAAATGTAATTATTTTATTAAATTAAATTATTAAAATTATCTTAAAACTCTTGACCTTCTTTATAAGATTTTTATTTGAAATTTTCATTCTACTTCTTAATACTTTTAATATAAAACAATATATTCTAAAACCTTGGTGATCAATTAATTTACATCCTCTTTTAATGAATTTATCAAATCCAAAATTTTAATATATATATATATATATATATATATATATAAAAGTAAAATATTGTAATTAATAATAATAAACTTTTAATTAAAATATATTTTAAAATTAATAAAAAATATTAATAATTATATATAATAAAACAAATTAATACTAACACACTACTAACTTTTAATGTTTAGTTGTTAGTAGTATTTCAATTTCTAATTAATTAATTTTTGAATTATTTATTTAATTTTTAAAATAATATAAACTAATGTTTCTTTTTAAAAGTTTTGTAAATTTATTTATTTATTTAAAATAATATAAATTAATTTTTTTTATAAATGCTACTATTTGATTAAAAAATTAAAAGATAATGATAAAAATCATGAATAATTAAAAAATTAAATAATTTTATTTATAAAAATTAAATAAACTTGACATTAAAATATTAGCAACATCTATATTTATTATTATTTATCAAAACTAAAAACAAAGTTCACCAAAGCCTCGGCAAAGGCTCATGTTTTTTTAGGTCAGACGAATTTTAAGCAAAGCACGTGTGAGTTTGAAAGCAGCAAGAGTCACGAAAGCCCCCAGACTTTCCGGCGTCGACGTCGAGCACCACCATCAGAAGGTTGAAGCCCTAACCATCACTCTGTCCCCTTTGTCCTCTATCATAGGTTTATCTACAATCCCTTCCGGAGATTCACACAATTGGGAATGTATGCTTGACTATCTCAGATTTAGAATGCAGAATAATGCTAACAAGAACAGTGTCATGAATGAACTATAAGGCTATGACAGACATTGGGACTTGTGTACAAGTAAAAAATTTGATTATGCTTGCTTAAATAACGTTAAGTGAGTAAGTATTGAAGTGCTGAGCAAAGTCTTGAGTCCAGGGTTTTGAAGTCTATTATGTTTCGGCACTAGCTCATCACTTTGTCACCAATCACCAAGCACTTCCCTTGCTATTCGTAATGCATATTTTTCAAATATTTCTGGTTAGATGCGATGGAGCATTGTTCTTGTTTGATCACTGGTAATATTTATTTATTTATCTTTCTGTTCTTGTTCTAGAATCCTCAAGTTTCCTTGTATATTTCAGCATGTGCTTTTTTTTTACAAATTAAGGTGTGTTATTTGACAAGTTGTCATTTTTTGTAAGATGATTATAAGATAAATTATTGTTCTGTCAGAATAGGCAAAAGTAAAAGTCCAATATTGTTTAGAAGCTGGCTTAAATGTTTGGAAATGTTCCCAAGCCGAGAATGCTCTATGTCTCATAATTCATTAATAAATTTATTGCTTTTATAAATGTAATGGCTGGTGATTTCTGGTTCTTTAAAAACTTATAAAGAATTAAAACTGTTTGATATCTGATCTCTGTTGCTTCTTTCCATTAATTGGTGAGATCATCATGTGCTCTTTATAAAATTTATAAGCTGTTATTTCTATCAGATTCTTGTGTGTTTACTTCCTCAATATCAGAAACCGCTCTGTTGCAATTTCTTCTTTGTTATTTTTATCTTGTTAATACTTTTCTTTTGGTTATTCTATTTGGATATTACATTAGTTTCACAGTATTACGCTGCAATGAGATGCTTTCTGAACTTTGATGTGAATATTCTTTATCTAATGCTCATGTATTTATCATAATTAGGTTGGTTTTACACCTTTGAACAAGCAGACAGACTAGATCCCACATATAGTGGATGCGGTGTCTGCCAATTCAAAAGCATTGGTAAATGAAGAATTATGTCAGGAAATTTTATAATAAATAGGCACTTCATCATGTATTATGTGAGCAATAAAAAAGTAGATGATGTTGTAATATGCTTTTAACAGCTTTGACTGCTCAGTACCTTTTGATAAGAAACATGAGATGGTATTATACTATGCTCAATAGCTTTATGACCAAATGCTTGAATTGAATGTATGTGATTTTAGTAAGGTTGATAATTGATAGTGCATTGTCAGAAAGTGAAGTGTGAATTATTATGTGCTTAATACCTAAATTAGTTCATTGAGCTAGTGGTACAAAGTGAAGTTTGAAATTTTGTTTAGTTAGTTCTTAACTCCGGAAATGAATTACGAAGATAGACTGGCCTGCGGGCCTGTTTTCAAGTTTATGGTTAATAGGCTAATGGACCTACTAGACTAATAGGCCTATTGGCTATATTACATAACAGACTTGTAACTGGCCTTTTAGTTTAAGCCAAACTTTTAAATAGGTTATGCTAGGCTTGAAAAAGGCCTATTAAAGATATACAAGTTAGTCACAGGTTTTAAAATTTTAAGTCAGGGCCAAACTAGCTTTCCACCTCTATTTGATTCTTATAAGTCATAACAAGAATCAAAAGAAGTATATTATACTAAAACCATATTATCTAAGTTTCGTTATTATTAACAAATCTTATCACAAAATATAACATAAATCCCTAATTTCAGTTTCAGAACCAAGCATTCAGTTCAGAGCTGAACATCTCAGAGTAACACGCACTGATGCCTGCTATCGATAACGACTATCGATGACGACGCACACCATACCCCATTGTGAGTACATCCATAGACCATAAGCAACACACATCATACCCCGCCCTTGGCTACTTGATGCACACTCATATCCCTTGGTAATAATTACAACAGACTCCATTTCCATCTTATGAAATACTTCATTCTTTGATACCAAAAAAAGAGAATTAGAATTTTTTTTTTCCAAAGTTTTAAGATTGAAAGAAGTTATTGGGCATGACAGAGCAATTCAGCTTCCTCATGTTACTATAGAGTGGAGTATATGAGGATGAAGTGGTGGTTATGCTGGTATAGAGCTATAAGCTTGACTTCATTTTCTAACTCATCCCCTTTTCAAGAACCCTGTTCAATATCACAATTGAGAACTTTTAGCATGAAAATAGATTTTCTCTGTTGCTATAGCTGTACTTTTCGGTTTTTCTTTCTTAGCTTTTTGACATTATACATTAATAATTAAACTCTTGGGGGCTGTCTGTGCCACTGTCGGAGCGGGTGGCTTGTTCATGTTTCTGTCTACCGGCGGTGACTTGGTGGTGGTGCCTCTGAATTCATTTTCTTTTTGGAACCTTAAATTCTCTTTCCTGAATACATGCATCTTTGGTTATTGTGTGTTCATGAGTCGTGTGTTTCATATGAATTCCTTTGCATTTGATCTATGATCGGTGTTGTGCTTGAATCTGAATGTTAAGGCAATAGAGTCAAGTTTTCTCTCCTGAGAGCTGTGTTCTTGGCTTGGGGTTTTGGTTAGTCCATTGGTTACATTTCTGGCAAAGATGCATTTGCTTTTGAGCTTTGTTCTATTCAATTTACTAGTTTCTGAGTTGGATAATTGGAATTGTGGATGTGCAGTTTACTTTTGCTTTTTTTTTTTGTTGTTTGTGTTTGTGTGGCTACTAAGGAATTGGTAAATCATTAATGGGCACTCTGAGTATCTTGTACTAATTCGCTGCTTGCCGATTTTTTTCTTGGCTTGAAGTCTTGGATTAGTTTGATATGGTACACAATGTATGGCAGCCAGTGACATGTCTTTGTTACTCTTAAATATGGGTGTTTCTTTGTTTAATTTACTAACATGTTTCCCTTATGAATTTGGGCTCCTGTTGGAGCTGATTTAGGTTGGTTATATGTATAAAGTCACATGTCCCTCTTGAGCAATGATGCTGCCAAGACATGTTCAAACTATTTCTAATCTTCTTGAGAGAGTAATGCAAGTTCATGTTACACAGCTTAGAGGTATAAATACACGTTTCTGTGTTTGGTACTCTACTGTGTCCAGTTGCAATGAACTGCCAAGAAAGCTCAACAAGTCTGAGAGGAAACCACCTGTGACAAGTTTTAATGAACTTAAGCGTGAAGCCAGACTGAAGAAAAAGGAGAGACAAGAGGTGCGTGAGATAATACTACAGCCTCCTGAAAATGGTTTGTTGGTTGAGCAATTAATTCCTATTGCTCATGAAGTTTATGCTGCCAGATGTGAACTATTATCTAGTGTTTCAAGAATTGTCAACTACACTGCAGTTTATACATGCAGGTAATGACACCAGAACTTCTGTACTCATCCTCATTACGATTGTAAGCTTTTACCGTGTTGCATGCAGAACTTCTATTCAAGTATGATATCTGAGTTCCAATCAGAAGTCTTCTATCTTCCGGTTTTTTATCTGGTATTTTTGTAAGGGTGAAAATGGGCTGGCTGGGCTTCACAAGATCTAAGCTTGGCCTACTTCTCAAATTAAAGGCTCTAGCTTATATTGTTTATCTGATATATGACTTGTTTTAAGGTTTGGCCTGATCTTTTTAAAAGCCATTTGGCTCGAAAGCCTTGTTAAAAGCCTACTTTTTAGTTAGAACTATTAAATGAGATTACAGACATACCTATTCAACGGTTATGAACATACCTAATGAGCTTATACATATATGTAGGCTAGTGTGTTTAAGCCTTTAAATAGACTAACAAATATACTGTCAAAATAATATTAAAAATTTAATACAATACTAGTAGTAGTAGTAGTAATAATATTATTACTTATATTTATTTAAATAGGCTAACTTGTTAGATCTAAAAAGCTTTTTGAATGGACTAAAACTTAATCTTTTTAACTAAATAGGCTTTTAAAAAGTCTTGGCTTGATTTATTTAGGAACCTGGGCTTATGTGGGCTAAGCTCTAGGTCCTTGACAAGTGACCTAATCTATTTCTATCCCTCTAGTTTTGGAATGACTTGTACTTTTAACTTGTCAGCTGAGTGATATAATATGATTTTTCAATGCATACTGGGTTTTAGGGGATTTCTTAACATGAACAGAAGGTATTCTAAATCAATAATGTAAACATGTCTTGTCACTTGGGATTATATGCATTATTGTTTGAACTTTTGGATGCTTTGCAGCTTATGTGGAGAAGTTCATGTTGGTCATCCACCACATAAAATTAAAACATGTAATGTTAGAGGGAGCTCATCAAGCAAAGAACATAGTTGGGTCAAAGGTGGTATGGAGCATGTTCTGCCACTTGTAGAGTCATTTCATCTGTATGATAGAATAGGGAGGGCTGTTTCACATAACGAAATGCTTGAAGTGGACAGAATTCCAGCAATTGTTGAATTGTGTGTCCAGGCAGGTTTTGACATACCTGAGTACCCTACCAGGAGAAGGGCCTTCCCTGTTTACTGTGTTGCAGGTAGGATAATTGATTTTGAGAAAAAATTTCCAAAAGAAATTTCTCTTGGCAAGGATATAGATATACATGGGTTTTGGTGTAAGAAAAAGAGATTGGATGAAGTCACAAATTCTAAGGCATTACATTCTGATGATATCCAAGGTTTGTTAAGACACTTTTTTCTTCTCTTTCTCATTCTCTCCCAGACACATGCATTCTGTCCTTTGTCAACTCTGTTGACTATGTGCATGGTTTTGTGCAGCTAGTGCAGTCCAAGGCATGAAAGCCTGGGAGAAAATGCGCACTGGAGCATCAAAACTTATGGAAAAGTATGCTGTCCAAACTTGTGGATATTGTCCAGAGGTACAAGTAGGACCTAAAGGCCATAGAGTACGGAACTGTCAAGCTTACAAGCACCAGATGAGGGATGGGCAGCATGCATGGCAAGAGGCTACAATTAATGATTTGGTACCTCCAGTATATGTTTATCACATTCGAGATCAGCAACCTAGAAAGCCTTTGGTAAATGAGTTGAAAAGGTACTATGGTATGCTGCCTGCAGTGGTTGAGCTATTTGCCCAGGCCGGGGCACCAGTGGGAAAGAACTATGAATGTACAATGAGGGAAGATGTTGTAATCCCTGAAATGGATGAGGAAAAGTGGGCTGTTTAAAGCAATGGATTGGGTGACTTGCATGCATGGCAGAACCATTTGCACACCGGAAGAGTCTATATATGAAAAATTAAGGATTTTGTTTCAAAGCTACAGGAAATGTCTAATGTGGATAATTAGGGATGTAATAAGATGAAATAAGAACATAGGGTAAAACTATCTTGTGTTCTGCTGACAACTTTAAGGTTGCAGTCCTGATTATATGGAAGACATATGCTCTTGGCACCCACTGCAGGTCAAAAACTTGGATTTCTTGATTGGATTCTTGAGTACAGCTCTTCATCGCTCTGTGCCTCTATCAATCTCAAGTGCCACTTAGTTTTTAGATCGCTCTGCTTTATGTGATATTTTGTAATATAATTTTCTGCTACTAAAACCGAAGAAAACCTTAGTCCACTGGATTAATTTAGTATTTTCTGCTATACAAGAGGCGAAGATATAGTTGACATTGCATTGTCTAAGGAGGAAAAAGAGTCTTTCTTGCCAAGTATATTACAGAGAGGAAGAAAGTAGAAAAGGAACTTCAAAGATTTAACAACAGTTAATTAGTTCCTGCGTTCCTCCTCCATCAGATTTGTAGAACAGGTACATCCTCTAGATTTTTTTAAAAATATTTTTCCTTATTTGCTTGAATACACCCTACCCTTGGGTACGTTGAGTGGATAATTGCCATACATTTGCTTCTGAATTGCTTCCCTGAAATAATTTCCACTCTAATATTGAATTCAAAGCACCCATCCATCGAGAAAGAAACGCTATACTAAAAAAGACTTTACCCAAACTGAACCGCACCATTGAAACACCTTCAAATCCCCTCTTCCATTGAACCACAACACCATCACACAATTTTTTATCCCTCTAACTGCAATAGATACCATCGTGTACCCACCAAACCCTATGCCCTAAATGGCAAGCCCCTGGGCTTCCATCTGAATCTCAATGTAGCCTCAAGGTTATTCGCTTGAGCGGCCTCTGTTTGAAATGAGTCACTCAATTAATTTCAGGGGTAAGAAATCTGAGATGTAATTAGTGGGTGTACCCAATGGTATACGAATAAACTTCTTGGTAAAAAAGTATTTTCAATTGATTGAAGATCAATTCTTTCCTTGAATCTTAAATCAAAGTCTTCTAATTGAGTATCCTAAATACAAAATGTGGACGGGCCAGGTTGTTTCAACATTATGTTTTTGAAGTATCCAGTATCCAGATTGTATTTAGAATAGTCTTTACCACTTGATCCTCTATTTCACTTCAACAGTGAATATATTCTGCTTTATTCATATTATTTTTCTTCAACATTTTGTGATCGACTATAGCTTTTAGTTTGGGGTCTTTTCATTTTAAGGTTCGTATTCTTTGTTCGTTAATATTGTGCATGTTTTATGAACTTTATCTGTTTGTATAAGATCCGGGGAGGAGGATGAGAATTCTCCAGAAAAGATAGCTGGTGAATTTGACCATACATCAACTTTTGTTTCCAGTATAAGGCATATCTCTCGTCTTTAATTTGTCCATCTTCTGTAAGCAAGCATGTGCTCTTTTATACAACTTTGATGGCACCCACTGGATTGTGGTGTAGCCAAAATTTTTGGTTTTTCTATCGGAAGTATATGAAATTTATCAAGAAGCCCAGAATTTCTTATTTCCTTTTTGAGTCGGTTGTCTTGTTTTTAATTTAATTCTGGGTATATGCTTTTTGTCGCTAGGCTGGGGCTAGGTTCTACTGTTGTTCCACCCCATCCTTCAATCGGTGCATCAGTATATCATCGAAGACTTCACAGAGCAGTTGGGTGGCTTTGAACGAGCTGGATTGCTGGTGCTTAATTAAAACAACTTGTATCGTCTACATATATCATACAGAATATGATTATTTTCTCATTAAAAGATCAAATCAAAAGGGCACAAGAAAAAGATGAACTTGTTTTGAAATACAAAGAATAATCAGGATTTTCTGTAAATAAGGATGAATTAGTTGTTCTTCAAGGAAGAGTCTATTTGCCTGAGAAGGATCAACTTAGGCAAATCTTTTAAGAAGAAGCTCACAAGAGTAAGTTTTCTACACATCCTAGGAGCAACAAAAATGTATCATAACATGAAGAAAATTTTTTGACGGTCAAGAATAAAAAGAGAAATTGTTAGATTTGTAGCTAAATGCCTAGACTTAACAAATTAAATAGAACATAAGAAATCTGCAGGATCACTAAAAAATCTTTGGATACCCAAATGAAAATGGGAACATGTACACATGGATTTTATTTTAGGTTTGCCTTGAACACAAGTAAGTTATGATTGCATATGTGTAATTGTAGATTGTTCGACTAAATATGTTTATTTTTTATCCGTTAAGACACTACTTACTCTTTAGATAGGTTAGCTGAAATTTATCTTAAGGAAATTGTGAAGTTGTATGGTATCCCATTAAGTGTTATTAGAGATCCTAGGTTTACTTTGAAATTTTGGAAGGCCTTTTAGTCTACCTTTGTGACTAGATTGAATCATAATTGAAAAAAAGACTATTCAAATCTTAGAAGATATATTTAGGGCATGTATATTGGAGGAACAAGAAAGTTGAGATAAATAATTATCTCTTATAGAGTTTCCATACAATAATAACTATCATTCCAGTATTGCAATGACATCTTATGAGTCACTCTATGGAAGGATGTGTCTCTTTTGAATATAAATTGGAGAAAGAAGTTTATTAGGACCAGATATTGTTGATGAGATCATCCACAAGGTTAAGTTAATACAAGAAAAGATGAGAATTTTACAGTAAAGGCAAAAGAATCATGCAGATAATAGATGGAGATCTCTAGAATTTACAGAAGGAGAACATTTGCTCTTGAAAGCTACTCTTAAAACTAGCATTGGTAGAAATATTAAGAATTACAAACTCAAGTCTCACTTCATTGTCCATTCCAAATCCTTAAAAAAAATGGTACAGTTGCTTATCAACTTGCTTTACCCTCTATTTTTTTAATATTCACAATGCATTCATGTCACATAACAAAATAAGTATATCCTTGATATTTTCATGTCATATTTGTGAATTTGTACAAGTTAATCTCATATTTGCTGAACCAGATGCTTAGCTCCGATGTCGACGCCATTCGTTCCACTACCGATGTGCTGGATTGTCTTTCCCTCACTCTGTACATTCCTTTCTATGATCGCAACACACATCAATCCTAGCACAGTCCCATTCTTCACTACAGCTCTGGTTACAACACTTAAGTTGCAATGCGTGCTAAGTTTGTTGTCAACACATTGATTCATTTTTGGCTTGTCGATAATAATTTCTCGACGTTTCATTTCCGGTGGGTGAAGCACCTCCGAGCACGGGATTGGGGGAGATGAAGTTGTTTGTGAGGTACTTCAATTGGAGCACGGTTGCGACATTTAACGAGAGGCGATTGCATGAGTTCTAGTTGGAGGAGTATGGAGGGTGTGAAGAGCAAGGATTTGGGGTCTGTGCACTCACTTGGATGTTGGAATTTCTGTTTGCAGAGGCTTCTGTATAGGTTTTTGTTGTAGACGTTCCTGTTTTTCCCTATGGCCTCTTTGGTTACGAATGTGTCTTAGGTATTTTTAGTTTGGAATGGTTAATTGGAGCCTTGGAATATGAAGGGGAATGAGTTTTCGGAGCTGCACGCAACCAACAATGAGAAAAGGGAAAATTATATGCCTGCATGTGCAGGTGAAGGTGGTCGGTATCTGCCACGGTGGCAGGTTTACGTTCTCACTAATTACCTCTACTATAGTTCCTCGGTCATGCATTTTATTGGGTTTGCTCACAGATTTCTTCGTAGTGATGTTGAAATTATAGTCCGAATGGTGCTCAAGGTGTTGGACACCTTGATATTATCAAAAGAGCTCATTGACCTTTTGAAGAATGTGGATACCCTTTTTCATTCCAAATAAACCGGATTAGGCAAATGAACAATGTGTACAAATTTTGAATAAATGATTTGTAAGTGTAATTTATTGATTATAAAATTTGTTTTGTAATGGTAGGAGATAATGATATTATGTTATTTTTTTATATAGTGGTTGAAGATTTATTGAGATTTTGTTTTTATGATTATTGTATTATTAATTTAATCATTCAAGATTTATTACGATTTTATTTCTATGACTGTTGAAAAATGATTATGCTATTATTTCTGATCATTACGGTTTAATTTTTGGTCATTATAAACTTAATCTCTAATTGTTATAACATTACTTTTTTATCATTGGCTAGATTGGAATTTTCTATAAACATCATTCAGTCCTTGCAATTGAAATATAATAGAAACTTTCATCTTTCAAATCTTTCCTTCTAAGCAATGTTATACGGGATTAAACTCTAAAATATATAGATTTTGAGTGCACGATTTGTTATGTATTGTGGTAATTTTGGGGAGTAAAGTCAGAATGGTGAGGTCTGTTGCAATTTTGTTTTCAAGATAGCATGCAATTTTGTTTTCAAGATAGCAATTCTTTTACGATGCAATGTCATCTTTTTACCAATTATTTGAAAGTAAATAAGTAAATTTTTCTTCACAATTTTTTTTTTATATTTTTTAACAATTTAAAAGATAAATTTGTATATGATGATTTTCTTGTAATTATATAAGGTAATATGAAAATGATTTAATATCCTTTAATTAAATATATTTTACAAATAATTCAACTATTAATATTGTTTGTGAAGAGAAAATGGATTTTTTGGTGAATTTTTTTATATGATATTGATGGGATTGATGACTAAAATTAAGAAAATTTAAATGAGAAAAAGTTGAAATTTGCAACTTAATTTATTTGAGATTATTAATTAAATTTTTTCATAAATTTAAACTATATTCATTTAAACAGAATTATTATAAATAAGATAATGAGATCACATAAAGAAGTTAAACTATAATTTTTTCTTTCTTTTTAGAAAATAAATAGATAGATTGATTTAATTAAAGATAATTTAATTAATACAAAAAATAATTAATGCGTATGATATATATATATATATATATATATATATATATATATTATCCTTGTAACAAATATTGAGTTTAAGTTTTATCATTATAATTTATTTTAATTGGCTCTAGAGAAATTATAATTAATTGACAGAGTATACTAATTGGTAATTTTAAAATTATAGAAGAAAATAATTGATATTTTGTGAGAGAATATGTTATAATAAAAATAATTTTTACAAATTTTTTATAAGTAATGAACCATGTTATTAATATTTGTGATGATTTTTTTTTGTATTAAGATATAAAAATAAAAATTATATTACCTTATTATGAAATTTACGGTTCTTCAATTGATATTATTAACGTTGAAAAATAATTTGTCATAATTGATTAGAACTATATAAATTATTAGAATTATTAACTTTTGACACGTGTCTAAAGGATTTGAAAAATAAATTTTATCGTTTGAGATTGAAAATAATTAAATTATGATGAGCACTATAGAAAAAAAAGATATAATTTTAAAAAATAAATAAAAAATAAAATACTCAAAATTTAGTTGAATAGCATTTATAACAAATATGATATTAAGTTCATAAAATTTGAAGATGTTATTTTATTTATGTTGTACATATATAGAATTTCATAACAAGTCAAGTATAAATATTTTTATAACTTAAAAAGATATGTGATATTATTATATCAATTTGTTGATTAAGAAATTTTTTTTCCTTTCTTTTGGATAAAATAAAATTTTTATAAATAATTATGTCATGATGAAAAAATAGATCCTTTTGTATTTATTGTATGAACTTTATCATTTTAGATTAAAATGTTACACAAACTTAATCTTAAGATTTATATTAATTTATTAAATAATAGGACGTGAGAGTATCACATACTTAATTAGGAAAATTACTTGTAAAGTATTTGATGCATGATATTATTTTTAATTTTTATATACATAAGATCATTATGTATTTGAGATTTAAATATTTTTGAACATATTAATTATGAATATATTTTTTATGATATATGATTTGAATATTTTTATTGAAATTAAAAATATAATATGTATAAGCACTATAATATGCTTGAATTTTAGTATTTTTGTATTGTGCGTGAAGTATGATGAATAAATAATCATTTCCAGTTTTAGTTGATCATTTTCTCAATTATGGTTGATAAAATTAGTTGAATAAAATGATAAAAAATATAATAGTGTTTTGATAGATCATAATTTTGATGTGAACTCTTTTGATATATATGTACATATTAAACTTAATTGTGTTTAATATATTTGTACATGAATAATATGTTAATATTTGAAACTTGATTGAACATGATAAATAAAATAGAATTAATTTGATGTTCCAAATTTGAAATGAAAAATTTTATGAGAAATTTATGTGATTTTGAGAATAAAAATAAAGAAAACAAAATAGTTTTTTTCTCTAAAATTGTAGTATATTAAAAAAATTGTTCAAGAAATTTAATAGTTATAATGTGTGTTAAAATTTCATAAGATGTGAGTTTGTACCTTGAAAAGGAAAAAAAAAAATGAAGGAATATTAATAATGCGAGTGTGTCTCAATTTAAGTATGAAAAAACTATTGATAGGTTATAATTAATGAACTGTGATATGATATTGCATGTATCGTATTTTGAAATGCTTCAATGGTATTATGAATTGGAGTTGACAGTTTCTAAATTTCCTTAAATGTTGGAATGATATTGTGACAATAATTAAGTTTTCAAATAATGATAAATACTTCAATCAATGGATTTTTTTGTTCAATTTAAGTGGAGATGTTGTACATAAAGTTGACTTGTATAACATAATTTACTATGAAATAAGTTTATTGCTCTTAAGAAGGTATGTTAATAAGAAAAATGTTTAAGAAGTATGTTAATAGGCATGCTTCTATGGAAAATGTCTCCATCATCACTTCACTGCGATTCACAAGCAACAACTGGAGTTGTTAGCAGCTAATGTTTATAACGGAAGGAGAAAAGCACATATCTATTAGATATGATGTTGTTAAGTAATAGATTAAAATTCTATAATTTTTCTTGAATACGTGAAAAGTGAGAAAAAAAAATTGCTAATAATTTTACTAAATGATTAACTAGGAAAGTGATCCTAAATCTTTAAAGGGGACGAGTCTTAAGCTTTTGAGGAACATATGATAGATATCAAATTGTTAGTCAAACTAAGTTATATGATTACTCTTTTACAGTACATTTCTATTCTTATGGTGTGAGGCAATGCTTATTTGAAAATGTACATATCCCTTGGTGATAGTGCTTTTAAAACACACTTGATGTATCTACAAGAGTGTTTTTGAGACATATCTGATAAACTTTCAAAATAAATAATGAAACATAAGTTTATTCACAATTTTAATGTATGAAAGTATTTTTTGAGAGACATTTAATGTTTAAGAGATGCATTTAACAATGAGATCTATGTGAATAAATATGAGTGAGAATGTAAAAATTACCATCTATGAAAGATTAGAAAATCTTTCTAAGATACTCACATAAATTCTAAGTTAATATAAGAATAAATTTAAAATAATTTCATCCTACATTCTCTGCATGTTAAAGTTGTAGGTTGTAGGGCGGGTTCCAAAACAATTCAAAAGTTAAAGAGTAAATCACTTTTTGAACAAAAGTTGTTACTTTACTTCATTACATGTTAATTCAATCCTTTAGACATTAACATTTAAGTATAAAATTAACTTTTTAAGCTCATCAATTGGTCACTTGCTAAGCTATGGTTGGAGAATTGTTGGATAAATAGCTTGCAAGTGCAATTTATTCATGCTCATAAAATTTGTTTTGTAACAGTACGGTACAACAATGTTATTGTGTTATTTTTTATTTTTTTATATAGTCGTTAGAGATTTGTTCCGACTTTATTCCCATAACCACGAGAAATTATTGGACCATCATTACACCATTATTTCTGAGTGTTTGTTATGGTTTAATTTTTTTCGTTGTAAATTTAATTTCTGATTGTTGTATTAATTTTTGACCTTGGCTGGATATAAATATCATCCAATTCTTGTAATTGAGATGCAAAAACCTTCATCTTCTAAATCTTTCCTTTTAAGCATTTTTGTACCAGAATCTAATATATATAGTTTCTAAATGCGTGGCTCCTTACATGATGTTATGTCAACCTTGGAAAATAAAGTCAAAATCAAGTTTTAATAGAGGCATTCTAGAATTTGGTTTTCAAGGTAGTGGTTCTTCCACGATGCAACATCATCCTCTTTGTCTAACATAAGTATGTTCTTATTATCCATGAATAGTTGTAAGGATGGAAGGATGATTTTTGTAAGATTGATGTTGATATCTTATTCTTACATGAGAATTCAAACAAAGATTTCTAACGATTTACAAATGGAGAGAATGGGAGACAACAACCCCTTTAATTGTTTACATTACTATTGCTACTTTTGTTGAAAAAAATTTGCGGCCAGAACTTATGCCAAATGTTGCATTTTGCTATTCAAAATAGTTCAAGACATTCTTTTTCCTTTACTTATAGTATTCCATCAATTTGTTGAAAAGGTTTTAGCAATCCATGATAGAGTAAAATTAGTGGATGTTTTATTTCACTTCAAGTTAATGTGATATTCTTTATTCACCACTTTCCGTTTATGAAGATAATAAAATAGTTAGTTTTAATTATTGTTAGTTAGTTTTAACGACTGTTAATTAGTTAATTGTTTAATTCAATTATTTTTTTTAACCATTTCTCTTCCGTCCATTCTATAATTTCTTAATTCTTTATAAAAACATTTTGAGTGAACTATCTCTTTAATCCTTAAACTTGTTATAAAAGTTCATTTTAGTCCCTGAAAGATGTAAATTAACCCGTTAGTCCCTCATTTTGTTAATCGTGTTTCACGTTAGTCCAACGAGGCAATTTTCATTAACGACGTGCTGACGTGTAACGTTAAATGCCACGCTGGAAGGCCAAATGCTGATGTGTGGCATTAAATGCCACGTTGGAAGGTCAGGTGTCATAAAACGACGATGTTTGAATAAATAAATAATATACCATGTACATGTCGTTGTCTTCGTCGTCATCTTCATCACTCTTGCTTCCTTCCAGGTACTCCAAAACACAGTGTGGCGAAGGTAAATGCGAATCTTGGAAGATTGAAAACTAGTGAGTAAGGTTCAAGATTTGTAAGCAATTCGTTAACTTTGCGGCGAAGGTCAGAGTTCAATCAATGCATAAATCCTTTGTTTTTCCCTTGAGCACCTGCTACCTTTAGTTTTTCTTCTTCTTTATTGTGCTTCCTTCCATTGCAATTTGAATTTATTGTTCTTTTTATTTGTTTTTTTTTTGTCGTAACTCATTTTTGTTCAACTACTGATCTCTTCCTCTCTACTTCGAATTTTGAAATTTAAAATTCGAAGCTTATGAATTTGGTGAAACAATGGGGGTTTAAATTGGCGTAGTGACATAATGTTAGTTTTGTGTTATTTAAAACAGTCATGGTGTTTCGAACCCAGGTTTGGTGATTCAAACTTAGGGTTTTGATATGCCATTCAATTCAATTAATTTTTGTTTGATTTGCGGAATTTTGCGCTCAGAATTGGGGAGTTCCATCGCAATTCCATCTTTAGGGTTTTGGTATTGGGAAGACGGGATTAAGCTTTGCATTGCATATTCTATTCATTGCTGAATTTGGTGTCTTTTGGGCGTAAGGGTAACCCTTGTTTTTGTTCAGAATTGTAGTGTTTCCCTGTATTACTTTGTCATTAGTCTAATTCATGCATCAGGTTGTTGACATATGCATAAATTGTAGTTAGTTGATTTGTAATAGGCAAATATAGTGGGGGAGTTTCGTGTTCTTTGGAAACGGAAATAACTACAATTTGGCTTAATTTGAGAGTATTGATGGGTGGGTCTTTTTCTGATTTGTTGGGTGCTTGCTGTTGCTGTATGAATTTGTCCAATGAAAAACGCAACCCCAACAAGTTTTGGTGTTGGAAAGACAAGATTAAGCTTTGCATTGTGTGTTCTATTCATTGTTGAATTTGGTGTTTTTTGGGCGTAAGGGTAACCCCTGTTTTTGTTCAGAATTGCAGTGTTTCTTTGGATTACTCTGTCATTAGTCTAATTCATGCATCTGGTTGTTGACATATGCACAAATTGTAGTTAGTTGATTTGTAATAAGCAAATATGAAGGGGGAGTTTCGTGTTCTTTGGAAACGGAAATAACTGCAATTTGGCTTAATTTGAAATTATTGATGGGTGGATCTTTTTCTGATTTGTTGGGTGTTTGCTACTACTGTATGAATTTGTCCAATGAGAAACGCAACCCCAACAGAGCTTGATGTTGCTGTGTGAATCTATCCAATGAGAAACGCAACCCCAACAGAGCTCAAGAATTGATTTGGATGAACTGAGAGCACTTGGGAGGAAGAAGACGAAGAAGACTGAGTCAAACGTCTGAGTGGCATGCCAACGCGGCATTTAACACCACACAAATGCTCTTCCAGTGTGGCATTTAACGTCACACGTCAGCACGTAGTTAACAGAAATTGTCTCATTGGACTAACGTGAAGCACGATTAACAAAGTCAGAGACTAACGAGTTAATTTACATCTCTTAGGGACTAAAATGAACTTTCGTAACAAGTTCAAGGACTAAAGAGGTAGTTCACTCAAAACATTTTTCTATATTCTAATTTATCTTTATCAATCGAATACAATGAAATATTTTTATATAGCTTTCTTTCTATTTTTTGAGATAGATGATCTTTATCCTTACTAATTTAAAAGTATTTGTATTTTTTATGAAAGCTCTATTCTATTTTAACATTTTGACAAAGGATTTAAAAAAAGCTTTTTGTTTTTAAAAGACAATCAAATGAGCTTTTTTATCATGATTTAATATAAGATGTATTTTATAAAAGAAAAAAAATTACGTTAGATTTGGTGTATGATAATAATACAAGTAATTTCTTTTTTTAATTTTTCTTATCAAAACAGTTTAAGGAAAAATTTATTTTATTTCAACATTAAATCATATCCTAAGGCTTATACAATTTTATTCTATCAACTAATAAATATTTGGTAAATCTACAATTATTTTTAAATTTAATTAAAATATAAAAATATAAAGTAAAAAATTAAAAATATATATAAATTATAAAAATAATTAATTAATTAAAAAATATATAAATTGTTAACCATGAAAATATTTAAACAAAATCATAATATCTAGAGTTAATTAAATAAGTTTGAATTCATTTTTAAAAAATAGAAAATAAAAAATACCATTCCTTAATAAATAACAAATTAAAATATTTTACCATTCTTAAAATAAAAACTGTAATTTAATATAGTATTATTCAATAACTTTTATATTTATGCATATAAAATTTAAAGATCAATAAATTAATTTCTAAGAAAAAAACATTAACAGCATCCTAATTGTTAAAAATCATAAATATCAATCAAAATATATTTAATGAATTTCTAAGAATCACATGATCAATTTATTATAATATTTAATAATTATGAAACATTAACTATTTTTTATTTTTTCTTTTGCCAACTTAAAATTTTGTATAATTTTTTAAAAAAATTAATCATTTACTTTTTTCTTATTTCAAAAAGTAGTTTTAAGTTAATTTTTATGACATTGAATGATAAAAAAATAATAAAATACTTGTTACAAATTTTATTTCAACAATATTTATCTCTAAACTAATAAACTTCCTTTTGTTAAACTTTAAGTATCATTGCATAAAAAAATTTTTATAAAATCAATTCTTACTCACCTATCATTGCAACTTTTATTAACCAAACCAATACCATTTTCATACCAAAAGTGTCTACTAAATATTTTGCAATACATATAATTCATCTTAGTCACTAATAGTAATCCTACTTTTTTATTTTTCTATGCCATATAATGAAAAATAGGTTTTTTACATTCATTTTTTTTTCAACTTTTTACATCATGTCTTTAAGTAATATAAAAAAACAAACTTTCAATGTCTGTTACAAATTACCAACAAAACAGGTGATAAACTATGCTTATTACTCAAATTATCATAAAGATTCATCTCATCTATTGCAAGTCCAAGCTCAAGGTTTCTTGGTTTATTGTCAAACTCTCAAATAATTGGTCGATTATCTTTCATTGCAAATAATCAGTCAGATAACGAAGTTTTCCATCACTTTATCTTTCATTTAAATGTCATCTAAACCTCTTTGCAACATTTGCAATGGCAAACAACCTTTTAAACCTTGAAATTATTAGATGATAGCATAACTCTTTCACCATAGGCTTTTTTTTTACGTTCTCATTAGAACTAGAATCATCATCCTTCACTTTATAACGTGGTATCTGACATAGGAAACATTAATGCAATCCTTCAAACTCTTTTCTAAATAATATGCAATCATTTGAACGATATATATTTTTTTTATACTCCATACTCATTGGGCACAATACCCTTTTTCCGTCACAATATATTTTCTCCCAATAACATATCTTTCAACAACTACTCGATGAAACTTTTATCACTCTTCCATTTCTTGTGAAATTAATACACCTTGAATACAAAGGCTTTTGCACATCATTACACAAGTTACGATGTATATTTGCTCGTAGAAAATGATCACATCTCACTTCATGAATCATGTTCTTTAGTCGATCTTTCACTTATATCAACCTCCATATTTTAGGATTAACTTGACATGTCTAACAATTCACCATGTCAAATTCATCTTGAGTAACTCTTGCAAAATCCATAACAAAAACATACTTCCTAATTTCATTAATTCTCAACTATTTTTCGTTTAGATAATTAATACAAGAACAATAAAATCTATCATTACAATCAACAATATTTCATTGTGAAAAATCTAAAAAAACTTTCATTCCATTCTCATACTCATCAGTTGTGCATGAAACATATCATAGCCTAACATCCTCTATATTGGTAGGATCCTATCCTATTCGAGGATGAAATTTTCTAATCATAGGTTAAATGATTTTTCTCAAATCTTGAATATTATACTTGGTGAAATTTTAGCAGCATTTTACATTAGTCTTCAAGCATATAACTTGATTATGATGTCGTTACATTGCAATCCAGCATGCATCCAAAGATAATATGAAATGTATTGAATTGAAATTTTATCAAATATAATATACCATATTTGAGTAGAAAATTTTAACTAATAAATGAAAAACTTTATTCTCAAACTGTCCAACCTAAATAATTCAAGATTAAATATAATGAATGATTCATTCATCGAATGATTTACCCATTATATTCAATCTAAAACAAGAAATTAAGATTACATTTATTGACATTAGGTTATCCAATTTATCCTCAAGTGTCTCGGTTACAAAATTCATTATATCAAACATATTGTGATCATATTGATTAACTAAGGATCAAATTCCATGATATCCATCATTTAATCAAAAATTCATTAATATCAAATATATTATGATCATATTTATCAAAATCATACCAATTTAAATTTAAGACAAGTATAAGATAAATAAATTATAGGGTAAGATTTAAGATAAATCAATTATGGGTATGAAATTAATTTAATTCCGATGTATGAAAGAAGAAGACGCACTATTTTCCTAATTAGTGAATTCAATGGCATTATATATTCTTGATTGAAAGTTTGTTTAGGTAGTTGTATTCACTATCCATCTTTCTCTCACTTTCAACCTTACACTTTTATAATAACCTTCCCATCTTTCACAATTTATCAATCCTTTCTATTTAAATTTATCTTCATCTCCCTCACTTTTCTTAATTTTTCATATTTCAATCCAAATAAATATTATTTTCTTAAACTCCAATGTTATGCACCTTATGCTATTACTCTTTCTTGCAATAGTTTTAACTCATCTTTCAACTTTTTTCATCAAAGAATTTTTCAGTTATAGGAGAACCTCAAGTTCAACTTTCCATTTGTGACTTTATGTTCAAACCTCATCTTTCATATGAATTTTCTAAGAATTTTTTTTTAAATGGGTATCTATGTAGATTATTTGGTAGCCATCATCTACTAACTAGAACCCAATCAATTTTTAAATTCAAGTACATTCTACACAAAACGGGTATCTATCTATGTGCTCTTTGTATGATACAAAGTCCACTTAAGCATAAAAAAACAATCTCATGATTATATAGATAATAACACATTATAAATTGTTTATATGTGACAAGAAAGAAAAGATGTTGGGAAGGAAGTCATATCTCATATGAACATAATTGATCATAAAAATACCTCAAATACAAGAAATTTAGAGTTTCAAAATGGATAAAAACAAAAACAATGGTCAGCAACGCTTTCCGAAAATGGTGAAGTCAAGGGTGAATAAGAAACGGTAAAGGAAAGACTAATAAGAAACGGTAAAGGAAAGACTAATACAAACACTAAACAGGTCATAAAAATAATAAACATTAATGTGAAAACTAATTTTAAAATTTTTTATTGTTGTTATTATTATTATTATTTTACTTTATTTTGGTCAATTATTTAACGCTCAAGATTTGCATGACCAATTTATTATAGTATATAAAAGTTAAATAGAATTTAATAATATTTTATTCCTTTACATTTTGATTTTTATAAATTAGCCCTTTACTTAAAAACTCTTCAGTCAATTTATAATTTTTATCTTCATCTTTTAAATTGATTCTTGGTTTCATTTGAAGAGGGATTTTGTTTTTATTATTTTAAGTAAGGCAAGAAACTAATTTTCATTATGTTGAAAGTTAGTGACAAATTTTCAAAAACTACACAAGTCAGGAACTAAAATACTAGTAAACTCCAATTATTATTCTTGTTTTTCTAACTCAACATCTTGCATGACTTATCTTCCTTAAAATCAATCTTTAATTTTTTTACTATTTTAAGAGGTAATTTTAACTTAATTCTTTTTTACATTGAATAAGAAAAATTAAAAAAAAAATAGTGGTTACAAACTTTAGTTCAACAACATTTATCTCTAAACAAATAAATGTATAGTACCACTACATTAAAAACAATTTTTTTAAAAATTTTATTATCCTTGTATCATCTTCAACTTTTATTAAACAACCAATACCATCATATCCATACCAAAAGCCATTTAACAGCTATTGTAATACTTATATTTTTACATTACTCACACCCTACTTCCTTGTCCCTCTCTTGTATTATAAGTTATTTAAAAAATAAAAAATTATTATTATTATTTTATTTTATTTTATTTTACTTAACTTTAAATGTCTAATATCTCTATTTTAATGTTAGTTTTTGTTTTACAGAAAAATTTAGATGAGTTAATCTCGAAAGCTTATAAAGATCAGAACATGTCTTAAGATTCAAAAAGTATTTACAAAGATAATCAGTAAGATCCTCACATCAATAGTGATATTTGAACTTATGACCTTGTAGGTCACAAATTTAATTCTTATTAATTAGACCAACATTTTGACATTTTAATGTTAGTTTTAGGTAAATATTGTAAAGTATGAACTTTAATTTTATTTTAAAATTAAGTTTAGATTTTATCTTATTATAAAATTAGTGTTAAAACATTAAAATTAAAAGAGTAAAATAAAAAAATTCTAAAAAAGATTAATTTATTTGGAATTAATTTTAGATTATTAATTTTATTATTACTACTAGTGCTACTATTACATCATCTTTATTGTCATTACTATTATCATAATTATCACCATTATAATCACTATTACCGTCACGATTATTATTATTATTATTATTATTATTATTATTATTATTATTACAACTACAACTATTATGACTATCATAACTACCATTACTATTACCTACCATAATTACCACTACTAACATTACTACTATTATAACCTTTATTTCCATTACACAACTATTACCATTACTATTACTACTAATATTACTATTATTAATAATGAATAGTTGGAGTAAAAAATTAAAGAACTAAATAATATAGGCTTTAATGTTATTTTGTTATAATCTTTAGATTACTTATATTCTCTTTATATTATTTTTTTCATATGCATATCAATTACAAATAACTAAGTGATCATAATATACCTAAGGTCCAAGTCAATTATTAGACTGAATAGTCAATATCAAATATATATATATATATATATACCATTATTGATATATAAAAGTTTAACATTTTTCTGAATGTAGATAGTACAGAGAACTACAACAGGGATGCTACAATAATGTACAAAGCATAAAAATAATAATTAAACATCTAATCAAAACCCAAACTACTCCATTTAAGTGCAACCTTGAGGACTACAAAAATCCACTCTATCTAGTTATCTTCCTCGACAACGAGAAATCATTCATTATCTTACTAATAACTATAATAGTGTGTAACCTTAGAGGGGTCTTCTTTTACGTCATCCCCATCATCGTTGTAATCTTCTCCATCTTTGACTTCTCTTTCATCATCATACTCCTTTCCTGGATAGCTTACATGTGCATGAGATAAGATAGCTACAACCTTCCTTAGCATAATTTGAGGAAGATGCCTCAAAGTAGACTTCCTCGAAGTTTGTCAAAAGTGTGGTCCTTTTGGTAATATGTAGGTGGGAGGTAAGACACAAACCTCTGGAATATCCACTGCAGCAAAAGGTGGTCCGTGATATTGAGGAGTGTCTCTCGAAAAATTCAAAGTAGAAGAAAGGATGGAATTGACCTTCTTCAATATGCTTGCCTAGGTATGTGTACCGTGACATTTGCAGGAATCATCATAAGGACTTGCAGTGGATGATGTAAAGGAGAAGGCATGTATGTCATCTAGATGGTTGCCTTGTCTTTAAAAGTATTTCTATAGTGACTCCTGGTGTTGAATGGGTGTCATACCTATTTCTTGTTCTCTTCATCTACTTCAATCTTTATGTCTAGGTGAGGTCTATTCATAGTGTAAGCCCACTAACGTGTCAGAATATCATACCCGTAAAAATATAATATAAGAGGAGTGAGACATTTCGTTCAAGTAGAAGTTGTATAAAAGTAGGGTATCATAGAATAAAAATAACATAAATTGGTCCCTTGACCATCATGCAGAATTATTGTGATATGCAATGCATGAATGTCATCTACTTCATCCTTTTCTTCATAAATCTCTATGATGACATACTCAAGATCAGACTAAGGTCTACTACGTCTCATACTACAATAATGCTCAATAATTTGGAGTTGGTCATCCTTATAATATCTTATATGTATGTGGGTCCAAATCATCATCCTTTTATCAAGCAATAAAGGTATCAAGATCAAATTTCCAAATCAAAGTGCATCCTTAGTAATACTAACACCATCCCCCCTCCTCATTATCATCATCATTCACATTTCTCAAAAATAATGAAATTGTTTAATCGATAATGATAGTCTTTAGGATCTCATTCGAGATGGCTAAGTCTGATCAAAACAATCCCCGGTTATGAGAAGCAACTCTAAACCATTGGAAGACTCAAACCTAGTTCACATATCCTTTAGACTCGAAAATTTCCATTTTCATAAACTTTGGTCTATTTCCATCATGATTTGGCCCTTAGATTTCCCAACTTCTTTTCACAAAAAGACTCGTAAATTGTCTCCACATTGACGATTTTACAAAACAACATTTTTATTTATATGATACACGACAACCAATCAATATAATTTTCACTTCTCATACTTATCTCATATGAAGGATCTTGCAAACTCAGGACCTTATCATCCTCTTTCACTTATCACATATATGTTTAACTAAAAAGTACTTAGAATGTAGATATATAATTTATATATATTCATTAAGGTTTCAAACCTTCATTCATTAACACACTTAATCTAATATCAGTATATCATTATTAGTGCTTGGTACTTCTGGTCCTTTCGTTATAAGCATACATAATATCCACTCATCAAATAAATTGCACGGTCATGCTAATGTAACATTGCATGGATGTGTAGCTTTTTATATGACTGTGTAGTCCTATTTTTGCATGTCTATATGGATTTCCCTACACGATTATGTTTATCAATTCTTTGCACACCCATCTTGATCTTTGACACGTTCATGATTTCTTAGTCTTGCACATGCTTATTCCTTGCATGCTTATATTATCATTCGTCTTACTCATCTTCATCTTCTTCATTTGGCAGACTTGTGTTGTCCTTCATCTTGCTTCATCTTCATCTTCTTCATCAAGCATGATTGAGTTCAGGTTGTGCACAATCATGCTTATAGCAAAACCCATAATTCTATGTAATTTTAAACTTAATATGATTATGTTTAATTCCTACACGATCATATTTAAGTTCAATATAATTGTGCCCACTTTTAGCATAGTTGTGGTTCAAGTACAAACTCCAAAATTCATACTACTTATTATTATCACGATTATGTTTAAGTTCAACATTATCATGCTAAATTTTATTGTGATCATACTAAAGTTCTTACATATAAAAATAATAAATTTTTTATTTAGACACAATTATACTTAACTTTAGCACAATCATTCTTGATAAAACAAAAACTAAAATAATACATTTGATAATATTTAAATATTTATATTAATTTCTAAATTCAGTATAAAATATAAAAATATAACCATATATAAATTTAAACATCCCTAAATATTAAATTCTAATTTTTCAAAAATTAAATTAAATTTTATTCTATAAACAACAAACTTCTGCAACTTCTCTTGAATTAGTAGAATGACCTCCTATACCTATTATTAATCTTTGATGTAGTCTTTACTTCCTAAATTTTCCTTAATTCCATTTGATTTCTTGTTCCTATGTTTACTCAATGGGAGTTTGGAAAGAATTCTAAAATTTTCATAAAAGAACATAATGTCTCCAATTTCAATTTTCTTTCTTTTTACCATTTGTTGGACAAAATGTAGGACTTGTCATCTTTTGCATTTGGTGACCTTTGCCATATTCTATCTTTTTTTTTTTATGATTGTGACAATTTTTTAATGAATTAATTTTAAATTCATAAAAATAAAACATCAAAATAAAGTTTAATAAAAAAATTATAATAAAAAGAAATGATATAGATAGTTAACATTGATCATAATAATATCTAAAGACGAAACTTCAAAATTATTAACATTTATCATTAATTTCTATTTCACTTTAAATTATATTTATTTTATTTTAAAATAAATTTAAGTAATTTTTCTTTCTCTCCAAATCTAATAATTAGGTTTATTCCTTTTATGTTATATATATATATATATATATATATATTAAATGATACCAAATTATTAAAAATATGATAATTATTTTATAAAATTAAAATTAAATTATTATAAAATTATATCAAATTTATTGTTATTTAATAATCCATGAAATATGCGAATCTATTTTTAGTATTTATAATTTCCAAAAACAAAGATAAAATGTTTAAATTCTTAAGAATTAATGTGTCACAAAATTTTTAGAACTAGTTTAGAAATTTAATCTACTAATATTACATATTATACCCATCTAATAGGCGCATAATAAATTATTTTTAAACAATAACTAGAAATTATTTTTTTAAAACTGTAAAAATTATCAAATAAATTTTGTTTGGTAATATAATATTATATCCAATTAATAATATTTTGAAATTCAATCTAATATTTTTTATTTAATATAACTTGGGGTAGGAATAAAGTAGACGGTTCAATAGTGGTCTATAATATGATTTATTTAAAAATTAATTTGATATGAATTTTTTATTTAACAGATAAAGTCAAATTTATTAAAAAAATTTAAAATAAAAAATTTAAACTTAAATTTATAAAAAAAAATGTTAAGCATATTTAGAAATCTATTTATATATATATATATAAATTTATTATAATTTTATAAGTTATGTTAATATTATATTTATATATTAATATATTTTAATATATCAAATTTATATAATATATTATCAATTTATTACATAATTTATATTTTAAAATGAATATATTGTTGGACAAAATTTTAAGATTATAAATATTTTTTAATTATTTATATATATATATATATTAAACCTTTTTACTGATATTATTATATTACGGACTTCTAAGCATACTGATTTATTTTAAGTCTTGATGTAATAAACTGTAAAATAAGACAGAACTTGACAACAATTTTTTTTTGATAAATTATATATTTAAAGTTTGACCTAAAAATCTTAAATAGATTAAATTTAAATTCAAAATTTAATCTAACTAATTTTATTTCCACCCATTACACATATGAATACAAATAGATCAACTTTATTATCTCTACCTTACCATAATACCATTGATGCTATTGATATTATTTATATCTTTAAAAATTTATATATATTTAATTTAATCGATTTAATAGTGACTCTCGATTCACGATTCAATATATTAATCCAATTAATAATAAATTCTATTTACTATCATAACGATTAGAAATTAAATAAATATTTTTTTTAGATTAAATATAATTTTAATTATTCTAAAATAATATTTTATTTTTGTATCTTAATTTTAAATTTTTATTTATCTTATTTTTTAAAATACTTTAATTATAATTTTAGATGTTAATCTAAATTATATTAAATTAAAATAGATTAATTATAATTAAAAGATCATAACTAAAAAATAAAAAAAAATATTAAAATTTTCACAATTATGATCAATCTAAACTCAAAATTTAACTATTATAAATAAACTTAAAAATATATTTAACCCAATTTTTTTAATACGGCGTTTCAAAAAGACAGAAGCAGCAGCTGAACAAGAATAGTCCACAGAAAAAGGATAAAAATTAATTCCACTTAGTTATAAGGTCCACTGAATGAAACATTCTCAATAAGTTAATTAAGTACTTCTCGAAAACACATCTCTGAATTCTCCAGATACTGATGTGCCTATAAAAACATGTGGCATTTCAAAATGCTAAATGAAATACAATATTCACATCATTAGCCCAAAAATAAAAGGTCCACAATCTCTGGCCCCTCCAATGCAAGGAAGGTACTTCAATTGCTAGTCTTCTTACATGTGTCCTTTTACATATTCATGACAAAGCATCTTCAAAAAATGTTAGAAACACATTCTTTAATATATGATTTTTTGTAACTTGATGATTTTTAAAATTATTTTAATTTTTTAAAATTGAACTAATTATAAAATATATTAAAGAGTGTGTTTAAGATAATGTGTTGGTAGTATTCCTGGTTACCTTTTAGAACCAAAGGAAAGGAAGTTATTGGCCACGAAGAAGTTCAAGCTCCAGATTGAAGTTTCATTCGGCGCAAAGAAAGATAAGCCAAAAAACGGTAACCAAAAACCATGGCAATAAGAGCAGCTACCTCTGTTATACCATTATCAATTTTGATCCCATTTATGGTTGGTGCTATGTGTTCATATTGCACCTTCAGCAATAGTTTGTAGGTGTGGTAGTTGAAAGACATATACCGGATCCATGAAAAAAATATGGGTACTCTCTGCCAAATTTATCATCACGTGTCAGCTATTTCCCCAAAGTATTATGTTAAATCTTTTTAAAACACACAAAAAATGGAAATATTTATTGTATTAAAAATCTAAAATTATTTAATAGTGATTCATTTAATAATTCTGAACATTTTTATAATTTTTTAAATTATATATTGTCTTACTAATCATTCTTATGATTAAGAATATAATAAATAAAAAATATTAAAATTACATCAAAGATATTCCAAAAATTATGATGAAAATATATTAATAATATTTTTATTTAATTTTTAATTAATAATTTAATTAATGAATGTTGTATACACCGGATAAATATGTTCAGTTGTTCCCAATATATGAGACAATTAATGAAGGCTTTTACCTGCACAAAAAATCCTCCAGCCAGCATAAAAGTCATCACTGTCACTGAAGCCAAAGTTGTAGCTCTTTTCAAGTCCATTAGTGTGGCACCAATAGCAAGTCCCAGTCCCTGCTTCACAACTAGCCATGGTTAACACTGCAACCTACTTTTGAATTTGTTGACTTTGAGAAAATATTTTTTTTATAAATAATTTAAAATTGATTTGTCAAACCTTTACTTTTAAGATTGAGTTTAAGCATATGATAGATTTTTATTAAAAATAAATTATTTATTATATTTTTATATAAGAAATACTTATTTTTAATAAAAATATCTCATTTTTAAATTCTTCAAATCAATCCTAAATATCAAGAATAACATTTTTCTTAAAAAAAATCATATTATTTTTATTTTATTTTATATTTTAAAAATTTGCTGAAAATAAAGAAAATAAAATTACTTTGTTTATACTTACAAATAAGGAAAAACGTAAAAATAAAATGACATATCTTAATTTTAATATATTGTTCATGTAAAAAAATTTTACAGCATCAACCCATTATAGATCATTTTAAATATAAGTTTTAAAGTAATTCAATTATATATCAATCTATAGATGAAAATATAAATAAGCTAATTGAATTGTAGTTATATTAGTTACAATAACAGAAAGATATGTTGAAGCAAAGGAAGAGAGATATAATTTTGATAGTGTTATAAAATAAAAAGAATACCTGAGCAGCAACAATGCATAGGAAGACAGTGAGAATGGTGAGGAAGAAAGGGCCAAGGCTAAGTCTGAGACCAGCCATGAAATAAACAACAAGAAGAAAAAGCACTGGTAATATAAGGTCTAGTGGAAGGTCACTTGTGGTTCTAGCCAAAAAATATGCACTTAATCTGTACATATCTGCTGCTCTTTCCTTACTCAGCATTGCTCTCTCTTGAGGAAATGTGAATATTGCAGTGAAAACAGGAAAAAATCCCCAAAATACAGCAATAAAGAATAGTAGTCCTGCCTGCAATTCAATACACAAAAGATATTTAGTCCTTTAGTCTCTGGGATCTACCCTTCAAATTAACTAACTCCTACAATTTATAGTGTTCACTTGTATAACCTCAGTTAAATGAGTTGAGTTTAAAGAAAAACATCAAAAGATATTTTTAATTACTTTGATTTTATGTTTGGACTGAAAATATTTTAAAATTTTTTAAATACATAAAATTTTAATTATTTTAACCTATATTTTTAAAAGGAATTTTTTTAAAAAAATTTGCAGCCTGCCCATGTATCAATGATCCATGCAGACTTATCAATGATATGGGTTTCATCTTTTATCCAATACACGTATTTATAATTTTGTCAACCCCAATAAATTCTAACTAATTATAAAAAATAGAATTTACTAATATTTTAATTTTTAATTTATTTAATTTATTTTACTTAAAAAACTTTTTTACTGATCTCCAACTTTTATCATCTTCTTTTAAAATCATTAAAATCATCTTAATAAACTCTAACAATATGTTGCTGGTGTTTTTCATAAGAATATGATCCTTTTTTTTCATAGATTTTGTGACCAATTCTAAGAATAGGAGGATTCTTTTTTTTTTTTTTCTCTAGCAAAGAAGAGATAAATTACCTGATCTTGCAGATCTCTTGGATTGTTAGCATCTGATTGCCACCAAAGTAATCCTAAGATGACTGCAGTGGATAAAACTTGGGTGATTCTCAACCAGCTAAAGTAGTCATGCCTCCGTTCTTTGACTCCTCTCCAAAACAATATGGAATATTGCTCATCCCAACTTGCTCCCCATTCTCTTTTAGGACAACTTACTTTTGACTTTAGTGCTTCATCAAGAGGAATAGGAACCATTATTTTTTTCTTTTCTGCTTCTGCTACTCGAGTTTCATATGCTTCCACCAGATACTGTTCAAAAATTCTTTTTTTTTTAATTAAAATTCAAATAATATAAACTACTCTCTCACCTATCTTTTGTGTTTACTACAGCTTCTATCATGAAAACATGTACAAAACTCCTCAGTTATGCAAACCAATATTTATAAACTGATTCATTAGTAAGGATGTTTTGTACTCAATGGTCATTCCTTCTCTTGTTCAGCCTTAAATATTAAGTGTATGTTTGGTGTAAAATTACATAGAATTGATCTTGATAAAATTGATTATGATTGAGATATGCACATAAATTAATCTAAACCCTATTTTCTCATTGGAATATTTTTTTTCATTGAAAATTATGAGAATTGATTTTCCAACTATAAAATATATGAGGCCTAAGTAAATGGAAAGAGCACAGTGAATTATTTGGTGTAACCAAACATTCAATTCAAACAGATGGGAGCTGAGAGAATTCATTCTTTCTCTTTTCTTGACATGTAAGGCTGAAATATGGTATGAGTATCATTTTACCTCAAAATATCCATGGAATAATGGCTTAGCTGCCGGATCTTTTTGCATTTTAGAGTTAATTGTAGCAAGTTTTACAAATATAAAAGAGTTTTGAGTAGATTTTTACTAATGAAACTGTTTATGTAGTAAATGAAAAATATGGGAGAGGTGAGAGTAATTTAGCTTCAAATCAATAAGGAAAAAATTTACCTCATGTACAACTGCTGGTGATGGTTTACCACTCTGTGGTTCAGCTTCTGCATTTCCCATTTGAACTTTATCTTCCAATTCTGAAGGTAGGGAAACATCATTTATGTTTCCATTAGCAAGGTCTAGCAGAAACTCTGCAGGGTTCATGGAAATAAGTGGTGAACACCCTATAGATTGGAAGTAATTCATTGCTTCTGATGCTTTTCCAAAGTAAAGCAAGCTCCCTTTCCCAAGAAGGATCAATTTGTCAAATTTGTGAAAAAGTCTGCTTGAGGGTTGATGGATTGTTGTCACCACTGTTTTACCAGCCTGCCATTAAAATTCACAAGTTATAGTGATAAAGGTTTAGTCATGAGGAAGATATATATCATGTTGGTTCATCACCAAAGCATTGAACTAAATGTTCCTGTGAATATATAAACTTAGATTTGAATAAACTAAGCTGCTTACATGAAGCAATAGTGAATAGTCATGCATTAAAGTCCATAGAGTACAAAAGAGTTTGAATTGAATTGTAATGGATATCATAATTTTCATGTCTCAATAGTGCGTTTTCTTGTCACATGGTTTATGATTAGCATTGGTGACTTTGCTTTCCCCACTTTCAACTATGTTAGTTATTAAGTATGCTCTAAAATCTTAGCATATGATGTAACAAATACCTCTGCTATGTCTTGCAGCATCTGCACGATCCTTAAGGCTGTTGTAGAATCCAAACCAGATGTTGGTTCATCAAGAAAAAGAAGAGAAGGGTTGATTATGATTTCATTGCCAATACAAACTCTCTTCCTCTCTCCTCCAGATACTCCACGAACGAAGGAACCACCAATCATAGTGTCTTGGCACCTTATTTCATACATAAAATATAAACTATTGGCTTCAATATAATTAAGTAATAACATTTATAAAATGGCTAGAATGCTCTACTCTTTAGTATTTACTATGTTCCTTCTATCAATATGACTTTTGTGCTTATAATTTTGGACATTCGTTGTTAAGGATGAAAAGGAAGCATTAATTTACCTCTCCAAGCCAAGCTCATAGATGACATCTAAGGCTCTTTTCTCCTTTTGCTCCTTTGTGAATGACTTTGGCAGTCTTAGCCTTGCTGCATATGTTAATGTCTCTTTCACAGTTAAGTGAGGAAACAAAACATCATCTTGTGTCACGAATCCTATCCTGTCACATGCTCCATGTATAAGTACAACATAGCAAAAAACAATAGCCTTATTCCACTATGTGAAAATAGTATTTCATAGCAAATATAAGTACACCAATTGAAGGGAAAACAAAATGTTGTCTATTATACAAAATTATTTTGTAGTGATACATCTCAAGCCCCATTTAGTATCTTACTAGTAGAACAACATTTTGATCACTAACAAATTTGTAGCCTTGGACTTGTTAAGTACCATATTTCAATGTTCAATTCTGAACATGTTTGTTGTAGATGCACTTGGTAAAGTGGTATATAATTAAGCAAGTAAACCTTGGATTTTTATTTTTTACCTGCTTTTCAGGAACTTGGAATATGGTTGGTCATTGTAAGTGATAGAACCACCAATTATGGGATGGCTTAACCTGCCTCCAAGCAAGTTTAGAAGAGTTGTCTTTCCACTTCCTGAGGGACCCATCAATGCTAAAACTTCCCCTGGATTTACAGAACCAGTAATCCCATTCAATATATCCTTCTCCTCAGTTGTTGTCATGCCTTTGATCACTATCTTGTAAGTCACATCCGTGAACTGCAAATTCATTAATAAGAACATAACTAAGTGGGATCCATCACCAACACATTATAAAATTAAACATATCACCAAAAGTAAGATCAATGCACCAGAATTTATATATATAATTTTATTTAGAAATTTATGTCTAACTATTCACAGTTTCACACTTCATAGTCCATACCCTTCTTTCTCAGCAAAACCATGTTATGAAGTTGTAGCTAAAGCCTCAAAATATTTGAGTACCAAGGTAGGTGCATATAGATACACACACAGACACAGTATCTATAGTACTAGTACACCTAATTTATTTTTCTGGTTAATTGGAAAGAAGGGCTAGTCTTGTACATTGATGTCACATGAAACTTTGTACAAGACTGAACCTGACCATGCTATTTTGCTAGCCATGTTCTATTGGTCGGAGTCATTGCTAGAGGAAGCTTCATCCATGCCTGCCCAAATACACAGGGGCTTCATCAATGTCTCATGCTCTATTATTGAATTGAAGGTTAATTTGAACCCTGGCAGAGATTGATGCAGGCATAGAAATGAAGAACTTAAATTTTGAAAAATGTAAAAATGTACATTACCTTAAGATATATAGGCAAAGTAGGCTCAGTTTGAAACTTTGTCTTGGTTCCAGCTTCAATATCCTCAGCTGCAACATACATAGTAAATCCTTTTTATATAATTCAAGATGGGAAAAAGAAGATCCTTCACGCAGAAGCCTATGAATGACAATTATTATTTTCACTTAGTACAATATTTTGTGTACTAGAGAAATAATAATGTATATGTTGTTGATATTGAGTATGTGGTGGTGTTACTTTAGGAGTGGCAAATATCTATAAAATGATTTAGAAGAAACTATGCATGGATGCTTCTCATGTCATTGACATTACATGATCCGTTAAAGGGGTACAACATTTTCTGCTCATGAAAACACAAGTGGGGAAGACAACATGGACCATGGTTATGACTAGAGCATTGACATTAATACATGAAGCTATATCCACTTAGTGGTGAAAAAAAAAATTAGTCAACATGAATTTATTTGAGGGGCCCAAAAATGAGGCAATTTGCTCTCTCCAAGAAAAAAGGAAGAGGAAGGAGAAAAAAAAAATAGCACAAGAATTGTTGGGTTCACTTGTCTAAGTACCAAGAAGTGTGACTCTAGAGTAGGGTAGTTTCTCTTCCTATTTTAGGTTTTAATTATAAAAATTTTAATTAAAAATAAAAATAACTTTTTAGTTCAGAAAAATAGAACATAAAAACCTGATCTAAATTGTTAAATTCATTTAATAAAAAATTATGATAGTTTATATAAGATTACGAGTTTAAATTTATTATTTTAATAATATATACATAAAAAAACGACAAGTTACTAAAATTGATTTAGTAAAGAAAAATTTAAAATTAAATTAGTTTAACATAAAGATTTAGGATTCGATTATTGTTATTTTTCACATCATATAAAAAAACAAAATTAAAACTGGCAACTGGTGTAAATTGTCTTTCAACATCTTAGTGTACAAATTGGATTATTTTCAACGCACAATAGTAGTACAAGAAGATTGTTGCTTGCTGCTTATTATAGAGAAAGATGGAAAGAAGTGAAAGAAACAAAAACTTTGACTAGTCACCCATGAATCACCTTAGAGGGTACATGAAATGATAAATTCAACAATTAATTAGAATGATGTTACTATATATATATATATATATATATATATATATATATATATATATATATATATATAGGTAATAGAATTAATGTTGAAAAATTATAAAAAAAAACATTTTATGTATAAAATGATTAGAATTTAATGAAAATATATTGACAGTAAAATTTTCTTATAATAATTATGTTAAAAATTATATTTGTGATAATTTTTAATTAATTAGTAATATAAAAAATTTTATATCAAAATTAAACTTAAATGATGTTGATAGGTATCGTAGAAAACTGTATAGATATAAAATGATTTAATTATTAATGAGTACATATATGATTGGTGTAATGAAAATGACACTTGCAATGTTGCAGAGTGTTTTGGTGATGGGTAGTGGGTACCACAAGAGATAGCTGTTTTTTTTGTTTTTTTTTTTATGGATCGTAAATCACGGAGTTTGTGGTTAGAGGTGGTAGCTGGTTGGATTGGACCAGACAAAGACCTATCCTTCATATACGTCAATGGTAATGCAATTGCTTAATTCATCAAACTTTTACAACGGTTTCTTTTTTTATGGACACCTACAAATTGCAATAAACTCTTTAGACTTTTAGTTTTGTTTACTGTTTTTGACTTTAAGTTAGTACAATTTTACTTTTACTATTTTTTATTTTATTTCAGTAATAAATTTTTTACATAAAATAGTATAATATATTTATCTATTTGTCTTATTCAATGGTTCGTAAATTAAAATAAATAAATAAATATATATTACTATTAGTATTATGAAAAAAAATATATAAAAAAATTGTAAAATATTTTTTATTAATTAAAATAATTTTTAAGATTTTGATAAGTTTGCTTTTTTAAGTGAACTAAGTTAAATTTATTTTTTTAATAGAAAATGGTGGGTAGATTGAAATAAATTGTAGTGTTTAAATTTAGTTTTTTATTAGTAAACTTTCTTATTATCATGTTAATAATTTTATTATAAATTGATAAATCATAAATTAAATTATTAGAATTGATTTAGTAACCAGAAATTATGATAATTTTATGTGAGGTTTTAAATTTAAATCTTATTATTAATTTTATTATTATACACAAAAACAAACTATACATTAATAATGATGATATATTTTATAACTTTGTTTTCTATATAGAGGATTTTATTCATCTCAATCCTTAAAATTTATTTTAAATATTAATAGGGGATAACTTTTCATTAGAAAAGTAAATATATTTAATAAAAATTTATCATTTTTAATCGAGTCTAATTTTACAATAATATTTCACATTCTTATTAAGATAGTATTATTTTAATGTTAAATAATTAATAATATATTAATACCCTGAATAATTATCTCTATCTTTTACCTATATTCAATCATTTTTCATTCATACATATCTTAAAAAAAAAACCCTCTCTAGAATTAAAAGAAACAATACAAGTTATATCACTTACCTTGTTAAAAAACCATTTTATTTTCTTCATTTATTTTGGAAATTGGTCCCCAACATCATTAAATTTGTTAAATAAAATTCATCCTACACATTAAATTACATTCGATTATATAAATTGTTAGATCTATTTTTTTATAAAAAAATTTTCCAAATATTAAATTGTGAATGTAAAGAGATTTAGCACACTTACAAGACTGACAAGTCAGGTCCAAGTTGAATGGCATGAGCTAAGCACAGTATTAAGATTTACGGAAAGGTACCAAAAGAGAGTGTACCTCTTTGTATTGTAGCGGTTTAAGAGAAAATGAAGAAGCATTTCTATTTTTACTACCTTTTCACATGTACTTCATTTTGTTTTGCCCTTACCAAAAGGTCACTCTTAAATGCATGTTTTTGTCATTATTGATCACAAAAAGAAAATCTACTCAGATCTCTAATTTGTAATACACACACCATGCCACCTCTCACCATGTATATTTTGTGGTTATTATATGCCCACGACACAAACCTAGACCAATCGTATATAAAGAATATTTTTAATGCAAGAGTTTTATTCACTTATTTAAAATTAATTTTTTTTTATCTTATTAGTATTTTTTATTTTTTAATTTAAACAATTTTTAATTCTAATAGAAGAATTTAATAAAAACTTTAAATGAATTTTATAATTATTTCATATTTATTATTTCAAATTTTTAAATAATTTTATAAGTATTTAAATATATTTGAATATTTTTTAATAGTATAAAAATGTTTAAAATTTATTTAACTCTAAAATTTTTTTTGAATAATTTGTATTAAAGATGTTCTAGTTAATATTTCTTTTGTTTAAGTTAAATGACTTAAACTCAAATATTACTTTATTAATTAATAAAATATCGTATTAAACTTTCTGATTTGGATTGGAACATTTTGTTTAAGCTTGAAATCAAATTACTTGTCTTTAATCTGTTTGTAAATTAAAAAAAAATTGGCATTTCAACAAAAAGTAATATTATTATTCAAAAGGAAAATTTTGACTTCAATGCTTTATGACAAAATCCTTATTTTTCTTCCTAAAGGACACCTATACTCATATTTTCACAATGCATACATATAAAGTTATTGTGAGATCATCACTACTGCATTGCATGCATGTCTGATTCTGAATTTTCATTTTCCAGTTTTTTTCTAAAAATAATTTATTATATTATTATTTACAGTAATCCTTCACCAAATAACAATCCCAAACATCATTGAACGGGTGACATTAGGACTAGCAATATGCAGATTAGATTAACTTCTAACTTATATAAAATTTTGATTATGTGAATCTTATTTATAAAAAAATATTACAAATTTATAGATACTTATAAAAAATAGATAAAAAAACTTAAATACATAAATTAATCTTAATTTTATTATATATAAAAAAAATTGATTCATTAAGTGCTTATTAAAAATTACGCATCAAGATAATGTTATGGAACTTACGGATATCATCATCACTGAAGGGTTTGGAATCAGCAATTTCCTCAGGGGGCATAGTGAAGCCAGTGAATGAGAATGAGAGTCCCAAACTAGCACTTGAGGCTCTACTAAGTGCAGCACCACTACTCACATCATCAAGCTCCAATTTCATTTGACTTATTTGAGCACTCCTTGATTTCCTTATGTGTGTGTTCTTCCCGCCGCCGCGTCCCGGTGATGCCGCCATCATCCGCCGGCTCGACTTCCTCGAAAGGGTAGCACCACCTTCCACCATTCCATTGATTGAATGATCAGATGGTGGTGACTTGAGAGCAGCCACCATAGATTCCACTAGTTGATCCGATTTTGTCCTCACCAATCCTGATGATGAATTTGCTTTCTCCATAATCACCACTATTAGCCAAAGAGGAAAAAAAATATATAATGTGATGAAATTTTCTTTGTGTGGTTTATTTATTTAGCCAAACATTATTCAACAAGATGAGGATATTAGATAAATGTAATAGTATCTATAAAGTATATAGTATCATACCATATTATATATATAAATTTTATAATATAATAGTTCAGGAAAACTTATATATATAATATCATCAAATGTAATAGTGAAGTTCCATACCACAAATGGATATGTTTTTATTTTACCCTCTATTGTTCTCAAAGATGAAGATTAGGAGGGAATAATATTGAGGATTTAAAGACTAGTGATATAATTGTGTAAAAGTAAGATTGAGATATCCATGTTGATTATATAGTGTACTTTCTTGAATGCGAGAAATAATAAATAATTATTGCACTATATACACAAGAAAATATGTAATTAAATTATAAATGGAGATTCGAATGATGATAATAGTATAATTATAGAGTAATCGTACAGGAAGATATATCATTGAATTTACCCTATTTTTTGGGCTAAAAAATGAATAGGAGGCAGAAGCAGAAGACAATACCTTGAGAATGAAGAGTTGTTTTTAGTACTGTGGAAGATCCCAAAAATGGAATAAGAGACCAAGCTCAACTCAACAACAACAATCAATAAATAAAAACTCACATCCAATCATGTGAAACACTCACCCTCTTATAAAGGGCAATTATGTGAAGTTACCAAAACACCCTCTCACTTCTTTGCAAATATCAGCCTCCATTATAATATTTATTTTTTCATCTTTTGTGATAAGTACTTGACCTTAAACATGATGATATGATCACACATTATGGAGCTTCCATGCACGCTAGGTCATGCCATTTTTGCCGTACACGCGTCGGACATGTAACATTTTTCCATTATTATTATTATTATTATTATTATTATTATTATTATTAATTAATTAATATTACTATTCTTTTTATTTATGCAATTCCATAGTGTTTGGAGGTACATTGAATGTTTCTATCAACTTGTTGAATTGAGCATGACATCGAAGAGCATGCTCTTTTGGTATTAATAAAGGTGTTTAACCTTATATGTATGCTTATAGTCATGGCTCAATGTGCCGGCTAATTAAGTACTTGTAATGTGGACAGAAACTATAGGATGCTATTCACTATGAAAGTAGTTCTGTTTGCTGGGTTAGAGAGGGACCTTCATGCAAGTATTTTTTAGATCTTGTTTTCAAACAATATTACCTTCACAAGAGGGAACCTAGCTTTTGGAATTTTGCATACTAGAAACATGATCATGAATAGTACATTTTCATTCTCAATTTTATAATATATATATTATTTTTTTCACATAAATTTTTTACACCTTTCTTTATTTTCTTTATAAAATGTCACATAAATGGAAAGGAAAATAAAACAAAATGGGACTATTGTTTAATGACCGTAAAAGGGGAAGGTAAAAAAACAAAAAACAAATAACATAAAGTAACATTTTTCTTTGATTTTCTTTAAGGATAATTGATGATTGCTATTGAAGCGGTAGAATGCTAATTAATGTTGTCCTTCCTCCCCTATTTTTCTGAGCATGTAAGATCTATTCAAGGTGTACTCTATGTTTTATGAAGTTTCTACGAAGCTTCCTATAGGATAATATGGTTCATTTTCATGTACTGCATGTAAATGAATTCAAAAATTCATTGTCGTTATACTCTTGTACCTTGAAGATTTGCATGCATTGACGGGGTTCCACAAAATTTTGCTGTACGATTCATAAGCCATACTTAATTTTGATTTTCTCCTTTTTGTCATGTATCTTTTTTTTTTTAATATTATTTCACATTTATTTTTAACAGGGAATAGTCTTACTGAAAATACAATTGAACACTAAATGTAAGTGCTTCTCTTAGCGGGGTAGTTTTAAAATTGTATGATTTTTTTTTTTAAAAAATTAATCCATTGCATAAGAACTTTTCATGTGATGGTTACATTATAATAAATTTAATATTTGTATTATCAGATTAAATGTATGGTATCAATTAATTCTGTCGCACACCTTGACCAAGTGACAGACCCATTTTTAAAATAAGAGTGAAAAAACTAAATATTAACTACTAACATTTTATCATTAATGATTAAACTTCAAACGGAAATTTCATGTACCTTTATAAAATAATGAAATGATTTTAAGTAAATTTTAGATAGGGTTTAATCTGGATTTTTTACAATTTTTTCGGACAAGCCAAAAGATGTTATTAAATTTACGGATAAGGAATATTCAAACCGGATACTAAGTCAACCAAGATATATAGAGAGAGCAATGACAATAATGATTACATAAAATGGAGATTAAAAATAAAGTTAAAATAAAAACTAAAACTAAAACTAAAAATTAAAATTTAAGGTTAACTTAAATTAAAAATAAGAACTTTAAATTTAAAGTTGAAATTGTTTTAAAAATCTAGCACTTTCAAGCTTAAAAGTTTCTTTTTTTAATTTAAAATATTTTGGGTGGTGTATTAACGTATTTTGTGATTCGAAATAAAGAAAAAGAATGGAAAAATAAAAATGAAAAACTCCTAAAACTAATTTTTAAAAGTTACTCTCTTCAATCTTATTTATAAAACCTTTTTAATCAAATCATACAAATTAAAAAAATTAAAATTAATTAAGATTAAAATTCATAATTTGTTCAAAATTAAAATGCATGATTATTTCTTCCCGCTTCATAACGTTCTATGTACTAATGGAAATAAGGGATATCACAATTAGCTTTCATTAATTCAAACGCCTGGCCATAAACAATTAAACTTAAGTGCTCTTATATTAATATTTTTAATATATATATATATATATTTAAACATTAATTTAATGATTGGATAACTGGTATGTATAAAAATTCTATAATTGTGGTATTCACTTGTCAAACGGATAAAAAATATAGGTGTTATCCACACGCTTATGAATTTGGGTACAATTCAATAATTTTTTAAAATATCAACAAACATAGGAACAGAAATTATAATATCTTATTTAGATTTTATTTATTGTTATCCCTAAATTGAATTAATGCATATTTAAGAACTAGAAATATAATTTTCATCAATCACCGACTAGTATGACTAATGCTATATATGACATTTTCAAAGAATAATTTGACTATTTACTTGTCATCTCCATTGTAATATTATAAAAAATGTTAAAATAACAAACAGCTAACACCTAAAATACGATTAAGGTAATGTATATTGAATTTCACCAAACTTAAGTGACAGGTAAATACACAATTTAATCCTACGTACATACTAATCAGATTACTTAGCTTCAAGTCTTAAATTTTATAATCGTTAGTCAATATTTTTTTTTTTATCAAGAACCATATTGATTTAAGAACTCCCAAAAATTATAAAATTAACACTTTTTTAAAAAAAATGATAATATTTAAATTCATAACTTCATATTATATTATTTTAACATCTTATCATTAGATTAATCCTAATACTTAAATTTTAAAACACCTTTGAAGTAGCGAGTTGTTGTTAATCTCAGTAAAAAAAATTATAATTAAGCAAACCATTATTTATCAGTGATAAACTAAATTAAACTAAACACACCTTAAACATAAAGGTTTAAGAATCGTCATTGTGGGCCTGAGAGTTATTTCACTTGTCTACATATACTGTACTTGACTAAAATAAATAATTATACTCTTACCAAGAATAGGAAATCTCTGTGAACAGGTTACGTTATGAGATGTTCAGTATTCCATTATTACTCAGGACAATAAAAATACATTAACGACACATAACATTGAGCCATAAATAGAGGTGTAGTAAATTGTTGGGCCTGTTCTGTCCAAAACAATACTTAACAGAATGATGAAGTACAAATTAAATATTTTATCACCTGAATTAATCACTTAAAAAAATTATTTTAATAATAATTTTATTTTTTATCAGATTTTTTTATAAATCTATATTTATTAAAAATTATTCATAAAAAGATATTTTAATAATAATTCAAACAATATAAAATATAACTGTATAAATTTAATATATTTATATTAAATTATACAATTATAAAATAATTAACTTTTTTTAGTAAACTATCAACTTATTGTTAGCACATTGAGAATATTAAAAAGATTAAAAATTTAAATATGTTTAGCATATTCATATATAATTAAACTTTAATTTATTATTTAAAATATATTTTATAATTTTTTAAATAATTTTTATTATCATTTAATATACATCTAATTATATTATATAAATATTTATATTAAGGTGATATATAATATGACATATTTAAATATACAATTCATCATACAACAAAAATTACTTTTAAAAAAATTTATAAGTTTTATAGAAACTAAAATTTAAAAAATTAAAATTAAATTTAATCATATTTATAAAAGTAAAAATATATTTAAATTATATGATGATGAAGTGTGGCATATGGCATAAAAATAATTTGTGTAAAGAGTGAAGGATAGAAGAGAAGTTGGATGGTAGTGGGGTTTGTGGCTAGGATGAGTGATGAATGTAGAATAGGTGTAGAAAGAAGGGTGTGGACAAAAACAAAGGTGGCCCCAAAAAGGAGTAATTTGGTTTGGTGGTTCCAAACGATAAGGAGATGTCTGTGTTTCCATCAACAACACCTTGCCACGTAATACACCAAATACCCATTTCATCCTTTAGAGGATTACACCCTAATCCCCACAATTAAACACTATCATTATATAGCTTCAATCCAATAATTATATTGCTAATTCACAATTTTAATTTTTATATCAATCGTTCCTACCCCTTTTTCATATATCCTATATTTTTTTATTTTTTTCTATTATTTTTTATAATTATTGTTTTTATATTTTTCTAAATGTATACTCCCATGAATGTATAAACATTTTTTGAACTATTACAAAAATTAACCTTTTTAAAATAAATAAATATATAAAATACATATCCACAATTAATTTTAACTAAAATATTTATAATTATAATTTAAAACAATAATTTATAGATATGTTGAATGTCTAATCAAATGATTGTAGAAGTATTTTAATATTATCCGGGAATAACGAATACAAGACGCAACTCTTGAAGCAAATAATGCATTATGAGGATAAGGCAACCAATTTCATTTGTATCATAATAAATTAGTATTGATATTTCCGTTGTAGCTTATTTAGAGATCTGAATATTAATCTCTTGTGCAAGAAATGCATATAGTTAATTAGTACTTGTTTCTTTTATTTCTAGTAAGTAGTAATTATTAAAAATTATTGAAATTTGATTACTTTCAAAGTATCTTCCTTTTCTATAATTAAAAGATTAATGTTTAAGAATATAGTAAAAATGAAAAAAAGGACTCTTTTAATAATAATTTTCAAATAGATATAAATCTTGAAATTAAATTTAAATCAAAAACTTTTACTAAAATTAATACACGATAAATATTAAAAAAAACTGTTTCATATGAAGTACTTATATGAAAAATAAAAGAAAGAACATTTAAGGATTACATTAATCTCTTATTCCATATGCATTTGAAGATAAAAATGAATTGGCTAATTAAAAAAAATACCATTTACATAAATTTTACTATTTTTATTTTTTTTTCCTCTCTGATTAGAGAGAAAAGAATGAAAAAATTTAATCCTATCACATATTATATATGTATTTTTATTTATTTTATACTACCTACCTTATTACTTTAAAATGTGAAACTAAAATAAATAAATAATTTTTTATTAAATTAAGTTAAACCAGGGAAAAGATATTTCCTCCCTTTCTCTCTTGTTTTTTCCTTATTATTTTTTTCACATGCTCTCATTGCCTTTATGTTTGTTATAATTAGTAGGTTTAACATACCAACGCCATCAAGAGTTGATTTATTATAATGCTATTTATTATCAAGGATTCTTCCCTGTTCTAACATATTTAATCGAAGAGGAAACAATAAATTATACAGTTTTGATAATATCAATTATTAAAGGTGATTTTAAGTTTTTTAAGAAATATATAGATATTAAAAATATAAAAATATTTTAAAATTTAATTTTTAAACTATGCAAAAAAAATTCCTGTTTTCATCTTTAATTTTTTAATATTTTTATTTTTATCCTTATTTTTAAGTTGTTCAGTTGATTAATATGCCTTTAACTAAGTTTTCTTACATGTATCAACTAATCATATAAATTAAAAAAATTACATACAAACAACACAAGTTATAACTTTTATTATTAAATTACATAAAAAATAAATTTTGATATCTTTTCTAAATTATCTTCTTATGCATTATACTTTTTAATATATATTATGAGTTAATAATGTGATAAAATTTATTTGAGTATTTAGTAATCAAATCTACAAATATCTTATGACAAACAATAATAAAAATTAAAATAAAAAAATTTAAGAATAAAAATATAAAATATAAAAAACAAAAACAAAAAAAATAAAACTATATATTTACTTTATAAAATTATAAATAAGTTTATTACTTTTAAAATTATATTTTTAACATTGACGTTAATATTTACCTAAATAAGAATATAACCGTTATTTAAATTTTAAAAAGAAAATAATTCCCATGATTAATAAAAACATTTTACACATCTCAATTCTCATATTTTTCTTGCCAAGATTTTTGGTTTACCAAATTTACTAACAAAATAATAAACAATAAGGATAAAATCAAAGCTTAAGAGAGAGACAGAGAGAGCACATAATAATCCAAGATCTCTCTCTCTCTCTCTCTCTCTCTCTCTCTCTCTCTCTCTCTCTCTCTCTCTCTCTCTCTCTCTCTCTCTCTCTCTCTCTCTCTCTCTCTCTCTCTCTCTCTCTCTCCTCTCTCTCTCTCTCTCTCTCTCTCTCTCTCTCTCTCTCTCTCTCTCTCTCTCTCTCTCTCTCTCTCTCCTCTCTCTCTCTCTCTCTCTCTCTCTCTCTCTCTCTCTCTCTCTCTCTCTCTCTCTCTCTCTCTCTCTCTCTCTCTCTCTCTCTCTCTCTCTCTCTCTCTCTCTCTCTCTCTCTCTCTCTCTCTCTCTCTCTATGTGTGGCCAGATGGGGGCGGTGCCCTGAGTGTGAGGGAAAGTCATATAAGAACGACATGATAGTGACTCAAAAAAAGTTCCTTCATCACTCATATGGGACTGCTTACTACACTCCAACTCTGTCCACTTACTCTCACTCACTCACTGCTCACTGCATTCAAATATCCTTTTATTCTTATTATTAATAATTCATTTTTTAAATCATTTTAAATCTTCATATTTTTATTTTTACAAAATTTCTTAATTTCTAAAATAATAATTCTATAAACCTTTTATTTAATCTTGCCTTGTAAATAAATAAAAATATATTTAAAAAATTTTGAAATCCAAAAATGAAAGTTATGTTAGTAAATAAAAATAAAAAAAATTGTGCGCTGAAGCATCATGCTGTGGCCACATGTTGCCGCCAAGTATCAAAATGAGTGGACAGCGCAGATCCATTATTATTTAAAAATTTCTAATTCACCACCGAAAATGACCTGACACGTGTCTACGTTTTTTACATTTTGCTTCCACGTGGAACCCATTATTGATATCACCTTTATTATTCAATTCATCCTTTTCACCTCTCCTAGCTGAACAAGAATCCTCTTTAATAATTATTTATAGGGTTTTTATTGCTATTTCAATTTTAAATTTATTTTTATTTCTAAAACAATATAAATTAGTTTTTATTTTAATTTTTTTATAAATTAACATCCATTCATTTATTTTAAAATAATATAACTTAATCCTTCTATATTATAAATAAATTTGAATAAAAAATTATTTTTAAAATTTAAATAAATTATAAATTAAAATGCTAATAAATTTTTATTTATATTATAATAAGTTATTAAGATATATTATTAAATAAATGAATAATATGCGGTTAATTTAATAATTGCAGAGTATCCTAACTACTTTTGTTTCCTTGCTCCCTAAAAGTCAAAAACTTTGTGAAATTTTAAACTAATCCTAACAACTAAGGAAAAAAAGAGGAGAAAGGTAATATACCCTTCAGAAATCAAAAGCATTTGACCAATGTCCGCATGGATGACTTATATTAGAAAAAAATTTCTAATAGTTGGACTTATATTTATTACACTATTTTTTATAAAAGAAAATAAATGAAGTAATCATAATTCTTTGGTCTTAAAGGGTGGAGGACAACGATAGTTTCACGCTATCGCGAAAGTGATATTTGTATCGTGTTAGGCTAGCTTGCATTCTAAAAACTATTTATTAAACCTAAAAACAAATGGAAAAAAATTGCATGATAATATCTAACTATACATCATATGTCCAATCTTTTTATTTTGAGCTATAATATGAGGTTGAATTAATATAAGGCTTCAAAATAATATCCTAATCAATGACGGGATGCATTTCTATAATATTAAAGTATAGTTATTATTACAAAATCTACTTTAAATATATATATATATATATATATATATATGGATGTCTGTAATGATAACTTAATTGTTGATTTTCTAATGTATAGTTGTGACTGTATTTTACACTTTAAAATAGGTTCTCTCTTTAAAGACATAAAATGTATTAACTAATGATAAATTGAGAAACATAGTGTATTTATGTAGGCTGGGATTGAAATTCGTTAAGCATAACTAACCGAGGGAGCATTTTCTTTTGCCCAAGGAATTACAACTTCGCTTTATAAATAGGTTTCCAAATATTATTAATAAATTAACAATTTATTTCTCATTATTTCCTTTTTTATTTTAATCAACACAAGCATGTAACTTTAAAATATTATTTTTTATCTATGGTAATCATCATAAAAAAAAATTATATAACCGTCTTTCACATACATTTGTAGATTTTGATTCATACATTGAAGCTTAATATTTGTCCCCGTTTTAGTTAGGTTATGTATGATTGAGTTTCTGAAGTCCACCTTTTACAGATTTTTTTTAACACAAAATAACTACTATCTAAAATTAAATGTAAAGCATTTTATGATGGAATATTCATAGAGTGGTGGAAAAAATTTATCTTTTATTATTTTATTATTTTATTATAATCTTACAAATTAATTTGAGTTTTAAAAATTTGTTAATTTTTATTTATTAATTTATTTTTTAAATTAATCCTTTTATAAGTAGAAATTAACGACATACACATTTGGAACGTTAAGCGTCACGAATTCAATCATGTGGAGAGACACGTCATTTAATTGAACAATATCATTTTATAAAGAATAAGAAAACATTCTAAAATATGTACATTGGAGGGAAAACATGTGCGTTGTATGCAGTTATCATTCAAGAAGATCGTATTAATTGTCTTCTTCAAGTTGAAAGGAAGAAAGAATAGTAACTGAGTTCACATCACCATTGTTAAAGTTGGACTTTATGGTTGTCTTCCAAAACCTGCAAAGAAATGAATAATCAGCTATTCCACCATTATACTATTAAGGTTAGAATTTTGAATATAAGGTTTATATGGAAATGATGAAATGGGAAATGCGTATTGTTGTGTGAGATCCTTAAGTTTTGGGGATTGGTTTTGTATCTATCAATGATGGGAAATAAGTATTTCATTACGTCACTTAATTGGTTTTTTAATTGTGGGAGAAGTGGAAGTGGTCCTCCATTTTCTTTTTGTTTTCTGTAATATGATCCCATAGTGTGTAAAAACTAATAATTTTTTTGTATTTGTTGGATTCTAAAACCTTGTTATTTACATGATGCAGTATATAACTATCTATATTTATTATAGCGAAAATTTTGTTAAAGAAGTGGGGGGAAGAAAAAGATATAAATGGGATCAGGTTGAATTATGGGATGATTGTGATGAAGATATACTAGACATATTTAGTTTTTTGAAGTTTACAAAAGTTTTAGAATATATGAATGTAAAGAATATTTTCTAGTTGGACCTTTTGTATAGCTTTGATGAAGGGTTGATAATCCTGGAGCGTGATGTTGATTTATTGGAGATGGATAATATAGCCAAACAAAAGGATGGACGAATGAGTATCTATTATGAGCATTCTATATCTATTGTGGATCAAGTATACCAACAAGTATTTTTACCAAGCTCGTAACTAAAGTATAAGGGTCCTTTAAATATTGGTGAAACTTGTCAGGCTGGTGCGAGTGCTGATATGGATTTTGATGGTGCTGCCGATGAAGGTCATGGTCAAGGAAAGATAAGGATAATGTGGATGTTGCTCATGTGGATAAGGGTGATGTAGGCATTGATCATGAAAAGGTTGCAAAAGGTTGCTAGTTTGGAGGGGCTTGCTTTTAAGGGGGATGATGTAGATGTTCCCCATTAACATGTGTTTGATTCTAAGCCAAATAATGTTGAGGTTGCTAATGTTAAAGGGCATGATATGGAGCTAGTTGATGTGGAAATGGTTCCTGATGTGGTTAGGCTAAAAGAAGAATGATATGAACCTGGATACCACCTTACATGATTAAATTCATCTAGAAAATGACATAATTCGGAGAGAAGACTCATTGAACGAGGAAGGTTAAAATAGATAATTGAGATCAACGTAAATATATTTTCAAGAAAAAGAGGCAAATAAGATCATGATTTTTATGTACCTAAATCCAATAAGATCTTTACAAAAATACTACAAGATTTAGGAAAATATTCTATTTATTTTATTAAAATTTGTATTAATTTTCAATTGATTTAGTTTACAATTTGTTAGAATTTATTTAAATTATTTGACTAAGTTTTATTAGAATTATGTTAAAGATTTGAATCATATTAGATATAGTTTCTATTGGGATTGATTATAATTTTCTCATATTAGAGATTGAGAAATTCTATTGGGATTTAGTTATAGTTTTCTTATATTAGTAATTGTATACGTATAAATAATTTTTCTATGATAAATGAAATAGAAATTGAAGATCACAGTTTCTATTCATCTAAATAAGATTTTTTTCTCCATTGTAAGAATCATATCTTTTCTTTACTTTTGTGATATCATCTCTCATCAATCTTTCCTAAAAGGTTAGTGATTCAAATTCATAAAAGATCCTAGTTCTTACTTCAACCTAGGTATGTTGTTTGAATTGATTATCTCATATTCGCAGTTAGACAAGAGGTATAAATAGTAGGCCACGTTTCTTATAATATTAGTTGGATATTTGCTCGTGTTAAGTCATTGAACCATTTAATTATCTTTTATTTATTATTTTATTATTTAACTTACATCGTGAAAATCAAGTCATCATATCAGTTCATATCAAATAAGATCAAAGAAGAAAAAGAGGGATATTGTTGAGGTTGATGTAGGTGGGTCAACAAGGTGATGTTGATATTGTTGAAATAAGGAGTGCAAAGAAAAAAAGAGGAGAGTGGAAGTTGACATATTGGTGGGTGGTGAGTCTACTACTAGTGAAGGGCATGATATAAAGACTGAACATTTTGATGAGAGACAAAAAAAAATAGAGGAAAGGAGAAGGAAGTTTTGATTAAAGACTCCTCAGATGATGAAAAGGTTGTTCAAATAACATGAGTTGAATATGAAGATGATATTTTATAGAGGTCTGAGGAGTTCAGGACTCCTACATTTTGAAGATGATGGAGGTAGTAAGGACTTCTACCCGCATTTTAATGAAGGGGCCAAATTTGGACATGTTCAATTAGAACTTGGGATGAAACTTTCAACACTCGATTGTTATAAAAAAACGGTAAAGGACTATACAATTGGGCTTGGCAGAGGGATAAGGTGGGTGAAAATTGACAAGCAAAGGGCCAAGGCAGTATGTAAAGAAGAGACTTGTGATTGCAAAATATTTTGCAACTATATCAATGTCCAACATAGTTTCCAGATCAAGACTTTCAACAATACCCATAGTTGTGGAAAAATGTTTAAAAATAAATAAGCAGCCTAGGCATGAGTGATTGGAAAACTTGTAAAAAAAATTGAGGAAGGATAAACTGATGAAGCATTTTGAGATATTGAACTTTTTCAAGAAGAAATACGATGTGCAATTAGAGGATACAAAAGTCTTGAAGGAAAAGAAATATGCCAAAGTTATCCTCCAATGTTGTGAAAAATAACAATATGCAAAATTGTGGGACTATTGTGTTGAGCTGCTTAAATGGAATCCAGGCTCAATAATTAAAATCAATATTGTCCCCTTACCTAAAGGACATCTTGAGTTTCATAGGATTTATGTTTGTCTAGAAGGATGGAAGAAAGGTTTCGAAGATGATTGTAGGTCTCTTATAGGTCTCGATGGTTCTGTTTTCTTAAAAAGGTATTATGGTAGCCAGTTATTAAAAACAATTGTCAAAGATACCAATAACTGAAAATGGTTTTTGGCCCATCTCCATGAAGATATTGGTGATTATTATAAAAATAAATGTCATTTTATATTTTATATGAAAAAGGTAACTTTTATGCATGACTTGCATGGATTGCATTTAATGCATGTCTAATGTGTCTTGATATGAAAAAATTTATTGTCAGGAACCTATGTACAAGATTTTATTTTGTAAAGGACCGATGTGCATGATTTTGTTTCACAAGATATCAAGCAGGCCATATAAGAGGTGATGTAAGGAGCACCTCATAGGTTCTGTGTATGGCATATCTAGAAAAACTTTTCTATGCAATGGAAAGACATGAATCTGTGGGATCTGCTCTGGCAATGTGCAAGATCAACACTCTCAAGTGAATTTCAAAGAAACATGAATATCTTTAAGATTGCTATTGCAAAAGCTCATGACTATTTGGCTGAAAAGTCAAAAGAATCATGAACTAAAGCATAATTCTTAACTCGGCCCAAGATGGACAACATATGTAACAATAATTGTAAGATATTTGATGCAAAAATTTTAGGGGCTAGGGATAAGGAGCGAATTTGAAGATTAAAACAAAATACATAAACTTTATTCGAACAAAGGTTGAAGATGAACACCTTTTGATAACCTCAAACAAACCAATGAAGAAAACCACTTAAAGAACATTGTTCAATTAAATGATGTGTCTCTCCACGTGGTTGAATTCATGACGCTTAACGTGACAAATCAGTACGTCGTTAACCTCTAATTGAGGGACTAAAGAGATTTTTTGGGACTCAGACTAATTTGGAAGGTAATAATAAAATGGAGGACAAATTTATCTCTTTACTCAATGTTTATAGGAAGGATGTATGTTGAACAAATGATTGATCTATAAAATCTTAACTTAATTTTCTTTTGATTTACAAAGAATTCAAGAAAATAATGAAATGAGGAAGTTGCAAAGTTGTTATAACCAAGAAAAAAAATGAAATTTGATCTTAGGAAATAAATTTTGAAAATAGATAAAATTTTAAAATATACATAATCATTTTTTAACAAACTTGTTTTTCAAATTATCTTTCTTTCTATTTTACAATAAAAAGAAAGAAAAACTACAATTAGAAAAAAAAAAGCATGATGTGCATCAAGGAAAAGACTTATAGAAAAGATTCTTTTTTCATATTTTGCTAGAATTTTTTTTTCTTTCTTATAGATTATCTTAATCATTGTATAAGCATAAAATAAAGGAGAAAAATTAAAGATAAAGAACATTCTTCCTTTGAATATGCGGAAAATTTTTACTCTAGGATAATATAATTTTTTTGTCAATAAATTTTTCCCATCTAAAGAGTTATGGAGATATAGTTTAATGCATATTGGTACTCTGCTAGATCGAATAGAATTTAAGTCCAAAATGTAATCTTTTAAAATTTTCTGTTTAATTTTATAACTTAAAATTAGAAACTTTTCAAAAAATTACAAAAACACCATCAAAATAAAACTAATAGCAGATAAAGTATAGAAAACTCACGAGAAGAGTTTAAATTTTTTTAAAGAATTTAAAACTTTTCAATAATTATGAAAACATCACCCAATTTAAAAATAAATCAGACAAAACAAAGATTATTGGTAGAGGCCTGGATCTCATATTTATCTATCGACAAAAAAGAAATTAGTACAAGATACAGGATAGTCATGACTGACATATTTTTCTAGATGATGTGAAAGTGATCAGATTTGTCCTTAATAAGCACATTTTTTCAAGAAGATAAGTTGATGATGAAACACTTCATTTATAAGACTAAAAATAAAAGTCATAAATATCAAAGAAAGAAAATATTAATCATGGTTAAGATACATGATTCATGATTAATCCTTTAACTAAGAGATATTAATATGAGGCTACAACATATTATCAAAAGACAAAAGATGATAGTTATTCAAAGACAAAAAATGATAAAAACATTTTCTTTAAATCATCTTTTTTTACTTCTTATCTAACTAAAAATCATTAAGGTTTAAACTTATAATTTTAAAAGTTATTAATGAAATCATTATTACATGATTTTAGGTTTTATAATATAATAAATATTTACCTTTTCATTAAATTCTTTACACTTTAGTTTTTGTGTGTTTTAAAAATATTTAACATAATGCTCTAGTGAAATAGCTCACATGTGATGTAAAATTTGTCAAAGTACCCATATTTTTTTCATAGATTTGGTACATGTATTTCAACTACAACACCTACAAACTATTGTTGAAACGTACAATATAAACACATAACACCCCATAAATGGGATCAAAATTGACAATGGTGTAACAGAGGTAACTCTTTTTATTTCCATGTTTTTGGTTATCGTTTCTCAACTTATCTTTCCTTACATTGAATGAAACTTCAATATGGAGCTTGAACTTCTCCCACCTATAACTTCCCTTGGTTCTAAAAGGTAACCAAGAATACTACCAACACATTATCTTAAACACATTTTTTAATATATTTTATAATTAGTTCAATTTCAAAAAATAAAAATAATTTTAAAAATGAAAAAAGTACAAAAAAATCATATTAAAGAATGTGTTTCTAACATTTTTCAAATATGTTTTGTCATGAGTATGTGTAGGGGTGAGCAAGATTTATTGGATCGCTCGAATCCGCTAAATCTAAAAGCCTGGGGTGGGGTGGATCGGGTCGTAGGCGAGTTAAATGGGTCAATGAATGCGGATTGAAGGGGGTTTTGTTGGATGATTTCAGTTAAGAGTCCACCTACCCAAACCAACCTAATGACTATCCTAAAAAGAAGAAAAAATAGATGGGCTTGACCCAATATGTGTTGAAGAAAGGGGGAAGGGGTAAGGGAACCTTAAACTTACTTTGATTTGTTGCCCTAGCGCCACAATCGCCTGTTGTTTTGTTTAGTGTTGTGGGTGGTTACACCGTTGCTGTGTCCATGTTTAAGAACCTATGAAATAGATAATTTGTTCTCCCTTTCTCTGGTATTATTTCTCTGAGTTTACCATATCTTTGAAAAATTTTACAATTTTTTTACTAATTTTATTAGGGTTTCTGTAAAATATAAAAATTTTATAATATTTTTATTCTATTAATAATTTTGTATTCAATAATATGTTTCATGAAGTTGCTTATTTTATAAATTTATGTATGTTTGTTTAATCTTATTTTATCTGCTGCATGTGGTTTTGGATTGACTGAATTGAATGTTGTTTTGGATGCCTGAAATTGAAGTCACAGAGATTCTGTGGAGGGTTTGACTTTGGATTGAAAGGTGCTTCAAGAGCTGAAATAAGCATTTGCTCAAGATTATTGCATCAATTTACTTTTATCAGGTTCTATGACTTAATTATGGAATGATATTTCTCTGAGTTATTTGAATGATATATTATAATATAAATCATTATTGACTTGAGTTTGACTGAGATGGAATTATACTCTTTAATTACATGTTGTCTGCCTTAGATATTTGCATGCTCTTTCAAACTCTCGTGTGATAAATGATGTATATTGGATATGCTGAGATATTTCTTCTCTTCTTCTCTAATACTATGTGAACACTGAGTTCACTTATTTCCCTCTTAGCCCTACTTGATCAAGTAGTATTGCTGAGTTTTTGTCCCTCCCTCTCTTGTCATAAAATTTTCCCCTCCTCTCTTGTATGTTATCTATGATGCTTGTTGATCTTCTGCTTGCTGATCTTGTTGAGATTATTTTCAACGTTGTCTCTTGTTTGATATGTATGGTGGTTGGTACTCTTCTCTGTTATTCTATGATGCTTGCTGAGATTATGCTCCATGTTCTCTTTTATCTATAATACTTGCTAAGATAATTCTCTTTTCCTCTTATGCTTATGCTTCTCGTTGTTCCTGCTGAGATAGGTTCCTATCTTTTTTGTTATCTATGATGCTTGTTGAGATTATTCCTAATGTTCTCTTTTATCTATAATGCTTGCTATGGTACTTATGCTTGTTGAGATAATTCCCTTTTCCTTTTCTCTGATGCTTGTTGTTACTGTTGAGATACGTTCCTATCTTTTTTGTTATGTATGATACTTGCTGAGATTATTTTCTATGTTCTCTGTCTATGACGCTTGCCATGGTACTTATGCTTGTTGAGAGATGAGATAATTCCTTCTTTCTTTGCTCTAATGTTTTTTGTTCCTGATAATATATATATATATATATATATATATATATATGATGTTTGTTGAGATTATTCCCTATGTTCTTTTTTATCTATGATGTTTGATATGGTATATATGCTTGCTAAAATAATTCCCTCTTCCTCTTCTCTGATGCGTTGTTATTCTTGTTGAGATAGGTTCCTATCTTCTATGTTATATATAATCCTTGCTGACTTGACTACCTGTGTTCTCTTTTATCTACTATGGTTGCTTTGATAATTATGCTTCCTAAGATAATTCTTTTTTCCTCTTCTCTTATATTTTTTGGTCTTACCTGCGATAATTTTGAATCGTCTCTTCTTTGATACTTGATGGTCTTGTCTACGATAATTTTTAATGTTCTCTTCTCTAATACTTGATGTTCTTACCTGTGATAACTTTTTATCTTCTCTTCTCTGATACTTGGTTCTACAATAATTTTGAATCTTTTTCCTTCTTTATTATCTATGATACTTGCTAAGATAATTATGCTTGATGAGATAATTCCCTCTTCCTTTTCTTTGACATTTTCTAGTCTTTCCAAGATAATTTTGAATCTTCACTTTTTTTGTTATCTATGATGCTTGCTCTAATAACTATGCTTGTTGAGATAATTTTCTCTTCATTTTCTCTTATATTTGTTGGTATTTCTTGCGATAATTTTGAATCATCTCTTCTCTATTTGATAATCTTTAATGTTCTTTTCTCTCATACTTGCTGGTCTTGAGATAATTTTGAATTTTCTCTCTTTTTTGTTATCTATAATGTTTGTTTTGGTAATTATGCTTGTAGAGATAATTTCTTTTTCCTTTTCTCTTATATTTGTTGGCCTTTCTTGCAATAATTTTGAATTCTCTTATCTAATACTTGATGGTCTTGTTTGGAATAATTTTTAATCTTCTCTAATACTTGTTGGTCTTACCTGAGATAATTTTGAATCTTCTCTCTTCTTTGTTTATATGATGTCTGTTCTAATAATTCCTTCCTCTTCTCTAATACTTGCTGGTTTTGTTGAGATAATTTTGAATCTTCTATTTTCTCTTTTATGATACTTGCTGGTCTTGGCTAAGATAATTTTCTATGTTATATCCTTTTTTTTGTTACCTATGTTTACTTGAGATAATTTTCAATCTTCTCTCTTCTATGTTATCTATGATATTTGTTTGAAATAATTATCAATTTTTTTGTTTCTTCTCTGATATCTATGTTGCTTGTTCTGGTAATTATGCTTGCTAAGATAATTTTGTGTTATCTCTTGTCTCTTCTATTATGTATGATGCTTGCCTGAGATAATTATCAATCTTCTGTCTATTATCTATGATGTTTGTTGAGATAATTATTAATCTTCACTCTTCTATGTTGTCTATGATGCTTGCTTGAGATAATTATTAGTCTTCTTTCTTCTCTGTTATATGTGATGCTTGATGAGATAATTATCAATCTTCTCTTTTCTTTGTTCTTTATCATATATGATGCTTACTGAGATAATTATTAATCTTCACTCTTCTATATTTTCTATGATGCTTGCCCAAGATAATTATTAATCTTCTCTTTTCTTTGTTCTGTTATCTATGATGCTTGTTGAGATAACAACTTATCCCATCTCTTCAATTATAAATGATGTTTGTTCCTATTGCTAAACTCATGAGATTGAGATGATTGTGTGTTGTGGCAGCTTAAGAAAATTAGGCATTAAGATAGACTTGAGTGTAGTTCTAGTCTTAGAAAGTTAGGATTTAGAACTTGTAGTAGGTTGTTGTTGACTATGACTTCTTCATTGAAGCAGAATGAAGGAGTCTAGTCAACACTAGCCGCCTTCTAATTCCTAACAACCACGTTTTGAACCATCAGCTGCTAAGGTTGGTGGAAATCAAACACATAACAACCCAATGATTTCTAAGAAGAGGAAACCAAATGCTAATGGTTCTCGAACAACTTCGCATATGTGGGACCACTTTTCTAGAATACATGTTGATAAGGGTAATGTGCCTCAAGTAGCCTACAATTACTGCAAAAGAACCTTCTATTGTCATCCCAAAATACATGGGACATCTAGCATGTCTTCTCACCTTGTTCAAAGTATATATATGTTATTAGTAGTGGTCCAAATTAATGAATCTTAACTTTTGGATCTACAAAGAGTGTAGATAATTATAATCTACTTGCTGTTAGTTAGAGATTCAAATTAGAAGCTTATAGAAAAGCTTTAGCATTGTTTGTGATTTTAGATGAGCAACCCTTCGAGATTGTTGATGGTAAGGGGTTTAAATTGATTTACAAACAATTACAACCATAATTTCATTTCTCCTTTGAGGCATACAGTTGTCAAGTATTGTTTCCAACTCTACTTTGATGAGAAGACTAGACTAAAGGCATTTTTTAGTTCAAATTGCAGTAGAGTATCCCTTACCAGTGATTATTGGGTATCAGTCCATAATTCAAATTATCTCACATTGATAGCGCATTTCATTAATAATGATTGGTGTTATAAAAAATGGATCATAAGTTTTTTCATTATTCCTAATCATAAAGGTGACATTATAGGAAGAGAAGTTGAGGAAATATTGAGAGAATGTGGTATTAGGAATGTGTTCACCATAATTGTTGATAATGCTTCTAGCAATGGTGTTGTTATATCTTATTTGATAAAATGGTTGAACTCTTTCAATACTCTTGTGGTGAATGGTGATTATTTTCATATGAGATGCTATGCATATATTTTAAATCTGGTTATCAATGATGGGTTGAAAGATATGCATTCAACAATAATGAGTATAAGAATTACTGTTAGATTTGTGAGGTCCTCACCTCAACATTTAGCAAAATTCAAGTAATGCATAACTCATTCCCAAATACATTCTAAGAAGCTTGTTTGCCTTGATGTTCCAACCAGATGGAACAACACTTACTAAATGTTAGAATTTGTAGAAAAATTCCAAGTCGCTTTTGATAAATTGGACTTTGAGGATTTTAGGGAGTTATTTGGGGCTATTACTACTCCCTCTAGTTATGATTGGGAGAATGCAAGGGTCTTCATTAAGTTCTTGAAAATTTTTTATGATGTAACTAATGCATTTTCTTCCTCAACTTGTGTCACTATACGTTCTACATTTCATCAACTTATAATAATTTTCTGTGAGATGAATCAAGCATCTATGAATCTCAAGACTATTTTGGCTAACATGGGATTTGAAATGAAAAAAAAAAAATATGACAAATATTGGGGGAAAGTTATTCATATTAATCAGCTAGTCTATTTTGGAGTAACTCTAGACCCTAGATTCAAGTTAAAGTATATGACATGGTCTTTTAAAGACATGTATCCAAATGATGTTGAATTTGTAACAAAATTGTCTTTTGATGTGAAATATAATATGTCTAGGCTTTATGAATGGTATGCTATAAATCATAGTCCACAAAATAAGGATTCTCAATCATTCCAAACTCCCTTGCAATCCTTTCAAAGTCCTGAAATTGCCACACATACTACTAGAACAAATGCATTTAAGCAGCATTTAAAAGACAAAAATTTCATAGATCAGAAAATAAGCTTGAGAGATATCTTGTTGAATCTTATGTGGATGGTAATGATAAATTTGACCTCCTTCTATGGTGAAAATAGAACAACTCTCATTTTTCCATACTTTCTACATTAGTTAGGGATGTATTTGTCACATCAATCTCTACTGTAACTTTAAAAAGTGCTTTTAGCACTGGTGGAAGAGTATTGGACGCTTTCGAAAGTTCTTTATCCCCTCAAATGACAGAGGAACTAATCTGTTGTTAGAATTAGTTAAGGCCTTCACTTTATCAATTTAAAAATTCTAACATTGGATTGTCTGAAAAAATTTTAACAGGTTAAGATTACATATTACATTTTCATTTTTTTCTGTATGTATATTATATTTAATGTTTTTTTATATAATTTTTTTTTAAAAATATCTTCAGTTGGAGGATCAAGTTTTGGACCTACAGTTAAAGGTTCATCATCTCACTCACATCCAATTAATATGGATTGAAATAATAGAGTAAATTATTATATTTTTCAAATATTTTAATTTTGATGTTTTAAAAATATTATTGCATCTATCATTAACTCATGTATATTTATTTCTAATTATTTAGATTTTATTTATAATCTTTTTTAAATACTATATCTTAGGGTTTATCTATTTTAAAATTTTTTATTTGACTTCAATGATCATTAAGTTGAAGTTGAATGCAGATTCTTATACTTCTATATTTCCTTTATTTTTTACATTAGTCTTATTTTTTTAAAATATTATTATTGTTTTATTATTTTAACATTCTTGTTCGATTGGAGATAAATTATTGAAATATTATTTAAATAAAATTATCATTCATCATGCACATCTTTTTATAAGATAATTTTTACTTAGTCACTATTTTTAAATTTTTAATTTTATTTTAATTTTTAATAATTTTATTTAAATTTTATTTATAATTGTTGATTATTGATTTTTATAAATTTTTTATAATGGAGAGTAAATATTTGTATTATTTGTTGCTTTGCTGGACTTGGAAGCCTGTACCTAGATATGACTTGTTGTAATACTGTTTCTTAAATGACATGTTAATCCTAGCTTCTTTTTTTTTTTTAATTTATATTTAAGTTTTTTTTTAAAATATGTATATTTTGTAAAGATATAATTAATAGAGTAGTAAATTCAAAATATCAATCATTGTAAATTTTAAATTAATATTTTATGTATATTTTGTATTGATCAATCAATTTAAGATTAATTTTTTTTTAAATAATATTTTTAAATTATTTTTAAAAATAAACCAGTAACAATTTGTATTACATGTAAGATACAATTTATTATACATTATACTTTATTTATAAGGCATTTCAATATACATAAAAATAACAATAAATACATTACGTTTTACAAATATGTATAACACATTACTTAAATGCACATTACTAAATGTATTTATGCAATTTTATGTGTTTCAAATTTGAATTTTCAACGTATGTATGTAGTAATGTATTATATATTTCATATATTTAGTATAATTTTTTGATACATATTAAAATATGTTGTAAACAAAATATACCATATAAAATGACAATCTCAGACACATAATTTTTTGGATCGTATACCTTAAAATTAACATTATTTAAAGAAATATAAACAACCGAGAATTCAGATATGTGTTTTTGAGAACTATTTAATTACTTCATTGAGAATGTTTCATTGACCGGAGCTTATAACTAATGTAGTGGAATTAGTTTTTATGCATTTGCTATTTGGAATGTCATATTAAAATAAGTATTTATTTTTACAAAAGTCTCTGTTTTTGTATCTAACACTGATGATATTAAATATTGAGGGGATCAGGATACTGGAGTAGACACTGAACCGTGAGTCACCGCCCACTAGATCGATTAAATTAAATATATAAATGTTTAAATGATAAATGTAGCAATAATACACTGTGAGTCACCGACTAGATAGATTAAATTAAATATATAAATGTTTAAATGATAAATGTAGCAATAATAGCGATAGCATCAATGATACACTGATAAAGCAGATTGAGATAAGAAAGTCAATATATTAATCTTCTTATGCGTCAGAATATATAAGATAGAACTACACGATTATAATGAAAATTTGTAAGATGGAATTTCAAAATATTAATAAGTTTATAGTATGAAACAAAATTTATTTGAACAATTTTTTTAGTTTAAAGAAATTAGCTTTTAGTTATCGCTAAAAATTATTTTTAGTGTGCACCTATTAAATGGATATGATATATAATAATATTATAGATTAAATCTCTAAATTGGTTTTAAAAATTTGGATGATACTGATTATTAAGAATGTTAACATTTTATCTTTGTTTTTTAAATTATAAATAGTAAGTAGATCCCGCAAATCGTATTGGTTTCTAAATGATAATAATTTAAATATTATTAAATTATAGTTTATTTTTAATTTTTATATATAATTATTATCATATTTATTAATTTAATATTATTATTATTATTATTATTATTATTATTATTATTATTATTATTATTATTATTATTATTATATATTAACATTTAGATGTTAAACTTTAAACTTACTCTAACATATAATCTTATATATAAAATACAAAATATATCAATCTAACTTTTGATTTAAAAATTATTATTAAATATATTATACATATAAAATTTTATAGAAAATAAAAATTAATAAATATTTTATCTTATAATTTTATTTTAATATTTATATATTATTTAAATATATATATAAATATTAATATTTAAATAATATATTTATATATTTTTAAAATTTTTAAAATTTAATATATAAAATTATAAAAATATTATAATATAATTTGTTAAATTAATAAAATATTTTATATAAAATTATTAAATTGATATAAATTTATATTTTTTTATATTTAATATAGATATTTTAACTATAATTTTTCGATTCAGTTTGATGTTCATTATTTATATTTTATAAAAATAAAATTAACTTATTAAAAAAATACATTGAAGCATATATTTTTAGTTTTTTTAATTTTTTTACTCTAATTATTTGTAACTATAAATATTATTATGATTATTATTATTTATAATGATGATAATGTTAATAATAATAATAAAAATAAAAATAAAAGTATTAATTATTGTGATAGTTGTAATAATATTAGATAAAAGTAATAAAAAAATTAATAATCTAAAACGGACTCCAACTAAATTAATTTTTTATTTTATTTTATTATTTTATCTTTTATCTTCTAATTTTTTTTAAAATTTTTTTAACACTTTAATTATACTTTGAGAAAACCTAAACTTAATTCTAAAACAAACTAAAAATCCATACTATAGAATATTTACACTAAAATTAATATTAAAATAAGGATACTAAAAATTTCAATTCTTGTAAAAGAAATTAATAATAAAACTTGCTCTAGATTATTTTTTTTGTTTGATAAATTAAATTTGTGTAACATTTAAATTTAAACTCATATAATAAAATCTTCCGAAAGCTTCGAAGTTCAGCCCTAGAAATCAAATAAATTTAAAATTAACTCACAATAATAAGAAGAAAAATCAGCTACTTTAAACAATAAGAAAATTATTGATCCAAATAAGATAAAATAAAACAAAATAATAATAATAATAATAATAGCAATAATAATTTATCTTATTTTTCTCAAATAAATTGTAATAACAGAGACGAGCAAGAAAATAAGATTGCTATTAATAACTAATGAGAGTACAAGTATTGCGACATAGCTGGTAAATGGCTTTTGGTTGGGATATGATGATATTGGTTGGTTAATAAAAGTTGAAGATGATATGAAAGTAAAAGAATTTTTTTTTTTATGCAATGGTACTCCAAGTTTAAAAAAAAAAATGTCCGTTAACTAAGAGATAAATGTCATAACCACTATTTTTTTTTTCATTCAATGTCATAAATGATTAAGTCAAAAATATTTCTTGAAATATGGGGAAAATCCTAAACATTAATTGTAAAGAAGATAAGTCATACAAAATTTTCAGTGGGCAAAACAGGAGAATAATAATTAATGTGTCGTTTCAACTTATGCTTCAAGTTTTATATATTATAATAAATTGGTCATGCGGATCTTTAGACACTAGATGATTGACCAAAACAAATTAAAATATAATAATAAAATTATTGTTAGATTAAAGATAAATGTTGAAATAAAGTTTATAACTACTACTTTTTATTTATTTTTATCATTCAATATAAAGAATTAAGTTAAAATTATCGCCTGAAATAGAGAAAAAAAAAAAAACCAAGAGATTGATTGAAAGGAAAATAAGGAATAGTTAATGTATCATTTTAAGGATCCGCGCTTCAACTTTTATATATTATAATAGATTGGTCATATGAATTCTTAAGCAGTAAATACATTACATTATGATTTTTAAAAATTATGATGTTTTCTTGTTCATAGGGATTAAATAATCTATCTTCAAATTTTTCATGCACAAATTTAAGGGTTTATTCAATAATACTATGTTAAATTAGTGTTTCATTTTTAAGAATGTTAAATATTTTAATATATCATTTCCCAAGGAATGATACCTGTTATTTTTAAGAATGCTAAATATTTTAGGATTTGCTTGAATGAATTATATATTTTTTTTATAATTATATGTTTTCTTAATTTTTTAATTTTAATTCTTATATTTTATTTAAATTAAAAATATTTGTAGAATGTAGCAAATACTTGTTAATTCACTTAATCAAAGTATATGAGGTTTAGGATCATTTAACGTTGAAATAATTTTTTTTAGGTTAAATATATTTTTAATTTCTTTAAAATATTTAAACTTTAATTTCTTTTAAATTAAAAATTATTAGTTTAGATTTTTTATTTTTTGAAATACCTTGATTATAATTTTTATATTAATTTAAATTATATTAAATTAAAATAGATTAATCATGATTAAAAGATTATAATAAAAATATTTTATAAAATAATTAAAAAAATTTAATAATACTTAATTTAATTTTATTTAATATAACTTAAATTAATATTAAAAATTATAATTATGATATTTTAAAAAATAAAAAATCTAAATTAAAAATTTCAAAATTGAAGAACCAAAATCAAAATTTAAATATTTTAAAAAAATTAAAAATATATTGTTTAAAAAAATATACAATTTACTTCCATATAACTATACTCTTAATCTTAAAAGAGATTAGTGTATACAAATTAGTATTAATATGGTTCAGATTATTTTTTTTACAAAAGTATTAATAATATACAAACAATTTTTAAACAAATTTAACATATTCTTAAACCAAAACCAAAATGTATAAATTAATTTTTAAAATTAAATAATCCTCTAAAAATAAAAAATGTATAAATTAAATTTGGTTACTTTTGTCTTATAACCTGTTTGTTTATTTTTAAATTTCCAAGAAACCAAGTTTCACCAATCTCAAAGCTTAGGTGGCTTTATTTTATTTGAATTCCTCTAAACCAAGTTTCAATAAACCTAATGGAAAAACAAACAAAGCCAAAATGCATAGCAACAGCAAGTACACATTCGCATTAGCTCTTGTATGGACAAAAGAAAAGAAAAGGACGATTCTTAGATCCAATAAAATTGGTAGTCTTGCTGTTGTTCTTCAATTAAAATTTAAGTTTAGATCCAATAAAATTGGTAGTCTTGATGTTGTTCTTCAATCAAAATTTAAGTTTTGATATTAATATTTAAAGTGAACACGACCGTTCGACAGAATTTATGGTTCCGCTTATTTAAAGTCTATTTTAGTTCAGCTTGTTTAACAAATAGATAGGTTCAGATGTGTTAAAAAAAATCTTTTTAGATAAACAAATAAGGACTAAACTTATAAAAAAGTCTATTTAACTTATTCAATAACCTATTTATATATTATATATTATATATTTATATTTAATTTAATATATTATATTTATATAATATTTATTTTATATTTTATTTACATAATATTAATATACATATATATATATATATATATATGTATTTTAAACCTATTTAATGGTCTATATATATATATATATATTTTAAGCCTATTTAATGGTCTTTTTATCTTGTAGGTTTTAAGTTTATAAATCTTTTAAATCAATTATTTATATAGGTTTTAAGTCTATTTATTGAATTCTTTTTGTTATATAGACTTTTACACAGGTTTACAGGTCTTGTAAGTTTTAAACCAGGGCCAGTTCTTGACAGAAAAAACAAAAAAAAAACCTTTAACAGGTAACAGATTTAGACTCGGACATCAAAATTTTTAAACAGAAAAGACTTAAACACTCAAAACCTAGGGCAGCTGAATCCCTGTTGGGAATTGCTTTTTACACCCTCTCAAATTGCTTTTCGCACCCCTCCTTTAGTGTAAAAAGACAAAATTATCCCTATAAATTTAGTTTTCGAAAATGTAAATCCGAAAGATTTAAACTTCTTTTCGGAAACATGTACCCGGAAGATAAATTGTACAGTGTTCATTATATCCGGAAAGGTGTATCCGAAATGAAAATATGAATTTTTGAAATGTTGCGTGAAAGAAGTGTGAATATATATTTCGAAAATACGTTTCCGCAATGCAATGAATAAATTTTCGGATGTTCCGGAAACACATTTCCGTAATGCAATAACCGTAAAGCAATGAATAAATTTTCGGATGTTCCGAAAACACGTTTACATAATGCAATGACCGTAACGCAATGAATAAATTTTCGGATGTTCCAAAAACATGTTTACGTAATGCAATAAATACATTTCCGGAAATGAGTATCCGGAAGATCTTTTTCAAAATGAATTTAATTACTCTCCGGATAAGTATTTCCGGAAGTTTAATAAATCTATTCCGGAAAAGCATTTCCGGAAGTTCAATTCATTCCGGAAAATTATTTCCAGAAACTTATTAAATTCAGTTCGAATAATAAAAACGAAGTGCAATTTTGGTATTTAATTTTACAAAAAATGAAAGGGGATGTGAAAAGTAAAAATGGGGTGCAAAAAGCAACTCCCTCCCTGTTTGTTAGCCTTCGATGATGATCTTCAACAAAGATATTAAAGGTCAACATTAGAAACTGATATCGAGATAAAATTTCAATTTTAAGTGGAGGACGGGGATAACATTACACAGCCATCATTTACATTTGACATTTTACATTTCAGTCCATAAAAATAATAATACCAAAATTATACAAGATTGTCCATGGATGAAATTACAACTCATATCACCTATCTACTGTGATAAATTGCTAACTCTTTCAAAAATTGTGGAAGAAATCTGCAGTGATAATTACCTCATCCAACAAATTTTCCTATATATTAAATCTCATGCCAGTGTTCGTAACCAACCAAGCAATCGGAGCAACATGGTATCCAAAACAGGTGACTTCTTCTCCAGTCCTTTTTTAAAAAAAATTAATAATAATTAAAATTTGTAATTAACCAGAGCAAACATAAATACTAAAATATAAGGTACCATTTAGTTTGAGAAAACATTTTATGTTTTCTTTTTTATTTACCAAAATGCTACATTGCTTTTATTCCGTTTTCAAAATTTTGTATCAAAAATGAAAACAGAAAACAACTATTTTTTCTTATTTTCAATGTTTCCTGTACAAAATGTTAAAAATAGAAAACAGTAAATGTTTTCTGAAACCAAACACCACCTAAGTGTGTATGAATGAGCATTTACAAACTTGAACTTGAACCAACTTGATTTTGCAAAATTCATTTTGCTTTAAAGTAATGTAATTTATATTTGAAAATTTTCATCTTGAAAATAAGTTTATAGTAAAATTTAGTGTAAATTTTTTAACTGAATAGAAAAGTTATAATTGATCACATCTATTCAACCGTGAGATAAGAGGCAAAATCAATTTTAGTTCAGATCAACCAAACATGTTGGACAAAGCACGTTTACATCCATTTAACAATATTCTAAAGATGCAAATGTGTTTCCAAACACACCAAATTTAACTGATTGAGAAGCATAATAGAAAATCAACAAGCAGTTCCCAGCAAACTTGAAATTCATTGTGCATTGAAAGGAATGCAGTGTCTTACCAATATCTGCAGCAACTCGATGAGCGCACATAACCCCTGAAAAAGCTACTGCAATAACACCTTGTCCAGGGAAACAGCTATCACCAACACAGTAAAGACCATCTATGCCCTGAAAGTTTTATATATATATGACAGCTTACTTTAACCTCTGTATTCTAAAAGCATAGCAGAGTGTTCTACAACCAAATCTTTTATACATTTTTTAAATAAAGTTACCGTGGTATTAAATGGCATTCCCAATAACCCTTTCGGGATTCTGCGTGGCATAGGACCATAAGTTCCCTCATCACGAGCTAGGTATCGCCGGTGTGTCTTTGGTGTCCCTACCTAAAATGGAGCTTAAAATTTCAGAAAACATACACATAATAATTAAAGCTAGAGAATTGAACAACAAAATAAATCCTATAAACATTATATAGAGATAGTTTCATCCATCTGAACAGATATTTCAAACATGTACATGCATGCTTCTAGATTTAGCTACTAGCAGAAATAGTAGTCTTGAAATGCTTGTTTTGTGTGGTGTACACTCACATTAGAAGAAATAACAACTTCTACAAGCCAGTATGTCTCATACAGAACAGAGGGATTCTCCTATTTTTGCTTCAAAATCATGATTCCCTAATAGATTTAATCAAGTAGAAGCCACGCCACTTTCTTCTAGATGTTTTTTGTTTAAATTAATTCAATATTGAATTAATTTTGATTGCTTCAAAATCCATGTGTTGTGAAGTCATGAAAGAATTTATTCTATGGAACAAACATACAGGGAGAAATATTCTATAAAGGGGAATGGGGCTTGGGAAAAGAGGAGATTATATACCAAGACAAAAAGGAAAAAGAAAAAGAAAAACAGATTTTACTAAAACTACAAACTCCTCTCTGAAAGAAAGAAAAAAGTAATAAGAATTAAGGACCTTAAGAATTATGTCTTGGGGTAACACCAACAATAAGATGAGAACAGCTTTTCTTGCCTGTTAATCTAGTCCTAATCTGTTACATTACAATCATTACAAAAAAGACTCACATTTGAGGACAGCTATAGAATCACCTAAAGCAAGGAAATAAATATTTTGTCAACAATTAAAAGCACCAAGACAGAAACAGGCATCACTATCTCAAATGATGGCTGAGGTTAGGAATTTGGACCTTTGAAGAACAAATGTAGTAATGTTGCACCGACATTTATGTTTAATTGGTATCACCATTAGCAAGAAAGAATTCAGATCCCCAAGCAGTGAAATAGACTATAAGTTCCTTCAAAGAATATAACTCCAGATTATTCGTGTGTCAACAGGAAATAGCATCATCAAGCCATTACACAAATCATTGTTTCACAGACCGGATCTACATAATTCTGTATTAACCAAAAGAGAGATCTACAAATCCAAGTAACTCTGCCAGATTAACTTATTTTTTAAAATTAAAACATTTCACCCAATGCAGACAGAAAACTTGTGTCTAAGCCATCATAGCTGAGCTAATAAAGACAAGTACAATCCCCCCACCATGATATATTTTCAAATTGCTTTTCACGGTGTGGAGAGTTGTAGAAATACTGTGCAGTATTGTGAGCTCAGAGGTTATAGCTTGTACCTCCATAAAATCGATGGATGATCTAAGACCTGGAAACAATTTCTTCTCTAATCTGCTAGTGATCTCATCTGCTACAAGCTGCTTCTTTGCCTCATATTCTACTCTTGAGAGACCCTAGTACAGAAAACAGTGACATATTTGATATGTTGAGATTTTATGCAAAAACTAATATAATCAGCAAATGAATAAAACAGGAGGCAAAAAAATGTTGCTTAAGTTTAGAAGCACACAGGGTGAAGGTTTTAAACTTTATTCACCAGTACTCGCTACTATGTATTGCCTACCTCCCAGTCCTCCATGGAAGAAGTTGTGAATATGTGAAGGATATGACGGCCTTCAGGAGCCAATGATGAATCAAGGACAGTTGGTATACTTAAAAAGATACTTCCATATGGCTCCTCCAGTTTGCTCCAGTTGCTCTAACAAGGTGCCAATGAAATACATGAAGTTGATTAAAGGAGCTGAGACTATTAAGAAATATAAGTTGAGCAAACTTCCAACAACCTCAAGCACAAAATGGTGACAATCTGTATCTAATGGCAAAACCTCAGCTTTAACCCCCACGTGAATGGAAAGAAAAGATGGAGCTTTAACATAAACTTTCTGGAAGTTCTCTTCCTCTTTTGGAATTGGAACGCTATTCAGTAACTTTCCTACAGTGTAACATTATGCAATTAGGATTAACTAACTAATGAAGGCATGGACAGATACACGAAGATTATGATTGAAATAATAACAAAAAATCTTATAAAAATTCTTATTTGAAACCAACCAAATGTATCCCATCTGGTAGCATTTGATATTATGGTTTTGGCAAAGAACTCTCTACCATCTGAAAGTCTCACACCTACCTGAAAAAAGCATAGTACAACTCTTGAGAGAAGAAAAAAACATCTTTCCTAAATATTTCATCATTGTTTCTATTCTAAGGTCTCACTTACAGCTTTGCCCTGCTCAATTATAATACCAGTGACATTTGCCTTGTAAAGTATCTCACTACCCTGATCAACTAGACCTTTTGCTAAGGACTTTGCAATTCCACCAACACCTCCAAGAGGATAGTTAATCCCACCAAAGTGTCTATCACAAAGAACCTGGAGGAAAAAAAAGGTGTCAAGCCATGCAGAAAATAGACAGCAAGAAAGGCAGAGGTGAACTATGCAACTGGCCACTATACCAGACATTGATGTTTTCATTGTCTTATTGACTGATAAACAAATTTCCAACTCAAACAGTGCTAGCTGTCACCCCTACATTCCCTCATTTTAGAATCAATTAAGAGATGGAAAAAATAACAGGTCATAAACATGACAAATAATAATGGAAGGATGACATTTACATTTTACGATTTTCATGCTTAACATTTAGAATATAATAAATACCACAACATTTGTAAAGTTATTTGGACCCAAAGCAGTCAATGTTGGATCAAATTCATGTTAGTTCCATTTCTTGCTATCTAATCCTCCATTCATTGCAACTAGCAGCAATGAACAGAAGCATGAATCCTCCTCTCCAAGACAAATTAAAAAATGCAATAAAAAAATTACAAACGGAAAGAATGGAAGGAGATAAGTGAACATATTACCATGCTAGCATTGATCATTGGTGTTTGCAAAGCGTTGACTGTGCTCACTATAAAACACTGCAACATCACAGAGATTTGATGGATGAAATTACAATCATGCGCCAATAAATTGAATAATTAATCAATGAGTAAATGAATAGTTCTATCTCACTTGAAAATAGTTTTTGCAAAAAGATACAAAGTATGTGGCACTGTTTGTTTAAGCCTCAATTTCTACTATGGTACCGACAACAATCATCCTCAACACTTTGTGGAACCATAATAGTTGATTTCTCTCTAATTTAGTTACCCCATGTCATTCTTAACATATTCAACAGATCAAATTTTCACAACAGTACATTTTCCTCAATAAATTTGAGAAATTCTAACTGAATCAAAAAAGTTGTTGTAAATACCTCTGCATCTATGAAAGACAACAACTGTGGATCTTGAATGTACTTCCGAGCTAGAGCTCCCGCATTTTGAGGCAAATAATAGGCTGCCATATATTATTGTCAGAAAGGCCAATGTCCAAAACGTATTGATAGAAAGCTCAAAACATATGGGGAGAGGTGCAAATGATAATACATGATAACCCTCTTTAATGATAACCCTTATAAATATGCACTGTTATTAAGCATGTCATGCTTATTGGTTAATAGAGATTGTCTCCTGCAATGCTGTACAGAAAAAGATACCATGACTAATCATGGTTTGTTACATTCTTTTCTATGTTCAGGACAAAGCATAAGTTCATCAGGCGCTCACTTTGATTGAAATCTTCATATCAAAGGTTTGCATAAATCAACTATTACAACTTGATATTGCAATAAACTGATGCATTTCAAAGATTTCAGCAAATTAATTACAAACTCAGAGGCCTGTTAGGAGATCAATATAGGTTTCCCAAAATGGTCATGTTTTATACAAAATCTCCACCCAACCAAAAGACCTAGACTATGTACTTCCATCGGTCCTTTTTATAAGGCAACATATTATAAGGCACGCTCCAATTCCTACAAAGCTTTTATTATTTTTTTGCTTCCTTGCCCTTAATAATTGGAGTTGGTGGGAACCTAAACTAAAACCAATAAAGACAAATGCCAGTGGTGAAATTAAAGTCAATAATATTAAATAAGGATAAAATTGGCAAGTTGTAGTAATTTTTTAAAAGATAAAGAAAATTAATCAACTTTAACCATTTTTATTAGCTTGTTTGTTTAATTTAATTAAAGATGCCTTATAAAAAGGACCAGAAGGTGTGATTCTCTAGGTCTAGCTCTAGGTCTGGGGTGCCCTTATTCTTGAAAAGAAAAAATTAATTGCACAAGGGAATTTCCATAAGCATCAGTAGCACAAATATTGTCCTGATGTTTATGATAGGATAAAGTTTGTTGAGTCAACTAGTTATATAGTGCAGCATTTAAGCAGATAACTGTAACTAACATGTAGTTTAGCAATGTATTTGTTCCCTTTTGCACCCTTTGCTCCCCCCCCCCCCACCCAAACACTTCTTTTAAATCATAAGTTAACAAGTTAATCTCACTGCTAAAAGATAACTCCTTCCTACCAATCAAAATATTAAAAAGATAAGCTAAGTGGAACCAAAAAAAACAATGTTATCCTTCAAATTGTAAGTTCAGGGTTTTAAATTTTGTAGTGTCTCACTTTAAAATAAACAAGATAAAAGGTACCTAGTGTCAAGCATTCAAGCGGCTTCTGAAAAAACTGTCCAAAAAGGTAGAGTGGCTCTTCTAGTGACTTCAATTCCAACGAATTCAGGGCATTGAAAATCTATCCATAACACATATAAGTTCTTAAAAAGTGAATTACAAGGAGAGGCAAAAATGCCTTAAGAGGTCTGCAGTCACCTCAATTAAGACAAACCTTCCAGCATTCACCATAGAATTTGAGGATACCCTCCTTTTCATGTGGAAAGTAACTGGTTAGTTCTTCAATGAATTTGTCATATTCTCTGTGCACTCGAACAGAAAGGTTATTAGGTAAATGGAAATGAACAGTTGTTGGATCAGGTATCACTTGCATCTGACAACCAACTGCTTCCAATGCTTGTGTTATCAAATTGAGATTACCCTACACAAATTTAAGGTACATGGTGTTCATGATCTTTGGATGCAAGCCAGTGCTCAAAGATACTATTGGCTAAGGTATTATTCATAAATTAGCAAACGACAGTTATTCAGAGCTTAATTGATCAGAAACCAAGCTTTCTGTAAAGCAACTCATGGTCATGGGATTGTCATTGAGAAAACATCTATCCTGATGTTCCTAATTAATTAATTTACTTCTCATTTGGTCTTTCTTTCATTGTAGACTAATTAAAAGAGCAAACTAGATGCAGTCATTCATTCAGTGCCACTAGCTAAGAACAGTAAAAACTGAAAGTAAGATAGATTACTATTACTGTGTTTAAGTATTAATATGACAAAAAGAAATTATAGTATAAATAGGTTTTATTTCAACTAGCAATCAGGAAGAAGCGGCAAGTCTCACAAATGAAGCATTCGCATTCCTTCATTGTAACATTCAGCTCAGGGAACTCAATCCCAAATGTTTAAAACCAATCCCTTTATTGTAACATACAGCATTGACCCCCCACATCTTATTACATCATTGATGAAATTGCAGTAAATGATGCACAAAAAGAATCACATTCACCCAAAAAATAGAGACCAAACCACCACATTAATCACCAAGATTGCAAGGGTTAAGCATTTTGGTGCTTGAGTATTTAAAAAAAAAAAAAAACTAAAAGTCAATTACGTTTGGAAAAGTCAAGAACTAACAGAAAACTTTTGAAATCTCAAAAGTTGAAATATTTCACCTATATAATTTCAAGAGATCATTTGATAGTTTTCTCAAAAATAAATAAAAGCTTAAATATATTTAAAATTCATTTTTTTCTTCCAAATTATGTTTTATTAGTTAATCCGCCTAAAATTTAAAATGTTTGAAAATAGTTCCTATTATCATTTTTTCATTATCTCAACATGATTGCTGGTATGAAAGAGCTAAATGTATACCAAGTAACAGTAGAGATCATTTTAAAAAATTTAATAAAACTAAAATTCACAAAAAAAAACTATATTTACTGAAATAAAATTATAGTGAGCCATAAATAAATAACGGACCTTATCACTGAAACCAAACATGACAGAAGATCCCACATCAAAAGTATAGCCATCCCTGTGATAGAAGCCAGAGCTTCCACCAGGAATCACATACTTCTCCAAAACCAAAACTCTGGCACCCTTCACTGCCAGCTGGGTCCCTGCAACCAACCCACCAATCCCTGACCCTATAACAATTGCATCAAACCCCTCTTCACCATCACCCTTCACTCTTCTTTCCATCACTTCCTCTTCCATACTCAGCGTCTGTTTTGACCGCACCGCCAACACCCCTTTTCTTCTACGAGCATTGAAGCATGACCCAGATGGAAGTTCAGTCCCCCAACAGTTTCCAAAGGCTAAAGGTCGAAACTTTGGGTGAAAGTTGAGGGTTTGAGAAGCAGCCCATGTTGGGAAAGTGAGAAGATGAGGAGAGTGAGAAAAGGCGTGTTCGAAAACGGAGAGGAAAGGGGAATTGAGCATGGTTGGAAGGAGTAGCAGGTTATTTTCTGGGAAAATTGAGGTGAAAAGTGCGAGTGTGAAAATTTGGTATTGGCATGTTGGATTGGGTTAAGTAATGGTGTTGGTGTGGATTCCACTTGCTCCTAAAATTGATTCCTCGTTGAGAGAAAGACAAGGAACGTTGTTTTTGCTTATTTGTTAATGCAAGTTGGCAAATTAGGCGCTTCTCTCTTTTGGATTGGATTATTCCTATTGAACAAGGAAACATCAAAACATTACTAAATTTACAGTTTTTTTTACATTACATAAAGGAACGATGGTGCCGAATACAGAACCTCCATCTAAAATTACACTGATATTCAATTCTTTATTGTTGATCAAGTGACTTACTATATATTTTAAATATTTAAAAATAGTATTCTCTTTTATTTAAAGTAAGAGTTGTTTAAAGTTGTAGTAGTATAAGAATTAAAAATAAGTGGAGTGCGAATTTTATCGCTTCATTAACAAATTTTAATTTAATTTTTATTTTTAAATTAAATTGTTAGTCTTCATTTTGTTATTCATGACACACCTTAGTTTTTTTTATTTTTTGTTAACGCTAATTTTTGTTTTATTTTTTTTAATGTACATGTTATTACATACAAATAAAATGTTATTATTATGTTTTATAAATTTTTTCATTTATATTTTATTTTCTTTTTTTCATTATTATTGTGCTCCTCGTCATATTTTTTTATTTAAAATAAAAGTTGTTAAAATTTATAGTAGTATAAGAATTAAAAATAAGTGAAGTTTTAATTTTATCCTTATTTTATTAACAAATTTTAATGTAATTTAATTTTTTAAATTAAATTATTAATATCAATTTTATTATTTGTATTGCATTTTAGGTTTTGTTTTAATTTTTATTAAATTGTGCTTATCTATTACATTAAATATCACATATCAGTTAGTTATTATGCACAAATAAAATGTCATTATTTTTTTAAAAAAATTTTATTTATTTATATTTTTTCTTCTTATCTCCGTTCATTATTAACATTGTGCTCCTTCTGTTATTGTCATCACGTATATCTTAAATTATGTGTCGTGATTGAAGAATAAATTCACGTGAATTTTGTTTGGTATATATCTTTCAATAAAATGTTGAAAATATAAAAGTGATTGTAAAATTATAAATTGCTTCCATGATCAGCAAAATTGAAATACCTCCCAAATTGATAAAAGTCATTGGTTGGCCAAGTGATTATATAAGATTCGACTTTATCAAAGATCTTAAGGACAAATTACTTTTATAATTAGCAAAGTTGAAATATCATGTAATGGAGGATCTTACTACTACTAATACTAATACCAATTTATTCATCATTTTATTTTGACATGATTTGCTTGTATTCATTCCTTTTATTTTCAATTTATATATATTTATTTTATTTTTCTTATAAATTTAGCTACATTATTATTTTTATTTAATTTGCTTATATTTTATTTCTTTTATTATTGATTTGCCTTTTTTTTATTTTAATTATTATCACAACTAATGAGTGTCTATATTTTATTTTATTTTATTAAAATAATATAGAAAAGTTAGAATACAAAAAAAGATCAATTCCAACAAACAGATAAAAAAAAGGAGCATAAGCTAAGTTGGCAACACATGAATTAATACAAGAAAACGTTAAGAAAAATAACACACGCGAATGATCAACTTAATTTCTTGGACAATGATAAAAAAAATATTATTACAACAATGAATTGATTAATTTGAGGATTTTTTATGAATGGAGGTTGAAAATTGAAATGGTCAAGTAATTAAAAGATACCATAATAGAATATAAAAAATATTAGAAGATATAGAGAAGAAGTTAAATGGAAATCACATAAATAAAAAACACACTTCAATATTTTTAAAGTATTAAACTGAGAAAACTTAGAATACACAAGAAAAGGTATTGAAATAATTTAAAGGTAAACATTTCCTTTCATTATACACATGCATTATAATATTATGATAAATAAAAGTTACTCACGAAAAATCAGATTGTCCCATCAATGTTCATTACATTTGCCTAACAAAATATTCAAAAAAAAATTAAAAGTACAAAGAATAGAAGTCTGAGAGGAGTCACCCCATCATCAACACCACCCAACGTTCAGCCTCTATTATGCTTCCCCTTCATTTCATAATAAAACCTAGAAACATCAGAGTTCCATAAAAACTTATCGTCACCACCTCCAAAATAACCTTCCCATACCACTATAGATTTTAAAACAATTTTCCTTAACTTTATTCTCTTATCCTAGACCTAACCAAATAATTTCTGCAGAAAGCATGGCATTATAGTACTTTATTATCCAATACTCATTCTTTGAATCAAAACCCTCTCTCTTCCCTTGTTATATTTTTTTTTTTCTTTTTTAGTTGATGTTGAACTTACAAACATACCTATAAATCTCTTTTAATTAATTAGGATTATCCTTTTTCTTACTTTTTTTAATTTATTATTTAATCTAATAATAAGAAATAAAAAACTTGATGATAATAACTCCTTTAGTATATGTTTTCACGTTAACAAAAAAGAAAAAGAAAAATATTTAATTTTAGTATTTTTTTTCTATTATCATAAGATAATAAATCTTGATATTATTTTAAATTAGTTGGATCTTTTATTTATATATATATATATATATATATATATATATTTATTTATTGATATATGCAATCAACTTTTTTTATATATATTAAACTTAAGAAGAAATAAAGAAAGATATTTACAACATTTAAATATAAGTATTTATTTTCATTATATGCACCCAATATAATATTATCAAAGGTACAACATAGAATTAGATTATCACCGTCTATGTTCAGCATATTCACTCAATAAAATATATAAAAAAAAATAAAAGAACAAACAATAGAAATATGAGAGGAATTTACTCCATCATCAATACTATTTAATCATCGTCCTCTATTATATTAGAACAAAACCTAGAAATGCCAAGATTTCCATGGAAACTTATTATCACCACCACCTTGCCACATCACCATGACTTTTGAAACAAACTTCCTCAACTTTCTTCTCTTACTCTAGATCCAACTAGATAGTCCTTGCAGGAAGCTTAGAATCATAGTACTTTGTCATCAAATATCCATCCTGTAAACTAAAAGCCTATCTCTCTCTCTTTGTTATTATTTTTGTTTTTTTTTTCTCTCTCTTCTTCTTCCTTTTCATTGCTCTCCTAGTTAGTGTTGAACACACATACATATCTTTAAATATTTTTTTATTAATTAAGACAAATTATTTTTTAATTTTATCATTTTCTCTTTTTTATTTATATTATTTTATTATTTAATTTAATGGTAAGAAATAAAAATTCTAATGGCAATAACTTCTTTACTCTATTTTGTCATGTTAATAAAAGGAAAAAAAAGGAAACAATTGACTTTTTTTTTACCCATTCTCATGAGTAATGATATTGAATTTTTTTTAATTAGTTGCATTTTAAAAAAATATATATGTGTTGATACATGCAATTTGTTTATTCTTTTTATTTTAGTAATATATATGTATATATATTAAAATTAAGAAAAAACAATGAAAGATATTCACAACATTCATAGATAAGCATTTATTTTCATCATACACACACATTATAATATTATCATAGGTACAAAATACTCACAAATCCAACTAGATAGTTCTAATAAGAAGCTTGACACCATGGTAATTTGTTATCTAATACCCACTCTTTGAATAAAAACCTCTCTCTCTCCAATTGATGTTGAACATATACATGTACCTTTGGATCTCCTTTCAATTAATTAGGGTTGATTACACTTTTTTCTTACTTTTTATTTCTTTATCTAATAATAAGAAATAAGAAGTGTGATGGTAATAATTCCTTTAGTCTATGTTTCCATGTTAATAAAAGAAAATAGAAAAATATTTGGATTTTGTTTCTTTTCATCATACATACTCATTACTACATTATCATAAATACAAAATACTCATGATGTAGAATCATATAACCAAAGTCTATGTTTTGTACATTCATCCAACAAAATATACAAAAAGAATAAATATTAAAAGTATAAAGAATAGGATTATGAAAAAGAGTTATCACATCATCAACATCACTCAATCTCCACCCTCTATCATGCTTCCTTTCATATCGCAACAGAACCCAAAAATGCAAACAATTTCACCATAAATTTATTGTCACCATTGGCAAGACCACTTTGCCACATCACCATGGCTTCTAAAATAGGCCTTTTGACTTATTTAGGGTTATTTTTAAAATTAATTATTGAAAATAGGTTATTTTAATACATTTAACGTGTTTGATGAAAATAGGTTATTTTAATACATTTAACGTGTTTGAGGTATGTACAGTAATTGTAGACCAATATGAAGGTGCATCATGCATGTGGAGCACTACCAAAAGGCGCCACAACCTTGTGTGGGAGCATTTACAGAGGCGTCACAACCTTGTGTGGAAGCATTTGGAAAGGGGCCATATATGGACCCCACGTGACTTTGATCATGGGTCAGCATAGAAATGTGTCACACGATGTGGGAGCATTTGGAGAGACGCCATATATGGGCCCCACGTGACTTTGACCATGGGCCAACATAGAAATGTGTCATAGGGTGTGGGAGCATTTGGAAAGGCACCACACATGGCCTCGCACTCTACCTAGTGGACCAGCACAAGGATACGCCAAAACTTTCATTAAATCAAGTGATTTCTTCTTTAGTATGAAAGTTCTTGATTTCAACTCAGAAAATTGAATATAGTGGTTTCCAAATATGTGAAGATGATAATGTTAAAGGCATGATTAATGCTTATGAGTAACACTCGTTAATGTCAACATTAGAGATTTATGCTGAGATTGATGTGATTGACAGTTCAACAATATTAATACAACATGGTGGTTTTAATATTGAAGTTGTAGAAGATTGTCCTTCAATAATTGGTAAGTTAAGGGGTATATGTGTACATAAATATTAACAATTTTTTTTGTCAAATTATTTTAAAACTCTTACTAATTAAGAAGTTATTTCTGTAAGCAATTTTTTATGAAGGTGTAAATCTATTAGATGATGATTGTGATGATCTAAATTATGATTTTCCATCCACATGGTCAAGTAGTGAGGATAATTATGATATTGATGAAGGTATTGACTGAGATAATCTAACCGATTCAGATGAAGAAGAACAACTAAATTTAATAATGAGTGCTAGTCTTAATCCTAATCTAATGAGAGCTAGTCTGATATCTTCTTCAATTGGTTTATCTTTATTTGGATCGGAACAAATAATACAATTAGGTAATGGTAAACATGTAACATATATTGTAAATTAATTGTTTATATTAACATGTTTAAATAATTTATGCAGGAGGTGAACATTTTTGGAATAGTTCTTCACATTATACAAACATTTATATGGAACATGGTGATGAAGATATCAATTTATTTGGATTTAATGCACCTCCCAATTGGTGTATAGGAGATGAGTTATATGTTGGATTACAATTTGAGATGAAAGATGAGATAAAGATAGTAGTTAAACATTATTCGATGAAGGTACATCATACTTTTATTGTTATTGAATCAAAACCGAGTTTTTTATATGTGAAATGTCCCAATCATGTGCATGGTTGTCCATGACGAATGTGAACAATCAAATAAAAAAGAATAGATAAATGGCTTGAACAAAATGGGGCAGACTACACACATGTGTTAATCGTCACTTTCACAAGATTATAACAAACTTGACTCAGATTTCATATGTTCAAGCATTTTAGGTATGAAATATAATCAAATATATATTTATTATAAAATATAATATGTTAAACCAATGAAATTTTAATTGTTTTTCTTTAAGCATGGTAAATCAAGAATTCGCTATATCCATATCTTTGATACAAGAAAGAATACAAAGTTAGTATGAGTATAAAATTTCATATAGGAAAGCATGGATTGTCAAACAAAAAGCGATTGTCCATGTTTTTGGTGATTGGGATGGGTCTTATGTAATATTACCAAGGTAGTTATATTACATGATTAATTTTTTCCCAGGATCGGTATATAAAGTTAAAACGATTAAAGTTGTTATTGGTCAACAAATTGACAACCGATATTGAAATTTTTTTTCGAGTTTTTTGGACATTTAAGCAATGTTGTGAAGCTTTCAAATATTGCAAGTCATTGATTTAAATTGATGAAACTTTCCTATATGAAAAACACAGAGGTATGTTATTAATCGCAACAACTCAAGACGGTAATAATTTTGTGTTACTGATTGCATTTGTTATTGTAGAGGGTGAGACTTTGGAGGCATGGAATTAGTTTCTAGCCTTGTTACATGAGCACGTGACACAAAGGGATGAGATTTGTCTTATTTCAAACCAGCACCAAAGCATCAAATCTACTGTGAACAATCAGCATCTGGGATGACCTCTACATGCTTATCACGTGTACTATATTCGACACATTACAAGTAATTTTAATCATTGTTTCAAGAATCAAAAATTGAAGCAAGAGTTGCTTAAATTATGTATATTTTATGTTTACAATGTCTTATGTTATTAATAACACTCAATGGATATTTTGTTAATGATGTTGTTAAACCTTGATAGGTTACACACCATGTAAACATATATTTGACAAAAAGGTAGAAAAGTTTAGATAAAGTAGCCCAAATATTACTAGATGGATTAATAACATCTCAAAGAAAAAATGGAGTATGGCTTACGATCAGCATGGTAGACGATACGAGCACATGACCACAAATTTGTCAAAGTCGGTCGATAAAATTTTGAAAGGTGCTCGTAATCTCTCAATTACAACTCTTGTTAAATGTAGGTATTGTCACTTGGTTGAATATTTTGTGCAAAGGGATGCAGTAAGGCAGAACTTAACTCAGATCAATGATATTGTGGTAAACTGATGGATTGCATTAGAAAAATCAAGAAGAAGCATGTTTTCATCAGGTGTGAAGATATGACATACAATCTTCACGTTTTAAGGTTGAAGAAGCATTCAATCCCATCACACAATACTATGGTAACAAATGGGCTCTAAGTTTGCCACAAGGATGTTGTCAATATGGTAAATTCCAATTGTTCAAAGATCCATGCTTTCATGTTATTGTTGCATGTACTGTTGTTAGTATGAACTTTGACCAGTTTGTGGATTCTGTTTATATGGTTGAAAATGTTGTAATGCATATTCAAGTGAATGGTGGCCAATTGGAAATGAGATGTCACTTCCCCTTATTCATCCATGGATACTGGTGCCAAATAAGGAGAGATTGCGGGGAAAAGGTCGATTGAAGTCTACACATATAAGAAATGAAATGGATTGGATTGAATCACAACCAAGACAACGATGTCATCTCTATAAAGAAGTTGGTCATAATCAATCTCGATGTCCACATAGAGGACAAGGGCAAAACGATAGTTAATGATGATGTAAAGAATGATCGATGTTTTGCATCTTAATCATGGTTGATCAATTACATAAGCATTTTAATGAGTTTAGTTCATTATTAGTGTTCCTTATGTTATTGTGACATAACAATTTGTTCTAATAATAAATCATTCAATAACCATAACATATTTATCGATAAAGTCCAACATAATAATCTAAACAAACCAATTAATAACCAAATAAAAAGTTCATCATAATAGTCCAAACAAAGCAAATAAACATATGAAACACTCAAAGACATAAAGATAAAAGAGTCCATAAACACAAAACCAAAGATAAAACTAGTTATCATCAACGTCTCTATCCCTCACAAATCTTCTTATATTGCGATGGCAATGGCGATGTTGTGTGACATCAAGCTGAGGATCATAAATCCGAGCACCATCATAGAATGTAGCTGATAATTCTGCATTTAAGTCAATTCCTTGACCATTAAAATCTTGAAATATATCTGGACTATGCACATATGTGTGCATGGGTGGAGGTGGTGTGATCATCATGCGATTAAATGGAGATGGCGTATAAAAACTTCTACCAACACCAAGATCTATCAGAGGTGAGGTCTGAGAAACACCATACAACATCCTAAGGGATGGAATATTAGGTGATGTGAAACAAACAAATGCTGACGATTCTCCTCCATCCTGAAACGAAGGACCTCCTAATTGAAATGATGATAATCCTTCTTCAAAAGCAATGTTATCATACGATGCTTGTCCATAACAACTAGGTGCAACAGATGGACCTTTTCTTGAAAGGTCCTGCAAATAATAGACTTGTATCATCACTAAATTGTTATGATGGAAGTGCATAGGTTGACAATGGTGATGTTGGTATATTATGTGATGACACAAAATACTATCCTTCTTGTCGAGTTGAAAGGGAAGGAATGGAATGAGTTTGATATTCCAAATGTCTACGACGACATTGAAAGCCTTGCCGCTTAACTTTATTATCTGGCATGTTTGTAGCAATACGAGGAAATCTATCCCAAGCCCATAATTGTAACAACAATGTAAATCCGTATATTTCTTTCTTATCCTGGTTAGTCGTGGTGCACAACTTACGATACAAATATGCTAGAGCAACTGACCCCCAACTATATTGTCCACATTGATCGAAATTAGAAAATAATGGAAGGTACCTAAGCGGCACTTTACTGCTCGAATGATCACAAATAACTACTCCACCAATCAAACGAAGAATATAAGCACGAACATATTTGTGCAACTAAACTTCATTATCCAAATAGTCCTCTATATTTGAAAAATGTTGATTCAACCGAGTCATCTTTACAGAGGCTCCATGCATTTCATTTTCAGGTGGATAAATTCCAAAAATTTCCATCACAATAGACTCCCACACACGAGTCAAAGTACTTCCAATAACTGGAACACCATTTATAGGTAAACCGGTTAATATTATAACATCTTGAAGAGTGATTGTACATTTTCCTGGTGGCATATGAAAGGTGTGTGTTTCAGGTCTCCACCTTTCAACCAAAGCTTCAATTAAAGGAGGATCAATTTGGAAGAATTGAACTTGAGCAATCCCTAAAAAACCAGTTCTCCTTAGATGCTTAATTATCTATGGCAGAATATGTGAAATATTATCTCTTTCATGAAATAATTTTTCTCTTCGAATTTTTAAGTCTCGATCCAGTACTCCATTCCAAATTTGCTCAAATATATAAACGCTTTACAACTTTAGGAGTGATTGATTATCTGGCCCGATCTAATATCACAACTAGATTGTGACAAAGATACCATTAAATTTTCTCTTACAAATTATACAAAAATTATAAATTAACCATTAATAAATTAACAAATAATAATTAATTAAATCATCTCATTATAATTATTTTAACTACATCATTATTATAATTATAATAATCAATATATTTTAATTAAATATAATAACAATCAAACTATTAACTTAAAATTAATAAATATATTTTAAGTTAATATATAATAAACTAAAAAATATTAAATATTAATATTTAATCAATAATTAAATTTAATTAATTACAACGTATAATATAACCTAACCAGAATTATACAAAATATAATATAATTTAAATTATAGTATAATTTAAATATTATTATAATTTAAATTTAAAAGTTTTTTTCAATTTTCATCATAAAATATACTAAATATAATATAATATAATATAATTTAAACATTATTATTTAAGCTATATTATAATAAAATCTAGATATTATTATTTAATTGATATTTTAATATAATATAATTTTAATATTAATATTAAAAATATAATATAATCTAAATATTATTATTTAAAATAAACTGAAATATAAAATTTAATTTAATATATTTAACATAATTATATTTTAATATAATAATATTATAATAAAATATAAAAAACTTAACGTAATAAGCTAACTGTGTATATATTTTTATTAATTTTCTATATTATATTTTTATTTTTAAATTTAATTTATAATAAATTTAAAAAATTATTTAAAATATGAATTAAATATTATTATATATTTTTAACAAAATTTTAATATTTAATTAATTAAATATAATTTAGATAACAATAATAATATTAACATTAATATATATATATATTGTCTAATTTTAAATATATTTAATTTGTTAAATTATAATCAAAATTATTTAATATTATCATTTATTTTAATATTATAAATTTAATATTATATTAACAAAATTATTAAATGTTAACATTCAATTTAACATTATAATGTTACATATTTTTTAAAAATTGATTATCAATTTTAAATTTAAGCATATATAAATTATACTAAAATTTAATTACTAGTTTAATGTTCTAAAATTTATAATTAATTCAAGTACTATTAATAAATATTATTTTAAACATTATTAAAAATTTATTTATTTACATTTTACATATTAAATAATTTAAATTAATACATATTTAATTTATTATAAATATAATTTATTTTATATAAAATACTTTAACAAAATTAAATATAGATTAATTTATAAGTTATTTGATTCTTAACATCCATTTTTTTCCAGTTTTAACTCAGCAGGCTCAAAGTTTTTACAGTTTTTACATAAAATGATTAATATATAATGGTTCCGTGCGGTTATTACGCATTTTGTAATGGACCACCAAATGTGGTACACCTTAAATAGAGGCACTGCACCAAGTGTTGCTGTTGACTGCACCAAGACTTGTTATTGACTGATTTCGCACACGCAGCTTTGAAGTATGGAAACAAGCTAGATAAGACTTGCAAGGGTGGCTGACAGGTTTGAGGGCATCTTATGGTGTATATAGGAAATGAGGCACACTTTATAATGCATATCAGAGAGAAGTCACGCTAACACAAAAAGCTGCAAACCAAATTTTATGATGTATTTTTAAATATTTTCATTATTTGTGATGTATTTCCATACTCTTCCATTAAATGTGTCGTATTTTATAAATACGTAACAATTACTATATTATACCTATACATGTAATTGTTGTATAATATATCTATATATGAATTTTGTTTTAATGTTTACCTAAAAAGATAAAACACCCTTTAAAATAACTTTTTTTTACCTCAAAACTAACTAAATAATCCCTTTAGAAAGTTTAGCATCATAATAATTTGTCATCAAATACTTATTCTTTGAGTTAAAATTTCTCTTTTTTTTTGTTTTTTTTCTATTTTTTTTTTCTTTTTCTCTCAAACATTCAACATGCACACATAATTTTAAATCTAATTTTAATTAATTTAGGTAAATTTTATTTATTTTATTTTTATTAATTTATTATTTAATCTAACAGAAATAAATAAGAAATTTGATGTTAATAATTGCATGTTGTCATATTAATAAAAGGGAAGAGAAAAACATTTGACTTTTATTTTTTTTATCCATTCTTATGAAATAATAAATTTTGATATTGATTTTATATTAAATGATTTTTTAAATATATATATATATATATGTAAATTTATATAATTTTTTTTATTTTAGCATTTGATGTATAAACATAAAAATGGTTATTATTATTAATATTATTATTTTGATCAATTTTAAATAGTTTTAGTGTTTCTTTTATTTTTATCTTTTTATTATTTATTTATTAATTGTTTGTTATTTAATATCATTATTATATTCTTTTATATTATTAGTTATTATTTATTGTTGAATTTATTTTAATTAGTTGTTATAATAATTACAAATTGTTATGTTTCCTCAATTATTATTATCTAATTATACCCTTCTATTACTATTATTTATTTTTCTTGTTAATATTTATTATTTTGATAATTTTTAATATTTTTAATCCTTCTTTAAATCTCATACCTCTTTTTGTTTATTTATTTAAAATTATTGTTAGTATTTCTATTTTTATTATTTGATATTGTTTATTAATAATTTTATTTTTTTAATTGTTGTAATTATTATAAATTAATATTATTATTATTATTAATAACCATTACTTACTTATTATTATTGTTAATTAATATGCTTTTACAAACTAATTTTTATTTTATTATGTTATAATTATAATTTAATTATAAAAATTTTATCATTTAGCACATTTTTATTAATTATTGTTGTTTATTTATTTATTGATTTTTTATTATCTAATTTTTTTTGTTAATTGTTATTTTGTTCATATTATAATAACTGATGTTTAAATATACATTTTAGTTATTTATTTATTTTATTTTAATCTTTTATTTTTTTATTATAATTACAGTTATTATTCATTGTCATTTATTATTATTGTTATCATCATATTTGTCACTTGCTTTTATTTTTTATAATTTATTTTTTAAAAATATTAGAAAATATAATAAAAAATATATTTTTTAATTTAATAAAAAATAATTTTTATAAATAATTTAATTTTATATAAAAATAATAATTTAAAAAATATATTTTGTTAATCCATATTTTTTTAATTAGAAACAATGATAAATTGATAGTCTCATATTTATATATTCATGTATCATTTTCCAACAAAATATTTTAATATTAAAATTAATTAATTTAAAATATTTTTAGAGAATTATATAATTTTTAATTTCTTGTTGCACCAAAAATTATGTAGTAACAAGAATTAAATTTAAATTAATTTTTGTAACACTTAACCCTAATTTTAATATTTTTTTCATTATTTCAATAAATTATCTATTTATAAATTTATTTGTTCATCCATTTGTTTATTAATTTGGTTATCTAATTATTCATTTATTTCAAATAAGTTGTTTATTCATACTTTATTTTACAGGTAAAATAAATAATTTTAAAATTATAATTAATTTACACAAATTAATTTAAAATAATCATCTTAGGATAAGTATATTAGAAATGCTATGCATAAATCGATTAATGTATTAATCTTGATTTTTGTAAACTTTCTTTATTTTTTAAAAGATAATTTTTTTAATTTTTTTTAATTTAAGTAAAGTTAATAGCGACTCTATTTTTACAAAATTAATATCTTTTAACTTTTCCACCTTTTATTGAGATCATTAAAAAGACAAAAAAGGAGCAAAATCTTAGATGAGAAAGTTTCTTACATAAGTTACCAAACTAATAGGAAAATTTGAAATAACAAAGTGTCTCAATTCGGAATATTAATACATATTTATAAACTCCTAGATATTCCCTCATGCGTTGGGCTTAGTTGGAGCCAATCACTCCAATTAAAGTGGAGTGATAAACCTTGGCCTATACTTAGTATCATTTTTCATTAAATAAAAATTCTTCCAAAATTATTCTCTAACTTGATCATCAGATATGAGATCTCCTCCACCACATCGAAGTTATTCACTCTTACAAAAACATTTTTATTTCAGTTATCTCCAATTATTATCATTATCATGAAGAAATTATGATTTAAATAATTTATAATATTAAAATATTATAATAAATTTTTTATATAATAATAATATTTAAATAGATAAAATTTTATATTTTTAACCAAAATTTAAAAGATACAGCTCATTTAACAAATATAAGTCTAATATAATTTCAGCTATGTCCAAGGTTATTGGTAAATGGTATAACTTATTATCATAGCTAATCATAGAAGGATGCATCTTTATTTGAACCATAATTAGGGATTAAATTGTGTTTTGTGTAATATTTTTAATGTTTTATGGGTTGCTTAGAAGAATAAAATGTTAAAAAAATGGAAAATATTATTTTTTTCTATTTACTTACCTGAGTTAAAGAATAATTTTTTAATATATTTGTTTTTAAAAAGAATAAAAATATTGTTTGGTAGATAGAAAACAAGATGCCGTATGTAAAGTAAGAAGGACAATTTCCGCCTAACTTTTTAATTCCTTTTACATGTCTTGTCTAGGAAGAGAAATTTGTGGATTCCACCGTTTCCTCTTCTATTCTTCTCTGTTAGTTCTACTTACCTAAGTAGATTAGTAGATTAGGTTGTTTCTTTCTTTTTACCTTCCTTCCTTTTTAATTCTTTCTTTTGTTTAATTCAAACAGAGTGTTAATCTGCGATAGGGAAACATGGTAGCTTACATCCACTCTTAATTTGATTCTATCTCTTTTAATGTGAATATTTTAGTGGCTTTCACATTTGAGAGCCTTTTCAAAATCTTAGAGATGCCAAAATTCTATGTATTTCTTTATTGCCAAAATTACACGGAATATGTTTTGGTCCAGGCTACAGCAATACCTATTAAAATATTTAATAATTCTACACTTATTATTATTATTATTATTATTATTATTATTATTATTATTATTATTATTATTATTATTATTATTATTATTATTATTATTATTATCGAGATGAGAGCTATACGCTCGTGATAATTGATCCAACCCAATCCAATATTTGGTAATCCAAATGGAACACTGGCCCCTCGTTTCATTATCTCGTGCCCACCCCATGTGTGTGAAGGACATTCTTTATGGTAACCCATTCATTTGAAACGTTAAGTTTTAAAAAATTTAGGCATGTTCGGTCTTGACAAGATGTTTTCCATTTTATTTTTAATTACAATATCTAATTTTATTTTTTAAATTAGATAAAAAAACAAAAAAAATAGAAATTTATTATCTTTATATTCTTTGTAGAAATTTTAAAAAAATAAAATAATATTTTATAATTAAAAACATTTTTTTTCACACTAAATGATCTAGTATTGTCAACCTTACTAATTGAAAACAAAAAGAAAAAAAATATTATGTCAATTTAATTTTATAATTTCATTTCATTATTTATTTGAAAAAACTAACTTACCTCTTTTCTATATCTTTTATTTTTTATTTTTATATTATAGTTTTAATGTACTTCACATATAAATTTAAAATAAAATATATCATACTATTTTATTTATGCCCTTATTTCATTTACCTCATAGCTACTCCTGTATTTCTTTAAATTTTATAATATTAATTATGAAAAAAATAAAAAAGTTAAATTAATGAGTTATTCTTTATATTTTTGTTGTGATTTAAATTTTTTAATTTAATTTTTATAATCTTAAATTTTTTAATTAAATCCTTAAAGGCCAACACGTTACATTTCTGTTAAGCATAAATGATGTTATATATATATATATATATATATATATATATATATTATTTATTACATATATCTCATTTTTTTATTTATAATTTTTTTCAACATTTTAAATACTAGTATTATTATGGGTAAGCATTGGTAGTGTATTAGTCATTATGTGAAAGCATTGATTTTTTATAACCAGTGAAATACATATGTGCGTGGCGGTTAAATCTTTATCTTTTTCAAAATTTTATTTTTATTATTCCATATATATTTTATATATAATATAAAAATAATAAAACGATAATGTTAAAAATTATCTTATCTAAACTATTCTAATTCTAAACTTTTTATTATTGAATAATTCTAATAATTTTATTATTTCATCATTTAATATAATTTGAGAATAATTTTCTATTCATGATATTGGATTGAATTTTAACTCTAGTTACTTTAAATATATTATATTATATTTTATTATATAAAAATGACAAATTATCGTCATAATTAATATTTATAATATAAGTTTGAAAGATTTAATTAAAATATTTTTAAAATATAATAATTTAATTTGAAAAATTTTAATTGTGAAAATTTAATAAAATTATAGAGACTAAATAATGAATTTAACCAAATAAAAATTTTAAAATATAAAAAATATAAAATTTACAAATTAACTATTAAAATTGATCACTCATACACACTTTAACACTTATAAAGTATGATAAAAATAGTGTCAAATCCTCATCTTAAAAAAATATGTAAAAACAGTTCTTCAACATTAGTATTACACTATTACCTATTTTAGCAATAAAACATTTTTACACGAAACGATTACGTAAAGAAAAAATCATGATCTCTCCGATTAGTTGTGTCAAATTAATAGATATTCCAAAACTGGTATAATTTTCTCTCTCTCTTTAAAGAAATCTAAGTTCTTAAATTTAAGTATAATGTTTATTTAATATTAAACATCTTTTCAACTTTAACCTATTTTTTTATAAAAGTGTGAATTAATTAAAAAAAAATAGTATGTAGTATGCAGGGGATTTTCACTATTTTTTGTTTTTATTACATAAAAATGCACCATATATATTGAACAATTTAATGAAATTCATTATTAAAATACACGTCATTTAGCTTTGCTTGTGTGGGAGCACCGTTCACAGACACAGAAGAAGAAGCGGCAACGAATTTGGATCCAATTGTTCGTTCTGTGATATATCCTCATACACTGCAATCCATTTTTCTTCTTTATTCTATTATTCCATTATATTATTTTAATTATTATATATTCACTTCACAATTGTATTACAGGTAATTCTCATCACTCGCTCCATTCATCTCAATTTCTATTTCATCTTGCTCCCAGGTTCTGCTTTTGTTCTTTACTTTTTTGGAATTATGATAATTGTTTTTATCTGAAATTATAAGTGTTATCCGTTTCCATCTCGAGATAATCAAACTTTTAGGTTAGTGTTATTTTTATTTTAGTTTTCGAGGAAAAATGTTGATGTTTTTTCAGTGCACAATGAAACTCTGAGATAGATAGTTGCCACTATCATCATCACCATCACCTTCAGAATTTGTGTTAACAATTCATAATCACTTATTAGTTTATCATTTTGATTTATTTGTTAATTTCTGTTCAGAATTAAGTTGGGGATTGAATATCATGGATCGACTGAAATCTTCTCCACGGCTCATGATTGTTTCGGATCTTGATCACACAATGGTGTGTTTTTGTAGCTGCCCCGTCCTTTTATCCCTGATTGTTGTTGTTGTTTGAGATTTTAATGGTTTGGTGCGTTTTGGTTGCAGGTTGATCACCATGACCCTGAGAATAGTTCCCTTTTCAGGTTCAATGCCCTTTGGGAAGCCCATTATCGCCACGATTCTCTACTGGTGTTCTCAACTGGAAGGTCACCTACACTCTACAAACAATTGAGGAAAGAGAAGCCCATGATAACTCCTGATATAGCCATTATGTCTGTGGGGACTGAGATTACTTATGGTAAATCAATGGAACCCGATGATGGATGGATCCAGATTTTGAACCAGAAGTGGGACAAGAACATAGTCATGGAGGAAGCAAGCAAGTTTTCTGAACTTAAGCGTCAGGTATGATTTATAGGTAAATGGTGGTCACCGTTATTTATTTCTTGAACTTAATTGTTTCCTATGGTTCTGGCATTTAATGTTTCGTGTTTGATTATCTATAATTATTTTGAAGTTGCTAGTTAGAATTGTTTAATTCATATCTTGAATAACTGATAGTGCAGGCAGAAACAGAACAACGACCACACAAAGTTAGCTTTTATGTCGACAAAGACAAGGCTGTGCAAGTAACAAAGACTCTTTCCAAGATTTTGCAAGAGCGTGGGGTAAGCTATGATGCATTTATATTCATTGCTTTCTTCTTCTGTAATTTTATATGTATCACTTGAGAAAATAAATTGGATTTTCTGATATCTTACTATGCATGTTGTTATTGTATATAGTTTGGTAACATTGCCTAAGTTTTTGCCAGTTGGATGTTAAAATAATATATAGTGGAGGAATTGATTTGGATATATTAGCAAAAGGTGCTGGCAAAGGTCAAGCTCTTGCCTATCTGCTCAAAAAGTTTGAGACTGAGGGAAAGCCACCTATTAATACTCTTGTTTGTGGTGACTCTGGAAATGATGCCGAACTGTTCAGCATTCCAGGAGTTTATGGCGTCATGGTTTGTGGTTTAGTTTGTTTATTGCTATATTTTTCCTTGTTAGTCAAAATTTGAGATATCGTCTTGCATCCTGCATCTGTTTGTTTATTGTGTAGGTAAGCAACGCCCAAGAAGAATTGTTGCAGTGGCATGCAGAAAATGCAAAAGGTAACCCCAAGATTCTTCATGCGTCAGAGCGTTGTGCATCTGGGATTATACAAGCCATTGGTCACTTCAAGTTAGGCCCAAACCTGTCGCCAAGAGATGTTTCAGATGTTGGACGAGAACAACTTGGACATTTATCTCCAAGTCATGAAATAGTGAACTTCAATTTGGCATTTGAAAAGTGGAGGCGTGCCGAAGTTGAGAACTCTGAGTTATTTGTTACTGGTATAAAGGCAGTCACTGTACGTCTGATATCCTTTCTCTTAACAGATTACTTATTGTGTTTTCTAGTTGTGCTTGCAGACTACTTGGTATTTGAAATGTTATCCACAATAACTGCATTTTACTGAATCATTTTTTTTTCTTGTATGTGTCGGATAATCTTATCCTTTTTATTGCTATTCATGGACTAGCAAGTTCCGAGCTTCACAAGCAGGAAATATAAAACAAAATACAATGAAATTATTATTTTTTTCCTATCGTGGGAGCAATCAGTCGTTACTTTGTTTTTACATTCATAATTAAGTTTTTGGTTACATTGTTCACTTTGCTTTGGTATATTTTTCCATTTTCCCTTTTCTAAGTGCATATTGTTGATGAAGAATATCTTAGTTTGGCATATATTTTTCATTTCTAGAATATCTTCTATCAATATTAAGTGTTTTTTCTATGTACAAACTTTAAGTTTTATCTTTAGCATATATGGCCTTTCTAATTTTGTTATATATTCCCCATATTTGCTTAACTGTTGAAGTGTTCAACCATTTCAACAACATGAAGTAAGACATTTCGATGGTTTTGATTTCCAGGAAAATCTATTATAAGTAGCTGAAAAGCTTTTTTTTAAAAATATTTTCCCACCATAATTATTTGGGTTTTCCCTTTCTCATTTTCTCGATTCTTGATCTATGAGTGCTTTATTATTCCAGTAATGCACTTGGATGTGACTTTTTCCGTTGTTAAGTCTTTACATAACAGTTTCCTTTTTGAGAAGTAATTAAATTGTTCTTTGTCTTAAAACGCAGCTCCCATCTGGTGTTTATGTCCATCCTTCTGGTTCTGTTCATAATCTTAAAGAGTATGCAAATGTTTTGAGAAAGGTGTACGGTAACAAACAGGGAAAACAGTTTAGGATGTGGGTAGATGATGTATTGGCTACAGAGTTAGGTCCAGACACATGGCTAATGAAATTTGATAAGTGGGAATCATCAGGTATGAGTTTGCATTACATTTTGTTGTTTATGTTCTTTTCATTTCCTACCCCTTATATCTCTCAAAATAACCAATTGGATATCTTGTTTCTTATGTTGGGGTCATTTTTATGAATAGTTATCTGCTGTTAATGCAAGGAAATTAGAAAATTTTGCGCTGCTGCGTGTCTTACCTATACCTACTGCTAATTTGCCAACATTGTAGGTGAAGAGCGGCGGGGTTGTGTGGTCACTACCATACTAAGCAAAAAGGTACATTGTAATGCATCAACTATTTTTCGTATGTTGTCTTTAACTTTTTGCTGAGAAGAATGGAATTTGGGTTTCAGGATTCCGATTGGTTCACTGTGGTGCATGTACACCAGACGTGGTTGGAACAATCAGGGCAAGATGAATGGTATTTTTAGTCAGTTCCTACGGCTCATCCAAGTTCCGGAGTATCCTGTGATCCGTTTTGCAATAAATGTAATGTAATCCAATGACAAAGTAGTTTCTACATATGAATTTTTTTAAGACAAGTCCATCAGTGATAATGTCTCATACCATGTGTATTTGAAATTTACTGTAAATCTGCTGGTTGCACAGCTTTCATGAGAATCAAATTTTTACATCTCATCTTGATTATAGATAATTGCGGTGTTATGTTTTGGTTTTTATCCTTTTCCCCCCACCTTTCTGTTCAGTGGTTTTCATCATTTACATGAGAATAAAAAAACATAGTATTTTTCTTCCAATTAAATTCGAAAAATGGTGTTTCCTAATTTTTTACATTTAATCTTCTGTAGAAATTTGCAGCTAGTTTATTCTGGCCTTTACTTTCTTTTCTATCATCACTTCGAGCTCCCTAAAGCTTGATCCTTTAGATTGAGTGGTTATTTAAACACCTGCAGAAAATCATAAATTCAATTGAACTTCCTCTCAGAAATTACGTATCCTTTTTTTTTGGGTGATCTGAATATAAAAATCTGTATACGTGCCTTACTTCTACATAAACTTCTCCATGCATATTGCTTTTTTATTTCTTCCCTCTCAAATTTCCTGACTTAAGCAGAAAACTTGGACCATTCCCCTGCCAAGCAACTTGTACCTTCAGCAACTATTCCAGCACTGTTACGATGAGGTTAGCAATGAATCTGTTATTTCAGGAAAATGAAAATAATTGTCCAAACTTGTATTCCAACTAAAAATAGTCACTGAAATTCTCATTTTACATTAGAAAACAAGATGTGATTATGTGAAAATATTTATTTCAGTATCCAAATGGCCAGCAGGCCAAATATCCTACTTAGTAATAACTGGATTTCCGAATTCCTATTCCATGGTGGCACCTTAGGAACAATATGTCATTAGAAAATTGGCATTGTAACAGCTCATTTTTATTTTTATTTTGAAAGTCATGCCTAATTACCAAACTTATTCCCTGCCTTCCACGTTAGCCTTTGCATGCAATGAAGTCTTTTGTGAATGCCACATTGTGGCCAACACTTTCCTTATTTTTCAATGATAGAGAAAGGCAACAGCATTTCATTCAGAAGGAAAAAGTCCTATCATTTGAAAGTTCAGCGTCGGATTTCGATGGACGGTTGAGCAAAGCTAATTTTTTATTATGGTATGAAAGGTTAAAGCTTATGTATTTATCAATTTCTGAAGCTTAAGACCGTTTTTCCAAATTCGGTCCTTTTCTTTTATTTTATATGAAGCATTTTCTCTTATTCTTCTGTAATTAATTTACAGAAAACTCCTATTTCTTTGTACAATTGAGAGTCAAGCTGGTATCAAAGTAAAATAAATAAATAAATAAATTATATTTAGGGAAGTTTAATGCGGAAACAAGCATTCTCTACATTACGCCGATCGTCAATTAAAACTAAAGTTAATTAAAAGTAAAGAAAGTAAAGGAAGAGATTAATATAATGTAAGAGCATCTTTCATTTTAAAATAAAATTTTATTTATTATTTAAAAATTAAAAAAAAATATTTAATTATATTTAAATTTAATTATCTGAATTTATTTAATTATTGATTAATAATTTAATTAGTTAAAAATATAGGTGGAATAACAAAATTAAATAAAAAATAATTAAAATATAGGTAGAATAAAAAATTAAATAAAATAATTATTTAAATGGATGTGAAATTATATATTAAAAAATAGTATATTAAAATTCTAAATATTTTAATATATTAAAATTTTAAATTTTATTTGTATGATTGTTATTTATAAATAAAATTTTTATGTAAAATTTTCAGGTATTCGACAAAATATATTTATAAACTATGTTCACAAATTTTCATAAATAATAAAAATTTGTACAATTTTGTATCAATTTTAAAAGTTATAATTTTTAAATATAGAGTTGATAGAATTTATTTTAAAAAAACATCATTTAAAAATTTTTAAATTATATAAATATATTTTTATATAATAAATATTAGAAGATATTCAATTAAAATTTTTGATAAAAATAAAATTATTTACTATTTTATAAAAATGTTTAAATATATTATTTTATAATAATTTTTTTTTTCAATTTTTATAATATTTAAAATATATATATATATATATAACATTTAATTAGTTTATTATATATATATATATATATATAATTTTATATTTAAATTTTAATCTTCGTGGATAAAATATGAATAAATTGAAATAATTTTATATTAATATTTATTTTATAAAATTTTTATAAGTTAATTTATTAGGTTGTTCTGTATCTAGATAATGTATGGTTATTAAATTTTATTCTTCTTAAACTATTTTTTTTAAATTACAAAAAATAGTAATTTAGTTCTAAATTTTTTTAAAAAATAATTTTTATAAATTTTAGTTTAGAATTCATATAAATTATTCAAGAATAAAAAATCTTATTATATTAATCATGGTGTGCTATCTAGGTATAGTAAAATGTTAGTTGGAGGTTAGTAACCTCATATGATATATTAGATAATATTTAATTAAATTTTAAAGAAATATTAAGATGAATAATGAGATAATCAAATGAGAATTATAAGGTCTCTAAACTTTGAGAAAAATGTAAAATCTTAAAATGAAATAGAAATGAGAGTTAGAATAATTAATAAGCATGTATCATGTTCATAAAAATTTTATTTTGTAAATCTTTAATGGAGACAATCTATGAACATTTTTATGAAAAAGAGGTTAGGACTGCTTTAGTTGAATTTAACCACCTCGACAAGACCTGAAGATTTTTATTACTGGTTGAACAATTTTACAATTTTAAAAAATAATGTGAAATGATGATGATGTAGTGTTATCAAGGGTGGTATGCTATGATTTTAAATAAGATCTGGTATCCTCCATTATTTTGATAAAGTGATAATGGTTTGAGCCCACATGCATATACATATTGTAGGGATGGCCAACTGCACATCAGTGAAATTTAATATGGTATGGAATGTATTATGTCTCAACCTAATATTAAATCTATCATCATAGAAATCGGTGAAGATGATGATAAAATTAACCACATTTATACATTTCATATTATGATTGATTTTTTATAGTTCTTTACGTTTGTTAAAGAATCTATATATTTTTTATGAAAAAAAATAATACTATAATATACTATGAAATATCTCACTCCTTCTCTATCATATTTATTTGTATGTAACTATGATTCTATAGTGGAACTAGGCTATGGATAGTCTTCTCCTCAATGTTAAGGTAATCGTTAATGTAGAGGATAGATAGTAGATCTCTCACTCCATGACCGTAGACAATGACTACAACCTATTGTATTGGTTGGAAGAAGAGAAAAAAATTTTGTGATCTTTAATTTAAATAGAGTAACTTAAACTTTTGAATATACCTATCTTATCACCTCAATTGAAGTACTCTAGATTATTTATGTTTTGAAAATATTTAACTAATTTACCTTTGATAAAGATGTATATATATATATATAAGAAATTTTTGTATTCAAATATATGTAAGATTTGAAGAATCAGGTACACCACGAACGTATAATTATTTCATAATTAGTATGTATATGTAAGGTATAATATACGAGTAAGGTTAAAAGAACTTAGATAATCTCGGAGCTACGACAGGTGTAGCATTCTTTGTAAGCTTTGAGCAAAAGTGATATTAAAATGGGAGAAGTAATCAAGTAGGAGTATTCACAAATTTGAATATTACATTGAACTTTAATTTCATGTAATGGAAGAAAATTCAAGTAGAGTTAGGAGTAGTCCTAGATCTCCTTTGACTCTAGAATGAATTTTATTTGATTCTATGAATAATTAGAAATTTATGTTTAGTTATGTTTAATTTAATTTTGGATAAATTTGATGCTTTATACCAAATTTGATAATTAATGGTAGTATTTAAATATTTTCAAACATGTTATTTTATCCTTTGAGACTATTAGCACGACTACGCTAATAGGTAGCATAATTATGTCAAAGTCAAAATCATATGAATTTCTACTTTTATGAATTTGCATGGTCGTGCTAAGAATACATTCATACGAATTTCTAGGCTTATGAATTTGCACGACCATATCAAGAACAAATTTATATAAATTTCTGAAATCATGAATTTTTACGGTCGTGTTAATAAATTTGCATGATTTTGCAAAGAACAAATGTATATGATATTCTGGAATTATAAATTTACATGGTCATAATGATATTAGCATGGTCATGCGAAGAGAAAAATTCTATGAACTTCAAGACTAGTGTTTGAGCACGATCGTGCAATGCATGGAGCACGATCATGCTAGACGATAAAGATGAAGATGAGTAAGATGGAGGACAACACGAGCAAACAAAAGATAACATGGGTGTGCGAGATTGAAAATGTATGGGTGTGCTAAAAGTTAGCATGACCATGCAAGAAATAGATATTTTTGAGTAGTATTGTTGCTAAACATATTTTTGAGGAATAGATACTATTATGCAACTTATTATATAATTGAACATTGTATATGCTAGAATTGAATAGACTCAAAGTCCAAAACCACCAACAATATGTATTGCTATTAGAGGAAATGAATTAATGAAAAAATGAGAATCTTATTCTTCATAAAGAAATTAGATTTATATATTTATGTATTAAATTCTGATACTTCTAACTGAATTATATAATAGATTGTTATATTTATATAAAATGAGAGGATGAATGAATGATTAAAGCCTCACATGACTTAATAATAGTTTTTGAATTGAACCCATATGATAGGTGGAAGAGGTCAATGAGATCTTGAGTTTTAAGTTGAAGGCAAGACCTTCATTCGAAGAGGAGATGAGATGCATAAGACGAACGCTTTATATGCATAAAAACGTTTTGAAAATATTCAATATGAGCATAGTTTGGGAGACCCTTTAAGTGGGGCAGCTAGGAAATCTAGAGATCGAATCATGGTGGAAATAACTTGATCATGAGAATGAGAATTTCAGAGCCTAGAAGGTATGCGAGCTAGGTTTGAGTCTCTCAATAACCTAGGATTACTCCTTGTAGTCAGGACCACTCTAGTCAGACTTAGCCACTTCGACAAGATCTTATGATTATCATTACTGGTCGACCAATTTAGGATTTTAAGAAATGAAAAATATGAAATGTGAAATGATGATGATGATGATGCCAAATGCACACTTTGATTTGAGAAATTAGATCATGATACCTTTATGTTGTTGATAAAGTAATGATGACATTTTGGATCCACATGCATATGCATATCATAGAAATGACCAACTTCAAATTAGTAAGAATTATTATGGGATGAAATACAGTAGACCTCATCTTAATCCTAAGTCTATCATCATAGGAATTTGAAAAGATGATGTAGAAAAATATCATATGCATTCATAGCATTTGTTTGGATCTTGAATCGAATCGGTATATTAAAAAGTAAGATAGGGGGTGTTTTGGATATGAGGTGGATGATGTGATTACTAACATAAATGCAATAGTAATTTTTATTATTACTCTTATTTAAATTACTACTTAAAAGAAATTTCTTACTCTCTTATCTATTATTTCTTGCAATGAAACTATTTTCTAATATATTTACGATATGAAAAGCCTCATCGCGATGCAGAGAACACCATCAACATGACATGAAAGTTGAACCTTGTAGTGCATCTACGAGGTGGATCACCCTTGTAAATGTGGAGATGGATGTTGACCTAGAGAATAAAGAATAGTTCAATGTTCCAAGAATATGAGCAACCATTATGAAACGAAGTTAAGATACGAATGAGAAAAAGTTAGGAGAAGTGATAAAGCTCATAGTTAAAAATCGTGTGATCCAACTCATATTTTCGAAGATAAATCTAATATTTTCGCATTGTAATATTAATCTAAATTGTCTAAGTCTAAAATAAATTTAGATATACATAGATGATTTAAAAAGTTGTTACATTTTTTATTATTAGTTAAAAATTTTAAAAATATTATTTAATTAATCTTATTTATAATTTTTTAATGAAATTAAGCTAATAGTAATAATGTGTTAGAAAATTTCTTAGTATTCATTCATATATTTCGTTCATTAAGTCTGCAGATTGAATGAAAATTTTTCCTCGGATGTTAAATTGTTCCTCTAAAGTAAACCTTGGATACCGATTAGTATTTTAGATTGAATGAGCTGTGCATTTTAAATTGAGATTTTAAAGTTTTTTATTAATCTTTCACTTGCAAAATAATATTTGTTTTAGTTATTTTTAGTTAAAAATATAGTAAAAATAAAGTAAAATATAATTAAATAATGATTTTATGTAAAATTAGAAATCAAAATAAATTTTTTAAAAAAATTTTAAAAACAAAAATTCTATTTGAAATGATTTTTAATTTTTTAAAAATTAAATCCTGTTTTATTTTGAGTTTTAAATTAGAAATTTAATTCTTTTAAAAAATGTTGTAAAAGTGAACTAATTTATTTTATTTTAACTCTTTATTATGAACCAATTAAAAATTATATAAAAATAAAAAATAAAAGAAATTTAATATTATTATAATAATTATTATTATTATCATTATTTTTATTATTATGATGATGGTAATAAAATTTATGATTATAATATTAATAAGGTATAATAATGTATTTTAATAGATAAATTTAAATTTAGAATAATAAGATTTTAAAATTAAAAATAAATATTAAATTTAAAAAAAAAATTAATTTAGCCTATTTTAAAAATATGTATAAAATTAATTTAAAATTATTTTAATTGAATGAATTTTGTTTTCAAATTTGATTTAGAAATCAAAATCCAAAAACTACTACCCATCCTCAACGAGGCAAAATTGTTGATCAATATAATCTTGACAATTGATTTAAGGGTTTACTCGCTAAAAAAAGTTAATAACGCCACTCCACCGTCCTGATGGATTCCCTATTCAATGGACTAGGATACTTCATGAAGAATCCACATGGTAAAGGTGTGAACGACGAAAAAAAAACACAATAAAATTTAGTGAATTTCTTGCTAAGTTTTGAACATTTTACCTAAGAAATATTCACAAAGCAAGACAAACAAATTTTAGCAACAAAGTGTGGAATTGTTGTCACCTAATCACTCTAAAGACTTACCTGATGAATCCAATTGAAAGAGAAGAAAGCATTAAAAAATTCAATAGATTCTTAAGTAAAAATAGTGACTATTTTCTATAAAGAAGTGCACCAAAATAAATTAAAAAAATATCAAATCACAAGAAATTACTAATCTGAACACTTAAAGAAGATTATTAAATATTCACCTCCAAATATTAAATAAAAATATTTTGACCTTCAAAACCTCAAAATTTACTTCTAATATATTCTAGAAAAAATTATAATAAATATTGTAAGTTACATAACAGCTGCTATAAATTACACAAAATCAAGAAAAACTATCACTTAAAAGTCTAAACATAAGTTGAATGACTTTTCGTATAAATTTTACTAAATAAAATATCCATAAAAATAATTATATTATGATTTCTAAAAAGGAAAAACAATTATTTAACCATAGAAAAAAAGTTGAAAGCAATTTAGTACAGTTTTGTCCAAGTTACGTCAGATTTATTAAGAGAGAAGCAATACGCATTTTACCATAGTTAAAATAGAGACTAACTTTAATAACCGCCCATACACCCTAATTTAATTTCAAACAAATTTACAATTTTACCATAACAAAAACACTATAAATAGAAAGGATGTGTTACTTAACAGGCACACAAAAACCAAAAAAAAAAAAACAACATAAAACACCAAGAAAAGAAAGAAGTATCTAGCCAAGTACAAAGTTGATATAGTAAAACATTTTATAGTATTATTTTGATTAAATCTTCCAGACTATTATAGGGTCCATATTATCCCCTTTACTCTTTCATTTTCTATTTTATAACTCTTACCTTCTTGTGCAAAGAATCCTCCCCACATTTGTTTAAAATTTATTGTCTATTTGGTGGTAGTATGCTAGAAAAATGATTTTTATTCTATAAGATTCTTAGTAATAATTATATAACAAGTTTTTTTAAAAAAATAATGGATTGCAATTAAAATGTTAATGTGATTAATTGAATAAATTTAAGATTGAATCACATTTTCTACTAACTGATATCATGGAATGACTTACTCTTGGAATATATATATATATATATATAAAATAACCTAAGTTTTTATGGTCTAATTTGTATCCAAAAATCAATTGAACATTAACTTTTTATAAAAAATAATTGAACGGTAGAACTTTTACAAAAATGGTTATTAAGAAAACAAAAATTTAGTTTTACTACTATTCCAAATTGAACGGTGTACTGTGACTATGATGAGTACTGTGGTCATTCTTGCAATTGGATTTCAGATGTCAAGTTGGTCCATATGCAATTTTCCTAACTAAAAATATGTATGGAATATTTTTGCTATTCTATGCATTGGTTATGAGTATGGAAATATTTTTGCAAATATCATTTCTTGGATTTTAAAAATATGTATGGAAATCTTTTTGCAACTTTCCAATCTTTTTGCACTTGTTCCTCTTATCGGATGTTAATTTGCTGAAATTTTGTGAAGGTGGAGACAGTCAGATGGAATCATTGATATGGCTGGGAGGAATAATCATTGGTATAACATGGTTAAATGAACATTGTAGCGCTGGTCCAAAAAATGTTGTTATAACAGGAAGGTAATTAACATGATGATATTTTGATATTTAATGAACCAGTGGTTTATTTTATAAATTTGGCTTGATGTAGAAGATATTATCTTTATATTAACATATGTACTAATATTTTCATGACATTGTTTGTTGCATCTTGTGTATGGTTTGTGCAAGACAAGGGGTTTCATGAATAAAAACCAGAAGACGCATACTCCTCTCTTAACAAAGAGGACACATAATAGTTAAACCTGTATACCAACACTCACTATTAGTTGAAGCTTTATTCTAATATAATATGTTAGGAATTAATTTCTCTTGATTAACCTCTATCATCACAAAAGTGATTACAAATTATGCTAGGCAGGGAACTAAAGTCAAGTTCTCATTCTATCTTTATTCATAAGAGAAAAAAAAAAATTCGTCCAAAAGTTGCCTTCTTGGATGAGGCAAACATCTCTTTCATCAAATTGAGAACTATTAGACCAATCCATGCACAATGGTACCCTATCTAAAGCACATTGTTGGAAAATGGGGTCACTTTGTTGTTAATTAAAAGACTGGTCAATTTTTAAGAAAGTCTTCGATGCAAAATTATTAGGGCAAAAACTATAAATGGTTGAATTAGTTAATGGCCAAAAATTAATAACATGGTTTGAAACTTGGAAATCAATTGAATTTGGTGAAATTCCAACCTATCTTCCATATTGATTGTTACGACAAAGCTGTGGTCTCTGCTTTAGTTATTTATTTATTGATAGAAAGATTTTCCCTTTTCTTATCCACCCTCATCATAAAAGTGTGATGAAATTTCATTGCTTTCTTTAATTCTCCTAGCATGCATCCAACAAATTTTTAGAAATACTTTTGAGAGGGTTCTGGTATGGTCATTGGTCACTTATCATTGTCATTCATCTATTAAAATGTGTGCCTTTTAATTTTTAAAAAGGAATAAACCCCATATCACTCCTTGGATTTATATAGAGGTCAAGCAATTTAATTTTTAACATTTTTTTTTTCAATCCATGATTTTATAAAATGATATCTCACTACTTTAAGTGTCCTATATTTTTTATGAATTAAGAGTTGTAATTAAATTAGCTTTTGAATTTGTACGTTTTTTTATATATATAACATTAGATTCATTTCTTCCGGGAATTTAACAATTATGACAAGTAACCAACCAAGTAATGGAGAGATTAAAGCAAAGACATATTCGTGCAATTATAAATAAATATTTTATTGTAAATAACAGTACTTGTTACTTTAATATATAATCTCTATTTTTTAATTTATCCTTCTTTTAAATATTATATAAATTTTAATAACATTATTTAGTTTGATGTGAGATTTTTTTATCATTTATGACACAGGTTTATTGGAATTAATAAAATTTTTATTATATATATTAAAATTTTGGTACCTAAAATTATAAAAAAATTTATATAATTTTTTATTAAATTGGTTGTTATTATAATTAATGTAAAAAATTTATATTTTTTACATTGAATATAATAACAACCAATATAAAAAATAATTTTTTACATAAATTTAAAAATCAAGATAAAATACTTTAAATTCTATATCATTTATATCTATAATTGATATAAAAAATTATTTTTAATTAATATAAAATATTTTTTTTACTAGTGTTATTTAATAATTTATGTGTATTTATTTTAAATTATTATTTTAAATCTTAATATAATGAAATTTTATCATAATAAATATGGATTAACAATGTCATTTTCTAAGCTATACAATATATTAGTTTTGTAAATTTTTCTATTAATTCTTTTATGAAATTTTATTTTATTTGAATTTATTTTCAAAATTTTTTAAAGTAGTTCTTATATGATTCTAAACTTCATTTGAGTCTTCGTATTTATAAATTTTTTGTTTTACATTTTGAAATAAATTAGAATTTATTTTGGAAAATTTTTGAACAATACTTCATCATTTATAAAAATAATATCATTTATGAAATAAATTATTAACATTATAGATATTATTTTATTTAAATTTAGTTTGATTAAAGCTAGATAACTATGTTGTTTTATTTTTTTTATATTTGGGTAAATGTAATATTTAAACATTTGTATAAATTAATTTATAGTCATAAAATTATTGTGTTAAGCGTATAAAATTATAAAATTAAAATTTGATCTAAAATCTCACCTTAGATAAACTAACATACGTCTTTACTGGTGAATTTTATTCTTTAGCTACTGTTTTCTTCTTAAAATCCTAATTTATTATTTAAAATTTTATTTAAGCTTATCTAAATTTATTAAATGGATGGAATCAATATATTTATTATTATTTATTTATTTATTTATAATTTTTGCTATAATTTCTTTTAAAAACTCTCAAATAGCCAACGGTAAAAGAAAAACAATAAAAACTTGTGATTTCCTTGCTAAGTTTTGACCATTTTACCCGAGAAATATTCACAAGCAAGCCACGACAGTTTTAGCAACAATAAAGTATGGAATTTTCGCCACCTAACCTTCCATGTCGGTTAAAAATAAGCCCCATCCAGCCACTTCACTTAGTAGGTACATAATTCATAAATTAAAACTTACAAAATCACTCAAAAGACTTCTCCCAGGTAAATTTAATTGAAAGAAAAGAAAGCATTAAAAATTCAATAAATTCTTAAAATTTATTCTAAAAATAGTAAAATATTTCTATAAGAAAATCACAACCAAAATAATGAAGTCAAACTTTATTATTTTTAAAATATGTGAAATATGTTATGAATGTACATATTTATTTGATGAGTATTTATTTTTTATTTTTTATTTTTTTACTTGTGCATATTGCTTTATTATATAGGATGTTACAAATTATTTTTGTATTATAGTATTTAAATTTATTAAAAAAATTGATAGTATTTTTAAGATAACATTATATTATCATATTTTTTTTATAATTTTAACATCTAGAATTACACTTGTTTTATCCATATCTTTTATGTCAAATTTAGATGCAAAAGAATGTTTAATACTATTCACTATAATATCATAAATATTAAAGATGGATATATCATTTATATATAAACATATAATAACACATTCACAATATTCTTCTTTAATATAAACATACTTATTATTTGAAATGTTTGTATTTCAAAAGAATTAAAGTTTCATATTATTTGGAATAGGAATGGTTCTAGGCTTTATATATATAGATGTGTTATGGGCTTGTACATAAATAAGTAAGGGAAAAGACTTTGAGAATAGTGCAAGTACATGTCTTAATCCATCAAATTTGACTACACCAGTTACTTTCAATAGAGAAAAATGTATGACTAGTGGCTTGTGAGCCATCACACCATTTATAACATGTAAAAAAGATGTAGTAATGAGGAGAGAGAAAATTAACTATGGATAAAGTAAATTAACTATGCTTAAAATAAGTTAATATTAATTAGTGATAAATTCAAATTGATTAGTATTAAACTAAACATAAAAAATTCTTTATATTTACATTTAATTTAGAAAATCAAAATTATATATAAATGGACCAAAATACCCTTAAGTAAGAATTGAATTTCCACATGTCCTAAAATGGTTGAATTTCCCACCAGTGGGACCTTTACCATGCATTTTTTCTAAGCTTTTAATTACGTGTTTATGATTTGTTTTTTTCTCTTTTTTATGGATCTCTCTCTAAGTTCTTTGGATCCCACATGCTTCAGTTTGATGAAGTTCAAAATTGCCTTTGATGGTTAAAAATGAGCATCACCAGTTTTTGGTAATTTTTGGAAGTTAAAAAGGAATTTTGATGGATTAAAATTCTTCTTGTAACCTTTGAAGCAATTTAATCGATTAAATTTTTTTTAAAGTGATTTCTTTGAAGTGTGTGCAAATTTAAAAGTTTTTATAAAAATTTTTAAGGTATTCAAAGTAAAGGATGGATAGATCTTGAAGTATATTTCCACTTGGTTGTCTTAGAAAATGTTTTCCTTATGATCTTTATGTTCAAAATTGTAAGCTTACTTATGTCTCCTCCTAAAAGCTTTAATCTTAAACTTGTACTTTGATGAAATTTCACATCTAGATCTATGCGATAATAATCCAAAAAGAATAAAAGGGTTAAGTCACAAAGTTACAAACTTTGAAATAATTTAATCGGTTAAAATTTTTTTAAAATTATTTCTTTGAAGTGTGGACAGATTTGAAAGTTTTTATGAAAATTTTTAAAGTGCTCAAAATAAAGGATGGATAGATCTTAGAGTAGATCTTCACTTGGTTGTCTTGGAAATGCTTTCTTTATGATCTTTATGTTTAAAGTTGTAAGTTTGTTTATGTCTCTTCCTAATACGGAGTCTAACCATGTATAAGAAAGGAATTATAAGTTTGAATGAGACTTGATAATGGTTTGGATAACCATTCGACCATACTTGGGTAAATTGGTAAAAATAAGTTAAAATCTTGTTAACACTTAAAAATGAACTTAACTATATATAACGTGGTGATTAGAAATCAATTATGAAGTTGTAGAAGTGTCATAAACCATTCGGTCATGCCTTCCAAATGAGAAGGAAAAGTATTAAAAATATCTAAACTGATGTAGTTTAATAGTATAAGTCCTAACTAGTGTAAATCATCTTTTAATGTAAGAAAAAAATGAACTATAATGCTTTAAGATTTTAGGGAATGGGTTCAGCCATCTATAGGATAATTAGGTAAAGTAGATTGGTTAATTTAGATGCTTAAAAACATTTAAATATAGTATGAGTGAGAAGTTTTGAATTCATAGACAATGAGGTAAACAAGTGAATTGATTAGTCGTTCAAACTTGATTGCTAAAGTTATTAGTTAAGAATAAAACTTTTAACACTTAAATTTAAAACAAGAAAGTTGTGCATAAAACATCCAAATTAATTAATACAAAGAAGAAATAACTAAAAGATCATTCGACCAACTTAGATAGAAATCTAACATTTTATAATCTTACATTGAAAATATTAAGAAAAACGTAATCTTTGCGAAAAGAAAAGGTTAAGAGGTAACTCAGAAGGATAGATCGACTAAGTTTTGAAAGATTTCTTGTAAGACTTAAAGAAATAGGTTAGGATGGACAAATTCTTAAAAGAAGGTTGCATGTTGTTCAAAAAATCTACTTTAAACATAAGTAAAAAATCATGATTAAAAAATTAATTTTTAATTAAATTAATTTACCAATTTATTGTATGTTATAATGTACAAATTTTAATATAATATAATATGATACTCATGCGTAAATATAAATATTAAGATAGTTTGGATTAAAAATTTACATAATATATAATATATTGGTTGAATTGTTATAATTTTAAAAAAAACATTTATCAAAAATACCATTATGTCATTTTAGCAACACATTCGATTTACTATGAAATACAAAAAGGAAAAATTGCAATCTAGTCATTCAGAACCCGAAAAGTGTCCTAAATAAATGAATAAAGATTAAATAAAAAAGGGCCCAACCGGGTTCGAACCGGTGACCTCTTGATCTGCAGTCAAATGCTCTACCACTGAGCTATGGACCCTGAGTGTTCTTTGCTACCTTTTGTAACATATTAAGTTGACATCTTATTGTAAAATTGTCATGTCATTCAAAAATTATTAAAATTTATGAAAATTCCACTGAAATTTGTATGTACGGTGATTTTTAATTTATTCATAATGTAAAAATTAAAAAAAAAATTAGTAGATTAAATTTGACAGTAGGATTATAAACTATTCAATTAAAATTTATCAATTCATTTTTTAATTAATTTATATTATTATCTTAACTAAATTTAACTCTTAGTCAAAAATAATTAATTAATTAGACAATTAGAATTAAAGTTTGTTGAGAGTTAGCTTTGACTAAGATAATTTTATTTTTAGTTAAATAAAAAGTAAGTTGACACATGTTCATGGAATGATCATAATTTTATGTAATAAAATTAGTTTATTTAAAAAATTATAAGTTTTTTATAATAATACTATATATAAATTCAATTCAATTATAAAGAATAAATATTTGAGTTAAATAAAAAGTAAGTTGACACATGTTCATGGAATGCTCTCCAATTCAAAAAGGCCCGTTTTATATTGAAATTAGTTACAAACGTTATAAAACATTATTACCATTGTGACATGCTATTTTACAAATTGAGTATAATACGCAGAGATTCACTAAAAAACTTCATTTAGTAATAGTAAAAGAATGTTAAGACAAAAGGATTGTGTTATTGAATGTAATTTTTATTTAACATAAATTAAATCATTAACATAACCAATGTAAGTCCACAATAATATTATAATTTATTATATACTAATATTGGATATATTATTATTAAATATTAACATGATTTTTTAAATATATATATATATATTATTATCAGATATCAATTTAACATTTACGTTAATTTAAGTCTCATTTAAGTGGTTTGTTTCGAAATTTTTTAATTTTTTAAAAATTATAGCAAAAGTGAATCAATTTATTCAATTTTACAATTTTATTGTGAATGTATAAAAATAAAAAATAAAAAATAAAAAAATTAATTAAAAATAAAAAATTTAATTCTCTCTAAATAATAAAAACTAAAAAATATTATTATAGTTTTAAATTATTTTAAAATTATTGTAAAATTAAACCAAATTATTCTATTTTATTATTTTATTATAAATATAAAAAAATAAATATATATACAAATATTAATTAAAAATTAAAAAAATTAAATTTTCTCAAAATAATAAAAAATTTAAAAATAATAAAACTTTAAAAATTATTATTATATCGATAATAATTATGATGATGGTAATATTGACAATAATAGTATTAATAATAATGAAGATAATATTGTTAAAATATTGCTGATTATGTGATGATCGTTATAATATAAAGATTATCATATAATAATATAATTTTTATTTTATATATTATTTGATAATTAATATATAAAATAATAATTTTATATATTATTATTATTATTATATTTTTAATTATATAATATTTATGTTATAAAAAATTATAATATATATTATAAAAAATTATATAATATAAAATTATATTATAATTTTATAAATTAAATAATTTATATATTTAAATAATATTACCTATTTTATTTTGAATTAATAAAATAAATAAATAAATTTTTAAAATAGTAAAAAATTAAATTTTAAAATTTATTACTATTATATTAATTTATTAATGATAATGATGTTTGTGATAATAATTATAGTAATAACGATGATGATAATGATTATAATATAAAAAATATTATATAATTATATAATTTTTTATATATTATATAATAATTCATTTATAAAATAAATAATTTTATATGTTATTATTTAACATTTATTTTTTATAAAACTTATGTATAATAATATTATATTATAAATAATTATATAATATAAAAATATATTATAAAATTATAAATTAAATATAATTTATATTTAAAATAATATTATTTATTTTATTATAATTATATAAAAATATTAATAAAAATTATTATTATTATAGTAATATAAATAGTGATAATTTTAGTAGTAATAATAATAATTTTGATAGTGATTATGATAATGATAATAATAATGGTAAAAGTGATAGGTGTAACTAGTGAGAATATAATCAAATTAAAAATTAAAATATTTTAAAATTAAAAAATTATATTTTCTATTTAAAAATTAAATTAAAACTGTTATAAAAATATATTAAATATAAAATTATTTTTTATCGAATATATTTAAATTTAAAAATAAAAATATATAACTATCATTTAGAATGGTGCCTTAATATTTTTTAAATAAAATAAAAAATATATCAATTTAATTATTTATTTAAAAATTTTAATCAAATATATTATATTTAAATAAATTTATATAAAAAATTTAATAAATATTTTATGGTATAATTTTATTTTAATATGTAATATTTTATTTAAATATATATAAATATTAAATTGTTAAATAATATATATATATATATAAATATTTAAATTATTTTAAAATTTAGTATATATAATTATAAAATATTATTATATAATTTAATAGTAAAATTAATAAATTTATATTTTATAAAAAAATTATAAATTAGTATAGTTATTAATTTTTTATAGTTAAAATTCTGTTTGAAATGATTTTCTTTTTTTTATTTTTTATTTTTAAAAATTTTATCAAAAAAAGTTTATTATTGACTTGCAATAAAAAAGAAGTTTATTGTTGACGGTGTCATAACTTTCGTTTCAACCGATGCGGTCAATGAAAGTTATGACACTGTCAACAATTAGCTTCCTTTTTGTTATACCGTGGACAATAAGCTTCTTTCACTGACCATATTGATTGAAACTAAGGTTATTTTTCATATAGGACCTTTTAAAAAAAATTATGCGAAAGTTAGAAACCAAATTAAATAGTTGATGTTATGTGTAAAAAGAAAGTAAATGAGTTTTTACTTTTGAATTAGAGTTTCTTATGCTATATTTATTATAATTTTTAAGATACTTTTTTATTTTAAATATAATATCATTTAATTAAGAGTTTAATTAAACGTTGTTAGAATAAAAATTTTACATTATTAACTAATTAAAAATTATGATAGATAATTTTTTTAAATAATTATTCTAAAAATTAACTATTTAAAATGATATAAAAAATTATAATTGGATTAAAATATAAAAAATATTTATATTATCAATTACATTCTTATTTATTTCTTTGTTTAATTTCATATTTTTTCTATATTTTCTTATATAAAATTATTATAAAAACAATTTTTCTATTTTATATATCTAGTGTACAGGATAAAACGATTGAAATAAAACAAAACTATCATCTCAGCAACCGAAATTTTATTTATTACAAATAAAAATTATTTTGAATCTTTTAACTTATATATCAAATATACAAGATAAAAAAAAAATCCATCTGAAAAATAAGGTTACTCATGTAAATTAATTTAATGGTGCAAAGTTGATATATGCTACAACCTTTCCTTAATATAGATGTTATTTTTCCTCTGGATGCCACTAAAAAACTGATTTCTGCTCCAATGTTTTGTTAAACTCTGCCACGTGTATTCTTTTCTGCTCTATGCTTTCTATACCTCACCATTTGGTTACTCGTTAGCAGTGGTAACTAAAACAAATAGAATCAAATTATGAATGGATATTCGGATCATGTACGGGCTGTTGTTCATAACCGTCTTTTACGCCTGCATCATGTTCCTTGATCTCACGCCCCTGAAGAAGATATATAAAAATAATGAGAAACGAAGAGCAAAGGAAACAATCCAACTTAGCTATCTAAAGGTAGTGATTAAAAAAAGGTGCTTTCTCCGGTACCTTTGAAAATCAGGGGTTCCCTTCCCCCAAAAACTAGTAACATGATGACACATGTCATCATATATTATTATTTAATGTTTTACATAAATAAACTCCAAACCCTAAATCCTAAACCCCAAACCCTAAACCCAAAACCCTAAACTCTAAATCCTAAATCCTAAACCCTAAACCCTAAACCCTAAACCCTATATGATGCCACGTGTCATCATATTAATGGTTTTTGGGGGGAAGGGGTACCAAACCCCCTGATTTTCAAAGGTACCGTAGAAAAAACCTTAAAAAAATCTTGAAGTTACATTGATCCACCTTGTAGGATCGACGGATGTGATTTACCAACGAAGACTAATGTCATAGTAAACACATGGATAATGGGGAGATCTTGAGAGTCGGTATGATGCTGAGAGATTTATACCACAAAGGTTCCATGGTACTTCTATTCATTTTAAAGGAACATCCCTTTTGGAACAGAAAGGAGAATGTGTCCTCACCTTTCATTTGATTTAGCCAAATGTTGTGTTTGCTTTTGCCAAATCACTCTGTCATTTCTAGTGGGAATTCTCATAGGGTATGAAGACGGAGGAATGGACATGGATCAAGCATTTGGAATTGTGGTTGGAAGGAAAAACAATCTAAACACCGATACTAAAATGTTAAATTTTATAAATATCAATAAGAATACAGATAAAAGATAAATTAAGATAACAATGTGGTAATGGATCAAAATACTTGAGATAAAATTTCAAATTTTATAACACAATATAAATTAATATAGTGTTTGAGTTAAATCACAATTTGAAGTATGACTTTTTTGTTAAACGTGTGTTCATAATACTTCTTTCCAAGATTTTGTTTTTATGTTAGATTTTTTTTTTAAAATAGGAGTCATATTTTAAAATAAGAGATATTTTATTATTTTATTATTATTATTTTTACTCTAATTCTATCAAAGAGTTGTTGATTAATATATACGTATATTTTATAATATGGTTATTATTTTTTAAAAAATTAATAAATTGGTATCAAAACTTTTATCTTAAAGGATTTGTGAGTTAAGAGAAGTTATAATAAATGTAGACACATCATTCACAACAATGTTATTACAAATTTTTATCGTGAAAAGTATGGTTATGAGCTCAAAGATGTCTAATCATCTTTAGATCTTTGAGTTGTTATAATAAAAAGATTATGAAGTTTTTTTATTATCATAGAACTATATAATACTTCAATTGAAAAGTCATAAAAAAAAAGGAAGATAAACAAAATTAAGGTTAAATATTTTTTTCTATCATCTAAAAAATTATATTTGCAAAAATCATAAATATGAAATCTGTAAAGAAAATTTATGACAATTTCAAAACAAAGTATGAAGGTTGTGAAAAAATTAAAGGTATGCAAATACTCAACTTGGTTAGGGAGTTCGAGATGCAAAGAATAAAAGAAATAATTAAAAGTTGTGAGGATGGAATGCTGTATATTGTAAACAAAATGGGACTTCTTGGCAAGAACTTTTCTGGTGAAAGAATAGTGCAAAAAATACTAGTCACTATACTTGAAAAAATGTGAATCCAAGGTATTAGTATTAGAGGAGTTAAAAGACCTATCAAATGTTACCTTGGTTGAATTGGTAAATGATCTGCAAGCATATGAGCAAAGAAGAATGATGAGATAAGAAGAGAAAGTACAAGGTACTTTTCATATAAAAGTACAAAATTTAAAAGGTTTCAACAAGTAGCACAGTGAGACTTTTGGATCTTGTCCACATTGCAAAAAGACAAATCATTATCCAAGTAAATGTTGGTGGAAACCTAATGTCAAGTGAAAAAAATATGACAATATGGGACATGTAGAGTGAATCTACAAATCTAAATCAAAAGGAGAAAAAGGTTTCTACAAAATAACAAGAAGATGAACTATTTTTTTCTAGCAACATCTTTTGCTACAAGAAACAGTTTTGTGAGATGCTAGTTGCACTAATCATATGACAAATGATGAAAAGTTTTTTAAAAGATTGAAAAAATTATGGTTTCCAAACTAAAAATTGGAAATGGATATTTTATCTCAGTCAAAGAAAAAGGAATAATTGTCATAGCTAGCATGACAGGTTTGAAATATATCTCTAATATCTTGTATGTGTTTGACATTGATCAAAATTTTCTAAATGTTGCACAACTAGTTGAGAAAGGCTTCAAAATCTTATTTGAAGATAATTTTGTACTTGATCAAAGATGTAAAAGGTAAAGATGTATTTAAAGTGAAAAGAAGAGCTAAAATTTATATCGTAAATCTCATGGAGGAAAAATACAAAGTTGGGAAAAGCCAATGAAGTTGGAGTTGTAGGAAATTTTCCAATGTTGTGATGATGATATAAAGGATCTATTGAGAGGTACCAATGAAGCAATGTGACTTTTCAAGAACCAGAAGATTTCAAAAAAACTGAAAAGCATGACAAATGGATTGAAGCTATAAGTGTCAATTTGGTCCATCTAATTCAATCCAACCCTACCCCATGTGAGTTAAGGTCAAAATGGTTCATAGGCTCACATTTGTAAAGTCTATAAGGTTAAAAGCTCATTAAGCCCTAAAGGATAGGGTTGGCCTGTGGGCTTAATTTTTTCTCTTCAAATTTTCTCTTTTAATTTTTTTTACCTTTTTCTAGATTTTTTTTTTCTCTACTTTCTTTTCCTGTCTCAAAATAAAACAGGGATGAAAAATTAAAATAAAAAAAAAATTTTAGAGAGAGAAAAGATATTTTAGAGATAGAAAGATAAATATATTTAAAAAAAATAAATAAAATAAATAAAAAGATAAAAGTATAGAAAAAATTTATAGAGAAATAAAATTTTAGAAACAAATGAAAAAATATTTATAGAAAGATAAAAATCGTTAAAAGAAACATAAATAAACTAAAGAATATTTTAGTATAATAAAAATATTAAAGATAAAATTTTAAGAGAGAGAAAAAAAAAATTAAAGGAAAAGAGACAAATATAAGATAGTATCATAAAAGTTAATACATGCACACTTTACTTAATTTGATAATTACGTGAGTTAAGATCAAAATGGTCCATAGGCTCACATTTGTAAAGTCTATAAGGTTAAAAGCTCATTAAGCCCTAAAGGATAGGGTTGACCTGTGGGCTTAATTTTTTCTCTTCAAATTTTCTCTTTTAATTTTTTTTTACCTTTTTCTAGATTTTTTTCTCTACTTTCTTTTCCTGTCTCAAAATAAAACAGGGATGAAAAATTAAAATAAAAAAAAATTAGAGAGAGAAAAGATATTTTAGAGATAGAGAGATAAATATATTTAGAAAAAATAAATAAAATAAATAAAAAGATAAAAGTATAGAAAAAATTTATAGAGAAATAAAATTTTAGAAACAAATGAAAAAATATTTATAGAAAGATAAAAATCGTTAAAAGAAACATAAATAAACTAAAGAATATTTTAGTATAATAAAAATATTAAAGATAAAATTTTAAGAGAGAGAGAGAGAAAAATTTTAAAGGAAAAGAGACAAATATAAGATAGTATCATAAAAGTTAATACATGCACATTTTACTTAATTTGATAATTACGTGGGTTAAAGTTTAAAAATCTTACTTTTAGACAAGCTACAAAATAAATGAGCTAGTCTATGTTGATTCCACATAAATTGAGGGTTATTTGAGTTAAAACTTAAAAGTCTTATTTCTAACTTGACTACAAAATAAAAGATTACAAGATAAGGTTAAATGAGTTAACTCATATTTATTTAACTTAATTTAAGGATTATATTAATTAAACGAGTTACAAAAGTAAAGGATGATAAGATAGGACTCAATGAGTTAATTGAGAGTTACATGAGTTAGGATTAGGGACAGAAGTGAATAAGGACATCCCACTCGACTTGTGTAAAGTCTAATTTGACTTAACTTGTTTAATAAATAAATAGACTTATACTTGTTAAAAGCTTTTTTAGATAAGTAAGTCAAGTTTAAACTTACCAAATAGTCTATTTGTCTTTATATATTATATATTTATATTTATACTTTTATATTTATTTTAATATATTATATTTATAATATATATATATATATATGTTTTAGACCTATTTAATAGTATTTTTATCTTATAAGTTTTAAATTTATAAATCTTTTTAATAAATTATTTATATAGACTTTAAGCTTATTTATTGATATTTTATTAGAATGTTGGCTTTTAAATAGGTTTGTAAATCTTGTAGGCTTTAAACTAGATTAAATCTAGAAAAAAAAAATCTTTAACATGTAGCAGGCTTAACCCCAAGGTTCAAAATTTTTAAATAGGTCAGACTTCAACACTCAAAGCCTAACTTGTCTCGACCGACTTTCATCACTAGTTAGGATTTAAAAATTTTACTTTTAGATAAATTATAAAATAAAAGAAAATAAAATAGGATTAGATGAATTGGCTCATGAGCTAACCTACATTAAACCTCCTAAAATTAAGAGTTATGTGGGTTAAGGTTTAACAAAGTCCTACTTTTAAGTGAGCTACATAACCTAGAGCTAAAACATAGGGTCAAAAGGACCAGCCCATAAGTCAAAGACCAATTTGACACCTCTAATTGAAGCCATGCAAGAAAAGGTCAACATGATTGAAAAAAATAACACATGGAAGCTAGTGGATAGGAAATACAAGCAAAGTATGAGTTAAATGGGTTGATAAAACTAAACTCAATCCAAATGATTTTATAAATAAATATAAGGTAAAATTGAAGGGATATACTCATGTGTTAAGAATAAAATTTTTAAAAACATTTTCTTTAATTTCATGTCTTTATATAATTAGAATACTGCATGTTTTGTTAAGCGTAAAGAACGAAAAGTTTACCATTTATATGTAAAATTTATATTTTTAAATGGTTATTTATAAAAAAAATATTTACAAAATAGTCAAAAAAAATTTCAAATCAAGTATCATAAGAAGGTTTACAAGTTAAAAAAAAGTCTTGTATGATCTTAAGATCAAATTTGAAACTGAAAAATAAATTAGAAATTTTCAACTATTAAAACAAAGAGATTTGTTAAACATATATTTACAATAATTTTATTTTAAAAGTTTTTTGTTATAATATTTTTTTTATTAAAATTGGATGCAGTTAATTATATTTAAAAATAAAAAATATTTTTTATTATTTTATTTAATTCAAAATCTATTAAAAAGTCAATACATAATATATATATATATATATATTACATAAATTATTATTAATTTTCCAAAATTTCTTTAAAAAAAGCCAACACTTCTACATCCCACCAAAAGTCAAAAGAATAAATATTAACGAGGATTTAAAGATTTACCTAAACTCAAAATCTTCTATTATTTTCCTGGTCAAATGTATATGTTTTAAAATGTAACTCTTTTAAAATGGTAAGGCATTAATACTCTTTTAACTAAACAATAAAATATAAGTATTATATTTAAAATTTTAGTAAATTTTCTTTTATTTATAGGATTATCAATCATGTAACTTTTTCCTTTTTTATTTTAAAAAAAAATTTCCTACATCTTTATAATATATATATATATATATATATATATATATATATAAATATAAGTCTTAAATTTAACATTTACACTAAATTAATAATTTTTTTATAAAATACAAAATTTACTAATCTAATTATTAAATAATGTTATAATATTTTTATAATTATGTATATCACATTTCAAAAAATATTTGGATATCTATAGATATGTTATTCAACTATTGATATTTACATATATTTAAATAATATATTAAATATTAAAATAAAGTCATGAAATGAAGTGCATATTAATTTTTATTTTGTATGAAATTTTATATACATAATTTACTCGATAAGAACTTTTAAATCAATGATAAAATTGATAAATTTTGTATTTTATAAAAAATTATTAAGTTAGTATAAATGTTAAAGTTTAACATCTTACGTTGTTATCTTACGTTGTTAACGGATCCTGATTGTCATAACCGTAATTACAACGACATGACTAACTCGCTAAAAATTTAAAAAAAAAATTAATTGATTGTGGAGCTGGGAAAAAAGTTTGGAAAAACCCTAACTTGAGGAAGAAATTCTAGATTCAGGAGTCAGTTACGAATAGGAAAGATATTAGGCACCCTACTCACCCGTTCCAAAGAACGATATCCTTAAACTGAGTATGTGATTTTGATATTTTTGAAAATTGTTTGATCTTTTTAAATAGAATAGAAATAAATAGGTCTGTAGAAAATAACCTAACAGGACTTGATCCTCCTCCTACGTATTTCCTAATGCACTAGGAAGTTCAAGGTTACGTAGTTCTGGTTTGAAGGCTTGATCTTTGGAGGTAATTAAAAGAAGTAAGGTTTGCATCGAATTGAGAGATAGGTTAAAAGTGTTTTCGGGTTATTTTGAAATATTCTTAATCCACATATGCACAAGGTCCTAGAGAAATGAATGTTGTAACGGGATTTATATGACTCTCTAATTGTCGAACAATATGTTACTAGTTCTCATTTAGAGTTCATTGCGTGATACTTAGAATTATTATACCAACGTATTTTGAAAAATTTGATTTGTAAATGTTTTCTCAAATCCACATATGCACAGAGTCTAAGGCAAGCGAGGGTTCCACTGAGACTCATGATTCTCTGAATGTCAAACAGTAGGGTATGCTACCAATTCGCATTCAGAGCTCATTGCGTGAGATATAGGATTAAAATATCATAACATGTTTCGAAAATATTTTCTTGGATCCACGTATGCACAAAGCCTAAGGGAAGCGAGGGTTGCGCTGAAACTCATATGATTCTGTGAATGTCAAACAGTAGGGTATGCTACTAGTTCGCATTCAAAGTTCATTGCGTGAAATCTAAGATTAAAATATTGGAGCATGTTTTGAAAATGTTTTCCTGGATGCACATATGCACAGAGCCTAAGGCAAGCGAGGGTTGCACTGAGACTCATATGATTCTCTTAATGTCGAGTAGGCTATGCTACTAGTTCATATTCAGAGCTCATTGCGTGAAATCTAAGATTAAAATATCAGAGCATGTTTTGAAAATATTTTCTTAGATCCACATATACACAGAGTCTGAAGAGACAAACAAGGGTTGCACTGAGACTTGTATGATTTCTAAATGTCGAATAGTAGGGTATGCTATCAGTTCGCATTTAGAGCTCATTGCGTGAAATTCAGGATTAAAATATATCTTTTGAATTTTAATTCTTCATTATCCTATTTTGTCTTTTTTTTTTATCTTTTTTTCTTAAAAAAATTAGTATTTAAAAAAGATTGAGTAAGTTTGAAATGAATAGGTTGGGTTTGGTCCAAATTAAAGGAGGAATGGGCTTGGCCAAGATTAGAGATAAAAGAAAATAAAAAAATAAAGGCAATGGGCTTGATCCAAATACAATGTAAAAGAGAAGCAAATAGACTTAATTTCACAATATTAAAAATAAAAGGGAATTCAGCTTGACCCAAAATAAAAAATGGACTTGATTTTCAAAAAGAATTGGGCTTGACCCAAATTAAAAAAGAAACTGGGCTTGACCCAAATTAAAAAAAAAAGAACTTGATTTCAAATTAAAAATAGAATTGGACTTGATCCAAATTAGATGTGAAAAAAAAAAGATTTGATTGTGATTTGAAAGGAAGAGACGTACAAAAAAATAAAAATAAAAAACAGAATTAGACCCATTTTTGTTTAGTAAGTTATTTTATTTAACAGCATTTGGGCTAATAAAAAATGAGTGTAAAAATAACTACATGGGATTTGAACCCAAGATTTAAAAGTGTCTATAACCAATCTACCACTGGGTTAAATTTTATTATCTAATCAAAATTTGTGTAAATATAATTAAAAGGGTAATAGAAAGATTAATAACCATTTATTAAAAAAAAAACTTTACAACTATAGCAAAAGTATGTCACATATTAATTACAACAAAGGTATGAGAATTGATAGCTAATTTATTAAAAGAGTTTTTGGTATGAAAATTGATAGCTAATTTATTAAAAGAGTTTTTTTCAAGATTTGAATCCAAATTCTCAAGTTTGATAGGACTCGCCAACCACTAAGCTAAATCTCTTAATTAGAATTATATTACCAACTATAATTTAAAGTATGCCTCACACCTAACAAAATATTTAAAGGAAAAATATGCTTATAAAAGTTTGAACTCAAGCCCTCAAAGTGTCTTAGAGTGCGGTAACCATTGGGCCAAATTCTTTAATCAGGGTGGATATGACCAACAAAGACATGATTTTTGCACCTCGTTGACTAAATTATACATTTTACGGTCATAACTGTGTTGTTTGGCTATCTCTCTTGACTAAAATGTGAGGTTGAATGAGACACAGTCCTGGAGAATCTTTTTAGTTAAGAGAAACTGAAAAGAATATCTCTTTTTTCTTTTTAAAGCTCCTTCCCTGTTTTTTTTATTTAATTTGACGGGTATTTTTTTTTCCTTTTTTTAATTATTTCTTGATTAACTAACTGACTTTAACCTTTTTAACTTTTTTTTTTAATTTTTTCCTCTCTTTTTTTATTTTTATTTTTTATTTTTTATTTATTTAGTTTTTTTTAATTAATTTTTAACTATTTTTCAACTGAATTTTTTTATTTTTTTAATTAAATATACTCAAATATTATTTATTTATTGATTAATTAAAAAAAAATCTCGAACATAATTAAATGTTTATACTAATTATATATATAATTAAGATATAATTATGTGCATGAGCTACGAGGGAATAGTTGGTTATTCAATAAATTCATTTGTAAAATAGATGTGATCAATTAAAGATAAATAAGTTTTGATATAATTAAGTATTTATTTTCTTATATTTTTAATGTAGATATTATTAAAAAAAATAATTTTTTTATTATAGTCATATATATTAATAAAATTTATATTTAATTTTGATAGTTATATTATATAAATTATTGTTAAAAATTTTTTTGATAAATAATTTTTAACAAATATAAATGTGTAAAAAAAAATTTAATAAAAATAAAACTGTGACTGTTTTTTCTTTTAAAACTATTATTAAAATAAACTTTTTTTATAATATGTATTAAAGAGTACGTTAACTAGTATGTTGATAACATACTTATACGCGTCATAAAAATAATCAAAGCCAACATATCATTCATGATCATAAATATTTTAATTAATTAATAATAATAATATATTAAAAAAGAGTATGTTAATAGTAAATATTTCTCGTTACTCTATAAAATAATTCATAAAGCAATCTAAGATTGAAAAATATAAAATTCTATCCCAATTTTATCCAAGAATCTATCTAGATGACTAAAAGACATAATTGGTAGATTTATTGACTTTAAAGACAAAGATCCTTAAAAAATCCCACTGTCATCCTATGGGCCAAAAATAAAATAGGAATGGACCTTTCTTCTCTATTTAAGGTCTTTTCTTAACCTGTTGGCATTGACTTATTGGAACTCATGGTTAAATTAGGTAAATAAATGCGTCTTTTTCCATCCTTTCCATACATAACCCCCAACAACCGCAAACCTTCTAGTAACCTACAGGGTTTTCTTTTTTTTGGAGTATACATAAATGCTTATATATAAGATCTATGTGAACCAAACCCAACCAAAGTTTAATGTTCAATAACAAATAGAACGAAAGATGGATAGTTCAATGAGATTGATGACTGTCTTTGCTGTATCAGGAAGCATGGTCCTTTTGGTTCATAGTGTCCATAAGCATTTGTTCAATAACTTCATGAGGAAATTTGAGCTTGAAATTCGAGGTATTTTACACCCACATGACCAAAATGAATTTTGAGTGGTGTCAAGATTTTCTTTCAATTTCTTTATTATGCTTAGATTTGCTATATGTTATATTCTTGGGAAATGCCTAAATCATTTAATTATTGTGTTTACAAGGCTCAACGAAACATCAAAGAAAGAAAAGGGTGCGGTTTGCAAAAGATGTGATGAAACTTCCAATGAAGAATAAACGTGATCATATAAATGAGGCAAGGGTACATGAGATTGAGGATAAGAAGGTTTTGGTAATAGATGGTGTTAAAAAATGGAAGCATCAACAAAAATTGAAGGGTATCATCAAGCCTCCTAATAGGGTAGTTCTCAATAGGGGATTATGAAATATAGGACCTTCAAGGGGAGACTTAATTTTTGAAATTTCGTTTCCCTTTTTTTTTAAACTTAATTAGCAAGTTAAGGGTAGCATTAAGTTAGACAAACATTATGCAAGTATCCAATTACTTTTCAACATTTTAAAGTGATATCTTATTATGTAAGATATATTCATGTGAAAAGGATTTTGATTGTGTTTAACAATTACCTTTTTTGTTTCCTTTCAAAGGGGCCAGAGGGATGAAAATTGATACACGAAGTTGAAATTAAGTTGATAAATTTTCATCGGGTTGAAGTATTTCTCGTACTCTTTTTAATTAATATTTATTTCGACGATAAATAAATTAAGCCAATAATTCTGTATATTGTGAATAAACCAGTTTATTTGGTTTGGAAGATTAATTTCCAAAATAATGATCTTAATGCGGAAGTAATCATTGTTCTGTCCATATTATATCTAATTCAAGTAGAAGAGAATGCATTTGAAAGATTGATGTTGCATATTTGATTTATAGGACAATGAATCGTATATATGCATTATTCCCAACGTTGCAGTTATTTTAACCCTTACATCCTATTTCGATTCGAAAATAGTAAATTTATGTACATCTCCATGTCGTTTATGGTTGTTGGATTCCTTAAAAAAAAAAATAGAAAAAATTGTAACAGTTAAATTTAAAATATATATATAAATATTACTCTTTCAATTTGACCTGCAACCATTTCAAATAACAAAAATATTATTAACATACGCGATTATAATTAAATTAATTATATTTTATATAAAAATATTTATGATATTTTTTATAATTAATTAGTAATCGTTAATGGAACCATAATCAATTATAAAAGATGTGCAGTCAATTAATAAAAAATATATTATTATCTTATGATAGTTAATTTAATTACGTAACTGTTATATAATTAATTATAAATATTTATTAATCAAATATTAGTCTAAATTTTGTAACATGTACAAATGTGAATAATGTATGTATATTTAATAATCTATGTCATTCACAAAAAATAAATATAAAAAAATTAAGATGCCAAACATATATATTTTATATAAATTTAACAATTGTAATTCACTTAATTAATTTTAAGATAAAATTATCTTAAAATAAATGTATATATTAGGGATGGCGTAAAGATTTAAATTCTAGCTTTTTATAATTAACATTTGAACTTAACTTAGTTTTTTTTTTTAAATGATTCTTCTAACTTTTCAAATTAAATAAATTTGATAGTAACTTCCTAAAATTGATATTTTTTTTATAAGAAATTTTTTAATGCGGTTCTACCATGATCCTTCGAGCATTAACAATTATATATATAAAGTGAAATTTCATGTAGAAACTAGACAATTGCTTCCAATTAATTTTCTGACACAGTTATCATATTTTAATTCTCTCAAGTAACTGATAAAAAAGTATTACTTTTAATTAATTCTTTCTTATAAAATAATATTTCATTTTTAAAAAATTCTCAAAAAGTCGTCTAAAAAGGAAATTATTTTTTTAAAAATAAATTGAATCAAAAGATCTAATTTTGGTATATTACATATATAGCTGCTTACAATGATGTATTTTTCATTTCCTGGTAATATAATAAAAAATTGTAAATTTGATCAAATTAAAATCTATTTTTTTATTAATCTTTATCTAATAACGTCTTTTTCGGGCCTATACTTTTCAATTTTATAATATTATTTTTAAAAATATATTGTGACCATTTAATGATATTTATCTCTATCATATAAGAGTAGTTTGTCAATTTTAAAATTGGGGATAATGTGACGTTCACCTAGTTTGCATATATCAATTTATCTTTATATAATTGTTAATGCTCGAAGGATCCTGGTAGAACGACATTCAAAAAAATCTTATAAGAAACAAAATATCCTTTTTCGTAAGTTAATTTTAATTTGAAAATTTATAAAAATCATTTTAAAAAATTTAACAGCAACACTAAGACAAGTTCAAATATTAATGATGACAAGCAAGAATTTGAACCTCTACGTTTCCCTAACACATTCGTTTTAAGATAGTTAACGTAAAATATGTTGTATGATCTAAACCAATTGAATGATTTAATGATGATATAAATAAATAAGTTAATCACAATGTTAAATATGCTAAATAAAGTTTAATTAAATATCATTTTTTTCATCGATCAACTTGCGAGGAAATGTGTTAACCTAGGCACGAGTTTTTCTATTTATAATTTTTTAATTATTTAAAAATAATTTTCTATTTTTAATTTTTCTTAGTACTCATGCTCTTCCATATGCTACCCTATTTTATTTTCAATCATTTTTTAAAAATAGTTTCTATAATTATTTTAAAATGTAATTTTTAAAAACTAAAACTTAAAGTAAATAAAAAAATTGTAAGGCTCCATTCAAGATAATTTTTTATTCTTAGTTTTAAAAATTTTTAATTAAAATCAGTTTTAAATTTTAATTTTTATCTTTTAAAAATTATTGTAAAAGCAAATTAAATTATTCAATTGTATCATTTTATTATAAATTCAAAAAAAAATATAAATAAAAATATTAATTCAAAAATTAAAATATATCAGAATAATATAATTTTTAAATTTTAAAAAATAATAAAATTAATTATTATTATTATTATTATTATTATAATAATGGTAAGAATAAAAGTAATATTTATAAGATAATGATAGTGATGATTATAATATAAAAAATATTATATAATTATACAAATTTATATTTTATATATTATTTTATTATCAGTATTTTAGATAAATAATTTTATATATATTATTATTATAATATTTTATATTATTTCATATTTATTTTATATAAAAAATATTATAATATTATATTATAAATAATTATATAATATAAAATTATAAATTTAATATAATTTATATATCAAATAATATTATTTTTTTAATATATAAAAAAATAGATAAATAAAAATTTTAAAAAATTAAATTATTTTAAAATAATAAAAATTATTATTATTATGGTAATAATAAATATATTAATTATGCTGGTTGTGACAGTGATTATAATATAAAAAATATTATATAATCATACAATTTTATATTTTATATATTATTTTATAAACAATATATAAGATAAATAATTTATGTATTGTTATTATAATTTTTTTATATTATTTAGTATTTATTTTATATAAAATTATATATATTATATTATAAAAATTAAATAATAAAATTAAATATAAATTTTATATATCAAACAATATTATTTATTTATAAATCTATAAAAATAAATAAATAAATAAATAAATTATTTTTAAAAAAATTAAAAAATTTATTATTATTATTGTTATGATGATAATGATAGTGATAATGATAAAAGTAAAAATAATGTTCTTAAGATAATAATAGTAGTATAATAGTCATAATATAAATAATATTATATAATTATACAACCTTTTATTTTATATTTATTTTAAATAAAAAATATATATTATAATATTATATTATAAATAATTATATAATATAAAATTATATTATAATGTTATGAATTTAATATAAGTTATATATTAAATAATATTATTTATTTATTTTTTTACATAAAAATTAGATAAATAAAAATTTGATTTTTTTAAAATAACAAAAATTATTATTATTATTATTATTATTATTATTATTATTATTATTATTATAGTGATAATAGTAAAGATGACAATAATACTGGTGATAATGATGACAATGATGGTTGTAATAAGGTGATGATTATGGTAATACTCATCATGGTGAGAGTAATGATTTGGTGGTGATTATGATAGTTTAGTGGTGATGGTGATTATAGTAGTGGTAGAATTTAATAAATTTAAGAATAAAAATATTTTAAAATTAAAAGCAGTATTTAATAAACATTTTTTTTGTTTTGAGATTTGAGTCAAAACTATTTTTAAAATATGTTAAAAATTATTTTTTTAAACTTATTTTGTTTTCAAAATTAATTTAAAAATTAAAAATTAAAAACTCACAACATGAATAAAACCTAAATATTTGCTTTGCTTCAAAGCCAAAATATTATAAAACATAAAAGTTAGATACCAGCTCTTTGGATTGTTATTATAATAATAGAAGAGACAAAAACAACAATACAAAAAAAAAGTCATGGTCATGGAGAAACACAGGATATGAATAAAATAGACAAGATATGAATAATACAGAAAAATAGATCTGTTTGGATTTATTTAGATGTAAATTTCCTTTAAGAATTGAAAGAAGATCATGAAACTATGAACAATAATATCATTGTGTTATCCAAATTAAAAGCTTATACATTATTCATCAATAGGATGTATATAATTAAATAATTAATATAATAATAATAAATATTAATAATTCATATAAGGCATAAATATAACATTTTAAAATTGATTAAGGTCAATTCATAAACTAAAATAGGATTTATCAATTACTAATGAATAAACAATAATATTATAACATTTTTCCATCCGGATAGCGTTAATCATAGATAAATAAATTATCAAATATATAATATTAACTATAATAGAAACACCTATTAAAAGGTAGTTTAATAATATCAGCATCAATTTTACAAAATAAATATCCGATATGAGTACAAATCATATATAATTATAAAAACTCATATTTGGTATAAAAAATGATAGAATGAAAATATATAATAATATTAAGAAAAAATACAATTTCAAAATATGGTCCAACTATCTTAAATGCTATAAGAGATATGATGATAAATTTGACTTCAATTCATCCATATATATATATATAGAGAGAGAGAGAGAAAGAAGGATCAACTTATTTTAGAAGTAAATCTACCATGAGTTACTTTATTTAATATTTTTTTAAACAATTGAATTGTACTAATTCAATAGTTAAATTAACATATTTTATTATATAGATCATATTTATAAAATTTAAAGAGATTAGATATTTCATTAAATAAATTAAAATTAATGTATATTATCCATTAAAATAAAGTAATATAATGAAGTATCAATTTTTTTTAAAATTTTATAAAATTTTGTAAACATAATATATACAATAAAATCTATTAATTTAATGGTTGAATTGATAAAATTCAACCATTTAAAAATAAATATTGAGCATAATAACTCATTGTAAACTTACACTTAAAGTAAGTTGATCATTCATTATATATATATATATATATATATATATATATATATATATATATATATATATATATAAGGCAAAGAACTACCATTGATAACGTTGGTTTTTCCGGCAGGTCGCAGTAAAAGTCACGTTTCTCTTAATAACTTCAATGCTCTTCGACAGGTCACGATTTGTATCGGGTTCCTTTATCTTATCATGATTCTCACAATGTTCCATTATCATTTCCGTAATCTAATTCATTTACATAGGGTGAATGATATCATATAGTACCAGAGCTTATCCTATTGAAAATAGAGTGTTATCTATCTTTTATATTTTTTTTATGATCTTTGTAAAAAAAATAGAGAAAAAAATTAAAAAATTATATAGAAAAAAAGTGTGATTAAAAAAAAAAAGAGTTCACAAAAAAAATTATTATTGAAAGAAATCTAAGCAATATGCATGGTGAATGGTTTGACTCGAGGATGAATCATTTTGAAGAGGTAAGGAATGATAGAGATCTGATTAGCTTATCTAAAGATTTTTTGTATGAAATCAGCTGTCTTATTAGGATTTATTGTAAGCTCTCAGAGAGTTGGTGTTGATGAATAAAAAGTTAAGATAAGTAGAGAATAACCCACACCAAAAAATGCTAATGAGGTAAGGAGTTTCTATGGTTTAGCAAGTTTTTATAAGAGATTTGTACAAAATTTTAGTACTATAGCTACCCCTTAAAATGAATTTGTTTAAAAGAATGTAAATTTTAAATGGGATAAGAAACATAAACAAGCTTTTAGTTTGCTAAAAGATAAGTTAATCAATGCTCCTGTATTAAATTTACCTAATTTTGATAAAGTTTTTATGATTGAATGCGATACCTCTGGAGTGGGTAAATGAGCTGTTTTGATGCAGGATTCCAAACTTGTGACATATTTTAGTGAGAAAATTAGTGAAATGACGCTCAACTATCCAATCTATGATAAAAAAAAACTCTATGCATTTGTAAGGGCCTTACAAACTTGGCAACATTACATTTGGTCGAGGGAATTTTTCATCCATTTTAATCATCTCAGCTTGAAGTTTTTAAAGTTCCAAGGTAAGTTCAACAAAAGACATGCCAAGTGGTTAGAATTTATTAAGATGTTTTATTGTGTTATCAAGTATAAAAAGGGAAAGGAAAACATTGTAGTTGATGCTCTGTCACGAAGTTATGTATTACTTGTGACTCTACAAACTAAATTACTTGAATTTGAATTACTAAAAATTATGTATGTTGATGATATTGAATTTGGACAATTGTGGGAAGCGTTTTCTCACCATGTTTTTTAAGACTATTTTAGGTAAAATAGATATTTAATTAAGAAAAATAAATTGTGTGTACCTAAGTATAGTGTAAGCGAAATGCTTATTAGAGAGACTCATGACGGAGGATTAATGGGACACTTTGACATTCAAAAATCTTATGATGTTTTACCTGAACATTTTTTTTTTTTGCCAAAAATGAAGCATGATGCTAAACTTATTTGTGAAAAATGTATTACTTACTTACAAGAAAAATCTAAAGTAATGCCTTATAACTTGTATATACCCTTACATTTTCCTAAATATCCCTAAATTGATATTTCTATAAATTTTGTACTACGGCTGCCTAGGACCTCAAAAAGAAAACATAGTATTTTTATAGTTATAGATAGGTTTAGAAAAATGACACGTTTTATTACTTGTTCTAAAACTAATGATGTCACTCATATTATTGGTTTATTTTTTAAAGAAATTGTATGTTTGCATGACTTACCTAAAACTATTTTAGGGGATCGAGATGTTAAATTTCTTAGTCACTTTTGAAGAATCTTATGGATAAGTTGGGCACTAAATTATTATTCTCTACTGTGGCCCATCCATAAACAGATGGACAAACTAGAAATGTGAATAGAACTTTAAGCTTATTGCATACTATAATTCAAAATAATTTAAAAGATTGAGAAATGGTCTATTTCAAATTATTGAAATGATCGACGATAATGCCTAAAAAATTGACCTTCTGAGTAACTATAGTAATATGAGTGTCACTTCCAATGTTTCTTATTTATCCTTATTTGATGCAGGTACTTTAAGATTCGAGGATGAGTTCTCCTAAAAAAGGAGGGAATGATGTGAACATAAGCATCACGTTAAGAAAAAAGATCATCTAAGAGATTCTCTATAACGAATGGGAGATCCTATGACGAGAAATAAGACCAAATGTATGGAACAAGTACTTCAAGATCTCATCAAGGAAGTCCAAAAAAAGAACTACATGGATACAAATCCAATTTCAACATGGGTTAATTTATGTAGTCATCTTATCAAAGATCTTAAGTGATAAGGTTTATAATTTGCTATAGGTTACATTAGGATTTGATATTCATCTACAAGTTATTTGTTTTAAGTTGGTTGCAGATCAAATTGTAATCTAATTAAGATTTCTTATTTGTTATCTTTTTACTAGATTATAAATCAAATTACAATCTGCTTAGAATTTCACATTTATTACCTTTTTACTAGATTGCAATTGCAATCTAAGTATGATTTCTCATTTGTTATCTTTTTACTAGATTAGGTTATCTATATAATAGGAGTTATGAATTCAATATAAAGATAAATTTTGATAAATAATAATATTTTTTCTTTGAGAGTTTTCATCTCTGTGTGAGTTGATTTCTCTTGTTCTTGGGCAAAGAACTACCATTTATAACGTTGGTTCTTCCGGCAGGTTGCAGTAAGGAGTAAGGGTCACGTTCCTCGTAATAACTTCGGTGCTCTCCAGCAAGTCGCGGTTTAGGTCAGGTTCCTTTACCTTATCATATCCTGGTTCTCAAGACATTCCATTGTCATTTTTGCATTCCGATTCATTCACGTAGGGTAAATCATATCATGAAATCTCTCACCTTATGTTTGGATGAGGTATTTTAAGGAGGAAAAATAATTTTGTAGAGAATTTAAAATTCTAACAATTGAAATATCATGTTTGGATATTATTTTCTAAGGAATTTCAAATTGTAGGAATTTTTAAAGAGTATTTTAACCAATTAAAACAAGAAAGTTTCAAATTCTTTCAAAATAGATGGAATTTGAAATTCCTTTATGTTTCTTTTTCTCATTATTTTATATTTGTGTTACTTTATCTTTCATTATTCTTTTTTGTTTTTCTCTCATATCTTTTTTTCTCATCTTTCATATCTAGATATAATATTTTTAATATCAAATGAAATAATTGTATATTTCTATCATTTTAATTATGTACATTTGTTGAGTTATTATTCTGATTAAATATGTTACATAATAAAAATATTTGCACATCTAAATTCTTTTGTGAACAAAAAAAGTAAGAAAAAAATTAAGATAAACCTATGAATATTTAAACATAAAATTTTGTAAATAATAAAAATTAAATTATTTAATTTAAATAAAAAATTAAAAAAATTAAAAATTAAAATTGAAGGAATTTTAATTCTACCATCTAAATAAAGAATTTTAAATTTAAAAAATGAAATTTTTTTATCCAAATAAGATGTTTTTAAAATGAAAGTATTTAAATAGAAACCATTTAAATTTCTAAGTATCTCAAATTCCTTTAAATTTTGAAATATTCAAATACTTCATCAAAATACAAGGTCAATCAATTTTGAAATTAGTTAGTTCGTTCGTGAGTGGTTTTAGGTGAAACAAACATTAATGTTTGTGAAACCATAATAAAGAACTACAAAATTCTCTCTTCATTTTTAACAAATAACTTAAAATTTTAGTATGTTGTTGGTATGATATAGATGATCAAAGATTCTCAAATAATTTTGGAAAATAATTAATTTAAGGTGAATTTTGGGATGTAAATCAACATAAATATTGTTCCAAAAACCATGATAAAACATTAGGCGGCATTTGGTTTGACAAATTATTTTATATTTTTATTTTCTATTTTTTTTATCAACATTTTGTATAGGAAATGATAAAAAAAATTGTTTTAACTATTTCCAATATAAAACTTTAAAAATAAAAACAAGATAGTATTTTTGTAAATAAAAGTGAAAATAAAATATTTTTTAAAACCAAATACTATCTTAGTTTCTTTTCCCAATTCGTGATGAAATTTTATGAGGGAAGCATTATGTAATTTGTTGTTCATGAAGAAATAAAATCTCTTAATTAATCTTTGAAAAAATTATATATTTTGATATTTCAACTTTAAGCTTATAGATGAGATTTTAATTTTTATTTTATTTTCTCAAAAACATTGAAATGTATCTAAAAAGATTCTAATACCAATTATTGGTTTGATTTATAAATTACTATAAAATTATATATAATTACAATATCACAAAATAAAGGGTTAAAAAATTATACATACTATTGGTCAATTATTATCCATTTGTAAATAGATTTTCTCCAAGTCTAAGAGTTGAAGAAAGACCTATAGATAATGGATCTGCTCTTTTTTCTTGTGAATATTATGATAGACACACCCTTTGAAATACTACAAAAGATTATATTATGTATATTATATCTTATGTTACTGTGTAATGGAGAATAATAACTTACTAATTAGAAGAGACTAGATACTTCTCTATAACCACCAATTAAAATATTCTAATCCATTAAAGGTTACTCATAAAGACCTATACATTATTCATTAATGTTATTAAAGGTTACTCATAAAGACCTATACATTATTCATTAATGTTAACATGCATGTTATACATATATACATATAATATTCTTAATACTCATTCATAATTTAAAATATGATTTAGTAATTATTAATGAATAAATAATAATAATAATATAATATTCTCTTACTTCAATAACATTAGTTATAGATAAATAAATGATTATGTGTATAATATTAACTATAATCAAAGCACACGTTAACAAGTAATCTAATAGATAGAAATATCAATATTACAAAATAAATATTTGATAAGAATAAAAATTATATAAAATAAAATCCCATATCTAAGTATAGAAAATAGTAAAATAAAAAAGCACAATATTAAGAAAAAATATAATTTTAAAGGATGATCCAATAATCTCAAATGCTACAGGAGATATGATGATAAAAATGATGCTGATTCATACACACACTAACCCAACACATCAAAAGACTTAACTACACCCTTATAGATTATATGATTTTGGAAATATCAATATTTAAGTATTTGGTAAGTGGATATATTAGTATTAGTAATATACTCAATTTAAATTTTTAAAATTTTTGGATTTTCTCTCAAGTAATAAAGTATTTTAAATGTAAAGATGTATTATTGTAAAAGAGATATTCAACTCAAATGGTCTAAATATACTTCAAATGGCCTAAATATACTTTCAACAACATGAAAGTTAGAAGTATAATTTAAATGAGTTTAAATATTTATTATAGCTCAATAAAAAAATAATTATAAAATAGACTAAATTAATAAATACTTTATAATATTTAATATTTTAATAATTTTAAATTTATTAAACAAGTAACTACATTAATTCAAATAAAATGAAATTTAAAATTTAATTAAAGAATACAAACATTTAATTTAGATAAATAATATCTTAAATTAATAAGATCCTTAAATATTTAAAATGAACAATCATTTATAATTATTCACACAAACAGTAACTTCCAATAGCAAGTAATTTTAAAATATAAAAAATTATACTAGCAATATTAATTTTATACATATAAAATATTTACAAATCCCTAATTTTATAAATATATAAAATATTGATATAAAAAAAATTACATACTAAATAGGCATATCAATAAAATTGTCATAATATCTAATGAGTTTCTGAAATTTAATAAAAATATAAAATAATAAAATATATATAAAAATACATCTAAGTACATTAAAATAAAATTAAATACTAAAATATTTAAGAATAATATTATATGATCAAATAAAAATATATGATAATAAAAAATTTTAAAAATATATTATTTAAATATTAAAATAAACACAAAAATATATAACCGGTAATAAGTTTCGATATGGATTAGGTCGATATATTTCATAAAAAAACCTGTGTCAACTTGAAGTATATCTTATTTAGATAATCTATACGAAAGACTCCAAGCCATCAATTTGTTTTAATGAAAGATTCAAAATGCATGTTTTCTCTTTTTAATTTAAGAATGTAAGTACAGATAAATAAAACTAAAAATAGACAACACATGGTTCAATAAAACATGATCAAGTTACCGATTTTGTAATTAAATCGTTTAAATCATTCCTATTTACATTGATTTAATTTCATATTCAGTCTAATTAATTATTGGATTCAGCTATATGACTGATTTTGAGTACCGGAGTGAAGTACACATTAAATTTTCATGTAATGATGGGACAGTTGATTCGGATTCTGATAAGGAGGATTGAAGAATAAAGAAAAGTTAGAAAAAGCAACTAATGCTGTGGAGATGGTGTGGGCTAAGTACGCCGAGGTACATATGCCTGGGTGCCATGTCATATTTCATCATTAATTCCACATCTAATTATTATTATTATTATTATTATTATTATTATTATTATTATTATTATTATTATTATTATTATTATTATTATTATTTATCGTGTGTATTTTTTATGGTATATATTTTTTAATATTTTATTTAAATAGTTTGAAGAATAAAAGAAAAAAATAAAAATAGAATAAAATTAAGATAAAAAATTAAATTATTTATTAGATAAATAAAAAAATAAAAAACATTTTTTTATTTAAATGAATAAAAATAAATAAATAATAATTTTTTTATAATATTTAAAAAATTAAATTAAGCATAAAAATAATTTTTTATATATTATTCTTTTTTTAAAATTAATAATTAAAATATTAAAATAAAAAATAAAAGAAAGGTATTTCCTCTTGAATTCCTCTTGAGAAGATTAAAAATTCATAGATCTTACTAGAAAATAATTTTTTTTTCATTTTTATGATTAAATAAATTTAAAAAAATATTTTCATCATCTTTATTTTTTTCTCTTAATTTCTGTCAAATAAACAAAGTATAAAAGAATTATCATGTGTATCAACGCAAAATAAAATTAATATTTTTAAAATATATATATACTTTCTTAAAAAAAATTAGAATTACGGTAAATAAATATGTCACTAATTCTATTATCCAAGGTTGCGTCTACTAATTGATTAACAAAAAACTAGTTTTTTTTATATATTTTTATACTTTAAGTTCATTAAATAATAGAAAAGAAGATTTTTTATACAAGAGAAAAATAATACGACACACAATTAATGTAGCTCAAATTGAGTGCATGCGGATAATTAATTCTGTAAAAAATGAAGGTGTAAAATAGAAGTACTGTGAACATTAAAATGTAAAAAAATATTATTAATTGAACAAGTATCTTAAAAGGTTCGGTAGTAAATTTTTTTTATCAAATGTGACAATTTCTAATTTTTCTATTTAATATTATTTTTAATCAATTTATTTAATTAGAGTAAAAACATTGAGATTCTACGGTGAATCGAATTTATGCTTGAGGATAATATAAAAAAACTCTAAAGTATTAATTAAAAAACTTAAAATATAAAACTGAATTTAGATATTTATCGATGATCATCTTTAAAAAAAATTAAAACTGAAATAGTAAATAGATTATTTTTATAGATAAAACCATAATTAATCTAATAAAAAATATATCTAATAGTACCTTTTTGCGATGAAACATGTTTTTCATGTGCGAAAGAATGTGTATTTAGTGGGTTAAATAGCATACACTATTAAGAATTAACAACAATATCACCACCTTATCACTTTTTAAACATTTTTAAATAAAATTATTACAAATTAAAAAATTGATATAATTTAAATTTTTAATTTCAATATATTGTTAGTAGATATAGTTTTTAAAATATTTATTATAAAGTTAATAATTTTTATAATAATATATGATTATATGTCACATAAAAAAAATTCATACCATAAATCTATCCAAATAAAACTCATGGTTTATAACAATGTGAGTTCATCGCTTCTTTGATTTCAGACATATTTTATATTCTTGCTTGCAACGCTTTATTATTTTTAATTTTTTATAGGCTTGTAAATTTTTAATTTTGTCCAAATTGTTTAAAACTAAAAAAATAAAAATCAGAAAGAAATAAAAAAAGAAAAAAAGGTTTCACATTAAAAAAATTTGGAAACAAAATGATCAAGTTAGTATTTTTTAACTTCTTATTCTTCTATCTAATGAATTATTTTTCATAAATTTTGGGATAAAAAAGGTAAAGGTAAGACATTTGAGCTTAAATAAAAATATAGAATCTGTGTGATTTAGTTTTTTTTTTATGATAATAAGTGTTGTTTCTGAAATCTTAATTCGAAAGTATGCATCAAACTAAATGCAAAAACTCATCCACAATTACTTTGATACGAAATATTTATGGGTTACTTTTAAGTATATGAAATATTTGTGGGTTAATTTTAACTGTGGGAGTACGCATCGAAACTAGGTCATAAACTCATCCAGTATTTATTTCATAATTTTCGTAAGAGATATTCAAAAGTTGATTTTAAGTCATGATTTGAATGTGTGCATTAGATTTGAGTGTTCTTAAGTTATTTTTAACTCTTGCTTTAGAAGTGTTTATGGAATTTCAGTTATGCATATGAGGTAAATGTATTTCTCACTCCTCCATTTTTTATTTATTTAGTTTTAATTTTTAATTTTTATCTTTTATTATATATAATTTTTTATTTTTATTATATTTTATTTTTTATGATTTTTTTTAACTTAGACAACTTGATATTCTCTTTTTAATCTTTAACTTTCTCTTTTAAAAAAATATTATCAAAAATGATTTTTGAAATATTCTTTAAAACTATTTTTTGAATTTATACAATGATTAGTTGATATTAATTGAATGTTACATTCATCTTTAGTATTATAAAAACTTATCCAATAATCGTGTGTTTACTTAATAATTCCTATGCAAATTGGATTTTGTTTTAATTTTTAAAAAAATATTTTTCAAAATCATAAAAAAAATTCTTCCATACTCTTAAATAATTGTTCTACATCTATTCAATAAGCACATGATATTAGTTGAGCCGTTAACCTACCTTTAACATTATTTAGATTATAAAAGTTTATTAAGTAATTAAGTGCTAACTTCAATCCAGGAAACAATTGATTTATTTTTTAATCTTTTCAAAAAAAATTTCAAAAAACTTCTTTTCCAAATTTAATTCAATTTCTCAAAAATAACTTCTTTTTAAAAAATCCAAATATAACTTTTTTCAAAATTTTAAAATAAATTTATTTTAATAAATTTTAAAATTAAAAATGATTTTTTTTTCTAAAATTAAAATAAAAATCCCTTTTTCAATATTAAATTTGATTTTTCCAAAAGAAAAAAAATTCAAAATTAAAAATAAAACTTTTTAAAATATTTTTTTTCCTTTATTTCAAAATTAAAAAAATACTTAAAATATAAAAATATTTTTAAAATTAATTTAATTTAACATAATTAATTAAAAGTTAATCATTTTTAACCGAGATCATAAATTACTAATATATTTTGAGTGTAAATAATTCTCAGATTTAAAAATTGATTTAAAAAAATTTTAAATTACAAATTTTTTAATAAACTTTGGTGATAATTTCATGCTTATTTTTTTTGTCGTTGTTTCATTATGATCCCAATTACCATAAGATAATATAAAAAATAAGTTAAAATAATTCAACGAGCACATAAATCATTAACAGAATTTATTCACTTTAATTAAATATTTAAACTTTAAATTTTGAATATGTACTTATGTTAAAAATAATTTATCGTTGTCAATAATCCTATCCGATTGAAATATTATTATTATAGTTTTTTTTAGGTTACAACAAAACGTAAATATAAAAGACAAAGTAAAAAATAATCTTAAGTATACATTTACCTAAAATGATATTCAGAGATATGTTGGATCACTACGTTAGACCCCTCTCCTTGTATAAAAGATACTTTAATTTATACATTACTAGAACCCCTCCTTATGTGAAGTTGATATTTATCATTAATTTATATATTATTTCCCAACCATGTGTTTTAAACATATGTAAAAATTAATTAAGAAATTTCTATTACCAAAATCTTTTCATTGGCATATATACGGAAAGTTGAATCCAAATGGAATTCGAATTTGGTTTCTTTTCTATCCACGGAATATAATATATGATATGATGTGGACTTTTAATATATAATACTAATTATATATCCACACATGTAAAGTGAATACACTATTTGCAGATACTAAATAAAAGTCACACGAGTTGAAATTTTTGGGGGAATACATGCAGTTACTTGAATTTAATTAACTGTTTCTTAATAATTGAAAACATTAGCGGCGGCTCAATATTCATTAGGGTCCACTACTCCGCATCTCTCTATTTTTATTCAATTATTTTTTTATAAATAAAGATAGATTATAAAGTTTTAGTAATTCAAATTAATATTTTCCCTATCAACACATGATCATATATATTTTAAAGTATAACATGATGCTATTTTAATTTTAATTTATTCAAAAATACATATCATAAAATACCCTATTTCTAATTGTTATTTCTAAATTTTTATGAATCTATTATTTATAATATTTTAATTTTTGTCTAAATATTTGTTTGATTTAAAATGATTAAAATTAATTTTAAAACATTCAATATTTTAAAGATACATACATAAATTAAGTTAAATAATATAATTTTTCTTAAAATGTATATTTTAATTAAAAAATATAATAATTAATTTCTTAACTTTAAAACAAGAATCCTTATACCTCAATCAGTTATCAATTTACACTTTTATTATTAAGGATAGCTTAACAAATATCTTAAAAATATTTACCAAAAAATTAACATTAACATTAAAATTTAAAATATTAATTGTTTTTAAAAAATTATCAACTAATGATTAATTTAAATAATATATAAAATTTTAATTAAAATCTTAATTTCAAACTTTGTCTAAAAAACTGCATTAAAAAAAAGTTAACTTTACCTTTATAAATTGATAAAGTTAAAAGAAATTTATGTTTTATACATTTATTAAAAAAAATTATTAACATTTTAGTTGTTAACCGATTTAATTTTGATAAATTAATATTTTACTTAAAAAATATTTTATTAATCTTCAATTTTCATCATTATATTTTAAATTTATTTTTTTATCATTTATGAAAAGATTAATTTATATTATTTAATTAAAAAATAATTTACTTAATTTTAAAAAATAAAAATTAATTTATATTATATTAAAAATTAAAAATTAAATCAATAAAAATAAAATATTAATAAACTTCTTGTTCTTATTACAAATCAGTCCTAATAAAATATCGAGAAACACAACGTTAAATATATATATATATATATATATATATATATATATATATATATATATATATATATATTACATGACACGATGAAGTCAAAATTAAACGCGGCAAATACAGTGCACTGGGTGTAATTATGCATCCCCTGCAACCTCCCCCACCTCTCCCTATCTAAATCCAAGTGTGTGAGTCAGTTTGACTATGGAACCTATCTATCCTCTACAAAGCCATAACATAACAGAAAGTTTTGAGCAGTTATTGCGTGTGCAATTTGGATTCAAGCATTTCTATTTCTAGATTAACACCTGTTCACATCATATATACCAATCTCCATATTCCACTCACTTCAAACCCAAAATAACCCAATTACCCTCAACCCCTTTTTTCTCTTTCATTTCCCACATTCTTAGGTAGCATTAAAGCCACACCACCACCCCAACACTCCCTGCATTAAGGTCATAAGGATCAAGGAGAGAGAGAGAAAGATCACCCCTTTGTCTTTTTCTCCTATAATTGTGTTCATTTTTCTACCAAAACTTTTAATTTCGCTTCACCAAACACATTTGGTCTTTGCCTATATAACATTCGCCCATTCGATTTTTTTCCTTATGGCAACGGATCCGGTTGAAGCTCCATAGTGAAAAAACCTTTTTTCTTTTTCTTTTCTTTTTTTACCTTTCTCTCCCTTCTTTCTTCATGAATTAAGGATCACATCCACACATGAAAGAAGGGATTGAATAAAAAAATTCATTTCATTATTTTTTGGAATATATATATTTAATTATTCATCTTGGATTTGATTTCTTTTAAGAGAAATCATAACCTTTCCTGTTCCGGTCGTTACAAAGCCATCATAACCGTTTCTGTTCAGGCCGTTATCAAAACCGAAAACAGTTACAAAGCCATGTCGAGGAAAGTTGTTCTCCGAACGTCATCTCAGCCGCGGCAACCGTTTCTGCCGCCGGCCGAGAGTTACCGGAAGGCGGGGACGCGACTGGGGGAGGCAGTGGGAGGCACCGCCGCCGTGTGCTGCTGCTGTCCGTGCGGCCTCGCCAACATCATGTACCTGGCAATCTACAAAGTTCCGGCGACCCTGTGCCTGAAAGCGCTGAAGAGGAAGAGGAGACGGCGCCTCATCCAGAACAAGAGGGACGCGCTGTGTCCACCGCCGCAACGGTGTTCGTGCGGCTGCTGCGACGACATCGGAGCTCGGGTTTTCCCGCTGTGCAGTTCGGATGATGACGTGTCGATTTTCACAGATTCGGAGAAAGAAGATAAAGAGGTGATGGAATTGGAGAAGGAGATGTGGGATAGGTTTTATAGCACTGGGTTTTGGAGAAGTCCATCTCAGAGAGATAACACCAACAACTCTTCTTTACCTTCACATGCCATTCCTGCAAGTATTTCTGCTCCCAACCTTCATGTTCTTATGGCTTAATTAATTCAACCTTTGTAAACAAAAACATTTGAGGGATATCACTTTTTGGAATCCTCAAGTTTTTCACATAATCACAGGGTTGCAACATTTCAATTAATTATCATCATGTGTATTCACTTCTAAGACTTCTAATAATTGCTTAGAAACTTGTAATTGGTCACATCTTATCATATTATATATCTATCCTTGCCTTCTCTTTTCTTTTGGTGAAAAATTTAATTTCAACACATTAAATGCACGATTGAATTAATTATTTTCAAGAAAATATTATTTATTTTTATTAATCTTATAAAAAATTAAAAAGTTAACGATTATTTATCTTAAATAACATATTATATTATCCATAAGTTGGGAGGACTCTTGCATATTAGCACATGTTGATATAATATAAAACCATTTGCGTATATTAACTACGGAAGTTTTTGTAACAGCTTTTCCATGATAATGTAATTTGAGTCTAAATAGATATACGAGGATTGGGAATGTGTGTCTATATATACTGTTGCTAGATGTGTATTATAAAATAAAAGAGTAATGTTTCTTTCCATAATACTTTTTTATAACAAGAAAAGAAAGAAAAAAGAGAGAAAGAAAATTATATTATAAAATAAGTGATAAAATAAATATAGATAATATATATATATATATAGTGAGAGAAGAAAATTTACAATAAATATTGTAATGTTATAAAAAATTAAGAGGAAAAAGATAAAAACTAAAAGAAGTAGAAATAATGTGAGTGTATAAAAATCAGAACCAAAGGAATGACTTAGCATGTATGGTGACAAATATGTCTCACAACATGTTGCCTTAGTACCATTAATTACTTTTGTCTCCTCTGGTGGTCCTTTTTATTCTTTGTCCCCTCGCAATTATTTTTTGTCAATTTTTTCATCCTACATCATTTCAATGCATGCAAATGGGGTCGTTTTGGCCTCACAATGAAATAATTTACAGTTTTAATTTGAAAAAATTACAAGTAAAACTAATAAATGAATTGTTAGGATGGACACTTAAAACACTTCCAGAAGCCAATATTTAGTGTATAAATATTATAGTTTAATTCTAATTTGTATTAATATAAACAAGTTTTAAACACACATACAAGGAAATAAAGTTAAACTCTAACGCAAGTGTGGTTGCTATGTATAAGATTCTTTTCTATTAACATATGTTAACCTATTTAAAATCAGAACCACATCTAGATATAGACATTGGTACGAAAGAATTGTCCTAAAAATAATGCCAAGAATAAAGGCAAAACGTGTAAATAGCAGAACAAGTTATGAAAGTTGGTTTTAAATTACGGTCATCAATGGCAATTGTGGTCCATACGGTTTGACAGTTTCTACTTTCTATAATAAAACATATGATATGAGCAAATTGAATATATGGGAGTAGATTAATATTAAAATTATATAGATTATAAATTCTTAAAAGTAGATCTAATTTAACTTAGTTTTAAAATTTAATTAAAAAATATTTTCAAAACTTTTACAAAAAAATATAGGCCATATTTCTAACAAATATGAAATGTTCTAACAAAAATTTTGACTATCATATATATATTTTAACAATATTTTTATAACTTTTTTTTGTTATACTCCATATTGTATTTTTTTTAATAAATGATACAATTTCATAATGACAATAAGATGCTAGTACTGTGGTCCAAAACATTTCTAAACATTAATAGTGACCAATAGCAGCGTTTCAGCGAGTTTCGAATTAAGTACGAAATTGAACACAGGAAATGGAATAAAGAAGAACAAAAGTGGGGCATGTGTGGATGCCACTTGATCTATTGTTTCTGTCTCTACTCAGAAATATTTTTTAGTCTAAGCTATCAGACATTTAGCATGATGGTGATGGTCTCACGCACCCTGCACTTTGTATCAAAACAAGAGTTCTCTTCTCAGCATATCTATCTAAAAAATCCTTTTTCAAATAATTAAATATAGAAAAATTGAAAAAAATCTTATTTAATTTAGATTTATTATAAAGAATAATATATATATATTTAAAATTTGTTGATATCAAATATCACACTTTAATAATTACATCAATTTAATAACTTTATATAAAATTTATCAATTTAACCATTAATTTAAAAGTTTTTATCAACTAAATCATGTATATAAAATTTTATATAAAATAAAAATTGATAAATATTTCATTTTATAATTTTATTTTAATAATTCATATATTATTTAAATATATAAATGTTAATAATTAAATAATATATCTACAAATTTTTAAATTTTATGAAATTTAATATATATAATCATAAAATATTATAATATAATTTAACAGTTGAATTAATAAATTTTATTATATATATAAATTATTATTAGTTAGAATAAGAATTCAGGACGTTTTTCAATAATGATCTAATTTAAAAAGTTTTAGTAATGACTTTTAAAATAAATTGTATTCTGTGTTACTTTTGTTCTTACCAATCAAGCCCAGTATCATTTGCTATAAATCATGTCACTTTTATCTCTAATCCGATCATTCATTTCTTTATACTATTATGCAAAAAGTGGTAATGTAATTTTATTTGGTAATTAACTTATTTTTTGTCATAGTCATCCAGCTGTATTGTTTGTTGGGAGAGAACCACTAGCCTACTAGAACCTGCTCAACAGTAAAAGATTTAAATAGTTTACACTATATTTTAAATTTAAATCATATTTTTCTTATTACATACAAAAATTCGTTTACATTATAAATAAATTTGATCTAGAATCAGTTTATTTTCATTATGATGATTATTATTAAGCTCATATAACCTCATTTGTTAATTATGAAATTTGCTAAAAAGTTGGATAGTTAATAAATCAACAATAAAAATGATTAAGAATATGATTTTTATCCATTATTAATGTAAAAAAAATACTATATATTTTAATCTAAGGATGCATTGCCATATGTATTAGTCAAATTAATAACATATGAACTTTTCAAATTCAGTAATTGATTGGACAATATTGTAATTTTCTTACATTAACAGTATATTAAATTAAAATTAATTTTAAATCTTCTTACATCTCATCTTAATTACTAAATGAAGAAAATGCAGAATATTTTGATGTTCCTAAGATTTTAAACGTATTTATTTTATTTAATACCTTTTAATCAAATATTAGAAAAAAATATTGTAATAAATTATAACATTATTTTTAAAATTAATGTAAAATATTGATATATTAAATTAAAACTCAAAAAAACAATAATTATTTTCTTTTTAAAAAATTATAAGAATTTACTAAAGCGTTCTAAATAAGATCATCAGAAATACCTAACTATAACAATATTCAATAGATCAAATATCATGATTTTTTTGAAGTCCCTAATCCTCATCCATAAATAATTATCTAAAGGGAAGAAAAGGTCTTTTGGATACACAAATATACCAACTTTAGTTTCATTTGAGAAAAAGAAGGGGCTTCGATAACGTACGTGATTTTAAGCAACAAACACATTCGTGCTCCTCCTAGTAATCAGGCTTAAAAGGAGAGAGAAGCAAAATTGGCGTTTTATATTTAAAAATAGACAAAAAAATAAAAATAATATAAAACATAGTATACTAAAATAAAAATATTATTAAAATATATCATAAGTAAAATTGAAACAGCAACGATGATAATGATAATTATAATACATTTATATTTTAAAAAAATATTTAAAAAATAAAATATAAAATAAAAACATTTATTAATAATTTTTATTTTAAGAATCAAATTAAATTTATTTTATAAATATATTAAAAATTAAATAAAATTTAATTTTAAAAAATTAAAAATTAATTTTAGTTTTTAATTTTAAAATAAATTTAAATTTAGTTTTTAATTTTAAAAGCAAATTAATTTAATATGTTCTATCATTTCATTGTGAATAAAAAATTAATTAAAAATTAATAAAAATTTATTATTATTATTAATAAGATAATAATAATAGTAGTTATAATATAAAAATATAATTTTTTATTTTATATATTATTTAAAATTAAAATATAAAATAAATAATTTTAGATATTATTATAATATTTTTTTATATTATTCAGTATTTATTTTATATTAAATGATATATATATATATGATAATATTATATTATGAATAATATAGAATATAAAATTATATTATAATTTTATAAATTAAATATAATTTATATATAAAGTAATACCATTTACTTAATTGAAAATTTATAAAAATAATTAATTAAAAATTAAAAATCTCAAAATAATAAAATATTTGAATTGTTTAAAGTAATAAAATTAAATTTTTTATTATTATTATTATAGTAACGATGGTAATAATGGTAACACTAATGATTATAGTGAAATAATGATGTTGATGATAGTATGGTTTGATGGAATTGAGAATAAATATTTCAAAAAATTAAAATAACAATTGAAAAACCTCTTTTTTATTTTACAAATCAAATTAAAATTATTTTAAAACATACTAAAAATTAACTTAAAATTATTTGTGTCAAACAGATCTTATTTTAAAAATTAAAAACCCACAATCATCACAAACTAAATCTAAGTAAACAAGTTCAAAACATCAAGCAAGACAAATAACAATATGGTTGACGGTTAACACTATAATATTTATGATTTTTGACAATAATAAAAAATTGTAATCTCTTAAAAAAACTGTCAATGTAAAAAAAAGTAAAGTTCACGTGCATGTAATGATGAACTATTATAAATCTCAAGCATTGGTATAAAATAGTAGAATTTATTATTGTAGGGAAAAACATAACTTCTACTTAAAGAAGTCATTCCTTTGCTTTGAGAACATCATATGCTTAAACTTTAACTCAATTCTTTTAAAGAGGAAAAATTAATAATATTACATATGGATTAACAAGAAAAATCTCAATTTTAAAAGAAATAATCAATAGAAAATTAAAAAATATTATTTAATAAAGTCCAGAAAGAAATATTCATTTTTTTTATAAAGTATATTGTGATTGGATACAAAATAAAATCAAATAAAATGAAAGAATCATTAATCATAATGAGAATCTAGAAAGGAAAAAAATAATAAACAGAATAAAAAAAAGAAATAGAATGTTTATTGATACATTTTGATTATAAGAGATGTTTAAAAATAAGATGTTTTCAAAGCAAGACATATTTGTGGTAGTCATTAATGTTATTTTTAAATCTATTACTACAATTTGTTAACAACGAATAATGTTTAGTAATTATGTTTATTAGCTTCAAAATCTTTGGTATAGTATATAAATTACAAAACGTAACATTATGATGGCTATATAATGTTAATATATGTATTGTTTTGTTGTAGTATAAGGAAGATTTAGAAGCCTCTAAGAATCTTTTCACCGATGGAAAAAGAAGATTCAAAATTATAGGAAAAATTGAATTATACTCGAACTTAGATACTAAAGAAGTATTTTCACACCCTTGGATAGAATAAAAAATGTCAAATATGTTAGGTTCATCAACAATTTGAATAAAAAAAGAATTTTAGATGCAAAAACAACCATCAAGGACTATCTTCCAAAATGATCCTTATATAAATGACATTTTAGAATGTCAAAATATATAATCAAAATTCAACCTAACAAAATAATTTCTAATATTACTCATCCACCTTTTTAAAGATTAAGGAAGAGAAAAAAAAGGTTTGTTCCTTCTTATAAAGGGGATCCTCACTCCAAAAGAGTTCTAATAGAAAAGAATATTTGGATTAAAAGAAAGAAGTGAGAATCATGTAAGGCTTGTGACGAAAAATTACATAGCTTGCATGATTTAAAGAATCTCATGGTTCTTGGCTAAGTTAAGAAGAGAAAATAAACACTTTCAGCCTCAAACTTCCATACACACTTCACCATCTATGGACTTGAGCATCAATTCAAAAACTTGAGACCTTTAATTTAGAGGCAAAGGTCTTCAAGTTCTATCTCAACATCATGATAAATTTTACAATGGTATTCTATGTTTGGAAAGTTATTTTTCTACCCCAAAGATGATGACCTAGAAAGGCCATCATCCACCATATGCAAAAAAAACTTCATCCATTGTCTTTCCATATGAAAATGTTGCTACAACATATGGATCCATCATTCATAACTTACCTTGTCTCATTTTTTTTTTCTTTAGCTCTTACTTATCATAGTTTTTTCAATATAAATTATTTGTACCATTTTAGCTCTTACTTATTATAGTTTTTCAATATAAATTATTTGTACCATTTTAGCTCTTACATATCATAGTTTTTTCAATATGAATTATTTATATCACCACTAGTACAACTTACATATTTTATAACGAATTTTTACCTTTATTACTAGAAAATCGATATGAAAACTTGTACGCAGCAATTTTGAAATTAAATACCCAATATATTACATCAATTAAGAAATAATCAATGTAAATTTTATTTTATACATCAGTTTTATTGTGAACCGATGTTGAAAGTTGTTGTCTTTTTATATTTTTCTTTCTAGAGGCTTTGCACACAAGACACTTGTTTAGGGAAAGTTATTTTTCTCCCCTCCTTGCTCTATCTCTCTCCACTTCTCTTCTGCTAAGCGCTACCTCCCTTCCTCTCCCCACTCATCTGTCCTCCACATCGCCCTCCCCTCCCACCGTCCCTCCTCCTCCTCTTGTTTTCCCAACTTGCTCTCCAACCACCATTGCCCTTATTTTGTGTTTAAAAATTGTTAGTGGAAATGAAGAAATGAAGAAGGTGAGGATCATGACTTAGGAAGATGGAGACGGAAGGAAGTAAACGAAATTCTCTTCAAGATCTTCATCTTCTTTGTCGTTTTCATTGTTGTAATTGTCCTTAGATGAGAGAGAGTATCAAATGCAGGACTTGGAGGATTGGTTGAAATCGTCAAAAGGGAGTCAGTTCCATCTCATAAGGACCAAGTTAGGACTTAACTCATCTTGGAGCAAATTTAACGGCCAACCTCTTTTCCATGGAATCTTAGGCTTCTCCAAGAACCTCGTGATCTATCCTGAGAATATGTTTCATTCTTTTCCCTTTAATTTTAATTAGTCAATCGATCAATTAAAAATTAAAATATTGTTAGTTAATTACTTATTCTTGAAGCATGTTAAAATATCATTGAATTTATATGGCTTTCCTGATACATTGTTTATATTGTTATAAACTTTAAATATGGTTGACCTTTGATCAAGGAAAGGTTGAACACATTTATGAGAAACTTCGATGAGAGTGGAAATCTTATTTTCAAAACCTTCCCCAATTAGAGATTCATCAATTACATTGTAAAAATTTGAAAAATTATAAAATAGGTTAGTAGTGTTGAATGAACATAAGAGTTCGTTACATGTTTTTTCTATGATTAGCTCAAAAAGAAAACTACCAAAATCATATACATCCTCCTTGCCATCACTTGCATAAAATGTCATGCTTGCATTGTTTTTAATGTTAGGATTGATAAATTTTGCGTGTCCAAAATTAGATATTTTGGGCTCAAAATTATTATCTAACAAGATACCATAAGAGCATATATAAGGATACATAACATGTAAATTACAACTATGATAGAGCCAAGATAAGACTATAACTACCCTAAGTTCTATTTTAATCCTCTCAAACCATTTCAATCTTATAACTTCACTTTATAAAGGATGCAACAATTTGAAAAGTCTTCTATTTGATATATATTGGTAGAGCAAAATTCTTTCCTTTCTTTCACTACAAAAACTATGTAGTGGAACTATATTTTTGTGTCTTTATTTATCCAAAATCTTTATTTATAAAAGAAATTGTCTCTCAAACTCTTTAGAATCGAATAATCTCTTAACAACAAGGTACAAACTATTAGGTAGCTTTTCTTTGTACATTATTCCTATTTTCTCCATTCTAATGACATTGTCAATAGAAAAGCTATCAGTTTTTTTCTCTAAGTTTGTCCAAATTTAAAGTAGACTTCATTTCTTTTTGTTAGTTCTAAAATTTGTGGATCCAACATATAACTATCAATCATAGCAGAAACTTAAAACATTATCACTACAATTATATATTATATGAAAATTTAAATATGTAACAACATTGAGTAAACTTGATTCACTAAAACTTTGAAAACACTAATCTAACTTTTATTTAATGGTATATAATTATATTTTTAGGAATAATATTTATGGTAATTATTTTTTAAAGATATTAACTTTTTATTAACTAAATACTTTTTATTATATTTGAATTAAGGATATGTGAGTAAAGACTATAGACTACCTCTTTGTTTGCTTTGTGTTGCAATTGTACAGTTTGTAATTTGTATATTTTATTATCTTTATTTCGAGTCTTTTTCTTACAATGGAATAAATATATTTGTCAAATTCTTTAACCTTGTTTGGGTGACTATTCCTTTTATGCTTGAATTGTTTCCAAGGTGCACGGTAAGATATATATAAATGATAATAATAAAAGTCATTGAAAAAGCATAATTAATAACGAGACCATCTATATTTATGGAAATTAGTTAAGTTGTTGAAGAAAAAAGTTGAAAAAGATCCTTCATAAAATTCTTTATTATTAACATAATTATTATTACATACATGTATGAGATGAGATGTATTTTCTATCCTAATATATAATAACTTAGACATTTGAATAAGAAAAGAATGTTTTGTTGAAACAATATTTAATACTAGAGGATATTTTCTATAGATTATTCATGTCTAAATTCATAAAAAAATATGTAAATTTTTATCATAGAAAAATGGAGGGATTGTTATAATCAAGAAGTTGAAGAAGGTCTAAGACTTTCAGCATTTTAAAATTAATTTTGATGAATAATAAAATTTTATGTTTAAATGAATTTAGTATGCTAATCTTTATTAAGTAATGATTGACTTGCATATAAAAATTATCATACATTCATCTATCTCTTAAATTCAATGATTGATAATTTTTTATTTTTTAAAAATTATAAAAAAAGATTATATAGCCATAAATTAAGTAAAAATATATGTAATGTATTTTTTGTATGTATAATAATAATCATTTCACATCTTTATGTTAAGCAAATATAAATAATATATTACTTGATTATCTTATCAATCGTCTTCCCAAAGACAAATATACTTTATTGATCTTAAGTTTCTATCAAGGCTTAAGAGATGTTTAACCATATGAATAAAAGTAATGTAACGAACTTTTAATTTTATAATAAATATCTCTAACTATAAAACAGATAAATATATCTATATTTTACAATAAAAATGTTCAAAATAACGAGATTAAATTTGATAAAGAAAGGTTGCAAAATAACAAAATTACTAACCGTTATTAAAATTTTTATTAAAAAATAATAATCATATTTTAACTTAAAATAACATTATCCTTATACGAGATATGTGTGAAAAATTAAAAGAACAAAAAAATGTTAAAATATTTTTTTAAGATATTTTATATTATACTTTTATAATGAGTTAACTTTATAAACAATGGAAATAATTTTTAAAAAAGTATATATAAATAAATATTTTGAATTTGTAAAAATTGATTAATTTACAATAACAAATATATTAAAAAATATATCTAAACAGATATGAGAAATTAATTTTAACACATCTATATTTTACTATTCATACATATTAAGATTTTTTATTATTTATTCTAAAAATACTTTGTTTACATTTCCTATATCTGAACAATCTTAACAGTTTTTTTTTTAAAAAATAGTTCAACAATTTACATCTACATAAATATATTATTATTATTATTATTATTATTATTATTATTATTATTATTATTATTATTATTATTATTATGTATACATGTGACAATCTTCTTTTATATCTAAATCAAATTTTTAATTCAAATTTATAATCATTCATTGTTTATATATTGTTATAATTATTAATATGATTTTATAAATAATAAATTTATAATCATTCATTCAACAATTTTTACTTTTTATTTTAATATTTTTTATTTTTATACTTCCTTTTTTTAATTATTTTATATTTTAATAATAATAATACAAATATTATTCAATCAAAACTAAAGATAAGAATGAAGATAAACGAATTAAATTAACCTAACACACAGTACATTATTAATAAATAAATCATAAATTTAAATAGATAAAAGCAATGACGATGGTTTAAAAAAAATTTCTGTTGAAAATATTTATTATTCATTCATCCATTATTTTTATCATAAACTTTTTAATAAAAATGATCTGGAACTTTTTTTTTTAAATGAAAAATTAATCATTAAATTATTTTTGGTTCATTAACACTATCTCCTATATGGTAAATGTGCATAAAGTATTTTTGTTTTACTGTTCATTCATCTTAAAGTTTTTATTTTTAAAATACCTTTATTTATTTATTTATTTATTTTTTTACAAAATTTGCGCATTCTATATCAGAATTAAATTTCTAAATTAAGCTAATTATTAAAAATTATAAATAATATAATTTCTATATATAAATTTAAAATTATATTTGGTATAAGTATAATTAGAAGATCGCTAATTTTTTATTTAATCAAATTTTTAATCTTTTATTTTATATTTAAATTTAGTTTTAGTTTCTGTTAATATTTTTATAGTTTTTATTTTTTATTTTATAAAAATTGTTGGTTTTGATTCTTATTATTAAAAAAATTTAATTTTTAATTTCCAAAAATTTCTAGGTGCAAAATTTGATTTTACAATTTGTTTACTTGCTCACATTTTAATATTTTAGGAAACTATTCGATTATAACAAATATACCATTTTATACATTTTTATTTCTCATAACTTTGTTCACATTTTATTTATTGTTCATGCTTTTACGAGAAAAGAATTAGAATATGAGTAAATTAATAATAAATTATATATATCAATACTAGGTAAAAATTTTAATGCTAAATTATATATTTATTCAAATAACGTTATCATTTAATGTTTATTTTTAAAAGTGCAGATTAAAATCAACAACGTTTTTAAAATAAAAAATTAAAATTATAGAAAATGATAAAAACAAATAAAAAATATTATAAATTGAGACTAATAATCTTTATTTAGTCATAGTTTTAATATAAATTTAAAAGGTTAATATATAAAAGATAAGTTATTTAAAATTATAAGTATATATATTATAATATATATATATATATAAATTTAAATTTGATATATAAATATTAGAAGATAATTTTTTAAAATAAATATTTAAGGAGATAATTGATTTGGATTTAAAATAGTTTAACCTAAAAAATATTTATTAGGTATCATAAATAGATATTAGAAGATAATTAATTTGAATTAGAAATTTAATTAGGATATAAAAAATAAGAAAATAAAAATATATTTTTGAAATAAAAGAGTAAAACCCCTTGTATGTATGAATAATAAAATATGAATACGTTAAAAGTAATTTCCACAAATATACTGGTAGCATTTTTATAAAAAAAAAAAAACATTTCACTTGGTCAAGGGTTCAGTAGGCCCAACATCATATTTAGGTGAAGAAGGTCCATGCTTTTTACATTTTCGTTTACTCTTTTTGCATCCTTTTCCTTTTTTTAAAAATTTTATTTTTAACTCTATTCCTTTGTAAATATGTAAAAATAAATTTTTGAAATTTTAATTTTGAAATTTAATTTTTATATTTTAAAATAAAATTTTTGGAATAACTTTTAAAAATATATTCAAAAAAATTAATTTTAAATATTTTTAAAATTTTAGATTATATTTTTAAATTTTGAATTTTAAATTTTATAATTTAAAAAAGTTTATTCTAAAATTTTAATTTTGGAAGATATTTTAAAAAATTTATTTCAAAATATAAAAATAATTTTTTATGTATATTTATATAAAGATAAAAAAAATTAAAAAACTGATGAGTGTAAATAATAAAAGAGAAAATGACAAAAATAATTCCGTTATGTGAGGAGTAAATACAAGTTTTTTATTTTGTCAAAAGATGTATTATCAGTCAATTTAAATTTATTTTTAAGTGTTAATTTCTTTTTTAAAAAATTTATGAAATTTTGTAAGAATTATTTATATAATGTAATTTATTAATTTAACGAAATTTAATTGTTTATAAAAGTTATTAAACGGAAGTAAAATTACTTCTAAAATAACTTAATACTTTTATATATATATATATATATATATATAGAGGAAGGATCAAGTTATTTTAAGAGTAACTTTAATTAAATTTATTCTATTCAACAACTTTTATAAATAGTTAAATTTTATCAATCTAATTATTAAATTAATAAATTTTATTATATATCATGTGTTACAAATTTTATAAAATTTAAAAAAGAATTATATTTCATTAAATAAATTTAAATTAAGAAATAATATCTATTAATTTTAATTTATTTAATGAAGTATCAAATATTTTTTAAATATAAAAAAATTTAAACATAATCTACCTAATAAAACATATGTTAATCTAATGGTTAGGTTGACAAATTTTACTCGTTACAAAGGTTATTGAAAAGAGTAAGGTTAACTAAATTGAATCATGTTATAAATTTTTTGTGACATGCATATCAAATTTTAAAAAAAGTGTAAATATATTGATATGTTATTTTATATATATATATAACATATAAACCGTTAAAATAAAGTTATAAAATGAAGTATTTATCAATTTTTATTTTATGTAAAATTTTATATACATGATCTATTTAATAATAAATTTTAAATTAATAATTAAATTAATAAATTTTATATTTTATATAAAATTATTATATTAGTGTAAGTGCTAAAATTTTATACTAGATGTCAATAAATTTTAACTCATATATATTTATATAAAAAATTCATTCCTATTAAATATCAAATTTAGTAAAATATTTACCTCACTTAATAGTATTTTATATAATAAAAAGCTTATTAATATAAATATTGAATTATGTAATAATATATAATTTTATAATGCATATAAGTTTTAAAATAATTTAAATATCTACAAGTATATTATTTAATAAGAACTTTTAAATAAATAATTAAATTAGTAAAGATTATGATTTATAAAAAATATTATATAGTATAAATATCTAAATTTAACATTTTTTATGAATAAATTTATATAAAATAAAGTAAAATATAATATAAGATGCCTAAATGAATTATTCACTAAATTATTCATTTGTTTAAACGAATGGAATTTAAAATTTGGTTATTTAAAAAATTGTAAAACTTCATTTATTTATATTTTTCTAAATTTTATTATTTTCTTTTTATTTATCGTGTATATATATATATATATTAAGTATTTTTAAATTTTTTAATTTCACATTAATAATCATTCATATTAGGAAACAAGATAAAATTAAGAAAATACAAAATTTTTGAACATGAAAGGAATGTAACCATAACTTTTAAAATAAAATTGTAATTTATTAAGTATGTATTTTTCTTATTTAAAGTTAACATTTATTTCTCATTATATGGGAACATGTGCGGATACCAATTATTTATTAACTTTTAATATCAAATATTTTATTAATTAATTAACAAACTGATCGAGTTCAATTAATTCAGTGAAAATTCATTTATATTGCAACATCTAAATCTCAATATCATAGGCACATTTGGTTGTGTTTTTTTACTATATTTTTATTTATTTTTAAAAAATAATTAATTTCTAAATTAAATATTTTAATTTTGAAAACAATTCAATCATAAAAATATATTATTAACAATTTTTTAGTTTATTATTGATTCAACTCGTACCAGTGATGTATTGGCTCTCAATATCTTTAATATTAAATTTTTTTTCCTTTCAAATAAAATTAAATATTAAGGAAATAACATCAATAAAATGTGAAGTAATATTATTGATTGGAATCTTATTTGATAGATAATAAATTATTATTCTAAAGTAAGTGGATCTGGTTTCAACAGGTTGGATTCTTAAAAATTAAGAAATAAATATATATTCAAGAAAAAATAATTTTAACCCCCTAATATTTCATGAGTTAAAGTGACGGAAAAACCATAAAAGTGACACCACCACCAAGTATTATTGTAAGGCGGAGAAAGCCTGAAAAGCGAGCCTTTTTATTCATACGTTTGTGGGGTTTGTTTTCCATTCCAACACACGCACAAAAGAAACCCACCAAACATCTCCAACAACAAGGTAAACTGTAACCATCATCCTTTCTTTCTCTCTTTTTTTTTTTTTTTGTCTTCATTTTCAACATTCATTATCACTCAATTGGATCTCTTTGCATTCTTTGCTTTCTGAATTCAAGGCTTGATCTCCTCTTCATTGGGGCTCTCTGTTTCTTGACCCTCTTTTCTCTTCTGGAACTTTACCAATTCTCAATGGAGGTAATTAAATCCCATGATTTTTTTGTTATATTATGATCAAATTTTATATCTTTTTTATCTTTCAGAATCTGGGGTTGGCTGTAATTGCCTTCCAATATGATCCTTTGCTTTGACATGCTGTTTTCTTCTTTTTCTTGGGTTGAATTTTGTAATGATATTACCCCTGATTCTTTTTTCTTTTTAGATATTATTATAACAATTTATCAAATGTTTTAGGTATACTTTTGAAATATAAATGCAGTTTTTTTATTAAAAAAATTGAATATATTCCAAACAAGAAGTGTTGGGATAGTTGCAAGAGGGGAAAAATGATTAATTGAAATTGTTTTTGCTCAACCTGTGGAAGCCTTCCACGAGAAATTCTTAAAGCTTATTAGGGTGCGGTGGTGCGTAGGCTGTGCTGGTGGAAACCACATTATTTTATTGGGTTGATAATGTGTGTTATATTGTTGTTGTTGTTGTTGTGTTGTTTTCTCTAATTAATTTTTAATTAAAAAATCAATTTGAACATAATTCTTCGGCCTATTTTTGTGTCTCTATTTTTTTGTTTTCATTTTTTAATTACAAAAATGCCGCCTGTTTTCACTTTGTTTCATATTTTTAATGTTTTGAATAGAAAACAATTTCACCACTATACAAAACTTTGAAAAAAGAAAACAAAATAAGAATAAGATGACATTTGCTCAAAGGTAGGGATTGTGCACTTTGCTCAAATTAGTTGGGATTTTGACAGAGCAGAATTAAGCTAGCAATGTTATTGATTATTTCCTTGCCTACCTTCTCCTGGTTCATTATTAGGTGATTTCAGGTAGAATCTGGATTTGAAGTTTACTTATCAAGACATTATTTGGATAATGATTCTGAATGAACTTTCCTGTTGTGTTTGTTGGAATTATTATGCACTCTAAAGCACCACTTACACTTGCAAAATGTTGCATCTGACTCTCAACTCTGAAATAGGTTCCAGTGATGGAAGGCAAGACTGAGAGTCATATCACATCGGCGGCAGCCTTTGTGGAAGGGGGGATTCAAGAAGCTTGTGATGATGCTTGCAGCATATGCCTTGAGGACTTTTGCAAAAGTGATCCTGCAACGGTAATATATTTCAACCTTTATGCTTCCCTCTCTTCTTTTCTCAAGTATAATTGTAAGCGAGTATGGCTTCATTTGAAAAACATTTGTTTACTTCTTTTGAACTCTCTTGCTTTTCAGGTTACTAATTGCAGGCATGAGTTCCACCTGCAGTGCATTCTTGAATGGTACATTTTTAATATATGTTTTTCATGTGTTTTATTTTGGAAAACCCTAATTTTTAGTTTAAGTTAACCTTAATATTGTCATAGCATTATGTATTACATTGGCTGAATTGGTTCCTGACTCCTGTATATTAAAATGGCTTCAAGCTTTTGGTATTAGCGAATTCTCACTGTCATCAGATATTAGAATCAGAAGTATGAATGCATTGGTGTAGATGTATGCTACTATTTCTTAATTTCTTGTTTCCTTTTCTTTAAGGTGGGGGTGGGGGATGGGGCAAAAAGTGGGCATGGGACTGGCCATCTTTCTAGTTTAGTTTAAGGACATAAGGTGGTATCACAGTTGTGTTTAATTCAAATTTGTTTCGTTCCGTAATATATTTAAAAGTTTCTTTGAAAGGGTTTAATTATTTGATATCTATCACTATTCTAATTTTTTAAATGCATTATATTTTTTTTGTTTTTGCAATTACTAAAAAATGCATCCTTTATGTTTTCTCATTCATACATGATATAACAAATGACTGTTCTAATTTTCAGAAAATTGGTTCTAGTTATGAACATTGGACTCCACCAATATTCACACTGCTTTTCATGCACATTCTAAAATTTGGTATGGAAGGGATGTAAATTCATTAGTATTTTTCTTGCAGAAATGATATTACTAGTAACTATACAATATGGTGTCAGTGATAGAATTGGGTGACTGAGCTTTTGCCAAAATTTTCACTGTAATTTTTAGACAAGGTGCTACAAAATATCATTAACCACAAACAGAAATCGGTGGCAGCTCTAAATAGAAAAGAAAATAGAAATAAAAATGACTTTGGGAATAGTTTGATGGATAAATTTCTGCCTCTCTGTATCATTGTGTGTATGTGTCATCTGGATTTTGTCTATGGCTAGGGGCCATGTTCACTGTTGAATGTTATTTCCATAAATCTTAATATATCAAAAGTTTCTGAGCTCATAAACATATTTTTTTCTGCTATTGGTTAGGAACACTTAAAAGTTGTTTATGATTGAAAATGGAATGTTACACTTTAGCACTTGTTACTGGTTATTGTTTGTAGGTGTCAGAGAAGCTCCCAATGTCCTATGTGTTGGCAACCTGTCAGCTTGAAGGATGCTACCAGGTAGTTCATGATTTTACATTTTGGGATCTGCTTTATAATTTGTTTCATGATTGATAAGGACCTTACGAGAACCAAATCACAAAAGTTAGCAATTGTAGTTGGAAAGTCCAAGGTCTTATAAACCTCACACCAGAATCCTATACTTTTGGACTCAAGTCCTATACCTTGCAATTGGATCCTAACAATGATCACATTCTTAAAAACTTGTATGCATTGCATGGCAGCCAAGAATTGCTTCAGGCAGTTGAGCTGGAGAGGAACCTGAGGGATACCCCACCAAGAAATGCTGCGATTTTTCATCATCCGACACTTGGCAACTTTGAATTGCAGCATGTCAGTCATCCATCTGTCTTTGAGTTTTGATCATATTGCCCTCCATCTTAACTCTTAAGCTCTTATTTCTACCATCTATACATGCTAGTAATTTTTCTTGGTTCTGCAGTTACCAATGGGTGTAAATGAGAGTGATATTGAAGAGAGAATACTTCAACATTTAGCTGCTGCTGCTGCAATGAGGAGAGCACACCACCTTGGTAGGAGGGAAGGTCAAAGAACTAGGCCATCTGCTCATGGCCATCCACATTTCTTGGTAGTTCCTACTCGGCCTAGTGCACCTCCATCGGCTGCAATTGCAAATACATTTGAGGGAGGTGCACAACCATCACCACAACAACAGATCCCACAATTTCAAACTCAGAGTTCTTTAACTCCTGGCTCCAGTGTAGCAACAAATCTTCCAAGAATCCACTCTAATGATAGGTTGTTAGACCTTAGTATTTATTTTCTTATGATCATTGTTAGTGTGTATGTGAAGTTATGCAATGTACATTTTACTTGCTTGTAGGTCTATCTCTTATTCCTCACCAGCAGACCAAGATGAAGCTCAGCTGCCAGAACAATCATTCTCTGATTCTCTGCGTTCTAAGCTTAATGCGGTGTCCATGAGGTACAATTTCTTATAAACCATGTGCATGCGAACTCTATATGTCCAGTGTACTCATGTGGTGTTAACTTTTGTTCTCATGCCAAAGATACAAAGAATCAATTTCAAAGGGCACAAGGGGATGGAAGGAGAGACTGTTCTCTCCTAATTCTTCCATGTCAGAACTTGGTTCAGAAGTTAGGAGAGAATTGAATGCCAAAATCGCTAGCGTGTCCCGATTGATGGAGCGCCTCGAAACAACAAGGGAAAATAATAGGGCTGCAGGTACTTCTTTATCAGACCGTTTGGTGAATTGTTCCATTGCAGAGACAAGCAACCAGAACAATGTGGAATCTCGTGGAAAGAACTCTTTGCATGACAATAAAACTCCAGCTACTTGTTCTGCTAACTCAGAATCAAGTTGAACTCCATTTGGCTTCTGTAAATGCATCTTTCCTCAGCATATCATATCTGAAGGTGAGCCTTCATCTTAGTTTAGACCTTTGAGTCTTGGAACACAATCAATAGAACTTTTATTCACTTGTCAACTAATTAGTTTTAATGGTTCTGTTTGGCTATAACATATAAGCAATGTTTACAGTCACTTTCATTAATTACTAGATGATACCTTCCCACTTTAGTAGGAGAGGAGTGATCTTAGAACAAACAACAAAGTGTTAGAAGTGTAGTGCTTGGTAGAGGAATGAGCACTGAAGTATGATTCTATTATGTGGACAAATAAATTGCTTATATATTTATTCATGATGACCTTTCTTTTAATGGTGTACAGGTTGTTCCTATCCATAGTCTTCTTATTGCCACAAAGTAATGAGGGTTTACACATCACCAATATTGCTTTTGCTTTTTGTTTCTGTTGTTTTTAATTCCCTGCACCTTTTTACTTCATGCTAACAAGGCAAGCTTAACATGGGGAGTATATGGTGTGTGACTGTGTATACTAGTTCTCATTTGCTTCTAATGAATCCCTTTTGGTGTGTATCACATATCATATCTCAAGTATGTTTGTTTCTTTTTTCAGGCTAACTGTTTGTTCAGACATGGCATGCTGAGGAATAGATATGCTCATGGCTGTTGGTTTTCTAAATAAAATTAGGATCTGAGACATCTGTGCCTGAAGCTAAAAACTCTTGTTTTTATGTATATATATTATGCTGGGGACAGAAGGGTGTAGTATTTAAGGATGTAAGGGAGAGAGTGTTCTGCAATTCCATGAGACTTGTGTCCATAATTTGTCCTTTTAATTACTTTTTGATGTCAATGGAAATAGATGTACATCAAAGGTGGGCAACTGGTATTGTTGCTGTTTCTGCTTCAGTTCAACCTTCTCATTATTAAACTATAACTTTGTTTTGAAATTCACATAAGTGAATATGTGAAGCTATCTTACATTCGAAATTAAAAATAATATCTAGTTAAATACCGTTCGTTCTCCATAACATGCTTTTATGCATATGATCTCTACCACACAAAAAATTGTACTATTAAAAATGCACTAAGAATCATCCTTGGAGTTTGAAATTATTATTCTTTCTAACAAAAACTTGCTATCTCAACAAAATACGGAAGGTACTCTAAAGAAATAATTTTTCTACAATGTTATTCATCTTTCTACATATTTTATTCAACAGTAAACAGATTTCTTTTTTGAAAAAAAATCAATGACTTATATTTGGATCTAAATAGATATATTTTTCTATTTGTATGAGTGAGAAATTTCTTTTCTTACTCCATCATGATCTTTTAATACAAAAGAATGTTTTAATATTTATAAAAAAATGGCATAAAATAAAATTTTATTTGATTGTAAAATTACTAAATTTTACTATAATAATTGGGTGTAAACAATCATTCTTAAAAAAAATAGAATAATAAAGAGTTTAATTTTGATATATTATTAGTATAATTTTATTTATATTATCAGTTAATTAAAAATTATTTTAAATATTTTTTTAAATAATTATAAAATTAATTTGACTAATAAGATAATAATTTAAGATTAAATAATAATGTAATTTTGTTTACACTATCAGTATATTTTAAATAATTCAACAACTAACCATATTTTATAATCAAGAATCATATTTTTAGAAATAAATCTTCATACCAAAAGTCTGAATCCTTGTGCTAGTTTTTTTATTCTTATGCCACAAATAAGTTTAAAGCTCAACTTCATAAAGCACAAAAAATTGAATTAAACTAATCTATTACAATTAAGCTAGTGAAACGAAATTTGTGTCCTATATTTAAACTTTATTGTCATCATTATATAGATGGGATAAATTATGTTTCTCTTAATATATGCTAAAAAATTTCTTAAATTGAATAAAATTTAACAACAACAATAATATTCTTATTATAAGGATAGTTAAAATATTTCGCCACTTACCATAAATAATTAAGAATGATATTTCTCATCTTTAATAGCTTTATGAACATCCATCAAGAATGCATAAAATATCTTATGCTGCTAATTTAAGTGTTTCAATATTTTTTAAATGTTTTACTCCATTTGACGAATCAAAGATTTTTTTAATCAAACAATAATAACTCATTTTTATATATTAAATTAAAGCATTTTAAAATAATTTAACTTTTTAATTGATATATATTATATTTAAATTGAATTTATTTACATTAAATACACAGCTTTCTTTTATAGTTTTAAAGCCCTTTTTAATAGATATTTTCACATTTTTATTTTATTATCAATAATATGCATTTATATAGAAGAAATATCTAATTTAGTCTTTGCAAAAACACATTTGATCAAATTTAGTTCTGCAAATAAAAATGTCACCAAACAATTTCACAAATTTATATATGTGAAACATTTTAAAATTTTAATCCATCTATTTATTAAATGTATAATCTTAAAAGAGTAAATGGATATTTTTTAAAAAGGATAAAAGTTTCTCATTTTTTTTCAATGATTAATTTTACCAATCACTTTTTTTATAATTTGAAATAATATTTTAGTTAAAATTTTACAACTTTCCCTTGAATTTGAAAGTAATAATAATAATTATTGTTATAATAATAATAATTATTATTATTATTATTATTATTATTGTTTATTTTTATTTAAAGTAAATAGGTATAAATAATCTGGTGTTGTGTTATCAAAATGGAGAATTGGTGTCATTCTCTTGAATCCCTAATGGTCTCTTGCTTCCCCCTTTCTATCTTCATTCATTCATAATCGAAAGATTAGTTGACAGCGTCTGCGAGTAACTCTTCTGCTTCTTCTGCAACCTCTAAAGTAAACCTAACGCTTAGCGTAAATATACTGTGACAATCTCAGCGTTCGTCTTCTCCTCATTGTGGTAACTTTACTCATATGGGACTTTGGTTTCGACCTAGGGTTTAGTAAGAAGTGATTTGTTTTGCGTAGTCTGAATCCAATGTTTGAATTCCTCATGCTGCTACATGAAGTTGTTTGATGTGTCAAATTATGAAAAGTAACTGTGAGTGGTTAACTACATATGGGTTATCATCGAGCAATTGCGTGCTTTTGAGAATTACAGTGTTAATAGTTGTTAATTAATTAAAGAAATCGAAGGCTGGTAAAGAACAAAAATTTCAGTGCTTGGTTTGATAAAGGACTCTTGCTTCGCTTGTGAATTTGATGGGTTTGATTCAAAGATGAGGGCGTTTCATGGTGAGAACAACTGCCAGGTTCAAAATTTCGATCTCTTACTGCTTGAAGTAGTATCTAAAACTACATAAATGAAAATATTGTAGAACTTTGATGATTTGGTTTGGCTATTGAGAGGATAGGTTTGAGGAGGATTTGGTTTTGGAATTATACTGAGTAGACTAGTTTAGCTTGTGAATTTTTTTCAATGCTCAAAAAAGCAATTTGAACTTTGAAGTTCTTTCCTATCATATATTGGCTGACTAACTTGCTTTTGTACCATTGGAACAAACTTTATTTTCTCATTCCTTGATACATGTTGAACTGGAAGTGGAGAAAGGGAACATGATTTTTGAGCTGGGAGTTGTGGTCTGCCACTGCTGTTTGTGTATAGGTTTTGGATAATATGTACAGCACCTATGTTTCTTTAGTAAATCAAAGATTAGGGGAGAGGCTTTCCCATTTGAAGTTCAGGGTACTTATATATCACTTGTTAAGAAAGATTGTTAATGGCAGAAACCGAATCTAATCATTTTAGAATAATTGTTATTGATGCCATCTAGTAAAGTTTTGAAATCTTTTTTTTTTTTTAATTTTTAATAAGAATTGTTAGGCAATTTGAATGTGTTATTATGCATGATTTCTTATGCCTCATTTTTTTTTCTCCACCAAACTGATTCAAAAGGCATATATCAATATTTTTTGAGTAAATATTCTTCATTTATTATATTTTTGTGTTGCAAATATATGTTCTCTTTTTTATAAAAAGTGTTAAATTTACTAAGTTCTTAAGCCGAGATTTTAATTATGAATGTTCTCAATGTCCAATCATTCATTTCATATTCCTATTTTGTTATATATGCATAGAAAAGGGAAAAAATATTATAGAATTAGTTGATTGAAAGTTCAGTCAAAGAAGTTTCAACTACTCATAAAGAATGTGTTAATTTCATAATTTAAATTCTAAATGGAATTCTTGATCTGTCAGAGATTTCTAGATCAAAAGTGAAGTATTTGATTAGTGACAAGTTTCCTTCTGTAACTCTAGTTCTTGATTTTGCAATTTATTTGGTGTGCAAATTTCCTTGGCCAGAAACACCACCATCTTATCGTATGATAGTTTGGTCTGAATCTGCTAGTTTTGTTCACTTTGTACCTGACACAGCTTGACCATGTCTGGTCTCAGTTCAAACAATTAGACATTATCTTCTCTTGGTTTCCCTGTGCTCAGTTTCTCTAGGGACATGCATATAGAATGTAATTGGAATTGAGTTGTAATATTATGTCTTTCATCAGAAATTCATGGAAAAATGTTTCATACTTGGAAGGGCATTTCTTTTGAATAGTTCTGTTTCTTGTTTCTATCTGGTGTGACTAGGAGGAATGTTGACTTGGCCATTCCTAGTTCCTCTTTCTTTTTTCATTAGCACATTATTAAACAAGATCTGTTGGCTAACTTGCACTTCTAGTCATTTTTAGAATATTTGGACATACTTGTGGAAGAAACAAAGTTATTGTTTTATTTATTATATGGCATCTGGGTACTCTTTTTGTGAGCTACTGCACAGTTATGCTTGTGGTTTATTCCAATGCAGTGATATTACTTTGTTTATATTTTTATTTTCTGTGTTGTTCAATTAAATGGCTAGTTGGCCCTCAGAAATCCTATGGCCAACTTATGTCACTGTAATGTCTTCTCAATGCTTCTAGTGCATAAAATTTTTGAGCATGTGTGATTAATTGCATTAATGTGTTAATCTAAGCTAAATGCCCTCTTTATTTGTTGAGGACTATATGCCAAGCATTTCCATCAGTAGAAAATTAAATTAAATCTATGAATTATTTTTGTGTATGTGTGAATTTATATTTTTTTATAGTGAGTTGGCCCTGCATTAGGGATAGCCCAAGGGCTTTACAGCCCTATGGTCTTTTTATATATGTGGGCCTTTTGGCTCCAGCCCACATTGGGCATGGCTTAATGGGCTAGGGCTGGCCCATTTGACAATTGTAGCTGTTGGACATGACCTATTATGAGTCTATTGTTTGGTAGTGGGGGGAGAGGGCCATTGAAGCATGACCTTTTAGATTAATGAGGGTTCTCAAGGAATAGGATTGATCTTAAAAGGCTTTTATTTTTAAAGTACTTAATCATCAATTCAATGATCTACCTTTCCTTTAGGTATTGTGGGTTTAAATTTTATTGGGTTGCACTGTTTAGGGTTTAGAGTTTGCTTCTGAAGCTTTTGCAATTTGGTGTGGTCTTCTTTGTACAGGATGCAGTTCTAGCTATTTGCTTCTGAAGCTTTTGTTCAATGGCAAAGAACCAGCCGGTTTTGGTCAAAGATGCTGTTCTCAAACTCCAAATGTCACTTCTTGAAGGCATCCAAAATGAAGACCAGCTGTTTGCAGCTGGATCCTTGATGTCGAGGAGTGATTATGAAGATGTTGTGACTGAACGATCCATCACAAATGTGTGTGGTTATCCACTATGCCGTAATGATTTGCCATCTGATCGCCCTCGGAAGGGTAGATATCGAATTTCATTAAAGGAGCACAAGGTCTATGACCTACAAGAGACATACATGTTCTGTTCTTCCAGTTGTGTTGTTAACAGCAAAGCTTTTGTTGGGAGCTTGCAAGCTGAGAGATGCTCAGTTTTGGAACCAGAGAAAGTAAACAATGTTCTTAGGTTGTTTGGGAATTTGAATCTGGCACCAGTGGAGAATTTGGGAAAGAATGGAGATTTAGGTTTGTCTGACTTGAAAATTCAGGAGAAAACAGAAACAAGCACTGGGGAGGTGTCTTTGGAGCAATGGCTTGGACCTTCAAATGCAATTGAGGGTTATGTACCAAAGCAAAGAGATTATGATTCTAAGGCTTCTCAGAAAAATATTAGAAAAGGTGAGAATTTTATGGGCTTCTTGGTAATTGTGAGAAACCTTAAATAATTAGATAGCCTTATGCCATTTCTTGCTTAGGAGTGTCCTGTTTATTTATTATTTATCATGTTCAATGTTTGGCCAATGAGTGATTATGATATGACTGTGAAGCTGAGGACCAAAATCCTGAGAAATAGAATAGTATAATTTATGCTACATATCCTTTTTTCACTTTCCAACAAAGTGAGCTTTGATTGTGTGTTGCAGGGTCAATATCTAGTCATAGCAAGCTGAATGGTGACGAAAATTTAATTACCAATGAGATAGACTTCACAAGTACTATAATTATGCAAGATGAGTATAGTGTTTCAAAGGGGTCACCAGGTAAGTTAGATACAACTGCTGATCATCAAATTAAACCCACAGGCATTGTCGAGCAGCCAGAAAAGGTTGTCAGTAAAGGGGCCAGGAAAGGTGATGATAGCATCCAAGATCTGTCTTCATCTTTTAAGAATGGTCTAAAGTTAAGTACCTCAAAAAGAGAGAAGGAAGTAGCCAAATCATATGAAGTTGTGCCCAAATCCGCTCCCAATGTTGCCATTAGAAAGAAAGTTGTTCCTTCTGTCTCCATATCAGAAAGTCAATATGATGTAGCACAAAATGATTCTACAAAGAAACCAATACAATTCATAGGGGAAACAAGTGGAGTTACTGCTAGTGATAATGCTTCCACTTCCAATTTAGATCCTGCCAATGCTGAGGAGAAATTCCAAATAGAAAAAGCAACTGAATCATGCAACATTAAACCGAAATCTTCCCTTAAATCTACTGGTGGAAAGAAACTTAATCGCTCTGTTACTTGGGCGGATGAGAAAATCAACAGCTCTGGGAGTAAAAATCTTTGTGAGTTTAAAGAATTTGGAGATATTAAAAAAGAATCTGACTTGGTAAGCAATATAGATGTTGCTGATGATGAAGATATATTACGTTGCGCATCAGCAGAAGCTTGTTCAATTGCATTGAGCCAAGCTTCAGAAGCTGTTGCATCCGGAGATTCAGAAGTTACCGACGCGGGTAGTTACTGTTTTATGTATCAGTTTTCTATAGTTTTCTATCTAAAGATAAATTGGTTTCTGAAGATTTTTTATCTATCAATTAATTTTGTGCAGTTTCTGAAGCTGGAATCATTATATTGCCACGTCTGCAAGATGCTGTTGAGGAAGGTACTATGGAGGGTGCTGATATACTAGAAACAGATTCAGTTACTCTGAAATGGCCAAGAAAGCCTGGACTTTCTGATGTTGATTTGTTTGAATCTGAAGACTCATGGTTTGATGCTCCACCCGAGGGTTTCAGTTTGACTGTAAGTCCACTGAAAATTTTCAGAAACATTAAAAGCTGTATTTAGTTTTCACGCTTCATGGTATTCTCTATGACATACCTCATGCTTGTTTGTTTTGTGTAACTTTCTTTCAGTTGTCACCTTTTGCAACTATGTGGAATGCCCTCTTTTCATGGATAACATCATCTTCTTTAGCGCATATATATGGGAGGGATGAAAGTTGTCATGAAGAATATTTATCAGTTAACGGGAGAGAATATCCATCCAAAGTTGTCTTGACAGATGGTCGATCATCTGAAATAAAACAAACTTTAGCCAGTTGTCTTGCTCGAGCTTTACCTGCACTTGTTGCTGATCTCAGGCTGCCAATACCAATATCTACCTTGGAGCAAGGGATGGTAGGATTTTGTTGCTATCTGTTTTGTTCTAGTTTATTTTGTATTATAGTTACCTTAAATTAAGTCATTATAGATTTATTATTCTCCAGCAGGTATGGCCTGGTTTATTTTCCAATGTATTAATTTGGACCTCTCTCGTGTTCATGAGATCCCCTCCCCGCAAAACATGCACAAAATCACACACAAACAATAAGAAACCAACAAAATTTGATGTTAAAATGAAATTTTAAACAGTTGAAAAGACAAAATCTTTTCTTATAAGCATGCATATTAGTCTGTGTGAATATGGATGGATCCAGAAAACATCTAGAGATGTGAAGGCTTAGACATGCATAATTGCTTGAAATAAAAGTCATTTAGAAATTAAAATAATGAGTCTGAAAACCAAATATTACATGTAACTGAAAAAAAATGCTGGCCCTTGGATCAATCTCTGTCTGCATAGTTCTTACTATTCATTCCTTATGTGGTTCAATTCAGGGAAAATCTGCAATAATTGCAAGATACCAGTTGCATTGGTTTAAGCACCTAGATGAACTAGTAGAGTGCTCATTTGCTTGAAGCAAATACTAAAATGGTTTCTTGAATTAACATTGATCTAGTATCTGCAACACAGTAACTGCTTTAGATCGGCAATTTGGAGAACTCTTTGGCTTTAAAATTATGCCTTATTATCTGAGATGAAATATAATTTTAAGGATCAGCTTAGAACTGTGAAAGTAGGGAGTCTTGACACAGTGGTTTCTAGTCGTGGAATCAACCTATAGCAAAGACAAGGCTGGGCACTATACACCCCACATACTGGTCCATCCCTCCCCTGGCCCAGCACATAGAGCTTTATAGAACTAGGCTGCTTTTTTTGAAGTGTAGAAATTTGTGAGCTCAGGGTTTAAGGCTATGGGTTGCAGATGGGTTTAAGCTAAAATCTTCATATCTGTATTCATGAAGTCTTCATATATCCAATTCCTTGTGTGTGTGGAAGGGTTATACGTTAGTTCTCATGACTTTTCTGTAGGCTTGCTTGCTGGAGACAATGTCATTTATGGATGCACTTCCAGCTTTCAGAACGAAACAATGGCAAGTGGTTGCTCTTTTGTTTATTGATGCATTGTCCGTTTGTAGAATACCGGCTCTTATCTCATACATGACTGATAGGAGGGCCTTGTTTCACAAGGTGAGACCCTTTGTTTATATTGTACTGATTTATTATTTTGTATACATCAATATGGAAAGAATCTGTTTGATGCGCATGAAGCATACACAATGATGTTGGATTGTATAGTTTCCAGGCTAAATAAAAAACTTAATCCCTTATTATGACGCCGATCTTTTGGTTGGGTGGGGTAGTTCGGTTAACATCTAATATCTCCATAGGTTTTTTTACTGAATCTTGGTTACTTTTCATCCGCATTTCCTTTTAATTGTTTTGCCGACTATTTATCGGTTCTAATGGGAGCTTGACAATATAAATCCCACATAGTTTAGCTACCTTGTGTTTAATTAATTTTGTTTTCCTTCTACAGCTTAGACTTGATACCACATTTATGATTCTATAGTTAAGTTCATCTAGCTGGTTTTCCTACCTTGGCTGTGGAATTGAAGTTCTTGTTTGCCTTCCAACAGCAGTCCATCTTGTAATGCTACACTGATTTTTAGTTGAAGTCAGTAGACCAACCGTGCACACAGATTGCCATAGGAACAAATTTATGGTGTGTGGACATGAAATCTATTAGAATTGGGCTTGGGGCCTAACTCAACCCCAAAATCTAGTGAGGGTTGCCTCCACATTATATACCCAGGATAGGCCTCACCTCTAGCCAATATGAGACTTCCAATACAACCCCCTCATGCTCAGGACTGGATATTTGTGGGTGACCCATCAACAACAGGTCCAGGGTAGGTTCCGATACCATATTAGAATTGGGCTTGGGACCTAACTCAACCTCAAAAGCTAGCTTATAGGATGAGGATTGCCTCCACATTATATACCCAGGTAGGCCTCACCACTAGCCAATGTGGGACTTCCAATACAAAACTCAACATGGAATTTTTTTCCCCTTTTAATTTGATTCCTTCTATGTGTACGTGTATAGGGATGTGATCAATTTCTTCATTGAAAACTTTCAGCATATAAATTTAGCTATCTGATAGATTGCAAAAGTTCCTGTATGTCAAAGCTGGAATAGAGGTTAATGATATCTTATTATTTTGTAGTTTTATATCTTATGTCAAATTTTGATGTTATAATTTTTACTCTACTTTTAAAATTGACCATTGTTCTGGTGTTAATTTGGTGAAACAGGTTTTGAATGGTTCCCAATTAGGTATGGAAGAGTATGAGGTTTTAAAGGATCTCATAGTACCACTTGGCCGAGCACCTCATTTCTCTGCTCAAAGTGGGGCATGACAACATGATACTTCCATCATAATGGGCCGAGTGTTCGGAATCAACCGCGTGTGGACCTGAGTGCAATTTTCTTTTTCTATTTTTGGAAAATTACATTCCAAGCATTGGAGTGGTGATTGATGTTCAATTACACGCAATGACAATTACAGAGGCCCCAAGCAAACAGAGGAATCAGCAATGAATGCAAAATTGATATTCGAATGGATAATATCCTGAAATATTGCCTTCGAATGAAAAGGCAGTTTGTATTTTTTCTATGCCTCGCTGTTTGTTGAATGTTCTGAAATTGTCTCAAGATTTCCTCTTAGAGATACATAGGCTGGCAAATAGAAAAACATCTTCCCCACCACTATATGAAAAACTTAGAAATTCCAAACTTACCTTACTGTGATGTTATGTCTGTTATTAATCTATTTTTTCTTCCCCATCAATATGCTTTTGAAAAAAAATAAAGGTTGGCTAGCTTTGATGACCATGACTATGTTTTTTATTTATAAGGCATTAATGCTTAAGCAAATTTGAAGTGAGGGAATGGCAATGCTTGCCTTAAAGGGTGGGAATAAGTAAAGTTAACCTTCATGTACAAGGGCTTGGTTGATTTTAAAATTTTGGCCTGAATCCGAGATTATCTATCATAGTTTTCTTTTGTGAATGTTGGTAAATAAATTTAAAATTCAATGTGAATGTTACATTAAAATAAATATAACATTTAATTGTATTATATTATAATAAATTATAAAATTATAACAAATTAACATATAAATAAGCAGATATTTTTAATAAGTTTAACATATTTTTATAAATTTAAGTTTGGATTATTTATTTAAAAATATTTTTGAAAAAATATAAATCTATTTTCTTAATAAACAAGTTAAACAAGATTGACTTTTAAACATGTTAAGTTATAACTTTCTTATGGTGTGAATTATTTCCACTCTTATTTACCTTGAACATTGTTTATGATCATATGTTCGAGTCTAATTATGTAATGGATGTGACTTTTCTTTACAATTAACTTGAGAGAGGATCATCTTGATTCTTGCATGTTTTTTTTTCCCCTTATGAGATGCTTTGATTGGAGACGTCTATGACCCATTCTATTCAACTAATCGGATTTGGTGTGAAGTTAATTTTGTTGGGATTATGTTTTAAAAATTAGATCAAGTATATTTTGAAAGAGTTTACATTATACTTTATGTTGTATTAATTTAGGGATGACACACACAATTTGGATAGGATATTATAGTATTTGTTTTCATACTTGCCTTTTAAAAAAATTAATATACTCAGATTTATATTTATATGATTAGCAACTCTAAATAAAAAAGTTATTTTATATCCTAAATATAAATGTGTTAAATAAAATATTTAACTAAATTTAAATTAATTTTAATACAATAAAGTAATTAATTACACAATAATGTATAAAATACTTGTAATAACTAAAATAATTTAAATAAGTTTTAATTCAACATAGCAAGATTAAAAAATTTAAAATTATCATTAAAATAGGATTTTGTTTTTAGTTTTAAGTATATATTATTAGAGGTTATATGTATAATTTTAATAAGCATAATTTTAATTTAGTATATTTTAGAATAGAAAAAAATTACATTTACGTATAAAATTAATTGAAAAAGCATCTAATATCTCTTTCTTTTTTTATTTTACATAAATTTCCCTTAATTTATATAGAGACATAATATTGCATACCCTTCTCCATCATGCAACTCTATATAAATCTTTCCTAATTTTTTATAATATTATATTTATAAGGGAGGTCAAAGAAATATTAAAAACGAAAGGATATCAGATATTTTTCGATAAATCGCAATAGATATCAAAATAATTTATTCTTTAAAATATGAGGGTGCAGGATGACTACCAAAGTACCTAGGTCCCATTCCCATAGTTTTTTCGTTTGTTATTACTTAAACTCAAACTCTTAGTTATTAATAGGTAATTTTTTAATCATTTATGAATATTTCAAGCGAATACTCGTCATATTCTATTGTTATTCTTAACAAGTATTTTTCCTTTTCCAAAATTTAATACATAGTCTCTATGTGGTAAAATGAGTTTCCTAACCTCCATACGTCAATTCATTTTAATTGCAATACATATTGCTTGTGTTTGAACTTTTAGGATATTCAATAAAAACTTATACAATTTTTTATCTTCAAAAAATTATACATCTATATTCAATATTTTGCATGACCATGTAGATTTCTTGCACAATTATACATTCTTATTCTTCCATGCATGTATGGATTCCCACATATAAACATATTTTTCATGCTTTGCATGCTTGTGTTGACCTTTAATAAATTTATTTTGATATCTTGACATACTCATGTTTTCCTCCTTTGCAGGGTCACACTTAAAGTGTACGTGACTATGCTTATTCATACATTTATTCTTAACATGGTTTTGCTATAAAAAAAACAAAAAATTCATATAATTTGTTCTTAGACATGACTATACTCAAGGCACGGATTCATAAATTCATATAGTTTTGTTAACTTTCAGCATAGTCATATTAAAAGCACAAATTCAAACATTCATACTATTTTGTTTGTAGCATGGTCATGCTAACTTTCAACACGATCATGTTAGATTTAACATAGTAATGCTAATACTTCTACACATAAAAATGATAAATTTTTGCTTAGACATATTTGAGCTGCACTTTGACATAGTCATGCTTAATAACATAGGATAATTAATATATTTGCAAGCATTTAAATACTTTCATTTAGTTCTAAATATAATAAAAGATATCAAAATTCAACTAAAATAAAATCTAGACTACAATATATATTAATTCTAAATTTTCAAGAATTAAATAAAATTATTTCTATAGCTAAAGAAGGTCTAAAACTTTTCACAACTGAGTCTCCTCCTTATCTGAAATTATAGTTCGGTGAATTTTTTTTTGAATGCTCTTACTTAATTACTCTTCCCAGTATCACTTTGATCTTGATGAAATTTTTTCAAATTTTTTCTCAAAATGAAACTTTCTCTCTTTCTACTTGCTGCCCTTTCTTCAATTTGCAATTCAGTGCGACATTGAGTGGCTTGTGATTTTTGTGGGAGGCCGGTGAGTCTCTCACCAAAAAATCCGAATGTTACATACATATATATATATATATATATATATATATATATATATATATTATAAAATATTTAACTTAAGAAATTTATATTTTATATAATATTTATATTGATTTTTTTATTTATTTTAAATATATATTATAGAATATACCTTAATTTTAATTTTATGATTTATCTACGTTAAGATAGATACATTATACAAATAAATTAAATTGACATAAATTTATCTCTAAATACTATTAAATTTCAACCGGATCAAATTGAAATTTAAATAATTGTTCCAATAAAAATTTTGAACCATAAAACAAAAACAAACCTTACTAAATCCGTTCCATGATTATCTCTAGCTAGGAAGAACAACGATCTTGTAGTCTAAGCGTTCTTTAATGATAGGACAAAACACATGAACAGTTTCTAAATAATGAATTAACAAGGCTCTCTTTATATCCAAAAATAAAAGACTCTCTTACTATTCATTACAAACGGCAAAAGTTCAATATAACAAGCAACCTATCTTTAATTGCAATACATGTTTATAATGAACATGAAGCAACCTGTATTCACAACAATAATGAAATAACATATGGAATCCTAAGTTTACATAAATACTTTCTGACTATATGAATCTACACTCCAACAGTAACCTCATATACAATCTCAGGTGTGGATGAATTTAAGACCACTGCACCTTTCTCAACAACATCATTTCCAGATTCTAGCTCCAACTCATTTTCATGTTCAGAATTTTTAACTGGTGGATCTTTGCATTTTTCATTGCCTCCTATACCTTTTTTTCCATCTTGCTTCACAAAGTCCTTTTCAGTTTTTTTTATTGTATTTTCCTGAGACTGCATCTTGGGTTGAGTTTTTCTGAGTGGTTTCTTTGAAATCACTTCTTTATAACCTTTTACCTTTGCCTTGGTTGAATCATTCTGCTGTTGCTTTCCATGTGGGCTAGAACTGGATTTGTCTTCTGAATTGTTGTTCACAGCAGATCCTTTGTTCCTTCCTAGCTTTGGGGATATTGGGCGTGTTGTAGGTATCTAATTGGTAAATAAAATACATCACAATTATATAAAGTGAAATATTTTTATTTTGGTTTTTAAAAGATTTGATGTAGGTCATGTTAGTCTTTAAAAGATAAAACTCACTTATTTAGTCCTTGAAAAATAAAAATGTCAATCAATTTAATCATTTTTAAGGACTAAATTAATATTAAAGAATGATTAAATTGAATGTAATCAGTTTTGAATCTTTCAAGGATTAAAATGATGGTTACTTGACTATTTATTAAGAATGGACACAAAAAAGAGTTCTTTTAAAAGAAATACTGAAGAATAAAGAGTTGGTGTAAGAAACACTTAGCTTTTGCATTAGCATGACAATCAGCTTCTATTGCAATAAAAAATATAGAAAGAAAAAAGTTTAATTCTGAGAGTTTACAGGTATCTCAGAACTCCTTTTACAAAGCATTATCAATATCATCTGTGTGAACATGTGATGTATAAGTTACCTTCTTCAATTCAACTTTTGGAGGAGGTTCCTTATAGAAACTTGGCATTGGAGTGGCTTTGAAAGTCATGGTCTTCCTCAACTGCTTGATCTCTGCCTCTTGGTTTTCCTGTCAGGATATCATAAGAAAAAAAAATAGAGAATAAGGTAAAACATGGTGATAAGCTTCTAGTGAGAACAGAATCAATTGAATTCATTTAGTTGTTCACATTGATACCTTTGATTTCTCTTGCTGGTTAGTTTTCTCTGCTTCCTTTTCCTGATATTTCTCTTCTAACTTTGAGAAGAACTGAGAGAAAATAAGAAAATAGGATTAATTCTGGCAAACGAAATGTTAATATCAATAGGCTGCAAGGTTTGAACAACAACCTCCTTCCTCTTTTCCGCTCTTTCTTCCAATCTGAATGAAAATCCTGAACCACTGCTCCTCCTACGAGGAGTAGTACTTCTGATAGCATAATATAAACAAAATTTCATGAATGTTTTAGCTAATAAGAAGGAAGAAATCATGACAATTCATTCATCAAGCAATGCCAATGCCACATATTCAAATCCTAATAAGATAGGCAAAAAACAAGAACAGCATAATGATTTATGAGTGATAGTGTATAAATCATACGAATTTGTGGAATGAGCATCATCATCCTCTTTATTTGGTTTTTCAGTTTTCTCTGGATTGGAAATCTTGTCAACAGATCTGCAATAAGGCAAAAAATCAGAAAGTGATTATCCCTTAGATTAAAATATATTGATTGAGAACACTATGGTTCAGTTTGACAAAAATAAGAAGATAACATCAATTTTCTTAGAAGCTTTTTCATTTAACTTTTAAAAAGTAATGTGCAAAAATTGATTTTAACTTCTGAAGGATGTTTAGTTCATTACTCCTACATGTGTTTTCTGAGACCTATAACAGAAACAAAATCTTGGGAGATTAGAATTTACATGGATGTCTCAGATGTAAGGCTCTTGGCAACTGCATTAGCAGGAGTAGACCTTCCAAACTGGTAAATGTAATAGAGGTCATGAACATGGAGATCAATGAAAGGAAGCTATCAAACTACACAAAGAAAGACACTAAAAAGAAAAAAATGTCTTTACCTCAGAGCTTTTAATGCTAGTCATGGATGGCAAAGAACTCCTTTGGTTTATTTTTAGTTCCTTTGAGTTCACTTCAGAGTTTGTCAACCTGCTTGAATGACGAATGGAAGCCTCAGCTCTAACTCCATTGCCTTGAACATGCTTAGTTTCTGTCTTCACAACACTCCCATTAATGCTTTTCTTCATGCTATCTCCACCACCTGATTTTGCTGGGAAAGAAAGACTCTTGGAAAGGTTTGGCTTGTGTGTTTGAGATGAAGTTATGGCCTTCAAATTGAGCTTGTCTTTGGTGGCAGATTTATTGTTCTTTGAAGCAACACCACCTTTGCCACCAGGTTCCTAACCAGGTTTATATGAATTAGTTAGCACGTGTTTGGATGAGCGTTTGTATATTTAAATTGAATGAACTTGATTTTATAGAATTGATTTTACTTTAAAGTGAGTTTAAGGTGACACAATTTATGTTTGGAAATTATCATCTTAAAAGTAAGTTTAGAGTAAAATTAGTATGAATTTTTTTACTCAATGCAAAAGTTATAATTTATTACATCTACTCAAATGTGAGTGCAGAAGCAAAATCATTTATGAATTTAAGACTAACCAAATATAATATATTAGCACAATAATTAAAGCACGTTTGGTTTACATCCATTTAACATGATTCTGGAGATGAAAACATGTTTCCAATCACACACTTAATAGGGACCATCATGTACTATGTATTGTAACTGTAAATGATCATTGATAGTTTAGTTGAAGACAAACCATTATGTACATAATATAGTACAAGGTACCTTGGCTCGTTTTGAGTTATTACTTGTGGCTGATTTGGGCCCTTCAGCTTCTACAATTGGTTCAAATACTTCATTCTTGGCTTGGATTTCTGCATTACAACAGTTTTCAACTTCTTTGTTTATGTTCTCCTTTGGTGTTTCCCCAATAACATGTTTCTCATCCTCCATTGCAACTCCATTTTCATATTCCATTATGCTATAAATTGTCACAAAAATATAAAGTTTGAGTTTAAGGATAATCAGTTATAAAAGAAGGTTAATGAATCAAATAACAGAAGACAACAAACACAAACAGAAAATCCAACACAATATGTAAATTCCTTCATAATTTTAGCCTTTTAAGGCTTCTAGACAAAGGCTTACTACAATTTTCCTTTAACATGGATGGCTTAAGTGAATGCTATGTCAAGTCTTTTTATGTCACTGTTTACACCATAAAACTGCATGATGGGAATCATTGGGCAGAAAAAAGCTATAAATTTTTTATTCAAAATTCTAGATCCTTCCTAAACATTAATTTGATACATCTTAAGGACACATGTAAAACATCAACAGTAAAAAATGTCTTCTGATTCATCTTATTCTTAATGTGTATGATGCAAAAATTTCCTTTCTTTGAAGCCTGCCGTTTTCCACCCCTTGAATTTTCAAATTCTCCACTAACAGATTTTAGCAAGACTTGAATTCTTTGCAATGATTGACACAAATCTAGACTCATTTATCACCTCCCATTTCTTTAACTCTCAAATAAATTATTATTCTCAAACAAAAAAGGACAAATAGAAAAAACATGGTGGCTTTCAATTAACAATCTATTGTTATTCTCTCTCTGCCTCCTCCATTCAAATCCTCAGATTCCAATGCCACAGTTTCTCAGTAAAAGCACTAAAACAAACAACAAAGAATGACATTGGATCTTCATTCCTTACAACAAGCTCTTCACAAACTTAACACAGACCCATATAAGATGAGCCTGATTTATGTTGAAAACACACACAATCAAATAAAAGAAGCCAAACAGAATCCAAATCAGAACAACAGAAAGACAAAATGCATCTTGAAAACAAACATAAATGTGGGAATTCAGAACTTCAAGATACCATAGATGACACACAAAATACAAACTATATGGTTACCTCTTAAACTTGGAGTCTTGAATGTGGCCTGGTTTATTAAAAAAGGAGTTAACAAATCCAAAGACTGAATTATGCTAAAGATTGGAAGTGCAAGAAACAGAATAGAGTAGAATATGATGATTTATGATGGTTTGGATTAGGAGCACAAGAAGAAGTGGATTTTTAAGTGTGTGTGTGAAAGTTGAAACTGAAAGATGGAGTTGGTGACACTCAGGTTTTCATTGAAGATATGCAAGAGAGAGATTTGTGGAAAGAAAGCTCAAGTGGGACTAGCTTTCAATGAACTGGAATAGATAGATTAATAGGAACTGCCACAATGACTCTTCTACCACTCCTTAAACATGTAACTGTCACACATTTTTTATTTTTATTCTTATTTTTTCTTGTGCTGTCTCATTTTGTCATTTTGAGGTAAAACTATATGCCTGGTATTTTTATTATTTTCATTTTTAATTATAAAGATATTACTTTATTTTTAAAAATTTGTATAAGAAACAGTAAAAATATTTACATTTTTGTATCTGTTTAGATGTCTGCATAACTATATAATTAATGTGTTTAGTTAATTAGTCAAATATTCATCAGAAAGATTAATTAATCAATCATTGCACTCATAAATGATTATGAATTATTGTATCTATGTACCCCCACCAGATTTGTATAAATTCTTGAAACTAACTCCGGGAAGAGGTTGTCACTGCCAGCAAAAATTGTTTTAAAAAAATCTTGGAGAATAAAGAGAAAGAAAAAGGAAGTTGCTAAAGTGTGTCTTTACATAATTGAAAGAGAAAAAAACAGAAGAAAGAAATGGCTCATTGATTTGTTTTTATATTATATTTTGGAGATTTTGGTAATAGACAAAGATCATTGACTAAATAAATTAAGGATTGATGGGATGATTTTGGCTTCTTAGAGCAGTGGAGAGAGATTTCTCCATTTTTTATATATGATGAATTATTTTTGTCTAACATTTTTAAATATAATATATGACAATCTAATTATGATGAGAATTTATTTTTAATAATTATTAGTATAAAAAATTTATATTATCATTATAATTTTAAAAATAATTATAATAAAAATCAGCAATTTTTTATTCATATTTCTAATACATTCAAGTTAAATTCTTCTTATAATTAATCCAATGAAATGAGCTTACCTCAAAACGAATTTCCATTTCAATGTAAATTAAAAAATCTAAAGCGTGACAACCACTCACGTGTGTGAGTTGGTTCAAGTAATTATGAAAATTATTCAGATTTAAGAATGATAAGTGGGTCTCCATTTTCTTCTTCAGTGAATCTACATGGATTCTTTTATGTAGCTTTGATTGAACCTTCTATATTTTAACTAAATGGTAATAATATTTTTTATTGCGCTATTCCATTCAGGAAAATACATAATACAATATTTTTATATGGATCTTTTGTTAACCAATATTATTAGAATATTGGTTAAAAAAATTGGTAAATGATTTTTAATTAAAAATATGCTAAAAACATATTAAAAATCACAAAAGGAGTTTATTATATACTTTCAGAGTTTTAAACAGTTACCTTTTTATAAAAAAAAAATTGTGGTCTATTTATACATATATTTTGACATTTATTATATGGACAAGTTTTGTTTGAGAGTGCCCAAAAGGTTAATTGTTCATAAATCAAAATATATTACTTTCAAGTGAAGTAAAACGGACTTTTATGTTGGAACATATTGCATAGTTAATATTGAAGAAAAAGAAAAGTTACAATGGATTGAATTGGATTTTTTTTACAATGAAATAAATGAATTTTAAATTTATGATTGTGTATAAATTACTCTTTCGTTACTAAATCATCTGGAGTAATTTAATTGAATTGGATAATTTTAAAAATATGTATTATTATATATTCTTTCTGTTTTTTTTTATCTGTCAAGAAATAAGATGTACAAATATTAAAAAATGAAACTTATATTTTTTATGTTTTAAAAAAATTTATTTATTTTCTTAATTTATTTTTTATATAAAACTTTTTTTATATTTTTTATTTATTATAGTTAATAAATATAAAAAAGTATACAGAAACAATAATTTTATTCTCTTTCTTTTCATTTTTTTAGATAAAATAAAAAAAAGGAAAAGTATTAAACTAGATAAACCATGGTAACTTGATTGAATTGGATATAATTTCATAAATATATGTTATAATATATTAGAAGGGCAAAAAAATGAAAAGAGAAAAGAGGTTAAGGAATGAATGGCAACATAAGTGACTATCTGAGAACATGGAAATGGGAAGGACTGAGTGTGTGTCAGTTCTCATAACTCAGATAAGCCAACATACATAGGTTCGTTCCACAATTTTTTATTAAAAAAACAAGTACTTTATGATATAATGTATTTTGAATTTAAATTTTATAATATTTATTTTTTTTCTGCACAACATCAATTTTTTAAAATTTAATTAAAATATATTGGTACTATATATAAAAATTATATGTTTATTTAATTATCAATTATTATATCATTAAAAATTATTAATTTTGTAATAATTATTTTAAAAATTATATATAATATATTTTTTAATTGATTGATAGCGTAAAGTTAAGTTAATAATATATTAAAATTAAACTTATATTTTAAAGAATATTTATATGTTTATTTATTATAAAAATTTAAATTTTTATATTAATTTAAGTTATATTAAATTAAGTTAGATTAATTATTATTAATTTTTTTAATATTTTATGAAATATTTTTATTATATTTAATCTATTTTAATTTAATATAATTAATTTAATATATGAACCATAATTAAGATATTTTAAAAAATAAAAAATTTAAATTAAATATTTTAAATTTAAAAGATTGAAATTAAAATTAAAATATTTTAAAAGGATTAAAAATATATTTAACCTTTAATAATATTAGTGGATAATTTTTAATAATTTTGTGCCTTTTAATAGTAAGTTTTAAAATAGTTAAAAATAGGTAGATTACACTTTGATTTGTTGTTATGTGATTTTTATGATGATAAGACTTACACACAGGTAACTAGATAATTGATAATGTTAATTTGTTAAAATTAATTCAGATTAAATCTTGAATATGGATTAAGTAGTTTTGTGTACCTTTTTCATCTTTGGTTTAACAATCTGTTGGATTGTATCTATGAATTGTAAGTATGGATGATTTCATCATATGTGAGATTGCCCTTTTATTTATGTTTTTAGTTAGTATTAGATGATTTTTTTAGGTTATATATATATATATATATATATATATATATATATATATATATATATATATATATATATTTATAAACGTTGAGTCCCATATATTTATGTATCTTTTTTGGATACTTACTGTACTCTTTCGATCGATATATTTTTTGTTCGTAAAAAAAAATAATCTGTGATTTTATTATCTTGATTGTACCAGAAAAAAATATTTCTGAATAGGTTATACATATATAGAATATATAGAATGATCATTACAACGTCAACTATGAAGATTTTATCCCAAATCAAATTGCTTATTCTTCTAAAATAAGTAAGCGAACTCATCATTTATGTATGTATTTAAAAATATTTTAAAAATTTGGCCTATAAAATCAATTTTATCTTGCACTATATATATATATATATCTTCTTACATAGATATACATAATTTTATAATTATTTTTTTCTAAAATCATTAATAGAGTTATCAGAGAAAACTATTCAATTAAAATTTAACCGACTTAATTTAGACTTTAAACTTTATTAAACTAGATTAAAAAATTATCTTCTATTTAAGTCAGAAAATAAAGTTTCAAGGCTTAAATTTACATTTTATACTTCAAATATATTTATTAACTGTCTAAAAATAAAATATTTAAATTAATTTAAATTTAAATTTTAATATTTAATATTAAAAAAATAACCTTATCAAACACATCTAACTTTTTAATATAATAAAATTTAAATTCAGAATCTCAAAATAAAATTACTTTAATAATTATCCGCCAAAGGTTAAACACATCTATTTTACCAATTATAGTAATCAAATGACTATTTTTAAATCCGATCGTGTATACAGTTGATTTTCAACCGTAAACAATTTCAACAATTCAAAAACTTTATTTTATAAGTAATTGTAATAAAAAAAATTATAAAAAAAATGATAAAAATCATGAGCCGTGAGATATAAACTGCATTTCTTTTTTATTATTTAAAATGTTAACTACAGACAACTCTTGTCATCTAAAAGTCTCTGTCATCTTTATATAGAAAAAAAATCATTTTCTCATTTAATAATGAATAAATATCGTGACATAAAACTATGTTAATAAAATATATTATAAAGTGCTCAGTTTTCGGTTCCAGTGTGACGTGGCATAACCACGCAATTTGATTGGTGGCACGTTAGGTTTGGTGCCAACCACACATGAGCTGTCATTAAGTGGAAGATCAAACGGTTGCTGTGATCTGAAGCGAAAATCAGAGTCGTCCAAATTAGTCCAAATTCCAAAACACAAATCGTTCTCCACGTTTCAGTGGGCCCACGTTATTTTCTTTGGAATTAAAACGTTTGTGGCCCAATGAAAGAAACAGAAGAGAGGAGAGAGAGAGAAATGTGTTTTTCATTTTTATTATCTCTTTTTGGTTTAGTAGTGTGTGCATCATGGAAACTATTCCATTGTGGCCATATATTATAAATTTTAGTTATTAGATGAAGCAAAATTATGAGATTTAAATTTAAAATTTATGTTATTTTTATTTTTAATTATTAGATCGATTTTATTAGGTGTATATTCAGAAAAAATGGTTTTTTCAAATTTTTAAAAACTTTTATAAAATATTTTTTAAAAAAATAATTAAATTAAGAAAAGTTTACTTAGACCCTATAAAAAATATTTTAGTAGTAGTTAAACCAAATTTTTTTTTATTGGGAAATCACTAAGCAACTATTGATATATAATTATAAGTTTAAATGGAGGATCAATTTGTGATATTATTATCCCAAATTGGTGAATTACTAATAATACATCACATATGTCATATTATATTAATTATTAAATAAAAATTAAAATTATAAAATTAAATATAAATAACCAAAACTAAAAAAAAAAGAGGCTAAAATGGTACATAAAGTAAAATATTATTGATCTGGATTTTGTGGATGATTCGTTGCATTGAAAAACAATGGTGGCTAGTTGGTCGGTGTTTGATGGGAGAGCGTGAGTTTCACGCGCAAACATTTCTATACGGTTTGCACGTCACAACAAAGAATACTAGTAAGGTGGACCCCACCTTTTCTAACTCTCTTCACAAGGGAATGTTACACTTATTTCATACATTTCTAATCATGTTTTACAATTCTATTATTCTTTTTGCTCTGCTCTTAATTTCATATTTTTTTAGGATATTTGTGCCATGTGTTTGAAAAATATGCCCCTTTCCTTTTTATCCTTTTTATTAATTTTATCATTATCTTATATAACTTTTTAAAATTATTATAATTAAATATGTTTTACTTTATAAATTAAATATATTTTTAATTTAAATTTTTTTATTTAAATTTTATAAAAATATTTTTATTATATGATTCTAATATTAACTTAAATTATATTAAATCAAAATATATTAATCATATTTCGAATATTATAATAAAAATATTTTAAAAAATAATAAAAATTTTATTTAAAAATAATCAATGTAACTTTAATTAAAATCATGCAACATAATTAATATATTTTAAAAAATGAAACATAAACATAAAAAAAAATTAAATTAGAAGATAAAAATTAAAATTTAATTATTTTAAATGACTAAAAATATATTTAATTTAATTATTATTAATATTAATAAGATATATATTTTTAATCTTTCTTTATCTGAATAATTTTTAAATTTTTATTTAATTAATTAAAAATATTTTTATGAAAAAAAATTAATATGGATCAGATCTTATGAACAAGATCGTGACAAATTTTATTTTTAATTCTTACAAGAAGAATTAAATGAATAAAACAGAAATGTATAAGGCCGATACACGAATCTTACTTATTTTGAAGATTTAATTTTACCTCTTGAATACTATATCTGATAGAAAAATCACTCAAATTAACAAGATAGTAATATTTATTTCTTAAGAATAATATTAATTTCGGTGAGCAATAAAAATACTCATTATTCCTACTTAAGAAAGATAATAATTATTAAAAACAAAACTGAAAGTAATATCCTAAAAAAGAATGATACCCAAAGATTAAACTCATAAGACCTCAATTAGTTTAATCGACAAAATTTACGATTCAACCAAATGGAACAAGACAATATAATAAAAATTGTTTAGACCGAAATCATATTTTACATTATTTATAAGCTAATTAATTTCGAACAATGTTAAATATAGATGAATGAATGTTGGAGACTATTGTATTTTAATATAGATGTTTTATTCGGTGACTTTTGTTTTCTTTTAGATAGGCACACAAAATTTATTAAATATTACAAGAATTATTGAATGGAAATACAATCAGTTCAAAGTTAAGAGTTCCAAGGTATTGTGTATTATAGGTCACTTTTTGTTTTCTTAAAGTTAGCAGTCTCAACAATGAAAAAATTATTTTACCTGTAATGTATACTTGAAAGATCAAACTATGGTTTAGCAGTTTTTTTCTTAGGTGTCCATGCTTTCTTCAAAGGTTATAATAACCCTTTCAATTTTTGCTTTTCTAACATTCTAATTAATATGTGATTATTGATCCCTCTCATCATGCAAATTACTTGTCTCCTAAATAAAGTTACAATATATGGAGTCTATTTATAGAATGTTAAATACACTACCTACATAAGAAATGGAAGACAATGAAATAAAAAAGACACTGCCAAGGTGAAAAATGTTATCATAATCAATAGTCACTTTTCAGGAATTTTTTTAATATAACATTTATTAATAATCAGTAAAATTTTATGAATTTAGTTTACATATACTAACTGTACTATGGAGGTTTTTATATTATTAATTATTGTATAATTGAAAACAATTATTTTAAAATTATATTTACAATGTGATTGATAATTAGTTATGTTAGAAACAAGAATATTAGAAATTTTACATTCTAAAAAATTTAATGAGAACATAATTTTAATTATAAAACTATTTTATATATATTTTTAAGTATACAAAAATAAAATCATGATAATTACGTTAAAATTGTGCAAAATACAAAAAGAAGTGTTTTCATGAAGTAGCATCCAAGAAGGATTATTCAGACACCCAATGAAGCAGTGTCTATAGATATATTGATTTAGACACCCCTTTAAAACAATGATGAAATGTAGAAGCGTTTGAAGCTATAACTCATTAATATCAATAAATTTTCACGAACAAGGCAAATATAGTAAAAAAATAATCTTAAAAAGAAAGCTTCCAAATGTGCAATCAAGACGTGAAAAGAATTTTCAGAAATTAAAATATACTTAGCTTGAAAAAATAAAAAGAAGTTACGTAGTGCAATCAAGTACAATATGTTGCATTCAACAACTTCATATATTTAACGATGAATAGAATACGTTGGACATATTAGAATTTTTTTTCACGTTTAAATCTATCTTTACCCATATATATATATATATTATGTAATATTAAAAAGTATTAAACATATAAAACTAGGTTATCAGTATTTCATTAACAAGAAAAAGTAAAAAGAAATGGGTTAATTAGGAAAATTTACCTTAGCTTGCAAAAGTAACAAGGATAGATATATAGCATTCTCATTAATTGTGATTGCATGTTAGAAGTTGGAAATTGACGAGGTGATGGAAGATACTCACCGCTCAATTAAATTTTTGAAGACAAAATTGAGGCATCAACAAAATATTATTACTCCTAATCGGTTGATTAGAGACCCCACTTAATTAAATACTCTTAATTAATTGGCCAACCAAATCCAACTTATTTGTGTGCACTCATGACCTTATTGACAATAGACTCAACCCAATTGCTGAATAATCAAAGGGGATAATATGCTATCTCTCAACTTTCGTGTAAAATCAGATTCATATTTTTGGTAAACTGTGATATCTATTTCCTTTCATGATTAACTTCATATAATCTTCTCTCAAAATTAAAAATAATAATGGTGCAAAAAACTACATATCAAAATCTTATGCAAATTTTTATCCAAAAATACTTATTTTTCTGGATGCACACAAAATAGGCTAAAAGAAAGGTTAAAGAGGGATTCTCTCTACCTTTCTTATTTAAAGAATTGCAATTTTATATATATATATATATATATATATATATATATATATATATATATATATATAATTGCAACTGAATCAAACATGTTTAGGTAGACAGGGGAAATGGAGTAAGATAAACTAGAAATGTTTTCTGAGCATAAAGTTTAAATCTGACTAGTTATTTGAACTTTTTTTTTTATTTTTGTTTTTTAAATTGACTTAACTTAAAAGCCTATTTAATGCGTAAACGTTTTTTTTTTCAAAAAAATTATTTAAATACTTAATTTGTATTAATTTGAATATGTCAACTTTTTTGGTCCAATTTGTGAATGATGTGTTGTGACAACTCTCGTCCTTGTGCTCCCATAGTTCATGCTATTATCCAATTTGTGTTTTAGTTGGAAAATCAATTTTCATGATTTTTTAATAAAAATGTATAATTCAGATTAATTTAGCCATATATTTTAAAAATATTAAACGATATAAAATCAATTCTATTAAACTTTTTTAAACCAAACAAGCACATCATTTCTCTCTGGTATATCATGGAGTGAAATGTTGTTGATTGTATTGCTTCAATGTCTCATCTCTACGATGACACCATATATATGCTACAAAATTTTCCTTCCTCTTGTATTTCATCCATGGTTTTTAGCTGATTCTTCTGGGATTTATTTTGATTGTTTGGTCAAAGTGTAGTTTTGGACTATTCCCTCCCCATGTAATTAAAAAAAACAAAGGAAGATTAATTATAAAATAAATTAAATTAGGTTGTGATTGGATTTATTAATTAATAGATTAAATATATTTTCAGTTCTTTTAAAATAATTAAATTTTATTTTTAATTTTTCTATTTAATTTTTTTATTTAAGCCCATATATTTTTTAAATATTTTAACTATTATTAGATTAACTTAAATTATATTAAATTAAAATAAAGTAATCATAATTAAAGGATCATAATTAAGATATTTTAAAAAAATAAAAAAGTTTAATTTAAGGATGATTAATCTAACTTTGTTTAATTTGTGTTGAGTTAATATTAATGATTATAATCATTGTATTTTAAAAATGAAAAACCTAAATTAAAAATTTTAAAAATAATTGATAAAAACTAAAATTTAATTATTTTAGAAGGATTAGAAATATATTTAACTTTTAATTAATTTAATAAACTTGTTTTATAAATTAAATGAATTAAAAATAAATTTGAGTTGAATATAGGACAAATATAAATTAACTTGATTGGTTCATAATATACATATTTGATATGTTTGTAGTTGGATTTAGAAAAAAGAATTAAAAATTAAATCTGATTAAAAATGTATTGCGGTTCAATTTCAACGAGTTAAGATAAAATTTTAAATTCAATCTAATTTGATTAAAATGGTCTAAATTGGATTGAATGATTCAATATATATATATATATATATATATATATATATATATATATATATATATATAATTTATTTAAAATTAATAAATAAATACATTTTATTTTATTGTTCTTTTATATTATTTTTAATTTATTTATATTAAAATATAAAATTTATATAATGAAAAAATGAGATACAATATGTATATATCCTTAAAAATAACAATAAGATATATCTTTTAGAAAACAATAATAAGATTCAACTTTAAAACTAAAATTATGAAAGTATACACAAATATTATAATTTCATAAATATATAATTATATAAATACGAGAGAAATTAATTTATATAATAAAAAATTTATAAATATAAGTTCAATTTACATTAGATTAGATTATTTTTAAAAATAGATTCCAAACTTGATCTAATTTAATATTTTTAAATTTTTATGGTTTTCATTTTAAAAAAATTTATAATCTGCATTGAATTATATTGATTTATAAATATCCTTAATAAATACATATATACACTCTTAACGTTTTATTCATTCAATTTGACATTGACGAGTTCAACTGTATTATGCCTGAGCTTGAAGGCAAACCAAATTGAAGTTATGAAAAATGGTCTATATATCAAATTCAAATTGAATTTCTAACTAAACTAAATTCAAATAAACTCATTTCCAACTTTAGCATTAATAAACTTACTTTTAAAATGTCAATAAAAAAATTACTTAAAATAGGCCAATGAGATTATAACTTAAAAATAAGTCAATAATCTTAACTCTCTTTTTTTTCTTTCAAGATGTATAAAAAAAAAGTTGAAATCTTTGTTAAAATAATATTATGTGATTTATAAAATTAATATATATATATATATATATATGAAAATTTTGAATATAATATAAATATATTAGACCACCGGGCTTAAAAATTTTATTTTAAAGATATATCTTTTATCTATTTATTTAAGAATTTAATTAAAATGTTGATAATATAATTTTTTTATAGCATCTTCCAATTAAAAATTGCTAATTTTTATAATAATTATTTTAAAAATTATATTTATAATAATTTCTAATTTATTAACTGCATAATTTTTTTACATTAATAGCGTATGAAAATTAAACTCCTCATTTAAATAGGCACTATCCTTTAAAAAAAAAAGTCACAAGTCCTTGATAGAAATCATATGACATATTTTCTCCTCTAGCATGTCGAGACATCGATTTGTGTTCGTAATTGGTTGAGAACTCGAAAGTCCGTTGATCTATGTGAACAAATCGATGGAGTTGATACTATTAAATTTTGATTCATTTTTGTTTATTCAATTACTACTAGTCAATAGTGCATACAAAATAATCTTCATGCTTTCTTATGTATATGATATATAACATTGAATGCGTAGATTAATTTGTGAATTTTTTATAATCAAAATAATGAAATTTTAATCTATAATTTCATATAAATTATTTTAATTTTCTTTTATCATTAGATGAATCTTAATAATTTTAATAAGTAAAAGTTTATTATAACTTAATTAATGATTTTAAATTTTAATTTTAACTATATAATTATATTAAATATTTGAAGAGAATTTTTTTTGTTTATTAATGATTCTATCTAATGAGTAGAACTGTTTTTAATAAAAAATATTTAAATTTAAATAAAATTTGTATAAAATATCTCGGCTATCACAATAATTGGTTGTTGCAATTTGGATGGTTAATTAGAGGAAGCAAAATGTGGCTATTAATTAATACGAAGTTCTATATATGTTTAGTACAATTTAGGCTTATATTTTTAATTCATTCAAAACTTATAGCATTTATGAAATTTTATTTACTTTGGCACATAAATATTATTTTATGTATATTGAATTAGTGGGTTCGGTTGAACACAAAGAGAAGTTGTTATGGGAAGGAAAAGAAAATTTTAAACTGAACCTAGACCTAATGACTTGTGTAATTAAGTTAATAAAATAATTTTGCACAGTCCATCTTTTTTGTTAATAGAATAGAGTCACAGAAAATGACATGATACAAATCCAAACAAAAGACAACGATAATTTGGATGGAAACATAGAGCTATATGGAACCCAAATGGATGATATTGACCTCAGTTCAATGTTTGTTCCATTGTCCTCTTCATAATACTTCCGGAATTATTAAATGCAAACCCCTGCCCCATGTTTCTGCGTGTTGTCACTTGCTATCATTAGCTAACTTATATTTTTTTTACATATATTTTTAAAATTTAATTTGATATATTATGAGTAAAAAGTCATGGTATATTATAAGAATAAAAATAGTTATTATAAGAATAAAAATTTTAATTTATAAGAATTCATGATTTATGATTAGATGAGAGTATAATTTTTTTTACATATCAGTATATTTTAATTAAATTTTTATTTTTATAATATGTTGTAAATATTTTTATGTTAATAAATTAGAAATGATCATAAATATAAATTTTAAAATAATTATTACAAAAATTAATAATTTTCAATTAAATAAGATTGATTGATAGTGTTAAAAAATTACATTATCGATATATTTTAATAATTTATATATTTTTATTTATCTCTCTTTATCCTATTACAAATCAATTTTTTTTATTTATTACCTTTTCTTCCTATTTTTTCTTAATTGTGAAGAAAAAAATGTATTAAATTATTGTAAAAATAAGACTTCTATTATGAGAATTATAAATTTTGATTATATATATAATTATATATGTATGATAATCATTATCATTATATAATAAAAATTTATTGTTTCTCATCATATAAATTACAAATAAAAAGGTGAATAAACAATTTTCACTTGTGTTTAATAATATTTTACTAAATTGTTTTATCATAAAATCCATTACTAGATTGAAAATTTCTATTATATATATATATAAATTAAAATTACGTGATTATATATTTATTGTTGTTTAAGTTTAAGATTTAAAACAAACAATTAACATAATGTATATAATTTAACTATGGAATTGATTTATCGTTGCAGTTTATAAAATGGATTAATAGAATCATTAAGAGATGAAAGAATATATTTGAAATCATATACTAATGTAAGTTTAGCGATATTCGTGCATGGTTAAATTCTTCAAGTTTTTATATCCTTGTTCCATGAATTCAATTTATTAATTGACAGAGGTCAAGTTACACTAGTGTATGTCAGAATAAGTGAGTGATCATCAAGTTCAGAATCTAACAGGAATATAACTTAAAAGAAAAATTCTTATATACTCTCAAAATAATGCATTTCAATTGAGATTTATTCTAAATTTTATTATATCATATTGAGTTTAATTAAAAATAAGTGTAGTATGGTATCTGCATATTATAATTTTAATTGACTGTAGTATTCTGCAAAAAGAGTTTACTAGTTAGTAGTTAATTAGAGTCATGACTCTTGTCAGGAATAAAATCCAGACAGTGATGTTTCTTACGTTAGGCAAGTTATGATTGCACTTTGAAGCCCAATTGTACTGTAAAGTATGACAAATACCCATTGAAAAGTCCCCTTTACCAACTCTAAAGTCAGGTCACTATTTCATGTTAAACTTGAATTGTTTTTCACTCAAGGAAGATGCACAATTCTCTCATATAAATGTTGGTTTGATTGAACTTAAGATACCACATTGTTAACGTTATTGGAATTTAAAAGAATAAACCCTGTTGCCACAATAATGTTTTAATCCTTAATGTACATAAGATGGCAAAATCCACGAAGCTTACACATCAATACATGTACGGAATATGAGCCATTTAAGTTCCCTCAAGAGAAACCACGTTCAACACACCATGAAGAAAATGCTAATTTACCAAAAAAAAAAAAAGAAGATAAATCCATCCACTATTTCTTAATTATAATACCGGTAATGCCTCCCTAAATCCAATTCTAAAACTACTGCTACCCTTTCGACCCCTCTTACCCAAATCTGCATTGCCTTTTTGCATCATAGCCACAAATTCATTGTAGTCTATTCGTCCATCCTGAAACGGCAAAACATGAGAGCATGACAAAGTCAGAAAAAGATAAATGGTACTTGGAATTTCACCAGAGCATGAAATTATTTTAATACCAATCTAAAAGTTGTATTGGCCACCTACCAGTTTCCATAAGAATTAAAAATTATATATTCAACACAGCTGAGAAAGCATGGTGAAGATGTTAATTTAGTTCTCATTCTAACGGTAGTAATCCAAAATTATGTGATTAATAAGATATTTAATTCAAATACATCGACAATAGAAAGGATTTTTACATTATTTTTCAATCTTAAATTGTTACAAATTAAAAATTATTAATTTTTGTAATAATTAATTTTAAGTCATATCTAAAGATAATTTTTAATTGGTTGATAATATAAAATTTTCATATTGGTAGTATATCAAAATTAAATTTGAGAAAAAAAAAAAAAAAAAAGTGCCAATTTGCTTCTTTTTTTTTTATTCATTATGTGGCAATCAATAAATTATGTTAGTATCAAATATATACTCACATTATCCTGATCAGCTTCTCGGATCATTTCTTCCAAGCGAACATCCCCTAAGCCAAATTCTTCGCATGCTTGTTGAAGCTCATCTTGAGTAATGTAGCCACTTCCATCTTTATCAAAATATGAGAAAGCTGCAAGTAAATGATCTTCCCTCTCAACTTTGTTTAAATGCAATGTTGCAGCTATGAATTCTCCATAGTCAATTGTACCACTATTATCAACATCTGCCTGGAATCCAAAACAAAATTGGTACGATGGATCAAAGCAACATACTGCTAAAAAATGGTGAGTTACCTTTTCCTATTTTAACTATTATAGTTTATCAATCTATTTTATACTAAATATGTCTCACTAGATTATACTTAAAAGTTAAAACACTCCTCTTCAAGCTTAATCATAAATAATGAAACTGCGCCTGATGGCATAAAAAATTAGTTACTCATCCCTAAGTATGCCTGAGATTCACTATAATGTAATTATAATAGCATGGCCAGTATATAAAAGTAAGAGAGATGCAACATATTCTTTGACAGTCTCCTAGTAAAACTATTGTTATGTGAATTCTATGCTAGTCCCTCTAAATAGCAAAGACATTGAGAAAATGGAGATTTAATGAAGTCAAGGAAATAAAGAAGATGATTCTGAAGTAATACTTACTGCATGCATAAGGTCGTAAATTTCAGATTCATTGAGATTAGCACCATATTTCTTCAGTCCAACCTTGAGTTCTTCAAAAGTAATATGACCACTATTGTCTGTGTCTAACATCTTAAACATTTCTTTCAATCCTGCAATTTCGTCTTCAGAGAGATTCTCTGCAATAACCTTCAGAGAACAGAATAGAAAATTTACTGGCGTAAAATTTGACAATCTAGGCTGAAATTTTCCTACATTGAGCACTAAAATTTAATAATAACAATCATAAGTTGACATACACAACTTTGCGAATAAAAGAAAAAAATTGTACAACATATGGTTATCAATGACCGATCCCTAAAGAGAGGGAAAATGGATACTCATATCTCATTTGATAGAAAATAACTTACTCTAAGAGCCATTTTCTTGAGTTTGTTCATAGCAGTAAACTGCTTTAGACGACTCAAAACTGCAGAATCAAGAGGCTTGTCTGGAGCTGCTCCATCAACCTGAATCCAGGGATGACCTACAGAGAATCAAAGCATCTTCAATAACAAGTAGATATCAATACCTCAAGTTCAACAATGTTATGAAATCTGTATTCACAAGTCACAATTCTCACAATACAATGCTTAACCTTCCATCCAAAATAATGTTAGATACAATATACCCCATTAGAATGTTGGATAAAGCTAAAATATTTTTATGAAAACTGAATAAGTTTCTTAGAATATCATCATTTTTAAGTGCTGCAGATGTATCAAAGAAAACTGCTGGCATTTAACTAAGGCAGTGCTGGAGAAAATATATAATATATAATTTGTTTACAGTATACAAACTTACGAAGAACATCATAAGCTGTTATCCGTTTACTAGGATTTCTGACAAGCATCTTCCTAACCAAGTCTTTCGCACTTTCAGATATACTAGGCCAAGGTTGTGAATGGAAATCAAGCTCAGAATTTAAAATCGCCTCAAATATGTCTTGCTCTGATTCTGTTACCAAGGAAAAAAATAGATGGTACAAATTTTAAAAATGGGAAACCTTGAAGGTAATGTAAAATATCCAAAATGATTGGATCATAATGTGTTAGCAATGTTAAGAACTCTTACCACCCCAAAATGGAGGCACCCCACATAAGAGAATGTATAAGATAACACCAGCACTCCATACATCTGCTTCTGGGCCATATCGCTTGTGCAGAACTTCAGGTGCAACATAATAAGGACTTCCTACCACATCATAGAAGATTTCACCTGTAAATGATGAGTGTTATTGTGTTAGTGATAAAAGTTTAGGGAGATCATATAAGGGGAACAATTCCGAAACTTTATGTAATGTCAAATGCATTATATTTAGTGAAAACATTAAGATAGCAGAAAGACAATAAACAAAGCCCCTTAACCAATACACAAACAAGTACATTAAAAAAGAGACGTTTTCCTATCCCAAAAAGAGCATTGTTCTTCACATTTTAATATACACATCAACCTAACTTTGCTTAGCTAAATTTCACTAAGAACCTTGCATAATGCTAGATCGAGTTCGTTTCTCATTACTTCCCCTTCAAGAAAGTGCTGTATATTCATAAGTACTTGTTTATTTTAAAAGTCAAATTATCACATCAAATCTGTAGCTATTTGGTTTCCACTTTTTTAAATATAGAAATAAATTCGAATCAATTAGATATTACTACACTAATTATGATCTATACCATTAGTTAGCATATTATACACAATAAGAAAAAGATTTCTCCACAGGCAGAAAACTATAGCTAATTAACTGCCAAAGAAAACCGGTAGTAAGATCGAACTAATCCCCAGTTAGTAGTACTATGCGCATAAGCATTTGCCAAGTCCTGGAGATTCTCTATGATCACTACATTTTTAACAAGTATGGTTACACCTTGGTTACTTAGTAAAAGAGGAATTTTTAAGTTCCACAATACAAGGTACACTATACATCCCTTGATATTAGAATAAGAGTAGCATATTCTTACCAAAAAAATCTATATAACATCCTTTTTTTTTCTCTATCTCCCTCCATCACATCACATAACTTATTGACTCTTTTTTCTTCTTCTCTTCTTATCTTACTCTATTTGTAAAAGAAATTGTAGGAAAATTTTTTAAGAATCTAACTTCTCTTAGAATAATTCACCTATTAAAAGAATTGACAAAACCAAAACACAACAAAGTGTGGATACCAAACAATGGAAGATAGATGTTAATTAGACAAATGGGGGATAAAAGAAAGGAACTTTTTGACAAACCTGGCTGGAAAAAAGCAGAAAGTCCAAAATCTATTGCCTTAAGTGGAGACTCTTCCTCCTCATTGACAAAAAGAAAATTCTCAGGTTTAAGATCCCTATGCATCACTCCAAGGGAGTGGCAAGACTCAATCACGCCAACTATAGTCCTTGCAAGATTAGCTGCTTTTCTTTCAGTGTAATGGCCTCTTTCCACAATCCTATCAAACAGCTCACCCCCTGCACACAGTTCCATCACAACATGAACCGCAACAGCATCCTCAAAAGCCTCTTTGATGGAGATCACATTGGCACTCCCTGCCAAGTGATGCATTATCTGAATCTCCCTCCTCACATCCTCCACATCCTCTTCTGTCAGCAGCTTCCTCTTCAATATGGACTTGCAAGCATACTCTTTCCCAGTGGCCTTCTCCACACAAAGGAAAGTGGTTCCGAATTGCCCTTGTCCAAGCTTTCTTCCCAACTTGTAAAACTCCCTAAGGTTACCTGTTTTCCTTGGCAAAACAGAATTTGCTTTGAGCCCTGCACTTGCCATCCTCTTCACATTGTGAGGCCTCTTTGGTTTTGCAGGGTCCACCCCTGCTTGCGGCCTAGTTGGTTCTGAATTAGGTGGTTTATTCTCTTTGGTTTGAGGTGGCTTCAGCTCCTCCTTGTCAATTTTCACTATCGGAGGAGGCTTATTTTGAACAGCTTCTGCTGCATTTGTCTTGTTCTTTTTGTTTCCACCTTTGTTTGCTGCATGAGAAGCCTCTTTCTTGTGTCCACGTGACCACCAGAAACGTGGAAAAGGAGAGGCAGTTGGTCCACCTTTAGAAGAAGAGGCTCTCGATCCAACACAGTTGTTTCCCATCTGACACTAGACTCTGCTCCTTGTCCCAGCCATCTATATAACAAACAATAATAAAAACATAAACTAGAACCCCAAAAATCCAAAGGACAAAACTTAGGTGCAAGTTCTTTTGGTGATTTTGCTGCTATTCTCCATTTAAATTAGAGTTTCACCTTAATAATCTTCACAATAAAAAAGTTGGCATTTAAAGTCAACACTGGTTAACAGGTTAACGGGGTGAAACTTCAATGTTAATTGAAAAACACTATCAGAATCATCCAGAGAACTGCACCTAAGCTTTGTTTAAACGGAAACCCAAATCATTTTGAACAAACATGGAGTTTTACAACCTACACAATAAAAAGTTGATATTAAATGGCACGCACATTACCAAGTAAAACTCCAATTTCAATTGCTTAACAACGCCAAAAGTACCTATATTATTAAACCGAAGTTTTGTTCTTTATTTTCCCCCTAAAATCGAAAGAGAGAAAAAGAAAAAGAAAAATGCATGTTTATACCTTGTTAGCTCGATGGTGCAATGCAATTGATACTAGAATGCCTGTTTCACAGCAAAGAATTTGTTTTTGCAACATAGTGTGAGGCACGAACATGCAGAGAGAAGGACATTAAAATTTGAGGGAAAAATGATTTGAGAAACACAAAAATAATTCTCATTAATGAATTAATGCATGGAACTGAACCCGTTAAGGGAAAACGGAGGGAAATGCGAGGAGGGTTTTGATGTTGAAGGCGAAAAGGTGAAAAGTTTAGAGGTTGGAATTGGAAGGGAAGAAAGAAATGAACGAGAGAGCTGAACGAACAGAGTCAGAAGAAAAGGCAAGAAGAATGAAAGAAAGAGAAAATGAGATAAACGGTTTTTTCTGTTAGAAAACGCATTCCAACACATATGGGAGATCGGAGGGTTTAGAAAGATCCGATAAATAGAATGGACGGTGTAGATTGCATGACTTTCATAGTGTGATTATTACATGGCTTCCATAATATGGTTGTCACGTTGTTGACGTGTAAATTGTAATCTCTATCTAAATCTTCCCTGGACGTGCTCAACCGCCGGCTGCCAGCTGCAGGCTATCGCCGGTGATTTTTTATTATGTTTAGTTGTTAATAATCATAATAAGTTTATAATTTAATTATCATGTAGACAGTGAGTTTATTTTTTTCACTGCAAAATCTTAATTATTAAGATTTAATGTTAGAAATTCCTATTAATATAATTTTTATAATGAAAATTGAATTATTAATATAAATATTGCATGCTTATATTAGTCATAAGATATATTGTATTAATAAATAATTTTATTAATTATAAAATATTAATGTCTATTATTAATATATTAAATGTTAGTATAAGATTTTTTTTCATATAGATATTTAAAATTTACTCTAATGATTTTTTAGACAAAAATTATTATATAAATAAAAGTTATTCTAGCCTTTGATAATTTTTATTAATAATAAATTTTTATAGTGTTCAGAAATTGAGGAAAATAATAAAATATTATCATAACATACCTTTTTTAAAAAAAAAATTAAACGTAATCTAATATTGTTTGAGACCTAACTACCTTTTTAGAATATTTTTTTTAGAAATTTTTATAACATCAAATATGCATAAAGTGATTTTTTATTAATAAAATAGAATTATATTGAAATATAAGGTGATTTTTTATTTATAAAATGTTTTTAATTTTTATATTATTCTTTATTTTTATTTATAAAAATTTATTTTTTATTTTAAAATTTTGGTGTTTAAAGATATAAAATATTTTTTTTATTTTAAACGTTTCTTATACAAAATGTTGAAAATAGAAAATAAAGTAATATTTTATAATAAAAATGGAAATAAAAAATAAAAGTAAAAAAATATTTTTGTAAACAAGATTCTTTAATTTTAAAATTTTTATAATAATAAAAAATATTATATATATATATATATATTTTGTTGTATTTACATTATTAATATAAGATATCTTTCAACCAAACAAAAAAAAATATGATCAATAAAAAATTGGATAAAACTATAATTAAAATATCACGTAAATAAGTTTAGACAACAATGTATTATTTAAAAATGATTTAATAATTCAACTAAGTTGATGTACTCTTTACAAATGATCCAATGATTCAACCAATATAGTTCTTATCTGTATTTTTTTTCTTATGAAAAGTTAACATTTTTGCTACAAGTATCATGTCATATAAAAATAATTATCAATATTAATGTATAATACTTATACATAAAAATATAAACAGATGCTTGTTATAAAAAATAGAAATTTTTTTTTTATTATATATAGATGAAGTAACTTATAAAAAAGATAATAAAAATATGTGAAAATTTTTTTATATTGTGTTTGTTTTTGATTAAATATTTTAACATTTTAAACGCTTAAAAGTTTAAATATTTTCAATTTAAATATATTTATTTTATAAGTATTTTGTTTAAATAAAAAATTTAAATTTTTATATTTAAAATGTTAGTTGAATGAAAAATTTTAAATTTTAAATATTTTGTTTGGATAAAATAATTTAATTTATTATATAAAAATTTTATTTTTGAATATATTTCTAAAATTAAAAATATTAATAAAACTTTCAAAAATTAATTTATTAATTGCTTTGAATAATTTTTTAAATTTTTATAATTTGGTTGAAAATTTTGTAAAAAAGTTACAGAAAATACATTGAATATCATATACTTTCTTTATCAAGTATTTGATTTAAAAAAATAAATAAATTACTCTGGTTAAAAATTGAAAATTTATTTTAATGATAACTAAAATTTTATTTAAAAAAAAACATTACATTAGTAACAGACTTTTTATTATTATATTTTTTTTAATTTTTTAATTTTTAATTTTTAATTAATTTATTTTTATATTTTTTAATTTTTAATTTTTAATTATTAATTAATTTGTTTTATATCCTACGTATCCTTTTAAGATTGGGAAGGACGGAGTCTGGAGCATGAGAGGGTTGGGATCGAAATCGGGTTTCAAAAGAAGAGTTTTTTAAAATAAAATCGGTATTTTGAAATATTTTAAATTTTTTTAATATAGTTTATTAAAAATATTTAAAAAATTTTAATTTAATTTTTTTAAAATAATATTTAAATAAAATATTTTAAAATTTAAATTTTTCTTAAATTACTTTATTTTTTTAAATGTAACTTAAATACTTAAAATTAGTATACAATGTATACAAAAAGTATAGAAAGTAGTCGAATAGGATAAATACCTTCCATTATGCTGTGCAATTTGCTTGTCATTGAAGGATTAAAGTTGAAGCTTTCTAGACGTAAAATCAAACCACTTTCAAGGTCTTCAAAGCACTTAAAACTCATCCTAGATGGAATATTGGTGTAGAATGTTTTCTACTTAGGAACCTCTGCTTAAGTGACTATTTATAAACATTTCTTCCCATAAAAAAATCGCCTTCAACCTTTCTTAGTGGGTATTATCATGAGTTCATGGGTATAAAGGGGAGGTTAAGATAGAACCACTTTCTAATAAGGGGACTACTCTATGACCCTTAGTGGGCAGTTTTCATGAACGTGAAAAAGTGCACGTATAACCAACAATCTTTCATTTGATCTGTATATGTCTTCAATAAAACCTATGAAGTATCATGTACTTCAGAAACACAATGCATGAATCATGACAATATTTCTTTTTAAATTAAGTTGTATCTTCCATATATCACAATATATCTTATTTCTAAATCTTTCCCAAATTACTTAATGAACAAACTCAACGTTTATTCTAAGTCTATAATGTAGTGACATTTCTTAAATAAATAAATGTATATACACAAATGCTAGATGTGAGAAATGACAGTAGAGTTTCATAAACATTTGTTCTAACAACTAAAATTTACAAAGTGAAACCAAGTCCCATAGTGATTACATGATCCTTAAATTTGTATGGTGGCATGCCCTTAGTTAAAGGATCAGCTAACATTAGGTCAGTGTTAATGTGTTCAATGATTACTTTCATATCTTTGACATGCTCCCTGATGACTAAATACTTAATGTCGATATGCTTACTTCGACTTTCGCTTTTATTATTTTTATACATAAACATGGCAGCTAAATTGTCACAATATATCTTTATTGGCCTAAAAATAGAATCCAGAAGTCTAAGTCTTGAAATAAAACTCTTCAACCATGTTCCATGTGAGAAAGCATCAAAACATGAAATAAAATCAGCCTCCATTATAGAGGTAGCAGTCAAAGTCTGTTTCACACTCCTCCAAGATATGGCTCCACCGGCTAATATAAAAATGTAACCAGACATTGATTTTCGTGAATCAACGCAGCCAGCAAAGTCATGGTCGGAAAACTCAATCACCTCCAAATTATCTAAATGTCTATACATAAGCATGTAGTCCTTCGTCCCTTGAAGGTACCTCATGACTTTCTTTGCAGTTGATATGAATCGATGGAGGTGGTCCTGATCCTCACGACGTAGGTTAAATAAGAAAATTACAAAATAATAGAAAAAGATAAAATAAATGGTTTAATGACCTGATACGAGCAAATAGCCAACCAACGTTATAAGGAATATGACCTACTACTTAGACCTCTTGCCCAACCACGAACACGAGATAACTGATCCACACAACAACACACCTAGGTTGAAGCACGAACCAGAGGATTTTATGAACTTGAATCACCAACCTTATAAGGAAGCTCAGCAAAACAAGGTTTCACAAGAGTAAAGAAAAGATAAGATTCTCACAATAAAGAAAAACTTGTATTCAGGTGAATAGAAATTTTGATCTCTCCGAGTTATGTCTTTTTCTAGGTTGGCTTGATCATGTAAGGTGGTATCAGGTTCATATCATTCTACCCTTCTTGAAATAGAGTGAGTCCTCGACTCTTCATTATTATCTTTCTTGAGGATAAGTAATATTGGAACTGTACAAGGAATAAGATTTTTTCTCACATATTCTTTATCCATCAAATTTTGAACTTGTCTTTGAATTTCTTTAGTATGTTCTGGTTTGGTACAATATTTTGGATGATTTAGTAATGATGCTCCTGATATAAAACCAGTTTGATGTTTTATCCTTCTAAATAAAGATAAACTTGGTGGAAACACATTATACATGACATTTTCATACTTCTTTTCATTATTTATCTTCTCATCATCTTTATTTTTTTCTTTTCCTCTAATTTCTTCTACAACCATACTTACTTATAATATTTCTAGATGTTCATTCTTTTATTCCACGTTATTTATGGGATCTGTTTTTCCTTCTTCCTTAGTTCTTCCTTCATCATTAGGTTTTCTTGCATTTAGCCTTCTTTTTATCCTTTGACCATTTTTTCTTTTTTGTTTGTGTAACTTTATCCACCATATGATCCAAACGTTGGAGAAGTTTTGTTATCTTTTTATCAAGCAATTTTTTAATTTGGCTCATAAATGCTTGTACATGAGATGCATTTAATCCTTGTTGACTCTATTGATTTCCTGCCATGTTAGTTAGCTTTTGTTTTTTCCTTTTTTTATCAAACTTTTTCCTACTTTTTTTTCACTTTTTTTCAATATACTTTTTTTCTTTTTTATATTTTGGATAAATATAAGGAATAATAAACGCCTACCGTGTCAACCTATAACTCTTGATACCAACTGATATGAATTGATGGGAATGGTCTCGATCTTCACAGCGTAGGTTAAATAAGAAAATTACAAAATAATAGAAAAAGATAAAATAAATGGTTTAATGACCTAAAACGAGCAAATAGCCAACCAACGTAATAAAAAACGTGACATGTTACTTAGACCTCTTGCCCAACCATGAACACGAGATAATTGATCCACACAACAACACACCTAGGTTGAAGCACGAACCAGAGGTTTTTATGAACTTGAATCACCAACCTTATAAGGAAGATTGACAAAACAAGGTTTCACAAGAGTAAAGAAAATATAAGATTCTCACAATAGAGAAAAACTTGTATTCAAGTGAATAGAAATTTTGATCTCCCCAAGTTATATCTTTTTCTAGGTTGGCTTGATAATGCAAGGTAGTATCGGGGTTCATATCAGTAGCTCTCCGATGATCAATACCTGGATTACTTTGATATCTTCCTAACATTCCCGCAACAAATGCAATGTTAGGTCTTGTGAAAACCTAAGCATACATTTGACTTCCAACAGCAGAAGCATATGGAATGTTCTTTATTTGTTCTCGCTCAAGGTCATTCTTAGGGCATTGATTCAAATTGAATCTATCACCTTTGACAACAGGTGCTACACTTGGTGAACAGTCTTTTATCCGAAACCTTTCTAAGACTTTGTTGATATAGGTTTCCTGAGATAAACCTAAAATATTTTTATGTCTATTACGATGAATCTTAATGCCAATGACATAAGATGCATTACCCATGTCTTTCATATCAAAATTTTTAGAAAGAAATTGTTTCACCTCATGCAACATGTCTTTGTCATTTATTGCAAGCAAAATCATCCACATATAGGATAAGGTAACAAATTTGTCTCCCACGAACCTTCTGGTATATACATTGATCCATGATGGTCTCAACAAAACCAAATGAAGAGATAACATCATTAAATCTCAAATACCATTGATGAGATGCTTATTTTAGGCGATATATGGATTTCTTTAACCTGTATACTAATTGTTCAATATTACTAGAGGAGAATCCTTCAGATTGTTTCATATAAACATTCAGGGAAGTTGTTTTCACATCCATTTGTTACAACTCAAGATTAAAATGAGTCATTAATGCCAACATGAAGCGTAAGGAATCTTTCTTAGATATAAGACTAAAAGTATTTGTGTAATCAATTCCTTCTTGCTGAGTGAATCCCTTTGCAACAAGTCAACCCTTATACCTTTCTATGTTGCCTAATGAATCCCTTTTGGTTTTATAGACCCATTTACACCCAATGACTTTTTCACCTTCTGGCAACAAGACAAGATCCCCTTCATGGAGTTCATCTCTTCTTTCATGGAATTGTATCATAATTCTAACTCCTTGAAACTCATGGCTTGTGAAAAGGATTCTGGATCATTTTCAATTCCAACATTATACTCGCATTCTTGTAGATATACTACGTAGTCATTTGAAATAGTTGATTTTCTTACTCTAGTAGATCTTCTTAATATTGCATCAACATCTTCCTGAGGAACATGTTGCTCAATTGGATGTTCATTAATTTCTAACATTTGTTGAACAGGATCTATTATGTCATTATTAGCAATTTGTGGAGCTTCACGAACAGGTTGTTCAACATGCACTCAAACTGAAGGGGTGTGATAAATAACTATAGTTCTACTATGACTTGATGTAGAATGTTGTAGGTTAGATTGCTCTAACTCATATCTTGCACGTAATGATCTGATGCTCCTACTAATCAAGTCATTTTCAAGAAACTTGGCATTTCTTGACTCCACAATCATAGTACTATGAGATGGATAATAAAATATATACCTTTTAGACCTTTCAGCATATCCAATAAAATGTTCACAAATGGTCCTTGGATCCAGTTTCTTTTCTTGTGGGTTGTAAAATCTCACTTCAAATGGGCATCCACATACACGCATATCTCACAAACTTGGTTTCCAACCTTTAAATAACTCACATGGTGTCTTAGAGACAGCCATAGTTGGATAAACTGTCATTTTAAGAGCTTCAACCCATAAGAATTTTGGTAGTTTAGAACTGCTAATCATACTAAGAACCATGTCTATTAAAGTTGGTTTATTTTTTCTTCTACACCATTTTGATCAGAAGAACCTAACATGGTATATTGGGCAACTATCCCATTTTCTTGAAAAAACTTTGCAAATGAACTTGGTGTTTATCCATCTTTAGTGTATCTATCATAATACTCACCACCTCTATCAATTCTCACAATCTTAACTTACCACATTATTTCTTTACTTCTACCTTGAAAACCTTAAAGGCATCTAGTACTTCATTTTTGTTATGAAGCATGTAGAAATACATATATTGTGAGTAATCATCTATAAAGGTGATGAAGTAATTTTGTCAATGAGTATCCATATTTGGGCAACAGATATCAGAATGAATGATTTCTAATACAGTTGAACTTCTTTTGGCATCTTTCTTAAACTTGTTAGTTTGTTTTCCCTTTATGAAATCTATACAAGTCTTAAAATAAGTAAAATCTAAAGTACTAAGTACTCTGTTATTCATTAATCGCTTAATTCTTTCAATGGAGATATGTCATAATCTCTGATATCATAAAGTAGAAGAATCATCATTAATAACATATAGTTAGTACTAGTTTGAACATGCAAAACATCAATGAGTGGTAGTATTTTGTAAATCAACGAAATAAATACCATCACATAAAACATTGTTATCAATATGTTCAAATTTAAAATATAAACTGAAACCAGAGTTAGGAAACCAATATTATATCCCAAAGGAACAAGTCTTGAAATAGAAATCAAATTTCTAGAAAAACTAGGAATATAAAAGGTATTTTCTAAAATTAAAAGAAAGTCACATGCAACTGCATCTTGTTTCCTAAATAGATACATCGCTCAGCTCCTACAGGTTCCTTCAAGTTTTGCAAACCCTGTAAGGTATTTGTAACGTGGATTGTATATCCTGAATCAATCTATCATGTGTTATTACAAACATCAACCATATTAGACTCATAACAGACAAGTTAGAATAAGTTACCTTTCCTTTTAAGCCAGGATTAGAACTTAAGGGAATCTTTCTTCAGGTGCCTTTTCTTTTTGTAGAAGAAGCACTTGGATTCCTTCTTTATGTCTCCTTTAGGAGATAATTTTTCCTTTCCTTTCTTTTTAATTTGATCATTCTTGTTTCTTCCTTGAGCTACGAGATGCATATTCCCACTGCCCTCCATAAGCAACCTCCCTTCCTCTTATAATTATCATTCTTAAGTTCATGAATTTCACATTTCATATGAAATATATTCATGGATTGAAAAACAGCATAGAAAATATCTCTTTTAACATGCTTATAAAATGAGGTAACTAAATAATTATGTTTTACCAATGTAAATCATACAATAAAATATGAATTTTATGACATAGAAGTTACATGTGGGCTAAATTCCTAATTCAAATAAACTCATACAACCATATTGATTAAACTATTAAAATGATCCAAACAATAGTGAACATTGTTTTTATGCACACAATATTTGACCTTTGTGAATAAATATAATTTTTTACAAAATTTTATAACAAAAAACCATTACACATGTTTATTGAATTGTCTTGTCCAATAGCAATAAAGACAAATGAAAATGATTCAATACACAAATAGGAGTCGATGTTTGTAGTATGCACACAATCTATATATAAATATAAGTTTTTACAAAACTTTATGACCAATCGACTATTGCATATGCTAATTAGTAAAAAAAATTGTCAAATTATAGTGTAAAAAATAAAAATAATTTTATAAAATAAAAATCTTATTAACAAAAATACATATGCAACTGTTGTTGTAAAATTTTATAACCAAAAATTCATTTCAACTTATTAAGAAGAATTGTCTAGTCAAGTTAAAATAAAGATAAATAAAAATGATTTAATAAAAGAAATACTAAAAAAATATTATTTTAATATCAAACGAAATATAAAGAATAATTAGTTTACAATCAATCTATGGCATGAAATAGAACAAAATTTTATCATAAACGCTAGATTTATAAAGGTACATAACCATCAATGACCAATTGTTACAGCTTGTTAACAGAATTGTAAAAAGTATAAAAAATTTGTCTATGTTGCAATGTAAAAATAAAAATAATTTTATCAAATAAAAATAAAATTGTCATTTACACACAGTCATAATTTTGTAAAATTTTATAATCAAAAAGTTGTTACAATTTATTAATAAGAATTGTTTAGTGAAGTTGAAATAAAAATAATTTTATAAAATAAATACTAAAAAAATTATTTTAGGATCAAACAAAACATAAAGAATAATTAATTTACAATTAATTTATGGCATAAGATAGAATAAAATTTTATCATATACGCTAGATAGATTTACAAAGATACATAACCATCAATAAATAATTGTTACAACTTATTAACAAAATTATAGAAAGTATCAAAAATTTTGTCTATGTTACAACGTAAAAAATAAAAATAATTTTATCAAAGAAGAAACTAACTGTCGTTTACATGGTTAAAATTTTGTAAAATTTTATAACAAAAAAATCATTACAACTTATTAATAAAAATTGTCCAATCAAGTTGAAATAAAGATAAATAAAAATAATTTTATAAAAAATATATTAAAAAAATCATTTCTATATTAAACAAAACATAAAAAACAATCACTTTAAAGTCAACAAATGATATAGAACAAAATTTTATCATAAACACTATATTTATAAAGATACATAATCATCAATAATCATCAATACTATTTGTTACAATTTATTAATATAATTGTAAAAAATATCAAATTGTTGTATATGTTGCAGCATAATAAATAAAATTAATTTTATTAAAAAAATTACTACTTACATCAAACCAAAATATAAATATAGATAAATATAAATATAGATTGTTAGTAAAACTTTATAACTAATAAGTCGTTACAACTCATTAATAATAATAGTTTAATCAAATTAAAATAAAGATAAACAAAAAAAAATTTATAAAAAAATATTAAAAATATTTATTTTAAAATTAAACACTTTTAGATAATTGAAAAATATAGAGATATAAATAATATATTAAAAAGTATCAAAATATATTTAAAACAATTTATTAATAAAAATTCTCTAGTCAAATTAAAATAAAAATAAATAAAAATAATTTTATAAAAAATACTAAAAATTATTTCTATATTAAATAAAATATAAAAAACAATTACTTTAAAGTCAATTTATGGCACAAGATAGAATTTTTTTTTTATCATATATACTAGATTTACAAAGATACACAATCATTAATATTAATTATTACAATTTATTAATAAAATTATAAAAATATCAAAATGATTATCTATATTCCAGCATAATAAACAATTAATTTTATTAAAAAAAACTACCATTTACGCTGAATCAAAATATAAGTATAGATTATTATAAAAATTTATAAGAAATAAGTTGTTATGACTTATTAATAAGAATTGTCTAATCAAATTAAAATAAAGATAAATAAAAATAATTTTATAAAAAAAATATTTATTTTAAAACTAAACTTTTTTAAATAAATTTAAAAATATAAAGATATATATAATATATTAAAAAGTATCAAAATATATTTAAAACAACTTATTAATAAAAATTGTGTAGTCAAGTTAAAATAAAGATAAATAAAAATAATTTTATAAAATAAATATTAAAAAAATATTTCTATTTTAAAAAAATATAAAAATAATTTATTTAAAATCAATTAATGGGATAAGATAAAAAAAAAATTATCCTAAACACTAGATTTACAAAGATACATCATCAATACTAATGTTATAATTTATTAATAAAATTATAAAAAATATTAAAATTATTATTTATGTTCCATTTATCTTGAAGAAAGATATAAATATAGATTATTATAAAATTTTATAATGAATAAGTCATTACGATTCATCAATAAGAATTGGTTAATTAAATTAAAATAAAGATAAATAAAATATTTATTTTAAAACTAAAATTTTTAGATAAATTGAAAAATATAAATATATATATATAATATATTAAAAAATATCAAAATATATATAAAACAACTTATTAATAAGAATTGTCTAATCAAGTTAAAATAAAGATAAATAAAAATAATTTTATAAAATAAATATTAAAAAAAATTCTATTTTAAATAAAATATAAAAAATAATTACTTTAAAGTCAGTTAATGAGACAAGATAAAAAAATTATCTAAACACTAGATTTACAAAAATACATCATCAATACTAATTGTTATAATTTATTAATAAAATTATAAAAAATATTAAAATTATTATTTATGTTGTAGTATAATAAATAAAATTTATTTTATAAAAAATTTCCATTTATCTTGAACCAAGATATAAATATAGATTGTTATAAAATTTTATAATGAATAAGTCGTTACGATTCATCCATAATAATTGATTAATTAAATTAATATAAAGATAAATAAAATATTTATTTTAAAATTAAACTTTTTTAGATAAATTAAAAAATTAAATATATATATATATAATATATTAAAAAGTATTAAAATATATTTAAAACAATTTATTTATAAAAATTGTCTAATCAAGTTAAAATAAAGATAAATAAAAATAATTTTATAAAATAAATATTAAAAAAAATATTTTTATTTTAAGTAAAATATAAAAAATATTTACTTTAAAGTCTATTAATAAGACAAAAAAAATATCCTAAACACTAGATTTAAAAAAATATTTATATTGCAGTATAATAAATATAATTTATTTTATAAAAAGAATTTCATTTCCTAAAAACTAAATAAATAAAATTTATTTTATAAAAAAAATTCATTTACTATAAAATTTTATAATAAATAAGTCTAATTAAATTAAAATAAATATAAATAAAATAATTTTATATAACACACCTGGTGGGACTCGAACCCACAATCGTTTGATTAGAAGTCAAACGCCTTATCCATTAGGCCACAGGTGCTGTTTGATTGTTGTTAAACAGTAAAAATATTTCCATCGAGCTGCAGTGCAAATATATTTTCAAAATCACATAATCAACTAGTGATAATTTTTTTTATTTTTTTTAAAATAAAATATAAATATAACCCATTTATTAAAATTAAAACATAAAATATATTTACAACAAACACTTGAGTATATATATAAATAAAATTATTATATTTGTTGATAAAATAAAGAAGCAATACTTTTATAAAAAAAAATACAAAGAATACAAATTTAAAAATTATAAAGTATTGAATATAATAATTAATTTAATAAATTTTATTTTAAAAATAATTTAATTTTTCTATCAGAACACTGATAAAATTTTTAAACCATTATTTAAAGTATCATTTCTAAATATAATATAATAACTTAAAATTTATTCTACCAAAATCTAAAGTAAATAATTCCGATGTTTTTTTTCCAGTAATCTGTAACATTTATGCAATGGTAAGTAAATATTTATTTTATTATTAATTTTTTTAAAAAAAATTCTTTTACTTTTTAAATACAAGTCAGCACTTAATCTCCATTAGGAAAATATTATTAAAGTTCAAAATAAAAAATTATTAAAATTAAAAAAATATATTAAAAAAAGACAATAAAAAAAAGATAAAATAAATGTGTGATCATCAATTATTAAAATATATATATTCAATTTATTTTTAAATCTTGTATTCTAAAATTTTTGCTTTTTTTCTATAAAAAGAATTGATTAATTATCATATGTTTCATGTATTAAAAAATTAAATTATCTAATAATTTTAGATAAATTAATAGTTAGTAATAATTTTAGATAAATATTTAAATTTAGATGTGTACCTAATTTATATTTATTTATTTAATAATTTATGATCTTATTATTTATAGTTTTTTAATAATTATGATCTATAAATTTAATATAAAATTAAACCTAAAATAATTTGCAATTAAATTTATTATAAAAATTAGTTACAAAATTATTTTTAGTCTTTAACTTTCGTAACCAAATTTTATAACTTAATTTTATTGATCGAATTTATCGTAAAAAATATAACCACAACTTTTATTACCAGAGACTAGTGATTAAATTTTGCAATCAAAATTTAATGACCAAATTTGTCATTAGAAATCGATCATAATTTTAATTTTAAATATTTTAAACAAATAAATGGATCATTAATTATATTTTTTTTATTAATTATATAATTTAATCACTAAAAATATCTTACGACTAATATTTTAATAATCAATTAAAGTTAATAATAAAAGAATTTAGCAACAAACTTTATAAGTTATGATTTAATTTATTTAAATCCTAACTTTTATAACATGGTTACCGCTAAAAAGTTATATTGGAATGATTACAACCGGAGTGGATAAACTTCACATACTCCTATTTTTATCTTTAATAATTCGTAATGAAATCACTTTTAAAAAAATTTGATTATTGCAAATATTCAATCACATTTAAAAAATAAACTGATAATTAATTATGTAATTTATTTTAATTAAAAATTTGATCATAAAATAATTCAAAGTAATGACTTGCTCGTTACATTAATTACAAATTTATTTAAAAAATAAATTTTATTTTATTATCAATTTTTTAATATTTAATAAAGAAATAAATTCATTTTGATTAGACTAACTTTTTCATAAGTCAACCTCTAAATCTCAATTTTAAAAATTGATTTTTGTTTTTTTTTTAATTATGTTATCTTATTTATAAGTTCATTACTACATTCGTTTCATTTCATTAACTCGGTCTCACTCATTCTTTTCGATTAAAGTTACAATGCGATAAAAAAAATATTTTTTACTTAAATGTTGTTGGTTTTGGTTTAATAAGAAAGATACAAATAATAATATATTTTATTTTATTTTTTTTAAGTTATATTTTTTTATTTCATTGAAAAATTTTGTATAATTAATAAAGTATTGATTTATTTTAAAATAGAAAAGTGAAATAGTGTTTATTTATTTGATGCATTCACAGGTCATTAAAAGAAGAAAGAAAGTAAATGTGAATGCTAAATAAATTTTGGTTTGCAATCTGAACCTATATGGATTAAGTTACATTAACGTGATCTTATTCTCCATGAATGTACGTATCCCTCAGTTTTGTTATTATCGTCTAGGAATACACGTTGGTCTGGGATTTTTGAAAAGAAAAACATAATAATCATTGTGAAAACTTTGGAAATGAGTTTTTTATTTCTATTTTATCCATATCCTAATTTTATTGGTAACTATTTTCATTCACGAAGACAATTTTAGTACAAAATGTATGTTTGTGGTTCGGTGTGCTGGTTGAAAACAAAGCCCAACGTAATTCCTTCTTATCTATGCATAATGCCAACGTGTTTTATAATTGTTCTATGACTTAAATTAAGTTGTTAATGGTATTAGTAACTATCCTTCTAAATCTTTAAATTAACTGTCATGGTTACAGTTGTACAAATTAATTTGTAAAGAAAGAAAAGGTAGATAATGGACTAATTATGTACATACAATCTGGTTTCCTCTGTTATTACACGTAACATTGTTTAGTAATTTGTGACCAAATGGTGTTCGACTAACTGTAGGAAATGTGAATATCTCCCCCATTTCAATTTCTGAAGGTATTACATGTTTAACATGTTACCGTTCTAATCCATTGAAAATTGCAATCCCATAATTATCAGATTCTTAAACATTTCATAATATACTAGCTATTATTTTTACTAGGATGAAAGAAAGTAGATTAAACCGAACTAAATTTTAAATGTTTAAGAAATGTTTAAGTCTGGTATGTTATCTGTTAAAGATTTTTTTTCTATCAAGATTTGGCATAATTTTAAGTTTACAAAGTTTGCAAACCTGTTTAAAAGTTTATCTTACAAAAAAATTTAATAAATAAACTTAAAATATATATAAATAAATAATTAAAAAAACTTATAAATTTAAAATCTATAAGATAAAAAAGTTATTAATTAAATCTAAAATATATATATATTAATATTATGTAAATAAAATATAAAATAAATATTATATAAATATAATATATTAAAATAAATATAAATATATAAATATAAATAGATGTTTAAATAAATTAAATAAATTTTTTTATAAGTCTAAACCTGATTTATTTATCTAAAAAAAATTTTAATAAATATAAATTTATATATTTATTAAATAAATCGATCTTAAATAAATTTTAAATGAATCAAGTTATAAACTTTGTCAAACGATTTGTTAATTTAGATCTTGATATTTATATTATTCTTCCAAAACTTACATTTTAGTTATGGATTGATTTAGATTCTGATCTTTATATTATTCTTCCAAAACTTACATTTTAGTTATGGATATTTAGTTTGATGAATAATCTGTTGGCTTAATTTTTAAATTTTATTTCTTTGTATATTTGAAGATTGGAAGAATCATTCTTCGCAACTGTTTTTAAAATTTGTTTCATTTAAACATGACATGACAGTTGATTAGTTTATTACTGTACGTGACAGCTTCGTACGCTGGACCAGTACTGTACGTGACAGCTTCGTACGCTGGACCAGTACTCGACTTGCTATGTACAGTATAAATATGCCGAGTACTGTTTCTAGACTGGACAGTGTAGAATAATCTTTTATTTACTTTTTCAATAAATATATTAACTACTACTTAGTTTGGAGAAAAAATAATAAAAATAATAGAAGTTGGTGGATAGAATACAAGCAAGGACCGACGTTGATTATTCATCAACAGAAATTCACGTTGTTCGTCGCTTTTTAGGTTAATGTTGTAGTGATTATACTGTCTTTCTAAATTTGCTTGTAGCCCCAGCATTAAATAAAGTCTCTTAGAAACCAGTTTTCTTTGTTAGTAATTTAAATGAGGTTTGTGTTTTTGAGATTTTCAAGGTTTCAATTTTAAGTACCTTCACATCAGAATATATGTTATTTTCTTTACATAATTCCATAACAGCAGTGTATCTATGTGTATTTTAGTTGGAACTTTGGAATTATGTTTGTTGTTTCACTTGTGTGATTTTAATATGTTATACTTTTTAAACACAAAGTTTATTGCAAAAATATATATGTTTTAGTCTCTAAGTTATTTAATTGAGTGTGGCTGAAAATCAAACCTATTTATGTCATTGCTGCCATTAACTTCAATCAGAACACCATTCCTAGACATGATATAACAAAACAAGATCAATATGTGCCTTAAGTATGATTAAAAGATTCTAAATATGATAGATCAGATAAAAATATGATGTGAAAAAAATAGTTCATATATTGTAAATAGGAGGCAGTAGTATTATAAAATATGATGATTTTTTATATATTATAAATATATTAGGAGAAAGACAAAAGACTTCATTTTATATATCATTGGTTTCTTTAATTCGTGGTTTGCCCCGTATGGGCTACCATCCGCAAGATTGATAATACATCCAAACAAAAATTATTGGATTTCGATGAAATATTTTAATATTTAAAATTTTTAAAAATGTAAATATTTTTATTTTAAAAATAATTTTTATAAAGAAATCTAAATTTTTATATTTAAAATTTTTTATTTGAATGATGAATTTTTTAAATTTATTTAATTTTAAATTTTTGTATTTAGATTAAAAATTTATTTATTATATTACAAAATTTTATAGTTAAATATTTATAAATTTTTTTTATTTGTTCCTATGGTTGAATGTGAACAAGGTCGTCAACCGGCTTATGACTCGGCTCGTTTAATAAATAGATAAACTCATACTTGTTAAAAAATCTTTTTAGATAAATAAATCAGGCCTAAACTTGTAAAAAAGTCTATTTAACCTATTTAGGGGCCTATTTATATTTATATATTATATTTTATATTTATTTTAATATATTATATTTTTATAATATTTATTTTATATTTTATTTATATAATATTAATATATATATATATATATACTAGGCTTATTTAATGACCTTTTTATCTTGTAGGTTTTAAGTTTACAAGTCTTTTTAAACAATTATTTATACAAATTTTAAGTTTATTTATTAATTTTTTTTGTTGTGTAGGCTTTTAAACAAGCTTACAGGATTTGTAGACTTCAAACCAGGTCTTATCATAAGAAGTTTTAACAGATAACAGGTTCAGGTTCAAGCCTCAAAATTTTTTAAACAGGTCAGACTTGAACACTCGAGGCATAACTCAGCTCCGCCTATTTCCATCCCTATTTGTTCCTACATTCTATGTTTATCAAAGAATTTAGATATATAAATATTTTTATTATACAACATGTTTAAACAGAATAATAACTTCAAAAATGTATATAATTAAAATGATAATAAAATACGATTATATCATTTGATATTAAAAATATTATATCCAAATAGAAGAGAGATATAAAAGAGAAAGACATGAGAAAGTAGTACGAGATAAAATAGTAATTTTTTATTAAAATGTTATAATATTATCATTATATTAAATTATGTAATTTTTATTAAAAATATATGTATATTAAAAAATAAGTAATATAATACAAAATATTAATCTTAATATTTAGGACAATTTTCAATAGTGTCAAAATTAATAAAATTTTATTAAAATACAAATTTACTCTTTTTAAAAAATATTTTAAAATAAAAAATATTATTTTTATATATTTAAATTTAATTTTAAAAATTAAGATCCAATTTAGATTTTTATTTTCAAATAAATTTTAAAAGCAAAATTTATACAACAATAATTATTTTGAATTAATTTTTAACTAATTTTTAAAATAATTTTAACTTAAATATAAAAAAATTATTGTTACTTTTAATTTTAAAATATTTCTATTTTCAATTATACCAAACTATTTCACCATTCCTAAATTATTATCTACTGTATTACTATCACCATATTACAATTATCATAATTATCATTATCATATTTATTATTATTATTATTATTATTATTATTATTATTATTATTATAAATTTTATTATTTTTAAAATTATTATTTTTATTATTTTAAAATAATTTAAATATTTGTTAATTTTTTTAATGATTCACGATAAAATGAATGTTACTATTTTATATATAAATTATATTTAAATTATTATAATATAATATAATTTATATTATATAATTTTTTATAATATAATATTATATATATTTATAAAAAAATATTTATCAATATAAAAATATTATAATAATAATAATATAAAATATTTATTATATATATTAATTATTAAATTATATATAAAATATAAAATTATATTATTATATTATATTTTTATATTATACTACTACTTAATCATCATTATCACTGTAACTATCATTATTATAAAATAATAATAATAAATTTTTTATTTTTAAAAATATTTAATTTTTTATTTTTTATTTATTTAATTTTTATATATTAATTTATATAAAATAAATATTTAATAATATAAAAATATTATAATAATATATACATTATTTATTTTATATATTAATTATTAAATAACATATAAAATAAAAATTTATATAATTATATAATATTTTTATAATATAACTATCATGTTATTATCATTATCTTGTAAATATTATTATCATTACAACTATTATCATTATTATTATAATAATTATTTTATTTTATGTTTTTAATTTTTAAAAAAATTATCTTTATTATTTTGATAAAATTTAAATTTTGTTAATTTTTTAAACTAATATTTTTATTTTTATTTTTTAAAAATTATAATAAAATAATGGAATAAAATATCTTATTCATTTTTACAATAATTTTTAAAAATTAAAATTAAATGTAAATTTTAAAACTAAAAAATCCTAAATAAAAATTATTAGTATTTATATTAATGATATTGTACATGATGTGATAATAAGCCAGCAATTGTAGTACAGGTGTGCCAGATCATGACTTGTATTTTTTAAAGTACGATAAAATTGATTTTAATTTGTATATTTAAAAAATATTTTTCAACAACTGTTGAAGATTAAATTTTTTAAAATATAGAAATAATTAAAATAATTTTTATGTATAATAAAAAATTAAATTTATATCAGTATATTTAAACTCTTCTATGTAATTAATATTTAGTAATTAAGATAATAATTTTATTAAAATATACACTTTTATTAAAAATTATAATTTATTTTCTAATTATAAAATAAATAAATACTATAAACATTGCATCACATGAGTAGGAAAGAGTAACAATCAAGTAAAAGTATGTATATGTTGATTTTATTTTTTGTTATATTATTGATTGAATTTTTATTTAAGTTTACATGCATAGCATAATGCTTACATTTAAATTGTGTAAAAAAGGTAAAAAAAAAAAGAAAAATAATATCATTTAAATTAAATTTAACGTATTATGATATAAAAATTTATTTTATTTCTATTCCATGTTTTTTAGTTTTATGATTTTATTGATAATTTTGATTCAATCTTATTTGTGTTCTGGTATTTGATAATATGGTGATATTAAATTATTTTTAAAGTAATCTTTTAAGTAGTAACAAATAATTAACATTGTTATCAAATAATTTTAACAGTAAATATTTAATAGTATATAATGATAGTATGATCAAATATATCAATTTAATTTTTCTTAATAATCATTAATAAATAGCATTGTCATCAACACTTGTTCTGTTCGGGTCAATTTTATAACAAATATAGATAGATTATTAAGCGTTGAGAACTTTCTTCTAAGTAAACTGTTCACTTTAAAAGGATCAACTCAATTTTAAAAATAAAATAAATTATTTTGTTCAAAAAATATAATAAAAATAAAATCTTTAACTCGTGGACGGACAATGTATTTTTATTAAGAATAGAAATAAATTAGACTATTTATTGGAGTTCCACTGCCTTGTTTATATTAAGTTTAGTTAAATTAAATTAATTTATTAAATAATTTAAATAAAAATTTAAATTTTTATTTAATAAAAATTTTAGATTTATATTATATAAATATTTTTTTAAAACTGACTAAGTAAACAACAATAATAATATTTTAAAATTATATATTTATTTTATTTAAAAATTAAATTTGATAATCTATCCATATATAAAGTTTAAGTTTATTTATCAAACATAAAAGTGAAGCTTAAATTTAAATATATTAATTTATATTGATTAATAATTTAAAGATAAAATTTTAATTAATTATAAAATAAATATATGGATGAGACCAAATTAGATCTAAATTTAAAATTGCTAATTTTTATAGAATAAACTTTTAAATTTATTGTAGAAACTAATAAAAAAGATCAAACTTTTAGAAATATATATAAAAATTTAAAGGTTTATTTAATAATTTTAGATTTATATTATATAAATATTTTTTTAAAACTGACTAAGTAAACAACAATAATAATATTTTAAAATTATATATTTATTTTATTTAGATAATCTATCCATATATAAAGTTTAAGTTTATATAAAATTTTAATTAATTATAAAGTAAATATATGGATGAGACCAAATTAGATCTAAATTTAAAATTGTTAATTTTTAATTATGAAAAAAACACGCCTGGTGGGACTCGAACCCACAATCGTCTGATTAGAAGTCAGACGCCTTATCCATTAGGCCACAGGCGCTGATTGATTTTTTAATTTATTATTAAAATATATATAAATATATAGTTAAAATAATTGCATTTAAAAAAAATAATAAAAAGGCAACACTTTGAAAAAAAAAAACTAAGAATATAAGTTTAAGAATTATATAATATTGAATAATAAAAATTTTCAATAAATTTTATTTTAAAAATAATTTTACTTTCTTTGTCAACACACTAATATTTAAACTATTATTTCTAAATATAATATAATAATTTAAATTTTATTCTACAAAAATCTAAACCTAACATGCTTTATTTTTTTTTTCAAGAACATAAATATATCGTGACATTTTTAAATATAATTAAAAAGAAGGAATAAAATGGTAAGTATATATTTATTTCACTATTAAATGTTTTTTTGTTTAAATATAATTTTTGAATAATTTTTCTTTTGTTTTTTAAATACAAATTAGCACTCAATTTCGATTAAGTAAAAATATATTATTAAATTTTAAAAAATTTAAAAATGTATTTTATTACAAAACAGGAGAAACAATAAATTAAACATAAAGTTTTATAGTCAATTATTAAAATATATAAATTCAATTTATCCTTAAATCTCTTACATTTTAAAAGTTTAGTTTATTCTCTTCTTTTTATTCCATATAAATAGTTGACTAAGACTAATATGCAAGAAATAATACCACGAATATCTCATAATAATACTGCAGATACATATTCTATAGTTATCTTATATAATAATTAATAAAAATAATAAATTAATATTCAATCAATAATTTATATATAAATATATATAGAGAGAAAAAAAATAAGTTATTTTAAAATTAATTTTTTATAATTATTCTGTTTAATAATTCTTATAAATAATTAAACTTTATTAGTTTAACCATTAAATTAATAAATTATATTATATAAATTATTTTAAATATATATATATATTTAAATTTTAATTTTAATATTAGGATTAATGAAGGATATTAATATTGTTAATTATCATAATTAAATAAACTAAAACTTTCACCGATAATTTTAAAAAAGAAGATGACTAAATAATGAGTAGAAATTATAATTAAATATTATTACTTAGTTAAAAAGAATGATAAATATAAATAAATTTTAAATTTAATATATTATCAATGATTAATTAAATTAAAATTACAATAATGATATATCAGTCCATAATAAGAAGAGAATATAAATGATTTTTACACATAGTCGAATTAAATTTAATATTGACTTTTTCCTAATTTGATGTTTCTTAAAAACTTATCTATTTTAAATAACGAAATCAATTATTTCAAAAACTTCATCAATATAATCGAAGAAATAAACTTCTAAATTTAAAATAATATTTAATTTATAAAATTGAATAATTAAGTATATAAATATGAATTTTAAATTATTAGAATATATGATGTATTCTTAGTTTAAATATTATATTTAATAAATGCGATGATATCAAATATATCCAACTTATTTGATATAATCCACACTATTTTAAACATTTTTTTAAATTTATCCATAATTTGGTTTCAAGTAAATGAAAAATAATTTAAATTTATGATAAACACAATAATAGAAATTGAGGAAATTAAAAAAATTAGATTAACTGTTTTAACGAAGATATGTTAATAAAAAAATCAGGATGGAAAAATTAATGTAACTACATGAAAAATAAAACAAAAATTATATAACTTCATATTTAATTTAAACACTAACATGAGATGAAAAATACATGATTTTATAATATGACAAAGAAAATCTCAAATTCATAAGATTAAATTTAAGTAAATTTTATTGTAATCCTAATCTTATTCTAAGTTACAACTAAACTTATTCCTTTCTATTTTTATTTTATATTAATAAACATTGACAACTTAGTATTAGATGACTAGATTCTACCATCAACAAACAACGAACATGTTTTTATATATTTAACAAAAAAAAATTATGAGACTTACTTTATAAATTTCTACTATCATAAATTATTATATTTAATAAAATTTTACAAATTGAGATTAAAACTTCTTATTACATCAGGGAGAAAACAAATAAATTATTAAAAATGCAGAGAACGATTGTTTACATTACACATACTTAAATTTTTTTGTTAAAAAATTTAATTTTAGAATAAAATTATTACGCTCTAAATCAAGAATTTTAATATGAAGAATATATAAAATAAAAAATAAATTATTTTTTTTACATATAATAAAATGGTAAGGATTGATGGGTTGGAAATTTTATACAAAAATTTTGATTTTTTTAATATTATATAAAAAAATCATATAATTATGATATGTATAAAATTAATATATAAGCTAGTTAAAAGTTAAAAATTTACTAAAAATTGAAAGATAAAAATTATTTTAAAAATTATATAAATGTCAATAATTAATAAGTTAATAATTGAATTAATAAAATTTAATAAAGTTAAGTTTAAAACTAATTTACAAATATAAAATATAAATAAAGACATAAACTAACTAATAAACTAAAGTTTGATAAGTGTGATATTTTTTTAGAGCAAAAATTATATTAAAATTTAATTAAATAAATTTTTATTTCATTAAAATAAAAATTTATTTTCAATTTTTACATAAATATGTTAAATAAAAAATAAAAATTATTTTTATAAGAGTTTCAATAATTTATTTAAAATAAATAAATAAATAATATAATAAGTAAAGTATATTAAAATATAATATTTATGATAATATAAAAAATTAGTAATATTATTGTGAAAGAATAAAATAATAATAAACTTAAAAAAATAAAAGATTAAATTATAAAAATATATTAATAATAAAAATAAAAAAATTATTTAAGAGTTAAAAAATTTAAATGTTATTTGGAGTAGATTTAAAAAAAATGTTAGCACTTGTTTCAAAATTTTTGTTAAGTATCCAAAATAGTTAGTAATTACTAAAAAATTATTTTATCAAATAAAATTAAAATATCTTAATAAAATTTACAACTATTAATTTTAATTTCTAGGTAGCTAAAATATATTATCAAATACACCTATAATAAAGTATATTTTTATTTTTTATTTTTAAAATGTCTCATTATGTTTGCTTTATATAAAAATGGTAAATGGTGGTAACAGATAATGAGTGGCTAAATATCCTTTTATTTTGTAGAACAAATTTAATCCTCATAATATATTTTGGCTCATTAAAATTATGTAATATAAATATTTAAAAAATATTTTGTGAAATCATAAAATCAAGGGAATAAAAAGAAAGTTTTCTTTCAAAATAATGATAAATTTTTTTAAAAAGAGAAAAATATTTAAGAAAATTTTCAAAATCAATTTATGATGATAGTGGAAAGAAAAAGTTTATCTTACATGGTTTATATCCAAGTTGCATTGATTTTTCTTTTTTAAAAAGTATTTAGCTATTAAATTAAGAATGCAATATATGTAAGTTATTATTTGTGTATAAAAATATAATTGCTCTTGTAAAAATATATAAAATTTTTCATATTCATGATTATTTTTATTATTTATTTTAAATAAAAATATTTATATATATAATATTATTTTAGAAAATTAGATAAAGACAGCACACTTGACGAAATCCAAAAGAGCTTAGTTGGTCTTAGATTTGAATATTCCAAAAAAAAAAAAAAAATCCTCTCCCAATTGTAGCTATTAGTAATAATTAATACAGCCATAGGGACATATATCCATCTGTATCTTTCTGACACTAACAGTTATTTTATTTTTTAAAATATCTAACAGTTCATATCAAAAGGTAGAACAATGTAACATGTGTAGAAATTATATTTTCCATATTATTAATGAGCAATTATACTTTTGCATATCAAAAAATATTTACACATTTCTACCTTCTTAGTTTAAAGCTAAGCATTTAAAAAAATAAAAAAATCCAATAACTTACATCTAAATATATTTAATAAAATTAATAAATAAAATATATTAAATTTAAAATTTAAATATATTTTAAAAATAAAAATAACAAATAAACTAGTTAAAAATTAAAAAGTTAAATAAAACCTGAAATAAAAAAAATAAAAATTAAGAAATTAGTTAAAAAATAATAAATTAACAATTAAAGTAAAGGTATTTGATAAAATTAATTAATTAATTAATATAAAATGATAAATAAAAATATAATTAATTTATAGAGTGTACTCAATAAGTGTAATGTATTTTTTAATATAAAATATATTAAAATTTAATTAAATAAAATTTTATTTTTTTAAAGTAAATATTTTTTTATTTTTCATATAAATAAATTTTTTTCAAAATTATAATTTTTTAATTTTATCAAAAAGCTCAAATATTTTATATAAAAAATAATTTAAATAATATAATAATTAAAAAAATAATATATAATAAAATAATAATTAAAAATATAATATTACATGATAATATAAAAATATATCAAAATTAATAATATTATTTAAAAAAATTAGAAGGTATTAAACTTATAATAAATGAATAAATAAATAAAAAATCAGATTATAAAAATATATTGTAAATGAAAAAAAATGTGTCAATTAAGAATTTAAAAACTTAAAGATTATACATAGTAACGTTTTAAAAAATACTATTAAATACTAAAAAATTATTTTACCAAACAAATTTAAAATAATTTATCAACCTTTTCAATTAATTAATAAATTTAACTTTCAACTATTTAAAATATATTATCTGATGCATTCTAATGGTAATAACTTTAACATTAGTTGAGTAAAATCTCAATCCTTTCCATTTCTATTGTGCCAAATTTTAATATTTATAAGATGAGACAATTATATTGTAAACATATTGAAAAACAACAATCCCATAAAATAAACTTGGAAATTTCTAAAATATACCAACATACTTAGCCGAGCTAAAAAGTTTTCTTCTCATATTTGAAAAGTCAAAATATGACCATCATTATAGCTAACTTTAATTATTTTATTATAAAATTCAAACAATAATTGATATCACAAATATAAAAAAAATCTATACTAAAATTAAAATAATTTAGCATATGAATTTTAAAACGTATCATATAAATACACAAACAAAATCACACTAAACGTATCATATATTGACAACAAAGTTGCCTGTGGTATTTCCCATAGTTTGGTACAACATGATCGCAAAAATCATAAGGAAGTGGACAGATTTTTTGTTAAGAAAAAGCTGAACAAGATCTTAGAGTTGTCCAAGATAAAATCAGAAGATGAACTTGATAAGATAACGGTTCGTTGATGAAAATATTTTTTTAATATTTTATATAAAAATAATAAAAAGAATAGATATTTTTTATTTTTATTCTTTTTCGTGTAAAATTTTAAAAATAAAACAAAAAAATAACATTTTCATAAATAAAAAAATATTTTTTAAAATCAAATGAACCTAATATTCTTATCAAAGTAGTTTAAAAAATGATGTTCCAAACATTTTTAAGCATATGATTGACATGCAGCAACATAAGGAGTATTCATATTATGATGGTTGATATTATTGTAAATTATCAAATATAGATTGATTCGTTGTATTTGCTTGCTTTGAAAATTATGTGCTCATCTTGTAATCATATGAAAAAAAGCTTGACACCCTTTATTCAATAGTTACTAGCATATCTCGTTAAAAAATAAATGTTATAAAAGAGTTAAGAGAGTAAAAGATAAAAATCTAAACAATCAACATAAATCAGCAAAAATGGAGATTATTAAAACTCTAAAATAATGTAAACAATGACAAAAAATCCAATTTTTTAACTTTATGTTTTTTTTAATCACAAATATCATCTATTGTGGTCAATTATTTAATCCTTTAATACTATAATATAAATGCTTAAATAAAAATTAATTACAAATTTCAATATTGATCCATAAACTACTTATCACATGATCTATACTAAAAATTACTCTTAAATAAATTCATTTAACTCGATTTAAATTTATTGAAATTCATAAAGTAGTTTTGAGATTTTTTAAAAAAATGGAACTGATAATGATCATGACATTTCCAATTTCAACTAATTTAATTTGATTACCCAGCATCAAAATATCCATCATTCAACTATATGAAATATATGTAAAATCACTTATCAGATGTTTTTTAAAAGTTAAAAACAGATATTCAATTTAGTCCCTATTTTGTTCATGTAATTCAACCAGAAGTGGTTTAGGACTTAAGGTGCTGTGTGAGACAATATTTCCAAGTCAGCCATGAGAGCATTAGGCAAATTCCGATCTCTGGATTCATTTCTCCTTTCACAATCTCACGTTTTGCATTTTTCCAGCGCCTCAAAGCTTTCGCGCCCTCGCAGAACAAACCAACAACACCTCTCCAACAACAAGCCCTCAAACACCGATGCTTCCCCTGCACTTTTCAACGAGATCACCGAGATTTTAGGTGCTGATCCCGTCATATCAGACCAATCCACATCTGGGTTTTTGTTTCCCCTTGAAACTCGCAACTTTGAAGTTGGTTTCAAGGACCAAATTGTTTGCACCAAAGCTATTTGTGGAAATGCCGCACGGAATGTTTTGCTCGATAAAGGCCAGAACTTTGGCATTTTGGAAAATGCCCAGATGGGAAATATGGGTGAGGAAGATGTAAAGCGAGTTGTTGGTGAGATTACTGAAATTATTAGAGCGGAAAATGATTCTTCTTCTGTGGAAGAGAGGTTGGGGAATCAGAGTTATGGGTTGAAAAATGAGGTTTTTGACAGAGTGTTGAAAAGGTGCTTCAAAATGCCGCAGTTGGCTTTGAGGGTTTTCAATTGGCTGAAGCTCAAGGATGGTTTTAGTCACACAACAGAGACTTATAATACCATGTTGTACATTGCTGGAGAAGCAAAGGAATTAGGGTTGGTGAAGAAGTTGGTGGAAGAAATGGATGAGTATCAAGTTCAAAAGGATGTTAGTACGTGGACCATTCTCATAACCCACTATGGAAAGGCAAAGAAAATCAGTGAAGCTCTGTTGGCCTTTGAAAATATGAAAAAATGTGGTTGTGAACCGGATGAAGTTTCATATAGGGCAGTGATTCGTGCACTTTGCAATTCTGGGAAGCGAGAAATTGCTATGGAGTTCTACAATGACATGGTTCAGAAGGATATGGTACTTGATGTGAGGTTGTATAAGATGCTCATGAACTGCGTGGCAGGATCAGGAGATGTTGCGGCTGTGAGTTTGCTTGGAAATGACATGACACGGTTGTCTCTGATGCCAGAAAACGGTATTCATGGCTGTATGCTGAAGAGTTTTTGTATTTCTGGGAAGATTAAAGAGGCTTTGGAATTGATTCGTGACCTCAAAAATAAAGATTTAGCTCTTGAACCTGAATATTTTGAGACCTTGGTGAGAGGGCTGTGTAAGGCAGGTAGGATTACAGATGCTTTAGAAATTGTTGAAATTATGAAGAGAAGGGATATGGTTAATGGCAAGGTTCATGGGATCATCATAAATGGGTATTTGGGAAGAAATGATATCCACAAGGCACTCGATGTGTTTCAAAGCATGAAAGAATCTGGATGTGTGCCCACTATTTCCACATATACAGAACTGATACAGCGTCTCTTTAGGTTGAGTAGGTATGAAGAAGCTTGCATGCTGTATGATGAGATGCTGGAAAAAGGAATTAAGCCAGATATTGTGACAATAACAGCTATGGTTGCAGGTCATGTTTCACAAAACCATATGTCTGATGCATGGAAAGTTTTCAAGAGTATGGAGTACCATGGAATCAAGCCCACTTGGAAATCATATGCAGTATTTATAAAGGAGCTTTGCAAGGCTTCAAGAACAGATGACATTGTCAAAGTATTGTATGAAATGCAGGCTTCAAAGATAAAAATTCAAGATAAAGTATTCCATTGGGTTATAACTTACATGGAAAACAAGGGGGAGCTTACTGTGAGAGATAAAATCCAGCAGATGCTTAAAGCATCTACACTTGATCCTGAAAAGTTCAAGGAGTCAGAAAAACAAGTATCTTTGAGCATCATCGTGGACGAGGATGTGGAAGTTGAGCAATCAAAGTCAGAAACAGTAGATTGCTCCTTAGTACATCCGCAACTTAAGACTTATAGAGAACAGGATATTCATGAAGTTTGTAGGATTCTGTCATCTTCTATGGATTGGTCCTTAATCCAACAAAATTTGGAGAAAAGCACCATTCAGTTCTCCCCAGAACTTGTTATGGAGATATTGCGAAACTGTTATATGCATGGTAGATCTGTCCTAAAATTTTTTTCATGGGTGGGAAAGCAAACTGGCTATAGACATGCTGCAGAATCTTACAACATGGTGATCAAAATCGCCGGCTGTGGCAAAGATTTTAAGCACATGCGCAGCCTGTTCTTTGAAATGAGAAGAAATAGTTATCCAATAACACCAGAAACATGGACAATCATGATAATGCTTTATGGCCGAACAGGTCTGACCGAGATGGCCATGAATTGTTTCAAAGAGATGAAAGCTGATGGTTACATCCCAAGTAGGAGTACATACAAGTATCTGATCATTGCCTTTTGTGGAAGGAAAGGAAGGAAGGTTGATGATGCTCTCAAAATATACGGTGAGATGATTAGCGCAGGATATGTCCCTGACAAAGAATTGCTTGAAACTTACCTGGGCTGTTTATGTGAAGTTGGTAGATTGTTGGAGGCTAGGAGATGCACAGATTCTCTTAAAAAACATGGCTACACAGCCCCTCTTAGCTATTCCTTGTTTATAAGAGCTCTTTGTAGAGCTGGGAGAGTGGAAGAAGCATTGGCATTACTTGCAGAGGTTGAGGCTGAGAAATCTAGTTTAGAGCAGTTAACATGTGGAAGCCTTGTCCATGGTCTATTACGCAAGGGTCGATTAGAAGAGGCATTGGCCAAGGTGGATGCCATGAAACAAAAGGGCATAACACCTACCATCCATGTTTATACATCTCTTGTAGTTCATTTCTTTAAAGAGAACCAAGTAGGAAAAGCCATTGAGACTTTTGAGGAGATGCTACAGTCAGGTTATGAACCAAACATTGTTACATATTCTGCACTGATACGTGGGTACATGAACTTGGGGAGGCCTATTGATGCATGGAATATCTTCTACCGTATGAAAATTAAAGGACCCTTTCCTGATTTTAAAACGTATTCTATGTTCCTTACTTGTCTCTGCAAGGTTGGAAGATCTGAAGAAGCAATGCATCTTATTTCTGAAATGTTGGATAGTGGGATTGTTCCAAGCACTGTTAATTTTCGAACAGTTTTTTATGGGCTAAACAGAGAAGGTAAAAAAGATTTGGCCCGTCTTGTATTGCAACAAAAATCAGAACTAACAAGAAAGCGCAAGATCTTAACTTGATTCTTTTTATGACCTTCGGAAATTGTTGGGTTTATGGTATTGTAGTTTCTCGTTCTAATTGCCTTCCAGCATATTCTCAATGCAGCTTCAAACTCGTTCCTCCAAAAGACACTCATTTTGGTGATACAATTTTAACAGAAATCATATTTATATAATAAATTACACACGAGAGAGGTATATGAAGAGAAGAATACAGGATAAAATAAATAATATAATAGAAAAAAGTAGAAAAAGGTGAATATATGAAATAGAAATTTTTTAAAGTTTATTTAATAAATAACATTACTCTTTTGTTAATGCCAAAATTATATAAAAAAATTAATACTGCCCTGCAGTTCGTTTATAAACAACAAATTGCACAACCGCATACGACAACAAATTGCACAACCGCATACGAATTGTTATTCTTGCCACAAAACATCTTTATAGGCCTACAGCATTAACCGCATGCATAACAAATTCCAAGGTCATCCGCCTTGTGGAAAATACTATAAAAGTAAATATTTAAAAAATGTTAAAGAATACAAATGTGTTGCTTAGTTCTGCGGGATGATTTTGGAAAAATAAAAGAATCATAAATTTTTATTTTAATCTTCCAAATTTTTTTAATTAATTTTAATCCTTATATAATTTAAACTTAAAGTTTTAAATTATTATTTATTGATAACATAACACGTATCTAAATATATTTTAAAAAAATAATATAAGATAATTCACCGATCAAGTTTATTAAATTATATTCTAAAAAAGAATTATTCAATGCCCTAAATCCCTTACATACAGACGACTCTTTTATCTACTCTTTGATGAGGAAAAAATACTAAAATAAAATAATGTTAAGGAATACAAAAACGTTGCTTAGAGGCATTCAGCGGATCTGAAACGGTGCTGGTGCTTAGATGTGCCTCGTGATGTGACAAAATGTGAACTCCATCATGTACATAGAGAAGAAACAAGGTCCAGTGAGACATACGGTGAAATCAAGTGGTGATTTACTGATAAGCCACTTCACTGGGACAAGTGAGTCAAATTCTTCACTCTGACAACTGATATATTATTTGCCCCCAAAGGAATAGCTCCGTGTTTGAAGCCTACGCTAATAATCAATTATAGTATGAAAATAAAGGAATCAGAGGCAGAACTACAAGCGGGGGGAACTTATGATAAACTATCTATCACATTTCCAAAGTAGTAAACTAGAGAAATAATATATCAGTAGAATCATCAGTTGTTGACAGAGAAATACATTTTACTCTGAAAGCCTTGAAGCACAAAAAGCAGAACAGGTAAAACAGCAATGATGTCCTGAAAAATGATTAACAATAATGTCAGAAAGGGTCAAGTAATGAGTAAATCTTCAAATGAATATAGCACAAGATAGCAAGATAGTTAATGATTATATGGTAGAATTTTGGACAGAGCATACTGCCTTACACTTTGCTACAGAAACTATTACATGCTCTCTGGAGTAGCAATTAATGCAAACTCAGAAATATCTGCACCACTGATTTTAGGCACACTAACATAATTTTAGGCTACCAGCTTAAAATCAATGGTGGAAATGTTCGTAGAGCATGAGTCCTCCATTACCATGCTAGAATTTCTCCCATCTAAATCCTTGATATGGTTGTAACTATTGGATTAAACACGAGTATGTAAATTAGCTGATAGAGTCATTTTCAATACAACAGTCATGCAGACTTGTGCTTGAGTCTGCATATCAAGATAGAAAATGAAGATAGTAACGTCCTTTTTCAAAAATGAATATATGGTGAGATTATTTCCCCAGCTTGATAAATTAAAACTATGGTTGCCTCCACTAAGTTTTTCAGGCAGCATTTTATAAGGAGAAAAATACGAGATAGAATCAAAATGACATAGGGTTAGTCACAGGAACTTAGTAGAAAAGAAGAAAAACTAAGGGACTGATGACGAATTGCTCTACTCCTACTCTTGCACGATACAAGTGAAAACAGAGAGGACGCAATTGGAGCCTTCTAAAATTCTCATCAATCTCATCTTTTGAATTCTAGTATGTAGTGTCAAATTTGTTTCAAGCAATAAAAGTAGCTTTTAACTTCCATTTTTTAGCTCTCCTTCACTCAATTTGCATTAAAAAAAATTATGGATGAGAAGAAAATAGCTATCGTCCTATTATCATTTATTTCTAATTGAGATACCTTCAGTAAGCAGAAATCAATTTTTATCACAAGCAACAGTTCTTCTCAAATTTCTTAATTTCATCTCTACCAATTGTGGCATAGTGAATCAAGCAAAAGAAAATGTTTATATTACCTATATCAAAGCTTCTTTACCACTTCATCAATTACACGACTATAGTATGTCATTCTCCTAATTGACATTTTTGCTTCTTCTAAGTTCTGACTTTGAAAAGCATGACCAAAGGCATTAGACCAGTTTTGCAGCTTCTCCTGCATCTGGATGATCAATCAAAGGATGGCATGAAGAAACAACATCAAAGTAATCATAAATCAAAATCTATATTTGGAATGATTGTGCATTCTCTTTGTATCGCTTCTGCCTTGCACATTGGAGTTTCTTCCATACATACCTGATTGAGAATGGGATTCAAAGCCTCAGAGGTAGTTGCTTCTTCAACTGCTTCCCTGATTTCCAAAATCTGCAGTAAATTTTAGCAATATAATAAGAGTTGAAACTAGACTTTCCTTTTGTAGAAGAGTAAAAGATGAGATAAGAGATAGTCAATAATATATACCATTACTCTTATTCATATAAAATCCAGAATTCAATTTTAAGTTCTGGAAAAGGGAAGCCCATTTATTTAGGAGAAAAATAAAATAAAAAGAGGGTAGGACAAGGAAAAAGGATGAACATATTTTCTTGTCACAAAAGGCTATTTTCCTTGAACATATACCTAGCTGAAATGTATTTTTTATATTTAAAATTAATGTTATTTTCACTTTAAGGCAAGTCAAAGTTCCAAATTCTGACAAAGCCCATTCCTAAATGGAAATGGGTTTCCAAATTCCATAAAAAAAACTATCCATCATGATTTCAGTAAACTAGAATTCAATCCCCCTCTCTCCAGCGTTTTATGACTATCATCAACTGCTGTAACTAGCCATCAATCACAACACAATTGTCAATGTTCCCATTTACAGGTACAGCTCATAAATGAACCTTAAGAATGAGATGATTTGAGCTTCAAAGAGGAAAACTATCTCAATAGTTTTTCAAAGAACTTATTTCAATAATATTTAGTTTACCATGAAAAGGAATTTCACATTGAAAACAAATAAGGCTATATTCAGTTACCTCTGCAAGTAACTCTGGATCTGAAATTGTCTGTTCTTCATCAATTTCTACTCCACAAAGCCTCAGCTAGAAAAATGACACATCATTACTTGGTAAGACTGGAGAAGGAACAATTGCAATTGAACAATATATAACTAAAGACCTTTAAGAAAGTCGACATTGATGACATGTTTGATTTATTTGCATCCGATCAGATAATAAATTTCATCATCACAAATATACTATGATCATTAAACTTTTAAGATTTTCATATTCTGCAGAGATTTCTGTGACTGTAGTGAAGCATCATTAATTTGGAATCTTCGCATGGAAGCAAGCTTACCAAGTAAATCCCTCTTGACAAAGGCTTGCTAAGTGTACGGTATGCATCAATCACCCTTGCAGATTGTTCAGCAGCAAAATCTCTTTCTTTCTAACCAATTGAAGGAATTTAAATAAAATCTGTTAGTTTCCCTCAAACAAATGCAACTTCAGGACCCTCCCCATCCCCCCATAAAACAAGAAGAGTAAAAGGAAAATTCAGAAAGAAGGAAAATAAAAAATGAAATAAATAGGAAGAAGAAAGGATGTCCCATCAGACCAACCTGAGATTTTGAATGCACTAAATCAGGATGCAGTTTCTTTTGCCATTCCTTGTACTTGCCCTCCAAATTCTCACCCTCTATGCCATACTTCTTCTCCCTGACATACATTCCAAATAAAAAACAAATTGCTTTTGGATTTCTCAACTCATCTATTGAAATTCATCAGACAACAAATCAACAGATTTCTCTTTTCTTCATCACAAAAACTGAACTACAGCCACAGATGTACCCTGGCAACAATGAAACTTAGCAATATAACAACTAAGAGACAACTGTGACACAAAATAATACAGTGTTTATTTCTACTAGAAGAGAAACAGTACAAAAACATACAATGCAACCATGAAAGAGAAGCAAGCAACATTCTAGAACAAAAATAAATAAATAATTAAATAACAGCAAGTTCCTAATAACTTAATTTCCACATTACTAGTTAAATGAAATCTTAATATGCCTCACCTCAAAGCAAACCGAGATGCGCTTGGGTACGCACTTTCACCAAAAGCTTATTCAACAAGTTCTTATTACATGAGAAGTTCCACCATAAATATGACAATAAAACTTATTAAAATAAGTTTAAAAAAAAAACTTATGAAGCTTATTTTCAAAAAGGAGCTTATAAGCATTACAAATCTATTTTCGCAAGTTCATCCAAACATCTCCTGAATCAACAATATCCAAATAAATCAAAAATCCATAATTGATGTTTTCCCTTCTTATCAACCAACTAATCATGGTGAATAGTTATAATAAAGATTAAAACAAAACCCCTAGAAACTTACGCCCCAAATATTTGAAAATAGTCAATGGAATCATCAACGGGTTGAATGCACCGACAAGAGTCGCAGACGAGGAAAGGTGCTTCTGATTCAGGGATAGCATGGCAATTCCAGCACCAACTTTTGGCTTTCTCTGCAGATTTTGAGCATAAAGTTTCGGCGGAAAATCTGAGACATGGAAGAGAGTAATAAGAATAATAACGGCACGTGGGGTTATGAGAAGGGGGATGGTGGGGTGCGAAGGGTGACACGTGAGGAAGAGAAAGTTTAATCTGAGGAGAAAAATTTGAGAAGAGGTGGTGAGGAATTGAAGTTGAAGTGCGGGTGATAAGGGTTGAAAGGGGAGCGGAGAGGTTCTTCTTCAACATTGCGTAAGCAGAAATGCAGAAGCTACCAACCGATTCCTTCTTTTCTGGAGAGGGAAGAAGCGGTTATGTCCTAATGTGGACTCAGTTTGTGAGCCCAGGGCTAATTTCGGGAAAATAAAAACCCTTATACGTATGGATTTATAACATCTTATGTAAGATTTAATATGTTTTTTATTTTTTAAAATAATTAAATTTTAATTTTTTTAGTTCAGATTCTTATTTTTAAAACATTTTAATTATAATTTTTAAACTTAACTTAAGTACGGCTAAATTAAATTAAATTAATTATTATTAAAAATTACAATTTTAATTATAATTTTTTAATCAATAACTAATTTATTTTAATTTAATATAATTTCAATTAATATTGAAAATTATAATTAAAATATTTCAAAAATAAAAAATTTAAACTACTAAAGTTGATCGGGTGGCAAAAAGTTGAAAACTAAAGTAAGTTAACAGAAGAGTTTGTGTTCAATTTTTATGACCTTTCACGTTATACCAGAAAATAAAAATAAAAAATATTTAAAATTAAAAATGAAAATGAAAATTTAAATATTTCTAAAAAATTGAAAAAAAAATTGTTTGGAAAGAAAATAATCAACCTAGTATTTATCCTCTAATTAAAAGTTTACCATAAAATGAAATCCTAAATTTAAAAAGCTAATTAACGTTTAATTTTGAAAAATAACTGTTTTTAGTATTTTTAAAAAATAATTTATTTTTTTCTATTTTTATTATTTTTAATATAAAATTTTTAAAATAAAATATTTTTTAATAAAATTTATTGAATTCCTTTAAAATATATAATTTTTTTTTCTCTTTTGATAATTTTAAAATATATTTATTAACTAGTATTTGGATAAATTATTTAAAAAATATATTTTTTAAATTTTTTAAATATTAAAATATTTTATTTGAATATATTTTATAAAAAAATCAAATTATAAAAATTTTAATAGAATATTTTAATAAGTTAAAATAAAATTTAAATTTTTTTAAAATAGTTAAAATTTACAATTTTTTAATTTTTTTTTAACTCACTCATGTAAATAATAACTTTTCATTGTTTTCTTTCTTTTGTTTTATTTCATCTCTTATTATTTTCCATCTTTTATTTTTCTTGTTTTTTTATTCTCTTTCATCTTAAAAAATAATATTTTTAATAATTAAATGATTTAATTATATTTTATTATTTTTTTTATTTTATATAGTTGTTGGATTATTATTCTATTCAAATGTATATCTAAATTTTTTGATAAATAAAAAAATAAAAGTATAATTAAAGATAATTCATGAATATTAAAAAAATAAAATTTTATATAATAAAAATTAAATTATTTTATATAATAAAAAATTTTAAATTTAAAAATATTAAATTATTTTATCTAAAAATATTTTTAAAATAAGAATATTTAAAATTTTAAATATTTTAATTTTTTAAAATATTGAGATATTTTATCTAAACATAAAATTATACATTTTAAGATCACTTTCACTAATATTTTTTTGCCTTTATGTATGACATCTTTCAAGATCTCTAACATATGTAAAAGATTCATAATTTTCAAACTGTGAATTTAAGAAGGAGGAAGAAGAAGAATAGTTAAAAGAAAATTAAAGAAAAATAGTTGAAAAAAGAAATAATGAAAGAAAATTATACATATTTTTATATTTAAAATTTCAAGAACTAATATGAATAATTTTAAGTAAAAATTATTTTTATTTTTATTTTTCTATTTTTCTATAATTTTCTCTCTCTTACATACATATTATATTCTACATATACCCATTCATTTTTTTATCTTTTAAAAGTGAATCCTACACAAGATCTACACTTAATAATTTTGAGGAAAATTCTCGCATCAGTTTGGTTAATTTTAAAAGAAATTGATTACGTCACACCTTCATTAAATAATACATATCATTCATATAACATTTAATATGTTAACTTAATATGTTATCGATCATTGGTCATAATTAAGATTAATATAACTAATATTTATATACCATAAAATTTATAATGCTATTATTTTAAGTTCACTACTAAATCAATGTATCCTTAAAATAATGGAGATTAATTTCATGGTTTGCTCATTGTTTAAATGAATAAAACTATTATAAATAGGAATATATTTTTTTATTTATTTAACAAATATATATATAAGAAAAAAATTATAAAAAAATTATTTTTTTCTCTTATTTTTTAATTTAATAATTTTTTCTATTTTTTTTGCTAAAAGAAATTGTTAGACTCAATTTAGTTTATAAAAATTAAAACTTACCAAATTGTTCTTGAAAATTTTCTATATAAAATATATTAGTTTTTCCTTTAAAAGATTCCTTTGACAAAGTTGCGTATGAAATTCATTAATTAACTGATGTAGTATCTAAAATTTTCATCATGTAAAATAATTTTGTAACTTTTTTAAATATCATATAATTTTATATATATACAAATCTAAATACATATTATTTGCTTTTAAATGTTAGCTGTCTATCCAATGTCTATTTAAAATTTGTATTCCACAATATTAATATTTATATTTGCATTTTTTTTTTGCATTCAAAGAAAGATGAACAAGAAGCAAATACAGATTAAGATTTTAATGTCATCATATCTGAATGAAAAATGGATAAAATTCACTATTTCATTCTTTTATATTTTTTATTTTCATATTTAGCATTAATGATAATGCTTTTTAGAGTAAAATAAGTTTTTTAAAAACTATAAAATCAAAATTTTAAAAATCATATTAAAGATGTGTATGGTAAAATTAATAAATAAATTAACAAAATTTAAAAATCATCTGAAAACTAAAAAGGATATGTAGATGCTGAAAATTTTGCTTATTAAAATAAAAATATTTGATAAAATTAGTTATTAAACTAATTAATAAAGATAAAATGACAAATAAAAATATAATTATTAGACTAAAGTTTAAGTATTATAATTTTTTTTATTAATTATAAATTTATTTTATTATTTAAATCTGTTATTATATTAAAATAAGGATAATATTTGTAACTTATTCTTATTTATATATTTCTATTTAAAAATATTATAGAAATAAATTTATATTTATTTTAATAATTATATATAATTTTATTTATTTTATTATTTATGATATTATTTTAAAATTATTTTTAAATAATTATTTTTTGTTTGAAATTAAAAATATTTATTTTAAGTTTTTATAATTAAATTTTAAATAATATTTATACAAGAGTTTTTATTTAGATTTTAAAATTTTTCAACAAAAATGAAATATTTTATTATAAAAATTTAAATTAAATATTATAGCATTAAACAATAATATATAAAGAATTATTAAAATATATTAAGAATAAATCTAAAAGGATAAATTTCAGTTAGTAGTTAAAATCTTCGAAGTTAGTTTGAGTAGAATTCAAAAAAATACTAATTATTTCATCTAGATATTAATACAATTATTACATAAAATAGAGTTAAATTATTTTTAATAAAAATTAACTAATTATTTAATCTTTAACTAAAATACATTATTAAATATACTCTAAATAATTAATCAACCTAATAATTGTGATATCTTCATTAGCATAATTGTGAGACTAATTTTACGATAAAAAATTAAAGCTTATTTAAATAGAGATTTCAAACAATTAATATTATGCATAGAGTTTATTTGGAGTTTTGTTTCACTTGGATTGCTTAATATGTCAAGAAAGCAAAGGGAAAAAAATAGTACAAATATAGTACGAAAACTTCCCTCACAAATTAAGGAATGAAATAAAAAAAATCCACCTCATTCATGCATTAATTTCATCTAAAAATTTCATACCATCCAACAATCCTAAAGCAAAAGCCACCTCAAAGTGCCCCATAAAAGGACAATGGGAAACAAAAAGCTTTTGGCACAGAGGCTAAGATATAATATATGATATAATAAAGAAAGAAATATAAAAAGAATATATTAGAATATAAATACTGTAAGAACATATGTTTATTATTATTTTTTTCTAAAACTCCTTAGTGGAATTTAGAACTTGCCTGTTCCCCTTCTTAGTACATGTAGACAACAAAGCAAATTGTAGAAGTTGAGGATTAGTTTCTTATTTTTCTTTCTCTCCTTGTTAACATATTTGGTTGAGTTTCCAAGTTTTGAACACTAAATCCTACACACTAATCCATTCTTTTGATGGAAAAAATGTAAAAGAATGAGAAAAAAAGAAGAATAAAATTGTACCAATGGAAAGAAAAGATAAATGAGATTCCCCATAAAAAAAAATCCTCCAAAATGGGCAAAGGGAGCAACTTTCATTTTTAAAAATGATTTTAATAATACTTATATAACATTATAAATTAAAAATAATTTATCTCAATAAAATATAATAGAAGAAGATTTGAGATTTTTTTATTAAATTTATTATTATTATTATATGCTCTTTTCACTTTTTTATTTATTCAAATAAGTATCTTTTTATTTTTATTTTATCTTTGCTCATCTAACTAAAACATTTTTTAATCATATTTCTACTTTATTTTTCACATTTTAATTCTTTTCTTTCCTAATTCTTCTCTCATCCAAACAAATATAAAAATATGTTTTGAACTAACATTCTGAAAAGACAGGATAAAATTTTATTTCAAGCAATTATCTTCTAATTTAATAATATTTTAAAATAAAATAAATTATCATACACTTAATATCTTATTTTTTATAAATATTACTATAACTCTTAATTTAGAACCAGAGAAATTTGACCCTCCTAAACACATCCTGGAGAAATAATGGTAACGTTTGTTAGTTCTATTAGAATGGAATACAACATGATACATGCGTTATGTGTATGTAAGTGCATTTTAAACTATAGAATAAAACTAGACACAGGATTGAAGTGTCACATTTTAGTTTCAATAAAAGGGAGAAAAACAGAATATAACAAGATAGAATCATTTTATTTGCTTGTTAAATACTACCAATTACATTGCAATGAATATCATGCAGAAATTTGTAGCAGCACTAATTCTATCTTTTTCTATCTAATTTTAAGAAGCGCATGAAGATAGATAGTGGAGCAAATGAATAATCTAGATAGATTATATGGCTGGTAGAAAAGCATAGGGAAAAGATTATTCCAATCAAACAAAAGGGAGAACTCTATTGGTATACATTATCAATCAACCATTATATAAGTATGCAAAACCTGCACTATGTTATTCAGGCTTGGGTTACATGTTCACATTATGCCTCAAAATACCATGTTTTCTTCCTTTGCTCTTGTTAACTTTTCCCTTCTAGTTAACGCATAAAACAACAAAACAGATTGTTTTTCCGCCTGCTCAACCTCTTTGATACATCTGAAGTCATACCTTGAGTTGTTAGGGTGTCTAGTTTTTTCTGCCTGCTTGACTTATGAGCATAATCTGGGGATGCGCCTTGGACCGAATTGGTGTTTAATTGCTTGTTTCTGATTGTTGTTTGGTCCAGAATTGCTCCATTTTCCAAAGAATATGAAGCAACTATGCTTGCTTTAATAGGTCTTAAAAGCTTCTGCTCTGATGAAGTTGGTACTACTTTGTTAGAATTTACTTCCTTTAGGTTAGGATTTGTTTCTGTATACCTGAAGGAACAAAAAAACAAAAAAGATAAATATTTGAATAATGAAAAACATCCTGTACTATGCTTATTTTCAAAGAAACCATATAGAAGGAAACACAATCACACATATACTCTTTTATTCCTTTAAACAACCATAGAAAACAGTAGTATAATCACCTGTTTTGAATGCCAGAGTTAGTCTCAGGTGCTTCTTGCGAAGTTCCCTCCAGTGTATCTCTATTCGGTGCTTCAACAACAACCTTATTTTTAGGACTTGATTGAATGAGTTTTGCTGAATATGAATAAACTTTATTGTTGTTTTTCATACAAGGGGACCCTTCTTCAGCAAAGGTAGAAGAAACCACTCTGGAATGAAGTTGGTGAGCACGAACCATTGAAATGGCCTTGTCTAAAGTCTCCAGAGCCTGTTCTACCTCTGATCGGATATATGCACTCCTTTTGCCCTTTAGTACACTCACATCAACTTCCTTATTTGGAATTTCATTTATTTTTTTATCCTCCTCTTCCTCACTTTTTACAATTTCTTCACAATCTACTTCTACAATCTCACCAAATGCTTTGCTGCTATCATCTAGTACTTCTGTATTCATTGCCATTGACATGACATTATTTGAATATTGATTGCTTTTATCTTCCTTAGATACATCTTCTGCCACATCCTGCTTGCTTTCAACAAGATCTTCAACAGGGAGAACTCTTGCAACTTGCTGAAGCTCTCCACCATTCATAGCCTTTGATACACTTGTGCTATATAGAGCTTCGCGAATTCTTGCATATAATGGGTCCCCCAAGGCCTTGCTGAATTCTCCTTTATCGTGGCTCATAATAGAAGCCACAGTCTACAGCATAATCAGAGATTGGTTTGTGTCAATAGTAGAAAACGTTACCAGATAACAATGCAATGATGTAAGAGTGTTTTACTTTTGTATGATTGAGCTGACAATGAGAAATCAGCTGAATCCAGCTTTCAAACTATCCGTTGCAATAAAATATGCTGAATTCACAAAGCCTAGGCTGATTTCACAAAGCAGGGTAAATCCTATTCTAAATTGGTGTAATAATTACAGAATCCATGTTAAAGTGTCTAAAATTTCATTTATGAAAACTAAGGTGGCATTGATTTGCGAAAACGTTTTCTGTTCTCATTTTTATTTACAAAAATACCAATCTTGTTTTAATTTTGTTTTTTGTTTTCAAAATTTTGTACCAAAAATAGTGAAAACAGAAAATAAAATAAAAATAAGTGACATTTTTGTACATAAAAGTAATAACAGAAAATATTTTTGTAAACCAAACACTGCCTAATAGTAATCCAATGTTAGAAGTTAAAAGAATCCAACGCTAGATGATTTGATTGTAGGAAATACCATAAAATGCACCACTACATTTACTTTTAACTTATTTTTCTTTATTAAAGAAGAGTTATCTCATTAGGTAGATTCAGAAAAATAAAAAAAGAAACAACTTTTCGTTGAATGCCAAATAAAAGAAGCATATTTAAAAAGAATCCACAACCTTCTGATAAAGTCTGAAACCATTGCCAATAAGCTGCCTTGAAATAAAGTTTATTAAGGTAGGAGGCACAAAATCCAGCTTTATATCCATATTTGCTATCGTCCTACAAAAGTTGAAGTCTTGAATCAGGATTGCTAATTAAAATCCATTTTCTTTGTGGTACCTTCATTTTTCACCACATGGTGAAAAATCAAGCCAAGCAGTAAATCCGTGAAGCCAGTTTACTTTCATATTTCTTTTAGTCTTTTAGAAACTAGGATCAGATGAGTAGGTATACAAAGTTGGATACATAAGACAAGATATCAAGCAGGAACCAGTAAATTACTTTAGATAGAACAATGAAACCAGATGCATAACCATTCACAGAGACACCAGCTATACCAAGGCTGTAGAAAATAGTAAACAGAACAAATTGTTAAAGCAAGAACAATTTAATTCCTGACTGATCCCCCAAACTAAAATCCATCATTGTCAGAATTTTCTAATAACCGGACTTTCATTATTCTTAATCCATAATGCCAAAATTTCCAAACCCTGAATTCAAAAGAAGTAATTTCAGTTATTTTCAGAGGACGGTAGCACACTATTAGAATTTAGAAGTTCCAGTACATTTGACTTGTGACACAGTACAAGGAACTGTTCTATGTTCATACTGAAGATCCTGGTTATTGTTCAAGTTAACATTTCAAATAATGAACAGAGAAAATGCATGGACTTTCATTATTATCTATGGGAAAACTGGCTTCATACATTCTGTAACCAATTCTCTCTCTCTCAAATGAATAACAAATAAAAGGGAATCAGATGCCTTTACTACTGCAAATACACAGATGCAAGAGCAATTATAGCAAATTTTCTGAATATAGCAAACATCTAATAAAACATTATATTGTTGTATCACACATTTGTTCTTGACATTTCAAATACTCATCATAATTCTGCCCTGGTCCAACAATATTTCTTAAAGACAGTTCATTTGCAAAACCTATAAGCAAAATTTCATTCTTCACAGGCTTCAATACAGAAACATGACCATATATCTGTATTAATACAATTATCAATAGAAATTTCCTTCCCAATTGTCTTCATCACTTTTTCAAAATGAGTAGCACCTATATGGGGGAATTCTGGTCCATGATTGTTGACTATTTTCTCTTTTCATTCTATCATTCCATTCAAGTAAATTCTCATGTATAAATTACACCTAAAACTCACCGAAAGTAACTTCTTTCTGATGTCACCTTTTGCAAAGCAAAGCCTCCCACCAAATCGATTCTCACGACTTCCTTAGCTTCAGGAATTGCCTCATTGTTGATTCCACAAATGGTCCCTGTGACACTCTTTGACTCAGGGACCTGAGATCAAATTAACCACAAAATTCTCAAAGCTTCAATCCAATTTAAAATTGGCTTGCTCTAAAAGATAAAACAAACAAGGGTCCAGATGATTACCGAATTTGTAAGAACAATAATTAAGTCATCTTGAAAGTACTCAAACAGATAATAGTGCACTATAGCTTCCCTCGTAGACAGAGGCCATGAAACCTTCACCCTTTCTTCCAAAATTCAGCATAAAATCAGCATTCAAAAGAAATTTTTAAACATGATAAGGCATTCAAAAGCTAATTTTTTTAATTGAAGCAAGCAGGACAAACCTCACTAGTGACAATTGTTCCCCAATCCGGACTTTTTGCAAACATTCAGTTGATAAGATTTTGAAAGTTGGAATAGTAGACTGAGGCCACCTAAATGGAAATTGTTAAAACGATATCAGGTAAAAGTATCAGATGCAATTTTAGAGTGATATATCACTTAGATTCAAAAGCATTTCTACAGTATAAAACAACTTTCAGGACCACTTCAAAGCAATGGAAAGTCAACTGCATGAAAACACATTTCTTGCAACTGTAATTTTCTCAGCACCCCAAAACACACCAGAATAAAGCAGTTTCTTTTTTACTATTGTTATCAATATTTCTATTAAGTGGTATAACTTTGAACTTTATAAGAAATTTAACAAATATAAAAATGATGCTGGTGTTCAATTTCATATTGGGACAAGTTTACAGAAAAATCAAAGCACATGGACTCAATATAACTCACCATTTTTTGTAAAGAGATGTCTCCCAAGAGATACATAAACCTGTAATGAAGAAAACAGCTCATTAAATTTTGCATATTAAAATCAATAATTTAGCTTTTGCCAATGAAAGGATGGTGCTAAATATTATGGTTGCTCCAGAGTGGCTTACAAACATCGACAGGCCCATCTACAAAGCCTTCTACTAGCATTGTATGAAAGGGAGTTCCCTCCGGTCCTTCCTGATACATAACTCGATATTCTTCACCATCCTGTTTCAACTGGTGAAAGAAGTAAAATTATCAATAACCCAAGAATTTGATTGACAAAGATCAAACCCACTGAGCCAACAAGGCCAGTCATCTAATCCTGATTTCTTTGAAAGGAGTTATCAATTCAATTAGACATACAAAACGAAAAGGTTCAGGATCAAATGAATGGAAAACAACACAAATAAGAAGAAAACAAAGCTGTGTGAAACTACAAAGAGTAGATAGCATACTTTCCAATCAGTGTGTGATGAATCAGATCTTCCACTATCATCTAAAGAAGCACTCCTTAACATATCAAGAAAGTTAGATACCTCTGCAGTCTTGGTTTCTACTAATTTCTCTCTATATCCTGCACTAATCAAACATTAATTGAAAAAAGAAAAGGACAAAGTATACTAAATAATTGTTCCAATTAGTTAACACCATTTCTTCCTAAATATGGATTCAAAGGAATTTAGGGCTTGTCATCACCTTCTACATCCGGTTCTGAAGAAGGCAGCAGTTGACTTTTGACAAGCTTTTTGAGTATCTCATGATTTGTAAGATCAGGTGAGGCAAGGGTCTTATCCAGCCTCTCCCTATACTGCACAATCTTTCGCTTCTTCTCCATATTTGCATCTCCTGGGAAATTGTAACAAGCTTTCTCTCAAAAAGTCAAAGCCATGAACATAGGCCTCAACAATTTGTAGGATTGAAATTCTTCTTCTCAATCTACCACAACAGAAATTCAAAGTGATCAAACAAGATTATCCAACCAGGTACAAGTACACTAACTCTCATCTCATAATGCCAGGCTAACAAAACACAACAAATTGCATATGTTTAATTGGCCAGAATCCACATAAGGTTTCTCTCCATTAGCCAAAGTAATGAAAGTTCTTGGTAAATTGAAAATTCAACCCTTTTATGTTGTTGTTTAACGTATCATATAAATAACCACAAACCAAAAGCCAAGAAAGTCAATACACACCACTATAAATATCAACGATTCCATTTCAAACACACACAAGAAACTTCAAATTTAAGAGCCACACGGAAACAGGATTCTAAGAGGACCAGCATCCAGAATTACCAAATAGGTAAATTTATACACCCCAACACACTCAAGCAATTAAATGAAACTACATGACAAGCAGAAATTGAAGTCAATAAAATCGTCAAACCAAAACCAAAACCAAATTTCAGGTTTGAACTCAATACAGAACATTCACATGACAAACAGAAAGTGAAGAAACTTAACAAAATTCAATTCAGGAAAGCTAACAATTAGAAAACACAGAGGTGAAGATATCAAAGCAGCAAACATGGCACATGGAGCAGCAGCTTAAAAAGATGAGAACTTTATTGAGAATCTCACAAATAAAACATACATGATTCATGAACCTTGGCTTTGAGGAGTGGTGCTTTAAATATTCATGTTCTGGGAAGAACCCAGAGGCAAAAAGGGGCAGATCTCAAGCAATGATCCAATCCCAAGGCAGAGTCCGGTGATGATAGCAACACAACATGGACTTTGCTTTGTTTATCTTTGGAGACAAAATAGCAGCACACCAACAATTCAACCCAAATATTTTATTTTAAATATAAAATACTTCCAAAAACACATATATGTTAAAAAATATAGTTAATATGGTTAATTGTTAAAAATTATGATTTATTTTCCTAATTTGTTATTTATAAAATTTTCTATTATTTTTTATTTATTATAATTTTTACTTCGCTTTTCATTTATTATTAAATATATATATATATATATAAATAATTAATGGTCTCTTAAATATTTAAATAAACATATAAATAGAACATCTTACTCATTTTCTAATAAAAAAACAAAGATATGTTTATTAAAATAATTAATGATCTCTTAAATATTTAAATTAACATATACATAGAAACATCTTCATTTTCTAATAAAAAAACAAAGATATGTATATAAAAAATATTTAGTGGTCCCTTAAATATTTAAATAAACTTAATAAAAACATCTTCATTTTCTATCTAAGAAAATAAAAAAACAGAATACCTATATATTAAAAAAAAGGAAATAACCTTTAGAGAGGACATACATTAACAACCCGAATCCAAAGTAGTCTTCATATTATACATTCTTGTTTAGATTTAAACATAAGTTATTATATTTTTTAATAAAAATATGCAGTGGAGATTATTTTATATATGCATCTTAATTATATTTTATAAATTAAAATTAATTTAATTTAATTTTAAACTAAACGGCACATATATGATTTTGCTTCCATTTTTTATCTAAACAAGAAGAAAATATATCAAAAACATTTTTATTTATAACAAAAAATAATGTGCAAAAAGCTTACCTTTTTTTTAAAAACTAGAGTAAAAAATAATTTTCTTAAATTTGAATTGAAAATCAATTCCGTTATGATAGATTAATAAGTTATTAATTAAACTAATAAATTATTGGTTGAATTGGGTTGAATTAATATATAAAATACAATATAAATATTTTATCAAATGTAGTATTTATTATAAATTATAATTAAATTTTTTAATAAAATTTGAATTATTATCTCTCTTTTAGCTTTGAAATAATAATATTAAATACTATTTAATAATACATAAAAAATTTCAAAAAAGTATAATTTATTGATTTGTTTTCATTAAATACTTTTTAAATGTGCTTTCATATGTTTCTAAAGTATTTTCCCACCTTCCCATGTATAGCGATAAAGTGAATTCAATTTGTATGCTTTTGACATAAAAATGAATGTCTCTAATTAGTGATTTTTTTCTTTAAAAAAATCTCAATATAAACCCACCCATAAACCATCTTTCAAATTTGCTTTTCCACCAAATTAGTAATTTACATTCATTTTCATTTTAGATATAAATTCTTGAATTTTTTTTTATTTTAAAATTTTATCAAAAGTTAAATAAAAAATATAAAAATATATATAGATGAATAACTCTATTTTCATATTGAAAAATCAATTTTGCTGATAAATCTCAACGACTTGTACTTAGACGCGAGGTTCACTGGCTTTTCCATTATTTTTCTGAAGCTGCTTCATATCTGAAAAGAGACAAAGCTAAGTTGAAAGTACCTCTCTCTATTCAGTTTGGTTTCTTATGATTTTGAGATCAACTCGTTGGTTCAACTAGAACCGTCGATTAATATAGTTATTAACCAATTAGAACATATTTTCTAGGTATTTAGTATAGTTATTAACAAAGTTAATTGTTTTTAATATATATCAATCTATAGTTAGTTGACAGTATAAAAAATTTTACACTATAAATATGCTTTAATTAAATTCATAAAAATATATTATAACTATTAGTTAATTGTAAAATTAAACCAATTCATATATCAACTTGTATATAATAAATAAAGTTAATCGAAATATATTGATATTATTATGAACATTTTTAGATTTTCATCTAATTATAAATTATCATATTATCAAAATTATTAACTTTTATAATAATTACATTTAAAGTTATATTTATTATAATTTTTAATTGGTTAATGTAATTTTTTTAAAACAAACAGTGTATCAAAATTAAATTTATTAAATAAAAAATTTTAGAACATTTTTTAAATATTAAATATTTAATTTTTTATTTATAATTTTTATTTTTGTAATATTAATTTAATTTAAATTATGAATACTCTTACATTATAATAAATTTGAAAAAAATATATCTTTTTTAAAATAAAATAAATCTTAGAATTATCATGATTTTAATTGATTTGAATTTGAATTTAAATTTTAAATTTTGATATATTAAATTAATAAATATTTTAGTTATAATTTTAATTATTTATTTAATAAATAATTTTAATATTTTATTTTAAATGTTTATTATTATAAATTAAAAGATATGTATTATTAATAATTAAAATATATCATTAATGAAATATTTATTATTTTTAATTATTAATTTTAAAAATATCAGGCGAAATTGGAAATGGAAGCTAGAAAACTTTTTTGTGGGACCTACAGAAACCCAGGCATAGGGAGATAGTAGTGTTGAGTAAGAAGGGAAAGTTATTAAAAAGGTTCACTAGAAAAGGTTGTTCACAGAAGCAAAAAGGTCGTAATCAATGGAAGTTAAAGTTGCTAAGAAAACCACAAAACAAAAGTGGTATGTTTGGACGATGACCCAAATGAAAAGAAAAAAAATAAATTATTGAAATAGAAGATAAATAAATAAAAATTATTATTTGGATGGATAAAAATAAAAATAAATAAATAAAAATATTTTTATGTATTTAAATTAATGAAAAAGAGAAAAAAAAGTAGATAGTAAAAAAATTATTATATTAAATAAAATTAATCTTTATTAATATAAAATGATTATATATATATATATTTAAAATTTTATTTATTTAAGGTTAGAAAACCTTCTTCCTCATTTCACGAGTAAAGAAAAGGGAATTGTTTTTATTGTTTAACTTATTTCAAAAAATATATTTTTAAATTTTAGTTTAAAAAAATAGGAGAAATAATATTTTTTATTCTTATTTGTTTTTATTTAAACAAATAATTTAAATTAAAATATTTTAAAAATATAATATTTAATATTATTAATATATTTTAATAATAATTTTTTATTAAAAATTATCACTAATTCTTTAATCATATCTCTTAAAATAATTCATCAAAATTGGTTCAATCATAAAATATTCGGATAGTTTAATGAATTTTTAAATTTAAATTTATTATTTTTGATCGTTTGTATAAAAATGTTATAAGAAAAATGATATAATTCATATTAATATATATCTCAAATTTAATAATTATAATTTTAAAAAATATATATATAAAATGATATGAATATAATATTTAATATATATCGTACAATCATTTGAGAATAATTAATGATGAACTAAACTGCAAAACAGAAATATATAACAGAAAATATAAGTATATTTAATTAACATGAATTCTCAGACTATTAGAATTACTTTTTTTCTACATTTTGTGTTCTTACTTCTTACCTAAAACATATATATATTTATGACTTTAATCTTAATATATTGTTAATATAAAAATATATTATTAAGTAATTAAAAGTATCTTAAATATAATTTTTAAAATAATTACTGAGAAGGCTAACAAATTTTAATTATATAATACATTGGATAATAATATAAATTTATTTAGATAGTGTATTTCAATTAAATTATGTTTATACAAATATATATATTTTGGAAAGATAAAATTATTTTAAATTACTTGTAAGTAAAAAGGAATATATTTATCGTTAACTTAATGTAATGTTTATCATAGTTTTCAATTTATTTAAGATTAAAACTAAATATATCTTGAAATATTTATGGAAAAGTAAAGTGTTTCCATGACATTTGTTTTTTGTGTTGGTAAAAAGAAAGAAAAGAAAGAAGAGAAGCGAATAGATGCTTTGGTTGAAATGAGGAAAGAAATGGCGTTGGTCTCAAGCAAAGCGCATGATGCGGCATGGCGCTATCTAGATTTTAGATTTTAAAATTAAATTAGTTAAAATTATAATAATCTAAACACTTGATTTATCAAAAATTTAAATTAAATTAGTATGATAAATAATAAAAATTATAAATAATAAAATGAAAATTTAATATTGAAGAAGTCCTATAATTTAATAAAATGAGTGTAACTTTTAAAAATATTTTTATTTATTTAAAATAAAAGTTTTATTTCAATAAATAAAGGTAGATATATTAATTAATATATCACATTATTATTGAATTTACAAGTTGAATTAACATAATTTTAAAATTACAATTTTTATTTTTATTTTTATTTTGAAACTATAAAAAAATATATCTATAAAATATTAAAGTTCTTCAATTACTGTATCATATTTTCTTATTTTTATTATAAAAAGATATATCGTAAAATGTTAGATGATATATTAATTTTTTAATTTAATATTATGTTATTTATTTTAATTATTATAATGTTTATTTTTTGAATATAAAATATTGAATATTTATTGATACAAAATAAAGTTAAATTTTTTTTTGAAAATATTATTTAAAATCTTATTTACAGAAAAATAAAAATTAATTAAAAAACAAATTTTATTTAATTAAATGTTAATATATTTTTATAAAAGTTATTATATTTATCAAATTTTTATTTGATAATTAATTTTATTTATCTATTTATTAGTTAATTTAATAATAAATTTTATCACATAATTTCCATTCAATTTGATAACCTATCAACTTTTAGCATTAAAATTAGCTTTGCATATTTTATTTTTCACTTTCGACTAATTTCTTAATTTTTAATTAACTTATCATTAATTTTTGTCAAATATACCCGTACTCAATTACATGAAGACAATAAATTATATTCATGCATATATTATTTATAAAATAATTTTAAATCCAGTAATCGTTGTGTAGTAGGTTTTTTTTAATTAGTAATAGTTGTTTTACTAGAAAATAATTTTTTAAATTTAAATTAATAATTTTTTTTATTTAAGATCAGCAACATTTTAGAAAAGGTTAAACGGATTGGCGGGCGCTAATATCAATTAAAAATAAATATTAAATAATTTAATTAATTAACTTATATAAAAAAAGTTTGAAAACTAAATTTTAAATAAAATTAGAATAATTCAATAGAATTACTATTATTGGTTTAGAAAAACCTCATAATAAAATATGTTTTAAATCTAAAAATATATGGGGATGATCTTAATTATAATTATCGTGGATAGAATGTTAAATAATTAATAAAATAATTTAATTTTTACTTATATAATAATTAATAATTAAATAATTAATTTTTTATTTTAGTTAAATTATAACAATTACACGTAACTAGAAGACTGTGATTATAAATGAATTCGTGTTTATTCATACACAAAAACGAAGATCCCAAATGCTATTTAAGTGATCATAATTGGAGGTTGGCATTTCTTTCATGATAATTTATCTTTAGATACCATTGAAATTTGGACCAACCGATTAGTTAATAGGAGATCAATTTTTTAATTAATTAAATAATAAAATTAATAAAAAATTGATAAAAAACCAATGAATGATCAATTGATAAAATTCACAAAAATTGATTTATATATAAAATAATATTATTTTTTATTTTTTAAATAAAATTATATTATATTATATTTTAATATGTATAATTTAAATTTAAAAATTAAAATATATAATTTTAATGTTTAATCATATAAAATTATAATATTAATATATTTAATTATTATTATATATATACATATTTATATTTTTAATATAATATATTAAAAATATTTTAAAAATAGTATTTAATTAATACCATTCAACTATTAAATTTTAAATCAATAGATTTAATAATCAGTTTAATTTTAAAAATTGTCAAATAGATATATTTTTAATATCCTTTCTATTTTATTTATTATTATTTTAAATAATTTTTTTAATTATTATTTTAAAATTTTAGCATAACATTTATTACTTTTTTAATTATATATTTACTTTTCTCAATGATATTAACTGATTAAAAAAGTAAAATGATAAAAGAATCGAGACATAATAAAAATTATATTATTTATAATGGATTAAAAGAAAAAAATTACAATTTTTTATGCAATGAATTAAGTATTTTTTATGTGATGTTATGCAATTGATTAAATCCAATTAATGTTTACTGGCAAAACAATATCCAAAAAGGCAAGATGACCGAAAGGTTGGAGTATTAATTCTTGGGTGCCAATTAATGTTGAATGTTCATTAATTGGTCGGAAACTCCTCCTTTTGATTGTTCATACTTCAATGCAGATAATGGATTTATTTATTGGATAAGATAGATCAAAAAATGATGTATTTCATTTTAGGTGGTTTTATCCTTTACTTTTTAGAGGGTACCAAATGTGGAGTATTATATGTAACATGTGTTTATTAATATTTATTATAATTAAAAATGAATTATAATATATATTTTATTAATAAAAGTTTTAAAAATTTTATTTACATATAAATTTAATTTTATAAATTTGTATTATTTCAAATTTTATTTATTTGTTATAAGAAAAATTATTTTTAATTTTAAAATGACTATATTTAGAATAAATATATAATATATAAAATTTTTTATTATAATTTTATAGAAGTAATATTTATTTAATTTTTTAATTTAAAAATATAAAAAATATAAAATATATGTAATAATATTAGTTATTAATGATTAATAATGATGAAAATATATTGAATTGGAATTTAATATAAAAACAGAAGTAATATATTTTATAATATAATTATAATAAATTAATTTTTTTAAAATTAAGAAAATGAGATAAAAAATATATTTAAAAATATAATAATATAATTATTCAAAAATAACAAAAAACGACGAGATTGAAAATATTTTTATAAAAATTAATTATATGTTATAAATATTTATTAAAAAATTGATATTTTTATTAAAATATTTATTTTCACCAAAATACTTAATAAAAAATTATAATAAATATTTAAAAAAATATATCATATTAAGATCAAAGAAATTTTAAAATAAAAATATTACAATTTCAAAATTTGTATAGTATAATTTGAAATTTATAGTAATATATTGATTTTGAACAAAATATATTAGTATATTTTAAAAATAATTTATTTATTATATAAAATTTTAGTTTTAAATATTTTTATTTTAAAATTTAAAATTATATTTAAAATAATTTTATAATATGTAAATAATATTTTTTTATTATAATTTTATCAAATTAATATTTGATTAATTTTTTTAATTTAAATATATAAATAATTAAAATATATATAATAATATGAATCAATATTTATTTTTAATGATAATTTTTTATTAAATTTAAATTTAATAAAAAGTTAGAATTAATATATTTTATATTATAATTTTAATAAATTAGTTTTTATTAAATAAAAAAAATAGATTGAAATATGTGAGCTACAATAATTTTTTTTATATTTATAAATAATAGTATATATTTACATTTTAATACAATTTGTTAAATTTATTTTATTTTTTTAAAAAAATTATTAACTGGTAAATAAAAAATATAGATAAATAAATAATAATATTGCTAAGAAGATAAATCATCATTATCTATAATTTCAATCAAAAATCAATGTATGACGTAAATAGCATAAGGTGTAAATGAACATTAATTTACATACATATTTTCATGCATCGGGTACTGATAAAGAGATGATGTGCATTTATTTATTTATTTTTTAAATATTTGAATATAAATTCTAAATTTTAAAATATAAAATTCTCTATTCAAATATTATACACTACAATTACACTTGATAACATTATGATATTACACATAATTAACATATAAATATATCTACATGTTATCTAATATTTAAAATTTGAATTGAAATTTCCAGACATCTTCCTTCCGATATGAAATAATTTATCTCTGTTTTTTATCATGTTTATTATATATATATATATATATATATATATATATATATATATTCTTGATATGTGTCTTTCTATTTTTTGCAATCTACAATTGTTGGAAATTTTAGTAATATTTATTCATTTATTAATAAACCCTTTTCTTAATATTAATATGCTTACGCTTTAATTACTTTTTTACTTTTGTTTTAATTTTCAAAAATATTATATATTGAGCTTTATTCCACATTTTATGCTGTGTTCAACCTTTTTAATAATATTATATTAAATAAATTTAAATATATGAAAGATAACAAATAATCCAATGACATATTGCAATTAAATATATGAAAAATTGTTCATTTTATTTTATTATAAATTAAAAAGTTTATGATTTTCTTGATTTATATTACAAGTATATTTTATGGAAGATAATTCTATTCTAATCAGGTAGGTTTGTTATGAAAATAAAAAAAATTCCAAATATTTTACACATTTACATACCTAAGATTTTTAAAATCATTTGATAGGCTAAATTAATCTTAGACTAATTGATCTACATACTTAATAATAAAAAAAATTTAATTCCAAGATACACATTTTAATAGATATATCTACATGTGATTTATTTAAAAATATTATTAAAAGATTTTTCTTTTTTTGCTGTTACTTCAACAAAATTTACAAAGTAAATATCTTTTTACTACTTACACTTTTGAATTTCATGTAAGGAGAGTACATCAGGGTATAATAATCATAATATTTACTAACTGTGTGATGTAATTGATAGTATTCATAATCTTATTTTTCAAATATTTTTTATAAGAACTATATTTACAATGATTCGTTGTGTTTTTGTACTAATTAATTTTTTATATATTTTAATTTAATTTTATCAAAAAACACATTAATCTTATATTTATTTACTTAAATTTAATTTGATGGCTTAATAGTATTTTTTATCTTAATGTAAAATTATATGTAATTTTAGTCTTTTTTAATTTGTTTGAATCAATTGATTCTTTATAATTTTAAAATTAAAAAATTTAATCCTTCATTAATTTTTATTATTTAAAATCACAAATTTTTATTTTATAATTTAAATTATTAAAAATAAAATTAATAAAAAAATATTAAAAGAATTACTAACGAAAACATCAAATATATCCAAAAAATAAAAAATAAAAATCATTGCTTTTCAATCTCCAATCTTACATCTTATTAAAATTTTAATTGAATTTTTTAAAATAATTTCATATCACAAATTAATCTATATCCATTCAAACAGGAACAGCCAAACAAAGCCTTTAGTTTTGGGTTAATGATAACTGTATTTCCTTTTTGTTCCAACTCAGAGGAGACTCCACAAGAAGACAAAGTTTCATTGCCACGTCTATTTCTCAAACACTTGCTTCGTTCGTTCACTTCTATTCTTCGCCGCTGTTTGTCTTTGCTCTTCGGTAAGTTCTGTTTTCTTTTCTTTTTATTTGTCTTTTTCCCTCAGCATCCAAACAGAGAATTAGGGTTCCATCGCTGTTCCATTCACCAATGTTCCGTTTGGCGAAATTGTTTGGGAGATCGAAACGCCGTTTGTTGAATGATCCTCGGCTCTGTGTTCCTTGTTTGGCTGCCAAAATTTCAAAATTTTCATTGTAAGTTAGGAACACAATTCCATTTGAATCATCTGGAGAGTGTAGATTTCTCATGGAAGAAAGGAGTTAAGTTGATGCAATGTTTCAATAAGATAGAATAACATAGAAGAAAAGGAGACAAACCCTCTTGGACTTTAAGGGTCTTATTTATTTATTTATTGATGTTTTAATGCTTTTCTTGTATTTTAGAGCTAACGCAGAATTGGTTAATTAGCTATTTAAGGGATGAAATTATTGAAAGTTGACAGCTTAGCAGGGGTGTATTTGTTAGCAAGTTTTGGGGAAGGTTTGTATAAATTTGCACTTTCAGGAATCAGAGTGGCACATGTTGTCACTTTAAGGACCTAATTTATATATTAACTCTTGTGCTTACTATGAGCAAGGATATGATGAGTTGGAATCCATTTGAAAGTGATGAGGAATTGGAATTAAGTACAACTTAGAACCTCCTCCATCGTCCTGAGTTTTATCTATCTGTAACATGGTCATAGAATTCAGAGTCTGGACACTGAGTTAAGGTCATTGTGCTAGTGTGATCTTAGTATTGAGCTATCAATCAACTTAGAGCAAACTGTGTCATCTTCATAGTTTGACTAACCACATAAACTTGTTGATTCTACCAGTTGAGGGTTGGGTCAACTGGCAGAATCAAACAAGGTCCACACGTGACAGCAAAAATGAGTGTGATTCCTGCTATTATCCTGTTAAAGCTTATGGTATGCATTGACCTTTAAGCAACCTCTCCTCTTTGGCATTTTAATAAAAAAGTTGATTTTAGCCATTGAGTGACCCTCATTAGTAAGGCTGTTATTTTTTACTACTATGAATATCTCCGTACCATCAAAAGCAATTAGATGTTACCTCTGCATTCTTTGTGCCTGTTTGATTTGATGGTGAAACTCAGTTTACATAATTTACAATGCAAGTTATGTGAGAAGGAGAAATTTTCTCCTTTGCCAGAAACTCCATTTTGAGCGCTACAATCAGGCCATATATATTCTCTTTTTAATTAAGCTTGAGGGACTAATTAAGAAGTAAAATGAAAGCTTAGTACTTTGTAACTTCTATAATATCTGGATTCTGAAACATATTGTGTGTGAGATTTTGCATATTGGATATTATTTATGAAGTTGAATATTTTATATGGTCAAGCTGTCTGAAATAGTTTGTTTGGGGCAAAAATTTGCAATCATTTTTTACTTCTGCTACAGGTATTGAAAATGTAGTATAGGTTATTGTGGAATACGATAGCGCTGGTACAAAGATCAGCTTGTGCTTGGGTGAGGATAGGTTTTAGTATACAGTAGTCATGCACTATAGTACTCCTGATATATCTGGCAGTGTTCTTTTCTGTTATTTGGTGTGTCTTTATCTCGGTTTAAGTGCCCAAACATTAGGAAAAGATTTCCGCTTCTTTAGATACTAATCCATTTGAATTTTAGGTAATGAAATGGGGGATGATTCTTCTGGTAGTTTGGACAAGTTGAGGGCTAACTGGACTCCATCTCAAGACCAATATTTTCTTGAGCTTTTGTTGTTCCATGTTCACAAAGGGAATACAACTGGGAAAGTGTTTAGCAGACAAGCCTGGGTAGACATGATTGAACAATTTAACACCAAATTTGGGTTCAAGTATGATGTAGATGTGTTGAAGAACCGTCACAAAAGATTCAGAAAGCAATACAATGAGATAAAAATGATTGTTAATCAAAAGGGATTCCAGTGGGATGGAACATTAAACATGATCGTAGCTGATGACAAAACATGGGATGAGTGTGTTAAGGTATGAACTGTCATCAGATCTTTCAAAAGCACTAGTGAATCTTTACATTGCAATTAGCATGTTTTTCTGCATGCAGGTCTACCCTGATGCTCAACCTTTCAAAACAAGAGTTGTTCCACATTATAATGATTTGTGCATAATTTTTGGTCATACAATTGCTGATGGGAGATACAGCCTTTCGTGCTTTGATGTACATTTTGAATATGAAGGTAGAAACAAATGCGTTGATCATTAAATGTTCATGCATGATTGAAACTTGAAAGTAAAATTCCTCTTAATTTTCTTTACTAAATTTATTCATTTTTACTGTAGGTATTTCCATCATGTTTGAACTATCTTAATTTTTTTCCTCAGAAATTGCTTCAAAAGAATTGGAAGACCAGACTACCACCAGTAAAGGAGTGGTTGATCAGACTTCCCTCTCTGTTAATAATCAAGGTAAAATTGACTGGTCTCCGATGATGGACCAATTTTTTGTTGAACTTATGCTGGATCAGCTAAGTAAAGGGAACAAGATTGGCCGTACATTTAAGAAGAAAGCATGGGTAGACATGACAGAATCATTTAATGATAGATTTGGATGTCATTATGGTAAGGTTGTCTTGAAAAACCGATTCAATGTCCTGAGGAGGCATTACTGCTCCATAAATGTCCTCCTTGGCAAAGAGGGTTTTAGTTGGGATAAGGCACAGCAAAAGGTTGTGGCCCATGACCAAGTATGGCAAAAATGCATCAGGGTATGAAGTGTTCTTTGTCATTTTTATTTTTATTTTTAATATATATATTTTTTAATTTTCACCACCTTCACCTACTCATGTTTGCAGGCACATCACAACTTTCGGCTCTATAAAATTAAAAGCATGCCTTTTTATTCTGGCATGTGTATAATATGTCGCGATGAATCTACTGTCGGTTGCAAGTCAAATCTTGAGAAGGGATCTTGGGGAAATAACACCGTCCCAAATACTCAGCCACTCCCTAATGCGGATAAAGGAGCATTGCATATAAGTGGTGAAAATAATTTTTCGGAAGAAACTCAGCCTTCCCCTAATGCAGATGAAGAAGCATTGCATATAGGTGGAAAAAAGAACTCAGCCAAAGAAGCTTGGCCTCTGGCTAATGCAAATAGTGAAGCATTACGTGTTGGAAAAAATGTTTCTGGTCACCAAAAGAGGCTCCAACCTAAAATGCCTACATCCTTGAATGAGTCTAAGAAGGCAAGAAGCCATGATGAGGGCATGGCAGTTGCTCTGAAACATATGGCTGTTGCAGTTACTTCACTAACCAAGAAAGCAAAAAAAGAAGATAATTTTTCTATTGATAATGTTATCAGTGTGCTTCAGGCTATACCGGACCTGGATGACGATCTTATATTAGATGCCTGTGATTTTTTGGAAGATGAGAGAAGAGCCAGGATGTTTCTGGCACTAGATGCTCCTTTGAGAAAGAAATGGTTATTTAGAAAGCTTCGTTCATAATGATTGATGAACACTAGGCTGGTTAATCTGTAGTCAGGGTTTTTAAATTTTGTTAGACTGCATGTTGAGCAAGCCATAGCTTGCCCTCAACATTTTTTAGACTAGAAGGATTATTCTTTGTTTACCTTTGTCAATATTGCTATGACAAGTGATTGAAGTTGAAAACTAAATTTATCTTAGTTAAAATAATGAAATGTAAATTGTTTTCTGTGAAGGGGAGAGAGATTGAAAAGGAGGCTGAGTTCAGTTGTGTTAAATAGAACTTAAGACATACGAAGCAGCCAGCAATGAATTTGAAAGCTTCAGTTTGCTACATCACTTCTGTGTCTAAGAATCTCAATGCCTAAAGTCTGTTCGGGACGTAAATATTTCAAAAGTAAAAATAACAATTAAGAATTTTTTTTATGTTAAAAATGAAGTTAAAATTATTTTGAAAACGTGTTAAAATCAATTTAATTTCAAAATAATCTTTATCAACCAGATTTTGTTTTTAAAATTAATTTAAAAATTAAAAGCTTGTAACTACTTCGAAGGGAGTCTAAGGAATCAACTGTATCTTGAAGTACAGCAGTGGTTGCAATTTGTTCTGACAGCAGGAAATTGTGAGATGGCCCTTCAAGTGCTTCTTTATTAATCGAATTATTAGTACCAAATTGTCACTTATTAAAATAAGGAGCATGCAATAAGGTTACGCATTTGAAGATACTTTTAAAATTCTTCCTCCTAAGGCTCTCACCTGTTTATTTCTGGATAACTAACTGTATCTGACAAAATATTATATTTACTAGCTGCTCTGAGATCCATCCAAGCATTTAAACCTACCAAAAATTTCTGATCCTGCTTCCTTATGGGTTTACACCATGAAAACCATGGAACATCAATCCCCTCATTGAGTTTGTCACCCTCCACCTGTGGATCAGTTTCCATTCTTGCTGTTTTCGATGTGAATTGGCACTAAGGGTTATGATGATTTTTTAAAGGTATTTTATAATTTTTATGAAGGATATATTATTATTATTTCTTATTTGTCTTTAATAATTGAAGTTGATGAAAACTTAAATTAAAATCAATAAAGATAAATGTTTATAGTAAGATTAAAGTTAATATAAAATAAAATTTAAATTAACAAATTATAATATTTTTAAAAGATCAACAAACTTAATTAATTTTGACTACTCTTTTTAGTCTATAATTTAGTTAAAGATGTCTTGTAAAAAAAATCAGAGGATTTATGACTTAAAAATAACAATTAGAAGCATGAATTTTATTAATAGAGAAGATACTCCCTATTATTAATGTTTTAAGAATATTTTTGAAAGTATATTAATAATATTTTTAATAAAAAAAATTAATTTTAATTTTTAACTAGTATTTTTAAAAGCATTGGTTAGTTTCACTAAAATAACAAACCAATCTTAAATTCTCAAAATTTCTAAGTAGCTCATGTTATTTTGACAAGGTGTCTTCTATGTTATACATATTGCTAGTTACATCAACATGAAAGAGGTAAATATATAAATTTCACAAACATTAAGAGAATGCGACAATAACAGAGGTAAACATTTACATTTCACATACATTTGAAATAGGAAAAAGAAAATAAAAGTAAAAATAAAAAAAATGAATTATTTAAATAAAAAAAATTCTCCTCTTTTACTTAAACATTATGACGAGAATGATGTGTCTGGGCACCTTCCTTTCCAACATCTCTAGACTTATTTAAAAGTCTTCCACGAAGTGGTTGAAATTAAAAATGGGTTATGTTTCTTTATTTGTTATTTTTATGTTTAAAGCTTTTAATATGCTGTTATTTTATATTGGCTTGTGCTCATAGAAGTTTTACTTAATAGATCAAGAATAAAAAATGTAACTAAGCCAATAAAATAAAGAAAAGAAAAAAACTGCACTATACAAGTAATAATATGCCAAAATTCTCTTATCCGTTCTTCTAACACAATCCTTTCTGCGGCCTATTCATATTATGTAATCCGATAATATAATTACAGCTGGTAACACTCATCTTAGATCATACAAAGAATAAAACGAATGGGACAAAAAAAAATAGACTGAAACAGGGAGCAAATATTAAAGAAAATGTCATTTATTGAAGCGGCTTTTCAAGATCAGTGTCTTCCTGATCTGTCTGCGATGTAGGGTCCTTGTTCACCTCTTCAGCATTGTCGGCTTCAGATTCTTTGGTATCAGGTGTTTCTCCATTTTCCATTTGTGGCAGTTCGCCATTCTCAGCTACGCTTTTTGATTCTACATTATCCACTGGTTTTGGTAGTTCTCTTGCAGAGGAGGCCTCTAATAAGCGGCTGATTCCATCATAAACATTCTTTGCATCGATAATAAGAGTTGCTCCACCAGGATAGCAACGCCCAAAACAAGTTGCACAATGAGGATAAGCAACCTATAAATTAAATTTGAAGGTAATCAGTATTATAGAAAGCCCACTTGGGATTGAACTAGTGGGGAAGTGTTTGAGTTGTTGGCATGAGGTTATCCGTCCAAACCTCAGTGCCATCATTGTATTGAAAAAAGTAATCAGCATATAGAGTAACTTTATCAACAACTGCAGATCAGCTTAAATTAGAAACAATAATCAAGTTGTATCATATAAGAGATATAAAATACCTCAATAAACGCCCTGCATAGTGATAGAAAAAGTCCTGACTCGTTGGCTCTGAGTACCCGAGTTGTATTGTACAGCAACAATGAATCAGAAACAGCCCGTAATCCCTTAATCAACTCTTGGGCAAGGACATGTTTCAGGCTTATTGGGGCACATGGACGCAGTTCATTCATTGCTGCAGATACACCTGCAGCCACCAAAGTGATAGATATCAATGCAAATGCATAAAAGCTTTAGAATAGAGGAAGGAAAGGAGGAATATGCAATGAAGCATACATTATAAAGCATTATGGCATCACATGATTGACAGCACCAATTGAAGTTTCATTTAAGAAGCTTCTTAAAACATATGATGCATTAACCATGAAAGTTTCCATTTTGCACTTGTTTTCTGTGTGCGCACGCATGTGGGCACATGTACACGTGCACCAATCTAAAATGGGCATAGGATAATGGAGAAATGATTTCCTAAAGATATCAAGAGGAAAACATTTACTAAACTCACCATTAATGAAAACAGCAAGAGGTGGATGCTCCATCAAATTAGAGGGCGGAGTGACATCCTCCTGACTTTCATCACCAACAGTACTTGCAGAAAAGCCAACTGCTGGCAGGGGAACCCACCGATGTGAATCCAAGACCAACTGAGAACAAATCAATTTCATAATCACTACAAAATAATAGGCAACTTGCTGGGGAGAAGGAAAAGAAGTCCCCAGATGTTGACTTGTTTGTGTAAACAAAAATGATCAATGCACAAAATCAATTTCAGGTAGTATGTAAAAATATTTCAACTTCACCGCACTCACCTGAAAATTCTCTACTGCAGTACTCATATTTTTGGAGAATAAGTTGAGAACAGCTCTGTAAAAAACCCATCATATATATTAAACAATGCTTTAAGCACAATTTAGCCTAATAGATCATAAAAAGGAGCATGTTTTACTCTTCAAAAAGTGATGGAAGCAGGCCTCGAAAATCCAGTCCAACCCAACCAAGTCCCATAGCACAGTACTGTTAAAAAAAAGCCAATAGAATGGTAAATATAATTTCTTCTTGCCATGTAAGTCAAAATATATCAAAATGCAATTTTGCCTTATTAAGCAGGACTAGCAGCCAGGACAAACTTAGGTGTTCTTTTTCTGTCTGATCTATTTTTCCATTGGAAGGGGGGTTGCTAGAAATTTAATATGCATCAAAATTTATGTGCTTCACATTTCTGAATCAACTGTGTTAAGTCTACACAAATATCATGATTCATTCCAATTTCAAAATCACCAGAGTATGATGGAAGAAGCTCACCATGCACTGATCCAAAATATTTGACAGTGATCCACCCTCAGTTATCTTTGGAAGCATAACTTTCAGAGTTTGTAGATGTGAGGTAATTTGATGCATTGCCCAGCTAAAAAGAAGCCCACCATCATAATTTTCCTCGCTTCCTGATGTGTCATCTGCAAATATTGCCCTGTATTGATTAACAACATCAAAAAGATGCATTCTGTGACAGTTGATCATCCCTTTTAAGTATTCGTATGGATTCGTCTGGTCCAGATCTTCGAGTATACCGGTAAGCCAGGCCTCTCGGCATCTTAAGAACTGACAATAAATAACCACCGAGTCAAATAGAAGCAGGAAAAGAATAAAGAGTACCAAGGAGCCGCAAATAAACTCAAAATTTCAAGGTTGAAAACAAGTGACAAGGGCAAAGGGAGATTGTGTAGGAAAAAAAAAATTTTAAACCTCACCAGCAAACGCATTCCATACTCACTAAATACTCCTATTCGCCGTAAATATCCAATAATGCGGAGGCATTCAGGTAACTAGCAAAGCAAAATAGAGTAATAAGAAACTGCACATAAAACTTTTTTCTAGATAAATTAAGTGGGATTTTTTTGTATATTAAATCTAATAACTGCATAAACCTGAATATTTGAGCGAAGTTTCTGTAGAAGCTGAGAAAGAAGTGATTGGGTAGTCAGCCTAACTTCTGCAGCCAATGCTTGAATAACTGGTAACCTTTGCACGTGGGAAAAACATTCAGTAACAAGAATGAAACATACACACACATGCTTACATATATATATATATATAACAGGGAGAAAAAATCCTATTTCAAGTTAAATTACTTGTAAACAGCATGGAAGAAGCATGAAATCTTACTTTGGATGCATGGTTGAAAGTTTACCAACAAATGCTTCCAAATCAAGGGCTTCATCATAATTCCCATTCCGTACACATCTGCAAAAACATAGGAAATTTACAAGGCTTCTTTCAGAGGACATGTTTGTCATACTATGTGAGACCATTAGCACATGGAAATTCCACAAGTGTAATCAAATAATCAATCTTTTTAACATACGTGTCCATGAGTTGAGGAATTTCTAGCAAGTCAAGCAAAGTACTGTGATTAGCTAGCATTGTTTGATTCATCTTCCTCTTCTCCAAAATCTGTTCGGCAGATTCTATGAACTCAGTGCATCCAGATGTCAGCTTTGGGATCTCATTTATCTGTGACAGAGGAGATAAATGCTCAAATAACATGTTTATCTACATATATACAAACACAAACCCACAATGAAATTCATGATTACAAGAAGGAAATTATATGGAATTTAGAGGATAAGGGATCCTCTATTAGAAAAGCTGGGAAAACAAAACAATGAACAAGATAAAATATCAAAGCAGCAGCAAAGTTGCCTAGTCTCTCTACATATCTGTTAAGAAAACTGTTATCAGACCTCCTACTAAAAAGGTGTATGTTAAGAGGGATAAGATGAGCACAGGGGATAGAGTTAGGTTGATTTCTGTTACAAAAAAACCAGAGCCAGCTCAATTGTAATAACAGTATAAGTGAATTAGTTAGAAGTCATAACAAGTTATGGGCAGAAATGACAACACATCTAATTTTGACAGTACCAAATTTCTCAAAACCTTTTATTCTAGAGATAGATGCATCCAATATGGTGTGTGTGTGTGTGTGTGTGTGTGTGTATAGGGGTTGTTTTGCCACAGGAAAGCTATCCAGTAGCTTTCCTAGTCAGGCTTTATCAGAACAATCACAAAATAAATCAGAACTTATCTCCTGAAGACTTTTTTGTAGCCATTACTAATTCCCATTCACATATGGTCTAACATTTCCATGAAGGATAGCTTAAAGCTCAAGTCAAGGACACTATCTTTGTGGTGCAGATCGGCTCACAGAATATGCTCACTTTATACCTCTCATCTAATCTAACCATTTACTGCCTGAGATGAAGCAGAGGTTTTCGTTCAAGAGTAGTCATTTAAACGGTTTTCAAGCCACCATTGTCTCTAACTAGGAGAAGATTATCATTAGTCATTTTTGGACAGGGTTATTTCTATGGCTGGTACCAGGTACCAAGTACCAAGCATCACAGAAATGTGCAGTGCCCTCTGGGAGAATTGGTTTTTTAAAATTACAGTCCTATTGACTTAGATCATAGGCTAAGAAAATAAATGAGAAGCCCAGATCTTATGGTCCATCCAGTATTTCATATCTCTGTACTGAAAAAGGGTACATCTCCTTAGGCGACACTGCAGCTCTTCCCTCCAGATTCCTATGTTATCTGATGATTTAGAGTTGAAGATGCAACTAGCTATGTCATAGCTATACAAGATCATCCTTCTGAAGTCACTGAATTTTTTATTCTTTGGGAAGATGTTCTGGATTTTAAAAATTCTTGGGAATTGGTTGCCTTTATTTAGAAGAATTTTCCTGAATTTTACCTCAAGGACAAGGTGAAATTTTCAGGGCAGAATGTTATTAGCAGACTCTGAATTGAAAATTGTAGAGCACAAGGAATCAGAACTTGGGTTGCTTTCTGTTATAAATAAACCGGGGGTTCAACCATAATAACAGTAACAGTTAGTTAATTATAAGTCATAAACAAATTAGAAGAGAGATAGATGACAGAGGTATAAATGGTGGGAGGGAAAATAGTAAGGATTAGATTGGATTTGGAGTAGAGGTTGGGTGGAAGAATCTGGAATCTCAGAATTTCCTAGAGCTATCAGAGATTGATCTCTGCTATTCTTGTTTCTGACTTTTTCTCATGGTTCTGCAACCATCATGCTTCAGATTGAGGAAGAGGAGTGATATTCAACACGAATCCTATTCTTTTCTACCTGTCCTTTACTCTTTCTAACCCAATTCTATCTGTAACTTCCTTAAAAAGACAATACGCTTTACACTCAGTTGAAGATAATCCCCTAACCTTATCCCAACCCAATGAAATGTCTTATAAAATGTGACATTACACAATTACACCCCACCAAATGTATTAAACAGTAGCATAGTTTGCACATTTGCCAAAAAAAATTTAGCCTCTTTACTCTTACAATAATCAACAGGACACTCAGTCAGCATCACAAAACAAGCTGTATCTAAACCAATTCCGTACACTATTTGCAATCTTTAGTAAATTCTCTACATTTAGGTTTGACAGTAACAAACAAAATGAGAAAATCAAAATATGAAAAAAAAAAATGAAAAGTGGGAATACCAGAGACTCAAGATGGTTGTCGATAGAGGAGACTTCCTGGCGAATAGCAATTAAGGCATCAGCAGCAGCAATGAAAGATCGGTAGTTACCAACAGCAACTTCTTGCATTTGGCGGCGAATGCGATCCGCATCAACGCGGAGGAGTTCAGGTTCCTTATGAAGGCGATCAAGTGTGAAGGATAGAAGTTCGGAGACATAGGGTTGCTGTGAATCCGATGCCAGAGGAAGAGGAAGGACCCTCTCCGATGCTACACCCTCCGATTCCATTCTCCAACCGGTGCTTCTACAGATCTGGATCCACTCAAACTCAAACCAGAATTATTCCAGCTCCACTCTCTCCTCTCCTCTCATGTCTGCTATTGCTGCCACCTATGCATAGTGTTTGAAAACAGTGCACATAAATTGGTAGACAATATCATGTGAAGAGGAAAACAAATGAACTTAAAATCTCTAATTAGATTAGGCAGTTGTAAGATAGCAAACAAAGTAAAATCCTTCTTCACATCAGTCATGAAATCATTACAAAGTATCTTATGAATTTATGATTAGTGATTGTCACGTCATAAGTTAACAGCCAAGGACTACAAGCGTATTGTTAAACCATTAAAGAGAAAAAAGAGAAAGCAAATAAAGAAACAATTATCTCAAAGTCACTCACAAAATCTTTGACAGCATACCAGCAGGACTGCCAAAATTACACTAGTTTCAACCATTGGATTGGAATTATCCACAAATCAAAACTACATAACTTTCAAAAAATTGTATAACAGATTTTGAGGGGTAGATATTGGAGTCACTTTTTTATGAGAAAATAAGAAGCAATATATGCTCATCCTCCTCGCACCGAAGTAGTCATCATGAGTCACAGTTTAAAACCAGAAAAAAATGAGATTTAAAAACCTTCTTATAAATATACCACAACATCTTTTAAAATGAATAACTTGGAAATGCAGAGCAAAACTCATTACATGGACAATCAAACTCATCATCACTATCACTCAATGAAATTAAACAACTTGATTTATGAAAATCAATAGAATACCTGTGTCCTTTCAGAGATAGTAAGTCGATTTGATGAGGGCTCGGAGGCACAGATCTTGGAGTTAGTGTAGCTATTTCCGCACAGATCTGCAATATAATTTGCGAAATCACAACTTGCACGAAGCACAATCAAAGAAAAATAAATGAAATTAATTAAATACGTCGAGAAAACCTTGAAATCTATGGGCACTTGAGCGTCAATGGCGAAATGCAAGGTTCAGCTTGGGAAGTGATACAATTAGGGATTAGGGTTCAAAGACGACAGTTAAATTGGGGTTGAAGGAGATCCAGCAATTGAGTCAGAGAGAGGGAGACCAGAGACTGGGAAAGACGTATTCCAAGTGTCAAAATGGATGCATGCTCAAAATTTTGGATCTTAGATTCATTCGGATCTAACCGGTTTTTTATTTGATCCAGTTAGTTTTTTTAGTGACCCGGTTCAGAAAAAGTCCAATATACAGGTTTTTTTTTTTCAACAATCTATTTTTTTAGTAACTTAGTTTTGGTTTTGGTTTGGGCCATAATGACCAGATGCGGCGCACTGGCCAGCAATAATATTTTGATCGAGTTATGATAAAAATACCATTTTTATTTCTAAAATTTATACAGAAAATAATAAATTTTTTTTTTTGTTTTATGTATAAGATTTTGAAAATATAATATAACTTAAAAATAAAATAATTTTTTAAATAAAAATAAAAAATAATAAAAACAGAAAATATATTTTTTCAAATTCCAATATTTACATCTTTCTAACCAAATAGATCTTCCTTCTTGTTCATAATTAATATAATGATTATATATATAAAATTTCCAATCAGCCAATTCCTTTTCCTCTCATTATACATCTCTGACTTAAAAATGGGATTCTCTAAACAATGAGTTATTTCAATCTTACACAGTGCAGTCTATATAGGAAATTTAGAATAGTTGAAACAATGCCAACCGAATAAATTTTCAATAAGGCCATTAACTAAAGTTGCAACCATACCAATATCTCCTGCAACCCAATTTAGTGGCTGAAAACCCTTGTTGATTTCACATTAACTTAGTTGAAACTTGAAATCATTCAACTCCAGTCTCTTAGACACAATCTTTTCGAACTGAAATGCTTAAAATTCTAATAAGTGCTAAGCAGAAACAAAGGTAAACATTGCAATTCAAGTGTAAGCTTCCTACCCCCTTTGGTCAAAAAAACAGTTCAAGTTTAATTTATTTTTATCGTTCATAAAATTAATATTTAATTAATTAAATAAAATTGTTAAATGTGTTTTTTATAAAAAAAAGTATTATAAGAAGTATATTATTTGTTAATTAAAATGTATTTTAAATTTTATAAAAAATTTTAAACTAATCTATATAATATAATTTATTAATTTAACGATTGAATTGATAAAATTTAATTATTTATAAAAATTATTAAATAAAATAACTTTAAGCAAAATTATTCTTATATAAATTTAATTTTTTCTTTTATATATATATATGATTGGATATGCTATTCTTTTGGGAATCACAAGGTGAATCAGATCTGTCATGTTCTCCCATGCTTATGATTTTTTATGTCTCCCCGTAATTTCTTATCTGTACTGTTAGATCTGGAAATATAAGATGAGGGGGAGAATTTGAATTATTTTTTGCACATGAGGACTTGATAATTAGGGATGGAAGTAGGCCGAGCCGAGCTAGATTTTGAGTGTTCAATCCTGACCTGTTTAAAAATTTGGAGGCCTGAGCCTGAGTCTGTTACCTGTTAAAGGCTTTTTTTTTTTCTGTCAAGGTCTGACCTGACCTGATTTAAAGCCTACAAGGCCTGCAAGCCGGTTTAAAAGCCTACGTTACAAAAAAAATTGATAAATAAATTTAAAGTTTATATAAATAATTAATTAAAAAAAACTTGTAAACTTAAAGTTTATAAGATAAAAAGGCCAAAAACATATATATGTTAATATTATGTAAATAAAATATAAAATAAATATTATATAAATATAATATATTAAAATAAATATAAATATATAATATATAAATATAAATAGGCCCCTGAATAGGTTAAATAGACTTTTTTATAAGCTTAGGCTTGACTTGTTTATCTAAAAAGGCTTTTTTAGCCTGTCTATTTATTAAACGAGCCGAACCTAACTAGGCTTTAAACGAGCTGAACAGTAGGCCCCTGTCGGACGGTCTTATTCACTTCTATCCCTATTGATAATAGATTCCAGTTAGTAAATTTGTAAATTGAATTATTTCATAATCAGAATAAGTACAAAATCAATGTGTTTTTAATTTGTTTTACTGAATTTTTATTACTTGAAAAATCTGCTCAGTAACTTTTAATAAAATATAAATTTAACTGTGAAATTATATAATATTATTTTGATGATTATATATATATAAATTTTCATAAATAAAACATTGATATCAAATTTTAAAAATATATTGTATGTTTTTTTAAAGAAAGAATATGGTATTCGTTAAATAAAGTGAATTTATAATATACTAGTTTTGTGCTTCGTTTTGTTTCATTGATTTTGATGTGAGAGAAATGGACAGAACTAATTTTAGGAAGAATGAATTAATTTCACAAGTTTGATTGGCAAGAAACTAGTGCACACATGGAAATAAAATCACTAGGTTTCACATGAAATTTTTTTGTCCATTGTTGACACGAAATGGGATGGTGATGTTTTCTAGTGTTTGGTTTTGTAAAATATTTTTTGTTTGTATTTTTATTATAAAAATATTTATTTTTTATTTTAATTTTTTTATTAAAAATAATAAAAATAAAAATAACTATTTTTATTTTCATTATTTTTTATATAAAATGTTCAAATTAAAAAATATTTTTTTGAAACCAAACTTCATTTTAGGTTATCGAAGACATGGGTTGTTTTTATTTTATTTTTAAATAATATAATATCTGTTTCTATTTATCTATTTTAAAAGTTATATGAGCTACAAAATTTTATTATATTTAATTATTGGATAAACTATATAATCTATTTTTTTTATTTACATTATTTTTCTTTATTGTCTTAATAAGAATAAAATTCACTTTTTTTTAAAGATAAATAAGAACAAAGTTAATATTTTATATAATATAAAAAAGTAAAAATAAATTTTTATTAATAATATATTATATAAAATTATTTTAATTAAATTAAATTATTATAAATATTTTTTATATAATTAATTTATTTTATTTCATTTTTCATTCATTCAAATAAATAGGGATAATTTTTTCATTTATTTTCTTTTTATTTCTATCCATCAAAGTAATATATATTTTTATTTTTTTATCCATTTTCTACTTTTATATTTGCTACATCTTATTTTTTTTTTATCTCTCAAATTAAGAGTTAAAGTTATATAAATTTTTATAAATTTAATTTATTTAATAAGAACTATCAATCTAACAATTGGATGAATGAAATTTAATTTTCATAAAAAGTTATTGAATGAAATAAGTTTATCAACATTTAATCTTAGAATAAATAAATTTTTATCTATTTATTGAATATTTTCCATTTATTTTTATTTTCTATTTAAAGTTATTTCATATAGATTAAGAAATTTAATTAATAAAATTTATGTTAAAATTATTACATAATTTTCTATTATATCCTTATTTTCTCTTATTAGTTTATCTCTTTCATGAATTAATATTTTTATAAATTACAGATACAGTAAAAGAAAAAGTGACAATATTATCTTAAATTTTTAAACTAACAAATTTTTTATATAACAGAAGATAAGAAAAACTACCTCAAATATGGTACATGATTTTAACCTTAAAAAAGTGATTTATAAAGAACTAAACCGCAACTTCGAGGTAATATTCATTATCATGTTTTTTTTCTACTATCACCCCCTCTAAAATACTCTTAATCAAACGGTTATGTTGAACTTCTAATCTAATATCCCAAGTTCTAATTAATAATTGTACTTATTAATGTTAAATATAAAGTATATTGACTAAACTATTATGAATATAAATTTATAATTATACTATTAAGGCTAAATCTTATATCCTAAACCCATAATCTGCACCAGAGGCTTCTTAACTCTTAACAAAATAACCTCTACATGTGCATACTACCTTTCCAAAACTACCAAGGTAGAACGGATTTTGAAAATATACGTTAAGTAGGAACAAAACAGGAAACATGAAAGTTTAATGAAAGAATTTTTTGTGGTCTAATTCTCTTTTTTTTTTTCCTGGGCTCCATTCTGCATTTTTTTTTTCATATGCAAGTAGTGACACTATAGATGAATCCAAAATTGCGCTTTTTTTAATAATCATTAAATAACTCAATTGAATGGACCATCTCAGTTCTTTCCAATGAAATAAATAAACAAATAAAAAGCCAGATTCATCAATTTGATCAGACTGAATTCACCTGGGGATCCCTATGGTGGATTCATTTTTCTAAACTTGTCCATTTACATTGATTTTGTGGAAGACAGCTTCGATGCCTCGTACTCGAGTTCAATGAAAATATTACGTGGAAAAAACAGAGGTACAGGACTCTTTCAACTATGTTCTAATCAAAAACCAAATCAGTCAATATTAATTAGAATTTCAGATATAAGAATGTTAAGAGGTTAAAAATCTTAAAGTTACTTTTAATTGGATATATTAAGAAAGTATTAATAGAAGTAACTAAAAAAATTCTCAATAGAAAAATAAAAAATGACAATATACTCCCCCAACTTTGATTGCAGATATATTTTAATAGTAAAACAGAGTTTTCAATTTTATATATATCAAGTGTTTTACTTATATGGTAATATTTTTTTCATATACCAAGCAGGATAAATATAATTTTTAAATAATTTTCAGAAGAATAGAAGTCCTTTTTTTAACCAAAAGTTGATAACAAAAATACTTTACTCCAACAGATATGACAATGCTAATATATAACCAAAATGTAGAGAAACTCTTAACAATGTCAATTTTTTTTTATGCAATTACATTTATATTTAATGGAAAAAATTCCTGCTCTGATTGGATAGAATCACTAAAAGCTTTAATATCTATAGTAATCCTCCCCAACCTGAGCAAGACTGGCTCTTCTATATTATACCTGTAGTTTTGTATACAAAAAAAGTACGTAACTGAAACACAGCTTTTCTACATCTCCAGCTAACTGTTTGGTTCAAAAGAAGATGGAGAAATTTTAGTCCTTTCATTTTCCAGTCTCTCCTATAAACTTACGAACCAGGCAAAAGATTTTGATTCCCCTCCTCTTGAACCAAATAGTACGCAAAGCCCTTTTGTCATTCCCTTGATAAATTGATCACTAAAATTCCTTCTAGAATAAGCATATCGCAACTTGGAAAAAACACCTTCCCATTGGAAAAAATAGATATTGACACTCGACAGTATTAGGGAAGATAGAAGGGGCAGAGTGTCTATAGGAAGAAACACTGTGATGGCAGCAAAGCAAAACCATTTAGCTGTACCAATCAAGAAAGAGGATCGAAAAAGTAAGAACAAATAGAAACAGTAAAAGAAATGTCCTGCTGCTGCTATTCCGCTGAATGGCTTGTGAGAGTTCTTTGTTGCCAAGCTCAACATTCTTAGTAGCTTCAACAGCCTGTAAAAGGCAGCCGAAACACTATTATATTCTTAGAAATTGGAAATGCAACTACTTTACCAGAGATAAACAAATAGGGAGGTAGTTACGGTACTACATCGTTGAAACCTGTGAAAAATATTATGCCTTTATTGTATGAATATATAAAATGTGGAGATTAGGAATTTAGGATTATTAGGTGTATAAACATACTAATTATTTATTGTAATTTTGGGAATTTTAGGAGTTATAGCTTAATGGGGTATTTTTAATAAAATATTTCAGGGTTTTAGTCATCTAGGATTACTGGGTTATCAAGTGAGATGTGCCTATTAAGATTGGTAAATATAAAAGGTCTGTTTATTTCTTGTTTTTTAAAGTAGTTTTTATTTTTGAAAATTAAAAATCTTAAAGGTCTAAGGTCCTGTTTGGGATGATTTTTAGTTTTAAATTTTATAATATTTAAAAACCAAATCCAATTTTAGAGGATGTTTGATTTGCTTTTGATTTTTAGTTTTTAAAAACTATTTTCGAAAAGAAAGTGAAGAAAAAAGATAAAATAATACATCAAAGAACAATAATAACAAAAAATTGAAAATAGAAAATCAAAAGATTCAAAATAGCTTCAAGTTGTTTTGACTTTTTAGTTTAAAAAGCTGAAAAATAGATATTATTTTTTAACAATTTTTAGAAACTTCACTCACCAAACAAGTTTTTTGATTTTTTAATTTTTGAAAACATAAAACTATTTTTTAAAAATAGAAAAACAGAAAACTATTTTTTAAAAATAGAAAACAAACAGGTCTTTAAGTTTTAAATTTTATTTTTAAAAAGTTATTGCAAATATGAATCAACTCACTCTATCCTATGCCTCCACTGTGAATCCACCTAAAAACAAATAATAAAAATTAAAAATTTTAGAAAGCTCTTAAAAATTATTATTATTATTTGTTTATTTATATTTCAGGAGATAAACTTAGAGTAAAGAATGAGATGTGTCAACTCAGTATCTTTTTAATTGAACAAGTTTTGTTCTTAAATTTTATTTTGAAAACAAAAATCATAAACACACAATCACCACAAATGAAACTTATTTGATGAGTGAAGTTTCTATTTTAGAAAACAATATTTTCTTCAATTTTTAATACAAAAAACCAAAACATTTTTAATCTGTTTTAATTTTCTATTTTTTGTTATTCTTTCGTTTATTACTCTATCTTTTTTCTATATATTCACTTTCTTTCACTTTCCTTTCAAAAATAGTCTCTAAAAGTTGTTTTACAAAATCATTTTTAGAAATTAACCAAAAGTAAAACCAAACACCCCTTAAGTTTTGCAGATTTTAAACCTTGAATTTGAGATGAAGCAAGCATCATTTATTTATTTATTTGCAGTGAGCCAAGCATCATTATTATATTTCTCTCTATATGATCTATTTCCTTGTCATGTTTTGCTCTAATTTTCTTCCCCATCTCCCTATTCTCTTCCTGCCCGTTTCAAGCCACCTTAAGCTTTACTCAAAGAGCAGGGAGGCGGGTACTTAGAAATGTTAGGCACCATCAATAGATATGAACTAGTTACCTAAGGCGAATATGAGTTCCGCGGTGATCCATAGACACTTTCTTCCTGCCCGTTTCACACCACCTAGCTTTCCTCAAGCATCGGGGAGGGGGGTACTTAGAAATTTTAGGTAACAAGGATAGATATGAACTAGTTACCTAGAGCAAATATGTTTTCAACTGTGATCCATAGACAGCTTGACATACACGCACACACACACATGCTACCTAGATAGATAATGGCCTTAACATGTCCACATATAAAGAGAAAGAAAAAAGGAGCAAGGGTGAAAAATATGACATATTATCTAACCTGCTCATACAGATGCTCAATTTGCTGAGCTTGTTGCAAAACATGTGTAGACATGAGATGATTTAGTGCAGACATTTCTACCATCTTAGTTTCGGTTTCTTGAACAGTATCTAGAAGACTGGTCAATTCCACCTACAGGAAAAGATACAATGATAAAGGGTTATTTATGAGAATCTATAAGTGTTCCAATAAACAAATGATGCATCAAACAACAGAATAAGACCCACACAAACTTGAAAGAATCAGTTTTTATCACCTGAAGGGCACGTGTTTCATCATCCAAGAGTTGTTGGACTCTTAGAGCCCCACTATGTAACTCATCAGGTTCTCTGGGCTCCACATCACCCGATTCATAGGTTTCTACAGAATCTTTCTTGGTCACATGGTTAAGTTTTCTACGTGGTATTGCTCTATTAATAACATCCTGGAAGCGTACAGCTCTAAGCTGATCAAACTGTGCCGTAACTGAATGGAGTCTCTCACTTAAAATTAAAACCTAAAAACATAGCCAAGTAAACATTAGCATACAAAAAAGAAAATAGCCATCTCAATTCATGAATGCTTTAGTACATTACTACACTGCACAAATATGGGATTTGTAATTCTGTAACTAACTTGGACAGTAGCTAAATATCTTTTTAAGGAATTAGAAAGTAATACAACTGTATGGCTGTCCACACAAAGAACTAATAATTGAAAAAATCAACAAACACAAGAAGTCCTTACCACCCCATGTTTGTGGGCAATGGTGTCAACGTTAGATTTTGTGGTTGCAATGCCAAGCCATCCTTTTGAATTTTCCTCTTCTTGATTTATGCTATTCTTAAGAACATCAATTTGTTCCTGACAAGTTTTTATAAAAGCACTAACCTGCACCAAATTAATTACAAAGTAAATCTTAAGCAAACTCTGTATAACTTTTCAAGGATGGTATATAATTAAGGGATAATAATTCTGCTTGACCCATACAGACAGAAGGCTAATAGGTATAATATGCAGGTAAGTGAAGCAGTTGATAAGCCAATGAGAAAATTGTGTTAATTCCAACCTAGTAAGAGACAAAATCTATTTAGTAGTTAAACATATAAACATGACAGGGCCAAATTGCTTGATAGGCATAAAATAAGTACTATTTAGACATTGTTGGGAGTGAGCAATGATGTAATCAACAGATACAAAACCAAACAGCATATGAAAATTCCATTTTTGACTGATTTATTGGAACCCCTCTGGGTGGAAATAAAATGAGAGAACATGATTTCATGATGATAGCACAAGCAGTCAAGGCATAAATTAATACCAGCTTAAGAAGAACCATAATCTAGTAACATATCAGCCCCCAATGTAACAATGTAACAAAGAGAGGGTCTGGAAGGTTATGTGTGAAATAGAAGTAGTTTTTAGACAGCTGCTAGGGTAGTTAGGTAGTCTGTGCTGGCAAGCAGATATACTGTTGAAGTGATAGTTAATATTAGTAGGATATGCTGCACAGAAGGAGATTATCTAAAGAGAGAACCAATCCTTGGAATTAGTTGTGAAGGGCAACCCTTGGAGAAGGAGTTCCCTCCTAGTCCGTCCATTTTCCCCACAACAGAGATACATATCTTAATATCCTCTCCCTTTTGCTAGCTTCTTCATTTGTTTCTTGCTAATTTCTCTTTCTATTGGTTGTTTCTCTCCCTAGAATGCTAACATAACATCTATTAAGAGAAACAGGACAAATTGCATCGCTGCCTAAGTAAACAAATTCATGTCTTATGCACTACATTGTTGCGAGAAGGCTGTAAAGCATCAATGCCAGAGGTAAGAACAAAATTAGGTGATATGTGAAACTCCAAGTTTTTGCCAAGAACCAATCTGGTCTAATAATGATAGCAATACCAATAAGTATTTTCCAATTATCAAGTAAGATACCAGTCCAGTGCTTTCAGAAGTAGTGTCTCAAGTAAAGTCATGCAGCTTACTTCATGCTCGATGCTATCCCTCTCCTGTTCAGTAGTGCGATGCAGATCTGTATAGTCCTTTCTATGCTTCAACAAAAACTGTTCCAGTTCTCCAATACTCTCAAGCTATATACAAAGACATTACGTCACACTAGGAAAGAACAAGGAGAATCAATATCAAAATACATTATGTAAAAGTAGCATTGCTTCATTTCCTCCGTGAAACAACAATAAAACAACTAAAAATGCAGTACAACATAACCATAGCTCAAAAGACAGCAGAATATCAAAGCTGACCATACCGTCTTCAATGCAGCTTTGGAAAATGGAGACCTTTGTGGAGGTTTATGAATAATGAAAGATGCCAAAATGGATGCCAATTTAGCCTGCCAAAAGAATCACCAATACACGCATTGAGACCCAAAAAAATTCAAAAGTTCAAACAAATTTGAACTACATTGATCCATCAACAAATAGTCAGTCCCAATTTCAAGGTTCAGTACATTGACACAAAATTTACATGCAAATCCTAATTAGCATTTCTATCTAAAAACTTATGATTTGAATTATTAAGAACAAAACATAGAATGAGAATTTGGGAACAAAATAAAACCTCATCGTAGCCCAAAGAACGAGAACAGTGGCGCACAGCATCTTTAAAATCCTCGGTTCTATCCCTTGCTTTTGCCATACTCCGAATCTGCTATCAATCAATTGAACGAGTTTTGATTTCGCAATTGCGATTGGTGTATCGCGTCCATTCGCTTGAAAGAGTGAAATATAGATCGGCGTTAATTGGAGCTCTGCAAAACCTAATCAAATGGCGGAAGAATTCGATACAACAATCATATAACGGAAACTAATGAGAATGATTTCACACTAACCTATGGCACATAATACGAATTCAACAACTTCTTCAAGTGCAATGATTGCTGTTACACAATAGAGTAATCACTTTGATGAACGCAAGAACCCAAAATCAAACCCCAGAACGAGAGAAGCTGAAATGCAACACAAACTCAGACAATGGAATCAACTTGTTGACTTATCAACACAAATAAATAAATAATATTAAAAATAAATAAATTAACATAATGAACTATTTTTATATTATAGATAAACGATAACATAGGTATTATTTTAACAAATAAATTTTCAATCTTAAAAATCTGAAAAATTAACTTTAAATAAAATTAAAATAATTTTACTAATTAATTTTTAAAAAAACTCATTTTTAAGTTTGTTTTTAAATTTATTGGACAACAAAGTGTGCACCCATTTGAGTCAAAGCTGAGTTTGTAAGGAAAAAGAAATCAATAGTGTGAGATATAATAGTGAAAAAGAAGCTTCAAGAGCAAGGACTCATTGGAGATGCCCATCAAAATAAGGTTGGGATGATACCTAGGCATATTATATTATCAATTTCTAAAATTGTTTATATTTGGGTAGATAACAACTTTAATTTTTATCTTCATACCTTATTAATATTTAAATATCCTTTTACCAAATGACATGAATTTAGAAAGGTTTAGAATCCATGAACTTACAAACATTTAAATTATACTTGTTTCAAGAAAGTTCAAATTCAGCTTTGGTGATCTACTTGTACTTTTGAGGTAAAAAAATAAAGATTCAAAGTGTTGAAGACATCATAATGATGATTAAGTTTTGATAACTCAAGAAAGTTTAATGAAGAACCGAAGAGAAAATAATCAAATGTAAATTTTATTTGATGTGTCATTAATGTACATTAAAATTAATCTATTATATATTTTTGAAATATATGAAAATAAAAATCTCTAATAATACTTTTGTAGTTGTTTGATTTTGACAAAATTTAACATAAATATAGTTATGATTGAATAGTTAAATAATCAACATAAATCATATTATAACAATTAGTGTAATTTACATTGATGTAAGTTGATCTTTTCATATTTAATGTATCTAGAAGAGGTAGGATGGTAAATATCTATTTGACATATTTGAGTCTGATTAAAAGAATAATATTATATTATTTATACCCAAATGAAAAGTAAAAATATATTATTCATATTAAATTTTTTTTTATCTTTTTGCATTATACTCTTAAGTTTTTCTCTATGAAATTATTTGTTGGTAGTATAAACATCCTGATTTGTTTCCTAAATGAAGTTGTAGCAGCCAGTTTTGGGAAAGACAACAATTCTAATTTGCCATGCCTCATAAAGAGAAAAAAAAAAGGCAAAATATTGGAGACCATGACCATAATAAAAGTAGTTTCTTAAGATAAAATTCAATAAGTAAATAAAGATTTAATATAATAAATATAATCTTATATAATTAGTTCACGATAATGATATTAAATATTTTATAAGCATGTTTAGATTTTTTTTAATTTACTCTTAAATAATTTTTTTTATTTTTTTATATTATCACACTTTCTGATCAAAATTTATCGAATAAAAAATATCTTCAATTAAAAAAATTTCTTTAAAGATATCAATCAAAACTTTAATATTTGGTTAATTTTTAATATCTAAAAAATAAATTATACCATTTAGAGGACAATAAAAGAAATTGTCTTAATTATATAATTAGAGTGATAAAAAATTAAATCCCCTCTTCTCCCATTCAGAGATGAGGAATTTCACCTTAGATCCAAGGATCACTTAGCAAAACACTGCAAATACCTTCACATAGGATGCCTTTAGATAGGAATCAAATTGTTAGGAAAGAATGATTAAACACTTCAAATTTTATGAGTTAAAAATATATAAGATATAATAGGTTCAATGTTAAGTCTTATGAACTGCAAAAACTAGCCTAAACCAAGGGTTAATCTTCTTCAATTGCTATCCAAATAAAACATTGAGTTTAATAAATAGAAATTTGCTATTATTTCCTAACATTAAATTTTTTTGGGAGGGCGAGGGAAGAAGGAGACTAGACATGAAAGAAGAATAAGTACATACAACATTTATGTATAAGCTTCAATATAAGGTAATGAACACCTTTAACTCACAAGTATTACTTATAAACAAAAATAAATGAGAAAACATCTTATTTCCACAAATATGATAAGGGAAAATGTAATTATCCAAAAGATAATTCTTTAGAAAAATATAATCTTATAAAAAAAATAGATAATAAATAGGATAATCCTTATCCTATCAAGGCCTACACCTAAATTTTAAAAATAAAATAATTTAAGTAAGAAAAAGTAAAAAATAATTTTAAATAAAAGAAACTTTTTTTTACCTTAGTAAAATATGAAATTATGAGGATAAAATAAAATATTTTAAATGGATCAAAAAGTCATTCTTACTGGCTTATCAAACGATTTCCATATATATATATATATATATATACTTTATAGTTAATTTCTAAAAATTCGATGCATTTTAACCATTCTTAAAATAACCAACCAAAAAAAATATTAAATTTTATTTAGTTCCTAACATATTCCTTTCTTAATAAATATTATGATGTTATATAAATTCATGATAGAAAAATATTCTTGTAGAAAAAATTGGACCAAAGGATATTACTACGTTCCATTTTGGAATATATAAAATGATAAAAATAAGATTAATAAAAAAAATAAAAAATTAGATATAACATATAATGTGATAAAAAAGAGATATAAAAAAATAAGGTATATTAAAATGTAAATATTATTATATATATGATGATAATTTTTTATAGATTGCCTATAAAATTATTATTTAAGAATAATAATTCATAATGTTTACATCTATTTACACTACTCATTTAAGGATTGATAATTCAAGAAAAAAATATATCAACGATTTTTAAATTTCGCTAGTGATTTCAGAACCATTGATGAGTTCTTAATTACCAGTTGGACTTGTTCAGTATATTTCTGTTCGAATGATACCCCGTATTCTTTGTTCTGATAAATTTGTATTGGTTTATGTTTCTTTTATTTTTATTTTTTCCTTATTTGAGAAAAAAAAAAGAGTTTGAGATCTTGAGAATGGCTTATGATATCTAAATCATGACCATGTGAACAATTTTAAATAAAAAAATGTTTTCTGATTTTATTTTTATTTGATATATTTTTAACAGGTTAAATGTTTTTAATTATAGAAATTAAAACTGAGTATCAATTTTTGTTATTAAGTTCTGTTAAGAAAATGACAAAACACCATTTTGTTACAGGGTAAAACACAAGTTGAAATAGAAAAGAAAATGAAAACCAGCGTTATTTTTTCGTATTTACTAATGAATTTTTGTTAATTGAAACTGAAAATTTTTAAAACAAACCAAACAACTCTTGGGGCAATCAGCTCCTATTTTCACTGTTTGTTTTGTCTTGCTTTCTTAAAGTTAAAGAGAAGAGGATTGACAAAATAATCATATTTTATATAAATATTAGCATATTATTATTTTTAAATAGTTTGCACAATTTTCTGAAATTTACAGAAAACGAGAACTATGGTGGATAGACTTGTCATTTTGTTCATATCGGTAGAATATGCATATTTGTATTTGTCTATTATAATATTGACTATTTTTTTATAGTTAAAAAATAATAAAATTAAAATTTTATATAAACTATTTTAATTTTTAATCTCTCGATAGATTAATTTTAATAATTTATAATTTTTTTATTTTAATATGGATAGATATACAAACTTATTGGAAAGTTCGAATGAAATATTAAATTACTAATAAAATATAGTTCAACTGATCGATGAGGCCCAAAAAAGATTCTTCTGAGGATATCTATTATTCAATTATTAATTCATTCATCACCAAAGATCTTTCTTAATTATTGTTTTCATCCGTTGAGGAATTCTTTTTATAGCAATATAAGTGTATGCACTTATTAGAACAAAAATATAAAGAATTTTAAATAACATTATAAAATTCAAACCAGTGTTGAATATTATATTACTAATCATGGGTTGAATTAGTTAAACTGTTTCTATACTAGGAGAAAGAAAAACTAGTAACACATTTGTAAAAATAAAAATGTTTAACCAAATACTAATTAATAATGGGATGTCCAACATGTATGTGCCCACTCGCATAAAGTGATTTTTTTTGTTCTTTTAGGCCTAAACATTGACTTTAGTTTCAATTCAAAGGTACCCCATGGCTTTCAACTGTTCATGTTTCCATTCTTTTATTGACAAAAAAAATCACAAAGTTTTAATTTCAATAAAACACATACATTACAATGGACTGGAACAAAAATTTTGCATGAACACTAAATTGAAAAATAGACTTAAATTTCTTTCTTAATTTTTTTAATTTTTAATTTTTTAATTAAATTCTAAAAAATTATTTTTTTATGATCAATTTTTAGTGATAAGTTAATTATTTTTATTATTTATTATATAATATTTGATTTGATTCATCCAATATAATTAATTTAATAAGGATTATAATGTGAAATATACATTTTTATCTTTTTATTTAAAAATAAAAATAAAAATAAATTGAGTTTAGTTAGATTTAAATGCTTAAGTTCTATTTAATAATTTTAAAATTTAAATCTGTATTTAATATCTGTTATAAAAAAATTTATTATCAAAATTTTATATGTTTTAAAATTTATTAAACCTACAAATTTATTTAAAAAGTTTATAATATAAAAAAAGTTAATAAATAAATTTAAAATCTATATAAATAATTAATTAAAAAATTTACAAATTTAAAACTTATAAAATAAAATGTTAGTAATAAACCATATATATATATATATATATATATATATATATATATATATATATATATATAAGGTTCATAAATTTAAAATCTGTTATGAAAATATATTTTAATAATATTTTTTAAGTTGTAAAATGTGTCAAACCAATCCTACTAGTATAATTTGTAACAAAAATCAATCAAAATTATTTAATAAATAATATATTCAATAATTATTTTAAATTTAGATAATATTATGACCTGTATCACACACATAATAAAATATAATATATAAAATAAAAATATGTAAATAACTACTATATTACTATATTATTTGTAATATCATAATAAATTTAATAAAAATTCAAACTTCAAAATAATAAATAAAAAATAAAAAAAACACTTAATTTACTCAAACACAACAGATGATCAGTTAATGATCTAAAATCATTTCAAGAACTAAGGGTTGAATGGAAGATTACCTTAATCGTATTTTTCTAAAAATTAAAAATGTGTGAAATAAAATTCTAAATTTATGAAGGTAGATGCAGATAATAGAAAAAAGTATTATTTTGAATAAAAAAAAATTATTTATAATTTTTTTGTTTAAAATTATAAATTAATCTTTTTTAATAAATTATGTAAAAATACTAATATTATATATAAAAATAAATAGATTCATAAATAGATAAAACAAATTTTTTATAAATTTAAATGTGATTTATTTATTTAAATTTTTTTAAATAAATTTAAATTTATCTATTTACTAAATAAATTAAATTAAATTTTAAATAAATCGAAACGGTAAACTTCTATCCAACAACCACATTGATTTCCATGTTCACAATTTTAGAAAGTTTAATTAACCTTATATTCTAAGCTTTTATTTCCAAATTTCTGCAACTCTGCTTCATCCAAGACCAAGAATATCAAGGGCTTTTGCTTTATCAAAGGAATATGTCTTTTATTTGGTACCTATTGGAGAAAGAATTGATGGTTGGAAAACAAGATATTGGTGAAAGAACATAAGAGTGAGGTGAGATCTAACAAGTCAAAATGAGGAAGAATCCAAGTTAAATTTGTACGTATACAGGATGTTGATATATGCAGTAATAATTTTTCATTATATTTGCAGTGAAGACACACATCAAAGATTAAGAAGAGATCGTAAGGGTAAAGGCAATGCCACATTACAAGGTGAAGTGAAAAAGCATATCAATTGAGCACATTGCTTTGGTAATAAATTAAATTTTGAAAAGCTGTCATAATTTTGTTCAAACTACCAAAATGAACCTTATAGTAATTATTTTCTGTCTATATCTAATGTTGTAGATTTGTTGCAATTTTTTTTTTCACTCTTTTACAAATTCTAAAATATTTTGGTGCTTAAAAATTGATTTTTATACTTAGTTAAATGTTATGTGAAGGGAGATCTATATATTTTATTAGATCAACTTTATAATTAGACTGTACTTAACTGAGAGATACGTATACATGTTAGTAAATATCAGATGAAAAATATAATATGAAAAAATAGTTAAATTGGATTTTAAAAGTTTGTATTTTCCTATTATTATATGCACCTATTTTAATGTTCCCTTCTTAACAGAAATATGAACTTTTTGTCAAAAACTATAATGATATGCTTTCTTATTGAAATTTTTTTCCATACATACCAACAATAATTTTATATTAGATTATATTCATATATAAGCTGTTAAAATAATTTTTTTTAATCATCCAATCTTAAATATAATGAGGCATAGGGTACTGTGTAGATACAGGATAATCACCATTCTTTCTTGTTTGCATATTTAAGGTAAATCTTGAAGAGGGAGGAGTTTAAGAGCTGAAAAGAACAATGATCTTCATAGTAGCATATATATATATATATATATATATATGTATAATTTAACGTTCGGTAGTTTTTTAAAAAAAAAATCTAACAATTTAACTTCGGATAAAAGCAGGTATAGGGACAAAGGTAGCAGAAAGCCCATGCGCTTCATCATGTGGGCCTGCCTAAAAATTGATGTTTCTGTACTGTTGCATTAAATAGACCCTGCCCCAGCCCTCTACCTGGCCCAAACGCATATGTGGGCCTACCATTAACTAGCACCAAAATGGTGATTTTCGAAGAATCCAGAAAGCCCATGCGTATCATTATGTTGCAAAATCTTTTTTGAAAGATGAATCCCTTTTTGCCCTTCTTTTCAATTTGTCTACATTCTCATTTTGCAATCACCACTTTCAAACATCCAAAATTCCCTTGCACATGTTTACAACGATACAAAATTACAATTTCAAGCAATTGATAATACTTGCATTCAGTATTTTTCTCTTTAATAAGCATCTTAAGTTGAAAAGCAAGTGACAAATGAATTTTCATTGATCATTGGTCACACTAATGATCATACTAATACAAAGAAAGTTAAAAAAGAAGTGACAACTTCAAATACATTGCTTACAATTATATAATATTCAAATTAAAACATTTTGAAATAATCTATATAATGTCGTTATTCACATGGACGCAATTGTATGCCATAAATTGCAACTACACTTTTATGAGTCTCAAATAGTGGTGTCAATAACATTCAAGTATGGGTTAGGGTTTGTTTAGAATCCAATTTGTTGAAAATGAAAATGAGTAAAAATACGAGCAACTGAAGAAGGGTTAACACTTCTTAAGTTTGAGTTTTTAAAAGTTAGACAAAAGGGTTGAGTTTAAGCCACATCATCTTCCCCATCTCTATCATCTTATATAAGTAAAGTTGAATGCCATATAGACAAAAACAGAGCAAGTTAAATTGATCACTAACAAAATAACTATATGAGAATGAAAAGGACTTTGGGGGTTTCTTTTGAAAAAATATTAAAATAAAGGATCAAATAAGAAAATTGTAAATTTTTTAGGAATAAAAAATTTCTTTAAACCTAAAAAATAATATATCACTAGTATCAGTATACCTACACAAAATGAGAAGAGGATCCATCCCTCTTACTAAGCTGCTTTTTTAGTTTTGTTTTTTCCCTACCACTTTTCTCCTACTTTTTTTTTTCTTCTATTTCTTTCACTTTCCTCAGTGTGTTTCTTCATTGATGATGGCCTCATGAGATGGATGTGGATGAAAAACAACATTTTATGTCTTGTTGCCTAATGAGAGTGCATATTATAAATTGAGGAAAATAGTATAATAAAACATTGGCAAAATTAGTGTTAGTAAAATAGACTTAGTATTTAATATTAATCGAAGAAATTTAAATATTGATTACCATAACTAAGAAAACTAAATCTCAATTAGCTAATTAAAGAAAAACAAATATATATGACTAGATTTGATGATAAAAACTCAAAAAAATGTCACAAAAGGAGGAAAACAGTGGGTTAAGGTTAATAACTATAGAGGTAATTCCATTTTCAACAATAAAAATTAATTTTTTCCTACATATCATAACAAATATTTCTAATATGCTGTGATGTCTCTCTTAATAGAGATTCAAATTGTGATTCAATCATTACATTTTAGGACTATTAAAATTTTCTAGACCTAAATTTTGTTAATAAATAACAACCTAAATTCATAATGTAAGGATAAATAAATAATAAAAAACAATTTATTTTTAAGAATTTTACCTTAACGTAACAACTTTTCCCTTTTATTGTAATATGCTAGAGATACAAAATTGCATAACTTATACGAGCCATGCAAGGTTGATCATTAAGCCTTTTCCAAAATATGTCGTGACACAATCTTTATTTTTGCCACATTAACATAATTATTTCTACATGTTCTTTGCTAGAGTAATTGGTATTTTTATGTTTCTTTCTAAATAAGAGTAGTGTAACACTCCATCGGTTGTTCAAAACCATGTTAGAAGTTCAGTTTGATTTTTATTTTAATGTATACATAATTTAAATTATTTCTAGTTGTGAATATATTTTTTTTATTTTTTATTTAAAAAATTAAAAATTAAAAATGATACAAATAATGAATAATTAACTCACATTTTAAAATTCAATCATTTATCTAATAATCACATTTATCATTATTTTTAAAATCAAACCCATTATTAATCTATAAAAAATACTATTAATGATTTATTCATTAAATCGTAATTAAATTGAATTGGAATCGATAATAATAAAAAATATTTTTACCATTATATAATATATTAAATGATAAATTAATATAAATAATAATAAGATTAATACATAACTTATAAGATAAAATTGATAATAATAGTAATTTATATGTAAATATAATATAGGATTCTTTATTTATTTAAAAAACAACTTAAAAAATAAAAAATATATATTTTTATGTTAAAACAATTTCAACTTAACGCTCAGCATCAATTCTTATCTGATTTTAACCGATCTTAGTTAGTTCTAATCATTTTTATGGTCTGCTAATTTTATAAGTTTTTTAAAATGGATAGACAATTTAAATGTTCAAGCCAATTAATCTTGATGCAATTTTGACATCTATAAAATTTATAACTTCAAGTTAATGTTCATATTTCTTTTATGTTTTAGATAAATTCTAAAAATAAATAAGTACTACTTTAAATTTTAAAAATATGACAATAAAAAAATAAAAGTTAAAAAGTTGTTGTGAAAAATTTAAAAAGTCTTAGAACATTTTAGAATTTTAGGAATTTTAAAAAATATCAATCTTTAATCTTATCCATTTTTTTTTAGAAAAACTCCTATGATAATTCACACACATTGTACCTCCTTTTCTCTCATCTTTATCTTTCATCCATGACCATCACCATCACCAAACCTCACCACTCTAACACACATATAACACCAATGCTCACATTTCTTTTTTATCTCCATTCACTGCTTTCTCATTATTCTCAACACACACCATAACCAACACGTCATCTTCACCTGCAACACTCACAAGCACTTAGCTCCCACAATTTCTCACTCACAAGTACACACAACATGTCATTCATTTTACCCCATTTGCAACACTTCTTTATAATAATATAACACACTTGGCATTTTTACTTACCCTACTTACATTAATCTTATTTCCTTACCATTATCATCCCACACATTCAACATATTCCAGCACATTCATATTTCTTTTATTTTAATTTATTTATTATTACAAATTTATATTAGATCAATAATTAATTTAAATTATTTATATATATATAGAATAAGAAGAAAAAATTTAAATAGATTATTTAGTTTTTTTATCATGTTAGAAGAAAAAATTTGAATAGATCATTTGATTTTTTTTATCATGTTTTTATTTGAATCTTAATTCTAATTTAATTATATAGTAAAATGGGAACAAAATATATGGACTTCAAATACGAAGAAAAAAAATTGAATAGACCATTTGATCTATTTTGAATTAGGTTAAGAAAAAGAAATTTGGATAGATAATTTGGTTCTTTTGAATATACTTTTATTTAAATTGTAATTTTAATTTAATTATACATTAAAAATAGGGATGAAAGTAAATAAGATCGTTAATAACCTATAACTTGATTCGTTTAATAAATAGATAGATTCAAATTTATTAAAAAGTCTTTTTAAATAGATAAACCAAGGATCTATTTATATTTATTTTAATATATTATACTTGTAGAATATTTATTTTATATTTTATTATATTATATATATATGTTTTAGATTTATTTAATGACCTTTTTATCTTATAGATTTTAAATTTATAAAATCTTTTTAATCAATTATTTATATAAGTTTTAAATTTATTTATTGATTTTTTTTTATAATATAGACTTTTAAACGAAAAAAAACTTTTACCAAGTAATAAGTCCAGACTCAGGTTTCAAAAATTGTATATAGGTTAAACTTAAATACTTAAAGTCTAATTCAAAAATTTTTTTATTGTAATAATTTTAATAAATAATTTTTCATCTAAAATATTTTATAAATAAATTTTAAATAAAATACAATTTTTTAATTTAAAAATAACTCACCTTGATACTTGCTTTAATTTGAACTAAATATTGAATTATGACTAATACCTTCGATGTTGTTTGGTAACTTAAATCTTTTTCACTATTTGTATTCTTTTTATCAAAGTATATTTGTAGTAATGATTATAATATGAATGTAAACAACTTTATTTTTATGCATTATAAAAGCTCTAAAAATATATATAATTGTGTTATTTTAAATTTTGTTTAAATATAATTTAGATGTTTATTTATTTATTTTATTTTAAAATAAAATTATATTTTTTAAATAAATAAATTTTTACAATATTGTATAATGCTGATGTATATATATATTTTTTATTTTTATGTGTTATAAAAATTATAAATAACACAATTATAATAACATCCAATTATATTTCTTATGCTACTAAACCTAAATCGTCAAAGATGCGTTTGAAAATTATTTCTAATTATTAATATTTTTTATTAGACCACAGATATTATTTACAATTTTTTAAAATTAAAAATATTCACAACATAATAAAAATATCTCATATAATGAATTTTACTTTTTATATATACATTATAAAAAAATAAGTTTTTGAAACACAAAATATATAAAATTTGCTTAGTTATACTGTTCGTATCATTGTTAAAATATTATCCAAAAAATAATTTTTAACAAATATAAATTTATTATATAAAAATATAATAAAAATTAAAATTATCACTATTAATTTTTTAAAAGTATCATTAAAAAACTTTTTTATAATGATAAAAACAAATCTAATATAAAAAATTAAATATATATTATTTAAATTAATTAACTAGTAATTAGTTATGAATAAAACTTGATATAATTGAACAAAGAGTTGAATCCTTCAAACATATTAATTAGGATTTAATTCATAGGAGTATTAAAGAAAACTATAAAGAGATAAATTTACATGATTCTTTTACTTTAGAAATGTCAATCTTTATTTGTTGCTAAGAATGCTCTTGATGGATACAAAAGAAAAATTATTATTAATAATACAAATAAACAAGTTAGAATAATTAACTAAAGTTTACTTTGAATAAGCTTTACCTCATCAAAGACAATTTAAAAGTCATAATTAAAACAATTGGAGAGCATAATACAGGCAAAATTATTACCTAGTTTTTACCCCAAATTCCAACTTACTCGTAGAGAAAAATATGAAATAAACCTCTATTTTATTCTTTTTAATTAAAAATTATTCGACATAACAATGACTAAATCAACAAATTGATTTATTAGCCAATGTACTTTATGTAGAGTGGGGAGTTAGAAATTAATTATAAACATTATGGTCTAAAAATTAAGTGAATGTCCCAAACGAAGAATATAATTGTGCACCCAAAAGGAGAGATACATATTATTCGGCCGGTTTCATCATTTTAGGTGTGAATCAATTTCCTCACCAATTTAATAACAAGTTTGTTTTCATAATATTGGTCAAAACGATAATAATTATAGTTAAAGCCAAATACAAAAGCATACACATCCAAATATAGAAACTAATGTTTAGGGGGGGCCAATAGAAGGAGCAACCTTGTGTCTCAGGCAATGTTTTTGACTTTAGTTATTATCTTGTTCACTTTCTAGTGCTACACTCGTAGCCTCTAAGATTATCATCACAACTTTCTTGACAAGAACTACACCATTATTTATATAACATTTTTTTTCATAAAAATTCTCATAATATTATTTGACCTAAATATATTTAAATATAATTTGTCTTTAAAAAAATTATTAGTTTCAGTTTTTGTAAGATCTATTTTTTAAAATTTTTTATTATAACTTTTATGATATATTAAACATTTAAACATATTGTGTTATATGTTATATTAGCATGATTGTTGATATGATATGATTAGTTGCATGTTATATTGCAGTAGAAATTATTTTTATAAATTTTAAAATTCATAAGGATCAAAATTAATATTTTTTTAAAATTAAAAAAAATTAATTATATATTTTTTTCTTTTTATCTCATAAATCATTATTAATTTTGTTTTACATTTTTATTTTTAATTTATATAATGTTATAAAAAAAATTATGTAAATCTATCAATACATATAATTTTTTTATTTATAGATCTAATTATTTATATTCTAACAATATTTCTATCTTAATATTTTCTTTTATATCTTCCTTCTATTACATCATATCATATATTATCATATTTTCTTTCTTTTTTTATTTTATTTTACCTATTTTCATATATATATATATAGCATTTTTTTATTATAAGATAAGGATCATTGTTTGACATTTTTAGCACCGCCCCTAGTGTATAGGTGGGTATTGTGGATCACTAAATTGAAACAAAATTAAGAGGTAGCACTGAGGCCATACTTCAGAGCTAATTATTACATGGGTTGTTCTCCTTTTCAAGATCCACTATAATACGGAATTAAATTCTTCATATCTGCAAGTCCACCATTGAGTCAAACTATATAAGCATGCCATATGGTTTCAAGATATGTTATGATACATTGTCCCTTCCCACCATACTCTATAAATTCATCATATTTCTTGTTCCACATTCTAAAGTCTCTCTTGTCAGAGGCAGTAAAGTCCATGATCAGGGGGTGATGACCTCAATCTTTATCATCTTCACTTTAATTAAGTTAAATGTTAGCACATATTATCTTATTTAATTTTGTTAATTGCAAATGTATCATATACAGGATGTGCTATTTTATAAGAAATATGATATTTGTATACCTACATAGTAAATTATAATAATTTAAAAATTGTCATAAAATTAAAATATAAAGAGTAAAAAAATGTATGAGCAACATTTTTCATCTTATAATATAATGAAGGTGGAACCATTATTCGTGTAATGAAAACAGATGAGTTTTAACCAAAAAAGAATAGACAAGACTAACGAAATTAACCAAAATAGCATAGGGATGAGACTCAAAGAAACTAACATGACAAAAAATTTAGACACATTTTTTTGTATGTCTTTTTATTCTTTCACAATCTCCGATCCATGAAACGAAGATATTAATGTCTCCTTGCTTAAGGATCATACAATTTTATTTCAGCATATACATACTTTGTCTGTCCACCATAAATATGCTAATCTTGGTGTCCCAAAGCACAAATTCAAATCAAATTAATTAATTGAATAAAAAGTTTAACTTCACCAAGGTTATTGTATGTACAACATTTCATGATCAGCCACCATTGTGAATATTTTTCAATTAATCAAAAATTAATAACTACAATCATAATATGTGTGGAAGATAAAAAATTATAAAAATTAATATGTATATATATATATATATATTATATATATAGTTGTTTTTCATGAAAATAGTTTCAATTTTTTCATCATTTATTTTAAGATTTTGGTAGCATGATATCTCTAACTTTTTTCAGCAATATGGACGTAATATGGTATGATAAATCTCCCTCTGAATGAGAGTGTTAACGCATGCATGTTGACATTGAGACCTAACAAGTCTTGGACTTTTGGAGAGTGTTGTTTGGTTATGGACATGAATGAAGCTCCTTCTATAGAATGTGTTTTGTGCTTTGATATCGGTCATATATTATTATACCAGTGGTGTCTGCCACTATCAAACGTCTTATATTTTAACTTCTCCATAGCCAATGATGACAAATCCTGGTGGATGTAGAAAGCTTGTGAACCTTATTTCTCTGCCCTTCCTTTCCAAGTTGGTCAGCCTGTTATATATTCCAAAAATTATTGTTGCACATATCAAAATAAATAAAATAATAAAAATGAAAAAGATATAAAATAAAATTCATTATGATAGAATAAGAGATATAACAAAAATATTATCAAAATATATATAATATTTTGGAAAAAAAAATTCAACTTTCACATGTTTAGTTACCTAATTAAGTCTATCTTAGCTTCTCCTACTACCAATTACTCTAACGTGAAACATTAGCAATATTTTTATAAAAAATGTATTAAAAAACAAAAAATAAAATAATTTAAAAGCATTTTAATTTTTTAAAAAACAAATCAATAACAAAAATTGTATTAAAAAATGTGTTCACATAATTCCCTTTAAAGGTACTGTGGCAGAGACAAAACACATGCCCATTATATCTTCTTGTACTGCTTTGTTAAAAAAAGAAAATTCTCCCTTTTAATACCTTTATATTTGGAATAGTGAAAAGTTATAAAAATGTAAACAAAATTAAATTTTTGGTCAAAGTATTAACATGATTAACATTCTTCACACGATGTGGAAATTTTGAATAAATTAATCGGCCAAATGGAAGCCATTGATAGAAGCTACAATATTATAGCGGTTGAAGAAAGGAATTTGTCGTGAATTGGGAAGGCATAATTTCTGGGATTCCTTCACAAACACCAGTGGATGAGAAACAAAGTGGAGTGTGTGGACCTCTCAACAAGCCTTACCATCTTCCATGTTCCATCCCACTAGTGAACTATCATTATGTCTGCATTTGATGGTCCAAAAAATCCAACCTCTTAAATTTTTTTCCACATTTATCTTTCTCTTTTAATTATATATATATGTAATGTAATTCCTTAGAGAAAGCATATGTAGTTTTTGTGAACCATTTGATTACACGTAACATGATATTGAAAACTAAAGGCACGAAATCAAAAGTCTATAGGGAATGCGTGAAGAGTGAAAAATGCCCACTATATATGCTAATGAGCCACCTCATCATTGTGTGGCCCATCAACACCCACATGAATTTTGGTTACTATGATCTTATTCTCACTTTCAACTTGGTGCGCCTTTCAATTCAAATTAGGAGTGTCTTCTTGTTTTTAGATTGGTTTATGGGTATTGGTTGTTTCCATAACTTGGTGAATGGAGTAATAGTACTAACATTATAGTATGCCCATTAATGTTAGTCACCACAATTTTTTGGAGGGTCAATATTAGTCACCACATTTAAATTATATGGTACCGACAGAGCTATCAAAATGAACTATTCCGTCTAAATTGACTTGTACATTTCATTGAATAGGAAAAAAAAAGTTCATCTTTTATTCAAGTCATTAATTATTAAATGTAAGTCTTTTTTGTCCAACCTTTTGTTTTTGTTCTAAAGAAGAGAAGTTTTAACTTCAATCTAAACTTGTGTTTTATACTCAAATAAATTGGATCAGCCCAAATCCAATAAAATATTAAAATAGGTCTAACAAAAAAAATCAAAAAATTAATTTAAATCTAAAATTTGATATTCCCTTTAATTTAACAAGTTTAATAAAATTAGCCCATTTTATCAACTTTAAATATTTAAACAAATTATTTTAAAAAAATAATAAAATTTTATTAGAAATTAAGATATTAATATATTAATAATATTAAGTATTATAATTTCAATAAAAAAGATTGAATTTTAATTCCATAGTAAGTAAATCAAAGATATTGCTTAGTATAATTCTTAAATTAATTCCACAATTTTATTGCTTTCTGTGTTAATTATAAGCTGTAGTGTTTCAAGAGGCGTGCCTTCTCAACAAATGTCAATAAAAGAAACTAACTTGCCTTTCTTTTTCAAGGAAAAGTATGAATGATTCACCGTAAAAAAATATCATTTATTAACACTTTAATGTTGGATTAGTTTTTATTAGTATATAATTTTTTTAATAAAAGTTAAATTATTAATATAAATATCATAATTATATTAATATCAAGATATCTTATATTATTAATTAATATAAACTTTTAAACCTTATAACAATAGTTAATTTTTTAATAAATAAAATATATACTAAAGAAAATTATTTGAACATTTAACAAATTTTTACTTATTAGTAAATGGATTTTCTTGTATAATGATTGCTCAGTTTTTAGCATATGAAAATAAAAAAAAATATAGGAATTTTTTCATCTTAAATATATTCTTGTTCGATGAACCAAAAATATAAAATTAATGCTATAATAATATCATAATACATTATTCATTTTAATATTTTATATATAGACAAATAACACCCAAAAATTTTCCGTAGAACATTTTCCAAAGCTTTTAATTAATTAGTCCACCTTTTTTTGTTACCATGACGCTCCAATTTTTAATAATATGCTGATGCAATACTGTACATTAAACAATGAGTATTGTTTGTGGATTGGAACCAAATGGATTAAAATTCATGGAAATAATGATGCGTTAGTGGAATTTCTATTGTTTTAAAATATTGAATTTTAGGTTTGGGTTGGCAGTGTTATCCTCCAGTTGGATTTGAATGTCGAATTAGGTTGGCATGCTTTGGTAGAATAGAATATTCATTTGGGATAATTGGCTTATTCTCTGTTTGGATTAATAATGACTTTTCTTCTTTTTGTTTTCTGGCTGCCCTTCAACTTTGTCCCTTTCTTGGGTCCTTCACTATTCTTTCTCTTGTTTTTATCAGCGTTGCTTTCAACGTCTTCCACATTTTAATCCACTTCAAATGTAACGTAACTTGTGCCTAACTATATCAATAATAAGATAATGTTTCTGTTTATATGAACCTTGAACGTGTTGGGAGAGAGCTTTTGATTAAGAAAAAGAAAGGAATACGTTAATGGCTATTTTGTAACGCTAATTAAAAAGATAAAATAAAATTAATAATAAATTATTTAATATATAAAAATATAAAAACCATTGAATATTTCTTATGATAACTATATATTTATGGTTAACTGATCTAGCTGGTGTTTTTACTTATTTATATTTAATTAAAAATATCTTATTTTTTAAAAAAAGGATGAAAAGTTTGATTGAACAGAAATTTAACCTATATAGCTAGGAGTACTTTTTCTTTGTGATGAAATCATGCAACTTTTTTATGATGAAAAGAACAATTTCTTCATTTTTACTTTACGTCTATTTTGTTCTTCAATTTTAGTGAATGCTTACCGTTCTCTCTATAGCTCTATGAAGGCAAAGTTTGAATAAATTCGGTTATATATTGTACAAAGTCTATTACTAATCTTTGAATAAATTTGGGATTTAAAAATTGAAATTATGAGGTAATTGTATGTGCACATAAACCACCTAGCTTGCAAATTGGAAGATGCATATTTCATAGATATTGAAGACATGCATGTACTAATAGCTTTAGATTCCTGCAGAGAATATGTTCCTTTCTTTAGTCAAGGCAACAATCCTAACATATATGATTCATCCCATATGCACCTTTTTCATTAAAACTATCTTAAAAGGGAATTAAATAATTGTCTAAGCATGCCAAGCACTATTTAAGTATTTCTTTCCACCATGGTAATCTTTTAAATATTTTTTACATGGACAATCTTTTAAATCTTAAAACTAAAATAGTAGCGTTGTTAAGTTATCTTTCAATTATTTAATTACTTCAGGTATTTTCTGATTTATCTCTCTGTGTTTTGGTTTTTGGAGGAATAGAGAAGGGAGGAAAAGTTTTTCAACTGTTATAAATATTTTTTAATTTAATAATTTTTTAAAATATAAATAAATTTCTTAAACTAATATATATATATATATATATATATATATATATATATATTTCTCCCAAATTTCAGTATACTAAAGTCAAATTATCTTTTAATTTTAATTTAACTAAATTTTTATAATTTAATTTTTTTAACCAGGTGGTGATGTTCTCATATGCTCTAACAGGTAGATATGACCATTAAATTCTAACCGGTAAATATCCATTTGATTCTATTTAGGGAAAAAAATTATTTTGACAATGTTTAAAAAAATCTGAATTTGATCCTAATTTATAAAAAAGAGATTATATTTAAAGATATAAATATTTACTAATTAATATTATTTTTATTAAAAATATGATTTTATTATTATATTTTTTTTAAAAATTATATTAATTTTATATATACGTATATATTTATATGTGTGTGAATATATTTTATAAAAAAATTAATTGTAAAAGATATAGTTTGTTATAGATAAAAGGTTAGCATTGTTTGTTAATTGTTATAATTAATTAGTTAATTTTGTTATTGATAGAGTATTATAAATAGTATCTCTATGCAACATTTCTTCATTTTTTTTTCAATACAAATTTATATTTTATATAATTTGATTTTATGCTTTTTATATTTTCTGTTGAACCATCTCCAAATTTTAAGATTAAGAAAAATAGAATACAAATTTCTCACAAATTTAAGGAAATTCCATGGAATTAAGATGGAGTTTCAATTATTTATGTTCAATTTTACTAAATCTATCCTAACTTTTTAAAAGATAAAAACAAATAATAGATAAAATCTACTCTAAATGACATCTCATTTTCATGTGTACTAACAATATGTGGGATATGCATGGTCGTATATGTGTGTTGGGTGGGAGTATGACCCACTTTTTTTTCTTATTTTATTAACTCTCATTTGTAAATAGATTTAAAGCATATAATATTTTAAAGAAAGAATAAAAATTATAACAACAACAAATGTTATAGCATTTGAATACTGCCGTTGGTCATTTGGTGAATTGGTCAGAGATTTATATATAGTTATGTTTTGACAAATAGAATTGAATATTTAGTCTCTTTTCTTAATAAAATTGATTGATGGGGTGTGATCATACACGTAACTTTTGAATTATAAATTCAGCATGCACATGTATTTCCTTTTTAGTTTTATTTTTATTTTCTTTCACACATCAGATATTGTCTATATGCAGAGAAAGTCATGATCAAGAATGCCATATTATCTATGCGAAACCAAACACATAAAGTATAATAAAATAATGCATATTTTACGTCCTCTAAGTAACATATGAATTCAAACCGAAATTGTTCTTGATTCAAAGTTAATTGTTACCAAACCGGAGGAGAAGGAAATTTCATAAGAAGTGTTGGGTAGCACAACAAATTAATTGTTGATGACAACTACCCACAATAGAAAATATTGATTAAGTATGTGCACTCTAACATGTATACACTTCACAAAAAATGAAAAAAATAAAATAGAAAACTCAATGAAATTTTCATTTTTTTTATTTTTTTATAATTTTAATTTCTTATATTATAAAATTGTTGGTTTTGATTTATTTTTATTAAACATTGATACTGCTTGAGTAAATATGTAATTTAGTCTCTAAAAATTATATCAACATATATAATTTGATCCTTTCCATTCAAAAGTGTATAGATCATATATAAATAATGTTAGCACTTTTAATAACTAAAATATATAAATCGATATTTTTTAAGAATCAAATAATTATCTCATAAAATATTAAAATATAAATGAACAAACAAATTTACAATAACTAACATTTTAAAAATTAAATTTTTTATAAAAATCAAAATCAACAATTTTATAAAATAAAAAACTAAAAATTTGATTAAATTAAAAAAAATAAAAAATGGGCGGTGTTGTAGATAGATAGCAGTGGTGGGAATGGCGTGGCGCCGAATAATGAACCAAGAAGACAAAGAAACTGCTCCAAATAAATCCATTTTGGACGGAAAATTCAATCTTTGAAAATTGAGACATGTTGGCTCTTATAAGCATAAAGACAAACAGATTATTAGCATCATAACCAACAAAACAATCCCTTCAATCCAAACTATTCCCATTTCTTTAATTTCTTCCTCAATTAAACCCATTTCGGACACTTTCAACTCATAATATTTTATATAGAATGCATTTGTGAAAAATTAACTATACATTAATATACCAACATTCCATGCATGTATAATGATGTTAGAACGAGGGTTGTTTAAGAGTTTTTCTTATTACTTTTCATAGCCCGAAATCGTAACTAGGGAAGGCATATCTCACATTCCAAAATCTCGAAAGATTTTAAGAACCTCGATACATCTAAATTCAATGTTTTTAATCCATAAATTATTAATGTATCATTATATATTAACTTTTTATTATAAATATATTAATGATTTATAATAGTTTATTATTATTATTATTATTATTATTATTATTATTATTATTATTATTATTATTATTATAAATTTAATGCACTCGATTCGAATGTAAAAAGTTAGTTTAAGAAAAGTTGGTCCACCAAGGAGAGAAATGTTCCACGTGTTTTGTCAATGTTAAGTATGTTGGATAAAATTAATGAATAAATTATATTAAAATTAAAATGTTCACTATGTGAAATTTTAAAAGTTATTTAGAAGTTAGAAGAAAAAAGTTGATGAATTATTTTATTTTATAAAAATATTTTAAGATTTAAAAATTATTATCTTAATTTTAAGATAATATATTATTTTGAATAAATTAAAATGTAAATTTATTTTAAAATAAATATAGTTTAAATTGAAGGAAAAGTGAAAATAATAAAAATAATTGATATTTAAATTAAAGGAAAAATTAAAAATATATTTTTAAAAATTAACTTTCCTTTCCTTTTTATTTTTAATAAAAACATTATTATTATTTATATATATTTATTTTTATTTAAATAAAACATTAAATTTGATTTATATTAAAATATAATTATATTTAAACATGATATTTTTTTCTTAAAAATAAAGCTTAAATTTTAAGTAATTAAACTTCAACTTAAATGATCTAGGAATAAAATGAGACAGTAAGAATTAAATTTTTAATATTTTTTTATACAATGAAAAAATGTTAAAATTTAAATTTAAAATATTTATATAAAACTATTCTAATTTCTAATCTCTTACCATTATATAATTCTAATAATTTATTTAAAAAATTATAAATATAAATATAAAAATTCAATTAAATTAAAAATTTGAATTTTACTAACTTGTATTATGCAAATATTAGTTAAAAATTAATAAATAATTTTTAAATAAAAACTGCATTGAAATACACTAAATTATAAGAAAAATATGTTAATAATATATTTTAATAAAAAAATTGTACTCCAAATTTTGGAATAAATACTTAAAAATAGTGATTAGTATTTACTTAAAAATTAGAAGATGATTAGGTTTTACTGAAAAAAGCGAATGGCAAATGGTGATTTGTGGTTGTCATTGTTGATGTACTTTTCTTTGGGCCCACATACGCGCTTTTCCTTTGGTTTATGACCTTCGCACGCGTTACTTTCAAACCTTTCCCTTTCTCGTTTTGTTTCCTATTCATACTTCGCACACATTTTATCTTCATTCATATTCATCTGTCGTTTTACATATTCTAAAGTATAACTATTTGGATTACAACCAAAAATTATAGTAAAATGCATCGATGCCTTTTTTTTATTTTATTTTTGGACTTCCTAGTTTTTTAATTCTTAAGTGAGAGCATGATTTTAATTTACATATTAAAATTATATCTGATTTCAAAAGTGCTTTCCTGTGAGAAAAATGTTTATTCCTTTTTTTTTATTTAATTTTTAGTTTCTTTTTTGGTAATCCGTGTTAATGGTCATCCAGCATGTGTTATATATTATATGTCGTAAATCGTTGTTTATTTCATAACTTTTATGAATGTTATTTTTCAAAAAATAAACAAGTAATATTCTAATTATAAAAAATAGGAATGAAAAATAATTTTCAAACTCTTTTATATTACTCCACACATACTTTACCTATATTATTTGGATAAGAAAATTAAAATATTATAATTTTTTTAAAAACAATTAAATTAATAACCTTTAAGTTAAATATTTTTCTACTCCATATAAAATTAGCAAAATATGATTTTAATTTCTATAAAAAAACTATTTCACTTTCATCCTTTCAAAATTTAAATTTATCATTTTATTGATATTTCTTTTCGTTAATTGATTATGTCTCTGATACAACTTTCATCTAAGTATCTATCTTATCATCCTCCATATGTGTTTACCTTTATTTTATAATTATTTTAATTAATGTTAATTAAATTTAAAAAATAATTAATTAGAACTTTTAATTAATATTGAGCCTAAATCTTTTACCTTGTCCAATACAATTAATTTAAATCTTTTTCTTTTTTATCATTCATTAGATTTAAATCATAATATATTTATTTTACCGCTTTAAGTCATGTAATGAGAAATCAGCGTATGATATTATTCAGTTATTAGTATTGATGTGAGATGAGTGTGTGAATCAATATTAGATAATAAATATAATTTTTCTATTTTTTTTGGTTTGATTTTATTAATGCTTTTATTGGAGTATAATGTAGGATTTGAGGAAGTAATTTTAATCTTTTTATTCTTATTTTTAATTTTTGTAAAGAATTTTTTTAACTATATCATTTTTTGTTACCTGACAATTTATTATTTAAAACAAAAAATTCATGTGATTTGAAATTTGAATTTAGATAGATGGTTATAGTTTAAGGTGATAGAACATATAAAATAATTTTTTAGATATTTTATATTAATATAAAAAATATTTTTTATATTGATTATTTTTTACATTTTAGATCAATTTTAAAATTGATATAGATATAAAAAGTGTAATATTTGATAACTTTTTACATTAATTTTTTAACGATGTAAAATATTTAGTTTTACATTAATTACTATATTAAATTTTAGGAAATCCATATACTTTCATACATAGTAGACCATAACTTATATAACTAACTATTACTACCTTTTATTACAGTATAACAGTTTTATTATTTTTCTATATACATATTCATAGTATGTGTGATGTAATCTAATCTTTTTAACATTAATTTCAATATACAAAATCTTTTCATCCAAATGGTGCAATATCCTCATATGGTATGAGAGTTCTAGTTCTCCATCCTACATAATGAACCCTAGAATACATTAATAATCCTGCTGATCCTTTTTTTTTTTCATTCTAAAGAAAATTTGACATTGGCTCTTGTCTCTTTATCGCTTGATGGAAGGAACTACCACTTCTAGTTCTAGTAAATGAAAATGGCCTTACTCATAAAAAACAAGTTGAAATTCATTGATAGAACTATTCTTCCACCGCCAAAAATTGATCCTTTGTATGGACTTAGCAACAATGAAATACCATGGTACTTTCTTAGATTCATCGAGCCATTTTAGATACTATTGCCAAATCGATATTATGGACAAATAATGTTGTAGATGCATGGAAAGATCTTCAAGATTGCTTTTCACATGACTGCATTTTTTGCATATCTGATATTCAAGAAAACATTTATGCATGTAAGTAAGGAGAGTCCTCTGTTATTGATTACTTTACCCATTTAAAGGTCCTATGGGATAAGTTAAACAACTTCAAACCACTGCCTCTTTGTTGATGTTCCACTCCATGTTCTTGCAGAGGATGTGAAACAATACAGAGATACTAATCATACGATTCGATTCCTTAAAGGACTTAATAAGAAATATTCGTACGTTTGTTCACAAATTATGTTAATAGATCCACCCCCTAGTTACCAAGGTTTTTCTTTGGTTATTTAGTAAGAAAGAAAATTTAATGACAATCTTAACATTAAGAATTCTAACGACGTTAAGACATTCTATAACACCTCCAATAACTGCTTCAAGAGGAAGAGGCGATAGAAATGGAAGAGGGGGTAAATGGTTGTAGAACACAAGCTACTTGCACTCATTATGGATGCAACAATCATATAATTGATACTTGTTATTTTAAATATGGTTTTCCTCCTAGATATAGATCGAGGAATTCCCATCAAAATTCAACAAAGAAAAATTAAAATAGGCAATATAGTGAGAATGGTGAATGTTATACAACAAACAAAGAATCACATGATAACCATGTTTCGTTGTCTTAGGAAGAATACTAGAGTTTAATGGCTTTGGTCCAACAAACTAATAATTCTTTTGCAGCTAACAATACGTCTTCAACTCAAAATCTCACTCGTTTATCAATATTACATAACATATACGCTTTTCTAGGTAAATCTTCACTCCCTCGATGAATCCTATACATTGGAGCTATAAATCACATCTTTAATTCTCTCAACAAATTTTCTTCCAGCTTTAAAATCAAACCAGTTACAGTATATCTTCCTAATGAGACTAAAATTTATACTGATATCTTAGGTAATATTCATATTTCTCCTTATTTTCTCATCACAAATGTTTTATATGTATCACAATTCTATGTAAATCTTTTATCTGTTAGCAAACTCATTCAAACCATATCTTATTATCTCATATTTGACAGTCTTGGCTGTTGCATTAAATAGGACAAGACTAACTAGATGATTGGTACAAAAAAGCTTTACAATGATTTATATCACATGGAAATTGATCTCAATAAACACACCTTTGCTTGTTCACATGATTCGATCACTAACCCAGAAGATATATCATCATTTGCAACCAAAAAGATTCAAGAATCTCATCTATGATATCTAAGATTGGGGCACCTATCATCCAAAAGACTTCAAAAAATTTCTTCAATTTTATCATTTCCTTACACAAACATTGGCCCATGTGACATTTGTCAATGTTCTAGATAGAAGAAACTTCATTTTCTATTAGTAAATCACACTCTAATTAGATTTAGAAGAAACTTCATTTTTCCATTAGTGAATCACACTCTAACTAGATTTTTCATTTTCTACATTGTGATTTTTGGGGCTTCTTTTTAGTTACTTCTTTTCAAGAACATGGGTACTTTCTTACTAATGTAGATAACTATTCACATTTAACTGGGGTGTGTATTATGAAGCAAAAAGGGCAAGGCTCACATTTTAGTTCAGACTTTCATAACACAAATTTAAAATTAGTTTGATATTAAACTTAAAATTTTTCATAGCAATAATGATATTTAATTTCAAATGAGAGATTTTTATGTTCGGAAAGACATTATTCACTAGATTTCATGTATGCAAACTCTTAAGTGAAATGATATTATGGAACGAAAATATCAACATATTTTAAGTGTTGCTCGTGCCATTATTTTTCAAGCACAAATGCCTTTAACTTTTTGGCCCTTTGTTATTACTTATGTTGTGCCTTTAATGAATAAGATATCAACTCCTCTTCTTAAGAATAACACTTCTTATAAACTATTGTACAACCAAATTCCTAGTTTTTCTCATAAAAAAACTTTTAGCTGCTTTTGTTATGTAATCAGTCTTTCTCCCAACAAACACAAATTTTCATCCCAATCTCAAAAATGCATTTTTCTTGGATTTATTATACTTATTTCTCTCCTTTACATACTACTTTTGTTGTGCTCTTTCATTCCATGTTGAACGTCAGACTTACTCTCAGGGTGTCAAACATTCCTATTGAATCAAAGCCATGCAAGGTAAGGTTGTCGTTCTTGACAAAAATGACACATGATCTCTTGTTCCTCTCCCTCTAGGCAAGAAACCCATTTCCTATAGATGGGTCTACAAGATCAAGCATCATGCTGATGACTCCATTGATCAATACGAAGCTTAGCTCATCACTAAAGGCTTTTCAAAAATTGAAAGGATGGACTAATTTAAGATATTCTCTCCTGCGATGAAAATTACCACCACACGTCTTTTCCTAACCCTTACAACTATGAAAGGATGACATTTGGAACAACTTGATATTGGAAATTCCTTCGTCTATGTGGATTTATATGACGAGGTCTATATGCACATCCCTCCTGGCTTGCCTCCATAATTCCCTAACCAAGTTTGTAAATTGCATAAGTCTTTTTGTGGCCTCAAACAAGCTAGTCAACAATGGTATGCCAAACTTTCTTATGCTCTAATCTCTTTCGGATACACTCAATCATCTTTTGATTTTTCATTATTCATCAAGCATCATACTCGCAGTTTCACTATTCTTTTAATTTATGTTAATGATGTTTTCTTACTGGTAATTCTATCAACGAAATTTAACAAGTTAAACAAATTCTACATTCTCAATTTAGCATCAAAGACCTTGGTCCTTTGAAATATTTCTTGGGGTTTGAGGTGGCTCAATCATCTTGTGGTATTGTTCTTAATCAACGAAAATACACTTTTGAATCGTTGGTTGATAGTAGTCTTCTTGTTGCTAAACCTTTTTCCACTCTTGTTGACACTTCTAAACTTTCTATCATTGGTGGGGAACCTCTCCTTGATCAAGCCTTATATTGATGAATTGATGGTTGCCCAATGTACCTCTCCAACAGTCGTCTCGACATTGCCTTGACGGTTCATCAAATCATCCAATTTGTCATCTCTCCCAAGCAATCACATTTCGTTGCCACCATGTGCATTCTTAAATATCTCAAATCAGCCCCAGGCAAGGGCATTTTCTTTCCAACCATTGGTCAACCCATCCTTCGTGCCTTTGGAGACTCTGATTGGGCTGGTTGTCTTGATTCCCGACGTTGAACTTTGTGTTTTTCTTGTTGACTCCTTAGTTTCCTGCAAAGCTAATAAATAATCCATTATGTCTAGGTCATCTTTGGAAGCTGAACATAGAGCATTTGCTTCCTTGGTTTATGAATTCAATGGCTGAAATACCTTTTTACCGACTTAGACATTCCTCACTCTGATCCTATTTCAATCTTATGCAACAATTAACTTATCATTCATCTTGCTCAAAATCCAATTTTCCATGAACATACTAAACATATAGGGATTGATTGTCATCTCATTCATGAAAAGATTTATCAAAAGCTAATCCCTTTGATGTTTATCTTTTCTCAGCACCAAGTTGTTGATGTCTTCGCTAAACCTCTCTTGCTTTCTACATTCAATTCAAGTATCTTCAAACTTGGCCTTCTTGATATACATTTTCCATAGCTTGTGGGGGGAAGGGTCTCAAGAAAAACCATAGACTCTTAGAAACTTTCTTATACAATAGGCCATAGCTTGCATAACTAACCATTACCAATTTTTGTTATATTTATATAACATATAGCAGTTTTATTATTTTTTTTGCATATATATTCATAACATGTATGTTGTAATCTATCCCTTTTGATATCAATTTCAATATACAAAATCTTTTCATCCAAATGCTTCAATATCTCTGATATTAACCAATCTAAAAATAAGTTTTTAATTGGTTCATGCTACAATCGATGTAAAAATTCAATTTTTTACATCGATTTTGCATATCAAAGTCTAAATCCTAAATGCTAATGACATTGAATACATGTTGATTATAACTTTAATGTAAAAAACATATTTTTTAATTTTCTTAAGTGTAAAAAGGTCTTAAGAAAGGGTAGCATTAAGTATCAATACAATACAAGCTACTAGTGGAAGCATCATAATTATTGGTTTCCATTTACCTAACTTCTAACTATTTTTCCATGAAAGGGAGGAGAGAGGTTGAAGGTGATGTGTCGCAACCGTAATTCCGACGAGACGACGGACTCGCTAAAATTTTAAAAAAGTGTCTTTTGATGATGTGGAGTCGCCACCAAATTTTTATTTGAGGAAAAAGATTTGGAAAAAACCCTACCTTGAAGATAAGATTCTAAGTTCGGGAGTCGGTTACGAGTGGGGAAGGTGTTAGGCACCCCACTCGCCCGTTCCGGAGAACGGTACCCTTAAACAGAGTGTGTGGTGATTTGAAAATTGTTTGATCCCTTTAATTAGTGTGAAAATAAATACTTGATGGGGGTTAGCCTGACAGGACTTGATCCTGCTCCTACGTATTCCCCGGTGCAATGGGAAACTCAAGGCTTACGTAGTTCTGGTTATGTTTTGAAAGCTTGACTTTCAAAAGTGTTTGAAAGAGTGTTTGAAATGTGCTCGAAGGCTTGACCTTCGGAGCTACTTGGAAAGTAAAAATAGCTTGACTATTTTTGAAAACTATTTTTAGGAGGGCGATCCTCATCCACATATGCACAGGGCCCAAGACAACTACGGCTGCACTTGGGCCCATACAAATCTCTAAACAACGAACAGCAGAAAAAGCTACCAGTTCGTGCTTAGAGCTCGTCGTGTGAGATTAAGAATTGCAACACAAGATTTTTTTATTTTGAAAATCGTGGAATAAAGATGAGCAAGGTTTTTATTTTGTGAAAAGGAAAGGCAACCTTAATCCACATATGCACAAGTCCCAAGACAACTACAGCTGCACTTGGACCTATACGAATCTCTAAACAACGAACAACAGAAAAAGCTACCAGTTCATGCTTAGAGCTCGTCGCGTGAGATTAAGAATTGTCAAACAAGATTCTTATTTTGAAAATCGATGAATAAAAAATGAGTAAGTCACAAGTAAAGATTTGAAATTTTGGAGGAATCTATCAAACAAAGAATGTTATGTTTGATGGATTATTTAGGGATTTTGGATTTTTTATGATTATTATTTTTTTATGAATTATTTAGGAATCATAGAAATTTTTTATGAATTATTTAGGAATTATAGAATTTTTATTAATTTCTTTATGAATTATTTATTAATTTCTTAATTTTTAGAATTTTTTATTGATTTCTTAATTTCTGGAATTTTTTATTAATTTCTTAATTTCTGGAATTTTTTATTGATTTCTTAACTTCTGGAATTGTTTTATTAATTTTCTTAATTCTGGAATTTTTTATTAATTTCTTAATTTCTGGAATCTTTTATTAATTTCTTAATTTCTGGAATTTTCTTACTAATTTTCTTAATTTCTGAAATTTTTTATTAATTTTCTTAATTTCGGGTATTATTTTATTAGTTTTTTAGATTTTTTTAAATTTTTATGAGGGTAGAAGAGGGATTAATCAAATTCCTTGGGGTATTTTAGTAACCTGCTGGACCTGGGCTTGGTTGGTATTTTGGAGTTTCTCAAGGGGTAGAACAGTAATTATATTGGCAGGGGCTGAATTGGGAATAAGGGAAATGGTTAAGGTTTGATTGGTAATTTTACTGGCAGGGGCTGAGTTGGAAATAAGAGAAATGGTTAAGGGTTGATTGGTAATTTTAGTCTTATGGCTTATGTAGAATTCAAAAGGAGAACAAGCTGCCAGAGGGTTTCGAACCCGCGGTTTATGGGTTGTGAGCAGAGCATCCCACCATTGAGCTATGCGCCTAGTTGTGTACTGAGCGCTTCGAATTAATTTTAAACCATGTTTGAATCATGAAAAGATTTTGAAATGTGAATTGTAGCCTACAGGGATCAAACCGAGGCGAGTGGGGTGGTAAGCAACGCGCTCAGCCATTTGAGCTTGCCCAACCTAATGTTTTCTTTTTGTCCACTAATTTTATATATGTTCATTGGGTCAGGCTGCTTTTGCCTTTCGAACATGCTCATTGGTGGGACCCGTGATGGCTTGATTTTGCCTTTCTTTTTGCATGGGATCCTCCCACGTCGAGACGCCCTGCATGGTACTATGCTGGCTTACAGACTTCGTTATTAATCCCAGATAAGCTTGCACTTGAAGGGAGGCACAGATTGGTCTTGCCCAACCCTTGCCTCGTGCCCATGTAGCCCAAAACCTAGCTATTGCTATAATATGAAGCATACCTTACTTCCCTGAAACAATTACACGCCTACTAACTTGTACTCCTGCATGTAGTACCTACATGAGTTGGGTATATTGGCTTCAACCCAGAGGGAATTCGTCAATGGATCATTTTATCATGAGGGTGATTAACACATGGCTTAAGGCTATACCCACTAATGGGGCCTGGGACGCGTGCGGCTAACAAAGGCCAGTACCTACTGAACCTTTGCATGGAATCGGGGACCTAAAAACGGGTGATGGAATAGGATAACTGGGATCCAGTACATGATAACTTGCATGTTGATTTACTAAGGTCGTCGTGCTAACCGTGAAGGCGCAGGGAGTCTATACTCCTTGAGCTAATGAGGGAAACGACGAGGAAACATTTGGTCTTTGTCTACTCTGCATGGATATGAAGGATATAGTGAACTACCCCCTAAAGCCACCCAAATCTTCCCCTTAGTCGTGCAAGCTACTGGTTGCTATCTCCTTGGTTCTAGATTGATGTCCACAAAAGACACAACTTTTAGATCTATAGGAAACCTTGTTTAACCGAATAAACAACCACTTAATAAATAAACAAGATTGAAGAGCCCATGATCTTGATTAGCAGAAATACGTTAAGGCGTGCGTATAGTCCAATGACCTCTTAACTGAAGATTCATAGTAACAGGCGAAAATATGTGCATCTATCTTAACAATTAGTCACAAGCTATAGACCCTGGTTGAGCAAATTATCACAGCATCCATATCATCATCTCATGCTTATTTTTAAAACGTCTAAATGTATGCGTGTATGTTGTTGCCAAAATACATCGTCTCATGCTTAATGGAAATACATAAGGGCCTGTGTGCCTACCATATTAAGCACTCATTCTTTACGCAGAATTACCGCCCTATAGATGTCTACTAACCTAGGACCAGCATTTTCTTGATTCATTGATTGGGAAGATAGATGACTAACCTTGAATGGTGACACGCTCAGTCTTGAAGCTAAGCTTGCTTCCTTCCCTTCATCTAGCTTGCCATGAAATCCTTCGCAGGGGTTGTATCCGAGAGGGAGTAATTTGAGACGCGTCTTGTCCTTCCCAAAAACGAACCTCAGGAGGCGGCTTTGCAGAATTTCCCCTCCTTTTTTTTTTCGACTCAATTCCCAGGAGCAGAAGCTTTTTTCTCAAGCTAAAAAAAATCCTTTCTTTTTTTTCCAGCTAAAAACCTCTCCCCTTGCATCCATGTGCCCCTGTTTTTACTTTTTTTTTCCTCCCTTCTTTCAATTCCTTTTTTTTTGTTTTATTTTTAACTGTTTTCTGTTAAAATTTTTGTTAATTCGTTTCTTTTTTCTGTTTTCCTTTATTTCTGAATTTTGTTTTTCAATTCTTTTACCAATTTTCATTATTCTTGTTTTCTTGTTTAAAAAAACTGCTTTATTATTTTCTTAATCCTGGATTTTAATATTTTTCAATTTTAATATTTTATTCATTTATTATTATTACTTTTCCTGATAATTTCATTATTTGTTCCAATTTATTTAAAAATTTTGTTGTCTTCTCACTTTTTTTTAATTTTTATTATCATTTTTTTTATTTTATTTTATTTACATTTCATTAAGAATCTTTGTTCTTATTTTTTCTTTTCCCTTACATCTTATAATTTCAGATTTTCTTTTTCTCCATTTTTTATTATTTTACTTTTTATTTTATTTTCCTAATTTTCTTCTTCAGATTTTTCCTTTATTTTTTCTGATTTTTCTTTTTTGATTTTAATTTTGTTTTCTTTTTCCAAAATTTTTTTTGATTATTATTATTTTTTATTTTATCTACTTTTCCTTAATTTCTATTATTTTTAGATTTTAATTTTTCTTTAGAACTTCTATTTTTCCCTTTTTTTTGTTTATTCCATTAAAAGTTTTTATTTTGTTTTTTTTTAAGTTTTTAGATTATTTCCTATGTTTTTATTTTCAAAATTTTACGCTTTGTTTAATTCTCAGATTTTTATGATTTCTATTGTGTTTTCAAGATTTTTAATTTTTTATTAACTTTTCGAATCAGAATTTTTTTTTAATTAATTTTAAATTCTGATTTTATTTTTAATTTTAATTAATAGTTTTTACTTAATCTCTTTTCTTTTTTTTCCTAGCTTTTTCTTTTCTTTCCTTCCATTTTCTGATTTTGATTTATATTTTATTATCGTCTGTTTCCCTGTTTGTCTGTTTATTCTGTTTTCTGTTTTTATTTTTATGTTTAGTTTTTTTTTGATTAATTTTGCTAATATGGGGCCTCAGACATAATTGGGTGTTTACAGTTTGCCCCTCTTTACTCATTTTCCTACCCGATAATGTGAGAAATGATTCTCTGAATTATCGAGGTAGGAAATGAGTAAAGACATGAACACCTTATGTCCGAGGCGATTTTTGAAGAAATCCGAGCAGCACCAGAAGCCTTGAGCTTAAAGTGGACCCCCCGGATGCCGGAGGAGCGGTGGTTGAATGACTTTACCGGCTTCGTGTGCCGATAGGGTATAAATATACAAAGCTAGATGGCATAACCTAAGTAAGCTGAAATGAATGAAGGCTTGTTAGGACATGCGTGGAATGCAATGGGACTGCTTGTTAGGACAAGCAAAATGAAATGAAAATAGCCTGTTAAAATGGGCAAAGTAGAAGAGAATGGCCTGTTAAGACAAACTCAGTGGAGTGGAAAGGGCTTGTTTGAGGCAGGGAAGCGTGCAAGAACTAAAAAGTAAGGTATGTACAAGGTGGCCTGACACTATAGACCGGAGTGCAAAAAAGAAAACTTGAATGTGCAGAAAGGGAAACTTGATGGTGGCCTGACACTATAGGCCGTGATGCAGAAAACTAAACTTCATGAGGCCTGACAACATAGGCCATGATGCAGAAATGTAAACTTGATGGTGACCTGACACTATAGGCCATGATGCAGAAATTTAAACTTGATGGTGACCTGACAACATAGGCCATAATGCAGAAGTTTAAACTTGATGGGAATCCCGTTGTTGACGGAAAAATGCAAATGAAATCCTGCTGTTGCCAGGATGAATGCAAACCTGCTTGACAGGTGAACAGAAATTAAACATGTTTGAAGTCCTGTTGTTGACAGGAGAATGCAAATGAGGTCCCGCTGTTGCCGGGAAGATGCAAATGAAATCCTGCTGTTGCCAGGATAAATGCAAACCTGCTTGACAGGTGGACAGAAAATAAACGTGCTTGAAGTCCTGTTGTTGACAGGAGAATGCAAATGGGGTCCCGCTGTTGCCAGGAAAATGCAAATGAAATCCTGCTGTTGCCAGGATAAATGCAAACCTGCTTGACAGGTGGACAGAAAAATAAACGTGCCTGAAGTCCTGTTGTTGACAGGAGAATGCAAATGAGATCCCGCTGTTGCCGGGAAGATGCAAATGAAATCCTGCTGTTGCCAGGATAAATGCAAACCTGCTTGACAAGTGGACAGAAAAATAAACGTGCTTGAAGTCCCGTTGTTGACAGGAGAATGCAAATGAGATCCCGCTGTTGCCGGGAAGATGCAGATGAAATCTTGCTGTTGCCAGGATAAATGTAAACCTGCTTGACAGGTGGACAGAAAAATAAACGTGCTTGAAGTCCTGTTGTTGACAGGAGAATGCAAATGGGGTCCCGCTGTTGCCGGGAAAATGCAGATGAAATCTTGCTGTTGCCAGAAGAAATAAAGTTTGATGAGGCCTGACAACATAGGCCATGACGCAAAAAAATAAAAGTTGATAGCGACCTGACAACATAGGCCTAAAAGCAATAAATTTAAACTAGAAGGTGGCCTAACAACATAGGCCTGAAAGCATTAAATCTAAACTAGATGGTGGCCTGACACCATAGGCCTGAAAGCATTAAACTAAAAGGTGGCCTGACAACATAGGTCTGAAAGCAGTAAATCTAAACTACAGGGTGGCCTGACAACATAGGCCTGAAAGCAGTAAATCTAAACTACAGCGGCCTGACAACATAGGCCTAAAAGTAGTAAATCTAAACTACAGGGTGGCCTGACAACATAGGCCTGAAAGCAGTAAATCTAAACTACAGTGGCCTGACAACATAAGCCTGAAAGCAGTAAATCTTAGATAGGGTGGCCTGACAACATAGGCCTGAAAGCAGTAAATCTAAGCTACAGGGTGGCCTGACAACGTAGGCCTGAAAGCAGTAAATCTAAGCTACAACGGCCTGACAACATAGGCCTGAAAGCAGTAAGTCTAAACTACAGGGTGGCCTGACAACATAGGCCTGAAAACAGTAAATTAAACTACAGTGGCCTGACAACATAGGCCTGAAAGCAGTAAATCTAAGATAGGGTGGCCTGACAACATAGGCCTGAAAGCAGTAAATCTAAGCTACAGGGTGGCCTGACAACGTAGGCCTGAAAAGCGGTAAATCTAAGATGCAATGCTTTAGCTTGACAACATAGGCCAGTGAGCAGAAATGAAGGATGCAATGCTTTAGCCTGACAACATAGGCCAGGGAGCAATAATGCAAAGATGTAATGTTATGGCCTGACAATATAGGCCAGTGAGCAAGAATGTAAAGATGCAATGCTATGGCCTGACAGCATAGGCCAGTGAGCAAGAATGCAAAGATGTAATGCTATGACCTGACAACATAGGCCAGTGAGCAGAAGTGAAGGATGCAATGCTTTAGCCTGACAACATAGGCCAGGGAGCAAGAATGCAAGGATGTAATGCTATGGCCTGACAATATAGGCCAGTGAGCAAGAATGTAAAGATGCAATGTTATGGCCTGACAGCATAGGCCAGTGAGTAAGAATGCAAAGATGTAATGATATGGCCTGACAACATAGGCCACGAATGAATGATGCATTCTACCTTGCGCTTGAAGGTTTTTTGGCACTTGATGATTATTTTTTAGGCGGCTTGGGAAACCATTTTGCCCCAATTTGGAAATTTCTTGATAACTGAGAGATGTCTTGCTTTGAAAGAATTTTGGGCCAACGTTTTGCCCCAGTTTGGAAGGTCTTTGGTAGTCGAGGAATGCCTTAACTTGAGGGGATTTTGAGCAAGCGTCTGCCCAACGTTTTGGAATTCTAGAATTGAGGATTGCCTCAACCTGAGTTTCCTTGGGCACCTGTTTGCCTTATCTTGAATTTGGAATTGAGGATTGCCTCAACCTGAGTTTTCTGGGCGCATGTTCGCCCTAGTTTGTTCCATGATCTTAAATTGTGTTTGAGGGTAACCTCAAATTAAATCTTTTGTGGGCAAGCGTTTGCCCCAGCGTGAGCTTGACTCAGAATTTGAGGATAACCCCCAATTGAATTCGTGTGGGCAAGCATTTGCCCCAATTTGAACTTGTTTTAGAATCCGAGGATGGCCTCAAATTGAATTTTTTGGGCGCATGTTCACCTTATCTTGAATTTGGAATTTTGGAATTGAGGATTGCCTCAACTTGAATTTTCTAGGCGCATGTTCGCCCTAATTTGTTCCATGACCTTAAATTGTGTTTGAGGGTGACCTCAAATTGAATTGTGTGGGCAAGCATTTGCCCCAGTTTGGGCTTGACCTAGAATTTGAGGATAACCCCCAATTGAATTCGTGTGGGCAAGCATTTGCCCCAGTTTGATTTTTTGACGTTGAGGAATTGAGGATTGCCTCATCTTGGACTTTCTAGGCAAACGCTTGCCCCATTTTTGTTCTTGGTTCAGAATTTGAGGATGGCCTCAAATTAGAGCTTTTGTGGGCAAACGTTTGCCCTAGTTTGAACTTGATTTTGATCTCAAACTGTATTTTTGTGTGGGCAAGTGTTTGCTCCAGTTTTGTTCTTGGTTCAGAATTTGAGGATAGCCTCAAATTAGAGCTTTTTGTGGGCAAGCGTTTGCCCTGGTTTGAACTTGATTTTGATCTCAAGTTGTATTTTTGTGCGGGCAAGCATTTGCCCCAGTTTGAGTTGATTCAGAACTTGAGGATGACCTCAAATTGACACCCCTTTTTTTTGTGTGGGCAGGCGTTTGCCTCAGTTTGGAAGTCTTTTAATTATGATCGATTTAGGCAATTTTACCCAGGTCTTAATTAGTTTTTGAAAAATGAGTTATGAAATGCTTGAATGAAAAAATGCTTATTGCGATGTTTGAATGTATGAAAGGGAATATGGTATTTGTGATGCTTGAATAAGTGCAGAATGATGCAGGGTTCTTATTTTAATGCTTGAAATAATTATTTGATAAAACAAATGCTATTGGATGAATGCAAACCATGACAAGGTGTAAAAACCTTTTGTTTCTCTTGATTTTTAATTTTTTCTGACACATTCTTCCTCGACAACCCTATAGTGGATGTGAAAGGTATCAAGAATCAAGGCGAGCTGGATTGGCTCTGTCTCTTGGTTTATTAGTCAATTTTGGAATCTTCTTTCCGGGATCTTTGAGACCCAACAGTGGTCAGTATCATTGAGTAAGACACACTCCTTTTTTGTGGCATCATGGCTGGTAGGAAGATGAATCCTTGGGAAACAATCCTATCATGTTGCAATGGTCAAGGATTCATCCGACTTGTCATAACTTTTCAAAATTAATCCTTTTTATTTTTACATTTTTCACATCTCTTTTGGCATGTGCGCTATTGAGGTGTGCGATGTGATTCTGGATGGTTAATGAAAAAATATAGAGAAGGTTTGCAAAGGATGTTTGAGGTAGTGTACTTGAAAGGGAAAGATGACAAAAGATGTGGGTTCGATTGCCCAAATGGCACCTTTTGGTGAAAAATACCAATGCTTCTTTTCATAATCTTGATTGTCGAATTAATCGAACTCGAGAAAATGGCAAAATTTAGCCCCAGTTTTAGGAAGATATGAGGTGCAGAAATGTTGTTGTCTTGGGATTCCTAGATTGACCTTAACTTTTGCCTAGGTTGTTCTTTTGAGTTTTTGCCTAGCAGGTCTTTTGTATTGCCCTAAATTTTGCCTAGGTTGCCCTTACGGGTTTTCAACATAGCGGGCTCTTGATTTTGGTACACTAACTTTTGCCTAGGTCTCTTTTGTTGTCGACCTAGCGGGCTCTTGTTTGATTGTGCCCTAACTTTTGCCTAGGCCCCCTTTGAGGGTTTGTTGACCTAGCGGGCCTTTTACTTGATTGTGCCCTAACTTTTTCCTAGGTCGTTAGGATTGTTGACCTAGCGGGTCTTCTGCTTGATTGTGCCCTAACTTTTGCCTAGGTCTCTTTTGAGGGTTATCGACCTAGCGGGCTTTTGTTTGATCGTGCCCTAACTTTTGCCTAGGTCGTCTTTGAGAGTGTGCAACCTAGCGGGCTCTTTATATGATCCTGACTTTTGCCTGAATTGTTGTTGTAAACCGGCAAGACCTTTTCCTAATCATGACTTTGTCAATCATTATTTTGAACTTTAACCCTACTTTTGCCTGGATTCTTTTAGCTTTTAATCCAGCGTGTTTCTCTTCTTCTTGAATTTCATGTTTTGACCTTAATTTTGCCTGGACTATTATTTTTTTACTTTAATCCAGCAAGTCCTCTTCTTTTCCTTGAATTTTGAATTTTGACATCGACTTTTCCAGGGTCATCTTGGCTTCCAATTCAGCGGATCTTATTTTGCATCCCTAAATTTTGCCTGAGACTTGATTCCAGCGGGATGTTTTATTTGACAAGACACTTTGAATAGGGATGTAGAATCCCTGGTTGTTATTTTGCATCCTCATTGGGCTTTTTTCTTTGAGCTTGATTAATCCGACGTTCAAGATTACTCATAACAGCACTAGCATCCTCACCAATTGGTATTTTATTGTTTGGGTATAGGAATAAGAAGTGGGTTGAAGAGATAAAAAGAATGGTAAATTTTTAGAAGTAAAGCTAAAATGTAAAGCACGTGCTCAAGTGATATGAAAAATGTAATTTTGTATTTATTCATTGCTGTTTATTTACAAAAGATTAACTTTGAAAAGTACGACAATTTCTGGATGAATATCCTCTATCTCCATTTGTACAAAGAAACTCATTGTGCTGCTCCCCTCTCTTTCAGCTAGCTGATGGGCTTTCATGATTTGGCAACAAATTGTTTTCTTTGTTAGGAGCAAGCCTCCCGAAATCCAGTCATTTCGCATCAATTAGGCTTTGTACCTTTCGCTTCAACGCCAGGCAATCCTCTGTAGAATGACCAATGAATCCTGCATGGTAATCACATCTGGCATTTGGATTGTACCAATTAGGATATGGTGGCTCTTGATGCTTCAAAGGATAAGGCGCGACCAGAGAGTTTTGAATCAACCGAGGTAGCAGCTCGGTATAGGAGATTGGGATAGGGTCAAATTGGACAGGCTTCTTCTCCTTTTTCTGGCCTTGGTTGGTATTTTGGCTTATGGCTTGTGTTTGGGCCGTATATGGTGTTGGTGGTCGGACTTGTGTCGGATAGTTGTAAGTAGGATGGTATGGTGTTTGGTATGCAGCGGCGATGTAAGGATATGGTATGTAGGGTGTGTATGGTGTATATGGTGGTGGTCGAAAGCCAACTGGACCATAGGATGCCACTTGAGGAGTGTACGGGCCTTGATCAGAAGCCACATTACAGGTCTCTCTTGTCTTTTTCTTCCCAGACCCATCGGAAGTATTGACTGTCCCCATGGGTTTTTGTGCGATCTTTCCCCGGCGCATGCCACCTTCAATCCTTTCTCCAATGATGACGACATCGGAGAAGCTAGAAGTTATACTGCCGACCATCTTGTCGTAGAAAGGATCTTGGAGTGTGTCCATGAACATGCTGACCAATTCCTTTTCGGATAAGGGAGGTTGTACTTGAGCGGCCAACTCTCGCCAATGTTGGGCATACTGCTTGAAGGACTCTTCTCCCTTCTTGGCCATATTCTGGAGCTGAGTCCGATCAGGAGCCATCTCCGTATTGTACTGATACTGCTTCGTGAAAGCCTCAGCAAGGTCTCTCCATGAACGGATGCGTGTCCGCTCAAGTTGAGTGTACTAGTTTGCAGCTGCCCCGGTTAAGCTGTCTTGGAAGAAGTGGATGAGAAGCTTCTCATCGTAAGTACATGCAGACATCTTCCTGCAGTACATAGTCAGGTGTTTCTTTGGACAGCTGATTCCTTGATATTTCTCGAATTCAGGAACCTTGAATTTTGGAGGGATGACCACGTCTGGTACCAAGCACAAATCAGATGCATCTGTGGCTTTGTAAGCACTCCCCTCGATTGCCTTGATCCTTTCCTCTAGACCTTTCCACTTTTCTGTTTCCTCCTTAGAGGGATGGCTCAGGTATTCCTCGGGCATAGGGTGAGGTTGAGAAGATGGTATGTGTATAGGGTGAGGCCCTTGGGTGAACATAGGATGCGTTCCCCCAACAGCTGTTTGGTGAGCTCGTGAGATAGTGTTTGGAGGTAAGTCATGTGTTTGGACTTGTGTTTGGTTGTATGAGGGTGCATGCCCATGAGGATACCCATAATGAACTCCTTCAGTTAGCGGAGGCATAGTTGATGGTGGAGTGAACCCAGGAGGATATGACGGGGTCTGTTGGCATGGATTCCGTCGCCTTCTTTTGTTTTGACAGTTGGATGGCCTCTATTAACTTAGCCATCTGCTCTTTCAGAGTTTGTACCTCATTTCTCAACTCCTCATTTTGCCTTTCCAGCTCGTCCATGATTCTTGATTGTGCTCGAGTTCTATAAGGATGTCGAGGAAGTTGTCTTTCTCTAATTTTTCTGTTAAAGTTAAAAATTAATTTTTTTTGAGAAATAATTTGAATGCAGAAATCATGAATGATAAAGATGTTAATGTAATGAAAATGTGGATGAAAAAAATGGAATGATTTTTCTTGAAATCTTTTTTGAACGATAGATTTATGCATGAATGTATGAATGAATGTTATGCACAAATAGATCTTGGAAAATTTTCAAATTGGACTATTTTGAAAATAACTGAAAGTTTCTTTATTTATTCATTCTTGATTTGTAACAATTTTTTTTTAGGAGTTTTGGTATTTTTTATTTTTCTAGAAAAACTTTTAGTTCTGTTTAGAAAAACTTTTTAGTTTTGCTAGAATTTTTCTAGAAAGCGTTCTTTAGGTTTTCAATATTTCATCTTTTTATATATTGAATCTTTTTATTTTTTCAGTATTTTCAAAAGATTATTTTCAAAAAAATTTCCTATTTCTAAAACATTCTTTTTCTTTCGAATTTTTTTATATTTTCAAAATATTTTTCTAATTTTTCTTAAGAATTTTCTCCTTCTATTTTGGTTTCTTTGATTTTTATATTGATTTGATTTTTGTATCTCCCCAATCTTCAGCTTCCATTTTGGATGATAATTGTCCGTGCGTATATGAACCATATTATGAAAGGGTGTGTGCCCTCTTTGCTTCTTATGTGGGTTACCTGCCCTAGGGATCTATGGCCTTTTATATGATCCTTTCAAAGGTGGTCTGTAATCCTGGGGTGTAGAGGTCACTAGAGCCAAGTTCCAATCTGCAATGCTTGCCACAACAGCAGAAAAAGCTACCAGTTGTGGGGCATTACAAATAGGACACACTCTAGCCGGGATTTTCGTGATAGTCAAACAGGACGTAAGCCCCAAAGTGACACCACTAGATCCCTCTATTCCTAGGTTGCACTCAGACCCGGGTATAGGGCCCCACTCATGATAAATGCATATGTAATGTACGAGGGCACACAAGTAATTGGGATACCTGCAATTGGGGAAATTGTACAGATACATATATAGTAATTTAATGTTTGTCTATCCTAAGGTTTGTACAAAAGAATAAACAAACAGATAAACAGATAAATGGATTGTGCAAATAAACAGAGAAGGGATCAAATATAATACACACTCAATTAAACAGGCTTGACTCTCTAATGTCCCCAGTGGAGTCGCCATCTGTCGCAACCGTAATTCCGACGAGACGACGGACTCGCTAAAATTTTAAAAAAGTGTCTTTTGATGATGTGGAGTCGCCACCAAATTTTTATTTGAGGAAAAAGATTTGGAAAAAACCCTACCTTGAAGATAAGATTCTAAGTTCGGGGGTCGGTTACGAGTGAGGAAGGTGTTAGGCACCCCACTCGCCCGTTCCGGAGAACGGTACCCTTAAACAGAGTGTGTGGTGATTTGAAAATTGTTTGATCCCTTTAATTAGTGTGAAAATAAATACTTGATGGGGGTTAGCCTGACAGGACTTGATCCTGCTCCTACGTATTCCCCGGTGCAATGGGAAACTCAAGGCTTACGTAGTTCTGGTTATGTTTTGAAAGCTTGACTTTCAAAAGTGTTTGAAAGAGTGTTTGAAATGTGCTCGAAGGCTTGACCTTCGGAGCTACTTGGAAAGTAAAAATAGCTTGACTATTTTTGAAAACTATTTTTAGGAGGGCGATCCTCATCCACATATGCACAGGGCCCAAGACAACTACGGCTGCACTTGGGCCCATACAAATCTCTAAACAACGAACAGCAGAAAAAGCTACCAGTTCGTGCTTAGAGCTCGTCGTGTGAGATTAAGAATTGCAACACAAGATTTTTTTATTTTGAAAATCGTGGAATAAAGATGAGCAAGGTTTTTATTTTGTGAAAAGGAAAGGAAACCCTAATCCACATATGCACAAGTCCCAAGACAACTACAGCTGCACTTGGACCTATACGAATCTCTAAACAACGAACAGCAGAAAAAGCTACCAGTTCATGCTTAGAGCTCGTCGCATGAGATTAAGAATTGTCAAACAAGATTCTTATTTTGAAAATCGATGAATAAAAAATGAGCAAGTCACAAGTAAAGATTTGAAATTTTGGAGGAATCTATCAAACAAAGAATGTTATGTTTGATGGATTATTTAGGGATTTTGGATTTTTTATGATTATTATTTTTTTATGAATTATTTAGGAATCATAGAAATTTTTTATGAATTATTTAGGAATTATAGAATTTTTATTAATTTCTTTATGAATTATTTATTAATTTCTTAATTTTTAGAATTTTTTATTGATTTCTTAATTTCTGGAATTTTTTATTAATTTCTTAATTTCTGGAATTTTTTATTGATTTCTTAACTTCTGGAATTCTTTTATTAATTTTCTTAACTTCTGGAATTTTTTATTAATTTCTTAATTTCTGGAATCTTTTATTAATTTCTTAATTTCTGGAATTTTCTTACTAATTTTCTTAATTTCTAGAATTTTTTATTAATTTTCTTAATTTCTGGTATTTTTTTATTAGTTTTTTATATTTTTTTAAATTTTTATGAGGGTAGAAGAGGGATTAATCAAATTCCTTGGGGTATTTTAGTAACCTGCTGGACCTGGGCTTGGTTGGTATTTTGGAGTTTCTCAAGGGGTAGAACAGTAATTATATTGGCAGGGGCTGAATTGGGAATAAGGGAAATGGTTAAGGTTTGATTGGTAATTTTACTGGCAGGGGCTGAGTTGGAAATAAGAGAAATGGTTAAGGGTTGATTGGTAATTTTAGTCTTATGGCTTATGTAGAATTCAAAAGGAGAACAAGCTGCCAGAGGGTTTCGAACCCGCGGTTTATGGGTTGTGAGCAGAGCATCCCACCACTGAGCTATGCGCCTAGTTGTGTACCGAGCGCTTCGAATTAATTTTAAACCATGTTTGAATCATGAAAAGATTTTGAAATGTGAATTGTAGCCTACAGGGATCGAATCGAGGCGAGTGGGGTGGTAAGCAACGCGCTCAGCCATTTGAGCTTGCCCAACCTAATGTTTTCTTTTTGTCCACTAATTTTATATATGTTCATTGGGTCAGGCTGCTTTTGCCTTTCGAACATGCTCACTGGTGGGACCCGTGATGGCTTGATTTTGCCTTTCTTTTTGCATGGGATCCTCCCACGTCGAGACGCCCTGCATGGTACTATGCTGGCTTACAGACTTCGTTATTAATCCCAGATAAGCTTGCACTTGAAGGGAGGCACAGATTGGTCTTGCCCAACCCTTGCCTCGTGCCCATGTAGCCCAAAACCTAGCTATTGCTATAATATGAAGCATACCTTACTTCCCTGAAACAATTACACGCCTACTAACTTGTACTCCTGCATGTAGTACCTACATGAGTTGGGTATATTGGCTTCAACCCAGAGGGAATTCGTCAATGGATCATTTTATCATGAGGGTGATTAACACATGGCTTAAGGCTATACCCACTAATGGGGCCTGGGACGCGTGCGGCTAACAAAGGCCAGTACCTACTGAACCTTTGCATGGAATCGGGGCACTAAAAACGGGTGATGGAAGAGGATAACTGGGATCCAGTACATGATAACTTGCATGTTGATTTACTAAGGTCGTCGTGCTAACCGTGAAGGCGCAGGGAGTCTATACTCCTTGAGCTAATGAGGGAAACGACGAGGAAACATTTGGTCTTTGTCTACTTTGCATGGATATGAAGGATATAGTGAACTACCCCCTAAAGCCACCCAAATCTTCCCCTTAGTCGTGCAAGCTACTGGTTGCTATCTCCTTGGTTCTAGATTGATGTCCACAAAAGACACAACTTTTAGATCTATAGGAAACCTTGTTTAACCGAATAAACAACCACTTAATAAATAAACAAGATTGAAGAGCCCATGATCTTGATTAGCAGAAATATGTTAAGGCGTGCGTATAGTCCAATGATCTCTTAACTGAAGATTCATAGTAACAGGCGAAAATATGTGCATCTATCTTAACCATTAGTCACAAGCTACAGACCCTGGTTGAGCAGATTATCACAGCATCCATTTCATCATCTCATGCTTATTTTTAAAACGTCTAAATGTATGCGTGTATGTTGTTGCCAAAATACATCGTCTCATGCTTAATGGAAATACATAAGGGCCTGTGTGCCTACCATATTAAGCACTTATTCTTTACGCAGAATTACCGCCCTATAGATGTCTACTAACCTAGGACCAGCATTTTCTTGATTCATTGATTGGGAAGATAGATGACTAACCTTGAATGGTGACACGCTCAGTCTTGAAGCTAAGCTTGCTTCCTTCCCTTCATCTAGCTTGCCATGAAATCCTTCGCAGGGGTTGTATCCGAGAGGGAGTAATTTGAGACGCGTCTTGTCCTTCCCAAAAACGAACCTCAGGAGGCGGCTTTGCAGAATTTCCCCTCCCTTTTTTTTTTCGACTCAATTCCCAGGAGCAGAAGCTTTTTTCTCAAGCTAAAAAAAATCCTTTCTTTCTTTTCCAGCCAAAAACCTTTCCCCCCGCATCCATGTGCCCCTGTTTTTGCTTTTTTTTCCTCCCTTCTTTCAATTCCTTTTTTGTTTGTTTTATTTTTAATTGTTTTCTGTTAAAATTTTTGTTAATTCGTTTCTTTTTTCTGTTTTCCTTTATTTCTGAATTTTGTTTTTGAATTCTTTTACCAATTTTCATTATTCTTGTTTTCTTGTTTAAAAAAACTGCTTTATTATTTTCTTAATCCTGGATTTTAATATTTTTCAATTTTAATATTTTATTCATTTATTATTATTACTTTTCCTTATAATTTCATTATTTGTTCCAATTTATTTAAAAATTTTGTTGTCTTCTCACTTTTTTTTTAATTTTTATTATCATTTTTTTTATTTTATTTTATTTACATTTCATTAAGAATCTTTCTTCTTATTTGTTCTTTTCCCTTACATCTTATAATTTCAGATTTTCTTTTTCTCCATTTTTTATTCTTTTACTTTTTATTTTATTTTCCTAATTTTCTTCTTCATATTTTTCCTTTATTTTTTCTGATTTTTCTTTTTTGATTTTAATTTTGTTTTCTTTTTCCAAATTTTTTTTTGATTATTATTATTTTTTATTTTTCTACTTTTCCTTAATTTCTATTATTTTTAGATTTTAATTTTTCTTTAGAACTTCTACTTTTCCCTTTTTTTTGTTTATTCCATTAAAAGTTTTTTTTTGTTTTTTTTTAAGTTTTTAGATTATTTCCTATGTTTTTATTTTCAAAATTTTACGCTTTGTTTAATTCTCAGATTTTTATGATTTCTATTGTGTTTTCCAGATTTTTAATTAATTTTAAATTCTGATTTTATTTTTAATTTTAATTAATAGTTTTTACTTAATCTCTTTTCTTTTTTTCCTAGCTTTTTCTTTTCTTTCCTTCCATTTTATGATTTTGATTTATATTTTATTATTGTCTGTTTCCCTGTTTATCTGTTTATTCTGTTTTCTGTTTTTATTTTTATGTTCAGTTTTTTTTATTAATTTTGCTAATTGGGGGCCTCAGACATAATTGGGTGTTTACATGATGGAATATAAAATGCTTATGGTAAAAAAAATATTAATATAGCATTATAGGAGAAGATATGATTCAAATGCATGAAATGAGAGAAATTTACCATAATAAAGATGTATACATTGCATTTTTAGATAGTGAAATTGTATTAGAGATTAGTAGAAATTTAAAATTCAAATATCCAAAATTTAAGGAGGAGAAAATTTTTAAGAAGTTTTGTTTAAAGTTAAGAAATAAATTTACTTTATTGGAGGAGTTTAAAAAGCAATCTTTAAGCACTAAATATTAAATAGAAGATAAAATAAATTTGTTAAGAATGATGCAATTAAAGTAAGAGTCAAATGTAGATATAATTCTAATTTCTTGCCACTTGTTGATCATGTTTAGAAAAAAAATATTTTTATAATGAAAACTTTGAAATTCAAGCACACTTATGAAAGGATCTTTAATAATAATATTGCTAAGTTTAAATGAGTTGTAAAGATATGTAATTTTATGTCAAGTTAAAAGTTCTCAATAAATGATGGTGATTTACATATAAGAACCACTTATACTACTAGAATCGTTAAATCAAAATCACCAAGGGCTAGAAAAATTAAAAAAAAATTGTTAAGAATAATGTTGTAAACTCTTTGTTGTGATCATAAACAATTGAGATGAAATTTACTCATGTTTATAATATTTATAATAATTAAAGTCAGAAAGACTTACTCTAACATTACAACTCAATAATTAGTAGTTTTTGTGTAAAAAGACTATAACATTATTTTTTTTTAAAAGATTATAGGGTATTCATAGATGTTAACAAAATACTATCATTTAAATTTTATTAATTTGATTTAAATCCTATTAATTTATATTTTTTCAATTTATTTTAATTATATTAATATATTTTTTATTTTTTTTTATTGTAAATTTTGTTAATAATTACTTGTTATGTATATATAGTAAAACCTTTCAAAAAAATTTAAAATGTTAAAGATAACAAAGTTTTAAAAATACTAATATATGAAAATTAAAATTTTTTAATTAAATGCTTTCCCATATCTTTAATCTTTTAAAAAAGAGAAGTTTAAATTTTAAGAAATACAATTTATATTGTTAATTTTTTTAAAAAAAATTTACATTTCTCATTTATTCTTCATTTTTATCTTTCCTCATTTATAATGGTTAAGGTTTGTAATCTGAATCAATCAATAAACTGATCAAGGTTTAATAATTTAACCGTGCTTAAATTGATATTAATTAAATATTATTTTTAAAATATTTATAATTTTTATATTAAAAATAAAAATATATATAATAATAATAATAAAATATATTATTAAAATAATTTTCATGATAAAAATTGAAAAATTACATATATTTTAATTTTTTTAAAATTTAAATCACACACAAAATAAATAAAATAAAATATTATTTTATTTTATTTTTCTTAAAAATATCAAAATAATATTATTTTATATATAAAATAATTTTTTATCGACTCTCTTGATTTCTTGTTGGTTTATTGATAAACCCTCGTTTTGTTGATTTATTTGTACAAAATTAGTTATAATTATAATATAATTTATGATTATTTAATTATAATTTTACCTAATTTCCTTTATTTTTGTAGGAATGATCACGTAAATAAAGAATCTAAAAATAGACATGTTTTGGATAAAAAATAAAGAAATAACAAGAGTATGAAAAAAACAAAACATCTAATGTAACAATGATATGTCATCCTTGTGGTGTTGTAAAATTACATAAAACGGTCGCAACGTTTAAAGAAGCGGTTAGGTTAAGTTTGACCTATCACATTAATTATGATGATTATGAATTATTTTATTGGATTAGTATGTTTTTGTTTGTTTTATCCCTCGACGTGTAACTAATCCTCAAGTCATGGAGTTTTGGTGAAACTTATAATGTAACCGATTGAACCCTTTTTCCTTTCTAAGTTAATTGAGAGATAAGCGACCGTATCATTGACTACTTAATGGAATTATAAGGTAAACTGAATCTAAGGGTTTTGAAGGATCAAATTTCTAATCACTTATTAATTTAACAAGTCCGCATGTTTTTTTATGCTTTTTTTAGTATATATCTTGCATGCTCATTAGGGATAGTAATTTAAGGGAAAGAATATTGCTATTCATCATAAGCGAGTTAGGGTAAAACTAGATAAAGTTATAAGGGAAACTGCAGTCTCATGTCTTTTCATAATTGAACTCGTATTTGTGCCCTTTATTTTTAAGTTTCTTATTTTCGTTTTGTTTCCTTTTTACATTCACTTTAAATATTTCTAAACAAACTTTTTTCTGTTTAGCTCAAAAATTAGAATTTATTCATTGTTTAATATCGTTGAAATAGTCTCTTTAAGAATGATATGAAGGGTTTTAAATATCTCTTTCTACGTCGACGGATGCACTTGTTTGTAGATAAAACTTTGTACGTATAGTAAAATTGTTTTGTACTAAAATTGTTTTGTGATTCTATTAACTCGGGCAGAAACTGGTTTTCGATTCAACCGATTCAACCAATTTGACTATTCAGTCCCATTTTAATAACCATGATTACAGTGGACAAGAATTAGATAAACATAAAAGTATATGTAGAAAAAATAATTAATATTTTCTTAAAAGTCAAAGTAAATAGATAAATATGAATAAATTTTTTTACTGTTTTTCGAAATAGATAAAAAATAGAAAATAATAAAAATAATATTATTATGTTAATATTTATTTTTTATTACCTAATGGGCTTTATACTAAATTTTTATAAAAAATTATTATTGTAAATAATAAATAATTATATTATGTATTTTATATTTAAGTTACAAAAGTAGCAATAATTATTAATAATTTATTTTTCTAATACAAAATTGTTGAGATGCACATGCAGGAAAAGAAATTTAATTGATAAGGTGATGGATCTAATTGTACAATTAATAAATTTAAATAATTTAGAATTATATTTATTATCATAAATTATTAACCTAAAAAAATTTAGGAATATTTTATGAAATTGTACAAATTTAATAAACTAGCAAATAAATTAACTGAAAGATAAAAATTAAAAACTGAAAAATTAGTTAAAAATTGATAAATTATTAATTAAATAAAAAATATTTGATGGAAGTAATTGTTGAATTAACTAATAAATATAAAAATGATAAATAAAGATATGATTAAATAATAAATTAAAACATAATAAGTATGTTATATTTTTTAAAAATATTAAAATTTAATTAAATAAAATTTTATTTTTTAAAATAAAAATTTTTAATTTTAATTTTTAGACGAATAAATTTAAAGTAATATTTTATAATTTAAAATTTTTATCAAACAGTTTAATATTTTTAATAAAATAAAATAAATAATATAAAAATTAAAATAAATAGTATATATTAAGAAATTAATTTAAAATATAGTATTTTTAGTAATATTATTATTATTATTAAAAAATAAAATAATATTAAATTTATAAAATACATAAATAAATAAAAAATTAAATTGTAAAAATATATTAAAAATAAAAATAAACAAAATATTTTAATTAAAAACTGAAAGCATAAAAATTACTTAAAATAAATTTTTTGAAAAAATTAATAATTATTTAAAAAAAATTAATAGCTTATATTTAAAATAAGCTATTATATTAAATATAACTAAAATATTTAACAAATTTTTTAATTAATAATTTAATCTTTTAATTAGTTAAAATACTTTATCAAAACACTTGTTATAATCATAGATTAAATAAAGGAACGCTTCCGACACTGATAAAAAGTTGAAGAAATTTAACATTATTAAATAGAAAATTTAACGCTTAATCTATTATTTTTATTTCCTTTTTCAACCCAACTTAATATCTTTGTTTTTAGGTGAATTGTGTTGAGCCAACATATAAATGAGCAAAATAAATAATTATAACAACTTATTTAATGAGTTAAGATAAATTTAAAATAATCTTAAAATTAGCTAATAGGTCCCAAAAAATCAAACACAAAATCACGAGTTAATTGAAGTTAAGTTCATTACGTGTAACATATGGATTAAAATAATAAAACACCGGTCGTTGACATGTTTTTTCAAGATATTTTCATTTAAAAAATTTATTATATATATATATATATATATATATATATACTAGATATAATGTAAAAAATAATAAATTTTAATTTATAATTTTTATATAAAATTATTTTAATATCAATTTTTTATTATTAAAGTAATCGTATTAGTTTATTTTGTATATATATTTAAATTAGTTTACTTTATTTTTAAGATATTTTGACTTATTATTTCAAGATATTTGTTGATATAATCTTATTAAACTTACTAATAAATTATTGGTTCTAATAATATATACTTAATTTTATTTAAAATTTAAAACTTAAATTTTATATAAAAAAATATTTATATAAAATTAATTTCATCATACTGTAAATGTTCTTAATTCAAAGATGATTGTTTTATGATCTTAAGTATAATTTTAGATACTTAAAGATTATTATAAGTGAGTGTAATACTATGTTGCTTGGTTAAGATGATTGTATGTCTTGTAAAAGTATTTCAATATATTTTGATAAAATTTTAATTAATATAGAATGTTTATTTAAAATTGTAAAATATTTTTATTTATAAATATCAATTTAATTTGATTAGATGACAAATTCATCCCAAATAACATAGATAGTATGTAGATAATCCATAAATATAACAAAAGTATATCCATTTATTTACATCTCTCAAATAACAACTGAAATTAGTTAAAAAAAACTTTTAAAATAAGGAATGCGCGACATACACATCCGGATGTAAGCACCCTGCATGTGCGTGTGAATTAGTTTTTTAACTAATATAATATACATATATAATATTCAATCTAACCGTGCAGATCGATTATACTGGTTTAGTAATTACAGGTAATTATATCCTAATTTAATATGATTATATTATGAGTTACAGTTAAAATTATGTTCAAGATCGATAGTGTTTCATTTGGATTGATCCAAGATAGACTTGCATTGTGTTAGGTTATTTATATAAAAAAATGTGATTTATATAAAAAATATTAAAATTTTAACCCAAACTTATAATTCAAAGAATAATTTATGTCCAAACTTACATTGCGAGCTTAGAAAATTCACAAATCAAAATTCTTCACATTTTTATTTTTTTAATCTTATTTTGGACGTAATATTTCAATATTTCAAAAATTTTGAAATATTTAAAAATTTAAATACTTTTAATTTAAATATTTTAATTTTAAAAATATTTTATTTGAATAATTTTTTTTAATTTATTATACTTAAATTTTTTTATTTGGATAGTAAAGTTTAAATTTATTAAATTTTAAATTTTTATATTTAGATTAAATAATTTAATTTTTATTATATACAAAATTTTATATTTAAATATTCATAGGTTTATCTTAATTTTTTTTTTATTTTTTTTATTTAAAAAAATTTAGATATACAAATATTTTTATTATGTAACATATTTAATCAAAATAATAACTAAACAAATGTATATAATTAAATATTAGAAATATACAATTATATTATTTAAAATTAAAAATATTATATTTAAATATAAGAGACGAGAAAGAAAGATGTGAGAGAATAACAAATAAGAATAATGAAAGATAAAATAATACAAATATAAAATAATGAAAGAAATAAATATAAAGGAATTTAAAATTTTATCTATGTGGAAAATTTTAAAATTATTTTATTTTAATTGGTTAAAATACTTTTTAAAAATTTTTACAATTTAAAATTTTTTACAAAACAATATTTAAGATATTTTAATTTATAAAATTTTATATTCTTTTAAAAATTATTTTTTATTTTTAATATATCTCATTCAAACAAGATATTTTAATCAATTGTAATTTTTAAAGTAAGTAAAATTTATACTTTAAAAATTAATTGATCCTTCATTATATCAATTTATTTTAACACAAAAAATATTATTTAAGATATTAATAAATATTTACTATATTAAATTACGTAGATATAATTGTTTAAATCATCTCTAATTTAATACATATAATATAATTGAAGTAGTACATAATTTAAAGGTTAAAATGTTAAACTGATTAAATTATGAATTATAAAGAAAGATAGTACATTATAAAATAGAATTTTAATACTTACGGGCATATTATCAAGGTGTTAACTCTCCCTCACCCTATGTCTCACTTTGCAAGTTAGTGTGTTTCTAACCTAATAACAACTACAAACCAATTGAATTTGTAAATTAAATTAACAACTACATATCAATGTGTGGTATGCGTTACACTTTTGCAATTCATGAATGAGTTAATCACGCTTTGACTAATCCATCAAAATGAGTGTTTGAAATAATAAGTTTATCTTTATGATATATATATATATATATTGAAGATATGTCATATCAGTCCAAAGAGTAGTTTAGATCTTGCAATCTCTATAGTCAATGAATGGATGGTGGGCATAGGAGAAAAAGATTGTAATTTAAACGAAATGGACCATAAAAGGTGACTTTTGACTTAAAAGTTTCATTTAGCCTCATTATAACTTTGGTGAAAATATTTAGTCTGCTTATTTTAAATTATTGCAGTTAATCTGCATACATAATTAAACAATAAAATTATTATATGATTGAATTTGTAATTTTAAAATAATAATTTTAAATTTTGCTATTGATATGAGGATGTTGTTGATAAATAATTTGTATAAATTTTTGTAAACGTATACCGAATCTTATATTGGTGAATTTCTAAAATTTAATTTATCGAAACTTTTTTTTTTTGAAAAAAAAATCATATATATAATTACAGCACCAAGCTTCAAATTTCTGAACTCTTATCAAAATAAATTTAACTTGCGTATCTGGATGTTAATAATAGAACAAGTTCTTTTCACTATTCGGAGTATTCTTTTTTTGTTTGATTCTGACAGGCATCTAACGTTTTCTGAATTAGTTGTTGGAATGTTTCGATAATATTTAATGATAATCTATAAATCTTAATTTTATTTTCGCATAAATCTTACCCAGATCATTATTTTTAAAATTTTCATTTTTTTCAATTTATTTTTAATTATATAATAAAATATATTATTATTTATATGTTCTTTTCTTTTCCTTTTATCCATCCGAACAAAATATTTTGATTAATTGCACATTCATAATTTATTTATTTGTAATGTTATCCTATTCAATATTAATAACTATTAGAAAAATCATATAAAAACTATTATAAAATATACATATTAATTAATATAGAAACTTAAAATATATTTTTAAACAATAATATAAAATTAAATATCAATAGTATATTAAAATTAAATTCATTATATGCAATTTGTTAATGATTTTAATATTATTTCACTATAAATATAATTTTGTACATCATATGTTATATATTAATATATTATTTAAAAATTTAATATTTTATCAATACTTCTTATTAAAGTAAAGTTTATTAAATAATATTTTCATTAATTTTTTATTTATAAAATATAACAATTTTGACAGTTTCTTATGATAAAATGATGCTAGTTTTAGAAAATTTGAATTTAATATTATTCAATTAGAAAAATATATTAATAAATATTAACATATATTGCACATTAATATAATAATGAATTTATTAAATATTAACATAGATTTATTAAATATTGAATCATTATATTATAAATAAATTCATTAAATAAGTTTTTAATTAAATAATATTTTGACAATTTTTATGACAATAATATTTATTTCACTTAACTTCTAAATTCTATAACCTCAAAGCCACTGAATAAAAAAAAATGCGTGTTTATATTTTCTATCTTATGAGTTTTTTTCTCGCTATATATCTATAAAGGTATATAATATAAAATTAGAAAAGCACAGTATATATATCGGTTTCTTCATATATTTTCATCCATGCATATGCGCGTAATCTAAATCATGGACTGAAATTTTATGTGAAAAATTAGTTTGAGACAATATAAGTAATATGTTCGTTACAAATAAATTTTTAACCTATTTTTTAGAAACTTCATATGTAAAATTCCATTAATTAATAGCAATATTAAAGAAAAAACTTTGTCCAAATATATGATAAATTCAACTAAAATTTAATTTATTTAATAGTTTTAATTTTTTTTTCAATAACATGATATAAATAAATTTAATTATTATCTTAAATAAATATACCAAAAAGATTTCTTAGATTTACATTCTAGGAGAAACTATTTAAGATAATTTTTTTTTCTTAATGAATATTCCTCAAAGCACATATTTTTTTATCCTCAAGTTGGTTTGGTAGTTAAGTAAAATTCTATTTATAATAATGATTTCAATATACTTTTAATATTGGAAATAAAGTTAGACTGGGATCATAATTTATTTCCATTATAGATAATATAATAATATTAATTGAGATATGATCTTTCATTTAAAAAAATATATTTTTTTTAAAAAATTTCATTCGATTATATGAGTCTACAGAAACCTTAGAGACAACAATTTTTTACAGTGTGTGCTTTGCTATGATTATGAATTAAAAATCAAAATTAAACTATTTTATATTAGTATTTTTTTTCGTATAAATCTATATTTTTACATGGTCAATTGTGGATTGTCATCGTTTCTCACATCAATTGTAGAGCTGGTTTAAAAGAATTTAATTTGTGACAATGAAGAATAAAAAGGTAATTTCATTAAAATATTATATAAAAAAAGTTTCTAAAAATTTAAAATAATTATATGTGGATTACTATTTAAGATTTAATTATTTTAATTACAATAAATTGTGAAATGCATTGATTTAATAGTTATTTTTCATCATAGAAAAGTATTGTCCTCTAAAACAATTAAGAATAAATTTTCAATATTTTTGCAAAACATTACTTCTTTAACAATTATCAATTTTAATATGACAACTTCTTTCTTACTTTTATTTTAAAAATTTAAAATTACAAATAATTGTGCAAGTTAAATATTATGATTTAAATAAATATATAATCCATGAAAACTAAGAATATTTCTAATATTTCTTTTAAATAATTTTATTAGATTCAATTCAAATTAATTGAAAATGAAGATTTAATTGATTTAAAGATATAAGCGTTTTAGATTAAAAATAAAAACAATTAAGAATGTAGCATTTGTTTATAAAAGCATTAAATAGGTAAACGTATCTAAATTTATTAAAAGTTGTAGATTTATTTTCTCGTCTTGTTTGTATTTTGGTTTTATAATTTTTATTTTAAGATTAAGTTATAAATGTTTTTGGGTTAACTTTTGTTATGTATAATTAATTTTTTAATTTATAAAATTTTGATATAATTTGTGATGTAATTGTTTGAACATCATTTTTTCTATGAAGGATTAGAGTTGGATATATGGATCAAAAGCTTGCAGGCTAGTCACAAACCTATGAGTTAAGTAGGTTGGATTTACAGGTTAATAGGCTATTTGATGAGCTAATTTTTTTTTCTTCAAAAATAAAAATTAAAGTTTCATATATTTTTATTAGTTTTTATTTTTATAAATATTTTAATGATTAAATAAGTTAAACGAGTTAACTTACTAATCTGTAGGTAGAAGTGGGGTGAACTCGAGTCATCCTTTTTGTTGACCTATTTATTTTATATGGCATCCCACCTTGTCTCATTTTTAGCGGGCTAATGCATATCAAATTTAAACAGGTCAAATTGGCTGTTTACCTAGCTATATGAGAGATTATATGTTATCATTGTGAATGAAAACACTTTCTTATACCATTGTCTTATCTTATTATGCATAATTCATTAATAGGAATTAGTTACTCTTGTTAATCTGTAAGTTGGTTGAGGGTAAGAAACCGTACATCCCCGATTAATGAAACTATAAGGTAACTGAATTTTAAAGTTTTGGAAGATTAATCAGAATTCTAGGTTTTTAACAAGTTAATTATCTAAATAATATTTGACAACCTCCTATGCTTTATATTTCTCTTACTTATCTACCTTACATAATCATTAATATAGAATTTAGGGAAAAGATTATTACTATTACATGATCATTGGATAGTAATAACCTTGAAGTAGGTGGTTAGAAATTGATGTCCTAAATTGTACATAGTGGAAGATTAAGGGTAAAAATAAGAAAAATCACAAGAGGATCCAAAGTCCATTTTTTTTATAACTTCCACTCATATTCTTTTGTTTTTCACTTCTTAAAACTTATTTATATTTTCAAAACTGCACACAAAACCTTCTAATGAGCTTAAAAGTTGAGATTCAATCCTCTTTCATAAATTTTTAGCATAGTTTATGTGGCATCGTTACAGGAGATCTCAAATACCTTCTTTTTACACTAGCAAGTATACTTGCCCGTGGATAAAACTTGACAAAGAGTTTTACATTCACGTTTTGTACATAACACTTTCCTAAAAAAAAAAAGAAGTAAAATATTTTCCAAGTTTTCAACAAACATTATTTCAAGTATTGCTTAACATTAATAAACTATCATATTTTATGATAAATGATTAAATTTATTAATGTATTTCATTTTTATAAGCACTCCTCATGAAATTATTTTTTTTCTCTCTTTGCTCAAAATCTCTCTTCAACTTCGCACATTCATTTCTACCAATCTTGAACCCTCTCTTAAAACTCTTATAAATGAAAAGAAAGGAAGTTACATATGCTCAGTGAGGAATGTAAATTGGAAATTTTTTTGGGAGAAGATACTTTTTGGTAGATTTCTCATTATATGAAATTAGGCTTATTTGAACCACAACTTCCTCACTAAACTCAAAAATGTTGGATGAACCATGTTTTTATCATTCAAAAGACATTTCTACCTCGATGTTATGGTTAATCTTTAGATCTAGAAAAATATAAATAACATTATCAAAGGTAAGGCATGAAAAAAGATTGCAATCATTAATCATAATGTTTATTCAAATCACCAGATGTGAGAATATTAGTTTTGCTTACATAGACAAATGGGAGAAAATTGAAACTACTTGAGAGAGTTAACATGATGTTTTATGTGGTAAAAAATCTCCCCACCTACAAAGATGCTAGCATAAATGTGAAGGTTTAGGATCATTTGCACCATTCTAAATCATATTATTCTACCAAGAGACCTTCACTTTGCAAAGGATGATTTGACCAAGATGGACATTTTCTATTTGTTTAGCTTATTATCAAGGTTAGGATGAACCCTAAACCCCTATCTAATCTCATTTTGACATATATGATGCATTGCATAATAAGGATAAAAGTATTTAATGTAGAAGTCTCTTATTTAATATTTTCATCATCATAAATGAATTGACATATCTCTATTTGTAATTGGAGTTAATGGAAATGAAATCGTCAAAAGAAATTTAAAACAGATAGAGATAAAAATAAAAGATTTTTTTAAGAGATAATTAAAGAAAAATAAAATCTCAATGAAAGATTTGTTAGGACATAACAAGGGTTTGTTGTTTCCCATAACATCCTTATAATAAATTTTATTACTGAATTTAAGAAAAGAAAAGAATGTGATTCTATGATTGATACTCCAAAATATAGCATAAAAGTTATATTTGTTTAACTTCGTGTGAAGGTTGGGATGAGCCTACCCAACTTCATTATAACATATATGATATGTTGCTTGAATAAAGATAAAAAAAGTTTCTTATGAAAGAATGTTATATGAGATTTTCATTACCATAAATGAGATTAACTTATCCTTATTTGTAACTGGATTTAGTGGAAGCAAAATCACCATTATAAATTTGAAGTAGATAAAGATAAAACTAGAAGATTCACTTTAATAGAAAATCAAGAAAGAAGAAAATCTTATTGAGGAATTTTTTTTAAGGATGAACAAGGGTGTTTTACTGTCTAGAACATCCTAATAATAAACTTACTCTATTATTGGACCTAAGAAAAATAGAATTTTCTTCTACCATAAACCCTCCATAAGCTATTAAGATGGTTAAGATAGAGAAAATAATAAAAAAAGAAACAAAAAGAAAATATAAAAAAACATGAGACTATTCAAATGTTTATCAATACTACAATAGGAAATTCCAAGAAAAGCCTAAAAGATGTAATAAATCCAAGGTATGATTGTCAAACTAACACCTATTCACATTTGATACTAATATGAATCTAAACATAAAAGTAGAAAAGTTAACAATACAAGATATTTAAAGGTATCCTTGTAGAAGGGGTGGGCTTATGGAGATAAAGCTTAAAGCATACATGAAAGGTTTCTTTACCATTCGAATAATCAAATAAAGGAGATGAAAAATTTCTTTTTAAAATAAGAAAAAAAACATTGATGTATTAAAATAAAACTAAAAATAAGAAAAAAAAAGAGATTCAGGAAAAATTTGAAATAATAGAAAGTTAGAAGAGGTAGAAGAAAAATTTAAGCAAATTAAGGTAAAGATTACTAGTCAATAGGTGATTATCAAAATACCTAAATTTAGGAAACCTCTAAAGACTATTCTACTTGAACAGATTATTCTAACCCAAGCATCACTAGAAAATCTCACACCTTCACATCTTACACCTAAAGAGATAACTCCACAATCATCACCACAAATAGAAACCTCATACATCTCTCATTAAACTTAAAAAAAAAAAAACACCACCACCTTTACCCATTCAAATATTTTCAACGTAACATCCATCCCATGGAAAGAACAATCATTTACACTTCTACTTGTATTTAGAATAAAGCAATCTTAGAAAGCTACAATTAAGAAACCATTTAGAAAAAATTCAATAAGCATACAAGTTGTATTATCAATTAGTTCCCCACCTTTATTATTAAGAAAAATGCACCTAAGGAAGTGCCTTAAATGACAATTATAATTTAGGACCACTTCAACGTATGAAGCCTCATCTTTTATCCACATGACTTGCTGGTATTATCCACTAATACCTAACTAAAAATAAGAAGAAAAAAATATATGATAAAAGCTTACAAATAAAATCCTAAGAACTTGAACATGTTCTCACGAAACACATAGAAATTTCAAGATTACTCAACACACTTCGCTTAATCCAATTGTCAATGAAACAAGTTCTTTCACATCCATGAATGGGTGATGTGAAAGACATTGGAATTATTAAGATTTTGAATAAGGAGAAATCCTTACTTGCCAAAGCATCTCTCATGGATCACTTTTTAGAAGCTTCATACGTGGTTTTGCAACAAGATCACAATATAGAATAAAGGTGTAATTTGATAGAATTATTTTCATCATTCCTTTTATCAATCCATTAATAAAAAAAGAGAAAAAATCATGTATCTTCTAGCAAAAGAGACCCTTTCCCAAGAAGGGTGTTAGATAAAATTTTTAACAAAATATGAATTTCAAAATATTGAAATGATAACCACATAAAGCTTGTAATAGTAGATCACATATCTCACATGTGGAAGAGTCTAGTGATTATGAGCTAACTATTGAAGACAAATAAAGTGTTCCTAAAATAAAAGCCTCCACACCACTATTGATATTAAACATCAATTTAGAAACTTGGACTCTCCAGTCAAAAGAAAATTTAAGTTTTTGCTTTAATTCTTTATATTTGGGAAATAATCTTCAATCCTCAAAGATGATTCCCTAAATATGTTATTACCATATAAGGAAAAAAGACTCGCTTCATTAAGTTTCTATAAGAATTTACACTTTCTCCTCTTTTCTTATTTATCCCATTTTTTGTTGATCTTCCTATTGAAGATGATTTAAAGTGTTTGTTTAACGTTGTTGAATGAAACAAATCAAGTGTTTAATACATTAGGAAATTAGTGATTTCATTAACTATAACCTTTTTTCTTTTTATGTTCCAATGTAATGATTTATGATGTGCTTTTTTTTTATAATGATAAAGAAGGTGATTGTTCTATTACATAATATTTGATAACTTTTTAAAGCATAAGTGGTATATAGAAATTGTTGCATGTATATGTTTGATAAAGTTTTAAGGATATGTGATACAAAGAAATTGTTGTACGTACATGTTTGATAAATTTTTTAAGCATATGTTATAGATGGAGACTATTTTTTTATATATATTTGATATATTTTAAGAATTTGTTACAAACTCTTAACTAAACTGGGCTAATCTATTTACCCTATGTTGAAAAGTCTTATTCATTTATTGGATTGCAAAAATATCTTAAATAGGAGAAAATTCTTCTTAGATTTATTTTTATGAAAAAATTCATCAAAATTATAATATATTATTATCATTAAAAGGGAAAAATTATTAGAATCAAGATGGTAGAGAAAGACTAGAAACCTTTGATATAAAAAATTGATTTTATATTTAATAAATTTTAAATGAATTTATCTATACTAATGTGTATGGTAAGTAAGTTAAGAGAATACTTAAGATGTTATGAGTTTTGAGAATATTGAAAAGATACATTGTAGATTGTTGAAATACAATCTAGAAGACAAAGTCACTTTGTTGGTTTCAAGGGTTTATTAAAGTATTAGGGATGGTTGACCATTAAAACTTATGGGACATTTGTAATCACTTGAACTTATAATAAATGCATCCTAACTAGAGAGAATAAAAATATTTTCTTAAAGATGGTTGCAAGAAGAATGTTCAAAAAAAGAACTAATAAATACAATCTCAAAGGTCAAAAATTTCACTTGTAGATTAGACAAAGTATTGCAAGTGCTTCAAAATGTACACAATCATCATAATGGTACAACAACAATGCTCATAATACATTAAATTAATGAAGACTTCTATAAGTATTCATTGTACTTTAACTCCAAACAAAAATATTATGAAAAAGAGTATTTATGAAGATTAAAAATTAAAAAAAAACATAAAAAACATTTGAAACATAGAAACTCACAAGCATTTAAAGATAATTTTTTCATTGTTTAATTTCTTTGTACAATATTATATTTTTACTTTTAAAAGTGATTAAGTTATTTGTTGGAAATCATTTGTTAGTTAAGATTCAAAATAATTATTGGAAGAGTATTATAGCCTAAAGAGATTAAGTTGATAAAGATTACTTGAGTTTTATTGTAAATTTGAAGAGACAGATAAAAAATATTTGAAACAATAGTTCAAGGATATCTATTATTTGTAATAGGTAAAATACATAATGAAATTTTGATGTACTTCAAAGGACTATATGTAGCCTAACCTTATGGATGAATAAGGATAAATTTTGTGTGTTAATCTCTAAGCCTTTTAACGGCTCTTTGTTTTTCAAAATATTTTATAAAATAATTTTTTGCAAAGATTGTTTAAGGATTTGTTACATATTAGAATTATTTAAGAAACTTATAGTAAATAATTTTTTTTAAAGAAGCAAAACTCAATTCAACCTCTTTCTTCTGTTTTCCATAACTTTTTTCAAAGTGTGATAAATAATAAAAATATGTATTTAAGGTTAAAATTGGATATTGTTAATGTTGTAAATGTCATAATTTGAGAAATCATTTGATCTGCATTGCTATTTTGAAACTACTTCTTTTTTGGTGGCTTGAGTAGCCAAGGATGATAGTATCCACAAAATGCACTTTAATCCATTGTTTGTTTAAGATGAATTAGGAGCAACAAAAATATGATTGATAGAAATATTTTCTAAGTTTATTTGATGATCAAAATAGGAAGGAAAAAATTATTTTACAATGGATCTCATAAAAAAATAGTTATTACAAATATAAGAGAATTAGAAAGGAAAAAATATTTCATTTTCTTTTTTGTTATTTTTAATTTTTAAATTATTAAAAAATAAAAATAAAACATTTTATTTTAATAAAATATTAACATAATAAAAAAATTATTTTTAAGTTTAATTTAATTTTTAGTTAATATAAAATAAAACTTTTAGTATCAATTTTTTTTTCTTTTCCATCTATTTAAAAAAGAGATGAAATTTTTTTACTTTTTCTTCGTTTTCTATTCGTATTCATTCCAATAACTCATTTTTTATCCTATTTTTACTTTATTTCTTATTCTCTTATTATTATCTTTCTATTTTTCTCATTATCCAAACAAAGCACAAAGCAATTTGGATAATATATACATAGAGTAACAAAAAGGGAAATGGGTGCATGCTTAACCTATACAAAAGTTTCCTATTTATAAATTTAGGATATATGTGAATCACAACCATATGATGGAAGTTAAATGTTATGGTGATTTCTGATCACCCATGTAAGTTTACACATTAGGTGGGGCTCCTTATGCTTAAAGTATTTTAAACTTATAGTATGACTTATATACTAGCTTGTCCTATAAATGAGCATAGATTGTACAAACAATTCAACCTAGTACTTATATTGTGATTAATAAGTGTTAGTCTAGGATAGTTACCCATAAATTAGCTCTATCTCCTTAAAGAAGTGATATGGTGAGCCATGCATGTTTTAAGGTCTTTACTCCTTACGAATACTTTTCATTGACTTGGATCCATGTTGCTTAATTAGGTTTTGTTGAGATTGTGTCAAATGATCCATCATGTATTTTTTCTTGATTGAAATTAAAAGGTTGTTAAAAGGATAAATTATTGCAACAATATGCAAGTACTTTTTAAATTATTGACTTTGTTTTAAACTAGCCCAAAAGTTTAGCTTAAAGTTAGTATTGGGATAGCCTAACTATAAGGTTCAACATTCATTCGTTCAACAAGTTGACAAGTCACATTTTTCATACAAGTCATATGATACTAGAATATGACCAAGTAGCCCTTTACTAGGAGCTTGAATCTTATAAGGGTGGTTGAAGGGCACCATGGAGTTCAATCACAATCTCATGGTTGTGACTCAAAGCATAATAACTATTATATTATACTTGGTTACAATTTTTTATGAACTTTTCTATAAAGTTGTTATTATTTGGTGGACATATATATATATATATGTACGTATAAGTTATCTTGTGATTGAAATTCAATTCGTAATTTAATGTATTTGAATCTTTTTCCCAACTTTTATCTCTATCTCAACCTTTATTTGTTCTTTTATCTTTTTGAGTGGGTTGTTTTTAATATCTTTCATGGTTTCAAGAGCTCTCAAGACCTATGTCTTCCTCTTAAGTTACTTTACATACCTTCTCCAATATAGTTTCATTCAAACATACATTGTAAAATACTTTCTTTGGAACAACAAGATTTGGTCATCATCAAAGGACCTAATCTTGAGAAGTTTTTTATTAGCAAGAATATCACTACGAAAACTATCTTAGATATAGATCAAATAAGGAAAAAGAAGAAATAACAGTAGAATTTTTACTTTAAAAACAAGAAGATCAATTAATGTTCTCATGTCTACTATCTTTTGTTAAAGTTTTCCAAGAAGTATGAAAGAAGTTAGAGACTTTGTTTGCATACAAACTCAAAACAAGATAAAAACTTAAAATATAACTAAAAATTATATGTAAAGATGCATTATTTATTAGTGTATATTTGGAGAAAGTGAAAAAGATTGTTGACTCTCTTGATGTAGTGAGATAACTTGTCTTATCTCATGATCATAAAAGGTACTTTTTATGGACTAGGTAAAAAAATATGATTCTTGTAATAGTTTTATTCTGTTAAGAATTGATCTATACATAATAGATAAAATTGAAACTTTATTGATGATCCAAGAAACAAGATTGGAAATTCACAAGGTGATTGGTATTCAAGTCAATATGGCTTAATTTCAAATAAAAAAATATGATGCATGATCTATCTCTAATCCCAATTTCAATCATGGGTTTAATTTAGGTCTAAATCAAGGAAGAAGTTTTAACAGAAATGGAAGAGGAAATTTCCATGGCAATTTTAGCATAAATGAGGCAAAACTAGAAAAAAGAGAAAGAAATCATTGAAGGAATAAGCCACATTGTTAATTGTGTGGAAATTTTGGTAACATAAGTAATGTTATAATTAATTCAACTAAGATTTGCCAAATCCTTTCGGTGTCAATAACAAGTAACTCTTATATTCAACATAAGTAAAATTACTTGGTTTCAAAAAGTTGAAATGAAAAGTAAATTCCGTCACCAATTTATGCCACAAACTGGTATCTTAATTTAGGGGCATCAAATTACCATACACATGATTAGAACAATCTTCTTATTATCAATTCCTATAAAGGTTTCAACGTGGTTAAAATTGGCAATCATTTTGGTTTGAAAATTAAAAATTTTAAAAAATCATCATTTTTCTCTTTTATCTGTTCTCATCTTTTACATATTTCCAATTTATCATAGAATCTTTTCATTGTTTTCTAATTTTATAAAAAACATAATTTCTTTTCAAATTCTACTATAATATTTTTTTCTTCTTAAATCTCATAAGCTTACTTGAAAAGTATTTACGCCTCACTTAATTCTCTACATTCTCATTTAAGTTGATGAGACTTTGATCGCTACTGGTTCATTAGTAGAAATTCAAACTCTTATTAAATCCCTAAAGACCAAGTTCTTCCTTAAAGATATAGGTAAACTGCATAATTTCTTAAATATAAAAGTCATAGAAAGAGCTGTTGGCTCATTCATCTTATTTCAAATCAAATAAATAATAGATCTATTGAAAAAAAAAAGGAATGGAGTCTTCAAAGTCCGTGCTCAAACTCATGGTTTCAGATCTTAAACTACTATTGATGAAAGCATTGTATTTTATGATCCTCTACTATATAGATCCATAGTAAATGCTCTCTAATATACTGTCATTATAAGATTTGAGATAGATTTTTCTATGAATAAATATTATCAATTCATTGATAAACCATTGAACATTTCATTAGAAAGTCATAAAATGAATTTTAAGATATCTAAAGGATTAACTTCACATGGTATCCACTTTAAACCGTCCTTTAACTTCAATCAATTAGCTTATTTTGATTTAGTTTGAACTCAATTTTGATGGTTAAAATATCAAAATCAAAATTCTACATTTATTTTGGAGGCAACCTTGTTTGCTAGTTATCTAAAAAGTAATTTGTTATGGGTAGGTCTAACATTGAGACTAAATATAAGATGTTTAGAAATTGTTATATCTAATTTGATTGAATTAAATATTTTTTAATTTACAAAAATTTATGTTCCACTACAATCCACTCCACTACAATTCACTCCATTCATCTATTGTGATAACTTGAATGCAATTCAACTCATTAATAACTTATCTTTTTATAACAAAACTAAACATTTTAAATTAGATTTTCATTTTATAAGAAAAAATACTAGTGTTAGTAAAAACTATTTTAAATTTAAAATTTTTAAAGTTCAATTTTAAACTCAAAATTTTCAATTCTTATTCTTAAAATTTATTTTTTAACAAGAAGGAGAAAAATAAAAATATAATAGTTATTTTGTTTAATTTTGTTATAATTATTTTTTTTAAGTAGTTGATTGTTTGTAAATATATATGTATTAACTTACTTAAGAAGTAAGTTTATTATAAGTTAATTTGTTCAATATTTTTTTAAACGATTAAATTTTATCAATTTAATTATTAAATTAATAAATTTTATTATATGTATCATATTTATAAAATTTTAAGAAAATTAATACTTTATTTTAATAGATAATATATTTTTTATATTTTTTAATAATTCGTTTGCAACTTAATTCTATAAATAGAATGTTTCCGCTTACGTCATATATGTATTTAATCAATCTATTTATTCTAATAAAATTAAAACCTTAAGTCAATTATTAAAGTACCTTTTAAAGGTAGTACCCCACCTTTGCCACTCAATTCACAAGAAGAGTAGACTTGATGACGCTCAAATCGTTGCATAAATAGATACAAATGGTAAAATGGTTTGAAAAGAAAAAAAAAGAAGAGATTAATTATTTAAAAGTGGAGCAAAATTAAAGAATTATAAAGAGAGACGTTTATGCTTTAGAATCTAATGGCTCACAAAACTTGCAAAGAAGTTCATATCTTAAATAGTATCCCAACCTGTAAAGCTAGGGTGTCCCACAAGACAAGACTCTCTCTCCTCTTGATGTTGTCTTTACAAGAGAAAGATCTAACGGTACATAGACATGTAAATTACATAAGAGAGGATCCCAACCCAACTTTTGAAGCAATAACATCCACATGCCTTATGAGTGGACCTGTGGTGCAAATGAAGTCAAACATGTGCTATACTTTTTTGCATCCTCAGTGAGATAATTTAAAAATTAAAAAAAAAATCTCACAAATATTGGTTGCATTTATTATTTAAATCATAAATGTTGACTTCCGTATGGTTGATTTATACACATGAAATCTTCGTAATGACCATGCATTGGTACCAGCTCATGCACCACTCAAAGTGGAATTGAAAGACTTGTGTTATAGTTTGTTGGATTAATCATGTATTTAAATTGATATTGTATAGCTGTGAGTTTATGGCTAGGGTTGGCTTGCTAATATTAAAAACTAGTATTGGTGGACCAGAAAGAATGATGAATGAAGAAAATTATTTAATCCCAGTTATGAATTAACATGAAAAGAAACTACTAAGCACGGGATATCTGTTTTTCTAAAGAAATTAAAAGCATTGGAAAAGAAAAAAGAAAAAAATAAATGCAATTTCCGAGCTTTCTTTGATGTTATTTTGCTTAATATAAGAATATGGAAATCCAGTTTCTCCCATTTTACTGAATTTGATTTTTTTTATAATATCTATTAATATAAGAATGTCATATTATATAAAATATAAGATACAAAAATAATTATAACAAATTCTTCATTTTTGTCTCTAACATTTGTAGCATCAAGTTAATTCTTCAACTAATAAAAATTTGTAATAAGATTCAATATATAGAAAAAAATTATCAAGTTAGTTACTGTTAGAAACTAATTTAATTGAAAATTTAAAACTATAAAAATCAACGTGATAAATTTTTTGTATATGTGAAGTTTTATTATAAGTATTTCTTAGTTTAAAAACTAGTTTAGTGGATATTATAACGTTAGGTATAAATACGAAAATTTGTTCAACAAGATCTATTATTGTTTATGCAGATTTTATCAAGTTTTTAGGTTCTTCTTTTATAATATAACTTGGTCGTATTAATAAATTCATGAGAGGGTTGAAAGACTTGAAGGAACTGAAATGACAAAAGAGGAAATGAAATATTTCCATCATGCCGTGTTTGAACGAAAAATATTAAAATTTCGCAGATTGTAAAACTAGTAATAAATCATTATTAAAAAAAGAAGTTAAATATAAAACATTATGAATAATAATTAAAAAATAAAATATAATAAAAAATTTAAAAAAATTTCTAAAAAAATTTGATTTAAATTTTTTTCATTTAATTAATATAAAAGTATTTAACTAAATCTTTTTAAATTTTTTTTCTTATTATAACCCAGAAAAATCTTTCAGCTGGAAACGGAAGCGCGTAGTAAGCCCTTAACTTTTGGGTTGAAAATGAAGGGTAAAAAAGAAGAAAAAAAAAATAATAAAAAAAAAAAAAAAAAAAAAAAAATATATATATATATATATATATATATAGAAGAGTTAGAATCTGTTTATATTATATGTTTTAAATTTTAATATTTATATTAATTTAATAATTTTATATAAAATATGAAATTTGTTAATTTAATTATTAAATTATATTATAATATTTAATAAGTTATGTATATTAAATTTAAAAATATATTATTCTAATATTTATATATATTTAAATAATATATAAAATGTTAAAATAAAAATATAAAATAAAATATTTATCAATTTTTATTTTATTAAAATTTTATATATATAATCTATTAAATATTATAATATATTTAACGATTAAATTAATATATTTTATATTTTATATAAAAATAAATTATATAAATACTAAAATTTAACATTATATATATATATATATATATATATATATATATATATATATATATATATATATATATATAAAAGTTTAACTTTCCTACTACATTGGAAACTTAACCTGAGTTGGGGTTAGTCAGGGGTGAAGGTTGAGTTTTGGGGTATCCCACGTAAAGGAGTAAGTAACGCCGTAATAACGAGGTTGTTGACTATACTCACCCGTTTGTTTTTTTGTTTAACTTTGAAATTAAATTATGCTTTTCCGTGATATGAGTTAGGAGAGATATCACCTTTCTTCTTTATCCATCTAACTATATCCATATCCATTTCATTTAATGAATCATTTGTATTATATGGAAGGAAATTTATTTTGGTATCAATTTCCTTTTCTTTCTCTATATTCAAATTCAATTGGTAAACATTTTATTTATTACTATGATATTTAAGGAAAATGCTATATTGCCTACAGGCTGGATCACATAATATTTTCGGACATATATTTAGCTTCACATTAAAAAATTAAAAAAATTCAAGCACAAATCTTGAATATTGTATCTATAAAGACATTATTAACAACTTTCTTTATAGATTTAAGATAGGATTGAATTTTAAATGCCTAGATATATTACATATTAAAAAATGATTGTAAATAATATATATTAAAGTTTAATTTTAATACATTGTCAAATAATTAAAAATTACATTAAATATGATTCTTGAAATAATTATTATAAAAATTAATAACTTTTAATAATATAAAAATATTTACATTATTAATATATTTTATTGAAATTCTAAATATTAATAAAGCACATTTGGAATTCATTGTAAATACTAAATTAATTTGAGTAAAGGTTGGATTAGGTATGTCAAAGGAATACTACTATCACCAATACATAATAAAAAGGAAATAAATTTATATATAAAAGGTAAATTGCACCTCCTTCAATTAGTGATAATGATAAATAAAAAAAGTAAAAAAAATGTATTAAAAAGTAATCACTTATTATCTCTATTTTAAAAATAGTATAACTTAGTAATAAATAGTATAAATTAGTACCTTACGCATAATATACAACATTCTGTTCCCATCTCTGATCTTGTAAGTTACTTTGTATTTTTTTTTTTTAAGAAAATGTGACATAACATAAAAAGAAAGAGTTGAGTGAGTGTTAGGGGTTGTTGTCTCTCCAATGTGCTAACCTAATTAATTAACATCTTGAATTATATTTAAGTATGTTCATACTTTCCTTGCAAGTAAATGGAAATGAATAGCACGTGGTGTGGTTGTGCTCTAACAATATATATGCGTAATGTATCCTACACATTAATGGCACCAATAGGTACTCATTGATCTGATAGATTGCCCATTGTAACAAGTCTATTTATCCTTAAGGATTAAGATTCTGAATCATGACTCAATCAGCAAAAACAATAAATATAAAATTGTCTTCATAAATAAATAAAGTTAAACAAGTAAATTTGACATGAGAAAATGTATAATGAATTTGGATAGAATTAATTGAGTAACCCTATAAATACATAAAAAAAAGTGTTTATGGTTAGAGTTTAAAAGAATGAAGGGAGAGGGTAATAATGGTTGATGAGGTTTACGCGTAAAGCAGCAGAGTGAAGTAGTTTTGTAATTGATGGGTGACGATAATAATGGCAAACGGTTGCAATTACTCTCTTTACACTATCTTTGCCAATAAGCAAAGTCGGAGGATACAATGCAATTTGGATCTTTCTAAGATAATTCCTCACTATTGTAGGAGTATTAATAAAATGTTTTTTTTAACATTCTTTTAATTTTAATATTTATCTACTATCTCATAAATAAATAAATATAAAAATTAATAATTAATGCTTACTTAAATATCTAAATGAAATGATAAATAAAAATATTTTTTATTATCTATTTGAATAAATAAAAAATAGAAAGAGTAATAATAATTAATTCTTATTAAAATTATTTAATATTATAAATATATTAGATGATATAATTGTTTAATAAGTATTTTATATATAAATCTTGCTGGACTTAAAATCTATTTTAAAAAATTGTTAATAAAACACTTTTGTTTATCATCTCGTTCTGTTTAAATTTTTTTAATCATTTAAAATTGTTTCATTTAATTTTAAAAAATAGTTAATATTTTTTATCTATATTAAATTATTATATTTTAATCCATCTCCTCAACTAACCTGTTTTCTTAAATAATATTTTCATAAAAGATAAAGAAATATGAAAATAAATTAATAAATATTGTTTTAAATTTTTAAATAATATATAAAAATAAATATATTTTTAAATAAATAAAAAATAACAATTGTATTACAAAGTAATCTCTTATTATCTTTATTTTAAGGAATGCAATTTTACCATTATTTCATATGTATACATTAAAGATTTTTAAATAAATAAATTATTAACCATTTATAATTTTTATAGTAATTTTTTTTAAATTTAATCTCAATTCTCTGATTTTCAAAATGCTTAAAGTAATTTTTAAAACTTTTTATATTGACTTTTTTCTTGAATATCAAAGACTTATATTTTAAAATTAATTCTTTTTAATTTTTTTAAACTATACTCTTTCTCTCTACAATTTAAATTGTTTTATTATTTAAATAATATATAAAGTATAAGGTAAATAATAAACAAAGTATAAGGAATTAACTTTTTAGAATAGATTTTTTTTTTTAATTTTGAGAAATTTTTTTTTAAATTCCATAAAACAAACATAAGTAAATAAAAATAAATAAAATTCATTCAACTCTATAAAATAATTTTTTCGTGACGAATAATCAAATTCTTTCGAAATAATTGAGTATATTCTTCTTATCAATTTTTTTCCTTTTCTTATATACATTTCATATTTTTTAAATTAATTTTCTTATAATTTTTCTATAATTTTTAAAATTTACCTAAATTTAAAACATTGACATAACATATGAAAACATTTATTGATTCATTTTAAAATAAGCAGGAGTTAAATTATTTATCAATTTTAAAATATTAGGAAATTATTAAATAGGTTTAGATTTGATTCTTATGATAGTTTAGAAAATAAAAGTAAAATAAAAAGGATAATATTAATTTTGAAAGAAAAGAAGAAGGAAAAAAACAGAAGTTCCTTTAACTGCAATTTTATCTTTGTTACTACCTCACAAAAATGACAAAATGGCGTTAATATAACAGCAATCGAATCCTTCCCAGAGATCCCACTTTCGTTTCCGTTTCCGTTCCTCTTCTCTTCTTCTCTCTTTTTCTCTTCTCTTCTCTTTTCTTCTCTTCTCTTCCCACCCAACACGACGCCGTTTTGGTGGAGAAGAAGAACAGAACAAGAACCCAAACATGGTCGTGAAGATGATGAAATGGAGGCCGTGGCCTCCTCTCGTCTCCAAGAAGTACCAAGTGAAGCTTGTTGTCAGGACTCTCACTCTCCAAGGCTGCGATCTGGTGCGTGCCACTGCACACAAAGGTTTCGCTCTCGAGATTCGATGGAAGGGTCCCAAACTCACCCTTAGCTCCCTTCGCCGCAACGCCGTCTCCAGAAACCTCACCCGAGAGTCTCATCCTCACCAAAACGACGACGTCGTTTTCTGGAACGAGGAGTTTCACACCTTCTGCACTTTCTCCGCTTACAAGGACAATGCCTTTCATCCTTGGGAGATCGCTTTCTCTCTCTTCAACGTCTCTCTCTCTTTCTCTCTCCTATTTCAATTTCTGAAAAATTTAAAAAAATTATGTCTTTTACTTCCTTTAATTTTGTGTTTTTGTTGGCTATTTTTTTTTTTTTAAAAAAATGTTCTGTAGGTTATTTGGAGTTTTTTTTTTTTAAATATTATTGTTGTTTCTCTGAAATGGATTTGAATTGGTTCCTTGTTGCAGGGTTTGAATCAAAGGTCAAAGAGCAAGGTTACTGTGGTTGGAACTGCATCTTTGAATCTAGCTGAATTTGCGTCTGCGGTTGATCAAAAGGATTTTGATTTAAATGTTCCACTCACCGTTTCTGGTTCTGTTGAGTCTTCTCCTTCGCTCAGTGTATGTTCATCTTCATCCTCAATTTTTTTACTTGCTGTTGTTCTGTTCTGATGCACTATAAGTTGTAATAGTTTGTTATTTTTTGATTCAACGTTGACTCTTCATGTTTGTTGTTTTTATTTGTATTTATGGTGATAGTTCTTGGTTGTATTATGTAGATATCAATTAGTTTGGTTGAGCTAAGAGGGGCTCAAGAGAGTTCAGAGCTAGTTCATAAATCAATAGTGCCTCTGTCCTCTCCTGTAGGGGAAACTACCTTGGGGGAAAAAGATGAGCTTTCCACGATCAAAGCAGGACTTAGGAAGGTGAAGATTTTGACCGAGTTTGTGTCTGCAAGGAAAGCGAAAAAAGCTTGTCGTGATGAAGAGGGAAGTGAGGGCAATTTCTCTGTTAGGAGTGAGGATGGTGATTGCAATTACCCTTTCGACTCTGACTCGCTTGATGATTTTGAGGATGGTGATTCGGATGAGGTGAAGGATGATTCCAGTGTGAGGAAGTCGTTCAGTTATGGAAAACTAGCATATGCAAATGTTGGGGGATCGTTCTATTCCAGCGTGAGGGTGAATGGTGAGGGTGAAGACTGGGTTTACTACAGCAATCACAAATCGGATGTTGAGGGTTCGCAGAAGGAGGATTCAACTGTGTCACCCTCTGAGCCTTATGTATTGCAAAGCTCGAGGCGCAGCATATTGCCTTGGAGGAAGAGGAAGTTGAGTTTCAGATCTCCTAAATCTAAAGGAGAGCCATTGTTGAAGAAGGCTTATGGAGAAGATGGTGGCGATGACATTGATTATGATCGTCGACAGCTTAGCTCTGATGAATCCCTTTCACCTGGGGTAAGGATTTGCTTGTTCCTTTCCGTTGATTTCATTGATCTACTTGTTTATGGCATAAAAGAACGAAATAGTAAGTTGCCGGTGTCCTGAAAATTGATTCTTTGGTCTTTGTGATTACTGATCAGTACCTGTTGACTAATAATGATTTGGGATTTGTGATAAGCCTTATTTTAATAAGGAATTAGTGACTGTAACTTCTGAACCTTTGTGTGCAATTTTCATTGCACTTGAAACTGTTGTTAATTAGCTTATCAGTACTGATGTTTCTCATTTTATGTCAGTCACAGAAGAATGAGGATGATTCAGGTGCAAATCGATCATCAGTATCAGAATTTGGGGATGACAATTTTGCTGTTGGGAACTGGGAGCAGAAAGAAGTAATGAGCCGAGATGGCCACATGAAACTTCAGGCACCGGTCTTCTTTGCCTCAATTGATCAACGCAGTGAACGTGCAGCAGGCGAGAGTGCATGTACAGCTCTTGTTGCAGTAATTGCTGATTGGTTCCAAAACAATCATGATCTTATGCCGATAAAGTCCCAGTTTGATAGTCTAATTCGAGAAGGCTCATTAGAATGGAGGAACCTATGTGAGAACCAGACATATAGGGAACGGTTCCCTGACAAACATTTTGATCTTGAAACAGTCGTTCAAGCCAAAATACGCCCCCTATCCGTGGTTCCTGGGAAGTCCTTCATTGGTTTTTTTCATCCTGAGGGAATGGATGAGGGGAGATTTGATTTTCTGCATGGGGCCATGTCTTTTGATAACATCTGGGATGAGATTAGTCATGCTGGACAAGAGTGCACCAATAATGGTGAACCCCAGATTTATATTATTAGTTGGAATGACCATTTCTTCATCCTCAAAGTTGAAACTGATGCTTACTACATCATTGACACTTTGGGAGAGAGGCTTTATGAAGGATGCAATCAGGCATATATCTTGAAATTTGACACCAACACGGTAATATACAAAATGCAAGATGTTACTACTCAGCCATCAGGTGAAAAAACAACCAGTGACCAGCAAACTGTTGCAGAAGTATTAGATCAGAATGACAGGCAGATCCAACAAATCAATGGAAAAGAGATGGATTCTGTTGTGGAGATAGAAGAACAGTTGAAGAGTGAGAAGGAAGAGGAGATTGTGTGCAGAGGGAAGGAAGCATGCAAAGAATACATTAAAAGCTTCTTGGCCGCAATCCCTATTAGAGAATTGCAAGCAGATGTTAAGAAAGGTTTAATATCATCGACACAAACTCCGTTTCATCATAGACTACAAATTGAGTTTCACTACACTCAGTTGTTGCAGTCTTATGTTGTACCTCCTGTGGCTGAAGCATCCATGAGTGTGCCTGAGACTCTTGCTCTTGCAGTAACTGAGGTTTCCTCATAATTGTACTGTAAATTAAAGAAAATGCGGTTTACTCTAACTAGTCTTGCTACGTAAGAGTGTTTTCTGATTTGAAGTGAAATTAACAAAAGGCTTGCCTTGTTTTGCCAAATCTTTCTAGGTAGGGTTATCCTGTAAATGTCTCTGTAATTTCCTTTTCATGTGAGCTCAAAATGTTGGCACCTAACATGTAGTTTGACTTGTGAATTGGCTTTAAAACATTTTGCACTGTGATTCCAAGATTTTATTTATTTATTATTTACTGATAGCATTGGTCATGGTTCCTCGGTGTTACAAAGCAAAATTAGATTTTGGTTATCTTTTCCTCCTTTCCATTGTTCTGTCAGTATATCTATAATAATTTAATTTAACTCGAACAAAATACATTTCATTTTAGTTTTCATGTCCAGAAGATATTAATACTAAATTTAATTTGACGTAATGCCAAATGTTTGGTACAAAAATAAAATGTGAAGAACTTTTTATAAGGATTTTAAGGGTTTAATTTTGCTATATTATTAGAATAAAAATTTTAATTATTAATAAATTAAAAATTATCTTAATGAAAATTTTAAATTAAATATTTTTAATTATGTGATAACTATTATTGAACAATAATATAAATTTTTTATACTATTAATATATTTTAATTAAAATTTTTTAAAATTCGCATTTTTCTCCTTTCCTTTTACTGATAGAATCTTAAACTGATAATAAAAAGTAGTGTCTCAAGATAATGATTCTTATAACGTTAAAATGTTCTACATTTAATTAATAATATAATCCAAATATTTTTAAAAAAAGTTTAATAATCTTTCTTTACACATTAATTTTTAAAAGCAAGTTAGGTAGAATCTATTTGAACTAAACTGAAGCATGAAGTTAGGGAGAATAGATAATTAGAAATTTGATCCATTATATTATAATGAATGTTTGATTGGGTACAAAATCGGCGACTTTATTAACTACACGTGTAATTTCGAACTCCAAGCATATGTAGTCTGCATCATGAATAAATATTATTAACAGAGGAAGAACTGTGCATCATGTGAATAACGGTTGGGGTTTTCTGCAGAGAGATATTCAACACATCTTCCCATGTCTCAATCTATTATTAGTTCAGCTACTATGTTAATATCATAATCACTTCTCCAATTCATTCTATCCATCATAACATCAATATTTTTTGTCATACATATATATTAGATTTTAAAAGATTTTACCTAGTTTACAAAAGATTAAACTTTTGTGTTTTTTTTTTGTTTGGGATAATTACCAGAAAAAAAAATAAAGTTGATTGAAATTTTTTTATATATTTAATTTAATATAAAAATAGAAAAGGAAGAATTATTTTTTTGAAATTTACATAAAAATAATTATTTTAAAAAGACAATTAGAAAAGAAAAACTACTTTATTTTTTTAATATTTAAATTATTAAAAAATTTAAAAATAAAAAATAAAATAAAAATTATTACATTAATAAAATAATTTAATATAATTTTTAATTAATATAAAATAAAAATTTTTACTATCAATTTATTTTTTATTGAATTTCATTATATTTCTCACCTTAATTTTTCTCTATTTTTGACAGCATCAACTTAAAATTTGAGTTTCGTCTCACGTTTTGTATTGTTTGAGCTAAATTAAAGTGAATATAATAAAGGAAGTGAAATGGATTTTTCTTTTCCTTCACTGCACTCTTGCTGTTCTATTTTTGGTGAGGGAAAACTATGCGAATGGAATTGCATTTACAAGATTTGATGCTTTTTATGACCCAAACGCAAGGAAGGAAAACTTTGTTAGAAAGTACAATCTAATGGCAGATAGCATATTCTTCTCTTCAGCTTTTCAACGTTGAAAAAGATAAGAAAACTTTAAAGATGTTGCCATTTCATTTTGTTTGTTTATTATTGTAATATTATTTTAATTCTTGGAGGTTTTTCTCTCCCAAAGAATCGATAACATATTACGAGAAAAAATTTATCTTGGATGACTCAGATTCTCTCCGAATCTTTTGTACCAATTGAGATGTTGCATGCTTTTGATTTTTATTTAAGCAATGAATTTCACCAACCCCTTCAAAATAATATGGATTCTTTGCACAATTACTTTTGGCCAAAAGTGATTTATTTGTAAAATTTTCGTACTTTGGAAGATAAATTGACTTTTATTGTAACCAAATGCATTGAGCCCATAATGTTAATATGTTATTCCCAAAGTATCTTTCAGAATTACATCTAACATATATGTGAGATTTGTTCAGTAGTAGTAAAATATAAGTTAAATATAAGGTTAACTATGTTTTTAGATTTTTTAAAATTTTGATTTTTAAAATAATTAATTTTGATTTTATATTTTTTATTTTTAATCTCTTATCATTAATATGTTAAACATTAGTACTTGATACATTTTAAATATTAATTATTTTATTAAAAAATAAAAAATTAAAATATATTATTTTAAAAATAAAAATGTCAAAATTTCAATAAAAATACACATATTTAACCCAAAAAACATTAACATTATTAAAAGTTACTTTTATAATTATTCACCATTATTCAAAAGTTTTTGTTTTTTGTGAAAAAAAAGTTTATTTATATTAAAATATAACCTATACTCATCTTTCATAAGAGAAAATAAATTACTGTAATTTTTTGTAATAATGTAGATTTTAAATATGCTTTAACTTTGCACATTCAAAGTATCTTTTAACCAAAAGTTAGAAATTAATCATCATTAATAAAGAAACCACTGAACTAGATATACAACCATTAACAAAATCCTTTCAGTATAGACAAGTTATGAATCAATCCTTATCAATATATTTAAGAGATTTGGTATCCTTATCAGTATACAACCTAATTGTTTAGACTTTTTTTCCGGTATTTGTTTCTAGATTTGACTAAAGCTCACAGATTCTGTGATTTTTTCATACACAAATTAATAACTTTACCAAAAACAAGAAAACTATCATACATCTACATTTAAGATAATTTTTATAGTCAAACACGGATCTGAATCTTTTATAGTTATCAAGTTAACTATGTATGCACTTATCCATTCAATAATTTTCATACATTAATAATATAAATAGTTGAATAATTAGATGATAAACTGCACGATACAGTTATTGAAGAGAATCCTTATCATCAAACATTGGTTCTTTATCATTCATGCTCTTTTGAAGTGAAGCAAAACCGCGTCAATTATCCGAACCTTGTCCCAAATTCAGAAAACATAAAATCAAAATGAGTATAAATTAGGTCAAAGATAGCATTATGCATGCTTGTTTCCCAAATGCTATTCCTAATCATCCATCAATAAGCAATATTGTCTCCCTCATTCTATACATTCACTGCCATTTTGCTTCATTCGTGTGTTAATTTGTCACTTTGTCCCTTCACCTTTCTCTATATGATTTACAGAGGAAAACACAAATTAGCACTTAAAAGTTTAGGTTATATGTGAATCAATTCTTAAGTTCAAAAACATATTTTTTTAACCTTACTGGCTGTTTGACTGGATGAGAATAGAAAGAAAAAGAAAATTGTTTTAAAAGTTAGTTTTTAGTTTTGAATTTTTGGACGGAAGGAAAAGAAAGTAGAATGAGTAAAAGTTCTTTGAACTTAATTTTGGTCACCTTCCAAATTTAAAGATTTTAAAAAATTAATTAAAATGATCTTTTTCATGTTTTAAAATTTAAAATTGTATTTTAAAAGTAAGGATAATAGCAATAAATTTATTTTAATTTGTTCTCATAAACCAAATAATAAGAAATTTTTTTTATTATTTTCTATATTTTTAATCAAATAAAATAAAATTTTAAATTTCTCATTTTCTTTTCATTTTCTTCCATTTTCCTCCTTAAAATCTCTCGTTATTCTTTTAAAATTTTTAAATAATATTTTTTTTAATTTTTCTATTTAATGTTGACAAAATGTGTTAGAGATAGTTGATTTAGTTAAGAAAGAAAACAATTGATTAAGAAATTTTTTTAAAAAAATTTGTAAATGGTGATGAAAATACAAGAAAATTGATGAAAAATAAGCTCATAAATTTATACAGTGCAATCGATGATATATATATATATATATATATATATATATATATTAATTAGGTGGAATGTGACTTTAACACAAATTTAGAAATACGAAACATTGAGTTATACTTTAATTTACATATATAATCAAATTAATTGATTTCAAGAATTATTAATTATCATCTTAACCAATTACTTATTTTTTAATTAAATTTAAGAATTTCTAATACCTCTCCTTTATGTTCTTTCATACAAACAATATATCGTAATATATATTAAGGTAATTTAAAAAATATAGGTCATTTTAATTATTAGGTAGGTAAATATCTCATTAATTTTAATTTTCTTTAACTTAAGGAAAGTTGACTTAGTATCGACTCTAAAACTTCATACACCAAAATTTGTCGTTGATAATAATCTTGTTCTAACTAAAAATATGTCACTTTTTGATTTTAGATAAAAATAAAACATATCTTAAGTTTAGAGGTATGGTTTCAGAAAATCTACTCTTTTTATCCATTCTATTTTCTTATATATTGAATCCATCTTAATTTTTTTTTTTTACTTTTTCATTATTCATAATTAAGGAAGGATGGTGGTGATAGTACTTAGATATTGGATAGTTATATGCACATATTATTAAACTATTAAGGAAATATATATATTTTTTAACATAGCTATCTTCTTTATAAACAGTATAGAATTTTTTTTGAATGATTAAAATATATAACAGAGATTAAATAGGATTAAGTATGGTAGATGAACCTATACTTATGATATTCCTTCTGTTTTGCCTCAATTTTGATAAAAAAAATTGAATTAATCGAAATCGAAATTAGATAAAATCCAATTTTTGAAAAGGAAAATAAAAAAAAACCATAATGTCATTTCGATTCCATCTTGTTATGTAGTAAATTATAGAAATTATCTTTATTATTATAAAAATATTTCATACTTTGAACTATGGTTGAACAAGTAAAGTTGAATCGACCGAAACTGATTTAACGGAAAGTTTAATCATTTGTTTCGGCTACTATTGAGTATTTGTAGAGTTGAGTGAAAAATATGGGTTTGATCAGATTAATATGGTTGTGTACAAATTAAAATTTTTTATTTTTCGATAATCAAACCCTATCAAATGTCCTCAGCATATACACTAATCTATTGGGCTTACTTCTACTGGATGCTTCCTTATATGAGTTGGGAGAATAGGGATGGACTTGGCTTTTAGAAATTTAAAACAAAGCCTACAATATAAAATGAAAAATGTAGTTTCACTTTCACATGGTTACACAATACACAATGTTGAGTTTTTGACTCCTCTTTTTTAACTTCTCTCACATTCTTTAACTTTTCTCTCCTATGTTAGGCATCATCATCATTGTTGGGGTAGCTTTCTCAGTAGTGTTGTATTGTTTTGCTTTACTAGTATTATTATTTTCTCTTGAATTTGATGATTCTCTATTTCTTTCCTCTATAATATGTGTTTTTGGCTCTCTTCTTGTTGTTATCTTAGGCTCTCTCATTTATATTTTTAAGGTTATTTTCAGTCTTGGTTAGTTTAACTTTGCGTAAGGTTGTTGCTCTTCACTCTTTCAATTTTCAATCCTAATCCACTTTATTCTCTCTCACTTATGTAACCTTTTTCCTTTCATCTTCTTCATTTTTGTGTGTGACATACAACATCCGATTAACCTGAGCATTAACTCAGACGGAATTGTATGTTTCTTATGGTCCAATGCCATCTATTTTTATTCACAAATAAGTCTTTGGAACTTCTTAGTCTTTTAAATAGACGCGTTGTTGTATATTATAAATCTCTACCTTGCATTCCCAAAGTTTTGTCTTCTTGAAGAGTCGTTATTCTAAGTTGTGTTAGCATTGAACAAGTATGAATGCCGAGTGCTATAGCAAGTTTTCCAACCACTATCAGAAATGATGTTAGGGTTCACTCTTCAAGCCCCAATAAAAATGAGGATACAAATGGAGATGATTTTTGCATGTTGAAAACGGAGAACGTAAAATTTGTTCTTGGTCTTTATTATCATATATAAAATGAATCTTTTATCCATGGTCACTTAAGTAAAAACCATTAAACTAAAATGTCTCAATCCTCCCTTTAAAATGAACAAGTCTTACACAACTTGATCTAAATTACTATAGTGTGCTAAATTTTGTTATTTTTAAATTTTTATAAATTCTTTTTTAGAATAATTTTTAAAATATATTTTAAAATAGAATAAATGAGTGTAAGTGGAAAAAAAAAGCATCATAAGTAAATAAAAATTAACTTAAAAATATTTTAGTATTTTTCATTATAAATTTTGGGAAGAGATATTTTTTAAAATCTACTTTTATAAAAAGTTTTTTATTTTTAATTTTTTTTCTAAAATAAAGAATAAACAAACCCTTAATATGTTATTTGATTACAATATATATCTTATATTCAGTTCAATACAAGTATGAAAAATTTACATTTGAGTATGACGTTCAAGAAGTGTTTGCCTTTAATTCCTCTATATGATATGTTACTAGTTTTTTAAAACCATGCTCCATTTTTTATTTGAAAATATCATCATAAAATTTCACTTCATAAAAAAAGAAGTATCTAAAAGAATAATTTCTATTGAATATACTAATAGATAGTATAGTTAAGTATATTTTTCGTTTTTTAAAATTTTAGTTTCACTTTTAAGATGATTGATTTTTATTTTTTATATTTTAAAATAAATTATTTTTAATTCTTAAAATATTATTGACATATGATATATATTAATGTTTAACACATCAATGATTAACAATTAAAAATAATTTATTTTTAAACATAAAAAATAAAAAATAATTATTTTAAATGTGATAGATTAAAATTTAAATTTTATTTTAAAAAATTAAAAAATATTCAACTCCAAATACTATTTATATATATAGTTATTACTCAAACCATATCTGTTTTTTCCTATACAATATATACGTCACATGATACCTTATCCATTGTTTTCCTTTATTTTTTCATTTAATCTCCATTATATTTTTATTAGAGAAAATGTTATCTTTGTTTGATTTATTTTTTCAATCAACTCAAACAAAACATAATATACATGCACACCAAGCAAAAATAATATTACAAAGCACAAAGGTTCTCTTCATTAGTAGTTAACTAAAGTTTGACTATTTACAGCCATTAAGAGACTTGAAATTCTTAATTATAAAGAAAAAAGAATCCTAAAACTTGATTTTAAATATATGGAGGTTAATTTTTATTTTATTCAAAATTTTGGTCAAATATTTGATTCAATCAAAAATCAAAATAACAACTAACGATTAATAGTTTCAGTGATACATATTTAATTTTTTTATATAAAATTTTTGGTTCAAGTTATATGTATATTTTTTTTTATTAAAAGAATAAGTATAATAAGTTAGAAATGGTATAAACTCAAAAATTTCTTTTTCAAAAAGTATTTGTAAATTAGTAAAAAAATTTAAAAATATGTTTTAACCAAAAATTGAACTATATATGATGTTTCACAATAATATATAAGTTTAATAAAATAAATTTAAAGACAACTATTTTAAAGTTAAAAATGTATTTTATTTTATTTAATTATAATATTTTTATATTTTGATGAATGGATTGAGGGATTATAATAATATATAAATATTTTATTTTATTTTTAATCAACATCACATGGTCAAGCTATTTTTTGTGGGTTTTATTATGGTGGGCTTTTCCACCCTTATTATAAAAGTGTTAATATAAGTCTACAAAGTTTATAAAATATTTTTTTAAAAAATAATAAATTTTAAAAAAGTATATGGTATTGAAACCACACAATAAAAAAATTAATGTTTAGCGATCAAATGAATTCGTCATTAATATTAATAAATCGGTTGCTAGAAAATTTTGCAACCAAATTAAAGACCGACCAAAAATAGTGGCTAAAACCTTAGTCTGAATTCAATGTTAAGAAATCACTCCACTCCGTTTTTTTGACATTCCCCAGAAACCCACTCAAAACAAGCATTGCTCCCACTATAGATTATACAGTGCAAGGTTGTAAAGGAAACATTGTCTCCCATTACGTAAATTTCACAATGAGCCCGTACAGGAAGAATTATCCCTACGAGAGATTTCATGTGCAAGCCTATAAAGGGAGCATTGCCTCCATCTTATAGTGAAAGCCGTCAGAAAAAAATCAATACAAAACACAAAGAGTAGAGGAGTTGGAATTACCGAAGACGCAAAGAGGGAAAACTAGAAGTTGGAGAAGATACAACTATACTTTCGTCGCCAGAGAAAATGGTGCCAAAGTGGCTTTGAACTTGAGACAGGAAAAGGGGAAAAATGTTGAAAATGCTTTTAGAACTACCCATTATTTTTTCATTTCAGTTTTTTCTTCTTTTCTGTTTTTTTTTCAGATTTAACTAAGTCTTGGTCAAATAAGTTGTTAGGTTGTTGCTATCTTTTTGCTATTTTGTTGCTAGTTTGTTTGGAGTTTGTTATTAGCTGATTTTTGCTATTCCTAGCACTATAAATATAGCTGTTATGAAGGAAATATGCATCTTCCACTTCAATAGTTTTCTTCCCTCTTGTTTATGTGTCTTATTGCTTTGAAAACAATAATTGGTATCAGAGCTTTATTCTTGAGAGACCTGTGAGAGAAAAATTTGAAGGTTTTTCAAGTGAGTTAAGTGCCACCTAACACTTCCCTTCAACTTCATAAATTTAGGCATGGAAGGAGACTCAAGTTTCTCAGCAATGGCACCTCCTATCTTCCATGGAGAAAATTATCAGATATGGGCAGTACGGATGGAAGCCTACCTAGATGCTTTGGATCTATGGGAGGCTATTGAAGAGGACTACGGAGTCCCCACACTACCCGAAAATCCCACAATGGCTCAAATCAAGAATCATAAGGACAAAAAAACTAGAAAATCCAAGGCAAAGGCGTGCCTCTTTGCAGCAGTTTCATCAACAGTCTTCACACGAATCATGTCTCTAAAGTCAGCTAAAGCTATTTGGGATTATCTCAAAGCAAAATATGATGGAGATGGTCGAATCAAAGGCATGCAAGTGCTGAATCTTATCAGAGACTTTGAATTACAGAAGATGAAGGAGTTAGAAACCATCAAAGAGTACTCTGAAAGGCTTTTGAACATAGCAAATAGAGTAAGATTGCTTGGTTCTGAATTTAAAGATTCTCGTATTGTTGAAAAAATTCTAGTTACTGTACCTGAAAGATTTGAAGCTATCATAACCACATTGGAAAATACCAAGGATCTATCCAAGATCACCTTGGCAGAGTCGTTAAATTCTTTGCAGGCACAAGAACAACGAAAGATTATGAGAGAAGAAAGCTTTATCAAGGAAGCCTTGCATGCTAAACATGAGGTTAGTGGGAGAAACAAGAAGAAGAAGCACAAAAACCAACAAGCGAATGGAGAATGTGGTGTTAGCAACAAAAGCAAACCAGGAAGCTCAAAGGGAAAGTATCCTCCTTGCAAGCATTGCAACAAGCTAGGTCACTCTCTATTCAAATGTTGGAGAAGGCCTGATGCTAAGTGCACCAAGTGCAATCAACTTGGGCATGAAGCAATTATTTGCAAGAACCAAACTCAGAAGCACGAAGCAGCTCAGGTTGCTAATGAAGAGGAGGAAGATCAACTTTTCGTTGCAACCTGCTTTTCCAGCAATGTTTCAAGTGAATCTTGGCTAATTGATAGTGGATGCACCAATCACATGACTCATGACAAGGAGCTCTTCAAGGAATTGAAGCCCTCTAAAATCTCAAAAGTCAGGATAGGTCACGGCGGTTATATTCTTGCAAAAGGAATAGGAACCATTTCCATTGAGACACATTTAGGTACTAAAACAATTTCTAATGTGTTATATGTACCTGACTTAGACCAGAACTTGTTAAGTGTTGGTCAACTCGTAGAAAATGGGTTCAAAGTGTTTTTTGAGGATAATTACTGCTTGATCAAAGATGCTACAGGTCAAGATTTATTTCAAGTAAAGATGAGAGGCAAAAGCTTCTCACTAGATCCAACTCAAGAGGAGCATGTAGTTCTTTCAGCAAAAGAAAATGTTGCTGATTTATGGCATAAGAGGCTTGGGCATTATCACTATTAAGGGCTTCTAAAAATGCAAAAACATGAAATGGTAAGAGACTTGCCTGATTTTGAGTTGATCTCTACAAATTGTCATGCTTGCCAATATGGGAAGCAAAGCAGACTTCCATTCCCAATAGCCACTTGGAGAGCAACAAAAAGGTTGCAGTTGATTCACACTGTTGTAGGAGGTCCTCAAAGGACTCCTTCACTTAAAGGTAGCCGTTATTATGTTATATTTATAGATGATCTAACCCGAATGTGCTACATTTATTTTCTGAAACTCAAATAAGAGGTTGGAAGTATTTTTTGGAAGTTCAACACAAAGGTGGAAAATGAAAGTGGCTGTAAAATTCAGACTTTAAGGTCTGATAATGGCACGGAGTATACCTCACATCAGTTCAATTCATTTTGTGAAGAAGCAGGAATTGAACGCCAATTAACATCTCCTTATACTCCAGAGAAAAATGGAGTCAGTGAGAGAAGAAATTGATTTATCATTGAGATGACTAGATGCATGTTGCATGAAAAGGATCTACCAAAGAAATTTTGGGCAGAAGTTGCAAGTATAGCCATCTTCCTGCAAAACAGGCTTCCCACAAAGGCAGTAAAAAATAAAACTCCTTTCGAAGCATGGTATGGATACAAACCTTCAATAAATTTTCTTAAAGCATTTGGTTGCCTTTGTTTTACCTATGTTCCCTAGGTTAAACGAGATAAACTAGACAAAAAGGTTGTTGCAGGAATTTTCATTGGATATAATACAGTTTCAAAAACTTATAAAGTTTTCCAACCAGAAACTGAAACTATAACCATAAGCAGAGATGTGCATTTCATTGAAAATGAAAAATGGAACTTGGAAGACTCAAAGACTTCTATGTCAAAGTCAAGTTCATGGCTAGATGAAAGGATGGATGATCCACCAGTTAAAGGCATTCAATTGCTCTTTGAAATATATCAGAGATGCAATGTTGCAATATGCGAACCTGCTACCCCTGAAGAAGCTCTCAAAGACTCAAAATGGAAGAATGCAATGAAGGAGGAGTTGTTTATGATCGAGAAGAACAAAACCTGGGAGCTTGTTGATAAACCTCAAGGTAGAAAGGTAACTGGGGTAAAATGGGTATTTAGAACAAAGAAAAATGCTAACGGTTCAATCAATAAGCATAAAGCAAGGCTTGTAGTCAAGGGGTATGCCCAGACTTTTGGTGTTGATTACTCTGACACATTTGCACCAGTTTCCAAGCTTGATACAATTAGATTACTTCTTACTATTTCTGCACAACTTGGTTGGAAAGTGCATCAGATGGATGTCAAATCAACATTCCTTAATGGAATCCTTGAAGAAGAAATTTATGTTGTGCAACCATAAGGCTTCATTGTGGAAGGCAAAGAAGACAAAGTCTATAAATTACATAAAGCTCTTTATTGCCTAAAACAGGCTCCAAGAGCTTGGTATAGTCAAATAGATGATTATTTGCTTGACCTTGGTTTTAAAAGAAGTCTTTTAGAATTCACACTTTATGTTAAAAACAATAACAATGAGATTCTTGTTGTTTCTCTTTATGTGAATGATCTTTTGATTACAGGGAGCAGTGTAAAGCCTATTGATGAGTTTAAGCTAGATATGATGCAGGTTTTTGATATGACTGACCTTGGTCTGATGACTTATTTCCTTGAAATAGAGATCAATCAAGGAAAAGACTTGGTTTTCATTTGCCAAAAGAAGTATGCAAAGGAGATACTAAAAAAATTTAGAATGGAGGATTGCAAAGAGATGAGTACCGCAATGAACCAAAAGGAGAAATTAAGCAAAGATGATGAAGCTAAAAAGATAGAGGAAAGATACTTTAGAAGTTTCATTGGATGTTTAATATATCTTACAACAACAAGGCCTGATATAATGTATGCTATAAGCATTTTGTCAAGATTCATGCATTGTCCAAATGAAATGCATTTAAAGGCAGCAAAAAGAGTTATGAGGTACATCAAAGGAACCATCAACTATGGAGTCAAGTTTCAAATGTCCTAAACAAGTCAAAATCTGAAATTGGTTGGGTACTCTGATAGTGACTGGGGTGATTCCTTGGATGACATGAAGAGCACTTCAGGATACTGCTTTAGTCTTGGCTCAGGAATTTTCTCGTGGTGTTCAAAAAAACAAGATGTTGTGGCTCAATCAACTACAGAAGCAGAATTTGTGGCGGCAACGGCAGTAGTAAACCAAGCTTTGTGGCTAAGGAAAATCTTGGTTGATTTACATATGGTGCAGACCAAAGGTACGGAAGTGTTTGTGGACAATTAAGCTGCAATTGCAATTTCTCACAATCCTGTGTTTCATGGGAAAACTAAGCACTTCAATATCAAACTCTTCTTCTTGAGAGAGGTGCAAAAGGATGGAGATATAACTCTTGTCTACTGCAAGACAGAAGACCAACTAGCTAATATATTTACGAAGCCTTTGTCAATCAGCAAATTCAAACTTAACAGGGAAAAACTTGGAGTTTGTAGTTCTTGAAGCAAGGAGGAGTGTTGAAAATGCTTTTAGAACTACCAACTATTTTCTCATTTTAGTTTTTTCTTCTTTTCTGTTTTTTCTTTTCAAATTTGACTAAGTCTTGGTCAAATAAGTTGTTAGGTTGTTGCTATCTTTTTGCTATTTTGTTGCTAGTTTGTTTGGAGTTTGTTATTAGCTGATTTTTTCTATTCCTAGCACTATAAATACAGCTGTAAATGAAGGAAATATGCATCTTCCACTCCAATAGTTTTCTTCCCTCTTGTTTATGTGTCTTATTACTTTGAAAACAACAAAAAACTACTTGCTGTCGCAGGAGAAAATAGTGCACTCCCTAGAAAATAAGATTCTAAACTGGATTGACTCGGTCGATGAACCAACCTCACCAGGGACGCAAAAGGAAAAAGAATATCCTCAAATGCGTACAAGACTTTCTTCCTTCTTTGTTTAAGAGGCCAGTCTGCGATGGATGCTCGTGCATGAAAAAGGGCTTTGATCTATTCACATATATAATAGAGCCAATCTTTGCAGGAGAAGATATCTGTTTTGTCATTGGGAAGTAAGGCTTAAGTCGACGAAAAAGTTAGGAAAGGGGATCATATGGCTAGGGTTTCCCTTGGGGCTAGCTACTGGCTTTAGACTTGGGTACTCCTCTCTTAACTGGAGACCGGGGATGGGACTCTTTATTATGGCAGGCTAGGTTACCGCTCTCTTTATCTCTAAGAGGGATCTCTAAGGACTGTGAACTTGAGACAGAAAAAGGAGAAAAATCACTCGCTGTCGCCGGACAAAATAGTGCTAGAGGGGCTCTGAACTTGAGATAGAAAAAGGAGAAAAACCACTCGCTGTTGCCAGAGAAAATAACGTTGGAGGGGCTGTGAACTTGAGAAAGGAAAAGGGGAAAATTGTTTACCTAAAGCTCAAAACAGTAAAACTCAGACGAGGGAGAATGTAAAAACATAAAAGCGAGAATCTAAATTTTGCGACCGTATATACGGTTACAAAATAAAATAATAAATGTTAATATATTTAAAAAGGGTTTAGCGACCGAATTTAGCTACCACTTTTAATTTATTATTTTTCTACTGATATTTCGATCTCAAAATTGGTGGCTAAATAAAAATTTTTATTTTTTTTGTTGTACTCACTATCAGCCACTGTACCGGTTTCTAATTGTGACCGAATTTTAAAAATTATAAAATTCGGTCGCAAATCTTTGATTTTCTAGCCGTGTTAGGTGAGTGACCGGTCATAAAATATATTATATCTAATTTTTTACAAAATTCGATAGTAAATTTTTAATTTTCTAGCAATATTAGATGAGTGACGACCATAAAATATATCATATCTAATTTTTAGAATTCAAATTCAACTTAATTAATTTTAAGATGAATAAGTTATTAAGTCGGTATGAATCTTAACTATTTACTTTTTTTTGTTTTTTTAGTTTAATAAAAATTATTATTTATAAAGAAAAACCCTTCCAAAATATGTACTTAATCCGGTGTTTGAAAATAAATAGTTATTTATGTTAACAAATTTAACATTAAGAACAAGATAAAGGTTCCAATTGTTTAGGATTATTTCATAAAAAAATATTATACTTTTAAAAAATATATTTTTTAACTTCCACACTATTTGTTTAATCTTTTTTAAAATAAGAATATAAAAAAACAAAATTTTAATAATTTTGTGCTCTTTTGAGTGTTTTAATTATAGCTATCTTTTAAAGTAAGTGTTTTTTTATAACAGTAATCAAACAAAATGCAATCTCTACTTTCATTAAATCTCTAAAATATAAATATTTTTAAAATTGTTTTTTAAAAGTTTAAACAATCGGACCCAAAATTATATAAGATTTACCTTTACTACTATTCAATAATACAACAACTGCATGAAAAGAAGAAAAGAAAGCAACTTGGGCTTTGGGTTTATTATAGATAGAAAGAATGAAATAGCAACTTAATTTTTACCCAAAACATGTGGATAAATTTCTTTGCATTATAACACTATGATAAAGATAAACTAGATTGGTTTTGCATGTGTGAATTATTTGTCTTTAGAGTATTTATAACAAAATTAACTTCTAATGAAGCCAAAATATATGATATGCAAGTGCAAGAAAAGACCATTCATCTCATTGATATGATTAGCTCCGTTGCCTTTCGTTAGTTAGCACATCTGCGATCACTTTTTTGCGGCGAAATTTGTAATAAAAAACCATTTGAAAAAAATAAAATAAAAATAGCAACCGCCAAAGTGTTATCATGACATGAGATGTTATTCCTTTTCATTATCTTTAGGGATAACAATGTAAATCAAATTTTATAAATTTTTATATTATTTTTAATTAAAATTAAAACTATACTTCAATAATTGATTAATATTAAAATTTAATATAATTACTTAAAATACAACTCTAATTTAATTAAAAATAATATTAAATAAATCTATAAAATTTATCTAAATATTTTCCTATTTTATATTCCATGCTATATAAACATTAAAGTTTACAAATTATTTAATTCTTTAAAGATACAACCTTAAAGAAAAATTGCTAATTACACATTTTCCACTCTTTCCCATCAGCACACAAGAATGGCAAGTGGGCAAAAAAGTGAGATTGGCCAATTAATAATTAGACGATGAAAATTATGAAACATAATATATATGTGCTTAAATGGGAGTACGCGATGACAAGTGATGATGGAAAACAATTTGGGGAAATTAGAATGAGGTTTAGTCCCATCACATTAAATATTCTTATTTTAAAAGTTATGTTAAATTTTTTTAAAGAGGCCAAGGTGATTTCGATCACCTCCTTTAATATATTGATAATTAAACTTTAAGAATGGTTAGGGTAACTTTAATCAGGTTAAATCTTAGGGGAGTTAATATAATTTCATCAAATAAATTTTATAGCACTGGTGTTTTTGCATTGGGCATTTTTAATGTTCTTGTGGGTAATATTTTTTTGTAGCAATAACAATTTACAAATTAAGGTTGTTCCTACGGGGATAGTCCATGACAAAAGATTATTCTATTAAAGAAATGGTTTTTTTACAACTTATATACGCTATGAAAGTCATATTAAAAAAAATAAAAATACATAAATGATGAATGATGTAATGGAATAATGTAGAACTATTTGTTTCTTTAAATCTTTAAAACAAAAGCGATTCATAGTTAAATATTTTATGAAAAGCAGAAATTTTATTTTATTTTTTTGCAAATATAATAAACACTTTTCTTTTAAAAGATAGTTAATAACAGTTTCTGTAATAATCAGATTTTGATTTTTTTTAAAAAAAATTAACAACTAAAAAAGTTAAGAAAGTGATTTTTTTTCTTTTACAAAAATATTTTTCTTGTGAAAAAATAAATTCAAATGAGCTCTATATCCACAAGATTTTTCTTGCCTTTATTTGGATTCTCCTTACTTTTAGATGATCTAGTTTGTTCTATCATTTTCATCTTCACCTAACTTCAATTTCTTTTTTTATTGACAATGACGGGAAAGACTATGGATTTGATTGTTTTACGGTTAGAAAAAGAATTTTTATATTTTTAATATAAAATATATTTTTCAAGAAAAATGTATGGTCCATGTTAGTTAATGTACTCTTTTTAAAAATATTCTAACATTTTAAAATTAATCTCATCAAAATCAGTTTTACTTAACTACAAACTAAAAAAATCGCTGCAAATGGTGTATAGTTAAGTGTTTGATCTGTAAAAATATTCTGTTTTTATGTTTTATTTATAAATACTATATTATTTTTGTTTTGTTTTCTATTTTTAAAATTTTATAAAAAAAAATAGTGAAAATAAAAAATTATTTTCTATTTTCATTGTTTTTTCTATAAAATTTTAAAAATAGTAAATAAAATGATATTTATATAAACAAAAACAAAAATAAAAATAAAAAATATTTTTACAAATCAAACATACCTTACGAAGGTAATTAACTTAAAAAATAAACCCTTTCTTTCTAAATTCACCATACTTTTCTCATAAAATCATTGAACACAAATTTGCATATAGTTAATATCCGGAACTAATCATAAACAAGTAGCTTGTTTATTTGTCCCTGCACATGCATAGCATCAGCTTGTAGTTCTTACATGTGCTCTAGTACAATGTCCATATCCAAGGACTATATGAGATAAATAAAAAAATTATCTCACATGCACACCAAGAAATTGAAGATAAAAGAAGAAAAATAAAGATAGCTTACAGAGAGAGATATAGCAACTTAATTGTTCCAAGTTAGATCAAATATTAGTTTCTAGCAGCAAATGGTGCATTTGACAAGCCCATTCTCATTGCACTCAGGACACCTAATGAAGAATTCTTCTTTGGTGGTGAAGACTTTGCAACTACCATTACAATTGGAGCAAATAGCAAACCGCATGCAGCCACAGCCTTTGCAAGGAACATCAACAAAGTCAATTGGTGTTTCATCCAAAAGCTTTCTAAGCCAACCCATCTCATGCAATCCTACAACTTCATCAGCTCCTCCAATGTACCTTCCCTTAATGAAAAGCCTAGGAGGGATCACTTTGCCACCTAAAGTCTTCCATAGTTCCTCTCTGTATCCTAAGTGTAGAGAAACATCCCTTTCATGGTACTTTATCTTGAAGCTTCTCAACAAAAAGGTCACTGTGTTGCAGTCCTTAAAGGTTTTTCTTATACCTCTCAGGCTTGTGGTGTAGAGAATCACTTCTTGGCTTCCATCTGGTGGATATATCTCTTCAAAATCTGTTAGAGATGGATACTCTTTAAGCTCCATGTTGGTCTTTGACAAGTTAGGACTAGAAACTACTAAGTTTTTCTTAGCAAGTTCTTTCCCTTTGGACCCTTTGGTTGGTGTGACTCCAAATTCCCTTTCTTTTTCCTCATAGTGCTTATCATCCTCACTTCCTTTGAGGCCAATCTCTAGCTCAGCCAAGTTGTTGACATTATGAAGTTGATCTTCATAGATTGGTGGGTTTGAACATGTCTTGATGCAGCATACATCTGGGGGGTTGAGGTGAAGGACTAGGCCATGTTTCAAGTTGCTTATGGTTGGGATGAGGTTCATTCCTCTCATATTTTCACCTTTAGAATTTGGATGGCATGTGATAAATGAGGCTTCCAAACTTATGGATTATTGAAGAAAAAATGAGGTGATGAGAATGATAGTTCACAAGGAAATTGAATTGAGGACAGCAGGGTTGAGGATGAGTGTTCTTTTAAGTTTCTAAAGGATATAAAGTGGACACTGAAAGTTGTGCAATGTTGGGATGCTTTTATTAAGTTTTGAATGATCAATGCATGGTGTGGGGGCAAGGTTGACCCCTCACTCCCTTATCTGATCAGAGTGCACTGACCCATTACCTACTTTCCATTTGGTGCCTCAATCATCCTTTGAACTACGTATGAACTATGATGGATATTTGCCAACTAAAACAATGAAATGGGCTAAAATTCCCCATCAATATTTACATACTAGATAAAGGGTACTATGCCAAATTGCCAGCCTTAATCTCAATCTTGCACATGGTTCAGTTGGTTTGGCAATTGGTACCACTATTACTTAGGAGTGCCCTTGGACCACTGAGGATGCCTAGTTTGAAGGAGACAAAGTGTGTGTGCCCATGGTCATGATTAGTTACCATTTATGTGTATGTTATGCCTCTGTTGGGAACAAATTGAGGGCAACAAAGGTATAAAATCACCTACAATATTCTGGTTAGAAATTGAATAAAATTAAGAAAGAATCATTTAAGTTCCAAATTTATTTCTACTTTCTCCCAAATTTTAATTATTTATTTATTGGCGGGGGGGGGGGGGGTATTTGATCACCCTAACCAGGTTCTGGCAAATCTAGAGATTGATTTTCATACGTTTCTAGAATTACTCATTTTTTTCTCTACATTTGCCCAAACAAATTTTACTCTCACTCCAACTTATTTACCTGTCCAAAATCACTCTCACTTTCATCCATTTCAAAGGAGGAGAAAATCTGAACATGGCAGAATTCTTCAGAGAAACCCCAGATAAGGAATCTTTCCATCTGCAGTCATATGTACTTATCACACACATAAAGTGGCAAGACTTGACAGATTGTTGCAAACTAACAATATACTAATAAAAATTGTGGCCAATTGTTTATCCATCGCCAAATGTGCATCTATGAACATATAATCCTTCTTTAATTGTATGACCTTTAGATACAGATAAGGATGTAAATAAATTAAGTTATTTATAAATTATTAGAACTTGACTTAGTAAATGCTTGATTAAGTTTATAAAATAAGGTTATGTTTATGTTGGATTGCTTAAATGAGTTAGGTTTAGATTTTATAATTTTGAATTAATAGCTTAAAAATAATTCATGTGCATGAGTATATCGTCCGGCTAATTGCAATTCTGTTATATTTACCAAAAAAAAATCATAATTTTGTTTATTATCAGTTATATTTAATTTTAAAAGTCATATTTTATATGGATGAGCGTGAATTTTCTTTAATGAAAATTTTCATTTTTATTCTTAAAGCTTTTATCTCCAATGTAAATCATTTTTATGAATTCAAAATTATAATTTTATCATATTCTACTTTATTAACATAAAGATATCTATTAAATATAACTATTTCAAAATTAAATGGGTCATTAATGTATAAGATACTAATTTTAAATTTAATAATTTAACTGTATTTGAATCGATAATAATTAAATAATATTTTTACAAAAAATTATATAATAAAAATAAAGTTATGATATTATTTTTGACGATAAAAAAAAACAAATTGAGATGACATGATTTGATCCAAATTGCTAGTTCACAAGTTAACAACGATTAGCACAAGAGAATTGCTAAATACACCATGTATTATTTTGCACTTCCTATATGAAATGATAAATTTGTTTTGTTTATTTACATTTTAAAAGTATAATTTTGAAATTCATTTACAAGCTTTTTAAAATTAAATTTCCGGGAAATTTTTTAATATATTTTCTAAAATTTTAATTTTAAAATATAAAAATTATATTCTAGAATGTATTTGTTTTTTAAATTTTAATTCTGGAATAGAAAAAGTATATTTCAAAATTTTAATTTTAAAATATAAAAAATAAATTTTAAAATTAAAATTTTGGAATGCATTATTGATAAAACGGAAGGAATAAAAAAAATAGAACAAATTTATCATTTTACTAAGGGGTGCAAAATATGTAGCGCAAACGAGATGTATTTAGCAATAGCCAAACAAAACAGCCTAATTCAGAAACGTGCTTAACCTATGTCCAAAAAATACCCCAAACGGGCTTCACCCAAAAGAAAAAGTCACAAATGTACAACTCAATATTGCTAACTCCGATCTTTTTTATAAAAAAGAAAATGATTATCGGCCATCAATAATGAATAATAAATGATAAAAAAGATAAAAGATAGAAAATAAAAATAGAAAGTGATGTGATATGATATATGATGTAATATGTAAAGAAAGATAAAAATAAATAAAATATAAATAATTTTAAGATATATATTTTATCATTTATAAAAAAAAATTATTTTTTATATTTAGTTTATTATAAGCATTTAATAATATAAATATTGTTAAAATAAAATTAAAATTTAAGATATATTAATTAAAGCTCCAATAATAATGCTTGAAAAATCTGCGTTGGTGTAAGGAAAATAATAATACTAGCAAATAGCAATATTACAAAGGTTCAAGCTCTCACAAAAGCATATAAGGAAAATAATTTTTGCTCACCTCATTTAAAATGTAATGGATGGGATGGAAGGAAAGAAAAAAAAAATAAGATATTAAATTTGATATAGAAAATTTATATAAATCCATTTATATTTATTTAATGCAAAATAATTATTATACATATCAAAAATTTATTATTTATATTTATATTTTATTTATGATCATACAATTTCTTTATATTTTTTCTTTCAACGACTTGGTCAATGGGACAAACGACACCGTTGCACGTGAGAAAGTTCAAGCCTTGGAGGTCACAACTTTACCAAATTACTGAACCGGTTGAACCATAAACCGTCCGTTTTGAACCGGTTTATCCCACTTTTGGTAAATTTGATCTTTGTTCCTCTGGTTATTTCGGATCAATCACTGATCTCCTTTTCCGTTGAACCGATCAATTCACCGATCCGATGCTGACAGCCATGTTAAATGATATATAAATTAAAATTTATTCACAAAAAATTAATAAGGTTACGAACCAATAACCACGCTTAAGAATTTTAAACCACCTGCGTTAATTAAAACTGTAACTTTAATTTATTGACATGAATAAATAAAGCTTAAATAACTTTTTTTTCTTTACAACCCAAGTCTAAACTTTTAAATAATAAACTCAATCCGACTCATTTACATCTGGAAATAAATATAACATTATGGCCAATCCAATCACTTTGAAATGAATGCAAACCACGCTATATAGTTCATTAAATTATATTTTTAAAAATTTTTAAAATTCGATCATTGAATCAGTTAAAAAATGTGATTCAATTTAATCACTAATAGAATAGTGATTAAATGGTATTAATTAAATATTTTTTAAAAATATATTAATAAAATATATAATATATAATAATAAAATATATTAATATTATAATTATATATAATTAAAAATTAAAATTATACATTATTTTTAAAATTTTAAATTTAAATCATATACATAAAATTAAATAAATATATTTTTATTTTTATTTTTTAAATATTAAAATAATATTTTATATATAATGTTTCTATTTGTTTGTCGGATTCAGATACTTGATGATACTCATCAAACTCAAAGCACAGTACACAAATATATGTACTAATTTTGCTTTGCTTCCGTATCAGTCTCACGCATAGAAGGAACTTTGGCATAAGACTTACAATTTTACAATGAGGCTGAAAAGAAATGAATGTCCCCCAAGTTCAAATATTCATCCAAACAACTTAGATAACTTTTGCTTTGTAAAAACATTTTTACACTTTTAAAATTTTATACTAAATAATAAAAATAGAAAATAACTTTTTCTTATTTTTCCTGTTTTTTTCACAATTCAAACGTCATCTTATATTTTCAATCTAATTTCTCTCCGCATCCAAACAAAATGTTAACGTATGTGAGAAGGGATATATCATTACATCACGATAACACCGACAGAGCATAGTCAAAATAGATATATATATATATATACCATTAAACAATGTCGACACCTTCTAAGCATAGCCAAAAGATATAAAAATAAATACAGAAAGCATAGTTTGTGTTTTCTAATCCAGACAAGTTCAGGACATACTTTTCTGATTCTTAATCCACATACTAGGCATGACGGCTTATAAAACAAGGGTACTTGGCAGTTTGTACAAATAATTTATATGGATCTGTTTCTGATCATAGAGATTTCAACGACCAATTTCAATCAGCTGTCAGCCACAGAGGAACCAAACCCGATATCGAAACCAAAGGTAATGCAGGTTAACTCATGGTTAGTTCCATCATACATCCTCATCTTCAAAGAGTACGAACCCTGCAAATACAAAACATGGTCAGAGCTCAACTATGACATTGAAAATAAAAATAACGCACCAGCATTGAACAACTTATGAAATAATTAAACACTCTTGACAACATAATTCACTGCTTTACATGAGAAACACCTTCAAGAAAGCCCCTTGGCAATTAGGTAGTTGGTATGCCATAAAAAGCATTACAAGTCTAATTTACATGCTAATAAAATGAAGGAAACCAATAACATGCGGCGAACATGCTACATCCCAACCCAACCTTTAAACCTCTCCAAGGGAAAGGATAGATAGATGTAAGTTAACATCCTCATGAGTCATGGCACCGGCAGAAAACACAGAGAGGTTATGTGTGCTTCAGTAGTTAAACTACAGGACAGTGAACTAGGATTTTGTCAACACAGCATACTCATGAAAATTGAGAAATTTTCTTGATCATAACAATGGTTCTTGCTGCCTTCCTTGACTATAAAACTAAAAGCATGTCGCAATTTGAAAAATAGTAGCAACAGCATTTGTCAAATAGAAATAAACAGTGGGGCACAGGTGTTTCTGCATTGATTAAAGGAAATAGTTATACACGGTTTATGAGAACATTCACCAGAAAAGTCATGTCAATAGCATGCTATAACAGCAGTATAGAGGAATAGAAAAGCGCAGAGGCCCTCGGCTGCTATGGGATTGAAATAGAAGAGCAGTTTCAATGGCTCCATAGCAACCAAAATGGTGGCTTTTCACATGCTATAGTGGCACTACCATGATATAGGCTTCAAAAACCCACTTTCAGCCCCCAAAACAAATGTTTAGGGTGTTTTGTTGGGTAAAATTGTGTGTGGTATAAATTATTTAGTTTGTATTATAATATTTAAAATAGTGGCCATCCTGCTATAATTTTGCAGAGCTAGCCGCTACATGCCGCAATATGGGATTGATAACTGCTTTGGGTTTTGAGTTAATCCCTCCAATCCCCATATATCAATAGAGAAACATTGCATAGGATAAAACGAGTATATTAGTTCTATCTAAGTATTAAAAATATATAACATGTGAAGACCCATCACCAGATTCCAGTTGTGTTCCAACAAATGTCAACCCCTATCTTAAGATTCCTGCATGTCATAACATAAGACTACAAGGATTTCTTCTCAAGTTCCAATGAATATAGGAGGCAAACAATTTAGCAAGTAAAATACTGGATAAGGTGCATATCTGCACTTACATAAATAGATATATAGAAAGATAGATTTTCTCTTCCACCAAAATATACACACATGCACAAGGAATGAACAAAGCATTAACTTACAGGTGGAGTGAATCCAGGTAAAACTTGAGAATGAGCAATCACAAAATCACCAACTGAAACAGGGCAAGAAGTTTCTCCACAGAGGTCATGGGTCTCACTATGTATGTGCCATCCAAAATAAGACACTTCTATCACTAGCTTCCCTTCAGACAATGCTTTACCTGAGTCATTAAATGCTTGTATTAGAAAAAAGAAGGCAATTATTTATCCATCTAAACCTCATCCAACTTCCTTGAATCATACCATTACGTTACAATCAAATTCAGATTTCCAAATAATATTACTTCCTACACTCATAATAAACATATAAATAAGTAACAAATTTTCAATACACATGCACACAAAGAAACATCAAATGCACAAAAGGATATAATATAATAACAGAAATTAACCAAAAAAGAAATGGAAAAGAAACTCAGAAAATAAGAAAAACATATGAAATCATAGAGTACCTGTAGTTGCTGCAACGCTGAATGTAGCAGGTTGGCCTCTAGCGACGGGATCAGGAGATATTTTAACTCCTTTGACCTCAACATCATAGTCAGCTTTCTTATCTGACAAAAATTATTAACTATTAGTTTATTCAATCAAGGGAAAGACAATAACAAGAATCTAACTCAACAAAACATTAGTAAATCATTAAATTATAAAACTAATCGAAGAGAAGAATCATTCACAAATCACAACTAATAAACAACAAGAACAACACATAACAGGAACAAAAATAATAATAAAATCTACTTGAAGAGAATCTAAAGTTCAAACAATTATTTAACATGTTAATTCCAGTAAGCAGAACCGATTATTCAATTAAACTCATTTCAGTCCAACTCAGATTATACAGATAAAAAATTTCCCAACGGTAAGTTTCCTAATTGAATAGAATTGAGGGCACACAACAAACAAATACGATATATTGAAGCACGATACACTCAAAAAATAAAACTGTACAGAGAAACCGAATTTTGAATCAACCGTTTTCGTGGGAAAGTTCAAAACTTTACCCCCCCCCCCCTTCCGAATCCTCAATCAAAGAATCAAAGAAGATAAACCCTAAAATAAAAAAAATAAAAAAAGAGATCAATTCTAAGGAAAAAAAAGGAGTAGAAGGGTTAAGGAGAGTAACTGCAATAGCGAATATCGGTGGCGTTGGTAAATGCGAAGAGAAGACAGAGAGTTGAACAGAAGAAGAGGTTGGAGCTTATCATCTCTACGGATTAATGATAAGACCCAAAACTATCTTTGCTTCCTTAGGTTAACTTCTCAATATTCTTGCTCCTCCTTCCTTTATAACAATGCATAAATAAGAAATAAATTCATTTTTTTTAAAAAAAAAAATCACTTTACGCGAGCCTCGGTTTAATTACACTACTAACTATAATGCATTGATGAGATTGAGAAGAGAGGAGAAGGAATTAGAAAGGTACAGAGAAATGAAAAGAAAAGTTTTCTTTATTTAGATGCATTTATTTTAAATGAGAAAAAATATTTTGTTATAGATTTTATATTTTCATAATTTTTTCATAAGATGTGAAAGGAAAAGTATTTTTTAATGTGTTTTAATTATTAAATTTTAAAAAAATTATAATATAATAAAAAAATTTAAAATTAAATTAATTTTTTAAATTATATAAAATAAAATTTATATCATTGATTTATTTATTTAAATAAAAAAAAAGTTTTTTCCTTCTCTTATTTTTATTTTTAAATATTTTTTAAATGTAATTTGGTATTTTTTAATTGATGTTAAAGTTAATTTATTTAATCTTTGCTGATACATTATTGATCTTAAATAATTTTTATTTTTTTTTAGTGTCAGAAAAGTTATTTATACTGAAACAACATTAATTATTGACATTTTTTCATGTAGTATGATAGGTAATTAACATTCATGAGAATTAATACGTTGATGACTTTGATTGATTTCAATGTTTGCATAAAATAATAAAAAATATGTAATAGAATAATAAAAATCAACTAATGATAAATAACGTAGTTGTTAATTAAAAAAAAAAGACGTGTTGCAATAAGATAACGAATTTAATTTTTTATAAAAATTATTTTTCTTAATATTGCTAAATAATATTTTAAAAATAATATTGTTAATAAATAATATTATATTTTGAAAATATTTTTTTATCTATTATTTTTGAAACTTTGAAATCTTAAGCAAAGGCTTTGGTTGCCTTATCCGTTTAAAGTAAAAAAGTCATAAAATGTTAAAAAATTATTAAAAAATATTAAAAATTGTAAAAAAAAATTAAATGAGTTTAAGTATAGTTATTATGGGATAGAATGATTATATTATTTTATTTTCACTTAAGGGCTAACATGGACATACACTTTAAATATAAAATTTTAAATGATACTAATATTTTAAAATTTTATTATGATTATGAGAATATTTGTTATTGATAAAAAATGTTATATAAATTTAAGATATAACAATTTTTTTTAGATTAAATGTATTTTAATGGTTGGAGTTCTAAATCTAAAACTTTATCTTCATAATCAATTCATAAAGTTCATGAAATTTTAATAAAAAAAAAATAATTTTTATAATATCTCTCCTTTAAATATTGAATATAATACATTATTAATTGAAAAGATTATATCTTATAGATAATTTATTTATATGCACATATGCTTAACATATATAAAAACGTTCAATAAATTCTATATTGATATATAGTTAATATGAAACGTAATTACAAAAAGAACTCTCTTTTCTAATCATTTGTTTTCAGTAAAGAAGATGAGGAATGAGATAAATTATTTCATAATCAACATTTAGATAATGAAATACATTCAAAAAGATCTTTATCTTTGAAAATGCTAATGGTGAATCTAGTCGTCATCACTGTCTACCTCTATATTTGCTAGAAGATAGGAATTATCTATCCTGTCAAGGAACTATACAATGGATATACATCACAACAATACAAATAGAAGGAGTGAGACATAAATTCCATTTAATAAAGTGAGATATTATATCATTAATAAACTCAGTATTCAATAGAATTTAGTGTGATACAAGAGCATGCAATGTATGAATACAAGTTCAATTATAAATTTAATAAATCATTTTTTACATGATGATTAATTCATGATTGTTTCAAAAACTAATACGTTTTATACCATATTATGTTTTATCAATCTTCACTCTATCATTTCCATATGATATATGCATACAGTTCCAATTTCTGAATTAAAATCCATCAATCAGACATATCAATGGTCACATTAAGTGTCAAGATGGTCATATCAAGTACCATTAATATTTTCATAACCAACACATCAAGTATGATAAACGTAATCACATCAAAATTATCATAATCAACAAATCAAGTGTGGTAAAGATTGTTACATCAAGTGTCACAAGTGGTTACATCAAGTATCCTTAATATCATAATAACCAACACATGAAGTATTGTAAAATGATTACATTAAGTGTCTTCAAAATCATTATAAGCATCAAATGTGGTAAGAGGGTCACATCAAGAGCCATCAAAATCATCATAACCAACAAATTAAGTGTGGCAAGGTTAGTCACATTAAGTGCCACTAACAATCACATAAAGTATCCTTAACATCATTCTGTATCAAGATGCATAAATTTTTTTTACTTTTTTATTTTCAAACATTTTCCATCTTCTCATTAAGACTATGTTTATCATCATCCTTTCATCCATATTTTGGAAAATTAATCTTCTTAGATCATATAATTAACAAAAAACACTTTGATTGACAGAAGTTCATTTCTCATTTTCATGATCATATCAAAATTTTTAGTAATGACATATAACTCATATTTTCTCGATTAACATAATAATGTTTGAGATTATCTACTTTTATATGATATTTTTCATCACTAAAATTCTTTTATTTTTTATTAAGTTTTTTAAAAATATTAATTAATATATACATTAAATAAATATAAACTTTTTATCCATATTAAAAAATTTTAGAATTAACTTTTAAGTTATCAATGTAGTTCCAAAACTCAAAGACATACTAAACTATTTGTAAATGAAACCAAACTTTATAAAAATTATTCTTTAAGAGTTTAGAATTAAATTATTATTTTTCCAAATTTTTAGAATATTTAAGGGGAAAAATTTAATTTTTATACATTACATCGTTGCGAGACAAATCTATTAAGCTAACTTATAAAAATTATTTAAAATCAATATTAATAAAAAATCACTCAAACTTTTTATCCATTCCATCCATATATATGAGAGTTTAAATATAAATTTATTGTATTTATTTAGTCTTATTTGATATGAATTGAACTTAGTATTATTAGAAAATAGTTAATAAATAATTGTTACATGAATCTCATTCTTTATACTCTAGTTTATTGTTGATTCTTGTTTGTTAGATATAGATTTTATAATTCATAACTTATTTAAATTCATATCAATGTTAATTTCTCCATATTGTTAATCTAAATAGTAAAAATATTAGGAAACCAATATTTGAACCAAGTATTTGTAGCAACGATACTCTCTCATCATTTACCCTTGAAATGACATGGTACACTTGAACCAAGTCCTTGTGTTTCAATATTGACAAGTACCTTAAATGCTTTGAGTTTTAACATTTTTTTAATTTTTTTGTATTTTTTCTCAGTTTTTTATATTAATCATCTTAACCTTGTTTAACTTTGTTTATAAGAGGTACAATAGGTAAAAAGCTCATCTTCTAACTAGAAATTGAAAAAATTGATAAAAGAAATAGAAAAGAAGCAAAAAGTAAAAAAGCACAACAAAGAAACTTTAGAAGATTACAAAAATTTGAAGAAGAAAATTTTGTACAAGAGTTAATCAACGAAGAATAGAATCAAAATCGGATAATTACTTTGATAAAGTATATTATTCTTAACTCTGGTAGATATAGTTCAAGCATTGTGAGACCACCAATTATAGCAAATAACTTTAAAATACAGTGAGATTTCATTCATCTAGTTCAACAAGATCAATTTAGGGAAAGTGAATTGGAGCATTCTAATATTCATATTGCAAACCTTCTCCAATTGTGTGATACTATCAAAATGAATAAAGTCTTGGAAGATGCTATAAGGTTGAGATTATTTTCTTTCTCTTTAAGAGATTATGTCAAGTGTTGGCACTAAGCTTAACAAGAGGGAGTATTATCACTTGGAAATAATTGGTGTCTAAATTTCTCATGAAATATTTCCCCAATCCAAGTATAACAAGTTGAGAGGAGAAATCTCTTGTAAAGGGAATCATTATTAAGGCTTGGGAGTAGTTTAAGGAAGTGTTCTCATCATGGATTTTCTTATATCCATCAAATCCATATCTTCTATAATGGAATTAAGTCAGCTACAAGGATTATCATTGATGCATAGACTGGAGGATCTCTTAACACTAAAACTATTGAAAAAATCATTGAGTTGATTGAAATTATGGCTTCTAATGAATATCAAACACCAAGTAATAGAAGTATGGTAAAAAAAAGGTGTGATGGAGCTTGATATGAAAAATGAAATAATTTCTCAAAACAAATTAATCTCTCAAATGTCATCCTTCAAGGTTGTGGTTACACAACAACCACAAGCATTGACATGTGATTTTTGTGGAAATGGCTATAAAAATGGCTGTTATCACACTAACTCGATGAGAGCTTACCACCAAGAGAGAGTAAATTACATGGATCAAGGACAAAGACATAATTATCCTCCATTCTCAAATTCATATAATATCAACTATAGGAACATCCAAACTTCTCTTGAAGGAATGAGCCTTATGTGCAAAATCAGCCTTCTTAACCACAACCTACTCCACCTCAAGAAAAGTATTCTAGTATTAAGAATGTTTTCACTCAATTTATTCAAGCTACTCAAAGTAACTTCAAGAACACTACAGCCTTCACAAAAATCTTGAAAATCAAGTGGACAACTCTTTAAGTAATTGGCAGAGAGAACTAATGATAATTTTTTAAGTGATACAATAGTGAATCCCAAGAAGTGTTGCAAGGTTATTATTACAAGAAGTGGAAAAATACAAAGTCTCAACCACCAAAAGTGCAGAAAACTTATGATTCAAAGGTGGAAAAAGAGAAAAAAATTAATGATTTTGTGAACACTTTCTCTGATAAAGAGGTAGAAGTCTAACGTAAAGATGATTCTTCTTCAAATCATCATTAATCAATATCCATGGATAAGGAAAAAAGAAAAGGTCATTGAAAGATCAAGGAGAAAGAGAAATAAGAAATTGTTTGAAGAGGTATTCAATAATAAAAACATCTCTCCTTATGCCAACATACCATTTCTTCAAAGGTTAGAAAAAAGAAGATGAAACGATAATTTTTACGGAAGAGTGTAGTGACATTATTTAAAATAAGATACCTTAAAACTCAAAGATCCAAGGTCATTCAAAAGTTTATTTATGATTGGTATTATGCAAATAGAAAAAACACTCTGTGATTTAGGGGTTAGTATCAATATAATGCCCTTATATGTCATAAAAGGACTAGAAATTCATAAAGTAAAACCAACTATGATGTCACTTTAATTGATAGATAGATCAATCAAGCATTTTTATAGTGTAGTGGAAGATCTTCTTGTCAAAATGGATAAACTCCTTTGTCCAATTGATTTTTGTAATGCTTGATACTAAGAAAGATGAAGAAATACCACTCATTTTAGGAAGATCATTCCTTGTCACAGAATAAGCCTTAATTGATGTGTAATAAGGAGAAATTATATTGCAGGTGCAAGATGAAAAAATCACTTTCAATAAATCTAAGATTCTTATTATCCAATGATCATGAAATAGTAATAATCTTCCCCCCTAAGTCCTACCTCTAATGATCGTGCAAGGTAGATAAGTAAAAGAAACATAAAACATAGGAGGCCTGTTAAGTACGACTAAGTAAATAACTGATTAGAAGCCTAGAATTTTGATTGATCCTTCAGAACCTATAGATTCGGTTACCTTATAGTTCTGTCAATCAAGGGATGGTATGATCGCCTACCCCCAACCAATTTAGAGATCAATTATAGTGACCAACTCTCATTAATGGATTAAGTGCAATAAATCAAAACAATTGAAGAAAATACCATGCAATCATTTATAATGAAAACATATAATCATTTATAAAAAAATAGGATTCATATAATTACATAAAAAAAAATTCACCAAATACCCATGATTTACGGGTTAGTTACATATAACAAAAGATGAAAAATGAGAACAAACCATCCCAACAAAATTATCTATAATCTTAATTCTAAGATGAGAAATACAAAACATAGTGTCCGTAAGTCTAGTAAAAGACTCTATAACTTGTACTATGCAAAGATTCATTCTTCCAAGATCGAACCGGAGGATGCAAGAAGAAGAAATAAGAATATGAGAGATGGAAAGAAATAGGTGGGTTAGAGAACCCCTTAAAATGTTAAGGGTGTCTAGATGTGTTTTTTCTTTCAAGATGTAACCTTTCTTTTATAGGTATGTATTCGGGATGCCTCCATTGCAAATCAAGTTGATATAAGTTTCCTCCTCAACCATCATGATTACCTTTATAGTTTGTTTGGATGATGTGAGAAATAAGATGAAAAGAAAGAGAAAAGAAAGAAATAGGGCAAAAAAAGGAAAGGAAAAGTAAGTTTGTTTGGATGAATAGAAGTAAGGGGAAGGAATGAAAAAAAAAAATCTTTTCTCTTATTTGAATGAATGAAAAAAAAAAAGAGAAGAAAAAATATATTAGTAATATAAATTTTATTTTATATAAATTTATTAAAATAAAATTTAAGTTTAAAAAAAATATAATTTTTTTACTCTATATTTTTATAAATTTTTTATTTTTTTAATATATAAAAATTTTAACAATTTAAATTAAATAAAAAAGAAAAAAATTCCCTCCCCCTCACTTTCTCGTCTAAAAGGAAGATTAAAAATTATATGGATCCTGCAGAAAATGTTTCCTTCCCTTCTGTTTCCATGTGTAAACAAATTGTGGAAAGACTTTCTATACCCTCTTTTTTTTCCTTTGCATATCCTTCCTTCGTCCATCACCTTATCCAAACATACTATTAGCATTATTAGGGGTGACTGAGATTGCTTCTTGCATGATTAGGAGTAACTTGAATCATTCATAGCATCTTTCAAGGTTGGCACGATCGTGCTAAGGTCGGTATAGATGTGTCAGAAACTTGGGTGAAAGGGGTACCAAAATTTGCACTAATTGTGAAAAGATTGGGCACACAACTAAGGTATGTTACAAGAAACATGGATGCCCTCTAGGATCTCACAACAAAGCAGTGAATCAAATGAGCAAAGAGGATACAAAGAGTGAAGTCTAATAAAAAATCACCATTGCTGATCATGTGACACCAATGCTAACTCAAGCTGAGTATAAGACCCTGCTGGATCTATTGAAGAATCTTTTCTCTTATTTGAATGAATGAAAAAAAGAGAAGAAAAAATATATTAGTAATATAAATTTTATTTTATATAAATTTATAAAAATAAAATTGAAGTTTAAAAAAATCTAATTTTTTTACTATATATTTTTATTAATTTTTTATTTTTTAAATATATAAAAATTTTAACAATTTAAATTAAAAAAAAAGGGAAAAAATTTTTTTCCCTCCCCCTCATTTTCTCACATAAAAGGAAGATTAAAAATTATATGGATCCTGCAGAAAATGTTTCCTTCCCTTATGTTTCCATGTGTAAACAAATAGTGGAAAGACTTTTTATACCCTTTTTTTTTCATTTGCATTTCCTTCCTTCGTCCATCACCTCATCCAAATATACTATTAACATTATCAAGGGTGATTGAGATTGCTTCTTGCATGATTAGGAGTAACTTGGATTTATTCATAGCATCTTTCAAGGTTGGCACGATCGCGCTAAGGTCGGCATGGCTGTGTCAGAAACTCAGGTGAAAAGGGTAGCAAAATTTGCACTAATTGTGGAAAGATTGGACACACAATCGAGGTATGTTACAAGAAACATGGATGCCCTCTAGGATCTCACAACAAAGCAGTGAATCAAATGAGCAAAAAGGATACAAAGAGCGAAGTCTAATAAAAAATCACCATTGCTGATCATGTGACACCAACGCTAACTCAAGCTGAGTATAAGACCCTGCTGGATCTATTGAAGAATCCACGAATCCAAAATCAACACTCAATAATCAAGTTTACATACAAAAGGATGAAGGTGCCCAAGGTAATGGCATCATTTACTCTACAACATCTCAATTAAATTCATTGATTGTAGATTCTGAAGCAATTAATCATATTTGTATGACTCTTGATTTGTTTAGCATATACTCACACCTTCCACGCCCCACTCATGATGACATTATCAAGTGGAAATTCAATGTCAACTAGCATAGAATAGGTCATGCTAACATATGATTTAATCTTGGATAATGTGCTCTATCTACCACAATTTCATTTGAATTTGGTCTAAATTTGAATACTTATTAAAGACTTTGACTACATGAAATTTTTTTTTTTTGAAAATGAGTGTATTATACATGATCAAATGGGCATGACGATTAATTCAGATAGGATTGTGAATAGATTAAACTATATTCAGAAAAATGCTAGAATAAATAGTATAATCAACACACGTGCACTATGATCAACTGATTTCAATCCCTCCTTATTGTGGCTTTTACATTTTGGGAATGTTTCATCAAGTAAATTGGCTTCTTTAAAACAAGTGTTTTCCTAATGTCATGACCAATAAAATTGTAAATTGTGATGTATATCAGTTTGTGAAACAAATGAGACTCTTATTTCCTTTACATGTGAATCGATCTTCAGTTCCCTTTTAATTAATGCACATGGACATTTAGGGTCCATTTTCTTCTCTATCTTTAACTAGCCATTGTTACTTCCTTACCATGGTTAATGACTATAATAGATATACATCAGTTGTTCTAATGAAATTAAAATCTGAAATATAACACCATATATGATGCTTTGTAGCCTTGATCATGATTTAATTTTCTAGCAAAATCAAGATCAGTTGATCATCATAAGACCATTTGTGTTAAGACATCCTAGGAAAATGGTTGAGTGGAACAAAAACATCAAGAAATTTTAAAAATAGCCATAGATATTTTATTTCAATCTTATCTCTAACCAAAAATTTTTGAACATATGCTATTTCGTATATGGTTTATTTGATGAATCAAGTGCCATCAAAACCGTTACATAAAAAATAACCATTTAAGTTGTTACATGGAACATTACCCTCATTCGCAAACCTTAGAATTTTTGAATCTTTGTGTTATGCATCAAATCTTCATGCTCATCACTCAAAATTCGATCCCTAAGCACATAAATGCATCTTTTTGGGGTACAAGGAAGGAATGAAATGATTTACCATTTATAATTTACACAATGATGAAATATTCACCAATTTCCATGTTTAATTTGAAGAACTAATCTTCCCATATTCCTTACAGCATCATGCAGACTGGACTTATGTTGATGAAAACCATCACTTACACTCGTAGCAACTCTCCCACCCATTCTCCCCTAATAAACTTAGAACCTATAATTCCTTTTCCCACTTAACCTGAGGATATTTCTTTGAAGTTCACTTGCTAGCACAAAGCTTTCTCCTATTTGAAGGACTATTACTACTATCAAACAATGTCTACCCTTCATCTAATTTCCTCCTATCTTTCTTATGCCAACTTTTCCCTTTCTTACCAGAAGTTTATTGCTTCCATTTTTCATGACAAGGAACCCACGTTTTTTGTCAAGGTCTACCAGCATTTGCATTGGAAGAAGGCTATGCAAATTGAACTCCAAGATTTTGATCAAAACTACACTAGTCCATTATTGAAATTCTTAAGAATGTAATGCCTATTAGAAGCAAATGGATGTATAAGATCAAATGCTTTTTTGATGGCCATATTCCACGATACAAGGCACACTTGGTTTCCAAGGGATACAGTCAAACTGAGGGCATTAACTATTTCAATACATTTTCCATTGAGGCCAAGTTCATCATCATTTTTCTCGTCCTTGCGTTGGTTGTTGTCCATTATTGGTAGCTTCATCAATTAGATGTTAACAATGCCTTCTTACATAGTAAATTACGCGAGACTGTTTACATAATGATTCCACAAAGGTTGCAGGGTTCCCTTCTCAACAAGGTATGTAAATTGAATAAGTCCCTAGTCTTAAGCAGGCTAGCTGATAATGGTATGAAAAATTATATTGCACACTACTTGCTTCTGATTATATTCAAGCCACTTCTAATCATTCTCTCTTCATAAACCATACCCTTACTCCATAACTCTCTTACTTATTTGTGTTGAATTATTGTCATTGGTGATTTTATGCATGAGATTGATACCATCCGACGTTGTCTATCATCTAGTTTAGGGATAAAAGATCTTAGATTGCTTTGCTATTTTCTTGGGCTCAAAATTACCCACTCTGACGTTGGGATTTTAGTTAATCAATATTAATATTGCTTGAACCTGCTTTCTGATGCTAGTATGTTAGAGTGAAAACCTGTCTCCACTTATACTAGGATGCTGCCCTCATTATTGGTAATGTTCTTGGTTATCGTTGCCTTGTTGGCTACCTGCTCTACCTCACCACCACAAGACCTAATATTTCTCATGTTGTTCAACAACTAAGCTAATTCGTGAACTCCCCTTACCATCATTCATCATCAAGTGGCCATGCAAGTTCTTCACGATCTAAAATGATGTTTGGGTCAAGATATTTTTATTCACGCTCATCTAACCTCTACCTTATGGGGTTTAATGATGCGAATTGGGTAGTTTCCTTGATACCCATTAATCGCTCATTGATTACTGTTTCTTCTTGGGTTAGTTTCTCATCAGCTAGTGCTCCAAGAAATAGCCTATTGTAGCCAAATCATCCTCCAAAACGAAACATTTAACCCTTGCTACTGCCACTTGTGTACTTCAATGGTTAACGTTCTTTTTGCATGATCTCCATGTTCTTTGTCATTGCCAACCAATGCTCTAATGTGACAAGAAAAGTGCTCTTCATATCACTGCTAATCATATCTTTCACAAACATACCAAACATCTAGAGATTGATTGCCATATTGTTCGCTTAAGATGCCAAGATGGAACTATATATCTCTTGCCTCTTTTTGCACGTGATCAAATTGTGGACATGTTCACCAAGTCTCTTCTTCCTAGTTCTTTTCATTCATTTGTTACCAAGTTGAGCATGCTTAACATTTATCTTTCTTAAGCTTCAGGGAGCTAACAATAGTATAGAAAATGGATTTTATATCGACTTTTTAAATCGGTTGTTAAATGACCGATATAAAATAGGCACGGTGACATTTTTGAAATTTAAAAGATAAGTTTTTACATCGGTTCTTAACTAACCAATATAGAAAGAACTTTTTATCTCGGTTAAAAATATAACCGATATAGAAAATATTTTTTACATCGGTTTTACGTATGACCAATGTAAATTCTTTAAGAAACTTTTGAAAACATTATTTAGTTTTTGTCGTTCTCTGGATAGAAATCCCTAATTCCAACTTCTTCTTCTTCCTTCCTTTCTTCTCTTGAGAACGCATAATTCTTTTAATCTCTTTCCATTCAGTTTAATTCAAACCATGGTATGTAGTTCCTCTTCCACCTTCAATCCTGGATTTTGTTCCATTTTAACAATGATTTAGAAGTTCTACAACACTCTAGATCACACTGCGTGAAAAGAGGCTAAATGTTCACATTCTACTTCTCACTTGAAAATCCATCCACAGCACTTACCAGGAAGTTCTGCAAAATGACACTATTTTATTTTTTTCACTTCCAAGTTTAGATCAGATTTATAAATTTTTTTTTCTCAAATATTGATCTGATTATGATGGGTAATGGAGTCTGTAATGGTAAGACTTCCCTAAAAAAATATAAAATATGCACTAACAGTAATTATCCATAGCAAAATAGAAAAAACATTCAATGGGAAATTCAATCGAACACATGGTGTGCAACCTTTGCTCAAGAAGAAGAATGTATTCTTTTCGGACCTTAACGTGTTTTGGGTTACCATTATAGATTGCGGTGTCTATGGCTATGGATACATTGAAGGTTTTGGTTGTTCATAGGACCCTCTCACGGCTTATTTCAAGTGAAATTTTCCCTTTACAAATTAGAACCATTGGTCAAAGCATAGTAGTTGGAGTGCAATTCATAACACTAAATTTTGTTGTCTTCTTATTCTATGCGCGATTGACATTTTTTATTATATTTTTCTTGTCTAAGACCAAAAGAATTATTTTGGAGTCAATACACCATATGGGATAAGAACTAGTTTTGATGTTAGTTTGTTAAAGGAATTATGTAGAATTTTTATATAACTTTGTGCAAGATCATATGAATATTTAATGTCGCTTTGGGTGAACCATGTGCTTATGAATTTTTTTTTATGTATATTTAAAAATATTATGGTAGTTTAAATCATCAAAAGTTTTTTTTATATAATTTTTTCAAATTTTTTATATTAACCGATGTAAAAGTTAAATTTTATGTATATTTTAAAATATTGTGGCTGTTTAACCCGTCACAAAAATTTTTATATAAATTTTTTCGACTTTCTATGTCGGTTATCTTTTTAAATCGATGTAAAAAGTTAATTTTTTACATTGATTGTTACCATAACCGATGTAAAAAATTAATTTTTTATACCGATTCTTCAATCAATGTAAAAAGTCGTCACATTCTATACCGGAACCAGAACCAATATAAAAGTCAATAACAACCGATTTAAAATGTATTTTTTGCACTAGTGTAATAAGCATAAGCCATGTATTGATACTGATCCTGATTAACCACTTGACCAGTTCTATTAGGCTCATGTGGGTTGTAAAGTATGTTCGTTAGCGTTTTTTTCCTTGATATAAATGTAACCTTGTAGGGTTATTCTGAATAATACATTCATTTTCTCTCTAAATAAGCTTTATTTTTTCTTTGATAATAGATTTAATTTTCCTTTGAATATAAATCTAACTTTTTATTTTGGTGATTTTATTAATGTTCTAATATGTTATGGACTTTTGTTTCCCCACATTCTCTGATATTAGGATTCAATAGTTTTAAATAGAATAATGTGCATATTTGTATTGTAAATTTATATAGAATGGTGTTTATTTACATTATTCTTATTTATAATTTTATACACGAATTTTTTCTAGAGATTGTAGTAGGTAAAGACATAATGTGTGATATATGTCAATTTGCTAGACAAAAGATTACCATTCAAACTAAGTTTAAACAAAGCATCTTCTCCCTTTAAATGAATTCACCTTGATATATGGGACCATTTTCTATACTGTCCCTGAATGGTTACAAATATTTTCTTGCAATTGTAGATGATTATTTACGATTTACTTGGATACTATTGATAAGACTTAAGTAAAAACAACAAGACACATACACAGATTTGTCAATTTAATTAAAACTTAGTTTTCAGCCAAGATTAAACAAATTCTTTCCAATAATGGACCTGAATTCATGCTTAAGGAATTGTATGATTCACATAAAATTTTGTACCAAACAAGTTGCGTAGAAACATTTGAACAAAATGGGCATGTTAAAAAAAAACATCAAGATATTTATAACATTGCTTGAGCTCTCATCTTTCAATCCAAACTACCAAAATGCATCTAGGGGTACATTGTTACTTATGCTGTTTTTCTCATGAATAGAGTTACATCACTAGTTATAGATAAAAAAATTCCTTTTTTAGTTGTTATATGATAAGTCACCTTGCCTTGATGAGTTAAAGGTATATGGATCCCTATGTTATGCCTCTACAAATATGTCTCATCAATCCAAGCTTGATCCTTGTGCCCGTAAATGTGTATTCATTGGCTACAAGCATGGAACAAAAGGATATATGGTATATGATCTTAATACAAAAGAAATCTCGACTTCGAGACATGTTATATTCCATGAACTAATCTTTCCTTACCTTAGTCATCAAACTAATGGATGGTGTTACATTGACAATTAAACAACGTATGACTTGACCACAACTATTGATATTCGAAGAGAGATTGTCTTGATTTCACAACCAGTATCTAGCGAAAATGAATCCATTCCTAATGTAGTAATGGAAGAACAACAATTTCTACAGCTAAAAAAGATGTCTTCCCATCTTACTGGTTATCATTGCTACAATACTTCTACTCGCTATCCTCTCTCCAATTACCTCTCATATCAGAATTTATCTCCTACACATAATGCTTTTATTGTTGCACTATCTCAAGAATTTGAATCTTCCACTTACCACAAATATTGCTAATCTCAGTATTAGGTAGACCCTATGAGAAATGAACTACAAGAACTTCAAGCAAATGATACTTGGGATATCGCTGATATTTCGTAAAATATGATTTCAATAAGAAACAATTGGGTTTACAAGACTAAACACCACTTTGATGGAACAAATGAAATATATAAGGCTTGGTTGGGTGCCAAATGGAATAATCAGACTGAGTGAATCGACTAATTTGAGACCTTCTCTCCATTCACCAAATATACCACCATTTGAATAGTTTTAACCCTTGTTGCCATCCACAATTAGCATGTTCATAAACTTGACATGAACAATGCCTTTATCCATGGTGATTTGTGTGAAGATGTGTATATGGTTCGCCCACCAGTCTTAACTAACCATTTCCTTTGACAGCAAAATCTGCAAGTTGAAAAAGTCACTCTACGGACTAAAGCAAGCAAGTAGAAAGTGGTATGAAAAGTTACAGACTAAAGCAAGCAAGTAGAAAGTGGTATGAAAAGTTATTATCCTGCTCATTCACCATGGTTTTAATCATGTCTTCTCCAATCATTCCCTTTTTATATGTCATATAGTGATTGGCACCACTGTGTTATTGGTCCACGTTGATGACATGGTCCTAACTAGTGACTCAACCGATGATATTATTTCCATTCGCACTCTCCTTCATGAGCAATTCAGAATCAAGGATCTAGGAAAACTTAAATATTTTTTTGGATAGGAAATTTCTCATTCCTCATCTAGTCTTACTCTAACGCAACACAAATATTTCCTTGATTTGCTTACTGATAGTGGCATACATGGATGCAAGCCTCACCCATTCCATTAGTTGCTGACTCTCACTTTCATCAAGATACTGTTGAATCATATTATAACATTCTTTCCTATCGTCAACTCATTGGATTTTTTGTACCTCACAACTATAAGACCTGATATTACTTTTGTTGTATAAAAATTAAGCCAATTTATGGTTTACCCCACAATCACTCATCATCAGGCGGATATACACGTGCTTTGTTATCTTAAAAGGAACCCTAGGTCATGGCCTATATTTCCTTCCCTCCTTTGATATTCATATACTTGGTTTTAGTGATGCTGATTGGGCTGGTTGTCCTGATTTGAGACAATCTATAATTGGGTATAGTTTCTTCCTTGGAAAATTTCTTATAAATTGACATTCCAAGAAGCAATTCAATGTAGCTAGCTCATCACCAGAAACTGAGTATAGAGCTCTCGCTTCTGCTACTTATGAACTTTAGTGGCTGACCTATCTAATCCATGATCTTAACATCATATGTTCTCGTTAGGTCGTATTATATTGTGTTAATTACAACCCACTTCACATTGTTGCCAACCCTATATTCCATAAGCGCACCAAATATCTTGACATTGATTGTCATGTCGTTTGTGAATGTTGCACTAATGGCTTGATGAAGTTACTTCCTTTATCCATCCATGACTAGCTTATTGATGCTTTTACAAAGGCTTTGCATCCTACGTCGCACCAAGATTTCCAAGCTCGGATTGATTAACATCTATCATCCTCTAACTTGCAAAGGGGTCATAACTGAATCACGCACCAACAAACCAAATTAGTTAATTGGTTAAGTCGTGTAACTAATTTAGATATACTCTGCTTATATATAAATATCACAAGTCTACTAATAATACACAAAAATATTATTCTTTCTCACTTTCTCCCACATCTTCTGCATACCATGCATACAACACGCAGTTTCCATTTGATTCCAACTTTACTTTGAACTTTATAATTATTCTCACTTTCAAGTTTTGTTATTGTATAATCACTAATATGATTTAAGAATTTTTTTAGTTTAATTTTTTTTTGGAATGGATAATAATTTAGTCCCATATTATATTGGATAATTTGAACTTTAAACTAGAAATAATTTACACCAATTTTTAATCCAAACAAAATTGGAGCGTCTAGTTGGACAAACATGTCAAATTTTATCTCAACCAATCCTTTTAAATTTTATGATTTTGAGTGACATTAATAAGTGAAGCAAAATTGTCTAAAATTGTCTATGACTAATAATAATAATAATAATAATAATAATAATAATAATAATAATAATAATAATAATAATAATAAAAATAATAATAATAATAATAATAATGATAATAATAATAATGATAATAATAATGATAATAATGATAATAATAATAATAATAATAATAATAATAATAATAATAATAATAATAATAATAATAGGACTATAAACTCACCTTTGTTGAGAGATCAAATTCCTTCAATATTATGCATAACAAATAACCATCGTGTTTAATTTATTTTTATAACTAATAATAATAATAATAATTATTATTATTATCAATTATTAGTAACATAAATAGGTTGAATAGTATATGTTTTTGGCATGCCTCAAGAAAATCCAATTGTGTATTCAATATTGGAACTCTATCACTATAAGGAATTAGGAGGTCATTTTAGACCGAATAAGAGAACACAAAAGGTCCCACAATGAATTTTTATTAGCTTGCATTTTTCAAGGATGCTTATCACTTTTTGAAGGCCTATGATAATTGAAAAAATATTGGAAACATATCAAGAAAAAATGGTATGTCCTACAATGGTATGATAAAATGTGAAATTTTGTGCATGTGTGATTGACTTCATGGGACCTTTTCCTAAATCCTATAACACTGAGTACATTCTAATTGTTATAGTTTATGGCTCTAACTGTGTTGAAGGTGTAGCCTTACCTACTAATAATGCTAGATAAGTGGTGAAATTTATGAGAGAGAACATATTCTAGTGATAGAGAGACCTATTTTCATACCAGATAGTTTGATTATCTTTTTGCAAAATATGGCATAACTTGCAAGGTGGCATCCCTTTATGAGAAAGAACATATTCTAGTCATAGAGAGACCTATTTTCATACTAGAAAGTATGACTAAATTTTTGCAAAATATGGCATAACTTTCAAGGTGGCATCCCTTTATCATACACAAACCAACGATCAAGAAGTCCACAAAACCAGGTTGAAGAGAATCCTAGAGAAAATACAAAATAAATTTAGAACAAATTGTGCATTAAGGTTATATGATGCTTTTATGGGTGGTAGAGCCTTACATTGACTAGAGATATGGTCAACCATGTATATATAACGTGAGGACAATCTTCATCTTATGAACTAAATTTTGGAGTTGAATTAAACCCAACCTCAATTTCTAATATGGTATTAGAGCCTACCTAAGATTTGTTAAACTTTATGCTCCAATTTTTCAATCTTAGATGTGAAGGAGTGTGTTAAAGTCTAACACTAATTAGAGATATGGTCAAATAAGTATATATATGGTAAGGACAATCTCATTTCTTAACATGGTATTAGAATTTGTTAAAGTATATTAGAATTAGTTCAGTAACTACTAGTTTCTATTAAGCTATTACAACAACATTATGTTAATTGCAGAATAGTTTTCTATTACACGATTTGTAAGTTACAAAATTAGTTTTTTTACACATAGTAAACTCATTCTTATCATCTATATATAAAGGATTGTACTTTAAAGCATGTAAGTTGAATAATATTCTCTAATCCTGAATCACTTTCTCTTTATCTTCTCTTTCTAAAGCCATGATCTCTGATCATATCTCTTCTAATAGAGTCTATCCTAGATCTCTTATTATGATGTTTTTATATGTTCATTCCTACAATTTGATCTATCAACGAATGTGTTCATGCTTTAGATGTACATTCTTCCAAACTTCGTACTCCTAATGTCTATTCCTGAGCATGAAGAGGATGTAGTAGAATCCCCAATTGAAGAGAGATATGGCCAACTAATTCCTAATATGGTAGTACATCTTATTCTAGATATGTTATTGAGATGCCTGCATATGTCCAGTCTTGCAATTGGTTCACCCACAGTCCATGTATCAGATGTCCAACCTTGAACATGAAGTGGTGTGTTAAAATCTCATATTTGTTAGAGATATGACCAATTATGTATATATAAGGTGGGAACAATCATCACTTCATGAGATGGAAATTGGGATTAAGTTAATCTGAAACTTAATTTCTTGTATAATATCAAAATTTATCCTAGATCATATTGGATTATTCACAAATGTTCGGCCTATAATTATACACTCCAAATACTGTGAGGAATGATTGATTTTTAAATGTCATACCTTGTCTCTAAAAGCAAAAATCCCGAAGAATTAAAAAATGGATAAGAATTTCATACGTTATAAGTCAAGTTAATGATGTTAAACAATTATAATACTCTATATTCTTTACTACCTTCCTTTCATTTAGTGGATGCAAAACTAACTCATTAAGGATCCAAAAGATGAAGACATAGTGGTTTCATTAACATTGGAACCATTCTTAGGGAAGTCCTTTAAAGCTCCTATTTCACTTTAAAATTCTAGTCTTCTTTTATTTTTTTGTATAAACTCACATAATAACAAGAATCCAAGTTATACAATCTTTTTTTTATAATCCAATTTGATTGAAATCATGAGGAATGATGTGTGGTTTAGAGTTTTAAGAACCTTGATTAATTAATAGCATAATTTTAATTGAACTTAATAATGGATGCAAGAAATTTCAATAACATAACTAACAATTAGCAACTTTTCTCAACCGTCTCATTTTATACTAGTGTTAGCTCCACTAAATTATGAGGAACTGAGCTTGAATTAAAAAACATTTTAATCTCTCTCTTTAATATTGAGTGTAACTCCTCTAACATCTATATTTAGAACTTAACTTGTAACCTTATCAAGGAAAATTTAGATTTGGTTTCATGTAGAAAATTGATTAAGACATATTAAGTTTCTTATTTAACCCCAAACATAGAATAAGCAATAGTTTCTTTCTTTGAACTTAAAATAATAAAAACTAAAGTTCTTGCTATCCTAAAAAATAATTTTAAATAGTTTTAGGCATTCTTAGACTATAAATAGGGAAATTAGGAATTCATTGCAAATATATGGGTGAGGATATAAGAAAGAAAAGAAAATTTTAAAAATATCAAGAAAATACAAGAATAGAAAGGTCTTGCAAAAATTAGGATTGTAAAATTATTAAATCTAAGAATTTTTTTTAATAATCTAAATGTTAGAAAATTAAAAAGTTAAATCACTAAAAATATTGTGTTTTCTTCTTTTCTTTCCCATTTATGTTGCAGTAAAATCCTCAGCCACATTATCACTATAATAAAGAGACCTTATGATTTCTATGTAATTAGACTTTTATGAGAAACTTATTTTTTTTAAGTGAGATGGTATCTAAGTCCCTTTGGTCCTTAGTTTCAAGTAATCTAGACTTTAATTGGATTATAGTTAATAGCTCATATGAAGGTTAAATTAATGAACAGTACATCTACTTTGAAATTTTTAGTTTCCTTAAACTTTAAACTCTTTGCATTCTCATTCCTTAGTTTGGATTACTGCTTTATGATAAGTAATATTTAAGGTTAAAGGTATTGATAAACCTTCCTTGTGATGATTTATCTATGGATATTTAGGCTCAATTTTTTGTTACCTTATTTTATTACAAGAATAAAAACACAAATTTTGAAGATTAATCTAGAGTAAAATAGGTTAAAAGTAGAAAAATTAGATAAATCAAACTTAAAAGAAGAAAAGTACAAGAGGTGAGCAAAAAAACTCAAATAAATGATAAGGTACTTTAGCAAGGAAGAAAAAATGTCCAAAAGGCTAAGCAATGAACCTAGGAAGGAAGGAGGAGAAGACTAGCCTAAGACGTGTGAGATCTACAAAGACCAGCAGGGGAAACATGACCCAATGTTGTTGAGAAAAAGTCCTAACAATATGACCATGAACATTACCATTTTCTCATCATCACAGCCTCACTCCTTCTTTGACATGCCCCTCTATGACGATTCTTCACATTATGTGGATAATTTTCTATTGATTTTAGGAGAAATTCTAGTTAGGTCTAGTCTAGCCCAATATTTTTCTATAGTTAGGACCTAGATATTTTAGAATGATGACTTTTCTTCTATTTTTATGCTTCTAGACACTTTTTACATTTATTTTAGGTTATGAAATTTCTCTTTCCCCTTTCAATGGTAGGATTAGTTTAATGCTCTGACATGTAGAATGATTACCATCTTTGTCATGTTTCTATAAGCACCTAACACGCATCCATTACACCATCATATTCTTTCTTCAAATTATAACTGTTTTAAACAAATTAGACATATACATATAACATCTCATACTAAAACATAATAAGTCAATATAATGAAGTCAATCACTTTCATTCACTTGAAGGAAACAAAAACTAATTGAAATAAAGGAAAGTAAAAAAAAGAAAAAATTCATAAAATTTATAGTGATCAATCTTGTTAGAAATGGAATTACAAAATTTATAAAAATAATAATATCAATAATAATAACAACAATAATATTATATGCAACAACAATAATAATAATAACAATAATGATAACCATAACAAAATCAATAATAATGATTTATTAGGTTTTATTTTCAATCTTTAAAATATGATGCATGTTTAATATTTAATCAAAATGGTATATACATTTAGCATCCAATTCATTCATTCAACATCAACACATGGAACCATATACACATACACAAATCATTATGTCATTCAAGAAATCATATAGAAAATTTGTTCATAGGTAAACATGCTTAAGTATCATCATAATAAATAAGGTAATAATATTCGCTCAAAAAATTCACTTTCTTAATAAAAGTCTTTACTTAAGTAAATTTCTTAAATTTTGGATTGCATGTATTCTCTTTGTAAAATTATTCATGTTAACCTTATTCTTTATATTTTATACTGAAAAAATATATTAAAAGTATGCACAAAATTAATAATAAATGAAAAAACCATCTAAAAAGATATTTTACAAAAGTAATATTGGTTCAATATTATAAATACGTACTAGTAGTTAGAAGAAGACATCCAAAAATTTTCAGCCTTACTACGTACCTGAAAGGTTTTTGAGCTCTCTTATGTTCAAAAATTTTATTCAAACAAGTTTAATCCTTTTATATCTTGCATCAATAATATTTGAATATATGTTTTGACAACTTTAACTTCAATCTCTTTTATTGTAAATATTATTTTTTTTTACTTTTTTATTCTTTTATTATTATGCATTCATATATTTTTACTTTGATATCATTGTGATCTATACTCTCTCAAACTTTTTATGGATTCTTAACTTTGATATCAAAGCTTAAGTTGTGAGAGAAGCTTAGGTAATTGACACAGGAAAAGATGATGATGATAATAATAATAATAATAATAATAATAATAATAATAATAATAATAATAATAATAATAAATAATTTAAAAGTTCAAACTTGAAATAAAATAATAGAAAAAAACTTTTAAAAAAAATATAAAAATTTAATCTTTAAATAAAATAATATATAGAAGGGAAAATATAAAAAGATATATATAAGAATAATAATAATAATAATGTTGATAGTTATAAAAATATAAAATATTAAGCTTCAAATAAAATAATATGTAAAAAAAATAATAAATAGAAATAATAACAAGAATAATAATGATTATGATGATAATGAATCGATTGTAGAAAAAATAGATTACAAGTTATCTCATTGTTTGAAGCAATATTAATTATTTTTAATTATAACTGAGGCTTTTTCATAAAAAAAAGATAAATAGGATGTAAAGATAATGTATTTTAGATGGAAATAAAAAAAATGGTGATTTTGTGAAAGAATTAAAAGATAATAAAAGCATGAAAAAATCATGCTCTTTTGAACAAATAATGAAAATTTTTTTTTTTTTTAAAAGTACAAGAACAAATTAAAGGAAAAGAAAGATAGTAAACTATTAAACAAATGCAAAAATAATGTAAGAATGGAAATTTTGTTTATATACAAAGGATGAATATTTGCCACCACAAAAAATAAGAATCATTCAATGAGCAAAAGTTGCAATTTTAAACATTTCACATAGGTCTTGTTAATGTTAATTTGTAGTTTTATATTTTTAAAAATTTTAAAATCAAAATAACTTTTCAATTTTATTTATATTTTAATTTTATAAAAATTTTAATCATGTAAAGCTATTATGAAACTTGTTTGATAATCAAGATCAGAAAGATAGAATGAGATAAATTATCCTTAATATATTAATAAAAGGTGAGCTATAATAAAGAAAGATAAGGAAAGGTGTTAGACATTGATGATGTTGGTAGAAGATGTTATGTAGTGATAATAATGACAATGAAAAATGTCAAGGAATGGTGAAAATGATTAAGAATGTCATTTGGTGTTAATAAAGGATGTTAAACAAAAATGTATTAGTAATAACAAAGAATGCTGGGCAGTAGATGAGAGGGTTGAGTGACAATACAAATAAAAGGTTTGAAACAATTGTATTAGTAATATTGTAACAAAATGAAGATAGATTATAGTTAGGTAGTGGAGGATGACAGGTGATGGTGAGAGTTAAATGAAAACAATGAGGTGTTAAGCAATAGTAAAAATGATGGTGAAGGATTTCAAACAATAACTATGTTAGTGAAAGAAGTTAAACAATGTCAAATGATAATAAAAAATATCAAATAGCATAATAATAATGATAAAGATGTTGATATACCAGTGATAACGAAAGATGTGAAATAGTAATAGTAATTATAATAAAAAGTATCAATGATAGTCAAAGATGCTGGACAATAATAAAAGATGTTGATCTGGCACTAGAAAGTTTCAAGTGAATATTGATGATAATAAATAAAAGATGTATAATATTTTAAAAATTAAAAAAAATAATAAATTCTTTTTTGATAGATTTAAAAAATTTCATCTAAAAATTAAAATTTGGAAACTCAACATCTAAAAGGAGACCTTAATTTTTAACATAAACGGATCCAATTAATGTAATTAATTGTATTATTAATTAAATTTTTTTGAAGAAAAAGTATTAAATCATAAATGATGCAAAATAAACGATAATGCGCTTTCCAGGCATCACATTGTATTTTTAATTTTTTTTATTTTGAAATCAAATGAGAATATGAAAACTCATGATAGAGAAAATCAGGATACCACTTTAATTTGTTATACTAGGGATAAATAAGAAAGAGGGTTTTGTTATTGATGATCTCAATCCTCCAAACATATTAAATCCAATAAAATACTAAAATAATGAAGAAGAAAAAAACTAAATGTAAAAAAGTATGAAGTTTAAAACAAACAAATGTATAACAGTGAAAAAATAGGTTCCAAATGAATGACAAAGATGTGAAAGGGGTATTAATTTTTTAATAAAAAATTAAAGGAAAATAGAAAAACTTATATAAATAATTTTACAATGAATATATAATAAACCCTGGAAATGACAGAAATTGGGTTCAAAAACTTATCTGAGGCTTATGAAAGAAAAAACACTGGAAATGAAAGAAATTTCAATGACTATAGCATTGATTTCAACGGATGAATATATAATATATCCAACGAACGGAATGCTTAGTTTCAATCCATATTGGAGGATGATTATTGGGATAGGAATTTTCATTTGAAAATAAGTTCCAATGGGTGTTCGAAAATATAATCTCAATGACCATTCTGAACGCTAAATAGTGTAAAATTTTTAATTAAGAAAAAATGTAAAAAAAATAATGAGAAAATTATTAACTGTACTAACAGTGATAAAAAAATTTCCGCCAATTTAATATTTACTTTTTTTTTTATCAAAATTTAATATTTACTTTTATATATTAATAGACACGCGCGCATATAAAAAGTTGATTCTTCATACAATAAATGTGTATATTTTGGATTTGGTATGAAGTGACAAATTAATAAACATGGGGGGACTTATTTATTTGCATTTAATATATAAATTCATTGCCACGTACATTCTTTAATACATTCTAAATCAATGATTAGTTTAACATATTTACTTCAAAATTTTAACTATTCCTGCTTAAATTTTAATTACAATAAATTAAACTATATACGATTTTTATCTGCATCAAGAGGGAGATTAACTGCACCAAAAAACACTGATTTTTATATTATTATTTTTGGGTACGTAACTAATTTGATTTATCACGATAATTTGATAACAATTTAACAACCTCTTTCAAATAAGCATTTGAAATATTTTTGTGTAGTAAAAATAGTCTCTAATTAATAACTGAAAATTAAGCACATATTTAATTTTAACTTATTTTACAAAAATAATCACTTATCTTTAGTAATTTTTTAAAATAAATAATTGTTTTTCTAAAAAATTGTTATCAGGCATGCATTAATTCTTTTTAAGACATACCATAAAAGGGAACTTCTTTTCTCTCAATTGGGAAATAGAGAAAAAGCAATTATTGTGATCTACAAGAACCAGCTGAACTGTGTAAGAATGAGATAATAGATTTCGAATTTGCATAAAGTAATTCAGGGTAAAAATGAGTAATATTAATTCACAAAAATTAAAATCCTATTTTTCATTTAATAATATATAGATTTTGTTCACGCAGGATTGTATTTACCAAAACAATATTTATTTTGGAGTTAGCACACGGTTCATTTGTTCATTTGAAATACAAAGGAAACTATGATTTAATATATTGGTAGTAGTATTAGTATGAATAAATAAAGATTAAACGTTAAAAGTAAAGCTGAAATTCAAATGAATGTAGCCTATTTTTTTTGCTTTAAAGGTACATCAATAATACTGAACAATTATAATATATATAATATAATATAATATAATATGATACCCTAAAATAAAATAAAAAATAGTATATCACGTTGGTTTACATAGATGGAGTGACTCCCAGCAAAAAAAAAAAAACTTGTTGCTTCATTTTTTCTTTTAAGGTTACCCTTCAAACTTTTTATCTTCATATATAAAAATAAAGTAATTTTTATTTTTAAATTTTTTTTAAACTTTAGTTTTAATTTAAAGATTCTAACATTTTATCATATCTTTAACCACCAGAATAATCTTAATGACTTTTATAGCTCTAATTCACTTTTATACATACTGTATTGATGTTACGTAAGAACTTTTTGTACTTCACATTACCATTTTTCATTCTTTCTTTTAGGAAAATCATGTTTCAAGAAAAACTAAATCATTTTTATAATAATGACAATCGTTTGACTCATTTCGGGGTGGATAGAAGTAGAGTTATAGTAGATAAAATTAATTTTGAGAAAGGTGATATTTTTCATTAAACAAAATAGATTTTAAATGTTAAATTCAATATATATATATCTGTATTTATATTTTAAAATTATTTTACTTCATTGTCTAAATAAAATATAACTTTAAAAATTTTAAAAATATTATTCCGGATTCCAATTTCTTAAAAGAAATATTTTTTTTCCATAGATCATTTTGTTTACATTATTCCTCCATTCATATATCTTTAAGATAAAAGAGAAGAGTGAGAAAGTCAAATTTAAATAATTAAATTTCTCTCATTTATTTACCTAATGAGGGAAGACATCGCAAAATGACGGGTGTCAGAATATCATTATTCTTTTAACCTCCAATTCCAGAAAACTAATTAAAACACATTTTTCTACACCCGCCTTTACATTTATTTAAAAAAATCAATTCTATTTTGCAGAACATATTTTGAAAATTTTGTATCAATAATAAAAATAAAAAAAATAAAAAAATACATAAAATAAATGAGTGATACAACCAAAAAAGAAAGAAAAAAAATTTAAAGTTCAAAAATATTATAAAGAACTTTAAAGAGTGTAAAAAAAATTAATGCAAGTCAAACATTTTTCACATTATATATATAATTTTTATTGAATTATTTATATTTAATGATTTAATTTAAAAAAAATGATAAGATTAAGATAATATGGAAATTTCCTGAAAATGCATCCAGGTACATATTTTTTCTATAACAAAAAAAAATGGTAGATATGGTAATTAAGCTATACACATGTATATATGAGTTCCCATGTTTAATTTTTTTCCATATAAGCCATGCAAAGGCGATTTCCAAAATCTCTCAATCCAGAAACGGTTTCAATGCAAAGAAAAAAACTGCTCAGGATGTAGTGTGTTTTGGTACCTATCCTTATCCCAGCGAGGTATATCGTTGGCTAGAAAGTGAATATGTATATGCCTATAAATTAATCCCTTTCTATATGCCATATATTCATACCATACATAGCTTATAATCCAAAACACACACACACACCAATTTTGTTTTTCAATTTCTTTCATAACTCTTCCAAATAATCAAAGATGACAAAAGGAAATGACGAATTTGCTAAGAAAACGAAGGGAAGACAAAGGATCGAAATGAAGAAGATGAGTAATGAGAGGAACCTGCAAGTGACGTTTTCAAAGCGACGCGCTGGAGTTTTCAAGAAAGCAAGTGAGCTTTGCACGCTTTGCAGTGTTGATATGGCTATTGTTATTTTCTCACCCGCTCGCAGGGTTTTCTCCTTTGGAAGCCCAAGCGTTGAAACCGTTATCCATCGCTATCTCTTGCAGGCCCCACCATCTTATCCTCAAACGATGCAGGATATCATCGATGCGCACTGCACCGCTAACGTGCGCCAACTTAATGCGCACTTCACTCTCCTCTCTAACCAACTTGAGGATGAGAAGAAGCGCGGTGATGAGTTGGGCCGTTATATGAAGGCCGCGCAAGCCCAATTATGGTGGGCTTCTCCAATGGAAGAGATGAATAAGGCCCAACTTGAACTTTTGAAGACAAAGTTGGATGCGCTGAAGAAACTCGTTACTCGCCAAGCTGAGAGACTCCTCACTCAGCAAAACCCTGTGCTGCAGAATCGTGTGTTTGATGGGAGCGTGATATGCGACAATCGTTTTAACAACTTTGGAAGATATGGGCCTCATGATGGTAGTTCTGGATTCTATTGAAGAGATAGATAGTCCTCTTGGTCATGCCTGTTTATTTAATTTCAAACTCATGCTTCCTAATTTCGTTTCCATGTTTCTATTGAACAATCATCATCATGAATTAATTCCCTTTGTGTCATTTCTGTTAGTGGTGCATGTATTTAGTTCTACATGCGTTATTATTCAAATAAAGGGCATCATCAATCTTGTTTATTTTTATTTTTATTTTATTTTTTTTGGCAATTGCAAGCTTTTGATGAAGTCCAGTGAATTAATACACTTAATTCCTTCGTCCATAATTAGATTGCAGAGAGGGTTTGAAATTATCAAGCAAGCCAAAAGTTAATAAATACCTATATGAACATTTTTATGAATTTAATTGAAATGCTTTGATAATGTAAATATCTTTTAGTTACCATTCAATTATAGATTGTTATATTCTTGAAAATTATTAATTTTTTTAATAACAATTTTAAAAGTTATATTTGCTATATTTTCTAATTAGTTGATGATATAAAAAAAAATATTTAAGTGTATGAGAATTAAATTACTTTTTTATTTGATTCTATGAAATAATGTTTTGTGCTTGATAATTGGATACTGTGAATTTGATAATTAAAGGCTCATACAGTTTGGTGTATGATTTGGTCATAGCGAAATAACCGTAGCTTTAATTGCAACAACTGGGATGTTATATAACTTAGTGGTGATGAAGAAGATTCTGAACATATCTTCGTCAAGACATTGTTACTCGTGAGGCTAAGAACCTATAAAGAAGTTAGAGTTATAAACATATACATATAGACATTAAAAATTGAACAAGGTATGGAACAAAGGGGTTTGAGGTAACCATCACATTGATGAGATGAGTAATGATCCACTTACTAATTTATGATGTCGAATTATGACATACTGGAATAAGTTGGCTGAAAAGGCACGGGAAATGCTGATGATTCTCGCTATGTCACGTGATGTTTTCATTGACGAATACATTTTTTTAGAAAAATCTTATTAGTCTTATATTGTAGTCTTTATTGCTCTAGGTTACTAATTTCTCTAAACCTTCATTTAGTTCTTAATTTTACGATAAAAAATATTCACTTTAGTTTTTTCTGCTTCATTTTTCATTAATATTAATGATATAAGCATAAGAATACATAAGGAAAAAGATTAAGTTGGATGTTAGATAATTTTTACAAAATTTTAAAAAATGTTTCAAAATGTTATGTAAACACAAATGAATTTTTAAAAAGGTATTAAAATAGTTTATACATCTCAAAAGCTTAAAAAAAGGTTTTGAAATACTTTTGCAAAAGCTCAAATCAACCAAATTAAATGAAAGAAATATAAGGAAGAAAAAGATATATAAGCACCACAATATTTATACTGATACATTTGCAAGTATGGAAAACTACATTTTATTTCTATAAAAAAATAGAAACTTTTTAGCCGAAAGAAAAAGTTCAAGAGAAGGAAGACTATTTTTCATGCATTCTTTAACGAATAAGTTTTTTCAGCTTAAATTCAAGTATTATTTTGTCAAAAATCTCTTTAAATTTATTTCAAAAGTAATAATAGAACAACAAAAAAGTATTTGCACATTAACAAAAGATAAGAGAGAAAATTACAATATTTAAAAAATAAATAATTAAATAAAAAATTTAACATACATACTCTTATAAAAATAACGAATAAAAAGATAAAATAATAAATATATTCTTTTTTCTTTTATATATTAAGATTTGTATTTTTTTCTTCTTTAAAACTTTTTTTCTATAAAAATGGATTTAAACTCATGAAAGAGAACTAAAATTTTCAACATATTCTATTTGATAGTAATCCATAATCTAGATTAAATGCATTTGTTTTAAAGTTTTTGTTTTTAATACATAACCATATTTTAAACATAATATTTGCAGTAATTATTTTTTTAAAAAATAAATTAACAAACAAAAATATGTAAATTCTTTTTTTTTTCTTTTGCTCCTTTAAAATGAATGTAATAACAAGTTTTCACTTTTGACTATATTTCATTCTTTCAAGATCTTGAGGTTGGAGTAGAAGATATAACTCTTTCCAATATACTTTAAATATTAAGTGTTTAATATCTTCATTTGATCACTTAAGTATTGGTACCAATGTTAAATATTTGTGCAAGATGCGGTATCATAAACACTTACTTATAAGTGTATAAGGTTCTTGAAATTAGTTGATTGATCTCAACATGTTTAAAGTTTTTAATCTAAAGCTTCTACACTTAATACTTAATCCAAAAAACTTATAAAAAAAATACTAATCATATAATTAAAATTATATCATTATTAAAATATTGAAAGCATAAGAACATCAACGTTTTACGATCTAGTCATCTCCTTTTCTATTATAACAAATCTTTTAATTATGATGTATGACCTTTTTTTAAGGATTAGCTCAAAAATATTAAAATAACATATAAAATATACTTAGAATCATTTATAAGATATAAGCTTATTTTAAGATAAAATATATGTTATCAAAAATTAAAAAGAGAGCATAAAAAATATAAACATTATATATAAACTCCATGTTTTGATGGCATAAGAACAAAAGAGAAAATAAAATCTATCCAAAATATTAGACAAAAACATAAAAAACTAAAGCATCCCTTCTAAGATTTTCCACCCTTTGATCAGCCGTCCTAAGAAACTAAAGCTTGATACATCGTAACTGGTTGTGAATGTTGAGCTAAGCTTGTGAATTTATTGTTGTTGAAGAAGAATATGATTCTTCCTTTCTTCAGCACGAGTCAGATTATTACCATAAGCATCAACAACCATCTTGTTAAACTCATGAGCATTAGGGACTCGAGATAATTAGAGGAGAAAGAAAAGTTAGCTAAAAAGGTTCAAAATAAACTTTTATAAAAGAAATATTTGATGAAGTTATATACAAAGAAAAATATCAAATTTTGCAAAATTTGAAGAAAAGATTGAGAAAAAGAAAAAAAAATAATGAAGAAAAAATAAAATAAGATGAAAAAAAAAGAAAAAAAAAGGTGAAAGAGATATAAATGAGGGAAAAAAGAAAAAAATGAGAACACTACATTATTTTCTACCAATAGATTTTAGATTGATCTAGGTAGCTTTTTTTATAGTAGTCATTCACTTGTTATTGACTTTGAAATTAAGTGATTCCATCTTCAAAAGTCAAAGAGGTTTGTTGTGTTCCTCAAACATTTAATGGGATAAATTGAATTCTATAATAGCATATCTTCTTCACCTTCCTTTTTCCTTCTGTGGTGAAGAGAATTTTGGAAATGATCTTATCAGGTTGATAGCAAATGACATTATGACAAGTGAATTTATCCTTCTACTACAATCACCAGAGGTGATAGATATAAAGGAGTAAAAATGATTGGTTTCTTTTTTAAAGGAGTTTGGAATATAGATCATGGTCAAAGACCAATACTTCTTCATTGTATTTGATGTTTGTTGGGATGGTCTCCTCATCAAGAGACAAAGGAATATCCATTACCTTCAATAAAATGACAAGTACAATTTTTGTCGTTTTAAAGTAGGCATTATTACAAAACTCCAGGGTTAGGTCCTCATACCACTGTACATCAATTTATTTAAAGATATTAGTTATCCAACTTCATCAAATATTTCATAAAAAGGAACTTTAGTGTCCTCAAGTTCTACCATAAAAGTAGTTTCACTTATAATCATTTTCTTTCTATGGAGTTTTCCTTCTTTGATTCCATGAGTGCTCAAGAAAGAATGAAAAAAAGAGTTTTCATTGAGAGGATGAAGGGATTATGAAAAACATATGAATATTGAATTTGAAATTATAAGAGGGACTTATATAGAGGGAAGGGAGAGGTTTTTGGAAAATGAAAAGCTTTCTAAAAATGAAAAACATAAAGAACATTATAAAATCTCTTTTAAAAAAAAGGCTTCCCCTTTTACATTTGTACATATTTCTCATTATAAAGATAGTTTTCAAAGGGTAAAAACTCACATCTCATACACTTATGCACTCAGAAGCATGTAAGAAAACATGCATCTTATACTCAATACAACTCAGACATATGTCATACTTTAGACATATGCAATTAATCAAGGTAGGCATGCAATGCATGTTTAGATTATTATGAATGAAAAATATATCTTTACCAAGTCGGTTTGTTAGTATGTCATCTCACTAATATTTAGTATTAACAAATTGTAGGTCAAAAATACATTTTTAAACATAATCTTTAAAAAAATAAAATCTTACTATATATGTTTTGCATGTGAATGATAAATTGTATTCTTAGAAAGATTGGTAGAGATGTATAGTCGCATAATGAATATGTTGTGCTTAAAGATATTATAGTCTTCTATATGATATTTTATCCATATGAACTGAGACCAACATCTTACAACAAAGATGTTTTCAATTTCTATTTCTCATAAAGCAATGATACTTTATCATTTGCTTGACCATGATATGAGATTTGATCTAATGAAGTTATATCCTTTGATTTTTTTTTCAATTTATACCAAGCATAATATGCATCCTAGTATCATATTAACTTGAAATCTTGTTGAAACTTATAAAATAAACTAAGATTAGTAGTATCGATCAAATAAAAAATTTTCTTTTTACTTCTTTAAGATATGATTCTCTGGAATCATTTTAAAGACAAGTACATAGAGTTGTTAAGAAAGTTAACTCAAAATCTTTCAATGTTTTGAGAGTTTTGGAAGGAGATTCTGTTGATAAGATCATTTTCATATATGGAATCAAGTTAGAATTAGAGTAACGAAAAAGGTCATCCATATTATATAAAGTTTTTTCAATCAAATAAAGATTGTCAATGGATTTTAAAAAAACCCATATAAGTTTCATAGCAATATGGTAGGCATGAGTTTCTTTCTCAATAAGTTGTGTTAATGTAAGCAAAATTTTTAGCACTTGAAGAGATTTCAAGCAAAAAATAAAGGCAAGAAAGCAATATACGAGAAATTTATGTGATCCTCACTCAAAACTGAATTTTTTTTTTGTTTTGAGAAATAAACAACTAATAAGTAAGATTTAATATATTTAAAAATACATCGAAGTGTTTAAACTTTATAATTTATAAAAATTAAAACCAAGGAGATGAACTCTAATAATATGATCATAAAAAAAAAAGAGTAGATTTTTGTCATATTATAATAATGGTGGATAACTATCTTAACAAAAACTCAATCTTTTTATTCTAGAAACATGAAAGAATTTTGTAGAATATATTTGATGTCATGAAAACGTCTTACAATCTTTATATAAGTTTTTTTTAAAAAAAAATTAATAATTTTATGAGAAAACTTATCAAAATAAATTCTTTTATTTATTTATTTTACAATCAAGTTTATGAATAAGTTCTCATCATAAGCTTTTATAAACAAAATATTTTTATTTATTTAAGATGCATTTGAGTAAACATGTTGGACATCAAAAGCATACAATAGTAAAATAAATAAAAATCAAGAAAAATAACATAAATATAATATGATTCTATAACTTCAACCTACTTCTATGATCTTAAAAGAGATGAAAATAACTTAATAAAAAATATTTTATTACAACGTAATATCTACTAACTTAATTACACCATAATTCTAGTATACAAATCTCTTCTCGATAATGAGTAACATTCAACAAATAAACTTTTATTTATAAAAGTAGCATCTCTCATCCTTAATTAAACTAACTAATGTGGGACTTGACTTACATACATAAAAAATCTCCCTTGAGTCAAGCTCCCAAATATCTTAATCTTTTTTTTGAAAATTAGACTTGTTTCTCAATTTATTCTTCATCTTTACTTGAATGGAATGGTCAGCTAAATAACAAATGTTCTTCTTGTCTTTATACACTTTGAATGTCTTTCCTATTTTCACATATTTGTACCCCACTGGACTGTCATTTCTTTTCCATGAAATAATGTTGACATTCATAGTAAGTACATACCTCACATTAAGAATAGTTTGAATTTTATCATTGTGGAATTTCTAACGAACTTTTCCAATCTTTCAACTTTCATCTTAAATTTTTTTTCCATATTAATATAGCCAAAGATCTTCATCTTTCTGCAAATAGTAAACATGTCTTGATCCTTACAGACATACACACTAACATCAAAATATAATACCTATTTAGAATGATTTTTTTCAATAGAATCATCATTGATTCTCTATACATGATACAACTCTCTATCATCTAAGAATTTAGTTACATGAACTTTTATATTGAGTTGTTTAAGATGTTTTAGGTTTTCTCTTGACATCGAGCATTGAGATTGTATATTTCATTTTACTTTATGATAGTAACATTTCACCTTACTAAGGTTGTTTTTGATAAACCACCATTCTGTTGATTTATCTGCTGAAAATTAGTTATAATTACAATATAATTTATGATTATTTAATTATAATTCTACCTAATTTTTATTATTTTTGTAGGAATGGTCATGCAAGCTAAGAATCCAAAAATATGCAAGTTTTGGGCCAAAAAGAGGGTAAAAGAAACATAAAAAGATAATATATCTAATGCGACAATGACACATCAACCCTATAGTGCTGCAAGATTACATAGATGTTCGCGACGACTAAAGAAGCGGCTAGGTCAAACCTAGTCCACCATATTGAAACCCTAATCCATGTCTATAAAAGGGAGGCTATACTACACCACATGACATCACCCTAGGCTCCAAAGGCCACACCATTCTCCGGGGCGTAAGCTTATCACTACCCCAGAGACACACCATTCCATTCTCACACCAATTTTAGTATCCCTTAATATCCCTCAGTAGGACTCAGAGACAGAAGTTATTCCACAGTACAAGTTGCAATGTCCTATTGTTAGTTTTGCTGACATTACGGTTTCGTCATCCTCTTTCTAAAATTATGATTATGGATTTTTTTGTTGGATTAGTATGTTTTTGTTTGTCTTATCTCTTGGTGTGTAACTAATTCTCAAATCATGGGTTTTGGTGAAACTTATCATGTAACCAATTGAACCCCTTTTCCTTTTTATGAATGATTCTGTATTTCTATTCAATTGTGTTTTTTTATTATGCATAATTAATTAATAAGAATTAATTTCTAAGTTAATTAGGGGATAAATGATCGTACCATTGCCTAATTAAGGGAACTATAAAGTAAACTGAATATAAGGGGTTTGGAGAATAAATCAAAATCCTTGATTTCTAATCAGTTATTAATTTAATAAGTCCGCATGTTCTTTATGCTTCTCTTAATTATATACCTTGCATGATCGTTGGGGTAGTAACTTGAGGGAAAGAATATTGCTATTGCATAATCATCGGGTAGTAATAGAATAAGAACAGATAGTTAGCAATTGACTCAAATCATTCATAAGGGAGTTAGGATGAAATTGGGTAAAGTTATAAAGAAAATCAAAATCCTATTTCTCTCCATAATTAAATTCGTATTTGTGTTTTTTTTTTCTTTAAATCGCTTGCTCTCATTTTGTTCCATTCTTCCATTCACTTTAAATATGTCTAAACAAATCTTTTTCTAGTGAGCTCAAACATTGGGATTTAATCGTTACTTAAGATTGTTGAAATAGTCTCTGTGGGAATGACAATAAGGGTTCTAAATACCCTTTCTACACCAACAGGTGCACTTGCCCGTGGGTAAAACTTTGCACGCACAATAAACTCACAACAGTTTTCTACAGGATTTCTTTGTTGTCCACCTCTTAAGCAAGATTTGTCCTTTCTTTTTTAGAGTTCTTCACAGCTAGTTTCTTTTCATCGTCATTGGTATTATTTCCCCTTCATATTCTTCGACTCTAGAAGATGGTATTTAAATCATCTAGTTTGATTGTATTATTCTCCGTTGGTAAGAATCTCACTAATAATCTATATCATTGAGGCAAATAAGCTAATAAAGTAATTTTCTACTTTTCATTACTTATCTTTTCTTCTATACTTAACATTTGACAAATTAGACGGTTAAACTCATTAATATAATCATGTAGATTACCCCTTCTTCCATTCAGAGCATGTACAAATTTATCTTCAAGAACAGACAAATAGTTAATAATTTTGATGCATAGATCTTCTCCATGCTTTTCACATCTCCTTAGGTGTTAGCTCATTCAACATAGTGTACTTATAGTATTTCTAGTTTTTTTTAATAGTCTTCTACCCATTATCTATCATCCTTTCAAACCTTTCTTCTTCTAGGACTACATTCAAATCTTGTTGTGCTAAAAGCTCCTTTATTGTGCACTGTCACATAGTAAAATTTTCATCTCTATCAAAGAATAGTAACTCAAATTGCATCTCTCTAGCTATGGTATAGAATAAATATCAATCCAAAAAGTAATAAAATAAAAAATACATCTAAGTTATTGAGGATGTGCAATCCTTGATGACACAAGACAAACATATTATGGATTACGTTTCCTACTTTCCTTCTTATAACCAAAACTTTCTTCTCTTTCAAACTAAAACTTTTGACACAAGATGTTGAATGGCAAAAAATACTCAAATACATGCAATAACAAAATAATTAAAGTATAAATAAAATAATACAAATTTAATATAATTTGATTACGATTCTAAAAGAATAAAAATATTTTTATTAAAAAATATTTGATTATAACCTATTATTTAATAAATAAATTATATTATTTTTTTAATATATAAATTTTTTTCTAAAAAATATATAACATCCAAAATTTAAACCTTTATTTATAGAAATATCTTCTCTCTTCTTTGATTAAACTAATCAATACAAAAATTAACTTAGACATATAACATAATAAACTTAATTAAACATGAAAAGGTAAAAAAAATTGAATAAATAAATAAAAATTTATTTTAATAACTTATGTTAAGAAATTTATTAAAATATATTTTTTAAAAAAAAAACTTACAAAAGTCGTAAGCTACTTTTATAAAGCCTCCTTAAACTCTTTCAAACACCCTCTTAATTTATTTACTCAAACATGAATTGATGTTTGAGAAAAATAATTGAAAAACTTTTTTCTAAAAAATTGCAAAAACAGAATTTATACGACACCCTATTTTTTAAAAAATTATTGTACTAAACATTACAATTTAGCATTTGTAACTTAAAACAATTCTTTACTAAACATACTCTTAGAACTTTACCTCAGTAATTAACCTGTTCTGACCTCAATCTTTAAAGTTGTAGCTTTTGCAGCGTAAAATATTTGACGCAGTAATATAATGCCATCACTTTATCTTACCTAAGAATCCTGTTAATTGTTTTGGACAACATTATTATTGAAGCTGTTGAGTGTTTGAATTTTGGTTCATATCAGCTATTTTCAAACTGAGCATCCTTAAGCCATTAGAATTAATTGGTTAGTGGTGAGAGTTTCTAGATTAAAGTAGTTTACATAATATTTTAAATTTGAATTTTATCGTTGCTTTCTTGATTGTTAAAAAAAAAAAAACTGAACACCCATACATATCTTCTTATTTCGTTTGGTTTTTCAGTTAACATTTATGTGAATGCCTTTTTAATCACTGGAAACATTTTTCTTCCTTGAAGAGGGAACAGTGCTTTTTCGTGCTTGATGTGGAACGTTTACTTTGTGGTTGCCGTGCTAAAGAAGGCTTGCTTGATGTAACATCGGTGTGGCATTTTATTGACATAAAGAGAGAAGACCGAGTATATCCTTCATCTTAATTTTTGAAATGATTGGATCATATGTTTTAGATTTTAAGATTATAAAAATTTATTTTCAGTTTTTAATTTTCTTTAAATCACAGATGTTTTTAAGCTTTTAAAATTTAAGATCTCGCTTAAAAGAAATATACATCATTTAAGTCAATTCAATCATCAATTAGTTTTAGTTTTTGACTTTACAAAAAAATATTTATTTTAATATTTTCTATTTTAATTTTTAACATTCTTTTATATAAAGAAAAATTAAAATGAATATTATTTTATAAAGTTAAAAATTAACAAAATATTTTTAAAATTTTTAAAATTAAAATATTTGAATAATACAATCTTATGAGGTAAAATGAGAGAAACAAAATATTAGAATATTTTATATAAGATTCTAAATTTAAATCATATTGTATTATTATTGTAAAAAACAATAAGGGATTAATCAAGACGATTTCTCGCGAGTGGGATACGGTTATTCCCAAAGTTATACTTGTTTGCCTCAGTTATTGACGTGCATCAGTACATGTTGGTTATCCATATGGCTAATTGCAGACAAATATGTATAATTATCATTTTTTATTCAGATTATAAATATATTTTATTAAAATTAATTTTATCAAATTGAATAAAACTAACTAAATTGCAAATGGATAAGGGTTGTATTGTTAAAAATTCTTGTCCTTTGTTAAAAGGATGATGTTTATTTTTTGGTTAAAATATGACCTATTTATTTTTTGGTTAAAAGATGATCCAATTAGAAATATTTATCCGTAAACGCTAAAATAAGAAGGTAAAATAAAAAAAATTCATAAATTAAAATTAAATTAGGGACTTTAATTTTTAAAAAATTTACATGAGAAATTTTTTTTTTTAAAAAAAGGTTAGTATATTTAAGGTGATTTTAACTTATAAGTAAAATTTTGATTTTACTTTTTCTTTTCTTTTCTCAGTGATTGTTGAAAAATTTATTCGAATTAAGTTTATATATCTCTCTCCACATGCATTGTACTGATTTTTAATCATATATATATGATTAATTTAGTACAGGATAATTCATGTTAAAAATTACTTTACTGATTTCTCTTTTAAATGATTCAATTTTATTAATATAATTGCTAAATTAATCAATTTTATTATATAGATTATGTTTACAAAATTTTATAAAATTTTAAAAAGATTTGATATTTTAATAATATTTTTAAGTTAGACATCTTATATATTATTGTTTTCAATTTAATTTTAAAGAATGTTAATAATATATTCTTTTTAATATTTTTGTATTATTAATGAGAATAGCATTCATCTCTTCTACTGGAGCATATACAAAATTCAACTAATAATTAAGTGTTGCATTGCTGACATTCCTTGATCTCCTAACTAATAATTAAAAATGTGACATATATATATAACAAAATTATATCTAACCTTTATTTTATTTATGGTTCCCCAATTACAGAGACTACCTTCAATTGGAATACAATAGGTAATAGGTAAAGTAGAGGTTGCTTTCAGTTTAAAGTAGGGCATGTTAGAAGCAATTCTTACCTGATTTTGAAGAGGTTGCTTTCTTGTTAGCTTCAAATTGCTGTTGAGCTTTCTATGTGGGTTTTTTGTGTGCAGTGGTTATATAAAGTATTTGCTTATTATGATTCCAAAACATCTTTTCAAAATTTATTTCTGGCTTGGAGTTGTCCATTTTTCTATATAGCATGGGCCACAGGATTGGACAATTAATGGACGTCTCATGCACAAGGTTCCAATTATATAACAGCAATGCTAAATAGTATGAACAAGTTTTCGTGAAATATGATGCATTGCTATTGCTTTTCAAGAAGTTAGAAATAAAATTAACAAAAAAATTTAGTTTTAAAATTGTCACATTACTATGTTGACGTGGTAGGACACTAGAGTTAACTTAGTGAAAGAGAATTTGAATAATTTGTGTGAGATTTTTTAAGTTTGAATCTATTTTTTTACATGTTTGTATGGATTTGTGAAATTTATTTTCGTACTATTTAGAATTTTTGTCATATAGTGAACGTGACTTTACTCTGTTCTAAACATTCATTTGTTCAGAAGAATGATTTCTATATTTGAGATCAGTAATTCAACTATCAGAATTGGTTTTCTTTTTATTTATATCTTTTTTTTTTGGAATGCTTAGAGATAATATATTTGGATATTGGTATGGATCAAAATGTTAAAGATGGTAGGACATGTACAATATGAAGAAAAAAAATCTTCAGGATGATAATGTTTAAGAATCAGAAATGAATTTAGCCCAACATAGAACTGTATTGCTAAACAGAATATAGAGAATTTATCCCCCAAATAGTATTTGAGATTAAGTTGTAGACACTAGACAAAAAGTTGCTAGCAGATATATTGTGAAGAGAAGCCCCTATGATGGGTCAGAAGCAGAGCATTGAAGGTGTTTTCTAGTGTTTTTTCTTTCTTTCTCCTTAACTTCAATATGCTATTCTTAAATGAAACAAAATATTGTATTGTTCCAATACAAGTATTTGTGATTGCTTCATGTGCTATTATCCTATTTATTTTGAGATTTTTTCACATTCAATTTGGATTTTTATGCCTTGTTAAATAAAATAATAGGCATTCTGAAAGGATTGTGACATGTGCACTGACCTCTGGATAAAAGGCAAAGGTTAGAATTTAGAGGATTTCGAAACTGAGTGTATGCTTGTATGAAATCAAATAATATATGTTCCTATTTAGCTGTACATTGTTCAATCCAAATATCTCCTATTTTGGCTATCTGTTTTAATTTATCTTATTTTGGGATGTAGGAAAAAATATGTGACTAATTTAGCAATCTCTTCAAGTTCAACTACATGGGAATTGGACCAGCTATATGTTGTAATTCAGTCATCTTGATCTAGCTATGTAACATAAGCTGACATTAGACTTTCCCAAAAGCAGAATCTAGTTGAAACATATGTGTTCTCACCAGACTAGTTTCAAAAATAAAATTATGATTTCTATTACAGGTTACAAAAAAGATATAGCCTTGAGAAAAGGAGAAGATGAGGCATTAATTTGAGGAGTTTCTAGTTTCTATTCATTATGATAAACCAATACTGTCAATTTTCAACATTTTTTTTTTGACACAAAGGCTACAAGAGAAGAATTTACAATTCAATCAATAAAGTACCTTATGAAATTGAGATAAACCTTAACCTTAGTATACTACTAATTAATACCCAAAAAAATAAAAATTAAACTATGAATTAATCTCCCACTTTGGATGCTCTCCCTTAGGTTTCCAGCAAAAATCTCAACCATTGAATTCATGATGATACAGTAATTAAAAAGGAGAGAAAATGTAATGCAAAGTTGTGAGGATCTGAATTCATTAATCTCGCCTTGTTGCTAATGGAACCACTTCAGCCAGAGGTGTTGAGAGAGGTGTTGGAATTGGAGAAGTTCTGCAAAGAGGACAAGTAGGATGCAACCTCAACCAAGGGTCTATGCATTTGAGATGAAAGAGATGCTCACAATCAGGCAATACCCTAAGCAAATCATTACTTTTGTAATCTCCCAAACATATGGAACAACATGTTGCTATGGAATCAGATTTCCTAAGCTTGGCTTCAGAGTATAGCATCTTTGGGTAACTCTTGATTGTGACTTCATCTAACCCAACATCAACTATTGTGTGCTGTGGCTCAAGCAATTCAGGAACATTACTTCTCCTTGGAGCTGGCACAGTTGGTACCTGTGCCCTGGTACAAAAGTAGGAAGTGAGAGTTATGGTTGTGATAAGCAAAAGAATCCCAATTGAGATTCCTATGCCCATGCCAAATCCACTTATGTTGTTTGAGCCAAGGAATCCAGAGGAATCAGTTGCGTTGCTCATCTTCTTGATGATGGTTTTGGAATCAAGGAGATAGTAATAAAACAATTAGCTTTGTTAGCCATTTTGATGGTGGAGGCTAAGCATGTGTTGGTTATTTAGCTGTTCAAAGATCATGTTAGAAAGTCAACGGTATTATGAGAGAGAATAAAAGGAAAGAGAAGGGGCTAAGAAAAAGGGTTGCGTTTGAATCAAGGAAAGAAATGTATTTGGGATTAAGTAAAGAAAAACCAATGAGGTAGCATTGCATGTGAATACATTCCACTTTGTAAAACGTTAGATTATGTTTATATACATGTTCACAAGCTTAATTGAGCAAGTCAACGATCATTGTATCTTACTATATATCATAATATCAATGCATCTTACTATATATTATTATAATTACATAATTCTTTTGAAAAAGAGTATTAACAAATCTTATCTGTCACTAGTCAATCGTTGAGAATGCCCACGTTCCATGCATTACTAGGAAGGTTGTGGATGAAGATTTATTAGTTTTTGGTTGGCCTGTTTGGTTTGGTTATAGATTAAATTAAGAGTTTAAAGCAAGTGTACGCCCTTTATCTCTGCCAGCCACATTGATTTATAATTCATAAAATAATATTGCCCTTGTTCATTTGTTTAGGTTAAAACAATACCAACCAAGTTAATACTACAACATTTATTTATTTAATAAAAAATTCTTACTCTTATTAGATAGTAAGGTGAGATTACACTTTAATATATTTTATAATTTTATGTACATATTTATTATAATTTTAAAGATTAATAATGTATGAGCTGTCAAATTCTAATAATTAACCGTTGTGTTCAATAACTTGCATTCATGGAAATGTTAAGTCAATAAGATGATTGTGACAGTGTGGCTTTTTATACTCTTCCCACTTGGTAATTTGTATTTTGTTTTTTTTTTTTTTTTGTCAACCCATTTGGTAAATGATTGCAGAAACCTCTTGACTTGGTAACGGAGACAAAAGCATTAGTACCGGTGGAGGCCAATAGGGTGGAAGCGTGGAGAGTCACAAAGGAAGTTACCATCAGCAGAGTACCCAGTCTTTAATCTTCCAAACTTTTGTTTGATTTTGACGAATAACTGAATTTCCAATCTGAATGGAGTTACAAGTTATATATAGACACCTAAAAGGACTCCTTTTTATCATCATATAAAATGTATCTATACATAAGATTAACGAATTTAATTTTTTCTATTGATAGCGAATTCAGTTATCGATGGGTAGTTGTTTTAAATGCTACGTATTTAATTGCTTAAAAACTAAGATTGTAATGAAAAAATATCTGTTAAGAGACATTACCCTGCCATGCTGTGGATTAGGAATCATTCTCTTACATATGGATATTATCATTGTTTTAATTATATTTTTTATTTAATAACTAACAGTTTTTTAAAATAAAAAAAATAAGAAATAGGTCTAATTACTTAATTTTAATGTAAATATATATATCCTACTATTTGTATGTGTTAAAAAAATAAAAAATCATTGTAGATTATGGATGAGTAGCAAAATCGGTATCGTCCAAAATTGACAAAATTGAAATGGTATCTAGAGCTTGCAGGTGGGTCAAGTCGGTGGACAATTAAAACAGATGAAAAATATTTTATAATGGTTACTTTCGAACTGGTGTGGTTTTTGTTTGCTAATTTGTCAGGACCTGACTCAATTAATTAACTAACTAAGTAAATATATATATAATATTAAATTATACAAGTAATTAGGTAGGTTAAGTGTGTGTAGAAAGTCTGTAGATATGGTAATAGATGGGTCAAGGTGAGTTTTATTTTAAAAAAAAAAAATCAAGACAAGTTTGGATGCAAGTTTGTAAGAGACAGAGAGAAAAAAAAATTAAAAAACATTCCCTACAAGTTCAAGTAAATTCATAGCAAACTCTTACACTATATAATCATATATCAAATATATTTTAATTTAAACAACATATAAAATAGAAATAATTTAAAAAAACAAATTTAATAATGAATCATATTTTTAATAAAATATGAGCATTCAATATTATTATTTAATTTTTATTATAATTATTAAAGTAAGTTTAAGATAGAAGTAGAATGGATATCTATATCATCAAACCCAAGCAAATTGAGTTTGGATCCAATGCAAATTTTTCTTAAACTCATTTAAAGCAAGCTTTGCTATCAAAATGGTGTGAGTGAATACCTACAAGTTTGAGTTTAATTATCTTTATAGAAGTTTGTCCTAGGTACACTAACCCACTTAACTTGATCAAGTAGGTGAATAGAATGGGGTCATAATATTACTATTGTACGGTTCTAGTAAGGTTGCAAATATTTCTTACTCTAGTAAGGTTGTCTAATATAAAAGATGCATAATTTGTAAAGCAAAAAAATTAATATAAATTTTCAATAGTTTTGTTTTAAAATTAACAAAACAATCTTTCTTTTATTTTTATTCAATTTTAGCTAGGTAATGTATGAGAAGTAGTTGGTAAAAGGAGAAAGGCAACACATAATTATCCTCTAGTTGTTTTGCAAACCTTGAAGACTTAGCACCTTGATAACTTTTGGAACACACGAAAAAAATTTCCATTTTCCACTTTGAATAATGATAGCGTGCAAGTATCTAACCATTTTCTTTAAATTGGATGATCTTAGAACATTTATAATGGCATAAACGTTGTTTATGTCTTTTTTTTCAAATTTAATAAAATAGAATATATATATATATATATATATTACTTTTTAAGTTACTTTTACAAGTAATTAAAAAAATAATGAGTTTTTTTATTTGCATTGATAAATTCCACTAACATGTAAGACAATTCTTTTTACAACATATGATTTTGCATTAAATAAAGTGCGATCAAATAATTTAAAAGTGATATGGAAGAGATAAATACCATCACAAAATAAGTGGCGGCTTTTCAAGTTATCCTCATCAATGGTAAAATGTCACAAAACCATCATAGAAGCTAGATCATCAAACTATCACCATTAATTTTTGTGATGAGAAAAATTGAAAAAAAATTATTATTTGTGTAAAAATTTCAATTGGTTGAGAAGAAAGAAAGAGACAAAGATGAAGAAAAACAAAAAGTTAAGAGAAAGAGAGTTTGTTAAAAATTAAAAAAGAGATTGATAACAAATGTGGCTTCTATGAAGTAATGGAGGTAGGTGGACAGGTTCGAGTAGCATAGACCCAAATCGGTGGGAGTCGACAGCCTAAATATTAAGGCTGAAACCACTCTCCTAATTGATCAGTTATATCAGGTTTAGGATTGGTCGGGTTGTGGGTACGGGGCTTGGGTTATATTAGATTCGACCTTTTGTTTTTAGAGATTTCTTTGCCAAGTCAGTGCAAAAATATGATATTATAACAAGATTTTACATCGGTTTTTTAAAAATCGATCTAAAAAAAAACGCGGTGGTATTTTTGTAAATAAATATAAACTTTCTACATCGGTTGGGAAAAGTGATAAGCATAAATTTCATAAATAATTATCTCTTACTTTTATCTCATTAAGACTTCTTATATGTTCAATTAAGTGGTCTTTGTCATATTTTATGAGTTTGGGTTCATATGAAGTTTAATTGAATTTCTTTGCTTACCCGATTAAAATGACACTATTATGGTATTTTGAGCATAATAGGAGTTTTAGACATCCAAAAATCATGAAATCTATCTTGAATGAAAGCTTAAAGAAGTGTCCACAGTTACAAAGCAAGAGAAGACTCTAAATGGGATGTTTAGGACTCCGAAATTATCTCAAAAGATGAGATAGTGTTGCTGACGTGGAATTTGAACAGTGTGCAAAGATCCGGCCATATCTTGAGATACAGAAGTCATATTGAGATGAAATCAACTCTGTTGGACAGCTAAGATCCGGGGCTACAACTTTTGTTCAGAAGTCAAGCTCTAATTCGGACATGTGAACATCCGAAATTGCGGTGCAAGAAATTCAAAATTGTTGTGCTAATTGGTGACAAAAATTCAAAAGTGTTTTGCATTTTCAACAAAGCCCATGTGAAAGCAATAAAAGGGTAGAAAAGTAATATCCTAGTTGGTGACTTTCTGAAGATGATGCCTCACAAATCCTCTATAAATAGAAGGGTTTACAAGAGGAGAAACACACCACTTGGAGATTAACTCCAATACCATTTTCCATCTTTCTTTCTTTCTTTCTTGTTAGTTTTCCTCCTACATGGAAGGCTTAGTTTTTCTTTATTGTTAGTTTGCCTCCTACATGGAAGGCTTAGTTTTTCTTTATTGTTAGTTGCCTCCTACATGGAAGGCTTAGGATTTATTTGTTGTTAGTTGCCTCCTACATGGAAGGCTTAGGATTTATTTGTTGTTAGTTTTCCTCTTTCTTTGTTGTTAGTTTGCCTCCTTCATGGAAGGCTAGGTTCGTAGCTTCAATTCAAGGATTCAAGCTATTTTCATTTTAACTTTGAGGTCTTGATCTTTATTTACATGCTTATTAAGTGGTTTCTACTCTACTTCACTATATTCTTCAATTTTATTCTTTAATCAAAGTTTGATCGGTTGACGTATTTTGATTAATGTATAATTGATTTATAATTGGTTTTTGATTGGTAAATCATTTTCCAAAAGTTTGAAGAGTAGAAATTAAGTAATTGAATTGAAGGTTTTCATTTTATTACTTACTTCAACTGAATTCTGATTGTGAAATTGGTTTAGATAAAAGATTAAGTGGTTACTAATCTTGTTGATCATAATCAATTAAATTCTGAGAGGTTTCTCAATAGAGAATTCAAGGATCATTTTAGGGGTTCCAGATGATCCTAGGTTGATAAACACAATGCATGATTTTAGTGATCAATGATTAGTTATGAAAATAGCCTCTGAATTCCTTGAGTTGATAATTGTTAAGTGAAATTAATTTCAGTCTGTATTTTGTGTTTAGCACTCAATATCACATCTTTACAAAACCCCCTTGTTCTAATTTTCTCCTTATTTGCTTAAGAATCTGAAATGGTCTTTGGGAGATGACCTAGGTTGCACCTTATACTATACCAATAGTTTGGGGGAAATCTAGAAATTATTTTTGCGCGTTTGCGACGAGCGTGTCAAAAAGAACCGATGTAGAAAGTACTTTTTACATCGGTTGTTATGTAACTGATGTAGAAAGTACTTTCTACATCGGTTATTTTCCCAACCGATGTAGAAAGTGAGTTTTTTTTCAAACTTTCTACATCGGTTACGAAACAAGCGATGTTGAAAGCACTTTCTACATCGGTTGTTCTGGAACCGATGTAGAAAGTGGATTTTTTTAAAACTTTCTACATCGGTTCTGAGAAAAAACCGATGTAGAATGTCTTCCCCTGTCACTTATTTTTCGACGCTGTTCGTGTTTAACCTCATTTTCCAAAACCCCAGTTTCTCGTTTCGGCTTGTTCTCTCTATTTTCGTTTAAGTCTTAGCCATTGTCGACATCCTTATTGTTTGTGGTTTCACTCCGTGCTTACGTTCGTGGTCGTCGTCGCCATTGGAACTATTTCGTTCGTTCGAAGTCGTCGTCGCGCACCGTAAGGTTCAAACTCATCTTTGTTGTTATTTATGCATCTCATTCTATTATTATGGTTGAAATTTACATTTATTTTGGTTGTATTCTGTAATTTTTAAGCTTCTTATTTGGCTATACCGTGCTGTGTCGTCGTTCAACGACCGTTGTGCCTCCATTTGGACACCGTTTGGCCACCGCTCAACCATTTTGTGTTGACTGTGAGGTATGTTCTATGCACCTCTACTTTGTGATTGCAGATGTGAAAGTTTGCTTAGGGTTTATGTATGTTATAGTATTGATTTTGAGTTTAAATATGTTGGTTTGTTTTCTTGAGTTCAAATATGAGCATACCCTTAGTTTCCCGTTCAAGGTTGAATATAATGAGTATATTACTAAATAAGTAAATCATTCATTATATTAAATCTTGAATTGTCCAAGTTGGATAGTTTGGGACTAAAGTTTTTTATTCAGTGGTTAACAATTTCTTCATAAATCTTGTAAATTATACTTGATTAAATTTTGGTTTAGTTCATTTTGCATTGTCTCTGGGTACATGCTTCATTATGGTAAATAAAACCATAATGAAGTTATGTACTTGGAGACTGATGTGAAATGCTGCCGAAATTTCATCAAATATGATATTCAAGATTTTAGAAGTATGTTAATCGATGAATAAAAAACTTTTTTCTCGAATGGGATAGGGTCTTACCAATAGTGAGGATAATAAATTAACAACAATGAGTGACAAGGTTAATCCTAAATCATGTGTTGATGATTCTTGTATAGTATGGATCGTAGTTGGATAAATGCTAAACGAACGAGCGATGAGTACGAGAATGGGGTTGAAGAGTTTTTGAATTTTGCGCAGACAAATCTACCTGAGAGTAATGGACAATTTTACTGTCCGTGTGTTAATTGTCTAAATGAGAGACGTTTGGGTGTTGGTCAAATTAGAGAGGATATTTTTTGTGATGGATTTTGAAAAAGTCATACAAAATGGACATGGCATGGTGAGTTATTAGGCATGCCAAATGTGTCACAAACGGTGGAGGTTGATATAAATATGGAAGATTGGGTAGAGGATATGATTCGTGATGTAGGGCATGCGTCATTTGAGCATGCAAATATGTATGGTAACTTATCTACTGATTCAGAGAAACCTTTGTATCCAGGATGTACTACCTTTACACGATTGTCAGCAGTGTTAAGATTATTCACTCTGAAAGCAAGGAATGGGTGGAGTGATAAAAGTTTCACTGAATTACTTGAACTGTTGGTAGAGATGCTTCCTGAAGGTAACACATTACCAAAGCGTAATTATGAGGCGAAGAAGGTGTTGTGTCTGATGGGTATGCAGTATAAGAAAATACATGCCTGCCCTAATGATTGCATACTATACAGAAATGAGTTTGAAGGATTACATGAATGCCCTGTGTGTCAAGTTTCACGTTATAAACTGAAGGATGGTGATTCTATTTGCAATGACAGCACAAAGCGGCCTCCAGCCAAAGTGTTATGGTATCTTCCAATAATTCCAAGGTTCAAACGATTGTTTTGTAATAAAGATGAAGCAAAGAACCTTAGATGACATGTAGATGAAAGACTGATTGATGGAAAACTTCATCATCCAGCTGATGGTTTACAATGGAAGATGGTTGATCAACTATATCCCGATTTTGGGAATGAGCAAGAAACTTAAGGTTTGGACTTGCAACAGATGGAATGAATCCCTACGGTAATTTAAGTAGTAAAAATAGTTCATGGCCTGTACTTTTAACAATTTACAACCTTTCTCTGGAGTTATGCATGAAACGTAAATACATCATGTTGTCCATGATGATTTCAGATCCACAACAACCTGGAAATGACATAGACGTTTATCTTGCTCCTTTAATTGAAGACTTGCAAAATCTATGGGAAGAAGGTGTGGAGGTGTTTGATGCGTATGGTAATGAAAATTTCAAGATGCGGGCAATGCTTTTTTGCACTATTAATGACTTTCCAGCATATGGAAATTTATGTGGATACAGCGTTAAGGGGCACAAAGCATGTCCCATATGTGAAGAAGGCACAAGTTACCATCAACTGCATCATGGAAGGAAGACAATGTATCTTAGTCATCGAAAATTTCTCAGGACTAATCACCCTTATCGTAGATTAAGGAAAGCTTTTAATGGGTTGCCAGAAAATGATGTTGCTCCAAAAGCCTTAACTGGACAACAAGTCTACGATCGGGTTAAAAACATCAAAACTGTTTTTGGAAAGACTAAAAAAAAGGTCACGGAGACAAGGATATGGAAGAAAAGATCAATATTTTTTTATCTTTTATATTGGTGCAAACTTGATGTTAGACATTGTATTGATGTGATGCATGTGGAAAAAATGTGTGTGATAGCCTCATTGGAACACTTCTCAATATACAGGGCAAGACTAAAGATGGAGTCAATTCTCGACTGGATTTGGTTCACATGGGTATACGACATCAGTTAGCTCCACAGTCTGTAGGAAAGTGAACATATTTTCCCCCGGCATGTCATACGTTAACAAGAGAAAATTTCTTTTTGAGAGTGCCTACGTGAGGTTAAAGTGCCACAAGGGTATTCTTCAAATTTTAAAAGACTTGTCTTGATGAAAGATTTAAAGTTAGTTGGGTTAAAGTCTCATGATTGTCATGTGTTGATGCACCAACTACTTCCAGTGGTTATTCGTGACATTTTACCTAAAAAGGTTAGACATACAATAAGTAGGTTATGCTTATTTTTCAATAAAATATGTAGCAAAGCCATTGACCCTCTAAAATTGGATGAGTTGGAAAATGAAGCTTTCACTATCTTATGCCAATTGGAGATGTATTTTCCTCCATCATTTTTTGACATTATGGTTCACTTGGTTGTTCATATAGTGAGAGAGATCAGATTATGTGGTCCAGTTTATCTGAGGTGGATGTATCCAATAGAACGATACATGAAAATATTAAAAGGGTATGTGAAGAATCCACACCGTCCCGAGGCATCTATGATTGAAAAATACATTGCAGAAGAGGCCATTGAGTTTTGTACAGAGTATTTGTCAGAGGTGGAACCCATAGGAGTTTCTAAGTCTCGTCGTGAGGGAAGACACGGAGGTAAAGGTACACGAGGCATAACTGTGAAAAGCATGGGTCATGCAGAAGTCCTTCAAGCACATTTGTATATTTTGAATAATACCGATGAGCTTCAACCTTACTTATCTACTCACAAAACTATGATAAGGGAGGAGAATGTTTGAATGAACGAGAAATGGTTGTTGAATGAGCATAACAAAACGTTCTTAAACTGGTTTGATGAAACAATTAAGAAGGATGATTGTGCCTCTGATACATTGAAGTGGCTAGCAAATGGCCCAAACTTTGATGTCATATGTTGGACTGGGTACGATATTAATCATTTTTCATTTTATACAAAGTCTCAGGATGATAAAAGTACCATGCAAAATAGTGGGGTTATGGTGGTGGCAGAGTCGATGCATTTTGCACGTTCTAAAGGTAAAAATCCTGTAAAGGCTTCCATATCTTACTTTGGAGTGATTGAAGAGATTTGGGAGATTGATTACACCAAATTTAAAGTGCCTGTTTTCAAATGCAGATGGGTTGATAGTAACAGTGGTGTGCAAGTCGATGAATTGAGATTTACATTGGTTGACCTTCAAAAAGTAGCTTACAAGGATGACCCTTTTCTCATGGCCCACCAAGCAAAACAAGTGTTTTATGTCCAAGATCCTTGCTCCAAAAGATGGTCAGTTGTTCTTCAAGGAAAGACAACAATCGTTAGTGATGACACCAATGATATTTCAAATATTGATATTTCTCAAACTCCATTATCATCAAGGATATCTAGTATCAATGAAGAAACTGAAATAGATGATGTACATGCTATTCGAGATGATCATCATGAAGGAATATGGGAAAATGTTACTACATGATACAAGTTAGTTATTTATTTAATTATTTCATCATTGTATGTTTATTTTTAACTTATTTTAAAATGTTTATTACGTTTTTTATGTTTAGTAGAGTTTCTAACATCTTTTCTCTTTGCTTTCAACAGGTACATGGCTGATTATTACATTTCTTTTCAACTTTCAATACTTGTTTGATGTAATTTTAAGTTATTTCATTTGTAAATTAAAGTTTGATAATAAATAATGATGTATTTAGTTTAAATATATAGATTATGTGAATTCTGTATTGGCTGTCTGGTGCTTCTCTATTGTCTGCCTGGATTCTGTGTGTATATGCAGGTATGTGAATAAATAATACAGTAGTATACCTAAACAAAATGAACATTAAAAAAAAGGATTTTCTACCTCGGTTACGACCATAACCGATGTAGAAAGTACACTTTTTACATCGGTTGCGGGCAGAACCGATGTAAAAAGTATGACTTTTTACATCGGTTAAAGCTATAACCGATGTAGAAAGTATACTTTTTACATCGGTTCTGCCCGCAACCGATGTAAAAAGTGTACTTTCTACATCGGTTCTTTGCCCAACCGATGTAGAAAGTCATACTTTTTACGTCGGTTGCAGAATCGATGTAAAAAGTCTTATTTTCTATATCGCCCGCTTCAACACCGCCTGAATAATCGATGTAAAATTGCTTAACAACCGATGTAAAAGGCTTATTTTCTACTAGTGAGTTTACAAAAATAAAAAAATCAATTTTTTGAGTTTATTGTTCATATTAGTGTTCATTTTTCACACTAAGAAGATATAAATCAATTTTATATATTTTCTCAGATATTCAAGTATATTTTCAAATGTTTTACATTAAAAAAAATGAAACAATTTGATTGAAGTATACATCATATATATTATATTATATGAAATCTATTATAATGTTAGTATTAAACATAAAATATACAATGCTTCTACTCAAGATTGATTGTTGCAAAATATACATGAAATATTAAATTGATTGATCAATACAAAATATACATAAAATATTAATATGGAGCTTACAAAATTGATTGTTTATTTTAAATTTAATATTTCTAGTAATTATATCTTTACAAAATATACGTATTTTAAAAAAGAAAAAATTAAATATAAATTACGAAGAAGACAAAAAAAATTAGGATAAGCATATCATTCAATAAACAGTACTATAACGGGCTATAAGTCTACAACCTTTAAATCTAGTTACAAGTACAAGCTTTTAGGTTTTAGTAGCAAACAACGAGCAGCAAAAATGTTCATTCTCTATTATTGAGAATTCATAAAAATCACTGATTAACCGTTATAAATAAAATTTAAATGAAAGAATTAGAAATTGAAAAGAAATTAAAAAATTTAGAAATAATGGACAAGTGAAAATTATCTTATAAAAAGATGTGTATGATAAATGATAATTTTATCTTAAATAGTATTCCAATATTTCATTTTCAATAAGACTAGAATATTAAAATAATATGAAAAAAATATTGATAAGCATAAATTTCATAAATAATTATCTCTCACTTTTATCTCATTAAGACTTCTTATATGTTCAATTAAGTGGTCTTTGTCATATTTTATGAGTTTGGGTTCATATGAAGTTTAATTGAATTTCTTTGCTTACCCGATTAAAATGACACTATTATGGTATTTTGAGCATAATAGGAGTTTTAGACATCCAAAAATCATGAAATCTGTCTTGAATGAAAGCTTAAAGAAGTGTCCACAGTTACAAAGCAAGAGCAGACTCTAAATGGGATGTTTAGGACTCCGAAATTATCTCAGAAGATGAGATAGTGTTGCTGATGTGGAATTTGAACAGTGTGCAAAGATCCGGCCATATCTTGAGATACAGAAATCATATTGAGATGAAATCAAATCTGTTGGACAGCTAAGCTCCGGGGCTACAACCTTTGTTTAGAAGTCAAGCTCTAATTCGGACATGTGAGCATCCGAAATTGCGGTGCAAGAAAGTCAAAATTGTTGTGCTCATTGGTGACAAAAATTCAAAAGTGTTTTGCATTTTCAACAAAGCCCATGTGAAAGCAATAAAAGGGTAGAAAAGTAATATCCTAGTTGGTGATTTTCTGAAGATGATGCCTCAAAAATCCTCTATAAATAGAAGAGTTTACAAGAGGAGAAACACACTACCTTGGAGATTAACTCCAACACCATTTTCCATCTTTCTTTCTTTCTTTTTAGTTTGCCTCCTACATGGAAGGCTTAGTTTTTGTTTATTGTTAGTTTGCCTCCTACATGGAAGGCTGAGTTTTTCTTTGTTGTTAGATTTCCTCCTACATGGAAGGCTTAAGATTTATTTGTTGTTAGTTGCCTCCTACATGGAAGGCTTAGGATTTATTTGTTGTTAGTTTGCCTCTTTCTTTGTTGTTAGTTTGCCTCCTTCATGGAAGGCTAGGTTTGTAGTTTGAATTCAAGGATTCAAGCTATTTTCATTTTTACTTTGAGGTCTTGATCTTTATTTACATGCATATTAAGTGGTTTCTACACTGCTTCACTATATTCTTCAATTTTATTCTTTAATCAAAGTTTGATCGGTTGACGTATTTTGATTAATGCATAATTGATTTATAATTGGTTTTTGATTGGTAAATCATTTTCCAAAAGTTTGAAGAGTAGAAATTAAGTAATTTAATTGAAGGTTTTCATTTTATTACTTACTTCAACCGAATTCTGATTATAAAATTGGTTTAGATGAAAGATTAAGTGGTTACTAAATCTTGTTGATCATAATCAATTGAATTCTGAGAGGTTTCTCAGTAGAGAATTCAAGGATCATTGTAGGGGTTCCAGATGATCCTAGGTTGATAAACATAATGCATGATTTTAGTGATCAATGATTAGTTATGAAAATAGCCTCTGAATTCCTTGAGTTGATAATTGTTAAGTCAAATTAATTTCAGTCTGTATTTTGTATTTAGCACTCAATATCACATCTTTACAAAACCCCCTTGTTCTAATTTTCTCCTTATTTGCTTAAGAATATGAAATGGTCTTTGGGAGATGACCTAGGTTGCACCTTATACTATACCAATAGTTTGGGGAAAATCTAGAAATTATTTTTGCGCGTTTGCGACGAGCGTGTCAAACATTTGGCGCCGTTGCCGGGGACCATTTTAATTTCCTAGGCTCATTTAGGAGTTTGTATAAAAATCTTAATCTTTCTAACAATTTTTTTTTTACTTTAGGTATATATTCTTGGATTTTCTGTATGAATTCACCTTTTTGTGTATGACCCGATCCAATCCTGAAAATTTATATGCATATGATCCTGAGATTGATAGAACATTCCATCATTTGAAAAGAGCACATAGAAGGCATTCATTCAGTAATAACCAAGAAAGTAACAGTAGTGATTTTTCATCTTTAAATTTTGATAGTTTTAAATATTCTGCTAAGAACATGGCTGATAGAACCCTAAAAGAATTAGCTGCACCTGATGTTGCTTATCAACCATTGTGCATTCAATACCCTGATGTTGATGCACCATTTGAACTGAAGTCTGGACTAATATATTTGCTACCTAAGTTTCATGGCCTTGCAGGTGAGGACCCTCATAAACATTTGAAGGAATTTCACATTGTGTGTTCCACAATGCGGCCACAAGGAATTCCTGAAGATCATATCAAGTTGAAGGAATTTCCTTTCTCCTTAAATGATGGAGCCAAGGACTAGTTGTACTATCTACATCCAACATCTGTTACAAGCTGGAATGATATGAAGAGATTATTCCTAGAGAAATTCTTCCCTGCATCCAGAACAGCAGCTATCAGAAAAGAGATTTGCGGCATCAGACAGAACTCCCAAGAAACTCTCTATGAGTATTGGGAGAGATTCAAGAAACTATGCGCCACTTGTCCACACCATCAAATCAGTGATCAATTACTGATTCAGTATTTCTATGAAGGACTCATGCCAATGGACAGAAGCATGGTTGATGCAGCTAGTGGTGGAGCACTTATGGACAAAACTCCTACAGCAGCTCGAGATTTGATTGCCAACATGGCAGAAAATTCTCAGCAATTCAATTCTCGAACTAATTCCTTGTCTAAAGGAGTCCATGAAATGACCACTAAGACAGACCATGCACGATTGGAGAACAGAATTGAAGAACTAACCTCCATCGTAAGACAGTTGGCCATCGGACAACAGCAGCAACTTAATGTTGTTGACAAAACCAAAACATGTGGCATCTGCACTTCTGCAGATCATCCTACTGATGCATGCCCAACATTGCAAGAAAGTAAGACACCTGAGGCTGCAGTAAATGGTATTTTTGGCACAGGACAACAATACAGGCCTCCTCAACATTATCAGCAACAGAAGTTTGAACCACCTTCTGGAACATACAATCCTAGTTGGAGAAACCATCCTAACTTGAGATATGGTCCTCCACAACAACAAAGGATTCAAACATCTGACTCCCAAAATAAATACCAACCACCGCCTTTCAGACAACAACAACAACATATGCAGCAATCTGTACCCTCTAATGCTTCTGAACCCTCTCTTGATGATTTGATGAAGCAATTAGCAACCAACAATCTTAAGTTTCAACAGAATGTAAGTTCTACCCTTCAGGATTTACAAACTCAAATTGGGCAGTTAGCTACCACTGTCAACCAATTGAAATCTCAAGGTTCTGGTCAACTACCTTCTCAACTTGTCATAAATCCCAAAAGTGTGAATGACATAACCTTGAGAAGTGGGAAGAAAGTGCAGACAGACCCTACATTTTTAAAGCAACAAAGCTTCAATCAGACTAATCCACACCAAAAAGAAGAATTTATCTCCACACCTGGAGACATCTCTGATAAGCCATCTGAATCAGAGGGAAAGTCTGATGAAAAAAGTACACCAGCCTTCGATAAGACATCGAATGATCAACAAAAAGAAGCTTGCCATAAACGATCTGCACTTGAAGCATCTGATGAGACAAAAACCCCAAATTGTGCTGATCAGAAGGTATCTTTACCTTTTCCAAATAGAATGGTCCAATCCAAGCCCAATGTTCATACAGAATTGGATAAGGAGCTTCTAGATACTTTCAGGAAAGTGGAAGTCAACATACCACTTCTAGATGCTATCAAGCAAATTCCCAAATATGCCAAATTTCTAAAGGACTTGTGCACGCATAAGAGAAGACTCAAAGGGGATGAGAAGATTAGTGTGGGACGCAATGTTTCTGCCTTAATTCAACCCAGCCTCCCTCAAAAATGTAAAGATCCAGGAACTTTCACCATTCCTTGCACAATAAGAAACTCTACATTTAGTGATGCACTGCTGGATCTAGGTGCTTCCATTAATGTTATGCCCTCATCAGTTTATAAATCTTTGAATCTGGGAGAACTGAAGCCAACTGGTGTGGTGATTCAATTAGCCAACAGAAGTACAGCACATCCAGCTGGAGTACTTGAAGATGTGCTAGTTCAAGTGAATAAGCTAATCTTTCCAGCTGACTTCTACATTTTGGATATGGAAGATGAGTCATCCATCAATAGAGCAACCTTGATCCTAGGGAGACCTTTCCTCAAAACTGCAAAAACAAAGATAGATGTGCATACGGGGACTCTCTCTGTGGAATTTGGAGATGATATCATCCAATTCAACATATTTGAAGCCATGAAGCATCCTATAGAGAACCATTCACTCTTTCAACTTGATGCCATAGACCTTCTTGCGGATGATTATTCTATTGAAAATCTACTTTTTGAATTTTTTGATTTTGATTTAGATTACTTAGATAATTTTACTTGCACATGTGATGAATTTGATCTATGTATTGTGTGCTCTGGGATTAATGCTGCAGACCAAACTTCTTGGAAAGATGACATGTTAGATGCAAGTGTTGCAGACATTTCAATCTCAAATAGATCCCTGCCTTCCATAATACAACCACCTCCTTTGGAGTTGAAGCCTTTGCCTGAACATCTAAAGTATGCTTATTTGGGGGAAAATGAGAAGCTTCCTGTCATTGTAGCAAAGAACCTTCTACCACAACAGGAAGAAAGGTTACTGCAAACCTTAAAAAGCCATAAACAAGCAATTGGATGGACTTTAGTTGATATTCCAGGTATTAGCCCATCTACTTGTATGCATAAGATACTGCTGGAGGAAAACACCAGACCTGTTAGACAACCACAAAGACGTTTGAATCCAACCATCCTAGATGTGGTAAAGAAGGAAGTAGGTAAGCTTTTGGCAGCTGGTATCATCTATCCCATCTCAGACAGTGATTGGGTAAGCCCGGTGCAAGTAGTTCCTAAGAAGACTGGCATGACTGTAGTTAAAAATCACAATGATGAACTAATCCCTACCAGAATACAAAACAGTTGGAGAGTGTGCATAGATTATAGGAAGCTTAACCAAGCTACTCGCAAGGATCACTTCCCTTTACCCTTCATAGACCAAATTTTGGAAAGATTAGTAGGAAAATCTCACTATTGCTTTCTAGATGGTTTTTCAGGTTATTTTCAAATACATATAGCCGCAGAAGACCAGCATAAGACCACCTTCACTTGTCCCTTTGGTACTTTTGCCTATCGAAGGATGCCCTTTGGTCTATGCAACGCCCCTGGAACCTTTCAAAGATGCATGGTAAGCATTTTCTCTGATCTCTTAGAAAGTTGCATGGAAGTGTTTATGGATGACTTCACTGTATATGGTTCTTGTTTTGATGCATGCTTAGAAAGCCTCTCTAAAGTTTTGGACAGATGCATTGAGACTAACCTGGTTTTGAATTTTGAAAAATGTCATTACATGGTAATAGAAGGTATAGTCTTAGGACACTTGGTATCTAGCAAAGGTTTAGAGGTTGATAAGGTCAAGATAGACATTATTACTGCTCTACCTTACCCCACTTCTGTGCAAGAAGTACGTTATTTACTTGGTCATGCAGGCTTTTACAGAAGATTCATCAAGGATTTTAGCAGGATTGCACAACCTCTTTCTAAACTACTAAAAAAAGATACCAAATTTTTGTTTGATCAAGCATGCAAGGATTCATTTGATGAACTAAAGAAGCGGTTGACAACCACTCCCATCATTCAACCACCTAATTGGACGCTTCCATTTGAATTAATGTGTGATGCATCTAATTATGCCCTTGGTGCTGTACTGTCTCAAAGAGTTAGCAAGAGATCTCATGTCATTGCATATGCCTCTCGCACACTTGATGCAACCCAATCCAATTACACAACTACTGAGAAGGAGCTTTTGGCAATTGTGTTTGCATTAGATAAATTTCGCTCCTATTTGCTTGGATCTAAAGTTATTGTCTTCTCTGACCATGCAGCTTTGAAATACTTGCTGAAGAAGGCAGATGCTAAGCCAAGACTAATTCGTTGGATGCTTCTGTTGCAAGAATTTGATTTAGAGATCAAATACAAGAGTGGTGCAGAGAACCTTGTAGCAGATCATTTAAGTCGGATCCAGCAACCTTGTGAAGAAACTTCAATTGCAGATTCATTCCCAGAAGAGCATCTCTATCATTTGCACGGGAAGGATCCTTCGTATGCAGATTTGGTAAACTATCTGGTTGCTAAAGAAATACCCAAACACTTCACCAAATCACAAATTGCCAAGTTGAAAAGTGCTGCCAAACACTACATATGGGATGAACCATACCTTTGGAAGACATGTAGTGATCAAATCATTAGAAGATGTGTTCCAGATCATGAAGTTCAGTCTGTACTTACCTTTTGCCATTCCCTAGCTTGTGGTGGACACTTTGGGCCACAACGGACATCTAGAAAAGTACTAGACTCAGGCTTTTATTGGCCTACAATATTTCGTGATACACACAGATTATGCATAACTTGTGAGCAGTGCCAAAGAATAGGGAGTATTTCGCGCAGAAATGAGATGCCCCAAAAACCACTTCTCTTTTGTGAAGTATTTGATGTATGGGGTATAGACTTTATGGGTCCATTCCCTGTCTCTTTTGGCTTTGTTTACATTCTGCTAGCTGTTGATTATGTTTCAAAATGGGTGGAGGCAAAAGCCACTCGTACTGATGATGCTCGAGTTGTTGCAGATTTTATCAGGTCTAACATTTTTAGCAGGTTTGGCATTCCTAGAGCTCTAATTAGTGACCAAGGTACTCATTTTTGCAACCGCACAATGGAAGCCCTACTCCGCAAATATGGAGTCATGCATAAAGTCTCCACCCCATATCATCCTTAAACAAATGGTCAAGCTGAAGTTTCTAATCGAGAGATCAAGAAAATCTTAGAGAAAACAGTTCAGCCTAATAGGAAGGATTGGAGCTTGCGCCTTGTTGATGCATTATGGGCATATAGGACAGCCTACAAGTCACCCATTGACATGTCTCCCTACAGGATTGTCTTTGGTAAAGCATGTCATCTTTCAGTTGAATTAGAGCATAGAGCATTTTGGGCAGTAAAGAAATGCAACATGGATCTAGACCAAGCAGGAATCCATAGGAAGCTTCAATTGCAGGAACTTGAAGAAATTCAATTGGAAGTATACGAAAACTCCAAAATTTACAAAGAAAAGGTCAAAGCTCTTCATGACAAAAAGTTGGCAAGAAAGGAGTTTTCCGTTGGACAAAAAGTTCTCCTTTTCAATTCTCGGCTAAAGCTTATGCCTAGTAAGCTACGCTCTAGATGGTTAGGACCATTTGTAGTTACTAATGTTTTTCCTTATGGTGCAGTGGAAATAAAAAATGAGGTAACTGAAAAAATCTTCAAGGTGAATGGAAATCGTCTTAAACCATTTTTCGAAGGTTTTCAAAAGCACACGGTAGAAGAAGTGCATTTGCGCAATGCCACATACTTACAATAAATTCAAGAGAAGTCTCTCTCTCTCTCTCTTTCTCTCTCTCTCTTTCTCTCTCTCCCTCTCTCACATTCCTCGCTTATAAGTTTCAACTAATCTCTCAACTTCCTTCTTCACCTCTTAAATCATCCCAACTATTACACCACATTGAGCCTGCAGGAATAATAACTTGAGTGTTTTAAGAAAAAAATGGAGAAAGCTCTCACCAGGATCAAAATTTTGTTCCCTGCTCTCCCCAGAAATTTTCTTAAAGACATTTACAATTGCAGACTTGAACGATTGAGAGCATTAACACTCTTAGGCCTTCCAGAAGATGTCTGTTGGATCATTGAAGCTAAGGTACGTTTAGGAGGTGAATTTCAAGAATCATTTGTTAAAAACATGCCAGGTTTGGGAAGAAGTTTCTATGCAAAGAAGAGAAGGGCAAAAAGAATTAGAGTTTGCTACAGGTGTGCAAGATGGACCTGTAACACAAGATGCAAGAACCCTGGAATGGTTTCAAGAAATCGAGAGGAAAAAATTCAATTCATAAAGGATGGACTGAGTAAGGAGTCATTGGATGATATCATTCAGACTCTTGAGACGCATCCTAGTGGGCATGTACAAGGAGTCCTTCTTGATTTGTTTGAACTGTTCCGTAAGGAAAAAGCATGTTATAGTCTTGGGAATCTGACTTTAAAAGACCCTGTTGTCAGTTTACAAGAAAATTGAATGGGAAGCACATCCTCGACTCGTAGAAGGCGTTTCAGTCGTTACTGAACGTAAAACCAGAGGAAGATATGAGCCACAATCACAACTACTGTTCATTCTCATGCGTGTATGTTTGTCATTTACATTGTCTTTTCAATTTATTGGGCCACCATTTTTTTGAAATTTTCACCCCTGCTTAAAGTCTTTCCCCTCTGACATTCACCTTTTCCTTGAACAAAAAATTCAAACTTTTGCAAAAAAAATTCAAACTTTTGCTACCAAATCCTGATCCTGCACTATTCAAGCGATCTCCTTGTCTGATATTGAGTCCCTATAAATTATCAACCTCTATGATATATTTTTTCAAAAAAAAGACAGAAACACCGTATATGGATAGGATCAATACTATCTGTGTTTTTGGTGGGTCTAACCTTGGAAAGGATGGAGAATTTCAACATGCAGCTTATACCCTTGGTAAGGCATTAACTGCAAGAAAAATCAATCTTGTTTATGGGGGAGGGATTCAGGGTTTAAAAGGATGTGTTGCAGGATCTGCACTCACAAAGGGGTGTAACGTCTTAGGTGTTGGCTTAAAAAATGGGAGCACCTCCTTCTTGACCCTGGGTACTGAATTGAAGGTTGCAACCATGCATGACCGTATGAGACACATGTTGGTTAATTCTAATGCATTTATTGCATTACCTGGTGGTCTTGGAACAATGGAAGAAATTTTTACCATTATATTTTGGGCCTATCGGAATTTTCATAAAAAACCTTTGGGCTTATTGAATATTAATGGCTTTTATAATGGTTTGATATCCTTTTTAGATCATGCAGTAGAGCAGGAGTTCATGCCACAATCCATGCGCAACATCATAGTATCTGCTTCAACTGTTGAACAGCTACTTGAGATTTTGCAAAATCCTACATCTGAGCTCAGTCTAGCAATGCAGCTGGTGAACCAACCAAATCAGGATGGCAGAGACAAAAGAGAACCAGATACCACTCTTCGGTTATAACTTTTCCTTACTTTGGTGGTTTTCTTACATTTCTTTTCCTGTTATATGGAATTCCATCTAAGACATTGGGGACAATGTCTTGGATAGGTTGGGGGGAGGATGGTCCGATATCTAAAAAAAAAATTAAAAAAAAAACAAAAAAAAACAAAAAAACAAAAAAATTAGGTTAAAATCATAAACTTGCTTTGAATAAGATGGCTGAGTAAGGAGTTACACTTGACTCTTGATACGCATCTTATGATTAAAAAAAAAATTTGAATGTGGAAGTTTGTTGTTCTTTAGATTTCATAAAATAATTGAAGCAAAATGATTTACATTTCGAGATTAATTAGTTTGGCAACACATATTTGAACTGGATAGATTAGATTTGATAAATATATTACCTGTGAGATTTTGAGCCTTATTATTATTTTCTTTCTTGTGTGATTTTCATCCATGAAATATGTTACTTCAGAACTTGCATTGATTCTTTTTGAAGCTACATTTTCACATGAATTGTACAAAAATGATTGAGGCACTGTTTTTCTTGAACAAACCACTTGGCCAAATAACCAAACCATATAATTTTATCCTTTGATCAGCCCTTTGAGTCGATTAGCCTTTTCTTCGTTTTAGCTCACCACAAATCAAAAAAAAAAAACTTTGTCTGACCATAGAAGGTGAGGAATACTGGATTTATCATACCATAAGTGTTTCAATAAGTGTGGGGGAGATTATTGTTGTGTTCATCGATATCATGGTTGAAAAAAAAAACTGAAGCAATATAATAAATAAACTATTATATTGAAAAAAAAATAAAAATAAAAATGAGGAAGTGATATCTGTTTCTCACACTTGCACTTAGACTCAGTTCTCAATCCTCATCATTTTCCTTGGTCGAACATTGTATCTCTTCAATATATCATTTCATCTTTCTAATCCCGTTATAACCAAAATAAAGACCTCTTAATTTGTGCATTGCATGTGTACATAGTAGTAGAGAAGTAGAAGATATGCAAGCCTATGATAGTTCATCTTTCATGGATTGAATTTGAGAGAAACACTTACCAAATCAAACACTTGAGAGATTCAGAGTATATCATGTGAGGTTTTATCTTTCTCAATCTATGTTTTTCAAATTAAAGTTTCCTTTCTAAGTACTTTCAAAAATGTGATGAAAGAATGCTTCATTAAATTTTGTGAATTCTTGAGAAATCAACTCAAAACTTTGATGTTCTTTCAAAAAAAAAAATAGTCACCAATCCTTAACTTAAGTTTGCCCGAGACGTGCAACAGATAAGTGTGGGGGAATTTGATAAGCATAAATTTCATAAATAATTATCTCTCACTTTTATCTCATTAAGACTTCTTATATGTTCAATTAAGTGGTCTTTGTCATATTTTATGAGTTTGGGTTCATATGAAGTTTAATTGAATTTCTTTGCTTACCCGATTAAAATGACACTATTATAGTATTTTAAGCATAATAGGAGTTTTAGACATCCAAAAATCATGAAATCTGTCTTGAATGAAAGCTTAAAGAAGTGTCCACAGTTACAAAGCAAGAGAAGACTCTAAATGGGATGTTTAGAACTCTGAAATTATCTCAAAAGATGAGATAGTGTTGCTGACGTGGAATTTGAACAGTGTGCAAAGATCCGGCCATATCTTGAGATACAGAAGTCATATTGAGATGAAATCAAACCTGTTGGACAGCTAAGATCCGGGGCTACAACTTTTGTTCAGAAGTCAAGCTCTAATTCTGACATGTGAATATCCAAAATTGCGGTGAAAGAAAGTCAAAATTGTTGTGCTCATTGGTGACAAAAATTCAAAAGTGTTTTGCATTTTCAACAAAGCCCATGTGAAAGAAATAATAGGGTAGAAAAGTAATATCCTAGTTGGTGACTTTCTGAAGATGATGCCTCAAAAATCCTCTATAAATAGAAGGGTTTACAAGAGGAGAAACACACCACCTTGGAGATTAACTCCAACACCATTTTCCATCTTTCTTTCTTTCTTCTTAGTTTGCCTCCTACATGGAAGGCTTTGTTTTTCTTTATTGTTAGTTTGCCTCCTACATGGAAGGCTTAGTTTTTCTTTGTTGTTAGATTGCCTCCTACAAGGAAGGCTTAGGATTTATTTGTTGTTAGTTTGCCTCCTACATGGAAGGCTTATGTTTTCTTTATTGTTAGTTGCCTCCTACATGGAAGGCTTAGGATTTATTTGTTGTTAGTTTGCCTCTTTCTTTGTTGTTAGTTTGCCTCCTTCATGGAAGGCTAGGTTTGTAGTTTCAATTCAAGGATTCAAGCTATTTTCATTTTTACTTTGAGGTCTTGATCTTTATTTACATGCATAATAAGTGGTTTCTACTTTGCTTCACTATATTCTTCAATTTTATTCTTTAATCAAAGTTTGATCGGTTGACGTATTTTGATTAATGCATAATTGATTTATAATTGGTTTTTGATTGGTAAATCATTTTCCAAAAGTTTGAAGAGTAGAAATTAAGTAATTTAATTGAAGGTTTTCATTTTATTACTTACTTCAACTGAATTCTGATTATAAAATTGGTTTAGATGAAAGATTAAGTGGTTACTAAATCTTGTTGATCATAATCAATTGAATTCTGAGAGGTTTCTCAGTAGAGAATTCAAGGATCATTGTAGGGGTTCCAGATGATCCTAGGTTGATAAACATAATGCATGATTTTAGTGATCAATGATTAGTTATGAAAATAGCCTCTGAATTCCTTGAGTTGATAATTGTTAAGTCAAATTAATTTCAGTCTGTATTTTGTATTTAGCACTCAATATCAAATCTTTAAAAATTCCCCTTGTTCTAATTTTCTCCTTATTTTCTTAAGAATATGAACTGGTCTTTGGGAGATGACCTAGGTTGCACCTTATACTATACCAATAGTTTGGGGAAAATCTAGAAATTATTTTTGCGCGTTTGCGACGAGCGTGTCAAATATAATAACTTACTTTATTATATCAACCTATATTATCTGGATGTGAGTGAGATGATGGACCTATTATATTATTATTGTTAATAAATTCTATTTTAGTTTATAGATGAACATTAATCAATTTTAGTATATATGTAGAAATATATATTTTATATAAATTATTAACATTAATTATTATTACATTAATTATTTAATTATATGCACATATCAACATTGATGAAAATTGTATAGGTATTTAACATGGGTAATATGTGATGGATGAGGATACTTTAATTGGAGTCTTAGAGAAGTCTATTAATATGATTCACCCCATGTGAATTATCGAAATACGAAAACAACAATGAAACGTTTTAAGAATCAGAATACGATAAGATAAAAGAACCTAGACAAACCACGACCTATAGGGGAGCATCAAAGTTATCAAGAGAAACGTAACCCTTAGCGCAATCTACCAGAAAAACCAACGTTATCAAATGTAGTTCTATACCTAAAGACCAAGGGAATCAACTCACACAGATATGAAAACTAGGAAAAAGTATTATTCATCAAAATTTGTCTTTACACTAAATCTTTAACTCTTATTATATAGATAACCTAATTGATCTAAATTGGGAGAAAATCTAGTAAAAAGATAACAAATATGAAATCCTACTTAGATTTCAATTTGATTTGCAATTAATTTAAAACAAATAACTTGTAAATAAATATTAAATCTTAATGCAATTTATAACAAATCATAAACCTTATCAATTAAAATTTTCAATAATATGACTACATAAATTAACCCCATGTTGGAATTGGATTTGGATCCACTAGTCCTTTTCTTAAACTTCTTTGGTGAAACCTTAAGGTGCTTGTTACATATGTTTGATCCTATTTTCATCATAGGACCTCTCATTCCTTGTCAAGAATCTTTTAGATAATTTTTTTTACTTAATGTGATGTTCATGTTCACGTCATCTAAATGAATAAGCTACTATTCCTCATTACGCAATAACACAATACAATACACATAGTATAATTTTTGAAATATCATAAAAGGTATGCTTATCAGAGTGCTCACCATAAGGAGAACAGTTCAATTCTTTACTCTCTCTCAATGTGTTATAACATGAATTTAAAATTTAAGATTTATATATATAGTATAATTATGCATATTTATAAAGTTATACTAATTTTTACTAATTTTCAAGTCCCCTATGTACATAATTGTTATTCTTTGTGAGTTTGCCTATTGTAGGAAACAATTGTACAAAATTTTTATAAATTTAATAATTTAGTTTATAATTTCACTTAATTAATTAATTAATAACATCTATATATTATATATTATGTAGTTTTATTTATTATAATATTATTACTTTATAATTGAGTTTAATTCTTTTATATGAATTAAATTGAGTATATTTTATGTTAATACATCTTTTGCATATTACTAAATTTATAACATTCAAATTAAACATGATTTATAATTTTTCTCAATTGTGAATATGATTATTAGAAATTTTATGTAAAAAATATTAAATTTCTCCTTAACTATAATTATATTGCATCTTCACTACTTTAATCTTGAGTTTAGATCCAAAAATTTTTAATATGTTATTTTTCGTTTTGTGAGGAATATATATTAAATATTCTCTTAAAATATATTATAGTCATAAAATTAAAATTTATTTTGGATCATAATATGATATAAAATTTTGTTAGTAGTGAATTATGAATTTTTGTATTATTTTAAGTCACAATATCGTATTAAAAAATTATCTTATTTCATTTTAAAATTCTTCAATGTCCATTTATGAAAATATTATTGAAATAATTTATTGGATAATCATTGAAATAATTAAAAATTATATCATTCTTACCTTTGTAATATTTTTAAAAATTAGAGCCTATTTGAGTGTAAATTTTGATTATAATTTAATATTTTTTATGAACCATTTGAGAATATATAATATATATTACAAGATTTCATGACATATTTAAAAAACATCAAACTTGGTTGTCTTTATATGCAAGGATGAACAAGATAGCATTCTTTGAGGTTAGTTGTAAATTTTTTTATTCTCTTTTATTATTTAATTGCATACATAAAGCACTTAATTTATAAAATATTCTTCTTCTCTATTATAAGAGTGTGATAATTTTTTAAAATATTAGTTAGAAAATGTAGAACTCTATAATTAATATTTTTTATTATATTATTTTATTTTAAAGTTCTATTTTGGAATAATCAATTTTAATTAACAAAATAATAAATAGTCTTCTTTTATACAATGTGGAGAGCAATGAGGTTTGAATCTGAGATGATCATGTAAAATTTATAATCCCTTACCACTAGATCAATCTTAGTAACTTAAACAATAAATATTCTTATTACTATAACTTAAGGTTTTAGGATCCAAAATTTTATAAAAGTTTCTGTCACTTATGTTTGGAAACATATTATCTTTGGTGACATATTATAGTAAGGAACTAAACTTAAGAACCCTTAGAGAAAGAAAGTCTAAAATTTTTTGTTAAATTTTTATATTTTATGATGTATGTAAATTCTTATTATATTATATTCAATACCATATTTTTATTCTATATGACTCTAATTTCACCTATCGTGGATACGGTTATACAAAATTTTGCAAAAATCAAATAATTTAAAATTCATATAAATTATATATAATTTACATTAATGATAATTATATTTTATCAATATGTTGTTATTAATATAGTTTTTAATTAATATAATGTACTATTTCATTATAAAATTATGTCAATTATGATTGAAATTATTCTGCTGGTATTAGAATTTCTTTGTGACCTAAAATATTGTACGCTTTGTTTATATACATTGTTTTGGAAATTTAGCAAATTAATTGAGCGTAATATTTTTCAACCTACTATTTCTTTGGTTTTATGTATAATTCTTTCTTTCAATTAAGTTGTAATTAATATTAAATTATATAGATAATGAACATATTTTATTGATATGATATTACTTGGTATGACTTTTTATTTGATTATGTAACCGACAGACATACTCTATTGGTATTACATTGCCTAACATGATCATTGTATGATATAGAAAACAATTTAGATGTTAACTTAAAGTCTTAAATATCTTCTGAATAATTTTATAATTATTTTTCTACAAAGTGGGAAAAGCTTGCATTCTCATATTTACTTAATTAAATGCCTAATTAACTAAATATGAGAGAATCAAAACTCCTATATTAATATTTTTTTTTTGTCTATGTTGTAACCGTAATTACAATGAGAGACGATGAACTCGTTAAAATTTTTAGGAAGAATTTTAATTGATTAGCGGAGCTGTCACCAAATTTTATTTTTAAAGGGAAAATATTTGGAAAAATCTTAACTTGAAAAAGGAATTCTAGGTTCTATAGTCGGTTACGAGTAAGGAAGGTGTTAGGCACCATACTCGTCCGTTCCGAAGAACGGTACCCTTAAACTGAGTGTGTGATTTTGATGTTTTTGAAAACTGTTTGATCCCTTTAGTTTAGAATAAAAATAAATAGGTTTGTATGAAAATAGCCTAACAGGACTTGATCCTGCTCTTACATATTCCCTGGTGCAATGGGAAACTCAAGGCCACGTAGTTCTGGTTAAGAGACTTGATCCTTTAGTGACAATTGATTGATTTTTTTTTGGAATAGAGTTGACAAAACAGTGATTTTCTAAAATTACATGCTTGCAGAGTCCAAATCGTCGTAATTCGCATTTGAATCTGCACGAATTAAAACACGGAACAACAGAGAAGGCTGCCTGTTCGTATTAGAATCCGTTCCACAAATTTTAGAAAATTAAAACCGATATTTTGAAACAGACATTTTTTAGCGAAGTTAGTAAACAGTGATTTTCTAAAATTACGTGCCTGCGAAATCGAAATTGTTGAAAGCTGTATTTGGAATCCACACGAATTAAAACACGGAACAGCAGAGAAGACTATCTATTCGTATTAGAATCCGTTGCACGAATTTTAGAAAATTAAAATAGATATTTTGAAACAAACGTTTTTTAGCGGAGTTAGTAAACAGTGATTTTCTAAAATTACATGCTTGCGAAATCCAAATCGTCATAAGTCGTATTTAGAATCCACACAAATTAAACTACGGAACAGTAGATAAGACTGTCTATTCATATTAGAATCCATTGCACAAATTTCAGAAAATAAACAGATATATTTTTTTGATGAAATAAAACAGTGATTAAAAAGGAATGTTTTCCAAAACGAAAGCGAACTTGGTTAAGTAACTCGAGAAATGAATTGTATTTGATTTTATTTTAAAAAGAATTGGGCTCGACCCAAATTTACAAAAAAGAGGACTTATTCAAAACAAATAAAAAAAAGAATTGATTTCGAATAAATAAAAAATAAAAAATTGGACTTGACCCAAATTAAGGAAGTGAATTTGATTTCAAATCAAATATAAAAGAGTTGAGCTTATCCTTGAATGAAAGTTTGACTTTACTGATATTTATATTTTTAAAATTTTGACTTCTTTTTTTTTTGCAAATTTTGGCTTTATTTATTTTTTAGAAATTTTGGCCTAATTTTATAGGAGGCAGCTTACAAAGATGGCCCAAACGTGGCCCAAAGACCAAAGTGAGAAAGAGAATTAGCATAAGTTGACAAAAGCCTAAGACAGGTCTAAACAATACACAAGGACTTTAACCCAATTAGGGGAAATATAATGCTTAATTTGACAATTACCTTTATAGTTGGGTAGGCTGGATGCGATAATTCAAGGATCTAGATGTACATTAAGGGACCTAGCTGGCCATATAACATCAATTTTCCTATTGATTCAAACTATGTATAAGGACTAAATTGAATGCCCGAACAGGCAAAACTAGTTGGAGTCCCCTTAAATTATCACCATCCAGTTTTCTTTGAAGTGAGTTGTGGGGATGTAGGCTCTAAGCCTACTAGGATTTGAACTATTAAATACTAAGGGTCATGTGACCTTTAACATCCGGCCTATGGCTATTATTACGTCATGATTCTCAGATGGTGACCGAAGCACTACAAATCATGCAACCAGGAAAGGACTGAGATAAAGAATATTTCTGCATAACCACCGAACAACAGCCCCTGCGCAATATATTAGCAGTAGCTTAAACCCCTAGCAGCAACCATTTATCCCCTTGATTTCCTAACCAGTGTGTGTTCACTTAAATGGCTACTACTCACAAACTGTAAATGTACAGCCGAACCATTAAATTGAGCTAGCTTAACAGGAATTTATGGTTGGAAATAGAAGAAGGATTGCCTTTTTGGGCTTGATTTCATGATCATTTTTGTGACTCTTCTAACTTTAATTAATATCTAAAATTCTACAGTGTAGAAGAGTGACTACTCGAACTATTTCTAATGATAATTGCAACTACCTTATGTAGGGGTTCAACACCAAGCAAGTCGATCAGTTTGAGAGCTTCATCCTTTTAAGCATGGGACTTTATCTAATTTTGGCATCCCAAACTCTGGTTTTATTGTGCATCATACATTCATTATGATATTTACAGGTCCCATTCGAGACTCAACGCTTCGAACTATTGGACTTGCCCCGTTTCGGCCCACAGCTCTCAAACATAGCATTCAAATTCTCCCTAACAACTACCACACGCTAAGACAAGCATTCTGCAGCATGGCTATAGGATCAGTGGCTTCATTTAGAGTAACTCATTACCTAGCTGACCTAGCAACAGTAACATGCATGGCTCATTTGCTAAACTTGCGATGAAGCATGCTGTGCTTGGCAAATGAACGTTGGGTTAGTCAGGCCCCATAAACCTATAGTATTCTCTAACACAATGAGAGGGGCTAAGCCATTATTAAGCTCTTGCTAGACAGCATCCATCCAGTACGAACGCCTAAGCATATTAGTGGGGCTTCGAAGTAGCTCACCGCTTGAATGGTATGGCCAGTTTATCGTCACAGACCAAACGCAATCCCGGCTAAGGTTTTGTGAAGGTATGGTTTGAAAACCTCATGACTGTTTCCTATTTGGCTAACACCAGTATTTCCCTTCAACCAGCAGCTGCAAGTGCGTGCAGTTTACCTACTGAGATGTCCAAGTCTTGTTAACCTCACCCTATGTGCTTGCTAATTGACCTCTCATCCAACCACTCCTAGAGACACAGGAACTATACTAATAAGTTATATTGCATGCATGCTCTTGAAAAAGCTCCGAACGATGGAGCTCTCCTAGTCTTCATCACTAATGTTATCTTCGACCGACATGCATGACCACAGAATCTTGGAGGGGGGGAAAATGCTACGTGGCAATAGACTCACGAACACTAATTGATGGTGCGATTACAGAGAATGAAAGGCTTGTAGGTTTATTAAAAAATAATGAGTTCGGGAACATGAATCAATGTCCACGTATGCAAGCAAAATATGAGTTATCATTTCACGCAATTGAAGATCCTAGCTTTAATATCCTTATGTAACCGAGTTTAAGACTCTAGAGTGGAGGAACAAAAGAAATATGCAATCATATGAATTGTTGCTACTGAAACAGACTGCTAATTCATGATCACTTCTACTCAATATTTCACGCACCAAACTATAATTTGATTGTGGAAACTCCTAGATCGTGACAACTAATGGTATCACTATGGATTGCGGAAGATTTCCAGGTTTATCCCACACAGTAGTGAAACCTAACTCAATTCAAGAATCTGAGATATATGCAGCGATGCTAGTAATTACAAGCAAGGATCCGAATCATGATTTAAGATAGTTGAAGCATTCAAGATCTTACCAATGATACGTAGAGGAAAGCGTTCCTTCAGAGCCTTCGTGATTCTCTAAACCTCCATAGCAGTAGCAAAACTAGAATGAATTTTCCTTTGAGTTGCAGAAATTGTGAGCATCAATGAGAGAAAATCCCTCACTCCCAAAATGCGTTTTCCAAAAAAGAGCCAAAGAAACCCAATGCTCCAGAGCCCCCTTTTCAAAGAATTTTTCCCTTTATATCAGGGCTCCTTGTTACTCCTTTCAAATTTTGGCGGACCCGCCTTTTTCTTTCTTTTCTCATTTATTTTTATTTTTTCAGTTTTTACTATTTTTCTATTTTTTTTATTTTTTTAATTCTGATTTTTATTCTATTTTCTCAGTTTTTCAATTTTTAACTAATTAATTATTTATCTTTTGATTTTCTGGATTTTTTTATTTTTATATTTATTTTTTTTATTTTTTTTCCTCATTTTTTCTTATTACTTTTATGTTTGTTTTTTTATTTCTTTTTTTGATTTTTCGTTTTGCTTTTTTTTTTTATTTTTCTTGTTCTTTTATAACTAACCCTTAACTACCATTAACTAATCTAACTAACTTCCTAACTACTTTCTAACAATTTCCTTTTTTTTTTCATTTTTTCATCATTTTTTTGGTTATTTTTTGATTTTAGACAAATAATTTATTTTGGGTTTTAAACTTACCTTCGGATATAATTCAGCGTTCACGGTCTAATAATATGATTTTATCTTTACATAATGTCTATTATTAGCCTATTATCAAGATCTATATTGAAGATATCATCAAATGTCTATAAATCATATATATTTATGATGAACTCCTTGTGATTTTTTTATATTATTAGAAATTGATAAGCCTAGTTATAAATTTCAAATTAGCCTGTAAGGGTTTGAAGATAACAATTCTTCTATTCTATATTATTATTTTAATTTATTTTTGATAATATATCAAACTACACTCAAGTCATTCAAAAATAAAATTTATTTTAACAACCTAAGATTTATGCTTAGCAATATGATTCTCTTTTTATATTCAATGATTTTTATGATTATCCTTTAAAGATAATAGAATCATTTAGTGTTTTATTGGTCATATATAATATAATATAGTTTTGCAGTTGTTTGATTTGTAACATGATGATAGTGAGAGTTAGAGATTATCTATTATTATATTCCCAATAATGATCAAGTGTAGGTTCTTTGTACTTCCTCTCTTGCTTCTACTATCGGTAACCCAATATGTGTTCAAGTGTGTTTTGCTATTATTTGTATTGTAAACACTTGACTTTTATGAGTGAGTTGTTGAAACTTTACAAGTAATCTTATTCTATTTAACATGTTAGCAAGTCTTTAAATAACATCATAGTTCATAAAATTGTAGGTTATAATTCTTTATTAAATTCTCTTGAGAATTTATAAGGAGATCTTATGTTTTAAAATCTCAAGTGGACATTTATAATCTTTCTAATTTTGTATGCAAAATATATTGTTAACTATGAAATTTAATTTTGTATTATCCTTATTAAAGTACTTTATTGAGTTTCATATTTCTATTTGATAATCACTTTTCTTGTTAACTTTGCTTTATTACATTTTTCTCTTAAAATACAATTATTAAAGGGATGAAAGATTGTGAACTTTAAACTCATAATAAGTATCTTAGTAAAAGTGGTATCTCATAATTAAATAGTATACAATTGGAATATTTTAATATTAGTTGATTCAAATGAAAATTCTATCAATATCATAATATATTGAATTAGTGGAAGAGTTCATATAATGTTTTGTCTCGAGACTTATTAATATTGTGATATATTCTTGTGTTTACTTTAGTGTTCAAATAATATATTTTTGGAGCTTTTCTATTGTCAAATATTCTTATGTTTGATTATATGACATGCTCTTAAAAATCTTGGTACTTAGTCTCATTCCATTGCACTAGGATGCATTCTTGTGCACTTTATTACTATATTGTCTTGTGTGCATTTTAATTTAATATCAATAAGGAACATTAAGTAGATGTTAAGATCATTTTACTAATATTGCATATTTAACATATAACTTTATTGGGCATCTCATATACCAATATTCCATATGTTTGTAAGGTCACTAACTTATGAGTATTTTACATTATCGCAACCGTAATTACGATGAGACGACGAACTCGCTACAATCTTAGAAAAGAATTTGATTGATAAGTGGAGCCACCACCAAATTTTTATTTAAAGGAAAATATTTGGGAAAAATCTTGACTTGAGGAAGAGATTTAGGTTCGGAAGTCGGTTACAACCAAAGAAGGTGTTAGGCATCCTACTCGCCCGTTCCGAAGAACGGTACCCTTAAACTGAGTGTGTGATTTATTTGAAAACTGTTTGATCCTTTTAATTAGAATAGAAAATAAATAAGTTGATGGAAAGATAGGCTGACAAGATTTGATCTTGCTCCTACATATTCCTTGGTACAATGGGAAACTCAAGGCTTACGTAGTTCTAGTTTGAAGGCTTGACCTTTGGAGGTGTTTAAAAATGAACAGGGTATTGTGAAAATATTTTGAATAAAATCCGTAGTCCACATATGCACCGGATCCAAGACAACTACGGCTGTACTGGGACCCATACAAATTCCTAAACATCGAATAGCAGAAAAAGCTACCAATTCCAGCTTAGGGTTCATTGTGTGATACTAGTGATTCCAAAATGAAGTTTCTCTTGAAATTATTTAAAAATGATTCTCAGTCCACATATGCATAGGATCCAAGACAACTATGGCCGCACCGGGACCTATATGAATCCTTAAACATTAAACAACAGAAAAAGCTACCAGTTCGTACTTAGGGTTCATCGTGTGAGACCTAGAATCAATGAATTTAATTTGAAAATAAAAAGAATAAAAAGGGGATTGGGCTTAGGTAGAAAAAGAATTGGGCTTGATTTAAAATAAAATAAACTTGGTTTGAAATGAACTTAATTTGAAATGAACTTTATTTAAAATGAGCTTGATTTAAAATTTGGAGAAAAGAATTAAACTTGGATAAAATGAACTTGATTTAAAATATGAAGAAAAGAATTAAATTTGAATTGAAATTTGATAAAAAGAATTAAACTTGATTTGATTTGAAATTGAGGAAAAGAATTGAAATTAAATGAACTTGATTTGAAATTTGAAGAAAAGAATTAAACTTGATTTTAAATTTGAAGAAAAGAATTTAGACTTGATTTTAAATTGGAAGGAAAGAATTAAACTTAATTTTATGTAAAGAAAAGAATTAAACTTGATTTTATTTGAAATTGAATTAAACTTTATTTTATTTGAAAAAAAGAATTAAATTTGATTCTATTTAAAAAAAGAATTAAACTTGATTTTATTTAAAAAATCGAACATGATTTTATTTGAAATTAAATTAAACTTGATTTTATTTGGAAAAAAAGAATTAAACTTGATTTTATTTAAAAAAAAAGAATTAAACTTGATTTTATTTAAAAAAAAAAAGAATTAAACTTGACTTAAATCAAAATTAATTTTATTTGAAACTTGAGGAAAACAATTAAATTTGATTCGAACCAAAATGGATTTTATTTGAAATTTGAGAAAAAAAGTTAAATTTGATTTGAAATTTTTGTTTAATCATCCATTATATTAGGTAGCATGTGGGTTTATTAAATATTTGGCACAATAATTTATGAATACCAAAATGGGGCTCGAACCTGCATTCTTCAACTTCTCAAGGCGTGCCAACCGCTAGACCGGATCCCTCAAGTATGGTTACTTCCTTGTCAATTATAAATTAATAGTTCTATTATCTGGCGGCATATTTAAAATTGAAGTGTGCTTGGTGAGGTTTGAACCTCTGTCTTTGAACCTTTGGTAGTGAGCCAACCACTGGACCAACCCTATTGATTATGCTTAGAGGAAAACGGATTTTTGCAAGACTTCAAATTGAGTCTTTGAACTCTTTGGAATATGTGGATATTATGGTGATAGTGAGATACCGAGAGCGACTGCCTATTCCTAGCAACCATCCCTATGTTTAATGAGTCCACATACACTAACCAATGGAGCCCTATTGGCATCTAGCTTTCCACAAATGCAAGACGTTCATCCGAGCCTGCCCTTGTAGTAACATGCATGCATAGAGGTGAGCCCTCCCTTTCTGGCTCGAGGTTGCATCATTATTGGCCAATTTCAAAGCCCACAGCTTCTAACTATTAAGGAACAATGCCTCGGATTGGGGGTAACTTGGCATAAAGCCCGCGTTCAAACTTATCTCTTGCATGATAAATATTCAGATGTAGTGTAACAGCATTGCATTGTTCTGGGTTCACTAGAATTCCAGATTCTCAGTTTTTGACATTAACTTCACCACAAATGAAGAGTGGCATTCTGAACATATTGGAGGTCGTTTCCCGGAAGGGCGTGGCATTGGCGATGTGAGAACGCGCGGTTTCCAGAGGGAAGTTTGGGTGTGATGGGAAGGAACCTATCTTGATCGCCCAATGGATATTTATATAAGGTGAGGCCCAATGCATAAAGTGTCTAGGTCAGCCCTAGGACCATGAAAGCCAAGCTGATAAGAACCAAAAGTGAATATGGCAGCCTTTGTATCTTCCACCATTTAATCAGTGTATCTTCTAAGGCGCTGACCACGTGAATTTCTTTGGTGATTTTGCTTCTATGATCAATCATTAGAGCATGTGTGTGTTCCCATCCATACGTCAACCATGATGTATCACTGTCCTATGTTACTCCGGGCTTAAAGTATATCATGTTTAGAGTGCTCAATGACTCTCATGCGACGTTCAAATCCCATGAGTTTTCCTGATTGTCATTCTATTCATTACTTTGATTTAGCCTACTGTTCCCAATCAAATGAGTAAACTTACATGATCATGTAAATTGGAAGAGTCCCACTATATTTCATATACACTCATTACGATATCTAAACACCTTGTTAACTGACACTCCTAAGCTAAATGGGTTTATGGATATGCCCTTTGAGACTACACTTGAAGCTGCAACGCCATCGAGCTCAATCTTAAACCTACAACAGTTGGTAAACATCTAAAGGTCCATGTCTAATTTATCCTGAATTTCTCATCGGATGAGAATTGGTATCCCATCGTGAGAAATAATAAGGTTCAAGCCTGGGTGCCTAACATGAGCGACCCTCAGTGTTAAAAATCAAATTTGATACAATGGCATTATTTCATATGTCTAACCAGAACACACAGGATTCTTGGTTTAAAGATTATTTAAGCGTACCAGTGTGAAGTTCTGGGTTAAGATTATGACTAACCTATATGGCGTACGTGCTTAGCACGCTAGGCTAGAGTAGACGGAATAGGTCTTTGCTTCTCTTGTCAGAATTATCCGCAAACCCAGCAACTAGATCTGAGTTTTCAATCCCTACAAGAATCCATAATATGGGGAGAAAACCAGAGAGAGTTTTCTGTAGAGAGCCCTTCTCATTATGTCCCAAAGATCCTCTTCCCTTGAGCCTTTTGCCAATCTATCCTTGAGTCTATCGGGGTTTTTAGAGCTTAACTTTCCTTCGGCAGAGACGGAGAGGATTCTTCTTGAAAGCTTTCCCCCCTCATTTCCACTCGTGCATGCATGCCCCTCCCGTATACCTTTTTCACTTTTTTTTCACCTTTTTTTTAATTTTCATTTCCTTTTTTTTATTTTAGTTAGTTAGTTTTTTTTTTACTTTAGTTAGTTATTTTCTATTTTTTTATTTTCTGCTTTTTATTCTTTTTTATTTTATTTTTATGTTTTATTATTTAAATATTTATTCATTACTTAAATTATTGTTTATTTACTAATCAATTTAAAAATGAGGGCCTCGGACATAATTAAGTGTTTACATACATGCATGAAATTAATACTTTTATCGAGTATAATTTTCTATGTTGTGAAGTTGTTTGCGATTGTAAGTCGTATTGTTTGGACCAATAACTTAAGTACTTGCTCACTTTAGATATTTTTATAATCTTATTAATTCAAGACATTATTTTTCTAAACTAAGTGTATAACACCCTAAAAATGAATACCGATTTTATGCTTAAGTCGTTCATCAGTTTCATTACTAATTTATTATCTCATGATGCAGAATTCTTTAGAAAAATACTTGTATAGTGATAAGCATAGATTTCATAAATAATTATCTCTCACTTTTATCTCATTAAGACTTCTTATATGTTCAATTAAGTGATCTTTGTCATATTTTATGAGTTTGGGTTCATATGAAGTTTAATTGAATTTCTTTGCTTACCCGATTAAAATGACACTATTATAGTATTTTGAGCATAATAGGAGTTGTAGACATCCAAAAATCATGAAATCTGTCTTGAATGAAAGCTTAAAGAAGTGTCCATAGTTACAAAGCAAGAGCAGATTCTAAATCGGATGTTTAGGACTCCGAAATTATCTCAAAAGATGAGATAGTGTTGCTGACGTGGAATTTGAACAGTGTGCAAAGATCCGGCCATATCTTGAGATATAGAAGTCATATTGAGATGAAATCAACTTTGTTGGACAGCTAAGATCCAGGGCTACAACTTTTGTTCAGAAGTCAAGCTCTAATTCGGACATGTGAACATCCGAAATTGCGGTGCAAGAAAGTCAAAATTGTTGTTCTCATTGGTGGCAAAAATTCAAAAGTGTTTTGCAATTTCAACAAAACCCATGTGAAAGCAAGAAAAGGGTATAAAAGTAATATCCTAGTTGGTGACTTTCTGAAGATGATGCCTCAAAAATCCTCTATAAATAGAAGGGTTTGCAAGAGGAGACACACACCATTTTGGAGATTAACTCCAATACCATTTTCTTTCTTTCTTTCTTTCTTTCTTTCTTTCTTTCTTTCTTTCTTTCTTTCTTGTTAGTTTTGCCTCCTTCATGGAAGGCTTAGGTTTTCTTTCTTATTAGTTTGCCTCCTACATGGAAGGCTTATGTTTTCTTTATTGTTAGTTGCCTCCTACATGGAAGGCTTAGGATTTATTTGTTGTTAGTTGCCTCCTACATGGAAGGCTTAGGATTTATTTGTTGTTAGTTTGCCTCTTTCTTTGTTGTTAGTTTGCCTCCTTCATGGAAGGCTAGGTTTGTAGTTTCAATTCAAGGATTCAAGCTATTTTCATTTTAACTTTGAGGTCTTGATCTTTATTTACATGCTTATTGAGTGATTTCTACTCTACTTTACTATATTCTTCAATTTTATTCTTTTAATCAAAGTTTGATCGGTTGACGTATTTTGATTAATGTATAATTGATTTATAATTGGTTTTTGATTGGTAAATCATTTTCCAAAAGTTTGAAGAGTAGAAATTAAGTAATTGAATTGAAGGTTTTCATTTTATTACTTACTTCAACTGAATTCTGATTGTGAAATTGGTTTAGATAAAAGATTAAGTGGTTACTAAATCTTGTTGATCGTAATCAATTAAATTCTGAGAGGTTTCTCAGTAGAGAATTCAAGGATCATTCTAGGGGTTCCAGATGATCCTAGGTTGATAAACACAATGCATGATTTTAGTGATCAATGATTAGTTAAGAAAATAGCCTCTGAATTCCTTGAGTTGATAATTGTTAAGTAAATTCATTTCATTCTGTATTTTGTGTTTAGAACTCAATATCAAATCTTTACAAAATCCCCTTGTTCTAATTTTCTCCTTATTTGCTTAAGAATTTGAAATGGTCTTTGGGAGATGACCTAGGTTGCACCTTATACTATACCATTAGTTTGGGGGAAATCTAGAAATTATTTTTGCGCGTTTACGACGAGCGTGTCAAAATTTGGCGCCTTTGTCGGGGACCATTTTAATTTCCTAGGCTCATTTAGGAGTTTGTATAAAAATTTTAATCTTTCTAACAATTGTTTTTACTTTAGGTATATCATTCTTGGATTTTTTGTATGAATTCACCTTTTTGTGTATGAACCGATCCAATCCTGAAAATTTATATGCATATGATCCTGAGATTGATAGAACATTCCATCATTTGAAAAGAGCACATAGAAGGCATTCATCTAATAATAACCAAGAAAGTAACAGTAGTGATTTTTCATCTTTAAATTTTGATAGTTTTAAATATTTTGCTAAGAACATGGCTGATAGAACCTTAAAAGAATTAGCTGCACCTGATGTTGCTTATCAACCATTGTGTATTCAATACCCTGATGTTGATGCACCATTTGAACTGAAGTCTGGACTAATACATTTGCTACCTAAGTTTCATGGCCTTGCAGGTGAGGACCCTCATAAACATTTGAAGGAATTTCACATTGTGTGTTCCACAATGCGGCCACAAGGAATTCCAGAAGATCATATCAAGTTGAAGGCATTTCCTTTCTCCTTAAATGATGGAGCTAAGGACTGGTTGTACTATCTACATCCAACATCTGTTACAAGCTGGAATGATATGAAGAGATTATTTCTGGAGAAATTCTTCCCTGCATCCAGAACAGCAGCTATCAGAAAAGAGATTTGCGGCATCAGACAAAACTCCCAAGAAACTCTCTATGAGTATTGGGAGAGATTCAAGAAACTATGTGCCACTTGTCCACACCATCAAATCAGTGATCAATTACTGATTCAGTATTTCTATGAAGGACTCATGCCAATGGACAGAAGCATGGTTGATGCGGCTAGTGGTGGAGCACTTATGGACAAAACTCCTACAGCAGCTCGAGATTTGATTGCCAACATGGCAGAAAATTCTCAGCAATTCAATTCTCGAACTAATTCCTTGTCTAAAGGAGTCCATGAAATGACCACCAAGATAGACCATACACGATTGGAGAACAGAATTGAAGAACTAACCTCCATCGTAAGACAGTTGGCCATCGGACAACAACAGCAACTTAATGTTGTTGACAAAACCAAAACATGTGGCATCTGCACTTCTGCAGATCATCCTACTGATGCATGCCCAACATTGCAAGAAAGTGAGACACCTGAGGCTACAGTAAATGGTATTTTTGGCACAGGACAACAATACAGGCCTCCTCAACATTATCAGCAACAGAAGTTTGAACCACCTTCTGGATCATACAATCCTAGTTGGAGAAACCATCCTAACTTGAGATATGGTCCTCCACAACAACAAAGGATTCAAACATCTGACTCCCAAAATAAATACCAACCACCGCCTTTCAGACAACAAAACAACAGCATATGCAGCAATCTGTACCCTCTAATGCTTCTGAACCCTCTCTTGATGATTTGATGAAGCAATTAGCAACCAACAATCTTCAGTTTCAACAAAATGTAAGTTCTACCATTCAGGATTTACAAACTCAAATTGGGCAGTTGGCTACCACTGTCAACCAATTGAAATCTCAAGGTTCTGGTCAACTACCTTCTCAACCTGTCATAAATCCCAAAAGTGTGAATGTCATGACCTTGAGAAGTGGGAAGAAAGTGCAGACAGACCCTACAATTTTAAAGCAACAAAGCTTCAATCAGACTAATCCACACCAAAAAGAAGCATTTATCTCCACACCTGGAGATATCTCTGATGAGCCATCTGAATCAGAGGGAAAGTCTGATGAAAAAAATACACCAGCCTTCGATAAGACATCGAATGATCAACAAAAAGAAGCTTGCCATAAACGATCTGCACTTGAAGCATCTGATGAGAAGAAAACCCCAAATTGTGCTAATCAGAAGGTATCTTTACCTTTTCCAAATAGAATGGTTCAATCCAAGCCCAATGTTCATGCAGAATTGGATAAGGAGCTTCTAGATACTTTCAGGAAAGTGGAAGTCAACATACCACTTCTAGATGCTATCAAGCAAATTCCCAAATATGCCAAATTTCTAAAGGATTTGTGCACGCATAAGAGAAGACTCAAAGGGGATGAGAAGACTCAAAGGGGATGAGAAGATCAGTGTGGGACGCAATGTTTCTGCCTTAATTCAACCCAGCCTCCCTCAGAAATGTAAAGATCCAGGAACTTTCACCATTCCTTGCACAATAGGAAACTCTACATTTGGTGATGCATTGCTGGATCTAGGTGCTTCCATTAATGTTATGCCCTCATCAGTTTATAAATCTTTGAATCTGGGAGAACTGAAGCCAACTGGTGTGGTGATTCAATTAGCCAACAGAAGTACAGCACATCCAGCCGGAGTACTTGAAGATGTGCTAGTTCAAGTGAATAAGTTGATCTTTCCAGCTGACTTCTACATTTTGGATATGGAAGATGAGTCATCCATCAATAGAGCAACCTTGATCCTAGGGAGACCTTTCCTCAAAACTGCAAAAACAAAGATAGATGTGCATACGGGGACTCTCTCTATGGAATTTGGAGATGATATCATCCAATTCAACATATTTGAAGCCATGAAGCATCCCATAGAGAATCATTCACTCTTTCAACTTGATGCTATAGACCTTCTTGCAGATGATTATTCTATTGACAATCTACTTTTTAAATTTTTTGATTTTGATTTAGATTACTTAGATAATTTTACTTGCACATGTGATGAATTTGATTCATGTATTGTGTGTTCCAGGATTAATGCTGCAGACCAACCTTCGTTGAAAGATGACATGTTAGATGCAAGTGTTGCAGACATTTCAATCTCAGATAGATTTCTTCCTTCCATTATACAACCACCTCCTTTAGAGTTGAAGCCTTTGCCTGAACATCTAAAGTATGCTTATTTGGGGGAAAATGAGAAGCTTCCTGTCATTGTAGCAAAGAACCTTCTACCACAACAGGAAGAAAGGTTACTGCAAACCTTAAAAAGCCATAAACAAGCAATTGGATGGACTTTGGCTGATATTCCAGGTATTAGCCCATCTACTTGTATGCATAGGATACTGCTGGAGGAAAACACCAGACCTGTTAGACAACCACAAAGGCGTTTGAATCCAACCATCCTAGATGTGGTAAAGAAGGAAGTAGGTAAGCTTTTGGCAGCTGGTATCATCTATTCCATCTCAGACAGTGATTGGGTAAGCCCGGTGCAAGTAGTTCCTAAGAAGACTGGCATGACTGTAGTCAAAAATCACAATGATGAACTAATCCCTACCAGAATACAAAACAGTTGGAGAGTGTGCATAGATTATAGGAAGCTTAACCAAGCTACTCGCAAGGATCACTTCCCTTTGCCCTTCATAGACCAAATTTTGGAAAGATTAGCAGGAAAATCTCACTATTGCTTTCTGGATGGTTTTTCAGGTTATTTTCAAATACATATAGCCCCAGAAGACCAGCATAAGACCACCTTCACTTGTCCCTTTGGTACTTTTGCCTATCGAAGGATGCCCTTTGGTCTATGCAATGCCCCTGGAACCTTTCAAAGATGCATGGTAAGCATTTTCTCTGATCTCTTAGAAAGTTGCATGGAAGTGTTTATGGATGACTTCACTGTATATGGTTCTTCTTTTGATGCATGCTTAGAAAGCCTTTCTAAAGTTTTGGACAGATGCATTGAGACTAACCTGGTTTTGAATTTTGAAAAATGTCATTTCATGGTAACAGAAGGTATAGTCTTAGGACACTTGGTATCTAGCAAAGGTTTAGAGGTTGATAAGGCCAAGATAGACATTATTACTTCTCTACCTTACCCCACTTCTGTGTGAGAAGTACGTTCTTTACTTGGTCATGCAGGTTTTTACAGAAGATTCATCAAGGATTTTAGCAAGATTGCACAACCTCTTTCTAAACTACTACAAAAAGATACCAAATTTGTGTTTGATCAAGCATGCAAGGATTCATTTGATGAACTAAAGAAGCGGTTGACAACCACTCCCATCATTCAACCACCTAATTGGACGCTTCCATTTGAATTAATGTGTGATGCATCTAATTATGCCCTTGGTGCTGTACTGTCTCAAAGAGTTAGCAAGAGATCTCATGTCATTGCATATGCCTCTCGCACACTTGATGCAACCCAATCAAATTACACAACTACTGAGAAGGAGCTTTTGGCAATTGTGTTTGCATTAGATAAATTTCGCTCCTATTTGCTTGGATCTAAAGTTATTGTCTTCTCTGACCATGCAGCTTTGAAATACTTGCTGAAGAAGACAGATGCTAAGCCAAGACTAATTCGTTGGATGCTTCTGTTGCAAGAATTTAATTTAGAGATTAAAGACAAGAGTGGTGCAGAGAACCTTGTAGCAGATCATTTAAGTCGGATCCAGCAACCTTGTGAAGAAACTTCAATTGCAGATTCATTCCCAGAAGAGCATCTCTATCATTTGCACGGGAAGGATCCTTGGTATGCAGATTTGGTAAACTATCTGGTTGCTAAAGAAATACCCAAACACTTCACCAAATCGCAACTTGCCAAGTTGAAAAGTGATGCCAAACACTACATATGGGATGAACCATACCTTTGGAAGACATGCAGTGATCAAATCATTAGAAGGTGTGTTCCAGATCATGAAGTTCAGTCTGTACTTACCTTTTGCCATTCCCTAGCTTGTGGTGGACACTTTGGGCCACAACGGACAGCTAGAAAAGTACTAGACTCAGGCTTTTATTGGCCTACAATATTTCGTGATGCACATAGATTATGCATAACTTGTGAGCAGTGCCAAAGAATAGGGAGTATTTCGCGCAGAAATGAGATGCCCCAACAACCACTTCTCTTTTGTGAGGTATTTGATGTTTGGGGTATAAACTTTATGGGTTCATTCCCTGTCTCTTTTGGCTTTGTTTACATTCTGCTAGCTGTTGATTATGTTTCAAAATGGGTGGAGGCAAAATCCACCCGTACTGATGATGCTCGAGTTGTTGCAGATTTTATCAGGTCTAACATTTTTAGCAGGTTTGGCATTCCTAGAGCTCTAATTAGTGACCAAGGTACTCATTTTTGCAACCGCACAATGGAAGCCCTACTCCGCAAATATGGAGTCATGCATAAAGTCTCCACCCCATATCATCCTCAAACAAATGGTCAAGCTGAAATTTATAATCGAGAGATCAAGATAATCTTAGAGAAAACAGTTCAGCCTAACAGGAAGGATTGGAGCTTGCGCCTTGTTGATGCATTATGGGCATATAGGACAGCTTACAAGTCACCCATTGGCATGTCTCCCTACAGGATTGTCTTTGGTAAAGCATGACATCTTCCAGTTGAATTAGAGCATAGAGCATTTTGGGCAGTAAAGAAATGCAACATGGATCTAGACCAAGCAGGAATCCATAGGAAGCTTCAATTGCAGGAACTTGAAGAAATTCGATTAGAAGCATACGAAAACTCCAAAATTTACAAAGAAAAGGTCAAAGCTCTTCATGACAAAAAGTTGGCAAGAAAGGAGTTTTCCGTTGGACAAAAGGTTCTCCTTTTCAATTCTCGGCTAAAGCTTATGCCTGGTAAGCTACGCTCTAGATGGTTAGGACCATTTGTAGTTACTAATGTTTTTCCTTATGGTGCAGTGGAAATAAAAAATGAGGTAACTGAAAAAATCTTCAAGGTGAATGGACATCGTCTTAAACCATTTTTCGAAGGTTTTCAAAAGCACACGGTAGAAGAAGTGCATTTGCACAATGCCACATACCTGCAATAAATTCAAGAGAAGTCTCTCCCTCTCCCTCTCTCTCTCTCTTTCTCTCTTTCTCTCTCTCTCTTTCTCCCTCTCCCTCTCTCACATTCCTCGCTTATAAGTTTCAACTAATCTCTCAACTTCCTTCTTCACCTCTTAAATCATCCCAACTATTACACCACATTGAGCTTGCAGGAATAATAACTTGAGTGTTTTAAGAAAAAAATGGAGAAAGCTCTCACCAGGATCAAAATTTTGTTCCCTACTCTCCCCAGAAATTTTCTTAAAGACATTTACAATTTCAGACTTGAACGATTGAGAGCATTAACACTCTTAGGCCTTCCACAAGATGTTCGTTGGATCATTGAAGCTAAGGTACGTTTAGCAGGTGAATTTCAAGAATCATTTGTTAAAAACATGACAGGTATGGGAAGAAGTTCCTATGCAAAGAAGAGAAGGGCAAAAAGAATTGGAGTTTGCTACAGGTGTGCAAGATGGACCTGTAACACAAGATGCAAGAACCCTGGAATGGTTTCAAGAAATCGAGAGGACAAAATTCAATTCATAAAGGATGGACTGAGTAAGGAGTCATTGGATGATATCATTCAGACTCTTGAGACGCATCCTAGTGGGCATGTACAAGGAGTCCTTCTTGATTTGTTTGAACTTTTCCGTAAGGAAAAAGCACGTTATAGTCTTGGGAATCTGACTTTAAAAGACCCTGTTGTCAGTTTACAAGAAAACTGAATGGGAAGCACATCCTCGACTCTTAGAAGGCGTTTCAGCCGTTACTGGACGTAAAACCAGAGGAAGATGTGAGCCACAATCACAACTACTGTTCATTCTCATGCGTGTATGTTTGTCATTTACATTGTCTTTTCAATTTATTGGGCCACCATTTTTTTTTTTGAAATTTTCACCCCTGCTTAAAGTCTTTCCCCTCTCACATTCACCTTTTCCTTGAACCCAAAATTCAAACTTTTGCAACAAAAATTCAAACTTTTGCAACAAAAATTCAAACTTTTGCTACCAAATCCTGATCCCACACTATTCAAGCGATCTCCTTGTCTGATATTGAGTCCCTATAAATTATCAACCTCTATGACATATTTTTTTCAAAAAAGATAGAAACACCGTATATGGATAACATCAATACTATCTGTGTTTTTGGTGGGTCTAACCTTGGAAAGGATGGAGAATTTCAACATGCAGCTTATACCCTTGGTAAGGCATTAGCTGCAAGAAAAATCAATCTTGTTTATGGGGAAGGGATTCAGGGTTTAAAAGGATGTGTTGCAGGATCTGCACTCACAAAGGGGTGTAACATCTTAGGTGTTGGTTTAAAAAATGGGAGCACCTCCTACTTCACCCTGGGTACTGAATTGAAGGTTGCAACCATGCATGACCGAATGAGACACATGTTGGTTAATTCTAATGCATTTATTGCATTACCTGGTGGTCTTGGAACAATGGAAGAAATTTTTACCATTATATTTTGGGCCTATCGGAATTTTCATAAAAAACCTTTGGGCTTATTGAATATTAATGGCTTTTATAATGGTTTGATATCCTTTTTAGATCATGCAGTAGAGCAGGAGTTCATGCCACAATCCATGCGCAACATCATAGTATCTGCTTCAACTGTTGAACAGCTACTTGAGATTTTGCAAAATCCTACATCTGAGCTCAGTCAAGCAATGCAACTGGTGAACCAACCAAATCAGGATGGCAGAGATAAAAGAGAACCAGATACCACTCTTCGGTTATAACTTTTCCTTACTTTGATGGTTTTCTTACATTTCTTTTCCTGTTATATGAAATTCCATCTAAGACATTGGGGACAATGTCTTGGATAGGTTGGGGGGAGGATGGTCCGATATCTAAAAAAAAAAAATTAAAAAAAAAAACCCAAAAAAAAAAATTAGGTTAGATTCATAAACTTGCTTTGAGTAAGATGGCTGAGTAAGGAGTTACACTTGACTCTTGATACGCATCTTATAAAAAAAAAATTGAATGTGGAAGTTTGTTGTTCTTTAGATTTCATAAAATAATTGAAACAAAATGATTTACATTTCGAGATTAATTAGTTTGGCAACACATATTTGAACTGGATAGATTAGATTTGATAAATATATTACCTGTGAGATTTTGAGCCTTATTATTATTTTCTTTCTTGTGTGATTTTCATCCATGGAATATGTTACTTCAGAACTTGCATTGATTCTTTTTGAAGCTACATTTTCACATGAATTGTACAAAAATGATTGAGGCACTGTTTTTCTTGAACAAACCACTTGGCCAAATAACCAAACCATATAATTTTATCCTTTGATCAGCCCTTTGAGCCGATTAGCCTTTTCTTCTTTTTAACTCACCACAAATCAAAAAAAAAAAAAAAAAAGAAAACAACTTTGTCTGACCATAGAAGGTGAGGAATACTGGATTTATGATACCATAAGTGTTTCAATAAGTGTGGGGGAGATTATTGTTGTGTTCATCAATATCATGGTTGAAAAAAAAAAAGCTGAAGCAATAAATTAATAAATAAACTATTATATTGAAAAAAAAATGAAGAAGTGATATCTGTTTCTCACACTTGCACTTACAATCAATTCTCAATCCTCACCATTTTCCTTAGTCTAACATTGTATCTCTTCAATATATCATTTCATCTTTCTAATCCCGTTAGAACCAAAATAAAGACCTCTTGATTTGTGCATTGCATGTGTACATAGTAGTAGAGAAGTAGAAGATATGAAAGCCTATGATAGTTCATCTTTCATGGATTGAATTTGAGAGAAACACTTACCAAATCAAACACTTGAGAGATTCAGAGTATATCATGTGAGGTTTTATCTTTCTCAATCTATGTTTTTCAAATTAAAGTTGCCTTTCTAAGTAATTTCAAAAATGTGATGAAATAATGCTTCATGAAATTTTGTGAATTCTTGAGAAATCAACTCAAAACTTTGATGTTCTTTCAAAAAAAAAAAAAATAGTCACCAATCCTTAACTTAAGTTTGCCCGAGACGTGCAAAAGATAAGTGTGGGGGAATTTGATAAGCATAGATTTCATAAATAATTATCTCTCACTTTTATCTCATTAAGACTTCTTATATGTTCAATTAAGTGATCTTTGTCATATTTTATGAGTTTGGGTTCATATGAAGTTTAATTGAATTTCTTTGCTTCCCGATTAAAATGACACTATTATAGTATTTTGAGCATAATAGGAGTTGTAGACATCAAAAAATCATGAAATCTGTCTTGAATGAAAGCTTAAAGAAGTGTCCATAGTTACAAAGCAAGAGCAGATTCTAAATGTGATGTTTAGGACTCCGAAATTATCTCAAAAGATGAGATAGTGTTGCTGACGTGGAATTTGAACAGTGTGCACAGATCCGGCCATATCTTGAGATATAGACGTCATATTGAGATGAAATCAACTTTTTTGGACAGCTAAGATCCAGGGATACAACTTTTGTTCAGAAGTCAAGCTCTAATTCGGACATTGAACATCCAAAATTGCGGTGCAAGAAAGTAAAAATTGTTGTGCTCATTGGTGGCAAAAATTCAAAAGTGTTTTGCAATTTCAACAAAACCCATGTGAAAGCAAGAAAAGGGTAGAAAAGTAATATCCTAGTTGGTGACTTTCTGAAGATGATTCCTCAAAAATCCTCTATAAATAGAAGGGTTTGCAAGAGGAGACACACACCATTTTGGAGATTAACTCCAATACCATTTTCTTTCTTTCTTTCTTTCTTTCTTTCTTTCTTTCTTTCTTGTTAGTTTTGCCACCTTCATGGAAGGCTTAGGTTTTCTTTCTTGTTAGTTTGCCTCCTACATGGAAGGCTTATGTTTTCTTTATTGTTAGTTGCCTCCTATATGGAAGGCTTAGGATTTATTTGTTGTTAGTTGCCTCCTACATGGAAGGCTTAGGATTTATTTGTTGTTAGTTTGCCTCTTTCTTTGTTGTTAGTTTGCCTCCTTCATGGAAGGCTAGGTTTGTAGTTTCAATTCAAGGATTCAAGCTATTTTCATTTTAACTTTGAGGTCTTGATCTTTATTTACATGCTTATTGAGTGATTTCTACTCTACTTTACTATATTCTTCAATTTTATTCTTTTAATCAAAGTTTGATCGGTTGACGTATTTTGATTAATGTATAATTGATTTATAATTGGTTTTTGATTGGTAAATCATTTTCCAAAAGTTTGAAGAGTAGAAATTAAGTAATTGAATTGAAGGTTTTCATTTTATTACTTACTTCAACTGAATTCTGATTGTGAAATTGGTTTAGATAAAAGATTAAGTGGTTACTAAATCTTGTTGATCGTAATCAATTAAATTCTGAGAGGTTTCTCAGTAGAGAATTCAAGGATCATTCTAGGGGTTCCAGATGATCCTAGGTTGATAAACACAATGCATGATTTTAGTGATCAATGATTAGTTAAGAAAATAGCCTCTGAATTCCTTGAGTTGATAATTGTTAAGTAAATTAATTTCATTCTGTATTTTGTGTTTAGAACTCAATATCAAATCTTTACAAAATCCCCTTGTTCTAATTTTCTCCTTATTTGCTTAAGAATTTGAAATGGTCTTTGGGAGATGACCTAGGTTGCACCTTATACTATACCATTAGTTTGGGGGAAATCTAGAAATTATTTTTGCGCGTTTACGACGAGCGTGTCATATAGAAAATACAATAAATATTTTATTTTTAAACTATTTGTTATGAATTACGAGCCTTGTCGATTTAAGAGTACGTAGTATTTATGTTACTCCATTTGTTTCTTAGTTCACAGTAAACAATTAAACATAACTTGATCATACAACATATAATATCACAAAATTATATAGTCCATTTACATATTCAAAGTCTTAGGTACTAAGACTTTATCATACAATTTATTACAAATCATAGTTTACATTCCTCGTTTACATACATACTTACTACATTCTATCTTTCATATATTATATATATACATAGCATACTACTTCTTACTATTATCTAGGATGCTTGCATCCAACTATTTTCATTATTGGTATAACATACATCTCTTTTGAGAGAGAGTCCCTTGTCCGCTTCAAGTACATGAATTGCTACCATCAAGAATCATGTCTACAACGTTTGGGAAGAAAATGGGAAGGTAAGGGTGAGAAACTAAATTTCTCGGTAGGATTCTACCCAAAGCTTAGTGTCATCATTTTTATCTTAGTCACTTTAGTTTATTAGAAAAATCATGACATGCATACAAAATTGCTTTTAATCTTTCAAAAGTCCATACTGAAGTGAGTTACTTTTATACAGAAAAACAACCATTATTACCTAAGCATATCTTAGTCTTAAATTTCATAAATCTTTGGAACTACATCATAAGCATGGATTTACTATTATCTCCTTTAAGTTCCAACATAGTTCCCTATCTTCTATATTCCACTCTCTTGGTGGAATTTTAAAACATAGGTACACAATAATATTAGTCAAACAAATCAAATCAGATGAGTACTTAATTACTTGAACATTATAACTTTTGGGATCCCAAAATGGATATTATTCGACTATAGTTTCTTCTACGTCTTGTTTCACTCCATTACTGAAATTTTAAGACATAGGCATACAAGTATTAGTTAGTCAAACAATATATTCTCACTGAGTCTACTACTCAACCTCCTATTTCTTAAGGATATGATCTCATTCCTGGATGGTCATCACCACCTTATAATAGGTGAAGATTTATCTTCACAATAGAAGAATTTTTGGAGAACCCTTTTGTCTCCTAGGAGAACCTTTTTTCCTTCTCTTCAATAAAGCTCTAGGTGCCCCTCTGGAATATCATGTGCATAAGACATATTAAGAGTATATTAACTTTTCATATAAGTTTGTTTTAGTGATGCCTTAAACCCTTTAGGTTCATTTTGATAGCTTCCACATAATTATGCATACTCAACCAATATTCATCCAATATGATATGCATAAGTAGATCTCAACTTCTAACACACCATTAGCCATAAATACTCCTCATACATAACATAATCTTTTCAATACTTAAGAGAATTCAACATTTCAACTCATATTAAACATTGTGCATTCATAAGAACATCACAAGTTGACTGGTAAATCACATTTAGAATTACATCGTTGCATATTCTAAACATATGTCCATCTTGTTTATCTCTTTAGCTTCTTATGATGAATCACTCAAGGAATTTAATTCTCTCAACCTCCTAAGTTTCTCCTCAACCTCTCCTTTTCTCAAAGTTACATTAGCTTCATGAGATTTTTACAACTTAGAAGTTTCCTCTGGGTGGCTGAATAGCACTTTTTAAGTTTTTATTCTTTGTGCTCTTTAATTGTTCAAGTTTTATGCATGTCCTACTTATACTAAGTTCAAATGTTAAGTGTTAACAAGTTTTTAACTTGTTTAAGACATTTTAATTAACCATGCTTCAATGGTTGTTTATTATTTTTCCAAGCTTCTTTTAAACTTTTAATTCTTCATTTCATATTATAAGGCTTCTTAAGTTACCTAAACCAAGATTTCAAAGTCTTTGTCTCCTTATTTAACCTAGAGTGGTCGAATATGAACCCTAGGCCTCTAAGGCCTTATAGTTTATTTTCTATTATCCTATGAGTTTTTATCAATTGAAGACTAATGCATTAATTACTATCTAACTTCGAAATTTTTAAAACTTCTTCTCCATCCTTAAAGGTCATGGTCGAATGGCTTAACCTAACTTCCATTCTTCATATTCTATTCTCAAAACACCAATGTTTTGCATGCTTAGGTTTAGGCTTAAATTATGATGACTTCTTGACTTTATTTTTACTACCTTAGTGATTATGTCCAAATGACTCCAAGCTTTGTAAGACTTACTCCCACTTGTAATCCTTCTAGTTATAGTCCAAGGATGCTTAGTTCATGATAGTTAGTAATTAAATCTTCTTCTAAATCCATTTATCCTAAAGTGGCCAAATGGTCCCTTATGTTTCCTTAAGGCTTTCCTACACTTTTAATCCATTATGTTTACTTGTTAAGGATCCTAGATTTAGTCAAGTTAAGAATTAAAAACGTCGTTTTAGCTAATTAAATACATAGTGGCTGAATTCCACCTCTAAGGCTTTAGAGTTTCTATTTTTAACCCTAATTGACCTAGGTTGACCCATTCTTGTAGTTAAAGTTTATACTTCAAGGTTGACTGATAAGCTTGGATTTCATAAATAATTATCTCTCACTTTTATCTCATTAAGACTTCTTATATGTTCAATTAAGTGATCTTTGTCATATTTTATGAGTTTGGGTTCATATGATGTTTAATTGAATTTCTTTGCTTACCCGATTAAAATGACACTATTATAGTATTTTGAGCATAATAGGAGTTTTAGACATCCAAAAATCATGAAATCTGTCTTGAATGAAAGCTTAAAGAAGTGTCCACAGTTACAAAGCAAGATCAGACTCTAAATGGGATGTTTAGGACTCCGAAATTATCTCAAAAGATGAGATAGTGTTGCTGATGTGGAATTTGAACAGTGTGCAAAGATCCGGCCATTTCTTGAGCTACAGAAGTCATATTGAGATGAAATCAAATCTGTTGGACAGATAAGATCCGGGGCTACAACTTTTGTTCAGACATGAAGTTCTAATTCGGACATGTGAACATCCGAAATTGCGGTGCAAGAAAGTAAAAATTGTTGTGCTAATTGGTGACAAAAATTCAAAAGTGTTTTGCATTTTCAACAAAGCCCATGTGAAAGCAATAAAAGGGTAGAAAAGTAATATCCTAGTTGGTGACTTTCTGAAGATGATGCCTCACAAATCCTCTATAAATAGAAGGGTTTACAAGAGGAGAAAAACACCATTTTGGAGATAAACTCCAATACCATTTTCCATCTTTCTTTCTTTCTTGTTAGTTTGCCTCCTACATGGAAGGCTTAGGTTTTCTTTCTTGTTAGTTTGCCTCCTACATGGAGGGCTTAGGTTTTCTTTATTGTTAGTTGCCTCCTACATGGAAGGCTTAGTTTTTCTTTATTGTTAGTTGCCTCCTACATGGAAGGCTTAGTTTTTCTTTGTTGTTAGTTTGCCTCCTTCATGGAAGGCTTAGGATTTATTTGTTGTTAGTTTGCCTCCTTCATGGAAGGCTAGGTTTGTAGTTTCAATTCAAGGATTCAAGCTATTTTCATTTTAACTTTGAGGTCTTGATCTTTATTTACATGCTTATTAAATGGTTTCTACTCTACTTCACTATATTCTTCAATTTTATTCTTTAATCAAAGTTTGATCGGTTGACGTATTTTGATTAATGCATAATTGATTTATAATTGGTTTTTGATTGGTAAATCATTTTCCAAAAAGTTTGAAGAGTAGAAATTAAGTAATTTAATTGAAGGTTTTCATTTTATTACTTACTTCAACTGAATTCTGATTGTGAAATTGGTTTAGATAAAAGATTAAGTGGTTACTAATCTTGTTGATCATAATCAATTAAATTCTGAGAGGTTTCTCAGTAGAGAATTCAAGGATCATTTTAGGGGTTCCAGATGATCCTAGGTTGATAAACACAATGCATGATTTTAGTGATCAATGATTAGTTATGAAAATAGCCTCTGAATTCCTTGAGTTGATAATTGTTAAGTCAAATTAATTTCATTCTGTATTTTGTATTTAGAACTCAATATCAATCTTTACAAAATCCCCCTGTTCTAATTATCTCCTAATTTGCTTAAGAATATGAAATGGTCTTTGGGAGATGACCTAGGTTGCACCTTATACTATACCAACAGTTTGGGGAAAATCTAGAAATTATTTTTGCGCGTTTGCGACGAGCGTTTCAAAAATTTGGCAAGCTACTCGCAAGGATCACTTCTCTTTGCCCTTCATAGACCAAATTTAGGAAAGATTAGCAGGAAAATCTCACTATTTCTTTCTAGATGGTTTTTCAGGTTATTTTCAAATACATATAGCCCCAGAAGACCAGCATAAGACCACCTTCACTTGTCCTTTTGGTACTTTTACCTATCGAAGGATGCCCTTTGGTCTATGCAACGCCCGTGGAACCTTTCAAAGATGCATGGTAAGCATTTTCTCTGATCTCTTAGAAAGTTGCATGGAAGTGTTTATGGATGACTTCACTGTATATGGTTCTTCTTTTGATGCATGCTTAGAAAGCCTCTCTAAAGTTTTGGACAGATGCATTGAGACTAACCTGGTTTTGAATTTTGAAAAATGTCATTTCATGGTAACAGAAGGTATAGTCTTAGGACACTTGGTATCTAGCAAAGGTTTAGAGGTTGATAAGGCCAAGATAGACATTATTACTTCTCTACCTTACCCCACTTCTGTGCGAGAAGTACGTTCTTTACTTGGTCATGCAAGTTTTTACAGAAGATTCATCAAGGATTTTAGCAAGATTGCACAACCTCTTTCTAAACTACTACAAAAAGATACCAAATTTATGTTTGATCAAGCATGCAAGGATTCATTTGATGAACTAAAGAAGCGGTTGACAACCACTCCCATCATTCAACCACCTAATTGGACGCTTCCTTTTGAATTAATGTGTGATGCATCTAATTATGCCATTGGTGCTGTACTGTCTCAAAGAGTTAGCAAGAGATCTCATGTCATTGCATATGCCTCTCGCACACTTGATGCAACCCAATCCAATTACACAACTACTGAGAAGGAGCTGTTGGCAATTGTGTTTTCATTAGATAAATTTCGCTCCTATTTGCTTGGATCTAAAGTTATTATCTTCTCTGACCATGCAGCTCTGAAATACTTGCTGAAGAAGGCAGATGCTAAGCCAAGACTAATTCGTTGGATGCTTCTGTTGCAAGAATTTGATTTAGAGAACAAAGACAAGAGTGGTGCAGAGAACCTTGTAGCAGATCATTTAAGTCGGATCCAGCAACCTTGTGAAGAAACTTCAATTGCAGATTCATTCCCAGAAGAGCATCTCTATCATTTGCACGGGAAGGATCCTTGGTATGCAGATTTGGTAAACTATCTGGTTGCTAAAGAAATACCCAAACACTTCACCAAATCGCAAATTGCCAAGTTGAAAAGTGATGCCAAACACTACATATGGGATGAACCATACCTTTGGAAGACATGTAGTGATCAAATCATTAGAAGATGTGTTCCAGATCATGAAGTTCAGTCTGTACTTACCTTTTGCCATTCCCTAGCTTGTGGTGGACACTTTGGGCCACAACGGACAACTAGAAAAGTACTAGACTCAGGCTTTTATTGGCCTATAATATTTCGTGATGCACACAGATTATGCATAACCTGTGAGCAGTGCCAAAGAATAGGGAGTATTTCGCGTAGAAATGGGATGCCCCAACAACCATTTCTCTTTTGTGAGGTATTTGATGTATGCGGTATAGACTTTATGGGTCCATTCCCTGTCTCTTTTGGCTTTGTTTACATTCTGCTAGCTGTTGATTATGTTTCAAAATGGGTGGAGGCAAAAGCCACTCGTAATGATGATGCTCGAGTTGTTGCAGATTTTATCAGGTCTAACATTTTTAGCAGGTTTGGCATTCCTAGAGCTCTAATTAGTGACCAAGGTACTCATTTTTGCAACCGCACAATGGAAGCCCTACTCCGCAAATATGGAGTCACGCATAAAGTCTCCACCCCATATCATCCTCAAACAAATGGTCAAGCTGAAGTTTCTAATCGAGAGATCAAGAAAATCTTAGAGAAAACAGTTCAGCCTAACAGGAAGGATTGGAGCTTGCGCCTTGTTGATGCTTTATGGGCATATAGGACACCCTAAAAGTCACCCATTGGCATGTCTCCCTACAGGATTGTCTTTGGTAAAGCATGTCATCTTTCAGTTGAATTAGAGCATAGAGCATTTTGGGCAGTAAAGAAATGCAACATGGATCTAGACCAAGCAGGAATCCATAGGAAGCTTCAATTGCAGGAACTTGAAGAAATTCGATTGGAAGCATACGAAAACTCCAAAATTTACAAAGAAAAGGTCAAAGCTCTTCATGACAAAAAGTTGGCAAGAAAGGAGTTTTCCGTTGGACAAAAAGTTCTCCTTTTCAATTCTCGGCTAAAGCTTATGCTTGGTAAGCTACGCTCTAGATGGTTAGGACCATTTGTAGTTACTAATGTTTTTCCCTATGGTGCAGTGGAAATAAAAAATGAGGTAACTGAAAAAATCTTCAAGGTGAATGGACATCGTCTTAAACTAGTTTTTGAAGGTTTTCAAAAGCACACGATAGAATAAGTGCATTTGCACAATGCCACATAGTTGCAATAAATTCAAGAGAAGTCTCTCTCTCTCTCTCTCTCTCTCTCTCTCTCTCTCTCTCTCTCTCTCTCTCTCTCTCTCTCTTTTTCTCTCTTTCTCTCTCTCTCTCTTTCTCTCTCTCCCTCTCTCACATTCCTCGCTTATAAGTTTCAACTAATCTCTCAACTTCCTTCTTCACCTCTTAAATCATCCCAACTATTACACTACATTGAGCTTGCAGGAATAATAACTTGAGTGTTTTAAGAAAAAAAATGGAGAAAGCTCTCACCAGGATCAAAATTTTGTTCCCTACTCTCCCCAGAAATTTTCTTAAAGACATTTACAATTGCAGACTTGAACGATTGAGGGCATCAACATTCTTAGGCCTTCCAGAAGATGTCTGTTGGATCATTGAAGCTAAGGTACGTTTAGCAGGTGAATTTCAAGAGTCATTTGCTAAAAACATGCCAGGTATGGGAAGAAGTTCCTATGCAAAGAAGAGAAGGGCAAAAAGAATTGGAGTTTGCTACAGGTGTGCAAGATGGACCTGTAACACAAGATACAAGAACCCTGGAATGGTTTCAAGAAATCGAGAGGACAAAATTCAATTCATAAAGGATGGACTGAGTAAGGAGTCATTGGATGATATCATTCTGACTCTTGAGACGCATCCTAGTGGGCATGTACAAGGAGTCCTTCTTGATTTGTTTGAACTGTTCCGTAAGGAAAAAACACATTATAGTCTTGGGAATCTGACTTTAATAGACCCTGTTGTCAGTTTACAAGAAAACTGAATGGGAAGCACATCCTCGACTCTTAGAAGGCGTTTCAGCCGTTACTGGACGTAAAACGAGAGGAAGATGTGAGCCACAATCACAACTACTGTTCATTCTCATGCGTGTATGTTTGTCATTTACATTGTCTTTTCAATTTATTGGGCCACCATTTTTTTTTTGAAATTTTCACCCCTGCTTAAAGTCTTTCCCCTCTGGCATTCACCTTTTCCTTGAACAAAAAATTCAAACTTTTGCAACAAAAATTCAAACTTTTGCTACCAAATTCTGATCCCGCACTATTCAAGCGATCTCCTTGTCTGATATTGAGTCCCTATAAATTATCAACCTCTATGACATATTTTTTTTTTCAAAAAAAAAGACAGAAACACCGTATATGGATAGGATCAATACTATCTATGTTTTTGGTGGGTCTAACCTTGGAAAGGATGGAGAATTTCAACATGCAGCTTATACCCTTGGTAAGGTATTAGCTGCAAGAAAAATAAATCTTGTTTATGGGGGAGGGATTCAAGGTTTAAAAGGATGTGTTGCAGGATCTGCACTCACAAAGGGGTGTAACGTCTTAGGTGTTGGCTTAAAAAATGAGAGCACCTCCTACTTCACCCTGGGTACTGAATTGAAGGTTGCAACCATGCATGACCGTATGAGACACATGTTGATTAATTCTAATGCATTTATTGCATTACCTGGTGGTCTTGGAACAATGGAAGAAATTTTTACCATTATATTTTGGGCCTATCGGAATTTTCATAAAAAACCTTTGGGCTTATTGAATATTAATGGCTTTTATAATGGTTTGATATCCTTTTTAGATCATGCAGTAGAGCAGGAGTTCATGCCACAATCCATGCGCAACATCATAGTATCTGCTTCAACTGTTGAACAGCTACTTGAGATTTTGCAAAATCCTACATCTGAGCTCAGTCAAGCAATGCAGCTGGTGAACCAACCAAATCAGGATGGCACAGACAAAAGAGAATCAGATACCACTCTTCGGTTATAACTTTTCCTTACATTAGTGGTTTTCTTACATTTCTTTTCCTGTTATATGAAATTCCATCTAAGACATTGGGGACAATGTCTTGGATAGGTTGGGGGGAGGATGGTCCGATATCTAAAAAAATTAAAAAAAAATTAAAATTAGAAAAAAAAACCCAAAAAAAAAACAAAAAAAAAATAGGTTAGATTCATAAACTTGCTTTGAGTAAGATGGTTGAGTAAGGAGTTACACTTGACTCCTGATACGCATCTTATGATTAAAAAAAAATTTTGAATGTGGAAGTATGTTTTTCTTTAGATTTCATAAAATAATTGAAGCAAAATGATTTATATTTTGAGATTAATTAGTTTGGCAACACATATTTGAACTAGATAGATTAGATTTGATAAATATATTACCTGTGAGATTTTGAGCCTTATTATTATTATTTTCTTTCTTGTGTGATTTTCATCCATGGAATATGTTACTTCAGAACTCGCATTGATTCTTTTTGAAGCTACATTTTCACATGAATTGTACAAACATGATTTAGGCACTGTTTTTCTTGAACAAACCACTTGGCCAAATAACCAAACCATATAATTTTATCCTTTGATCAGCCCTTTGAGCCGATTAGCCTTTTCTTCTTTTTAGCTCACCACAAATCAAAAAAAAAACAAACAAAAAAAAACAAAAAGAAAACAACTTTGTTTGACCATAGAAGGTGAGGAATACTGGATTTATCATACCATAAGTGTTTCAATAAGTGTGGGGGAGATTATTGTTGTGTTCATCAATATTATGGTTGAAAACAAAAACTGAAGCAATAAATTAATAAATAAACTATTATATTGAAAAAAAAAAGAATGAAGAAGTGATATCTGTTTCTCACACTTGCACTTAGACTCAGTTCTCAATCCTCACCATTTTCCTTAGTCTAACATTGTATCTTTTCAATATATCATTTCATCTTTCTAATCCCGTTATAACCAAAATAAAGACCTCTTGATTTGTGCATTGCATGTGTACATAGTAGTAGAGAAGTAGAAGATATGCAAGCCTATGATAGTTCATCTTTCATGGATTAAATTTGAGAGAAACACTTACCAAATCAAACACTTGAGAGATTCAGAGTATATCATGTGAGGTTTTATCTTTCTCAATATATGTTTTTCAAATTAAAGTTTCCTTTCTAAGTAATTTCAAAAATGTGATGAAAGAATGCTTCATGAAATTTTGTGAATTCTTGAGAAATCAACTCAAAACTTTGATGTTCTTTCAAAAAAAAATAGTCACCAATCCTTAACTTAAGTTTGCCCGAGACGTGCAAAAGATAAGTGTGGGGGAATTTGATAAGCATAGATTTCATAAATAATTATCTCTCACTTTTATCTCATTAAGACTTCTTATATGTTCAATTAAGTGATCTTTGTCATATTTTATGAGTTTGGGTTCATATGAAGTTTAATTGAATTTCTTTGCTTCCCGATTAAAATGACACTATTATAGTATTTTGAGCATAATAGGAGTTGTAGACATCCAAAAATCATGAAATCTGTCTTGAATGAAAGCTTAAAGAAGTGTCCACAGTTACAAAGCAAGAGCAGATTCTAAATGTGATGTTTAGGACTCCGAAATTATCTCAAAAGATGAGATAGTGTTGCTGACGTGGAATTTGAACAGTGTGCACAGATCCGGCCATATCTTGAGATATAGACGTCATATTGAGATGAAATCAACTTTTTTGGACAGCTAAGATCCAGGGATACAACTTTTGTTCAGAAGTCAAGCTCTAATTCGGACATTGAACATCCAAAATTGCGGTGCAAGAAAGTAAAAATTGTTGTGATAATTGGTGACAAAAATTCAAAAGTGTTTTGCATTTTCAACAAAGCCTATGTGAAAGCAATAAAAGGGTAGAAAAGTAATATCCTAGTTGGTGACTTTCTGAAGATGATGCCTCACAAATCCTCTATAAATAGAAGGGTTTACAAGAGGAGAAAAACACCATTTTGGAGATTAACTCCAATACCATTTTCCATCTTTCATTCTTTCTTGTTAGTTTGCCTCCTACATGGAAGGCTTAGGTTTTCTTTCTTGTTAGTTTGCCTCCTACATGGAAGGCTTAGCTTTTCTTTATTGTTAGTTGCCTCCTACATGGAAGGCTTAGTTTTTCTTTATTGTTAGTTGCCTCCTACATGGAAGGCTTAGTTTTTCTTTATTGTTAGTTTCCTCCTACATGGAAGGCTTAGTTTTTCTTTGTTGTTAGTTTGCCTCTTTCATGGAAGGCTTAGGATTTATTTGTTGTTAGTTTGCCTCCTTCATGGAAGGGTAGGTTTGTAGTTTCAATTCAAGGATTCAAGCTATTTTCATTTTAACTTTGAGGTCTTGATCTTTATTTACATGCTTATTAAGTGGTTTCTACTCTACTTCACTATATTCTTCAATTTTATTCTTTAATCAAAGTTTGATCGGTTGACGTATTTTGATTAATGCATAATTGATTTATAATTGGTTTTTGATTGGTAAATCATTTTCCAAAAAGTTTGAAGAGTAGAAATTAAGTAATTGAATTGAAGGTTTTCATTTTCTTACTTACTTCAACTGAATTCTGATTGTGAAATTGGTTTAGATAAAAGATTAAGTGGTTACTAATCTTGTTGATCATAATCAATTAAATTCTGAGAGGTTTCTCAGTAGAGAATTCAAGGATCATTTTAGGGGTTCCATATGATCCTAGGTTGATAAACACAATGCATGATTTTAGTGATCAATGATTAGTTATGAAAATAGTCTCTGAATTCCTTGAGTTGATAATTGTTAAGTCAAATTAATTTCATTCTGTATTTTGTATTTAGAACTCAATATCAATCTTTACAAAATCCCCCTGTTCTAATTTTCTCCTAATTTGCTTAAGAATATGAAATGGTCTTTGGGAGATGACCTAGGTTGCACCTTATACTATACCAACAGTTTGGGGAAAATCTAGAAATTATTTTTGCGCGTTTGCGACGAGCGTGTCATTGACCAAGTTTAGTGGATTTTTAGGTCTTTTTCCTACTTCTAAGGGTTATGGCCGAAATTACATTTCCCCCTCCTCCTAAGTCATCGTTCTTTTTTAGTTACTACAAATTTACGTTTTCTTGAAATCTAAATTAACTACAAATTAAGGCTTTCTCCTTATTTTATCTAGGTTGATAATTATGATCTTGATCATTTTTAGGTGTTACCTAAACCTTCAATTAGCCTCTTTACTTATTGAAAATGCTTAATAACCATTAATCCATTTTTAAACTTATTTTTCCTTAAGTTGCTCTAGGGTGGCTGAATGCACACCTAGATATTTCTGGATCATTATGGTTCAAATTCATTTCATTCAAAGGTTGATTTACTTCATTATAACCTAATTACATGATTTGTGTCACTTATGGAAATTTTAACAAATTTTATCCTTGATTATGTTAGTATGGTCAAATGCCTCCCTTGATTTGCCAAGGTCACCTTTCCAAATTTTCTACTCATACAACCTTGGTTCCTTGATCTTGTGCACTTGTAGCACCTCATGCTCTTGGTCAATACATGTTTCATCCAAAGTACATAGCTTAGGTTGTGTCCAAAATGAATCATATGTGTCATGCAAAGCTTATGCCATTTTTGGGTCTAAAATTTCAACTTTTACTTAGTAACTTTTAAATCTATGCCCAAAGCAAGCTCTTGGGACTTCAAGATTAATTTTTATTTCACTTTTATATCTTTAAGTTAATGGGTTCAAATCTGGACAAATCCATACACAAGTTCACCATAAGAAGAAAATTCACCACTTTCCAGTTTTAAGCATAAAAACATGCAAGACAACATTTTTTTCAAACAACAAAGTGTAGATCCACAAAATCTACTGTAAGATCCATACATATCCCATCAATAACACTTCAAAAATATTTCTCATGAGTTCTCAAAATTTTCCAAAGCATAAAAATGGGTTTTAAACCAATTTTCACTGATTAAATTTCTTCTAAGTTACTTAGAAGCACTTTAAACCATCCACACTTCATTTTACTTCTTAAAAATCACAAAAAGATGATGGTGCTTATTTTAAATCATTTAAATGAAATTTTGATCCCTCATAAGTTAAAACAAAAGGAGATCCATTGATTTTAGAGAAATGATCCACAAAACAAAAGATCTTACCTGATGGTGACTTTGTGTAATGATGGTGGGACCGTGATGACTACTCCTTGTCCCCTCCCCCCCTCCTTCCTTGGATGGTCCACAAGGTTCTCTAAGTGAAAGTGGTGGAGCTTAGTGTTTAAGGCTTAGATTTAACTTAAATCTCAAAGTTGGAGACTTAGGCTTAATGTAAATGGTTATGGTTTTTTTGGACTTACATGGATTTAGAGAGACTTTGGAGAGTTGGCTAAGTTTTTTGGGAAGTGAAAACTGAAGAAAATGAGGCTCCAAATCATTTTAGTAGGTTCGGCCAAACTTGGACACATTTGGATTAATTTTGCACTTAGGGGTATTTTGGTAATTTTGTATGGATTTTTCTATTTTCTAAAATAATTCAAAATTCAAGGAATTATCCTTTTAGACTTTGATTAGTGTTAATAAGGCTGATTTTCTCACTAATCATGTTTAACTTAGGCTAAGCATGGTTAACTTTTAATTAATTAAGGTTAATTAGTCTTAACCATGGTTAAAGGAATATTAATATTTATTTTTGTCTTTTATGGTTGACTTGACTTGGTGAGTCACCATCAATTCTTTCACATGATAAATTTTGTCCAGCCCCATGTAGGGCCCACTCATGACTTATTCCTCACACTTTTTGACCTCTAGCCTTCCAAAGACGTTTTCGTAATTTCTCTCAACATTGTCCGAAAAATTCTCAAATTATTACCCTAAAAATTATAATATTTTTTGTTCATTTTCATATTAATCTAAGGTCATTTTTTTATTTTTCTAGGAATTGACTAACTCTATGCAGAAAGCAGAGCTTTCTAGGGGCATTTTGGGTGCTTCAAGATTTTCTAAGGGCGTTTTTGTCCCTTCTTTGTTTCCTAAGCTTTTCTCACTACTTTTGGTCATCCATGATGTTTTCTGCTCATTTATAATGTCCTTTACTTGTTTTTCACATTTATCTGGTACATTATTTGGGTTGCCCAGGTGTAGGGGCATTTTTATCATTTGCATCAAACTTTCTAATTTCTTTGTTTTTGGTTCCTAATCCTACTTAGTTTCACTCTAGGGATTATTTGTAGCTGCAAGAGTTTATTATAGAAATTTGAGGTTGTTACACAATGTCTGCACTATCCAATTAAGTCTTGAATTTTATTCTATTTGAATTAATGTAGTCACTTGTTTAATAAATCTTAAATTATTAAAATGTCAAGAGTTATAGAACATTTATTGATTTAACCCATTTTATAATTATTTTGGTATTTTTTTTATTGGGCTATGATAAGCACTTAGACTTATGTGGATTATAATTCTAGCTTTCATGTTGTTGAAAGCATATTTAGGCTATTTGATTGATTGAGAGAATATTCTAAAAGCTTTAGACTCCAATTGAGTGTCTTATTAATACTAATATATTCACTAACCAAAGACTTAAATATTGAAATTACCAAAATTATGTAACCCATATAGATGTAGTTAAGTCCTTTAATGCATTAGGTTAGTAGGAGTCTAAATTGAAATAAGATTATTGCTACTTTTTTTTATGAGATATGAATCAACTGATGTTACTTTTGTCATCGCATCTCTTATAGTATTTGAGATTCTTGGACCCCTTTGAAATTACATTTTTTTCAATATCATTGTGTTTCTCCATTCATCATTCTCTATATCGAGATGAGTTTTATTTTATATGATTTATATCTTTATCGGTTTTATGTGGTATTTGACATATCTATTAGATTGCTAGTTAACAAGTGCTCGATCATAGTTAATATTATGCACTTGATAATTCATAAAATTTTCTTAATTGATTAATGTTATCCAAATGGAAGAATGTTATATTATTATTGTTAATCAATCCTATTTTAGTTTATGAATGAGAATTAATCAATTTTAGTATATACGTACAAACATATACTTTATATGAATTATTAATATTAATTATTATTATATTAATCATGTAATTATATACACATGTCAATATTGATGAATATTGTATAGATATTAATATGGGTAACCTATGATGGGTGCTGATACTCTAATTGATGCCTATAGAGAAGTCTCTGGTCTCTACGGGTGAGTAAGTTATTGTTTCCATTACGTAATAACACAATGTAACACACGTAGTATAATTTTTTAAACATTCCAAAAGGAGTGCCCATCAAAGTGCTTTCCAAAAAAAAGAGTAGTTCCATTCTCTCATATCTTTGTATTTCTTGGAAACTTGGAGGAAATCTACTTGCAAATGGATCTTAATTAGCCAATGAGTATATGATAAGCATAGATTTCATAAATAATTATCTCTCACTTTTATCTCATTAAGACTTCTTATATGTTCAATTAAGTGGTCTTTGTCATATTTTATGAGTTTGGGTTCATATGAAGTTTAATTGAATTTCTTTGCTTACCCGATTAAAATGACACTATTATAGTATTTTGAGCATAATAGGAGTTTTAGACATCCAAAAATCATGAAATCTGTCTTGAATGAAAGCTTAAAGAAGTGTCCATAGTTACAAAGCAAGATCAGACTCTAAATGGGATGTTTAGGACTCCGAAATTATCTCAAAAGATGAGATAGTGTTGCTGATGTGGAATTTGAACAGTGTGCAAAGATCCGGCCATATCTTGAGCTATAGAAGTCATATTGAGATGAAATTAAATTTGCTGGACAGCTAAGATCCGGGGCTACAAATTTTGTTCATAAGTCAAGCTCTAATTCGGACATTTGAACATCCGAAATTGTGGTGCAAGAAAGTCAAAATTGTTGTGCTCATTGGTGGCACAAATTCAAAAGTGTTTTGCATTTTCAACAAAGCCCATGTGAAAGCAATAAAAGGGTAGAAAAGTAATATCCTAGTTGGTGACTTTCTGAAGATGATGCCTCAAAAATCCTCTATAAATAAAAGGGTTTACAAGAGGAGAAACACACCATTTTGGAGATTAACTCCAATACCATTTTCTTTCTTTCTTTCTTTCTTGTTAGTGTTGCCTCCTTCATGGAAGGCTTAGGTTTTGTTTTTGCCTCCTACATGGAAGGCTTAGGATTTATTTGTTGTTAGTTGCCTCCTACATGGAAGGCTTAGGATTTATTTGTTGTTAGTTGCCTCCTACATGGAAGGCTTAGGATTTATTTGTTGTTAGTTTGCCTCTTTCTTTGTTGTTAGTTTTCCTCCTTCATGAAAGGCTAGGTTTGTAGTTTCAATTCAAGGATTCAAGCTATTTTCATTTTAACTTTGAGGTCTTGATCTTTATTTACATGCTTATTAAGTGGTTTCTACTCTACTTCACTATATTCTTCAATTTTATTCTTTAATCAAAGTTTGATCGGTTAACGTATTTTGATTAATGCATAATTGATTTATAATTGGTTTTTGATTGGTAAATCATTTTCCAAAAGTTTGAAGAGTAGAAATTAAGTAATTTAATTGAAGGTTTTCATTTTATTACTTACTTCAACTGAACTCTGATTATAAAATTGGTTTAGATGAAAGATTAAGTGGTTACTAAATCTTGTTGATCATAATCAATTGAATTCTGAGAGGTTTCTCAGTAGAGAATTCAAGGATCATTGTAGGGGTTCCAGATGATCCTAGGTTGATAAACACAATGCATGATTTTAGTGATCAATGATTAGTTATGAAAATAGCCTCTGAATTCCTTGAGTTGATAATTGTTAAGTGAAATTAATTTCATTCTGTATTTTGTATTTAGCATTTGATATCACATCTTTACAAAAACCCCCTTGTTCTAATTTTCTCCTTATTTGCTTAAGAATCTGAAATGGTCTTTGGGAGATGACCTAGGTTGCACCTTATACTATACCAATAGTTTGGGGGAAATCTAGAAATTATTTTTGCGCGTTTGCAACGAGCGTGTCAAAAATTTGGCGCCGTTGCTGGGGACCATTTTAGTTTCCTAGGCTCATTTAGGAGTTTGTATAAAAATTTTAATCTTTTTAACAATTTTTTTTTTACTTTAGGTATATCATTCTTGGATTTTCTCTATGAATTCACCTTTTTATGTATGACCCGATCCAATCCTGAAAATTTATATGCATATGATCCTGAGATTGATAGAACATTCCACAATTTGAAAAGAGCACATAGAAGGCATTCATTCAGTAATAACCAAGAAAGTAACAGTAGTGATTTTTCATCTTTAAATTTTGATAGTTTCAAATATTCTGCTAAGAACATGGCTGATAGAACCCTAAAAGAATTAGTTGCACCTGATGTTGCTTATCAACCGTTGTGTATTCAATACCCTGATGTTGATGCACCATTTGAACTGAAGTCTGGATTAATACATTTGCTACCTAAGTTTCATGGCCTTGCAGGTGAGGACCCTCATAAACATTTGAAGGAATTTCACATTGTGTGTTCCACAATGCGGCCACAAGGAATTCCTGAAGATCATATCAAGTTGAAGGCATTTCCTTTCTCCTTAAATGATGGAGCTAAGGACTGGTTGTACTATCTACATCCAACATCTGTTACAAGCTGGAATGATATGAAGAGATTATTTCTAGAGAAATTCTTCCCTGCATCCAGAACAGCAGCTATCAGAAAAGAGATTTGCGGCATCAGACAAAACTCCTAAGAAACTCTCTATGAGTATTGGGAGAGATTCAAGAAACTATGCGCCACTTGTCCACACCATCAAATCAGTGATCAATTACTGATTCAGTATTTCTATGATGGACTCATGCCAATGGACAGAAGCATGGTTGATGCAGCTAGTGGTGGAGCACTTATGGAAAAAACTCCTACAGCAGCTCGAGATTTGATTGCCAACATGGCAGAAAATTCTCAGCAATTCAATTCTCGAACTAATTCCTTGTCTAAAGGAGTCCATGAAATGACCACCAAGACAGACCATACACGATTGGAGAACAGAATTGAAGAACTAACCTCCATCGTAAGACAGTTGGCCATCGGACAACAACAACAACTTAATGTTGTTGACAAAACCAAAACATGTGGCATCTGCACTTCTGCAGATCATCCTACTGATGCATGCCCAACATTGCAAGAAAGTGAGACACCTGAGGCTGCAGTAAATAGTATTTTTGGCACAGGACAACAATACAGGCCTCTTCAACATTATCAGCAACAGAAGTTTGAACCACCTTCTGGATCATACAATCCGAGTTGGAGAAACCATCCTAACTTGAGATATGGTCCTCCACAACAACAAAGGATTCAAACATCTGACTCCCAAAATAAATACCAACCACTGCCATTTAGACAACAACAGCAGCATATGCAGCAATCCGTACCTGTTAATGCTTCTGAACCCTCTCTTGATGATTTGATGAAGCAATTAGCTACCAATAATCTCCAGTTTCAACAAAATGTAAGTTCTACCCTTCAGGATTTACAAACTCAAATTGGGCAGTTGGCTACCACTGTCAACCAATTGAAATATCAAGGTTCTGGTCAACTACCTTCTCAACCTATCATAAATCCCAAAAGTGTGAATGCCATGACCTTGAGAAGTGGGAAGAAAGTGCAGACAGACCCTACAATTTTAAAGCAACAAAGCTTCAATCAGACTAATCCACACCAAAAAGAAGAATTTATCTCCACACCTGGAGACATCTCTGATAAGCCATCTGAATCAGAGGGAAAGTCTGATGAAAAAAGTACACCAGCCTTCGATAAGACATCGAATGATCAACAAAAAGAAGCTTGTCATAAACGATCTGCACTTGAAGCATCTGATGAGACAAAAACCCCAAATTGTGCTGATCAGAAGGTATCTTTACCTTTTCCAAATAGAATGGTCCAATCCAAGCCCAATGTTCATACAGAATTAGATAAGGAGCTTCTAGATACTTTTAGGAAAGTGGAAGTCAACATACCACTTCTAGATGCTATCAAGAAAATTCCCAAATATGCCAAATTTCTAAAGGACTTGTGCACGCATAAGAGAAGACTCAAAGGGGATAAGAAGATTAGTGTGGGACGCAATGTTTCTGCCTTAATTCAACCCAGCCTCCCTCAGAAATGTAAAGATCCAGGAACTTTTATCATTCCTTGCACAATAGGAAACTCTACATTTGGTGATGCATTGCTGGATCTAGGTGCTTCCATTAATGTTATACCCTCATCAGTTTATAAATCTTTGAATCTGGGAGAACTGAAGCCAACTGGTGTGGTGATTCAATTAGCCAACAGAAGTACAGCACATCCAGCTGGAGTACTTGAAGATGTGCTAGTTCAAGTGAATAAGCTGATCTTTCCAGCTGACTTCTACATTTTGGATATGGAAGACGAGTCATCCATCAATAGAGCAACCTTGATCCTAGGGAGACCTTTCCTCAAAACTGCAAAAACAAAGATAGATGTGCATACGGGGACTCTCTCTATGGAATTTGGAGGTGATATCATCCAATTCAACATATTTGAAGCCATGAAGCATCCTATAGAGAATCATTCACTCTTTCAACTTGATGCCATAGATCTTCTTGCGAATGATTATTCTATTGACAATCTACTTTTTGAATTTTTTGATTTTGATTTAGATTACTTAGATAATTTTACTTGCACATGTGATGAATTTGATTCATGTATTGTCTGTTCCAGGATTAATGGTGCAGACCAAACTTCGTTGAAAGATGACATGTTAGATGTAAGTGTTGCAGACATATCAATCTCAGATATATCCCTGCCTTCCATAATACAACCACCTCCTTTGGAGTTGAAGCCTTTGCCTGAACATCTAAAGTATGCTTATTTGGGGGAAAATGAGAAGCTTCCTGTCATTGTAGCAAAGAACCTTCTACCGCAACAAGAAGAAAGGTTGTTGCAAACCATAAAAAGCCATAAACAAGCAATTGGATGGACTTTGGCTGATATTCCAGGCATTAGCCCATCTACTTGTATGCATAGGATATTGCTGGAGGAAAACACCAGACCTGTTAGACAACCACTTCTCTTTGGTGAGGTATTTGATGTATGGGGTATAGACTTTGTGGGTCCATTCCCTGTCTCTTTTGGCTTTGTTTACATTCTGCTAGCTGTTGATTATGTTTCAAAATGGGTGGAGGCAAAAGCCACTCGTACTGATGATGCTCGAGTTGTTGCAGATTTTATCAGGTCTAACATTTTTAGCAGGTTTGAAATTCCTAGAGCTCTAAACAGTGACCAAGGTACTCATTTTTGCAACCGCACAATGGAAGCCCTACTCCGCAAATATGGAGTCACGCATAAAGTCTCCACCCCATATCATCCTCAAACAAATGGTCAAGCTGAAGTTTCTAATCGAGAGATCAAGAAAATCTTAGAGAAAACAGTTCAGCCTAACAGGAAGGATTGGAGCTTGCTCCTTGTTGATGCTTTAAGGGCATATAGGACAGCCTACAAGTCACCCATTGGCATGTCTCCCTACAAGATTGTCTTTGGTAAAGCATGTCATCTTCCAGTTGAATTAGAGCATAGAGCATTTTGGGTAGTAAAGAAATGCAACATGGATCTAGACCAAGCAGGAATCCATAGGAAGCTTCAATTGCAGGAACTTGAAGAAATTCGATTGAAAGCATACGAAAACTCCAAAATTTACAAAGAAAAGGTCAAAGCTCTTCATGACAAAAAGCTGGCAAGAAAGGAGTTTTCCGTTGGACAAAAAGTTCTCCTTTTCAATTCTCGGCTAAAGCTTATGCCTGGTAAGCTACGCTCTAGATGGTTAGGACCATTTGTAGTTACTAATGTTTTTCCTTATGGTGCAGTGGAAATAAAAAATGAGGTAACTGAAAAAATCTTCAAGGTGAATGGACATCGTCTTAAACCATTTTTCGAAGGTTTTCAAAAGCACACGGTAGAAGAAGTGCATTTGCACAATGCCACATACTTGCAATAAATTCAAGAGAAGTCTCTCTCTCTCTCTCTCTCTCTCTCTCTCTCTCTCTCTCTCTCTCTCTCTCTCTCTCTCTCTCTCTCTTTCTCTCTCTTTCTCTCTCTCTCTCTCTTTCTCTCTCTCCCTCTCTCACATTCCTCGCTTATAAGTTTCAACTAATCTCTCAACTTCCTTCTTCACCTTTTAAATCATCCCAACTATTACACTACATTGAGCTTGCAGGCATAATAACTTGAGTGTTTTAAGAAAAAAATGGAGAAAGCTCTCACCAGGATCAAAATTTTGTTCCCTACTCTCCCCAGAAATTTTCTTAAAGACATTTACAATTGCAGACTTGAACGATTGAGGGCATTAACACTCTTAGGCCTTCCAGAAGATGTCTGTTGGATCATTGAAGCTAAGGTACGTTTAGCAGGTGAATTTCAAGAATCATTTGTTAAAAACATGCCAGGTATGGGATGAAGTTCCTATGCAAAGAAAAGAAGGGCAAAAAGAATTGGAGTTTGCTATAGGTGTGCAAGATGGACCTGTAACACAAGATGCAAGAATCCTGGAATGGTTTCAAGAAATCGAGAGGACAAAATTCAATTCATAAAGGATGGACTGAGTAAGGAGTCATTAAATGATATCATTCAGACTCTTGAGAGCATCCTAGTTGGCATGTACAAGGAGTCCTTCTTGATTTGTTTGAACTGTTCCGTAAGGAAAAAAGCACGTTATAGTCTTGGGAATCTGACTTTAACAGACCCTGTTGTCAGTTTACAAGAAAACTGAATGGGAAGCACATCCTCGACTCTTAGAAGGCGTTTCAGCCATTACTGGACGTAAAACCAGAGGAAGATGTGAGCCACAATCACAACTACTGTTCATTCTCATGCGTGTATGTTTGTCATTTACATTGTCTTTTCAATTTATTGGGCCACCATTTTTTTTGAAATTTTCACCCCTGCTTAAAGTCTTTCCCCTCTGGCATTCACCTTTTCCTTGAACAAAAAATTCAAACTTTTGCTACCAAATCCTGATCCCCCACTATTCAAGCGATCTCCTTGTCTGATATTGAGTCCCTATAAATTATCAACCTCTATGACATATTTTTTCAAAAAAAAAAAGACAGAAACACCGTATATGGATAGGATCAATACTATCTGTGTTTTTGGTGGGTCTAACCTTGGAAAGGATGGAGAATTTCAACATGCAGCTTATACCCTTGGTAAGGCATTAGCTGCAAGAAAAATCAATCTTGTTTATGGGGGAGGGATTCAGGGTTTAAAAGGATGTGTTGCAGGATCTGCACTCACAAAGGGGTGTAACGTCTTAGGTGTTGGCTTAAAAAATGGGAGCACCTCCTACTTGACCTTGGGTACTGAATTGAAGGTTGCAACCATGCATGACCGTATGAGACACATGTTGGTTAATTCTAATGCATTTATTGCATTACCTGGTGGTCTTGGAACAATGGAAGAAATTTTTACCATTATATTTTGGGCCTATCGGAATTTTCATAAAAAACCTTTGGGCTTATTGAATATTAATGGCTTTTATAATGGTTTGATATCCTTTTTAGATCATGCAGTAGAGCAGGAGTTCATGCCACAATCCATGCGCAACATCATAGTATCTGCTTCAACTGTTGAACAGCTACTTGAGATTTTGCAAAATCCTACATCTGAGCTCAGTCTAGCAATGCAGCTGGTGAACCAACCAAATCAGGATGGCAGAGACAAAAGAGAACAGATACCACTCTTCGGTTATAACTTTTCCTTACTTTGGTAGTTTTCTCACATTTCTTTTCCTGTCATATGAAATTCCATCTAAGACATTGGGGACAATGTCTTGGATAGGTTGGCGGGAGGATGGTTCGATATAAAAAAAAAAAGAAAAAAATTTAAAAAAAACACCAAAAAAAACAAAAACAAAAAAAAACAAAAAAAAACAAAAAAAAATAAAAAAATTAGGTTAGAATCATAAACTTGCTTTGAGTAAGATGGCTGAGTAAGGAGTTACACTTGACTCCTAATACGCATCTTATGATAAAAAAAAATTGAATGTGGAAGTATGTTTTTCTTTAGATTTCATAAAATAGTTGAAGCAAAATGATTTACATTTTGAGATTAATTAGTTTGGCAACACATATTTGAACTGGATAGATTAGATTTGATAAAAATATTACCTGTGAAATTTTGAGCCTTATTATTATTTTCTTTCATGTGTGATTTTCATCCATGGAATATGTTACTTCAGAACTTGCATTGATTCTTTTTGAAGCTACATTTTCACATGAATTGTATAAAAATGATTGAGGCACTGTTTTTCTTGAACAAACCACTTGGCCAAATAACCAAACCATATAATTTTATCCTTTGATCAGCCCTTTGAGTCAATTAGCCTTTTCTTCTTTTTAGCTTACCACAAATAAAAAAAAACAAACAAACAAAAAACAACTTTGTTTGACCATAGTAGGTGAGGAATACTGGATTTATCATACCATAAGTGTTTCAATAAGTGTGGGGGAGATTATTGTTGTATTCATCAATATCATGGTTGAAAAAAAAACTGAAGCAATAACTTAATAAATAAACTATTATATTGAAAAAAAAAAGAAAAAAAAAAGAATAAAGAAGTGATATCTGTTTCTCACACTTGCACTTAGACTCAGTTCTCAATCCTCACCATTTTCCTTGGTCGAACATTGTATCTCTTCAATATATCATTTCATCTTTCTAATCCTGTTATAACCAGAATAAAGACCTCTTGATTTGTGCATTGCATGTGTACATAGTAGTAGAGAAGTAGAAGATATGCAAGCCTATGATAGTTCATCTTTCATGGATTGAATTTGAGAGAAACACTTACCAAATCAAACACTTGAGAGATTCAGAGTATATCATGTGAGGTTTTATCTTTCTCAATCTATGTTTTTCAAATTAAAGTTGCCTTTCTAAGTAATTTCAAAAATGTGATGAAAGAATGCTTCATGAAATTTTGTGAATTCTTGAGAAATCAACTCAAAACTTTGATGTTCTTTCAAAAAAAAAAAAATTAGTCACCAATCCTTAACTTAAGTTTGCCCGAGACGTGCAAAAGATAAGTGTGGGGGAATTTGATAAGCATAGATTTCATAAATAATTATCTCTCACTTTTATCTCATTCATAGGTGTTTTAGACATCCAATTGGAGTTTGACCATAGTTACAAAGCAAGATCAGACTCTAAATGGGATGTTTAGGACTCCAAAATTATCTCAAAAGATGAGATAGTGTTGCTGACGTGGAATTTGAACAGTGTGCAAAGATCCGACCATATCTTGAGATATAGAAGTCATATTGAGATGAAATCAAATTTTTTGGATAGCTAAGATCCGGGGCTACAACTTTTGTTCAGAAGTCAAGCTCTAATTCGGACATTTGAACATCCGAAATTGCGGTGCAAGAAAGTCAAAATTGTTGTGCTCATTGGTGGCAAAAATTAAAAAGTATTTTGCATTTTCAACAAAGCCCATGTGAAAGCAATAAAAGGGTAGAAAAGTAATATCCTAGTTGGTGACTTTCTGAAGATGATGCCTCAAAAATCTTCTATAAATAGAAGGGTTTACAAGAGGAGAAACACACCATTTTGGAGATTAACTCCAATACCATTTTCTTTCTTTCTTTATTTCTTGTTAGTTTTGCCTCCTTCATGGAAGGCTTAGGTTTTCTTTCTTGTTAGTTTACCTCCTACATGGAAGGCTTAGTTTTTCTTTATTGTTAGTTGCCTCCTACATGGAAGGCTTAGGATTTATTTCTTGTTAGTTTCCTCCTACATGGAAGGCTTAGGATTTATTTGTTGTTAGTTTGCCTCTTTCTTTGTTGTTAGTTTGCCTCCTTCATGGAAGGCTAGGTTTGTAGTTTCAATTCAAGGATTCAAGCTATTTTCATTTTAACTTTGAGGTCTTGATCTTTATTTACATGCTTATTAAATGGTTTCTACTATACTTCACTATATTCTTCAATTTTATTCTTTAATCAAAGTTTGATCGGTTGACGTATTTTGATTAATGCATAATTGATTTATAATTGGTTTTTGATTGGTAAATCATTTTCCAAAAGTTTGAAGAGTAGAAATTAAGTAATTTAATTGAAGGTTTTCATTTTATTACTTACTTCAACTGAATTCTGATTATAAAATTGGTTTAGATGAAAGATTAAGTGGTTACTAAATCTTGTTGATCATAATCAATTGAATTCTGAGAGGTTTCTCAGTAGAGAATTCAAGGATCATTGTAGGGGTTCCAGATGATCCTAGGTTGATAAACACAATGCATGATTTTAGTGATCAATGATTAGTTATGAAAATAGCCTCTGAATTCCTTGATTTGATAATTGTTAAGTGAAATTAATTTCATTCTGTATTTTGTGTTTAGCATTTGATATCAAATCTTTACAAAAACCCCCTTGTTCTAATTTTCTCCTTATTTGCTTAAGAATCTGAAATGGTCTTTGGGAGATGACCTAGGTTGCACCTTATACTATACCAATAGTTTGGGGGATGTCTAGAAATTATTTTTGCGCGTTTGCGACGAGCGTGTCAGTACACATAATTCCTTATCCTTTTATTTCTTGATATTGTTATGATTATGGTTAATTCATAAATTGATCTAACAAGACCTTCAATTGTAGGTCCAGAACATGGTCCTCCAACAGAAGATATTTGTAGAAAAAATGATACAATAAAACATTAAATATTACACACAAATACAAGAAAAAAATGAAAATTGAATAGGTAATCTTCACTTATTAAAGCTTTTTCAGATAGCTTTAAGTCTTCCCCATGGAGTCTTTAAATTGATAGAGTGAATGCCTTAACTAATTATAACAATAGTTGTGTGCCTCTGTCATTTAAGGGGATAAAGAACTTCAAAAAGTGACCAATACTCTCCCTCAACGCTAAAAGCACTTTAAGAAATCATAATAAAGACTAGTGTGACAAAGACTATTGAAAATTTTAGCTATCATCTTGTAGGCTAAGGTATGTGGCTGTCCTCAATGGTTTGTGCACTTATCATGTGATCATCGGGATTCAACAACCCACTCTGTAATAAAATAGGAAACATAACTAGTAAGAATAATAAATATGAAAACCAAACAATATAAGTGATTTTCAAATATTTCAGATATATTCGATGTAGAAATTAAAAGATCAGTTTCCTTTATATAGAAGTGCGACTTTCCAAAAATTTAATTTTTTGATAAATATAATTAAATACTAGTTTAACACTTTAATTAAATTGGTTTAAACTTCAAAAGTCAAGTTGTGATTAATTTAATCAAATTTAACATAATAAATCGAAAATGATTTAGGTTCAATGGTTGAAATCGGGAAATGGTCAAGTTTTATGGTTATAAAGTCGGTATTAAAAGTCAAGTTTAAAATAACCAACTATAATTAAAATGATATTAAAAGAATTAATTCAAAATCTGCCTAATAAACATGTTTCTAATTTGGTAATAAAGATACATATAAAACTAGTAATAATTATCATAATTTAAAATGGATAATGGGCATATAATAAATTTATTTTAAAAATTGAAATAATAATAATTAAATTTAATAATAAGTATTTTGAAATATTAAATTTTTACAATAATCTTCCACACATTTCAAAAGACTAAATTTTTTTTAATAAAATATATTATAAGAAATAAGTTTTGATGGATTTACATCATAAATGTAATACATCAAATTTGGTGTCTTTTGAAGTATGAATCAAACCCTAGACAGATAAACTTAACTAACGGTGTTTTGGTAAAGTAGAGTTTTTGTGAACCAAAAAAACACTATGGTGTAAGTTAGAGGCTCACCTGTCACATTACACCCCACAATTCTCGTCATTTTCACTCGTTTTTTAAAAAATAGGTCATATGCGTGTCTGGTAATTCATGAATGCTCTAAAGATTATGTTTTAATCTCATACAAGTGGCCTCCCTTGACACTCATACAGTTGACTTCATCAAGTGTATTCTACATTTTATACACAATCCTCAAGGGGTATTGATAAGCATAGATTTCATAAATAATTATCTCTCACTTTTATCTCATTAAGACTTCTTATATGTTCAATTAAGTGATCTTTGTCATATTTTATGAGTTTGGGTTCATATGAACTTTAATTGAATTTCTTTGCTTACCCGATTAAAATGACACTATTATAGTATTTTGAGCATAATAGGAGTTTTAGACATCCAAAAATCATGAAATCTGTCTTGAATGAAAGCTTAAAGAAGTGTCCATAGTTACAAAGCAAGATCAGACTCTAAATGGGATGTTTAGGACTCTGAAATTATCTCAAAAGATGAGATAGTGTTGCTGACGTGCAATTTGAACAGTGTGAAAAGATCCGGCCATATCTTGAGATATAGAAGTCATATTGAGATGAAATCAAATTTTTTGGACAGCTAAGATCCGGGGCTACAACTTTTGTTCAGAAGTCAAGCTCTAATTCGGACATGTGAACATCCGAAATTGCGGTGCAAGAAAGTCAAAATTGTTGTGCTCATTGGTGGCTAAAATTCAAAAGTGTTTTGCATTTTCAACAAAGCCCATGTGAAAGCAATAAAAGGGTAGAAAAGTAATATCCTAGTTGGTGACTTTCTGAAGATGATGCCTCAAAAATCCTCTATAAATAGAAGGGTTTACAAGAGGAGAAACACACCATTTTGGAGATTAATTCCAATACCATTTTCTTTCTTTCTTTCTTTATTTCTTTCTTTCTTGTTAGTTTTGCCTCCTTCATGGAAGGCTTAGGTTTTCTTTCTTGTTAGTTTGCCTCCTACATGGAAGGCTTAGTTTTTCTTTATTGTTAGTTGCCTCCTACATGGAAGGCTTAGGATTTATTTGTTGTTAGTTGCCTCCTACATGGAAGGCTTAGGATTTATTTGTTGTTAGTTTTCCTCTTTCTTTATTGTTAGTTTGCCTCCTTCATGGAAGGCTAGGTTTGTAGTTTCAATTCAAGGATTCAAGCTATTTTCATTTTAACTTTGAGGTCTTGATCTTTATTTACATGCTTATTAAATGGTTTCTACTCTACTTCACTATATTCTTCAACTTTATTCTTTAATCAAAGTTTGATCGGTTGACGTATTTTGATTAATGCATAATTGATTTATAATTGGTTTTTGATTGGTAAATCATTTTCCAAAAGTTTGAAGAGTAGAAATTAAGTAATTTAATTGAAGGTTTTCATTTTATTACTTACTTCAACTGAATTCTGATTATAAAATTGGTTTAGATGAAAGATTAAGTGGTTACTAAGTCTTGTTGATCATAATCAATTGAATTCTGAGAGGTTTCTCAGTAGAGAATTCAAGGATCATTGTAGGGGTTCCAGATGATCCTAGGTTGATAAACACAATGCATGATTTTAGTGATCAATGATTAGTTATGAAAATAGCCTCTGAATTCCTTGAGTTGATAATTGTTAAGTCAAATTAATTTCAGTCTGTATTTTGCATTTCGCACTTAATATCATATATTTACAAAATCCCCCTTTTCTAACTTTCTCCTAATTTGCTTAAGAATATGAAATGGTCTTTGGGAGATGACCTAGGTTGCACCTTATACTATACCAATAGTTTGGGAGAAATCTAGAAATTATTTTTGCGCGTTTGCGACGAGCGTGTCAAAAATTTGGCGCCGTTGCCGGGGATTGCCAAGTTGACAAGTGATGCCAAACACTACATATGGGATGAACCATACCTTTGGAAGACATGTAGTGATCAAATCATTAGAAGATGTGTTCCAGATCATGAAGTTCAGTCTGTACTTACCTTTTGCCATTCCCTAGCTTGTGGTGGACACTTTGGGCCACAACGGACAGCTAGAAAAGTACTAGACTCAGGCTTTTATTGGCCTACAATATTTCGTGATGCACACAGATAATGCATAACTTGTTTGCAGTGCCAAAGAATAGGGAGTATTTCTCGCAGAAATGAGATGCCCCAACAACCACTTCTCTTTTGTGAGGTATTTGATGTATGGGGTATAGACTTTATGGGTCCATTCCCTGTCTCTTTTGGCTTTGTTTACATTCTGCTAACTGTTGATTATGTTTCAAAATGGGTGGAGGCAAAAGCCACTTGTATTGATGATGCTCGAGTTGTTGCAGATTTTATCAGGTCTAACATTTTTAGCAGGTTTGGCATTCCTAGAGCTCTAATTAGTGACCAAGGTACTCATTTTTGCAACCGCACAATGGAAGCCCTACTCCGCAAATATGGAGTCATGCATAAAGTCTCCACCCCATATCATCCTCAAACAAATGGTCAGGCTGAAGTTTCTAATCGAGAGATCAAGAAAATCTTAGAGAAAACAGTTCAGCCTAACAGGAAGGATTGGAGCTTGCGCCTTGTTGATGTGTTATGGGCATATAGGACAGCCTACAAGTCACCCATTGGCATCTCTCCCTACAGGATTGTCTTTGGTAAAGCATGTCATCTTCCAGTTGAATTAGAGCATAGAGCATTTTGGGCAGTAAAGAAATGCAACATGGATCTAGACCAAGCAGGAATCCATAGGAAGCTTCAATAGCAGGAACTTGAAGAAATTCGATTAGAAGCATACGAAAACTCCAAAATTTACAACAAAAAGGTCAAAGCTCTTCATGATAAAAAGTTGGCAAGAAAGGAGTTTTCCGTTGGACAAAAAGTTCTCCTTTTCAATTCTCGGCTAAAGCTTATGCCTGGTAAGCTACGCTCTAGATGGTTAGGATCATTTGTAGTTACTAATGTTTTTCCTTATGGTGCAGTGGAAATAAAAAAATGAGGTAACTGAAAAAATCTTCAAGGTGAATGGACATCGTCTTAAACCATTTTTCGAAGGTTTTCAAAAGCACACGGTAGAAGAAGTGCATTTGCACAATGCCACATACTTGCAATAAATTCAAGAGAAGTCTCTCTCTCTCTCTCTCTCTTTCTCTCTCTCTCTTTCTCTCTTTCTCTCTCTCTCTCTCTCTTTCTCTCTCTCCCTCTCTCACATTCCTCACTTATAAGTTTCAACTAATCTCTCAACTTCCTTCTTCACCTCTTAAATCATCCCAACTATTACACTACATTGAGCTTGCAGGAATAATAACTTGAGTGTTTTAAGAAAAAAATGGAGAAAGCTCTCACTAGGATCAAAATTGTGTTCCCTACTCTCCCCAGAAATTTTCTTAAAGACATTTACAATTGCAGAATTGAACGATTGAGGGCATTAACACTCTTGGGCCTTCCAGAAGATGTCCGTTGGATCATTGAAGCTAAGGTACGTTTAGCAGGTGAATTTCAAGAATCATTTGTTAAAAACATGCCAGGTATGGGAAGAAGTTCCTATGAAAAGAAGAGAAGGGCAAAAAGAATTGGAGTTTGCTACAGGTGTGCAAGATGGACCTGTAACACAAGATGCAAGAACCCTGGAATGGTTTCAAGAAATCGAGAGGACAAAATTCAATTCATAAAGGATGGACTGAGTAAGGAGTCATTGGATGATATCATTCAGACTCTTGAGACGCATCCTAGTGGGCATGTACAAGGAATCCTTCTTGATTTATTTGAACTGTTCCGTAAGGAAAAAGAACGTTATAGTCTTGGGAATCTGACTTTAAAAGACCCTGTTGTCAGTTTACAAGAAAACTGAATGGGAAGCACATCCTCGACTCTTAGAAGGCGTTTCAGTCGTTACTGGACGTAAAACCAGAGGAAGATGTGAGCCACAATCACAACTACTGTTCATTCTCATGCGTGTGTGTTGGTCATTTACATTGTCTTTTCAATTTATTGGGCCACCATTTTTTTTGAAATTTTCACCCCTGCTTAAAGTCTTTCCCCTCTGACATTCACTTTTTCCTTGAACAAAAAATTCAAACTTTTGCAACAAAAATTCAAACTTTGCAACAAAAATTCAAACTTTTGCTACCAAATCCTGATCCCGCACTATTCAAGCGATCTCCTTGTCTGATATTGAGTCCCTATATATTATCAACCTCTATGACATATTTTTTCAAAAAAGACAGAAACACCGTATATGGATAGGATCAATACTATCTGTGTTTTTGGTGGGTCTAACCTTGAAAAGGATGGAGAATTTCAACATGCAGCTTATACCCTTGGTAAGGTATTAGCTGCAAGAAAAATCAATCTTGTTTATGGGGGAGGGATTCAGGGTTTAAAAGGATGTGTTGCAGGATCTGCACTCACAAAGGGTGTAACGTCTTAGGTGTTGGCTTAAAAAATGGGAGCACCTCCTACTTGACCCTGGGTACTGAATTGAAGGTTGCAACCATGCATGACCGTATGAGACACATGTTGGTTAATTCTAATGCATTTATTGCATTACCTGGTGGTCTTGGAACAATGTAAGAAATTTTTACCATTATATTTTGGGCCTATCGGAATTTTCATAAAAAACCTTTGGGCTTATTGAATATTAATGGCTTTTATAATGGTTTGATATCCTTTTTAGATCATGCAGTAGAGCAGGAGTTCATGCCACAATCCATGCGCAACATCATAGTATCTGCTTCAACTGTTGAACAGCTACTTGAGATTTTGCAAAATCCTACATCTGAGCTCAGTCTAGCAATGCAGCTGGTGAACCAACCAAATCAGGATGGCAGAGACAAAAGAGAACCAGATACCACTCTTCGGTTATAACTTTTCCTTACTTTGGTGGTTTTCTCACATTTCCTTTCCTGTCATATGAAATTCCATCTAAGTCATTGGGGACAATGTCTTGGATAGGTTGGGGGAAGGATGGTCCGATATAAAAAAAAAAACCCAAAAAAATAAATAAAAAATAAATAAAAAAATTAGGTTAGAATCATAAACTTGCTTTGAGTAAGGTGGCTGAGTAAGGAGTTACACTTGACTCTTGATACGCATCTTATGATTAAAAAAAATATATTTTGAATGTGGAAGTATGTTTTTCTTTAGATTTCATAAAATAATTGAAGCAAAATGATTTACATTTCGAGATTAATTAGTTTGGCAACATATATTTGAACTGGATAGATTAGATTTGATAAATATATTACCTGTGAGATTTTGAGCCTTATTATTATTATTTTCTTTCTTGTGTGATTTTCATCCATGGAATATGTTACTTCAGAACTTGCATTGATTCTCTTTGAAGCTACATTTTCACATGAATTGTACAAAAATGATTGAGGCACTGTTTTTCTTGAACAAACCACTTGGCCAAATAACCAAACCATATAATTTTATCATTTGATCAGCCCTTTGAGACGATTAGCCTTTTCTTCTTTTTAGCTCACCACAAAAAAAAAACAACTTTGTCTCACCATAGAAGGTGAGGAATACTGGATTTATCATACCATAAGTGTTTTAATAAGTGTGGGGGAGATTATTGTTGTATTCATTGATATCATGGTTGAAAAAAAAACTGAAGCAATAAATTAATAAATAAACTATTATATTGAAAAAAAAATGAAGAAGTGATATCTATTTCTCACACTTGCACTTAGACTCAGTTCTCAATCCTCACCATTTTTCTTGGTCTAACATTGTACCTCTTCAATATATCATTTCATCTTTCTAATCCCGTTATAACCAAAATAAAGACCTCTTGATTTGTGCATTGCATGTGTACATAGTAGTAGAGAAGTAGAAGATATGCAAGCCTATGATAGTTCATCTTTCATGGATTGAATTTGAGAGAAACACTTACCAAATCAAACACTTGAGAGATTCAGAGTATATCATGTGAGGTTTTATCTTTCTCAATCTATGTTTTTCAAATTAAAGTTGCCTTTCTAAGTAATTTCAAAAATGTGATGAAATAATGCTTCATGAAATTTTGTGAATTCTTGAGAAATCAACTCAAAACTTTGATGTTCTTTCAAAAAAAAAATAGTCACCAATCCTTAACTTAAGTTTGCCCGAGACATGCAAAAGATAAGTGTGGGGGAATTTGATAAGCATAGATTTCATAAATATTTATCTCTCACTTTTATCTCATTAAGACTTCTTATATGTTCAATTAAGTGATCTTTGTCATATTTTATGAGTTTGGGTTCATATGAAGTTTAATTGAATTTCTTTGCTTACCCGATTAAAATGACACTATTATAGTATTTTGAGCATAATAGGAGTTTTAGACATCCAAAAATCATGAAATCTGTCTTGAATGAAAGCTTAAAGAAGTGTCCATAGTTACAAAGCAAGATCAGACTCTAAATGGGATGTTTAGGACTCCGAAATTATCTCAAAAGATGAGATAGTGTTGCTGACGTGGAATTTGAACAGTGTGCAAAGATCCGGCCATATCTTGAGATACAGAAGTCATATTGAGATGAAATCAAATTTGTTGGACAGCTAAGATCCGGGGCTACAACTTTTGCTCAGAAGTCAAGCTCTAATTCGGATATGTGAACATCCGAAATTGCGGTGCAAGAAAGTCAAAATTGTTGTGCTCATTGGTGGCTAAAAATTCAAAAGTGTTTTGCATTTTCAACAAAGCCCATGTGAAAGCAATAAAAGGGTAGAAAAGTAAAATCCTAGTTGGTGACTTTCTGAAGATGATGCCTCAAAAATCCTCTATAAATAGAAAGGTTTACAAGAGGAGAAACACACCATTTTGGAGATTAATTCCAATACCATTTTCTTTCTTTCTTTCTTTCTTTCTTTCTTTCTTTCTTTCTTTCTTTCTTTCTTTCTTTCTTTCTTTCTTTCTTTCTTTCTTTCTTTCTTTCTTTCTTTCTTTCTTTCTTTCTTTCTTGTTAGTTTTGCCTCCTTCATGGAAGGCTTAGGTTTTCTTTCTTGTTAGTTTACCTCCTACATGGAAGGCTTAGTTTTTCTTTATTGTTAGTTGCCTCCTACATGGAAGGCTTAGGATTTATTTCTTGTTAGTTTCCTCCTACATGGAAGGCTTAGGATTTATTTGTTGTTAGTTTGCCTCTTTCTTTGTTGTTAGTTTGCCTCCTTCATGGAAGGCTAGGTTTGTAGTTTCAATTCAAGGATTCAAGCTATTTTCATTTTAACTTTGAGGTCTTGATCTTTATTTACATGCTTATTAAATGGTTTCTACTATACTTCACTATATTCTTCAATTTTATTCTTTAATCAAAGTTTGATCGGTTGACGTATTTTGATTAATGCATAATTGATTTATAATTGGTTTTTGATTGGTAAATCATTTTCCAAAAGTTTGAAGAGTAGAAATTAAGTAATTTAATTGAAGGTTTTCATTTTATTACTTACTTCAACTGAATTCTGATTATAAAATTGGTTTAGATGAAAGATTAAGTGGTTACTAAGTCTTGTTGATCATAATCAATTGAATTCTGAGAGGTTTCTCAGTAGAGAATTCAAGGATCATTGTAGGGGTTCCAGATGATCCTAGGTTGATAAACACAATGCATGATTTTAGTGATCAATGATTAGTTATGAAAATAGCCTCTGAATTCCTTGAGTTGATAATTGTTAAGTCAAATTAATTTCAGTCTGTATTTTGCATTTCGCACTTAATATCATATATTTACAAAATCCCCTTTTTCTAACTTTCTCCTAATTTGCTTAAGAATATGAAATGGTCTTTGGGAGACGACCTAGGTTGCACCTTATACTATACCAATAGTTTGGGAGAAATCTAGAAATTATTTTTGCGCGTTTGCGACGAGCGTGTCAGGTATTATAGTCATTAAAAAATATTAAGTTTAACATCACTTCTCACACCTAAGAATGAAAAATAAATAGTGTCGGAGGGATCAATAATAACTTTTTATTACCCATATGAACCTTCTTTATGAGATATCTCATCACAAAGATTGGGTTCCATTGCTGTTAATCTTATTTTGGGTAAAACTTCATTCCCCTCTATGTCATTCAACGAGCTTTAGCTATATGAGAAATATGGTCAAATTAATTTTTGACTTCATATTAATTAGGCTTCATAATCATTTAATAATAATTCTTATAACTTTGACATATATTATCATATTTTGATTTATATTTATCAATTATTTTTCATTATTTCTCCTTTGTAATCATAAGTATGCTTAGGACAAGCCTAAGTTTTTTGTATAAAATATTACTAAGAAATTTTCTTAGTACACATTTTAAAATTCTCCCTAATCAAGAATAATGACTTGGTCTCAGTAATACATTTTACAATCTATTTAAATAATCGAAATCACAATATCTCTTTTGAGATTAAAATAAATTCAATTGTGATTTATTCTTGCACAAATTAAACTTATTTATTATCATAATATTGTTTTAATATAATGAAAAACTCATTAATATTATAGTTTATCGTATTTGGCAAAGGTTAATTAACTATCACAAGTATAAAAATATTTTACTATAAATATATAATATTCATTATCAATGATTTTCTCAAATATTTTGTCATACTCATATTATACAACGAGATCTTCTACATATATTTCTTTTTAATATGTGCCAACAACATAAAGAAATCACAACAATATAATTTTAAGTTCTCTAACTTTTAAGATTTTATAATATTTTGTGATTGTTTTAAACCTCACACTTCCTTATGATTTCAAAATTGATTCAAAATCTCATTTGTTTCATTGATTAGGATAATATGTAATAAATTCAATTATCTCGTGACTTTTCAAATTTTTGTCATGCATAAAATTTTATTTATATAAACATGTCAAATATCATAAATATGCAAAATTAGAATCATCCTTACTACATAGAGCATAAATCACATCATATAATAATCACACTACAGGATCCTTTCAAAAATTTTAGCATAGTAATAATATTATTTGCATCTCAGTCATTATAAACTTTTATAAGAATAATATGCCAAAAAGTTAAAATAAAAACTCAAAATGCAAAAAAGGATATATTTTTTAGTTCATATAATTTAATAAATTTTTTTTTGCATAATCCAATATTCTATATTCAATTTCAGCACTCTTATTAAATTTATTTATTTATTATTATTATTACTAAATAAACATCATAGGAATAATATTTGAAAAAGTTTGATTCATATCTACTAAGGTAGTTAGCCTATTTTATTATTGTTTATTTTAAATCAACTTTTAATTTAATAAAGTCAATATTAAATTTATATCAATTTAGTAGCATATGTATTAGTCAGGAAAAATAATAGTAAAAAAAGATATTTCAAGAATTAGAACAAGCACACTTTTATAGAGATAATATCGAATCTACTCCTTGATATTGCTAGAAAATTTGGACATCATCTTGTAGGCTGAGGCATGTGATAGTACCATCCTCAAAATTTTATGCACTTATAGTGCAATCCTCAAGGATTCAACATCCCATTTAACAATAAAATAAGAAGCGGAACTAGTAAGAATAATAATTTAGAAACTCAACACTATTAGTAAATTTTTAGTATATCAAATAGATTCAAATGTATAAAAATGGAAAGAACAGTTTTCTTTATATAGGAGTGCGAGTTTTAAAAAATTTAATTTATCGATAAATATAATTAAATACTCATTTTCAACTTTAACTAAATTGGTTTAAATTTTAAAATTCAAATCATCATTAATTTGTTCATGTTGAACACATTAAACAGAAAATGGGTTAGGTTCAATGCTCAAAATTGGAAAATGGTCAAATTCGATAGGTGCTTATAAAGCCGATATTAAAAGTTATGTTTAAAATAAGTAATCATATTTAAAATGATATTAAAGGAATTAATACATAATTTTCCTAATAAACATGTTTTTAATTTAGTAATAAGATACATCTAAAACTAGTAATAATTATCATAATCTAAAATGGATAATTAGTAAATAATAAATTTTTAAAAATTGAAATAATAATAATTAGTCTTTCGAAATATTCAATTTTTACAACAAAGATATCCGTAGCCAATGTAGAAAGTATGGGAAAATGGAAGTTGTTTTGTTTCCACCACAGAAGAAGGTCAACATGTCTTCACCATCCATGCAAGATTTAACAAGATATATCTCAAGTTCATTTTTCTGATCTATGAAATTTTTCTCTCTTAAATGTGTTTATTCTAGCAGCATGTGTAGCAATTCCAGGGCTTTAAGAGGCTTGCAAGGGAGTTTGAGATGATTAAGAATCCTCATTTTGTGGACCATGATTAGTAGCATGCCATTCACAAAGCCTAGAGATATTATGTTTCGCACTAAAAGACAATTATGTTATAAATTCAACATCATTTGGATACATGTCTTTAAAACACCTTGCTACAAACTTTAGCTTGAATCTAAGGTTTAGAATTACTCCAAAATATAGCACCTAATTAATATGAATAATTTTTCCCCAATATTTATCATTTTTTTTTCATTTTAAACTCCATGTTAGCTAAAATAATATTGAGATTCATAAATGTTTGATTCAGCTCACAAAAAATTATAGCAAATTGATGAAATGTATAATGTATAGTAATATGAGTTGAGGAAGAAAATATATTAGTTGCATAATAGAAAATTTTCAAGAACTTACTTAAAACCCTTGCATTCTCCCAATCATAACTAGAGGGGTAGTAGCAACCCCAAAGAACTCCTTAAGCTTGGATCCTTAAGTCTAATCTATCAAAAGAAACTTGGAATTTTTTAGTAGATTCTAACATTTGGTAATTTTTGTTCCATCTACTTAGAACATCAAGTCAAACAAGCTTCTTATAAGTTATTTAGGAATGAGTTATGCATTCCTTGAATTTTGCTAAACATAGAGGTGAGGGCCTCATAAATCTAACAGAAATTCTAATACTCATTATTGATGAATGCATATCTTTCAAGTCATCATTAACAACTAGATTTAAAATATGTACACAGCATCATATATGAAAATAATCATCATTCAGCACAAGAGCATTGGAAGATTTCAACCTTTTTTTTTCAAATAAGATATAGCAACATCATTGCTAGAAACATTATCAACAATTATGGTAAACATATTTCTAATACCCCATTCTCTTAATACTTCATCAACCTGTCTTCCTAGAGTGTCACCTCTATGATTGGTAATAATGGAAAAATTTATGATCTGTTTTTTATAACACCAGTCATTCCCAATTAAATGGGCTATCAATGTGAGATAATTTAAGTTCTAGAAAGATGTTCAACAATTAGTGGTAAAGGATACTCTACTGCAATTTGATCTAAAAAATGTCTTTAGTTTATTCTTCTCATCTAAGTATAGTTGGAAACTATCCTTGGTAACTGTATGCCTCGAAGGAGGAATGAATTGTGGTTGTAGCTGCCTGCAAAGCAATTTAAACCCTTCATCATCAACAATCTTGAAGGGATGCTCATCTAAAATCAAAATAATGTTAAAGTCTTTTTGCATGATTCTAAATTGAATCTCTTGATAGATTCAAAAGTCAAGATCATTGATTTAGATCACTACTAATAACATATGTATATTTTGAATAGGGCATGAGGTGAAAACATTACTTTTTCTTTCCTAGTTTCTTAACACACGCACCTTCCAAGAAGTATGATGTTGAACCAATACAAATCAAATGTAGTAATTTGATGAAGATTGTAGATATGTTAAAAAGACTGTAATTGAAATGGCCATAAAAACAGAATCTACGTTGTTACCTTGGTGTATCTATACTTATGTTACAAATCATCTCATTAGATACTAAGTTGTATTCCAAAGGAATCATGGATACATTGTTGGACCATTAATATGACATAGTTGATTTTGGTGCCTCTTTTATTCATCTCATTTCTAGTAGAAACTATAACAAATCATGGTGTAACTAAGCTTAAAAGTGTTGCATATGCTTTCAACCAAAAAATAAAAATTAAGTATTGGTAGAGGCGTACAAATTAAGGAAAAAAGACAAGTATCTGTTATTGTCACATAGAAAGGATACTCTTATATTATTTTGTTTGAATCACGAAAAAATGACAAGTATCTATTATTGTCACATAGAAAGGATACTTTTATATTATTATTTTTGAATCACAGATGAAATAGGAAGGAAAGAAAATGAAGGGAAAGAAAAAGAAAAAGAAAAGAAAGAAAGGAAGGAAGTGGAATTAAAGAAGAAAATTGAGTTATTTGGATGAGTAGAAATAAGAGAAGAAGAAAAGAAAAAAAATTTCTTTTTCTATTTGGGTGGATAGAAAAGGAAGGAAAAAATATATTAGTAATATAAATTTTATTTTATATAAACTTTTTAAAAAAAATAACTTTTTTATAAATATAATTTTTAATTTTTATAATTTTTAAAATATATAATAATTTTAATAATTTAAAATAAATAAAACAAAAAAAAAACTTCCCTATCACTTTTCTCTCCTAAAGAGGGAGATTAAAAATTTGGTGGGATCTCTGAAAAATATTTCTTTCTATCATGTTTTATTGCACAAACAAACGATAGAAAATCTTTTCTTTCCTGCCCGTCTCCTTCTTGCCCCTCCTACCAAATAAGTTGTTAACAATGAATGACTGTTTGGTTAATGCATTTTTTATAAACAAACTTTTCTTTTGGAAGAGTGTAGGAAATTGTAGTATTATACTTCTATGTTGAAAGGATAAAATATTACCTTTTATTATATTACATTATTCTATTTTTTAAAACTTTAAAAACCATATTACAAGTATATTTAATTAAATTATATTAGTTTTTTAATTTAAATACTAAAATTTTATTTTGTAAAAATTAAATTTTATATATACTTTAGTCTATTTTAAGATAAATATTTTTTTATTATAGTTCTTTTTTTATTTTGATTCTTTGTATTGTTATTATTTATATTTTAAATTTTTATTCCATGAGATTTTAGAAGATGAAAATCGTGTTTGATTAGATTTCTTTTCTCTTTTATTTTGATAGACTTTTTATTAAAATTTTGACATATTTAACTAGTTTAAAAATATATTAGATTAAATATAAAGAAAAAATTATTGGTAAAATAATTTTAAAAATATATCATAACTTTAACAATTTAAAATTAAAAAAAAAACTTTTTCTACTAACCTTTTTCACCTAAGAAGAGAGGATTAGAATTTTGGTGGATTTCCTTTCCTCGTGTCTTTGACACGACATACCTTGCTCTCCTTCGATCCACTCCCAACCAAATAAATCGTTAAAGCAGCAAGTGAATTGAGTAATATTTATAAATTCAATTTCTGTTGATTTAAAATTTAATAAAATTAATTTATAGAAAATTAAATTTGAACTGTTAAATATAATTAATATATATACAAATTCATTTAAATTATATACTGTTATTAAAATATATTTTTCATAAAAATACCGAAACTAATTCTCTGTAATAAAACAAAGGCTCGATAGTTATATATCTATTTAAGAAATTAAAGTAAATTTTTCATTAAAATTATTAAAAAATTATATACATAATCAAATTTATTATTTATTATATATTATAATAAAAAATTAACTTTTTTGCCATTCTTTTGATTTAACTCTTTTAATATAAATAAATATTTTAATTATAAATTTTAATTTATATATTATCCTCTCAAATAGATAAATAAAGATAATAAAATATAATATATCAAATTTCTTTAAGTTCAATATTTTTAAAATAGAGATATTATTGAGTACCAAAACATTTCAAGAAAAAAATTGAAGTTAATTTTTCTATTTAAATATCTAATAATTAATATTGTATTTGAAGTTTATTTAAAAAAAATTATTATATATATATTTTATAGTTGATGAGAAGTAAGATTAACATTGAAAGAAAAAGCATAAACAAACAGAATTCAACAACAACTAAGAGAGAGGAAGAGGAAAAGGAGAATTCTGAAGTTTCATGAAAGATTTATTATGCTTTAATCTATATCTCTTTGTGGCCAAAAAATCGATGTTTGATCAATTTATATTTAAAATTGGTAAAATATATGCAAGGGACAATGTAGATATGGATGCTAAGCTATTTCTATATCTTTATATATTAGCTTAACTTATTTTGATATTATTTTTTTTTTACTTCAAGCTAAATTATGCCTCCAAACATAGAAAAGTTCATAGAAAGAGTTTCTCTAGTGTGATGATATATTATTGTTTAACTAATCCGTAAAAACTCATTCTAAATACCTTTCACATATAATTTTTTTTAAAATTTTACAATTATATTTTATTTCTATTCTTTACAGGTTTTTTATTTCATAATTTTTAACTCTTTGAAAGGATTTTCTAAACATATATACAAATATGTATTTCTTTCATGGGTAAGTAATAAAGAATATTGGAAGATTTAACTTGTTGAAAAATACAAAATAAATAATAAAGGTTTAATAAATTTGTTGACAATGTAGTATGTATTTTTGTAGAATAATAAATAATCAATGAAAGTTTGAACCGTGGAAAATTTTTAAATATTTAGCAAAAGTTATAGAAAAATACTGGTATTAAGCGTTTTAGTTAAATTTATTTATATTTATTTAAAATTATAGATAATCTAATTTTTCAATAAATTAATTAATTGTGAATAAATTATATAATAAAAGTTTAAACTTTATTAAAATAAAAAATAATTATTGAAAATATATTTTTTTTCTCTTGTAATAAATGAACATGCTTCATGAATAATTCAGACCAATTATTTAGTTCATATTAAATATTGTTACGATTTTAGGGATGGTAAGAAGAGTTAACAAAAAATAAAAAAGTTATTAGAGTTAAAATTGAAAATATTAAAAAAAAATAAACTAATAAAAATAATCAAATTTATAAAATAAAAAATAATTTATTAATAAAATAAAAAAGCAATTAATTTATAAAATATTTTATTTACATGTACATAATATTAAATATGATAAAAATAAAATAAATATTGATCAATAAATATATATATATATATATATATATATATTAACTTCATATTGATATAGATATATTACTTTAAATTTATAAAAATATAAAAGATATCTATTTTTATAAAATCATCACAATCAAAACTTTTAACGAGAATATCATACTTGTTTTGAAAAATAAGTTATTTCATATTGTTTTTGTTGATCTTGAATTTTAACTTTTTCTCCTCTTTATTTTTTATTTTTTCTTTTTTTCAATTTATCCATCTTTTTAATATAATTTTTCAAAAAATGCAACTAACTAAAATATGGATGGAATATAAAAAAATATAATTCCGCATCTGATGAATAATCGGTTAAAAATTGATAGCGTACAACTGAAATACATGTTCAACCAAAATACATGTTTAACACAGTACCATTAACAAATAAGTAAAAGAAATAGGTTTAAAGTCGGTAAAAAGAGAGTGCAACTACAGTTCAACTTCAGGTTATATGAATCCTCAACTATACAATATTAGCTTGGATTTTATTTTTAAGTGTTAACTGAGAAAGAACGAAAATGGATTAATTTCCAAAACATTTCAAAAAATTACCAAAAAAAAGAATTAGAGAGAAGATGAGATACTCACATAATACACATCCTTTTTGTTTTCTTCCCCGCTATATATATATATTTTCAACTATTTTATCATAATGTATTTTCTACTCCCTAGTCTCCTTTAAGATCTTTATCATAATGTATCAATAAAGATAACAATATTACAGTGAGTTTCCTGTAACTATACCCTCTTTCATTGTTTATGCATATGAAACATTTTCTCTCTTAAAATTTCATCGTTACTTTGTTTCCACCATCTTCCTCTAACTCACCATTTCAAAGTCTCTAGTTTTAAATAAAATTTTAGATATAAACTTTTAAAAAAGTAGAAAATTATACAAATTATTGAGAACATAACAAGCGGTGAAAACTAGGCAATTGAGCTTCTCATTCTCAAAAACATGAATTATTGATATTTGCATCAGGTTATAAATGACATTCAGCTACTTTTCTTAATTGATGTTACACATTTCATCGTTCGTATCAAATTTGTACAGCTAAAGATTGCTTCTTAATAAATGTTCATTTTGACCTTTCAATTATATAAGGGGCATGTCATGTTAGTTTTTATTAATGACAGGACATCAAATAAAGATAAAAAATTACTTATTAAATAATTATTTATTATCTGAAAGACAAAACTGATTCAATATTTGTTTTTAACGATTAGTACACAAAAACCTTATTTACAACAATTGCTTAAAAATAAAATTGTGTGTAAAAAAAAAAAAAAACTTGTTAGGCTTAACATGGAATAATTTGAAGATGCATGATTATCTCGGATCAGATATTTGGGAGTAACTACAGTTTATTAGTCAATCATTTAATTATTTATATTATAATTTTTATTTTAAAATTATCAATATTTAAATAGTTAAATAACCACACCTGTAATTATTGTAAATGATCCTTATGTGATTGTCTCTAGTTTCAAATCAATCACTCCATCATGGGCTATCAAGTTTGTCCGATGTTCAATCAATTTGAATAAACTGCCTTCTTTTTTAAGAATAAATGAATATTTTTAAAATTAAAAATAAAAAAATAAAAAATAAATATTTTATAATTGATCAATAATAATAAATAATATTATAATATAATATAGTTTATTATCTTATATTATATTAATGAGAAATTAAAATGATACTATTATTAAAATAAATAAAAAATTATTATTATTATTATTGATTTTCACAGTTTTGAATGATTCATGCTAGAATAAAGTCGTAATTTGTTTAAATTTTATATAAATTTTTTTAAAAAAATGTTTAGTAAATTTTATATAAGATCATTTGTAAAATTTTAAAATTATTTTTATTTTTTATATTTATTCTTCATAAATTTAATAATTTTCAAGTAATATAACTAATATATAAAAAAATTATTTTAATTAAAAATAAATTTAAAATAATATATTAACCTTTTACAAAATTAATATATTAATTAATTTTATTATATATTATTTAATATATGTAATTTAATAAAAATTATAAAAAAAATAAAAGAAATAAATTTTGGAAAAGGTTTGAGAATGAGTAAAGGTTTAGCTTATTCGATAGAAAATATTTGGTCGTGTTTACAACCTAATCAACGGTTAGGAACAACTAAACATAAATTTATGTTAAGTTTTGTTAGAATACTATTGTCACTACTATTGGTGTCAACAGTATTTTAATAATTAAATATTGCACAGATTTTTTTAAAAATAAATAAAATTTATAAAATAAAAATAAATTAATTTAAAAAAAAAAACTTTATTTAAAAATGTTGGTAAATTTAAATTTTTAACAGTACAAATTTGGTGCGACACATATCGGGAAAGTGTCTGAGTGAACTACATCTTTAGTCCTTAAAGTTGTTACAAAAGTTCATTTTAATCTATGAGAGACGTAAATTAAGTCGTTAGTCGCTGATTTTGTTAATCGTGTTTCACGTTAATGCAAGGAGGTAATTTTCGTTAATAGACGTTAAATGCCACGTTGAAAGACTGGATGTCATAAAACGACGTCGTTTGAATAAATAAATAATAGACCATGTACACGTTATCGTCGTCCTCGTCGTCATCTTGATCACTCTTACTTCCTTGCATGTACTCGAAAATACAATGTGGCAAAGATAAAGGCGAACCTTGAAAGATTGAAACCTAGTGAGTAAAGTTCAAGATTTGTAAGCAATTCATTAACTTTGTGAAGGTTAGAGTTCAATCAATGTATAAATCCTTTGTTTTTTCCCTAAACACTTGTTATCTTTAGTTTTCCTTCTTTTTACTTTACTTCCTTATTCCATTGCCATTTGAATTTATCATTCCTTTTATTTGTTTGATCTTTTGTCGAAACTCATCTCTTCCTCTCTACTTTGAATTTTGAAATTTAAAATTCGAAGCTTAAGAATTTGGTGAAACAATGGGGGTTTAAATTGGTGTGGTGAAATAATGTTTGCTTCATGCTATTTAAAACCGACATGGTGTTTCGAACACAGGTGTGGTGATTCAAACTTAGGGTTTTGATATGCCATTCAATTCAATTAATTTCAGATTGATTTGTGAAATTTTGTGCTTAGAATTGGGGAGTTCTATTGCGATTCGATCTTTAGGATTTTGGTGTTGGGAAGACGGGATTAAGTTTTGCATTGCATGTTCTATTCATGGCTGAATTTGGTGTTTTTGGGTGCAAGGGTAATCCTGTTTTTGTTTAGAATTGCAAGTATTTCTATGGATTACTCTGTCATTAGTCTAATTCATGCATCTGGTTGCTTACTTATGCACAAATTGTAGTTAGTTGATTTGTATGTAATAAGCAAACATGGAGGGGGAGTTTCGTGTTCTTTGGAAACGGAAATAACTGCAGTTTTGTAATTTGGCTTCATTTGAAAATATTGATGGATGGGTCTTTTTCTGATTTGTTGGGTGTTGCATGAATCTGTCCAACGAGAAACGCAACCCCAACAGATTTTGGTGTTGGGAAGACAGGATTAAGTTTTGCATTACATGTTCTATTTATTGCTGAATTTGGTGTTTTTTGGGCGTAAAATGTTTTTGTTCAGAATTGCAAGTTTTCTATGGATTACTCTGTCATTAATCTAATTCATGCATCTGGTTGTTAACATATGCACAAATTGTAGTTAGTTGATTTGTAATAAGCAAATGTGTAGGGGGAGTTTCGTGTTCTTTGGAAATAGAATGGAAATAACTGCAACTTGACTTAATATGAGATTATTGATGGATGGATTTTTTTTTATCTAATTTGTTGGGTGCTTGATGTTACTGTATGAATTTATTCAATAAGAAATACAATCCCAACAAAGCTCAAGAAGACTAAGTCAAAAGTTTAAATAACGTTCCAACATGGTATCTAACGACACAGATAAGCATTTGATCTAACAACAAAGCTCGTGACATTTAACATTAAAATACGATTAACAAAGTCAGAAACCCTAAAGATTAATTTACGAGGATTAAAATAAATTTTCATAACAAGTTGAAAAACTAAAGAGTTAGCACTCGAAAGTTATCTGTTCACAAATTTGAGAAGTCGTTTAACCACGTAAACAACTTTAAACGCAGCCGTTAACGCGAGAGAACCGAATTAACAGTTCCGCACCGCACCCAGCGACTCCGTGTGGTCTTGGCGAAAACTTCTAGAATCTTCTTCTATGGCGGTTATTGTAGGACTAGCGGCGGCGATAGCGGTGGCGGTGCTGGTCTCCGCTTTGCCGGCTAACGCCGGCGACAACAACCGAGTATTCTCTCCGTGCACAGACACGCGGGTACAGAGATTGGACGGATTCACATTTGGTATCGCGTTCGCGCCGAAGAACAAGTTCTTCTACAACGACAATAGTAGCGTTCAGTTGTCCCCTTGCGATACAAGGCTCTCTCTCTCTAATTCCAATTCTCAGATCTCTCTGTTCAGACCCAAGGTCGACGAGATCTCGCTCCTCACCGTTAACTCCTCCTCCTTCGTCGCGGTTCGTTCTCTATTCCTCTATGTTGCTTCTCGATTTTGACTTTGGAGAGTTACTAATTTGCGTTTTTTGTGATCGAATTAACCAAATTCAGTTAGGGCTATTTTTTTTTGGTCAATTCATAATTTGGTTAATTTATCTGCTTTTGGATTTTTTTTGTGACACTTTATTCCGAAAGCTAGCACTGAATTATGATCATCGTTTTGGCATGCCAATTAACAGGAAAATATTCACGAAACCCTCATTTTCACTGTAGTTTGGACTTTGATGGCTTTGGTGCTAGTGTAATTGATGTGCTTCTTTACTCTTGTACTAATCGAAAACTTGGTGCTTGTGGATCAAAGTCCTTTCATTTATGGGTGAAATGTTTGCTTTATCCCTGCTTTAACTTCAAGCTATGCCTGTTTGAGTAATTGGAAAATGGTGGAGTTGGAGAATTTGGAAGCGAAGTTCCCTTCTGCTTTGTACAACATAAAATGTGGAAGAGTTGCAAGTGGAATCCAACACTATAGATTACAAATTTTGACCTCTCCTATGGTATGAAAGTCACTTGAAATTGATTTTGGGTGAAATTTTGGTAGGATTAATAACCTTGAATGTGATTGAGATGTGTACCAAAATTAGTCTCAGCCACTGATTGTACTTTAAAAAGCATGTGTTATGGAGTGCAAAATTGATTATGGGTGCTAAACAAACAAGTATTAAAACCTATATCTCATTCCATTTTCAATTCTTAGTATTATTTTCCACTCTACCATTCTCCGATTACTCAAGCAAGTGTTGGCTTAGTGTCAATCAAAATTGTGAATTTGTGTGTCTCCCTAATTGAGGCTGATTGGTTCCAAACCCTTGACCTGTGTGGATTGATTTCATCATCAGTTTGGTTAACTTCTGTTTTCTGTATCTGTTGATTAATTTGAGTTGGATTGTTTGTTTGTCATTTTGGGTGTCAATTGTTTTTGTTGTGCAGGACACCTATGGTTATATGGTTGCATTTGCTGGTCGGAAATATGCAGCAAGGTCTCCTCCTGCTTTTGTTGCAAACAGCACATATACTGTAACTAGTTTTACTCTTGTAAGGAAATTTTTCTTTTTGATAAAGCTTTTCATTATTTGATTGTCATAATCATAATCCTTCCTAAGAACCAACTGAAATCTGGTTTTGCAGGCCCTTGAGTTTCAGAAGGGCAGGCTGCAAAATTTATATTGGAAACGAGATGGGTGTGCTAAATGTTCAGGTAACTCAAAAGCTGTCTGTCTCAACAATCAGGATTGTGCGCTACAAACATCCAGCTGCAAGAGCCATGGAGGATCTGTTGATTGCAGCATAGGAATACAATTGGCATTCTCTGGCACAGATAAACACCTTGCAGTTCTCAACTCTTGGTACGAAGTGAAAAACCTTCGTCAGTATTCACTCTATGGCCTTTATTCAAATCTGAGAGATTCCCTCACTAGTCAGTATGATAAGTTTTTTTAATTCCCTTTAGTTATTTCGCTTATTCTGTTTGTACTATTCTTTTTTCATTTGCTCTTGTTTTACTTTGTCCACATCCCTACCCTTCTCTTATATAAATATATTTGTGAGAACCTAGAATGATGGTGTGTATATTTGTATACCAAAAGTTATTTTGATTATGCTGGAAGGAGTTCAATGCGTTCAATGCATATGAATTTGTTGTTAACTGCCGCAAACTGAGCTGGACTTGAGCATGCCAACTAGTGTAATTGACCCTTCGAGTTGAAGAATGTAGTTTGGCCAACTTCAATAAAATAAACACGCAAATATCCTTCTGGTTCCACTTGAAGAATTCTTGAATAATGTATGTTTGGTATCTAATGTTGGTGAAAGAAGGAGCGAATAAGGAACTAAAACTATTATTGTTTTTAATAATTCAAACATGTCTGTCAAACATCATAAAATATTAAGCTAAAATATGTAACTTAATAGTTATTGATATTGGTTAGATGGTCAATTATTTAAAGAGTCTTCTAATGGGCCTTAAAGACGGCAGTCCAGTAGAATTGTCAATATAGGCCATAGATTATGGGTTAATTCATCTCATTTTATATTTTTTCTCTGTTTTAACAATTACTTTCCACTTTTTTTTTTAACTTAACTTTGTCCCTCCTTTTTTTTTTAGTTTTTATTCACAAAATTATCCTTATAACAGCGTGTAAAATATATTATTGAAATCTAAATTTTAAAATATATTTCTGGAATTTAAATTTTGGAAACACTTTTTTATATTTGTGAATATTGTTTCTAAGATATAAATTAGGGAAGTGCGTTTTTGAATTTTTAAAGTTTAATTTAAAATTATTAAAATATATTTTTAAAATTTAAATTTTGATAGCATATTTTATATAGTTACATAGAAATAATTTTGAAAATAAAAATTATAAAAAGAAAATCAGGTGCAATTAGTAAAACAAAGATATAAAAAGTAATTACTTTCTTTTTTTTAATTCATTTAAAAGTAGAATTTTTAAGTATTAAATTATGTGGTTCTTAAATTAAATGGGTTAGCAAGGTTTAGTAGAACTTTAAGCTATAATCTACATGGTTCTTAAATTAAATGGGTTAGTAAGGTTTAGTAGAACTTTAAGCTATAATCTACATGGTTCTCATTTTTTCTTTGCAAAGATTATTTCCTTTTTAAATATTTTTCTTCTTAAATTCTTCCTCTTTCTCTTTCTCTCTTTAAAATTTATTTATTTTTTTAAATATCTGTTTTCTAATGTTTTCTGTCTAAAATATTTTTCTTCCTAAATTTTTTTTATTCTTTCAAAATTCTCATTTCTCTCCTAATTTTTTCTCTCAACTTTTGTTTAACTTTTTATTTAATATTTTCTCCACTTATTTATTTTCTCTTACTTTTTCTTATTATTTCCTTCTCTTTCTTCTTTTTATATTTTTTATCTCTTTGAAATAACTTTCTTATAATTCTTTATCTTTCAGATTTGGTATATTTCTTAAAATATTTTCTTTCGGTCTCTTTCAAATTTATTTTTCTTTTTTTTTTTCTTTAAACTTTCTTGGTAATTTTTTCTCTCTAATTTATTTAGAGAGAGAGTAGAGAGAAAAAATATTTTTTTATAGAGAGAGATAAAAACAAACTTAGCAAGAGGATTTGGTGAGAATTTAAAAAGAAAGAGAAAAAAATTTGAGAAAGAGAATGGATTTGACATATAAAGAAAAACTAAGAAAGAAATTGTAAAGAGAAAGAAAAAATTTTAGAGAAAAAAAGTTAAAGAATTTATAGGGAAAAGGAGAAAGAAAATAGATAAAAAAAACAGAGAGAATTTAATGTGAGTACAATTTTAGAAATAGAATTAAAGAGATAAAGAGAAATTTTAGAGAGAGTGAGAAAAATTAAGAAAAAGAATTCTAAAGAGGAAAAAATTAAAGAGATTTTAAAGAAATGGAGAAAGAGTATTAGAGGAAGAGGGGAAAAACAGATTTATAGAAAAAGAAAGAATTAAATCTTAGAAACAGAAAATTTAGAAGAAGAAAAAAGAGAGAGTAGGCCAACTAGTTTATAAAGTTAGTTAGTTTATAGGATGAATCTAACCAGTTTATCTAAAATTCAATAAGTTTTCTTAAAATTTTGAGTTCATGAGTTAAACATAATTAATAGGGTTTAATGTATTTTTTTATGTGACCATATCAGTCCTGTGATGTTTTAACACTAACTCATGTAAGAAAGGGATTAGTTGGATTGAATCAGTTTGTTTGACAATTCTAATAATATTAATTAGAATGGATCAATCAACTCATGAAATAGAAGATCTACAGAATAGATTTGATTAATTATTTAAATATTGATAAATATTTTTAAAACTTTAAATCTACTGATTGACTTTAACTTATAAAGTTTCATGAGTTTTATTTTTATCTTGTGAGCTTTTTAAGGCTATAAACTATCAAAACTACAACCTATAAGAGTTAGTATTAGATTGGATCCAATAAACTTATTTGATAAGTTTATTTTTAAGTTATTTAAAAATTCTGTTATATCTTTTTATTTTTGTTTTCTTTCTTTGCATACAATTTGACTTACCAAAACTATAAGGAGGGAAGAGTTATTCATAATTACAGATAAAAATAGGTCAAATTTCGTAAGGATATGGTTAGCATATTAGACTTGGATCAAAGTTTTTTTAAAAAGAAAAATTAAAAAGGATAAGTTTTGGATTATTTATAAATCCCTTTAAATCTCATGTATCCGTTTATTTAAATAAATCAATGATAACATATTATAAACTTTTTACCATAATATTTTAAAGTTATATACTTATTAGTTTATTTGATAGTTTAATCTTATTAACTTATATGTAAGTTTAAGGTCATTAGTTTATTTAAAAATATGTTTGTTGATACATGTAAAAAATTATATTACAAAGTAACTTTTTAGATAGGTTTTGAAGTCAAACTTTAAAAAAGACATATATTGGTTAAATAGATCAGGTGGAGATCTTAAACTTAGGAAATAAGATATGTTTATGTTTTATATAGCTTAGTTTAACTTAATTCATTCTACTTCTATTCATAATTGTTTTTAATGAAATCTTAGAGGATTTTCAAGATGGATTTTGCATCTTCTTCTTCTTTTGTCAATAAGATGGAGTTTGCTTGAGTATGCTTAGCTCATACTCTTGTACAAAGAAGTAGCACTATTTATGGTTTGATCCTTTCTATCAACCAAACCTTCCTCAAGTACTTTGGGCCGGTTTTCACCTTGTCCTTCAAGGTATTACTTTTCGCGTTTCCTTTTTTTTTTTTCTATTTATATCCTGTTTTATTTTTTGGTAAATTTTATTTCCAAATTTATCCTTATGCAAATGTATAAATTTCTAAAACTTAACTATTGAAAGCATAAAAATATATTTTTAAAAATATATTTTTAAAATTGTAAAAATTACTTATGAAAGTTTAATTTTAAAAGCATGATTTTATACAAATATTTTCAAATTTTAATTTTAAAAATATTAAAATACATTTCTAAAATTTAACTTTTGAAAATATACTTTGTATTTCTAAAAATTATTTTTACATTTTTAAAATTAAATTTCAGAAATAAAAAATAAATTTTGTTGACGATTTCGAAAATAAAAAAAATTAAGAGGGAAGCGAAAAGTAGGAGCGTCTCAAATTTGTTTAAGAACAATTGCAGGAGCGTCTCAAATTTTCAGGCCCCAATTCAAATTAGGACGGTCCAAGTCAATGACTTTGTTTGATTTAGACATAATGTTTATTTTTAAATTATTTAATTATAATAGTTTAATATTTATAATTTGTATTTGTATTCTATTTACTAATCAACTGGGATAAGGTTTTTAAAATTCGTTCATTTAATCGATCAAAATACTAATTTAAGGTTTAATAATTTAATCATACTTGGATAAGTATACATACTATGAAGACAAACAAATATATTTAGATAACTTCTTTCAAAGTAGTCAACTGGATCTCTGTTATAATTGTGTAATATTAATTGAAGAAACATTTTGAATTAATATGTTTTCATCTTCTTTTAATTAAGTTCATTTATTTATATTTCACTTAATAATTTTTGTTTTGTATATTTAATGCTTATGATCATTAAAATGCTTTTTATTATTTTGATATCTTAACAAAATTGTATTAATGAATGAGAAATAACTAAATTTGGATATTGAATTGGGTTAATACATTCATTCCAATTTTCAGTTCATACAATAACCAAAGAAAGTATTGACCAAATAAGCAAATATAAAATAAAACTGTGAAAACAATAAGAATTGATTCAACTAGTACATATTTGATTTTTTAAATAAGAATTTATATTCGAATAAAAAATTTCATTGAAAAAGTTAATCCTATCATTTTGGAATCAATAAAAGAAATTAAAGTTCAAATAATAAAAAAGTTAGTTATGCATCTTAAAATAGATGATTGAAACGAAAAAAAATATATAATATGATAGGATAAAAATATAAATATAAAAATAAATATTAATATAAAAAGATACTGCTAAATGTGTAATAATGTGTAATAGGCAAAATTGTAGCTTAAATTCTATTACACATGTATCTAAACAAAAGATCACATTAAAAAGAACCTAATTTTTTTAATTTTATATTTTGACGGAGTATTTCATATTTTAAGAAATTTAAAATATTTAAAAATTTAAATATTTTTATTTTAAAAATATTTTATTTAGATAAAAGAATTTAAATTTTTTTATATTTAAATATTTTTATTTTAATGATGAATTTTAAATTTATTAAATTTTAAATTTTTTATTTAGATTAAATAATTTATATACAAATTTTACATTTAAATATTTATACATTTTTCTTAATTTTATTTCTACTATTTTTATTTATTAGAAAATTTAGATATATAAATATTTTTATTATATAATATATTTAAATAAATAATAATTTAACAAATATACATAATTAAAAAAATAATAAAATATAATTATATTATTTAATAATAAAAATATTATATGTAAAAATAAAAGAGAAAAATATAAAAAACAATAAAATAATAAAAAATAGTATAAAAAGAAAACAATGAAAGAGACATTAACATAGAAAATTGTTACTTGTAGAAATAAATTGAAAAATTTTGTAAAATTTTAAATTTTACCTATTTTAAAAAAAATTAAATTTTTTTATTTTAGTTTGTTAAAATATTTTTTTAAAATTTATAAAATTTAAAATTCTTTAAAAAAATATTTAAACAAAATATTTTAATTCTTAAAATTTAAATTATTTCAAAAATTATTTTCACTCTTTAAAGTTTCTCATTCAAACATAAGATCAAAAAAAAAAAAAAAAAGTTTCAATTCCATGCACTTCGGTTTTAAGTATGATACAAACAAACACTTAAAAAACAACCATCCTCTTGTACATGCAAAAAGAGAGGGGGATACTACCGTATGGGCAACAAGCTATACAAATCAGTGTTGTACTTGAAGTAAACATAATTAGGTTTTATTCATTTAGTTTGCTTTGAATCTAATGCATTTATAGTATTTTGAAAAGAAAAAAATTCATGATTTTCAAAAACATAATTTTTAAAAATGAAAAAAAAAATTGCATACCAAACGTCCTTTTGAAGAACCATAGAGGAACGCCCCTAATGATGTGGAGGCGGCCTCCGGTGATTTGATGACAAATTTAATTTTCAAAATATTTGTTTATAATATTATTATATACCCTTATAACTGCTATTATACACTAAAAATGAGTTAGTTATTGATTTCATTCAATGATTTTTAATAAATTTCCCTAAATAAAATCTGCAGCTATGATATGTCATAATGTATAGTTTGCCTAACCCACAAATAAACTAGTATTAATTAATTATTCGTAGTGTTCTATAATTTTAATTATTATATGTAGTTGACGAACACAATGATGTATATCCCCACTTATGTTTTTTTATTGGAGGCTCCATCACAAGAAATTAAGGACATCGTGGACTCATAGGTGGAAAAGATTCTGAGGCAGATTTTTCACTTTCTAAAAACTCGAACAAGATTCCAAAAAGAGAATTCTTTATCATAACTTTACAAGTATCAACCAAATTATACAAATCATCCATCGGAGGTGGAAATAATGAAAGATTATGTCGATGTTTAATTTTTTTTAAATAAATAAAATTTTTAATTTTGTATAAATTAATAAAATTAAATATATTTTTAAAACATATTAAACTAAATATAAAATAATAGAATTGTTCTAGTAATAAAGAATGAAAAATTTTATACGAGGATCTGAATTTAAACATATCGTTTTTTACATTTTAAAAAATAAATAAATATCATGCATTACAAACACTAATATACAAGAGTATTACTAATATTTTAAATGTTTAGATTTAGTTTAAAATTTGTAATCCAAACTAAAACATTTGAAATAATTTTTTTTGTTAAAAATTGATATTGATTTACTTTTAATAATAATTTTTAACATATTTTTTAATAAAAAATTTCTACTAAATCAGTAAATTAGTTTAATAATGAAAAATTAAAATAATTTTATGATATCTTAACTTTAAATTTATTATGTTGATCATTTGTACACCAAAAAGAAAAACTTTCTACTTACTCATTATGCTTTCATATTCCATTCAGTGGCCTGTATAACTATAATGTGTATAGCTCAATTGATATATTTTTATTTGACTATATAATACGTTTAAACGGTAAAGATTCTAAAGAAGTTACTTTGAAAATATCTTTTATTTTTTTCCCAATTTTTTTTTTATAATCTTATTCCAGCCCAGAATGAATGCTTCTAGTGAAGGAATTTTCTTTTTTAATATGAGCTGTACTTTGGTATCTTTATTATAATTCTTATCCTGAGTATATTATATAGTTTTATTTGAATGAAATTTTCATTTCAATGTTCACTAACTTTTTTTCAAATAAAAAAAAAATTCACCATGTGTATTTTTTTAAAAATTTCTGTTGACAAGACTTAAACATTTTACTAATTTATGATATATAGGTTGAAAATTTAAGTTATGAAAAAACATTACTCGAGGATAATTTGTGGAAGAGTAGGTGTCCTAGGTCTTGGAAAAAGATTGAAATTGGTAAGAGAGTAAGTTGTTCCATCTAATTTGATGAAAATAAAGGTATTTTTAAGACACCATTTTGACTTAAACTTTTCTCATCACAGATATTTAAATTGCCTATGAAGAAAGAAAGGAAAGGAATTAAAGTTAAAAGGGGATCTCGACAAGAAAGAATGGTTAGAAGAATTTCGAAAGAATTATGAAGTATTTTTTATTTTTACCTTGGATGGTTAAAGATAATTTTTAATAGCTTTTAACGATTTTAATTTTTAAGTGTATATAGTAAAAATTTAGGACACATGTATTTGATTGGTAAGATTTGATCTGTTATAAATAAACATGTGTAAAAAGGTATTTCCATATCCATATTTAATAATAATAAAATATATTTTCTTACTTTTCTTAATTTTTTTATTAAAAGTCTAAGATCACCCGTTTGTAATTGAATCGATTCTTTCAAGTAATGCTTTGAGGATGCATTCTTATTTTCTTTATGTGATATAATTTATTTTTTAATTGTTTAAGATCATCCATTTGTGATTGAATCGGTTCTTTGAAGTAATGCTTTGAGGGTGCATTCTTATCATCTTTGATATAATTTATTTTTTAATTTTTTTCTTATTTTTTATCTTTTTATTTTATTATATATATAATTAAAATTTGTTAACATTAAATATTAAACTTAATATTTACATTAATTTAATAATATTTTATAAAAAATAAAATTTATTAATTTAATCATTAATTTAAAATTTTTTATTAAGTAGATTATATTTAAAAAAATTTATATAAAAAAATTAATAGATATTTTAATATTTAATATAATATTTAAATATATATATAAATATCAATAATTAAATAACATATTTATAAATATTTAAATTTTTAAAATTTAATATACATAATCATAGATATATTATTATATGATTTAACGGTTGATTTACAAATCTTATATTTTATAAAAGAATTGTTCAGTTTATATATAAATATTAAGTTTAACAATTGATGTTAATGGATCCTTATACACTGAGATATTATATATATATATATATATATATATATATATATATATGAGAAAGAAGAAATTACATTATTTTAGAAGTAATTTATGTTTAAAATTATTTTTTTTAATATCTTTTTTAAATTTGTTAAATTTAATTAATTCAACAATTAAATTAATAAATTTTATTCTAGAGATTATGTTTATAAAATTTTTAAAAAATTAATGCTTTATTAAATAAATTTAAATTAGTATATATTAGGAGAGATATATTATTTGTCAAAATAAAATATCTAATCTATTTAAAATTTTATGAAACTTTTTAAGTATCATTTATACAATAAAATTTATTAATTTAATGGTTGAATTAATGAAATTTTAAAATATTGAGTAAAATAACTCTAGCATTAATTATTTTTGGAGTAACTTGATCATTATTCTTCTTTTTCCTCCTCCTTCTCCTCCCCCCCTCTCTCTCTCTATATATATATATATAACCTAAGAATCTAAATTTTATTTTTTTTAGTAAGTAACAATCCAACTTCAAATAGTACTATATAAATTGGACATGAAATTTTGGAAATACTTTCAACTAACTTTTATTTGAAACAAAATTAGCATGCTTATAAGACCATGTATCAAGTTTTATTGAAAATAAAACAATATTTTAGTACATATGATTTTTTATGAGATTAAGAAGTACAAAATATTTATTAATGGTTAAAAATGATAGGAACATAACTTCATCCACTTCTAGAAAAAATCAAGAAAGCATTAACAATAATGCTCCAAACATTAAAATTTAAAGTTCAGAAAATAGGAATAGGAGTGCAACAACGTCCAAAATGATGTTCTAGATGGTAATGTGACTTTACCATCATTGCCTATAACGACACAAGTGATGACTAGTCAAGTCATCCTAAAATCTATTATAACGGTTTTCCAAAATCATCCTTATAACCTCCTTCCACGGTTTGTATCCTTAATATTAACTTCAACACCATCAATTTATATCAATTCTACAATTATCCTAACCTTATCCTAATAAAGGATAACATGTCTAATTGGTTGATCTTTCTCCCAAACTTTATTAAGGAACCAAATATCCTCAACATCTTTTATTGATAATTCATTACAATCTATTAGGCTAAAAATGGATAAAAGTAACTACAATATGATTAACATGCTCTTCCAGCAAATGGCCATAAATTTTAATCCAATAACTTAGGCCACTAACCAAATTATTAGTTATTGACAACCTAAATAGGTCAAATTACCGATATGTTCAACACGCTTTGTCCAGATCCGATCATACATCAAGCGACTTAAGGTTAATCTTAAAGAGAGAATATTTCTACACTTAATCCTCCTGGCCTTTAATGTAGGATTTGTAAATCAACCTTACTTTATATTTACATTTCCAAAGATTGTATTGCAGTCTAAATTTTTTAAGGATTGAAAAATTTTGAAATTGACCAACTTTGTTGATGAATCTAAAGAATCAATTTAGAACACATTTTCATATACTTAATCAAATGAGTTAATTTTTCAGGTAATAAAAATTTGAAAATGATGTTTCTTCTCAATTTATTAACAAAAAGCTTTTATTTGGTTTAAAAACTTGCCCCAAATTCAATCCATTCCTGCAATCAATTAAAAGAAAACTTTCATGAGCAATTCTTTAAGGGCGAGGCCAAATATAGATTGATGGATTTGGTTAACTTTAAGAAATTTAATAATAAAACATTGATGATGACTTCATAAACAAAAATATTTTTATTTGGTTTACCAACCTATCCCCAAATTCAATCCATTCTTGGATTTAATTAGAAAGAAATTTTCATGAGCAATTTTTTAGGGGTAAGGTTAAATTCAGTTTGATGGATTTCATAAAATTTAAGTTATTTGATAATGAAATAATTGGTAATTATCTGGTGGATGTTCAAGGCTCGAATAATGTGAAGGATGCCATAAATTACGTTGAGAAGGAACTTGAGGGAATTTTCCCCAAGTTTGATATGAGTTTGGTTAATTTTTTAGTAAAGAAAAAGGACACTAACAAGGATTTCATGTTCTCCCCTCATTGCAGCATCGTGTTGGACAAGGATGCTATTCAGACCTTTCAAAAATCAATAAACATTATGAAAATATTTCTAAGTATAAGGCCATTTTAGTGATGGTCAAAAAGCAAATGCAAAATGCACCTGCAAATCCATCTTCTATTGCAATGGAAAACTTAATGTGAAAAAGAGCATTGTTCCTCCTTGAGAGGTACCACTGAACCAAAAAATTCAAATTCAAATTCAAATTGCTATGAATCCTACAAATAATAAAAATTGGCAAGTATTGAACTTTAAAAGTTCGTCCAATCAAACCAATCAATGATTGTTCTTGATTTAGTCAAGATTCTACCTTCACAAACCATTACTCAAACCCAAATAAAAAAAGGATCAAAGGAATAGAAAATCTGCATATGGGGCCGCCTAGGTTGAGGTAGAGAACAATTTAGGGGTTTTTATGCCCAAGTACTCCAAAGTTGAAATTAAGTTAAGATCCAACGGAAGTTCAACCTTGAGGTGAAAGGTAAGACTTCAATGGAAATTTGATGAGGAAAGACTCATCATTAATAACCTCAACATTGGTTTTTTCGATGAAATTTAGGATACGTATGGTGTTGTATTAATGTTACTAGTAGAATATGCTAACTTTAAGGAAGAAAATAATTGTAATGATTACTATGTTAAAAATAAAGATGACCGTAATCTTTTCTATTATTATGTGATTGATTATAAAGATCATCAAAGAGACAAAGAATTTTTTATCATCTTTTCCAAGAGATGAAAAATCATCTTAAACCCTTCTTTGTATTGACCAAAGTAGAAGGAATGGTTTTAATAAGGTTTTATTTGATAAATAAAAAATAATAAATTTAATGTCTCATTTATGCTTAATAAACTTAGGAAGAGTGAAAAGTACTCTATCCCACATGACATGGTGCTTACTAATTATTCAAGAAAAGTTGCATAAGCATATTGGTATATTGGTAGTTGATTTAAAAACAGGCATAATTGTGTGACCAACCATGTTTACAATTTTTCCTTGCAAACTATAATCTAATACTTAGTTGTGAGTGGATCCATTCCTTTGATTGCACACCATAAATTATTCTTCTAGAATAAAAATGGAAATGATAAATATTTGATGGAGATTAGAGCTTCTTCAAGGCTAAAGTAGACAAGGTCTATGAAATCATGTTTAACCAAATTTAGGCCAAAATTGAGTCCTATTGGATTGATAGGATAGAATCATTAAAAAAAAATAAATTCTTTACATGATAGTTTTGGAGTTTGGGGTCACCTTCTACGTATGGAGGGATTGCTCCATGCATGAACCTAAGAAAATAAGAAAAAGAAGATCATAATCTATTCAAAATTTATAGCTCATAACAAGCCAACATTATGGAATTGACCATGACGCTTGATAAAAAAATAAAAGAAAATAATTAAAAGCTTCAATTGTATTTATGATTACTTTTTTGAAGGTTAAAAAAAAATCAAACTGGCCTACGATAAAGCCTTGAGATCCTTTGGATGAAGTCAATTTGGATACTATGGAAGACACATTATCAACTTACATTATTCATTTCTTAGATGAAAATCTAAAGGTTAAATTGGTTGAATTCCTAAACAAAAAATAATAAAGATTACTTTGCATGGGATTATAATGAGTTGCCTAATTTATGTCGAGAATTGGTTGAACATCGATTGCCAATCCGATTTGAGAAAGGCCTATGAAACAATAATCACAACATTTTGGTCTAGATAACCTTAAAATAAAGAAAGAGATCAAAAAGTTTCTTAAGAAAAAGTTGTTTGAACAACCAAGTATCTTGAGTGGATTACTAATGTAGTGTCTCTAATGAAAAAATTAGGATATGCATTGATTTCTAAGATTTAAATTTTGTTATTCCTAAGGATTAATATCATATACCTTATGCAGAAATGCTAATAGACTATAATAGACTATACTATGGATAACAAGATTTTAAGCTTGCTAGATGGATATTGAGATCCAACCAGATTTTTAAAGATGAAGGTATATAAAAAGTAATTTTTCGATGCACTAGTTCCATAAGTATGTATGAATAAGTGGTAATGTCCTTTAACTTGAAAAATGCTAGTTCCATTTACCAGTGAGCTATGAACACTATCTATCATGATTTGCTTGGAAAAAAAATCCTCCAAGCATATATGAATGATATTGTTGTTAAATTTGAGCTGCAAAATAAGCATTTGTGATATGAACTTAGATACCACCTTGCATGATCAAATCTACCTATAGAAAGACATAACTAGGAAAGAAGACTCATTGAAAAGAGAAAGGTTAAAAAAAATCATTGAGATTTACGTAAATGCATTTTCAAGAAAAAAAAAACAGATAAGATTGTAATTTTCTATATGCAAATCCATGAAGATTTCCATAAAAAGATTACAAGATTTAGGAAGATAAGTTATTTATTTTATTATAATTTGTATTAATTTTTAATTGATTTATTTTTTAATTTATTAGGATTTTTTTAAATTATTTGACTAAGATTTGTAAAGATTTAATTATGATTGTATTGAAGATTTGAATCATAAATTTTATTAAGATTGATCATAATTTTTTTATATTAAAAATTGGAAAATTCTATTAGAATTTAGTTATAATTTTCTTATATTAGTAATTGTACAAGTATAAATAGTTCTTCTACGATAAATGAAAAAGACATGAAATATCAAAGTTTCTATTAACCTAAACATGAGGTTGGTGATTGAAATTCATAAAATTTCCCGATTCATACTTCAACTCAAATGCGTTGTTGTGTGGATTAATTATCTCGTGTTCGTGGTTGGATATGAAATCTAAGCATCATGTCACATTTTTTATAATGTTCGCAGTTGCTCGTGTCAAGTCATTGAACCATTTATTTTAATTTTTTCTATTATTTTTATTTTTCTTATTTAACCTACGTTGTAAACATCGGGGCACCTTATTCATTCTTATTAGTTGGTATCAAAGTTATTAGTTGACACAGTAGCTATTTTACACTTTTCCTATTTTTATTCAAAACAAAAAAAGTGAAAAAAAAAATTATGGAAAAAAATTATGGAAAAAAAGTTGTATAAAAAAATAATGAAAAAAAGGCAAAAGAAAAAGTTTAGTAAAATGGAAGGAAATCAATAAAGTTAGCAAGAATTTAATATTTTCAAGTAAAAACATTTATGAACCAAATTGAAAAGTTACATGATAAAAAGATAATAATTTTTTTTCAACTTTTAGATAGTATGATAGATAAAGATACATAACATATGAAAAAGTATAACTTATCAATTTGATGTATTTTCAATAATATTTTTAATATATAAGAAAGTATGACTTAAAAATGAATCTTATTAAATATGTTTTTGGTATTTGCAAGAGAATTTTTCAACTTTGTGATCAATAAGAAAGACATCAAGATTAACTAGAAGTACATAGAATTACATGAAAGTCATGATGAATATAACAACCACATTGAGTAAAGAAGAATTACAATCTTTTTAAGTAAAGTGAATTATTTGAGAAGGTTAATTTTAAATTTCTCTAAAAAAGAAGTTTATATTTCCTCTTATTTTTAAGATTAAAAAAAAGGAAAGAATTTTGATTAGAAATTAAGTATCAAAAGGTGTTTAAGAACATCAAGAGTTACTTGATGAAACCTTCTGTGTTGGTGTCTCATAAAAAATAGATTAATGAAGTTATATATGTCTACTTCAGGAGAATTCATCATTAGGAACATATCGGTGGAAGAAGCGAAGATGGGATCGAAAAAATCATCTATTATCTTAATTAAATTCTTGTAAATACATAAATTAGATATTTAAAATTAAAAAAATTATGTCTCTATTTATACCCATCTGTACAAAATTGAAATATTATAAAATATTTTTCAATATTATTTTCACTTCTATTTTAATTTGAGTAAGCATATGCTTTCTAAACCTATTTTACATAGTCAAGTAGGTAAACAGACATAAGCTTTTAACTGAATTTTTGCTAAGGTTTATGCCTTTAAAAACAATAAAAGAACATGTGGTGGTGGATTTATATTGTTGATCATTCTTGTCCATAATCATCAAAACAAATCTATATTGGTATAATCAAACCTATTTGGTATAAAACCACAGGATTGATGGATTGAAAAATTGGAATGTTATGAAAATGGGAGTCTTTTTAATTTTCTCTTATGGTTATCCAGCTCATTTGAAGTTAAATGTTAAATTGACCTGTTCAAAAAACGGGTCTAATATTTAACCTCGCTAACAAGCCTTTAGGTTTTTAACAAACATTAAAGTAAGAAATGTAATAATTTGAGGGGATTCTGAGTTGGTTATAAAACATCTAACTAAAGAATATAAATGTAAAATTAAAATACTCTTTTCTTATTTCATTCGATTAATAATTTTGACAAAAATTTCTTTTGAATATTTACCTAGATTGCAAAATTTTTAGGCTAATCGTTTGGCCCGGTTAGCCTTTAGAAATAAAGTATCTTTTCAATTAGTATAAAAATATTAAAAACTGAAAAATATTTATCAAATAATTATTTTGAGATTTTAAATATTAATGAATTCAACCAAAATTATTAGATAAAACCCATCGTTTAATACTTACGGGATCCTTATCTTCAAGGAGATTGAAAAATTAAATATCAAGCTACTTACTTGTAATCTTAAGTGATAAATTGTATAAAAATTTACCTGATGACACATTGTTGCAATGTTTAGATCAAACCAAAGCATACTTAGCATTAAATAAAACTTACCAAAGTTGAAATTTAATCGAAATGATTTTTTCAACAAAGTTAGATTAGGTGAGACAAATACCTTAAATTCGAGTTTTAATTATCATCTCTACTTATGAGGTATAAATTTTTTCTTTCATCTTCATATAAAAATAAATTTTTCACCGAATACATCTATCATATTTCAATCTAAAATAACATCCATATTTTGAATATGATGATAAAAAGATGCATTAGAAAAATAAATTGTCATATACTAATTAGATATTGAAATAATTTCTATTTATAACAATAAGATTTATTATTCTGATAAATAATTTTTCTATATAAAATATATCAAAATACCAAATATATGAAAATGATATATCATATTTTAACATAAAATTAATTATAATATTCATACAAATAATTTAAAATTTGATAAACAAAATTAATAAAAATTAATTTTAACAATTAATATTTTTTATTTGTTAATAGGTTACAATTTAATTTTAGTGGTGGGACATTATTTTGTTGGGTGAATGATATGGACCTGCTTTGACATTTTGTAGAATTTGGAGATGACTAGGTTCTCTTCTACGGGCCCACCTAGTATTCTGCTCTTTTATAATTTTAGATAAAAAGAAAGTAACCCTTCATCGTAGGAAAGAAACATTGGAGAGTATTAAATTAACAATATTATAAATAGATTAAGTACAATTTATACCTTCGACTCTACTATAGCTGGATCATTAGGCATGATGCACTATTAGTATCAATGGGCAAAATCTCTAATGTTTTTGGTGAATATAGCATCAATGCCACTAAACTTTACCCTTCTAATTAGTTATATATGTTAAGGAGAACATCGCATATAGATGCAGTGGGAGACGTAAGATTTGATTTCTTTAATATTTTTTCCAACTTGATTAGTAGTTCCAAGTTCATACTTATCATAAGAAGAAAACAGAAGAACATAGTGAGCAAAGAAGAAGAAGATCCATGCTTATCTATTTGACTCATAGCGAGTAATCCTACAAAATAATTATAATAATTAATATAACACAACAAAATCACACAAAAAGAAGAGGAACATAGTACAGAGAAGAAAGATCCATACTTATCTGTTTAACACATAGCGAGTAATCCTACAACATAATTATAATAATTAATAATTAATAACTAAACGCTATCCCACAAAAGAAGAACATAGTTAGCAAAGAAGAAAGATCCATACTGTTTGACACAACGAATTATCCCACAGAAGAATTTTAATGATTAATAGCAACACACAATAACAAGGGAAAGAGAAGAAAATTTAGGAAACAAGCTCAACTTATTGATATTAGGATAATTAACTACACTCATATTTTTTTGATATTTATTAAAATTTGATTTTATATTTTATATTTTTATTTTACATATATTTTTTAATTTATATAATAATTTAATACTAAATATTCTTTTTATAATAGAAATTAATCTTAATTTTTCATGAATTTATATAAATAAAAAATTAAAATAATATAAAAATAAAATACTAAATATAATTTATCCTGAATATTAAAGATCATCTTAATATAATATGTGACCTATCCTATCGCCCCTTTTACCTTTCTCTTTATTTAATTTTCTTTATGGTCTTCCTTTTTCACTTCGTCTTTATTTCTTTCTTCTTTTAGTTAGTGGTAAATTATATATGATATTTGCATTTATAAAATATAAAGGGAAAAAGCAACAAAGTGTTAACAAAAGGAGGCATATGGTGGCACAAAGGAGTTCTTGTTAAGTGAAAGTTGACTGAGATACCTTAAAATAATTAATTAGCATGCTTAAGATGAACGATTTAAAAAGCAACCAGAAATTATTAAAAATTATATACCATTTTAAATTTTTAAATTTAATTTACATATGTAAGATTATATAGATATAATATAATTTTAATTTTTTTTTATAAAAATAGTTAAAATATTATTTTTTTATATATTGACTGATTTTTTTTTATCAATTTTACGGTTAACTAATTTACAAATATTTACTAATTTTATCGAATTATTACTGATTTTTTATTGAAACAATTTTATGATTTAAATGATGCGAAAAAATATATAATTCCTAATGGTATGAGTGATTTGATCTGATTTTGATATCTTATGAATCTGAAAGCATAATCTACATAATCTATAGAACAACCATTTCTTTGGTTAAATTAATTTGTTACTAATATTTTAACACAAAATGGCTTAGGCCGGCAAAAAAAGAGAAAAGAAACAGCCCAAACTTAAAGTGTGAAGGCATTTAGACTTTCACATAGTGTAGTTACTGTATACCAAAGGGCTAAAGATTGACTTGTAATTTATTAGAGTTTTAGTTTAATTACTCTAATTTAATTACTGTATCAACTACTAAAATGATTCTATGAATGTGACATAACTAGTTAATTAGTGTGCACCAGCTTCAAAATTTCATACCCCAATATGGCCTTAACTTTCCAATTTTGCCTTATGGTAATTAACATTCTCCGCATATAATGCAATTATGTCGGGGTTTTGGTTCTAGTTGTGAAACATTCATGAGTTAATTGATCAGCTAAAAAGGGTACACAGTTATGGTGTACTTTGTTGATTGTTTGTACAATTGATTCTATATTTTTCAGTCAAAATTAAAATTGCTTTGACCGTATTAATTAAAAGTATTATATGAATTATCCCTTTTACTCTTCATACTTTGTCTCTAAAAGTCTAGTCATTTAATGAGATTTTAGTTCATCAGGCTTGGGAAACTTTTAGTGATATGGATTATTAATTGTAAAATTTTAATTAAAGTATGAAGGAAATCTATGATTGACGACAAAGTCTACTATATAGACTTCTTTTTGCTAGGAGTCACTAGTCAATTACTGCTATAATAATAGGTAACAATGCCAGTTAAGCTAATTATACATGGTCAAAAAAATTATTTAATAATAATAAATGTTACAAGGGACATGTAGAGGATACTAATTAGGAATTAATAGTGTGTATATAAGTAAAAAAAATTATTCATATCCTCCTAGATTATTTCCATATTTTTTTTTGACAAAATCTACAACTTAATCTTTCATAAATAAAAATATTGTCAAATAGTTTTTTTTTAAAAAAATTTAGGTTGTCAAATTAGTCCTTTAAAAATTTAAATTGCATTATCATATTAGTTTTCTAAAATTTTTATCATTAAATTTATTGTTTTGTCATCGTTTTAGTTTTTCTTGAAAATTAATCTAATGAAATTTTAATTCTTTTAAAAATGTAATATATCATTAAGTTAAATTATTTTAATCTTTTTTAAGAATCAATATAGTGATATTTTATATCATTAAATAAATAATTTATTAATAAATTAAAATTTTAAAAGATTAATTTTGTAACTAAATAATTTTTTATATAATACGGTATAAACCTAATTCCTAACCAACATATTTAAATAATAAAACTATTTATAAGCTGTATCATATTTTCTTAATTCTCATACGTATAGATTGAAATGAACAAGTGAATTAACAAAAAGTTAGGAAAATAACTCCAAGCTTTAAAACAAAAAATTAGGGAAACAACTCCAAAGTTTCAAATATCGAGAAAAAAACATAAATTACTCAACCGTTAAATTAAAAATATAGAAAATATAAATTATTTTTAAGTAGGTATGAGTATATTTTTCAATGAATAAAATAGTTGCATGGAATGTTATTATGAAGCTAGGGGCATGAGGAGGGTTTAAGTTTGAAGTGATGAAAGGAACAATATATTGGATTATGGCATAGTAAATGGCTAAGAAAGAAAGATGAGATTCTTGAATAGAAAAATGAGGTTATTCCTAATGGCAACCACCTCTCACACGAGTTGATGGGTCAGAGCCAACTCATTGACCTCAGGACTAAGTATGCATATTGAGGACCACTTCTCAAATATCAGAAGGAGACTGAAGAACACACCTCAACTTGCACTAATCACAATATATAATAACATTACCACTCATACCTCCATCACTGTTTAAATATTACCATTTCTTTGGCCTCTTCTGCACACATTTTCTTCCACTCTCTCATTGTTTCACAAACTTCAAATAACCTAAAAACAGGGGAACACAGGACAGCAGGATACACATATGTTTAAGTAATGCATCCTCCTCGCCTTATTCTAAAGTATTTCAAGTCACTATAAATGTAAAAAAATTGAGCATTAAAGTAGTTTTTATAACATTCTGTATTCGAATTTTTTTTTTATTGTTTTAAAATTAAAACATTTTAAAAATATAATATATTTATGATTGTTAATTAAAAAATTAACATTTAAATTTAATAAAAATTAAGTATATATAACAAATTTTAAAAGTAATTTTAATCTTAATTGTTAATTTTTTAATAATTAATAATTATTAATATATTTTATATTTTAAAATATAATTTTTTTACTTTAAAATAAACAAAATTATATATAATCATAAAAAAATATTATCAAATTTATTTTAAATAAAAATTTATTTTTAATATAATAAAATTTATAATATTATAAAAGAGATGGAAATAAACAATATCAATTCACGTTTCAACTTGTTTAATGAACACGTTTTTTTAAATAAATTTAGATTTATAAAAAAATTAATTAGCTTATTTAGGGATCTATTTACTTTTATATATTATATTTATTTTAATATGTTATGTTTGTATAATATTTATTTTAATATATTATATTTATATAATATTAATATATTTACATAATTTGTTAAACGTTAACATTTTTAATTTTAAATAAAAAAATTTTTAGATAACTTTCTTCGTAGTTTTACAATAGAATCTTACTCTACCGTTTTCGTTTAAGTCTATGACTACAAGACTATCTCGACTTAATCCTCTATTGCTGATGTGATGTTGTGCAAATAAGTTACTTTATATGTAATACATTCTCTAATATAATATTTTAAAATAAATAATAAAGGCTGAATTATAGATTTTATAACTTAAAAAATACTAAAATATATTTTTATAAAAATTTATAAAAATATTATGTTTTAAGTTTATTTAATGATATTTTTATCTATATTTTAAGTTTACAAACATTTTAATCAATCATTTATATAAATTTTAAATTTATTTTTTATTTTTTTTAAAAATTAAATTTTTAAATAGATTTATAGATTTCAAATCAGGTCATACAACAATAAAAACCTTCAACAAAATAATAAACTCAAATTTAGATTTTAAAATTTTAAAAAATTCAAACTTAGACACCTAAAATTTAATTATGATTTACTCTCATCTTTAATTATTAATTAGATTTTATAGAATAAATAAATTTATTAAATAAAAATATCATTAATCTAAGTTAAAGGTTTTTTTTTTCTAAAATTACGATAAATATAATTTTACTTTCTTATTTTACTACTTATATATTTTAGAAAAAATAAATTCTAATCCTTTTCTATGTTTTGTTTTTAGGATAATGGTGTAATATTCAAAAGTATATAAAAAATTATTTTACTGAAGATGTGTAAATTATTATTTAATATATTTAAAATATTTAAAATTATTAAAAATAAAATTTTGTAAATATTATTTTTTAGGATTGATTTTAAAAATTTAAAAGGGTGTTAGGTATATAAAATTTTTTAATTTACAAAAACATATTTCTTAAAATTTATGTTCCAGAAGAATTATTATTTTTAAAATTATTGTAAATATGTTAGATATATTAAAATATTACGAAACTATTAAACGAGTATAGTTAAAAAACTTTCATCCTTAAAGAAATATTAGATTCTCCCTCCTTGAAAATATTTTAATAGAAAATATGATTAAAAAATGTTCTTAAAAATTTTAATTTTTTAAAAATATTTATACCAAATATAGAAAATTAACATTCTTGTAAAATATAAAAAAATTCTTCTACCAAATATCCCTAAAAATGAAAGCCTTTTCTTTTTAGGAAAATATTAATTACAATATTTTTTAATTTGTAGTTACTTATAATCAGTTTAAAAACTGATATTAATAAAATTGTTAATAATATAATTAATTTCAAATCTATGTACATTATTATAAAATAATCTAAAAATGAGCAACAAATATAAGGATAATGTTACCATATTTTTAATTTATAATAATTTTTAAAACCAGAAGAGAGATAAATAAAAAAAATTAAATAAAATATACATTATGATAGAAAACTATGACAGAAGCATTTTTTATTTTTTTATGATTTTTTAATTTCTAATTTTTAGAATAAATATTTTTTTATTTCTAATGACTATTAAATAATAGCAAGACTAATAAAAAACTGTTATGTATTGATTATTTGTATGATTACGTTAATAAAAAACTTTAAACACCTAAATTAAACAGATATAATAACTAAACTCATAATTTTTTTTTACAAAAACTAAAATAAAAAAAAACTTGTAAAAATGATGCTTAAGTCAAAAATAAAGAACAGGACAAGTTTACTAAAGGGAGAGATCCTTTGGATCCATGAAACGCAAAGTGCATTTGCTGGTTTGGCTTCTAGTTCCATAACACATGTCCGGTCTCTTTGCTCTCTCTCTCTCTCTCTCTCTCTCTCTTTGCTCTCTCTCTCTCTCTTTGCTCTCTCTCTCTCTCTCTTTGCTCTCTCTCTCTCTCTCTCTCTCTCTCTCTTTGCTCTCTCTCTCTCTCCTTTGTGTAAGTGTACTGTGTGTGTTTTGCTTCATTTAGTACCGACATGACTCCAACCTAATGGGATGTTTCAGTTTATCTGCCTCTTCGTAGAAACCGATGCTGTTCCTCATTTTTCTTCTCCTTTTACCACTCACTCTAAGATGCGAGTGCTCTCACTTTCTTTGCTTCTCCTTCTTCTTTTTCTTCTTCTTCCAACTAATGGCTCTTGTCAACTCAATCTATTGAACTTCACTTTCACTTAACTTCTTTTTGCATATCTTTTTTGTTTTCTTTATATCTTTTTATTTTTCTCATCTCTCCTTCTCTCCTTATCTTCACTTGCATGTTCCACCTGGGAGCATTAAAGTTTCTCTCTACATCAATCTTAGACTTCTTTTTATAGAATTTTATTCATATGCTATGCATATTAAACTTTTGTTTTTAATATCTATTATTTTTATTTTATTTTATTTCAGCTCCTCTTTCTTGATGTTGAAGACTGGATAAAATCTGAGATAAAACAATAGTTACTAGGAACGTGGCACAGCTTAAAGAATCTTGGTAATTATTGGTAGAGATATATAGACATGCTTCCTTGTTATTTTCTCTTTGTTGGATTGGAAGATTGTTATTTTAACCGAGTCTTCTTATTTCTCTTGTGTTGTTAACTACGTTTCAATACAGGAAGTTGTTTACTCTATTAATTGGGTAATAAATAAGTCATCCTTTGGGTCCTTTTGGAGGCTATAGATCGATGGCTATGCAAACTGTTTATTTGAAAGAACATGAAGGAGTTGTCTACAATTCTGTTGGACAGTTGTCAACAGTAACTTCAACAGCACCATGGTGGAGTGCCTTTGGATCTCAACCAGTTTGTGGTGAATCTTGTAACCAAATGAAACCCTTTTCATTGGAGATTCCTCACTATGTAGACCAATTGGCTGCTGGAAAGCAATCGATGCGAGGAGTTGAACAATTGCTGGATAAAGGACATACAACCCAGTTTACCATCTTTCCAGGTATTTAATTTAGTTTTGGAAATATATCTCTATTGGAGTTGCATGATTTGTGACCCTTGTTTAAACCAAATTGCAATTTATAAGAATTGTTGTGATAGTTCTAACTATATATAATGGATTGGTATGCTTTATTATGATATTCATGTGAGTAAGAAACGTTTGATCCCCCTCCCTGATTTTGGCTTGATTTACTCACTCTTCTTGAACTATCCTTACTGAGAATGGGACTAATAAAGATTAGCATTTCTGTCTATATAGTATGGGACTGGTAAAGCAAACAACTTTCTTTTCTATACATCCTTGGATGGCAGAAATATGTTGCAGAAAATCTTTCTATGGCCAACTTTTGGATGTTTGCTTCCATGAATAGGACATGGATAAATAGCTTGGACTTTATTTTAAAAAACACGTCCTTGGTTGAGAGAAAAAAAGATATGCAAGCAATAAGCTTGTTCAGAATATGGGTTACCATGATTAATGGATGGAGGGTGGTACATTTTCTTTACAACAGAGTAATAATAATACTTTTAAACTGCTAATACCTTGCACTTTTTATGACTTATTCATCATTCAATTTCAAAAAATAAATGAATTATTAAAAAAAGAAAAAAAAAACTACAGAGGAGAGCATTACACTTCAGTACTAAAATAGGCTTGAATTTTGAGGCAATCTTTTTCTACTGGTACCTCCTATGTGACTTCTGTTTCACTATATCATGAGCATCATTAGCAAATAATATTAATATATTCTGGGAGGAAGTGAATAGAATTAGAAGTAACAGTCCATGGAGGGGAAAGTGATTTTTAGAAAACTTTCTCTATCCCCCAGGAAATCTCTTTCAAGGCCAATCAAAAGCCATCACTTAACAAATTGCCTGAGTATTAGGTAAAATTAATTTATTGTAGAATGGCATTATATCTCAACTACTTAAGGATAAGTTGAGGGTTGAGACATGCTAGCAATTGATAATCTTTAGGGTGCAGGCTGCATAAATACAGGGCATTCACTTAGACTTCTACAAACACTAGCAGAAACAGAGAGTGAAGAAAATTGAACATATGTCTTCAAGGTCTGACCATTTTTTATATAAATGAGTCAATGCCTGCATGGAGAATGGTTCCTGTCCTGCCCCCCTTCTTACTGTCTCCTAGAGTTAAATAAATACTACATAGTTTTAAAGGTGCTGGTAGTCAAATTATCATAAGAAAATAAAATTTATAAGAAAGTTCTATCACTCTTATTTATCAAGCAGATAAAAAGATATTATGAATTCTAACCACCACCCCCCCCCCTGCAAATAAAAGATCAGAGAGATTATGCATACATATATAAGTCCTGCAACCTTCAAAGAAACTTGCATTTAATTTTCCCTATATTTCTTGGCATAATGTATGAATCTAAAATTATGTTTCTAGTAACATTGTTGGATGCTTTAAATTATATAAACAAAAATATTTTTCCAATTTTTTTGCAAGTGAGAATTCTTTTCTACATTCACCACTCTTGAAAAAGATGGCTGATCATTCACAAATTTCTTCTTCAGATGATTGTAAAATGTCAAGTGATGCACAAAATCCTCAGGCAACCTTATCACTGCAGTCATCACTTGCTGAGCCCCACAATCGTTTTGAGCTGGGGTTTAATCAACCTGTGGTAGAACTTTTCGCATAATTACCCACTTTGATGTTTCAGCATTTTATTTCTGTTGTACATAATTTAAAATGTTTGGTATGTTTTTCTTGCTAGATCTGTGCAAAATATCCTTATATGGATCAGTTTTATGGGCTCTTCTCAACTTATGGACCTCAACTTTCGGTATGTATTTACCTCAACTAGTTTTTGAGTCTATATAAATCATGCAATGCTTAAATGGGAATTTGTTTTATCCATGTACAGCATGTGTATATCTGAGAAAGCCAGAAATCAATACATACAACTATCTATCACTGTTTATCTGAATCTTATAGATCCTTTTAAAATATAATCAAGTGGATTGTGAATTGTGTTTGTATTTTGTTTATATGTCTGTGTACCGAAGATGTACATGTTCATGTTGATGTGCAGTTGGACTTGTCCATAGAGATTACTGAGTTTTAGGCAGTAGGCTTTAAACAAATGGCAAGGTGAGTAAACTACTTGCTAGGGAAGAAAGAGAGAACTCAATAAATTAAGAATGATTCTAGTACTTTTTAACCTTGAGTAAATTTCTTAACGGGACCATATAAGATTTCACCCTTTAATCATATACTAGTAAGTTCCTGTATTTTTGTCATTGTGTTGCACATATCCTGTTCCCATCTTCTAGTTTTAGTAGTGATTTTCCTTGTATTAAAGTTACTAATTTTAATTAGGTATTTGATTAAGTATTGTAGTAGGAAAAAGTAAGTAGCATGTTATACACTAATGCTAAAGCATAGAAGAGCAACATAGGCTTTATTTAACTTGTAGACATGTTAAGAGAAAGCTTTATAATTGAATGAAAGGTAAGGCACTTAACACCATAGAAATAACTTTATGGTTATGGACATGTGAGGTGATAATATTAAGTTAATTTTATTAACACAAATAAGAAAAAAATTGAAATGTGGTGAACTTATAGCCCTGACATTAAATTATACAATGCAGTTTGCTGCAGTTTGTGTGTGTATTCATTTGTGTATCTGCTGTAAATCTTTCACTGTTTATCATTCATATATTTATCCATATTTAATAAATTAGGGACGTATAATGCTTCCAATTAACTTGACATATGAGGATGGACCAACTTACGTAAATGCTAAGCAGTATCATGGAATCATCCGACGTCGGCAATCCCGTGCTAAAGCAGAGAATAAATTGATAAAACGTCAGAAGGTATGATCCCTTGTATGGGTATCCCAAATTTCTTCTCATGCTAAAGCTATTGCAATGATGTAACTTTGAAATAATGTAGTTGTGATAGGGTGCTTCTACAAAATTTTTGTGGATGTTATTACATTAGTATTGTCAAGGTGCAAAGCCTTGTGTACTTGTAAACACAAGACTAGAAACACTGGGGAAAACCACTTAGTAATCCACTTGTGTCAAGCAGAAATAGTATGATGATGAGTTATAAGGAAAGCATCAGCATAACAAGTTGGAATTATTAAATAATAATTTTATTAAGAAGTAAATTTATTCAAGCATCCAAACTCAACCCATAAAGATCAGCATGCTATTCCTTCATTCATTCAAAAGAAAATTCATGTACATTCTTTCCTCAAGACAATGTTTAACTACTTATGAAATAGTATTTTTCCCCTTTTGCCCTTTTTATACCTATTTGGGTTGTGTTTGTCTTGCAGCCATATATGCATGAATCACGCCATAAACATGCAATGCGGCGACCTAGAGGATGCGGTGGTCGCTTCTTGAACACAAGAAATTCCACTAATGGAAATGAAGTAAACAAAACTGTTGGTCAACAATTGCAGTTCAGCGCCTCTCAGAGTTCCGAAGTCCTGCAATCTGAGGTTGGAACTATAAATTCATCAAAGGAGACAAATGGAAGCAGTCCAAATATCTCCGGTTCAGAGGTAACCAGCATGTATTCACAGGGAGGTTTTGATAGCTTTGCAGTCAATCATCTTGGATCTGCTGTTCACTCTCTGGCCAACATGATAGATAGTGAACAAGGTATCATCAAGCGCACAAAATGGGTTGCAGCAGTATCAGGTAACTGCTGCAACCTCAAAGTTTGATTGGCTAGGAGACTAGTGGGCTTGGTGTAACATTGCACCAAACCCCATCCTTGCTGCCACCAGATGAAGATGCTAAAATCTGTTGCAGTTTCTTGTGTTTACTGTGGCAAATTTCGTTCTGCAGGCTTGCCTCTACATCTGGTTTGAAGGCAATTTGGCAAACCATTCTTGGCTGGTTCTCAGGCAACTCATCCTTGGCTCATATTTATAGGTACTGTACTTGTCTTTCTGCACAGGCCTCTTGTGGCATGGTTAGACATGCTAACAGCTTGATATATCCTGATGCAGTAGACTATTATGTGTCTGTCTATGTTAAAATAAAAGCATGAATGCTAACTATGTGTGTGCTTTTCTAGTCATGTCTAGGTGTCTTGTTTTATTCTGGATTTTTGACTGTGTGGAACAATGTATTATAGAACTCTGGATTGTGATCTTTGTTAGAAAAATAAAACATTGAGTTTGATTTATCTTCCTCAGAAATGTCAAAATTTTATTATCTTTTGCATTCGGAAAATTTTATTATCTTCCTTCCTTTTTTTTGCATTCCCATATATTCTCTTCTGAAAGGGATGTCAATGAATGTTTTGTTGTCTTAAGTAAAGTTTACTTTATATTCTGGTGGATTTCATTTGTTGATTGGAAAAGTGGAGGTTTAGTTAAAAATATTTCTATTGATAAAAGGGGGAAAAGTGGTGTCATTTATGGTGGCCTTTTGAAGTGGCTTATTCAGCCAGATGGTATTAGCAAGAAATTTTATAGGGATTATGGTTTAGTTTAGCCTCAGAAAATGGGTTTGTTTGTGTATGACAAGCTCTTATTTGGCTTCAAATGCTAGGCTCATATGCTTAAATAGTTTTCAAACTATCTAATACCTAATACCATTTTTGGATGTTGAGTGTGATTTTGAAGTTGCTTAGGCCTAACTAGACTTGTGGAAACCCATGCATACTCATAATATAGTAGGTAACCATGCAGGAAGTTCTTACCCCCACCCAACCTTAAGTTATTAGGAAAATGGTAATAAATATCCTAAAGATACCGGCAAAAAAGTCAAAATTAAAATATTTTTATTAAAAAATATTATTAATATAACTATCATAATTTTCAAATCATTTTCATTTAATTTTTAAATAAAAAAAATTATTTTCTTAATCAATTCGTTTAATTACTGGGTAGTAAGAGCCTAATTATTAACATAAACAAAATATATGAACTAACTCTAAATTTTAGTAAGAAACATGATTTAGTAGGTGTTTGAATTTAAAATTGTTAATTCAAAATTTAAATACAGTATTGGACAGAATCATTATCCTCTTAAAAATTAAAGAAAATTTGTAAGATGAAGTTTTGTTGCATTAAAACGTAAAGAAATCACAAATCAACTAGTAAAAACCTTTAACAAGAATTTTAAAAGAACAAACAACTTTAAAATAAGAATTCAAATTAGCAAGAATTTGAAAAGAAAAATAAACAACTTACTTTAAAATAAAAATGCAAATCAATCTAAAAAGAATGTACTTAAATTAAATGATGTAAGAAATCAAGTCTGAAGTTGGAATTTAATCAAAAATGAAAAAGGGAGATCATGTACTCAATTTTTTTATTGAGTCATAAATCAACAAGTGTGATACAAATGACTTCTTAAGAAGTTTTTCTAGGAGAAATACTCAAAGCATTGGAGTGTATGTTGTTTGATTTTTATTTTTTTTTTAAATTAATCTTAGTAGAAATGTATGCAATTGTATATATGCAAGAATATCATTGCTATTTTTTAATATTTGTATTTGTTTAAGCTTTATACATAGATAAAGAGATCTAACCATATTATTTCAACATTATTACTACAGAATGACATGTATATTTGATTTATCTAATTTTGTTACGTGTATAAAAAATAAAGAATAATTGACTTTCATTATTCTTCTTTGAAGAATAGTCTTTAATCTTGTCACAATTTTCACTTAAAAAAGACTTAATGTATGGGTCATGAATCCTACGAATTTAGGTAAAAAAAAAAAAGAAAACAATTTGATTTTTCAATCTCTTAAGTTTACCATACTATAATCAAATCATACATCTTTCGATTAAATTCATCAATCTCATGAACTTCACATTTCTTTAAGATTTAGCCTTTTTCTCTGTGCCTTTTTCTCATGCTTGCTTAACAGTAAGATTAACTTAAGAAGAATACTCACAGTGGACACCTTCCACACTATCCCAACACGAGTATAAATAGGATGTAATCTAAATAATTTTGTTTAATCTTTAGAATCAATAGTTTAAAAACCGGTTCGAACCGGCCGGTTCGATCATTTAACAAAAAATCGATCATCTAATTAGTTCGAACTATTTATTGGATCATTAACAGTTTTTATTAAAATTGGTGACACTTTGAATCAGTAAACCGTCCAGATTTATCCATTTAGTTTTGAAAAATAATTCTCATCAATTGCATACGATGGTACGGGCCATCAATGCCATCATATAATTAACTTATGTGCTTTTCTTGTGATTTTTCTTGATAAAAGAAGAATGGTAAGATTGATTTAGAGTATCACGCTTCACTAAAGGGAAGTAACTGAATGGAGATTAATAAATTTTAAAAATAAATTAAAATAAAACTATGAACATTTTAAAATTAATTAATTAAAAATAAAACTTAAAATTGATATGTAAACAATTATTAACATGTTAAAAACTTAAGATTAAATTAACAATGTGAACTTTCCTTTATAAAACTTGATAATATATATATATATATATATATATATATATATATTAGTTAACAAATATTTTTATAATTCTATCTAGATAGTTATTTTGTCTAAATATTTTTACATCATATAAGATTTTATTTATTTAATTATATTTTGAACTGATTTTTTAGTTTGTTTTATAATTTTTTACTTTTTTATGTTAACAAATTTTTATTGATGCTAATTTAATTAAATATTTTATTATTTTTATGCTAAAATATAACAATATTTATTTTATGTTAAATAACGTTATAATTTTAATAGAACTTTTATACCTAACATTAAAAAATTGTAACTTTTGATACGTAATAATTAATTAGAATAATTGATGATTTACTTGTTTAATGAATAAAGATGACCAAATATAAATATAGTAATTGTATTGATATATATTATTAATTTTTGAAGTTGGTAATCGATTACATGTAATTTATAATTTATAAGATTATGATTAAGTCGCTTTTATATATATATATATATATATATATATATATATATATATATATCATAGTCGCTTATATATATATATATAATTAGCAATAAATATTTTTTTTATATCAATTATTATTTTTGAGGTTTTATTTTGAATAATCATGTATATAATTAAATTAATCATAATTTTATATAATATTATTTATAATTTTTTATATCATAAATTTATCAAAAATAAATTTTAAGATGCAAATAAATTTAGAATTTACATAAAATAATCAATTAATAAAATAAAAGATTAAAATTGTAACTAATTTTAAAATTATTATATATATATATATCAAATAACTTTGTAATTAGTGACTATATATCTTGTCTTTAAAAATATATATTTACTTAAAAAAAGTCAAATCTAATAAAATTAAAATTTCAATCTAAAACTTACATAATAATAAAATAATCCTTCTACAAACTCCGTTCTATATATTATTTTAAAGATGTAACAATAAATTAACACTGATTGGTTATATAAACGACAATTTTGGATTAACTTTACTAATTGCACCTAAAAAAATTTAACTTTACGGACAAAATTAAAAGTTTGGGTCTTAGCCTTAAACTGGACGAATTTTATCTAAATATCTTGCTTAATTGATCTTAGACTTAGTGTTATAATTATATTTGTGGAAAAACAAGTAAAGAAAAGAAAAGAAAACCTTCTTTGAAATTGTGGGAGTTGCAAAATTTGGGACACTAATGCTTAATTTTAAAATATTTGTCTCCTATTTTATTTCTGCAATTTTACATTATCACCATTATTATTATGTAAAAATATAATAAAATAAAATAATTTAAATTTAATTAAAATATATTAATAATATAATTTTTCAAAGTTTTTATTAAATAAAAAATTTTATTAATAAAAATTATTAACTTTTGTTCAATTACTTGAAAAATTAGATGATTTACAAAATTGATTCACTGTAAAAATACATCAAAGAAAAATTATTTTCAATTTTCTCCAAACCTGAAAACTTATCTAAAAAAAAATGAACACTTTTATATCAGTCTCCATGGCTGATACAGCTTCTGCTTCCTCCCCTATATGCTTCAGAATCTGCATTCTCTTCTTCACCCACTCTTCCATTTCACTCACCCTTAACTTCCCAATCCCTTCAACCTCAAGCCCCAACTTTTCAACTCTTCTCCTTTCTCACTCTCCCATTTTTCTCTGCCTTCGGTTTCCTTCCACCAATTCCAAGACACTGTAGAAAACTCTCAACCTGAAACCTTCCAGAATAAACCAAAGGCAAAGGTGTCACACGCAAACCAATCAAGGAGGCTCTTCGTTGGAAACTTGCCTTATTCGTTGCCCTCTTCCCATTTGGCTCAGCTCTTTGAAGAGGCTGGCAATGTTGTATCTGTGAAGGTTTGCAATTTTCTTGTCTTTTTCTTTTTTTTTTGGAACCCTAAGATTTTGTGATTTGTTTTTTGTTTGATTCATAAAGTTTAAATTATTGGGGGATGTTATGGTAATCTTATTTGGATTGCGTTTGTGCCTGTTATATTCGGTTGAATTTTGTAATGTAGCTTGTGGATGATGATATTACGGATAGAAGCAGAGGGTTTGCGTTTGTTACGATGGGGAGTGTGGAGGATGCTGAACATGTAATTCCAATGTTTGATGGCTCTGTAAGTGTCATGTACTTTATCAGCGATTTTAAGATGAGTGATTTGTTGTTAACTGAAAATGAAACAATGTAGATTGCATAGCTATGGTTCTCTTTCATTCTGCTACTATATATATGGACTATTCTCGGATTCTATACCTATGTACTATATGATTGGGTTCATCTAAGTGGTGGAAGGCATTTTAGAGGGTAAAATGTAACTAACAGTTAAAATTGTGATAAAATATATGCACATGTATTTGGATGGAATGCTACCTCAGTGACTTTCCACACTATCAATATATAGAGTTCTAATGAGTCTGTCTTTGCTTATTTTATCATATTGGATGGTAATTTATTAATCTATTGTCCGTGGTGAAGATAGATATGGACATAGAAACCAGAATAACTTGGTGCATGATCAAAGCTTAGTTATAAATTAATTAAAACTATTTTTTCTTATCTTGTTATCATTTTGGGTGGTAATATATTTATCTAGGAGATTTCTATCATCATCTTTTTGGGTCTTGATTTTGGAGATATCTTATATTATAACAAGCTGCGTAGGCCACATCCCAGCCATTAAAAAGCCTTTTATGTCAACTGAGTTATCATTGTAATTCAATTATTTGCTGTACAAGGAAGCACAGTTCAAGTCTAATGTAATGGCTATGATTGTAAACAGCAAATTGGAGGTAAGATCATTAAGGTAAACTTCCGAGAAATACCCAAAAATGGCAAAAGGCAAGTAGCAGCTTCACGCTATAGAGGATTTGTAGACAGTCCTCACAAGATATATGCTGGAAACCTTGGTTGGGGTCTAAATTCAAAGGGTCTTAGAGATGCCTTTGCTGAGCAACCAGGCTTCCTGAGTGCCAAGGTCATCTATGAAAGGAACAATGGAAAATCTCTGGGATATGGTTTTGTCTCTTTCAAAACTGCTGAGGATGTATAGGCTGCTATGAATGGTGTGGTATGATCAATTTTGTTAGATTAGTTTTCCAACTTTGGGTTCATCTTGTGATTTATTAGTCTATCTATGTAACCACTTTCTTTGTATATGTAATATACTGTTTTCAGGAGGTTCAAGGCCCGCCCCTCCCTTACGGCTTAATTTAGCTGCAGATAAAGAAACCTTCATCTTCTCCGGTAATTCACGAAAACCCAAGAAGTAATATTGATAGCATGTAAATGTTTGGTTTCAACACATAAAGTACATAAATGATCATTGCTTTTGCCTACAAATTTCACATATGTTCATTTAACTTTTCTACAGTGATCTTCTTGTCGTATGTCCTGTCAATTACCGGTTAGACTGGCATACACTAACTAGTAACTACACTGTTAAGATGACTGAGATCTACCTCTGTTATTGAACATATAATGGACATTAATACGGATCCATACCGACTGTAGTTTTGTAGTAGAAGCAAAAAGATCATAGATCAATGCCACAAGACACATAATTTTATACAGAGCCAGTCCTTGGAAAAGTAATCAGTATAAAGGGAAATTTTTTTTCGTAGCATGCCATCTAAGCTCAATATATTATAACCTACCAAATTCTCCCTTATTAACTGTTTGAAGTAAATATATTTGGCTTGTTCCAAAATATGTGATCTTTCATTAAATATCAACATCAATTTGTATCTTGAATATATTCGGATATATATATATATATATATATATATATATATATATATATATATATATATATATATATATATATATATATATAAAAGTAAGGTACATAGTTCAAAAAGATTAAACCATGAAGACTTGATAAACAGAATTCTAATAGATTGGATTTTAAAGGATATATTAGAACAGCCTAAACAAGAAAATACTGTAATAGGAAACATAACAGCAGAAGAACCTCTCAAGATTGGTCACTCATAGAGTTCAGCCCGACATCCTGTAGACAACTCAACAATAAATTATAATATTAGAGGAGTAGGCACAAGTAGAATTCCTCACCCACAGTTTCCCAAGTTTTAAACGTTCTAAATCAAGAAAATCTTTTTACTATAGATAAAGAATTGATAAAAAGAGATATAGCAGGAAAACATAATAAATTAAGAAAAGAATGGTTTTTCAGAACCTTTGTAGAAGAAAAAGAATTAAAATAAGAACATTATTTTATAATTATTTAGAAGAAATTCAGCAAAATAGATATTTCTTTCCCTAGTTAGAACAATATTTAGAATAAAACAATTTAGAAAATCCTTTCAAAAAAGAATTAAATCCAATAAATGATACTCATACAGTTTGGAAAACATACCAAACGAATATCCTCTCAAGAAACAATTAAAATAGAAGTCACCAAAGATATAGAAGTAAAAGTTTCACCATTCAAAAAGGCCAATTTAAAGAGAAGAGAAATAGAAAAGCAAGATATAGATAAAATTCATCAACAACTTAATTTCTCTAATACTGTTTTAGGGGTAATGACAAAACAATTAAGTAGAATAGAATTAAAACAAGAGTACAACAAACCTATAGAAAAACCTATATATAACTTATCCATGATGTCAAAAGAGTCTATAGAAAGTTTTGGACAAAAAAGTTCAATAGAAAAAGAATTAGATTTAATAAAAATAAGAATAGCAAAATTAAGTATAGGCAGTTACTCAGTAAATCATTTAGAAGTAAATAAAATAGGACATAAAAATAATTATCTTTTCTGTTATTTCTAACCCGAGAAAGAAATATTTATTTTGCTGAATTTCTTTTAAATAATTATAAAATAATGTTCTTATTTTAATTCTTTCTTCTTCTACAAAGATTCTGAAAAACCATTCTTTTCTTAATTCATTATGTTTTCCTTCTATATCTCTTTTTATTCATTCTTTATCTATAATAAAAAGATTTTCTCGATTTAGAACGTTTAAAACTTGGGAAGCTGCGGGGGAGTATATACTTTCTTGCTCATATATGGGTTCCGCTACCTGAGGAACTCTACTTGTGTCTACTCCTCTGATATTATAATTTATTGTTGAGCTGTCTACAGAGTGTCGGGCTGAACTCTATGACCAATCTTGAGAGGTTCCTATTGAGTTATCTCTGCTAAAAGATATTCTAAGATCTCTTCCTTCTGCTGTTATGTTTCTTAGTACAGTATTTTCTTGTCTAAGTTGTTCTAATATATCCTTTAGAACACAATCTATTGGAATTCTGTTTATCAAGTCTTGATGGTTTAGTCTTTTTGAACTGTGTACCTTAATTTTCTTTAAATTGGCTTCTATTATCGTAGTTTCATTTTTCGAAGTCTGATAGGCGGATCGGAATCCGTAGCCTATCTTGGTGACTTTATAATAAAGTCGATATATGATTTGAAAAGGTCTAGATTCATCATCCACCATCCCTTCAGGTGAATGAATCACTAATTGTATAGCCGAAACTGTTTTTGTATTATCCAAAACCATTGAAAAGTCAGGATAGCAATTAAAGAAAGCTGGCCCATCATGTAAATTACTTTCTAAGACTGCTATTATAGTATCTTCTAGATTATACAACCTTTTGTCTCTTAGCACTGTTAAGACTGGAAGGTTTACTCCTAATTTGAAATTAGGTTTTAGGGCAACCTGAATCAACCCTAAATGAATATGAACTTATTTTTCTCTTATGTGTTGATCTAATAATTTTTGTTCTAATATTTGAATTTCTCTATTGTTAGGAGTGCCAGGATAAAAATATTCTACCATGTGTACTTGTTCATCTGGACTTAAAGACCACCATGATCTTTGTTTATATACATCTCCTATCTTGACAACCGGAATTGTCCATCTTTGAAGGTTTTCTTCTATGTCTTCTACAGGTAATGATCGTTCACTACCAGAGGCTTCATTATCCCTATTTCTTATCACTATTTGTTGGTTGTTTCTTAGACTTAGTCTGCTTAATGATCTGGTTATTCTAGACATTTTAATAATTTCTAGCGAGGTTTTATAAGAATATATTTCGGGATCACCAAGGCTAACCAACGGATTCACAGCCTACATGAGGATTTCCTACCGGGACCATCGTCCAAGGTTTTCCTGGATAAATGTTCTTATGTACTGCACAGCGGATAGCAGCCTCGTCGTTTTTATGAGTTAATATTGTTAGACACAAAGTCGATAATGTTAACATATAATAAGGACGAAGATAAAAGAAATTTATTTTCAAAATTCAAGATACTCAATGTTTTATGTACTAAAGATTGGGGTCAGCCCCTTTCTCAATACAAGCTTTTTTTCTTAGAATATACTCCGTCAAAATATAATTATTTTGATTATATCAAAGCTTAGCGAGACATTCTCTTTCTTAACTCAATAAACCATTCCTGGTTTATTTGGATAAGAAAATGATTATCAATTAAATTTACCAACATGGTTTGAGGAATGATTTTTGGATTTTGGTCCTGAACTAATAACATATCCCAAGAAAGTTCAACAAGGATACGAATATTTGCAAGAAAAAACCAACATAGCATAAAACAAAAAGTTTATCTCAAGGCATTCCCTGGATTATGATGTGGAAATACTCCAAAGGAACAAAACATGGTTCCCATCTTAATTATTTGATAAGAACTATAAAGGTAAAGTGGTGGTCAAAATATGACCAAGATTTAGTGTGCACTAATGCCTTAAATTCTTAGTTAAAAGTAAACACTCATTATCAAGTTATTTCGATAGCTGTAAATCAAGATGCCACCTTTTTATAAGATAAGTCTCAGTTAATTGCCGCTTTAAGCAGTACCAAGACAAGACCAGAGTTAGAGCATATAATGGTTCAACTATCCCCACAAACTTTAGAACAAGAAGAAGAAGATGTTGCAGAAGTTGATCCCTTGGCAGATGAAATAGATCCTCATTTTTTATTTGGAAACTCAGATTTCTGAGAGTTATAGAAAAATTACTTTTACCAGCTTAAGGTAAAAGAAGATCAACCTTATCTTACCAAAAGACAAGAATATCTAACAAAAGACGAACCTTATCTCTTCAAAAGAAAAAATTCTGACCAAAGGTGCTACAATAATTCGAGCAGGTAGATGCAATCTTATCAAAAACTTTGTCATGTTTCTCGACCTTATCTGTTATTTAAATTTTGTGTATAGTTTATAGAATTCCGGCACTATATATAGACTCTTTTCAATATGTAAGGGCACGGCGAAAAAATATAAGTCATAACCTCTTTTATCTTTTGAACTTTTGTAAGTATTATCCAAATTTTGTACAAGAGCTTTCAATAATAAGTAAGTTTTCTCAGATTTCAATCTTTTATTTAATATTTTCAAATTTACGCTTCCGTAAACGCATTTTCATATTTATATAATGATGATCCATAAAAATGGTATAAGAGTTTTGTCAATATTTGTTATTGTTTAAAAGACTTTCTACTTGTTTATGTTATTTCTTGCATTATAATCTTTTTTGGGGAGGAAAGAGTGAGGTTATATAATAGTTAATAACTGCGTATCTGTTGGTCAGCCTGGACGATGGTTCCGATAGTAATTCCTCACGTAGGCTGTGAATCTGTTGGTTAGCCTTGGTGGTCCCAGAATATATTCTTATAAAACTCGTTAGAAATTATTAAAATGTCTAGAATAACCAGATCATTAAACAGACTAAGTCTAAAACAATAAGCAAATAGTGATAAGAAACAGGGGTAATGAAGCCTCTGGTAGTGAACGATCATTACCTATAGAAGACATAAAAGAAAACCTTTAAGGATGGATAATTCCGGTTGTCAAGATAGGAGATGTATATAAACAAAGATCATGGTGGTCTTTAAGTCCAGATGAACAAGTACACATGGTAGAATATTCTTACCCTGGTACTCCTAACAACAGAGAAATTCAAGTATTAGAACAAAAATTATTAGATCAACACATAAGAGAAAAATATGTTCATATTCATTTAGGGTTGATTCAGGTTGCCCTAAAACCTAATTTTAAATTAGGAGTAAACCTTCTAGTCGTAGTAGTGCTAAGAGACAAAAGGTTGTATAATCTAGAAGATACCATAATAGCAGCCTTGGAAAGTAATTTACATGATGAGCCAGCTTTTTTTAATTGCTATCCTGACTTTTCAATGGTTTTGGATAATCCAAAAACAGCTTCGGCTATACAATTAAGATGAATGATGAATCTGGACCTTTTCAAATCATATATCGACTTTATTATGAAGTCACCAAGATAGGCTACGGATTCTGATCTGCCTATCAGACTCCGAAAAATGAAACTACGATAATAGAAGCCAATTTAAAGAAAAGTAAGGTGCAAAGTTCAAAAAGACTAAACCATCAAGACTTGATAAACAATTCCAATAGATTGGGTTCTAAAGGATATATTAGAACAACCTAGACAAGAAAATAGTGTAATAGAAAACATAACAGCAGAAGGAAGAGATCTTAGAATATCTTTTAAAAGAGATAACTAAATAGGAACCTCTCAAGATTGGTCACAGAGTTCAGCCCGACACTCTGTAGACAACTCAACAATAAATTATAATATTAGAGGAGTAGATACAAGTAGAATTCCTCAGGTAGCGGAACCAATATATGAGCAAGAAAGTATATACTCACCCACAACTTTCCAAGTTTTAAAACGTTTCCAAGTTTTAAACGTTCTAAATTGAGAAAATCTTTTTATTATAGATAAAGAATGGATAAAAAGAGATACAGAAGGAAAACATAATGAATTAAGAAAAGAATGGTTTTTCAGAACCTTTCTAGAAAAAGAAAGAATTAAAATAAAAACATTATTTTATAATTATTTAGAAGAAATTCAGCAAAATAGATATTTCTTTCCCTGGTCAGAACAATATTTAGAACCAAACAATTTTGAAAATCCTTTCAAAAAGGAATTAAATCCAATAAATGATAATCATACAATTTAGAAAACAGACCAAGAAAAGATTATTTGTCAAGAATATCCCCTCAAGAAACAATTAAAATAGAAGTAACTAAAGATATAAAAGTAAAAGCTTTACCATTCAAAAAGGCCGATTTAGAGAGAAGAGAAATAGAAAAGCAAGATATAGATAAAATTCATCAACAACTTAATTTCTCTAATACTGTTTTAGGGGTAATGACAAAACAATTAAGTAGAATAGAATTAAAACAAGAGGGCAAAAAATCTATAGAAAAACCTATATATAACTTATCCATGATGTTAAAAGAGTCTATAGAAAGTTTTGGACAAAAGAGTTTAATAGAAAAAGAATTTGATTTAATAAAAATAAGAATAGCAAAATTATGTATAGGCACTTTCTCAGTAAATCATTTAGAAGTAAATAAATTAGAGAATAAAAATAATTATCCAAAGTTAAAAATATTTCATCAAAGACCAACAATGCCTGATTTATTGATAGAAGAAAGGTCTCAATTTATTCAAAATAGTTATTTAGGAAATGACTTGGTAGAATGAAATTTAGATGGGTTAAGTGAGCAAGCAATATTAGATTTTACTACCCAAATGATCATGGCTGCTACTGCCTATAAAACAAGAGAAATGACTGATCGAGCTACAGCTGAAGCTATAGTTCAAGGATTTACAGGTCAGTTAAGAGGATGGTGGGATAATTTACTTCCACTAGAAAGTAAACAACAAATATTAGAACACATAAAACAAGAAACCAATGATAGTGATGCAGTGGTTACTCTTATTTTCACAATAATTCAACATTTTATAGGCGATCCTAGCATCTTTAAAGAATGGGTTGCTATCCAACTAGCAAAATTAAGGTATCCTTCAATGTCTGATTACTCTTGGTACAAAGATGTTTTTTGGTCCAAGATAATGATTAGAGAAGATGTTTTGGCGGGTATTGGAAAGAGCGATTTATTGCCGCTCTACCTGCCTTATTCTTCCATAAAGTAATTCAAACAATAGAAAGTAAATATGGATCATCAATACCATATGATCAGTTAACTTATGGCTAAATACATAATATGGTAGTAGAAACAGGACTAAAAGTTTGCATAGATTCAAAGATACAAAATCAATTGAGAAGACAAAAACTAGTAGGACAAAAAGAAATGGGTTCATTTTGTCAACAATATGGGATGGAGCCCATAAGAGCTCCAAGTAGGAGAAAACACAAAATAACAAAGCCCAAATCTCAATATAAACCCCAACAGAAAGGCCCAAAAACCTTTTATAGGGCTAATCCAAGTAAGCTACAACAAAAACCATATAAAAAACCCCAAAGAAAGCCCCCACAAAATAAAAAATACAATACCTGCTGGAAATGTGGGAAACCAGGATATTTCGCAGATAAATGCAAAGTCCAAACAAAAATCAATGCAATAGAAGATAAAAATTTATAAGAAGTCTTAATGAAAATTTTAATAGAATCAGGATCTGAACCTGAAGATTCAGAAAAAGAAATATCAGATCAAGAAAATGAAATATATCAACTAGATTATTTAGATTCTGAAGAAGATCTAAATCAACAAGAAGATAGTGAGTATTGTTTAGGATCAGGATTATGCGATTGTGACAATTGCATAACTCCACAAAAAGTAAATGTTCTATCTAGAGATCAAACCGATACTCTAATTGCAATAATTGACAAATTAGAAGATTCACCACTCAGAACAGAATTCATTGCAAAACTAAATGAATTAGTAACAAAAGAAGAAAATAACCTAAAAGAAGTAAAACCTATAGAAATGAAAGAGGTATTACAAAAGTTTAAACAACCCTAAACCATGATAGGAATAAAAGAATTACAAGAAGAAATTAATACACTTAAAAAAGAAATACAAGAGCTTAAATCAAATCAAATACATTTAGAATTTAAAATCTTAGAATTAGAAGGGAAAAAATTAATAGAAAATCAAGATCAAAATAGTAACCCTCAAGAAATCTTTAGTTTGGAACTATTAACATTATTAATTGTTCATAAATGGTGGGTAGAAGTATAAATAATAATAAAGAAAGAAGAATTTATCTTAACCGCTTTAATAGATTCAGGGGCAGACATAAACTGTATTCAAGAAGGAATAATACCAACAAAATATTATGAAAAAATCCAAGAAAATGTAACAGGAGCAAATGGAGGAAAACTCAACATAAAATATAAACTCTCTGAAGCAAAAGTTTGTAAAAACAAAATATGTCTTACCACTTCGTTTGTATTAGTAAAAAACATGAGTAATGAAGCAATTTTAGGCATTCCCTTTCTAACTTTACTTTATCCATTTGAAATAACAAAAAAAGGGGCTAGTATCTCATGTGATTTTAGAGATCCCTATCACCTTTGAATTCATTCAAGCTCCTAGAGAAAGAAAACTAAATTTATTACAAGTCTATAGAGGTAAATTTAATAGAACGAAACAAAACCAAATAAAATTACTCAATGAAGAAATAAGATACAAATGAACAGAAGAACAACTAAAAGATTCTAAAATTCAACAAGAAATAATTCAAATCCAAAAAAGAATTGAAAAAGAAATTTGTAGTCTTGACCCTATCGCTTTTCATCATAGAAGAAAGTATGAGATAAGTTTCCCTTATGAACTAGATTTTAAAGAAGAGAAAATTCCGACTAAAGCTAGACCAATCCAAATGAATGAAGAACCAATAAAGTATTGTAGACAAGAACTAGAAGAATAACTAAAAAAAGGATTAATTAGAAAATCTAAATCTCCTTGGAGTTGTTCAGGATTCTATGTCAATGATGCTTCTGAAAAAAAAAAAAGAGGAGCACCTAGATTAGTGATAAATTACAAGCCCCTCAATAAAGCTCTAAAATGGATTAGATACCCCTTACCAAATAAGCAAGATTTAATAAAAAATTAACCAAGGCTAATATATTTTCAAAATTTGATATAAAATCTGGATACTATCAAATAGGTGTTAAAGAAGAAGATTGATACAAACTCGCATTTGTAGTTCCGTTCGGTCATTTCGAAGGGAATGTAATGCCCCAAGGATTAAAAAACGTCCCAAGTGAATTTCAAGAAATAATGAACAATATATTTTATCCATATATGGAATTTTCAATAGTATATTTAGACGATGTACTAATATTCTTAAAAGAAGTTCAACAACATAAACAACACTTAGAAAAATTTATACAACTAATTAAAGAAAATGGGCTATTTGTATCCGAAAAAAAGATTAGTCTATTTCAAACAAAAGTAAGATTTTTAGGATATGAAATTTACCAAGGAACAATAACTCCAATAACTAGATCCATAGAATTTGCCAAAAAATTTCCAGATGAAATTAAAGAGAAAAAACAACTACAGAGGTTTTTAGGATGTCTGAATTATGTTGTAGATTTTATCCCTAACATCAGGGTAATCTGTGCACCCTTATTTAAACGTCTTAGGAAAAATCCACCAGCATGGAACCAAGAAATGACTGAAGCAATAAAAACCATAAAGAGTTTAGTAAAAACCCTACCCTGTTTAGGTATTCCAAATCCATATGCCTCCCTAATAATAGGGACTGATGCAAGTGAATTGGGGTACGGAGGGATATTAAAACAAGTTTTACCAAATTTCTCAAAAGAACAAATAGTTAGATATCATTGTGGTATTTGGCATCCATCTCAGCAGAAATATTCTATCGTTAAAAAAGAAATTTTATCCATTGTTCTATGTATTCACAAATTTCAAGGAGATGTTTTTAACAAAAGATTTTTATTAAGAACCGATTGTAAATCGGCTCCTCAAGTTCTTAAAAATGATGTTTAAAATCTAGTTTCAAAACATATATTTGCACGATGGCAAGCGATGCTATCTAATTTTGATTTTGATATAGTACATATTAAAGGTGACAAAAAAATTTTACCAGATTTTTAACAAGAGAATTTTTACAGGATCATCATGAGTAGACCTCTGACTTTAGATCAATATTGTCCACCAAGAAAGTCCAACAAACAAATAACCCCGTTTAACCAAATAGTCTAACAAAGAGCCAAAAGCATAGTTGAGTCTTCATCATCAATCCCCACACCCCATCCTCAAGAAAATACAATAAGATCTTCATTTTCTCGTTTAACTCCTCAAAAAATCAAGGAGAAAATTTCAATAGATTTTCAGTATTATCCAATCAAAAAGATATTAGTCCTCAACAAGAATATGTGAGCAAGCCTTAAGCCATTCCAATAATGGCTATAGATTCAATATGGTCCAATCGGACTGTTGAAGAAATTGCAAAAAAGGTTTTCCCGGATAAATGTTCTTATGTACTGCACAACGGACAGCAGCCTGATGTTTTTATGAGTTAATATTATTAGATACAAAATTGATAATGTTAACACATAATAAGGACGAAGATCAAAAAATTTTATTTTCAAAATTCAAGATACTCAATGTTTTATCTACTAAAGATTGGGATCAGCCCCTTTCTCAATACAAGCTTTTTTCCATAGAATATACTCCGTCAAAATATAATTATTTTGATTATATCAAAGCTTGGCGAGACATTCTTTTTCTTAACTCAATAAACCACTCCTGATTTATTTGGATAAGAAAAGGATTATCAATTAATTTACCAACATGGTTTGAGGAATGGTTTTTTGGATTTTGGTTCTGAACTAATAACATATCCCAAGAAAGTTCAACAAGGATACGAATATTTTCAAGAAAAAACCAACATAGCAGAAAACAAAAAGTTTATGTCCTTCGTAATATCTCAAGGCATTCCCTGAATTATGATGTGGTAATACTCCAAAAGAACAAAACATGGTTCCCATCTTAGTTATTTAATGAGAACTATAAAGGTAAAGTGGTGGTCAAAATATGACGAAGATTTAGTGTGCACTAATGCCTTAAATTTTTGGTTAAAAGTAAACACTCATTATCAAGCTATTTCGATAGTTGTAAATCAAGAGGCCATCTTTTTACAAGATAAGTTTCAGTTAATTGCCGCTTTAAGCAGTGCCAAGACAAGAACAGAGTTAGAGCATATAATGACTCAACTATCCCCACAAACTTCAGAACAACAACAACAAGAAGAAGATGTTGCAGAAGTTGATCCCTTGGCAAATGAAATAGACCCTCATTTTTTATTTGGAAACTCAGGTTTCTGAGAATCATAGAAAAATTACTTTTACCAGCTCAAGGTAAAAAAAATTAACCTTATCTTACCAAAAGACAAGAATATCTAACAAAAGACGAACCTTTTGTCTTCAAAAGAAAAAGTTCTGACCAAATGTGCTACAATAATTCAAGCAAGCAGATGCAATCTTATAAAAAACTTTATCATGTTTTCGGACCTTATCTGTTATTTAAATTTTGTGTATAGTTTATAGAGTTCCGGCTCTATATATAGACTTCTTTCAATATGTAAGGACACGGCAAAAAAATATAAACCATAGCATCTTTTATCTTTCGAACTTTTGTACGCAAGTATTACCCAAACTTTATACAAGAACTTTTAATAATAAGTAAGTTTTCTCATATTTCCATCTTTTATTTAATATTTTCAAATTTACGCTTCCGTAAACGCATTTTCATATTTATATGATGATCCATAAAAATGTATATATATATATATATAGAGAGAGAGAGAGATTCATTAAAAAAAATTTAAAAATATAAATAATTAGATAACTTTTTTTATTAAACACATGTAAACCTAAATAAAATAGTTTTAATGTTTTTTACATAAGTTAGAAGTTGTAACAATTAGAAAATAGTTATCTCATAAAGAGGGTTTTCTTTTAACTTATCTAAATACATCCCTGATGTCATCTATTTCAAGCACTATTTGATCTCAATTTAGGGACTAATATGATGGCGAAAAATAGGAAAGTATATTGGTCTTGACCAATCTAATTGGCTCGACAAATTGAACCAAAGTAATTTCGTTGGTTTGGTTTATTTTTACAAATCATTTTTTTAGAGTTGCTGGCCGTAAAAAGTTGTAAAGCTAATAAACTAAACCAAATTAATTTGTTTTAATTGTCTTGGACTTTTTCCCCATAAAATCGAACCCAAAATATAACATTAAAGGTTTAAGCCATTGTTTCATGTATCTTCTGAGAACTATTAAATTATATTTATTAAAGGAAGAATATGTGATGTCAAATAATATTAAAAGATTGAAATGGTTACGCCAATTGTTATAAAAATTTACTCCTGTGAGACTGCTATTGCTGGAGAAATAATATTTAAGCCGGTGAATGCTCCAAAATCTTTTTGGTTGCTTGTTAGGAAACTACAACCTTTGGTTCTAGAACTAAATGATTTGGTTGTACTTGAAAATAACTTCTAGATTCATAGGGTGAAGGCTTAATTGGACTGAACTAGTTTTAAGAACATCGAAAGTTTTTAAAATCTAAAAGAAAGAAAGAAAAGGGTTGTATTTTATCTTTTCGTATTCCTCTTTATTTAGAAGTGTTAAGTTGGGTTTATTTTAGCTAAAAATTAAATTCAAATTCATCAAATTTAACTGATTGAATGGGGTGGATTGAGATAATTTTTTCATCAAATTTATCTAACCTACCAAGATAATAGAGTTCAGTAAGGTTAAATGATTGAGTTGAATTTTTTTTTTTTGAACAAATTTTATCAAAATAACTTCATTTTATATTAAGATTTAAAAAGAACATTGCTTTATATTAAAGTATTTTCACATATTTATGATAATTAGCTTGGTAAATTTTTTTCTTAAAGTCCATGTTAGGTTAGTTTAGATTGAATAAAAATTAACTCAACTATTTGATGCAACTCATTTTTTAAAATTGGTTAAGGTTGGTTTGAACAATTCAATTGCACATTCTCGTTGATGAATTCACTTCATAGATGGATTTAGAGGGAAAATTGAGCTTAGTCTCGTTCATTTTTTTCTACATTTGTTAGAATTTATAGGAAATACTAGTTCTATTGTATAATATCCAGATTAGTTTAGACTTGTATTACTTTCCATCCTAATTTCATCAAAATCTTGAAATTTGGTTGAGGTAGGAAGCGCCAAAGAGAAAGGAAGCCAAGTGATGGAATTGGTTACTGGACTCGTCTACAATTATTTGTTGTGCCCACGGTTAGAGTTTTTTTCTAATGGATCTTGCTTCTACTACATCAATTTGGAGTTTGGACACAGCGGTTTTTTGTTGGGTACACGTTCAAGTCAATCAACGGCAAATGGTTCTTTTTTATAACAGCGTGTACGCACTTTTTCGTCAGTGTACTTGCCAATCTAGAATCAAGAGGCTTTGTTGTTATGCCATCATGTACACAACCAAGTATCAGGGTAGATGCACTTGGTGCCATGTCCTAACTAAATTTTGGTGCCTTTTGTCCTATTTTTGAGTAGAAACTAAGAGAGACTCATTGTGTCTATTTTTGCGGCGGAGACACTGAAAATAATAGATTTTTTTCTTCAAATTCATGATAGTTTGGATCTCTTCTCTTGATTCTTCTCTTTTCATTGTTTAGGCCAAATTCTTAGGTTTGAGGAAGATTACCAATTTGAACTCATAATTTGATTTTGCAACCTTAATCTATGGGCTTTTGTTTAGTTTCATTGCTTGCTTCATTTTCTAATCCCTCATGGGGTGATTTTAGAATTGTTCTCATAATTGGAAAATTGGCAAATAGTTTAGATTTAAAATAAGCAATACAATGATTATTTAGAGTTTGGTGTTGATGGTTGTGTGATCTTTTAAATTCCTAGTTGATACTATTTCATGCCCTTCTGGTTTTGTTAGTTTAAATAGAGATTCAATCGTGAACTTGGTACTTGAGCTATGAAAATTTTGTGAACCATTCATACCCATTTCTATGTTACTTGTGTTTAAGTACAACTTATCAATCACGTTTCATCCATCGAAGATCTCATAAATTTACCAATCCTATTATCATAACAAAATAAGAGTGATAGTGATGATGAGAAAAATGTGTAGGCAAAGGATAATTAATTAATGCACTATCACATGATCTTATTTATTATTTTGGCAATCATCGAATCTGATTATGATCACCATCTTTTCTACTTTTTGCATGGGCTTACTAATTGAATTATGCTTTTTATACATTTTTTTCAACATTAGTTTGTATTTTTATCTTTTTTAACCATATCAGTGATATCCCTTATTTTATCATTTTTTTTTCTATTTTACAAAATTAATGTAGAACTAGCATTGTTATTACTAGCAAGCAAAATTTGTGTGCCGCACGAGTATTTATTAATTTAAGTACATTTTCTAAATAAAAAAATAAAAAATATTATATTTTAAATTTATTAATAATATGTAAATAAATTACTTGAATTAAAACACATAGTCTGTTTTTAATAATGATAAAATTTATCTTTATATTATAAATTTAAATCCTCATTTAAAAGAAAAATCAAAGTGAGATTTAATAAGGTTATAATAATTTTAAAATCAAATTTATTTTAAAACATCTTTTATTTGATATAGTATATTAAGATTTAAAATTTAAATTAAATTTGAATTCAATAAATTTAAGTAATGATATTTTAAAAAATAAAAATTAAATATTTAATAAAAAATTATGTAACTTAACATGAGGAAGAATATCTGTTTGAAATAATAATGAATTTATCCTAAATTATCCCTCTCTCTATCTCAAGTCTATTTTAGCATTGAAAATTATATATTGGTAAATTATAAACATCAATGAATTATAAAATTTGTACTAAAAATTTATATTATTTTATATAAATATTATTTCATTCTATCATATTAACTATCATATTATATATTTCTATCTTCTTGTTATATATCTTATTGTCTATTTTATTGTACAATCACAATTTTTAAACATGTGATATTACAATATTTAATATGAGACTAATTGTGTAATAATATAAATTTATCTCTTATTATATAAAAGATCAAGTAATATATTTATTTATTTTAAATTTACATAAAATTAATAACTTTATAAAATGAAAAAAAATAACAGTTTTTAAATCTGAACCACTTCATAGTTCATATAGGATAAGAATAGATAAGTCATTTTTTTTAAATGGAAAAAGAATAATAATTTTTGAATTTGAACTAATTTATATAAAGTAAAAATAGATAAACTACTTTTTAAAAATTTAAGATCTAACTTATATTAGATCTATTTTAAGATAGATTAATTCATTAAATAAAATAAATTAATATTTTTTTGTAAATTTATTTATTTAGAAAACCCACTAAAACCAAAAACTTAAGATGTTAAGTCATTTAAAAATTATTTAAGGTTAATAAACTTACTTACTTTAATAAATTATTATTATTATTGATATAATATTTTGAGATTATATAATTATTAATCTATTAAAAGGCTTAAATCACTGTATATAAGTTCAAGCTCATTAGTGATTAACTTATTTTACATAGGTTTATGAATTTGTTTATAAAATTTTACTACAAAATAAATTTTGAGGATAGAATATGATTTTTAATTTCTATAAAATGAAAAATATTCAATTTTATTTTTTTAAATATTTGACTTTTATTTTTTAAATAATCTAGATTTAGTTTGCATTTTAACCCATCCATTATTTATTGATGAAAGTGGGCACATATGTTTAATTTTAGTATATATTAGATTATTTATATTTTATTTTAGTTTTTTATTTTTTTAAAAAAATTGGTTTCATTATTATTTTTCTATAACATTTCTAAAAGTTTACACTATCAAAAAATACTATTTTTCTTCCTAATTAATATATAAATAAATACTTAGTAGAGATATATCTTCATCATTCAACATACACATGGAACAATCAAAACAAAAACAAAATAAAAAAAATATCAATCAAGTTCTATAAAAAAATAGAATTATTATCAAAATACATTAAAAAATGACATATCAACTATTATTGTTGTTTATCCTTTCATAATTACATTGGTGATCATTTTAATGATGGTGATAATGAATTTGTGTTCCTTTAAAGTTTAGAGTAGTTGATATAATTTTGTGGAGGTTTGAAGGTTATAGTTCACATGTGTAAGAAATTCAGTATCTTAGAAATAGAAATAAATTTCAATAACTTCGAGGGTTTGCAACCTCTTGCTTATTGCCTAAAAGCTTCTGTTTTCTCATAAATGACATGATATCTTTTATTGATCCCAACCTTTTATTTATACACTTTACATATCTCTAACAATTTAACTAATTTCACCTAATTAGTTATTCTCAACTAACTAGTAAAGAGAAATTAACTAACTATTATGGTTAGTTACCTAGTGATACTTCCTTTTGAAAATTCACTTTATTCTCAAGTAACTAACCACCCTTGTTTATCTTAACTATTACACTAGTCATTTCTCTTGACTCAAACATAGTTGTATGATTGTGGTATTTTTTTTGGTACTCTAGTTTCTATTGTTCTTTTGACCTTGAAACAACAGGTTAATGTTATCTTCCATGAATTTGCATAAGTAATCACCATGATCTGTTCTTAAAATCTGAAACTTTTTTCGGGTTGTTGACCCACTAAAATCTTGAAATTTGAAATCATAAGGAGGCCTTGAAATCCAAAACTTTGTTTCGATTCTTGACCTATCCTCCTTTAAAGATGAGTTTGGGTTTTGATGTTTAGATGGTGGTCTCTTTATTGTACAACATCAGATGTTGGGGTGTATGACCATGACGAACCAGCTTCTCCAACATTCACCCATTGTGTTGAAAACTTTCCTATTCTTAACACCCTTTTCATGTTATTCATAATCCTTCCTCCTTACAAGATTATGTCTCATTGATGAAGTTTAATTTGTTTCTAAATGAACTACACCTCTGCCTACCTATACAAATTTTTCTGTGTTTTATTTCCTCAACCTTCGCCATCTCCTTCAAATGTTCTTGTCAATATTTTGCTCCAAATATATGTTCTTTGAAATTTCTGTATGCTCTTCTTGTAAGAGAGACAAGTCTTTATTCTTATTGTTTAATACCAACAATACTAATTCTTTGTCCAAAATATTGTTGAATTTCTCTTAATTCTTGTAGCTTTCTTGAATTTGTTTCTTTCCCTTGAACACTTGATTCTATTCTTTGTAAAGCTTTATCTTTTTTTCTGTTTTGTTACACTCAAGATTTGTTGTCTTCACTTATTTTTTTTAGTTTCCCACATTTTAAATCCTCGTCTTAAACCCAAATTGGTAGGTCTAGATCAAATTTTGGCTGTAATTTATGATTATTATAGTTTGAAAGTGTTCCTAGATGGGTTTTTGGTATAGAATTTTCACCATTGAAACTTCGTCAAGGCTTATCCTTCGATTGCTACCATGGCCACTCACAATTTCCCTTATTTTGTTACCCCTTTTGAATAAAAATATCTCTTCACATGACTAAGTCATCCATACATATCTTCTCTTGCAAATAAAGGAATTTCCAACTTCTTTCATATGTTCTGTGCTAATCTACTTCTCTAATATGTACTTTCTTGGTTGTTTCTTCAACTTTTTTCCATGTTTTTCTTGTGCCTTAGGGTGCTGCAAGTGAGGCTTACTAATACTTATTTAATCTTCCTTCTCATCTTTTTCCTATCTCCATCAAGCCTCTTGAACAAATTTTTATATCCCTTTTTTAAACTCTCTAATTGGCCCTCCATTATGGTATATACCATGAATGATTTTCCATATTTATGAGCTTTGATTTTCCAGCTGTTATCTTCTTTGAAATTCCAATTACAAAGATAGAGCACTTTAGAACTTTGGAGGTCTACAACCTTGCACAATTCAAAAGTCACAATTTTATCATAAATGACAAGATATCTTTCCCTGTTTCTTACCTTTTATTTATACATTTTATTGATCTCTAACAATTTAACTAACTCCATCTAATTAGTTATTACAACTAACCAATAAAAAATAACTAACTAATTATTACACTAAATGAAATGAGTTACCTATCAATAAATGATGAAAATAAATGATGAAAATAAATGAAAATGGTAGTATTTAAATGTATGCTTTGGTGCTAAAAGAACAAACATAAGAGCACATATATGATTATATGAAATATTTGAAATGCTAGAAAAAAAAAAGATAATTTAAAAAATTAAATTAAATTAAATATAAGCAATTTTATAGAAACTAAAATCACACATATGCCTTATTGACGTTAATTTTAATTAATAAATAATTGGTAAAGTTAATTAACACCGGAGATTAAATCTATTTTTTTAAAACATAATTTTTATTTTATTTTATATGAATAAAAATGTATTTTAACCAACTTTTAAGTAAATTTTTATACCAAATTAATTTTTTAAAAAATTTTAAAATCAGACCTCAATAAAAAATTAATGATAAGTAAATATGGATCAAACTTAAAACATAAAATTTAAAAATACATTAAGTTTAAGCCTTGTAAAGTATAATTTAACTTATTCCATCTCTAGCTCCATTTATTCTTTTTTAGAAGTGATTTTATGAGTATAAGAGAAAGGGATTCTTTAACCTCTTAATATAATGGCATATTTTTGACATTATAAAATATTTGGTTTTAGTTTTTTTTTTTAAAAAAAATAATAATCAAGATTTAGTTCTTATTGTTAATCGTATTCATTATTTGTGAATGAAAATCCACATTAGTAATATATATATATATATATATATATATATATATATATATATAATTTTAGATGTTTTTATAACATTTCAAACCATTCACACTATCACAAAATATCGTCACTTCCCCCTAACAAGTACACAAATATACACTAAATAGAGACATATCTTTATTATTGAACATAAATATAGAGCAACCCAAACAAAAATAAAGTAAGAAGAATATCAATAAATCCTGCAAATGTAAGAAAAAAATTTAATAACAATAGAATTATAGTTAAAATATATTAAAAAAAATGACATATCAATCATAATAATTGTTTATCCTTCATTGGTGGAAAATGAGCTTTTTACATCAGTTGTTATGGAATTTTTATATCGGTTCTGGAACCGACGTAAAAAGTACACTTTTTACATCGGTTGGGGGCAGAACCATTGTAGAAAGTCATACTTTCTACATTGGTTAAGGTCACAATCGATGTAGAAAGTATACTTTTTACATCGGTTATAGTCTTAACCACTGTAGAAAGTTAATTTTTTTTAAATGTTCGTTTTGTTTAAGCATACTACCATATTATTTATTCACAATATCTGCATATACACACACAATGACCAGACAAACAATACAGAATTCACATAATCTATATATTTAAACTAAATATATCACTATTTATTATCAAATTTTAATTTACAAATGAAATAACTTAAAATTACATCAAACAAGTGTTGAAAGTTAAAAAAAAAATGTACTAATCAACCATGTGCCTGTTGAAAGTAGAGAAAAAATGTTAAAAAATGTACTAAATATGAAAGATGTAATAAAGATTTTAAAATAAGTTAAAAAATAAACATAGAATAATGATATAATCAAATAAATAACTTTCTTGTATCATGTAGTAACATTTTCTCGTATTCCTTCATGATGATCATCTCGAATAACATGTACATCATCAATTTCATTGTCTTCATTAATACTAGATATCCTTGATGATAAGGGAGTTTGAGAAATGTCAATATTTAAAAGATCATTGGTGTCATCACTAGCGATTGTTGTCTTTCCTTGAAGAACGACCAACCACCTTTTGTTAGAAGGATCTTGAACATAAAACACTTGTTTTGCTTGGTGGGCCATGATAAAAGAATCATCCTTGTAAGCTACTTTTTGAAGGTCAACCAATGTAAATTTCAATTCATCAACTTGCACACCACTATTACTATCAACCCACCTGCACACCACTATTACTATCAACCCACTTGCATTTGAAAACAGACACTTTAAATTTGGTATAATCAATCTTCCAAATCTCTTCAATCACTCCAAAGTAAGATATGAAAGCCATTACAGGATTTTTATCTTTGGAACTTGCAAAATGCATCGACTCTACTACCACCATAACCCTACTATTTTGCATGGTATTTTTATCATCTTGATACTTTGTGTAAAATGAAAAATAATTGATATCGTATCCAGTCCAACATATGACATCAAAGTTTGGGCCATTTTCTAGCCATTTCAATGTATCAGAGGCACCATTATCCTTCTTAATTATTTCATCAAACCAGTTTAAGAATGTTTTGTTATGCTCATTCAACAATCATTTCTTATTCATTCGAACATTCTCTTCCCTTATCATGGTTTTGTGAGTAGATAAGTAAGGTTGAACCTCATCGATATTATTCAAAATATACAAATGTGCTGGAAAGACTTCCACACGATCCATGCTTTTCACAGTTATGCTCATGTACATTTACCTTTGTGTCTTCCCTCATGACGAGACTTAGGAACTCCTATGGGTTCCACCTCTGAAAAATACTCTGTACAAACTCAATTATCTCTTCTGCAATGTATCTTTCAATCATAGATGCCTCGGGACGGTGTGGATTCTTCACATACCATTTTAATATTTTCATGTATCGTTCAATTGGATACATCCACCTTAAATAAACTGGGCCACATAATCTAATCTCCCTTACTAATGAACAACCAAGTGAACCATAATGTCAAAAAATGATGGAGGAAAATAAATCTCCAATTGGCATAAGATAGTAAAAGTTTCATGTTCCAACTCATCCAATTTTAGAGGGTCAATGACTTTGCTACATATTTTAATGAAAAAGAAGCACAACTTACTTATGGTATGTTTAACTTTTTTAGGCAAGATGTCACGAATAACCATTGGAAGTAGTTATTGCATCAACACATGACAATCATGAGACTTTAACCCAACTAACTTTAAATCTTTTATCGAGACAAGTCTTCTAAAATTTGAAGAATAACCTTGTGGAACCCCATGTAGACACATCACCTAACAAAGCAAAGGTGCAGAGGCTTTTTTGTTCAAGTTAATACAAGAAAACTCTCACATATGAAATGGCAAAGCAGAGGTGCAGAGGAAATACCTCACAATCAACACACAAATGATAGAGCGGTGGTAGAGCAGCAGGGGAGATTCCGCGGAGAGGTGGTCGAATGGAGGCACAACGGTTACTAAAGATAAAGCTTTCAGATCATAGAATACAACCAATATTAAAGTAAATTTCAACTATAATAATAAGAAATCAATAAATAACGATGACAAAGGTTGCTCCTACCTTAAGATGCGCGATGACGACGATTTCAAGTGGATGGAAGTGCAACGACGACAACAAATGACAGTGATGACGGACAACAATGGTCATGGCGACGACAACCACGAACGTAAGACGTAAACGAAAACAGAGAGAACAGGCCGAAACGAGAAATTAAGGTTTTAAAGAATGAGGTTAAAGATGACCAGGATCGAAAAAAAAAGTGACAGGGGAAGACATTCTACATCGGTTGTTTCTCAGGACAGATGTAGAAAAGACTTACTACATCGGTTAAAATAATAACCAATGTAAAATCTTTGTCATTTTATTTACAAAAATGTCATTGCCAACTTTTTACATTGGTTTCCTAAAAAATGATGTAAAAAATTGATATAAATGATAAGCATAGATTTCATAAATAATTATCTCTCACTTTTATCTCATTAAGACTTCTTATATGTTCAATTAAGTGATCTTTGTCATATTTTATGAGTTTGGGTTCATATGAAGTTTAATTGAATTTCTTTGCTTACCCGATTAAAATGACACTATTATAGTATTTTGAGCATAATAGGAGTTGTAGACATCCAAAAATCATGAAATCTGTCTTGAATGAAAGCTTAAAGAAGTGTTCATATTTACAAAGCAAGAGCAGATTCTAAATGGAATGTTTAGGACTCCGAAATTATCTCAAAAGATGAGATAGTGTTGCTGACGTGGAATTTGAACAGTGTGCAAAGATCCGGCCATATCTTGAGATATAGAAGTCATATTGAGATGAAATCAACTTTGTTGGACAACTAAGATCCAGGGCTACAACCTTTGTTCAGAAGTCAAGCTCTAATTCGGACATGTGAACATCCGAAATTGCGGTGCAAGAAAGTCAAAATTTTTGTGCTCATTGGTGGCAAAAATTCAAAAGTGTTTTGCAATTTCAACAAAGCTCATGTGAAAGCAAGAAAAGGGTAGAAAAGTAATATCCTAGTTGGTGACTTTCTGAAGATGATGCCTCAAAAATCCTCTATAAATAGAAGGGTTTGCAAGAGGAGACACACACCATTTTGGAGATTAACTCCAATACCATTTTCTTTCTTTCTTTCTCTCTTTCTTTCTTTCTTGTTAGTTTTGCTTCCTTCATGGAAGGCTTATGTTTTCTTTCTTGTTAGTTTGCCTCCTACATGGAAGGCTTATGTTTTCTTTATTGTTAGTTGCCTCCTACATGGAAGGCTTAAGATTTATTTGTTGTTAGTTGCCTCCTACATGGAAGGATTAGGATTTATTTGTTGTTAGTTTGCCTCTTTCTTTGTTGTTAGTTTGCCTCCTTCATGGAAGGCTAGGTTTGTAGTTTCAATTCAAGGATTCAAGCTATTTTCATTTTAACTTTGAGGTCTTGATCTTTATTTACATGCTTATTGAGTGATTTCTACTCTACTTTACTATATTCTTCAATTTTATTCTTTTAATCAAAGTTTGATCGGTTGACGTATTTTGATTAATGTATAATTGATTTATAATTGGTTTTTGATTGGTAAATCATTTTCCAAAAGTTTGAAGAGTAGAAATTAAGTAATTGAATTGAAGGTTTTCATTCTATTACTTACTTCAACTGAATTCTGATTGTGAAATTGGTTTAGATAAAAGATTAAGTGGTTACTAAATCTTGTTGATCGTAATCAATTAAATTCTGAGAGGTTTCTCAGTAGAGAATTCAAGGATCATTCTAGGGGTTCCAGATGATCCTAGGTTGATAAACACAATGCATGATTTTAGTGATCAATGATTAGTTATGAAAATAGCCTCTGAATTCCTTGAGTTGATAATTGTTAAGTGAAATTAATTTCATTCTGTATTTTGTATTTAGCATTTGATATCACATCTTTACAAAAACCCCCTTGTTCTAATTTTCTCCTTATTTGCTTAAGAATCTGAAATGGTCTTTGGGAGATGACCTAGGTTGCACCTTATACTATACCAATAGTTTGGGGGAAATCTGGAAATTATTTTTACACGTTTGCGACGAGCGTGTCAATAAAAAACCGACTTTCTACATCGGTTCTGAAAGCAAGTGATGTAGAAAGTACTTTTTATATATTTTGTTTTCAGAATCGATGTAGAATATTAAAAAAAAAAACTTACTTTTTACATCGGTTCTTGAAATAACCGATGTAAAAAGTACTTTCTACATCGGTTTTTTTTAAACCGATGTAGAAAGTTTATATTTATTTACAAAAATACCACTGCATTTTTATTTACATCGATTCTTAAATAATTAATATAAATTTTTGTTATAAAATATTATTTTTCTACTAATACTTCTACCTGAAGTGATGATTATTTTAATAATAGTGACAATAGATTTATGTTCTTTTATGGTTTAATATGATTTATTTGATTTGAAGATAGTGATCCTAAAAACATAGGGTTCTATATCAATTATGTGATTCAGAGACGGGTGTAAGTAACAATGCTAATATTTGAATATGTATTTATGTGCTAAGAGGAAAAAATGATGACATATTGACACGCTCGTCGCAAACGCGCAAAAATAATTTCTAGATTTCCCCCAAACTATTGGTATAGTATAAGGTGCAACCTAGGTCATCTCCCAAAGACCATTTCAAATTCTTAAGCAAATAAGGATAAAATTAGAACAAGGGGATTTTGTAAAGATTTGATATTGAGTTCTAAACACAAAATACAGAATGAAATTAATTTACTTAACAATTATCAACTCAAGGAATTCAGAGGCTATTTTCTTAACTAATCATTGATCACTAAAATCATGCATTGTGTTTATCAACCTAGGATCATCTGGAACCCCTAAAATGATCCTTGAATTCTCTACTGAGAAACCTCTCAGAATTTAATTGATTATGATCAACAAGATTTAGTAACCACTTAATCTTTTATCTAAACCAATTTCACAATCAGAATTCAGTTGAAGTAAGTAATAAAATGAAAACCTTCAATTCAATTACTTAATTTCTACTCTTCAAACTTTTGGAAAATGATTTACCAATCAAAAACCAATTATAAATCAATTATACATTAATCAAAATACGTCAACCGATCAAACTTTGATTAAAAGAATAAAATTGAAGAATATAGTAAAGTATAGTAGAAATCACTCAATAAGCATGTAAATAAAGATCAAGACCTCAAAGTTAAAATGAAAATAGCTTGAATCCTTGAATTGAAACTACGAACCTAGCCTTCCATGAAGGAGGCAAACTAACAACAAATAAATCATAAGCCTTCCATGTAGGAGGCAACTAACAACATATAAATCCTAAGCCTTCCATGTAGGAGGCAACTAACAATAAAGAAAACATAAGCCTTCCATGTAGGAGGCAAACTAACAAGAAAGAAAACATAAGCCTTCCATGAAGGAGGCAAAACTAACAAGAAAGAAAGAAAGAGAGAAAGAAAGAAAGAAAATGGTATTGGAGTTAATCTCCAAAAATGGTGTGTGTCTCCTCTTGCAAACCCTTCTATTTATAGAGGATTTTTGAGGCATCATCTTCAGAAAGTCACCAACTAGGATATTACTTTTCTACCCTTTTCTTGCTTTCACATGGGCTTTGTTGAAATTGCAAAACACTTTTGAATTTTTGCCACCAATGAGCACAACAATTTTGACTTTCTTGCACCGCAATTTCGGATGTTCACATGTCCGAATTAGAGCTTCACTTCTGAACAAAAGTTGTAGCCCTGGATCTTAGCTGTCCAACAAAGTTGATTTCATCTCAATATGATTTCTATATCTCAAGATATGGCTGGATCTTTGCACACTGTTCAAATTCCACGTCAGCAACACTATCTCATCTTTTGAGATAATTTCGGAGTCCTAAACATCCAATTTAGAGTCTGATCTTGCTTTGTAACTATGGACACTTCTTTAAGCTTTCATTCAAGATAGATTTCATGATTTTTGGATGTCTACAACTCCTATTATGCTCAAAATACTATCATAGTGTTATTTTAATCGGGTAAGCAAAGAAATTCAATTAAAATTCATATGAACCCAAACTCATAAAATATGACAAAGATCACTTAATTTAACATATAAGAAGTATTTGATGAGATAAAAGTGAGAGATAATTATTTATGAAATCTATGCTTATCAAATTTCCCCACACTTATCTTTTGCACGTCTTGGGCAAACTTAAGTTAAGGATTGGTGACTATTTTTTTTTTGAAAGAACATCAAAGTTTTGAGTTGATTTCTCAAGAATTCACAAAATTTCATGAAGCATTATTTCATCACATTTTTGAAATTACTTAGAAAGGCAACTTTAATTTGAAAAACATAGATTGAGAAAGATAAAACCTCACATGATATACTCTGAATCTCTCAAGTGTTTGATTTGGTAAGTGTTTCTCTCAAATTCAATCCATGAAAGATGAACTATCATAGGCTTGCATATCTTCTACTTCTCTACTACTATGTACACATGCAATGCACAAATCAAGAGGTCTTTATTTTGGTTCTAACGGGATTAGAAAGATGAAATGATATATTGAAGAGATACAATGTTAGACCAAGGAAAATGGTGAGGATTGAGAATTGATTGTAAGTGCAAGTGTGAGAAACAGATATCACTTCTTCATTTTTTTTTTCTCAATATAATAGTTTATTTAATAATTTATTGCTTCAGCTTTTTTTTTTTTTCAACCATGATATTGATGAACACAACAATAATCTCCCCCACACTTATTGAAACACTTATGGTATGATAAATCCAGTATTCCTCACCTTCTATGGTCAGACAAAGTTGTTTTCTTTTTTTTTTTTTTTTTGATTTGTGGTGAGCTAAAAAGAAAAAAAGGCTAATCGGCTCAAAGGGCTGATCAAAGGATAAAATTATATGGTTTGGTTATTTGGCCAAGTGGTTTGTTCAAGAAAAACAGTGCCTCAATCATTTTTGTACAATTCATGTGAAAATGTAGCTTCAAAAAGAATCAATGCAAGTTCTGAAGTAACATATTCCATGGATGAAAATCACACAAGAAAGAAAATAATAATAAGGCTCAAAATCTCACAGGTAATATATTTATCAAATCTAATCTATCCAGTTCAAATATGTGTTGCCAAACTAATTAATCTCGAAATGTAAATCATTTTGCTTCAATTATTTTATGAAATCTAAAGAACAACAAACTTCCACATTCAAATTTTTTTTTTATAAGATGCGTATCAAGAGTCAAGTGTAACTCCTTACTCAGCCATCTTACTCAAAGCAAGTTTATGAATCTAACCTAATTTTTTATTTTTTTTTGGGTTTTTTTTTTTTTTAATTTTTTTTTTATATCGGACCATCCTCCCCCCAACCTATCCAAGACATTGTCCCCAATGTCTTAGATGGAATTTCATATAACAGGAAAAGAAATGTAAGAAAACCATCAAAGTAAGGAAAAGTTATAACCGAAGAGTGGTATCTGGTTCTCTTTTATCTCTGCCATCCTGATTTGGTTGGTTCACCAGCTGCATTGCTATATTCTAAAAATGGTGAAAATTTCAAATAAATTGAAAAGAAAATGTAAATGACAAACATACATGCATGAGAATGAACAGTAGTTGTGATTGTGGCCCACATCTTCCTCTGGTTTTACGTCCAGTAACGGCTGAAACGCCTTCTAAGAGTCGAGGATGTGCTTCCCATTCAGTTTTCTTGTAAACTGACAACAGGGTCTTTTAAAGTCAGATTCCCAAGACTATAACGTGCTTTTTTCTTACGGAACAGTTCAAGCAAATCAAAAAGGACTCCTTGTACATGCCCACTAGGATGCGTCTCAAGAGTCTGAATGATATCATCCAATGACTCCTTACTCAGTCCATCCTTTATGAATTGAATTTTGTCCTCTCGATTTCTTGAAACCATTCCAGGGTTCTTGCATCTTGTGTTACAGGTCCATCTTGCACACCTGTAGCAAACTCCAATTCTTTTTGCCCTTCTCTTCTTTGCATAGGAACTTCTTCCCATACCTGGCATGTTTTTAACAAATGATTCTTGAAATTCACCTGCTAAACGTACCTTAGCTTCAATGATCCAACGGACATCTTCTGGAAGGCCTAAGAGTGTTAATGCTCTCAATCGTTCAAGTCTGCAATTGTAAATGTCTTTAAGAAAATTTCTGGGGAGAGTAGGGAACAAAATTTTGATCCTGGTGAGAGCTTTCTCCATTTTTTTCTTAAAACACTCAAGTTATTATTCCTGCAAGCTCAATGTGGTGTAATAGTTGGGATGATTTAAGAGGTGAAGAAGGAAGTTGAGAGATTAGTTGAAACTTATAAGCGAGGAATGTGAGAGAGGGAGAGGGAGAAAGAGAGAGAGAGAGAAAGAGAGAAAGAGAGAGAGAGAGGGAGAGAGAGAGAGACTTCTCTTGAATTTATTGCAGGTATGTGGCATTGTGCAAATGCACTTCTTCTACCGTGTGCTTTTGAAAACCTTCGAAAAATGGTTTAAGACGATGTCCATTCACCTTGAAGATTTTTTCAGTTACCTCATTTTTTATTTCCATTGCACCATAAGGAAAAACATTAGTAACTACAAATGGTCCTAACCATCTAGAGCGTAGCTTACCAGGCATAAGCTTTAGCCGAGAATTGAAAAGGAGAACTTTTTGTCCAACGGAAAACTCCTTTCTTGCCAACTTTTTGTCATGAAGAGCTTTGACCTTTTCTTTGTAAATTTTGGAGTTTTCGTATGCTTCTAATCGAATTTCTTCAAGTTCCTGCAATTGAAGCTTCCTATGGATTCCTGCTTGGTCTACATCCATGTTGCATTTCTTTACTGCCCAAAATGCTATATGTTCTAATTCAACTGGAAGATGACATGCTTTACCAAAGACAATCCTGTAGGGAGACATGCCAATGGGTGACTTGTAAGCTGTCCTATATGCCCATAATGCATCAACAAGGCGCAAGCTCCAATCCTTCCTGTTAGGCTGAACTGTTTTCTCTAAGATTTTCTTGATCTCTCGATTAGAAACTTCAGCTTGACCATTTGTTTGAGGATGATATGGGATGGAGACTTTATGCATGACTCCATATTTGCGGAGTAGGGCTTCCATTGTGCGGTTGCAAAAATGAGTACCTTGGTCACTAATTAGAGCTCTAGGAATGCCAAACCTGCTAAAAATGTTAGACCTGATAAAATCTGCAACAACTCGAGCATCATCAGTACGGGTGGCTTTTGCCTCCACCCATTTTGAAACATAATCAACAGCTAGCAGAATGTAAACAAAGCCAAAAGAGACAGGGAATGGACCCATAAAGTCTATACCCCAAACATCAAATACCTCACAAAAGAGAAGTGGTTGTTGGGGCATCTCATTTCTGCGCGAAATACTCCCTATTCTTTGGCACTGCTCACAAGTTATGCATAATCTATGTGCATCACGAAATATTGTAGGCCAATAAAAGCCTGAGTCTAGTACTTTTCTAGCTGTCCGTTGTGGCCCAAAGTGTCCACCACAAGCTAGGGAATGGCAAAAGGTAAGTACAGACTGAACTTCATGATCTGGAACACACCTTCTAATGATTTGATCACTGCATGTCTTCCAAAGGTATGATTCATCCCATATGTAGTGTTTGACATCACTTTTCAACTTGGCAAGTTGCGATTTGGTGAAGTGTTTGGGTATTTCTTTAGCAACCAGATAGTTTACCAAATCTGCATACCAAGGATCCTTCCCGTGCAAATGATAGAGATGCTCTTCTGGGAATGAATCTGCAATTGAAGTTTCTTCACAAGGTTGCTGGATCCGACTTAAATGATCTGCTACAAGGTTCTCTGCACCACTCTTGTCTTTAATCTCTTAATCAAATTCTTGCAACAGAAGCATCCAACGAATCAGTCTTGGCTTAGCATCTGTCTTCTTCAGCAAGTATTTCAAAGCTGCATGGTCAGAGAAGACAATAACTTTAGATCCAAGCAAATAGGAGCGAAATTTATCTAATGCAAACACAATTGCCAAAAGCTCCTTCTCAGTAGTTGTGTAATTGGATTGGGTTGCATCAAGTGTGCGAGAGGTATATGCAATGACATGAGATCTCTTGCTAACTCTTTGAGACAGTACAGCACCAAGGGCATAATTAGATGCATCACACATTAATTCAAATGGAAGCGTCCAATTAGGTGGTTGAATGATGGGAGTGGTTGTCAACCGCTTCTTTAGTTCATCAAATGAATCCTTGCATGCTTGATCAAACACAAATTTGGTATCTTTTTGTAGTAGTTTAGAAAGAGGTTGTGCAATCTTGCTAAAATCCTTGATGAATCTTCTGTAAAAACCTGCATGACCAAGTAAAGAACGTACTTCTCGCACAGAAGTGGGGTAAGGTAGAGAAGTAATAATGTCTATCTTGGCCTTATCAACCTCTAAACCTTTGCTAGATACCAAGTGTCCTAAGACTATACCTTCTGTTACCATGAAATGACATTTTTCAAAATTCAAAACCAGGTTAGTCTTAATGCATCTGTCCAAAACTTTAGAAAGGCTTTCTAAGCATGCATCAAAAGAAGAACCATATACAGTGAAGTCATCCATAAACACTTCCATGCAACTTTCTAAGAGATCAGAGAAAATGCTTACCATGCATCTTTGAAAGGTTCCAGGGGCATTGCATAGACCAAAGGGCATCCTTCGATAGGCAAAAGTACCAAAAGGACAAGTGAAGGTGGTCTTATGCTGGTCTTCTGGGGCTATATGTATTTGAAAATAACCTGAAAAACCATCTAGAAAGCAATAGTGAGATTTTCCTGCTAATCTTTCCAAAATTTGGTCTATGAAGGGCAAAGGGAAGTGATCCTTGCGAGTAGCTTGGTTAAGCTTCCTATAATCTATGCACACTCTCCAACTGTTTTGTATTCTGGTAGGGATTAGTTCATCATTGTGATTTTTGACTACAGTCATGCCAGTCTTCTTAGGAACTACTTGCACCGGGCTTACCCAATCACTGTCTGAGATGGGATAGATGATACCAGTGCCAAAAGCTTACCTACTTCCTTCTTTACCACATCTAGGATGGTTGGATTCAAACGCCTTTGTGGTTGTCTAACAGGTCTGGTGTTTTCCTCCAGCAGTATCCTATGCATACAAGTAGATGGGCTAATACCTGGAATATCAGCCAAAGTCCATCCAATTGCTTGTTTATGGCTTTTTAAGGTTTGCAGTAACCTTTTTTCCTGTTGTGGTAGAAGGTTCTTTGCTACAATGACAGGAAGCTTCTCATTTTCCCCCAAATAAGCATACTTTAGATGTTCAGGCAAAGGCTTCAACTCTAAAGGAGGTGGTTGTATTATGGAAGGAAGAGATCTATCTGAGATTGAAATGTCTGCAACACTTGCATCTAACATGTCATCTTTCAACGAAGGTTGGTCTGCAGCATTAATCCTGGAACACACAATACATGAATCAAATTCATCACATGTGCAAGTAAAATTATCTAAGTAATCTAAATCAAAATCAAAAAATTTAAAAAGTAGATTGTCAATAGAATAATCATCCGCAAGAAGGTCTATGGCATCAAGTTGAAAGAGTGAATGATTCTCTATGGGATGCTTCATGGCTTCAAATATGTTGAATTGGATGATATCATCTCCAAATTCCATAGAGAGAGTCCCCGTATGCACATCTATCTTTGTTTTTGCAGTTTTGAGGAAAGGTCTCCCTAGGATCAAGGTTGCTCTATTGATGGATGACTCATCTTCCATATCCAAAATGTAGAAGTCAGCTGGAAAGATCAGCTTATTCACTTGAACTAGCACATCTTCAAGTACTCCGGCTGGATGTGTTGTACTTCTGTTGGCTAATTGAATCACCACACCAGTTGGCTTCAGTTCTCCCAGATTCAAAGATTTATAAACTGATGAGGGCATAACATTAATGGAAGCACCTAGATCCAGCAATGCATCACCAAATGTAGAATTTCCTATTGTGCAAGGAATGGTGAAAGTTCCTGGATCTTTACATTTCTGAGGGAGGCTGGGTTGAATTAAGGCAGAAACATTGCGTCCCACACTGATCTTCTCATCCCCTTTGAGTCTTCTCTTATGCGTGCACAGGTCCTTTAGAAATTTTGCATATTTGGGAATTTGCTTGATAGCATCTAGAAGTGGTATGTTGACTTCCACTTTCCTAAAAGTATCTAGAAGCTCCTTATCCAATTCTGCATGAACATTGGGCTTGGATTGGACCATTCTATTTGGAAAAGGTAAAGATACCTTCTGATCAGCACAATTTGGGGTTTTCTTCTCATCATATGCTTCAAGTGCAGATCGTTTATGGCAAGCTTCTTTTTGTTGATCATTCGATGTCTTATCGAAGGCTGGTGTATTTTTTTCATCAGACTTTCCCTCTGATTCAGATGGCTTATCAGAGATGTCTCCAGGTGTGGAGATAAATGCTTCTTTTTGGTGTGGATTAGTCTGATTGAAGCTTTGTTGCTTTAAAATTGTAGGGTCTGTCTGCACTTTCTTCCCACTTCTCAAGGTCATGACATTCACACTTTTGGGATTTATGACAGGTTGAGAAGGTAGTTGACCAGAACCTTGAGATTTCAATTGGTTAACAGTGGTAGCCAACTGCCCAATTTGAGTTTGTAAATCCTGAATGGTAGAACTTACATTTTGTTGAAACTGAAGATTGTTGGTTGCTAATTGCTTCATCAAATCATCAAGAGAGGGTTCAGAAGCATTAGAGGGTACAGATTGCTGCATATGCTGTTGTTGTTGTCTGAATGGCGGTGGTTGGTATTTATTTTGGGAGTCAGATGTTTGAATCCTTTGTTGTTGTGGAGGACCATATCTCAAGTGAGGATGGTTTCTCCAACTAGGATTGTATGTTCCAGAAGGTGGTTCAAACTTCTGTTGCTGATAATGTTGAGGAGGCCTGTATTGTTGTCCTGTGCCAAAAATACCATTTACTGTAGCCTCAGGTGTCTCACTTTCTTGCAATGTTGGGCATGCATCAGTAGAATGATCTGCAGAAGTGCAGATGCCACATGTTTTGGTTTTGTCAACAACATTACGTTGCTGTTGTTGTCCGATCGCCAACTGTCTTACGATGGAGGTTAGTTCTTCAATTCTGTTCTCCAATCGTGTATGGTCTGTCTTGGTGGTCATTTCATGGACTCCTTTAGACAAGGAATTAGTTCGAGAATTGAATTGCTGAGAATTTTCTGCCATGTTGGCAATCAAATCTCGAGCTGCTGTAGGAGTTTTGTCCATAAGTGCTCCACCACTAGCTGCATCAACCATGCTTCTGTCCATTGGCATGAGTCCTTCATAGAAATACTGAATCAGTAATTGATCACTGGTTTGATGGTGTGGACAAGTGGCGCATAGTTTCTTGAATCTCTCCCAATACTCATAGAGAGTTTCTTGGGAGTTCTGTCTGATGCCGCAAATCTCTTTTCTGATAGCTGCCGTTCTGGATGCAGGGAAGAATTTCTCCAGGAATAATCTCTTCATATCATTCCAGCTTGTAACAGATGTTGGATGTAGATAGTACAACCAGTCCTTGGCTCCATCATTTAAGGAGAAAGGAACTGCCTTCAACTTGATATGATCTTCAGGAATTCCTTGTGGCCGCATTGTAGAACACACAATGTGAAATTCCTTCAAATGTTTATGAGGGTCCTCACCTGCAAGGCCATGAAACTTAGGTAGCAAATGTATTAGTCCAGACTTCAGTTCAAATGGTGCATCAACATCAGGGTATTGAATGCACAATGGTTGATAAGCAACATCAGGTGCAACTAATTCTTTTAAGGTTCTATCAGCCATGTTCTTAGCAAAATATTTAAAACTATCAAAATTTAAAGATGAAAAATCACTACTGTTACTTTCTTGGTTACTACTGAATGAATGTCTTCTATGTGCTCTTTTCAAATGGTGGAATGTTCTATCAATCTCAGGATCATATGCATATAAATTTTCAGGATTGGATCAGGTCATACACAAAAAGGTGAATTCATACAGAAAATCCAAGAATGATATACCTAAAGTAAAAACAATTGTTAGAAAGATTAAAATTTTTATACAAACTCCTAAATGAGCCTAGGAAATTAAAATGGTCCCCGGCAACGGCGCCAAATTTTGACACGCTCGTCGCAAACGCGCAAAAATAATTTCTAGATTTTCCCTAAACTATTGGTATAGTATAAGGTGCAACCTAGGTCATCTCCCAAAGACCATTTCAAATTCTTAAGCAAATAAGGAGAAAATTAGAACAAGGGGATTTTGTAAAGATTTGATATTGAGTTCTAAACACAAAATACAGAATGAAATTAATTTACTTAACAATTATCAACTCAAGGAATTCAGAGGCTATTTTCTTAACTAATCATTGATCACTAAAATCATGCATTGTGTTTATCAACCTAGGATCATCTGGAACCCCTAAAATGATCCTTGAATTCTCTACTGAGAAACCTCTCAGAATTTAATTGATTATGATCAACAAGATTTAGTAACCACTTAATCTTTTATCTAAACCAATTTCACAATCAGAATTCAGTTGAAGTGTAAGTAATAAAATGAAAACCTTCAATTCAATTACTTAATTTCTACTCTTCAAACTTTTGGAAAATGATTTAACAATCAAAAACCAATTATAAATCAATTATACATTAATCAAAATACGTCAACCAATCAAACTTTGATTAAAAGAATAAAATTGAAGAATATAGTAAAGTAGAGTAGAAATCACTCAATAAGCATGTAAATAAAGATCAAGACCTCAAAGTTAAAATGAAAATAGCTTGAATCCTTGAATTGAAACTACGAACCTAGCCTTCCATGAAGGAGGCAAACTAACAACAAATAAATCCTAAGCCTTCCATGTAGGAGGCAACTAACAACAAATAAATCCTAAGCCTTCCATGTAGGAGGCAACTAACAATAAAGAAAATATAAGCCTTCCATGTAGGAGGCAAACTAACAAGAAAGAAAACATAAGCCTTCCATGAAGGAGGCAAAACTAACAAGAAAGAAAGAAAGAGAGAAAGAAAGAAAGAAAATGGTATTGGAGTTAATCTCCAAAAATGGTGTGTGTCTCCTCTTGCAAACCCTTCTATTTATAGAGGATTTTTGAGGCATCATCTTCAGAAAGTCACCAACTAGGATATTACTTTTCTACCCTTTTCTTGCTTTCACATGGACTTTGTTGAAATTGCAAAACACTTTTGAATTTTTGCCACCAATGAGCACAACAATTTTGACTTTCTTGCACTGCAATTTCGGATGTTCACATGTCCGAATTAGAGCTTGACTTCTGAACAAAAGTTGTAGCCCTGGATCTTAGCTGTCCAACAAAGTTGATTTCATCTCAATATGACTTCTATATCTCAAGATATGGCTGGATCTTTGCACAGTGTTCAAATTCCACGTCAGCAACACTATTTCATCTTTTGAGATAATTTCGGAGTCCTAAACATCCAATTTAGAGTCTGATCTTACTTTGTAACTATGAACACTTCTTTAAGCTTTCATTCAAGATAGATTTCATGATTTTTGGATGTCTACAACTCCTATTATGCTCAAAATACTATAATAGTGTTATTTTAATCGGGTAAACACAGAAATTCAATTAAACTTCCTATGAACCCAAACTCATAAAATAACATTAATAAAATATTTAGTAAAGGTTTTTCAATGAAAACCATTACCTTTTTTAAAAAAATGTAGAAACCACCCCTTTATTGATGTTCTGTTCTTTTTATTGTTATATCTTTTCTGAACCGTTGTGGTCTTATCTTTAGAAATTGACATTTTATATTTTTCCAAAATAGTATAGTAGTTCAAGTTAAAACACAAAAATAATTGAAAAAGAACAGTTTTTGTTTTTCATAATTTCAAACTGACACAGTTGTATGGAATATATTAACAATAGAAGCAAAGAAATTTAATAATAATAATAATAATAATAATAATAATAATAAGAATATGCTAAAGCAAATTTACTGAATAATTAAGGTGCAATTTTTTTGTACAACGGCATAAACACGCAAAACAATTGAACTCATTCCTGCAACATATAAAGTACATCACCCATATAAAGCTACTTAAAATTTCTTGTAACCAAAAAATTAAATACACATATATCTGCAAAAGAATGTACTACCATGAACACAACCCTGCCCTCAGCATTTCTCTAATTCTTCCTTTTCTTCCTTTTCACACAGATACCAAAATGGGATAAAACCGCTTCAATGAGTTCTCTTCGTGGCAGTAAAATAATATTAAAACGGTACACGGAAGGAACGTGACCAATGACCATAGGGTTCTAGAAACCAAACCGAAATTTCTCAATCTTCAAATAGGTACCACTGAATGGAAAATGAGACCAAAAAAGCACGATTGATTACAAAAGCAAGGTATTTTTTTTAGTTTTTTTTTCTAATGCAATATTGGTCAAGGCAGCATGAGTTGACTTGACTAATAAGTAACAAGCTTTGAACAAGTCCACCTTCTTAGCAGCCACCAGCAGCCACCATTTCCCATTTGAAAGTGTCATTAGTTTCTTAAAACTATAGGTAGAATTATAATCAAGATGATAATGAGGAGCAGTATGATGGCGATGCAGGTCCATTTTCGGGTGTTTTTCTGGTGCTTCCTAGCAACGTGCAACTGCTGGACCCCACCCCTCACGTACGAATTAGCTCGTGCCACGTGGCTCTCGATGTCGTCCAATTGTTCACCCTGGGATTGGACCAAAACTGCCATGTCTAAGAACACTTGGTGCAATTCGTTCAGATTTCTCTCTATCTCTTTCACACTGTCATGCCTCTCTTGAATCTCTTGGATGGTGTCCATCACGCTCGCTCTACCTTGCTGCTGGATGGCTTTCTGCATGAATGTTTCACTTTCACCTGCTCCATCACAATTATTATGTTCCATCAATTAATTACAAATAACATGTAAAAATGTTATAAATCTGGGAAAAAATCCATGCATATTTATGCTTCAACAATTATTTTTATCTTCATGTACTATGTTATGGACATGTATCTTAAATATTAGTTATGCTGATTTTTTTATTAGAAAAAATAAGAATGCTAAATATGAAATTTTAGATCACTTAATTATATTTTTTTTCAAAAAAATATAATATTTCAACTTAAGATCTCAGGTAAACTATTTGAATTACTAATTATTTATATTCTAACAACTTACTTAGTCATATTACTTTAATATCATGAGTGGAAACATCTATCTTAAAAACTTCAATGGTAAATGATGTGGCACATGAATTGTTAATATTGCTTATAATTTATTTCTTAATCAATTTATATATATAGCATGGACGTTCCTATATAAATATACAGAAAATATATTATGTTATTTGAACATTTAATTATAACAAAAAATTCAAAATCCTTAAAAAGATTTAATTTAGCTGATAATTTTAGTGCGTATATTGTAAAATTTATAGTTAAAATTAAACACTTGTTTTTTTTTATCAAAATTAATTTTAAAAAAACGATAATCATCACTTTAAAAATATTAATAAAAGAATTATATAAAAACATAATTAATAACGTATCTTTGTCGTAATTGTCAATATATTTGAACATAATTTTTAATAATCTTTGTTTTTAATTTCTTATCACAATACTCATTAGCAACATCCATGAAATTTATTCAACTTCCACAAAAACTTTACTCTGGATACTTGAGAATTATTTCATGATCTACGAAACACAGGCAAAATGTTCATATATATATATATATATATATATATATATATATATATATATATATCAGCATCATAGAGTTTTGAGAATTGATATGTATATATAATATATATACCAGTAGAGATGAGAAGGTCAATGGTTTTGTCATCAGGGTTCTCTCCGGTTACGGTGTAGTATCTACGCTGTACGGTATCCCTGTATTCGGACGATATCTGTTGCCTAAGATTGTTGAAGCTTTCCATAGAATCCTTCAGTTTCTTCCTCAGACCGCTCACAACCGAAGTTCTGGTCCGGTCTGAAGACGAACCCGGTCCAGAGCCAGGCAAGTTCCGGCTTGTCTCATTAGACCGGTCAAGCGTTTCGAGCCGAACCTTCACGAGTTTCGCTTTCTTCAGAGCCAGAGCCACGTCAGCATCCATGCGTGATCGAAGCTCCTTAACGGCTTTAGCGCTGTGAAGAGTCTTGCTTTTCTCGTGGGACCCACGCAGACTCTCGTGGAGACGCTCCAATTCCTTCAGCTCCTCCTTCACCCACTCAACTTCCTCGAAGAATTTTTCCAGGTTAACACCGCCCTCCGCCGCCGGTGACGACGTCGCCGCCGTCATCTCGATCACGTGATTGTGGTCCGGCGAGACTTGATCGTTGTTTCGGAAGCGGGAGAAGGAGCCGGAGAACAAGTCGTTCATTCTTGATTTTAAGGTTTGAGAGTTTTTTTGGTTGTAGGGAGGAGAATTGAAGGGGTTTGGGAGAACACTTGAATAATAAGATTAGAGGGAATTAACTTAAGGAGCGTGTTTATAAGTATTGAGAAAAATTATGGCTTCTGGATGCATATAAATTGGAATGGCTTTTGAACTAAGAGTTTGAATAATAATAAAGGGGTGTGGAAGTGGGCGAGACCGGTTCAAATTGCTTAATCCTATGTAGCATTTATGATTTTTAATTTTTTTTTATTGAGAAAAACACGGATTAGTGCAAAATTGATAAGTCTTGCACAAATGGTGGCTTTACAATATATGTATGTGAAAAATAAGAATATGTTAATGGTTGCTGACGACTGGTCAAATAGGGTTGGGAGAATAGGAATTGAACAAATGGGTCTGAAGGAAACTTCCTATAGGATTTTGATTATTATATTATATCATAATGATATATTTAATTTTTTTTTTCATATTTCTTATTTTATTCTTTTTATCCCATTTCACATTTAGATGTGTAAGTGAGAGCACCCATGAAATATGGGGACAAAGGCAAGGGCAACACCGGGATGTAAAAATAGGGGGAAGAAAAATGTTGCGTTGCGTGAGAGGATGGGGTTTTTGGTTTTGAATATATCAATGCTATATTATTTAGAACATTGCTATTGTAGTTTAAAATTTTCATGACATGAGGAGAAAAAAAATGTGATAAATATGATGTCATAAAAATAAGTAAAAAAATGTAAAGAAGTATTGTAAGAATTTTAAATAAAAATAGCCTTATTTTATTATTTATACTAGTATGCATCGATGATCTTCCTCTACGTTATGAATATCTTGTCTAAAACTGAAGAAGCTTCTTGGAATCTACAAGGGTGGAGGCTAAGAACTTAGGATTTGTTATAAGGCATGTGTGTAAGTCAAGGTCTCTGGGAGGGTGACTAATAAGACCCCTTTTGTTACTAATGCTTTGGAATATGGAATGATGGTAGTTAATCATAAAGTATGTGCATTTCATAAAGCCCATACATTCTTTAAAAAGCAAGATGCATGAGCAAAGGTGAATTGGAAATGACATACTAAAAGTTGAGCAATGCTATATGTGAATCAATAAATAATCTATTAATAATATTTTGTTAATTGATTACCACTAGTTTTTCGTTTACCATATATATTAAATTATTAATTATACTTTTTATATCGTTAAGTACCAGTAATAAATTACATAAATATTAATAGATTAACAAAGTACTTTTCTCTAAATATAAGGAGATGGATGTATATACGTGCATATGTAGAATTTTTTTTTGTTACTATGAATTGCACCAGTTATGATTCTGTTAGTTGTTAATCACTAGCTGTGTATAACTAATTAGCTCAAATCTTATTGTCTGTATAATCCTGTACACCAGTGATAAAAAATAATCATGAAGTTCTCCAAACTCACTCATCCTGATTCCGCATTCTTTTATCTTTCAATCACCTTTATCAAAGAATCCCTGATACCTTTCAGAGGTGGTTCGAATATTAAAGGTAAATCACATTTTAAAAACTTTCTTTAACCCATTAAGCCTAACTTTAATCTTATAAATTTTTCTTTGTTCCTTAAATTTTATATTGATTAATTTCTATATTAATGTTTTTAACAAAAAATAAATATATTGTATAAACTTAACTTGAGTGATACAAACATAAAAATCTATGGGTTTTTAGGTTAAACTGAGTCACTGATTGTATACCAACCACTGGCTTGGAATCTCATGTCGTGTAACCCCTCTTGAAACGCAAACCCTCAATTTTTTTCTTCTTTACTTTTTCACCTTTCTTTTATTACTTTTTTGTGAATATTAATTTATAATTTTAAAAGATACATAAACTAATGTTAAATTTGGCATTAAATTTGAAGAACAATCAGGAGATGACCGGAAGGAGTTTCCATTCTACCAGTGACTAGTAAGTTCTCTAATTCAGATATTTCCAAATGCGTGTGGACTGGATTTGTGATATATATATATATATATATATATATATATATATATATATATATATATATATATATATATATATATATATAAAAGTTAAAATGTGTTATACCGATCTCAAATTTAATATTTATGTTTATTTAATAACTTTTTATGAAATACAAAATTTAACAATTTAATTGTTGATTTAATTTTTTATTAAATAAATTATATTTATAAAATTTTATATAAAAAAGTTAATAAATATTTTATTATATAATTTTATTTTAACGTCTAATATACTATTGAAATATATATATATATATATATATAAATATTAATATTCAAATAACATATTTAAAATTTGATAAAAATGATTATAAAAATATTAATTATAATATATTTAACGGTTAGATTCATAATTTATATATTTTATAAACAATTATTAACTTGTAATTATTAAGTTTCACATCTATTGAAAATTCCGATTTTTCCCTCTCGTTGTGTATTTATTTATCTATCCATCAATAACTTTCCTGCTACCTCGGTTTTCAATTTCTTTGATTATTATTTTAGTAGAATAAAACCGTGATTTGATTGGAAGACGTTAACCGCATGACCCTAAAGTTGTCAATAAATATTTCCTTGATGGAGTTGGGTATGTGATTAAGCACTAATTAACTGCGTTAGCCTCTTATTCTACGTGCTGGCCTGGCTGGTAGGTTTCGCAGACAATGTGAACTACAACAAAAGTATAATGTCACTATGAATAGGAAAATATATAAATGATACTTACATTACATCGTTATGTGAGGGCGGTAGAAATGGACCGATCGGTCTTACTATATAGGGAATTTATAAAAGCGATAATCAAAATAATTTTCTTAATTATCATTTAAAGAGTTTTTTAACTTATATTAAATTTCATGTAAAAAATATAATTAAAATGATTTTTAAAACTTATTTCGTTAAAATTAACATGGAAACTTACAAATAAATCTTGTTTAACAAAAAATTACTGAATATAAATACTTTATTAAGTCATTATTACGTATATATCTAACTTTAAAAAGTAAATTTAAAAAAAAGAAGATAAAATTTCATATTAGAAAAATTGTAGACTTGCCTATTTTTTAAAAATAAGATAAATATAGACTTTAATAAACTCTTTTTGAGTTTGAAAGGAAAAAACCATATATCTCTTTATAAAATTACAAAATTACTAAAATATGAAGAATGTGTATAAATTGCGAAATTGTTTTATTTGTAATCAGATTTTGTTTATAACTAATCGAGATAGAAATCATTTTCAAACTTTTTTAACTGTAAATTTGTATGTATAAATTTAAATATTTTTTAACTGTAATTCAACTATTGATTATAAACAGGCTTTTTAAAGAAAGATGGCATTACTGTATTTTTAATTTCTTAATTTCTTAATTTTATAAATATTTTATTTATCACTTATTTATTACAACAAATTCTATCTATAATTTTATGTGTAAATAAAAACTCATGAAACAAACCAAAATTGATATTTTAATCAAACTAAATGATTATATTTTTACAATAATTTAAGTCACCTTTAACTGAAACATATAGAGTTATACATGTTATATTTTTTTATTTTAAAATATTATCATTAGTATTTATATTTTTAAACTTGCATAATCTAATTACCAAATAAAATAATTAGATATATATATATATATATATATATATATATACCCATTACAAAATGAAAGTAAATGCAAAATTTGTTTTAAATCTTTATAAATTTTTTAAAGTGTAGGTAATTAGATTAATAATTATTAAGCACTATATGTTTATGTAAGTAAAAGATTAAAATTATTTAATAAAAAATTTATTATTAATAATTAAATATTCAATTTTTTTTACAAGTTCATATATAAATAAGTAATTACCATAATTGAAAATAAAAAATAAAAAATATTATTATTTAATAGGTCTTATTTAGAATATCCTAATAAAAAAATTAGCAACAATGAAGATAATAACTCTAATGATAATATATTGCACAATATATTTATAAGTGAAGTTTTGAATGTAAGCGCAAGGATCATCCTAATAATATCTCCTACAACTAATTTATATTTATAAGTGAAGTTTTGAATGTAAGCGCAAGGATCATCCTAATAATATCTCCTACAACTAATTTTTTATTTTCTTAAACTAAATATATGATGATAATAATGAACTTATTATTATGAGCATGAAAACATAGACATAAATAGATTATATGTCATTTTTACTATTTTTAAATCTATTTTATTTTATTATATATTTATACATTTATTAATAGGAACACTTTTTAAATCTTTATCTTTGTATTACAACTTTTTATGTTTCTAAAATATAAATACAACCATATATTAAAAATATAATATACTAAATTGATTTAAAAAGTAAAAATTTGTAAAGTAATCATAGAGTAACTAATAACTATCTCTATAATGATAATATACTAAAAAAATATTATAATAATAATGCAAAATATCTACTATTTATCATAGGATAAATCTTATAAAAATAATTCATTATTTAGGTGTATCATATTAAACTATATTAAATTTATGAGTAATTTTTTATTTTTATTTACAATATATGCAATTATTATAATTTTTCGCTTACAATACCACAAAGACACAATATCACATCATATAAATATTTTAAATTATACTATAATAATAATTTGGAATAAAAAATGCATAATAATAGGATTACATTTCAATATGATAATATGAAATAAAAAATTTCTAATTACTAACATAGCCAACCAAATGATTAAATAGATAGACCAAATAAATAATTATCTATAAAATTACTAAAAAAATAACATTAAATGATCCATGAACATGTTTTAGGAAGTATCTAAAATTTTATAAAGTAGAATATAGAGAAAATAATTAGGGTTAAATATGTTTTCAGTCCCTCTAAAATATTCAAATTTTGGTTTTGGTCCCTTATATTTAAAATCTTTGGTTTAGGTCCTTCATTTTTTAAAATACATTGATTATAGTCCCTATATTAACTTAAGTTATGTTAAATCAAAATATATTAATCATGATTTGAGGATTATAATCAAAACATTTCATAAATTATACGGTTCAATATATTTATGTTAAGTATCATATTTGTAATTAATGTTGTCAAAATATAATTAATATAATAAGAACATTTCATATTTTGATATATTTATTTTTAAGAATCTTTAAAATTATAATTTATAAATTGATTTTCTAATAATTATTATTATCTAAATAATTATTTATAAATTCTAAATTATATCAATTTTCGAATGATTCTTTTATTATTTTAGTAACAAAAATTTATTCTATTATTTTCAATTTAAAATTAACACCATAATCATAATTATATGAGATATAAAATTTAAATATTTTAACATTATTGTATAATTAATTTTAGGTTTTTAAAATTTTTAATATTAAATTGTATATCATAAATTTTAATTAGTGGAAATAATTTTTTATATAAAAACATTACATATTTTCTAAATTCTAATAATTTCCAATTATTTTATGTTAAATTAAATGTTAAATAAATCAAGAGAATTCATAAAAGTATATTATTAGATATTAAATTTAATATATAAGAAATTTTAAGCTTTATTATAAATTTAAATTAGTCAAAATTAAACTGAATTATTAAATTTTATAATCAATTTAAATATAAATTAACTTTAAAAATAATAAAAACAAATTAATACTAAATTATGTTAGTATTCTAAATTAGTTATATTGCAATCTTTCATATATATATTTTTTATATAATAAAATAAAGGGTTAAATATTTTTTTAGTCCCTTTAAAATATTTAAATTTTGGTTTAATATAACTTAAGTTAATATAGGGATTATAATCAATGTATTTTAAAAAATGAAGGACCTAAACCAAATGTTTTAAATTTAAGGGACCAAAATCAAAATTTGAATATTTTAAAGGGACTAAAAACATATTTAACCCAAATAATTAATACTTCTTATTATTTACTAATAATTCAATTGTTACTACTTTTGATTTGTATCACTAATTGAATTATTTGAACACTTGAAGTTTCAAGTATCTATTTAATTTATTTATTTTTTTGTAAAATTACATATAATAATTAATTTTTAAAGATTTTAAATGATAAAATTTTATATCTTTTAAGTAGCACCTTGCAAAATAATATTAACTTGTAAATTTTTTGAAAAATATGTTTGTAGAATAGATACTAGATTTCCATAAACAATTTCTAATTTTTAAAGTCTAATCTTGCATTAGGGTTTTGATACGTAGCATTTAAAATTTTTTAACATGCAAGTTTGCCAAGACAGTGTATATGTTTTATCTTTTCTTTCCTTTTTATTTGAGTATAAATCATTTTTTTCAATTAGTAGAATTCCATGAACCTTCGAGTTTTGCCATATGCTTCTTTAGTTCATCTTACACAATACATATTATAAACATTAAACAACCAATTACACCATTAACTTCTATCATAGAATTTAGTTAAATATTTTCAATGAGATTGAGATTATGATAATTATTTCAACTGTCTTTTAGTCATAATTTTCTCATCCTTTCATGTTTGAGTATTAATATAAATTTGAACCCATGAAGGTTGCACTCCTTTTAGTCTTTGTTGTCTAATATTAGTAATAGAAATATCAATAATTTTATTTGTATTTCTATTATAATTAAAAACTATTCATATAAATAACATAATAAGGATTAATAATAAAAAAAATGAACCATTTCATTAATTAGCCTTGATATCTTCATCATTCCCATACACTGTAAATCTTCATATTTTGAACGATTTCTTTTATTTATGTTAATTATTTCCTATAATCAATGAATAAAAAGAGTATCATATAAAATAAAACATGTGTTATCTAAATAATTTAGTTAGAAAAAGTTAATAACATTATAAATATATCTTTCCCATCTTGAACAACAATGATGCATGAAATCACAATATTGTAAAAGATCAACCCTTTTATCATGGATGTTGGTAACCATTCCTTTCTCTGTTTTACTTTAATCATATCAGGTGGCCTTCAATTCATGCTTGAATTGCCTCCACTTGCAACTTATGTTACCCTTTAGTATTTGCTTTGTTAGCTTAATTAACTCAACAACAAATTAAAACTTACCCTACAATAACATTCCAAAGCAAATTTGTTACATGTATTACCAAAACATACTATTATAATAATTGGAATAAGATAAAAATTATAAATATTTATATAGCACCTGAATCAATTCAAGCATGTTAGTAATATAAGATTGAGACATGTCCTTCCAGTTAAGATAGTTGATAGGAACACATTGGTGCCTCCATACCAAGATGCCCATTGCATTCAATAGAATTTTTTCTTCTCATCCTATAAGATTTCCTAAAGAATCTACTTCAACAAGTATGAATTCTCCATTTTGAAAAATCTCATACATCTAACATACGTGTATAACCTTTGGTATTCTATCCACCCAAAACATGTAAGAATGTTACATTAATGAAATATATCTTAAGAAAAAAATAAATGATTCATCATGTACTATATTGACTTGCATTTGAACTTTCATTTAAATGAAACTTATCATGACTTTTTGCTTATACTTGTTTCTCTAATTGTGATTAATCATTTTAGTAATTACGATTTATATCATTGGATTTCAAAAAAAAAATTATGAAGCATTAAGATAAAAAAATGACTCAATAAAAGTGTTATACCTTTCTCAAATTATGCAATTTTTTCATCTATAGAATGATTGCTTTGTTTGATTTTATTAAGGTTATCAATTGATTTCTCCATTGTTTAAGATATGTTATTTTTTATCAATATTGAACATTTTACATCTTTTCATGATATCTATTATTGAATACAAGAATTACATAATGTAACTCAAAATAAATAGATATAAAGATACAAAAGGAAAAAAGTAATACATACCTTACACTAAACCATTTATAGAAATGTAATAAATCAAAATAGGTCTTCTTCATTGTTACTCTCATCCTCTGTACCATCATTATCCTTATTATTTTTTAAATATCTTCCATACTTATTGTAACTTTTATGATATCATTATTACTATCATGTTCTAGTATGATCACATCATTGTCATTTATCTCTTGTAAGACTTATTCATTCCATTGCTCTATTTCATAGGATTGTTCATCATCCAAATAATATGTCTCTAACTTTAGCATGCACAATAACAAGATAACCATTTTCTTTTTCATTCTCCATATAGAATACTTTCTTGGTTTGAGAAGAGAAAATATATGGATCATCACATACATTATTCCTTTTATGTTGCAAACTAATTTAAGTTTACTAATATCATGTCCAAATTATCAATTTTGCAACCCCTATTTATGTTAACTTAATCGCACTTGAAAAGTAGAAAATTGAACCTTCTTGATAACACATTTAAATTGTATTTTTCAATACACCATAGTAGTTTATTTCCCCTTCTTTAGGCATTTTATCTCTTGAACTATCATAACTTCTTGTCTCAACAATAACTACAATACCATAATTTTTAGTCTTTAAGGACCTTTCACACTTCTTTGTATGGATTTTCACTCTATTAATAATATAACCACTATAGTTTCTTACCATTTCTAGTGGACCACATGATAACAACTTGACTTCAATTATCACTAGAGCACTACTTTACTCTTTCAAACATGCAACCTATCACATTTTAATCTCAATAATTAGAGATACTTGATAATCATGAAATTCTTAATAATTACCCGTTCATGAGACCAATCAGTAGAGATTGACTACGAATTTTCTTAATATCATTAAGAGATAGCCTATGGTTTCATGTCTGAATAAGATTAATGTGTTGTACTAATGCTTTTTTTTTTATATTAAAAATCATGTATCTATGTGCTTGTACTAATGCTTTCTTATTAGTGATACTTGAGAAACTTTTTTTGTTTTCTCCTCATTTAACGCAACTTGGCACTTTCTCCCTAATGGTCTACATCTAGGATTCATACAATTTGTATTCTTAGCAAAATAAAAGTCATCATCACCCTAATGGTCTACATCTAGGATTCATACAATTTGTATTCTTAGCAAAATAAGAGTCATCATCACGACTAGGTAGATTAAAATAGGTTTCAATTCTAGAGAGATATCTTAAAAAAAATATATTAAACTTTCATGAGATAAATATCCCTCTGTAATTATGCCTCTAGATGTGCTCGATTAGGAACAAATGACTTAGAGTAAAGAGGAATGTAAAAACAAGATCAACATAATATAAAAATTTTTTACTCTATAACTTTTGAATAGTATTAAAAATTGAAAAAATTTAGTAACTTTCAATGGGTATATCCATCGGTAATATCGGTAATGTCCTGGGCCTACAACTTTTGTCTTATGCCAAATGAGTTACTAAGTGTACCATTACAAAGAAAAAAATGGAAAAAAAAATCTTTTCTAATTGGAATAATGTTATAGTTATTCGATGCTTCAAGTGATCCAAATTACTCACATTAAGCACCTTTCACATATTTCTTTGAAGAAATGAAAAATATCAACTATATCATAAATCACTTTTTCAGCCAAAAAACTCTTTATAGGTATAAGAACAAACTCATACATTTAAAGATAACGATCATAACTTTTAAGACCAAATATCTTGTGTTGCTTCACTTGCACACATCTTGAATTACTATATAAGTATTTTGTTATATGGTCATACTGTGTCTTATCATTATTTTTTGACTTTCCTTCTAAATTCAACAATGTTCCAATAATATTATTACAAATATTTTTTTCAATGTGCATCACATTAAGATTATGACAGAATATTAAATTTCCAATAACACAATGTGAACAATATGTTTTTCTTTTTCCATGGTGATTTACTACGAGTTTCATGATCAAATTGCCTCAAAATAGAAGTTCCATTAGGTACATCAAGTGGAGATTTAAACTCTTTAGTTCCATCAATCTTTTATTATATCTCCATGGATCTAGGTTATAACCAACAATTATGACACATATAACACCACTTTCCACTACATTTCAACCACTTAGATTATCAAAACCACAACATGGACAAGTATATTTACCATTTTTACTCCAACCAGAAAATTTTGCATATGCAGGAAAATCGTTCATAATCCATAAAATTTCAACACGCATTTGGAATGACTTTTTTTTTCATTCATCGTAAGATTTTATCCTAAATTCCCACATATAGATATTTAAGTTAATACTTAGAGCTTTTGCACGAGGAATAAGCAACGATAGAATAAAAAAAGGTTACTTCATACACATCCAAGAAGGAAGATGATAGGAAATCAAGACAAAATGCCAAGTATAATAATAGTTTTGAAGATTAAAGCCATGAGAAGTGAAACCTAGTTAAATGTTACAAGTGTCATATGAAAAATCAAGATGCTGGTTATCAAAATCCATCCAAGAAAAAGAATTAGATGGATGTTCATGAGTTCATCCTTAGTTCAACGATTCTCATGCCATATCAGAGAAGAAGCTATTTTTTTAATACAAAAAAGTCTTTATAGTCTAGGTTTTAGAGGAAACCAACAAAGGATATTTGCAAGTATCCTTTTTTCTATCTTCAACATCATTTGAATTTACTTTCCATCATGAATGATTACATTTTGGAAAAACTAAAATGTTATCCAAATCCCTCCAAAATAATGTGCAACCAATAGGACAACCATGATTTTTTTCATATCCTAAACCTAACCCTTAAATAATCTTCTTGATATTATAAAATGATTTGGGAAAGATCTTTTCTTTAGGTAATGCATATCTTAACAACTATAACAATATTGAATAACATTTGTCAATTTATCCATTTAAACATCTTAAGTGATATAAATGTACGATGAAGGATAATTTTGTAAATTTCTTACAACTAGGACAAAGGTCATGCTCTACCTTTTTTAAAAATTGATAGAACTCATTTGAATTATTTCTCTCGTCAAAATGTTGAACATTGTGATCATTTATAATTATTTGGATCATTCACTACGTTAGACATATATGTATCATCACTTTCATTATTTATATTCATCCTAAAGACATCATAGATTAATATGTTCATGCCATGATGAAACTCTCCTTCCTCATGACATTTGTTGATAAAATCATAAGAACTAATTTGTTCATTATGAATAACCCAATTAGTATACCTCTTTAGAAATCCATAGTTGATCATGTGCTTATAAGTATCCATTCAATAGCGCCTCTTATAATTAACACATTTAGTGTAATAGCATAACATTTTCCCATTCCTAGGTGATTTTGCAAATGTCAAGTCAAGAAAATTTTAGAACATTTCTAATGTACCTTTCCTTAGTTTGAGAGGCTTCATATATCCAAATTTTATCCATTAGATAAAATAAACTGAAAAATAGAATGGAAAATAAAATTAATTATAATAAGTAATATGTAGTATTCAATAATAGTGTGCTAAATAAAGATTATATAGAGAAATATTTACTACAAGCCCATAAATACTTAGTAAACAATGGTGAAAATAATTAAAAGCATATCATATCAAGTTCATCAAGAAATATATCATTCATGACATAAATCAAATGTGATTCCTCCCCCTTTCATGAGCATCAAAACTAAAAAAGCATTTAGAAAATTAAAATTTACATAAACATCATTCTTGACTCTTGTAAATAAGAAACTATAAAATTTATTAATCCTTATAAAGAGCTTCTTGAAGATTTAAAATGATAGTTGATAAATTGTCATTCTGTCAATTTATCTATAAGAATTTGGCCATAATTAATTCATGATGCATGATTAATCACTTGTAATTTCTCCTAATATATCTTATTTTTACAAAAATGGTAATACAAGTAGAGAATAAAAAAATTTTCAACTTTCAAGCCAAAAAGAGGGTAAAAAAGATATAAAAAGATAAGGAAGTAATAGAAGAACAAAAATGCCTTTCACAACAAGCCAGCATAGCCATGTTAGGAGAAACACGCCATCGTAGTATATTAAGACTTTCGACACGATCATGCAAATCTGAGCATGGTCATGCCAAAAGAAAGATAGCACACCCATGCAGAATAGTATGCACATCCATGCCAAATAATAAGCATGATTGTGCCAAAACTGGAAGGTACCAGCAACAAACCACCTCAGCCTAGTGACATAGAAGAAGTCTTAGTCAGCTCTAACACCACTACAGAAGACCTAGAACGATCGTGATTGTTAAGAAAGAGATTAGGTCAACTTGGTCCGCAATAGCTAAATCCCTAATCCACCCCTATAAAAGGGAGGTTGTGTCACACACCCCAAGGCAGACAACTTCTGGCCCCAAAGGCACTCACTCTCTTAGGAACACACTTCCCACTATGTTGGATACATTTTTCTCCACTTTTATATTTCTTAGTCTTCCCATTCCCATTTTTTCTTCCATTGTCCTCTTATAGGATCTTGACAGAAGGAACCCCTTCATGGTGCAAATTATAGAATTGCTTGCCAGTCTTGCTAACATTTTAATTTTGTATTTCTTATCTTAAGATTGAATTATGGATATTTCTAGGTTAACTTTTTCCATGTATAGCTAAATCCCTTATTCATAGGGCTTTGGTGAAACTTTTAATGTAATTTCTTGAATCCTTTTTTTTCCTTTATGAATGATTATTTATCATTATGAATGATGATATTTTCTTTTCCAATTATGTTACTTTATTATGCTTAATCCATAATAGGAATTAACTACTCTTGTTAATCTGTCAGTTGGTTAGGGGATAGGTGATCGTAGCATCCACTAATTGATGGAACTAAAAGGTGACATCCTCTAAGGATTTTAGAGGATTAATTAAAATCTTGGTTTTTAACTAGTTAATTATCTAAAAAGTATTTAATAGTCTCCTGTGTCTTATGTTCTGTTATTTATTTTTCCTATGCCTTATGTTCTTTTATTTATTTTTCATACATCATCATTGAGGGTAGTATTTAGGGGAAAGATTATTACTATTACATGATCAATGGATAGTAATAGCACTAAAGTATGTGGTTAGTAATTGATGTTCTCAATTGTTTATAGGGAAACTTAGGGGTAAAAGTAAGTAAAGTCACAATGGGATCCAAGGTTCCATGTTTATCCATAACTTGAATTCATGTTATTGCTTTCTTTTCTTTCTATTTTTCTCAACCTGTTTTATTTTTGTTAATCACACACAACATATATTTGGTGGGCTCAAAAGTTAGGATTTAAGCTTCTCTTTCAAATTGTTGGCATAGTGTTAGTGGAATTGACATTGGGGTCTGAAATACCCTTTTTCTACACCAACGAGTATAGTTTTCTGTGGATAAAACTAGGAAAAGATTTTTGCATGCAACAATAGTCTTAAGAATGTCAACCTCAACAATTAGACAATCAATTTAATAGTTTTCCTTTTCATCTTAGCTTCCAGCAGAATGGAAGTTTTTTTTTTTATATCAACAATAACAAGGGTAAACAATTCAATGGAACCAAAATGGTTTAATGTATGAGGAGTGTGAACCTTCTAAGAGGATGAAAAGAAAAGTACAAAGAAGGGAAGTATACACCAAAAAAACTTTACTAGAAAATAAAAATGATTGATAAAAATATTTGGATTTACAAATGATAGGTAAATCATGAAGATCATAGAGAAGAAAAGGACTAATATAACAAAAATAGATGCTTAACATGATAGGAAATTTTGTTTTATCTTTTAAAGACATAATATAGCTCTATGCATCCTTCATTGTCAAGGTTATATTGTCTTATAGATAGTTTCTTACATTAACTTTGTTTGTCTTTGTTAGCCATTAAAGTATTTCTCTTATCACTAGTTGTAAGCCCTGGTTGAAGATCAAGGTTAAGAGGAGTAAGATTGGGCTTAACATACTCCATTTTATCGTTGTCCAAATCGTAAGCTTGTGGACGATTCAAAGCAACAAGAATGTAGTATTAAAGTCTTGTAAACCATTTCACTATGGGATTCTTCTAGTGTATGGCCATAGTTGGATATCCTCTTCAAAAGTATTTCCCCCATTCTTGTAGATGTTCTTATCATTCGAGTCCATCAACCATCCTGATCCTAAAGCATCTTTGGTGTCCATTTTATGATAGAAGGTTGGTTTTTGCTTAACTTTTTGAATGTGCCCATTAAGAGTCAATAAGTGAACTTTGAATTCATCTAGATGAGACTTTCCTTTTGGTGAGGGAAGTGGGTATTTAAATTTATTTTGATGCTCCATGACCAACATATTAACAATTGATCTCTGTTATGCCCTAAGGATTATATGCATTAAAGGTTTTCAAAACCTTCTACAAAGTATAAGTGTCTTAGGCCTTGAAATAAGGCGCCACTCTTTGAGATGCACTTTTTGCTTCAGAAGTTTCATTAGACTTAGAACCTTCTTATGTTTGGAAGTGTCATGTACAATTTATTTATTTATTTTTCTTCTTCTTTTCCTTTTTATTTTATTTTATCTATCTTCTTTTGTTCTTCTTTTCTTTTTATTTTCTGTTTAATCTTCGTTAAACTACAACATTAGACTCTTGGTAAACACTTGAAGTGGATGTTTGACAAGAAATATTATTTATAAAGAAGGTTCCAAATAAATTTTGAAGAAAAATATTTTTAAAAAGAGTTTTAAAAATAAAAATATACCTATTTTGTAAATTAAATAAAGAAATATTGAGTCTAAAAATACGAATAAGAAAGAAAATGAAAAAAGGTGAAAAGATAAAATAAAGAGAAGAAATGAGAGAAAAAGAAATTAGAGGGAAAACTTGCACTTGTAATCTTCCATGCAACTTGCTTTCTTTCTAAGTAAGTGTATTTTATGCTTTAGAAAGGCCAGAAGATGCGTAATTTTTTTGGTAATGTTGTTTTTAATAGTTGTTCAACCACTATTGTCTTTAATGCTTAGCGAGTCCTCCTTTAGTAAGAAGAGAGACACATAGTTCATTATACTCTTCATTTGGAGCCAATTATCCTCATTAAAAATAAATCTTCTTCATCTTTCTTTTTCCTTCAAAATTAAAAGGAAGATGAAGGACAATCTGATCAAGGAAGATCTTGACAGTAATGAATAAAGTCATGCATGTAATAGGGTTAGGTCTCCAACATATCTTGAAATAATTTTGATTTGCTTATTTGTTTCCCATTGTTCCTTCGGAAGAAAATAAATATCCTCTTGGTCTTCTTAACATGACCAAGGAAAAAATTTTATTGGTTATAGGCACTCAATTGTAGCCATGGCATAGAATCTAGGTGCTTGGATCAATCCTTAACTTGTTATCTACTGTGGCAGGATGAGGGCATAATTTCTTTATCAGTCCTTTTATTAAAAAGATGTACTCTGCCTTCATGTATAATGGCATTATCCATTATTGTATATGGTAAGTGAGGTTTAGCAGAAGTATCATATTATTCTCTAGAGTGGAAGCCAAATATAGAAGCTTCTTTATGATGTACTTCTTCTTTTAGAAAGAGGAAAAAATTCTTATAATTATCGAGTCCTCTTTTATGCATGACCATCATCATTGAGACCTTTTATTCCTATCCTTACAAAAGACAAAACTAAAGGAGGTGATGGTGGGTGTTTATCTTTTTGTTGTACCCTCAAGTAAGGACAGCGAAGGAAGACCCCTTAAGGAAATGTTCTTTTTTTTAGAAAACAATTCTTTTGTTGTATTGCTTAGTATAGGTGATCCCAATTGTATAGTTTGCTTGATTATGCCTATCTCTTCTATTTTTCCACATGATTGAAACTATGATATGTGGATATGCATTGTTATGGGCATATGTTTAAATGTTAATCGTAGCATTTTGTAAGTAATGCTTTTTATTAAATACATTATGATATCCTTTTTACTCTTAGGATTGATGTGAAAAAAAAATTCTAGATGCCATATGGATTTATGGGTGACACTGTTATAGTTTTCATTGGATATGTTTATGAAAGTCTTAATAGTAAAAGGTGCCACACTCATGCAAAAGAACTATTTTGAGAAAATGATTCTTTTGTTGTACTACTTTATATAGGTAATCTCAATTGTGTAATTTTATTTACCAAGTCTATCACTTGTATTTTTTGCATGATTAAAACTATGATCTATGAATAGGTACAATTCAATGTTCATGTGTTTAAATGGTGATGATAACATCATGTATGTAATGTCAAGTACTAAACTTAGTATGATATTCTTATTAGTAGGAATGCTATGAAAAAAAATTATGTTGGATGTAATGTAAATTGATAGGTGATATTTCCATAGTTTCCTTTGGATATGTTTAAGAAAGATGTTGTAGTAAAGGTGTCACAACTTATTTTTACACAAAGCACAAGTTATCAGATATTTATCTTTTGCATTTGACTAAACTTTTTTGGTTTGATCAATTGCTCAACATTTTTTCAGGAATTTTATTTCCCTAAGCATTTATAAGAACATAATCTTATTTGTATTACATTTTATAGATTGTACTTTTTCCCAGAGAAATTTGTGGTTTTAAAATATATGCTCCTTCTGGAATTAGTTGTTTTCCTAAATTTATCAACCCTTTTAGATTTTTATCCTCTTCATGTGTAAAGGTATTTAACCCTAGAGGATAAGCTATAATATGAAAATAAAAATAATAAAAAATCGAAGCAGTGAAGTCAAATTGAGTTTTTCTTTCTTCAAAAAGAATTCAAAATATTTATAAATATTTTTAAAAATAAGTGTTTTACTAAATATAGACACTTGAACTTTGTGGATAAAAATACTTTTTACAAACTATCATTTATTAAAAGTAAAATTTCAATCCAAATATCCTTAAACATTAGATGAAATAAGAAGGTTAAGGGTTAACAAGAAATACACTATAATTTATATTAATTCACCTTTAAAATGCAAGGGCACAATTACTTCTTGATTTTTAGCCAAGCTTCTCTGCTAAAATATCTTTTTACAAGAAAATTGGCACACTCAAATATCTTCCAATTAATTTTTCTCCAATGCTCTTCCCTAGACAAGGCTGCAATATGATTTTTGTAAATTGTTGTATGATGACATTATTAGCCATGCATAACAATGATCTTCTAAACATTTATTTTTATATGTTATTGTAGCAATCGAATGCATGACATTCCTGTAAAGAAAAAAAGCTAATTAGGTGAGGAACTCATTTGATACTAAAATGGTTCATAATTTACTAAACATATATTTTAATATCCTGCTTGTTAGCTACCAAAACCTACATGAACAGGTCTAAGTTCCTAGATTAACAGCAACCTTGGTGGGCTAGCAGTACACCTCAAATTTATGACCATCATCATCCTCTAAAAATTTAACTAAGTTAGTGCAAAAAAAAGGAAAACATAGAATTTTAACAACATAGTATGGAAAGTAATACCTGACCAAGTTGTTGTCCATTTATCACTTTCATTCTTCTTTTTTTCAAGCCTACTTTGTTGTATTAGAGGTAAATGACCATTATGCCCCCCAAGGTATAGTTTTTATATAGTGATTATATTAAAAATTATTACCCTTACTTTTGTTAGCATTATTATTATTGGCTTAATCCTTGCATGCAGAATTTTGGCATTAAACACCTCAGTTGTTGTTGCAAATGTTATACTCTTTAGGCCACTCAAAGAATTAAGTTTTTGTCCAAGACTCCTTTAACTTCTCATCCAAATAATCATAAGCTTAGAGTTTGTTATTCTTAATGTATTCATGTTTTTTTTGAATTAATTTGGTGTGGTGGATCTCACTCACTCCCTCAGCAAATTATTAAATTTCTTAACCTTCCATTGCTTTGAATTTGTTTTTTTGATGTATCAAACATAGAACTTGTGTGACGCATTAAGCATCGCCTATTGTAAGGCTTGACTTAACCCCTGCATGGAAAATTTCATGCAAGTTAGTTCCAATGTTTTACAGATACTGCAATTTAAACCCTAACATAATAAAATACTATCAATTTGGTCCAGGAGATATGAAATTCATGTAACATCATACATGTGGTCCCAACAAAAAACATGCAATTTATAAGGATTTATGATTATACCTTTTGCATGTTTGAAATAAAGTGTCGTTTATTCTATCTATAATCCCATATATCCTTGTAGAAAAGTTCCAAGAACCACTTCTAATTGTCTTTATTCTCAATGTCAACCACAACATATGCAATAACCCAAATTTGGTTATTAGCATATTGTTCCACTGCTAAAAGTAACTTCCTTTTATAGTAACATTTGAGAAATGCACTATCAAGGCCAATCATTGGCCTACATTCCTATTTAAAACCCTTCTTACAACTATCTAATAAAATGTATAGTTTTTGAAAAGTGGAGAACTCTCTAATTGAGATATTGTATCCCTTTTTTACTATTGATGCTGGATTCCCATTTAGCAACTTAGCACAATAGTCTCACAACCTTGCATATTTTTCTTTCTCACTTCCTTCAAGAATGTTCTCTGCATCCCTCATAGCCCTCGACATTTTTGTGTATTTTAAATGAACTCCAAACTTTTGTTTAGAGTAGTCAATAATTTCAATATATTTTATCTTTTTCTCCTTTTCAAGTTTCTTCACAAGCTTCCTAGTTACCAAAGCATGTGTTGCATATTATTCTTAAAAACACGACCATATGTGTGTTGAGATTGTAAAGTCTTGATCGGGAGGCAATGTTATGAGTTACTATATGCATAATATATCTCCCAACCATATGACTTCTCTTTACATTTGACCCTAATCCTGACTTTATCATTCTTGACACTATTTCTCTCCCTAACTAAATAGTGTAGTATTTCATCCTTCTTTAAATGATTCCAAAGTTGAAAACTTCATCCCCAACTCCAAGCAATATGCCCAAATGTGGCAATTTGATTAAACTATGAGAGTTTGTCTTTAAAAGCTTACTCATCATTCAAGTTTGTAGAAGTTCTCATTTCTTCATATTTCCATGAATCTGAATGTCCATCTTCGATAAATCGTTGTTTTCCATAACTTCCTGTATATCTTATTTCTTCATCATGTTCATCATCATCATTAGAAGAAGAAGAAGAGGAATGGTTAACTGTGATAGTCTTTCCTTTGATGGGTTTTCTTCTTAATGTTTCTTCTCCTTTTTTTGTTATTTACTTTTTTTGGACAACCTTCCTTCCACTCCTTCTCTTGGGTTGAGGTTCTTCATTGTCAATTTCCTCCATATTTATATCAGCAGTAGCAATATTATCTTTAACTTGAACTTTAGCAATAGTAGCATCACCAACCCAACCACCATCTTCAGTAACAGTAGGTTCAACACCATCAAAACTAGAATATTTAAAGACCATTTCATTCCTTTTCTTTAGTCTCCCATTTCTACGTAGTTATTTTCGTGTCACTCCTTTCTTTCCTATAGTTTTATTTTTATAGGATTTTTCTCTAACCCATTCCTACTTTTACATACAACTTCCACCTCCTCAACATGTAGATGGGGTACAGCTTCACCATCAAATTCGCCAATACCTTCACCATCAGCTTCTTCACCACCAAGATTAACCCCTATATTTGCTTCCTTATTAGCCTTTAACCCCCTCCCGATTACCTCCAACACACCTAAGTTTTGTTCCATTTTGTTGTCCACCCCTTTCAACCCCCATTCCTCCATCCCTACTCTCATTCTTACCCTCATCCCTACCATCCTTCCTATTCTCATCCTTATCCTTATAAAGATTCTTCAATATTACATCAAGGTCATCCTCCTTCACCTCTTCCATACCATGCTCATAATGGGCATTCATTTGCCAACCATTCATCTTTGCAACAACAATCATCTCCAACAGATCTGCATCATGATGTAGTGGCTTAAGACCTTCACCTACCAAAACATATTCTCCAAGTTCATGTATCATAGATGTTCATCAAACTTGGTGAAGTAGAAGACATCGTGTAACACCCTAATAATATCATAGTCGTAATATGAACTATTATTAATTGCTACCTATGCTTGTGAAAACTTTGATAAAATTATTCGTATGAAAATGGTAGTAATTTTTTCTTTTAAAATCCTTTTTTGAAATACAAGCCTTGACATCATTGTACATAGATAAAATACATAAAATCTCTCACAAATACTGACATAATGAGAACATAGTAAGAATAATAAAGATAAAAAACTTATAAATTTGTAGGATATTATCTAGGGCACATATTGGCTCATTATAGGCCATAATTTTTATAAATTGAGCACTAAGTCCCTTCAAATACATTAAATATAATGATAATGAACTTAGAATAATATGAAAAAAATCAGAATAATACAAATCCAATAAGATAGGACGGTGCTGTGCGTTTACTGTGCGTTTTTTACCCACGGGAAAATGAACCCGTCAATGTAGAAAGGGGTATTTAAAATCCTTAATATCGTTCCCATAGAAACTATTTCAACAATCTTAAATAATAATTAAATCCTAATTTTTGAGCTCACCAAAAAAGGGTTTGTTTAGAAATATTTAAGGTGAATGTAAAAAGGGAACAAAATAAGAGTCATCGATCTAAAGACAAAAGAGCACAAATACGAGTTCAATTAAGGAAAGACATGGGACTTTAGTTTCCTTTATAACTTTATCCAATTTCACCCTAACTCCCTAATGAATAATTTGAGTCAATTGCTAACCATTCGTTCTCATTCTATTACTATTCAATGATCATGCAATAGCAATATTCTTTCCCTTAAGTTACTACCCTCAATGATCATGCAAGGTATATAATTAAGAGAAGCATAATGAACATGCAGACTTGTTAAATTAATAACTTATTAGAAATCAAGGATTCTTATTGATCCTCCAAAACCCTTAGATTCAGTTTACCTTATAGTTCCATTAATTAGGCAATGGTACGATCGTCTATCCCCCAATTAACTTAGAAATTAATTCTTATTAATTAATTATGCATAATAAGAAAAACACAATTGAATAGAAATACTAAATTATTGCTGACAATAGGACGTTGCAACTCGCACTATGAAAGAGTTTTTGCCTCCAAGATCCTACAGGAGGATACCGAAAGAGAGATAAGAATGGAATGGGTGTGTCTTCAGGGTAGTGATAGACTTATGCCCTGGAGAGTGGTGTGGTCTTTGGGGCCTAGGGTGGTGTCATGTGGTGTAATAGAGTCTCGCTTTTATAGGCGTGGATTAGAGTTTCAATGTTGTGGATCAGGCTTGACCTAGTCGCTTCATTAGACATCGTGACCATTCTATGTAATCTTGCAGCACCGTAGGGCTGATGTGTCATTGTCGCATTAGATATATTATCTTTTTATGCTTCTTTTACCCTTTTTTGGTCCAAAACTTGCATATTTTTGAATTCTTTGCTTACGTGACCATTCCTATAAAAATAAGGAAAATTATAATTAAATAATCATAAATTATATTGTAATTATAATTAATTTTCCACAGATAAATCAACAGAATGGTGGTTTATCAAATGGTAAGCTTTGTTTTCAATTTGTTAAGCCCGCTTGTTAATTATGGTAAAAAAATTACACTAAGGATCTTCCTCTGATGAGAAGTATATATATGGATACTTGTGCAACTACTACTAATCCCTTTTATTGGATTTTGTAGTACTAGTTGAAGTCATGGGTGTCAAGAAGTAGTGTTGCAAAGGTGGACAATATCTCCAGAATTTAAGGATGAGAGAAAGTAAAGAATGAGAAACAAGTTTCTCAATAGGCTTCTACCCTATGGTTCTAATGTCATTGTATAATCCTTAGCCACTTCAGTTTATTTAGAAAGATATTAAACATTCAATTCTATTTGACTTTCATAAACATATATTTCTGGAGAAGTTTCATTTTAATTTAACTTTGTATGCAACATATAAGCATTATAAAGTTATGAATTTTTGGAATGCAAATCCTTTCATAAAATAACATATAATTTATATATTTTAAATGACTTGATGAAAACACTTATAAAATGTATTATCCTTCAATTCATTACTTTGATAAAGTTACATTTTCTTCTTACAATGAAAATATATAGATTGTGAATGATTCACCCACTTAAGGGACATAATATCATGCACCAAGTTATCTTTTCATTTTACTATTTATTCATTACACTCATTCTAGATTTTGAGCTCATACCTTAGTAGTCGTCACCATCCCTTAGCTATGATAACTGTTGTCATCCCTTATAAAGTTAGAAGTACTATGCTTCAAATTGTATGGAAACCTAGTGTTTTAGTATTTTCAAACATAGCACATATATGGTTCCTTTTCTCTTGTTTTTATAGAAGTCCCCAAACATCACCTATGCTTAATTATTTAAGTCTTATGCTTAATCAAATAAGAGAACATAGTCAAAATAGTTGTAATTGTAATATTTTAATATATATATATATATATATATATATATATATATATATATATACTTTAACAATTCATTCAAAATGTAATCCACATAATGCCCTCAAGCACAACATCGTATATTTACACACATCCATTGCTCTTATAGAAAATATGTGAATTCCAATTAAATCATCCATGCATGAGCATTAACCAATGATGTTTTTTCATATAAATAGCATGGAAAAATAAGGTCAAATTCCATTTTAACAAAATAGGACAACAACTACTATCAAATCTTTCACATTCTTATTGGAATCTTTAGTTAGACACCAAACTTCAATTTTAAACATGTGCCTGTTTTTGAGTAGCCTAAATTAATCCAAATGAATTAAGTCCAATCTCTATTTTTTTAATGGAAAATCCTATATTTCTGATGTACTTAATCTTAATAAACTTCTCATTTTTTTATTTATATATCTCTTTACCTTTTCTTTTTTCATAAATTTTTTGAATTTTTTTCATTATTATTATTTTAATTTAAAATATATCATAATTTTTAACCTATGAAAAATTAAGATAATTTATCTTCCGATTTCATAAAATTTAACAAGACACATTCAATATTATATTTTTTAAAATAAATATTCTTTAATTAATATACCATCATATTGTATATTCTTTCTACTAAAACATATCTTCATTGATTTTTCATCTTATTATATGAATTTAGGAAAATAAATATGATATCAAAAAGTAAAATAAAATATTGACTTGATATAGTTCTCAAGGTGTGTAAACTAAGTTCAAGAATTTTTGAATGGTGGTATTGGAAGCTCCAACTTGGTAAAATTTTGATAAATGAAAATAAGATACTTACAATGATAGTTCAACGTTAAGTCAATGATAATTTTGGTATGGTAACAATGTGAGAATGAGTTACTTTCTAATGAGATATTTAGGTCCTTACATATAAAACTCAAATGCAAATGAATCACCATCAAAATTAAAAAGTACCTCCGTATGATATATTTAGTTAAATAGTGAAATGTATAATCGATTAATATTATGATATTGATGGCATGAGAGATATAAACTTTGAATGATGATTTTGAGTAAATGTATAATAATGTATTTCAAGCATACATGTTTAGTTAGACCTCATATGAAAGGTTACCTAATTGATGTGTTGGGATGAAACGAGAACATTAAACCTATTGGGTTAAGATCCAAAATAGCTATGAAGTATAATTTTATTAAATATTGAACATGTGTTTAGAAATGACTAATTTTGATAATTATTTTAAAAAAGTTTTAAAAAATATTAGTTCAATCTTGTAAAAAATCATCTTATAATTTTTTATTTTATTTTTATAAAAAATAACTTATATAAAATAAATAAAATGTTAAAATATATGATTAGAAATTATCAGTTTATTTTTTAGCTAACTTGTGTTTTCTTATGTTATCCTTAATAATTAATCATTTAAAATAAAAAAATTAGTATAAATAATTTTATATCTATTTTTATAATTTTTATAAAAAAATAATTGTATACAATCCAAATAATTTTCACCTAATATATTCAAATATAAATATTATTTTATATTATCCATTATAGTAATAATCAATTGTAGACATAATTAATTGTTATACTAATCTAATTTTTTCAATTAATCCAAACACAGAGTAATACACCTTATTTACTCGTTGGACAAGTTGATTTCCATGTCCCTATTAATAAAGGCGAGCTGCCGAGTCATGAAAAAGTAGATAATGAACCAAACCCAAATGGGCATTATTTGGTGACTTGAATTGGCTGGGTCACTTGAGAATGGCCAAGCGGTCCCCACTGGACACACTTTGAATATAACTTCTTTGTAGCCAATCAAGCTTTGGATAAGTTTCCAAAACAATGTCATGAAACCGAGGGAAGAAAGAGTCAAAATAAGTCATTGAAGATATTTATCAGATATTGGTAAAAGTTCCATCTCTTGGAACATGATAGATCAAAAGTAGAAAGATTTACAATGAAAGTTTACAATGCTACAAAGTCACAAGCTGTTTCACCATTTCCCTGTTAAGAAATGAACCTCAAGACACTTGAAACAAGAATTTAGGGCTTGTTCTTCTAAAGTGATTCATAAATAAACATAGAAAACCTACAGATAAATCTATAAATATGCCCCTTTACCGCCATTATCATTCTCCATACTTGTTTTTATCTGCTTTATCAATGACAAACCATGGAGATGTACATTGATGGCTCTCATAATTTGTTAATTTCAATTAATTCTTCCAATCCTACTAGAAGAGTGGACAACGTAAACTTGTGTATTTCATTATTCACAGTTTCAGTTGAAATTGAGTTCAGCCTTACACTTGCAGTTGATAATTGCAATATAGCTCTCATAATTTGTTAATTTCAATTAATTCTTTCAAAACTACAAGAGTGGACAATGTAAACTTCTGTATTACATTATTCACAGTTTCAGTTGAAATTGAGTTCAGCCTTACGCTTGCAGTTAATAATTGCAATATATCTCCGCCTCTAAGCTCAATGGACCCTCAGAAATATGACAATGAAGAAAAGATAAATGATGCATAAGGGAGTAGAAAGATAGCATAAGGGAAGAGTAAGAAATTATACATCATATCTAGGGGAAGATCCCATAAAAAAATACATATAAACCATCAGTCAGCAAAGTAACTGATCAAACCGATAAGATACTAATTACATAAAAAGAATATGATGCTCAAAATAATGGTCCCCAAAAACCTACCTCAACAGAACAATCCACTATTTCCTTCCCAGATTACGTGCTTTGATTAATCATCCAATCTTTCCATGAATTGAAATAAAAATGTTGGTCACCCAACAGTTTTTCTTTCAAATCATAAGCGCTAATACATGTTTGTCTCACCTCCCAGAAACAATAGCCCAATCCTCAAATCAAAATAAATGAAACCATCATGGGTTGCAATTTATACTCTTAATACCAAAAGTTAAACATTGGGCGGAGAAGGAGGTGTTTGAGCTGGCGCAGGTTGACTACCACCATTGCCGCCACTACTGTTATGTTCCCATGGCCTCACAGTGAAGAGCACAACAAACAAGATGATCACCAGAAGAAGTATAATACAATAACAGGTCCATTTCCTGGTGTTTTTTTGGTGCTTCCGTGCAGTCTGCAACTGCTCAGCTCCAGTGCGCACAAATGAGTTAGCTCTTGCCACATGACTCTCAATATCATCCAATTGCTCACCTTGAGCTTGCACCAACACTGTCATGTCAAGGAACACTTGGTGCAGCTCCTTGAGACTCTTCTCCAAATCTTTGACAGCATCATGCCTCTCTTGAATCTCATTGATCGTGTCCAAAATTCTACCCCTGCCTTGTTCCTGAATGGCTTTCTGAAGGAAGGTCTCACTCTCACCTGCATAAAAGTGAAACTCGAATTATTACAGAACCTCCCAAACAAGCACCACATCAGATTTCAACAAAATTGAACTTGAATGTAAAATCACAAGGATAAATAGTGCTTCACAAACTTGAATTTGGAAATACCACTTAGATTTATAATAAACTATCCACTAATTTCGTTAAGCTCTAATTGTTCTTCAATTGAAGCAACGATGGGAAAACTGAGATATTAATCATGACCATATCCCAGTAGACTAATAGCATGTTTGGTCTAGCTTATACCCGAGGAAATAGTCACTTAATTTTAAAAGCTCTATCAGAAAGCTAACAAAAATAACCAATTATTTCTGCAGAATAAATTAAATCAAACACGCACGAATTTGAAGACCAATTTTCCAGCAAATGAATTTTCGTAGTTTTTTTTTTTTTGTAAATTGAATATTTTATTTCATTTTTTTTGGTATGAAAATCCAAAATCCTAGTTGACCCCCAACTAATACATAATCAAGTGGGTATCACCTTTCTTAAGAGAACCAAACTCCTTAACAGATGAATCAAGTGGCGTTGATTATTACATTTCAATTTAATTTTACGTGTTAGGGATTCATATAGTGGCGATGTATGGATTTCAGTTGAAACCTCCAAAGCATGATTGGGTGAAAGACTCATGACAAGCTTTTCGCCTTCGCTAGATCATGGTTTGGAACTTTCCCACCGGAAATCCAAACATAAATATGATGTGAAGAAATATTGATCGAAAAAATTATCAACAAATGTGGACATTTTTCTACTAGAACAACGAATATTGATCGAAAGCAAAACCATACCAGTGGAGATCAAGAGATCTAAGGTCTTCTCGTCGGGGTTCTCACCGGTGACGGTGAAGTAGCGACGTTGCACGGTCTCCCTGTACTCTGACGATATGAGTTGACGAATTTCATTGAAGGTCTCCATAGAGTCCTTGAGCTTCTTCTTCAATCCATTAACCACAGAGGTTCGGGTCCGGTCCGAGGAAGAACCGGGTCCGCAACCCGGTAGATTCCGGTTCGCGGCGTTGGATCGCTCCAGAGCCTCCAATTTCAACTTAATGACCTTCGCCTTTTTGAGAGCCACCGTAACGTCGCTGTCCATGCGCGAACGAAGGTCCCTCACGGCCTTAGCGTTGTGCACAACCTTGCTCTGCTCGTGACTACTCTTAAGACTCTGCGCCAGCCCCTCAAGCTCCTTCAGTTCCTCCTTCACTCCCTCGACGTCCTCAAAGAACTTGTCGAGGTTCACTCCCCCTCCTCCTCCGCCGACGCTTCCGGCGCCGGCCATCTCGATCACGTGGTGATGATCCGGCGAGGCTTGGTCGCTGCGGAAGCGAGAGAACGAAGTGGAGAACAAATCGTTCATATTTTTACTTTTTATTTTTTATTTTTAATAATGGCTAACAGATTGAGAGATGTATTGGAGTGAATGTGGGAAGGGTATGGGGTGTTTGTATTGAATTTATTTCTACTACCTCTCTGCATAGACAAGTGCGGAGAAGTCAACGTGGGGGTTAAGATGACGTGGACCAGAGAGAGAGTGGGTTCGTACCGTGTGGCGTGTGAGGACGGGTGGGTAAGGTAGAGAGGGAGAAACTTCGTATGGGACAGGTTGAACCGGTGAACGATGGAAGCGCGTAGGGCTATGTGATGAATGATTTGGATGCGCAAATTTTGTTTTACCTTTTTGCTTAAGCGTAAAGAGACACAGAGAGAAAAGGTTAAGAGGATAAGTCAAGGGAGGAAAGAACCCCCTTTCAAGGGAAGATTATTATTAGTTTTCAAGTTTTCAACTCTGTATGCGTAAGCACAAAAGCATTTCTTGGTTTGCTTCCAATCAATTAGTTTATTGTTGTTTATAAGAAAATAAATCAGTGAACATAAGATCAAGGGAAATCTTAATCATTGATCGCCCGTAGAGTTTAAAAGAAATCATTTTGATGAAATGGTAAAAAACAAGATAAAATTAATTTAAATTATTAAATATGATTAACATGTGTTTTTAAATTAAGTAAAATTATTTCTTTACATTGAAGCGTGTATTTTTTATTGAAAATATGAAAATTAATTTTATGATTTTAGAGAGAATAAGAACTAAGTTGATAACTTGTTTAGATCGGAAAAAATTCAATTATGTGGTGGACAGAATTAATTTTAGGAGATATAAAATTAATTTTTTAATATATAGTTAAGGATATATAATAAAAAATTATCTATAATATTTAGTAAAAATTATAACATTTAATGTATTAATAATATTAAATATTATAAGTTTTAGTAAAAGATAATATTTATTGATTTCTTATTATGTATCTTTTGAGCGTTTATGAAAATAATTATGTAAAACTATGTAGCTTTTTGTATTAGTAAAATCAATTTTTGAGTATGAAACCTAGAGCGCGTTTAATATAAAGTTGAGAAGAATTGATTTGGGTGAAATTGATTTTGTTCGGATAGAATAAAATAAAATTATTTTTGGAAGAAAAAATTATCAAAATGGATATTTGGTATGGTAAGAAAAATTATAAATATTGTTAGTCATAAATTAAATTATGTTTACTGTTGTTTATTTTTTGGTAAAATATACTGTTAGCTTTTTTAAAATTTTAAAATTTTAATTTTAGTATTTTATTTTTAGAACTGTAAATTTTGATCTTTATTTTTCAAAAATAAAATATTTTTATTTTTTAAAATAATCAATGTTAATAAATGACATATATCAATGTATCAACATATAATACGTCAATAATTTATAATTAAAAATAATATATTTTAAAAAATTAAAATTAAAATTCATTACTCAAAAAAAGAAATAAAATTAAAATTTTAAATTTTAAAAAATTAAAAATAATTTTATCTTTATTTTTTTATTTTTGACATAGTGTAGACATGCAATCTTTTTTTTTTTTTTTGAAATTATGTATATAAAATTATTTCATATATTTTATCATATATGAGATTGTTTTATGTTTTTATAAATAAATGTTCATATAATTAAAAAAAATTATTTTTATTATTAGAAAATGTAAAAAGTATGTTTATCATATATAATACATACTTTATATATATATAATAAATTAATAATTTGTTTGATGATTAAAAAATAAATTAAATTTTTATTAAAAATATATTTTGAGCATGTTACCTTCACTCTAGATAATATTAAAATTAAAAGAAGACAAATGAATAAAAGTTAGCATATTATTTAATATTGTTAAATATGTATACATAACATTTATTGAAATATCTATAAGTCAACCATTTGTATCTAATAATTAAAATTAAATAAATATAAATATAAATATATATATATTAATTCTTAAATTAAGCTGCTACAATTTCATTTCTAATTAAGTTATAAATATAATCCATTTCTTTTTAAGAAATAAAATCATCATCCAAGTTTGGAATGAAGTTGATATCATTATGAAATTCTTTTATAATATTTTTATTTTTTTATAAATTTTTAAATTTTATATACATTATATTTTTTAATAAAATTATGTATTATCGTTGTAGTACAAGTTATCTCAACTTGAATTTTATATTTGAAACTATATATATAATAAAAAAATGCAAATCTATTTTTTTATATTCAAAAGGTTCTTTTTATCGTAGATCTTAAGATATAATGAAAATAATTAAAAATTTTATTTTGATTTCAAATTGAGTTGCATCCTTAAAATTATGAAGATGATATCTTTTACATTTATATGGATCCAAGTATTTTATAGGTGTTGGATAAGCACTATCAACCAAATATATTATATCTGTGTAAGAATACAACTTGTTAATATATATATATATATATATATATATATATATATATATATATATATATATATATATGCATAATCATAATTAGGAAAGAAAAAAATCAAATATGATGGAGGATGTGGAAAATTATACTTTTAGTTGGTGAATGAATCCTTGAAAACTTGTGAATTATAAACCGGTTCTTTCCATCCTGACACTACAAAATATGAAGTACATATATCAATCACAAACAACTATAATATTGTGTGATATATATCCCTTCCTACCGATAAACTTTTCAAAATTCTTGGAAGAAACTATATACAGTACTATATACAGTACATGATTATTATCAATCGCTCCTATATAATCTTTAAAATATGACCAATATCGATTATTATCATAAATTTTCTGATGCATCGGCTAAAATGTGTAATCTTTTGGCCTAATCATATCTATTAACAATTTTAAACATGTCATAAAAACACTATAAAAATATTCGCTAACTATTTCACTAAGAATGCTAAAATCTTTTTTCAACAATCCTATTTTCTATTTTATATCTAACCATATCAGTCATCTTTTGTACTTTCATATTTTTTTACTTTTAAACCATGATCAACTAATGCAATATAAAAAAAATAAAAGTACATATTTATCTATTCCAAATATTTCATACTTTCATATTTTTTTTACTTTTAAAACATGATCAACTAATGCAATATAAAAAAAATAAAAGTACATATTTATCTATTCCAAATATTTCATGACATCTTTTCACATTTTTATTAATATATCTTGAACCCATTGCTAATTGATTTTTAAATAGGTAAGTCATTTTTATATAATGTGTATTTTTCTAAAAATAAAAAACTAGTAGGCACATGTAATGACATGCTAAGAGTTAGTTAAAATAAAAAGAATGATTCAAACTTTAATTACTAACCATTTTCTTTACATCTTATGACTCCTTATTTTTAAGAAAAATGTTTCGTTCATCATCCCATTCTAACTAATTACATATTTGAATAATTATACATGTAACCTATTAGAATTGGCTTTGAACCCAACTCAATCCTAAAAGATAGCTCCTAGGATAACGGTTGTCTCCATATTGTATAACTATGGTTGGTCTCATTTTTAGTCAATATAAAACTTCCTAACACAATCCACTCCTTTTCTCAAATTATCTCGTTTATTATTGAATTATTACTTCTGATAGTTTTCATTAGTGTTTTGGTTAAAATGATTAGCCATACCCACCATCCTTTCTTAGTCCATGAAGAACCAATGCATTGCCTTTTTAATACTTGCTTGTGGCCATGTCAATGAACACATTTAATGCAAACCATTTTCCAACAATCTTTGGTTTATTTTGTTGGTTTACAACACCATTGAATGAATATAGAACTATTTTTTTTTAATTTTATTTTTGTTCATGATGACATCCTATCTCATCATGACATGTAAAATGAAAATAAAATTGATAAATTTATTTTGAATAGGATACCAATCTCAAACAACCTAGGTTTATAAAGTTTATAAGGTCAAAATTAACATACATTTGTACATATATAATATGGAACTTATCTGATTAATTATTAGAGAATCATTTTCAATCAAAGACAAGCTTTGCTATAGTGGGATATAGAATTTCTTCTATTAACAAAAGAAGGGCATAAAGAGAGATTTGTAATGGGTTATATATAAAGATATTTCTATAATTTATTATAAACTAGTAATTGACAACTTGAAACAACCAATAACTAGTACTAACGCTCAACCCAAAAAATAGGTCTTAGTTATAAACATCTTTTTCTAGATTTAGAGTCCCAAACCCGACAAAATCAAAGAAAGAGGATAAGCAGTTATAATTATGATTGACAAGAAGCGTGAATGCAGAGGACTTCTCTTCATTTGTGTCTGCCTTACTTTCCCCTGTCTATTTCCATTGTAGGGACTTTGTTTCTTCTCTAGCTTTCTTAAGGCCAAGACTATTATAATATTCAGTCTAAAGACTCCATGTTTTTCTATCGATTAGTCACTCTTAGCCTATTAGGATTATGACCTCTTTTCCCTCTTCAAGAAATATTTTTTTTATGTTCTTTTTTATCTCGCTTCTGCATCTGTGCAATGATCCTATAGACTAGTAACCTTCAAAGAAATAGTTAAGCAAATAGAAGTAGGAGAATACATGGGATTCATTTTTTTCCCAACTCAAGCAATTTGAGATAAATGTTAGCAACGATGAACATTCTGCTTTTTAACATGAGTTTCTGAATCATCACCCAAGGTACATTGCTCCAAGGATAGTTGGATCTAGAGCTTTCAAGGTATATCTCAAGTGAACTCCTGCTAGTCTATTTCACTATGATAAAGCATATTAATTATGAATAGATTTATGGTGAACAAATCCTTTAAGAGAAGGTCGATGGCTTCTATTTTGGGTGGCAAAACAAAAGGCTTTTTATAACAAAATTTCTAGTGGCTTTGTGAAGAAAAGAGATGATGTTCCTATGTACTATGAGAAAACAGTTACATCATACATTTCATAAGAAACAATTGTTAATATATATATATATATATATAAGGACAAAATGCATCCCTAAGTCTAAACAATGCAACAAAGAATCAACTTTTATATCAATTTTTCAAAACCATGGTATGCAGAACATAACCTTCGTTGAAAGTTGGAGCTTATTTTTGTAATCCAATTTAACAAATTTAATAGGATTTATGCTACAATTTAGAACACTCAATGTAATAGGAATGAATATAAATTATGTACCTCTTGAAGGCATTCGTAAAAATATTATGTTTTCTCTGTATCCAATTGTACACGTTAGGAACAAAGTCTTCTATTTGTACTCTTTCATTACAACTCTCATGTTTGATGGAACTATGAGTAGTCGGAGCGTCTATAGACAAATAAGGATCTTACTCTTTTATAGAAAAATACATTTAATCTAATTTCCTTCCATTGTGGATGTTAGACCCATTAGGCCTTACATAATAATTCTCAGCATACTAGTCAATTGGATTTAAACTCAATAAACACATATATAAGATATTTTCCAAATCCATAACATGTCACTTAAAATTATATGAGATTATAGGAAAAATATTAGGTTACTTGTTTAGCCCATTTTTATAAAATCAAAATCACTAATCAATAGAAGTTTAAATTAAAATGAAAATTACAACATTCTTCCACTTGGATAATATTGATTACGTTTTATTTTATTTTAAAATTTATTTTTAAAACGACTCTTAGGTCGAACAGCTATAACCATAAAAAAATCTTATATATTGTCACCACAAAAACATAATCATCTGAATTAACAAAATCATTAGTTAAGAGTCACAAGAGAAGTTAAACTATTAAGAGTTTATTGCTTATTATATGGATGCATCACATGATATGTGGCCAGGAATCATTGTTTCTACTCCAAGAATTGTAAATTCCATTTATAAATCATCGGAAACTTATTATGATAACATCTCTACGGTCATCTTAACTAATAATAATAGAATCACTATAACTTCAAAGTGTATTAGAATTAAGTTTTGGTTGTTGGAGAAGTGGTTGAAAATAAATAGACTCTTATTGAACATATTTTCACTAAGAAAATGCATGTTGACCCGTAACCAAGGGAATTAGACCCATAGTATTTATAAACATGTTAAGAATGTGGATATTGTAAGGTATTTTAATGTATTTGGTTAGTGAGAGTTATCATTATTACTATTCATATTTATCTTTATTACATTGGACTTGTGTAATTATCATGATGAATTTATGTGCATGTTGATGTTTCATGTTAGAATCTATATAATTATCATTGAATAGTTTTATATTGTAATTGTCTCAAGATGTTTTGGTTCCTTAAAGGAAGATTTCAAATGAAACATGGTTTCTAATTTCCTTGATAGTTAGTTGTATTTTCTTGGGAAAACATAATGTAGGATTAACGGGACCGTTTGGTAAATATCTTAAGGATTATGGAATTGTTTCACAATTTACTATGTCAAGGACTCACATTGATGGACATTGTGGGGTCTATACTGAGTCACTCTAGGCTACCTGAATCACTTTGAGAAGAAACTCTTAAACAACTATGTACATTCTAAATAGGGTACCTTCCAAGTCTACTCCTAAAACACCTTTTGACCTTTTTAAGGGATGGAAATTCAGTCTTAACCATTTTTGTGTGTGGGATTATGCTGCTGAAGTGAAAATCTATGAACCTACAACATCAAAGCTAAGTCTAAAACCTCCATATAATATTTTATTAGTTACCCCATAAACGCCAAAGGCTACATATTCTATTATCCTACCCACAAAACAAGAATAGTTAAGGTCATCACTACCAAGTTTCTAGACTATGATATAGGATAGTCTAACATCTCTACTGATGATGGAAGGAGTTTTGGTAGAAGGGTCTTATTGCTTCAATCCATATGTTGCAAAAGAGATTATGTGTCAAGTAGTTTATAAGGTAACTAAGAAACCATAACAAAAAGCTTTATGAGATATGAAACCTCTAAAAGAGCAAGTTGATGTTCCTTTATTTTAGATGATTACATAAAAAAAAGGTGAGAGTCCAATTATTATACCCTTTTTTTTCAAAACTTAAAATTTAACATTAATTATATGCTAGATCTAGAAAACTATTTGTGGGATAGTTACCAATGTCTTATCTGATAAATGGATACAAGTTATGAGTGATAAAATATTCTTTATGAATCACAATATTGTGTGAGTGTTAGTGGAAGGTTTTGTTATTTTTTCCCATTGTATGAAAATGAATATTTAAAACAGAGAAAAGATAAATTTTATTATTAAAATTGAAGGTAAAACCATAGTCACCTAGTTTTGACAAAGAAATCAAGTTCTGCCTTATGGATGACACAAACAATATCTCCTAAATGAAAAATAAAACCATACTCTAATTTTAATTCAACTAATCATATAACTGAACATCAACTTTATTCCGCATTTCCTTACGAACAAATTGATTTCATTGTCACTTGACCTTCACTTGTTCTTAAACCCTTACAATGAATTGGAAACATGAACATATGCTCCAAAATTAAAAACACCATGAACTTAAAGGAACATCTATTAAACTATATTCATAACAATTAAAAGTTAGTGACTCACCTTTACTTTTATTTTTCAAAAAAGATTTGAAGGTTACACAATTAGATTTTTTATGAACTACCACAGTGCAAAATCAATACTTTAATTTTGATTTTTGAATATCAGACTTTGGACCAAGAGGCATTTTAGATGGACTAGGAGTCTAGGATTATTATTTCCCTTAAACTTGTTTTCCTTTTTCTTAAAAAAATTCTTATGGTGAGGTTGAGAAACTAAATTCACATTCTGAGATGCCACATGGTTCATCCTACTATCTTCTTGAGAACATATAGAAATTAAGGTGTTCATGTCTCACACCTAGAGTCAGGCATGATAGAAAGTTTTCTAGGCATTAAATTTACCTAGTAGTGAATTCAAGACATGATAAACAAGGAGCTTATTAGCTATTGGGCACTCAAGGTCAACTAGCCTATTAGTTATGGTCACCATTTTTATTATATGTTTCCTAACACCACCAGTCTTATCGTACTTCATGTTGGTAAAATTTTCCATCAATTGTTCGATCTTGAATTTCTTAGAAATTGCATATCTTTCACCAACAAAAGTAAAAAAATTCATAGCATTGTTAGAATGTGGAATGAATTTCATAAGTGATTCATTAATGGATCGCTTAATAAGCATCAATGTCTTGTAGTTAACTTCTGTTCACTCCTTGTGATAAGCTTTCTGCTCATCAATGCTCTCACAAGTCATAATAGGTTCATCATTAATAATGGTCATATCAATATCCAATAGCAATGTCATCCTTCCATCTCTTATAATTGTTTCCGTTAAAAAGATCAACATTGTTAACAATGTTATTCATGGAAAATATAGCATGATTTAGAATGATCATGATTGGGTTACTTCTTTTTCCAAGTTGAACATTGATGTGAGCTTCATAAAATTAGGCAACGTTGAAATTGGAGACATTATTTAAAACAATCATGATGAATGAATTGTCGTATTTTTTAGCTTCATAGATTGTAGAATGATTCTTCATGTGAAGTTGCTAGCTATTATCCATATCATGATGGAATCATAAGATAGAGGAATTAGATAGCTTACATATCATAGCGATTCTCATATGGAAATTTTCCTACTAAATATTAACATCTTTCTAATAATTTATTTGTTTCTTCAACCAAATGCATTAAAAAACTATGGGTTGGTTTAATGGTCAAGATTACAGAACAAGATAGGGTAAGGTGATATTTGGTTTGCAAAAATATTTTTTATTTTTATTTTTTGTTTTCATTTTTATACTATGATTGTCTTGAAATGTTTTTCTTCCTTAAAAGAATAGTATTTCAAATGAAGCATGATTTATGATTTCTTTTAAAAGATTGGTTATGTTTTTTTGAAAAGACATAATGTAGGATCCATACACAATAACATGAAAGGAATTACAATTATGTTATGATGTGTACTCACACTTGCACATTTATAATATGATCATGGTAATGAGATAGTTAGTTATATGTTCATATGATAGTATAATTTTATTAACTCTTAATCATGTTTTTATGATGATTATTTACATGTTATTTTTGTAGCTATAATTGTTCTACTTAAAAGTTATATTCAAAATTAATTTCAAAATAAATACAATTCAATAAATATTGTCCAAGTGGAAGAATGTTGAAATTTCCATTTTACTCTATACTTCTATTGATTGGTAATTTTATTTTTTTATAAACAAGTTGAATGGATAACCTGATACTTTTTTTATAAATCTATATAATTATAAATAGTTTTGAAAAACATCATATATATATATATATATATATATATATATTAAGATTAAATTTAATTGGTAGGTATGTTGAAAATTTTTATAGAAATTAGTGGATTAATATCCATAATAGAGAGATATTGATTACATGTATTTTTATATATAAAAAAAATATTCATTCATTTTTATGCATTTAATTACTTAATTTTATTTAAGTGTTGTAATAGAAAAAAAATACAAATAAAATATTTTATTTTTAATGTGTATTTAGATATAAAGAAATATTACATTTTTAAAGATAATTTTAAAATATATATATAATTTCTATTAATATTTTTAAAAGTTTTAAATTCTAATATAGCTGTTGTTAAATTTAATATTACTATCTTATAAACAAAATATCAAATAAAAATATATTAAAAATTTTAAGATTATAAAAATATTCAATGATTTTATTGTTTATTAATTAAGAAGAATTTTACAAAAATGTTGCAGAAGAATTTATTATTGTCATTTTTTAAGTTCATTTTTAAATTCATTTTTTATTGTCATTTTTAAGATTAATAAAGAAATATTTTTTAATTTTATCTTTAACAATTAATGTATACTTTATTAAATAATTAATAAGATAATAATAAAATAAAAAATGAATTAATGAATTTTTTAAAAATTAAGAGATCAATCATTTTTCTTAGTTTTATGTATAACCTTAAACATCAAATAAAAAAAAGGAAGGAATATGTCATTTATCACAATTATTTTGTACTCTAACATTTTAAATACTATCATTTATATTTTTATTTTGATAAGGATATTATTGAAAGAATAATAATTAATATTATCATGAATTTAAAAAATACTAATAATAAAGAATATTGATAATAATATTTTATTAATATAATCGATAAAAGATAGGAAAATTTATTATACAAAATTTAAATTAAATTTTTATTTTAAAAATTAAATATATATTATTTAACTTAATTATTTAATCATATTTACTCAAAATTGATGTGAAATCAAGATAATAAACTAATTTAAATACAGATTACTACCTCACTTAATAAGAATAAACTAAGGACTATACATGGGTTGGGTCAGAACGTGAAGAAAATAAAGTTTAAACTGCTCAAATTGATACAACATATTGGATCACATTAGCAATTTCTTTACACAAATTAAATCCAAACCTATCGAATTTGAGTCAAATCAAATTAAAGCATCCGACTTGTCCACTTTGCAGAATTTTAATTTTGGAAAATGTTTTTTTTTTCATAAATTTCAAGATACATAGGGTAAAAAAAATATTTATTATAAAATAATCAGGTTGTCATAAATTTCAAGATACATAGTTAAAAAATATATTTATCCTAAAATTTGATATTTAGATAATAAATTAAAATCAATAAAATATAATATAATTATAGATAATTATGTTATTTAAATATAAGATAAATTAATTGATATCTTCTAAGATATATTGAAAAAATATTTAAAATATTTTTGTTTTTAATTTTTTTATTTTTTTGTAAATATAATATCATAAAAAATTTAAAAAAATTGTTTATAATTATATAATTAAGAAGGTATACAGTATTATATTTTTGTATAAATTAAGGGAGATTTGTTTAAAATTAACAAAGAAAAGAATATCAAATATTTTTTAATTAATATTAAAGGATATTAATGTAATTTGTTATTAAATATATTAATAAAAATTTAAATTTTAATCATATGTATACAAAAATTATTGAAAGTAAAATTTATTTTGGTGATATTTAAATTTTAAAAGAATTAAGTTTTTATTGCCAACTTTAAAAAAATAATTTATTATATAAAACTAATAAATTAAAATAAAATGAAAACATATTCAATAATAGCAATGGCTTGGTTAAAAAATGATTACTTGTACCGCATCATTCCAACAACTACAAATCAGAAATTAAAAGGCGCATTCACATCTCATCTAAATAAAATTTAGAAATCTAAGTAAAGGTGTTACGACCCATATATAATTGGAAATTTGTCCTAATCCCTAAACTACAAGTACATGTTTTATAATTACATGAACTGAAAAATAATGGTAGTGTAACACCAAAAATAACAGCAATATGACAGCAAATGAGTCCTAATTCTCAATCACTACAATGATACTGAATAAAAAATTAAATATAACTAAAAATGGCTACCTATGCTCAAACTACTCATGCACCTGTTATTCGCTACATGTACTCGTTCATTGATAAGAAACCAGAAATATTCTAAGGAAAATGACACACACAATTTGTCACAACCCATATAACAACTGCATGATTTGCAATAAATTGCATAAACAATAAAATAAAGGCAGCACAACACTAAACAACGATAATTTACTAGCGAATGAGTCTTGGACTCTCAATATTACAGAAAAATAATGAGTAAGAAACCAAATTTAAGGGAGGCAATTGACACTCATCTACTGTTATAATATTGGCTGCTTCCACTCATTCAAGTCTCCTCAAAATGTCTAATTCTGAAAGAACTCCCATGCAATATTTGAACTCAAAGTTAAACATTGTTGACACAAAATGTGTAAAATCAGACATAAGTTGCAAATTAAAAGATTCTTAGTTTAAGATTTTTTAATTTTTTACTTTTATTTTTAATTATAAAAACACTATCTTATTTTTACTTTATTTTTAAAAATTTATAAAACAAACTGTGAAAATAACATTTTGTTATTTCCATATATAGTTTCTAATATATACTCTGAATGTTTAGTGTTGGTCAAATAACACAGTAAACAGCAAAAAAGCCCCAAGAGATTTACCTAACCGTATGGGGAAAACATGATACTTTTTATCTTGCCTTTCCACCTTTCCAAAATGTCAAATCATCCATAATTATCCTAAACATCTTTCTCCATATATTTTTCCAAACATTTCTTTAAGCTTACTTTGCTTTTCTTTACCTTTAATCTAAACTCATCTTCTAATCTAACACTATCACTATCTCATGACTAGGACATGTTTGGGCGGTAACATTAGATATTAGGCCATTATGATCACAAGTATCGGTGATAAAAGGATGCAGTGCTAGATCTTGGGCATACATATTGAACTCTCAAGATTTTAAGCATATGTCCTCTCATTTTTAGGACCATACATCCAAAAAATTTATACTTCTGATTTTTTTTATAAAAAATAAATAATTGATTCATCAAAATTAATAAAAATTAAAATAATTAAGATTTATAATTAAATTTATTTTAAAATATAATATTAAATATTAAAATTGATTGCATAAAAAATCATGAATATCTCATTAACATAAATCATAATAAAATAAAGGTATAAAATAAATTTATAATTAATATACTAAAAAATGATACTAGATTTCTTGCATTTAGAATAAAAAATATTAACAATTATTTTTATAAAAAAATTGAAAGGAATAATATCTTTAAACTTGATCAATGAAAAAAATAATGATAAAAAAATTATAAATTTTGTTAATATATAAATATTTTTAAATGGATGAATTGGATGTTCATTCATAAATTATGATTAATGGATTAGGCAGGCCAATTTCAATTCTGTATCTTTCTCTTTCCCAAAATGATACTGTAATACTAGTAGAAGGATATCATATTTTCTATTGACATGAGAGGATCTTACTTTATCAAACAATCATAAAATCAAATGTCTTGCTATAATCAATTATAACCAATAGTTGATTATATAAAATAAATTATGTTTAAATATATTTAGTAAAAAATAATTTAGGAACCATTTTTTATAGTGAAATTATAAAATTGCTATGAATTTATTCATAATAAATGATTTTGTATTTGAAATAATAAATTATTAAGAATAAAATAAGAAAATAAATTTAATTAAAAATAAATTGGTAAAATTTAATTATAAAATTTAAAATTTTATTTATCTTAAATAAATTATTTTCTTATTTAAAAATTAAACATTATAAGCTTAATTTTTAAAAAAAAAGTATCAAACAAAAATAAACAGTACATTTCATAACTTTTTAAAATAATAATATTTTTTTTTACGAGCATACACTTAATAAAAAAAATACAATATAATATAACAAAAATCATTATTATCAGTAATAAAAATTTATTTTAATTATATAAAAATAAATTAGAAAGACAGCTATTAAAATTCTTACAGATGTTTAAAGTAAATTGATAAGATTTAGACATAGAAAATTAAATTATAAAATTAATTTTTGTGAAAAAAAAACTATTAAGCTAACCAAATATGTGAAAATTTAAATTTTGGAACTCCAAATTTATATATACAAAATATTATTATCAACCACATAAGTTACAATAAACTAAATTTAAATATTGATTGTTAATCCTTAATTTTGTCTCAGATATTTTTAGTGTTTTTAATAGAAAATAGAAAATAAAAAATAAAATTTATCTAATATTAAAAAACTTGTAATTGTTTGAATTATTTTTAAAAATTAAAAATATTAGATCTTAATTTTAAAATTTATCTTCCATAATTAAATCATATAATTCATAAAATTTCAATAAAAAGAAGAGAAATATTTTTTTTCAGCTTCTCCTTTATAAATATTGAATATAAAATTATTTTCAGTTGAAAAGATTGCACCTTATAGATAATTTATATATGGACAAATATGTTTAAATGTATCATCTAATCATAAAAACACACATTACATCTAATATAAGATGTTAGGTTTGTTTTCTAACAATAATGCAATAAAACCATACATACATGCATATGTTCAAAGTATATAAAATATAATTACAAAAAAAAAATCTCCTTTCTAACCCTTCATCTTTAGTAATAAAGGTATAGTAAAAGATAGAACATTTCATAATCTACCTTTAGATAATAGAATTCGTTCAAAAGAGATTATCTTTAAGAAGACTAGTGGTGAATCCAATCATCATCAGTGTCTACTTCTATATTTGTTAAAAGATGAGGAACTGTTTATCTTGTAAACGAACTACATAACAAATGCACGTACACAAGAATACAAATAGAAGGAGTGAGACCTAGATTCTATTTAATAATATAAGGTAATAAATTAACATTTAGCATGATTATATCATCCATAACTCATAGTATTCAATAGAATTCAGTTACAACCAATAAACAATGATACCAAATCATGCAATATATATGTGCAGGATCAATTATAAATTGAATAGAACATTCTTTACGTTGATGATTGATCCCAAAATTTGATGCGTCCCATACCACATTATGTTTTGTCAATCTTAACTTTATCATCTTTATATGATATGTAATATATGTGGACCTAAGTTTTGTATCAAAATCCTTCAATCCTACACATTAAGTGTGATAAATTTGATCACATCAAGTGTTGTTAACATCATCATAATCAACACATCAAATGTGGTAAACGTGGTCACATCAAGTGCCATCAAAATCAACATAACCAACATATCAAGTGTGGTAAAGATGGTCACATAAGTGCCACAAGTGATTACTTGATGTGCTGTTAACATTGTTTTGTATCAAGATGCATATGATGTATAGCGCATAACAAAGTTTTAATTTCTTCATTATTTAGTTTCATTCACTCACATATAGTCGTCAAGATTATGTCTATCATCATTCATTCACCCATATTTTATAAAATTAACCTCTTCATATCATATAACTAATATAAATCACCTTGATTAACAAAAAATTATCTTTCATTTTTATGATTATATCAAAATTTTCAATAATGACAAATAACTCACTTTTCTCGAACAACATAATAATATTTAAGATTATCTACTCTTACAAATCATTTCCTATAACTAAAATCCTTTTATTTCCAATAGAATTTTTAAAAAAAATATTAATATATATATATATATACATATTTAAAAAAATATCAACTTTTCTCCATATTTAAAAATTTCAGGATTAACTATTAAGGTATCAACGTAGTTCAAAAACCCAAGTTACACAGTAAACTATTTACGAATGAAAACAAACTTTACAAAAATTATCCCGTAAGAGCTTAGAACTAAATTACTATTTTTCTAAATTTTTTACAAAATTATTTAAGGGAATAAAAATTTAACTTTTATACATTATATCGTTATAGAATAAAATTGGCAAGCTAACTTATAAAATTTGCATAAAATCAAGATTAATTCTAATCGCTTCAGATTTTCTACATTATTTATCTGAAAATATCGAGATTTCAATATAATTTTTTTTACATAAAATAGACTAATTAAATATCTACACTTTTTTTTAAAATTCTATGACAAGTTTAAAAAAAAGGAGAAATATTTTTTTAAAAAAATAATAGATTTCAAAATTTTTTATAAAATAGAAACTAGTTTAGTTTCTCACCCAACTTTTTACTTGAAGATTTCCTTATATCCACTATACAAAAATATTTTTGTATAATTTAAAAATTATGAGATAGTATTCTCTTTTAGAAACTTTTTCAAATAACTTTAAATTCAAGGGTTGTAACTTCTAAAATTTATATAAAATCATATAAATTTCTAATGTTCATGAAGATTTATGGATATTATCTCGATCTACATACTATCAAGTACATGAAATTTCATATCCAAAATCTCACTACAAGTGAGAATCACACAAATATAATCTAGAATTTCACTATAACTTAAATATACTAATTCATGTAAAATTAAATAATTTTTTTAATCCAATCACACTATTATACTTCCACCTTTAGTCAATTTGGCCATCAAATCAACAACCATACATAATATAATAATATCCCATTTCTAAATATATAACCAATAACACACACATAGGATCAATGGAAGTTCTATACTCATTCTATTGCTTAAATTAAATAAAAAAGTCACATCCTCCTTACCTTAATAACCTCAAATTTGAAAGAAACATGGATCAAATTTCAAAATCTTCATAATTTCATTTTTCTTAGCTTCCTAAAGTACAATAAAGGTACAATTTTTTTTTTAAAAAAGATAATTTATTAAATTTTTAAACTATGAATTCTGAACGAACGTTAAACTATTTAGCAATAGGACCTAAAATGAACAAGAAAACAACTTCAAAATAAAACTTCGAGCTCTCCACCAGGAGCTCATCCGTATGTTCACATGTGGAAAAGGAAGACGATTTGTGGTCGAGTAATAGTGAGGGATCATGATTTCTAACTTGAAAATGAAGATGAAAATAGTATCGTTTTGAAAATATAAAACTATAAAAGTGAAGGTGGGATCGATATGATTGAAATGATATATTTGTTTTTGAGTTTTGATAGGAAAAATAACAAAGAATCAAGGAAAAGAAATTGAAGAGAGAGAAAGAGAATTGTGCATTTAAAAGGAAAGAAAAGAAAAAAAAATTAAGGGGGGGTTACGTGGAGGGATAAGGTGAAAGTAAGAAAAAAAATTAAGGTAAATAAGAATAAAATTAATATAATAATAATATATTTATATATTTTAATTTTATAATATTAGATGTTAGAAAAAGAAGGATAGGAAGATTTAGAAAATTTCTAAAATTATAAAAAAATTATTTAATTTAAGACCAACTGAATATTTTAGGTTGACTTAGATAAATCAAGAGTCAAATATTCCCTAATTATTTCACAAAATAGCCAAAATAATTAGTCATCTATTTTATTTTTATTTTTTTGGTACAATATGAAGAAAAATGAGGATCGAACCTCAGGTCCTCATGTTAAACTATTCCAATTCTCAACCACTCATCATTAGACTAATCCTAGTGGTTTAATCATCTATTTTATTTAAAAAATTAAAGAGAATAAATATAAATATTTTAGCAAAAATTTAATAATTATCATTTTTATTATTTTATATTAGAGTTGTCTACTGAAGATAATAAATAAGATTCATAACAACAATGATAAAAAATACTAAATTTAAGATCAAAGTGATAATAATGATATTTTTAGATTAATATAATTCTTGGTTTACAAAATTTGAAGGATGTTACAAAAAATTTTAAATTTTTAATAACAAAATTTATTTTAAAATTAAATAAGTTTAAAAATATTAATAATACTTGCTTCAATTATATTTAAAAATAAAAATTTATCAATCATGTATATTTTATATTTTTTTATTTTACCCTAAAAAAAGTAAAATCTAGAAACAATCGCATTCTCTCTTTTCTATTTCACTGGTAGATTTTCCTTACGTTGATCACTTTTTCCTTCTCATTTTCATTGCTTACTACCAGTCTTTCCATTTCCTCTCCCTATATTTTCAAGTCTCAAGGAGATGTCTCTCCTTCTTGTTCTCAATCATAACCAAGTTCATGCAAACTTCTCACGTCATTAACTAATAATTATTAGGCCACTTAGTTGTTAGAACATATTATAATGCATCTATATTTTTCTTTGTATATAAGTTATATTTATTTTTCTTCTATGTAACATTGTACACAATGTATCCACTGCAACAAAAAACTAATGTAATTTCATCTTCATTCTTTGTTCCACTCATATGGTATCAAAGCTCTTTTAAACTTTAGTCCACCAACCTTCCATGTGTCTAACTCCACATTTCAGTTCGTTTCCAATTTAGTTGATCCATACTTTCTTCATCTTGGAGAAAATTATGGTTTGGAACTTGTTTCACCTCTCCTCAATAGTAAGAACTACCATTCATGGTCATGCTCAATAAGAATGACATTACTGACCAAAAATAAACTCAAATTCATTGATAGCATGATTCAAACACCATAAAAAATGACCCTTTCTATGAATCATGGAAACATGAAATACCATGGATCTTTCTTGGATTTGTCGTTCTATTACAAATTCAATTGCAAGATCTATTCTATTGATAGATAAAGTAGTATACACTTGGAAAGATTTACAAGATCGATTTTTACAAGGAGATATTTTTGAGTCTTAGATCTTTAAGAAGAGTTATTTGCTTGCAAGCAGCGGAATTTTTCAATCACTAACTACTTCACACAATCATGGCACATTTTCATGAGGAAATGGATCATGTAATGGTGGACAATGATGCCTTTTTCACTCCTTAATGCAATTTGGATCAAAGAAAGCCCAAAAAATCCTAAGCTAAAATATAGGAAAATTAGGCCAAAATCTTATACCTATTGGGCCTACTCCTAAAATACAAAAAGTACCTAAATCATATTCTACCATGTGAAGGGCCGGTAAGGAGGTAGGTTAGGTCTGGGAGTGAGTCTCTTGGAGGCCCAAGAAGGTCTCTAACTATTTACAATCTCTTGGCCCTGACCTTGGTGATTGGTCCAATGGGCTTGAGGATCCTGCTTGGAGTAGAGGAGTGCTCTAGTGTAGGTCCAGATGTCTCTAAGGATGCTTCTGCATTAGGTCCTCCCCATTGGAGTGCATTTTTCCTCGAACAAATAATTGTCATCATTAGTACCTAGAACCTGGAAAGGGTAGTTCATCCCATGGTTACAATTTAGATTTCCTTAAAGAAGAAAACCTTTCCTAACTGAGGTGCAGCTAGACCCAATCACTAGGATGAAATAGAACCGCATTTCTACCCTTATTAGCCAACTTAACATAATGCTTCATTTTATTTTCTATAATGAATTTGACCTTGGTATGGAGCTCTTTGAACAAATTTTTTCTTTTGGGCTCTATCTTTACTATGATAGCTGGCTAGGTCAGGAATGAGCAAGAGATCTACAGGAGTGAGGGAGTCATACTCATACACTATCTCAAAAGGGAAATGTTGGATGGTCAATTATGATGCCCTGTTATATGCAAAATCAACATGGGATAGACAATCCTCCCATGACAAAATCTGAATTACGCCAAAAGAAAATCCTACTACAAGACACTAGGATTTATGATTCAAATCAAACCTAATTATATATATTCAACTTAAAATTTACAATTCAAAATTTGAATGCTACTTATTACAAGATGCCTTCACTTTGGTCTTCAATTTGGGTTTGCTCTTAGCCCTTCATTTTGGTCTTGAAGTACAAGTTTCAAACCTTGATTTCTAGAATCCCTTGGCACAACTTTCCTAAGGGTTAAACTTCTCCAAGTCCCTACAAAATCAAGCACAAACAAAAAGGATACTTGTTGTCCCACTTGGTTAGTGTTAGAAAAAATCAAGTTAAATTTCACTAGTCCTCGCCAAGTATTTATACTCTCCTCCCTCTAATGTTCTCACCATGCAACCAGCCCTATCATATCATTTCACTCATATAAATAGCCTTCTAAACCGACTTGAGATCAACAAACAACTCCATTTAACTTAGGTGTCTTGGTGATGTATAAGTGGTGAAGAAGTGCTTACAAGTGTATGTGCAAAGGTGACAAAACTTAGAGGAAATTTAAAAGATAAGTAAGAAAGTCTATCACAAGAATGATATGCTCAATGTAATAGGCCAGATATAACTTAGAGGTTAATAAAAAAATAAACAAGAATTATAGGTAACCAAAAAAGGTAGGCACACAAGAAAATACCTAGAAACTTTAAAGAGTGGTATATACATGCTCATGCTTTGAGAGGATGATATTCAACCAAACAATTAGGCATGCATAAACTAAGTAATTAAACCTAATATGATATAGAACCTATGACCTAAATAAAGTATGGACAACCAATATACCACACTTAAGGAAAGTAAAACAAATGACCTTTAAGCAATCCTTTTTCTATATGCTTTTTTTTTCTTCTTTTTAATCCTCTTTTGTTTTTCTTCTTTTTTTTAATTTTCTCAACTTATTTCTGTCATAATTTTGGTCCAAAATCTAGGGAGTTCAAATCCTCAACTGTTCCTTGCATAAGATTTTGTTAAGGTCCTAAGTCTACAAATTTATTCTAATTCATCCTTTGCACAGGTATGATATTCTAAGTCATTAGTCCTTATCCCGTTGTCTTCAATTCAGCTTAGGTCATAAGGTCCAGGGATACTGATTAAGTGTCTTTTAATTTGATTCAAACATAGACTAAATCATTTAGGTTCAATGATTTAATCATGCATGACTTAAGCTAAACTTAACATATAGGATGCATGCACATGATCATGCATTCTTAGGAATTTTTTGAAAGGAGACAATACAAATACAAGCAACTCAAAAAGACACATATAGGAGGATCAAAATATGCAAAATAATGTCTAAACAAGGCTAAAAGAATTGAATCAGCCCAAGAACTTTAAAACATATGAAATTTTGGCATCAAAATTTGAATTCAAATCTCACAATTTTTCTAAAATATTTTTTTTCAGATCTAAAAATTTTAGACCAATCAATTGAAAGATATAGATTATATAAGAAGCAAATAAAATAAGTTTGATAAATATTAGATCAGAAATAAGCAAGTTATGCATAAATCAAACAAGTTAGATGCATTTGCATGCTAGGATAGACATACTTCAATAATCAAGTGATAAAAATTTATTTCAGATCCAAATCACACAAATGATATCAATTATGAAACTAGAAAGATAAATAAATAGAACACAATAAAAATTATTAAAATTAGAGATCGTTTGACCAATCAAAAATGAAAAGGAAAATAATGAAGAAGATGAACTCAAAGATTTGTGAAGAAGCAAGAAAATGCATATGAATCAAGAAGTGGATCTAATCTCCATTACTGGAGCTTTGATATCAATTGATAAAGAAATGGAAGAAGGTGGTTCTTATTGATCAATAGAGGTTTCAATTTGGTGGAAAATGGAAGAGGAATTGAGCTTAACTATGCCTTGACTTGAAAGTGTCACCTTTTGTGGAGGATGAACTTCTTCTCTGCCACCATGAGCAGTCACGAATGAGGAGGTTATTCAACTCTAAATCTAGTTCTAGAGGAAGGATAAAGAGAGAATTGCTCTAAAAAAATCTAAACAAAAACTCACAATTTCATTCAAAATAAACTTAGTGTTGAAAATTATACAAGTGATGTCTTCATATAGGCAAAATGAATGAGGTGAAAATGGAGAAAAGGAAGGGGCAAATTTGATCCGAATTAGGCTTGGATTTCATTCCAATAATGTTTCATTCGTCACTCCTTAATGCAACCTCAAATTAGGCTATAGAAATCCCAAAAAAGCCTAAGCTAAAATACACGGAAATTGGGCTCAAATCTTATACATATTGGGCCACTAGTTCCTAAAATACAAAAAAGTACCTAAATCCTATTCTACCATGTGAAGGAACAGTAAAGAGGTGTTGTGGCCTGGGAGTGAGTCTCTTGGAGGCCCAAGAAGGTCTCCAACTGTTTACAATCTCTTGGCCCTGACCTTGGTGATTAGTCCAATGGACTTGAGGATCTTGCCTGAAGTAAGGAGTGCTCTAGTGTAGGTTCAAATGTCTTTGAGTATGTCTCTGCATTACTTAGAATACCACAAAGAACACTTCCTTGTCTCAAAATTTCAATCATTCCTCCATTGTCAATTATATCCAAACAAATGAAATTTTCAACAATCAATGGATCCTGGATACCTAGGCTACAAATCATATTACCAATTCCACACATAATTTCCTTTCAATTTTCAAAATTTAACTTATTACTGTTTATCTTCCAAATGGTAACAAAGTGCAAATAGATACCTTTGGTAATGTTCAATTATCTTCACATCATATGTCTTGTATGTTCCAAAATTATCTTTAAACATAATTTTAGTCAGCAAGTTAATTAAAACATTGCTTTATTTCTTAACATTTAACAAATTTGAGTGCTTTATTACATAGATGGGGACCAAACAAATGATTGGTACAACTAAATTGATCAACGAATTATATCACATGGAAATAATCAATCATACACACAAATTTACATGTTCAAATGATCAAATGACCAGGCATGACGAAATTTCATCCATTCGTGTAATTAGATTCCAGATTCTCACTTGTGACATCTTTGGTTAGGACATTTGTCTTCTAAAAGATTGCAACAACTTTCTTCCACTTTGAAATTTTTGTATAAGAATATTGGTCCTTGTGATATTTGTCAATTCTCTAGATAACATAAACTCTTTTTTCCTAATAGTGAATCAAAATCAATCAGACCTTTTCAACTTTTACATGTTGATATATAGAGACTGTTTTTAGTTCCTTCTTTCTAAGGACATAAGTATTTCTAAACAATAGTTAATGACTCTTCCTAATTCACATGGATTTGTTTGATGAAATAAAAGAGTAAGGCTTAGATTCATCATCAAAATTTTATAAACCAAATGGAAAATCAATTCGAAATGAAAATTAAAATCATGCAGTGACAATGAAATTTAATTCACATGCATGATTTTTACAATATCAAAGGAATCTTTCATCAAACTTCATGTGTTGTAACCGCTAAGAAAAATGGTATTGTGGAGCACAAGCATGAACACATCTTAAATATGGCCTGCGCCTTACTATTTCAAGCTAAACTGCCTCATATCTTTTGGTTGTATGTTATCCTTTATGAAATACATCTTACTAATTGAATATCCATCTCATTTATAAAACAACAGTGCTCATATACTTTACAATACAATCATCAATTACTTGATTTTAATCACCTCAAAATATTTGGTTGTCTCTATTATTCTGTCACATTATCAACTAATAAAAATAAACTTTCTTTAAGGTCTTAAAAAATGTATTTTTCTTGGTTACCAAACTAGTAAGAAAGGATATCTCTTCTTTACAATATTACAACACGACAAATTTTTATCTCACGGCATGTTATTTTCTATGAACTTTATCCCATGCCACCAATTCTCCTTTGCAAAGATCATCTCAAACACACAAAACTCCATAATATCTCCAAGATTTCCATTATGGTTTAAGATCTTCGAGAAATGCCTAATCTGTTTCTCCTCGATCATGCTTCATATCTTCATCTGTTCTTATTTTAACTATTCTTGTTCTCACACTAAATTTTGTTGAACTAGTTTATCTCATATGTTTCAAAAAACGTATGCTCACCTTATCAAACATAGTTGTTGGATCAAATCCGGGAAAATTAAAGTGAAATCTCTGGAGAGAAATGGAACTTGGTCTCTCATCCTTCTTTTTCCTTGGTAAGGTTGGTAATAAACCAAACCAAATCAAAATTAGTTTGAGACCCAACTCAATAATTAACTCATTGAACTTGATTCATGAATCAAATAAGTTGAACTTGAGTTGAAAATTGAATTTGTTAAATACATGTGTTGAACTTGAGTTATCTATATTTTTGACTCATTTGGTTCATGAACTAACTTGCTATATATAAAAATTAAAGACACCGTATACCCCTATCAATTATACAATTATACACAAATCTCTCCTAATTTATTATGATATCATATGTATAAGGGAGGTAAAAAAAATGTTAAAAATGAAGGGGTATTAGATTCTTGTTTGATATATCTCAAGAGGTGTCAATGTAATTTTTCATATATACTATTATAAGAAGTTATATGTTTAGACAATTTTTTAATTTAAAAAGTAATAAAAAAATATAAATTTGAAATGTCCAATATACAAATTAATTATTTAACTTATTGATTATTAATAATAATTTAAATATAAATATTTATTTATTTTATATAGACTATAATGACATTTATATTTTTCAATTATATAATCATTTTGTCTAAAATTTAAATGTTCAAGATCCAAATATATTTTTTCTAGTTCATGAACTTGAATCGAGTTCAGTCGAGTTAAGAAAAAAGATTCATATTAAACTTGACTCAAGTTTTGAACTAGATAAATTATCATCGAGTCAAGTTGAACTGAACCCAGCTCGACTCGACTTATTTCCAGCCCTTCCCTCTAGTAAGAAACCAGTTGCTTGCAAATAGGTGTATAAAATCAAACATGATGTTGACGAAGCTATTGAACAATATAAAGCACATTTTGTCGCCCAAAGCTTTTCTCAAACTGAAGGTATTGACTATTTTGAAACTTTTTTCCTATGGTTAAGCTCACCATTGTGCATCTAATACTTGCTTTTGTCACTTTCAAAAGTTGGCACTTAGAATAACTCAATGTTAATGATGCATTTTTGCATTGTGAACTTTTCCAGGATGGATATCATAGTAGCATGGACAAGTTAAAGATCATAATAACATTTTTGTGTCTACTACATCCATAGTATATTATTGCACATAATAGTAGCATGGACAAGTTAAAGATTATAATAGCACTTTTACGTCTACTACATGCATGATATATCATTGCACATCATAGTATCATGGATAAGTTAAAGATTGCATGCTAAGGCAATTACTATTACCTAAAGTTGTTGATTGTCCAAAATCATTCAAAATCGGGCAAATCATTTTTTTTCTCCAATCAAATGGCTTTCATGCATCATTTAACATGTTTGATTTCCATCATACATCAATTTGCATATTAAAAGAAACCATGCATCATTGTCCATTCCTTATTATGTACCTAACATCTCTCTTTACATGGTTTACATTATGATCATCCTACATATCTTATATCTCATGCATAACTATATTCATTTTCTCTACATCATTTTTGTATATGTATTTGCATATCTTGCATTAATTTGTATCCTTGCACTACATTACTTTAGTATTTCCTGAATTCATATGCTAATAGCCTAGAGACCACATGCCTGTAAGGCTTACTTTTTTACAGATACCTTTCTGTGATAACAAGATTTCATTTTATTAAATATATATATATGTCAACAAGTTTTACTTTTCTACATCCAATTTTCTATCAACATTTTCACATTCATTTTCTGTTAACAACATAATTTTATTCTTTTACATTCTCTTTCCTATATAATTTGTGTTTGTCTTAAATATATATATATATATATATATATATATATATATATATATTAAATATTTTTAACATAAAAATATACTTTTTAATTATAATGTAAAATATAACTTTAAATTTCACATAATAAATTTTAAATACGCATGTGTAATATTATCTATCATTTGTATTTTTAAAATTATAAAAATTTTCAGTAAAATTTTTATTTGACTTAAACCATGTGTAAATTTTGATTAAAAATATTAAATATTAAAAAATAAAAAAGCTTCTTATTAAAAAATTATCAAAAATTAAATTTCTTCAAAATCTTTTAAATTGCTTTTATAAAAAATCCTTTTTCAATAAGCAATCAACCAAATTTTAAAATTATATAACTTTAAATTTTTTATCTCATAAAAAAAATTTAAGATGGAGATCTAAACATTTTATGAGATTATTATATATATTTTATTTTATTTATATATATATTATGTAAATATTTTATTTTATTTAAAAATAATCAAATAAATATTTTTAAAAAATATTATAAAATTATTCATTTTAATTTGTAACAAACGAATAAAATGTTAATTCTATCCTACTCGTAATGAATTCAGGTTCCTTTTTTTTTTTAAATTTTTGAAAACAGTTTCTTTTTATTAATAAATTTTAATTTCAACTCCTCTTTTATATACTTTAGATACTATAATATTTTTTTATCCGTGATCCTTTAGATTACAACACTTGTATTTAAAAAAATAACAAAATACAAAGAAATTAATACGAGAAGTACTCGCATAAAACAAATTATATAAAAAGAAGTAATAAATAGGGAGAAACCCATGTGTTCAAATTTAATTTAAGATTAGGGTTGATTTTTGCAAGTAACCCCCTGCCGTTAAACCATCGCTTCACTCTGTGACCAACACGTTGCAATCCGCACTCATAGAGTCCACCAAAGCACGTTGGGTTTTTGGCTAGTGCTAGCCAAGCTAGCTTGCACCTTCCTATTCCTATGTTCTACTCCCCACTGTCCCTCTTATAAATGCTTCACTGCCTTTTACGCCCTACTTTCTACTACCATCATCACTTCACCTTCATACACCCGCCCGCACCCAAATTTTTCTCCTCCAAACTTCGGATCTCCACCTCCATCATGTCCTACCGCCCCAACTACCAGGGTGGCGGTCGCAGGGGAGCTTCTTCCTCCTCCGGTCGCGGAAGAGGCCTCCGTGGCGGCGGCGGTGGCGGAGGCCGTGGCGGCGGACGAGGCGAGCAAAGATGGTGGGACCCTGTTTGGCGCGCCGAGCGCCTCAGGCAACAGCAAGCTGAGGTAAATTCAAATTGAAGTTAAAACAAATGAATAATTTAAATTTTGTCAATGTACTAGGCTTTTATTATTATAATTTTTATTATTATTGTTATTATCATCGCTATCGCTATCATTATTATTGTTATTATGATTTTGTGTGTTTGATAATGCATACTGCAAATTCAATAGTGCTTTGTTTAATACTTTGAATAATTTTAATTTTACTGTTACCAATTTTTGGGTTTGGTTTTATTGCTTTGCAGAAGGAGGTGCTAGATGAGAATGAGTGGTGGGGTAAGATAGAGAAGATGAAAAGAGGAGGGGAGCAGGAGATGATCATCAAACGTAACTTTACTGTTGCAGACCAGAAAACCCTAGCTGATATGGCTTATCAGCATGGGCTATACTTGTATGTTCATTAAACACTTTGAACTGCTTCATCGTTTAACCAGAAAGTTAATTGGGACCATACTTTCAATTGCCTATATGTGATGTTTTACTGAGTGTGTCCTTGGTTTTGAGGGGGAAACGAGGAGTTATAATTGTTGATTAGAAGATCATTGGTTTTGGCTTTGGATTATGAAGACATACATATGCGTCTCATCAGTAGTTATTTCCTCACCTGCCTTGTGGGAAAAGGCTTTTGTTGTTGGTTATAATTCCTCATTTTCCTTATGAAATGGACTCTTCGGTAGCCAAATTTGTTTTCCTAATATAATGGTTTATACTTTATTCTAATATCACTTAAAATAGAAGTATTTGGCTTATTTCTTCTGAAGTTACCCTTTTCTTTGGCTAATGTTTGACTCCGCCTCGCAAAGTGTTAGGTTATAATTTGCTTTGATGTTACATTGATGCTGTTGTGTCAATTAGAGGTGTGTGTTCAAGTTTGGGTCTGTTTGAGGATCAGCCTCAAATCAAACCATACTTCCAAGTTCTGTGAATTTCACAAACCAAGCCACAAGTTCTTATGGACTGAACTTGGCCGTGTGCTGTAAGAGTAGATAACTGAACAGAAATAATGTAACGTCAGTTATATTGACAATAGTATATATTAGATAACAATCTACATTTCTTATGCTATGCTTTACACAACAATAAATTATAACAACTATGTTCTGTACAACATACATCAATAAAAAACAATATGAATCATAGATATTCAGTTTACCAACTTGTAGATTTTTTGGATACTTTTTCAGCTGTAGCTATTCTGTGACACATTTTTCACATAAAGGCCCTGTTTATGGGATTATATTGGTTAGAAAGGAGGTCAGTGAAATGACCTGGTGTGGAGATTGGGGATGATGGTAGGCAAAAATGCATGTAAAAGTAGTCTTGCTGGGAGTCAACACTGGGATTAAACAGTCCACTAAAGGACTTGGTGCCACTAGCTCTTGGGTAAATATACTATATTTAAATGTAAACAGTTGGCTTGATTTTTCTGCCCAAACAGTGGCATGGACTGAAATTTTGTTGTTGTTACTAGTTAAAGAAAGTATTAGAACTCAATAGTAATGTGCACTATCCTAATGGTACAGCAAACAATGTTTGGTTTGAATTTGTTTAAGTGCTTTACTTAGTCTGGTCAATTTTTTGACTACCCTAAAGTGCATACTGTACTTAGACTATATCTAGAAAGTAAGGGCTAGGCAACTACCTTGTGTAACATAACTTTCGGAATTCCTGACTGGAATTGAATTTCTGGAAATAATCATTTCTGGCATAGAATGTGATACATACTGAGCATATATTAACTCTACTTATGAGCATGTTGAACTTAGTCAGATTTTTTTATTTTTATTTTTGTCTAATATCTTAATGACCTGATTTGTACTTGGGCAAAGAAAGCCATGCTTATAATAAAGGGAAGACTCTCGTTGTTAGCAAAGTTCCATTGCCTGATTATCGTGCAGATCTTGATGAGCGTCATGGATCAACACAGAAGGAGGTGGAGTATACCTACCCTATTTCAATGTCTGATTATCAATTTCTTGTTGCAGATTCTGGAAATGTGCTAATTATGTTCATTTTCTGCAGATTAGAATGTCGACAGACATTGAGAAGAGAGTAGGAAATCTTTTGAATAGCTCACAGTCAGTGGGAGCAAGACCTACTAGTTTGCCTTCTGTATCATCTGACCTTGGACATAAACAATCAGTGACCACTATAAAATCTGTTTCTTCAATACAGACTGATTCTTCAAAGGAGAAACTTAGTGTTGCACTCAGGGATAGGCAGGAATTTGTACAGGTATTCGGCAGTAATTGACCACTATCTGATACTATTTGATTGCGTCCATTGTGCAAATTACTTGACTACTGCTTTATGTTGTATTTTAACTTAGATCAGAATGGGTATTATTTATGTGCAGACTAGTGATAGGTTGAAGGAAATGAAATCATTTAGGGAGAAGCTTCCTGCATTTAAAATGAAGTCTGAGTTTCTTAAAGCTGTTCAAGAAAATCAGGTGGGCAGATATACTATCTATAAAGACAGAAATGTCTTATTTACCATAGTTTACCGACTTGATTCAAAATAGGTCTGTAAAATAATATCTGTAAATCTCAATGGAAATAAATAGAGGGCAACAGAATGCTGGCAACACGCTTTTCAATACACCTTTTTGTGATTTGTCAACTTTTTAAAAAGTCAAAGCACTTATGATTACTTTTAGAAAATTGTTTTTTTTTTTTAAAAACTAACTAATCACAAAAAACATGTCGAAGAGTGAGTTCAAAAGAGTATGTTGCTAGCATTCCTCAAACTCAAAGGACAAACTTTATTACTAGATCTACAAGTGGAATAAATTGTCAATTAGCATGGTCTGTTTGGACTTTTACTACTTTGCTTATGATTATTCCTGAATTATCATCAATTGAAGTCACTCTAGGTTATATTTATACTTCACAGGTATTAGTAGTTTCAGGAGAGACTGGCTGTGGCAAAACAACACAGCTGCCACAATTCATTCTGGAAGAAGAAATATCGTGTTTGCGTGGAGCTGATTGCAACATAATTTGTACTCAGCCTCGTCGTGTATCTGCAATTTCTGTTGCAGCTCGAATATCTGCTGAAAGAGGTGAGAGTCTTGGTGAAACAGTTGGATACCAAATCCGTCTTGAATCAAAACGTTCTGCAGAAACACGCCTTCTTTTCTGCACCACTGGTGTATTACTTCGGCAGTTGGTAATATTAGATTCCTCTCAAACTGAGTGTCTCCTGTTTTTAAGATTTCATTTCCTGTCTAAAGTTGTTTTAGTTCTTTCTTCATTAGCCATTTGTCTGAGGTTTTCATGCCCTATGCTATTTTTCCTGTATTTTTTTTTATTGGGGAGGGGGGAGAGGTTGCATGCCATTTACAAAACCGTTTATAAGCATTAATCTAACAGCATAAGCTTGAGAGTTAGTGAAGACATGGTACCAGAGCCTCTATTACCAAATGGTCAGGAATTCGTTTCTTGTTGTCCCTATTATTCTGAACAAAAGAATTGTATTTGAGCACAAGGTTTGTTTGTGGATGTCAAAGCTTTAAGTCCTAGGTGCTCTTGTGTGAGCAGTTATGTATTAGACCAATCATGGGCCTTCATCTTGTAGCATAATATTTTGGGAGAATTGGTGATTGACTTTTTTTGCAGTTTGCCTGCTGATTGTTGTACCGGTACTTGTATAGAACATGAAATTCATACTGTGAGGAAGAGAGGATAGAATAGTTAGTAATTACAAGTTTAGTCTAACTCAATTTCTACCTTTAATTTGAAAGAGGCAAAATATAGAGTTAAGAATTTTGCAGTTGTATATGGAATGTTCATATATTATTTCCAGCAACCAGTGGCCTTGACTTCTCTGTCTTTGTTGTTTAATAGGTACAAGACCCAGATTTGACTGGTGTTAGTCATTTGCTGGTGGATGAAATTCATGAAAGAGGCATGAATGAAGACTTCTTAATTATAATTTTACGTGACCTTCTTCCACGGCGTCCAGATATGCGTCTCATTCTGATGAGTGCCACTATCAATGCTGATTTGTTTTCTAAATACTTTGCAAATGCCCCTACAATACATATACCAGTATGCATTATATTTAGATTTCATGTTATCAAGTTATATTTTTGGATTTCAATGCAAATATAGGGCTCCTTTTTTATTTTATTTGACATATGTGCCAGGGATTTACTTTCCCTGTGGCAGAGCACTTCCTAGAAGATGTGTTGGAGAAAACTCAATACAGCATCAAGTCAGAGTTTGACAGTTTTGAGGGGAATTCAAGGAGAAGAAGGAAACAACAGGATTCAAAAAAGGATCCTTTGACAGAAATGTTTGAGGCATGTATATTTGACCCTTCAATCCATGTATTTACAGTCTTGATGATTTATAAGATGCTTTGAAGTATCAACTTTTTTATTTTCTCCATACTTGTTTGAAATCGGATTTTAAGAGTTATTTGTCACCTGATTTTGTTTCATGGACCTAGCAGAATCTTGTATTCTTAGTGATGTCTTATTAATGTCAATTTTGTTTTAAGCACATTTTTGGTCCCTATAATGTACCTTGATTTTAGTTTTGCTTCCTATACTTTTAAAAGTTTGGTTTTTAGTCCTGATAGTTTTAAAAGTTTAGATATTTGTCCTTTTGTTTTATTTCATTTAGTTTTTGTCCCTATAGTTTTATTTTAGATTAAATTATTCCAACTTTTTTAATTTTGCATTTCTTACATAAAATCTCCTCTTTCTAAAACCTATATAAAACATTCTATTTCATAAATATATTACACTTAAATTCTGAACCTTTATTTTTTTATCATATTGACAAAAATATCCTTATGTCAAATTTTGCCACATTACACAAAACTCTTTCTATGCGTTAAACACTGTACAAGCCTCCTATTTTTAAAATACATTAACATTAAATCCAGAGAAAAATGAAATTAAATACTTAAAAGATAAAATTTTTAAGATAACATTAAAAAAATAAGAACATAAAGAATTAGTGACCAGTCTTTTCTTGCAATTAGTGAAATGTTGTTTTTCTTGTTTATTGAGAGTTTTTACTTATGTGCTGTCTGCTACTGTTACTAATGGGCTTGTCCCTTGGCATCGTCTCTGTCTGTATAAATGTATATATAATTCTCACACATCTCTTTGTGCTTACAGGATATTGATGTAGATACTCATTACAAAAATTACAGCTTGGGTGTTAGAAAATCACTTGAAGCTTGGTCAGGATCACAGATTGATTTGGGTTTGGTATGTATATGCATTTTTTTTTCTAAAATGTTGCTAAAGTATATGTACTTCAAGAATTTGATTTATCAGGTGTTGGGCAAGTCTCTTTTTATCTTTCTCTGTCTGTATAAGAAACTTGGTAGGAAGTATCTGGTCAAGATGCATCAGAAGTTTGGATATTTTTGCTACAGCTAGTATAAAAGTCTGTTGAAACAGGAAGTATTTGGAACTTGTGTTGTATACTCAAAGTTCACCTTATTTAAGCAATGAGTGCATATTGTAGAGCTAATGGAGGACTAACTACCGAGATACTTAAACTGCAGTCAAATGCTACAGTTGACTAATATTCTATCATGTGCTAAATATGATAATGAATCTATATCAGTATTCTACAATCTGTTGCAACATTTGGTTTGTTTCTTACTATTTTCCTTACTCATGTGGCTCTATGCTTTTATTAAAATTTCCTTAATTTGTTAAATCAATTGGCACAATTATTGTCATGATTTCTTTTCCTCATGCTTAGTCAAATCCTTTTTTGTGCCTGTTTCATTTTAGATAATATGATGTCTCAGGTTGAGGCAACAATTGAATATATATGTCGGAATGAAGATGGCGGAGCAATTCTTGTATTTCTGACTGGCTGGGATGAAATTTCTAAGCTACTTGACAAACTTAAAGGAAATAACTTGCTTGGAAACCCTAGCAAGTTTTTTATCCTTCCTTTACATGGCTCAATGCCTACTGTCAACCAATGTGAAATATTTGACCGTCCTCCCCCTAACAAGAGGCAAGCATGCTTCCTTTTCTAATTTGATCATAGATGGATTTCTGTTTCAGATATATGCTTGGAGAAGTTTGAGTTGAAAGTTGACAAGTATATATAAATGAGAGGATGACTGAAAGCCAGAACTCAAAACCAACATGTTGGAAACCAGTTCATCTAGTTTACTAGGTTTTATTTTCAGAAAATTTCCCAGTGTAAATTGTATCACTGCTAACTTACTGACATTCCAAAGTAGTTTAGCTAGTTAGCATCCAATACAAAGCATTTTGTTATGCATAAAAAAAGCTAAGGTGAACATGGATGTGATGGTCTGAGTTTAACCTGTCTTTGAAGTATAATAATTCTGAAAAGACTGCAACATTTTCAGCATATTTAATATTAAATACATTTGATCCTGAATATTATTGTTAGTATTGCTTTGTGGAATTTAAACAGCTGACATATGCATTATGAACATGTTACTTGCTAGAGGAAACTTATTTGAAAAAAAAAAGTTGTCAGAAGGTGTGGCTGTTCAATTTTTTTGAATAACTACGAAAGTTAGCTAGTTCTTGAATCACCATATGTTAATTGGAGCCTGGAGCTGGTTTGTATTGTGCAGAGTGGGGCCTTTTGCTTATGATCATGTAATTGCACTCTTTGCTAGTCTAGAGTATAACTTGTGCTCTAGTCTAATATTCTTTTTTCTTTTTTAATATTATTTTGCTTAACAAAAGAATGGAGCTGGAGCTGAGCCCATTTTAGAAGGCACTTTGGATAGGATATCTTGTTGGTTTGTTGTTGAAGATCTAATATTGTTTGCCTATCTGTCATGAACACATCCCGTAAGATGTTCACCCCTCCAAAGTTCAAATGGTTGACTGGAACATAGTCATATACTCTAAAAAGAAGATTTAAAATCTTCACTTCTTGTTTATGTCATTTGGTTGACTTTGTACTTTTTTAAATATAACTTCAGATGATTGGTAAAGATGTGGAGTATTTTAAATATTTGAATTTCTCATCATTTTAGTTTCTAGGTTTTGATTGTTTGTTATTTTACCATTGTAGAAAAATTGTGCTGGCCACAAATATTGCTGAGAGTAGCATCACCATAGATGATGTTGTGTATGTGATAGACTGTGGCAAAGCAAAGGAGACCAGTTATGATGCTCTAAATAAGCTTGCCTGCCTGTTACCATCATGGATTTCAAAGGCTTCAGCTCATCAGGTATTGAAGTTGTAAAATATAATTTTTCACAATATATGAGGTTTTATTGCTTTTCTTGAACATGAGACTCTTTAGAAGCTGAGCTTGCTGTTATTGCTGAATCCCTTAGTTGCTAAATGTTGTGTTTGACATTCATCCCCCCCCCCCCTCCCCCCTCTCTCTTCATTTTCAAAGATAAAAGACAGAGAAACAGAGTAATGCAATATTTTACTTTTACTAATGGGTTGACTTTTTCAGAGACGTGGTCGTGCTGGTCGAGTGCAACCTGGAGTTTGTTATAGATTGTATCCAAAACTGATCCATAATGCAATGCCTCAATATCAGTTAGCTGAAATCCTTCGAACACCTTTGCAAGAGTTGTGCCTCCATATTAAAAGTTTGCAGCTTGGAACTGTGGGATCATTTTTAGAAAAGGCACTTCAGCCACCAGATCCTTTAGCTGTTAAGAATGCTATTGAACTTCTCAAAACTATTGGGGCATTAGATGATAAGGAGGAGCTTACTCCACTGGGTATATTATGCTGGAACATCTTGTCTCCTTAAGTTATTGAGTTTAGGCTGAGTGTTATCTTGGCTAATTTGATCTCTACAGGTCGGCATCTTTGTACCATACCCTTGGATCCAAATATAGGGAAGATGCTTCTCATGGGCTCTATCTTTCAGTGCCTTAATCCTGCCTTAACTATTGCTGCTGCTCTTGCTCACCGCAACCCATTTGTCTTGCCCATAAACAGAAAAGAGGAAGCTGATGCAGCAAAACAATCTTTTGCCGGTGATTCTTGCAGGTTAGGCATTGATAGTATTCAAGAAAATATTCCTTTCTGATGTTGTTCATTTGAATTTTACTGCATTAACCATGCTTGAGCTTCCTTAATTATAAATATATTTTTTATTCAGTGATCACATAGCCCTTCTCAAAGCTTTTGAAGGATGGAGGGAGGTAAAACGTAGTGGGAACGAAAAGGAATATTGTTGGGATAATTTCCTATCCCCAGTAACCTTGCGGTTGATTGATGATATGAGAATGCAGTTTCTCAATTTATTATCCGACATTGGATTTGTTGACAAGTCCATGGGTGCTAGTGTAAGACAGTTTCAATTGCTTTTTCTATTCAACTGAAATACTTTCCCAGTTTCCCCCATCTTTTCTCCAATTTAGTTTCCCTCCTGAAAGTAAACTATAGTTTGTGGCTAAACTCTGAATAAGGACCAGGAGAGTGGTTATCAAGCATAATATATGTCTTTGCAGGCTTACAACCAATACAGTCATGATTTGGAGATGGTTTGTGCAATTCTTTGTGCCGGGCTCTACCCTAATGTTGTGCAGTGCAAAAGAAGAGGAAAACGGACGGCTTTCTACACTAAAGAAGTTGGCAAGGTTGACATCCATCCTGCTTCTGTTAATGCTGGGGTTCATCTCTTCCCTCTGCCTTACATGGTATATAGCGAAAAGGTGAAAACAACCAGTATCTATATTAGAGACTCTACCAACATTTCAGATTATGCCCTACTTCTATTTGGTGGTAATCTCATCCCTAGCAAAAGTGGCGAGGGCATTGAAATGCTTGGAGGTTACCTTCATTTCTCTGCTTCAAGGAGCGTTATTGAGTTGATAAGGGTAATTTGCCCCTATCTTTTCCAATCAAATGTCTAATGCTTTGTCTTTTTAAACATGTTCTGACCCATGCTTTGAAAATAACATTCTCATGGGAATGGGGTTTGCAGAAATTGCGTGGGGAGCTTGATAAGCTTCTAAACAGAAAAATTGAAGAACCAGGATTGGACATTTCTGCTGAAGGAAAGGGAGTAGTTGCTGCTGCTATTGAGTTGCTACACAGTCAAGTCATTAGATAATTTCTTTTCCAGGGCTGACATGTTGAGTCCTGCAATTCATTAGCTATTATAATTATAATTAGCATAAATTTTGGCAATTTTGGTAGCAGTTTTTATTGATCGATAGCAATATTATTTATCTAGAATATATATGTGCAATATCTGTTTTCTTTGGTTAAAAAGGAGATACCAATACTTGACGAGGGAAGGAGGCAGGGTGATTATTTCGCAGTAGTTTCTTCTCATAAGGGAAACTGGGTAGCATTGGGCAACACATAACAATTACTTTTTTTGGCGGATTACATATGTATTATTTTGGGCTACATGTAACAATGTTTGTCGTAGTATGTTGAAAGATGGTGATGGAAGTTGAGGACTACTGAAGGAGTTTTTTAAGTAAGTTAAGTAAGGAATTAATTTGTAAAAATTAAATAAATTAAGAACTTAAATGCTAGTAAACTCGGAAAAAGGTTGTAGTTTTGGTACTCGTCATTGTTAATACTGTCATATGTATGCCACCATAGGTCTTTTATCCCTTTCTATTATATCTTTGTGAGCACATCTTCAATTCAAAACCATGTGCATGGAAATCTGGAATGGTATCTTCTTTGTATAGAATCATCATTTCTGGTGGGGATTCAGCTTCAGTCCATGAAGTATCAATTTTATTTGAGATAGGATGGTCACAGGTAAAAGTGGATTGATTTGAAACATATTGATATCCATCGATCTCAGCTAAGTATTGGCAAGATTTTTCTTGTATGGATCAGTGAGAGGGTAGGTTTTAACCATGTCTCAGAGATATGATTGATTTCTTGAAAATAGGAGCCTATTGTGCGGATTTTGTTGGTATAGCTTGGTGAATAATAAAAGTAGTTTTTAAATCAAGAGCTTTTCTTGGAATGAGATTCCTTTTGAGTGCATTATCAGGTTCTTTTCTCCACCAATTGAAGGGTAAAATCCATTCTAAGAGTATATAGAAATAGTTTGTAGAGATCAATGAGAGTCTTATATCCAAAGACCGAGTGCTAAGAATGAGTGAAACTGAATAAAGAACCGTAGCATCACGTGTCTTAAGAAATATCAAGCCCAAGGTGAGAAAATATTTCTATATCTTCAAAAGGGACATTTGTTTGGAAGAAATGTTTTTAAATGGGTTTTTTTTTTATCATTTTATGCATAAAATAAAAGATGATTTTTGGCATATTTGGATATTGTTCAAGAAAAGAAGAGGAATCAATTCTAGGAGGAGGAGTCTTTGATAGTAAGGGCATTGTTTGGTAATGATATATCCAAAAAGATGAGAGGAAAGGAGGTAGTGTTGGGGATAAGGTAAGAAAAAAAAGAGGAATCAATTCTAGGAGGGAGTCTTTGATAGTAAGGGCATTGTTTGGTAATGACATATCCATGAAGATGAGAGGGAAGGGGGTAGCGTTGGGAAGGTACGAGTGGTTTTGAGGGTCTGAGAGAGAAAATTAAGGATAGGTTCTAAGTTTCCTTTAATGTGTTTGATAGTGAAATCTTATTTAAGAATCAGTTTTTTAAATTAAGGATTTAAGGATCATAAGGTATTTTGTCCTTGAATTCAAATCTTGAATTCAAGAGCTCTGGGAAAATAGGAATTATATGCTTGGATGAACAAGGTCGTCCAATAGGGACCTACGACTCGATTCGTTTAAAACCTAGTTAGGCTGGACTCGTTTAATAAATAGATAGGCTCAGTCTTGTTAAAAAGTCTTTTTAGATAAACAAGTCAGACTTAGGTTTATAAAAAAATCTATTTAACCTATTCAGAGCCTTATTTATATTTATATATATTATATATTTATATTTATTTTAATATATTATATTTATATAATATTTATTTTATATTTTATTTACATAATATTAATATTATATATATATATGTTTTAAGTTTATTTAATGGTCTTTTTATCTTATAGGTTTTAAGTTTGCAAGCTTTTTTAATTAATTATTTATATAGGCTTTAAGTTTATTTATTGATTTTTTTTGTAATGTAGGCTTTTAAACAAGCTTGTAGGTCTTGTAGACTTTAAATCAGGTCAGGCCTTAACAGAAAAAAAGTCTTTAACAGGTAACAGGCCCAGACTCAGGCTTTAAAATTTTTAAACATGTCAGACTTGAACACTTAAAGTCTAGCTCGGCTCGACCTACTTCCATCCCTATTTACAAGCATCTAAAAATGCTTGGTCTACCCCAAGCACTAGCGTCCCAACACGTCACATGTCTTGTTGCTTTAACTGCTGCATCCCAATCATTATTACCTATTTTGAATCTTCTCGGTATAATGGGACGCACCATATTTATGGTGCAATAGTAACTGTCTCTCCAAGTAATGAAGACTAGCTCACATATGCTTTTTTCTCCTATTTCCCTAGATGTTTTGGTTTTCATACTCCCAATATCTTTGACACTCTATATTCTTTCTATCTCTCTCTCTTTCTCTCTCTCTCTCACACACACACACACATCTCTTGTCTATTATCTCTTGCACTTTCGTCTTCCTTGTACCTACAACCCTTACACTCATTAATGACACCCAAGAAATCTCCCTTCCATCAAACAAATCACAAGGTTATTCAATGAAAATTTGCAGTACCATAACTTCTAGAGGAAGAAGGCATTCCTCTCTTTAACTTTTTTCAAGCTACTAGATGGTTACTATTCTTTGACGCTACTGATGTCGGTTGGTACTAGGACGTCACAGTGGCATTTTGGAAGAATGCCTTCATGCTAACTTTATCGGAAACCCACTTTCTGGTAACCAATGTCCTTGGAGTTTTCATTTCGTTCTCCTAAGGTGTCTTGAGAAAAGTGTTCAAGTATGAAGTTGAAGGTGTAGTTCACTCTCGCATCTAGGAGAAGGATACTACTACTGATGTCAATGCTATGTTGTGTTCACCCATCCTTCAACCGCCAAAGTGTGAAGATGAATGACATGGCTATAGTCATTCATGTTATGCTCAAAAGTGTGATTTTTCCCTGTGTCGACTCAAGGAACCATATCTCCTCCATAGAGCATTTTTGCTTGTTTCATCCTCTGATGAAGCATTAGATTGATCAACCTCCCCTCTCTCATCTTCACTTATATGCACAAGGTTGTAGAAAACCTTAGCGAAAATGTTCCCATTAGGAACCTCATCACTAGGATTGTCGAGCAGTTGATCCTAAACCACCTTGTCCTCGTTCACAAAAAGAATATCATCTCTACCAAGTACTTTGGTAAATAAGAGATTAGGATAATGAAATATATTTCCCTTTCCCAAGGATTACTTTTAACAAGCACTTCAAGTAAAGTTAAGAAAATACCAACCTACTTTAAGTTCGTCTAATTCAATCTCCTCTCTTAACTCACCTTTTTCGTTTAACGATGCTGATGATTTTAATGCCCTTTCCCCTACTGCACCTACACCAGCGAAACATCCTATTTCATATTAAGGGGAGCCTTTTGAAAGATAAACATGCAAAAATTAGACGTTGAGTCGTCTAATCTGCCATTTGCTCTCTCCTCTTTTTGGACATTTTCCAACCAAAAAAACGATTCACCTATCTACTAAATCTTGCCCAATTGTCTAAAGAACTTTGTCTAGCTATCTTAGATCTACTCCTTTTTTTCTTCCTCCCTCTACCTTCTCTTATTCCCTTTCAAGTCATCTAACTCTCCACCGATCTACCACAGCGACCTCTTTCCCTCATTTGTAGATCCTCACCTCCTCCATCCTTTCACTACACCACATATAGACAACCCCCCACCATCTCCATTGTTTGACAACTTTATTCTACCTCATCCTATAAAAAATGAACCACCCAAAGCCTTGGCTCCCACCACCCCCATTCCACAAGCCTTTTCCCTCCATTAATGATGTTTTTCTTGCTGCATCATTATAATATAAGGAGTTCCTAACCAGCACAGTTGAAGCCATTCCCTTGTCCCCTCACCCTTCTTCACCGCCTTCTTCTGCCTCTGCAGATGTCCACCCACTTATCCTCATCTCTCTGACACTACCCTTTGCTCCCAAAGGCCCTCCCCTTCTCATCACCTTACCTCATTTTCCCTTCAGACTATGCCCCCACACCTCTCAGACATCTATTTGCTTGGATATTAAACTTCGCATCCATGATTCTTCGTAGTTGTCTTCCTACTCATTTAAGCTTATTATTGTATTTGATGAAATTCTTCCTTGGTTATCTAAACAGAATCTAGAAGTCATTAACCATCTCAAAAAGGAACAAGGCTACCCTAGGAAAAAGATGTATCTCTTCTTCATGATATATTAGTGACTAGACTTTATTGCTTGCAAGATTCTTCGTAGCTGTCTTCCTACTCATTTAAGCTTATTATTGTATTTGATGAAATTCTTCCTTGGTTATTTAAACAGAATCTAGAAGTCATTAACCATCTCAAAAAGGAACAAGGCTACCCTAAGAAAAAGATTTATCTCTTCTTCATGATATATTAGTGACTAGACTTTATTGCTTGCAAGACTCTATTTACCACCAATTAGACAAATTGGTTAGCCTTTTACTTATCAATCAAGCCAAAGACCATGTTGTGCCCACTAGTACATCATTTGGTCATGGTGATATGCCAGATGATCTATAAGACCAATTTCACGCAAGGGGAGGTCTAACTAACTTTGAGCAGTCTCAGTGGCTAAGCTCGTATTACAATTAGGTGAACTAACCCAATGCTCCTAATTAGACGTATCTAGCGAATAGAAGGCTAATGAATGGAATGTCCAACCTTGTCGTCATTATTGCTACACCATCTTGTCGCTTGTCCAACACTGTTAATTCATCTACATGGCTTCAACCATCTTCCCTATAGTATATAATATATTTTCCCACTTCCTTTTATAATTATTCAATGTTTATTATTTTTTCTAGGGCCATGTTTGTTTTTATGGTTTTTGTTCCTTCTTTAGGGTTTCCATCACCTACTGCTCTGATGGCATCATCGCCTAATCCATTATTTTGGAGTCTTGTCTACTCCTCCTTCCCTAATTGATGTCCCCATCTTCTCTTTATGCTACTTTTGTGAGTCTCGTGCATCGTTTAGTTAGATTCAGCATATGGCTAAAGGGCATTATGCCTCTTGGCTTGTTGTAATTAAGGAACGTCAATGCCACAACCAGCAACAACTAAAGCGTCTAGAATAAACCCAAATGAGTCTACAAAATGAGCTACAACGTGTGCGCTGTCATGTGGATTGAACAATTCAAGAACTATATGCTAAGATGGTCCAGATGCTTCATGCTCAACTCAAATATTTTAAATATTAGTTTTTGTTGCTCTCAAAAATAGGGAGAGAATAATTATTTTTTGTTTTGGACAAATTTTTTTATGTTTATATATTTGGATAATTATTTCTATGACTGGATAATTATGTTTTTCTTATAAATTTTTTTTATTTCAATTGATAAGCATGTATTTCTAAATTATTACAACTTTGCAATCATTTTCTTTGATTATCTTTATCAAATATTATGATGATATAAGCCTATAATTGATTACTGTATTGATATGTATAAAGTTTCTTTGATTAAAAGTCTTATATTAGAACTTATCTAATGTTATCCATATAAAAACACTTAAAAAAATTTTCATCATAAAAAGAGGAGGAGATTGTTGAAACCAAGTTGCTAATTTTATATTAAATTGAATCCAAGCAACCTCTAATATTTTAAAGATGACAAAAATATATGCAAAATCATTTTTTAGACAGGTACAAAGAAATACAATATTAAACGATTAACTCGCATAATATGAGAAGAGTACTCAATAACTTTGTCTAGTTGGCCTCAATATAAGTCATGAATAATCTCGTTCTTTTGTAGACAAAAAGAATAATTAGACATTTAATGAAAAGGTGAGTTAAGTTAAATGAAGAAAGAGACCTGTCTTACTTAAAGCAAAAAAGTAAGGTAAAAATTACCTTATAACAAGACACTTGTCTGACTCACAACAACAACTTTTCATGTAAATCAAGGTCATGCATTTAATGGATATACAGAGTATGTTGCAAACCCTTTTCACTCTCTCAACCACTACTTTGTTCTGTTCTATATAAAGAGAAAAACGTATTAATAAGAGACAAAAGACATAACCGATCTGAACATATTTTGTTTACCTGTCTACTTTATTCATGAAATGCTTTGTGAGTTACACATTTGTTTGTTGTATAAAATATTTGTTCTAGAAATCAGAATAGTTAGAAAGGAAGTGTTTAGTCTATATCACTTAGGTACATTAAGTCTAGAAAGGCTTGTACAAAATACAAAGGACTTGTATTTCTGGTCAAGTGTTTATATCTTTTCTTGATAGTGGAAATACATGTTTTGTGATAACATTGGTTGATAAAGGTGAATTAGAATAATATTTTGTGTGAATATCTTTTTACCTTTCTCTCTCTAAATTCTATTAGACAATAAACTTTTCTAATATGATCTTAAGCAGTTTGAAAATAATATTTTTACTATGACACTAATTCAACCTTTTTCTCTGTGTCACTTGTGTTTCTTCACCTCTTAAAAGTTTCCATCCTTAATCATAATTCAATAACATATAGTGGTCCTCCTAACTAACTGCAAAAATCAATCAACCTTCTTCCTAACCAATTATAATAAATTATCTAACCTCCCTACAACAACTCATAATACAATTGGGCCTAAATTACCTCTACTCTAGGTTATGGTCAATCTTTATTTTTCCTGATATAGATGTTTTTAACCAGATCTCTCCCGTCATAAGCCTATTAGGTTCAAAATCTCTCAAAGTCTTATAGATAATATTAGGCAAAATATACTTTAGTATATTATTAATAACTTTTGCAACCAATTTGGAAAGCACATTAGATAGGCTAATAGGACTAAATTAAGTTGCATGCATAGGATTTTTAACTTTTGGAATAATCATAATAAGAGTATTATTTATAGAACATGAATCCATCACTTTATTTAAAATTTATAAAACAAGTCAAATCACATCTTCCCCAACAACAAGCCAAAATTTTTGGCAAAATAAAATAGTCATATCATAACATCCCAGAGCCTTTGTTAGGTGCATCTGTTTGAGAGATTGAAAACTTCCTTTTGTGAAGAAGGATAAGATAATATGTGTCTGCACTCCTTAGTTACTTTATCTTTAACAAGGAAAGATATTTACAAAATTTTGTTATGGAACTTTTTATTCTAAATAAATTAGTGAAATAGTAACTACTATTCTACAATGTCCCTTTTTCTTTAAACATGTGTCTTAAATTATCAGAACTTTTATTTATCTTTGAGAAGACTTCTTATGGAAAAAAATTCATGTTCTTGTCTCCATAAGAAAAGTAAGCTAGGAAGCTTAAGATCCTGGACACCATCAAATTTCCTCTTGTTCCAATAACATATCTAAGTGCCTCTTCATTTTTAATAATTGTTACACCACATATGCTAATTAGGTTTCTTACTATAAGATTTTTTATTTTAGTTTTTTCTGTATCAATATTTCTTGATAAATTATCGAACCATGCATTTCCCTAGTCTTATGCAACAACCCTTAGGTTCAATAATTTCAGTGAAAGATTTTATAAAAAGTGCATTTATAAGCATATCTTTCCCAAATAATAATCCCTATATTTAAATTATTAAGACTTCTTATATATTCAATTAAGTGACCTTTGTCATAGTTTATAAGCTTGTGTTAATATTAGGCATAACTGAATTCTTCGTATATAAATTGCATTATTGTAGTGTTCTGAGCATAACTAGAGTTTTTAACATCCAAAAATTATGAAATTTACCAATAAAGGGAAGATTAAAGAGATATATACAACTTATAAAAAATATCAAAGGCTAAATTGAATATCTAGGAGTTCAAAATCATATCGAAGGTTAGAACAGTGCTGTTGTCATTAAATATGAATAGTGTATAAAGATTTGGTCATATCTTAAGTTACAAAAGTCATTTTGAACTAAAGCTAATTATGTTGGAAAGATAACATCGGAGACTTCAACTTTTATTTAGATCCCAATTTCTAATCCGTACATGTGAAAGTTGAAAATTCACTACAATAAAAGATAACATTGAGATATTAGTTAGTGACAAAAAGTTCAATATTTTTTTTTGTATGTTATTTAATTTTTTAATAAAGTGCATGTGAAATTCAAAAATAAAATGATAGAAATATTTAAAAATGGTGGAAGAACTTCTCAAAATTTCCTATAAATGGAAGGATTTTCAAGAGAAGAAGACACAATTTGGATATTAACTTCAAAATATTTCATCTTTCTTTCTTTATTATTAGTTCTTCTCCTTTATGGAAGATTAAATTTGTATTATCAATTTAAGGATTAATGCTTACTTTTATTTTAGCTATGAGATCTTGATCTTTATTTACTATCTTTTTAAGTTTCATTTTTCTTAGTTGAAATTTATTTGGCCGAAATATTTTGACTACTGAATGTGTAGTTGATTTTTATTTATTTATTTATTAGTTAACCATTTTCTAAAAAACTGGAGATCATTATGGGGATTCCGAATGATCCTAGGATAATAGATTTAATTCTATTTATATATGATTTTAGTGATTAATGATTAGTTATGAAATAACCTTTGAATTCAAGTTTGATCATAACTAAGTTAAATCAATTTATACTTTTATTGTGTGTTTTACTTTTAAAACTTACTTTCAAATCTTTACAAACTCCTTATTCTAATTCTCTCCTAATTTTTTTGAGAAGTTGAATTAGTCTTTGGAAAATAACCTAAGTTGTACCTTATATTATATCTTAGTTGGAGAAAATCTAGAATTATTTTTAGATGTTTGTAATAAGCATGTTATGCACCCATGAATCTCATAAATTCTTCAAGCTCTTCATTTTCATGTAACCAAAGCTCTTCAAATCAATTTTTTTTTCTCCTTCCTAAATTGTTTTGGCTCCTACCTTCTAGTAGTCTAGGTAAAATGGTAACCAACACAACTCCCAGATATATAAGATCACATTCTAATGCTGCATCTTGGAAGTGTTGGATTTGCTTCAAGTATGGATGACCTCCTCAATGTTTATTTTTGGACTTAAGATTTCATTAAAATAGCTATATAAAAACAAGGGGTATTTAAATTTGTCTTAAGTTATTTAATTAATAACTAAGTTTTTTTTGCTTATTTATGTGTTTTGGATGGTTGTAGATTCAAAATTTGCATCATTTCACCAGAACTTGGATGTGAGCAAGTAAAGTTGATATGGTTCAACAAAAAAAGATACAGCTTGCATTTTAATTTCATTCTTCCATGTAAACTAAGACCTAACCTTTATTGTGTTCGAAACCACTATAATAAATTGTAAACACGTTTGGAAAGCCACCAATGCCTCTTAGGCACTTTTTGCCCACAACTTTCTTACATCTCTTTATTAAGAAGATGATATTGTGAGCTTTAGAAGTTAAGAGCTTTTGCAAAAGATTAAAGATCTAATTAGCCATAAGTTTCCATGCCCACAACAATCCAAACAATGATCTTCATCAGCTTTGGAAAAGTTGAGATTCAGCCTCCACTATTTAAGCAAGGTTTAATTTATTTATTTTTTTTAGAAAGGGACACCATGGATAAGAACGAAATAATTAACCTTTGAACTATTTGACACATTCTTCCTCTTTTGAGTGACTTTGAGAGGAATTATGGCTTGTATAAAAGTTTGTCTCGCAAGGCATTTCTATTTATTACTAGTTGTCACAATCTCAATCCTCGGAAGAAAGTTATTTAGAGAGATTGAATCATAAACAACACTTAAGAGGTTCATGTGGTAAAACTTTGTGTTAGTATTAATTTTAATAAGGATTTATGTGTGTCATGAATATGTTAGGTACTTGTTGAGGTTAATCAATTTTTTTATGGCAACAAGAAATGTCATGCGAGGCACCGTGCAAGATGCATTTGCTTACATATTGTGGGCCTTCATCTTTCTTTTACCCATCCTTATCTTTTACCATCATGGTTTCTCCACATTTACTTGATAAGAGAAAGTTGCCTCTAAGTCATCAATGTGATCAAGTTGATGTTTAAGCTTCTTCTTATGAACATTTATTTGATTTTTCCATCATTATTAAATGTTGAACCATCTATTTGGAAGATTGAATATGTATCCCTTTTATTGATACCTCCTCTATGAAATCTAGGGATACAATTTATCTTTGGAGCAAACATCCTAAGTCACAAACCATATGAAATATTGTCGATGTCTTCCTCTTGCCACCTCATATTCTTGACGTCACAATCCATAAGGGAATGATCCATTTTCTCAAACCCATATCATAAGTTTCCTAGTTCCTTATATTATAGAGTGACCTCTTATTGAGCCTTTATTTCCTTAACAAAGCATCGTACCTCTCTTGATTGGAATTTTAGCATTGACCTATCTTTGAATTAGAAGAATCTCCTTAGATAATGATCATCCTCTTTATCCTAATCCATGAAACTAGTTGCAAAATTTCCTAATGTTTATGCAATTTTAAAGCGATCAAAGTACCAAAGAGTGAATTACATCACCATATCTTGATCCTTTATATAGAAAAACCTAAAGGTACATAATTTTTTTAGCAATATCACAAACCTCCACACAATTCTAAACTTTTCATGCTTGGATGATTGTAGTCTTGGATTCACAATTATTATATGATCTTTATGAAAGGACCTTACTAACTAGTCATGCTTCTAACAACATACTCCTATGATCGTCATTAGTAATCTCTTCCACATTCAATATATATTCTTCATCCTCACTGTTGGAAATTTAAATCTGGGCCTAACTCAATCTTAAAATCTAATTCATAAGTTGAAGATTTCTTTCACCATATATGCATTGGTTGGTCATATCTTTAAACAATGTAGAACTCTAACATACTCCTCATACTCAAGGCTGAACATGTAGAGTGTGGAGTTTGCAAAACAAAACATATATGAGTGAAACAATTACAGGAATAAACACATATGAACATCCTAATAACGGATCTAGGATAGACTCTGATATCATATTAGAAATTGGATTTGAATCTAACTTGTTAGCTCCACATGACTAGAGATATGACCAACCAAATTTATATAAGTGAGGACAATCCTTATTTCGTAAGCTAATTTTAAGGGTTGAGTTAGACTTAAAATCTAATTTCTAAAATGATATTAGATCCTATCCTATATTCATTATTATTAGGATATTATAGATGTTCAATCTTACAATTGTTCTACTATGGAGTCGTGTAAACTCCATGCTCCATATGCTTTGTCCTACCTACCAGGGTGTGTTAGAATTCCACTTGATTAGAGACATGACCAAACCTAGTGTATATAAAGCGAGGACAATCCTTATTTAAGGAGAAAACTAGTGAAAGGTGTGTTAGAATCACATTTGATCAAAGATATGACAAACCAAGTGTATATAAGATGAGAACATTCTTCGCATGAAAAAAATGTTAAGAAAGTTTGGAGAAATTGTCCTCATGTCCTCTTTACCAAGAAATCCTAATGAAATCACGAAAGAAGTAAACATAATTGTTAGTTGAACATAACATATCAACATTAATTTTAGGATTACAAAACACTTTAGCTAAATTTCAAATAATTTAATATATACTCATTATGATAAATTACTAATATAAATAATAATATAGTGAAATACTTATAAAATTACATGATAAATTGCTAACATAAATTATTCAAATAAACATTAATCATATGATTGATATAGAATTTTAATATTAATAATAAATAAATAAATTTTTGTATCAAATTTATAAATATTTAATCAAGTTAAAGAAATATTTAGAATAATTTTTACATTTCTTATTTAAATTTTAAAAACAATTTATATCTAATATTAATTTATTTTAACTTATATGAATAAGTTGTATAATAAAATATATAATTTTTTAATAAAAAATATTAAATAATTATTTAATTTGACTATTCATCCAAATATATTTTATAGAATACAAATAGTAAAATAACTAAAAATATTTTAGAATCATGAGTGAATATAATAAAATAAGTTATTATTTTAAAAAATACAATACTATAAAAAACTTTTTAATAATATAATTTAAAATATTTGTTCAATTACATTGTAATATTTCGCCACGTTATGCCTTTCAATATTTTAAAAATCTGAAAATAACAGTTTTTAACTTTTTTAAAAAGAAAATTCTATTTGTTATGCATTTTTTTTTTGTGTTTCAGATAACGATGATTATGATTATGAATTTTATGAATTCAAGTGGCACCATGAAAAAACATTAAAAATTCCCTTTCCCTCCCCTTAAGCACCCCCTCTCTCAGAGGTCGGCGACGAGCGCTGAGCCATAAAACGAATCTCCATTAAGCGTTCCACTACTGAGAGAGAGGCTCCCCAACGCAAACCCTAGAATTTCGAATTTCGCATGTTCCTCTTCTCTCGATCCCAAATTCCACATGGGTCGACCCGAGCCATGCGTCCTCTTCGCCCAAACCTTCGTTCACCCTCATCTCGATGAGTACGTCGACGAGGTAACCCCACTTTCCTCTATCTTTCAATTGCAATGCCCAGTTCAAAATTTGAATAATTTTTTTTAGCTTGAGTTTTAAGTTTGGTTGGTGGTTGCTACACGCTACTTTTCCTCACCGTAGTTCTCGTATGGATTCACCACAAGGAATTTGAAATGTGATTTAGTAGGATACTGAGTTGGTATTTTTATTTGGGCTTGGTTTTGTTGTGTGTCACCAAGAGTTGTTTCTTGCAGGTGATTTTTTCGGAACCCATTGTTATAACCGCGTGCGAATTCCTGGAACAGAGTGCGTCATCGGTTGCTCAAGCAGTAACACTTGTAGGGTATGTTTTTTTTTTTTTTCCTTTTTTGCAGATTTTTTTAAATTGGTTTGAAATGGTAGAAGATTAGTTTAGATACTTGCTTTGTGCTGAGAGTTTGAATGTTGTTTTGAGATGCGATGTAGTTTGTGGTTGCTCGTGCTTGTTTTAATAAGACTACTTTGTATAATGTAACGTAGAACACTTTATATACTTGGAGAGTGTTTGGAAGTGTTTATAGGAACTTATGAAAATGGCTTATGATGAATTCTTATAATTTTTTTTTTAAATCTTGTTTCAATGAGTTTCTTGGTGAAACTTATCAAAATAATCATTTTTTAGTTTGTTTCTGTATGCATCATAGGTAATCTTATGATATAAGTTATCGTGTGATAAGTTTATTGAATGAGTGCTTAATTAAGCTATTTACCTAAATGCATTCTTCCTTGGTGTTGCTCATGAATTGGTCCAAAGGATTATTATGTATTTGTGATTTTGGATGACTGTTGAAGAGTTTGCAATCAATTACTTAATTACTGGTGACATTTTCAGGGCAACTTCACCTCCATCATTTGCCATAGAGGTTTTTGTTCATTGTGAAGGAGAGACGAGGTTTAGGAGACTTTGTCAGCCTTTTCTCTATTCCCACTCTTCATCAAATGTACTGGAAGTAGAGGTATTTATGACATAGACAATGTTATAATCTGGCTGTTATTAACAGTGTCTGGTTCCTGGTTACTCTGAGAGTCCAAGTGTTAATTGTGCTAATATTTTTGTTGGATTTGTTCAAAAGTATATCAAAGTTTTAATATTCCTAATTCCTCTGTTTGATCTACTATTTGTGTATACAGTTCTTGAGTTTTTTGTGATTGACAAACTTCTAATTCTAAAATATTTTCTTTTGATCACAGAATAGTTAAATATTAGTGCTTCATAGATCTTTTGACATGAATTAGTCAAATATAATTGAAGTTTTGTGATTAATCTTAATGAAAAAAATATGGTTGAAGTTTTGAGAACTTATGGATAACGTCATGTTTGCTTATGATATATGTTCATATCAGTATACTTTATATCATGAATTTTTCTTTTTTCTTTATTTGATAAAGATGTTTGGTGAATGAACTATCCTTCTTACTTGTTACTAAATTGCCCTAGCTTGTGTTTGAATTCATTTATTTTGGATAAATGCATGTTTGGATGAGCTTCTTTTATGCAAATATGTGTTTATTTTTTTTATAAGCTTTCTCACAAAATTGGCAAAAATAAGTGATTATTTCCTTCAAATAAGCTAAACAAAACATGCACCAAATAAGTTTTTGGCTTAAATATGTTTTTACTCCTTGTAGATATAGCAAGTTTTGTTTTTAGTTCCTGTAATTGTTTTTTCAATTTCATCCATGACTTTTCCAAACATTTGCTGTTGATCCCTACTGTGAACTTGTCGTTAGATGTTTACTAACTTGGTTAACAGGTGTTTAACTAAACTTTGTTATGTATACCAACTCATCAAATATATTAAAAAAAGTCACACAAGCATTCGGTTGGGTGGAGGTCTCAAAATGATATTTTTTGGTGACTCAATAATGATTATTTCCTAAAAAAGTGGTTGCCAGACAGTATAATTATTTTTCTATTGAAAATATTTATACTTTTATTATTATTTCAGTACTGCTTTCTCTTTCTCAGGCTGTTGTCACTAGTCATCTAGTTGTAAGGGGCAGCTATCGCAGTCTGAGTTTGGTCATATATGGCAACACAGCTGAGGATCTGGGTCAGTTTAACATTGAATTTGATGACAATGCATTGACTGATCTTGTTGATTCTACTGAGGGGAAGGTTGAAGACCTGCCATTGGCATTACGCTCTACTAATTTTACAATTGATGATTCACGTTCTTCTTTGAGTGTGTTGTCTATTTCAGTTCCTGCAACAGATATTTCTCTTCAAGTCAAACTTTTTCTACAGTTAATGTTAAAGATTTTGGAGTTTTCAGAGCTTGGAGATGCTGGACATAAAGTTGTAAGTACTGTAGTATCTGCAATCTCTTCTTACATTTCCAGTGACATATGTGAATCAATCAGTGGGAGATATCAGATGGGAAAGATGTCGGAGAAGTTTGAGGGGTTGCAGAGTGTTGTGAATGAGGCAAGAATAGAGCTTCTTGAGGTTTATAAGGATCTTCGTCAAAAATTTGGGAGTGAATCTTCTGAATATTCATCCAAGGACAATTATCTTGAATTGGATGCTGAAATGTTGGATTCGAAAATGTTGGTGGATATGTTTAACCAGTACTTTCATTTTAGAAGACACTCTTCTAGTATAGGATGTCTTTCTCGGGTAATTTATTCTTTGCTTCTCAAATCTTCTACTAGCATCTCCCTATTAATTGATAAAAGTAGAATAAAAATAATTCACTTTTGCTTGTCCTTTTTGCTTTCTTTTTTTTCCCCTGCTTATGTGTCCATATGCTCTACTGCAGAGTGAGCATGCCCTATTAGGATTGAGCATGGCTCATTTACTATGTTCTGGTAGAGAGAGCTCCTTTCAGTTTGTTAATAGTGGGGGAATGGAGCAGCTTGCAATGTTTTTTCCCAAGGATGGGCAAAATTCTACTACTATTATGCTCCTGCTTCTTGGTGTTGTGGAGCGGGCTACTAGGTATTCAGTTGGATGTGAAGGCTTTTTAGGTTGGTGGCCTCGTGAAGATGAAAGTATCCCTGCTGGTATAAGTGAAGGTTATAGCAATTTGTTAAAATTGATATTGTCAAAACCTCGTCATGATGTTGCTTCTCTTGCAACCTATTTGCTTCATCGCTTACGATTTTATGAAGTTGCTTCAAGATATGAGGTATGCTTTCAATTATTGTGCTTGATAGTAATGTTTCTTTGCATTTCAGAACTTCATTTTATCTTGTGGTAATTTTATTTTTGCCAGTCTGCAGTTCTGTCTGTGCTGGAAAATGTCAGTACTGTTGGCAGGGTTACAGATGTTACCTTGAATATGCTCAGCTCTGCTGAAATTCTGCTCAGGAAGCTCCTGGTCAGTTTTAATTCAATTATTTATAGCTTGTGTCATTAGAAACAAGTAGTAAGCAGGATCTTACTTTGTCCCCCCATACACACACACAACTTAGGTAGTTTTATTTCTTTTGACTTCTGAATAGCAATTTGTAATTGTAAGATAAGTATATTTATTGTTAATGTTGTTGACAAGTAATAATGCAGAAATTGATAAACTCTCGTGGTCCAATTGAAGATCCTTCTCCCGTGGCTTGTGCAAGCAGATCACTGATTACTGGTCAAACAGACGGATTGTTGTCATATAAAACAACTTCCAACTTGATCAGTTCTTCAAACTGTTGCTTTTCAGATTGTGATATTGATTCACATTTATTGGGACTTCTGAAGGTATAGCAATTTGTCATGCCTGACTTTTGCTAGAAAATTTTCCTGCTTGGGTTTGCGATGCAGCTTTTTAATCATTGTGTTTCTGTTAAGTGAAATCTGCATTCTTGTCTGTATATCAGTAAAGGAAGATGGTATTTGAATGTGAGGGCTGGGGACTGATTTCTGTTCTTACAAGTGTTTATTGTGCTCATACTTATAATTATTCATATTCTTGTGTTATCTTGGATGCAGGAGAGGGGATTTCTTTCATTGTCAACTGCATTGTTGTCATCGTCCATACTGCGTGTTGAGGGAGGTCGTGCCATGGAAATATTCATGGATGTCTCATCATCCATTGAGGCTGTGATTCTATCATTTCTTTTTTGTCGTTCAGGTTGGCTACAATTTACACTTGAACACATTGTTTTCATCTATTATCAGAAAAGCAAATGAAATATCAAGTAATTTGACTCACTTTATAGTACTTCATTCAATTTACCCTACCATTGCAGGCTTGATATTCCTATTACAGGATCCTGAACTTTCTAGTACTTTAATCCATGCCCTTCGGGGTGGTCACCGTGGCAACAAGGAAGATTGTATTCCTCTCCGATATGCTTCTGTTTTGATTTCTAAGGGTTTCTTTTGTAGTCCACCAGAGATAGGAATGATAATCGAAATGCACTTAAAAATGGTTAGTTGTGGTCCAAAATATATTGTCCTCACAGCCACTGTTTGCTCTGTCCCTTCTCTTTCTGGTGCTTTTTTAAAATATTTTTTTAATTCTGTTTCTGGTTTGTATGTAATTGATATAATTTCTATATTTGGCCTAGGTTAGTGCCATTGATTGTCTGCTTTCATCAAATCCTCAGTCAGAAGAGTTCTTATGGGTTGTCTGGGAACTGTCTGCTCTCTCAAGGTGGACATTGCCTTATTTTGTCAGAATTGAGTCTTAAATATTCTTAGCATAGTTTCAGTTCTGAATTAAACCTGCTGATGATTTGTAGGTCTTATTGTGGGCGCCAGACATTGTTGGCTTTGGGTAGTTTTCCTGAGGTATGGACATAAATATGCTCTAATTAGCCATAATAATACTGCTGCAGGAAGCTTATGCTGTTTGATTGTATGGTTTTTTGGCTGACACTGCATAATATTTTGCAAAAGTAATATATGTAAGGTGTGGATGTTTGAGGCTTGTTTGAAAAGAGTCTTTGTTTAGTTTTCAAAGCTTGTTTTGGAAATTGTTCTTAAAACTTGTTTTGGATGAATTTTCTGAAAATCAAATAAAGAAAAAACATGTTTGAATGGAAAGTTTAAAAAACATTCTATTTTTCTAAAAATTTAAAAGAATGATAACATCAACCTCATAAAAGAGCCCATGATGGCTCTGATGCATGGGGAGGCTTGAATGCTTGTGGGTTGTGACATGGTGGTGGTAGAAAGCTTGACAATTGGTGGGTCTGTGGTGCCTATGACAGGGTAATTCGGGGTCTCTGAGTTCAGGGATAGTGGAGGTTTAGAGTGATGCGCATATGTTAGATAGTGTTTGTGGCATTTTGGTTATTGTGAAGGCTTCATGTATTAGAAATGGATTGGGCTTAGCTCACTTCCAAAAGATCATGAAAGGAGGATTGCCTCTACATTGGGCATATTTGTAGTCGATGTGAGATTTTAATGCACCTTCCTTATGCCCAGGTTTGGACATTAGGAACATGGAGATTATGGGATTTTTTTTTGTTTTTTACATTGCATTGGGAAAGCTGCAGGGTCATGTAGATTGCAATGGGAAAGCTACGGTGTCAAGTAAGTTGCACTGGAAAATTCATGAGGCTAGGTTCATGTTTGGATACTTGAGGGTGGCCCAGTATCAGATCCGTGATAGGCTCTAATATCATATTAGAAACAAACCAAGTTTATGTCACTCGCAAAAGCTTGCTCATGAGATAAGGATTGCTTAAACCTTTATAAGAATTGTATTGGCCATATTTGTAGTTGATGTGGGATGTCAACATCATGGTATCAAGTTTGAGATTAGGATCTCTAGGCTCACTGTATAAAACAATGCATTCTTGATTGCGATGGAGGAAAGATCAAGTCAACATCCCACAGTGAGAAAGAAAGAACTGTACATGTTGATTGTAATAATTCCACATTGGAAGTATAGGAAAATATTTGGAGTTGAGTATTATTGGAAAATAAAGGAAATTATACATTGGTTAAAAATGAGAGAAATAAAGGGAATATAAGCAAGAGGAGCATAAGCCTAAATTGTAAGACTTGGATTTGGTCTGTTCATAAATTTTAACATGGTATCATAGCACATATATCTTAACTTAATTGAGGATCCACAGAAATACCTATGGCCCAAGACCTAAAGGCTCAATCATGACAAAAAAAGAAGGACCTATGGCCCAATTATTTTAAAAAAGAAGATGAAGAAAAGCGATCAAGAAAGAAAAGAGACATTTTAAAAAAAAGGTAGGGCCTTGTGAATAATACTCTTTGAAAAATGTTGCATACTTGTAGGCCTCTTGAGACTCAAGGCAAAAGAACATAAGCCCAGGTGGCAAAAGAAGAAAGACCAGTGGTTTGTGTGGTTCAAAATTGAAGTGCATACCCAAGCTAAAGATTGAATACAACTCACTGTTGGAAGCCTAGTTGGACTTGAGGGGGAGTGTTGTAAAATAATAAAAATCCTCCATTGGTTAAAAATGAGAGAAATGAAGGGAGAATATAACCTAGAGGTGCACAAATCCAAATTGCCTTAGACATTTTGGACAAAGTGGAAATATCAAGTCCCAATCCTATAACAAGATCAATCACTCTCCCTACATTGTGAGACTTAGATTGAGCTCATTCATAAATTTCAACAAATATTTTATTACAAGTTTGCCACCGCAAAAACTATAAACACAATCTCAAAACATCTTTTTGCTGTTTTCGTTTTCTTAAGAGCCTCTTTTAAGAAATTGTTTCCAAAAGTTCAAACAAAACATCTCACATCAAATGATTTGTTTTTTAATTTTTGAAAAGAGATAATTGTTTTTAAAAACACTATATAAAACAGGCCATTGGTGTATTTTACTTGGAATTCACAGATGGTTTATTGTCTGTGTGTTTTTGGATAAAAACTTAATTGTTTGTTGAATAAGCTCTTACCACATGATAACTTATATCTTAAGTTTGACCATTAAACTTATTAAAATAAGTAAAATAGAACTTATCTTAATCAGCTTCACCAAGAAGCTTTAAATAAGCTAAAAAGAGCTTACATGGGTCATAAGCCATTTTAATAAGCCCAAATAAGCATCACAGAATGCCTCCTAAAATAGTGGCAACATCATTTATTTTATTCTTATTGTGGTTATTTGTCCATAAAATCAGTGCTGGTATAAAATTCTTGAAACTATCAATATATGCTAAATGCTACAGAGGGCAGTCTATGTTGCATGGATACAACATGGGATATAGATATGATAGGACATGGACATGGCAAATTTTAAAAATTGTAGGATGTAACATGACTGTAATATAATCCACAAAATTAGTAAAAAAATAATATAAAACCCAAATCTTAAAGCAAAAGAGAATATTTTAAATTTTAGCATGAACCATTTTAGACATGATGAAATGATTTCATTTATCTAATTGTTATAGTATTTTCATCCCTATTGGTATAAAAGTTATTTTTTTTTTCAAAATTAAAATACAAGTAAATTGTCTTTGAAATGTCTGACATGAAACAACATGGACATGGCTACTCTTTTGAAGTGTCTGTGCATCCTAGATGACAGTTTCTGTTTCAGATCTTGATAACTGGAATTTTGTTTGTTTGTGATGTTAGACATTGTAGTATATTATATATTATATTGCTTATTTAGGCACTTTGATGCTATAGTATGATTCTTTCCTTCTCTGTAGGCTGTTTCCAGTTTAATTGAAGCACTAAGTTCCATCAAGGAATCTGAATCCATTGGGAAAAATGGCGGTAGTCAAGTCACACTATTCTCTCTCTTAAACACACCTAGTGTTGGCATGATTTCTTGTTTACTGGTCTAAACTGCTTGTTCTTAATCTGCTGCATTCAGGATCTTCACCAGTAAATCTTACGATATTTCACTCAGCTGCTGAGATCATTGAAGCCATTGTTACAGATTCCACGGCATCATCTTTAGGTGCATGGATTTGTCATGCTATTGAACTTCATAGGGCTTTGCATTTCTCTTCTCCAGGGTCCAACAGAAAAGATGCTCCCTCACGACTGTTGGAATGGATAGATGCTGGTGTAGTATACCACAAACATGGGGGTATTGGTCTCCTGCGTTATGCTGCTGTATTGGCTTCTGGAGGAGATGCACAGTTAACTTCAACTAGCATCCTAGTTTCAGATCTGACTGACGTTGAAAATGTTGTTGGAGAGTCCTCTAGTGGCTCTGATATTAATGTTATGGAGAATCTTGGGAAGTTTATATCTGAAAAGTCTTTTGATGGTGTCACTCTTCGTGATTCTTCTCTGGCACAGTTGACAACAGCATTAAGGATTTTGTCTTTTATTTCTGAGAACCCAGTATGTTCCAGCCTATTTTGAATTATTTCATTTATAATTTTAAGTCCTTTCTCATGACAGTTTTAATTGATGCAGACTATTGCTGCAACTCTCTATGATGAAGGTGCTGTAATTGTTATATATGCCATTTTGGTCAACTGCAGATTCATGCTTGAAAGGTCGTCAAACAATTATGGTAAGTTAATTATGGTAACTGTTGCAAGTACAATGGGGTGCCTGCATTATTATGTTAGCACATCACATTATTGTACCTTCGCTTCATACTATTTGGTATGCATTGCCTACCAGATTAGTGAGTTAATGTTATGAACAGTTTTCAGTAGAATAGCTGCTTGACAGACTACATTTAATATTCTGTAAATTTTTTATAGTTATAAATTTAACTGTTAATTCTGTTTACTATTGGTATTTGCTTAGTACAGGTTAACATGATTTTATAATTCCCACCATATTTGATTTTCTAAGAAAAGGCTTAATCTCATGAAACTAAATGGCCAGTGGGACATGGATGGAAATGAGAGTAACTGAATGACTTTGTTTTTTTTTTTCTTAAAAAACATATTATTTGTCAAATCAAACGGCAATGTATTTGACCATTGAAGAATGGTTTCATGGAAAATAATGTGTATTGTATAATAGCATTGTTATATTAACTTTGATAAGTAAAAAACTTTATAAACATAGAATACAAATTAGAAACAGTTTCGGTGGCATGCAGTCAACCCCTATACACTAAATTTGAGTAATGTTGCTGTATCATATTTGATAAGATAGCTCTTCATTGTCTTAGAATACAAATTGTTAACAAGTTGCCCTAAGCTATGCTAGTCAACCCCTATATGCTAAATTTGAGTAGTATTGCTGTATCAGCGTCAATAACTGTAAAACTTCATTGCCTTAGAATACAAATTAGTAACAATTTACTGTGAGGCTTGCTAGACAATCCCTATACACTAACTTTTAGGAGGATTTCTCTCAATTTACTCTTCAATGTGTCTGGTAGCTTCTTCAACAACATATTGTATTATTATTTTCATAAACAGTGTTGTTTAAATTCAGTCAATCCCAAATTATCCAGTTGTCAATACCAAAGCTTTCCATATTTGTAAATCTGAAATACATTAATTAATTTGAATTTTGACTCATCTTTTCAAATTAATAGTTGTGATCATGGTTATTAGTATCGCACGGATCAAATGATTTGATATGTGATACGTGACAAATGATGCTGCTGACGATGCAAATTGATGGATATATCGTTTGTGCTCCTGAATCGTGACGGAACCATGGTGAATTGCCGCAAATTGTGAGTCTGGACTGAAGCATGTGATACAGGAATGACGTTCAGGAACTGGGTCACACACTAAAATGGGTCGGGTCATGTGTGGCCCGGTTGTTAAATTCCCCTAGAACAATGTTTTCTTCCATTTTTTTTCCATTGTATCTGTACAGAATGGGATGACAAGGTTCTCTGCCTTGTTTATGGGGGTTGGTTAGCTTGGTTGGTCAAATTAAGGGGATATATCTTGGGACGGATTCTTTTCTTCTTGGTTCATTTGCCATCTTGGAGACTTGGACTGCTGTTATCTGAAATAGAATGACTCGTGGTTCCCTCTTGTCTTCAATTTTTCTCTCTACATTATGGTTCCTGTTCCAAGCTCCTAAGTGGGTTTTGTTTTTCCCTTTTTAATTCTTGAAGTGCTGTGCTGGTCCCACTCTCCACTACCAGTGTTTTTTTTTATTCAATTTCTTGGCTTTTTCTTCCTAGTTGCTGCCTTGTTTCAATGTGTTCTATTCCTTGTTCTTTTTTTGCTTCTTGCTGCCTTACTGCTCTAATTAAATTTTTTGACATTTTAGTGATTTTTTTAAGGGATAAACTTGTTCTTTTTTGTAGTTTGCACTTAGGTACTTTTTGAAGGACTGAGCTTATCTTTATGCAATGATTTATTCATTTATTTGACTTAAAAATGCTTAATAATCATGTATCTTACAATTCACGATATGATTTGATTCACAATTCAAAAAATAGATCTTCCAATTCACGATTTGAATCTTGGTTTGATAACTATTAGAATTGGGCTTGGGGCCTAGCTCAACCCTAAAAGCCTGCTTGTAGGGTGAGAGTTGCCTCCACAATATATACTCATTGTAGGCCTCACCTTTAGCCAATGTTGGACTTCCTGATACACCCCCCTCATGTCCAGGACCGGACTTTTGGAGCGTGAAGTTTGCAAGACTGGACATCTGCAGGTCATCCATTAACAACAGGTCTAAAGCAGACTTTGATACCATATTAGAACTGGGCTTGGAGCCTAACTCAACCCTAAAAGCTAGCTCGTAGGGTGATGGTTGCCTCCGCAATATATACCCATGGTAGGCCTCACCTCTAGTTAATGTGGGACTTCCAGATAATAACCATGGTTGTGATAAGAACCTTGGGAGAACCACACCACAAAAGCTAACTGTTGTAGTTGGAGAGTCCAAAGCCTTATAAACCCCACACTATAATCTCATTCTTCCAATCCAAGACTCAAGTGCAATTGGGTCCTAACAAGTTGATTCTCACAATTTATTTTGATATTTTACTCAATTTTAAAATTCTTATCCCTTCATTTTTATTTGTATAATAACAATTTTTGATGTCTTATTTAATTTATATTCCTATATAATAAAATAAGATCCTCTGTCTTGACAATGTGGACATCTCATATTTCCACTTTTTGTCATTGTTTAACAATTAATGTGGAACCCATGTGATGCATGGGACCATTTTCAGTATGTTCTTTCTTTTTTTAAAAGCTTTCATTAAATTAATATTGAACTTAATTATTTGAAAATTTATTGGAGGTTACATATGAAGTTCAAATACTATATAGACAAAATAGCCTTTCATTTCTAAGTTGTTAAAAAACTGTGTAAAAAAATTACATCAATTATATTTATACCAATAGCATTTCAAATTTGTTAAATCATATTTATGTTGAAACCCTTTTGAATTTATATTTATATTGATACATTTTATCTAAATTTAAAAATATCCATGCAATGGGTTGATTTGATTCATAAGATAAACTCTTTATTTGTTGAGCAACTTTTGGTCTTGAAGTTGGACTCAAATTTTGCTTGAAATAATGTTATTTGTATGTACTCTGATCTTCCTAGAGCTCAGTTTGGCTTGGCTTTAGTTGACTTATTCTCTGTTATTTGTATTAATTTATATGTATATGACTTTATTTACCTCTATGAATTGATATAAATTCATTTATTTGTATTGTATGTATTTTATGCTCCCTTTAGACAAACAGCAAACCCACTGGTATTATGGAAAACTAGGAATAAATCCATAAATTACAGAAATTGAAATAACCAAAAAAAACATCAATGGGAAATTCCAAAGGTTCCTCCCACTCTACGAGCTTCCCCCCCCATTTCAACTGCACTGCACTAACAGTGAAATAACATAATTTAGAAATCCTAAGCTCCTTCTATGATCTAATCCATTGTATGTACAATGGTAGTTAATAGGATAAAAATTCATGCCAAAAAGTAGTATTCATGCAATTGAATTATGCAAATTCATAGGTCCAAATGCATAACTTTTTTTTCAGTCCTGACGATTGTGTTATTGGTAAATCTAGTTATGAAATTGAATCATTTATTATTGCAATGCAAGGTGGTTGCTATCCTTTGAAATATAATCTTTTCGCGGTTCCCAATGAACAATGAGTGTCTCCTACTTTGGAGCAATTCCCATTGATTTGTTATGAAGGTTTTGGTAAAAAAGGAGCTGAAGTTCTCTGGCATTGTGTAGTGCACTTCTTTGGAGCACTTGATTGTAGCTAAATGTGTAACTTCAACAGTGTTTCCTTATATCTTGCTGTTAAATTATACTCGGGTTTTTGGGGGTAAGATTGTAGTTTTAGCTTCTCTCTGATGTTTTCTGCATGCTTGTTCCAAAGGTCTAGCCAGATTTGCCATGCAGTGAGATTGCTAAGCCTTGCTCCATCTTCGTGGTTCTTTTTTCCTCATTTACCCCATTTTGCTTGTGTTTTATATCCTTTACCCCCATTTTACATGTACTTTCTGTATTACTTCTAATGCAATTTCTTTTTTCTATTAAAATAAATTCCATATTATTGTCTATTCTTTCTAAAACCTGGCAAATGTAATTTTCCGTATTTTTGAACAGATTACCTTGTAGATGAGGGTACAGAATGCAATACTACTTCCGATTTACTACTGGAACGTAATCGTGAGCTGAGCATAGTTGATCTTTTGGTTCCTTCTCTGGTCTTATTGAGTACACTTCTGCAGAAATTACAGGTGTGTCCTTTGGAGGTCTTGTCTCTTCTTTCCATGTTATTTTTATGTGGTAGTTAACTAGTTATTTGGTTGGAAGTTTGGAATGATTTACATTAAATTGTGAACATGTATCTTGCTAACCAAGCAATCATAATTTTTTTTAACAATTTACAAGGACGTGAATTGATTATCATTGTGTTTGACTCGTTGCTTTTTACTAGATCCATGTTTTTTCTAGTGCTACCAAGTAGCTTATGAGTTTTGAATCCTTGTACCAATTTAAAACATGAAACCAAAAACACATTATTACATGTTCATTATTGATTATTTCTAGTTCTAAAGGTGGTGTATGTAAATGTTATAATTTTTGAGTTTTTATTTGCTTGTATGTTTTCACTAAATTTGTACCTAAAACAATGTTATGTTGTTTACTGGTGAACCCTCTTTGTGTAGTGTGCATTATTTTCCTCTATTTTTTTTCCTGTTGTATGATCATATATATGATCATACCACAGGTTTTGAAGTTGAAGTACCTATAATCTATTTAACAAAATGATGGGAAAATCAACGAAGATGATACACAGAATATAAATTGGACGGTAAAAGTGGAGAAAAGCATGAAGAGTTATTTGTGATTGCCAAGTACATACTTAGCGCGAAGGGGACTTTTATTGAATTGCTATACAGCCAATTATTTTATATGATAGTAAATGTTGGACTTTAAAGAGACAATGTGAGAAAAGTGATAGGTGTGTAAATAAGAATGTTAAGATGGATATGCAGGCAGACTAGAAAGAATAGGATACAAACATATTGTATATGAGAAGATATTAGTGTGACATCTATCAAGGAGAAAATGACAAAATCGTTTAAGGTCATTTGGACAAGTGCAAAGATGACCCCATTGGAGAGAGTGGTGAGAAGAGCTGATTGCATGGTTTTTAGCCTTGGTTTTTGACTGAACCCAATGGCATTGTGTGATTTATGTAACCAACTTCATTTAGTTGGATAAAACTATTGTTGTTGTTGATCATGTCTATGATTATCAAGGACTAAGATAAGCTTGTGGGTACAAAGGTACTTGAAGTTGGTGCTGGATATTGAATTACATTATGCGTTTGAAGCTAAGTTATATTCCTAGCAATGCAAAATGTTTTAACAGTCCATAATTAAACATTATATACTCCTCTTGACCTAACAAAATCATAAGTTGGTCTGTTGGAAGGTGTTCTTTCTTTCCAGTTGACCAAAATCAATATTGAATGCTGACAAAGAAATTTGGCAAAACAAAACAGATTAAGGACAACAAGAAACGGAATTAGCTAAATGCTTATGTCTTTTGGATACAATTTTGGATATGATTTCATGGGAGAACATCATATCTAATCCTTTTTTATTATTATATTCTGATCTCTTTTTTATTTTATTTCTCTGACCTTAACAATTTTCTTTTAATCAAAAAATTCAAAAACAATCTTTGAGATTCATCTGTTGGAGTTACAGTACCATGTGTGGCACAAGGTAATAAAAATAGCATTTTTTGATAGAAATTGTTTTGGTTTCACTTTTACAGGAAGCCAAGGAGCAACACCGAAATACAAAATTAATGAATGCTCTTTTACGATTGCACAGGGAAATAAGGTATCCATTAGTTTCCTTTCTCTTTGAATATGCTTAGAGTATCAAGCTTCTTTAAGTTGATCAAATTTTGGTCATTGCAGCCCTAAACTAGCTGCGTGTGCAGCAGACTTATCATCTCCATATCCTGATTATGCTATTGGTTATGGTGCTGTCTGTCATCTTGTTGCATCTGCACTTGCTTTTTGGCCAGTACATGGCTGGAGTCCAGGTCTTTTTCACACCCTTCTTGCCAGTGTTCAGGGCACTTTATTGTTGACTCTAGGTCCAAAAGAAACATGCAGTTTGCTCTATCTTTTGGTACGGCTATTCCATTTGAAGTTTTGCTGTGCAGAATTGTGGTGTTAGTGTTATTTCTTTAAATACCAGAGTGCTCATCCATTCAAAATTTTATATATATATATATATATATATTAAGCTGTATTTAGTAAGATTTTTGGACTGTTTGTATGATTAATTCTTCTGGTCATATGTGTTTTCTATTGCAAGAGTGATTTATTTCCCGAAGAAGATATATGGCTTTGGACCAGTGGAATGCCCCTGTTAACTACCCGAAGAATGTTGGCTGTTGGAACCATATTAGGGCCTCATAAGGAGAGACATGTCAACTGGTATTTGGAATCTGGACACCTTGAGAAGCTGGTTGGCCAGCTGGCACCACATCTTGACAAAATTGCTGAGATTATACAGCATTATGCCATTTCTGTATGTAATTTTTACCTAAGTCATGAACTTCCAATTTTCTAATATGGAGTAGGCATTGTTAGCGGAGCTTACATAAATAATGCTTATTGCTTTGTGTTACTGATTTTTTGTCAGGCATTAGTGGTCATTCAAGATCTACTGCGTGTTTTTGTAATTCGCATTGCTTGCCAAAATGCTAACTATGCATCTAAGCTTCTACGACCAGTATTGTCATCAATTATTCATCATGTTTCAGAATCATCATTTCCATCCGATACTGATGCATACAAGGTAAGGTTCCTGTCTGGCCCAAATTTGGAGCTTGTAGTTCATCTAATTTGATATTATGATGAGTTTGTCTCCTTTGTTTTAGGTTTTGAGGCTTCTTGATTTTCTTGTCAGCCTATCAGAGCATCCACTTGGCAAGGTATCATATTTATTTTATCTTCTTTTCCTTTTGTTCTTGTTTCTTATTTTCATCATTATTTGTCATCAATGTAATTTTATTGACTATTGGTGATAATGATAATTTTACATAATATAAAGTCAATCCACTTTCTCTCTGTCAGGGCCTATTGTTGAAGGAGGGCACTTTTCAGATGTTAACTAAAGTACTGGATAGATGTTTTGTTATTGTTGATGTTGATGGAAAGCAGACTCCTGATAAAAGTTCTTCAAAATGTAGCTTTGATTTTTTTAGTTGGTGTCTCCCAGTGTACAAATTTATCATGCTTGTTTTTCATTCTGAAACTTCTCGGCATTACCCCCGCAGACATGACTTGTGAGTGCTTTACTTTCTTATGAGTGTTGTATTTTATTCAAATTTGACGGCCAAGTGATGAATTTTCTGGTGGCCTGGCAGCAAAAATTTTGAAAAATTGAGTGAAGAAGATTCTGCCCTGGTTTTACGATATCTTTTGAAGAGTTGTCAGGTGACTCCGATACTGTCCATGTATACTTGTAAATCTATTTAGATTTTATGTTGATAATGAGATGCCCTTCTGCATGTAAATAGCACTGCCATTGGGCAAAAAGGGGTGCCAAAATTCATTGGCTTATTACTCAATGTATAGTTTTGAATTGCAGTGCTTCTTTTATTACTCTCTTAATGTTAACTAAGATTTCTGTTGTTTCAAGGTCTTGCCTGTTGGGAAAGAGTTACTGGCTTGTCTTACAGCTTTCAAAGAATTAGCCTCTTGTGTTGAAGGTCAAATGGCATTTGGATCTACTCATTTTGGCATCTACTCTCATGCTCATGAACTTGAGCCGCGGAAAGATGATAGGAATGTAAATTATAATGTTTATAGTCTAGCTGAATGGAGAAGATGCCCCCCTTTACTTAACTGTTGGATGAAGTTGTTGAGATCGATTGATACAAAGGAAGGTTTCTCAACTTATGTGATTGACACTGTCTATGCATTATGTGTGGGGTCTCTACAGTTTTGCATGGATGGGGACAGGTACGTTTTTGTATGTTTCTGTGAATTGTTGTTTCTGATCAATTTTTATGCATTTGTGTTGCTTATGATAACTTATGATTTGATAGCATTTATTTCAACTTGTGTGTTCTCTTATATTGACTTCTCAGAGTTCCATGTAGTTTTAGAATGTAGAAGTTAAAGCTAATAAAACATTGTCCTTGATGGTGGTGATGATGATTTACAGAAGGCAGTTGTTCTAGGTTGTAACTAAAGCCTTAATTATAATTAGGTAGTAGCTGGAAGCTGATTATTATATTTTTTTTAAAAAAAATTGGATATATTTTGATACATAGAAGTTTTCAGTTATAGAGATAGACAAGTATGAACAACTGATTCTGAAGGTTGTAGGCATGCCAACCCCTTAGCTAAAATTTGATTTATGCTTGTCATCATTGTGAAAATTAAAGTATTCTTTTCGTTTTAACAAGTGTACAGAGTGGATGGTAAAAATCTTCCTAAAAATAGTAAGCAAGAAAATAATATTCTATGATGAGTAATGTTTCTTCCCGTCCATCTTATAAGAACCAAATATAAAATTTGTCCTGATGCTTTTTATAAGATTCTACCAGCATTGATTGTTACATTAATTATTTTTTCACAGAAAATATCCCTAATTAAAAGAATGTTTTTCATTGATGTTAAGGGTACTTTCGGAAAAGTCATAAATCAATGGTAAATTTAAAGCTGTAACTAAATTAATTAAATTTCAGAATTCTTATAAATTAGTTCACTTTTTCTTGTAAGAGGACCTGAAGGAGTAAAATCATATATGTAAAGAGTATTTTCCAGCAAAAAGAAAATCCTGCCCTAATATTGTGTATGTATTATTATAACATACACAACTTTTTATACTATTTCATTTTGGTGAAGTACAGAGAAAAGCAGGTGTGGATAGCGGGAATCAAACCTGCGTCTTCTCCTTGGCAAATAGAAATTTTACCATTTGACTAGATCTGCATTTTTTTTATTTTAAGTTTTTAAGAAAAATATAATTCTAATCAATAATTATTAATTAATAATTAATTATTATAATATAAATTATAATTAATATTAATTAATAATTATTAGAATTATTAACATATAATTCTATTAATCTGCCTAAAACTGTTTAATAATATATTTATTATTATAATATCATACATATACTGTAATTTTATTTGAATAGATTATATTATGATAATAATATATTTGATTATAGTTATTTACATAAAATAATAGGTATATCTTTTTATCATTTACAACCAATTTATTATTATTTTCTTTAGCACAATATATATATATATATATATATATATAATGAATAATACTAAATTTTAGAACGGGCATGTTAGCAACATGCACTGAAATATTTGGACAAAAAACCTTTTGTTTTTTATTTACACAATATAATTGGAGTTATTTTAATAAATTTATTTTATTATAAAATTTTTAAAATAAAACAAATTTTCTAATCTTATTCTCTTTCCTTATTTTTCTCAATCAGTTACTTTCTTTCTAAAAAGAAAGTATTCTTCCCTGGAGCCTGAAAAAAGTAATGAACATGCTCATAATTTCTAGGACATAATATGCTGTTTTGAATTATTGTTTGAGAATTTCTTGTATTCCCCTGAGTGATATCTTACTTATATCATATTAAGTATCAAAGCTTCATTGAAACCCTCTTAAGATTTGCTTATGTTGATTGTAAGCCAAATGAAACAAGTTTTCCGTGATGTCTGAAATCCTTTTCATGAACTGGAAAGAGGGAAGGATTGAGGGTAACTATTTTTTTTAGAAAGTAACTGTTTGGGAGAAAAGTAAGATTGAAAGATTTGTTTTATTCTTAGTTTTTAAAATAAAATCAATTTACTAATTTACTAAAATAACCCTATCAATAATCTTGTATAAATAAAATATAAAAGGTTTTTTTGTTTAGATATATTGGTGCATGTTGCTAATATACTCCTAAAATTTAGCTTTGCTTGTGATAGTAAATCCCTTATTTATATGTATAATTTTGGTGCATGTATATAAATGTGATTTTTAGGAAATTAATTTTCTCACTTTTTTTAGATAATTACTCTGATATATTTAGAGAAGAAAAATAAGATAATAAATGATTTGAAGTGTAAGTTGAAAATATGAAAATTGTCGTTCTTTTTACATGTTAAGCTATTTTTTTGTCATGACTTTGAATTACCAGATTCTCCAAAAGGACACTTAGTTAATTTCTTAGAAAAGCTAATGTTCTTGCCGATCACCCTTTGCATCTCCATTACTTCCCAAGAAAAGAATATTTGTTAGCAAGTTATTTCTATCAGTTTTAAAGTCTTAATATTTATCTTTTACTATCAGCCTTCTAATTTCTTCCAATGTTCTTCTTGGCCTTCTATCCCTCTCAACAGGACTAAATCCATGTTATCAACCCTTTTTCATTGGTGTCTAGAATGACATTTTTGTGCATGTTGAAACCACCATAACGAATTTTTTGTTATCTTCTCCTTAATAGTTGTCATTCCAATATCTCCTTGTATGCAGTTATTTTGTATCCTGTCATTTTTAGTGTGTTTACACATTCATCTTAACATTATCATTTTGAGCTTGATAGGTGCTTTGCACATTAAACTTTAAAATCCAACATTCATTATCGTAAAAAATGGCTGTTCGAATAGTGGTTTGATAAACTTCCCTTTGAGCTTGGTAGGTGCTTTGCAGCTGTAAATAACTCCTATCTTTCTCCACTTTAACCATGCAGTCTGTTTTCTATGTGTAACATCATTAATTTTTCCATCTTTTTGTAGAATAGATCCTAAATACTTAAACTATGAAACCTGCTGTACGGCATCATCTCCAATCTTTACTTCCAAATCAGTACCATCTTGTTTCTTATTAAAATTGCTATGCATATACTCCATATTCCTGCTCAAGTGAAAACTGTTATATTCCAAAGTCTGTCTCCAAAGTTCAAATTTAGAATTAATCTCTCACTCAAATCTTCAATTGTCATTATTTTGTAAATTAAAGAAAAGAAAATTTTAATCTATCAAAAGTATGTGTAAATTATTCTTTTTTTTAAAAAAAATGCAATCTCCTCACACAATTCATTTTTATGAATCTGTGGCTCTGTGCAATTCATGGGAGGTACAACTAGTTGATTAAAATAACAGAAGACATTAGCTAGAAGGAGCCTTGTAATCCATTTACTAATTCAGATTTAGAACTAAAATCTATAATCTTAGAAAATAATCGTCTCCATAAAAACTGTAATCATGGAAATTGACTAAGTTCTTATGGTTGTTCCGCCATTTAGATCCTAAAGAATAGCAAGAGCCAGTTCTTCAATTCTTCAGTACTTGGCCTGCCAGAGTCACTGAATTTCAAAAGGACAATAAAAAGTTACTGTATATTTGCCATCTAAATTCTCAATGTAAGGACTGTCAATTTCAGACCCCAAAACCACAATACAATAGTTAGGAGATAAAATCTAATTTGTGCTATGCCTCCCATAACATTCTTGATTTTTAATAGTGTTCCATTCTATGTAAAAATCTTAACTATAGGTGTATTTCCATAAAAGGTTGTGTTTGGATGAAGGATTTCATGGAGGGAATGCATATTTTGCATGGACTGTTAACATTTTTGAACAAAACACTGTTGGGATATTCCAACACAATCATTTTGCAAATTCTAAAGAATTTTGACTGGGTATTTTATTGCCAAAAATGGGTTATTTATTTTAAATACTTCCGTATAAGGTGGAAGTTCCAAAATCCCACACTCTCAGATAACTCCTCTTTTCTAGTTGCTTTCAGTTTAGCTAGTTTGTCCATATGTTATTCACCTGATAGCTACTCTCCATGTTCAACAGTGTTGCCTATGGTTGATAAAAAATGTTTTGAAACTGTTGGTGAAGGGTAATAACTGTTTAAGCTCAATGCATTTTTCCCTTCTGTATCTCTATCTCTCCTGATAAGAGATGTAAGGGACCTGACTATCTTGCTAAGCTAGAATTTCATGATCAAGGTGTGCTTCGTTTATAGCAATATTCTTATGGCTCAAAACCTGTGACAAAATATCTCAAAAAAAATTGTATCATGGACTGTAATTATGGATGTGTTTTTGGCCTTTTGTGGTCAGGAAGTGTTGACACACCAAAAGCTTGATTTGGGGAGTATGCCCAATAAGGACGTGACAGTTTAGAATGAGATGCTTTATGGGTAATTACAGTAATGGAAAAGTGGAAAAGGCTCTATCAGGTGTCTTCATCAATAAAACTCGGAAGTTTAGCACATGATCTGTGCAACCAAATTTCACTTCCCAAAATAATATCCAAACAAGAAATTAAAGGAATGGAAAGAATTGAATTGATGTAATTTAATTCCCCTGCATTTGAAATTTCCTATAATTCTCTGCCAAAACACTTAGTGAAATCTAAGCCAGGTATTGGAAAATTATTTCTAGGTGGTCATTCCATGCTCAAAATGATGAAAATAAGGTGAAGCAACAATTTGAAATTTCAAGTCTCATATCTTCTATACTATTGAAGAAATGGAAATTCCACATGATATAAGGTACTCACAGATAGCTAAAAAAAGAAAAGGTAACGGAGGGATTAAAGATTACTACTAGTTCTGAAATTTTAATTTTATCACTTGATGTCACAAGTTTCTTAGCATAGAAAAGGTGGTGGTGATGTATATGAAAATTTCTCTGTAATTTTTCCTGCTGTTATTGTTTGGGATAATATAGCTGGATAATTTACAGTTTCTTTGTTGGTTAGTTTGAATTCTGACAGAGTTGTCACGTTGAAATACCTCTTTGGGCTTTCTGATGATATGACAAGATCAGTTGGCTTTCCAGAAGAAAATATAAATTACATACTAGAATTTAGTGCTCTGTTTAGTTCAAAGGCTGCTACAGATGATTGTTTGATTACCTCTCAGTCAGAAATCCCATTATATCAGGTATTAATCCATATGAACACAGATTTTCTTTCATAGTTTTTCCCTATATTATGTTGTAACTTCTGCTGCTCATTTGTGATGTAAGGTTTCCGAGTCAGTTAAGACGTTGACCTTAGTATTGCAAAAGCCAGTTGGTTCCATGAAATTGGATGATGTGGTTTTACCTCAAAATGAGGTTCTAGTTTCTTCAAAGACACATCAGTTGCTTGAAAAGATTGACGATAATCTTTATGTTGGAGGACTTGGGGATAAATTTCTTTGGGAATGTCCAGAAACATTACCAGATAGATTAACACAGACAAATCTTGCTGCCAAAAGGAAACTGCCATCAATGGATGGACCAGTAAGGCGAACTAGAGGAGAAAATTTTCAGGCGGATATCTCTGCTCAAAATGCTTTTTCACGAGGTGTAACACAGTCTACTGTTTCTTCTGGTCCTACACGTAGGGATGCTTTTCGACAGCGCAAGCCTAATACCAGCAGACCACCATCTATGCATGTGGATGACTATGTGGCAAGAGAGAGAAATGTTGAAGGGGTTACTAATGTAATAGCAGTGCCACGAGCAGGATCATCTGGTGGGAGACCTCCATCAATTCATGTAGATGAATTTATGGCAAGGCAAAGGGAACGCCAGAACCCTTCAGCAACGGTAGTAGGAGAGGCTGTGGGACATCTAAAAAATGCTTCTCCTGTGAAACCTACAGATGCAGAGAAGTTGAACAAATCTAGGCAATTAAAAACAGATCTTGATGATGACCTTCAAGGAATTGATATAGTTTTTGATGGAGAGGAGTCTGACCCTGATGACAAGTTGCCCTTCCCTCAGCCAGATGATAACCTACAGCAGCCCGCCCCAGTTATTGTTGAGCAAAGTTCACCTCACTCAATTGTTGAAGAGACAGAAAGTGATGTTGTGGATAGTAGTCAATTTTCTCAAATGGGTACTCCATTAGGATCTAACATTGATGAAAATGCCCAAAGTGAATTTTCTTCAAAGATGTCTGGTTCACGTCCTGATATGTCATTAACTCGGGAATCAAGTGTTTCTTCAGACAGGAAGTATGTTGAGCATGTTGATGACTTGAAAAATCTTCAAGCCAAGCCCTCTGGCGGATATGATTCTGCAGCAGCAAATAGTTCATTTCCGATGTCTCTTTACAATAATCCATCCACATCTATGCCATTGCCAGTTGATTCAAGGATGGCTTCCCAGAATTTCTTCTTAAAGAGCAGTCCTCAACATGGTGGTATTGCTACTGGTTCTCAAGGACTCTACGACCAGAGATTTTTGCCCAACCAACCTCCATTACCACCCATGCCACCTCCACCAACAGTCTCGCCTGTGATATCACATGCTACAGATTCAGTTCCTAGCCAGTCATCTTCATTTGTTAATTCTCCAGCTGGAGCACAGCGTCCAGTGGCATTCCAAGTGAGGAACTTTTCCTCCTTGTTCTTTAGTTATTTCCGTTTTTCTTTTCTAGTTTTCTCCAGTCATGAATCTTCATTTCTGTTCCCTTCTTTTTTCTCCTGGACCTACTATTATAATTCTTTGCAGGTTCAGTCAGACTATTCATCTCCATTCAACAATGGTTCGACTGCAACAGCATTAGCATCTTCTGTTCCCATGCCTGATTCAAAATATTCCAGGACTTCTGTATCTTCCCCTGGTGGACCTAATAGGGTTGCTCCTCCCCTTCCTCCTACACCACCTCCTTTTGCATCTAGTCCGTATAATTTACCATCTGTTAAAACTTCTGTATCCCAACCTTCTATATATAATCAGACAAGTATTGGGTCCACTGAACTTTCTCAGGCCACCACCACACCTTCAGGAGCCAGATTGCCGTCATACCCACTGAATCCCCCTATGCTCTCCTTGGGGTTTAGTAGGCCAGCTTCCATGCCATTGACTGTCTTTGGTAACACCCCAAATCAGCAACAGACTGAGAACCAGCCAAGCATCTTGCAAAGTGGCTCTGTTCCTCCAGCTTCCTTTCAGTCAATGCATTCAGTTACTCAGTTGCAGCCACTGCAGCCCCCTCAGCTTCCACGCCCCCCACAACCGCCTCAGCTCCTTAGGCCACCTGTTCAAGTTTTACAGCAGTTGGAGCATGGGATGGGTGTGCAAGGCAATGTTCAAGTGCATCAGTTACAGATGCTGCAGCAGTCTCAGGTTTCTTCAATGCAGACATATTACCAAACCCAGCAGCAACAGTTTTCACATGAGCAGCAGCAGCCTGTTGAATATACTCAACAGCCAGGGGATGGTCAATCGCAGCAGCAACCAGATGCAGGAATGTCCTTACATGAATATTTCAAGTCTCCAGAGGCAATTCAGGTATTTGCCAATCATAATCCATTTTATGGGGGAGACATGCCATGCATAATTTTTTATTAGCCAGATAGATGATTTGATTGCTACTGTTTTTAGTCTCATCATTCTACTCTTCTGACATGGCAGTCTTTATTAAGAGACCGTGACAAACTTTGCCAACTTTTGGAGCAGCATCCAAAATTAATGCAGATGCTTCAGGTTGTTGTCCTTGGGATTTACTTTCCAAATTCTCTTATTTACCTGTTAGTGTAGTTGTGCGTATTTGGTAGGTGAAAGGTGGGAATGGTGAGCTGCCAAACTGGTATTAGGATTTTCCTTTCTGTTGGTTATGCGTATTGTATATAACTTGCAGCTTCTGAGGTTGTAGCTAGCCTGTGAATCCTTTATCCTCGTCCCATTTGTTTAGTTTTCTTGCTGTGACACGTGTGCTCACTTTCTGGCATTTTTCTAGTTCTTAATAAAATGATTTGGCAGATCTTTGATCCAATTGTTTCTTGCTTTCATACAGGAAAGATTGGGCCAACTGTAGCAGCACGATGATCAAGTAGAACTGTAGAAGCATTGATTTCTTGCATAATTCATGTCTGTAAATGTCCTTCATTCATTATCCAAATGATGAGTTGCGCTGATGGTTATGCCTCAGCCACTGAAATTTTGTGTTAATATGTACTTTTTATACCTTTTTTTACATATTTGAACGCGCAGAATATTGATGCCACTATTATCGTTGGAGTGGCACCGGATACTATGAAGTGGGATATTTACATTAAAGTCGCTGGTCCTATGGTCCTAATATTAATAACTGATGATGAAATCATGATGCTGTTGTATTTAGTATTGTACAGGTACATCCTTCTTTGAAGGATTTGGCTACATTCGAAATGTAGAATTCCTTCAGAAAGTTTTACCTGACCTTGTACATAGTTATTTCGTTTCTCTTATAAAATTAAAATATAATCTGAGGACTCTAATGGTAACATTCCGTTTTCAATGGGGAGATTTGTTGGTGATACTGATCTTTATATTGGCCATCACTAGTGGATCTTGCCATTGGAGGTTTAAGTTTCTATTCTTGTCTTCGTATATTTTGCTGTATACTTTATAGCTCGATGTCAAGTGTCAACTTCAAACTTTCTGGCATACTTGTATTCTCAAATATTATTTCTTCCACTTATATTCACACCAAAAATAAACTAAAAAGAGGCTTTGTTTTAAATTTTTTTACTGTTTATATGTAATAGATATTAGGGTAAAATGATAATGGGTTAAAAATTACAGCTCATCTATGTTCGAACAAAGATTCTTCATCAATTTTTTGTATTATTTTCCTACTCCAGAAAGTTAAATGAATGGAACACGGATGGATCAAACATTTGAAACTCCTACTTCTGCTTCTGTAGGTTTAATACCTTTTGTTTTCTTTGGTTTTGCTGGTCTCTAATACGAACAGAAAAAGATCGGAATTGTAGGATGCAATTTTTATTTTAAACTAGTTCTATTGCACCTTGCATTTGGAGGTTAAAAGTGCTTCATTATTTGCATTTATAAATTTTTCATTTTCTTATTTCGAAAAAATAATAAAAAAATGGTTCTAGAAATGCCTTGAAATTGTGAGGGCCCTAATATTTTTCTATATATGTCCGTAAAAATTCACGTCAAAATTCGATTTTTAAATAAATACCTTTTTAATTAGCTTTTTTCAAATCTTTATTCGTAAAAAAATCTCTTTACTTCTGCAAAGTCAGGAATTTATATAGGATGATGCTCATGTATTTGGTGCATGAAAATCTTGCTTTAATCATTTTAAAAGCTCTATTGGTTGAGTCATTTTAAAAGGAAAAGTAATTTTAAAAGAATTAAAATTTTAAATATTGAAATATTGTTTTCATTTTTTAATGAAATTTAAGAGTATTCTAAAAAATTGAAGTGAAAAAATTTAAAATTTTATGAAAATAAATAAAATTTAAAATTCTTCAATTTTTCTTTGATTTATTTTTATGAATAATAATTATCTCTTTTATTATTATTTTTTTTCACTAATCTTTTATGTTGCTTCTCTTTTTATATGGTTGCTTTCTTTCAAAGTTTTTTCTTTTGTTGCTCTTTTATTTTTGTTTCGTTTTCTTATCTTTTTAGTCATTTTTCTCTGACTTTTGTTATCTTCAACCACAACATTTTTAATAATTAAGGACGTATTTGGTAAAATTAGCAAATAAGATAGTTGAAAGTTGAAAAAATATAGAAACTACAAGTTTAAAATTTTTTTAATTAAAAAATAATAAAAATAATAGTTGAATTAATTGATAAAGTTAAAATAAAAAATAAAAATGATTATCAGATGGATGTTTAAAAATTATAATTTTTAATTAATTATAAATTATAATATTTTATTACTTGAATTAAATAATTATATTAAACATAAGAATAATATAAATAGTTTCTTATAATTATTTTTATGATTATATATTACGAAAAAAAAAATTTCATGATTTTTTATTTATTTATTTTAGAATTTATGATATTTTCAATATAATATATTTAAAATTAAATTAAATATTATAATATTAAATAATAATATAAAAATAATATTTTATAATAAATAAAATATATCAAGGATAAAAATAAAAAAATAACTTTTATTTAATAGTTAAAATCTTAAAAATTAGTAAAGGTTGCTTCAAAAAATACTATTTATTTCATCTAGTTATTGAAACAGTTATCATATCAAACAAAGTTTAATTTTTTATAAAATAATTTAGGTTGTAATTTTTTATTTAGCTGAAATATACTATCAAATACACTGTAAACAGTTATCTTTTTTATTGTTTAAATATGTTGCATAATATCCTAATAAAAATATTTATAAATATAATTTTTAGTAAATAAAAAATTAAAAAAAATTAAAGAGAATCAAAAAATATTTAAAAATAAAATTTTATATATAGTATAAATTAAATTACTTTATCTAAATAAAATATTTAAAATCTACCATCCAAACATAAAATTTCAAATTTTTTATCTAAATAAAATTTTAAAATAAAGCATTTTAAATTTTTTAGACATTCCCAATTATTTGAAATGTTGAAAGCTTCAATTCAAATACAAGTTTAGTGTGTACAGAAAATTTAAATTTTTAAAAAATAGAAATTTAATGTTGACTGATGATTAAAAAGAACTGAAATATGAAAGAAGTTGTGAATTATAAAGGGTAAGGTAAAGTAGAATTATTTTAATTTTTTAAAAAGGTTATTTGATTTTTTTAAACAAAAAAATATAAGTTAAAATTAGGTATTTTAAAAATTATTTTTCTTATTATCTGAACATATATAATTTAGTAATTTAAAATTACTTTATTCAAATATGACCTAATATTAAAAAAAATGTATAGTTGTGATAAATTTTGAAAAAGTAAACAAAAAATTAAGTTAGTTAAATAGATATGACTCTTACAAGTAAACACAAAGTGTTTATAAATTAAAAAAAATTACAAATAATTTACATAAATTTTAATTAAAATTTATTCATTATCTCACCTGGTTCATAAATGTACTTGTCTTTATCTTTGATTCGCAAGAGATGAAAATAAAATTATCATTTTGTAAATATAATTTTTGTTACAATTTGAGTTTGGAAAATGAAAGATACACTAGGAGTTTTCATTGTATCCTAAATTCCATTTGTCATCAAATCTAAATTGCTCCTAAATCTTATCATTGGTGGGAATGAATTAACCTAAAGGAAAGTATTTATCCACATCTTAAAGATATTGTGCACACTTTTTTTCTATCTATGAAAGGTTCATTCTAAACAACAATCTTTAGATTTTATGAACATATATTCCAACAATTGATTTTCTTAATTTATTATTTATATATGATTTTGACAAACTTAATTAGAAATATGAGGAAGATACAAAGGTTGGGAGAAGATAACTTCCTAATATAGAAAAAGAAGATGAAATTTGTTTGTTAAACAAATGACTTTAACTTAAGAAATAAAGTGAATTAAGTAGATAATTTTTTTTTAAATTTTTTTAAGAAAAACCTTTTTATACACCGAGAAGCCTTTAAAATTCTTTGAAATATAAGATAAAAGATTTTAGAATAATAAATATTAATGTGATGACGATTGGTGTCATGATAATAAATTAGAACCAATAAGCATGCATTGATAAGTATTTTGGTAAAGAAAAGAAAGAAAGAGATAAAAAGGTTAAACTAAAATTCATACTGGTTCATATTCTCCACATGAAGGTTGCACTTTGATTATCACACATCACCAAAATAAACTGTGAGGATGCCACCCATAAAATCTATCACATAATAAAAATTTTAAAATAAATTATAAAAAAAAAACCTAGTATCACTAACCCAAAAACCTTGTATCACTAGGTTCTCACAACCTATCAATAAATTCTAAAAGAACCACCCTTATGTTTTAAAAAATTTCTCTAGAATATAAAAGCAAAAAAAAAATCTCACATTAATATAAAAATATATAAATTAAAGTTTAGAAATATTAATTATTTTTTAAAATAATTTAAGAAAAAATAGGAAATAATTCAACCCTCAAAAAATATATTCAACTCAAATTTTTTGACATGTGATTTATGAATTTAGATATTTGTCTCAAAATATTTATATTATCCAAAGCAAGAAAATTTTTTCTGAAAAAAATATTTTAGAGCATAAAAAGATAACTCAAAAAATAAAAAAAAATTAGAGCACAAAAGAAATAACTCGAAAAAATATTGTAAAAGAAAACTAATTTAATTTGTTATACTATATATAACAAGACAATTCTTAAAAAACTATTTTAGAGTACAAAAGATATAATTTAAAAAAAAATGTTGTAAATGTAAATTGATTTAATTTTTCAAAACTTATATTAATAGATTAGAATAAAAAGTTTTAAAACATTTTAATCGATTAAGCATCATTTAATCAATTAATAGTTTACCAACTCTATAAAAAATGGTTATATATGAATAATTTAATTAATTAAGATTATTTTTTAATCATTTAAATAGTCCCAATGTTTACCAAAACAAATCTACTTACAGTAATCAATCAAAATAACATATTAATTAAAAGATCTATGAATAACTAATTTTCAAAATATAAATAATTTAATTTATTAAGAACAAGTTAATCGATTAATAAACTAAATTTTAAAAAAAATATCAAGTTAAATAATTCAACTTTTCTAATATAAAAATATCAAAATTAATTTTTAAAATATGAAAACATCTAGTTACATGCAACAAGTTGGTTTTAAAGAAGAAATGAGAGATAAAATTATTCAAATAACCTTAAATCAACACAAACTAAACACTAAACACTACAAAATCATAAAATCACAAAGTCTTTGTTTTCATCAAAACCAAAATGGTATAGTAGCAGATCATCTTTAATCACTTTCTTTTTTCACGTGACAAACACTTCTTTAGAGCGACTTGGAGAGGGATTAAAAGATAGATCTTTAAGATTCAATTTAAACCCTCCTAACAAATAGAATATATGCATTCATAAAATAACAACCTGGTTGATTACCAATCTCTTATCTCTAATAATAACTTGAAAAAGATATCTTGTTCTGTCTTTTAATATTATTAAAAAGATATAAAACCAAAAAAATATTATAAAAAATACATTGTATGTAGAATATAACAAAGTTACCCATCGCATCAAATATAAGATTAATGTTTTGTTGCAAAACAGTTAACTAAAGATAAAAACATAAGAAAACATACCTAAACAAAAGAAATCAAAGGCGCTTTAGGAAGTCTATCTTTAATTCCCTTATTTTTGTAGGAATGGTTATCCAAGAAGAGAATCTGAAAATAAACAAGTTTTAGGTCATAAAGAGGGTAAAATAAGCTTAAAAAGATAAGACATCTAGTACGACAATGTCACGCCAGCCCTCCTAATAACGTAGAAGGCATCTCAGTCAACACTACGGTGCTGCAAAATGACTTAGAATGGTCGTGATGACTAAGGAAACAACTAGGTCAAGTCCAGTCCACGACATTGAAACCCTAATCCATGCCTATAGAAGGGAGACTCTACTATACCACAACATATCACACTAGGCCCCAAAGGTCACACCACTTCATTCATATCTTTCTTTCGACATCATTCCGTAGGACCTTGGAAGAAAAAATTCTTTCATAGTCCAAATTGTAACATCCTATTGTCAGCTCTATTGGCACTACGATTTTGTCATTCATTTTAGAATTAGGATTTTGAATTGTTTTCTTGGATGAGTATGCTCTTGTTTGTGTTATCTCTCTATATAACTAAACTCCAAATCATGATGCATTGGTGAAAGTTACTATGTAACCAATTGAACTTTTTTCCCTTTTATGAATAATTATGTATTTTTGTTCAATTGTGTTTTTTTATTGTGCTTAATTAATTAGTGAGAACTAGCTATTCTTGTTAATTTCTAAGTTAATTAGGGGATATAGGATCGTACCATTGCCCAATTAATAGAACTATAAGGTAGACTAAATTTAAGGATTTTGGAGGATCAATTGAAATCTTTAGTTTCTAATAGATTATTAATTTAACAAGTCTGAATATTTTTTATGATTCTCTTAATTATATACCGTGCATGGTCATTGATATTAACAACTTAAGAAAAAAAATATTGTTATTACATGATCATTGAATAGTAATTGAATGAGAACGAATGATTAGCAGTTGACTTTAATTCATTCACAAGGGAGTTAGAGTGAGATTGGGTAAAGTTACAACAAAAACCAAAGTTTAATGTCTTTCCATAATTGAATTCGTGTTTATGTTCTTTTTTCTTTCAATTTTCTACTCTTATTTTTTTATTTTTTATATTTACTTTAAATATTTCTAAACAAAACTTTTGTCTAGTGAGTTCAAAAATTAGGATTTAATTATTATTTAAGATTGTTGAAATAGTCTTTGTAAAAATGATATTGAGGTTTTATATCCTTTTTACACCATCGTATGCATTTTTCATGGGTAAAACTTTGTATGCACAATATTAATCAATTGAATAGATCTTAAAAACAAACTTAGATAACCAAGAAGTGTTGTAATTAATTAAAGTAGAGATCTAATCAATTAAAAAGAGTTATAAAAAGACACTAACTTCAATCTTAAAAATTTCAATCGATTAAGAAAAAATAAAATTCATTAAAGTAAGAACTTAATCAATTAAATATGGATTAATTGATTAAAAGGAACAACAAAAGGTCCTAAACAACAAACAAGATAGAATTAATCAATTAAGAGATAAGCTAAGCTTAATTGATTGAAACTAGAAAAACATGAGAACAAACATATTCACGTATATTGAACAAACATTATAAATCAAAATATACATTTAAATAAGTACCAACCGAAATTAATCAATTAAGAGGTAAGCTAAGCTTAATTGATTGAAACTAAAAAAACATGAGAACAAACATATTCACGTATATTGAACAAACATTATAAATCAAAATATACATTCAAATAAGTACCAACCGAAGAACCATGTATCAAATAATGAAATAAATATTAAACAACACATGCATAATATATCCAACATATCAAGTTCTCTTCTTTATTTATATATATATATATATATATATATATATATATATATATATATATATATATATATATATATATATATATATATAAACTTAGGAAAAAATTTGGTGAAAATATTAGTAAGTTGTTTTGATGTATCAATGAATTCTAGAATGCAATCACATTTTAAAACATGATTTCTAAGAAAATTATATCTAATCTCTATATGCTTAGTTTTAGAATGCATGATAGAATTCTTAGATAAATTTATTGCTTTGGAATTATCCCATTTAATAGGAATATGACCTAGATGAGTGTTATAGCCTACAAGGTGTTGCTTCATCCATAAAATTTGAGCACAAAAGTTGTCAATGTACTCAACCTCTACCGTGAATAAAGATACAAACTTATTTCTTACAATGCCAAGATACTAATTCACTATCAAAGAAATAACATGTATCATTGGTATTCTTTTTATTATATTTATAACCATCATAATCATAATTATAATATCCTAAAAGATATATTGAAGAGCCTTTAGGATACCATAAACCCATAGAAGTAAAACCTTTTAGATATTTTAGGATTCTTTTAACAATAGTTAGGTGTGATGGTTTAGAATTGGTTTGACATTTTGCACACATACACACAGGTCTACTAGCTACGAGATAAGGTAAAGATTCAATCCTACCTCTACATTTTGTAACATCCACAGGAATACCTCCTTCAACCTTATCCATATACCCGGATGTGCTTATAGGGGTTACTTTTTTCCTTTGCATTTTCTACACCAAATATTTTTGGCAAATCCTTGAAGTACTTCACTTATAGTTTGATTTGCAATCCAAAAAATAGGTAAGTTCACCCATTATTGACATCTTAAACTCCATTTTATTAGGATTTTGAATTTCTTACACAGATATAATGGAACCAAACATCAACATATATCTTTATGAGTAATGTATCATGCAATTTTAATTGATTAATAAGTTGTATCAAGCTTTCCTTTTGTGAAACCATTTTTTAAGAGAAACTTGATTAAATTTTCATATCAAGCTCTAGAAATTTGTTTAAAACCATACAAAGTTTTTTGAAGTTTGAAAATGTGATTGTGATTTTCATAAATTTTAAAACTAAAGGGTTGATCAACATAAACTTTTTGAATAAAATCATTCATAAAATTACTTTTATCATCAATTTGATATAACTTGAACTTGAAAATTCAAGCAAAAATAAGAATAAAATGAATAGCTTCTAACCTAGCAAAAGGAGAATATATTTTATTTTAATCAATATCTTAGTTATAACTTTTAGCCACTAATCTAGTTTTATTTCTAAAGATTATGCCATTTTTATTAAGTTTGTTTCTAAACATACATTTAGTTTCACTTATTTGAATATCCTTAGGTCTAGGCACAAGATCCTATCTTGATTTCTTTCAAATTAATTTAGTTCCTTTTGCATGCCATTAACTAAATTCATAAGCTAGAGCCTCTATAGACTATAGATCTTTGTTTAATTTGGAAAACAAAAGATATATATTATTACAAGCATTTCCAATAGATGAGTGAATAGAAATTTCCTTAGATATATATCTCGAAATATTCTACCAATTGGATGATTTTTGTGCACTCTTCATTTCTTTAAAAGGTCATAATACTAAAATTTTATTGATCAAGAACACGTATTTCTTTTGAGGAATGATAATCATCTTCTTTATCATCATCTATATAAGTTCTTGATAAAACTTTTGAAAGATCATCAATTATAAATATTTCCTCACTTTGAGGGTTAGTTTCATAAAAAAATAACATGAACAAATTGTTTTGTTATCATTTCCCTCTTGTAATTGATTTTATAAAACTTTACTTTTCAAAAAATATTTTAAAACGATTTTTAAACTATCCTTTCTATTATTCAAAATGAATCATTTGCAACCAAAGTCATGCAAATGAGAAATGTTGGACTTATTTTTTTATAAAGCTCATAAGGAATTTTATTTTAAAATAGGCATTATCAAAACCTATTTAAAACATAACTTGCAGTACTTGCTGCACCACCTAAATTTATTTTGGAAAGATTAGTCTCACTGAGCATAGTCTTAAAAAGTTGTTTTAAAGATATAACTTTTCTTTTAACTAATCCATTTTACTAAGGAGTTTTTAGAGGTAAGAAATTATCATCAGTTCCACTTTCTTTATAAAATCTTTTAAAATCTAAGTTTTAAATTAACCTCCATGATCATTTTTTATGGATGAAACTTTTAAGAATTTTTTATTTTGATTAAATTTAGCGATTTTTTTGAATGCAAACAAAGCACCACTTTTATGAGTGAGAAATATCCATATGAATCTAGAGAAATCTACAAAAAAAAATAAAAAAAATAACAAGAGTATAGTAGTTACCATCAAATATTTTTATCCTAGAAGATCCAAACAAATCCATGTGAAAAAGTTGTAAAGGTTTTATGGTAGGAAAAAAATATTTGATTTAAAATAAGCCTTTACTTATTTTTCTTTTAAACATGAATCACAAAGTTGTTTGTTTTGAACCTAAATTTTTTAAACGATTTACGAAGCATGGAAACAAGTTTATTAAGATAGTTCATATAAACATAGCCAGCTCTCCTATGTCATAACCATACATCTATTTTTTCATTAACAAAATATTTAATATCATACATATTATCTAAGCTAATCATACGTATGTCATAAACTCTTTGACAAATTAGCTTGGATTGCATAAATCCTTTTCTTCAATAGAACAATGAGTAAAGTTTAAGATTACCTTATAACTTTTGTCATATGATTGACTAATCTTGAGAAGATTATGGTTAGGCCCTTAACACATAGTACATTGTCAATTGTGATTGAGTCTTTATCAATATTACTCTTATCCAGAATCCTCCCTTTTTTGTTGTTTTCATAGGTGAAAAATCCATTATTTTTGGGTATGAGTTGAAGGAATATGAATTTATCCTCTGTCATGAACTTTGAACAACCACTATCAAGATACTAAGTTTCATATTTTTTCTCGAGCACAACTACAAAACAAAGAATTATTTGTTTCTTAGGCACCCAAATTTTTTCAAGTCCTATGGTGTTGGTTTTGAGATTGATTCCTTTAGGAACCCATATATGCTTAGCATAATCGACTCCATATATTTTAAAGTTGTATGTAAATATAGCATGTCCTTTCTTATTATAATGAGTGAATTTAATGAAAGGGTTGCATGACATACTTGATGAAAAAAAAATATTCTTATATGATTTTTCTTGTTTTATTATAGTTATAACCTATGTCAGCTCTATCAAACATGCATTTTTGTTTATCAAGAAAAGCATCCAAATTTTCTCTACCAAAAATAAATTTAGCAATGATATGTTTTAGATCAATAATTTCCTTTTCATAATTGATGCATTTATCACACCAACATAAGTTAGAGTGAGTTTTCTTAAATGAGCATGCATCACATGTTGAATTAGCATATACCATTTCAAGAACTTCAAAATCTACTTTAAATTTCATTTAAAAGCATTCTATTTTTATCAAAAAATAATTGAATTTATTTCTTTTAATAGATTATTATTTTAAAAAACTTTATTGATCAATCATGCAATTCTCCGAAACAAACTCAAGTTCTAAGTAGGAGAACTTTTAAATTTAGAGTTGTTTACCTCTTCTTAAGAATTTACCAAGACATAGATTTGTCTTTTTTTTTCTCAAGGTTTTGGTAAATTCATATAATTGTTTCTCAAATAATATGATCTTCTTCCTTTTTTTTCCTTTTAAACTTTTTATTGTTTTTTTATTCTTGAGAGAATAATTCATCATTAAATGTTTAAATTTTCCACATTTAAGTCATATAATTATGGAGAAAATTTCACTTTTCTTCACAATTTTTTTATTTGAAATGGTTCCTTAACTAACTTATAATTGCTCTTGATGAATTTACTAAATTTTTTAACAAGAAAACTCAAATATCCATTTTAATATATTATCAATGTAAAATTTTTTATCCTATCAATTAATTAAAAATGACAGTAAATAATTTTTTAAGTATTTATTACAAAAGTCAACAATTTTTAATTACATGATAATTACAATGATGTAGAAAACTTTTAAACTTCTAGTACAATTTAATTAAATTCTTATACAACTAGTAAAATTTCTTATACTAACAAATAACTTTTTTAATATATAATATCAATTTATATTATCAATACATCAAATGTTATTATAATATATTATTTGCTAAACAAAATCTATCTTAACATATGACAAATTTTTGTTTGTTAGTAAATAATTTTTTTTATAGTGTATTACATCTTATTCCAAGTTGTAGAACATGTTTGAGAATTTGCTTGGAATTCCTGCTAGGCAGCTTGTGTTCAAGCAGTTAATTATTCATTTTTGCATAAGCGCCCTTTGATCTAGGAAACAAAAAGAAGTTTTAGGAATATTTAACAAGTAAATCATTTGCATTTTGATAAATGTAGTATTTTAGGAATATTGATGAAAATGTTAGAGCGTTACATGATCCGAGAGGCCCATGATCCAAGAAATAAGAGTCAACGAAAAATGCATCATCATCCTGGAAGAGACATTCTTTCTTCATAAAATGCTAATATACGTAGCTCCCGTGTGCCTCTTTTTTACAAAAGAGACAACTACACCTCCAAATTGCAAACTGTAGTACTTGAATAGAGAAGCATAAGTAGCATCTGAGCTTTAGGGTCATGAAAAACAAGTTTACCCTACCATCACTCGGGAAAAACATTAGCAGCTATATAATAGAGATGAAAATATGTTAAAATTCAATTCTTAACATGGGATGAATAAAACTAAGAAAGACCATTGCTTTTCGTAACCATATTTGTAATGAAATTGTAAAAACAATTGCCAAGATCAATTTAATCACAAAACAAACAAGCCCAAATGAAAAAACCTAAAAAAAAAAGGACAAATAGTACTAACAAGCCCAAAAATTGTTGTAGGAATGATTAAATTTTAACAGTTAATTTTTTTTTAATTAAGGATTATCCCTGTATAGTTTATTTTTTTGAAGTGCATTGGAGTGAGTTTGGATACACAATTTTATTATATATTTATTTAATAATATTTTCTTAAATGAATACTTGCATCATCAACTTGATTATAAAATTATTAAAAAATTAAAAAAAAATCTCATTTTAATAATTATACCAAAAACCTCTTCAAAATAATTAAAAAACTCTTCGGAAGGCCCCTAATAGTAACAAGCCATGCTTTGGTTGTTCTTCATTACCTCTCTCTGCAATAAATTATTCATTTAACAAAAATGGAATGAGTGTGAAACAGTGTGAGTTTCTACTTTGAATGAGCAGTGAGAGAAGAGGCAAAGAGTGGGGTTGGGATGCTACCCTTTTGTGGGAATGTGCTTCTCATATATAGGCTGTCTGCTGTTGAAAGAAACCTAAAATGGTTCAACCGATGGCTTTGCTTCCCTACTCACCCTCATCACCACCAATACCATCATGCCACGTGTCCTAAACACCGACACCATGTATTAGCCTACGGGATAGTGACACACCATCATGCTGACTTACCCTCATGTGCATGGGGTGCATACACATTTCCAAGATCATATCTATCCATCATCTCATGTGCATTGCAAAATTAACAAACTCAACCCCAACACTCAATGTGCTTTGGAACCTCATGCTTCACCCCTTCCACATATAACTCTACTTTGTATCATTACCAACTATTGAAATTTAATTCCCTCACACAAACACACACACACACACAAGTAATTAATTTTTTTTTTTTATGAAACAAATGCAGGTATAGCATAGGCTTTGTGGTGATCATGGAAAGTGGTTGGAAGCCTGAGGTTGAGATATCACCAAATTGTCCTAGGTGTGGTTCTTCAAACACCAAGTTCTGCTACTACAATAACTACAGCTTAACTCAACCAAGGTACTTTTGCAAGGGATGCAGAAGGTATTGGACTAAAGGTGGATCACTCCGCAATGTTCCAATTGGTGGTGGTTGCAGGAAAAACAGAAGAGGTAACAAGGCCTTATTAAGACAATCCATTGATTGTTTCACTTTCAAAAATTCACCTTGTGGCAATGCCATTGATCATAATAATAACCCTGTTGTTGGGCATTCTTATGATCCTAGATTAAGGACTTCTTCATCTTCTACCTCAGTGGTGAGTGATGGACCAAATATTGATCTTGCATTAGTTTATGCAAATTTCCTCAACCAAAAGCCCAATTCTGAAGCAGGGCTTGAGAATAACCCAGATCAGGTGCAACCAATTTTTGATCCTTCTCTGGAAAATAATAATTCAAGGCTATCTAACACAGAGGATGGTCCAAGTACTTTGCCTGAAGAACTTGGTCTTACTAGGTCTTTGAATCTTCCTCAACAACCTTCTATTGAACCCCATTTTAGTGAGGGGAATAATAATACCAATAACCAAATGTGCTATAGTGAGTTCAACTCTATGCAGGCTCTTCATAAAGATAGAACTGAGCAATGTAATGTAAGTCATGGTGGTACATTGAATTTTGAGTTGCCACCATTGCCTGGGGAAGAGGAATCTTCGCATGATCATATGATGTGGTCCAATTCTGAGGTGATGATGAATCATTCATTTCAAGTCACACAACAACCACTTCTTGGTCCTGATGAAGCTCATGATGCAGACTTGTTAATTGGTAATTGGAACCCCTTTGATTTGCCAACGGATGCTTCTTTTTCTAGACCCTGATAAAAATAATTTCATTCTCTTCAATATTGTTGCTTTATTTGCTTGTTATATGTAGTTTTATGTATAGAATGGATTGTTACTTAATAATTCGTACTTGTAATTAAACAAGTCTTTGAGAGGCCATAGTAAGTAGTAACACTATAATAAACTCTTTTTTCTCTTGTTTTGATGTTTCTACCTCAGCAAACTTTTACAGTTTCTGGTTTTCATATTTGGTTATCTGAAAATGGAATTCTTTATCCTACCTCTGTGATTTTCTATGGATAAATATTATTTAATTATTAGAATAATTATTATATTATTATGGATTATGAAGATTTATGTTATGATATTTATTATAATCGTAGATATTTTTGTTATCGAACTTTTATTGAGAATGATTTATGATAGATTGAACTGGTCACTTAATATTCGATGAGGGTTTATACTCGTATATGATGTTCTATGTAAGTTATTTTTTATTGGACAATTTTAGTGGATAAATAGTGAGAAAACCTAACCCGTTAGAGTAAAAGGAGTTCACTCTTGCTTATTTTTCAACAATGATAAATGAAATCAAAGGAACGAAGTGTTTCATCTCTCCGGATAAGCATTCCTATGCTAATTTTTATTTGGAGGATACTATAACTTACACCATTACGTGTTTAGGTTCAAATTTGTATATTTAGTACTACCAAGTTATAATTCTTCTAAAAGTTATGTATAATGTTTGAGTTTGCAAACACTTAATGTTATAGGGAAATCTTGAAGATGTACGTTGAGAAAGAAACATATATATTAAGAAATATGTGATTATTTTTGTTGGCATTATTCTTCATCTCACTTAAACAATTAATTATAATTGTTGCTACGTAATTAGCTTTGCGGGAGTGACCCCATAACGAGGTTATTTGGAGGTTGCCATTAATTATGACCAAACCGTGAGCTTGCAGTGATTCATTATAGTGATAGTTTTAGGCATATAAGTCCACCAATATTACTTAATTAAAGTCTCTTGAGTATCCTCGATTCTCATCCTAGATGATGTGGCAAATTTTCTTACGATCATTCAAATCAACAAAAGTTACTATTTGTATTTGCAAAGTACGAAACTTGTTTAATTATATACATTATTAATGATATTTATTTATCATAAACTTTCTTCTTTTAAGCATTAGATATAATTTTGAGTAAATTTTAATCTTATAATTTTAAAATTGTAAATATTAATTATTTACCTTTAATTTTATAAAATTATCATTTTTAGTATATTTATTTTAAATAAAACAATTTATTTAAGTTTTCTAATATACAACAATATTAAAAAATTAAGTGAAGAAAGTATTAAAATAAATAAAATAATTAATATTTACAATTTTAAACCTTAATTAATCAATATAATTTTTTAATTTGATAAGTGACATAATAATGATGAACAATTAAAGTTTGATATAATTAATAAATATAGTTATGTCGTATAAAAATATATAGGAGTTTGGATTTTAACATTATGTAAAGATTGGAAGAGAATTGTTTTTCAATAATCTCTACATATTAAAAGAACTAAATTCAAAATACATAAAAAAAAAATGACACAACATGACCGCCTCATCATTTATGACAAGTATGTTATTACAAAACTTAGGAAGTTTAACATTTTCATATGGTTCCCTTAAACCTCATACTCATTCCACCGATTCATGCTCTTGTTTAATAAGTCCTTCGATTTTATTAATTAAATCACAATTTAATTTTATTTATAGATTGAATGAGTTTCATTAGCTAGAAACTATCCTTCTATGAGCTTCTTTACTTGAACTTTATAAACATCACCTACTTTTGAAGAATATAAGCATGGACTCACTAACGTGTAGTTTTAGTTGAGGATATATATGGGGTTTAAATAATTTTTTGTTAAACAACCAGAAGTTTGACAAGTAGAAGGGTCAGAATTAAGGTATTAATTAATGGTATTTATAATTAACCGGTGACTCTGAATAACCTTCTTCCAAATCAATTGTATGAAATAACTGACTGGGCATAACCAAGTTGCAACTGGGTCTCTCTTTCTCCTTAATTTGGTCAGAAAATCACGTTCATACATTTTCTATCTTGTTTGTGTATGTTTATTTGACCTTTCACGTTAAATGAAAATAAATAGCCAATTAGACATAAATTGGTGTTGATATATAACATGTAGAGAAATTCATGGACCGCAAAATTTGATGCGAGTTGGCCCTCGTGCAACAACTTTTTTATTTTTATTTTTATTTTTTTTGGAAGAAAGAAATATTCAAAGTTTGAATATGGAGATTGTAGACGGTCTGTACAAACTTGAAAAGCGAGCATCCACCGACATCAAATAGTGTGCAACACATGATCCCAGAAAAACTCATGATCCAATAAACTGGATCCCACCATCGATTTCTAAATAATAAATTCAATAATTTATTCATAGACATCAAATTTATATAATAATTTATACCATCTATATTTTTTATCATATATAATTTATTTTATGATATTTTTTCCATTCAACTCTCTATGTAATATGATATATATATATATGAAATAAATTAATTATTTTTATTTATTTACATCATCAGTAAAATTTTATATTACAATTATTAAAATAAGTTACGGTTTATAAATTAACTTGATTTATCATGAATTATAGATTAAATATCACGAATTTTTTTATCCAAATTATCGAATTAAATTTTTTTAATAGTTATTAAGTTAATTGTACATCATTTTATCTGTGGATAAAATAAAGTTAACTGAAAAATTGATTTTAAAAATTTTTCTCATCTTATATATTGTTTCCTAAGATTTAAAAATTTATTTTTTAATTGTTTAAATTAAATTTTATATTTTAAACTCTTTTTTAATTTTAATTTCTGTTAATTTTATAATGATGTATCATGTTAAGCTCTAACTAGATTACTATGTTGATTAAATAAAATGATAATATTTTAGTGATTTTTCAAAAAAAAATTATTTGATATAAGATTTTATTCTTTCTATGAAATTTGTAATTAGTCTTTTTTTTTCGTTATTTTAGGATTATATTTTTTTCTTTTTATAGATCCATATTGTTCTAGATTTGTCCTATTAGTTGAATAGGATTGACATGAAAAGTGATAGAAAATCTATTTGAAGTGAAAATTCAAAAATCTTATAAACAAATTATAAAGAAAATAAACATGTAAGATGTTACTTCAACTACAAAGTTGTAATCAAACTATATTATCTTAAAGTGTGTAAACCCACTGCAAATCATGATTCTAATTTTGGATGTATATAGATAATTACCTCTAGCACTCAATTTTAATATAAAGTCTACTTTCTTTATTCATAAAAAAATAAAGTTGTAATTAGAATTTTTGGTTTAGAAAAAAAAAATCATAGTAAAATATACCATGTATGTTTCAAAGTGAAGATAACTAAATTTTTTTTTATTTACTTTTTTTTTGTTGGTTTTCATAGTTGTGAACACTTGCAATATCTATAGTTCAGGTTGATGACATATGTAAGTATTTTCTGTGTTATGATAAGAATGTTATTAAAGAAAATTATGATGGTTATGAAGTTATATCATTCATGGCTAAATGATTAAAAAATATGATAAAGAAGCTTGTGAATATAAATATAAATTAGGATCCACACTTTTATAATGATGTTATAATATGGATTTTGATGGTGTTTTTTTTTTTTAGATTTTGTTTAAGAAATTATCTTATAGAGGAAGAACTATTTTTTTTTTATGAATATAATAAACCTTTAACGATGATTATGTAATACATCAAAATTTTATCTATATCTTTTATGTAATAACTCTCTTATATTTATACATATGGGTAAATATAAAAATTTAACATCTAACAATAAATGTATTTGCTATAAAAAAGAACAATGTAAAAGAAAGATCAATAATTAATCATACAATTAAGATCAATAGATACTAACTATACAATTAAACTCAAAAAGTAATCACCTTAGAATTAAGTCCATAAGTACTCATAATAAAAGTTCTTAATTTCATAAAAATATTAGGTAAAAATTGAAAATTGGTTAGAAAGTTTATTACACATTAGGTAAAAATCAAACGTTAAATTAATAGGTTAAATCCTATAATTTAGGATTGACATAAATTTCTTAATTTTATAGAATCTTCACTATCTTAAGCTAGTTGAGTTGATGTTTCAAGGAGATCAAATTCTTCAATTAGATTATATAGACTAGAGTCTTTTTTATTTTATCTTCAATTTTAACTTAAAAACCATCTTATACTTGAATGATTAAATAATAAATTACATTCTATATTTTTAGAAGAAAATTCTCCATCTATAGATTAAAGTGAATCAATCAGATTAAATTTTTTATATTTTTAATTAATATTTTTATTAAATAATTATAAATTTTAATGACATAATTTAAAAAACTATTAATTTTTATATTTTCTAAGAAAAGGTTTTATATTTTATACTTTTTATTTATTTAGTAAAACAATCAACCAAATCAATGGATCTGACCAAGTTAGCACTTTTTTTACTTACTATAAAGGTGAGTTAAGTTAGATTAGATCATCTTTGATCTGAATCTACAGTTATGGAGGACCGGAACTTGGAGGGATGAAGGGGTGGCATTACCATATGCAAGCTGTTGCTAAAAAATTAAATAATCTAATCTTGTACACCCATTATCCTTGTAGGGAATTTCAACTATATTCATTAATATATAGGACTATGATCTTTTCATGCATGCCGTTCTTTTGGAACATGGCTCTTACAGGATTTGTTAATTAATATCTTAAAGAGATCAATTAAAAAAAATTATATGAAGATGTATTAGAAATCACAGTTAAAGTGTATTAATAGTATTTTTAAATTTTAAATTTTTTAATTAATGTTCCTAAGGCACTATAGTTTTTATTTTCTGTTTGTATATTTATATATTTTCAACATATATATATATATATATATATATATATATATATATTTCATATGAACTATAACTTGATCTGTGTTAGAAGTGTTTATAATGTGATTTAGTTTGACTTTAAAAAATTAATTATAAAAAATATTTATAGTTTCATTTTATATGGTTAGAATATATCATAAAAATTAAAATAAATTAATGAATATTTAATTATTTAGTTTGATTTGGTTATTTTAATTTCTGATTTTTTTTAAATTAAGCAACAAAAATATTGTAAAATAAAATTAAAATATCATGTTCAAAATTATAAGAAAATTAAAATTTATAACAGAAAATATTCACAATTTATAGTAAAGAACTAGACCATTTATAACAAATAAAATAATATATATTTACAATAAATATAAATATTTTAATATTAATTTTATTCTGAAATATAATATTAAATTAAAATATATATGTGTAATGACCAAAAAAGTTATAATTTTTTCAATTTTTAATTTTTTTTTTTGTTAGGCAGCTTAGAATAAATTGGTGCCAATGAGCATTCTTACTATGCGTTTGCACAATTATATGTTGTCGCTAGGAAATTTATCTTTTGGAAAGTTCAAATCACATTTTTAAAACAAACAAAAAAAAATTAGAAATAAATATAAATTATAAAATATTAGGATAATTTTTGTTAATGCAACCTTTGTATAAATGAAATTAAATTATTATTATAGAGTTTGAAGATCTATACTAATATATATTACATATATTATTAACATTTGATATACTAACAATATAATATTAATATTTTGTACAAAATAAAATTATTTTTCAATATAATATATTATAATTTAATATAAACTCAATGTTTATATTTATAATTTTATTTTCATTAATAATAGCTGACATTTTCTTTTGTACCAAAAGAAAATGTAAACCTCATTTCTTTTGTTGAAAGTTTCAAGTAGAAGTAATCTTTGCAATCTTGCTGAACTAATCCGAAGAGGATATCACAACTTATAATCTTTCCTACCAATGACTGTTTCCCATTTAAATAATTAAAATGAAAAAACTCGGCTTTACGATATGATTACTTAATTAATTAATTCTAAATAATGCAAATTACCGTAAATAAATACTAGATATTATATCCTTTACATACGGCCACTTGCCCCCACCATGGTTGCATTTGTGCATGTATGTATTTTTTTTTTATGTCTATCTTACGTAAATCAAATCTACAAAGTTGAGGAATATATGGTGTGACCTCAAATGATATTAAGAAACATTTTCGTGTATACATACACCCAAACTCGTAGTTGAAGAAGGATTTGGTTATGATTAACAAACGGCTTCAGGTTTTAAATTTTATAAGGTTAGCTAGGGTTTATGAGAACCAGCTTGGTCCATGAGGTTGGATAATTATGTTTAAGTTATGCTAATGTCGAATTCAATTCATTTTTTAGAGGTACAATATACAAATTGTAATTAAAAAAAAAAGAATAACTTTCCATTCACTAGTTAAACTAGGTTAATTTAACTAGTTAAACTAGGTAGTCTTATGAAAGTTTCAAGTTGAATATAAGGGCCAATTTTGTTATAGCAATGGAAAACCAATTTTTTTAATAAAAATATGAAATTTAAATTAATTTATACACGTATCTAAAAATGTTCAAAATCAATTTAATCAACATCATCAATTCTATTTAACATTATAACTAAAGAGAGACTAAATCTTTGGAATTCTTGGTGATCTCGTCCGAAGTAATCGAAACTTATAACCATTCCTAACAGTGACTGCTTCCAATTATAAAAAAAAAATAATTAAAATGCATCCCTATTATTACTTATGAAGTTGATAGTGCTTAAATTATAGTCATTTATATAAGGTCTTACACTCTTACGTGTGTGTGTGTGTTTAAGTCAAATTCATGAAATCAAAATATATTACTTTGATAAATGGTTTAACATTTGTGAGAAAACAACTAGTCACGTATAGTGGTATGTAGTACTGATGAAGGTTAATGATAAAGTCAGCAATAATGAAGTAAATTAATATAGATCATGCAATTCCAACACAACCTAAGTATATTGCTTGAATGGTGCATATTGGTTATTTGTGATTGAAGCATATTAGAGTGACTAATTCATCAAATTTAAAAGAAGTTATTGAAACGCCCCGCAATTAAAGGAATCGATAATGGTGGTTTCTGGATTCTCCTTCCCTTTTCTGTATCCTAGCTGGAGCCATAAAGTTGGACCAGCCCTCCATGGAAGAAATTTAATTTAAGGTGTTTGATTTCTAAAAATATTTTTTATTTATACTTTTGTCATTGTTATTTAAAAAATGTTATTTTATTTTTTAGTATTTTATAAAAAACAGTAAAATTAAAAATATTTTTTATTTTTTCACTGTTTTCATTGTAAAACTTTGAAAATTTAAAATAAATAAAAATAAGATTTTATCTTTATAAATAAAAAAAAATGTTTTTATAAATCTAATACTAGCTATGGATCCCGTTGGTGTTTTAAGAATATTAATTAAAAAATAAAATAAAAATTTTCTATTAAAAGTATAAAGAAAGTACAAGTTACTAATATATTAATAACACTTTTTAATTAATATATTAAAAATACCTGTTAACTTTCTTCTTAAATTAATATTATACCGATTTTTATCATGCTAGCTAGTAGCTATATATCTTCACTTATTTGGTCCTTTCTGTACCTCACTCCTACTAAGGGGCAATAAAAGGAACAGATAGGTATTAACTTAATTTTTATTATATCTAAAGTCTAAACTTACATCGTTTTCCCTTCCAAAACCTGAAAAATTTATGATAATATGAGTGATGTTATAAAACCAAAAATGAAAAAAGTCAGACTTCTAACAAAATTTAAGAACAGTTGTTAAATGAAATAAAGTAACCATACATAACAACTCATTAGTCAACGAGTATGTCACATCATTCCAATAAAAATTTTGGCTCCATAACATTTTTCTAATTTATCAAGAGCTCTTTTATTATTCTTGGATTAAAATTTCTATTTCTTGTAATTAGTGGTGTTACTTGTTTTTCTTTTCTTTCCTAAATTTGACTCTTGAATTAAAAAAGAAATTTCGATTTAAGAAAACTTACAAACATAAATCCAATTAATTAAAATAATTAGTCAAAATAAAAATATGATTTATAATCAAGGTTTAAATTATAGTTAAAGACTTTTTGTTGATCTAATTAAAGGATAAAAAGTTTAATTTTTCTTAAATATGATTATGAGTTAGACCTTCATGAATGAAGAACAAGAGATAGTAGGAAAATTTCATCTTCATGAATATATTTTATTAACTCAATTAATCAAAACCTAAAATAACTTTTGGATATTTCTGATTTTAGAAAAAAATAATAATAATTAAATATTATCACATTTTCCTTAAAATGTGTTTATTGGGACTTGTTGAACATTTTCTAGACATATTAGTATTACCAAATATTTGAACATAGTAGTATATCCAGATCTGAAGAATATTATTATATTTTTTTATTAATACCACTTTTTCATGATTGATGTTAAAAAGTTTACATAAAAAATTATTATAAAGTAATTTATTATTATTATATGTTTAATGTAATAAACATTTCATTTTCAAAAGTGTTTTGATATTCAATTCTAAAATTTAATTTTGATATATAATTTTAAATATTTTATATTAATAAATAATTAAAAATTATAATAGCAACAGTTTTTGAAATAAATTTTATAAAAATTAATTATATATTAATTCAAATGAATGAAAATATAAAAGTTTTATAGTGTTAATATATTTTAATTAAATTATTAATTGTAAGGACCATTATAATTTTTATGAAAGTAATTGTATATGTGAAGTAAGATCGAAAAAGAAAAGAGTTATTATATACAAATATGTATTAAAAATTGAATTTTGATATATTGGTAATGTACTATTTTTACTGACTAATTAAAAATTGTTGTAAATAATTTTTAAAAAAATTATTAATGTATTTTAATTAAATTTATAATATATAATAATTTTTACTATTTTAATAATTTTTTTATTTATTATATTATTCATCATGTTTTTTATTTTTTCTCTCTCTTATTTTTATAAAAAATATAATTTCTTAAAAATAAGAAAGAATATAAAATTATTTTAATTGTCATATATTTAAATAATATTTTTATTTTCTATTATAGTATGCCTTTTTCTTTTTCTCTTTTCCTTATTTACATTTTTCTTTCTTATTCATCCTATATCATCTACTTTTAAATATTCTGCTAATCTTTTTATTACACAGTTGGACATCATATTAACTTCATTCACCTTAAAAAAAATTAATAGCATCCAACAATACATCAAAATTTATGTAAAATTAACTTTAGCTAATTCCATCTATTAAACAAACACGCTATATTTTATATAATATTCCTAAATTCAAATTGTATAATTTTCGTTAAACAAAAAAAAAACAAAAAACAGGATACCTCATTTATTGAATGAAAATAAAGCAACACTAAACCAGAAAGGGGTGACAAAAGATGCGGTGTGTCATGAGTATTCTATTTACTATCCATAATATGGTGTACGCAATTCACAATAAATCCCAATTTGTTTCCAACCTAACTCCAATAAATTAAAAGAATAAATCAAAATAAAAATATGAATTATAATCAACGTTTAAATCATAGTTAACGAGGTCTTATTAATCTAATTAAAGAATAACAAGAAATATTAGGAAAATTTTATCTTCATAAATAAATTTTATTAACTCAATTAAAATAAATTTTGTATATTTATGATTTTAGAATAAAATAATAATTAAATATTATCACATTTTCCTTAAAATTTGTTCTTGGTGCTTATTGAACATTCTCTTGACTAATTTTTAATTATTTGAACATAGTAGTATATCCAGATATGATCACATCATAGAATATTATTGTATTTTAATTTTATTACTATAATTATTTTTACAACAGTTAATTTTTGATGGCGGTATAAATTAAAAGAACATATTTGATTCTAACAGTTATATAATCTAAATTATAAATAAAATAATTTTTAAAAAATATAAATTTATCTATAAAGATCCGATTTAAATTAAAATTATCACGATTTTATTTTTTAAAATTAACATTAATTTTTTATAATGTATTAAATATCAGCCTTCAATGATTGATGTTAAAAAGATTTAAATAAAAATATTATAAAATAAATTATTTTTATTTTCAATAAAATAAAAAATTTAATTCTCAAAAAATGTTTTCATATTAAATTATAGAAATTAATTTTAAAATATAATTTAAATTTTTATATTATTAAGAAATTAAAAACTATAATAGCTATAAATTTTAAGTAATAATCATAAAAATTTCATAAATTTTAATAATATATTAATACATAATTAAATAATAATATAATTTTTTTACACTATAAATATATTTCAATTAAATTCTTAATTCTATCAGTTTCTATTATCTAAATGCCGTTAGAATTTTTATTAAAGTAATCGTATTTGAAGTCAGAAGATCGAAAAGAAAAGATTTATTCGTATAAAAATATATAATTAAAATTTAATTTTGATATAGTGATAACATAAATTTTTATGGATCAATTAGAAATTATTATAAATAACTTTTTAAAATAATTATTATAAAATTAATAAATTCTACTTATAAAAGATAATTAATAATTTAATAATAATATAACAGATTTTAAATTATTATTTAATATAATTTAATTAAATTTTTATAAATTTTTATTTTTATCAATTATATTATTTATTATTTTTATCTCTCTTATTCGTATTAAAAGTTGTAAATTTTTAAAAACATAATTTTCCCAAAAAATAAAAATTTAATTTAATTATTATATATTTTTAACATTAATTTTTATCTTAAAACATAATTTTTATATCTCTTTCTCTATTATATCATATCTCTTTTTTTTCTATCTCTTATTTTTTTTCATCTTATTTTCTATCTTTCCTCTTTTTTCTATTGTTTCCTTATTTTTTTTTACAAAGTGGGACAGCGTGTAAACTCTATTTTTTAAAATTTATTTTACAATAATTTATATATTTTATATTTATCTATTATATTATTTATAATATTATTATTTTTTTATCTCTCTTATTCATATAAAAGTTATAATTTTAAAAATTATAATGTTCTAAAAATAATATAAAGACTAATTTTAATTATCATATATTTCAACAACATTTTTATCTTAGTATATAATATTTTCTTTCTTTTTATTCTCCCTTTTTTATCTCATTCTTTAATCCTATTTGCTGTCTTCCATCCTTTTTCCTATCTCTTCTTTTTTTGTTTATGTTTTTGTTACACAGTTAGAGATCATGTTAACTCCATCAATTTCCTCATCTTAAGAGAATCAATACATCCAACGATGCATCAATATTTATGCAGATCAATTAATTTTTCCTATTAAAAAACATGTAAACTCAATTAAAATCAGCCTAACTTAGGAAGAGTTAAAATCGCCAATATCTTATGTTAAAATCTCATTATTTTTATTATCTAAAAAAAAAAACCATGCTACATCATTTATTGTATGGAAATAGAGGAAGTAACACTGAACCAGATAGGTATGGCAAAATGTGTTGTGTCAGTATTCCATTTACGGTATACTCAATTCAGAATAAATTCCAATTTGTTTCCCAACCTATGGGCAACATATATGCCCATACACATCCTTCAAATAATTCTGTACACTAAAACCAAAAATGGAAATTAAAATTGATTGAAGGAAGAAGGTAACCTAAAAACACACAAAACTGTGACTAATTTCATGCAGTTGTTGGGTAGGAAGCAAGCAAATGGGTAGGTATGCAAGTTGAATTCCTCCAAGTTCTAGCATGCAATTTAAGTATCTCCCTCGCTTTCTCCTTCGCCTTGTTTCCACTATCCACTTGAAGCACCAAACACATCTTCGCCACCACACCTAACTGCAACATCTCCTGAACCACACATGGACTCGCAGAGAACCGCGCAACAGACAATAAAATCCTCGCTGCCCTATCATTAGCCATCGTGGAAACTCTCAGAATCTTCTTCGACACAATCGCCAACCCTGCCGCGTGGCTCAACAACCCCGCACGCCCATCAGCACTCTGACACAGAATCTCCAGAACCACAAGCATCATCTCGCACGGTTTTCTCTCTTTGCAATCGAGAAGAAGCTCAACCAACACAGGAACCGCACCTGCTTCCACCGCTTTGATTCTGTTCCTCCCCCAGGGACAGAGTTGAATCAGCGTTTGCAACGTCGCTTTCGAAGCCTTCTGCGAAATCTGATCCTTCAGAACTTGAACTAATTCCACGAACATTTCGCTTTTTAGGTTAATTAATTGCACAGGATCAGCCACTTCTGACATTGATTTCAACAATAAAACTGCATAAGCGCGTGAATCGTACACGCCTCTCTGCAGGATTTTTGTTAAGGAGTTTATAAACTCACCACTTTTGAATCCTGTTAGAGTCTTCAATCCAGATTCTGATAAATTAAGAGTGTGCAAAACGCTTAAAGCCTCATCCCCGGCGTTTGTTTTCAACTCGAATTCGTCGTCGTCGTCGTTTAACGGTGAAGAAGAGGAATTGATGTTGCTGGTCACGAGTGAAGCTAAGAACGTAACGGCACCGGCGGATTCTACGCAATGTTTGTTGGTTTCGCTTTCGGAAGCGATGGATTTGAGAGTTTGGAGGCATTGGGATTGCAATTGAGGGGAATTGGAATCGGAAGCGTCTTTGAGAAGTTTCTGGATGTTTGTTTTGTTAACAGGTGGCTTTGGAGTAGGGATTCTTTCGATGCCGTTAGAGGCGTTGACAATGCACCAGGCTTGGATGAGTCTGCGGAGGGTGTGGTTCGGAGTGAGGTCTGGGAGGAGGGGTTGTTTAGTGACGGGACACGTGTCGTTTTTCTGAGAGAAGAGCCATTTCTCGATGCTATCTCGATCGTAGGTGATTCCGGTGGAAACGGTTACAGGGTCCTTCATGATTTCAAGAGAAATGGGGCAGAGGAAGAAGGGAGGAACATCGATCTCGTTGTCCATAGAGAGATGAAGAGTGGATGAATTAGCAGCAATTTTGGAATTTGCTTTTTGGCGCAGTTGTAGTTGATTTACTGGTACAGAACAGCGCTGGGTTTCTTATATTTATAGCGTTTCCGTCTTCAGATTGTAGAAAGTCAAACACGGAAAAATGAATCCAAAAGAGAGAGAGAGAGAGAGAGTAATGATGACTTTTCCAACTAACTCTCCAAATGGCCCATCAATGACCAACTTTAATTACCTAGTCAGGAATATGAACTTCATCAAGACAAAACTAAGTTCAATTTAAAAAAAAAAAAAGGTGTAAATAGAGTTTACTTTTAACATCCGTCTTCTATTATTAATCCAACCTGATCTGATATTTGATATTTTTTTTTAAATTTATACAAATAAAATTTTACTTATAATTATATTTTTTGTTTGGAAATATATCATAATTTCTGTCTTAATTTTAGTTTTAACTTTTGAAATTCTGTAATTTATATAATCATAATTTTCATTTAATTTGTTTTATATGTTATGAAGTTTTAACTGAGTCGAATTTAAATCCATATAAATGGTCTTTTTAAAATTTTTGACCAAATAAAAATTAACCAAATCAAAGATATTCCTACTTGTCTTATAAAACTTATTAATTATAAATTTTTAATGTTAACCGTGAATAGAAAGTGTCATATTAAGGAAGTGCTAACTATTATCCTTTTGTCACAGTAGCATAAATGCCTTTGTAAGACTTGTTCGTAATAAAAGTTTTATTAAATTAACTATTTTTAAATATAAATAGTAGAAATTGGGAATTGCAGATTATTGTAAGTATTTACCCCTTTTGACTTTCTCTTTAGAGTGAGTTCGTTAGTTTCTCTCTCTACATTCTCTGCCTCCAACTCATGCATGCTTCCATTACTGTTAAACGTTAAGGGTTGACTTTCGGCCGACATTAAAAAAAGAATTGTACACGCAATACGAAAAGAAATTACTCCAATCCGTTATTTATTTATTATTATTTAAAATTATTTTTATAACCACTGTATAAAAATAAGATAAAATTTATAATTATTTTTATTTTATATTTATTATTTATAAAAATATTAAATAAAAAATAAATAAATAAATTGAGAATATAATAAAAATTATATAATAATTAATTATTTTTAAATTTACATAAAATAAATTTAAATAACAAATAAAAAGAAATAGTGAAATCTTCATGTGTTGAGAATTGAGATTCAGATAATTAATTGATACAACTGAAAAAAAAAACAAAAAAGGAAGACTGAGATTCATTTTGAGAAACGATGTTCACGTTGCTGTATTTACCTCAACTGCGCTTGCTGCATGCTTACTTACATTCAAGTTGTCACTGTTCTTTGACCAAACAACGTGTTGATTTTTCTTTTTCTTTTTTTTGTCTAATCGTTTTTTTATACTTTTTTTTTAAGTAATTAAAAAGTATAAAAATGTAAACTAATTGAAAGGATGGATACGTGTCTAAAGTATATTGTTAGATTATCATTTATATTTAATATTTTTGTGAATTTTCAATAACTTTTATTTTGAGTTGACTTTGGACAAATTTCTTATTAGGAAAATATATCAAAGATTTCGGAATAGTGACTATTTATTAAATATATCTAGTTACCTTGCTTTAGTTAATAATCCTAGCTAGCATCATATTTAGATGTTGTTCGTTGATCATTTGTATTTACGAAAAATACAGTACCTTTTTTTATAAGATAAAATCAAATTCATTTGATCTATTGCTTTGATATCAACATACACTTTTTAATACATGTGAAAAACGAAATATGTTGTATACATATATATATATATATATATATATATATATATGTTTTATATATATATATATATATATATAAAATGAATACATTGATTAGTTGACTCAATCTATTGATTCATGGGTGTAAATAGAATCTCGCAAAAGTGAGAAATTTATGAGAGACTACTATCATTACATGCAAGTAACATAGATTTTACGATTTTTAAAAATAAAATAAAAGAGCATAATATGCAATAGGACAATAAAGAGGGAAAAAATGTTAATAGGCATTGTACAACAATATCTTCAGGCCTTTCCCCTTGAATACGTTGAATATATTAAATCTAAATCAACCTCCATGGCGCCCAAAACAAGCACATACATTTGTCCTACATTAAATAAAATGTTATTTGCCCCAAAAACTAAACAAATAAAATAATTTAAATTAAAACATTATTATTATTATTATTATTATTTATTTTTATATATAGGTGACTAATCTCACACAATGACGAAACTTGTTAGAATCATAATTTTAGGTTGAAAAATTAAATGGAGAGGATTATTTTTTAAACATATGTGTTCAAACAAATATTAATCTTCATATTATTCTAGCTAGCTCATATTTGGAATGACTTCATGATTATGGCACAAAAACTGCCTTATAAAAGTATGATAACAAAGAGCACGCAGCTAGCTGGATATGGCTCGCAATATCAGACTTTTGGTAGCTAGTTGGACACTTCATTGTACTACTTTTAATAAGCAATAGAAATAACCTAAGCACGTCTTATTTAAAAAAATATTCTTCGGCAATATTACGTATATACAATAAAAAATATATACAACAAGCAATCTCTTTTCCGACCCAGTCCAAACAAATCTCAATATGAAAATATTTAAAAGTATAAATATAATAACGCATACCAAATTTTTTGCAACTAGTTTTCCCTGTAATTTATCCCTTCGCCAAGTGGCTTGGATATGCCCAAAACATATAAATAAATAACAAGGTCAACTTTAACCATAGCTAGATTTTTTAATATACACATCTTATCTGTTGTTTAGAAAAATTATTTAGTGTTGTAATAATAATATTTTCTAAGATTCAATTGAATTTTATAATATTCTCAATTTACTTCAATAATATATATATATATATTTTGTAATTCGTTCAAATAATAAGTGTTTAATAATATATATAACATCTAATTATGTTGCTGTAATTTAATTTGAAAGAATCAATTTAAATTGTAGATTAAAAAACAGAATGTTTATTATTATATATTTTAATAGTATTTCTTATTTAATATATTTTATTTTTATATCATATATTTTTTCTCTTTTTATTTACTCTTATTTCTCCTATATTCTAGGGGTTGCTAAACAAAGGTTACACGGTTAAATTCATTTAAAACATAGTTAGTTTCGGCTCGTTTAATAAATAAATAGGTTCAGACTTGTTAAAAAATCTTTTTAGATAAACAAACCAGACCTAAACTTATAAAAAAGCCTATTTAACCTATTCAGGATCTATTTATATATTATATAATATATATTTATTTTAATATATTATATTTATATAATATTTATTTTATATTTTATTTACATAATATTAATATATATATATATATATTTTAGATCTATTTAATGATCTTTTTATCTTTAAATTTAAAAGTTTTTTTAATTAATTATTTATATAGATTTTAAGTTTATTTATTAATTTTTTTGTAGTATAAGCTTTTAAACAGACCTATAGGTCTTGTAGACTTTAAATCAAGTTAGATCTTGAAACAAAAAAATAGTCTTTAACAAATAACAGACTTAGATTTCAAAATTTTTAAACAGACTAGATTTATATATATATATATATATATATATATATATATATATATATAAACATGGATAATATTGCGCTAGCTAGACTAGCTAGACTATCACATTGCAATATTCCCTCTCCCTTTACGTGTAGCATATAGGATCAATCTGTTTTGTATGTTAAGAAAAAATGATGAAAACGAACAAAACGCGTAAGGAGCACTTATTCCGTGTTTTCTCGTCATTAGAAGAGGAAGAAGAAGAAGCTTCTCCTCCATTATTTAGTTTTATTAAAAAAAAAAAATCATCCATAAATATTTAAAATTTATAAAAATTATATTAATATATATATAAATTCCTTTTTGTAACCTATTTTTCTAGTTTTTTTTTTATGCAAAAGAGAATCAATATAAGAAAAACATGGAATCCATCCAAACAAAAAGTTTTCAATGTACTGAATGAATTTTCTATTATCATTATAATGAACTTTTTCTAACAAAATATTTTATTTTAACTTTTTAACCTAATAATTTAATATATAGAATAGAAAAAGCTTCTTTCATTTCATTTCTTTCTTTTTCATTCAAGTACTTATACCTAACCAGTTTAATAAGATTAAATAGAATCAAATCCCATTATATACGCAAACTGTAACTACACACAAGCCAAAGTGGCCATGACCCAAAAATTTGAAATTCGAGATATGTATATATACTTTGGCTCATGAATGTTTTTCCCTGTTTGTGAACCTCAAAGTAACCAATAGAATTCGTTAGTTTTCTAAGCTAAAATGAAACTTTTAACTTTATTTTTTAACATATCATTCTTTACACTTTTTTTATATTTTTATAATTTTTTATCACGCCATTTATTATTTTTATTATTTTTCCCTAGAGTTGCACTTTGAACATTCATATAGCTTTCCTATTACGTTCAAATTTCATATTTCAAATTTAAAGAAAAGTTTAGGAAATAACATGAACAAAACGAGCGTAGTTGCTTTGACAAAAAGTGATAATCAAAACAAAATGATAAAGACCAGAAAAGTAAGTAAAACAAATAAGATGAAAAGTTTAATTAATTCTTTTAAAATTTAAAATTGAATAAACATACAGATTAGTTTTAAAATAAGTAATTATTTATTTTTAAATTTTCTTATAAAATTAAATCAAATATATAAATATTTTTAAAAAATTAAATCAAATAAATATTAAATATTTAAAATAATAATAATAAGAATAATTTTATTTTGTTTAAATAGTTATCTTTAATAATATAAAAAATAAAAAATTTGGATGATGGTGGTGATGATGTAAGTTATAGTAGTCGGTCATGAATGATGAATTGAAACACGTGGTGAGTCAACGTGTAGTGAACAAGACAGCACTTGCAAATTGCAATTTGCAAAAGCATTAAAATGTCAAAGCCGCCACAAAAGTCCAAACCCGAGGCAAGGGCCAATGGCTATACACAGTTACTACTATTTCCAACGTACACATAAAGTTGCAGTCTCCACCCAGCAAAAATTATGATACTCTTTCGTTTCCAATGGTGCAAAGTGCAATCACTACCTCCAATCATCAATAAGATGTATAACGTGCCTCAACCTCAACCTTTCAAGGGACCAATCTTTTAAGATTCAATAATTGATTTTTACATTTTTTAATATAATATATATAACTTAAATTGATTTATATAGATATTTTTAAATATTTAATAATTTATTTAAACTAAGTTTTATACCTCACTAAATTTAAAAGGATAATTTTTTTAAATAAATAATTTATTTTTTTATTTTTTTTAAACATTGCAGAACAACTGATATTTAAAGGTTTTTATTAATAAGTATATTAATAAATTATGAAATGAAAAAATTAATAAAAGTTAAGAAACTAGTAATTTTGGAATTTTTTGTAAAGAATAATCTGAGTTTTATCAAGTTATATTTTAAACAAGATCTTAATCTAAACTCTTTAAACATCTAAAGTTGATAAGTTTTATTTAAAAATGTATTCATTATACAAAAATATAAAATTACAATATATGTTTTTAATAAAACTATTATTTTTGAATGTTTAAAGTAATACTAAAAATTAAGATTAATAAATTGATTTTTTAAAAATATTTCTTAAAAAATTAATAAATTAGATTAATTACACTTTTTATTTTCCTAATATAAATTATATAATTTTAGTCATTCATTTTATTTGAATTAATTAATTAATTTTTATTTTTAAATTATACAAATTTAATATTTTATTAATTTTTCCTATTTAAAATTTTTAAATTATTATTTTGTACCCAAATATTTGGGATATATAAATGCATTGGAATATAAAATTGAAAGTTTAAAAGAAAGAAGTTTAATAAAAAATTGATAAATTTCAAAAGGTGTTAATGTAATATTTTTAAAATAATTTAATTAATTGAATTTTGTAAATATTTTATGTAAAAATGATAATTTGATATTTTTAAGTAAAATAAAATTGATGGATGATAAAATTTATTAAATTTAAAAAGTAAAAGGACTTAAATAGCTAAAACAAAACTTTAAAAAATTAAAATTGCACTCTGTATAAATTAAAGGAACTTAAAAGATGTAAGTGAGATTTTTTTGTTAAAACTCCCGTTAATAGGTGCATTGGATGGGGAGTAAATGAGTCGAGCTTGTATTATTATTATTATTATTAAAAGAAATAAAATTATAGAGTAGAGAGACAAAGAGAGAAGATATAAAATATAATTGTTCTATTATTTATTTATATAAAGGGTAATTATACACATTACCAGATAATTGGAATATGGCAGCAAGTATTCCATAGCATTTATAGTAAAATCACTCCCGTAAGACATATGTGGTGGTTAAGGAGCATTAATACGTAATATACAATAATTTTAATGTTGTTTAGGGGTGATTTTGTTGAACTGTTGCTAAGGGGTGTTAAATTTTTTTCCCTTTTCATTTTTATTGACTTTCCCCCTCTATGTGTTCTAATTTCTCCCCTCATCTTCATTAAAATACTTTTACGTTGCACAAAATAACTTTCTCTTAGATTGAGAGATTTGCTGAGAGCATTCGAACTTACTGTAATAGATATTAGATTTGCTGAGATTACCTTTTCTAATAGTTTATCTTTGATTTTAAAAGCAAGATTATAATCAGAACTTAAATAAGACAAATAGTTGTAGATTTTTAATTTTCTATTAAATTCAGAGAAAAAGTTGAATGTTGTTCTAATTGAGTAATCTGGTCACAAAAATCATATATAGTCATGGATTCGTGTATATTATGTCATGGCATGTTGTGTTTTTAACACTTTTGTATGGTTAGGGAAAGTGAAGATAATGGGAGAACAAAAAGCTTAAGCTTAGTATGTCTCTTTATCAGTTAGCAGATTAATAAGTTAATTAATCATTTGACAAGAAAATAATGTAAAATTTGTCACTTGAAAGTTGTGATGTAGCCTTGGTTGCACAATAGACAATAGATAACTCTAATCTTATTAAAAACATTTTTTCATAAATAAATTCATAACAAGTTTATTATTTTTGGAAAATGATGCTTTAGGTTTGATTATTTTTCTCACACTCTTTCTTGAATTCTATTTGTGAAATAATAATTGTCTCCCTTTATACTTCCAAATTTGATCTAAACATTTTTTGGGTTGCCAACGAATCAATTTCATACAACATAGTATTCAATGAAGTTGGAAATCGTAAGTGGTATAGTTGGTTTATTAGATTCTCTGTTTCTTGTGTTATGATTTGTTTAAAATCTTTATCTTCTTCTTTTGATATCCACTGTTAGGGATAAGAGGAAGCCAATAATCATAGACTCGAAGATTTATAGTCTCAAGAAATTAGAAATTTAGTAGGTTATAAAGTAAAGGAGTCTACCAACATATTTTAAATTGTACATAGGTTTTCTTTTCCCTTATTAGAATTAAATTATTTATTTTATATTAAACTAAATCTAAGTATCTTTTAATATTTTAAAAATATAAAAAATATAAAAAATATTTTTAAATAAATATAGGACAAATATACTATTAAAAGTTAATATAAAAAACGTATTCAATAAATTTATCCAGCTAATTATGATATATATATTGTTTAATTTTATTCTTTTGTTGATAAAAAGAATAATAAAATATTTAATAAAGATTGAATGAAGATAAATGACAAAAAAATCTCATTTAATTTAAAGAAAAAAAAGTAAGGTAAAAGGTATTCAAATACGAAACACTGGTTTGATCCATAATAATAATTTTTTACCTAAATCAAGATCATGTTTTTATGAATATGTAGAAGATGTTGAAACTTTTTTCACTCTCTCAATAATTACTTTTTCTAAATCTATATAAAGAGAAAAGTTTATAAACAAGGACAAAAGATATAACTAAGTTGAATTTATTTTGTCTACTTGTCCACTTTGTTAATAACATATTTTGTATATTAAATCCTTGTTATGGAAATAAAAATAGATAGATAGGAAGTGTTTAGTTTATATTCTTTGGTATATTAAGTTTAGAAAAGCTTATACAAGATACCAAGAACTTGTATTTTTAGTTAAGAGTTTGTATTTTTTCTTGATAATGAATATATCAGTTGTGTGATAATAGAGTCTCAACATAACCCTTAGGTTAATAAAAGTAAATAATATAATATTTGGTGTGAATCTCTCTTTAACTTTTTCTTTTCAAATTATATTAGAGGACAAACTTATCTAATACCTTAAGCTATTTGAAAAATAATTTTTTTATTATGATATTATAGTCAACCCTTCTTTTTATATATTGCATAGATTTCTATATCCCTCAATATCTTTTCTTCTTCTAGACTCTAATGTTTTCTCTCTATGTGTGTAGAATAATTGAAGTATTAGCTCTTGTGAATCAAGAACATTTCACCTACTAGATAACTTTTTATTTGATCCATCATTGACATGATATATACCTGATTTAATATTTCTTTTGTGAAATCCATTAGTATTAGAAACATTGTGTGCTATACTTGAAAATGACATTGACTTCAAATTCTCATGGTAAGACTTAGGTATGTTACGTCAAAATCAAGTTGAATGAAAAAAAAAGTTTATTTTAGACAAATATCCTGTACTTAAAAAGTAAGGATTAGATATCTTCACTTAACTTTGAATTGTTTATGATATGCTATAATAATTTTTTGAAGTTCAAAGGGCATAATCTTAACTTTTATAGTCGTGCCAAATATGAAACGAACTTCTTTTGTAAAGAAATGAATTACTTAACTTTATTGTGTCAAATTTCCATTTACCAAAAGTCACCCTCCAATCATGGCAAAGAGAGTAAAAAACAACTTATTCCCTTAAAATATCTTGCAAATAGGAACACACAATGATCATGATTACTTTCATAGTAGAATTATATTAACACAAAACATTCTATCTATTTTTTGGTTTTAAGAAAAAAATGAAAAGAAAGATTAGGAAAAAAGGGAAGAAAAATAAAGTAATTTATTATTGTATTGTACCCTTACAAATAAAGCCACTAAATTCTATTACTCAAAACAAAAATACCTTAGCATTGTTCATATACTTAGAGATTCGACTACGGTAAAGTGAGGAGGAAGTTAAACTTTAGATGATAAATTATATCAATAACCATTTCTTAGGAAATCAATGTTAAGATTATAACTAAATTCAAAAGCAAATAAAAGGAATTTTATACAAATTTTTTTCCTCTAATCAAATAAAATAAATTTACCTTGATAAGCATTAAGAAGGAAAAAATTGTCTTTAGAATATCTATATCACTTTTGTTGAAGATTACTAAATTCTTTTGTATGGTAGCATCCAAGAAAATCTTGAGTCATGTTTAGATGACATGCCAAGAGACAAATGAATCTTATTTCTACAATATAAATATTGTAAAAAATATGATAATAAAATATTTATTGAAAATATTTTCAATGTGCCTATGATTAACTATTTTTTGTAGGAATTATGTATAAAAGACACTACGAATTGATATAAGCAAACCAGACTTTATAACCTGGGTTAAAGTCGATTGCTACAAGAAAGCGTGAGCTGGTATACTTTATAAATAAACATTTTTATTATGTTCTAATTGTCAAATCTAAAGTTATAACTTGAAAAAATAACTAATATCATATTTAATGTTAGGAAATTAAATTTGGAAGAACATACTGTAGAGGGAAAATGTATATCATTCTACATAAAAGAAACGATGGTTCTTTTGTTAATGAAGAAGATACATAAAAGAATGTAAGTACTATTTATCTCTCACTAATGGAAAATGAAATTTTTACATCGGTTGTCATGAACTTTTTACATCAGTTATTTGAGCGGTATTGAAGTGGGTGATATAAAAAATAAGACTTTCTACATCGATTAAGATCGTAACCAATGTAGAAAATCACATTTTACATCGGTTATAGTTTTAACCGATGTAGAAAGTTCAGTTTTTTTTAAATATTTGTTTTGTTTAGATATACTACCATATTATTTATTCACAATACCTGCATATACAAACAAAATGAACAGGCAGACAATGCAGAAATCACTGAATCTATATCTTTAAACTAAATACATCATTATTTATTATTAATTCTAAATTTACAAATAAAATAACTTAAAATTATATCAAATGTGTTGTAATTTTAAAAATTTTAAAAATTTTAAAAATTTTAAAACAAGGAGGGTTCTTGGACAAGTCAATCATGTACGTGTTGAAAGCAGAGAAAAAAATGTTAAAAATTGTACTAAATATGAAAGAAGTAATAAATATTTTAAAATAAGTTAAAAAAAAATAAACATAGAATGATAATATAATCAAATAAATAAATAACTTGTATCATGTAGTAACATTTTTCCATATTCCTTCATGATGATTATCTCAAATAGCATGTACATGATCAATTTTATTTTTTTCATTGATACTAGATATCCTTGATGATAAGGGAGTTTGAGAAATATCAATATTTGACAGATCATTTGTGTTATCACTAGCGATTGTCGTCTTTCCTTGAAGAACGACTTAATAATTTACAAGATTTAAGAAGAAATTGTTAACCATTGAATAAAACACTTTACTCCCAAACTGTCCAACTTGGACAATTCAAGATTGAATACAATGAATGGTTTCCTTATTCAGTAATATACTCATTGTATTCAACCTTGAAAGTGAAACTAAAGGTATGCTCATATTTGAACTCAAGAAAAGAAACCAACTTAACTTAGAAAGATCAACCAATTTATCTACAAAGCCTGAATTTAGGTCATATTCTTAAGTTATGAAGATTGTTTAATGTTTCAAAACCAGGTTCATGCACTCAAGTATTAGTTATATTTAAAACGAAATCAATACTAACATACACATCACCTAACAAAGCAGAGGTGTAGAGGCTTCTTTGTTCAAGGTAATACAAACAAACTCTCACATATGCAATGACAAAGTAGATCTGAAGAGAGAAAATACCTCACAGTCAACACAACAATGGTAGAGCGGTAGCCGAGCGGAGACACAATGGTAGCCAAACAAAAAGCTTGCAAATTATAGAACGACAACGATGATGGAGGTTACTCATACCTTAGGGTGCGCGACGACGACATCGAGTTGAGGCAATGGTCACAACAGCAATGACGACAACGGACATAATGTCAGAGTGCAACGATGAACAACAACGACAGCGGCAATGGTTGAGACGTAAACGAGAACAGAGAGAACAGGTCGAGACAAGAAATTGGGGATTTAGAGAGTGAGGTTGAAGACGACTAGGGTCGAAAACAAAGAGAAACAGGACGACATTCTACATCAGTTGTTTCTCAGAACCAATGTAGAAACGAATTAATACATCCGATTAAAGGAATAATCGATGTAAAATCTTTGTCATTTTATTTACAAAAATACCATTACCAACTTTTTACATCGATTCTCTAAGAAATAATGTAAAAAATTGTTATAAAGAACCTACATTTACATAGGTTACTTTGAGAACCGATGTAAAAAATTTTACATTTATTTAAAAAAATGTTACCGCATTTTTATTTACATTAGTTTATGAATAACTAATGTAAATTTCTATTATAAAATACTATTTTTTCACCCGTGTCTTGTGATTTAGAAACATACTACTTTTCATTGTTTCTATCCAAGGTAAAACTTTCTTAAATTATGTGTTCAAATTATTTTTGTATAGTTTTCTGTTTACGTTATTGATTTTTCTTATGTTATATGATGTTGATATATATTATTAGGTTACTTTGTGGTTTTTATTTATACTTTGAGATTAGAATTTATCTGTTATTTATTTTTATTCTATCCCTTAATTGTTATTTTTTATTATGGGAAATCAATATAAAGATCATATATGCTTGCAATTTTATCAAAGACTTAGGTGATGAGGAATAATTCGTGCATATGGTAAGCATAGGGAAACTACATTACATGCTTACCATTTACATCGTTGACTGCTTTTTAAATTTTTTACACACATTCATTATTATCCATTCAACATGACTCAATACTTTTGTATTTAATGGGTTGGTTATTCAATTATTTCTTTCGGTTTAATTTTGGATAATTAATTTGATGATATTTATAATTATATTTGATTGTATGGTTAGAATATTAGATATAGAGGGAGGGTTATTAAAAAAGAGAGAAGATATTTTGTATAAATATTTGTAAAGCTTGATACTTTAAATACTTGAGATTATGCTTTAGAAATATTGTTCAACAAATAAATTAAATTGATTATCTCAGTTTTTTTTTTAGAATGAGTTATTTTGGTTAGAAGATATTGTTATTAGATTATTTATATGCTTAATTATATATTTTTTAATTTTATTTGTTGAAATTACTAAATATGCATAATGACATCAATTTTATAGAAGATGTTTATATAAAATTATTTGAAAAAAAACCTGCGTATGAAACATGAAATATGAAGTTTTTTTTCTCAAATTTTTGGAAGCATTCAAAGTTAAAGAAGCTCTAATTTACCTTTTCATAATGAAAATAAGTTAAGGACAAAACTACAAAAAATTAAAGAAAAAATTGAAATCTTAAAGAAATAAATAACTTTTTTTATACAGCAATTTAGTAATCAATTATCACCTTAATATAATTAGATAAATATTAAAGTTATAAATTTTTTTAACTACTTGTAATTTGATTAAATTAAAAATAATATTTTTATTTTTATATACTTTTTTTTATTATTTTATTGTGTTAAAAATATTAGTACAAATTATTTAGAAATTGTTTAAATATTTTTTATTTTTTATAATTTCAAGTTGCAAATTTAACTTTGCCAACAGATAAAAGATCATCTTCATGAGCTAATATGAATCAAGGATACATGGACCACCACTAGTTTAGTTTTTAGGAATATTATTGTTAAACTTATTTATATGAGCATTGGTTTTAATTTTAATTTTTATATTGAGAAAACAAATTATGACAATATTATTTTATATTTAAAGTATTAAAGTAATGATAACATTTTTATGTCAATTATTTTTTTATTTATATTTTGATCATTTATTTTTTATATAAATTTATTAGGAGGAATTTGAGATAATTAAAGTGATATAAATTATTATAAATAATAAAATTTAAATTAAAAATGTTTATTCTATTTTGTGACAGTTCTTTCAATTTTTTGGAAATTTTACAAATAAAATAAGATGACCAAACTTTATAACGTAATGACAATGAGAACCGCCATCAAACAATGTAAGTATGTGATGGCAAATGTAAATTGCTGAAGAAAACTGTGACGGTTATAAAAATTACGGAAAAATGATTATGATGGTCAAGAGGAACACCGCACAATTCAAGCAATGACTTTGTTTTGTAGTGTTTTTCACATTCCTTTTCTATTTAGTATTCCTCTCAATGGAGGATTTTTATGGTAATTTTTAACTACCACAAAGTACATCTCGTGGCTGTTTTATCCATTACAAATATCATAAAAATCTGTCACAAAAGCATCTTTTCTTGTGATGACAAGTGAATAAAAGTAAGTAAGAGAAATTTCGAAGCTTACGATTACTTAAAACTTATCATATAGGAGAATCATTGGAATGAAGACATTACGAGCATTTCGTAACCTTTGATCCATTACTTCGAAGGATAATGAATTTGATGTATTTTTTGTCATGATCCTTTTTTTGGATGTTATCCTTATTATTTTGAAATTATGCTACTCCCCTCTGTCATCATCGACTTTTAAATTTAGATTGTTTTATTTAAAAATATTTTTTTAAATAAATAAAATTTGGTTGCAACTTTATTTTATTTTAAAATTTATTGCATTATTTGTTTCATGATCTCAATTGAAACATTCAGATACATATATGTAAACATATATCAAAATTCCTAAATTTTGTTTTCTAGTTACAATTTTTTTTGTTTTATAAGAGAATGAGATAGAGAAAAATACTACAATCAAAGATGAGTGCTTCTTGATTACAATAAAAATTGTTAAATTTTATAATAAATATTATAAAATCTATATTTAAAATATTTTTAATTGATAAACAATATAAAATATTCACACTGTGATAATATATTAAAATTAATCTCTTAATTTATTTAAAAATTTAACTTCTTAGCTTATAAAAATTTATCACAAGGTAATTTTGTTTTTGTTTTTAATCTATTTAGAGATAGATGTTTGACCTATTTAAAATATTTTATTATAAAATATTTTGAACTAGCCCACAAATACTTAACGTTATTCATCGGTGTGGCGCAAGACCTGTTGGTTTGACCAGGTCAACGTCTTCCTAACGTCAACGTTACCAAATATAATCCACGTGCCAAATTGAGGTTTTGTTTGGTAACATGAACTTGGGTTGTTCTCTTGCTTGACTCGTGTTTATGATTAAACTGAATAAAAAGGGAAAATTCAGTTAATCAAATGATTAAACTGAATAAAGAGGGAAAATTCAGCTAATCAAATATGAAACACACCTACCCGAAATAAATAAAAAAACATACATTGTAATGAAAACACATAATAATACCAATGGATTCGTTTCATCACTGTCCAATACTACAGCGAGAAACTTACATGAAGTTGATCTCTTCATAAATAATATATGAATAACTCAGTTACATCACTTGATACTTTAATTGATTTTTGTTATATTGTTAGCTTCTATGATCAGTAATACAAATATTTAAAGTGAATTCTCACAACAAAAAAAAGTAATTTTTTAAAAGAGCGCAATAAGAATGTATATTATAAATTTTAATGAGCTAATGATGTAATTTAAATTAACTTAACTGTAAATATATTTTTGCTTATAAAATACTGTAAAAATATTTATACTTTTATCATTTTAAGTTATTTTGAAATATTTAACAAAATAATAATTTTATTTAACTAATTTTTTTTATCGAGATATTGTGAAACTATATTTTCCTATTTAAAAGATGAATGCGTGTTATATTTAAATATGAATGGTTTTTTTTTTTGGAAATTTTGTTTCTCCTGCTGTGATCTTGTACATGATTGATAATCAATTTTAAATAGTTATCATCAACTATGTGATCTTGGAAGATGGATATATATATATATATATATATATATATATATATATATAACTTTATTTTACACTCTAAAATATTAAAATTGGTAATAAATTAAAAATTATTTATTTATAATATTAAAAATTATAAAAAAAGAAAGATAATATATCGTTGAGAGGCATATATAGTTATTTAATTTATCATTATTAAGAGGTTTTTATATTAAAAATAATTAAAATATAATCTATATTTACTACATTTTAGAATAAGAGAAGAATTTTTTTTTTTAATTTTGTATAAGAGAAACCACTAAAATTGATTTAACGGTAAAAGATTAAAAATTTTATATAAGGATTCTGAATTTAAAATTTATCATTTTTCACATTATACTAAAAAATATATTGTACAAGAGAAAAAAAAAGTTTAATTTACTCTAATAATTCTTATTTCAGAAGTAATTGTTCAGTACTTATAGAAACTCACTATATACTATGATCTTATTGTCAAAATTAGGGGCGTTCAATACTGTACAAGTCACCAAATAAAAAAGAAAAAATATGGTACAGGAAATCTTATGGAACTTTCCAAAAATGATCGTTCATAAGAATTGATCCATTTTTCACCCATTGGACTAATGAAGTTTGAATTTTGAAACCAATGGTTTCGTAAGAGGTCAAAAGATGCAAACCTTTGAAAAACAACGGTCAATTGCAACCATTAAATTTATTTAAACAAATATGCTGGGTTTTCGACCTACGAGGTGAAAATGATCCACAGAATTTGACCAATATGCATTCCCATCAATTAATTACATTTACATGGATCATGAATGATAGTAATAAAATAGTTAACCTTCTATTTAAACAAGATTGAGTTATGATCCAGAATGATATTCGCACAGTGTCATATATTTCTTTCATCCATAATTAGATAGTTGAGATTAAAAAATAAATTGAATAACTTATAATTATAGAATGTAGATTGATGATTTTCAATTCGGAATAAATACCCTTCAACCGAGATAAACACCTACTTACATTCAAAATGAAGTCTCCAATTCAGACTTAGATACAACTGCAATTACCACAACTTTTCCTTTCATAATTTCGCTTAATTAAAGTAGTTACGGGAAGACTTTATATTACAGGAGCTTATTATCACTCCGTTTACTTCATTAAAAATGGAACCTTCACCGAACTCAATTGGTACCTGTAAATAAAAATATGTCATTTTTTATTAAGTAGTTTATATTAACAAAAATATTCTTCAAATACAAACAGTATTTTCATTTATTTGTATTTTACCTTCTTGATAGTTTTTTTAAATAAAATAAAATTAATAACTTACATATAAATATAAATACAAAATTTTGTCAAATTTTTCCATTAACTTAAATGTTAAAACATTTTTTACTATAGTCATATCAAATAGTTAATTTCATCCATTATCTTCAACAGCCACCATCTTGATACAATACCCGCGTGACACCAAAATACTATCCAAAATCAAGTTAAATACAGACTAGACTAATATGATGAATATAAGTCCTATAAAATATTTGTTCCAGTGGCACTGCTACATTTTATACTTTTTGCGACATATATCAAATGTAACACTTCTTAAAAATGTTACTAAAATTAATAGATAACATTTTTTTTTATATTTTGTAACATTTTTTAAATATTATTAATAATATTTTGCGACATAGATAAGATGCAACAATTCTTAAAATGTTACTAAAATTAATAGATAACATTTTTTATATTTTTGTAACATTTTTTTAAATGTTGCAAAAATTATAATATGACTAGTGTGATATTAGTGTTTTTAATTAATAATTAGTTCCCGACCTAAAAAGTATTTTACAACCTTGTAAATTTCCAATGTCATGTTTAAGATGGTTTCAAATTTTTAATTTTTAAATTAATTCTAAAATAAAATTTATTTAATAAAAATAATTTTAAATTAAGTTTTAATATATTTTTTTAAAATAATTTTAATTTAATTTTTAAAATAAAAAATTAAATATTATTTTTAATTTTAAAATAATTTTAATTTTAATTTTATCAAATTATATTACTACTATAATTACTACCATCATCATAACTATTTACTATCATTTATTATAGTTGAATCATTATCATCATTCTATTATAATTATTATTATTATTATTATTATTATTATTATTATTATAAGAATAATAATAATTTTTTAATTTTATTATTTTAAAATTTTTAATTTTTATTATTTTAAAATATTTTTATTAATTATTTTATTTTATCTATTTTTATAAATTTATAATTAAATAAATAATATTATTATTTATTATAATTATTTGTAATATAATATTATCATATATATATATATATATCTTAATTTATATAAAATAAATATTGAATAATATAAAAAATATTATTAATAATAATATATAAATTATTTATCACATATACGAATATTAAATAATATATAAAATAAAAAATTATATTTTTATATTATAATTATATTATCATAATTATTATTATCACCATAATAATAATATTATTATTATTATTTTTAATTTTTATTATTTTAAAAAATTTATTTTTTATAATTTTTAATAAATTTATTTTTAGTAATTTTTAATAAATTAATTTTTATTTATTTATTTTTATGAATTTAAAATGAAATATATAATAATGTATGATATATAAATTATATTTAATTCATAATATTATAATATTTTATATTATATAATTTATTTACAATGTAATATTCTAATAAATAAGTATTAAATAATATAAAAAATTATAATAATATATAAATTATTTTTATTTTATATAAATTATAAAATAATATATAAAATAAAAAAATTATAATATTATAATATTTTTATGTTATAATATTTAATTCTATGTAAATAGAATAATAATATTATAGTTAAATAAATAAAAAAACAAAATAAATAAAGTAATTATAATAATATTATAATTTTAGTAATATAGTAATTAAAAATTTATATTATTATAATTGTGCTAATTAGATAATCAAATATATCTGTAATTAAATTTTTATATTAATAATCTTTATTATAGATACATATCTTGCTATGTGATTGATATATGTTTTCATTATTCATAATATTTAAAATTTAATAAAAAATAATTTTAATATGTAATATATTTGATGGATTCATTATTTATTAATAATTTTTTTACAATCGTATTTTTTTTTAATTTTTCATCTCTATTTTTTTATTTTTTTTTGAACTTGATCATCTTTGATCGTTTTAAAATTGAGGTATTTATCTTTAACCACCAGTATTATAATTTAAAAATTATAATTTTAAGAGCTTGATGTTTGCTTATTTTTCTTTCGCATGATGTGTTATTGTTCTCTTGTATGGTGCATTTCTAGATGAGGAGTTCACTAGCATCAAACTCCAAGATCTACTCCTTCGATGCGTTGATTGCGTTGTCATGGACAACCATCAAATTCTTTCGTCACCAGCTCTCTTAGCATCATTTCTCTCTCAACCTTGCCGTCAATCTCTTATACCTTTTTTTTTATCTAACACACTCAAAACTTCACTACTCTTGGCAAACCTGGTTATCTCCTTTTTCCCTTTCAAAATCCCTAAATTTCTTCTACCCTCTTAATATTATATTCTTCTTATTAAATATGTTTGTGAACAAAAGAATAAGAAAATAAACAGATAAAACATGAATAAAACAGACAACTAAAGCAATACTTTTTAAAAGAATGGATTCATACTCGAAAAGATCCTTCCATTACTTGACTCAACAAACAATAGGATAACAATTACAGGAGAATTTCATGAGCAGTAGAACGAATACTTTATTGAAATTGCTTCTGTTGTTTTTATAACCAACTAAGCTTATTTATAAGCTTTGAAGAAAATAACTATCTAACGACTACTTAATTAAAATACAAAAGTGTAATACTAAACTTCCTACTTTGCATAAATATGTTACATGCATTATCTACATAACTATTGTTATGTATTATCAATTATCAAGTACTACTAAAAAATGTCTAAATCTTTTGCGTCTTATGTTAATGTTTTTTCTTTAATTAAATCTTCTTATCTTTCTTGGTTGAAGATATATCACTCAGTTCAAAATATATATTACTTCTAAGTCGAAAAAATATTCTTTTTCTAGTCAAAGGATTTATTGTATTAACAAATAGTCAATTTTAAATATTTTTCAGCAAAATGATTAAAACATAATTCAAATATTGCATAATTTTATGGATTACAGTTGTGCCTGTAAATTTAGAAAGAATGAAAAAAAATTTATAAATCTTTAGAGAAAGAAAAACAACCACTTTTTTCTAGAGAAAAGTTAAAAGCAAAGGTGATTCCATCTATGAGTTGGATAAGTAGCTAGTTATATTACAAATGAAAGAAGTATAGATTGTATAGAGTTATAATCATGATTAATTATTAATTATTTATATTAAATAAAAATATATTATTATTCATATTTAATAACAATTAACTATAGTTGTGTAGTTAAAAATAATATTTAAATATAGTCTTACAAAATCATATTGTATATCTTATATTAAGAACACAAAAATTATTTATCCTTTTCTTTTTAAATAATGAGAAGCAATCAATTTAAATGGTTCTCAAATAATTAGAAGCATTAAATTGATTGAATTAAATGGTGATTGACCTATGATCATTTAATCAAGTTTCTAAAATTAACACTTAGGATATGTTTGGATGAGATGAAAAATAGAAAGAAAAAAAGATAAGAAAAATAAATAAGAGGATAAAAAATAGAATGGAAATATATGAAAGAAAAATAAATTATTTGGATAGATTAAAATAAAAGTTTTAAAAAAAGAAAAAAATTCTCTTCTTTTTAAATGAGTAAAAAATAAAAAAGAAAGAAAGATAATAATATAAATTTTAAAATATGAAATTTAACTTTTAAAAATTAACTTTTTACTATATTTTTATTAATGTTTTTAATTTTTAATTTTTAAAAATATAATAATTTAAAATAAATAAAAAACAAAAAAAAATTCTTTCTTTCATTTTCTCATCTATTTTGGAGAAATCAACTTTTATGTAAAATCTAAAAAAAATATTTTATTTTATTCTATTCTTATATGTAAATAAATGTTAAAAAAATATTTTTATATCCCCTATTTTTTTCCCACTTTTCTTTCAACCAAACAAACATAAGTTCAAGTTGAATGGACAGGAAATAGTTTAAGCTAACCTGAACCGGCTAAATTTGATGCACGATCAGTTCTCATAAAAAATAAAGTATAATAAAACATTTCTTTTAGAAAAAGTTGAACTCAATTGACCCAAATGTCGATTATTAGGTGTGTGGTATTGCCAATTGTGACAGCTAGATATTGATTTCATCATGATAATGCTGACTGGGAAAGAAAATAGGTAAGGTAACACTCTTTTCTCAACTTAATCAATTCATTCATGGTTGTAAACAAATATGACCACTGTTGTGGGAAGATAAAGAAGGAGTCAAGATTCTCTATGGTACAACAACCCATTTGATGTGGCTGAGAAGGAACAAGATGATTTTTGGACATCAGTATGAATCTAAATTTGTATCAGCTTCTTAGGAGAATTTTGAGTCCAACAACTGAAAAAAAAAATGAAAAATTCAAAGCAATCATCTCTCAGGTGCTACTATTCCATTGGTACTCTTTAGTGATGAAAAATGGTTTAATTGAACTCCTCTTGTGTCTTGGATCAAAATAAATACTAATGGCTCAACATTACAACTGTTTCGTCCTAATGGATTTTGCATTAAACATTGGTAGATGTTTCATTACACATGCTAAATTATAAGGAACCAATCATGCTTTTAAAATTGAGTTGTAGCAGCTCTGTTAGAGGATTTTCGTGGTGGTACATATAAGAACTATAAAAAGTAGTTAGTATGCAGTTCTAACCACTGCATATCTAAATTTGAAATATTTTGGAATTACATAATGACTTATGATTATTGATTCAATCGAAGGTGAGTGGCAAATTGATTCATTTTGCCCTTGGGTTCAGGGAATAATATTACAATATGACTTACAGGAATAAAATGAAGATAATCAATCATTAGTTAGCAATAAAATGAAGATAGAGTCGAGTCAAGATTCATAAATGGAAGAGGAAAAAGGATTAGGTTCATTACTTAGTGGTTTTCATTACTATTGAACTAATTAAAAAGAATATTTATGGATATCGAAAGCGTAAAAATGAATGTCACAAATAAAAGGAATCGAGGTTTGAGAGAGCATCACTAGAAAGATTAAAGAAGCTGGATTTTGAGAAAGCATCAATGAAAGGAATCAACATTAGACAGAGTATCAATGGAAGGAATTGAAATCAACACTGAACATGAAAGGTACACATCATGGGGGAATTAAAAGCTCGAAGGGGGAACCTCTAGTTTGATCCATTTTTAAAGTTGAGATTGAGAGTGAAAAATTTAACTTAAAAGTAAATGAAGAGGGCGAAACTTGTAAAAGGGAAAAAAAATTAAAAGAAAAAACATTTTTTAAAATATATTTTTGTTATATTTATATGAGACGTAATAAATTGTATTTTTTTTTACAGTTTCTTATCACCGTCAGAAAATAACTTAAAATAATTTTATTTTTTTTTCCATCGTGTAAACTCTTTCAAATAAGAATTTAGTCAATAAATAACAACCAACCTTATCTAAAGTTTTCGGAAAATTCATTATACATTAACTAATTTGATTGAAAAGAAAAATATTAATATTTAATTTATCCGACTTCTAAATAATAATTTTTTCTGTCAAATTAAGAATTATTTATATTAATTTTAGGATTAATATTACTACTGTTAATATTGGATTTTTTATTTTAAAATAATAATATTAAAAAAAAGAAAAACAAATGAAAAAAATTAAATCTAGAAAAAAATAAAAATTGAAAGTCAATGATGATGGATGACAAAAAAAGAATAAAACCATTTATTTTAATAATATATATATATAATTTATTAAATATTATAATATAATTTAATAATTAAATTAATAAATTTTATATTTTATATAAAATTATTAAAGTGATGTAAATATTAGAATTTGATATAAATACTCATTTATATATAAAAGATTTTATATAAAATTATTAAATTGATATAAGTGTTAAAATTTGACATATAATATTTTATTTATATATATATATATATATATATTATACAAAATTTACTAATCTAATCATTGAATTATGTTATAATTTAGATTATGCATATAAAATTTTAAATAAAATAAAAATTAATAGATACTTTATCTTATAACTTTATTTTAATAACTCATATATTATTTAAATATATATAAATATCAATAGTTAAAAAATTATCTACAAATTTCTAAATTATATATATATAATTTATAAGATATTATAACATGATTCATTAAATTAATAAATATCATATTTTATATAAAATTATTAAGTTAATATAAATGATAAAATTTGAGATATAAATGGATGTAACTATATATATATATATATATAATTAAATTGATTATTATTATTTAAATTTAAATTAAAATGAAAAAAATTTAAATATTATTTCTTGCAAAAACATTTTTTCTGATCAATGGAAACTGATCAGTGAATCTAATCTTTAATCTTTGTGAATGCAAAAGCAATTTAATATTAAACTATTGAAAAATTAAATTTTAAGTAGAAAATTTTAATTTTAATATATCGTTAATGTAAATTTTTATATTATCAATTAAATAGAAATTATTGTATATGATTTTTAGAATAATTATTATAAAAATTAGTAATTTTTAATAATATAATAATTTATTATAAGATGTTAATGTAAAACTTACGCTGTTAATCTATTCGCAATGAATTTTAAATAAAATAATATCAATGTATACCGCTGTGTTAATTGGCTGTATACTTAAGAAGACAATTGAAAAAATTTTGTTTTATGAGTTACCTATTTACTTAAATATATATATTTTTTCTTCCAGCAATCTTTCCAAATGTGGACAGTATTTTACCGTCTCCAATAACCCATCCAGATCCCTTAACAATTATTTTAGGATAAATATATTTTTAATTTTTTTAAATTTAAATTTAAATTTTAATATTAATTTTTTGTTTTTAAAAATAATATTTTTATTTTATTTTATAAGATAGGTTATTTCTAATCTTTAAATTTATCAATATTTAACATGTAACTAATATTAATATTTACTATGTTAATAAGGGATTAAAAATAATTTTATTTAAAAATAAAAAATTAAATCAATTATTTTATAAATAAAAAGTAAAAATTAAAATATATTTTATCCATTATCTTACGAGCTCCCATAATCCTACACCAGACATAGCTTGGTTGAAATCATTCAAGGGTCTCCAAGAGGTTGCCTCTAGGATAATAAGTGTTTGCTTAAAAACTTTAATCTTGATCAAGTAACATTGTTGATGTCTATAAACTAAAAGTTGTATCTAAAAACAATTCAAAATCATAAATTCACAAAACTAATTTTAATTTAAATAATTACAAAGTTCAAAAGTGGGACATGATCCAAATCAATGAAGCAAAAGTCTAAAACAATAAGTAATCATTTGGAAGAGTTTATAAAAATTTTCTATTACTCCCATAAATTCTTTTCCGCTTATTACACCAAATTTTAGAATCAAATTTATAATATAAATTCTTATACAATAAATATTTAATTAAATTATTTATTCAAACACCTTCTAAATCTATGAGTAACCAAGACTACAAATTACAATAGTACGAGATAACAAACCAAATGAAGCATCAGCAGAGATAGTTTCACGATTTTTTGCACTTCATAAATACTTTTTTGAACAATAATTAGGATAACATAGTCTTTTAAAAAAAATATATAGTGTGATTTTTCGGTCTTCAATAAAGAATCTACATACATTGCCATAGCTGTGATGTTGGCTCTCTAATCGAAGATTCAAAGTAATTAAGAAATCAACGTTTCACATTATAGAGATAAATTTGCTTGAGGTTAAGATTATTACGTACAATCAATGTGAATTACTTTTACGTACTCATTTTAAAATAATATATATAGATTTATAAAAGGTTATTATTTATTTTAAAAAATATGTAATTATTAATAACAGATAGTACGTTAACCGCAAGAAAATCATTGAAATTTGACCAGTAAGGTGACAAGATGCTTTTAGACGCGGATCCGTTTGATTCCTCTTGTTTTCTCTATTAAATTTGGACAAATAATGCATTTTCTCTTCTATCTCATTTTCATTTTTTATTTTTATTACATTAATTAATATTATTTTTATTATTATATATTTTAAATATATCCATCATCATGGATATACTTTATAAATTTTCTATATGTGGTTTGTCATTTTTCTATCTGTAATTATAAATTAACTTGCAAAAAGTCGAATTCACTTTCTTTTCTAATTCAATATGTGCTCCAATTTTCAAACTATGTATGAAACTGTTCAACACCCAAGATTATATGCATACGTTGTTGAAAGTTTACGGAAGTACTGAAGTCGTGTCGACCGAGTTTAGAAATGATAATTCGAGAAGGAAATTTCCTAATTTGGTTTTTCTACAAACAAAATGATTATATATGTTAGGACACTGATGAATTAAAGCAAGTTATATATATATATATATATATATATATATATATATATATATATATATATATATATATATATATATGAGAGTTAAACCCGTGTACATAAGTATTAAATTTTATTATTTATATTAATTTAATAATTTTATATAAAATTTAAAATTTAATAATTTAACCATTCAATTATATTATAATAATTAATTGATTTAAATTTTAAAAAATTTAAATATCTACAAATATATCATTTAACTATTAATATTTATATATATTTAAATAATATATAAATTATTAAAATAAAGTTATGAGATAAATTTTTAATTTATTTTAATTTATATAAAATTTTATATGTATAATCTATTAAATATTATAATACGATCTAATAGTTGAATTAAAAAATTTTACAATTTATATAAAATTATTAAATTGATATAAATGTTAAAATTTAATGGTCAGCATCAATAAATTCTGAATATATATATATATATATATATTATAATATTAAATATTAAAATTTAATATTTATATTGAATTAATAACTAAATTAATCATTTTTTATAAAATATAAAGTTGATAAATTTAATCGTTAATTTAAAAAATTTTATTATTTAGATTTTATGTATATTAAATTTTATATACAATAAAAATTAATACATATTTTATCATATAAATTTATTTTAAAGTCTAATATATTATTTAAATATATATAAATATTAATAGTTAAATAAAATATTAATAATATACAAAATATTTAAAATTTTATATACATAATTATAAAAATAATATAACATAATTTAAAATTAAATTAATAAATCTTATATTTTATAAATATTTATTAAATTAATGTGGTTATTAAATTTAATATATAATATCAATAAATTAATTTAATATATATATATATATTAAAATTTTTATAAAATCATGTATTTTTTTTATAACGTGATATGTATTATGAATTTTAATATTAAATCAAATAATCAAATAAATGAAATAAAAATGTAACATTCTTATTTTATTAAAAGTAAGAGTTTTTGTAAAAAGAAAAATAAAAATTATACTAACTATCGTATATTTCAATAAAATTATACATAATATTTCTATTTTTTATTATTATAAAAATTATCTCTTAACTAGGATCATTTAATTATGATAACAAATTTATTTTAAAATTAAATTATTCTTTTTAATTATTATAGAAATTATTTCAGTCTCTTACATAATTACAAAAACTATCCTTCACTGATATTTTACAAAAACATTTTTTTATGTTACCATCATTCACAATTTAAACTTTTTATGTATTATAAATTATAAAAAAAAATTATTTTTAAATAATAATTAAATAAAATTTAAAATTATAAATACTTAAATAAAATTTTTTAAATAATTTTAAAAAATATAATAAAATTGAAAATAAATTCAATTATACTTATATATATTCAAAAATAAAAAAAAATTATCCTAATTTCATTACGGTAAAAAAAATTTTAAAAAATCACTCAACTGATATTAATTTTTGAAAATGGTATCATCTTTTCTTTTTTTATCTATTTAAATTTTTAATAATTATATTCTAATAATTTAAATGATTACTTTTCATTAAATTTATGTTCCATTATTTTAAACTAAATTTTATTATTTTTAAGATTTGAACTATAATTTATTTTATCTTAATGTTTTTATCTTTTAAATATTTAATAGTTTTATTTTTTAAAAATTTAATTATAATGTATTTGGAATTTTTATGTTTATTTTTATGATAGTGTGTAATATGTTAAAATTAATATATGGATAATTTGTAAATATAATAAAAAAATAAAAGTTTAAGTTTAAAATATAATATATTTATAGAATAATTTTTTTAATTTTAAAAAGATGTTAGATTCAGTTTTTTTAAGTTCGGCTTCATAGATGGTCCAGTTTAGTATTATTTTAAAAGCTATTATTTACTAATAACTTTATACTAAATTAATTTTTATTCTAGATTTTTTCATAAAAATAAATTATTTATATAATATTATAAATAGATATAAATAAAAAATATATTATACTAAAAAATTAATATAAAATATTAATATTTACTATCATTATATCAAATATAAATATAAAATATGATTTAAATTCTATGTAGAAAATAAAGGTTTTTGAAAAAAGTTTTTTCATTAAAAGTCACGTCTCTTCGATTTTTCAAGTTTTGTTAACAATGCTAACGTTAGAGCGGTGAATGGTAAAATTCCTTCCAAACAATTATGGATGATTTGTGTAGGTGTGATAAAGACAAAGATATCGTAGATAATTTCTTCTAAATATAAGAATGGTCAGTATAATCTTGCCAAAGAAAAAAGGAAGGTCATGCATTATGCCATATGTGATAATAGATGGCAAAGGCCACTCAAAGCAAGAAAGGAAAAACCATTCAACTAGCAAGAAATTATGAAAAGGGAGAACAGAAAGCAAAAAAAATGTAGAAAAGTTTTGTTAAGAAAATTTGCATAACATTCTTCATCAAGTTTGGGCTAAAGTAATATTAAAATTTGAAGATTAATTAATTAAAAATATTTAAAAAATACATAAATTACATTGAACTTCAATTTTAGATAAGGAAAAGAGATTCAAGTAAAATTAAGAATAACTTTAAAATATTTTTAATTTTAGATTAAAATTATTTATTTTTTATAAAATTAAAATTTATGTGTAATGATGGTAAAATTTAATTTTAAATATATTTTTATGTTCAAAATTAAATTTTGTAGCTAATGGAAGTATTTAAATACTTCTAAATATGTTATTTTATTTATAAATTATTGAGTACGATTATGCCCAAAACAAAAATGTATAAATTCGTAGGTTTATGATTTAGTATGACTATGCTAAACCCTAAACCTTAATAAGTTAGCACGATTGTACCAAGAATGAATTTATATGAATTTCTAAAATTATAAATTTGTACAACCATACTAATAAATTAGGACAGCCATCCTAAGAACAAATTAATATGAATTTATGATTTACACAATTGTGCTGATAAGTTAGCATAGTCATACTAAAAATAAATTTATATAACTTTTTATATTTATAATTTAGTAAGGATGTTCTAATAATTAGAATGAGTGTGTAAAGAGAAAAATTATATAAATTTCTGGACTAGTGCTAGAACATAACCATAAAATTTCTTAAACATGGTCATGTCAAATGATAAAAGTGAAAATGAGTAAGATGGAGGACAACATGGGTGTGCGGGATCAAGAAAGCGTGATCACGATTGTACATGCAAATTGAGCATGATCGTGCAATATATTAAACAAGGTTATACAAGTTATTTTGATGAGTAGATATTGCTGCTAAACTTACTTTGATGGATAAATATTGTTGTATAACTTATTAGATGATTGAAAGTTTTATATGCTTGAATTGAATGGATTAGAAGTTCAAAACCACTCACAATATGTATTGTTGTTAGAGAAAATGAATTGATGCATGGAGAATGATAATCTCATTTCTTATAAAGAAATTATATATATATATATATATATATATATATATATATATATATATTAAGTTTTGATACTTATAAATGAAGTATATATGCAAATGATTATATGTATATAAAATGAGAAGATGATTAAAGTTTCACATGACATAATAATAATTTGAATTATGTTTTGACGAACTTGAGTTGGCGCTCATGATAGGTGGGATAATAAAGTCCTAAGTTTTGAGTAAAATGTGAGATCTTCATGTGAAGAGAAGATGAGATGTATAAAATAATTGAATAGACCATCGATCATGTATCGTATACATAAAATGTTGTTTTGTAAATCTTTAACGTGTGGAATAATGTTTGACGCTCTTTAAGTGGGGAAATCGGAAAATTTAAGAGTGGGCTCATGATGAAAATCGATCAAAATTAATTAAAATGAAAATTTGAGCTTAGAAGATACTTGAGCTGGTTGAGCTTCGTAATGATCTATGGTTTCTCCCTAAAGTTGGAATTGTTCTAGTTGAACTTATCCACCTTGATGAGATTCTCACGATTATCATTAAGAGTCAACCAGTTTCATGATTCTTATGAAATGATGATAATGTTAATGCTATTGATGATACACTATTGTTATGGAAATTGGATCTCGGTATCCTCCTATTATTTTTCTCTCCTAATTTTTCTTTTCTCCTTTTTCAAGGTTTCCAAAGATATTATCTCAACTCATAAAACTTCTTTTAGAAAGCTTGTTTAGGATGGGGGGAGTAGTAGTAAGATCAATTGAATGGCGTGAGATAATATATGTAAAGTTAGGGAGGAAGAAGGATTTGGTGTGAGGAATAAAAGAGCTTTTAATTTAGTACTATTTGGAATGGAATTTGAGACAAAAATGAAAATAGAAAGTATTGGATAGTGAGTATTATCTATGGTTATAGCGAATAAATGTTCCTTTACCAAAAAGGATGAAATAGTTTAAATATGATAAAGGGAGATGTGACCATGGTAGGTGGTTCTTGAATAATTTGTTAAAAAAAGTGGGAGGGGAAGTAACATTCTATTTTAACATGATAATTAGATGAGAAAAAAACCATTAAAAGTTGTTTTTCAAGACTATTTAGCATAACTAAACACAAATATGTTGGAGTGGAAAAAATGAGAATATAATAAAAGGGGATGTCGAGTTGGTATTTTTTCCTGAAAAAACAAGTATTTGCATGGGAAGAATTTTTATGTGCTAAAAAGTTAGATACTATGTAGAAACACTACAACCTTAAATAACATACCTAGTTATCTTTAGAAGGGTAAAATATTACTTAAGATGTTAGCCTTCTCAAAACATATGATCCAAAATCATGTTACATCTAAATCTATAAATTATAGAATATATTTTATTATTATATACATATTTTTATATTTTTAATATAATATATATTAAAAATATTTAAAGATAATATTTAATTATTATTAATTATAATTAAATTATTAAAATTTAATTAATATTTTCATTAATTCAATAACCAATCCAACCAATCCAATTTTAGAAATAGGTTAAAATTCATCCGTTAAATCAATCGCACATTTCATATAAAGTTAATAGTAGTATAATATTTGGTTTAACTCATATTAATTGATGTAACTAGATAATCCTTCCTATATTGTTTGGTCAAATATAGCATAATATATACTTTTGAAATATATAAAAATAATAATTTTTGAATATATTCTTATAGTTATTTATTTTTTTAAAAAAATTGACATAAATAATTAAACTAATATAATTATAATTTAATAGCTAAATAAGAAAATATTTCTTTTTATATAAAGTTACTGATAATATAATATTTAACGTAATTCATATCAACATAAAATTATTTCATCTCTAATTAATATTAATGTATTTATAAATTAATTATTTAAATAAAGAATATTTTTATTTTTAATTCATAATTTTATTAATCAATACTTAAATTTCTTCTATCAACTTGCAATATAATAGAAGAGTAATCTCTTGGATTTGGCCTTTAAAACGATTACAGTAAAATTCAAAAGATAAAATTCACTAATAATTATTAATTAAAAAATTAATACCTAAAGTTGTAACTAATTTCAAAAATTATTTTACATATATATATATATATATATATATATATACTTCATTTTTATCATAATTTTAACATTTTAATTTTTTAATCAACAACATTTTAGAAAAGCTAGATCCATGAGTATTTCATATTTGATTAAGTAAATAAATAGTAAATAAACATAACTATAAAATTGATACATAGATAAATGATTAATAAATTAAGAAAATTTAAAAGTTATGTATCTATGCAAATTTTATTCTGTAGCTGATAAAGACAGAAGCAATAAAAATATTAAACATTAATTGCCAAATAATTTTTTAAGAATTTTTTTTTTGTTACAAAATAATTTTCTAGAATCTTTTTGATGAATAATTTCTAAATACTTTTTAAGTATTATTTAAACTGTAAGACATGTTCTATTTTGAGTCTCAAATAATTTGTTAACAATTGTGTCATCATTCCATTAAGAAAGAAAGAAAATTCTGATTAATAAAATTCTAATGTATTATATAAAGTTTGTGTATATTACACTTGAGTGACATCCACCAAAAAGAAAAAGAAAAAAAATATGAACAACAAAAGTATGGGATTGAAGGAAAAGGGCAAGTCACAAACCATATGATTTCACCTTTGCAAAGTTGTTGCATAAAAGGAGGGATCAGGAAAACAAGGAGAGTTATTCCAAACCTGAGAGTGGCACTTCAGTATCTCAATGGCTTTGTCTTTGAGATACTTAGCATGATCCGTTTGAAGCAACATACAAAGCTTTGCCACAGTTCCAACATTCAACATCTCTTGCAACACAAAATTTGTGGCAGAGAACTTAGAAATCAAAGAGAGAACAAATACAGCTCTGTCATCAACCGCTGCAGAAACCTTCAATATTCTCTCTGTAACCACAGCAATAGAACCTCCATGGCTCACAAACTTGGCTCTTCCATTGGCACAACAACACAAATGAAACAAAATTGCAAGTGTTAGCTCCGTGATTCTCTTCTCTGGTGCCCCTAATTCAATTTCAACAAGCTCCAAAACCAACCCTGCTTCCACCATAATCATTCTGTTTCTTCCCCAAGGACAAGCACTTAACAAAATATGAAGTGCAGCATTCATCCCTTGTTGTGTAACACCCTGTCTTAAAATCCTCACAATTCTTTCAAAGAACTCAGGTTTGAGTCTCTCAAGAAAATGATTAGTTTCACCTTTGTGAATGATTGTTTTGAGGACTAAAACCGCGTGTGATTTTACAGCAACAGAATTTTCCATTTCACAGCTTAAAATCCATGCTAGAGAATCCAATATTTGGTCATTTTCATTTAGGAGTACCTTAACTTCTTCTTTAGGGATTTTAACAAATTGCAATATACTAAGAGCTTCTTCTAGACCCTTCTCGATTTCTCCTTTTTTGTAACAATTCACAATGAACATGATCATGGCCTTTGGAACCCCAGCTTCTTGCAAACACTTTTTATTCCTTTCGTTTTCTGCAGCTAGCAACTCCAATTGCACGAGATTTTTGTAATCATTGAGCTTATTGACGAGTTTAAGGACTTGGATTTTGTTAAGAGGGGGTTTAGGGGTAGGGATTCGATCAATGCCAAACGCAGCGTTTTGAGTGCACCAAGCTTGGATCAATCGGCGAAGTGTGTGGTTAGGGGTTAAGTCAGAGTCTGTAGGAAGGGGTTGTTTGGTAACGGGGCATGTAATGGTGTTGTTGTTGGAGAATAGCCACTGTTCTATACTATCTCTATCGTATGTGATCCCTGTTATGGCTGTAACGGGATCCTTCATGATTTGAAGGGATATGGGGCAGATGAAGTATTGAGGAACTTCAATTTCATCCATGTGTGAAAGAAAAGGTAGTAGAAAAAGTGCAAGTTTTATTATGTATATATGATATGTTAAAGAAGAAGAATGTGAATGGAACTAGCAATGAGAGTTTGTTTAGTGGTAAGAGAATGCGGCTTAATTTTGTGTTTTTAATTGTAGAATTGGTCTTGGGTCATAGAGTCTAAAAACGACACACATGTAAGTATTTATTGCAGAGCGTTCCATATTCTAAGTAACCGTTCGGTGGTCAAAGGAAGAAAAAAGGGATGAACAATTGGAGCCAAAATTAATTAAAGCAGAAAGGGAATTTGGCGTGTATAGTCATGTAATGTAAAGGGGATTATATGTCTATCATTTTTCTGTTCATAATAGATGGGGGAATATGAGCATGGTGAGGTTCAATCCCTAGTTAAATTTGTGTTGCACTGGTTATTGTTTTTTTAATGCAAATTTGTGGTATATCAAGCACCAAAAGATTCGTCTAAATGTGAATGACTGTATTAGGTGTTTTTTATTTTGAGATTGTCTGAAAAAGAAGAAATTAAAATGCAAAAACAGTGGGATACTTATTCTTACTACATCTGAATCAGTTCACATGGTCAAGTTGCAACAAGTGTTTATATATATATAGAAAGAGAGGAAGCATGTGATGAGTAACAACGGTAAATCTAAATTATATTTTTTTATTTGTTCCAAAAATATTTAAATGAGTTAGATTTACTTAAATCATACATGTTTCAAGATTAAAAAGTATATACTTATACATCATCTATCAACACAAACAAAATCTTCATATGAACACTAAAATTTAAAATCATGACTTTATGAAATGTAAATATGAATGATTAAAAATATTAACTAATAATTATATAATTATTTAAAAGTATTATATATATATATATATTAACCATTCTATAAAATTTAATAATTTATATATATATAAATATGATCAAATAATATCAAATATTAAATTTATATATTTACATCATTTAATAATTTTCTATCTTATAAATTTGGATAATACAATCAATAAATTAAAAATTCTCAAAACATATATCATTTTAGCCATTCGTATCCTGTAATTACTTAAAAATATTATATATAATAATCATTTAGATAGAATTTGGTAATTTTTTAATATAAAAATATCATCAAATAATATCATATATTAAATTTATATACTTATATTATTTAATAAATTTTTACCTTATAAATTAGAAAAATTCAATTGATAAATTAAAAGTTCTTAAAAACTAGAATATCAGTTAAATTTTTTTAACCATTAATGATCATATAATTATTTAAAAATATTATATATATATATATATCATTTAAATAAAAATTAATAATTTTTAATATAAAATATGATCAAATAATATCAAATATTAAATCTATATATATTATTTAATATTTTTATCTTAAAAATTGAATAATCTAATTGATAAATAAAATATTCTTAAAAAATAGATCATTAATTAACTTTTTCTAACCATTCATGATTATATAATTATTCAACAAATGGTTCAAAAATAATAATAATCTCTCTATATATGATCAAATAACATTACATTTTATTTATATTATATAATAATATTTTTATCTTGTAAATTTGAATAATCTAAATGATAAATTAAAAATATTAAAATATTATTAATTTATTTTTTAATCATTCATGATCATATAATTATTTTAATATATATATATATATATATATATATATATATATATAAAACATTCAAATAAAATTTAACAATCTCTATATATACCTAGTAAATTTAGATAATCTAATCGATAAACTAAAATTTTAAAAAAATAGATCATTTATTAACTTTTTTATAACCCTTTATGATTATATAATTATTTAAAAATTTTATATATATTAACCATTCAAATAAAATTTAATAATCTCTCTCTATATATATATATACAAATTTTGTCAAATAATATCAAATATTAAATTTATATACTTATATTATTTAATATTTTTTAATTTCTAAATTTGGATAATTCAATTGATAAATTAAAAATTCTTAAAAAATAGATCAAATTTATCTAAATTCATATAATTCAAAACTAATTAAAATTTATCACATAATTTTTTTAATATAATATTATATATAATGAAAATAGATATTTTTAATCAATAACATATCAAAAAATATTAAATCATATAAAATTTTAGGTATATATACTTATAAAAATTAAATTAAATAATTTAACAGTTAAATTATTAAAATTCAAATTTTTAATAAAAGTTTTAAGTCATTATCTGGCTGTAGATTCCTGTTAATTACTTTGTTGAAGATAAAATTATATATATATATATATAGATATAGATATATATGTTCCACATCAAAATATTGTAGGCGTCAATAAAGCACCACTGTCATATTCCGGATTGTTGGATGACAACATAAAGTATATGTTATTGCCAATATTATTAGTTGTGTTCAAATTATTTTCACTTCCGTTTATGATCCTCTCATCAATAAAAAAGAAAAGAAAAGAAACAAACGAAAGAAAATCCTCTGATAAGGATTGGTCCACCCTTTCCCACATGACTTACAGGTAAAGTAAATAAAATGTGAACATATTTTGCGGTAAGGATGTAGATAATATAACTTTTAGCAGGTTTAAATCCAGAATTTTCACATAAAATTATACTAATTTTTAATTTTTTACTATTAAATCAATTTTAATAACTTAATCTTACATATATTTTAACATATATAATATCTCCAACAAATTAATAAAAGAATAGTAATGACCAATAACTTAAATAGACTACCGATAAATAATCTACAGATGAATTCTACAAGACTGACACTTTTAGAATCACACATTAATTAAAATATGACCAAAGATAATTTTTATCTCAGGAGGTTGAGTTAGATCGTATGAATTCCATGTTTTTTTATTTATTTTTTTTGGTTTTTTTATTTATTTTTTTTGTTTTTTTCTTCTCCCTCTCTTCTTTGTATGGCTATGTAGCGAGTAATAACTATGATCGGTTCCCACTTTCGCAGTCAAAGGAACGACTCAAAGTAAACGTATTGGTTAAAGTTAATTAATATATGTACCCAGCGATAGAGCTATTCATGGGGGCCTCATATATATGTCTACGCTGCTGAACCCATCTAACTCGTTTGTCATTAATTTTTCATAGATGTTTTCTCAAGAAACAAACGGAGCGTGACCAGTTCATGTTTGATGAATTCGGCTGAAAAGTAAATTGTAGGGAAAGAGAGAATGAAATAAATTCATGATTGAAATTTATTTCAAAAATTAGTTCATATGATTAGTTTATATAATGGAAATTATCTTATATATAAATTTATAGTTAATATTTCTTTTATACATCTACCCTTTTAGGTTTAGTTTGGAATATTTGAGCAGAAATTTGTATGATTAAATATTTATGAATAATCAGTATATTTTAATATTATATTAAAAATTAAATTTAGATTTAATTTAACTTTAAATATTAATTTTTAAAATAAATGTTGTTCTTAATATATAAACTCATGGTTAATTAAAACTTTTCATACATTAAAATTTGGCACCTAATGTTATTAACATACAATTTATAATAATAAAATGTTGGATTTATATCCTATTGGATAGACGATACATCTAAAATATCATTAAAGAAATAGAGAAAATGAAAGAAATGATAGATAATATAATAAAAATAAAAATGATATATAAAAAATGATAATAATTATTCTTTATACAGTTCGAACGAGATGAAGAGAAAAAAAAATTAGTAATACATGATTGATAGAAATAAAAAATATTGTAAAAATTTAGTAAAAATGGTTTCATTCAACTTATTTTGCTTTTACTTTAATTTATGATATCTTTCTTTATACTATATATATCTTACTTTGTAATATAAGAATGATAGAAATGAAGAAAAAGGAAAATGACGACTCTAACAACCGTTTTCAATCGTCCCAATAAAAGATTCTTCCTTGTGATTAATCTTTAGCTTTTCCAAGAAGGACGTCATTACAATTATTTTATTGCTAGTTATGCATCGTCATATTCTATACGACCTAAACCAAATGTCATTAATTTAAGTGATATATGTTTAATTTTTATTAATTAAATTTTATATATAAATTTTGTATACCAATTTTATTATAATGTGAATATTTTAAATTTCAACATAATTAATTAAATTTTATATATAAATTTTGTATACCAATTTTATTATAATGTGAATATTTTAAATTTCAACATAATTTTATCTTATAGAAAAGATATGACAAAAAAGATTATTTATAACATAAGATATATAATTAAGAAACCTCTCACCAAAAAATAAATGAAAAATTACAAGATAAGAATAAAATAAATTGAAGATTATTTTTCACATTGAAAAGGACTATTGAATAAGCAGCAGATGTTTATTAGTCATACATTTCAATGGTTTATGAATTTATATAAATACAAAATTTTCAGAGAAGATTCACTCTTGTGATAGGTTAGGTTAGATGTAGACTTTTTTTCTTATTAAATTTAATAAGGCCCTATTTATAATATAATATTTATCAAGGGAGAGACAAATATAAAATTTACACATGAACTTGTCAATAGAAATTTGAACATCAAATTGATTCTCCTTAACTTTATATTGTCAAAGAATTATGCTTCTCTCTTAACATTATGGATGAAAATCGACTAGGTCATTAGGCTGAATATTTATTAAAGAAGTATGTATTCTTTAAAAAACTAAACTTTTCACCATTTAAAAAAAATCCTGCAAACTTAAAAGATTGATTTATAATAATGATAATAATAATAATACTTTATTTATTTAAATATATAAATTTAGACTTATTTATTTATTTAAATATATAAATTTAGACTTATTTATTTATTTTAAGATCTTACTATAAAGAAAATTTTTAATATGAATAGGTCAAAAACTCATAAACTCTAACATTATACAATTCTGTTATTAAAAAAAATAATACATTTTATTTCCACCTGACTTAAAATGAATAATTATTTGACATATAATAATTGAACTGAGAGAAGTCCATTAATATTCGGTGATCGGTGTAACACAAAAATTAAATAACAACGTAAGTCTCCTATATCTTTCGAACAATATGATTTTGTTTTCCATATTTAGTATGAAATTTAGAAGAGATGTCCGAAGAGGGAAAGTTCTGACGGCTTGCCAAAATACAAATTGTAACTACTCACAGAGTTTGAAAGAATTGCGTGTTTTACAAAGTTAATTCATGATCGAGTCTGTCCAAGAGTCATGTGATTTCTGAAACAAGAGTTTGTCTCGCACCATTGAATTGAAATATCCAATCCAATAATGCTGCCAAAAACAAAAAAACAAAAAAATAAAAAAATATCATTGACTTCACAATGAGAAATCATAGCAATATAGAGCTTAAAAAAAGAAAATGTGATCTTAATTAGTAGGTGTGTAGTTATAATTGCATGTCATGATCAATAGACTGAGGCTTTTTCATTCTAGGAAAGACTAGAAAGTAGAAATGCCGTGCCAAATGGATTCATGATTTGATCTCAAAGTGTCTATGGCCCAAAATGCCGGCTATTTGAATACATTATATTCTTCATAATTCATTCAAAATCCAAGTCCACCTTCTTGTCAGTTTCTGATATTGTCCAGACTTTCAACACCCTCTAGTCTTTTCGTTGCTCCAATATATTGAGCATTGTTTTATGGATAAAAATTGATTGAATTAAATTAAATTTTAAATATTTAAATTTAATTTATTTATTTTTTTTAATTTAAATTTAAATTTATTATTTATAATAAATTTATTTTGTTAAGGTCTACTCTATTTTAAGTTTATTAGATTTATGAACTAGTTTAAAAATTTATAATAAAAAAATTAATAAATATGTTTAAAATTTATATAATAATTAATTAAAAATACGTACAAATTTAAAGTTTAAAAAATAAAAAATATTAAATAGGTTCTAAGTTATATATATATATATATATTAATTATTTAAATAAATCATCTAGAATTTTATTTAAAAAAAATAAATAATCAATTATAATTGTTTTGTTTACAATTAAAAATTTTAATTTTATTAATAAATTATGTAAATATATTATTATTATATAATATAATATATTACAATAAATATTTAAATATATAACATATAATATATAAAGATAAATAGATCTTTTAATAAATTAAACAGATTTTTTATAAATTTAAATCTAACTTATTTATTTTAAAAGGTATTTTAACAAGTTTGAACTTATTTATCTATTAAACAAATCAAAATAAACTAGATTTTAAATAAATCAACTGTAAACGGTTTGTGTTATCTTTATCCCTATTTTTAATATATAATTTTTTTTATTATAAAGTAAAAAATAATGGAATTCAAATTCAAAATCTTCGTATAAAATTATTCTAATTCTCCGATTCATCACTATTAAATTAATCCTACTAACTTATTCTTAATATATAATTTGATTATATTATATATTTTGTTAAAAAAATCAAAAATCCCAATCTTTCAATTATAATTTAATGTTGTCTTAAATATAATATTATGAATTCTAAAAAAAAAATTTAAAATTTATATTGAGTTACTTGATATCTTAGCTTTATGAAAAATCTTAATACCAAATTACTATACCTACTAATTAACATATTAAATCAACAAAGTTATTTTTATTGATATTTAAATAAATTGCAGGCATAACTACATGCTGATCATTAATTATTTAGGAATGTTAAATATATTAATTTTTTAACCAAAATTTTGGATATATATATATATATATATAAAATTATATTTGATAAAAATATTCAATTATAATAAAAATTAGAACAATGAATGTAAACTATTAAATTTCATTTAAATAATTAAAATTAAAAAAAAATATAAAATTTTAAATTAATCATATAATTATTAACTAATATTTGTTATTATCCTTAATGTATGGTTTATATTTATTATTCTCATTTTTGTTGTAATAAAGTGTTTTTACATGAAATTTTTTTCCTTTGTATATGATAATAAATATAAATTATTAGATTTGTTCTTATTTTGAAGTGATTATGTGGTCTTTAATTAATTTTTAATGTTGTTATTATTATTATTATAATAGTATTTTTTAACAAATGAAAAAACCTTTTTTATGTAAGTATAAAAAAATAAACATTAATCATTAAATATTATTATAAATTATTCAAATTTAAATAAAAATTATTTTTTAAAGTAATTATATTACTTTAACTTTTAAACTTGGATTGGATTAATTTTTTATATTAGATAAAAAATTATTTGTTATTTAAAAGCTTTATATTCAAAGTTAGATAAAAATAAATGATTATTTTATCAAATTTAAGATAAACTAAATCTATACTTACTCATTTATATATAAATGTATGATTAGAATTTTTTTTATTTTTATATAAAAGTAACTTTCTAATTCAATACATTTATATTTGTAGGTATGCATATGAGATGGATAAATTTATAATCTTTTAAAATTTTAGAAGACAAATAATTAAGAAAATAAATTAAAAAATATGAATATTAAGTTAAAAATAGAATCCAATTAACTAGGTAAAATTGTTATGAAAGAATGTAAGTGGTACATCTATGAATTTAAGTAATGATGGTTATATATTATTATAAAGGATTAAGATATAAATATAAAATTTTTTTAAATTTAAAATAATTATATAATTTTAACTTTTAATTTTTTTATGTTTAGATAAATAATTATTTATTGAAATTTCGGAAGAATTTGAAACAAGAAGATCCTTTGGTACCATTAATACTGCTAATGTTTGTGGAAGGTCTCAAAGGGAAGATGAAAGGAGTTGTTGATAATGGTGAATGTTTAAGCCCTTGAACGTTGTAGGGATACTGATTTTTTATCCTACAATATGCGAACAATAATATATTGATTATAGAAGAAACTTCCTAGAAAATTTGGCTCATGAAAGTTGCACTTAGAAGCTTTGAGATTATGTTTGGACTAAAAGTAAATTATGCAAAAAGATAGCTAATGAGAATCCATGCCTACAAACAGTTTATGACTAATGCAATGGAATTTTTGAACTACAAATTTGGTCCAATCCCATTCACGTACCTAGGTGTGCCAGCTAGAATCAACCTTTGTAAACAATGAAATTAGGACAGTGATATTTGTTCTTCGTTATAGAACCAACTGTCGCAACCGTAATTCCGACGAGACGACGAACTCGCTAAAATTTGAAAAATGAATTGTTTTGATCAATGTGGAGCCGCCACCAAATTTTTATTTAAGGGAAAAATATTTGGAAAAAACCCTGACTCGAGAATGAGCTTCTAAGTTCGGGAGTCGGTTACAAGTAGGGAAGGTGTTAGACATCATACTTGCCCGTTCCGAAGAACGGTGCCCTTAAACTGAGTGTGTGATTTTGAAAATTGTTTGATCCCTTTAATTAGTGTGAAAAATAATTACTTGATGGAAGATAGCCTGACAGGACTTGATCCTGCTCCTACGTATTCCCTGGTGCAATGGGAAACTCAAGGCTTACGTAGTTCTAGTTTATGAAGGTTTGACCTTCAAAATTGCTTGAGAAAAGATTATATGGTTTGTGAAGGCTTGACCTTCGAAAGTGCTTGAGAAAAGATTATTTTAAAGATCTTGTTTTGAGAAAGTTTTATATTTGGGAGGGATTTTTGGCCCACTCATGCACAAGACCCGAGGCGGCTAAGGCAGCACAGGGATCTATACGAACTACTAAATGTTGAACAACAGGTAGACCGCCAGTTCCCCATTTAGAGTCCATTGCGTGAGACCTAGAATCTCAAAGATCAGAAAAGATGTTTTTTTTATTTTGAATAGGACCTCAAGTCCACTCATGCACAAGACCCGAGGCGGCTAAGGCAGCACAGGGACCTAAACGAACCACTAAATGTTGAACAACAGGTAAACCGCTAGTTCCCCATTTAGAGTCCATTGCGTGAGACTTGAAAATCCTAAAATTTTTAGGAAAAGATATTTTTCTTTTAATTTTTTTGAAAAGGACCTCAAGTCCACTCATGCACAAGGCCCGAGACGGCTAAGGCACCACAGGGACCTATACGAACCACTAAATGTTGAACAGCAGGTGAACCGCCAGTTCCTCATTTAGAGCCCATTGCGTGAGACTCGAAAATCCTAAAATACTTAAGATTTTTTTTGAAAAAAAAATACTTCGCAATAGATGTAGGTCAAAGAAAACTAGATTTTGAGGCAATTGGGATTTAATGCGATTTTTAGCAATTATGGGATTTTTATGAATTTTCGGGTTTTTAATTTTTTGTAATTTTCCAGAAATTTTATTAAATTTCTGTTTTTTATTAATCGTGGAAATTTTTAGTAATTTTTGTAATTTTCTGTTTTTTATTTATTTATTTTTCTACATTTTTTTTTATTTTTTTATTTTCTATATTTTTATTTTCCTACTTTCTATATTTTTGGAATTTTTCTGGATTTATAATTTTTTATTAATATTCTGGAATTTTTAGAATTTTTTATTAGTTTTCTGGAATTTTTAGAATTTTTTATTAGTTTTTTTTGGATTTTTATAATTTTCTATTAGTTTTTGGAATTTTAATTTTTTATTAGTTTTTTGGATTTTTAGAATTTTTATTAGTTTTTTTGGATTTTTATAATTTTTTATTAGTTTTTGGAATTTTAATTTTTTATTAGTTTTTGGAATTTTTAAAAAATTTTATTAATTTTCTGGATTTTTAGAATTTTTTATTAGTTTTTTGGATTTTTATAATTTTTTATTAGTTTTTTGGATTTTTAGAATTTTTTATTAGTTTTTGGAATTTTTAGAATTTTTTATTAGTTTTTTGGATTTTTATAATTTTTTATTAGTTTTTTGGATTTTTAAAATTTTTTATTAATTTTTTGGGTTTTTTAGAATTTTGAGGGGTAAAATGGTAATTTACAGAACTTGAGGGGTAGTTGGTAATTATCTACAGCTGGGACCTATTATGTAAAAAGGAAGGGAATTACTATCTGAACCAAGCATCCAGTTATTCTATAATGGGTGAATGCACATTATAGACGTATGAGCGGGATTGACTTCGAGCAACAGGAAGCCATTGTGGGGCCTGCCTATAGAATTACTTTTTAGCATTTGTATGGGATTCACGTCGTGCATGGGTCTGAATTTAAGTTATATTGGATTTAAATGAAATTGATTTTGACGAAAGATTGAATTTAAATTTGACGTCCATTCGAGTATTGCAATTGAACGTATGTGACTTTGTTATACATCATACACGACCCCATTTTGTGCTGTGAACTCGTCAAACTAAAGCATATAACATGCAATGCAACATAATTAATTTTACGTTGCGGAAGTGGTTGCTGGATTTCTTCAATGTAACCGAAGTAGATATGGCTCGACTTAGAGTGTGCAACATGCAATGAATAGATTTTGGGGTGTGCAAGCAAATTGATTCAAAATTTATGATAGGCGGCACAGTGGCTAAAAGGTATGGGAGGTGGTCCAATTGGGCGACCATATACCCTATGCATAGTTCAAATCACAAAGCCCAACATTTTATTCTTTTGGATCATTGCATGCAGCTAGTGAGGGTCCTATTTTATTATTTTTGACCTTGGTTGACCTTTCCCCTAATAAAGACCAATAATGTGTGAAAAACAAAATGATTTGAGGGACTTACTTGGTGGAGGTTCGAAGCCCTGGTATGCATGCTGAATTGTGCTCCCTTGACCATTTAGACTTGAGCCATACGAAATTTTTGGCCACAATCTTGCACAGAACAAATCTAATTCCCCTGATTGCAAGCACGATCCCAGCAGTAGCTAATCATGGCCATAAATTTTAATGGCAAGAAGTTTCTTCTCAAAGCAAGATCCCAGGACTTCCACGAAACGGTAACGACGTTTCTTGAATTTTCAATATCAAGCTCGTGCTCACCAATTGGCATTAGCAGCACCCTTGATTCATGGTGGAGGATTTTGGCCCTGCCTAACCTCTGTTATCGTTGGCTCCACTTGGTCCCTTCAAGTAAATCTTTCGTTCCTACGGACAATGACAATATTTCTTTAAAGCCATTCACTAAACTCTTCTGTGGTATGGGATTATTAAGCTCAAGCTGATTCATAACGCCGGTTCTGCAGCTCCCCTGATCATGTTACATAAGCTCTCTTAGACATAGCCCAACTTGCCCATACTCTGAGGATCAAAGACTTCAATCAATGCCTTCCAATCAAGAACAAACTCTGGTTTGAGTACGTGGTTACAGGTAATTCCAGCCCTCTCACCAACTCCAATTCTGTTTACGAATGCAAGAAACAACACCAACGATGGAGACGCCGTCCTGAAATGCGTGAAGGATTTTTGTATTATCCACAAAGGTGACACAACCAGAAACGGTACTAAGCTACACCATTGATCCGTTCCACGAGCTTCATGAAGTTTCCCTTCTCACAGGCTATGGCTCAAGTCTTTGGTGACACCCCTGCTTCAGAGCCCTTTTTTTCTTTGGCTTTCTCTTGGATTTTTGATTTGTCTCCTCCTCCCCCTCTGAACCAGAGAGAATGCCGAGCCCAAAGAAGAAGATCCCTTGATGTTATCTCTCTCTTTTGTTATCTTCCGTTTTTCTTTTTTAGTTACTTTTTGTTTTCTGTTAGAAAACTGTTAAAAGATTCTGTTGAAATCCATTTGTTTTTATTATTTCTTTTTCCTTATTTTTAACATTTCGATTTACTATTCTGATTTTATTAATTCTTTCATATTTTATTATTATTTTTGAGATTATTATTATTTTTTTGTTAATTATATTTTATTTTTATTTTTTATCTTTTTATTTTTTTATTTTCTTGATTTAGGTTTAAATTTACAAATTGATTTTATTTTTATCTAGAAAAACTTTTTTTTGTTTGTTTCTCTGTTTGTTTGTTTGTCTGTTTTCTGTATTTTTTTCAGATTTTAATTTTGTATTAGTTTTGAATTTGAATCTCTTTCTTTAATTATCATTTTAATCCATTTTGAATTTCTTTAATACATTAATTACCTTAAAATGGATCTCGGACATAATTGGGTGTTTACACCAACTCATGGGAAAATATATACTTCTCCTTCAGTGGTAAGATAATTGTGCTAAATTTAGTTCTCTTTGCTTTTCTGGTTTATTTCATGTTAAGGTATAAGGTTCTAGACATGGTGGAAAATCATATAGTGAAGTTTCAAAAGAGATTCTTACGGGGAGGATCAGGAAAAGCTTGAAAAATCTCATGGATAAGCTAGAAAGAATTGTGTCAATTGAAGAGCGATGACAGACTAGGAATTAAAGACAAGGGAATTCAATGAGGCTTTTCTCAAGAAGTGGATGTAGAGCTTATTCATGAAGGTTTTGCTATTGGGCAAAGATTCTACAAGCTATATATGGAATGAAAATCCTAGTATGAAAATATTTGTTCAAAGAAGATATGCATCGATATAGTGGAATGACATGTGTAAAAATTTGAATGTTTCATAAGAAAATTGGTTTTTATAGAATATGCAAAGGTTAATAGAGAATGAAGAAGAAACCCAATTATGGGAGGATAACTAATGTACACAAAACCCACCGAAAGAAATTTTCCTGAGCCTATACTCCATATCCAAAGGCAAGTACATGAAAGTGACGATAATAAGGAAGGGGGATTAAAGGTTGCTAAAATGGGAACTAAGATGGAAAATACCTCTATTTGTATGAGATGAGGAGTAGATAATGGTTGTGTAAACTATAATAGGTTCCAATATATAATTTCATGGAGGTCTAGATAAATAGAGATCATTTATGGAGCTAAGAGGGGTTTATATAGTACGTTCGGGGTGTGAAGTGCAATTAGAACATTTTGAGCACTCATAAATGAATTTCTTTGAGAGTGTAGAATTCTTCAATTCCAAGTAAGATACAAGGATTTATATGAAAGCTAGCTTATGACCAAATTCTAATAAAAGTAATTCCTAAGAAATGGATGATAGATACAATTGTTATGTGTAATATGTGTAGGAAATAGATAGAAGAAACACATTTGTTTCTAGGCTGTAATAAGGTGAATTCATTGTGAACACTTAATTATGTTCGAGATCAAAATTTTAATTTACCAAGTATAAAATAAGGAATAAATATAAAAAGATTTTAAAAAAGAGCAAAATAAATAAATAAACAAAAAAAGTGAAAAAAAAAGAATCGGGCCAAAATTTAGTAATAGCTCAGCAAACAATGACAAAAAGAAGCAGGTTGGGTTTAATATTGGGTAAATGGCCTAGGAATAAAAAGTAATAATAAAAAAAATAAGGGAGAATATTTCTATTAGAAAATGATTAAAAGTTGGTAAAACGGTTTTAAGAAAGGAACTCTGATTAACTAAGTAAGACGAATGAATGCAAAAACATATAAATAGAAAAGGAAAAGAACCAGAAAGGGGATTTTTCTCTCTCAAGGGCTTTTTGGCTTTTCACAAAATTTTCAAAGAGAAAAAATCTCTCAATCCATGAGTTGTAGAGATGAGTTTTGGAACATTTTCGGCAAGAAGAAACTCTGAAGTTGGTGTTCATTCTTCTCTTAGAAAGACCATGGAGGCTCACCAAACCGTGCCATTTCTTTGAAAATTTCCAAAGAAATTGGATAGAGGCAGAGACTCCTATTCTCTCTCTCTCTGAAACCATAGAAGCTCGAGAACACAACGCTCTAAGATCTTAGTAGATTCAAAGATGAATTGCAGAGGTTCGTAGGAAATACTTCTTAACAAAGCTCCAGGTAAGGCTATGAATACCTAGATATACCTTTATGGAGATAATTCTCGAACCATGATTCTAATTTGGATCACATTTAGTAGCATTAGTGCATTTGTTTCTACCTTTGATTGGAAGTTAAAACTCTTTACACTAGAATAGGTTTAATAAAAGATCTTCTCGTGCTCTGTAATGGTGCTATAGGTGCTATAGGCACAGAATATATAGTTGGTAGCTAAAGGAAGACAAGCTTCAACTATCATAATTTACCTCCAAAGCCGAGCCATGTTAAAATGGAAATTACTGGTAGGAAGCATGTAGGTATTGTAGGTGTATAGCTCAAGTAATACTGAGGAGTATGAGGATAATCAGGTCAATATAAGACTTAACAATAAGTGCATAAGGAACATTTGATCTCTTGCTAGAGAATACTTTAGTTGTACCTGACTGCTTGTATTTCCAAATGAAGCTTCATATTCGCCGTATACTCATTTATACTACAAACTATGTTTGATGAACATTATGAGCACTGAGGAAAATTCCGAGCCTCTGATAGAGTCAAGTAAGGCACTTACTGAAATTATTGGAAAATAGTAGTCCATGGTCTTTATCATAGAAATAGATGTGTATGGAAATGATCTTGGTCAGAGAGCACGTCTCATCATTCAAAGTGTGATTTTAGCAACCCACCTGCTATTCACAACAAGTATGGGATTCAAGTAGTGCTTTGTTGAGTATAAGAATACTCATAATATTACCATGGTGTGTAAGGCCAATAGGCAGCGCCATCTCCAGCCTTGCCATTGAAAGTGAGCTTAAGCCTCCTTCTACATCACCAGCGATCACCACGTGCTCTGCCAAGGGAGGTGCATGCAAGGCCCCAACGCCCCTTAAATCACAAAAATCCCATCGTCAATCCTCATATAGTGGCTATCTGCATTCGTTCCCCATTCTCCCAAGCAGCGGCTGCCATAGTAATAATGTCGCTTATCCCTCTGTTCATATCTTCCTCCTCCCTAGCTTAGGGACTTTTCACCTAAATTCCCTTCTAACTAAACCTCCTTAACTAATCCAAACTAAAGGAAAGAGGCAAGTGCGACCGCTAATCTCCTGATACTTTCAATTTCATAGACTATTAATCATAAGCCTAATTTGGACCAAGCTATGGAATTGAGAGGTTGGGAAGAGATAAAAAACTTCCCTACTAAAGTTCAACTATATGGATCCGTACGTGAGTCAGTCCTTGCCTTAGACTGGAAGTATTCCAAACCAAAAATTAGTATTAGGCTTGCGTTAAGTAAATTGGCCCAAGAAATGGTGTAAGAAAGAGTTACAAATACATCCGAATTTAAATGAAATAAGATCCTAATTGAAACTAGCTAATCCTAATTTCATTTATGCAAATTAACTTATCTCCTAATTTTAAGATAGAAAAATATGAATTCAACATAAGCTAACTCAAAAAACTTGGAAGGCCAACAACAATTATAATTCAGGTGTCTAATTTCTTATCATGTGGGCCATGAGAATGGATTGACCCAATTTAATCTTGATTGAAAACACCTAAAAGAAAGTAATTTAAGCTTGAAATTTGGTCCCTTGCTCGCTCGTAATCTGGAAGCAATTATAGCATTACATGAAATTAGAGTTAGTCCAATTTGAAAAAATAGCTACACTGATGGCTGTGAAGCTTTAAAAAAGCAAGTGTTTTAAATCATACAATTAAAAGGGGTCATTAATGGGACCCATGTGGATTGGGTTGAGGATTGAAGATTCATTCAATTAAACTAGTAATTGGGGATAATAATAATAATAATAATAATTGAAATAATAATAATAAATAAGAAATTAAAATCTTCTAAAATTATTTCAAATTAAAAAAAAAAGAAAATTATAACATATCTTTTCAAAATTTTCTAAAATTCGTGTAATGGGTTCTAATACGAACAGGTAGCATTTTCTACTGTTCTGTATTTTAATTCGTGCGGATTCAAACGCAGCTTACGACGGTTTGAATTTTGCAAACACGTAATTTTAGAAAATTAATGTTTTAACTAACCTCGTTTAAAAATGTCTGTTTTCGCATTTTCTAAAATTCATGTAACGGGTTCTAATACAAACAGGTAGCGCTCTCTACTGTTCTATATTTTAATTCATGCAAATTCAAACGCGGCTTACGATGGTTTGGATTTTGTAAACACGTGATTTTAGACAATCACTATGTTTACTAACTCCGTTCAAAAACGTCTATTTTAAAAATGTCTATTTTCACATTTTCTGAAATTCGTGCAACGAGCTCTAATACGGGGCAGGTAGCATTTTCTACTGTTCCGTATTCTAATTTGTGCAGATCCAAATGCAGCTTACGACGGTTTGGATTTTTCAAGCACGTAATTTTAGAAAATCATTGTTTTTATTAACTTCGTTCCAAAAAAAGTTTGTTTTAAAAGATGTCTTTTTTCACATTTTTTAAAATTCATGCAACGGATTCTAATGCGGGCAAGTAGCATTTTCTACTGTTCTGTATTTTAATTCGTGCAGATTCAAATGCGGCTTGCGACGGTGTGAATTTTGCAAGCACTTCATTTTAGAAAGTCAATGTTTCTACTGATTTCGTCCAAAAATATCTGTTTTCGAATTTTCTAAAATTCATGCAGTGGATTCTAATACGGGAAGATAACATTCTCTACTGTTTCGTATTTTAATTCGTGTAGATTCAAACACGGCTTATGACTGTTTGAATTTTGCGAGCATGCAATTTTAGAAGGTCGTTTGTTTTTACTAACTTCATTTAAAAACCAATTTTTACCTGAAATCTACCTTTTATTTTCCAAGAGATCAAGTCTCTTAACCAGAATTACGTAGTCTTGAATTTTCTATTGTATCAGGAAATACGTAGGAGCAAGATAAAGTCTTGTCAAACTATTTTGCACAAACCTATTTATTTTCTATTTTATTAAAGGGATAAAACGGTTTTCAAAATATTAAAATCACACACTCAGTTTAAGGGTACCGTTCTTCAGAACAGGCGAGTAGGGTGCCTAATATCTTCCCTATTCATAACCGACTCCCAAACCTAGATTTCATCCTCAAATTACGGTGTTTTCCAAATATTTCCCCTTTAAATAAAATTTGGTGGCGGCTCTACAATTTAAACGAATCTTTCTAAATTTTTAGCGAATTCGTCATTTTGTTGTAATTACAGTTACAACATTCATTATGGAAATATATGTTCACATCATTAAGATATGAAGTGCTGCTTCCACATACAAAATAAAAGTATATTATTTGCCGAGAGGAATGCTTACAGGAAAGATAAAGAAGAAATTTAGGTCTTCAATATGGTACGCAACAGTTTTCGAGACATGGAGAGAAAGGAATAATGTCATATTCAAAGGGGAAACTTGGAGAGGTTGGGAGGTAATTTATAAAATAAAGCATATAGTATTGTTATGGTTCAAGTTTAGATGCTAGCAATTTAATCCAAATTGGTTTACCAATCCAATAAATTGTATAAATAATTCTATAGTTTTGTGTTGATAGGTATCCTTTGTACCCAATGAATAAAATAAAATAACTTTAAAAAGATCACTTATTATTTAAAAAATCTCTCACAAACTTGATAAAAATTGATAGTATATAAAATCAGAATATGTGATAAGGTGTTAGAAATCAATTACTCATTTAGGCTTTTCTAACTAATTTGGTTAAATTTACATGTTGTTTAGTTTTAGAAAATATTTTTTGTTTTCACTTTTATTTACAAAAATGAGACATTGTTTTCATTCTATTTTAAAAGTTTTGTACTAGAAATAGTGAAGAAAGAAATCGAAAATAGAAAAAACTATTTTTTATTTTCACTGTTTTGTATAAAAAATGTTGAAAATAGAAAACAAAATAATTTTTGAAACCAAACACCACCTAGTTTCTCTTGTAAACATATAAATATCAAGTGCTTTGATTCTTTGTAACAAGTTTTTAGAATATATGAAACTTTCTTAGATTTCCCCCCTTAACTGTTTCTCTTTTTCTCTTTGTTCATCGTTTAATATGGTATCATGTTTTTGATTCATTCCAAAGAAAACCATGGTTTCTTTTCCGACGTACCATGGAGTAATCTTCTCTATGAGATCAAGCATCATCATCGCCGCAAGGTCGAGTGCCTCTGTTCTCTAAGTCACGCACCACATCTGCATCTATTACCTTTTCCATCACTTTTTCATTATATTAGATGAGAAAAACTTTCTCCAGTGGAAGCAACAAGTTAAAGGTGTAATTCGTGGTCATCAATTTGTGGTAAATCTCTCAATTCAACCTTGTTTCTTATCTTAATTAGATCGCGATCTTACTATTGAAAATCTTGTCTACAAGGATTGGGCTTCACAATATTCGTTCCTATACTCTTGGTTACTATTGTCTATTCAGATTTATTACTACCTCATGTAGGAAATTCCATTACTCTTGACAAATCTTAGAAAAATACATAATTTCTATTATAATTAGATCAATTTCTGATCTAGATAACTTTGATTTAAGTTACAATCAATCACCAAATGTTGAAGAAGTATTTCAGAGTTTTGTTGTGAATTTGAACAATTAATGATCAACTCTCTATTACAGATATGGTAAACTATAGAGATTTTTTAAGATTTAAAAAGCTTTTCCTAATGAGTTTGATGTTGTAGTTTCAGTTGTTAATAACAAAATTGATATGTGTTCCATGGATGAACTTGAAGTTGTACTACTTGCTATTGAGGCTGGAATTGAGAAGAATAAAAAAATATTCTCACTTAGTCACTCTTTGTAAATTTGATTCAAGGACCTACCATAAATTAATCCAAACCTCAGCAACTAGCTCTGAATAATATTTCTTCCCTTCCTCATCTACATGAAGACTTCACAAATTTATATCAAAATTAGTATTATAGTTCCTATTTTGAAAACCATGGAACCCCTTTGTGAGGTTGTGATGGACGATATAGATGAGGTAGAGGTTGTGGTGGACTTTACGATAAGGATCAATGTGTAATGCAAATTTGTTAAAAAAAAAAATGGGACATGATGCAAGTATATGTTACTACAGACACAAAGCATCACCTGTATTTGCTCTAAATATGTACAATGGTTTAAACACTTACTGGCAACAACCTTTGGCTTTAAACTTGTAACCAAGAAAAATATCCAGACGGCCATATGGTGCTTTCCCAGGTGATAGTGGTTTTCCTGGTATTTCCTCAACCATGCAACCTTTATTACATCAACAACAAATATCTTAGCCCCTAAGAAAGAACAAAGCTCAAGTATATCTTACTATACCTAATAATTCAAACATTTATACAACCTCTCAAGTCAGTATCCAAATTCTAGAGCAATGCATCATATCATTACAAACTTAGACAACTTTACTGAAAGCACTCCTCTCCTTAGAACAAACCAAATCCACATAAAAAATGGTCAAGGTTTGACAATTACTTCATTGGCTCCACATCCTTCCACTCTCTTTGCGGTGCATGTTGTTTGGGATAAGCATACATGTTTCCATCAAATTTATCATTCATTGTTTATAATGAACCACTTGAATTAATTTTCTATGATCTTTAGGGACCAAATTCCATAATTTCCATTGGTGGTTTTCTATACTTTCTCACTTGAGTAGATGCTTACACTAAACTAAATACACTTGGATTACCAACTTAAATTGAAATATGATGCATTACCATTCTTCTCCCAATTTAAATATCTAGTGGAATTATAATTTAATTCTAAAATAAGGTTGTCTAATCTAATTAGGATGGCGAGTTTCGTCCATTTTCTCATTTTCTATCTCAGTTTGACCTTCATCATAGAGTTATATGTTTACATACTCACCATCAAAATAAATTTGTTGAAAATAAACATTATCACATTATGGAGATGAGATTGACACTCTTTGCTCAAGTTAATTTGTCATTTCAATTACAAGATCATGTATTCCTACAACATTGTATCTCATAAATAGGTTATCCATAGTTGTACTTGATTTTAAATCTTCTTAAATCAAGTTATTTCACTCCACTACTAACTAAAAATTTCTAAAGAAATTTAGATATGCCTGTTATCTTTTTCTTTGACCATATAATCCATATAAAATAAACTTTCACTTAAGGAAATGTATATTTCTTGGGTACTCTCCTCTAACAAAGGATATGAATGTATGGATTTCACAAAAAATAGTTACATATCACAAATATTCTCTTTAATGAGCTCATATTTCCATATCATGATCTTTTGTCTAAGAAGTTTTAGTCTCCTAGTTTGCTCTCCAATGCTACATCTATTTCAGCTAGTCCTCTAGTACTAAACACCTCATCCTTGTCCCTTTCTTCAATTAAGCAACTTTCTTCTCCTTCCACCACTTTAACACCTGCTCTTTCCAATAACTTGAATATGTCCTTTCCAAGTTTAACATCATCCTCTTCATCTTCTCTTTCACATCCTCCTCTTATCACTACAAATGTTCATCCTATGCAAAAACGCTCAAAATCTGATAGTGTTAAACCAAAACTTATATTGACCATGTAGAATCAACGTTAGGGATTACTATCCTTGAAGATTCAAAAAGGTATACAACAATGCAAGAAGAATCTCATACTCGTATAAAAAAGTAACACGTGGACATTGGTGCATCTTCCTTCTAACAAAAAATCTATTGGTTGTATATGAATCTTTAGAATAAAGGAAATCCTGATGGTCCTATAAAAAAATACAAAGTTAGATTGGTTGCCAAAGGATTTGATCAATTGCCTGAATATGATTATTATGAAACATTCTTTCCTGTTATAAAACCAATCATAATCAGAATAGTCCTAACATTTGTTGTGACTTATCGTTGGCTTATTCAGAAATTAGACATTAACAATGCATTTCTAAATGGAATCTTACATGAAGAAGTCTACATGCAACAACCTCCTGCTTTTGAATCCTCTGATTAAAGTCTAGTGTGCCAACTGAACAAAGCCATCTAGGGTTTAAAACAAGCAACTAGGGCTTGATTTGAATATCTAGAAACTACCTCATTGAGCTTTGGGTTCATTGCAATCAAGTGTGATCCTTCTCTTTTCATTCTTTATTATACTAATCATTGCATCATAGTTCTAGTATATGTAGATAATTTAATTTTCACTGGCAACTCAGATCAATTGATACAACTTATTTTTCAATTCAATTAAAATTTTACCATCAAACAACTTGGGTAACTCAACTATATTTTAGGGATAGAAGTCCAACAAATGAAGGATGACTCCTTATTCTTATCCCAAACTAAGTATATTCGAGATTTTTTCTATCTAAGGCTAACATGTCTATTACTAAAGGAGTAGGTACACATATGATGGGTAATAGTAAACTATCCAAACATAGGTAACTATGTACAAGACCTAATCCAATATCGCTCAATAGTTAATGCACTACAATATGTTTTCTCAATAAATAAAGCATGTTTATATCTTTTTTAGCCTCTAGAAAAACCTTGGACGGCAGTAAAAAGGATTCTTCGATATCTTAAAGGTTCTGAATCTTATGGCCTACTGCTCTATCCCGCAAAATCACATCCTCTCTCATTAATTGTCTATTGTGATGCAAATTAGGTCTCCAATCCTGATGATAGAAGGTTCACTTCATGATCTTATGTATTCCTTGATCCAAATCTTGTATCATAATGGTCAAGGAAGCAAAACCTAGTAGTTTGATCTAGTGTAGAAACAGAGTACAAAAGTCTTAACCAAACTACAACTGAACTAATTTGGATGTAATCTCTTCTATCCGAACTTCATGTAACCTTAACCCTAAAGATCTACCGTAAAAACCTTAACATTTTATTACTCTTGCATAATCTTGTCTTTCACTCTCAAACACTATTTTGTTAGAGAAAGAGTCATAAAAAAAAATCTAATTGTCTATCACATACCAACATAAGATCAATTTGCTGACATTTTAACAAATCCTTTCACTCCTCTTTAGTTTACTAACTTACATTCCAAACTTAAAGTGTTTAACAAAATTGAAGAACCTTAAACTTATAAGGGAAAATTTTAGTATATAAAATCAAAATGTGTGATAAGTCGGTTGAAATTAGTTACTTAATTAGGCTCCTTTAACTAATTCAGTTAGATTTTAACTTTTCTTGTAAACATATAAATATTGAATTCTTTCATTCCATGTAAGAAGTTTTCCAAATATATGAAACTTTCTCAAATCTGTTAACTCTTTCTTCCTTTTTCTCTATTCATGATGCTTAATAAAAATTAGAGAACAATTTTATAATTTTTCTATAACTGTACTCCAAATAACACTTACAGATTGGTTTATTAGTCCCTCTCCAATAACATCTTCATATGACATTATAACAACTATTATAGTTATTAATTATGTTTTCTCTTAAAAAATTTCTTATTTATTTTTTAGCAATAATATATATATTTTGTAATATCCATTTAAATAAAGTTATATAATGAAGTATAATTTTTTTTTAAAATCTTATAAAATTTTGTAGATTTGATCTACCCAATCAAATATATTAATTTAACAATTAGATTAATAAAATTTAATTATTTAAAATTATAAACAAAATAACTTTATGTTAAAATTACTCTCGAAGTAACTTTATCCTTTTGTATGTATAATATACAATTTTATTTTTCTTTTTTTCTCTTTCTAAAAATCTAATACAAACATCCATATATAATGTGTCGAACTGCTTTTTAAATAATACCACCTATAAAGAATAAAACTGAAGAACTATTGGAACAAATTTTATAAGAAGTTGTTAACCATTTTTCAATTAGTTTTATGGTGTAGTGTCTCCTATCCCAAACATAAAAATGCATCATTTTTTGAACTCAATCTCAACAAAATTTATATGAACCAAAATATAGCCAAAGTCAATAAGACTACCATATCTTTCCTTGTTTTTTCATAAAAAATGTTTTAACCAAAGACAGAACTCGTTTTTTGTTATTATCCTTTTTGTTTATGTTTTTTTTAGCATTATTCCTTAATTATTTGGACTAAGATTTAAACGGATAATGTTTTGTTGAACTAAATGTTAGTTCTTTAAGTAATTTACTGCTGTAGGATTGATGGATAAAAATTTTGATTCAGGATTTAAAATATAGTTAAAAATGTGTTTGCGTTAATTGTTTAAATTTTTTTTTTTGAAAATATGTTCAAAAATAAAAATAAAAATTTATTTTTAACCTTATCAAAATAATGAAAATAAAAATTAAAAATATAAAAACAGAAAAGTAAAGGATGATAACAAAATTTTGGTTTAAAGATAAAAGAAAATAGATGATAAGAAAATATTAAATTAATAATAAAATAAAAATAATATAAAAATACAAAATAATCAGAAAATTTTGATTGTTTAATAGAAAATAGTAGATAATAAAAAGTTTTAACTTATTGATAAAAAAGTTAGAAGATGAGTAATAGTTATATAAGATCTTAATTTATATTTTTTTTTCGATGGTTATAATATATATATATATATATATATATATTAATTTTTATATTTATATTTATTTTTAAAATAAATATATTGTAAATCAATCTTTATATTAATATATATATATTATAAATATTTTTATACGTATTTATCTTTATATTTTATATTTTTTAAATAAAATAGACTATACTATATTTCAATATTTAACACATACTAATATTTATATTTATAAATATATTATTTTTTCAAAAATTGTTCAGTAATAAAGGTACAAATATATATTTTTAAAATAAAAATTATTTTTAAAATTCATATAATTTTTTTTATAAATTTTTAGTTTATTAAAAAGGAATAGATTAAGTTCAGTTTTACTCTTTATTTTTTAAAAATAGGAAATAATAAACTAAAACAAACATGTTTTCTCTTTTTAGAAAACAAAAATAAAAATAGTTCTCAAAAATAAAAAATAAAAATATTTTCTAAAATCAAACTATCTTAAAAATATAAAATTAAATAAATAAATAAAAGGAAAACAAATTTTGGAGTAAGATGTTGGTAAGAATAACGAGTCATATATATTTTTTCATTATCTCAAACAAGTATTTAACTCAATTTATCAAATAAGACATTTATTTCCCTCCAACTAGTTAAATATGTTCTCGTCCACAGGAAAAAGTTTAAAAACATGTAAATTTTAAAATATTTTCAAGAATAGTTTTCGCTAAACTATTTAGAAAATTGCAAACAGCTTCAAATATTTTCATGAGCATTACGATGAGGACCACGAACTTTAGGGTTTTCTTGTTAATGGTTTTTTTTTTTTCCAAAATATTATAATTACAATTGTTATTTAGATATGTATTATGATTTCTTACTTTGAATATTTATTTGTAATTTTAATTAAATTTCAACTTAAATTTCATTTTTTTCAAAAATTTGTCAAGTTAATTTCTTTCATTTGATAGTTTCAATAATGATTATTGATGGTTAGATCATTGATAAATATTTTAAGTCAGCAAAAGTAATCCCGCAAAATTTGAAGGTTTGAACTTTTAATTAGTTTCAAGATTAGAATATATCCTCAATTTGTGGTAGGATGATTTGTACAAATTTAGATTACGTGCACTAACTTCTATTATTTATCTTATTGATTTTATTTTTTTATAAATATAAAAAATATAAATTCAAATTCAAAATCTTCATATAAAATTTTTAATTTTTTATCTTTAGATTAATCCCAATAACTTTATTAATTGATTCATTCTTATTTGATATTTTTTTATATATGAATAACTTACCTTGACTTATTTGTAACGGTAACATATATTTTCTGTTGTTAAAAAATTTGCTTGATTCTAATAGCTTGTATAAAAAATAATTTATTTTTTTATAAAAGTTAATAATTTTTTAAAAAATTAAAATTTTATTTTAATACGAATTGACACAACCTAGTAAAATTAAGTTTAAGTTGTTATTTTCAAGATCTAAACCCAACTTCTTTGGTCCAACTAACAAAAGTCCACTACCAATATCATATTAGGACCGATCAACTATTTTGACAGTTTAATAGATATCATAAAAAATCATGCTGTAGATGACTAAGCTGGTATTAAATATTATACTTTGATAAATAGAAAAGGTAAGTTTTTTTTACAAGACATATATATTTGTTATGGTAAATATTTTTTTTTGAATTAGGTGAAACTAATATGAATTATAAAGTTTGTCCTCCAAATATCTAACATAATTGATATATAACATTTAAATTTAAGACTGCTTATTAAATTGAATAAAGTCTTAAAAATAAATTTTTAAATTTTTAAAAATTTATCCAACAGAACTATAATTCGTCCTATATGGACCAACTATATTTTATTTTCTTAACTATCATCCTATTTTATCCTATAGAGGTCTGAGTATACACTTTATCCCATATTACTTGTATTAGAAAGTGTAAAAATGTGTCTTATGTGATCTATTCAGGAGTTAAAAAATATAAAATCTTGAATTAAAACCTTATTAGATCTGTTAAATTTTACTTTTCTTTTCTCATTTTTCTATTTTTTTAACTACCAAATTTAAAACGTTGTTTTGCTACATTATAACCTTAAATTTAACTTTTTCTAGACTTGATTTTCTTAGTTTATTAAAAAATTTATTTTAGTGATAATTTTAAAAGATAAATAATAATAATAATAATAATTTTAACTTTAATCGAATTATTTTTAATAAAACTAAATTTATTAAAAATTATTTTAAAAATTATTTTAATAACTATTCGGACAATATAATCATTAGAATTTAATATACTGTATATTGATTTAGTAAATTTTATGTCAAATTTTTCAAAATATCCATCAGAATTTTTTTTAATGATTATCTTTGTGTTATATTTTTATCTCAAAACAGTCTTATAATCTTAATCATTTTAATTCAGTGTTTGACACTACTATTTACACAAGGAATTCAATCACTCACTCCTATAGGAAATTTGGATCCACGCCCCGCATACCCTTAAACTTCTCCATCCACTTAACATTGTGGGCAACCCAAGGTTGCATTACCTCACCTAGCTATGAGTGGTTTATGTAGAAATAATAATGAGTACAATTTAGATACAATATTAAAATATTTATCCTAAAAAAACTACTCATAAATTCATATTCATGATTAACAACTTTAGTATTCATCCCAAATTATGCAAATATCTATATATTTATACCTATACTTATTTTCGTAATTTGATTAAATAAAATATGTTTTTTTTTCTAACATATCATTTTTACAAACTAGTAAATTAATAAAAATTGTATTTTATTGGCAAATTAACCATGCAAAATCCAACAAAATGCATTCACTAAAAATGCTATGGTGGGTTGGATTGAAGAAGGACCAACTTATCCTAGAATAAGATAAAGATAAAGCCATGAAGATGCTAGATGATAGAGATAGGATAATAAAACTTAAGGTTTTGATATAAAATATATGGTCTATGAAAATTGTGAAATGTCATTATTGCACAATATGATGTTTTTTAATGGTATATAATATATTAAAGAATATATGTGAGCATGGAGTGGGGTAGGTATTAAAGTATCTATACTCATACCATCATCATATTTTTGTGTGGATAAATATCTCTCCATAAACCTAAACTTATTTAGTGGATAATTTCCTTCCCCATCAGAGATTTTTTTTTAAACTAATTTTCATTATATTTAAATCTAATTATGATCCCTACTCTCAAAGCACAACCAAATAATGGAGGAAGAACTCTATCTTCCTTTGGGTTCTATTATACCTTCACTGAAAATGTTAGGTGTCTTTATAGGTACTCACTCCCTATATGCTGATACCATTCAATTCCACCACGTGAAAGCAAAAATCAATGAAGCAAAGTTCAACTAGGCATCTCTAATTTCGGTATATAATTTCTTATTTGTAAAAAAGTCACCCAAGCATAAGCAAGTTAGTTATTCTCAAAAAATAAAGGGAAAAAAGTGGTATCTGGTTCCACTTTCTTCAATGGAAGATTTGCAAAATATTACATGACATATATTTTCAATCAAAGATATATTGCTATTTTTATCAATTGAAATTTTATGACACCAACCCACCTATCCCATCTTCAAAACTTACAAAAATAATATACAACCTCAAATAGCCATATACTCTCAAATCCCTAAGCTATCTAAGAACTCAAATGGTTCTATGCAAGGTATAAACCTATACTAGCTAGAATAAAATTCCTTCTTTCTTTACACTACAATTTATCATTACTGATCCCTAGAACAAGCACAAGGGATTAGAAGAAAATATGAGAGATCCATAAACAGTGCTACCAACTATATCTATCTCCTTTCAATGTCTTATTTTAGGCCACAAAGTCTGGCAACAATTGTGCAGCAAACCTCTTTGGGTTCTGCATGTTGATACTCTCAAATGCAGTTGAAGAGTGAGAAGTGGAATTGTTTAAGGCACCAAACTGATTTGGTTCACCAATGTCCAATCCTCTTCCTAGTTGAATGTTTTGGTTTGGTAGAAAGGTTTGATGGGTTCCTGACAATGTGTCACAATGAGGAAGACCAAGAGTGAGGGAAACTCCATTACCTGAAAACCTTTGTGTGAATTGCTCTGCATCAAACCTACCAATTTCCTCCATTGTGTATTGTCCAAATCCACCAATGAAGTTTGTTTGATTTCCCATAAAAGAATACCCATCTCTACTCTGCCTATCATCCATTGAGAGTTGTTCATTGTTTGCATCATTGACTTTCACATCCATATTAATTGAAGGGACATGTTCATGGTTCCTTGGTTTCTTAGGACTTCCTTGTGTGATTCCATCAAGCTCTGATGACCCAATGAAGCTGAATCCTGATTGGTTTCTCACATTACTCCCAACAGGTGAAGTTGATGGTGGAGAAGTTGAAATTATTTGAGTGTTCTGATTTTTGGAAACATCTTGTTTGGAATTGAAACTTTTAGATTCAGTTTCAGATTTAGGACCTCTCTCTTGTGGAGTTATTTTCATAGTAGGATCTTCATTGCTCTTGCTTGATTTTTCCTCAGACACATTCAATTCATGCTCCTTCATCTCTTCCAAGTACATTTCCTCCACCATTGGCTTCCAAAGCCGGACACGAGCATTTATGAACCAATTTGAAACCTGTTCCATTGCCAATATTAATTGTTAACATGATCAATATATGTAACAACCAAAGTCATTATTCCCCCATAATCTCATAATTTATTATTTTAGATTTTAGTGAGGGACTAAAACCACAATATTTTTGTTAAATATAAAAATTAAATTCAAATAAAATGTTTGTCATGAATAAGAAAAAAAGTCATAATATCTTCATGAATTAATAACTTATTTAAACTTAATAATAAATAATATATTAAAAATAATAAATTAAAAAATATGATACTCCTTATTTTTTATTAATTATTTTTTCATACATACTCTTATCTCTCTTACATCTATCGATTGTAAGAAATAAAGAAAAATAAAAATAAATTTGATATATAACAAATAAATTAAAAAAGTAAATAAAAATTTTAAAAAATTAAAATTATTAATTATATTTTTTAATATTTATATATTTTATTTTTAACTATATAAAAGAACAAAGATAATATTAATATTTTTAATATAATCTTGATACTCATACATCCTAATAGTATCATCTATTTTAGTAAATTCTATTTTTTTCAAAAAAAAATCGTTTAAATTTTTCAAAAAAAAAATGGTACAACATATAATTTTTTTTAAAACCATCAAAAACATAAAATGTGAACACTATTTTGTATATAATTTTATCTTTTTCCTATTTCATATATTTTTTTACACCTTTTTTATTTCACCCTTTTCCACCATATCTAAGTTTTTTCCTCTTCCCTTTTCCTTTCCTTTCTTTTTCATTTTTTTCTTTTCTCCATACTCATCATCCACCCATAGAGAAAAATGATTCAATCATATTCTAGCTATAATTAATATCAATAAAAATCCATAAGTAGTAGTAATAGTAGTGTTACCTGGCTCCTAGTAAGCCCTGTTTGTTTTGCAAGCATATGTTTGTCAGAGTCCTTGGGGTAACTGAAACCAAACTCAAACGATTCAACACAAAGAATGTGGAAAGTATGAATAAAAAAAAGTGATTATGGGAAAGAGTTAGTATATATACTTACGGGTGAAGAAAATGTTCAAAGAGCCAAGCTCGAAGAACTGAAACAGATCTCTCTGGCAATCCTCTTTGGGGTCTCCAAGCATTGTGATGGATCATTCCCAATTGTTGAATAGCCCTTTGTTGCCTCAGTTGATGATCAACATATTTGAGCCTTGAACCTTCAATTTTACCTCCAAAACAATCTTCTTCTCCTAAACTCTTATTTGCAGCTCTAATTTGCCCTGTAATTGCATCCTTCAAACACCGAAATTGCTTTGAGATTGTTTGCAGTGCAAGTGCTGTGTACGTTCTTGCTGACCCAATCCCTGCAGCTTGCTCAAAAGAGGATATCACTATCTGCATCTGGTTGTGATACTGCCTGTACCTTTGTTCCACCTTCAATTCACCCACAATATCAATTTCAAATCAACAAAATAATAATATTCATGCTACATATTTAACAATATAACCTTCTCATTATTAACCATTCAAATTTTTGGATTTAATACTGTTCACACCTCATTAGTTACATCATTCAAATTGATTAACAACATTTTTAAGGGATTTTTTTACTCTAGTATTTGCATAGTATTGCGTCACAAGCTTGATTTTGTTAAATTATACCAAGTTACTAGATTTTTGGATTGGTTTCACATGTGTTTCCTTTCTTTTTAACAAGAATAAATATTTTTATTTCTTCTTTTCTTTTTATCTATCATAAAAAAATTGTTTTTATTTTATTTTAAAATTTAAAATAGTATTTATTACTTTTTCACTATATATTTATTCTTCGTAATAATATTAATTAATAAAGAGAAATTTTAGTAAAAATTACATTATCATTTTGATGTAAATAAAGATATTAATTTTTTAAAATTTATATAAAACAATCTTAAATAACAGATTAAAACAGAACATACTAAATTATCCTTAATGTTAGTTGTTGAAAAATTAACTTACAATACTAAAAAATTATTAAGTTCATTATTTTATTAAAAATAAAATTAGAATAAAACAATGAATTTTTGATTGTGTATTTTTTTAATTAATTAGAGAAGAAATAAAATGGTTAATTACCTCATCAAGCATGTTGATGAGCTTAGCTTTCTTCATCTGAATTTCTTGTCTCTCCGTAGTTGATAATTCAGAGGTACGCTTCCCACTTCCATCACCACCAACTGAACCATCACCACTAACAGCAGTTGATGTTTCCCCAACAACCTTAGCCTTGTCGACACTCTTCTTTGCCTGTTCAACCTTAATTCCATTATTAACATTCACAACCTCATCTAGAAGTTCCTGTGTCGCCTTCAAATACTTTGAATTCAACAGCACGCTCTGAATCCCCGCCACACCGCCGCCGTTCGTCACTCCCGAAGCCGACGACGACGACCCACCCGACACGCGCACCTCGTCCCCCGCCTGAGCCTGTAGGCTCAACGACAGCCCCTGGGAGGCGCGTGAAGCCTCACGCGCCGCCGCGCTGGCGTCAATTGTGTTCCAGAGGTTGTACTGCATGCGTGGAAGGAACCCATGCAAGGCCGAGACGTCGTGGTGCATGGACGGCGGCGGCGGATCCGCGGCGGAGAGTGGGATGCCGACGAATTGTTGCGTGTGAGAGGGCGGCGCGTGAGGGAGGTTTTGGGAGGAGAGGGAGCTGTTTCCGGCAACGGCGGCGGAGTTGAGAAATACGAGGTTTCCACCGTGTGGTGGCGGTGGCGGCGGCGGCGTGTCGGAGTATTGGACATAGCCAGGATTCATTAGTACAAGAGTTTGAAGGCCGTCAGCACCACCTTGGATTTCTGAGTTACTATGAAAATATGTCGCCATCGGTTTTTTCTTTTTGGTGACTGAATTTCTTTTGCTTTGTTAACTTCTTCACACTGAAAAAGAGACTTAGCATAAGTTAATGTTAGGCTTTCAAATTTCACAATCACATTCCAATTGAGAATATATATATATATATATATATAAATATATTATTTCATAATAATATTAATCCCATTTGAACACATCACAACACAACACAACATAAAACAAAACCTCTTCACACAGAAATAAGCTCATCCCCACACATGTGAATTAACACTGAAGGCTATTTGTGGTAGCTGTACCTTTCAGTTTTGCGAACAGGGTTTGGAGTATAATTCTTGGATCAACCCATCAAAAACAAATTTGGAGAATTGAACCTAATTTCTTACTCTTCTCTTCTCACACAGAAGATCGATCCTGAGAAAATAAACAATGAATAAGAACAAAAAATGATGAATTACCACAAAACTAAACAAGATAATTATTTTAAGGTATGTTTTATTTGTACCGAATTAAGATATGGATGAAATTAAACTAGTGTCTCTTGTGTGTGCATGCTTATTTTATCACTTGGTCAAAGAAAATGAAAGGGGTGAAGTGAACTACTTGAAGGGTTTTTATTTGGTAAGAGAGAGATTGGAAGAGGGAAAGAGGGGAAGTAGGAGAAAAGGGTAAGAAGAAAAATTGATTATTTGTATTAGTATAAGAAATTAATCATATGGTACCTGGTGTGATGGAAATTGGAGTGTGCACGTGCTTCATGATCATCCCTGCACTACTACTGCAAAGGAAAGGAGAATTTTCAATTACAATGACCCGAAACCTATGAGAAACGGATTTGGGACAGAGAGAGAGAGAGAGAGAGAGAGAGACAAAGAAGCAAACACACACGCACACACAACATAGTCTCACCCACCAAAGCAAAAAATACAGTTATGGCTAACATACATGTAAGAGAAGTAAACATCATTAGCAGAAATAGAAGCATGAAACCCACCTGTCAAAACATGTGTGTGTGAATGATCTATCTATAATATATCACTTGCAAAGGGGAAAACTCTCTGTCAGACTCAAATCATCTGCAATTCCACCCCAACTCAAAGTGGAATAAAAAGGAGGTAAAGAGAGAGATGGGGTTAAAAAAGACTTAAGGGGGAAAAGATACCCATCTTTATTCAACCCATTATCCACTCATTTATTCACATTTTTTTTTTCTAAAAATATTAAATTTTATTTATTTATTCCAAATTAAATTCTGGGCAATAAAGGGTAATTAAATAATTAAAAGTTTGTGTGAAATTAACACCCAAGTGAAAAAACATGTTCATATTACTACTATCTATCTCTTTATCTTTCTGTGGCCTTTTTTTGGGAGAAGTACCTGCGAACAGATCAAAACAGAGGAACTTCTCTTGATTTGACCCACTCTTTTCAAATCATCTGATGCAGCCAACAAGCATCCCTTGATGAGCAACAAAGAACTTTTGAAGGGTGGAGAGAGAGAGAAAGAGAAAGAGAAAGAGGCATGAGATAAGAAATCTATATTTACATGAATAAAATATATGCATATAATGAAAATTATAATCAAGGTGTGCAAGAAGTCACAAACAGCTGAAAAACGAGGAAACGTTTCCTTCTACAAAGCTTAATTAATTAATTATTTAATTAATAATAAAAGAAAAGGAATAGGAGTATGGACAACGAGCGGGTGGAGGGATCCAATTGCTCATTTCTCCATTAAATATCTTCTTGTCGTTTTCACAATTTCCATGTTTTTTTCTTTTCAACTTATATGTGTATTTTATGTGGTTGGATGCCTGAGTTTGAAGATAAAGCAATTAAATTGTCAAGGAACACAAAACCAACTACCATATAACACCTACTTTAATGTTATAATAGCTGAAAACATATATATTTGTCCAAGCTATTTTCCACAAATATTTGTCACCAAATTCTATGGTAATGAATATCTCCAAAAAATTTTACCTAAGTTAATTCAGAAGATCATAGAAGAGTAACCAAAGAGAGAAGAAAAGGGGGGAAATAAAAAGGAAAGGATTAGAAAAGCAACGGGTCCGAATCAAGTGCATGCATGATGTGTAAGAATCATGACCCCTCAATATGTGTGGTCCCTCACCTTCCCTTTTATGCATCACACCATAGCAGGCATCATCAACGGGTGTCAACAACACAACTGCTGTAAATTTAATATTTTTATGTTATTTAATGCTTTTGTATCAAATATTTTTATTCACCAACGTAACAGATTATATATATATCATGTTAATTTCAATATATATGAATGTAGCTCTAAATAATTTTTTTATCAATATTGTATTTCATAGATATGGTAAAAAGAAAGTATTGCACAATAGAATTTTAGATAGATTATTCAATAAAAGTTAACATAAGAGTAATATTAACTTACAAGTTATACCTATACAAATTAATTCTTCCTCGTATATATACATAATCAACAGAATTGTAATTTCAATTTAAGAATTTGCTTTTTTTTATATTTCTTTTTATATATATATTCTTATTCTCTCTCACGTTTCCTTGACTTTAAAAAACCAAAATCCCTTATTTCACAATCTCCTACTTTATCGTCAATAATGTTTGATGACTCCCAAAGGATCACTTAGAAGCACAAAGAGAAAATGGAATTGAACAACCGTAGAGTGATTCAACAATTTCTTGTGTTAAATTATTATTATTAAGTAGAATTAGACAAAGAAAGAAACTAAAGAACAGATAAATAATTAGTAATTAATTAATTAATAACCCTTTAAAGTGTGAGTGAGGTAATCCCATCATTTGCATGGAAAGACGAAGATCAATGACCATTTTAATTTAATACTAAACTGAGGACAACAACGGCCATTTTCTACATCCTAGAAAAGCTTTCAATCACCATCAGTAACTATTATTGTGTAAGAATGTGCAGTGACAGATTTAACATTTAAGGCCTTTGATGTTAATAGGACTAAAAATTTCGAAGTTGGGGACATTCATTCATGTAGATTATGTAGTATCATCCATCAAAAAAAAAAAAAAAAGCAGTGGTAGGCGCTATTAATATACTATATAGAGTTGGTTCTATGAATGGCCTTTTTTTGTAATGAAGCTGTCATTCTCGTAGAGATCAATGTCAATAGTATTTATATTTCATAATTTCATATACTACTTCTCTTGGATTCTTTCATGAAAACTCATTGCAACTTTTTGTTCTCACTCAATTGGACATTAAACAAGTTTTCACTACAGCTAGTAATATATATATATATATATATATATATATATATATATATATAGCACGTTGGATCTCACAAGGACACATGGAAAAACTAGAGAAAAGGGTGTGCTCTGTTTACTTATCAATGAATGAATATTCATATGTCAGAGAGAAGCATATATAGTTTTCAAGGTGTACTTGAATGTACAAAATGATGAAGAAGAATCTTTCTTGAGTAACTAAGTAAGAGATGCATGTGGGTGGTTCTTTTCTTTCTCTTTTCTTCCTTAACAAAATAGTAGGTTTATTTTATTCTCATTTACAGATTTGACCAAGTTGACTCTTTTCTAAATTCTGAATATATAATTCGGTTTAAACATTTTAATATTAACCATAATATGTATACATGCGTTGATAATGTGAATCTATATACTTAATTGCTCCAAAGGGAAGTAAATGATCTCCTTTACAATTGAATTACTTTTTTCTTCTTTTCCGGCTCCACGCTTTAAATTCACATTAAATTTTTGTGAGAGACTTTAATTAAGAAAAAGGAAAATATGTTTGAATAAGGGGGAAAAATTTTAAAAAGCAAGAATTTGGGATAAGTTGTTTTGTGTACATACGAGTAGACGATTATTTCAAGGTGAGAATTAATGCAAAAGGAAACTTGGAAGGTTCAAATTCCTCCCTTGGATTAAGCAATCACTTATGCTGTATAATTGGATGCATGTCATTTAGTATATGATTTAGAAAAGTAAAACCATGATAGAATCCAAGAATCTAATAAGGTGGAGGTTATCATGATGATGATGGTGACACGGAATTCAATTACTTTAGATATGATATGATATTCCCTAGAGAAACAATGGAGAAGTATGACATGATATTACAATTAAACAACTAATTAACTTTAGAATACAAAGTCTTCTAAATTTGAGTCATAATCAGGTCATTGAATATTTAACTCAAATATATTTATCATAACAATAGACACATAACTGAGCCCATAAACTGCAAAACATGTACAAGCCGTACTGTTGTCCCCTATATGGATTTGGATTCTGTTGATTTTGAAGTAACCAAATATATATATATATATATATATATAAGTGTCATGCATCACATCATAGTAATACCAAAGGTCACTGCCACCTTATGAAACTGAACTCACTCTGTCTATGTATATGGGTGGGACTATAAATAATACAAAAAATATTAAAGGGGATTTTTTTTCTTAAATGGATGTGTATGGTCCCTTTGTGTGTGCTCCATCTATTTCACTATTGTTATCATGGGATGGTTGTCCCATTCTTTTCTTACTGCACTCCAATTCCTTTCCTGAAGAAAATGACTTCAAAAGAAGAAAACACTGAAAAAAGCACTAAGATTTCCTTCTTAAACAATTCAGTGTAGTTAGAATGTGTCAAAAAGAGACCAAGGAAAAAGATAGCAACGGTGAAATTGATGTGTGTATATAGTACAAGCATATATAAATAACTCTTATGTACCAATCATAGAAACCAAGAACCAGCTAGTTGCATCATCATAAAAGAAAAAATAAAATGAAATAAACTATATATAATATATAGTTGCATACCAAAGAGTCAATTATTCAAATTTCTAGGAACATGGGTAGGGTTATGTCTAATATAAATTACAACATGAAAATTTTTCCCTTTGAAAAATTGAATCAAATGGCGCTAAAAATGGAATTTGAAAATTCTACTCTCTCCATCCGAAATTCAAAAATTAAGGCACAGTGTTATAGTGTGGCTAAAATTTGTTGGGTGGGTAGTGGCACAAAGGTATTTTAATTTCCTTAGTGGACCCATGATTTAGCTAGAAAACAAAAGAGGATTTGAGGGTATTTCGTGATCTCTACTTTGTGATTCTCTTTGGTGGAAGGAATACCCATCTGAAGACGCAACTATTATTATTGGGTTTTGGTTATGACTTGGAGGCTCAGAAGAAGCAGTAAAGACCAATGTGTGTACAAAAGAACCCTAATATTGCCACAAAAGTAGAGGGGCCACCATGTACCTACTTACAGCCCCACTCCTAATGCCGCCACCAAGCTCTTCTTTCACTCTTTCACATCCACATGTTAAAAATATAAACCCCTACTACTTACACACATTAATGTGCCAACATTTGCACGTAACTGCACTAAGAAACATAAGAGTGTTGGTTGGATTAGATCAACTCGGGCAATTTTATGAATCAAATTTAATTTTTTTTATATTGTTGTATTTAATTTCAATTAAATTTGATTTTTTTTATTAGTTTGGTTCTTACATTAATAATTTTTAAAGATTTTTTTTTTAGTTTTGAAAATTTAAGGATAAAAAATTTCAACTACTATTTGTATGACATGTGTGTGTTTATATTTAATGGCATCAATGTTATCTTATTGTCGAATAGTTTTATTTTTTAGGATTTATAAAAAATCTTTTATAGATAGGTCTTTCTTTTATTTTTAAAATTAATTAAACTTTTAAATTTAATATTTTTTAACCTTCACACCTTGTCATCTATTGTTTTTAAATTTATATTTGTAAAAATAAAAAATAAAATTTCTTCATAAAAAAATGAAAAACAACTAAAAAACCAAGGGACAGGATGTGACAAAAAAAAATCATATCTATCCTATCTTGATTCTAAAAAAAAAAATTCATAGAACTCAGTATTTGAATAAAATCTAATTTTTAAAAGGAGATGAATAAGAATATGGAAACTTTGATACTGTATTATATCTATCCTCGAACGCGTTCCACTTTTAAAATTATCAAAATATTTTTATTATTTTAAAATATTATATAAAATTAATAAAATTATAAAAATAATAAATTATATAAATCTAATAAATATATAATAATTTAATAATTATAAAAATATCATAAACTATGCCGGACGAATTCTTCTAATTCTGATAAAAAATAAAAATAAATTTTGATATTTTAAATCCAATAAAAATAGGACACAAGGATGGGGTAAGACATGAAATATTAAAAATGAAATGGAAAACATAAAACTAATCTCATTGTTATGTTTAGACATACCTATCAGTTTTATTGTAGAAAATGTTAAAACAATATAAAATTTAATTTCAAAAATATCTAGCTTAGTTAAAATAATAATAATATACAAATTTTTCTCTCTCAAAAAATTGCAAAAAAATAAATATTTTTCAAACATAAAAAATATAAAAATATATGTAAAAGAAAGGGTAAAATTCTATCCATCAACAAACATAGCTATCTTAAAACAATTAGTAGAACAACAAATATTGTGATAATCAAGTCATAAATAAAGTAAAAATTCAATCTTAATGTTATAGATATTTTTAAAACATATTTATAATTTTTTATTAAAATTTTAAAACTAAATATATATTATTAATCTAGTAATCTGAACTTAACTATCCTAATCTTTATCGGAATTTTTTAATTTAAATTTGATAAAAAAAAATTCAAATCCAAATTAAGCCAAACTGATTCAATTAATTTTAATTGGTACAATTTTTTTACTCTCAAACTATACCAAACTCAACCATATATATCCCTATATAGCACACATCTTCCATTCCTTTGAATCCTTATTTATCTTTTAATAAACTTTCAAGTAACTCTTAATATGGTATAACTAAGATATTTTACTTTTTAAAATTTTATTAATGTTTAATTTATAAAATAATTATTTATATTTATGTTTTTTACTTTATTTTTAGTGTTATTTTGGATTCATTTTCACAAATATAGAATTTAGTGAAAATATTTTTAAAAACCAAGAAGTAAATATTTGGTTAAAACAATTCAAAGAGTAATTTAAAGTTTTTTTATATATTTTTTAATAAATATGAATTCATTAATTATGAGATATATTACTCATACTACATATCTATACAACAATTTATATAACTTTTTTTATCTTTATCTTTTTATATCGTATAATTTATTATATATGATAATGTTCTTTCTTTGTCTTTTTTATTGTAAAAATTTTAGTAAAACTATAATTTTTCACTAATTATTGATGTTTTATGAAGGATATAATTTCTGCCTACCTCAACCTCTCACTGCCTTTTGCTATGCTCATTTTCAATGTATATGTTTCCTTGGATGCATTTCGTGATGACTCAGAGTCAAAAGTCTAGTTGATTGAAACCGATTGAGAGCCATGTCAAGTTCATTGTACATCGTTTTGACATGCCTCCATCATTTCTTCTTTTACTTCTCATTTTCCATGCCTTTACCATGTATCATTGTCTTTAACGAAACAAAAATACACATATATGGCCACTCAAAACACTAAATTTTTATCACATATTTATCTGGATAACTTGTAATTTTAATTTTTTCTATTTAATAGAAATTAAATAATTTCAAACAAACAAATAAAATCACTCTTCTTCTAAAGTATTGTTTTCTTTCTAAATCTCTGTATGTAACTGTAAAAGCATGTGTCCGAAGGAAAGAATCAACTATGACTATCGATAGAAAAATGAGAACCGAACGTTAGACCTGGCACATGCCTTTACTAATTTTCTGTACCCTAGAAAAACAAAAGTCTGTTTTAGTGATATTTTTAAGAAATAAATAGTGACGGTTTTGGTTTTAATTTTTATTAGACCCTTTTTTTAATAAATTTATGTTAATTAAAAAATAGCTGTAGAAAGACATTTTAATGGTGGTTAAATTTTTTAGAATTTAATATATTTTATATTAATTTATACTCATAAGAAAATATTTATAAAAAACTTAGTTTTTAGGGATAGTAAAACAGAATATATATATATATATATATATATATATATATATATATATATATCACTACAAAATAAATTTAAAATAAACGATTGTACATGTAACTAAAAAATAAAAAAAATGAAAGGTAAATGTTTTTCTTTTGCTTTTTGTTTAAGACTCGAAGTAGATATTGGGGATGAAGGAAAAATGAGATGAATAATTAAAAAAAAAAGACAAAACTTAGCTTCTATTTTTTAATCAAAATTAAAAATTCATTTTATTATAATTTGATGGACATTAAAGTTTGACATTGACTAGTAGGATAAATTTTTAAATTTAATTATAATTATAATTAAAAGAATCTGTAATACCGAACTTAAGTTTTATGAAGTAAAAACAAATTATAGTAGATCAAACTTTCGCACTTATAATTTATACTTCTCTTGATATTTTTTATAAGAATTTTCATATTCAATCATATATATTAAGAAAATATATAATGGAATTGATTAATGTGTTATTTTTAAAAATTAATATATAATATTCCAAAGTTATTCTTAGTTTAAAAAATTTATCATTAATTATAATTGTCATATTAATAATTATTAAAATTATGAAGAATAAATATAAATATGAAAAGAAATGATAAAATTTCTTAAAATTTTGGAAATAATATTATATAAAAAATTTAAAAAATATCGATAAAAGAAAAGAATTGCAACTTGACCAATCAAGCTAATTTGAGGAGACAAAGTTATTTTCAGTGTCTGGTTTTATTGAAGCTGTGGACGTTTATTGACTCATCATTCGAAATTGGTTCAGATGTATTGAGAAGCACATAAACATGTTTCCACCAACAAAACCCATGGTATAATTTGTTTTATTCTTAAAATACTCTAAACACAACAATCTATATATCTTTTATCCTGTACTTATATATCTATCAAACGCTACAATAGAATTTGCCAATTGGTTATTGATAAGCTTATAGACAACTAAAATAAGATAGACGTGGAAACATGAAGGGTTAAGTGAATTTGTAAGTTTAAGGTGGATTTTAAAACAATAACTTTTTTTAAATTAATGAATATAATTTATTAATATTTTTTAAAATTTCATTTCAATTTAATTTTTAAGGTTTTTTAATGTAAACTTATTTATTAATTTATCATAATTAATTTTATTTAATATTTTTTCAAAGCAACAATAGCTAATTTATTTAATTTTTTTAGATATTTTATTAGTTTCAATTTCTAAAAACCTTCTTTCTACTAAAACACCAATTACTATAGTTTTTTTTAAGAACAAAACTAAATTATTAAAAATTAAAACTTATGACAAGAGGACACAGAGAAGTTACATAATAGCCCAAATGATAGATTTCATAATAGATCCCTTTTGGCTAGCTAGCATATCAGCAAATGCATTTTTCTCCCTAATGATAAGAGACACACCTATACAATTGACTTTAGGCATGAGTAAATCAATCAAGTTTACATTTACCAAAAATAAATAAATCAAGTTAAAATATGAATTAAGCTTCCACAAATTGAGACTTCAACCAACGGCCAGAGAATAGTACATGTTAACATTAATTGATAATAAATATATGCATTTAAAAAAATTATACTATAAAAATGTGACCTATTTTATACAAAAGAAGCCTATTCTATTTATTTATTTTGAACATTAATTTTATTTAATTAATTTTTAAAATAAATGTACTATAATGAAAACATTTGTTAGAAACAATTAAAAAATGAAAACTTTTTTTGTCCAATACAGAGACCGACCCTTTAAAACCTCATGAATAATTTCACAAGCGTGGAGAAGTGTAACTTAGACATGTTAATTGTTACCAATACAATGACTTTGCAACCAAAGTTTAAAAATTAAAGGCTTGAAAGAAGGGAAGTAGTAGACAAGTTCCGGTTATCTAGCCTTTCGCGCACATAGCATGTGATGTGTGCTTTAATTTGGACTACATTAAAAATGACATATGCTTGCATATGATGTATATGTTGACTCTAAAATCAATCGTTCCATGTACCAAATAGCAAGTTACAGTGGCATGAGATTGCTTAATTGCGATAAAGGAATGGTTAGTCTTTACACGTAAAAACTTTTAGCAAAAGATCTAAAAAACAAAAGAAAAAAAAGTGAAAACTTGGTTAGCCTGTTTAGCTAATAAATTTGGTCCATATATTTTCTTTTGGTAAATAAAAAAATGTTCTTCAAACAAAAGCCTTTAAATATGGCACGCGTGGTTATGTGCGTACATTTAGAAAGGAAAAAGAATTAAGGTAAAGTATACATCATCCTCTTTTACTTTCATCATTTTTCAACTAACCTTTCTTAGTATGTTGGATTTTTTTTTATTATTTAAATCCTTCAACCCCTCAACTTTTGATTTAATTTGTTAATGTTAATTTTTAATAAAATTATAATAGTTATGTAACACCTTTCCTACTTAATCTTAAAAAGTACGTTATAAAAATATAAAAGTGAAAATTGTGAATTTAATCTTTTTTAAATTACAAAATTTGTTTGTAAAATAAGTATTCAAATCAGTAATTTCATATTTAAATCTTAAGTATATAATTGTATTAAATATTTAAATAAAATCTTAAAATTTTACTATATTTAAACAAGATTATTTTTCATAAAAAATATATATGATCACGGATATATTTACATATTGTTTTAGTATAAAAAAAATTTAAGTATTAAAAGTATTTGATAAATGGTGAAAAGATACTATTATTTCGTTAGAGAGTTTGAGTCGCAAAATAGTAATATCTCCATTGATAATCTAATGTTTAAGTCAACTTCTTTTTTAAAAAGGTAACAATAGTGAAAATGGTGTTCATCTTTACTTAGGATGTGATTTATATAAAAAATAGGTTTACATGCATGACCGCTAAATGAAAGAAATGATCTTATGTAATTATCCTTATTTTAGTAGGATTGTCTAATCATTTATAACTATTAAATTAGTGTATTTGAGCATTAGGACATGTGTTAAGTTATACTAACTTTTTTTATTTGCATTGTTAAAAAGGACATCCTTAAATTGGATTGTACTATTTGATTAAGGAAGTCTTAGCACATAAGTTGGTTGTCTCGTGTACCTTGTATACTAAGATCAATTAAAGTGGTGCGTTTGATATGAGGAGTTATGCTTAAGCATGTATTATTTTGAAAAAAATTTAGTTTGAAAAGCCCTTAGATTTAAAAAAAATTAACTTTTTAAAATGTTTCTTAAATATTAAAGACGGAGCAACAATATAAAAATAAGACATAAAATCAAAATACAAAATATGTAAATTTATTATAAAAAAATGAGACTAATACAATAAAGTCTTATTTATAATATTCTAATACAAAATAATCAACAAACTAAATAATAACAACTAATTAAATAATTTTAATAATAAAGTAATAAATTATTAACCATCTATATCCTAACAAACCTTCTAAAACTGATAATGATGTACCAATTATTATCTTGAAAATATGCGTAATAGAAGAATGACACAAAAAATATAATAAGATTAAAGGTAGACAGATATCTTTTAAGATCAACTTTGAAACAATAAGGTGTAGTGCTCTATCACTAATCTATTTTTACATGTCTAAAAATTCCATAACTTGATGAGCAATCGATCATTCTGAAGATGGAGAATAGAACATTTTTCTTATAATATATTTTGCATAATGAAATATTAAAGGTCATGGATTTGAGTCAAAAATATTTTTATATCTTTAATATTGTATCGAATATACCTTGTTGGATTTTTGCCTAAAATGGTGGCATAACATTAAGCAATATGTATAGCATAACACCTATTGTCTATGAATTTGCTTAACACCTATTGTCTATGAATTTGCTTCAAACCTATAATTCTTTCTGAGGATCAATAGCTCAACCCAATGGGCATAGGGCGTCGCGAATCCAATGGGAGCAAGATACTTATGGTCAACGTGATGAATCTTTTTGTAACCCCACTTGTTATGAAATGATCTGTGGATCCAATGATTGGTATAATCCTTCACCTTAAAGTCCACCTCCATATGCATAAGGGTCTCTCATCCCAATGGTAATAGCAACCCCATTATGATCCTAACCACCTTAATGGAGTGATGGGAGACGAGTTAGAGGGAACCGATGATGAGAAAGAACATGTGCATGGAATCTTTGTAGCTTTTGAGCATCTCATTGAATGATAAGAAAACTTTGGACATGATCATATTAAAGTATGCATGATCATGTCGGTAAATTTAAGATACTGCAAGGTTGTTCTTCAGGTTGGCACGACCATGTTGAAAAACCATAGATACTATAAGGACGTTGAGTCCAACACGGCCATGCTGGTTTTCTCCAAGAATATTTTGGTTCTTCTCTTGCTCTCTTACTCTTTTTATTCCCATTTTACCTTTTACTAGTCCAAAATACGCCTAGTTTTTTTTTCTTGAATAACCATTCTTAAAAGAAATAAGGAAAACTAGGTGGAATTACAATCAAATAATCATGAATCACACTATAATTATAGTTAATTTTTTCATAGATAAATCAAAAGAATGATGGTTTATCATATCCTCAAATTTAAATATTGTTTGCCACCAAACAATGATCCAAGGAATTAGAATGTAGCAAGTATAGAATATAAAAATCTCAAATTTTAAACATGTGGTAGACAAGTACAATTACCATCATAGGAACAATCAACAATAATCCAATTAGTTCTTAGTTCCTTGAAATCACATTCCACATATAGAGGGGATCACTTTTCTCACTGTATCTCAAGTGTATGAGGATATAGATCATCACCATTTTATTTCTTATAACTGTACACTACAATAAATTTTTCATAAACTTCAAATCTCCACTAAAAATCAAATCAGATACAAAAATTGAAAGATTTTTATTAAGGTTGAAATGCGACTAAGGAAATTATATATTTTGATAAGACATGAGAAGAAAAGGAACACAAAAGGTTTTGTTATTAACTTTATCTTTCACGGTCCTAAATCCTTAGACTATAAGCTATTTTGCTTAAGCTTCATGATTTTTTATTTTTCCAAGCTTTTTTATTCTTTTCCTTTTTCTTCTTTCTTTCTTCTTTTTATTTTCTTATTTTCCATTTTTGATCACTTATACATCCTCATGAATTTACTTTGCTTCAATTATAATCTAAGGATACCTAAAATTAGATCAATTATTTAAGGATAATAAAGAATATAACTTTTAATCTTTCAATTTCAAAAGGGACTAAGGGACTAAGTTTGAGTTCATTCACAAAAACCTAGTATGTCTTTATTATTTTTTTGTTTTGCAATCAATTTACATAAGCCTTGAAAAGGTTACAAGGCAAGTTCTATAATATATATATATATATATATATATATATATATATATATATATATGCCAAAGGAGAATCACTCAATAAGGAGAGAGAAATTTGGTGCAACCTTAATTAAGCCCAATCCTTATAAAATACTATAATGTGAAACAAGATAACAAAGAATATGACTATTTATTAATAATTTATGTTATTAGATTCAATTAATATCTATCGTAAAAAATTTGAGATCACTAAATCCAAAACCTACTAATAATCCAAACAATAAGCATGCATGGTCATTATTACAAGATACGAAAGTTTTTAGAAAATTTGCGAAGAGAGATATTCCTCTTCAAATTTAATTTTCTAACATTCTCTTAATTTAACTAAAAAAATTAACTGCCAAGGGAGAAGCAATATAAATAGTGAGACAGATAATAGTTTTAAAAAATGATTAAGAGAGAGAAAATATTCCTCCTTAAATTTAAGTTCTTACATACATGCACAAAAACACATGTTATAGTGAAGAATAAAATAAGGACTTTCTTGATAGGCAGTTGAGGGAGGAGAGAGTCTCTCTCCTCAAACTTAAAAATCAGGAGTATCTTTGATGTATTCTTCGTTGGATGTCATCAATTGGAAAAGAAGTCATTTTGCATAAGGTTAATCTACTCACATTAGACACATGTGTTAAAGTTAGAGAATCACATAAAATGAGGTAGAAATGATAATAATGCATAACGAATCATGTTTGGCTCATCCAAACATGAAAAATATATGAAATTATGAGCATAAGGTTAATCTACTCACATTAGACACATGTGTTAAAGTTAGAGAATCACATAAAATGAGGTAGAAATGATAATAATGCATAATGAATCATGTTTGGCTCATCCAAACATGAAAAATATATGAAACTATGTCTAATGATAAAAAGTATAAAAAGTACCTAATATCTTAACAAAAGAAAAATAACACCTAATCTTAACAAAAAAATAAAAAATAAAAATAGAGTGTTAATCACTGGGTCGGTGGATGACTCATTTGATCTTATAACAACTAAAGAATGATATCTATCTAGGTCTCAATCTCTATAAAGCATTGAGAAATGGAACGTTCTGTCCTAAACCATTGATTATGATCTAGGTTGTGCTCCCCTACCTTTAAAGGAATATCCTACTGTGAGAATGATGTTGGGCTAGCTGATGCTACTTTAGTAGGTGGATGGTATGAAAACCATCAGGGTCACACTCCATCAAACCCATCTAAGACCAAGTCTTGTTCTCTAACAAGATTGTGTGATGCCTTTGTATGGTATCAAAATGAAGAACACCATGGGATTGGCATAGTGTAGTGTTATAAGTGTTATAAGTGTTATAAGAACTAATGTCAATACAGCATCTGAATAAGTATTGTTTTAAGAAAAATTAGTATGAGAAGTCCTTAGATTTGGAGCAAAATTAACCTTTCAAATGTGAACTTGAGAAGATGATTAACTTCAACATAAATCTTAAGTTTGTAATGGATGGTTTTAGCGTGACACGTGGTGTAGATTTATTGGCATATATATTTTTTCATATGTTATTATAGTGCATGATTATTTTTATTACGTGTCCAAATGAAATGATGTTGTTTCCTTGCATGTAAATAAGGTTAAAACGGTTCAAAAGCTTTCTTTCTACCTTGATCATTTTCAAAAACCCTTGCCCGAAAGTTTGTTCTTCCTCTTATAAGTTTTTAGACCTAAAGGATGTTATTGTTTCCTCTCTTTTTGAGATTTTTCAAACAATGTAGTTGAAGGTAAATCAATTTGTTGCTTCATTTTTTTTCTTTCAAAGTTTTAACTTTTTTTTTAGATACTTTTAAGTGTTCTCATTTTATTTTTATTTTCATACTTTTTTATTTTGTAAGTCTATGATAGGATCCATTTATAGCTAGTTTTTTTTTTAATTTTATTTTTAGGAAAATTACATTGAAAAGGAAAGGAGAGTAACAATAATAGGTCTTTTATCCTTATATGGACCATTTTCTCTTCCCACGTTGCAGACATTGTTAGTGAAAGAGGATGAAGATCTTGATCTCCTCTAAAACCAAATGCAAATAGTTTTTGGGATTAGTGAATGGATAACTTTCCTATTTATAACCTTTCAATGGAAAAGTTAACAAGATATGACCTTCCTGCTACGTTTGGATGGAGGAAAGGGAAAATGAAAATAAGAGGAAGTATGAAAATGTTTTCTATCATTTGTTTGCGCATATAAAGAGGATGATAAGAAATATATTTTATGGGACACATACAAAAATTAACCCCCCCCTTTAAGTGAGAAAATGAAGAGGAAAGTTTTTTTATTTTTATTTATGTTAAATTATTAAAATTTTATATATTTTTAAAAAAATAAAAAATATATTAATATAAATATAGTAAAAGAATTAAATATTTTTAAAGTTAAATTTTATGTTTATAAATTTATATAAAATAAAATTTATGCAACTAATATTTTTTTATTTTTTCAGCTATCCAAAGAAGAGAAGAAATTTTTTTCTTTTCTCGTTCATATATTTTTATCATTCAAACAACTCACTTTTTTTTCTATTTTCACTCTCTTTTTTTTTCTTTTTTTTTATATTTCTTGTAATATTTTTTTCTTATTTTCATCATTTCAATTTTTTTTAAATTTTAAATTTTAAATTTTTAATAAAAATTATAATAATTATGTGATACTTTTTTAGTTAATCTTAAAAAGGAAGGATAAAAAATGTAAAAAAAATATTTTTTAATATTTCTTTTTCAAATCACAAAACTTGTTTTAACCTAAATATTTAAATAATGGTAGTTTTAACCTAAATCTTAAAAAGGAAGGATAATAAATGTAAAAAAAAAATATTTTTAATATTTTTTTTTCAAATCACAAAGCTTGTTTTAACCTAAATATTTAAATGATGGTAGTTTTGAGCTTAAATTAAGTATACAACTTTGTTAAATATTTAAATAAATATTTTTATTTTCACAATAATTTATTATATTTAAAAATAATTATTTTTTATGAAATATATATGTGATATTTTATATTTATATATATAATTAAATTTATTTAATAAATTATTAAATATTTTTAAAATTTTATAATATTTTAAATATTTAATCACAATAAAATAAAATTTTAATTTGATGATTAGATTGATAAATATTTAAAATATTAAATAAAATAATTTTAACAAAAATTATTTTAAATCTCAACTACTTATAAATATATAGAAAACAACTATTTAAACGGATAAAAAGATGAGATTTCCATATTGTTCAAACATTAATAAAAAGTTAATTATAAAATAAATTTTTCACACTTAAATTAAAGATTTGATAAAAAATATTTATATTATTGTAAAATTCAAAATTTAACTCATGTTACAATCTTAAAAAAATAAAAAAAAATATACAAAATTTACTTTAATTCACTTCCACACTAAAATTATGTTTATTTTTTTATGATCTCTATTTTATAAAATTGTTGTAAACTTACAATTTAACTTAACTTATGTTATTAATCTAATAAAAAAATAAAAATATAAAATTTATTCTAATTTATTATCAACTATAAAAATTATATTCATTAGAAACTGGTTAAAATTTTTAACGGACATTAAGATTATAAGGAACTAATTCTCATGTTCTAAACATTATTTATTAGGTTCTCTATGATAAAATATTCACTATTCTTTCTTTAATTATTTTTAGAATTTACACAAAAAAAATTAGAAAAAAAAGTTATATTTTAGATGTTTGTAAATTAAAGAAATAAAAGATAATTCAAAAATTTCTGAAAAAAAATTGATGCAAAATAAATATAGAAAATAAATAAAAAATATAATATTAAAATATAAATAAATTGTTAATTAGATACGATTTAACAATCTTTATCTTCTACATTTACAGCACTTGAAGTTGAATGATGATATATAAATCTTTATGTTATTTACTATCACAAAAATATTAATTATTACATAAACTTTATTAGTATATTATTTATTTAATAAAAATTAAATTATTAATTGATATAAATTTTTTAGTATGAAATTTTTTATTTTTAAAAAAATATGTTTCTTAAAAATTTTAATTTCTAAAAATGTTATAAAGTATATATTCTTAAAAGATTTCGGAGAGTGTTATTATAAGTTTGGTTAAAGCTTTTCCTGTTTCATAAAAATCTTAAATCCCAATCATTTTTCACAGCAATGTTTTATTGAAAAATAAAGTTAAGATAAAATTTTTGAAAAGTTTATCAAAATATTTTTATTTTAAATTATAAAATTAGATCTTTTTATTTTTTTTATTTTTTTATTTTTCAAAATTTGTGCAAAAAATTGTAAAAAAATTGTTTTTGCTATTTTTATATAAAATTTTTAAAATAAAAATAAAATAAAATAAATTGATAATTTTATAATTAAAATTGAAAATAAAAAAAAATTATCATACTGTAGTTTCTTGAGAATTTTTAAAAAATATTTATATTAAATATAAAAATCTAACATTTTCAACTTAAAATTTTTCTACCAATCACCACTTAAATGATCTATATTAACAAAACATTTATATTATAATAATATTTACTATGCATAATATTAATATTTATAACAATAAAATATTTTTATCATACTATATAATATTATTGGTATAAACTTACGATGATTATATTAATAGTTTACTTTTTTAGAAAAATAAGGACTATATTCATATTTGTAGTGAAAAGAAGATTATGTACATTAAAAAATCTATATACTAACAGAAAAGATACGTTATTGGTCGTTGAGCCTGCCATTAATGTAACATTTATCCAACAGAATATTAGGATGTCACTTAAAAATAAATAATTTTTTTATAAATATTTTTATAATTATATAAATTGTTACAAAATTTATTAAATTTATATAAAATATATTAAATTATGATAGTTATAACATTTAAATAATTATTAAAATAATTTTTAATAAATAATTTTACATGAATATAAATTTATAAAAAAATTAAAATTATTATTATTTATTTTAAAAATTATTATTAAAATAAATTTTTTTCTGTTTATTCGTGATACAGTTTTAATATTAATTTTAAAATAAAATTTACCTGATTTGTTTACTGAAAATTTTATAATTTAAAAATTAAATTAAATTAAATTAGATCTATTTTTACAATTTGGATTGAATTGGTTATTTTAAATTTTTATAGTTTTAAAAAATTTGTAAGGTACAATATTTTATTTTTAACAAATAAATAAGTTTTTATTAACTTAAATATGAATAGAATTTTAATCAATGCAGAAATATTCAAATAAATAATATTTTTAAAATTAAATTAAATTGTAAAAATTTGATCTATTTTTACAATTTAAATATGATTTAAAAATTAAATAAAATTTGTTTCTATTTTTATAATTTGGATTGGATTGGTTATTTTAAATTTTATAGTTTTAAAAAATTTGCAAGGTACAATGTTTTATTTTTTAATAAATAAATAAATTTGTATTAACTTAAATATGAATATAATTTTAATAAATACATAAATATTCAAATAAATAAAATAAATAAATAATATTTTAAATGTTAAAATTTATCATAAGTCTTAAATATAATCAAAATTGCAAATTAAAAGTTAAAATAAATTTTTTTCAGAAATCTATAAATATATTTTAAATTAATATATATATATATAGGAATAAAGTATAAAAATTAATATAAATCTAACATATTTACAATTCGATTTAGTTTAGTTCAATTTTAAATATAAAATCCAAAGTTCGAATCAAACTAGATTATAAAAGTATAATTTTCTCAATTTTTTATTTTTTATTAAAGGTTTATTTTTTTATTAATTTTTAATTTAAAAGAGTTTAGATCGATTTTAAAATATTTTTATAAACATAAATTTTTTATATAAATATTATGTTTATTATTAATAGTATAGTTTAGCACGTAGCGTAGAGAGCATTTCAATTTCTAATAAATCAACATATTTTTCAATTATTATGATGAATCGTATTATTAATATAAATCCAGTTCAAATTTATTTTAGACAAAGATTATACCAATAAAAATAAGCCTAACTATTAGACTTTTTCCTTCTCATTAGTATATAACATGTTTTTAGTGAATTTTTCATATAAAACATTTATGTCTATTATCAAACAATTGAGGGGGCTAGGCACCCCCTTTCTAAAAAAGCAATATGTAACTGGTTGTTTGGATTGAAAATTTACATTAGAACTTACATTTAATATTAATGGACATTAGTAAGCTATTATTTTCTTTTAGAAAGCTATTATTTTCTTTTGATTCTGCAGGTGTATCCAGCATGTCAACTTGCTTTTAATAGGATTATCTTATCTATGCTGATTAAGACATTGAGCATAACAAAAGCCTCAAATTTTGTGTGTTTGGTAAGCTAGAACATTAGTTACAAAATAGTTGACTTTTACATTGGGACACTTGAATCATATTAAGGAAGCCTTCAAATTAAGATGATCCCCATAATTATTTTGTCAAACCATAATTAGATGATGTTCCACCAAAGCATTTAACAGATCTTTTAAGACCATCTATTTGGGATGCTTTCTCAACTTAAACAATGTGATCCTTTTTTTAGATGACATTTCTTATTTTATTCTTATATATTTGATGGTTTCAAACTGCAGTTGAACATTTTTGCGTACTTAAATAATTATATTAACTTTTTTTTCAATATTCATATAATTATACTTATATTTAATAATTTATTATTTATCTCAACGCCCTTAAACTTAACAAATTAATTTATCAAAACTTTTGTAAAAAAAACTAGTTATCATGATCAACATTGAAGCAGAGATGAGGAGATCTTACCAAAATTGTAATAAATCTTATCTCTTTATCATTTATTTATATATATCTAATGATAACAGGAGTTTGAGAGTCAGTGATAACTAACCTTATCTTTTTATCATTGAGATGCATTATATCTATTGCACAGTATTGTACAACTACTCTACATTTACTGTTTTGCACTTTGTCCATGAGTTAGTAATAGCATATCCTCTCTATCAATTTCATAGTAATAAATATTATCTCTGGCTATAAATATAGTTTATATATAAAAAGTAGGTAACGTTTAATGAATAAATAATATAACACTTTATTCAAATCTCAATAGCATATCCTCTCTATCAATTTTATAGTAATAAATATTACCTCTGGCTATAAACATAGTTTATATATAAAAAGTAGGTAAAAATTAATGAATAAATAATATAACATTTTATCCAAATCTCATTTACAACATCAATATTACTATATCTATTTTTTTATAATAATCTTTTATATATAAATATTATTATAAATTATTTACATCATTTATTTAAAAAAATAAAATAAATTTAATAATTTATAGTTAAATATAAATAAATATATATTACTATTTATATATGTATAAAATTGTTTCATTATAAAAAAAAAAAAAAGAACTTCTATGTACATACAATATAAATTTGTCTTCAGGTCAGCGGAGTCAATCAATATATGGATCTGTACGTCGTCATTTATTTGCATCACAACTGTTATATATATATATATATATATATATATATATATATATATATATATATATATATATATATATATATTCTTGGCTTCTATGGTTTTCACCAATCAAATATATCTAAAGAGATATTTGGCTATATGCGTACACCATGAATAATTTTAGATCGATTATTGATCCCTTTAACTTATTCAAGAATATCTTTATCATTGCAAGCAATTGTATATAACAGGAGTCTTGATCCCTATCAAATTGCATAATAATTGTCGATTACTGAAATCAACTTTAACTTTCACAATAAAGCTTATTTTGTACACACAAATTCAAGATTAAAACTCTAATTAAAATTCTTAAAAAATATATTTATCAATAAATTATACTGAACTTTGATGATATTTTTGTTTTAACCTTGTTATAACATCAAAATTAATTAATTTTCTAAATGTAGCATGTTGTTACAATTAGAGTTAGATAATAGGAATGAAAATACCTTTATCATTAAAAAAAAGTAAAGATATTTTTCATTTTTACATTCCTCCCAGATTTAATTTTCTACAGCATCTCAAACAAGGTAATATTTTGTTTTTCACTCTTGGTGTGAGCTGCTGAAGGAATTTAATTAGAGGAAAACATTGTAAATAAGAACCTAAAATTTTAATTAATTTCAGTACATAACATACACCTTTTTGCTATTTTCTCAACTAATTCCCTCAATTTTGGTTACAATTATTATTCGACTTCCAGTTAACTCTAACAACATTTATTATTTGCTTTATATATTTCCTTTACAATTTGATATTTTATCCATTTATTTTAAAATTATTCATTAAATTCTTCATGGAAGTGTAGGTACACCAAGGGTTATTATGATTATTGCTGATAAGCAGTACTAGCTTAGTAGACTAATAAATGCAGCGTGCTTGTAGTCTAATATTAACCTATGGTTTAACATTCATTAAAGATCACAGGTTTAACCTTTGGAAAGCCTAAAAGTATAATAGGCCAGTAATCTGAGATATGAGGAAGGTTAAAGCAATGGAGTCTAATGAATGAAAAACACTTGAAGAAAAAATAAATATAGTTACATTTTAAGAAAAGGTGTCATAAATATTGTTCAACCTCCATCTTATAAGTTTTCTTCATTATCCAGATGTCATCGCTAACCTCTCCCATATTCTAGATTATTGGACCATCACATCTCTAAAATTTATAAACCTGTAACCTATGACTTATACTATAGGTTAACTCCAGCATGCCTCAAAGCACCATCTCACTACTAACACTTCACCATATATTATTCTCTTCTTTATTTGATTTTGATTGATTCCACCAATCATACTACCTAAAAGTTAAATTTGATTGACATATATATTAATGAAATAAAAAAAAATTGTATCAATTATTATTCGATGATCTATATTTTACAATGAGCAACCATGACAATATTGTGTTAATTCAATTTAAATATGAAGATAATTCTTAATTATTATAACTAACATTTTTTCAACCTTAAATATAAACTATGAAATTTTTAAATATGAAAGTAATTTTGGGTGAAAATTTAAAGCCATTATTATATATAAAGAGTATTTGAAACTTTACTTTATCTTATAAAATTTTACTAATAATATGATTTTAAAATTAATTTTTGATAATACTAAAGTTTATAGAGAAAAAAATGACTATGCATGACATTGTTGCTTCTAGTCCCTCCATTTCTATGTCAGTAGTTTTAAAAAAAAATTATATTAAGTGATATTTTAATATTTAAATGAAACATTAGTTTTTTTTTATTCTAATTCTGTTCTAAAAATAAATAATAAATGTAATGTATTTTTAGTATTACATAAGTTAATTTTTCAACAATCACCGTAATAAATAATAAGGTTAATTTCATAAAATTATTTCACTAACTAATGTGCTTATTATTTTTTAAATTTTTTTGTAAAAACACCTTGAAGTTAAATTAATTTTTAATAAAGATAGTAATACTTAAAGATTTTTTTTCTATTAAATTAGATTAGAATATACTCATTTCAATTTTCAAACATAAAATATAATTTTAAAATTAATTAGAAATATAAATTTTAAATTTGTATGTATTTAAATTTATTTTTTTGAAAAAGAAATAGCTATTTATTTTTTAAAATTTTTCTTACAAAATTAGTTAAAATAAATAATTATTTTTAAAATAAACTAAACTCAATATATAAACATATAATATAGAATAAAACACTATTTTGATTTAAAAAAATTAAAATTAATCTAATTAACATTATATTTTTATCTTTAAAAAAAATATTATTGGATACCTAAAACGGTTAAAGATAAAATAATTGGGTTTTTACTTTTTAATAAATAATAATTTTTGTTTTAAATATTAATATGATCAACCATAATTTTTTGAAAGTAAAAATAATAATTTATTCCTTAATTTAATATTTTTTATTTTTTATTTGTCTAAAAATAAATACAAATATTAAAAAATATAATTAATATTGTTAGTATTTAAAAATAATTATTAATTTTTTTAATTTATTTTTTATGTAATATAGTTATAGATATAATATATATATATATATATATATAATAAAATTAAACTTTTTAAATTTAAAATAAATACATAAATAAAAACAATTTATATTTTTTTTATGAACATGAAGGGAATAATTTATATTTAAAAATTTTTTGTTAGCAACAGAGGAAGTGCCACATCATATTAAGGATTGGGACCCACCCATGGAGCTAGGTTAGGCAACGATGAGGGGAGGGGGTCCCACACGGTGGAGCCCACGAGCCAACTCCTTCTCCACGCATGACATTAAAATATTAAAACTGGCAAATATTTAGAATACAAACAATTTATGTTATTTTGGACATTTGTTATGAAAGTGGGTCCCAGTCCCATTGTACACGCGTCAACCCAAGAGGCCCCTGCGCCCTAAGGAAGATTCGTTCCTTTCTATTTTTCTCCAATGTGGGACCCAGCATCCAATCAAAAGCGAGAGGAGAAGACTCCTTTTAATTTTGTGAGGCGTGTAGTGAAGAGAAGGGTCCCATGTGCGACGCAAAGGTCAAGAAAGTAACCAATGAGAAAGAGAGCAGGGTCTATAGGTAACCGCCTTTTCTTTTTCTTTATTTTTCTTTTTTTCTGCCAAATAAATAAATGCGGGTATATCCATAAACTTGTCTTTGTCGGTTTCCATGATTAGACACGTGTCTCTCTTCTGTTCCTCGTGACTAACTGCCCCCTCCTTTCCTTTTTTTCTTCTATTGCATTCATGACGGTCCACCCTCCATTTGCTTTCTAGATTATGTTTATTTTTCTTTTTAAACTAAATAACCTTTTATATTTTTTAAATTTAGTAAATTTAATCCTTTATCATTATTGAAATAATATATATATTTTAAAAAAATTATAACAAGGTTAAAATATAAAATAGTTTTAAAATTTTCAAAGTACAAAACTTATCGCTATTTATTAAAATTTAAAATATTTGATAAGATGTTATATTAGAGTTTGAAAATAAAAATTTAATATTTTATTGATAAATTTTAAATAAAAAATAATTTAATCAATTTACTTTATATAATTTTTAAGTAAAAAAAAGAATTATAAATTTTAAGTAAAATATATATAGATTAAATTAAAAGAATAAAATATAATTTTTTTTGTTGTTTTAATTAATATTCTAATTATATTAATTAATAAATTAAAAAAATATTTTTAAAAAAAACTATATTAAAATATACTTAAAATTAAAGTAATAGTATATTAATAATATTTTTAATATTTTTTACTTCTACCTTCTTACTCAGCTGTTAACTTTTTTCTTACTTGAAATACTTGTCTCATAAATTGTCCCTCCCCCTCCCCAAATATATTAAATATATTACTATCATGTAGCTATAATTTTAATTGCTTTAAAATATTTATATTTTGTTTCAATTATCATAATAAATATATGGATATAAAACTTAAATTTAATTTTGATACACTATCAAAATAAACTTTGTAAATGTCAATCAATTATAAATTATGATAGATATAACTTTTATAATAACTATTGTAAAAATTAATAATTAATAATAATATAATAATTTTTAATTATATAATTTAATTTTCATATTACTAATATATTTTAATTAAATTTATAGAAAGTTATATAACTTTATAAATGTAAAACGAGAATGTTGACAATATTTCATTTTTATAGTTAAATAAATTTCATGTAAAACATTAAATCATAGTAAATTTTACTTAATATTATATAAGATTAATTTCTATAAAATTCATTTAATAATGAAAGTGTATTTAAGAATATATAAATGTTATTAATATTTTACATATCTGAATGCATGTAGGAAAAAGAAAGACAATAACATCTTTTTGAAATCGTAGCATATTTTTACAGAGGAATGCAATCTGAACATGTCTATGCATATATAAACTAATATTTATACATTTTTAACACTGAATTAGAGTAGAAATTAATTACATCATTTTCTATAATAGCAAATGGACGCCACCTCACATTAACGTAAGATGATGTCCTTGGTGCAGATAAGCGAGCATTATTTCCTGGTTATGACTTATGCTTCCAATCTTGGGGAAGACGTCATTAGAAAATTACTAAAAAAATATGGGATAATTTTAAATAATAGATATTAATAATTTTAATTTTTATTAATTTTTTATAGATTATTATTTATAAAAAATTATTTAATAAAAATATTTTCATAACAGTTAAACGATATAATTATCAAAATTTAATATATTTTATGTCCATTTAATATATTTTGTATAAATTTATATAATTTTTATAAAATATTTATTAAAAAATTTAATTTTTTTAGTAAATTAATGTTAATTAAATTTTATTTTATAAAATTTATTTGGTTTAAATATATTTTTAATGTTTATAAGTATAATAAAATTTAATTTTTATTTTAATTTATTTTATTAATTTTAATTTTAAAAATATAATTTTTCTTATTATATTTCAATTACATATTATGTATTTAATTAAAATATACTATATATTTTTAAATGGTTATTGATATGGTATAATTGATATAAATTAAATAATGATAAAATTATTTTAAAAAATTTAAATATTTATTAAAAAGATTAATAAAAATATTTTTAGAAAATTTAAATAAATTTAATTATATATATAAAAATTAAAATATTTAAATTAATAAATTTAAATAAAATACATCATTGAAATAATTAATTTATAATAAAAATTATTAAAAATTACATTTTTCATTTATATATAATAAAGATAATAAAATATATACATAATTTTACAAGTTATCTAAATATTTTATCATTAGATTAATCATCAGTTTGAAAAAAGGGGTTTTAATATAGTATGAGAATATAGATAATGTTAAAGTAATAATATAATATAAATTATGAGAAATATTAAATGAGATTCTTTTTAAGTATAAAAGTAACAAAAATGTACTATTTATTTGATTTTTGTTTGAAATTTTAACTATAAGACTACTATTTTATTTTTATTTTCTTTGTCATTTTTAAAACTATACAAAAAACAGTAAAAATAATAATAATTATTATTTTTATATAAAATTTTGAAATAAAAAAATAAAAATAATATTTATATAATTAAACTGAAAGTAAAAGTAAAAATTAAAAAACAAAAACCAAACAAATCTTTACTTTTGCAATTAAACAAAACCATAGTTTTAATTTAAAATAAATTCTGTTGTAAACTTGTTAAAATATTTTTATACAGTTTTGAAATTAGGTTTTGAATTTCGGATTCTTCACAATGAAAGTGGTTCAGGTTCTGAAGGCTGCATACCCGATTTTAGCGTTATATATATATATATATATATATATATATATATATATATATATATATATATATATGCACACGGAGATATATAAATAAGTTTCTGATGGTCTGTTTTTATTTTCCTATTTATAAAGTAGAGCACCATTTTCAAAGTAAATCAATGATATGTATATAAAATTTAGTGGAATATTTTTTTCTCCTTATAATGATGTTATCCAGATCGAACATGATTCTTTTATAAAAATATTTGTAATTTTATAAATAATAATTAAAAATAAGTAAAACAAATTACAAAATTTGTAGAATGCTTTACTAATTTTTAGTATTTTTTATAAAATTGAAAACATTTTTATAAAAATAATCATAAATGATTAAAATAAAATTATTACAAACGCCAAAAAATATATATATTCCTCTAAGTTTTATTTACTCACTTTTAATATTATTTTACTTTGGAAGTGATGCTCTACTTCTAATTAACCAAAAAGTAAAACAAAAAAAAATTGTTGTTTAAAGCACATTTAAAACATCTTAAAAATAATGTAACGGAATTTTTTATTTTATAATATATACAAACAAGCTATAAGTCTATCCAGACATGCAAGATGTGGATGTCTTTTGTAGAGGGAAGATTCTATTTTATTTGTAGCTTTTTAGAAGTATGTGGTTACTTTATTAATTAATAATATAACTTTTAGTGTATATAGCTAAGTTTTCCAATATTAAATTTTTATGCAATAAAATAAAAACTAGTTAAATTAAAAGTAACGATACAAACCAGACAGTTCTTATGATTGGATGAGGATTGAGGATTGTCCAATGAAGCAAGCCAGCTATCTTGGTACGTAGAAGATTAATGTTCGAGATGGAAATTCGTGTTTATAGGAAATTTAACAAATTAAACACACATCTCATCTCATAAAATTTTATTTTTATTTTTCTTATATAATATTTTATTTTTTACAACGTAATTATATACCTTTTAATATATAAATTGTTTCTAATTTTTTTATAAGGTTGTATAAATAGAAAAGGTTAAAATAATATAAAAAATAAAGAAAGTATCAAGTGATATTTAAATCTCAAGAGATACTAACTTGTACTAAACAAATAAGGATATACTTTAAAAACTATATTAGGGAAGCCCAAAAAAGAATAAATGATAGAATTATACTAAATTAATAATTATAATACAATATTACATGTCTATAAAGATTATAAAGTTATTTTAATTAATAAAAATTAAATAATATCTCACAAAAATACATGTTTAAATTCTACTATCAATCTAAGGACTTTATTAATAGGTAATCCATAATTCTACTACCGGATTAGAACAACGAGTGTAAGACACATTCTATATCCCAAAAATACAAAACTCCAAAATTTGGGATGATCTCAAAAAGTGACGTGGAGTGGAGGGATAAATAAAATGAGGCCCAGTCTAGTGAACTCATGCACCATGTGCATGTGTGTATGATCTCAAACTAAAAGAGGTGTAACTTTTGGACTAAATAAATAGAATTTCATAAATTGCTTACAAAAATAATGTGAAAAAGTATTTATTAGTTTGAAATGATTTTTATCACATGCTTATTTCCTCATTAAGTTAGTAAATAGTTGAAAATCACGTTGATTTGGTTGAAAAGGTTTAAAGATTACGTCATGGGTGTTAGTTATTTAATATATATTTTTATAAAATTCAATTTTAAAATATGATCATTTATAATAATTTTATTGTAAATTTTTTTATAATAAATAACATTATTATCATGTTTATTTTATTTATTATTTAATAAATTAATTGGGTACATTATTTATTTGATTTTACTACTTTTCTTGTCCTTGTTAAATCAAATGCGTGTAAATATATAAAAGTAACAATATATTAAAAAAAACATGTATATAAGAGTAATGATATATAAATATTTCATTACTTTCATTTTTTTTATAGTTTTATTTAAGATAATGATATAGAGATTAGAAAATATAATTAATTTTTTTATATTAAAATAAGTTTAAATTTTTTAACATTACATCCATTATAATTTCTTTTTATTTATAAAAAATAAAATATTGAAAAATTAGAAAAGATAAAGGTATATTGAAAAATAGTAATTACTAATATTTTAAATATGTAATTAAATAAATAAGTAAAAACTCTTTTAAAGATAAAAAAACAAACAAATGGAGTAATAGAAACACATTTTAATCAAACATAATTATATTATTTCTTTCGATCCTTTTTATAAAAAAAAATAAGTATATATTTTAATTATTTTTATAAATTTTTTTAATTAAATAGATAAAAATTATTAAATAAAAAGATACTAGTTAATTAGATTAAAAAAATTAAAATTATATGTTCCATTAATTATTAAAGATTATTATAAAAATATATAAATTAATGATAAATTTATATTACTAACTAAATCAACTAAATTTTTTAATTTTTATAAAATAATTAAATATAATTTATATATAAGATTAAAGAGAATATTAATAACGTATGAGATATCATTAATTAATAAAGTATATTTTTAAATAAAAGATCAATATTTTAAATATTGAATAAAGTATTACAGTCATTTTTAAAAGATTAGTTTTATAATAATATATAAAAAGAAGGTAAATTATAATTTTTAATTTTTAAATTTTTTTATTAATTGAAGATAGGATGTGTAATTATCTAAGTTCTAATATCATAAATAATCAAATTTATTTGAGAATGAGGGTGTTTATGTGATATTATACTGTTTCGAGAAAAACGATACTCACAATAACGATGGGTGATGGTATGAAAAAGGTTGTACAGATGTCATTAATTGTATTTTAGTTAAATTTGGATAATAATGTAGTAGTTGCTATGATTATTATTAGTTTAAGATTAATAAAGATAAGTTTAGTTAAAAGGTAATTGAAAAATAAAATAATAAAAAATTTAACAAACAGTTTATACAAGTTCATCTTAAAAAATATAAAGAACTAGTTCATTAACCATTAATTAAATTTCAAGTTAAACATATATAACATTTTAATTAATGTTTGAGATCATTAACATGTATTTTATGTGTTAGAAAAGCTTTTTTTATTTCGTAAGAAGTTGTTTTCTCTTTTATCTTAGTATAAGCTCTAGAATAATTTATTACTTATTTTTTAAATTTATTTTTAGAATCATTAAATCACCTTTTTAAGATATATTTTGAAAAATAATTTTGATCATTATTTTTTTTATGATTAGACACTTGCAAAGAAAACATTTGATTTTAAACCTTCTTAGTTCATATGATATTTTGATAGAAACTAACAAGAATCTACATTTAAAATCTTTAGTGAATAAAATATTTTATTAAATTTTATTTTTTTTTATTATCAAAATTTTGATATGCAAATCATTTTAATTCTAAAAATGATCAATGATAATGTGTCAACAGTGGAGAAACATGACCATGTAGATTTGCCGTGGTTAATAGCTTCATGGTCACAATTTCATTATGATTTGAGTACACTATTTTTTAAATCATAATTATAAACCTTTGAGATTTATCAGCATTTTTAATTCTAAGGAATCATCATGATTACCAAAATTAAGAGTAACTAAATTAAACAAAGAATCATAATTTTTAATATAAATAAATAATTAATATGCAAAAGTAAATTTTTATTTGCAGGCTAGTATATGAACATTTAAAAAATTGGTTGTAAAATCTTTATTTACTATTATAAGAAATGAAAATGAAAAATACATATTCTCCTTTATAAAATCATTAAAATATTAAATGATTTATTGAATTCATAAAGCATATAGAATTCTCATGTAAATTGAACAAATCTAGATTGAACAAATCTAGATGTAAATATTAAATTTTAGTACTATATGTATATTCTTTGTCCATAAAAGTTGCAAAATATTTAGAGTAAATTTTCAATCATAAATTAACTTTACTACCTTGCCTTCATCAATGAATTCTTGTTGTTCAAAAATTGTTTAAAAGAAAATAGAATTAAAGTACTTATTTTCAACACTAGTAAATATTGATGTATCAAATAACTTTGTAAACAAAAATATTATTAAACCATATTTTAACCCAATAAAAATCAAGATAGATATGTAATGTTGAACTTCTCTCTATCTTGCACGAACATATTTACTTGAAAAAAATAGGTAAAACTTATAAATGCTACATCCTTAAATTCATATCTAACAATAATTTTCAAAGGTCTATTTATTTATTTTTGGTACATGAAAAACAATGAGGTTTGAACTTAAGATCCTCATATAAACTACTTTAATCTTCAACCCCTTATCATTAGATCAATCCCAGTAGTTTAAATGTCTATTTATTTAAAATAAAAGTTATAGTCAAATAGATAAATAAAATTATTCAACCCAATAATATTAGCTAATGATAGTAACATGATTTATCTTATAGTTAAATACAAAGACATTGAAAGTTAAAACTATAAACACCAATACTTTACTAGAAACATATTGTTCTTAGCATTACAGATAATGTTAAGACTTAAAAACATGCGCATCAAATCGTACATTACTTATTAACCAATTCATTAATCTATAATATAAAAAAAAAATTAACTTGTTTAACAAGTATAGCGACAATCATATTGAAAGTAACATTTAATAGATATATAAATGAGGAGTTCAGGGAATCAAAAACAACTATAGCAAGACCTTCAAACCAATTTTGAGCATTATTAAGTTATAAAGTGTTATATTTGTGTATGGTAATATTGTTGCAAATAATTGGTTGTATCCATATTTTATTTTATAATTTCCATTCAAACTTTCATATAATTTATTGACTTAAATTAACAAATCTCAATATTATTACTAATTCATACATTTATAGGTAAATTTTTTCATCGTTAAATTTGTTTGCCTTATATTATTTTATTAATGAAAAATCTCCAATGAAAATAAGTTAGAAATTCTTGATCTTTTGGTTATACTTCAATCTTTTATATAGAATATGTTATAGTAACCATTTTCCAAAGGTTGGCATTTTCATATAACATCTATTCTTTAAATGAATTCAACTGCTTCCACAACAAATATAAAACTACCCTCCAATACCTTTTCTCATATAATGTCTCGTTTTATGTATCCTTAAAAAAATTCAAATATTAGCATCATGTTAGATGATTAAGGTCAATCTAGATTTGGTAATCTTTCAAAAAATATTAATGCTCTATAAAAAAAGTTGTAATACTTACAAAAGAAAGTCCAATATGATGTTATTATAAAATAAATCATGAAAATAGAATAGAAACTTGTAAAACTCTTCAAGATGAAGAAATAAGATATAGTTCAAAGTATTATACAATTTCGTTGACTCATGGAGATATAAATAAAAAAAAAAGCTCTTGAATAAGAAGAATTCAATAAGAAAACACAAATAAAATAGACAAAATTAAAGATGATGAAGAAAATGTTTTCACAAAAGAAAATATATTGCTAATATGGTCGTTGACTATTTCAAAGAAATCTTTTCCTTTTCAAATCCCATGAGTATTAAGGATCTAAAAGCTCGTGTAAAATGAATATTCTTTAGATTATATTGAATTCTATTTAAGTAATGAAAGGAGTAGAAAATATCATGTAATAAGAGAGAGTCTAAGACAATTTTCTCTGTAAACATCATGCTAAAATTTAAATGCAATGACTACTTCAAAATCAAACAAAAGTCAAAGTCATCTTTTCAAAGTACAATTTGGAAAGATGTTCAGAAGTATCAAAAAAAGGTTACACTAAAAAAGTTATTTCAAACTTTCAGAACTTATGCTAAGACGAATTGATAAATTGAAGCATAAGCGGATAACATGTTAGACTTCAAGAGTTGATTCTTGATAAAGCTAGTCTTCCACCTTCACCAACATCTTTGAGAATTAACTAATTAGATGTACAAGAAGTACTAAGAGTCAAATGGTATTTGGTTCAAAATATTGGTAATATTTGAAAAGGAACTAAGTCCCACATTGCTTGGAATAGGGATTGAAGACTCTATATACTAGGACATCCCTTATGCTTGTAGACAAGCAAGGAAGGAATTTGGCCTCACACTCATTAGATTGAGCCGATTTAGTTCAAAATGGAAATATGAAATGATATGAAGATCACATTGGAAAGTATTTTAACGGGAATAATTCTTAGGACTAGCAATCAAGTAGGATCAAAGGAAACATGTTTCATTATAAACTTTTACTCTCCATACATGAAAGAAGGAAAACAAAGACAAGAAAATTGAAAATATGAGATGATCATGGAGGAAGGGAAGTGTTGCATGACAGGAGTCTTTAATAGTATTCAGTCAATGGAGAAACAATGGGAAAAGGCAGAAGGAGTTTTCTCTTATCACTTAGATCTGTTCAATACTTTCATTTTGGGGATGGATCTTTTGGAGCCTCAAATGCATAGGGAACGCTTCTCATGGATGAATGTAGTATAGACATCCATGATCCATTTAGATAGGTTTCTTTTCTCTAAAAAGTAGATTGCTTTTTTCGATACAATAAGTTAATGGATCCTCAAAAGGGATGTTTCAACACCATTATCCTATTGTCGTGCATGGAAGAGAGCAAGATTAATGATCGAGACCTTTTTGGTTCTTCAATTGTTGACTTAAGGATGACTTGTTACAATAGGTGATAGTATGGGCTTGGAATATGTTTCAATTGCAGGGTTGGAAGGCTCATTATTTAGTGGAGAAATTGCAACAAACAAAATTTCATATCAAGCACTAAAACAATGAGGTATATGAGAATTTAGATGAAAACATGAGAGTAACTACTCGTTAGTTAGCATAAATTGAGGATGGAATAGAAAATGGTGTGATATCACCAACATTTCTAGTAAAAAGCAAGGAGGTTCAAAAGTGACTATCTGAACTATTGTTACACAAAGATCTCATACTTCACCAAAAAGATAGAATCCAATGGATGTAGAAAGGAGATGACAATAAAACATACTTCCATAACTGTATTAGAACCCATAGTAGTCAAAATAAGTTACAAGTGCTCAATAACAAAGAAAGGCAATGGGTGGTAGGTGTTGAAGAGGTGAAAAAGGAAATGCTCTACTACTTTGATAAGATATACCAATGATAGGATAACTTTATTATTTCCATGGATGAGGTCACATACGAGCAAATTCCTGAGACTTTGATGCAAAAAGTATAAAGGGAATTCACAATTAAGGAAATAGAAGTTATGATTCGAGAAATGGAGCCAAATAAAAGTATAGGACTTGATGGATTTAACTTTTGATTTTTTACGAATTTCTAGTACCTAACGAAGGAGAATGTGATAGGGATGTTTCGAGAATTTTACATTAATGTGTCTTTGCCTAAGATGATGTCATCATACTTCTTGGCGTTGATTCCAAAAATTGAGCACCCTTAAGGCCCTAATGATTTCTCAAAAATTCGAATATTTAGGATGAATGTACCGCATATTTTCTTGAAATAAGTAGCCTTGTTTCTACACTATAAATAGAGAAACTTGTCTTTGTTTTACTTAGGTTTTCCTATAGGAGATAACTTGAGGAAATCATTGTGTTGGAAGAAGGTGGTTGATATCTTTCATACCATATATAAGATGAAAGACTAGGCATATCTCCTTCGAAGGTAGAATGACATTGGTTAATGCAGTTCTCACAAGTCTCTTAATGTATTATTTTTATTTTTTAGGCCCCCTAAGAAAATTATTCAAGAGCTTGCAAGGATGCAACACGACTTCTAGTAAGGAAGAGATGAGAATATGAGGAAGGTGGTTTGGGCAAATTGGGAAAAGGTCATGAAATCCATCAAAGAAGGTGGGCATAGGATCAAGAATTTGCAAGTGTTCAATGAGGCTTTGGTATTTAAATGGAGATGGCAATCTATCCAAGCCAAGGAAGAAGCATGGGCAAAGGTGCTTTGAGCAAGTTATAGTTCGAATGTGTTTAAAGATACTCATAATAATTGTCAAAAGTATTATTCTAGATGACTAAAAGATATTTTGGCAGCAGGAAGAAAAGAAGAGTTAAGACTAGTTCCAAGTAGGAATTCGTACAAAGGTTATGAATGACATTAACATTAGCTTTTGCAACAATAGATGGTGAAACATAAAACCATTGAGACAATTATTTTCTCACTTGTACAACTTGGTAACAAATAAGCAGACGCAAGTTGTGACGTATTACCAATCGAAAAATAGAAGTGTATGGAGGTTTAACTAACGTAGAGACTTATTTGAATGGGAGAAGGAGAAATTGCATAGATTGGAGGGGATTCTTATTAACGAGTACCTATATCATTCCAATATGACTCTTGGGTTTAGTCTCGTGAACTACCAGTTACATATACAGTTAAAGAAGCTTATGATCAACTGCCCAAGTTACAAAACATAACAGAACAAATGGAGATGGAAGACAAGGAGTCATTTGTTGGAAAAAAAATGAATATTTCAAAAGACTTTAAATTTTAAAAAAATATTATTTATTAATTATCCATCTAAATTCTCACAATTAAACCTTTAAATATATATTTTATAACCATCATTCTTATTACCGATTTTAATTCCTTTTAAAAGTGACTAAATACACTAAATCAAATTAATTACTAAATTAAATGTCTATTTAAAATTTCGTTTGAATTTAAATTTAAAATTTCGTTTGAATTTAAATTTAAAATTTAAACTAATTTAATTAAGTTTTAAATTGTATTAATTATATTTATCAGCAAATTGATTTTTGTAAAGTCTCATCCTTATATAAAGGAGACTATTCTTTTCTTCAAAAACATTCTCAACATACTTGAAATATATGTACCGTAAATCACTCATGGTGCTGGTTTTTTCTAATTTAGAATTTCTTGCTAACTTTGTTTCCTGTTTTACTGCAGAGGGCTGTTGAATCTTAGGGGATCATGCAATAACCGCACAAATTCTTGAGAACAGTGCAATCACATGTCTTAGCCTAAGAGACAAAGAGATGATATCCTATTAATTTATAACATCATTTACACATATCTAGAGAAGTCCAATATCATGGAAGTTCAGAGCATTTGCATGAAGGCATTACCGTAATTATTTTCCAATTAGAGAAAATTTGTGCAAAAGGCACATTGCGATCCATTACCGTAATTGTTTTCCAATTAGAGAAAATTTATGCAGAAGGCACATTGCGATCCATTATTGTAATTGTTTTCCAATTAGAGAAAATTAGTGTAGAATACACATTGCGATACTTGAGTCATGAAATAATCATCTATTTATCCAATGCAACAAGGTGAAACTTTTGTGGAATAAGATAGTTGGATAGATAGACACACAATGTCTCCCATCACATCGATCCAACACAACTTAGCAGGTTCAAGAAAAATATAAGAGAATAAAGAAAAAATGCAATTATATTTTACAATGAACATAATCATCTCGAACATTTTGAGACTTTACAATGAGTCATTTGTTGGAAAAAAAATAAATATTTTAAAAGATTTTAAATTTTAAAATAAAATATTATTTAAAATATAATTATAATTTATTAACTACCCGTCTAAATTCAGACAATTAAACCTTTAAATATATATTTTATAACCATCATTCTTATTACCGATTTTAATTTCTTTTAAACGTGACTAAATACACTAAATCAAATTAATTACTGATTTAAATATCTATTTAAAATTTTGTTTGAATTTAAATTTAAATTTTAAATTGATTTAATTAAGTTTTAAATGGTATTTAATTATATTTATTAGCAAATTGATTTTTGGAAAGTCTCATCCCTATATAAAGGAGACTATTATTTCCTTCAAAAACACACTCAACATACTTAAAATATATATATCGTATATCATTTATAGTGCTGGTCTTTTCTAATTTAGAATTTCTTACTAGTTCTGTTTCCTGTTTTATTGCAGAGGAGTTGTTGAATTCTGAAGAATCATGCATTAAGCGTACAAATCCTTGAGGACAATGCAATTACAGACCTTAGCCTAAGAGACCAAGAGATGATATCTTATTAATTTACAACATTATTTACACATATCTAGAGAAGTCCAGTACCATGGAAGGTCAAAGCATTTGCATGGGGACATTACCGTAATCGTTTTCCAATTAAAAAAAATTTATACAAAAGGCATACTGCGATACTTAAGTCATGCCCGCTCTGTAATATAAAGTTAGAATGAAACAATTACCTATTTATCAAAACAATAAGTAGTGCTATCCTTGAGTCATGCCCGCTCTCTAATATAAAGTTAGAATGAAACAATTACCTATTTATCCAAAACAATAAGTAGAACCATTCTGAAGTAAAATAATTGGATAGAAGACTTCCATCACATCAGTTCAAAACAATTTTAACTTGTTAAAAAAAATAAAAGAATAAAAAAAATGCAATTATATTTTACCATAAACATCAATTATTGAAATATTTTGAAACTTCACAATGAAATAATCTTAAAAAATATAAATAAAATCAAGTAGTAATATATGATTGAATTATGATTACGGCATGTTGGTTAAAAGTTAAAAAATTTATATTGACATTAATTTTTTTAACTGGTGTATGAATTCGTTTTTATGCTTATTCGTCAGGGAGATTTGTACATGGGCATAGTATCCTTTTACTCGTTCTTAGTAAAGTTATGTTCACTAATAAAAAAAAATTACAAACTTGGGGCATGCAGTGATCTTGGAAAATTAAGTACGAGTTGGCGTGTATGTAATAGTTTAATTTCGTTTGAAAAAGCTTCATTATAAATAGGATAGCTGTAACATCTAATATTTGTTTTTCCCAATGTACAACTAGAGATTCCAAACTAATATAGCGTAACAACTTAAAATTTCAATTAAACCAACCGACATATATGTTAATGAAGAATTATGCAATCATATCTTTAACAATTGTCAAATCCCTTTTTTTGAAGGGATGCATATTGACCACCGAAACGAATACAACTTCCTAGCTTGTGGTTTTAGAACAAAAAAAGGGGGTAAGGTAATTATCAAGAAAATGAGGGATTTCAAACAAGTAATAATTTGGTAATTATTTATAATATTAAATCCATAATTTGGTTGTTGAAATTTCCAATTCTATCAACAAACATATCATAATAGCTTCTAATTGGACAATTATGTTAGCTTCACACTGGAACAGTAGTTGAGAGATTCCATTTCCATGTTCCTTTCTGCTTAGCCTTCCTTATTGGCTGTTGCTACCAAACAATGGGTCATGTCTCATTTAAAATTCTGCCTTAATTAGTAGAAATATAGTTGCTTTTTAAATTAAAATTTTATTTCTTTTACGTGTTATAGGTTTCGATTATGATGATCAAGAAGAAAAACATTAAGTATCAAAGATTTTTTTTGTAAAACATGCATACATAATTATTATTAAATTTTTAAATGTTTTATAATTAGGAAAAGTTTTCCTGAAAACAAATGGATCCTTATTAACTTATATAACTAAGATTTTTGTGTTTGCGTAAATATTTCATACTACTTATTTATTAATAGATTAACAGCTAGATTGTGTACACGTTAAGATGGAAGGTATATGTTTTAAGAATATATTTATGGAAAAGAAAGAAATTATTATTTCTGAGAAGACAGATATTTTTTTATCTAAATTATAAATACTTTTTTATAAAAAATAATCTTGTTTAAACCGTGAACATTTACACTAAATAAAGTTAGATCTTTCAGTAAAAAATATTTCAGTTAAAAACTTGGATTTAAGATTTTATTTAAAAGAAATCAATATATATCATTTGAGTTGTTCAGAAAACGGACATTTCAAACGGGTGGAGAAAAACAAATGAGTTAAAAATATTGCTTACAAAAAAAAATGAGTTAAAAATATTATATTTTTTTAATTTTGGAATAGAAAATAGTGAGAATAAAAAAAGTTGTTTTTATTTTTATTTACTATTTTTACTATTTTCTTTGTAAAATTTAACAAATAAGAAAAAAATAGTATTTTAAAAAAAATAGAAATAGAAAACATTTTCAGAAAGAAAACATTTTCTAAAAAATTATTGTTCTAAGAAGATAGATGTGTTTTTTTTTTTGTCTAAATTACAAATATTTTTAATAAAAAATAATCTTGTTGAAATTGAAACATTTACAGCAACATTAAGCTAGTTCTTTCAGTGAATTAATTATTCATTAATAAATAAACCAACATTTAAAACATGTAGTAAAAAATAATGAGTTGCAATTATCGTAATAATAGGTATACTATAAAAAAATTAATTTATTAATACGTTTGTTTGAAAAAACTTTTACTTTTATCTTAGTGGCAACAACTTGTCTGAGTTAGCCTCTCACCAAGGCCAGTTTGGCATTTTCTGTTGGACCCTTTTTTTATTCTATTTCTATTTTTTTTCTTTTTTCTTTTTTCCTTTTTTTCCCCTTAGTAAGATAAGATAAGGACATGTGTTTTCTAGGCTTAATAGTTAACACTGACATTTTTGGTGGAACCCCACCACCCCATCATATGCTTAGAGGCCACCCTATAAGCTATTTATTTGGAACTTTTAGAAAGTTGGACTTCACTAGCAAAAGTGATCACCACCAAGAGAAAAAGATTAAAAAAAAAAAGAAGAAAGAATGACTTGCCTAACTATTCTAGATCCGAACTACTTTATGGTATATGTTCGTTAATTTCCACATTATCCCAATATTTAATTGGCACTAAAGACAAATGCAAGTATCATAAAAGGGGTTAGATGGTGACATTGAAGATGTTATCTATACTAAGGATGAACAAGGGAATGGGATTGAAATTGTTTCTTAATTAATGAAAAGATAGACAACACTAACATCAAATTATAATAATTTAAGTGTATTATAAAATTAATACAATTGAAGATGATAGGGTAGTAACCGTTCCATGAAAGACACTTGAGTAAACATACTTTATGTCATTAGATTATGGAAAACAGATCTCCAAGCATGATGAACCCAATAAACAAAAAGGCTTTTGAATCACACTGAATCTGATAATTAAATTGACTAGACAGGGTTCATGCTCTACCCCTTGTTGGCGAATTTTGGTATAGAATTGACAAAAATCTCAATATTAAATTAAAATTGAAGTTGCTTTTTGTGTTGCATTTGATTCATGGGTTTGCAGCATCTTTTTTGTATAATAAACTAAGGTTTTTGAGGTTCAGTGCCTCGGAAAGTATGGACAATTCCAAATCCTACGTACGTAATTTAATTAATTTGTTTTTCTATTTCCCAGCTACTTCACTATCAAGATCATATAAATTGATATTTCTTTTTAATTTGAAGGAAGTGACTTTGTCTTCTTGCAGTTTATGAAAAATATTTCTAATACATCTTTCACGGAAGTCACTTTTGATATCCTTTCTATCATAAGAAATATTTTCCAAACAACTTAGAGCAATTTGTCCCCTTTATTTTTGGATGCATATATTAAAAAAACTAAAAAGTTCAAAATAAAATAATTACATATATGAAACATATCACATAAGGTATCAATTTTTAATTATAAAATAAAAGAAATGTTGAAAAATATTCGAGATGCTAAGCAATATCCAGATGAATAGATTAAGATTTTGAAAGTTGTATTTAACAATTAAAAAAATACATCAAATTGGAGGATTGGATTTTTGTGGAATAAAGTATATTCATTCTTTTCCTTTTGTGGGTGCAGTTTTATTTAATTTATTAGGCTTTCACTTGAAGGAGGGGAGGGTTTGGTATAGAAGCACTATGAAATTAGAAGATGTATAAAATCCTAATTGTGTGTGTGTGTGTGTGTGTGATGGACATTGAGCAGAAAATAGAGATAGTTGTGGAAGTGGTTGGGCCATGAATCAAGTTGCTGAATTCTGAAACAATAATTGAGAAGGGAAATGGGTCCTTTATTGCTACTGTGCTTAAACGATTGTTTGTGTTGTTGTTGGTCAATGATGAGATTCCCACATACATCTTAGGGCAGTGGTATCCTACATGTCTTCACACGATACACCCATTACGCCATCGGTTCATCAAATGAATATTATAAAATTTATTATATAAAAATAACATCAGTCATTAAGTTTTTGTTAAAATTGTAACTCTTTTTAATTTTTTTTTTCATTTTGTCCTTACGAAGTGAAATAATTAATTACTGGTTAGAGATTTTTTTCTATAGTTTAATGTTTATATATTTTTAATGCAAAATTTAGTCAATTAAAAATCACAACGGACATATAACATGATAATTAATGATTATATATGATAATGTGTAAAATACATTTACATTATCATAGCATTCCAATCAAATTCTTCATCCTATCCAGATTTAAGATTTTCAAGTTTCATTTATACGTTCTTTAATTTTGTTTAGCTTTTGGTTCTATACAAAACTCAATTTATTTATTTGATCCTATACTAAAAACAAAATTAAGCAAGTCCACTGATAAAAAAATGTTTTCAAAAAATGTTCCCTATCATTCGTTATATTGCGTTACAATGACATTAGAGCAAATTTAATGTGGCTATCTGAAAAAAAAAAAAAAACCCTATACATATTAAACACAATGCAAAGACAAAAAAAAATGTCAGGAAAAATAAAAAAAATACACAACTCTATACCTAAGTTTGAAAGAAAAAAAAATAATCATGAGTTTTGAACTATATATTGATGTAGTAGAACTTGAAGGAAGGCTTCTACTACTTTCTCCAATATAAAAAAACAAATTGATGTAAAAAAATTTATCATTAAATCTTATCATAAATAAAAATTAATATATTTTAAAAATAATAAATTTTAAAAATTAATTATATATTTTTAAATAATATTTAACTTTATTATTTATATAAAATTATACAGTTTAAATTGATTAATTATTATTTTTATTCTTGTTGAAAAAATGAAATTAATAAAAATATTTGTTAGTTTAAAGAAAATATGTCAAAAGGTTTATAAAATTTTAAAAATATATTATAATTTAATATATAAAAATATATAAGAATTATCATCTTGTGAAAAAAAGAGTGAATATTTAGTCAATCACAACTTTTTTCCTTCGCTCTATTTTTCGTTCTGTGTCACCCCTTTTAATTCACAGGCCCACATAACCAAATCCCAAGGCCTTTGAGAAACAATAGCTATTGGGCTTTTCTTGGTCCTGGGAGTTGTCCATAACTTAACATATTATATCCTACCGGCCCAAATAAAAAAATACCAATTCTATTGTTTTTTTAATTTTCATATGCTTTGCGAGCCTGACCCATTTAGGAGAAAGTTTATTCCACATATTAAAAGTAGTTTACATCCAAATATAAGTTATTGATTTTTTTTATATTTCTTAAAATTCTATATCAAACAAAAAAAGGGGAAATGAAGCGAGCAGTGTATTTTTCTTGAAAAATGGATTTATATTATAAATAAAATAGTAACTATATAAAAAATCCCACGATGGATGTGAGATTTTAATGTTTTTAAATATAATTTCAATAATTTAAATTAAAAATAATTTTATTATTAATAAATACATAGCATGTAGTAAGAATTTTGAATCAACATTCAGCTTGTATTAAGAATTTGAAATTTGACATTTTTGGTTCTACGTTTGTATCGTTATTCACTGAAAGAAAAGAAATTTGTTAAAAGTGTTCTCCTTCGACTCTATTCTAAAATTTTCACATACTATTATATATAATGGTTTTATTAATTATTATTCTATCGTGAAATTAACAAAACAAATCTTTTAAAATGATGTTAAAAATATATTGATAACAATAAATGTTATACAATTTAATAAAAAAAATTCATTTTATATTCTTTATGTTAAAAAATTATATGTTCTTAGTCTATTTGTAGATTATATAAATATACATCCCTATAATCATATTAGTTATTTTTTATTTTAAATAAATAGATCAAGCTTAATAAAAATTTAAACAGACGGTAGACTTCTGTGTTCAGTTTGATCTATTCTTATGTCTATATGTTATCTTGTGAGAACCAAAATTTGTATATATGTATAGTATAATTTATATTTATATAAATTTTAAATCTAACTATTATAATATTTTTATTTTTTGAAAAAGGAGATCGGACGAATATTAACAAAATGAATCCCTGTTAGAATCTCTTGTGCAAGTGCAAAGTTAGCTTTTCCATTATCTCGTTGTGTTCTTTTATTATTCCTTCCACGCGCCTACTATGACTATCATGAAAGTGGGTCAAGATCTTTCATTTTTTTTCTATTCCTTTGAAAATTCTTTATACAAATTTCACTACATTCTACGTATCAATTATCCCTTTTTATCTCTCACACATCAACAATTTTCTTACATGATTCTTAAAGATAAAAATTAGCAGACCATTATAATTGTTGTTAGAATTTTATTAATAAGTGATTCTAAAATAATGATTTAACATTAAAAATACAATAAAATAATTTATAATATTAACACTATACTTTTCTATATAAATTATTTCATTTTAAATTGGTAGTATTTTCTTTCTCAATATTTTATTTTTTTGTGAAAGGCAGCATCCTCTTTATCTGCATTTGGTGTTATCCTTGATATGCATGGGGCTAGAAGACAAGATACCCTATACTGTATTGGACTTCACACTTACATCACGCGTAACAGATGCCATACGCAACTGCAAGTTGCCGCAATTCTTCCCACTGCACTCCTAATCCTACTTTTCCCATATTCTTTTGTTCGGATAATCAGCAAAAGAGTAAACCGTTATTTTCTTTATTTATTTTATTAAAATATTTTATTTTTATTCAAAATTAAAAAATTAGACGGTTAGTTTTTTATTTTATTTTTGTTAATTTTTGAAATTAATTTTAATAAATAAAATATTATTTATAATATTCAATATCAAAGTGTTAATATAAATATATTTTAAGAATCTAATAAAAATGAAACATTTAAAAATTTATTTAAACATATTTAACTGTTAGACGTCACATTTATAAGATGAAATCTTTTTAAACCATGAATGAAAATAAAACAAAAAAGTACAGCTGACTCAACAGAAAAAAAAAGGGGAAGTTAACAAAATCTTCTTTTTAATTTATTTTGTTTTTTTCATTTTCTATTTTTTAATTTATATTTAATTTATTTTCTCCTCATTTTCTTTCTTCCGAAACGAAACTAACAGAAGATTCGTTTACAAGTTCCAACAAGTGAAAGCATCGAAGCGGCAGGTTGCCACGTGGATTGGTTTAAACCATCCTCCACCTTTGGATTCCATTTCCACCGCCACGCTCTCTTCCTTTCCTTAACGGCGAAGCTCTAACCGAAGGGCATAAGCGTCATTTCATCAGTAACAGTTTCTTCAATTTTCATCTCCCTCCCTTACGCGCATTAACTAGGACTAGGAGAAGAATCGAAGCCTGTTCCGTTCTATTCTGGTAAAGAGACGCAAGGAACGATACCGGAGATGGGTCTGCTGTCTAATCGGTACGCTCAATTTTCATTCCATAGCCTTAAGGTTTTTTTATCTTGCGATTATTGTTTTCTGTGTTCAAAAAAATTGAAAAAAATAAATAAATAACGAACGATTTGCTGAATGGAAACAATGGATGCAGAGTTACTAGAGAGAGTCTGAAACCAGGGGATCACATCTACTCTTGGAGGACTGCTTATATATACGCTCATCACGGTTCTCTCTTCTTTTCTTCCTCGCTTTTTTACTTTATTTTCCTTTTTTTTTTTGTTTTATTTTCGTGTTCTCTTGTTTGCGGTTCAGAGGAAAATGAAATTGGAATTGAACAAACAGTCACTGACTTGGATTTTATCGTTCTCTTCAGATTCATATATATGATATAATTTTTATTTTTTTAGTGAAAATCTGTGAGGCACTTTGTTCCTATGTGATTAGAAGTTAGGTTTGCAAATAATGGAAAAAAGTTTCAGTAAACCTGGACGTGGAAAAAAGAATAATCAAAATCAACAACATATTGGTGTTGTATCAAGAAGAGTTCAATATTCTGGGCCTGTGCTTAGAGTGTGACTTTAATTTACCCTTGAAGGCCAAATAAAAGTTTCTACTTGGAGATAGTTATTTAATTACATTTGTCTTGAACGGCATTGCTTGCAAGAAGATAATTGGCTTCTGGCTTTTCATGCCGAACATTTTTAAATAAATAAATAAATATTTTTGGTTAGGGTGCATTGCAATTTTTTGGATTGTATCCAGCTGTCTTTGCTTGTGAATTGGTTATATATCTGTCTCACATCTCTAACCCTAATGTTGGATTCAGAGAAAAAAAATAGGGCGAAAGAAAAATTTGCAGTTTGAAACTATCTTGTTTGGTTTAAAAGAAAAAAAAAAAAAAAAGAGGACAAAATAAGGAAGAAGGAGAATTCTAGAATAAAAATTTGTCTTCAATTCAAATTTTAAAATTGCCCCTCATCCTCAATTTTTTTCCCCTCATCCAAAAGTGGATTAAATGTATTATGAATCTGGATGATTTGACCGTAGCTTTTCTCTTCTTTGAAGTCTTATTTTTGTATTCTGTAATGTAAATTTTAGGACTAAATGATGGTTTTGCATGTGATATGGATCTAAGGTTGTTGATAACCAACGTTCCGGTGAAGAAGGGAAAGAGGTGCGATGCTCCTCTGATTATTTTAGAGAGGGAAAGAGTAACTAACTGCCAAGTAGACAGTGGGGTGGGGAGGGATGCATGGATCTGTTGCAATGAGAGAGAATATAAGCAAGGGTAGAGTGGGTAGCAAGCAGGCTGGAACTTGGATTGGGACTAGGGTGAAACTAAGCCTCTCCAAATGTTTAGTGTCATTTCATTATCTTCTTGTTGCCTGTATTCAGTTTACCCTACCAGGACCTGTATCCATTTGATTCAGGTTTATATGTAAATAATGCATATATTTCTTCTTCATTTCTCTGTACCTTTCTCCAGTACCTATCAAACATAATATATAATGAGATTAAATAAAGGACAAAACTATTCATTTTGCTATAGGGATCATGGAAATTGAAAACCATATGATGAGCGAAGAAGTGGTGAAGATTGTAGCTTTAAGATATAGCTGAGGTTACCACTAGAGAAGAGATTTTTAAGGTATATCGATGTTAGACAATGTTCTTGCATTATACTATTGAACATGTGTCATGTCAACTACGTTTGCCACTGTTGTCTTTCAGTTTATATGCATCTATATATCAACATGTGGCACAAAAAACATTGAATTAAATGGTTAAGTGGAAGACAATAGTGAGCCATATAGCCAATGCAGTACCACATTCAATGGTATGATATAAAAGTTTGCCTTCTACCTGTTCCTATGAATCTCTCTATTTGAAGATTTCTGTATGATTTATGATTGGAGATCTTGACCTCAGCCTTATTTTAATACTTTCTGGCTCTCACATCCCTTCCCTTTTCCCTTCCTGTGTTCTGGTTATCCTTAGAGTCTCTCATTTTGTTTTAATATATGCTATTGAGAATCAACTGATCACATGCACTACAAAGAAATATCAAGCTTAAGTTATGCTTCGTTTATAGATTATTATCTGTGTCGTGACGGAATCTTTTTATTACATGTTCGAATAAATGACAGGCATTTACGTTGGTGGTGACAAAGTTATTCACTTCACTAGACGTGGGCAAGAAGTAGGAACTGGTTCTGTGGTGGATCTTCTCCTCGTTAGTTCAGGACCGACCAGGTCTAGAGAAAGTTGCCCAACTTGTGCAACAGCACCCCAAGAGGAACACGGAGTTATCTCCTCATGCCTAAACTGTTTCCTAGCTGGTGGTGTCCTGTATCGGTTTGAGTATGCTGTCTCCCCTGCCCTCTTCCTTGCAAAAGCCCGTGGTGGAACATGTACTCTTGCAGTCTCTGACCAAGATGATATTGTGGTTCATCGAGCAGAATATCTGCTTGAAAATGGCTTTAGATGCTATAATATTTTCAAGAACAATTGTGAAGACTTTGCCATCTATTGCAAAACTGGGCTTCTGGTTCTTAATCAAGGAACAATAGGACAGAGTGGCCAAGCAGTATCCATCATAGGGGGACCTCTTGCTGCTGTTCTATCGACACCCCTTCGACTGGTAACTACTAATGTTTATGGAATGGCAGCAACAGCCATCGGAGTCTACTGTGCCAGTAGGTACGCCGCAGACGTTTCAATGAGGAGGGATGTGGTGAAGGTACAGGTGGAAGACTTAACCAGAAGCTTGGCCACTGGCTTGCTGCAGGTGGTTGAACCCCAAATTTCAACGAATCTTGCTCATCAATCTCCTCAGCTTGTTAGTCAATGATTAAACATTGACTCTGTTTAAATAATTGGCTAAGAATATGCTGGGTATGTGCGTCCCTTGCGTTTATTTTTTCAACTTCCATTTGGGTGTGTAAGCAATATAAAATATAATTGAATGGTTCTATGGATTTGCACAGTATATTTTGCTGTTTGTTTGTATTCTGTTGCTGCGCAAGATCATGAGAGAAGGGATTTATATTTGGATCTTTTTTCTTGTTTACTCATGGATCTTGCATTCCGATCCGAACTATCAAAACCTTTACAATTTTGGCGAGGCCTCTATGGATGATTGGCACGCCATCGTTTGATCCATGATGGTAATTCACAGAATCTAAAAGCTATGCGGAGTGATATTCAATCACTTGCAAGATAAATGAGGGTGCTGCTACAACTAAAGTAGTAAAACATCAGAGCACACTCTAGTGGCTGAATTTTTTAAGGTTTATATGTATTTTTAGCTTTCATACTTTAGTCTATGGAAAATTTTGATCTTGTTTTAATTAGTAACATTTAGTATTTAAAATTTTCAGTTGTTGAAATCAAAATGTTTGGTTTAACTGTATTTTTCTTTGGTCCTGTCAGATTAATTTTTGTGCAATTCTAACTTTTACTTTTAAAATTTCACAAATTTAATTTTTTTTTATCAAGTTTGTTTTTATCTAAAACTATAGTTCTCATTTTTCCTTTAAAATTTCTACAAATTAATTCGGTTAAACTTTCTTTCTTTCAAAACTTATCAATCAAAAAGTTAAATTTGATTCAAAATAAAAGAAAATTTTTAATTTTTTCTTTTCAAACTTTAATTTTACATTTTATAAAAAAATTTAAATTTTATCAAATTTATTATTTTTAAATTTATATCATATTTCAATACAATTACAAATCTTTAAATTTTTTTTGATAAAAAATAGTAATTTGGGGATTTAAATATGAAAAAAGAATTACGAAGCATCAAATTTTGCTAAATTTTAAAAGTGAAGGCACTTAAATCACTTGAAAAAAATTTAAGAATTCAAAATCGCACGGTCCAAACTCAAAGGACCGACCAAAAGTGTTAGGCATAAATCATATCAAATGTCATCTAATAATTAATGAAAATATAGTAGAAATATGACTTGATTTATATAGATGCAGAATAGAAAAATATAAGATGTTTAAATGAAAATTAAAAAGCAAAAGAATGGTCTCCATTATATTTCATACATTCTTTTTTTTGTAAGTAGGAAGGGCTAAAGTCCCAGGATTGCAAAGCTACCAAATGAGGAAAAGAAGTAAATGAAGACAGAGAGAAAGAAGGTATGGTTCATCCCATATGTAGTTAAGGAGGGTTGTGCGGCAAGTGAAGACCAATTGGCATAGAATGAGAATATTGAACTGCCAATTTGCAACTTAGTTACATTCCCAGAACAACAGCCCAATTACGAAGAGATCTATAATACTGAAAGGGAATTGCGTAGACCTGATTATTATGAATAAATTAATAACCAGTAATAATTGATTAATTAATTAATTTAAATGCAATTAATTTGATAATTTAGCGTTATTTTATTTAGTTAATAATTTTTATGTGTTGTGAATAGGATTTTTGGATTTAGTATATTATTTTAATTAAATTAATATAATATATAATGATTTTGTAAGTAAAAAAATTGTTATTTTGAAATACTTATAAAAATTGTTTGTTAATATTAATTTATAATTTATATTTTTTTGTTTAATTTAATTTGTAGTTTTGTTTGGTTTAGAATTTATTGTATGGTCAGATTGTTTAAATGTTAAAAATCTAAAAATCATGAATTCATTTTTTATTAATTTTATGTTGTATTTGTAGTTTAGGATTTAAATTAGCATCATGGTAAATTTTTATAATTTATAAAATTTTGTGCAAAATTGTTTATGATTTTTTAATTACTCAATGTTTTATTATTTTATATTTTCGTATATGTAGAAAACGATGCACTGGAAGTTAGAATTTTCATGTAATTTTCAACTTCTCACCCTTAGCTCAGTAGAACTTTGTATTACTTTACTTTAGTACAATGTTTTATTACTTATGAATTAGCAATTGATCTTTATTAATTGAATTTATAATTTATAATTATTTAGACAAGTGAAGAAATTTTTATTTAAATTATTTAAAAAATATGTTTGTTAATATTAACTGAGTTATAATATTAATAAAAAATTTAAATTGCAGAAAAAATTTAATAATATTGTTATCACAATCTTTTCGTATCATTAGTTTTATCTTTTCACATATAAAAGAGAAAGTAATATTTGCATAAAAGCATATGCGTTTTATAATAAAAAAAAAGTTATAAACTTGTGCATTTTTCATACAATTTTAACGTATCTAAATATGTTTTATGTGTTTTACAAATGGCAAGCCATTAAGTATAAAGTTATGTATATTAAGGAAGAGTAAATGTGTTTCATGTCAAACTCCAAACAAGTCAAATTGATATTTTTTTTTTGTTAACTTTGTTTTTCTCATCCCTTAAAATGGATTGGGTAATGCATTTTACTTGTTGGAGTCAATCCCTATAACACAGCTAAATCCCATGATCCACTTGTAAACATTCCCGAAATACACCACCATAGCCAGCTACCTCTGTTACGCCTTTAACTGATTCATTACATTCACCTCTTTCCTAAATGGGTTGAGGATTGGTTGACCGAAATAAGGAAAATATCTTAGACATTTTTTTACATATTTTTCTTGATCAATTTGTGCAAATAAATGCCACCTTGTACATCCGTTACATTCTTATTAATTATGAGACAAAATTTTCGAGAGGATTTATTTTTCACAATTAGAAAATTATGAAGATTAAATATGAGCAATTAAAATTAGAGAGACTAAATTTTCACCTCAAAAAAGCCAAAACTTACCAAAGGGCAGAAGATAAGAATATATTCTTTCAATACAATATTTTAAAAAAGAAATTACTAATTTTCTAAAATTTAATTTCAAAATTAAATTACTTTTTAAAGAAAATATTAAGTTTTAAAAAATTAAACCAATAATAAATATGGTTCCAAAAATATATATCTTATAACATTTCTCTTTTACAAAAGCCAGTAGTAATTGAACATATCTGATGAGAAGTTTAATTCCACTCTCTTCAAATGCGATTAACTTAAAGCCCTGTTTGATTTATTTTCATTTTCTATTTTTAATTACATAAACATCAACTTATTTTCATATTGTTTCTATTTTTATTTCATATAAAAAATGAAAATTATAGAAATCATAAACATCAACTACAAAATACTAAACAGAATTAAAATAAAAATAAAATATTTTTATAATTAAAATAAAAACAGGAACGAAACACATCCTGTACCTCTTTAAGATGGCCACTCAATTTTCCCCTAACAGCACTTTGAAACAACTATTAAGATCGGCCTAATGATTTTTAAAATATTCAACAATAATCAATATTGTGAAGCATCCATTCCTTGCTGTTGCGTTCAAAAGTATGTGTTAAATCTAATTTTACTGAACCCCTAAAGTAGATCAAATCATGATCGGTTTAGATAGTTTGTTTGAAATCTTATTTTTAAATTCCATTACTTTCATTATAAAAAAAATTAATCAAAAGTTTGCTAAATTAATCACTAAAATAATGTCCAAATTGCTAGTGAAGAAATCTGTCTCCGTATTTGACAACCAAAAACCTGTCTTGTGGTACATCCGTTGTCAAATATATTGTGGTTCATTTCTTTTCATGTTTAAAATTTGGTAATACGTGACAAATTATCTCTACCATAAAATAAAAATGCAGGCAGCTACACAAAGCTGCATGTTGCAAATAAACTTTATAAATGCATCTGACTTGTCTGACTTTTGTATAATATTTAACTTAAATTATCAAGTGTCAGATCTGATCGTTGCATTAATTATCCAAATAAGAATGATAAAATATGTCAGTAATCGAATCCAATAACAAAATGCCTCACTATTTTCTCGGACAAAATCTCAGATACCGGCAAAGATTGTACAAATTTCCTCTACAATTGGAGATGGTGATACAATCATAGGAGAGGGACTTTGACCACTACTTTTGAAGTTGGAACTCCAATACTCAAGATATGACCTTAAACAAGCAAAACAGCATTTATACAACCATCATTTTCTGGGTTATTCGTAACCTGAGCATATTTACCTGCATTGAAGGCAAACAAAAACCCAAGGCATCAATCTCAGTTAAAATTTAGGGCAATGATGACAAAACTAAAATACAAGTTACATGAATCTTACCCCACACGACTTTCCCAGCAGGTGTAACAAGACCAAGTTCACTAACATTCACCTGAAATTAAGTAAAGAAATAAGTAACTCATTTTTATAGTGATTTGTACTGCAGTTATTATACCTAAATTGGGATCAATGCCTTGAATTGCAAGTATGAAAATAATCTCCAGTTAGAAGCGCAGAAAATATAAATACCTCAATTATAGTTCCCCTGGTCATGACACCAAGAGAAGTGTACATAGGGCCATTTGGGTTTTTCTTCACGCCAATTATTTCCAGATTGAATGTGCATTTAAGTTCTGGATGAGTGACATGAGCTTTGGTGAACCGCAATCCTGTAGGACGAATGAAACGCTCATACTTCGGAGGTTTTCTGGTAAAACCAGGCCCGACAAATGTAGCTTTAGTCACCATCCTCTTCCATTGCTTGGCTGAAAAATGACAAGCCATAGACTATCAGATCTGTTCCTGGCAATGATCACTATGTATTCTAATAACCCTTACCGAATGTTTGGATGAAGAATTTTGAAACCAACAATGAGTAATGATCAAAAAGAGCGACACATAAGAGAATAATTGTGACTGATAATTAAAAAAAAAAAAAAGAACTAGTATAATGGAGGGATTTTAAAATTTTCTCTGAAGAGATTTCATTTGAAATCCTTCTTATTTGACATAAAAATTATATAATTAAAATTTTGCAGTATTCTTTTCAATAAAATCAATAGATCATGATTTAAGAGTTAGTAATTTGAATTAGCCACCCAAAAAAATACAGGTGCCTCAACCTACTCAATCAAAGATTGTTTGAGCTAAGAGGAGGAGAGAACTCTGAATTTTAAAGAAGCATGATTTGCAGAAAGGTGATGAATGGCAATCATAAGACCATTTCAATCTTGTAGCAGCAATTAAGATTGTTCAACCAGATGTTTGAAAACCGAAGTCAATAATTAACTTCAGACAGCCAAATACAAATGATCTAGGAAGATGAAACACAATACTTACTCTTTCTTTTACCAGTGCGTACCACTTTGAACATTTCATCTTCAGCCACAGGACGTACCTGAATAAATGCAAAAGCATACATTTCAGTAATTACTCAAAATGAACCTCCCCACCCTGCCAGGGCAGATTCCTTTCTTTCTAAAAGAAAACAAAAAGTTACACATCGAAGAGAAAATCTAAACAAATTTCAGATATATTAAACATGATCTACCTTAGGCAGAGGAACATCCCATTTCCCAGCCTTTTCTTTCCTCTTTTGCTTAATAGTATTACTGAGAACCTAAAAACAGAAACTTGTCAAATTTCTTTCAAGAACAAACTGCAAAAGAATCAAGATTCAAAACTGTCTTTCAATTCTGCAAGAGACATGCCTTTGCTCTAGTTGTACTATCACGGTCAAGAAGATATGCAGGAACAGCTCCATCTTGAACATTATCATCAGCCTTACGTCTGGATGTTGACTCTTCATGCATGGCCAAACTGTTGACAGTTGACACACAACAGCAAAATCACTATCACAAAAATTTGGCATCTACAAAGAATAAAAAACTACTATGCTAATTATCTAACATCAACTAACAACTCTTAAATAAAGATGCCATTCCAAAATAACCCATGTTTTGGGAATCAACCACAAATATTGTGACATCCACACCAATACAACATAAACAAATTGTTGCCCACTGCTTCAGGACTCACAAGCTAAGCTATAACATAAATAATTACAGAAAAATGATCAAAACACAACATGTAAGGGGGGAAAAGATAAAACTAAAATTTATTTATTTTTTTTGAAAAAAAAAAAACTCACGTCTTCTTCATCTGAGCCTTTTCCGCATAGTTTTTCTTGGCAATCATCTTGCCCTTAATACCCAGAGCCTGTTCCACTCGAATTAACAAAAGTCCAAATATTAGAATCACACAATACCACAACAAAACTAGTTTAGATAAAATCAATTCAAATTAAAAATATTAAATAACCAGAAAAAAGAATAGAGGTTAGTAAAACCTTCTGGGCCATTGCAGAGCGCTTGTGAACTTGACGCGCCTCTTTCTTGCGCTTGCGCTCGAAGTGATCGAGACGGTAGCCATAATCTCTTCTGTGACGTTCGATGTAATCCCCTTGCGGCTAGAAGCAGGCAAACACAATAGTAGAACAAATAACAAAATCAGGAAGTGCATGCAGATTCGAAAAAATAATATAAAGAATCTTCGAACAAAGGAGTGCAAAATCGAAGTTGAAGAGCGAACCATGGTGACAACGGCGACAGAATTTCCAGATAGAGAACCGTTAAGCGAAGGGGACGCGTTACTTATAAACCCTAAGCACCGGTAGTGAAGGTTTATTTATTTATTTATTGTAATGGAGCAGTGAAGGTTTACCAGTCCAATGGTAAGCCTTTTTTTTTCTGGTCAGGCAAAAAAGGTGAGCCCAATAATAGTTGGGCTATGCCATAGATTGGCCCACACCAAATGTAACGAACATTGACCCCAAATGGGGATTGAAGTGATGTAACATTGCTCAAAAATAATAAGGATATAAACGGTCGAGTGCACCATAATAATAATAATTAAGAGGGCTTTACTTTTCACAATTTTTTTCCTATTCACATCTCCTTTCATTTTTAAATTTATCATTCCAATATAAAATATACTTTTAGAATTCAAATTCTAAAAACATTTTTATACATTCAAAATTTAAATTCTGTAAATATATTTTATCATAATAATTAAATTTAACTTCTAGAAATGTATTAATTATAAAAAGTGTTGAAATATATTTTTAAAAGTTAAATTTAAGAAAAATTATTTTACATAAATATTTTTGAAACTATAAAAATATATTTTCAAAAAATAATTTTCAGAAATATAAAAATAAACAATGCTATAAACTGAAAATTTTAAAAGAGAGAATGTGGAAGACTATAGATTTGAGGGAGGTGAAAAAATAATATCCTAATTAAGACCTAAATTTTAACCGTCCGAATTCAATTAAAAAAGTTTAGACTGTCAAGTTAAAAAGATAGAATTAATTCATATTTAAAATTGAAATTACAACATTCACATTTTAGGGAGCTAAAATTAGGGGTAGGCAAATTTAAAATACTTTGATCGAAATTATTTTAAATAAAACAGGTATAAGAGATCGAATTTAATTTAATTCGGATAAATTATGACAATTTATCACAATTTATTATGGTTGGGTTTGGATTAAAAAATTATTTTTTATCTTCCGTTCTTAGAAAAATCGAATAATAATAATATATTTATAGAAATAATAAACCAATGTTTAAAGAAAAAGATTTGTATTCCAGAAATGATAAAAATGTCTCTTCATCATAAAAAAAAAGTTTGTTAGACCTGCTACATACATACCAATTCATCTGTCCACTTTTCTCTATTAAATTTTGGGTGGATAAAAACTTGTGGATCGTCCAATCGAATAAATATAAACTTATAAATGTTAAAAAGGATCGGTTTGAATTAAAAATAGATAAATCAAATAATTAAATAGATATTGATGGATATAATAAGTTGAATTCGGTTGGATGTATTATTAATTCGATATAAATTGATGATAATTTAATAAAATAAAATAAATGAGACGTGGGAGTAAATTAAAATTAAAACTTCAGTTTTTCTATTTTTTTTGTGTTGTTTATCTTTTTTTTTGTTTTTCTTCTTAGTTGTTTGTTTTTTTGTGTTGTTTGTCTCCTTGTCTTTCTTGTCTTCTTTTTCTATCTCATCTCAACTATTGTTTTCTTTTTTTGCCTCCTTGCAACCCTTGCCTTATTTCTCTACTTGCTTCCTCATGCTTGCACATTTGGTTTTATCATTGAAGCTACTCCAAACAAAGTTGTTGAAGTTGAGGTTGTTCTCTTTTTCTATTTTCTTGATTGTTCTCCTCTCCTAATTTATTTTTCTGGTAGTGTGGCTGGTTGTTCTCCTCTCCTATTTTTTTTTCTAGTGGCTATTGTACTTGTTGGGTGGATGATTTGACTAACTTCCATAATCTATCCAGTTGAAAATTACTTGATGTGAGAAAACATAGAGTGTGTAGATGGGGCCAATTGAATATGAAGAAGGATTGATCGCTGGAGAGACCATTTGAATTGGACAAGACCCAACACTCTTAATTCTTCAAAATTTGGTTTGTGTCATTTCTGAACCAAGGACTTCGTTAGGTTTTATACCTAAAAATAAGAAAGAAATGCTAATCTGATGTACCTGACTCTAAAACTCACTACCTGATGCACCTGAGAACCGACTAACCCAATCCAAAAAATGGACAGAAATGATTCCAAAAATATGTTGTTCAAGTAGTTATAGATCTAGGTTTACTTACCCAAACCTGCCAGATAATCACCCCTAATTAAATCTTTAATATATTTTGTCTTATCTTTCTAACAAACCATTAAATAGGATGGGATTCCCTCCATTTCTCAAAGAAATAGACATCTCCATTTCTTAGTCTAAAAAATAGCCACACATATTATATAAAATTTCAACAATCAAGATTAAAATACAGAATTTTATTTAATTTAATTATCTTTTGGCTTGAAACTTCATCTCATTTTTCCATCTCTCTCTCCCTCTTCGTCTCCCTCTCTCTTAATTTGAACAAAAGTAAACAAGCTCATCGATCAACAAGCGTTCCAGAAAATCATAAGACTTTGTAAAGATTCAAATCATCATACTACAAAGCTTCCTAGCTCTTAAATAATCTTTACATCACATTGAAATACTTGAGAAAATTGTTGAAAACCATGGATTAGAAAAAATTTCAAATGAACTAGTGTTTGGTAAGATTGCCTCCATAATTTATAATCGATGTAGTACAACATGCTCTTTGAATGATATTATGAACGATAGAGAATTATTGGTGTCAAATAATTCAGATGCATTAGTGAACTTTTGCTTTTCAACAAAATTCATAAATTACATCAAACTATTTGTTTCAGTTAGTAGAATATTAAGCAAATTATCACTAAAATTATGCTTTTTACATGGACTAGCTTGTATTTAGGTCACATAAGCTCAATATAATGGTGATTTATGATGAACTTGTGTATCTAAAATGTATCTAAACATTTTCAACAGCAATTTTAGATAGAAAAGGAAAGGTAATGGGTCTTGTTAATGGTGATTTATGATGAACTTGTATGGTGAATGATGTTCCCCGGTTGTCATATGGGTAATGGATCCTGCTAGCCACCACAAAAAATGAAGGGCAACCTTCAATGCATTATGTATGTGTTTGCTTTATGACCATAGAGCCCAAAAAATGATGTTTCCTATGAGTGAGTGTTGCTATTAGAGAAAGACAAAGAAAAACCTTAGCATCAACGTACATATGGGTTGTTGGTTGTTGATGATCAATAAGCCAAAAAGAGAGGGAATCCAAAAATGTGGATGGAGATCGGCTAGGGAGAAGGTACATTATCCATGAGGTGTGCATGTGAATTCTTTGTTGATGTTGTTATAGAAGCTTGAAAAATGAACACTATTATGTGGGCATGCCAAGGAGCGTGAATTCTATCCAGGCAGCAAGTGAGGTTTGGTTCTGAGTTTGTAAGCGAGAAAGAATGTCATTGATTGCTTTCTAAGTGACCACGGGAGAAGGGTCACGTTCATAAAGAGTTCTTGTGGACATTGAGGTTGAGAGAAAAAGTGAGCGAGCGAGTAATTTTACATCTCAACCATTAAAATTGTCTATGCCACATGGTTGTTTTATAAATTAGGAAATAGAGATCTCCATTTCTTTGAGAAATGGAGAGGATCCTATCCCCTATTCTATCTATTGTGCTCAATTAATGTTTCATTTTATACTTTCACATCTTTTCTCTTTTGGAGTCCTTTTCTTTTGGTTTATGCTTAGTATTTCTTCTCATTTTCTTTGTTGTTGTTGCCCATTGAATGTTGGTTCTAGTTTTAATTTTGTCTGAGTTTGGCTTTATGCTTTCATTTAGGTTTGTGCTTTTTGTCTATACCTTTTTTTAATTTACTACTATGATGTTGTTGTGTTCTTGCATGAATTTTTCATGTAGTACTATCATTTGCAATCTAAATCCGACCTTAACCATCTGATCAAATCAAAAATCAACTATATCCACATCCGATTAAACCAATAATACATGAGGACAAAATTGGACCATATTTTATTAGTTTTGAAATGGAACAATTGAGCATTTGTCCATTCAAACCTGCTTGAGGTTCACCCCTAGCTAAAATTGTTTAATATGTATTTCAATATCAGTCTATTTATTAATATTGTGAAAATGAAGTTGAGAAATTAATGGATATAATTTGATAAACATAAATTACGATCTTGTTGATGAAGTGATTATTTTTTAATACTTGCAGAATTTATTTTTATTACTTTCAACAAAGAAATAAACACATGCTATAACTTTCATTCAAATGTGCTTAATTGCAAAATTCTAATAAAACTAATAAATTGTTACTTGTAACATTATACCATTTAAGGGAAGCAACATTTATCTACAAAATTTAATGTTGAACAAGAAATAAAAGCTATTAGAAGAATTTAACTTTTTAAGGATTTATACAAGCTTTAAAAATTTAGATATTTAAATGCTTTGTTGAATATTTAAAAAACATTTAAAAATTTTAGAAAGATATCTTAATAAATTAAATAAAATAATTATAAAGTTTAAATAGATATAATTTTTTAATTACACGTTTATCCCAATAAGCTTTTGAGTTTTCTTTCTCTTTGGTATAATTTTTTTTATAACTTTCTTTCTCTTAAGCTTTCTCTCATGCATCATCCTTTCTTTCTCTAACAATCTCTCTCTTTTTATCTCTTATTTTTTTTTCTAGGTTTCTATTGATACTTTATATAGCAATGTTACCTTTTTTTTTAATTTAATTCAAAGAATTCAACTGTACTCTCTTAACCATTTTGTTATGGTTTTTTTAATATATGTTTGTGAATTCGAAATGTAACATTGGAATCATTTGTTGTACTTAGCCTTTGATGTTAATTATTATTCTTATGTTTAATCTAAACATTTATTATGGATTTAACGTTATTGATTGCTTATTTTTTTTATTATGTTTGTTATTTATAAGAGTTTTTTAAGCCTTGTGTTGAACTCTTTATTAGTGTCTTTATCATAAAAGATATAGTTAGAACATGTGCACTTGTGTTATCACATTGAGATTCATGATTCTCCATGTCCCTTAAGCATTCAAATATAAGGAGATGAGGAGAAAAGAAGAAAGTTAACCGCTCTCTTTCTAATGAGTGAGGAGGTCAAAATATGTATCTTCTAATTTAGAAAAATGCACATAACTCATCAACAGAGAATATGGACTTCTCTACAGTCACATGTTAGGATAGTTTAATCCATTACTGACTATTCATACTAAAGGCCTACTATTATGTTCATCAATATGTATAATTAAAATATTAATGTCATAATTAATATAAATAATTTATATTAATAATTAATTAATGCTAATCTAATAATTAAATGGAAAATTAATCATAAAAATATAACAATCTTCCACTTGGATAGCATTGGTCAAATGTAAAAGTATGATGAATAAAAGATATTGTTAGAACATGTGTCTCTATGTTATCACATTAAGATCCATGATCCTCCGTGTTCCTTAAGCATTCATAGATGAGGGGAAAAGAAAAGAGTTAATTGCTCTCTTTTTTATGAGTGAGGAGATGAGAGTATGTGTCTTCTAATTCAGAAAAATGCATATATATAAATTGCTTAATGGGTAGCAGTTTATTAACCCATCAACAAAGAACACGGGCTTCTTTACAGGCACATGTTAGGAGAGCCTAACTCATAATCGACAATTCATACTAAAGGCCTACTATTACATTCATCAATATGTATAATTAAAATATTAATATCATAGTTAATATAAATAATTTATATTAATAATTGATTAATACTAATCCAATAAGTAAATATAAAATTAATCATAAAAATATTACAAGGTATACAGAATGTTGTGTGATAATACCTAACAATTTAAGGATAATCCACTCCTAAAATATCACCTTTACATGAAATAAGAGCATTGCACAAGGATTAATTAAGTTTTCCTTGTCACCCATCATAATGCTTGTATACCTATATATAATAATCACCTACTCAGACTCTTATAAGATATCATCTTTTCTTTCATTTCAATGTTAAATATTTATAGGTTATCTTGATTTGTTCCTTGAAGTTGAGTTTTAAGAAAAAAAAAATAACTATTAGGGAATATAATTCAAAGAAAACACTAATTAAGGTGCTACAAATATAGAAGCATATGATATATTGACAACATGCCATTTTAATACAAATATTTTCTTGATGTGAATCAAGGGATGAAACAAGCATACTCAAGCATCTCAAGGGATCATTTGTAAATTCCAATTGGATCTATTATAACAATAAGGGAAAACATGATTTCAAGTCTGAACATGACCTTAGGAGTTTTAAATTAGACTACTCAAATTAAGGAGCTGAGTTCATATAACATACATGGGTTAATTTATTTTAAGATGAATTAGGATATTTTGACTAAAGGTAATGTCATATAAGCATTCATTATGTATAAAAGAATTTTAGTTAATTGCTTAGGTTGAAATTTATGTTTTTATTGTTAGAGAGTGTTATATAGATTGTTTAATGTATAATTGATTAGGTCAAAATTTAGTTTTTTATTACAAAGTGTTAATTAGATGATTTAATGTCTAAATAATTACCTAGGCTAGAATTTATTAAGTTTTTGTTTAATGTTTAGTTATTAGCTAGATCAGCTATTGCAAAGCTGAATTACTAGATATTTATTTTTAAAGCTGATGTATTTTGAATATTGAATGATAATATCAATTTTGATTCTAAAATTTTGAAAGTGAGAGTTTTTTCTTTGGCTTTTCATTAAACTTACTTGACTTATCAATGCTTGATCATCCTTATGGCATCTTCAACACTTTGGATTCTTGTTTCTTGTACTCAAGGGTTCAAGTTGATTACTGACACGCTCGTCGTAAACGCGCAAAAATAATTTCTAGATTTCCCTCAAACTATTGGTATATTATAAGGTGCAACCTAGGTCATCTCCCAAAGACCATTTCATATTCTTAAGCAAATAAGGAGAAAATTAGAACAAAGGGGTTTTGTAAAGATGTGATATTAAGTGCTAAATACAAAATATAGAATGAAATTAATTCACTTAACAATTATCAACTCAAGGAATTCAGTGGCTATTTTCTTAACTAATCATTGATCACTAAAATCATGCATTGTGTTTATCAACATAGGATCATCTGGAACCCCTAAAATGATCCTTGAATTCTCTACTGAGAAACCTCTCAGAATTTAATTGATTATGACCAACAAGATTTAGTAACCACTTAATCTTTCATCTAAACCAATTTCATAATCAGAATTCAGTTGAAGTAAGTAATAAAATGAAAACCTTCAATTCAATTACTTAATTTCTACTCTTCAAACTTTTGGAAAATGATTTACCAATCAAAAACCAATTATAAATCAATTATACATTAATCAAAATACGTCAACCGATCAAACTTTGATTAAAAGAATAAAATTGAAGAATATAGTAAAGCAGAGTAGAAATCACTCAATAAGCATGTAAATAAAGATCAAGACCTCAAAGTTAAAATGAAAATAGCTTGAATCCTTGAATTGAAACTACAAACCTAGCCTTCCATGAAGGAGGCAAACTAACAACAAAGAAAACCTAAGCCTTCCATGAAGGAGGCAAACTAACAATAAAGAAAAACTAAGCCTTCCATGAAGGAGGCAACTAATAACAAAGAAAAACTAAGCCTTCCATGAAGGAGGCAAACTAAGAAGAAAGAAAGAAAAATGGAAAGTGGTATTGGAGTTAATCTCCAAGGGGTGTGTTTCTCCTCTTGTAAACCCTTCTATTTATAGAGGATTTTTGAGGCATCATCTTCAGAAAGTCACCAACTAGGATATTACTTTTCTACCCTTTTATTGCTTTCACATGGGCTTTGTTGAAAATGCAAAACACTTTTGAATTTTTGTCACCAATTAGCACAACAATTTTTACTTTCTTGCACCGCAATTTCGGATGTTTACATGTCCAAATTAGAGCTTGACTTCTGAACCAAAGTTGTAGCCCCAGATCTTAGCTGTCCAACAGATTTGATTTCATCTCAATATGACTTCTGTATCTTAAGATATGGCCGGATCTTTGCACACTGTTCAAATTCCACGTCAGCAACACTATCTCATCTTTTGAGATAATTTCGGAGTCATAAACATCTCATTTAGAGTCTGCTCTTGCTTTGTAACTGTGGACACTTCTTTAAGCTTTCATGCAAGACAGATTTAATGATTTTTAGATGTCTAAAACTCCTATTATGCTCAAAATACTATAATAGTGTCATTTTAATCGGGTAAGCAAAGAAATTCAATTAAACTTCATATGAACCCAAACTCATAAAATATGACAAAGACCACTTAATTGAACATATAAGAAGTCTTAATGAGATAAAAGTGAGAGATAATTATTTATGAAATTTATGTTTATCAATTACCAAACATGATTTTTAATTTTCTTAATGTTATTATAATTTAAATGTTTATGGTTCATAAGTTTTAAACCTTCTTAAATTCGTATCATTTGGTATCATAACTTTGATTCTAAAATTAGGTGTATCTCTTTTAATTTTCTACTTTTAATTTTTTTTTTTGTTCTAAAATTCTTCTTATTCTTTTGTTCATTCATTTTTTTTAATTTTTTTTTTTATTTTCTTCTCTTTATTTTCCTTGTTAAAAAAAAATAAACGAGAAGGTATAAAAAATGTAAAATGATGAAAAAAGTACAAAGAAAGAAAAAGAACGAAATAAAAATTGATAGTTTATTTAAAACAATACTTAGTTTAGTACTGAGGAAATTCTTATTTTAAGTTGAAGTATATTTTTTTTTCAACATGTACATGTAAATCTTTTATTTTCTTACACTTGAAAGTTATTTGCCCTTTTTAGTGAAAACTAATGCATTCTCCTATAATTGGAATAGCTTTTGATTGAGCTGAGTAATCCCTCCAAAGGACTTACAGAGAAGATTAAAAGCAATAAATAAATAAATAAATAAATAAATAAATAATTGTTCTTTTAAGAAAAATTAAATAAATAGTGATACACATGTATAATGTTATCTTTTGAGAGTAAATATTTGAGAAAGTGTGAGGAAATTTTGTCAACAATTGTTTTCTTTCATATTTTAAATGGATAATAGGAAGGAAACATCAAGTGATAGAAATGCACCAAACATTGCATTCACCTTAACATCTATCTAGGAACAATTTAAAAGATTGGCTGTGATACTTGGAGATGTGCAAGATGAAATGGATAAGCAAAGAGAAATTATTATAACCGTGCAAATGAAGTAATCAATTGATGATTCAAACTCAAGAACACTTGATATGAGAAATTGAAGACAAAGGGAGGATGTTGAATCCAAAAATGATGAATTAGAGATAGTTGTGAGAGGGATTATATAAGAGATGCTACTAGGGATAAAAATAAGAGAGATGAAAACCTTGGTAATATTAAAATGAAAATACCTTCTTTTCAAGGTAGAAATGATACTGAAACTTATTTAGAGTCGGAGAAAACAAATGAAATTCATCTTTGATTTCCATAACTATTCAAAAGAAAAGAAGGTAAAGTTAGTTGTCATTGAGTTTACTAATCATGTCATAGTTTAGTGGGATAAATTAGCTTTGAATTAAATAGATGGTGAAATACTTGTAGAAACATGAAGGGAAGTGAAAGCCTTAACGAAAAAGAGGTTTGTTTCTAGTAATTAATATAAGGACCTTTATAAAAATTGTGGAGTCTTACACAAGAGTATAAAAGTATGAAGAAGTATTACAAAGAAATGAAGATAGTAATAATATATATGAATGAAGACAGAGAAGCTATAATGGCAAGGCTTTTGAATAGGATGAATAGAGAAATTTTACATATAGTGGAGTTGTGGCATTTTGTAGAATTGGAAAACGATGCACACAAACATTAAGATGGAGAGATGATTGAAGCATAAACAAGTTTGAAAGAATCAAGAAAATGTTGTTGCAAAAGAACCACCCAAAGACAAAGATGAAGAATCAAAATGCAAAGGTAAATTCCTTAAATCACATTCCTATAGAAATAGAAAGTATAAATATTTCAAGTGTTTGGCAATAGATTGTATTGCTTCATAATTCGCTAACAAGAGATGACAATGATGTGGTGATATAAAACGATAGTAATGACTCCATTCGATCACTTGAAGATACTAGTGAGGATGGCATTGGATATACAGTTCAGGGAAAAGTACATTTCACAAGGTGTTTTAAACTTTTAATCTTAGAAGGACGACATGGAATAATAAATAGAGAATATATTTTACACCTATTACCTCATAAGTAATAAGATATGTAACATGATTATATGCGAGGGAAATTGTACAAATATTTCAAGTACTACATTAGTTGAGAAGTTGAATTTTTTTCTACCATTAAACACCCTAAGCCATAAAAATTACAATGGTTAAATAATTATAGGGAAGTTAGGATAAAGGATCAAGTTCTAGTTTCATTCTTAATTGGAAGATATAGTGATGAATTTCTTTATGATGGTATAATACATGTTAAACATATAATTTTGGTGAGACCATAGAAATTTGAATTTAGGAAAATTAAATATGGATACACTAACAAATACTCATTTGTAATAAATAATAGCACCATTACTCTTGCACCTCTTTCTCCTAACCAAATGATATAAACTTGGACACTGTCTTGCATGATCAAGTCCATGTTGAGAAAGATATAACTTTAAAAGAAGACTCATTGATAAGAGAAAGGCTAAAAGATATAAGATACAATTAGAACCCACATGAATGTATTTCCAAGAAAAAAAGGTAGATAAAATTATACTTTTATTTACGTAATCCCAAGAAAAAATAGTGATTACAGAAGTATAAATATCTCTTCTATGAGTAATGAAAACGATTTTAAAGTTCTATTCATCTAAATAAAAGTTATTTTCTATTATAAGGATTATATTTTTATTTACTCTTATGGGACCTTGCATTGTCAACCTTCTTTATAAGGTTGGTGATTCAAATTCATAAAATTCTCCAATTCATGCTTTAGTGTGGATTGATTATGTTATGTTCGTGGTTGGACAAGAGGTATAAATAGCAAGCCACGTTCTATATAGTGCTAGTTGTCTATTTGCTCTTGTTAAGTCATTAAACCATTTATTTATCTTTCCATTATTTTCTTATTTAACCCACACTCTAAATATCAACCATCTTGGTGAGTTTATATCAATTAGTATGAAAAGTTATTGGTTGATAACCGATGCCGTGGTCGGATCAAAATGAAATAAAGGTAAATAAAAAAAATGCAGTACAAGGCACAACCTTGGTCGTCTCTCAAGGATCTTGGAAAACAATTTGATTGAATTCAAATGTAGAAAAAAAATTGGGGGATTTATAAATTACTTTGGGTAAAAGAAAAATGAAACTTAATGAATTTATAATATTAAAAACGAATTAACTCGTTAGTTCAATTCATAAGCGATATCATAGGTTTAAAAAAACAATTTTTTTTTAAAACAAATTTTTTATTCTTAATTGGTTCGAATTCAATTAAGCAAGCGTCAATTAAATTCTTTATTTCCTACTAGAATAACACCTAGAATTTAAATTATTTCATGTTTAGATAATTAAGCATCACCCGAAGTCCCCAAATTAATTTTTAAGAATTGAAATTACCAATTTATAGGAAACCCTATAACCCTTTTTTTACTTATAAACTAGAGAATTAAGCAAACCCTAGTTTTATAATTTCATCATGTAAGATGAGATTAAATTATGCATCTAACTTTATCATTACAAACATCAATTCCAACGTAAAAAAGGGAAAGAAAAATAAATCGCAACGAAAATTCAATTAAAAACAAATCTCAAAATCCCTGACTTATAGAATTAAAACCAATGAGCGAACCAAGAAAATTATCCTTCCATGAGACTTTTTATGAAAGAAAGAAGAAGAATGAGAATGAGAATGAGGATAAGAATTGAAACTTGATTGAAAACTGTGAATAAATTTCGGTGTGTCTACAATGTGTAAGAGCTTCCCCTTTTATAGACCTAGTTTGCCAATTCAAAAATTAAAATTAAAATTCAAAATTTAAATTAAAGATAAAATCTGAGTTGGTTTCCTTGATCTTCTAGGTTTGAACTTGGATTTTTGTTTGACTTTGTCGTTTGAATTCAAAATATGAAATATGAGATCATATCTCACGTCTGTATTTACGAATTTTTATGAGTATGTTGAAGGCCGAATTAGGGTTTTCATTCTGAACAAATGTTGTGGACAATTGTATCCTTGAACTTTAGAAATTAATCGCATCTAAAAATGACTTTTGTAGCCCTAGATATGCTCATTTTACTGGAACATGTTTGGGCTGTCTGGATAAAAACTCTGAGTCACGGTTCGGCCCAACTAAATTTACGGTCCATTGAGGTTGGGCCATATAGGGATATATTTTATCTTAGGGCTTTGTCTCATCTTTCTAATGTCTCTGGAATCACTTCAATATCAATTTTATAGCCCAAGATATGACCTGCACAATGAACAAAGGTCAAGAGTCGTTAATATTTGAAAATTAACCAATTTTTTCACTTAAGTCCAATGTAGTATAATAACATACAACTCACTCAAAATGATAAAACTAGACATCACTTAAACCAAATTAAGCTCAATATAGAATGAAAATAAATGTATAAAATACATTTATCAATACGGTAGGTATTTCATACATCTTATATCTATTTGAAAAAAAAAAGGTATTTCATATGGCAGGTATTTCATCCATCTACAGGCATTGATAGGTCATGTTGTAAATTTTCTTGATAGAACGATGAAAGAAATTATTAAATAGTTAGATTTTATGACAAACTAAGTTACACAACAAAACTCCGAAAAAATTCAAAGGATGTAAAGAAGACTACATTCAAAAAAGCCTAATGGTAAAAGAAAAACTAGAAGAGAAGTCAAAACAGGTGAAATAAAATTTTCAAATTACAAAGAATATGATAGAGGTTCTAGATTTTTCAAAACTAGAATTCAAAGTCACAATAGAAGTATTCCTAAAAATGGAGATGGAAAAAATATGGATGATTTAAAGATGAAAATTTCATGTTTCCAAGATCTTATAGAAAAGTTGAACATAAGGAAGAACATAAAAAAATAATATGAGTGTGGTTGTGAAAAAGTTTTGTTAAATACTAATGTTATAATATTTATGTTACCTAGTTGTATTTCATTATTTTATAGGGATATGAAGATGTCTTATCTGATAAGGTGGTACTAGTTTACCATTAATTAAAAGGATAGAACATTGAATTTATTTTATACTAAGAGCATCCTTACCAAATCGTTTAACATATCGTACTAATCTAGAAGATACTAAAGAAATTCAAATATAGATCCATGATTTAATGGATAAGGAATATGTAAGAGAAAATCTTAGTTATTATTAGTTCTAATCATACAAAAAAAGAATAAGTTGAAAATGAGAAGAAAAAAATTAAAAAAGAAGTGTGTTGAAAAATGGAAGTGATATAAAATAAGTGAGTTGGAAAAATAGAAAATAAAAAAGTGTGTGAGAATGACAGAATTGAGAGTTTGAAAAATTCAAGAAAAAATAGAAACTAAAAAGAAAAGAAAATTTATACTCAAAAGAAGGTGAAATGGAAGTTGCTTATTTTACTAAACAACCAATGTCTATATTTATTACAAGAAGACTTGTTTAAACACAAGCTTTCTTCATCCCTATCTTTTAAGTGCCATTAGTTCATTGTTGCAAGAATTTGAAGATATATTTTCTCAAGAAATTTCTAATGGGTTACCACCTATTTTGAATAAAGCATCAAATTGACTACATTTTGGGAGCAACCATTTCCTACAAGCCTTTTTATAGATCCAGTTTAGAAAAGACCAAAAAACGCCAAAGGCAAGTTGAAGAGATTATGGAAAAAGATATGTGTGTGTGTGTGTGTGTGTGTGTGTGAGAGAGAGAGAGAGAGAGAGAGAGAGAGAGTTTGAGTCTTTCTACAATTCTAGTTCTTCTTGTTCTTAAGAAAGATAGGTCATGTAGAATGTGCATTATATGTAGAGTTATGAATATCACAGTAAAGTGACATCATCCCATTCCTAGATTAGATGACATGCTAGATAAATTACATGGATCTACTATCTTATTAAAAATTAAGTTGAAATATAGGTACCATCAATTAGAAAGAAGGAAGGTAATAAATGGAAAATTATATTTAAAAGAAAACATGGGTTTTATGAATGGTTCGTCATGCACTTTGGACTTACAAAGACATCAAATACCATTTTTTGTTTTATTTGTAAAGATAAAATAGATCTTCTTTTTTATTTTCAAATATTATGCGTATATTGTGTTTCCTTTTTTTATCTAGATAGGAGATTATAACTCTTGATTTATATGTTGAAATTAGTGTCTAAATATGTATTCTTTTCCTAATTATATAGTCTATTTGTAATCATTCAAAAAAGTGAAAATAAAATAAGTTCGTTGCAGAGTATTAGAGCATGATTTAAACCATCATTAACAACTAGTGATAATCTAGTCATGGAGAGTGAGAAATTAGAGAGAGCACAAAAAAGGTAGACCAATACTCTCCTTGGTATCAATTCAAGCAAAGGATTGGTTCTCCTTATTCCAGGCCATAAACTAAATGGTCAAAATTTCATCCAATGGGCAAGGTCAATTTATATCTCCAAGGAAAAGAAAAAAAAAAGGATAAATTATAGGAGGCTCCAAACAACGAGAGAAAACAAGATTCTAACCATACAAAATAGCAAGTAGAAAACAACCTCATGATGTCAGAGCTGCTTAACCCCATGACCAATGAAATTAGGGATAATTTTATGTATTACAATATTGCAAAGGAGATGTAAGATGCGGTGAAAGAAATGTATTCTAACATGGACAACACCTCAACAATTTATGAGATCAAAAGCTTACTCTATAATCTTCGACAAGATGAATCCACTATCATGACGTATTTTAATGCTCTCAATCAACATTGATATATATATATATATATATATATATATATATATATATATATATATATATATATATATATAGGAGGGATCAAGTTTCTCCAAGAATAACTTTAATTAGAGTTATTCCACTTAATAACTCCCATAAACAATTAAATTTCATCAATCCAACCATTCAATTAATAAATTATATTATATAAATCATCCTTACAAAATTTTATTAAATTTGTTATAGATTACATTAGGATCTAATATTGATTTCCGCATTCCGATTCATTCTATGAGGGTAGAACATATCAATGCGATTCTAAGATAAAGAGGTGACTTTTGATATGCTACTCCCTCCAACAAGGAACAAATGGATTTCATAAAAAAAAAAAACTCAATCAATAAACTACACAAGATGCAAGAAAGAACATTGGTACAACCACCTTATGAAAAAAAGGATAATTTTGTTAATGCTCTAAATACTGGTAAAGGAAAAACTAAGTCCTGGATTGTAGATTCAGGAGCTTCAAATCATATGATTGGAGATATAACAACACTTTGTAAAAATACTCTATGTAGTAATCACTCAACAATCCAAATAGGTGATGGTACCCTATCAAAAGTCAAGGGTAAAGGTTCTATAATGATTTATGCAAATATTGTCCTAAAATCAATTCTCCATGTTCCTAAACTTGATTGCAATTTATTTTCTATAAGTAAATTGACAAAGTATATTAATTGTGTTACTAGATTTTCTCCTAATTTATGTGAATTTTAAATTTTAGAATCAAGGAATATGATTGGTAATATTGATAAATGTGCTAGTTTATTTTCTTCAAGTTGATAGATCCAAAGGTGAACCCAAAGACAATGCTTGTGCAATAGTAAATTCAAGAAATGAGAGCTTTATAATGATGTAGTACTACAAATTAGGCAACCCTAATTTTATATGCTTGAAAAGGATGTTCCATTTATTATACAATAATAATAAAAGGATTTTTCAATGTGAAGTATGTTAAATATCCAAACACTAGAAACACTTACACAACAGAAAATTATAAGTTATTCCAACCATTTTTCCTAGTCCATAGCAATACGTAGGGAGCATCAAGAGTAAACAACATAACTAGCTTTAGGTGCTTTATCATTTTCATTGATGAGCACACAAAGGTCACATCGATCTTCCTAATGAAAGAAAAATGAAAATTTGTATGAATTTGAAAGCTTTCACAAGATGGTTCAAACTCAGTTTAAAAATAGCATCTAAGTTCTTAAAACTAACAATAGTAATGAGTATTTTCACTCATCATTGAATGTATATTTCTGAAAATATGAAATTGTACATCAAAACACATGTGTGGATACCCCACAAGAGAATATGGTAGGAAAAAAAAAAAAAAGCATATTTTAGAGGTTACAAGATTGCTAATGATGGATATTATGCACCAAATTATTTTTGAAGAGAAGTTATACCTTTTCTTACATGCCTTATAAATACAATGTCCTCCCAGGTCCCTGGCTTACATCCCTCAAGATATTTAGATGCATAGTCTTTGTCCATAACCCTCGTCTCAACAAACTTGACCTTAGATCCATCCCAGCATCTTCATTAGTTACTTACCACACCAAAAGGGCTACAAGTGCTACTTTCCAATGACCAAAAACTTTTATCACAGTATGGATGTCATATTTTTTAAAATCCAGCTCTATTACCCCAAAGTTAAAACTCATAAGGAGAAGGAATCTATTATAATAGCAAAATTTTAGCCTTTGGAGTAGAAATAATAGAAATGGATGAACCTGAGGAGACTATAAAAAAATATCGTAATTACACCTATAGTAGAGTCTATTGAATTGGCAAGAGAAAGTTCAGGGAAATATTCACAACAAGAATTTGCTACACAAAAAACCAATTTACGAGTTTACTTTAGGAGAAGGAAAACACAAAAGGATACAGAGTCGAGAATAACCCTACTGCAGAGCCATAATCCAACCAAATTTTAGAAAATGAAAATCACATAGGTAAGTTATTCCTAACTCAAGTTCAAATCATAAAAATTAAGCTCTAACTTAACTTGATGTGCTCATTGCCTTTAAAAATGGTGTTATAACTTGTACTCAACACCCAATTGAAAAACTACATCCTATAAAAAATTATCTCAAGGATACAGATCCTTTGTAACTTCTCTTAACCACATCAAGATTCTAAAGAATATTTAAGAATCTCTTTAGCATCCAAAGTGGGAAGCAATAGTGGCAAAAGAGGTGCAAACCTTGGTGAAAGTGATACTTTTGTGCTCATTGCTTTACCATAAAAAAAAGATAATTGGATGCAGGTAGATTTTCTCAATTAGGTATAATGCTAATGGAAGTAGAAACCAATATAAGGGACGATTGGTGGCAAAGAGGTTCATGCAATAATACAGAATTGACTATGAGGATACGTTTGCACCTATGGCCAAACTCAATTTAATATGAGTTATCTTATCTTTGGCTGCAAATTATTAACCACTGCATTAATTGGATATCAAGAATTCATTCTTGAATGGTGAATTAGAAAAGGAAGGGTACATGCAAATCTTCCCAAGATTTAAGTCTTCCAATACCATTAACAAAATATGTAAACTTCAAAAAATTCCTTTATGGCCTTAAGAAGTCCTCAATAACTTGGTTTAATAAATTGACCCCGAGTTATCAAAAAGGATAGATTCTTACAATGCCAATCCAACCACACCATGTTTGTTAAACGTCCTTTGGAAAGGAAGACAATCTTGTTCATAGTGTATGAAGATGACATAGTTATCATAAGAGCCGACCATAAATAGATTTAGCACCTAAAAAACTCTTGTTCAAGGAATTCAAAGTCAAAGACATTGGTCAACTCAAATAGTTTCTAGGAATGTAAGTTGCTAGATCAAAGGATGGGATCTATGTATCCCAAAGGAAGTACACTTTAGACTTCCAACAAAAAAAACTAGAATGCTTGGATGTAAGACTACACATGTTCGTATGGAACTAGTTAAAAAGAGCAATGCCGAAAAATGAAAGTCATTAACTGATAAAGAGAGGTACTAAAGTTTAGTGGAAAAATCCAAATTAGATTTCCTGTGAGTATGGTCATCTGCCACATGAATAATCCAAATGACACTAACATAAAAGTTGTAACTAGAATTTTGCAGTACTTGAAGGGTACACCTGGAAAGAACTATATTTCCAAAAATACCATAATAAAAGCATAAAAGTGTGCATTGATTCAGATTGGACAAGATGCATACCAGATTGAAGATTAACTACAAGTTATTGTTCTTTTTGTTTGGGGAAATATGATCACTTGGAAGAGTAAAAAACGAAAGTAGTGGCAAGAAGCGATGCTGAAAACTAAATTTAGATCGATGACAAATTATATTTGTGAATGGATATGACTAAAAAGCATGCTAGAAGGACTCAAAGTTTTTACTAACTATTTGATGAGGATACTTTGTAATAATAAAGCTTCCATTAGTATGATTAAAAAAACTCAACCTACCATAATAAAATAAAACATGTAAAAATTGATCAATATTCCATAAAAGAGAAACTTGACCTTGAGCTCATTAATGTTGATCATGTACCTTCATTCAAACAAACAAGATATATCTTAACTAAAATTCTTCTTAAATACACATATAAAAGTATTAGGACCATTCCAAACATGATAGATATCTATCATCAAGGAATATCAGTGATTAGAATCTAAAATATTAATTTAGTTTATTTTCATAAAAAAAATCACTTATTTTATTTGTATAAATAAAATATATTTTTTTCCAAAAATGATATATAAATTATGTTTTCTTTTTTAATTGGATGAAAAATTATAACTCCTAATTTATAAATTGAATTACTGTTTAAACATGTATTTTTTTATTTATACAGTGTCTTATAATCATTTCAAAAAAGTAAAAATAAAATCAATTCTTCACGATAGCTCATTATAACTTGTTAAATTGCCGCACCTTAGCTAAAAGGTTTCCCTTTCCACATATTGTGAAACCCTGTCATTACTATTCTCATAGTAGTAGATGCCCACAAAAATAGTGTAGCAGAGAATATATAAGCAAAAATTCACAATTTTCTTGATACCCATTTGAATCCGGACAACGATTAGGTAAGATATGATAATATAAATACGATAATATTTTGAAACATAAAGATAAAAGGTAAGACAATATATAATCAAGTAAAGTATGATTATATTTATAAATTTTTATTTAATTTTTTTTCTCTTTATTTCTTTTTTTATCATTTAGTTTTTTATCTATATTAATTTTATTTGATTTTCCATATTATTGTATTATTACTGGTCTTTAATCTCTGGCCAAATTTATTATAAAGGCATTGCCGTACCAAATTTAAATAAATGTTATGATTCAAATTATGATGATATATTTGATTATATATATAATCTTTTTATAGCATACTAACTTTAATGAAAAAACACCATCTTAGTTATTTAGAGAGAAGGGTTATAAATTCAAATTATGAAATATAGGTTAAATTACCGGAAACAACTGTATAATACCTTTCCTGGTATCCGGTATTGGTATAATATAAAACTACAAAGACGTCACCAGTTTTAAAATATCCGCGTCCCTATTAATATAAATCTAAGTGGCAGTGGCAGAGTGGTTAAGCATGTCGTTTCAGGTTCCCCTTGTTTACAATCTGATTCATTAAACGAACATGAAAGCTCAATAACACCATTTCATTAACCTATCCGAAAGAAAGCTAGTTTAACTGATTGTCTCCCCCTCAAAGACTGCTGCAAGTTTTTGAGATGTATTCTTCTGGCTCACAAACGCCAACTTTCAATGTAATGTACAAACCCTCTACATTCAGCAAGCATTGTTAATCAACCTTGTTACAAGTCATTTTTTTCCTGACCCTGTATTTGGATAAGAAATTTTTAAAAAATGAATGATGTATAAGAAAAATTATAAATAATAATTTAAAATGACAAAAACTATTTAAATAAATATTATAATATTTTAAAAAAAATTTACTTATCATTTAAATACATAAAATTTAAGAATTCTTAGTTACTCTATCCAAATAAATACATAAAATTTAAGAATTCTTAGTTACTCTATCCAAATAAATATATAAGATTTACGAATTCTGGGTTTATCTATACACACAAGATTTAAGAATTCTTAGTTGATCTATCCAAACACAAGGTAAATAATACAAATTCAACAGTATAGAATTTTAGGTCACTCTACACAACCCAACACTTTTTTGAATTCATAGGCATAAGGTCTAAAATATAATACTAGATTATGCTCACTTCTCTTGTAGTCCAACATTAATATTGTTTTTCAAAGAACGAACATACTTAATTACAAGAAAGTGAGGAAAGAATCTTAAGGTTGGCTACTCCTACTCACTTTCATCTACATAGTGAAAACAAAAGTGACATATAAACATTAGATATTTGACTCTTGCAGAGTACAATACACTTCAAAGGGTGAAGTATAAAATTATTTTAATCAACGGTTAAGATTTTGCCTACATAATTTGTTATTCGTATGCATGCATTTTATCAAAATCTCAACCGTTAATGTCATAATTCTATACTTTAACCTCCGCAGTATACCCCTCACAATATAGGACTCAAATCCAAAAATTACAATTGCCCCAAATATCAACTCATTTTTTAAGACATCGTGCTATTGATTAGTTCCTGATCTAAACAAGGCAAAATTGACAGGTTTCGTATAACGTAAATGGGTAAGCAGATGGATGGTTTGATTATAAAGATTCCGGACTGGTGGATGGTCTGATTCTTGCAGGCATTCGAGTACAACGTTCCAACTGTGTCACATGCCCATATTTTAAAGATTGTTTGGGTGTGATAGACATTTTGTTCAGGTCAGGATCAAAATCAAGACCAACTTCAACGCTGACCATCATATCATCATCAATCATATCCTTTGCATTCATGTCAACAAAATCCTCGTCTGATTCTTCACTGCCACCATCACTGGCATCGTCATTGTCATCACTATCGTAGGTAGTTTTGACTTTAGACCAGCGGACAAAAAATGGCCTTACATAGCTGGAGAAACAGTCAACATTGACAGTGTAAAAAGCAAAAGCAAAATCAGTATACAATCTAACAAGAGATGTTAGGCCATCAGAATCAGACTTGTTCAGTTGAAAAATATCTCATCATATCCAGAAACCTAACGTTACAAACCTTTCACATTTCTTCAATAAGCATGGATCAAATGGGAAGAACATGTCAAGTCTATCCATCCCACCAAAAGCCCTGGAAAGATCAGACTCAAGAAAATCATTGAAAACAAATGATTCGGATGTCATGAAAAGTTGAGCAGCCTTAGCCTGTCTAAGAAATTCCCCAACTACTGTAGGCAAACACACCTGTTGGAAAATTTTGATATCAGATTTAAAATTTTATTTTAGACAGTTGCAAGAGAAGAATTCAAACAGAATGCAAGCTACAGCCCTTCAAAAAGACATGAGTATAGCCTTATCATTTTATCCACAAAATCCTACAAACTAAATGAGGTTTCTTATAAAAACCATGATTGCTTTCCAAGTAGTTCCTTACCTTCAAGGGATTCAATTTATGTTTCCAGATTGCCTCCAAGGGCATATTGAGAAGCTGCAATTTGAGCCTAGGTATATCCATCAAAGATCTCATGCGAAAACACAGAATATACATGATGGCCTGCTCACACCAAAACAAACAAAATGAACAAAAACAAAAATTGAGGAAAAAGAGAAGAGGAGGGGGTTCCTCCTTCATCGAGATGCATATTTCTGCGATTAATAAAAATAATGGAGGTGGAATGAAGAACCAGTCAATATAAAGTGACAATTGACAAGGATGAAGGGGAAACGGCAGAGTCAAGCACATATTAAACTACATGTTAACATTAAGTTCACAAGTAGTTTGCATTGCCTTGTCAATTTTAGTGACAAAGGCACCAAATTTGCAGTCCCCCTCCACTGGCACCTTACACTGAAAGGGCAACAGTAAATGGGCTCACCTGGCAACCAGAATAAAAAACTTGATGTGCTCGTGGGTTCATATCAAAATCTCGTAACTTGCTATAGTCAAAACACCAATTTACCAATCTGAAAACTCAACAAAAGATCATCCATTAATTTATAGCAGTTTTCTTATAATATTACATAAAAGAAAGCATAATTTGGTGATGAAAGGACAATGGACACTCAATGTTTACAAACCTTTGTATGATGCTAGCAACCAATGCAGCTGAGAGAAACTTTGCACGAGAAAGATAACTAGCAAGATATGCAACAGCACTCATTCTGGAATGTATAATTGACAATAAGTTACATCTGAATAATATACAGCATCATAAACACATGACAGTAGAATCAAACAGGTTCGAGGTCATGTATTAATATTATGGCAGTAAAATCAATTCCTCCAAACTTCAAAGCAATATACATTAGTGATAAGCCACCTCATTCCACCTATATAGTTTAATCAATTGAATTGGTGGATCAGGTGGATATGAATTTTCAAACACAACACAAATAAAAAATTTACCTAGTAATAGGAGGATTAACATCACATTCAAACATCTCTGTAAGAACCATGGCAAATTTCACACCACAGTCCTCAGGATCCAATGCACATGCATAGAACATCACAAACTGCAACGAAATAGAGGCAGTAACAAGGAAATTCACTGAAATAGTACTAACAAGAAACATATCACAAGCAAGTTAGAAAAGGTAAAAAATTGAGGAAGAACAGTACCTGGGTAAATTTTGACTTGTAGGCGTTCAATACAGTTCTCTGAAATGATGACAGCAGAACATCGAACACCTAATCAAAGAATTTATGGAGAACACAACAATTAGGGATATCATGAAGTCATGGTCATGCACTGTTTAAACATAAGCACTATGTTGTGTTCCCACATGTACATGTGTGTGTAAAATACCTCAGCCAAACGGCCACTGCTTTGACAAGCTTCAAGGTGCAAAAATGTCGCCACCATTAGGCTATCTAATTTCTCAACAACCAAGTTTCCTTGCAAACTCTTCCTATATAACAACTCTGCAGGAGTCTGAAAAATGACCACCAAAAATCATGAGATGGCATATTAGTCCCAGGAAATGCAAGGGGAAGCCTAAAATTATAGTACATATTCTTTTATTAGATACATATTGATGATCAGTAATGAAGTTTAGCTTATTCTTTTATTAGATACATAATTATGATCAGTAATGAAGATTAGCTTATGCTCCCAAAATCATGGTTAATCATTGATCATGTTTCTATGGTTTAAATGTTTCTATGGTTTAAATGTTTCTATGGTTTAAATGTTTCTATGGTTAATCATTGATTAGCTTATGCTAATGTTTCTATGGTTTAAATGTTTCTTTATGTGAATATATAAATGTATGCTATTTTTAATCATTGATCATGTATCTTAAGATTCAAGATACAATTCACTTCATGAATTGGAAAATAACTTGCACTACATAATGAACAAAAATAAAAAGTGAACACATATTGCTCTAAGATAAGCTAATAATCTAATACATAGTAGCTACATCCATCTTCAAGAAACTTGTTGCTAATTACCAATTTTCCAAGAAATATAATCTAAATTCTTGCAAAAAGGTGCACACTGCACAGCCAATTTGAAAGAAGCAGGCTTGCTGCAAAGTCTCAGAATACCAATCAGTCCCAAAAGGTTTATCCATCCTTTTAGGACCATACCCTCTAAAATTCCGCATGCATTTTAAACAAAGAGAGTAAAGCTCAAGGGTTATCATTGACGAGAAAATCAGAGAATTGGATAGTATGTTATGCACGTTATTCAGTTCTGTAAAAGAAAAATCTACACTGATTATTTCACACTCCCCCACTACCACAGTACACATTTTCTGCAACTGTTGTTGCTGTCTAAGGTTTCAAGGAAGTTATGATAACAGTGGAACACAAGATGCAGCAAAGAGACTGATGCAATGCATGCAAAAATCTTCCTGGTTGATTTAGCCTCTTTATTAACATGCACACCTATGGCAACTTGATGGCTAATGACGGCAATCATGGCATGCAAAATCTTGGCTGATGTTGGCAGCCTTAACAAAGCCCAACTCATTAAAAACATCAAGTTTCAGTAGTAAAGACAGTAGGAACCTATGAAGGACAGATATCTCTCTTGTTTGAATTGTCATGGTGTAGGACACATTTCTGCCACTGAGACCTCCCCAACACTTGTTCATGTTGTGTCCAACATTCTCAACAACTTTTTGCCGGCAGACACCTAAGCTGACACTTTTGTTCAGCTCAGACACTACACTTGACCCAATACTCAGTATGAATGGACACACATTAGTATTTCTAAAAAACTAATTAAGTTTTTAATCTTCAGAAAAGTTAGCCTAAACTATAATATGAAATATTAAAAATAATTTATCTAATTTTTGGAATGCTCATTATCATAGAAAAAATGTAAAACTTACATGTTGGTTTGAGAAGGTAAATATACTCTTTTCAAAAGATAATTTTGTCTTCTTGTTTTGGAATTTCTTTTGTAAAGTGACCAAGTGGTTATATTATAAAATAATACATCTTAATATTTGAGTCCCAGTATCCTATACTTTAGATGTTAGCCATGTGTGTCCCAGTATCCTATACTTTAGATGTTAGCCATGTGTGTCCAAGCCATGTCTAATGTCTGTGTTAGCATACATGCTACACAGGTTGCAACAAGGATTGCACAAGAAGATCAAGTTAGACGAGACACAAAAAGAGAGCCACACTACACATGAAGTATGCAGCATATGCCACCCTCATTACAGACAATTTCAATCACTATTTATTTATACCAAATCAGCATGCAAATGAATAAAAGCATGATATGTGGACACCTTCATCCATTGAATTTGTTTTTGTCTTGCAAATTAATAATTTACTCCTTGAATAAAAATAGAAGGGCATAAGTACTCGATGATACCAATAGGTTGGCTCACCTCTAAACTAACAGTTAATATAAGTTTTATTTTTCAACACAAACTAGTGAAAATATAGTTAAATATTTTAGTCTTTTATAATATCAACACCTCTCTTTCATAAAGCAGGTACTGTGGTGCCATCCACTTGGAAGTGTTGTCTTTCTCCTTTGACTATCCAGCGCAACTATATGGACTCAATTGATGGACTGACTGAACATATAATTGATGGACTGACTGAACTTGGAGCAAGGGCACAATTTACAAACTTAACTAACTAATTCAGTCAAGGTACTGACTCTACTAGACAGCACATACAGGTTAAGGATAACTACTATCCCTACTCCAGACACAATAAATCACAAAGATCTCAGTCATCTACATGACAATAATATCACTCCAACTATCACAATGATTAAAACATGTTGAAGTCTTCAACTCTGAGAGCCAAAATCCTTGAAACTACGGCATGGGTAAAATATATCTAGAATGTTTGCATAAATACTCATCAATGCAAATGAACATGCTCACTTCCTGCTTAGCATATGACATACAAACAATTAAGTACCTGAACTCAACGTATGAAGTTTTGCCACTTCACAAAGCCGCTCAACCTCAACCAAGACCTGATTAAGCCAAGCTTAAGTACCACCACTCAGCTTGGCATGTTAGCCTGAAATAGGCAAACACCAGAATAAGGCCCTTTGCATCTTGATAGGGCAAATGGCTGTTTCCACAGCCTTGTAAACAAACTACCATATATGCTATGACAAAATTAGACTACCAATGCACCAATCTATGTTCGAACAAGACATGTATTCCAAAGATCAGCCAATTTTTCCTTTCTCGTCTATTCTCTCCCCTCTTGCTACAAAACTGACAATAGATAATATACCGAAGAATAAGGGATGTGATCATGTGACAGACAAACCAATGCTGCTTTAACCAACTGAACTGCAAGAGGTTCAATAGAACGGCATGACAATTTATTAAGGGTCTGTTTACTTTCAAAAAACATTTTCCGTTTTTACTTCTATTTACAAAAATGCCACCTTGTTTTCATTCTGTTTTCAAAATTTTATACTGAAAAATGAAAATAGAAAACAGAAAACAGAAAACGTTTTCTAAAACCAAACAGGGCCTAAAATTTACACAGCAACAATCATAAAAAGCTTCACATCTCATCCACTGCTGGATTCTTCGGTGAGTAATTTCCTTCCAAAAAATAATGGTGCATGAGATAATCAGGTGAGGATAGGAAGTCAAATTTTTACAACTAATACAATCTGGTATTGTAATTACAAATTGTGCAACATTACAAATTGGTGATTAGGATTAGTGTTTTGCGCAAGTTAATCACCCAATAGGAATTGATTAGCATCACCTTGTTTGGTCCATACTACATTCTCTCAACAATCCCTACCAATACAATACTCCCACCTTTGGGAAATTTTCTTAAACTAATCCTCAAATGGATGTTTGAAGATTATGGAATTATGCTACCATTATAATGACCTCAATCAAGGTTTAACATTTAGCATTCCAGGAAACAATGCATCAGACAAGGAATGTAAAATAAAATAACTTCACAACAGACAGAAACATATAAATGAAAAAAAATCAGACAACGAATTTGTTATCAAGCCCAGGAATAGGAGATTTTTCTCCTTTGATCAAAACTTAAAATTAAGTTGATTTAATTATTTATGTTGACCAAGTAAACTCAGCTAAGATGGACTCAATCTTTCTCCAATCCAATGAATCATCTTTTTAATATTCAAAATACCATTTCATCATAAGAATGCAACAAGAACTTTAAAGAGATCATATGTACCATACCATACTATCAAATTTCTCATCCTCATCTGCAAATTCAGCAACATCTTCTAACTCCATTTCAAATATACCTTTAGCATCTTCCTGCAAGATTCCGTCCCATCCAATTTCCACCTTTAACCAGGTAAACAGAAGTAATTAATTACATAGCCAAATGACCTAAATTTTTTCTGCGCCTAAAAGTTTGAGGGAAGCTTAATTAACTTACATCTAACTCTATCAACCTATCCACAAGTGCAGGTAGCATTGTAGAACCAACAATTTCTCCGATCGCACCACTCTCCAGCATTAACATATTCTCCACATACATAACAATCTCCTACAAGCAACATAAACAAGTAAATTTTGCTGAAAAAGAATACAGTTAATACAGTTAAAGAATAGTTTCTCTCTGCTAGATAAGTTAACAGAGCCACACAAACATTGAAAACTGAATAGCAGAAGCTCTCTCCATATCAATAAACTAGCGATTTTCAGAATACCTTTTTGAAATCAAAATGCAAATTACAAAAGTAAAAACTAAGGAAAAAATTATCACTCTATATTGTCATACAAAGAAATTCAAGGACAAGGAAAGTTAACAGATCCTAAGTAATTAATACTGCAAAAGTAAACATCGCCACTACATTAATGAAGTTAGACATACACCAAGAAAAATGGGAACACTGAACATTCAAATGTGGAATTTAAAATTGGCAAGCAAAAAAGGTATAATGATTGACAACTGAATTCATACTAATTGATATGCCATCACATGATGCACAGCAAACTCCTAAATATTTGGCAGAAAGCAGTATGAACTCACAATTTCCTTACTGAAGACACTTGGCATTTTCTGGACAACTATTGGAGATAGTCGCAAGGGGGCAAGTGGCACCAAATCAGCTATCTCTTTCAAAGCAGCATGTACCCGAGACAGAACTTTATTTTTCCTGTCAATTCCATTGTCCTGTTTCAGCAAATCTAGGAGGTAAAAAGGTGGCACAAAGTGTTTTACAAGCATCTCCAAACACCAGTCAATAAATTTCCCATTGGAAGCAGCCTGCAGAAAAATACACCACCCGCAAATTAAATAAAAATTCACAACTGGGTCTATAATTACGAAGATCCAGGGGTGACACAAATAATTCATGTACCAAGGAAACTATGAGTTCCAGCAGGGCATCCATAACATCAGTTCCATGATTCCACAAGCTCATTCTCGATACCTGGACAAAAAAATTTATCAAAATCAATCATATCCATGAAACATCCAACATGGAGAAATAACCAAAGTTTCAAAAACATCAGACTCAAGGTAATATTATACCGCAAAAAGAAGAGCTTCATGATGAACCGAATCTATACATGACACTGATCCAGAAAGTGCCTTTAAAGTTGTCTAGAACCACATGATATAACAAAGTGTGGTCAGCGCAATGGCTTAGATTTTAGCCCAAAAAAATGAAGTAACAAAATTTCAAATAGTTATGATCTTTAAATCAAGAACCTACCACAAGGAAAGCAACCTCCTCAGGATTAAGATTCTTTTTCGGGTGCAAATAACCAACAAGCTCATCGTAATTCTCTCGATCACCCTGAGCCACAAGAATCCAAATTTTATTTCTTTTGACAAAAGAGAGAGATAAAGATCGAATTTAACAAAAGTTGTGGCAGTTTCTCAAATGTTTTACCAATGTGACAGCAGCAAGGACGTCTTTGACGTGACAAATTAACTGCGAATCACTGAAATCACCATTCTCCATTTCGGTAAATTCATCCTTGTCGTTTACCAGAACCCTTCCCATGCTCTTTTAAAGCCCGAAACAAAAGCCCTAACACACCTACACACAAAAATTAATAAATAAATAAAATCACAAAGCATAAACCAATAGCAGTTAGCACGAGCATGTAATCACAAACGATGCGATCTGACAAAACGCAAATATAAGCTCAACGCTTACAGAGTGATGAAATTTGCAGAAACTGCGCGGTGACACAGAAGGGGGAGGTTCGAAACCTTAAGCTAAGCTAAATATAGAAATGATAACAAAACGACGGCGTGTCAAAGAGGAAGGAAGTGCGTAAAGAGAGGATACTAGTGTCAGCGTCTACTGCTGCCGCCTCTTCGCGAAGGGAAGGAAATTGGAATTGCGGCCGCGAAGAGGGAACAGCAACGAGGGTCTCGAATAGAGGATTATATATAGGAATCCTTCTTTAGATTGTTTCTTTTTTTTCGTTTATTGGGTCTTATGGGTTGGGCTCCTTCAGACTATGGAAAGGAGTCTACTGTCATGACGAGTACAATTTTGGGCTCAAATTAGATTTTCTTGAGTTCGCCGTCTTGCTTGAATTAAGTTTTCAAAAGTTACAGGAGATTTGGATTTTTTTTTTAAATACATAATATTCGGTAAGTAAATTTTATAATATTTATTAAATTTAGAATTAGAATATAAATTTTTAAAGTGAAGTCTGAATTTGTTGTTTTGAAATGTTACGTGGAAGAAGCGTGAATATATATTTTGAAAAAAATATTTTCGTAATGCAATAAATGAATTTTTGAATTCAAAATTTTTTTTAAAATGAATTTAATTACTCTTTGAATAAATATTTTTGAAATTTTAATAAATCTATTTTAAAAAAATATTTTCAAAAATATAATCCATTCCAAAAAATTCAATTTCAAATAATAGAAACAAATGTTAGTTTTAGTATTTAATTAAAATAAAAAGAGGTATAAAAAGAAAAAAGAAGAATATAAATAGTAACTTTCATATTATTGGTTTCGTTTTAGAAAATATTTTTTGTTTTTATTTTGTTTTTATTTTTTATTTTTATTTTTTATTTTTATTTTTATTATTTTGTATAGAAAATAGTAAAAAAAATTATTTTTATTTTTTAATATAAAATTTTAAAAATAGAATAAAAATAAGATAATATTTTTATAAATAAAAGTAAAAAAATATTTTCTAAAAATAAATCAATCCTAAAAATCTGATATTAAAATAGATATTTTTTAAAAAAATGAAAAATATCATTTCATATCTCAAAAATAATATTTTAGAATGTAATTCAATGTGTTCCGAAATTTTATTTTTGGAAGAATATTTTTTAATTTTAAAATATAAAATGACAATTTTTTTAGTATTATTTCCGAAAACAAGCTATACATCTTATTGTAAATTTATTAGAAAATATACAGGGATTTCACTTACTTAAAAGGCCATCCCAATGTTATGCATTTTTGTGATATTTAGATAAATGACATCCCAATGCATTTCCTAACAAATGTGTAGTTTGCAATTTGATATATTTAATATTTTCAAAAATAATATTTAAGAAATTATAATTTTATATTTCGGAATCAAGATTCTAGAATCTAAAATGATGCTTCTGAAAATAAGATTTTAGATAACATTAAATTATATTTTGAAATTTAATTTTTAAAATATAAAATGATGTTTTTTATAATTTTATTTTCGGAAACATATTTGAGTACCAAAATCTTAATTTTAAATAACATTATATATAGTTTTCAAAAATTTATTTCGAAAAAAGTTTAAAAAAAATCACCACAAGAAAAAAAAATAAGAATAAAAGTAAAAATACAATTAAAAAATCAAAAAAATTATAAAAGTAAAAAAGGGAAGTACAAAAGTAACACCCTGAAGTTGGTTGGGGATACTCGTTATTTATGCTGAGATGCTCTTCTTTTATTTTATTGGACACATATGTAGGGTTTCTCGGATGTTAGATTCGCTTTGTTGAGTAAGCTTTGAACATTTGCTATCTTTGTATCCTTTTTTATGGGTCAAAGTATCTAGGTAAGTTCCATAGCAAGTATGATGGGCTTCACTATTTTTGTTCCAAAGCCTCATTGTTTAATATAAACTGGCAATTTTTTCGTACATTGCACAAATGTTTTTAAATTAAGCTAAAATTTATGAATTAAAAATTAAAAATAATATACTTTTATGATTAATAATTAATTTTTTATTGTATTAAGTAAAAAATTCAAATGATAAGATTATTAAAATTAGAAAATAAAGTATTTAAATAAAACATAACATTTTTATTGACATAGTGTGTAAAAAATTTTAAAAAAAATAGTGAGATTGAAAAAATTTACTATAATCTTAAAAATCTAATTTAACCATAATACAATGAACAAGAAGCAAATCTACAACACTAAAGAAAAATAATGACAAAAAAAGGCCAACTTACAGAAATATAATCAATAACTCAAAAGACCAATTAAAATTAAGGAGTGATTCATATAAGCATTACAACAAAATTTATTTTTTACAACACATTTATATACAGAGAGATAGAGAAGTCTTTACAGGATGAGTGATACAATGAAGAGAAGAGAGATAGAGAGAAAAAGTGAGCGTGTAAAACTTGTTTTTTAAGAAATTTCAGTAGATATACCATGTTTTATTATATATATGCTTCTTCAAGATACAATTACCGTTAGTGTTGTGGTGTAAATGGTTGATGCTATCATTTTGTTGATTCTTGTGAAATTTGTATCAAGCGACAAGCATGCTTGATGATTTGGTAAGGTGAATTTTTCTTGTACATATATGATGACTTTGGTAATCATTGTAAAAATAGCTTGCATTTGTATTGTTTGTTTAGAGTTGTCCTTTTGTTTTTGGATGTTATGCATTGTGTTTTACAACTTAGAATTTTTATGATTTTCAATTTGACTGACCAAAGAAGCTAGTTGAAGAATGAAGAAAATTGGACGCAGTTATGGCCTTTCAGGTACAATTAGAAAGGAATAGAGGAAGCGTGAATTGTACTTTGGAATTTGCATTTCATGTTTAATTTTGCCTTGAAACTCGGCAGCTTCCGAAAGGCACACATCAGTGGTTCAATTTTCTTACTCAAGATGAACTAATCCTTGTCACTACTAAATTTGTTCATTTACTTTCTTACTCCATTTTTTTAAAATCAGAAAAATACATTTACCTAGTGCTCTAGTTGTTATATAATATAGTGATTGCACACAATTTTTCATTGAATTTCAATTAAATGCTAGTTGTCAATTTAAAATTATTTTTCTTATTTATTCTATTTTTTAATATAGTTTATTTTGTTACAATACTAATATATAAAAACATAAAAAAAGGAGAAAAGGAAAAAAAAGTTAATCACCGTAGTATAATTTTATACAATATAAAATAATCTATTATTGTACGTTTTAAGATTTTATATTACTAATTCCATATGTATTTATAAATAACTTTATTTCTATGAAAATTGATATACACGGTTAGTATAATATAATATATTATTAATATAAATTTATTGTAAATAATATATTTATTATTTATTTTTTTCTTAAATTGAATATTCCAAAAAATTTATATTTTGTTATTAAAAATTAAATATAGTAAACATTAAATGAATTAGAATATATAACTTAAATTTTGTAATATTGATAAAATAGAATGAAATAAAAAAATGAAAAAAATTAAATTTTTTTCAGCACTTATTTAATAAAATGTTGTAAAAGTGTTATCTAATAAAATATTTAAAGAAATATATTTTGTAATAAGTATTATTTTACATCACTTTAAATTATAAATGTTGTAACACATAATTACTAGAATATGGATGACTCTTTTAGGTACTTGAATATTTTTCAACTGTTCTGATTTGTTTACAGTTATTGCTTTTATGAACATAGTAATTAAATAATTCCCAACGTGTTATATAAGATAGATATTGTATAATTGTTCGGATTTTCACAATTTTTTCTATCCTTCTATGTAAATAACTCAATATTGATTCACGATCAATAACATTCTCACCATTCAAAGTAATAATAAGTCAAAGAACACCGAGTAATGTTTTATAGTATTTTTTTATAACATTTATGTAACAAGCATCGTATAAAGTATTGTTTTTACAACATTTCAATAAAGTGTTTTAAAATGACAATTTTTTACAGTATTTTTTGAAATGTTTTAATAAGTTGTTCATCTATTACAACATCTATAAAATATCATAAAATAATAAAATAAATATTATAAAAGATTTTTTTGGTGTAGTGAAGTAATTGAAGTAGTAATATAAATTTATGGCCAAAATACAAAAAAAAATATCTAAAATAGGGAAAACATCAGAGTCTCAAAACCATTTATGTTGATTAATTATTTTAAAATAATGGCTTAATTGCATTTAAGTGGAAGGAAGACATGTGTTAATTAATATTAATACACACAACTGAGTACCAACGAACACATAAAGTTAATAGACCCACATTAAAAAGCATTTAGTTGTTAAACCCTAATATATGTGGATGTAGAATAGAACTTACAAGTAAAACAGGCAATAAAAAATGAGAATTGCCAGAAAAATAGGTTTTTAATTCTTAAGTAAGGTTTTTAATTAGATGACTTCAAATGCAATAATAATATTCACATTTGTATTAAGCTGTAAGCAAAAACTACAAGTTAAACTTTAGATAGACTATAATGGATCATTAACTAAAAAGAATCAAACACTAACACAATGTCAATAATGTTCATAATCATTCAAATATATAAGCAAGAAAAGAGAAAAATTTATCACTACCAATTTTATGACAAATAACCTCTATTATATAGTCACACCAACAACACATTACCCTTCAAAAATAAAGGATCTACTATAACAAAATAACTTATTACAACATATATTTTAAAGTATTTTATAAATAAAATTTTAAAAATATATCATCTTTTACAATATTTGTAAAAAATTGTTTTAAAATAAAATATTTATTACAACGTTTATAAATTTAAATGTTTTAAGCAATGATATAAAATAAATAGAATATAATTGTAAATATTTTTTACAACATTTAAAATTACAAACGCTTTAAAATATTTAAAATATATTTTTAATTTAAAATAATAGATGATTTAATATATTATATTTTTCCACATTTTATTCATATTACGCTTAAATTAATAAATGCTTTAACATACTATAATTTTACAACACTCAAAGAAATAAGCGCTTTAACATACTTAAAATTAATTTTTTTAATTATCTATTTTTTCTCTTTTATGCACGCATATGTTGCTGTTGTTAAGCATCGAAGTAATCCGTTGAGCCTTTACTGCTAATTTTCTTTATTTTAAGCGTCTCTTTCATTTAATTTGTGGGATACTTCTTATTGCATCGATTAATCTTTGTTTCTGCGCTTTCTAAGTCTCATTGTTTGTATGGCTCCGAGGAGGAGAAGATGACTCGTCATTCCCTCTTATTTCTGGTAAACTTTTTGTAATTTCAATTGAATTGTACTCTTTTAATTTCATTTGCTACTCAATATTTTTTGTATTTTGATGCCCCCTTTCCTTACTTTCGTTTCAAATAATACAATATGTCAAAGCCTCAAATTTTTGATTGGTAAAGTTTTCATTATTATTTGAATAATCGAGAATCGTTAATTCATCTGGAGAAGTTGTGTTTGAACATGAAATATTCAAACTGCAGATTGGACCTTTCAAGATCCTCCATTCTATAGTTATTAAGTTGTTAAAGTCATCCATGTTGAACTTCTTGATAACCTCTCACATAAGCTAATATAATATTTTGAAGTGAGTCTTTACGGTATTTAGATCTTAGCTTTATACTTTTTGAAAATGGATCACTTATAATTTCATTGGCAAAAGTTTATAATTATATCTGTTTTGCACATATTTCAGGTTATCCCAAAGGTTCCAAAAATCAAAGATGGATCCAATCCTACCACATGGTTGCCTAAGATTAATTCTATTTCAATTAAGGCTCAAATGAATGTAGATTTTACAGAAATTGGTGCTAACTCTAGCTGCTCCCAGTCAAAGAATGTCTATGATGATATTATTGCAAAGTTGAGTAATGATGATTTTCTTCCAAGAAAAAAATACAAATCAAGTGTAACAATATTAGAATATGACACTTTGAAAGACTTTTTCCAACCAGATTATTTAACTTCATTAGATGTTTCTTTTGGAAGAGAACAAATAATTTCTAACAAGAAATTTTTTTTTTGGAGGTCCTTAGAGCAATGGAAGAAGAATCAAGACAGGTGTTGAAGGATATTTAAATGAAAAGTGGATCCAAAAACTTAACTTCTATTGTTGAGTTGATCTTAAATTCATTTATGAAAAAAAAAACAATTTAATTTCATCAATCATATTTAAAGTATCCACTTTCATCACTATTAGAAAAAGGTTTTCAAAAGGACTAATTTAGAAAAGTAATAAAAATATAATGAACCTTGCACTTAGCTTTAAAAATGTTTAATTAAATTTTGATTTATTAATTATTACATCAAAATAATTCAAATTTATGGTGTGCAGGACCAAAAGCATGCAATTACCCATGCCTATTAATAACATAAAAGCTAGATTAAGAATTGTTGAACCATAGGATCCTCCGCCAGTTGGTTCTTCATCTGTTAATTCCATGACCCCTAAAGCAACAGGGGACCCACTCATTCAATTTCAATCATATCCATCTCCAACCTTTCAACAAGTTCATCCTTATGGTAGTACTAATGACCAATATATTCAGAGGTACCCTCAGTACCAAAACCAGATGAATCCAAAAGGAACTCCTACAATGGAAACATCCACTTCAGTTTCTTCTGTACCAACAATGTCTCAATTTAATCCACAATAATTTAAACCTCCCTCATCATCCTTCATGGTTTTCCAAACTTATGTGCATGCATGGGAGGTAAACTAACTTGGTTCATTATTATTTTATAAATGACCAAGGACCAATGACCAATGGAGGTAAACCAACTTTATTGCCCTATGCATTTGGTTAGGTATAAAAGCAAAGCAAAAGTGACATAAAGATACCTTTTTGATGGATTTAACAAAAAAATAACAAATTTAATTTTGTTTTACTTTTTGAAGATTATTTTTTATATTTTTAAAATAGAAAATCTTATTTTAACAATTTCCATGGGTAAGGGTCATATCCTAATAAAAAAGAAAGAAAAATATATATCTTCAAACTAAAAGCACTTCATTCACTGGTTATAGAGTTGACAATAGAGGCAATTTATAATGCAATTCAAACTTTAATTTATCATTTACTCCATGTTTAGGTTTGAATGGAAGGAAGAAAACTTCTTTTGGTTCTACTATTATATATTTGTGTTTTATCTACTTCACTTTGTATAGGATGATGCTCGTATGTCACTAAGTTGTTGCCATTCATATGCTCCTTCATTAGTATTATAAAAGTATATTATGATTTAATTTATATTGATTTTAATAAATTCTTAAATTTTATTTGAAATTTAGTTAAATGATGTTAAATAAATTTTATTTTATTATTTTTTCATTATTTTTTATTCAAATTTATTTTTATATAAAATATATAATTTATATAAAAAATATGATACAAATAATTTTAATTAAAATAATAATAAGATGAAACTTTTAAAAAAATATTATAATTTTAAAAGTATATAATTATATAAGTATGAATAAGAAGTTAATTTTTTAAAATGAAATTATACATGCACATAAGTTTGGTTTAAATTAGGTTAACTTCTAAAATTGGATTAAAAGTTCCATCCAATTTAATAAAAAAAATTCTATTTTTGTAATTTTTTGATTTACTAGTTTGGTTATTGATTTGTCCAATTTACTTTAGATTGGATTGGTTGATGACCACCTCAAAAAGATTTGATAACACTTTGGCAATGACATTCATGGGAACAATATGTAAATGTGTTATGCCTGAAGATGCTAGACACTCAAATATGCAACCTCTGCAGGTAATTTTTGTCTTTATAATAAATTCTATTTTTGTGCTGAAGACAAATTTAAGACCATATAGACTTGCTTCGTGTTATCATTAGTTGATTTGGCTAAACGGGGAGGATTCATATGCATACATTTTCCTTGCAATTTTTATCACAAGTTCACAACCATTTACTTAAGAAAAATATACTATATAATAATGTTTTTCTTATTTTATTTTAAAATTTTATATAAGAAGAATATATACAAAGATAGTATACAAATGACTTTATTGTAGCTTAAGTAGAGACTAAGGGCCAAGGCTCAACAGGTGCGCCACATCCTGAGGTTCAAAGTTTCCTTTAATATTTTTCATTAATTATTTAAAATTTTCAATTTTTTATGATTAAAAAAATGCTTTCTATAAATTGAAGTTTGACGTACTCGAAAAAATAGAATAAACATTTGGGATTATCTAAAAAAATAAACATTTGGCCTCCTTAGTTTAAAATTTTTGGTTTATATACATTAGTTTCTCTGTCAATAATTGAATATTTTATTTTCGGTTTTGCTTAATATAGACATGTAAATATTTCATTGTTTATGCATCTATATCTTTAACTCTTTCTTTTAGGGTATTTATTTTTTTTCGTTTGAGTTATGGAAAAGTAAAGTAACTTGTTAAACACAATATGATTTAAACAATTGAAATCATCTTTATATATGAACTCATGGCATGCTACTTTTACTAAACAATTAGGTGATTTTCATTATTTGTTATCTGAAAGAGTATTTTAAGAATTATACAGGAGTTGATGATCCATGAGTCCAAAATAGGTTATGGAGGGTGATAAGTGCCCAATAAAACACTTATTTAGAATATAATTCAATGAAATTACAAGTAGTTAGAACATAAAACACAACTAAAACATAAGCAATAGCTGGAAAACTGAGTAACATAAGCATAATGTGGAAAGTGCAGTCTTAGAGCCTTCTGATTGATAAATTCTCACAAATTCTTGTGTTTTAATCTTTAAAAATGTTGCAGGATTCCGCGTTAGAAACGTACTTGAATTTGCGTGGAACACATGAAGAAATAGAGAAACAGGAAGAAATCTATCAACCACATCACGTTGACAACGCAAGCTGAGTCGCGTTAGGTACGCGACGGCACAGACCAGTACTTATAAAAGGCCCAGAACAGAGCAAAAACAGGGCATCACTCGATCATCTGATCTTTCACTCTATCCACTAATCTATCTCCAGAGCGAAATCCCAGAGGGTAGAACCGCCGTTTTCCTAGACGTTGGTTCTGCTCTTGGAGAAGGAGAAACCTTAAGGTTGAGGAAGAAGGGATTCTACAGCAAGCTGCCATGACCAGACACTTCTCCCCCTCCTCTGTTTTCTTCTTCTTTGTTATGTATAACTAAGTCCCTGTTGGTGAAGGATGAAACCTTAACCGATCTTATGTAATCCAGATTTTTGCATTTATTCAAGATTGTTTGTCTTTAATGTTGATTATTCATCTCTTTACTTCATGCTTTTATGGTTTGGCCACTCATAAATTGAATCAAAATTCTTTCTCGCAATTGGAAAATTGGTTTAAGGATTGGAACTGGGATTGAATAACACAATTGTGAGGGCTCTAGGGATAGAGGTTCATAATTGTGAGGTCTTTTGAATTCTTGAACGTAAGGCTCATTGCAAATTAGGAATTGCTAAGGGATTAGAATTCCTAATTTGTTGTGAAGGATTGTTGATTCATGGGAGTGACCTTCAATTACCAGTTTGTGATTTTGATCTTCAATGTATGTTTATCTTAAGTATATGCAATTATCAAGGATTACATAGGGGAAGTTTTGGTGAAATCCAACCCTAACATTTTCCATAATTTGAATTCTCACATCTTTATATCAATTGCAGAGTGTTTGACAGTCCAGAATTAAATTTCAAGCAGTCCCTGTGTGTTAGAATAGAATTCCAGATTGTGACAGATTCTGTGAATTCCTGTTAATTCCAGTTTGTGTTGCCTACGCGAACAAACTTGCGTTACCTACGTAACCTCATAATTAAGTTCAATTAGTGGACTAGTAGGAATTCAGTATTTGAACCAAATCCCTGTGGAGACGATACTCTTACTCATTCTTTACTTCGTAAAACGATAAGGTGCACTTGTCTTCACACGTCCTACACCAACAAGTTTTTGGCGCCGTTGCCGGGGATTTGTTTTTCAATATTGAAAAGTACTACGAATACACTAGATTGAGCAATTCTACTTTATATTTCTGACTCTGTTGCATACTGATTCTTTCTTCGGCTTAATCTTGTTTAACTTGTTTATGCGAGGTAAACAAGAACAAGAATTGATCTTGTGGTTGGTTCGTCTGCTGGTGAGTGGACGACTGCTGCGCATATTGCCCGTTCCTCCTTGGGTTGTTCTGGTTCCTGAAATTGGAATTATGAGAGTTAGAGTAAGGAAGATACCTAGGCCTCTGTGGCTAGCCCATATAGTGCACTTGCTCCTGGCTAGGGGCTCCTGTCACATCTGTATCACAGCATCCGTTTTCGTGCTCACCCCTACAAAAGTCACATTTCAATACTTGGGCTTGTTGGGGAACTCCCACGTTGAAGACCTGTAGTTTTTTAGTCAAAGCCTCCAGCTGTTGTGAAATCAGCTTGTTCTGAGCAAGTAATGCAGTTTGTGTCAAACTCCAGCACACCCCTCTTGGGAGCGCTTCTTTCAGTTGGTGATTGGTATTCGTTGGAAGCCATTATTTCACAGAATCAAGTGGGACAACTGTCCAAACAACTCACAGAAAGAAACGCTGGGAGTTTTCCCAGTGATACAATAGTGAATCTCAAAGAGCAATGCAATGGCATCACGACAAGAAGTGGAAAGACGATAGAACCAAGGTTGCCCACAATACAAAAGACGACAGAGAACGTGATCATACAAGCCAATACTGCTGCTGGTCCAGCAGACCAACCTTCCAAAATTGAAACAGAAATGCAACTTGGAGGAGAACCAGCAGTCAACCTAGAATCAGCAGCAAAGGAGGTGCAGAAAAAGGACTTCCACGACAGGCCAGTGAGAAAAAGCAAAAAGCAGCTATTTGAGGAGGCCGTGGCCAACGGGGAAAAAGCTACGTCGGCAACGTCAAATGTCCCATTTCCTCAAAGGCTGAAGAAATAGCAAGAAGAGAGAAAGTTTTCTAGATTCCTAGATATATTCAGGAAACTGCAAATCAACATACCACTAGCAGAAGCACTGGAAGAGATGCCCTCATACGCAAAATTTATGAAGGAGCTGTTGTCCAAGAAGATGAGGCTTAAGGAAGATGAAACCGTAGCTCTTACAGAAGAGTGCACATCATCCAAAGGAAGGTCCCTTAGAAGCTGAAAGATCCAGGATCCTTTGCAATTCCCTGCACCATTGGGAATTTGCAAATTAGAAAGGCATTATGTGACTTAGGAGCTAGCATCAACTTGATGCCACTCTCCATAATGAAGACACTGGAAATTGAGGAGGTAAAGCCTACCATGATGTGTCTCCAACTGGCTGATCGATCGATTAAACATCCATATGGTGTTGTGGAAGACCTCCTGGTCAAGGTTGACAGATTCATATTCCCAGCTGACTTTGTGGTGTTGGACATGGAGGAAGATGCTGAAATTCCTTTGATCCTAGGAAGACCATTCCTTGCAACAGGGAGAGCACTTATTGATGTGCAACAAGGGCAACTGATGCTGAGGGTGCAGGATCACAAGGTAACGTTCAACGTATTTGAAGCCATGAAACACCCTGCTGAACAACCACATTGTATGAGGATGGATGCGTTGGCAACGCTGCCACTAACCACGTTGCCAACACCATTGTCAGCCCTTTTTGAAAAACATGACAGTAAATCTATTCTGGAAGGAGTACTCTGGCAAGCCAAAGGCCTAAGCCAGGAGAGGGAAAAAGAGAGCCAATGTGTGGAGGAATGCATAGCCACACTTGAAGCTAATCCTCGCATAAAATCAGGTTCACAACCCTCTGAAGATCTGCCAAAGGAAGAAGGAAAAGTGGACAACCCACAAGCAGAACTGAAACAGCTCCCACCTCACCTTCATTATGCATTCCTGGGGGAAGAGCACACATTCCCAGTAATTGTGAGCAACTCCCTCAATGAGAAAGAAGAGGAGAAACTGTTGAGGATTTTACGAGCTCACAAGTCTGCCATTGGGTGGACTATTTCAGATCTGAAAGAAATAAGTCCTTCCTTCTGCATGCACAAGATCTTAATGGAGGAAGATTTTAAACATGTAGTACAGCCCCAACAAAGACTCAATCCAACCATGAAAGAGGTTGTGAAGAAAGAAGTCCTTAAGCTATTGGATGCAGGGATTATCTACCCAATCCCTGATAGCTCTTGGGTCAGCCCAGTTCAGGTTGTACCTAAGAAAGGAGGGATAACAGTGATCCCTAATGAGAAGAACGAACTTATTCCTACAAGGACAGTAACTGGTTGGCGTATGTGCATAGATTACAGAAGACTCAATGAGTCCACCAGAAAAGATCACTTCCCTCTTCCATTCATGGACCAGATGCTAGAAAGACTAGCTGGGCATGCCTACTACTATTTTCTGGATGGATACTCTGGTTACAACCAGATTGTGGTGGATCCTAAGGACCAAGAGAAAACTTCCTTCACTTGCCCGTATGGAATCTTTGCTTATCGTCGGATGCCTTTCGGATTGTGTAACGCACCTGCCACATTTCAAATGTGCATGTTAGCCATCTTCTCTAACATGGTGGAAGACTTTATTGAAGTCTTCATGGATGACTTCTCGATGTTTGGTTCTGATTATGACAACTGCCTAAGTAACCTGTCCTGTGTGCTGAAACGATGCGAGGAAACCAACTTAGTGCTAAATTGGGAGAAATGTCACTTTATGGTGCAAGAAGGCATTGTATTGGGACACAAGGTCTCATCAAGGGGCATGGAAGTTGATAAAGCCAAGGTGGAGGCCATTGAGAGACTCCCCCCTCCTGTGAATGAGAAAGGAGTGAGAAGTTTCCTCGGGCATGCTGGGTTCTATAGGAGATTCATCAGAGACTTTTCTAAAATCTCCAAACCATTATATGACCTCTTGGTGAAGGATGCCGAATTCAACTTCAATGAAGCATGTATGAAGGCGTTCAACACGCTTAAGGAACAATTAGTCACAACACCTGTACTTGCAGCACCAGATTGGAGTCTCCCATTTGAGCTCATGTGCGATGCAAGTGATTTTGTTGTGGGCGCAGTACTGGAACAGCGGAAGGACAACAGGCTACATGTCATATACTATGCCAGCAAGGTGCTGAATAGTGGACAACTGAACTACACAACAACCGAAAAGGAGCTACTGGCCATTGTGTATGCATTTAACAAGTTCAAGTCATATTTAATTGGTGCCAAAGTAATTGTATACACTGACCATGCTGCCTTGAGACATTTGTTGTCAAAACAGGAGGCAAAACCGAGGTTGATCAGGTGGATCCTACTCCTCCAAGAGTTCAATTTCGAGATCCAAGACAGAAAAGGAAGAGACAATGGTGCAGCTGACCATATGTCCAGGTTGCCTACACAAGTCATGGAAGATGAAAAGATTTTGATCAATGAGGAATTTCCAAATGAGAAGCTGTTAGCCATTGATGTAGCACCATGGTATGCAGACATGGAAAACTTCAAAGCTGCGCAGATCATCCCGGTCGGATGGTCCTGGCAGCAAAGGAAGAAACTGTATCATGACAGTAAATTCTACCTATGAGATGAACCCTTCCTGTACAAAAGAGGGGTGGACGGTATACTACAAAGATGTATCCCACATGAAGAGCAAGGGGATATCTTGTGGCACTGCCATAGCTCAGCCTATGGAGGCCACTTCAATGGAAGAAGGACAGCAGCTAAGGTGTTGCAAAGCGGATTCTTTTGACCTACATTATTCAAGGATACCAAACATTTCATCGTCGCGTGTGATGCTTGTCAACACAGCGGAACTGTCTCAAGAAGAGATGAAATGTCCCTCACTAACATCTTAAAAGTGGAGTTGTTTGATGTATGAGGCATAGACTTCATGGGGCCATTCCCTGCCTCACACTCGAATGAGTACATACTACTTACTGTAGACTACGTGTCAAAATGGGTGGAAGCTATTCCTACACATACCTGTGATACTAAATCTGTGATAAAGTTTCTGAGGAAGCATATCTTGTCCAGATTCGGTGTCCCACGTATTTTTATTAGTGATGGAGGGACACACTTCTGTAACAAGCAGTTAGAAGCAGTCCTTGCTAAGTATAGCGTTAGGCACAGGATCACCACCGCATATCACCCACAGAGTAACGATCAAGCAGAGGTCTCCAACAGAGAAATTAAAAGAATTTTGGAAAAGGCTGTGAATAGTTCCAGGACAGATTGGGCAAGCAAGTTAGATGATGCACTCTGGGCCTATAGAACAGCTTTCAAAACACCGATTGGTATGTCACCATACCAGCTGGTTTTTGGGAAAGCCTGCCACCTACTGGTAGAACTTGAGCACAAGGCATACTGGGCAACCAGATTCCTCAACTTCAATGCCAACGCAGCCAGAGAGAATCGACTGTTGCAGCTGCAGGAGTTGGAGGAATTTCGCCTCAATGCCTATGAAAATGCGAAGATCTACAAGGCAAAAACTAAGCAATGGCACGATAAACTGATCAAACACAATTTTCGAACCTGGACAACTGGTTTTGCTGTTCAACTCCAAATTTAAACTTTTTCCAGGAAAGTTAAAATCCAAGTGGTCAGGTCCCTTTGTAGTTAAAGAAGTTTCAGACTATGGTGCCATCACCCTTGAAGATGTGCAATCCCAAAGAAGTTTCAAAGTCAATGGTCAGCGTATCAATCACTATCATGGAGGTGAAATCAGCAGGGAGAGGACTACCTGCACTCTCCCGCCACCTAATTGATCTTCAAACTGTCAAGCTAAGGACACTAAACAAGCGCTGCAAGGCAACCCTTGGAAGTAGTTTGAATTCATAGCTTAATTGTAGTTTCTTTTTTTTTTTTGTAGTTTACTTTTTCAAAATTTTTCTTTGCAGATTGAAGAGGAAACCGAGAAATTAAACAACAGGCATTGAACTGATACAGAGTGCAGCAGGACAGAAATGCAAATTCAGTCTAGCATTGGGAGTGCATGATTGCGTAGTACACGCCAACGAGAATGCGTGGCCAACGCAACAGCAGCTGAACAGAGCAAGAAAGAGAATGGAAGCTCAACAGTAACATTCAATTAATCAACCTGCATTAAGTTATTTGAACTGCCAACCAACCATCAAATCGTTCACATTCCCCACGTCCAAATATAAAAGACCACCCAAATGAGCACTACTCCTATCAAACCTAGCAGTTATCTCATTGCAACCCTTTCCTTTCCCTTTATAGCCAGCAACTTCACTCAACGAACTCAACAACACTCTGATGGCAACCACTTCCAAAGCTTCCAACATGGCAGAAATAAGGCAATTGTTCTTATCCTTAGAGAATGAGGTCAGATACAACACACTTAAGAAAATCCCCATTGTGGGGGATAGGAAGCTGAAACTGTGCATGTCGGAATTCATCAGAATGGAGAATGAAATTACTGATAAAAAATGGGAGAAGCTGTGCAACCTGGCCGACCAAGGATACAAAGAGATCACCAGAGAGTTTTATGCCAATGTGGCATTAACTCAAGCAGAGGACTGTTATAAGTCCTAAGTTCGTGGAAAAGTGATCTCTTTCACCCCATAGGTGATACGGGACCTGCTGGAGATCAGACCTCCCACATTTGGGTGCATGTACTAGCGTCACAGAAGCGTCCCAGTAGACCAACCAGTATCCCTGAGAGCACTATGCACTCCAGGAGCCAAATGGGAATTGAAGGACGATGACTCCAATGATGGGAAGTCCCTACGCAAGGTTGACTTAAACTCGGTGGCCAAAATCTGGTGCACTTTTGTTCAGTCAAACCTGCTACCTAAGCTTCACTTCGACGAAGTGAACAAGAAACGTGCGGTTCTGCTTTGGATGATAATGACATCCAGCGAGGTAGACATCGCCCAAATAATTACTCGAGAGATGAAGAACATCACGCGGAAGTGCTATGTTCCCCTGGGATACCCCAGCCTCATCAGAGGGAGACTTTGTTTTCACCTGGGGAAGGTCTGAGCTTGTGAGAGTCCTGAAGTGCTTTTCCATATAGCTGGAAAAATTACGAGAGTAGCTGGAATTGAAATCCTGAAGTGCTTTCACATAATTGTGATTAAATTAAAATTATCTTTTATATGATAGAATTGATTTTTAAATTAATATTTTTCATATAAAAAAATTAAATTAATTTTTCTATCTAATAATTTTAAATGTATGAGATTCATTTTAAATTTTTTTAATTATAGATATACTATACTAATCAAAAATTCGATAATGAACTTAAATCCTTTTAGACTAATTTTTTTTATTTTAAACACCCTATTTATATTTATTTATTAATAAACCATTTAAATTTATTTAAGATAATAAATATTAAAAGGGTATTGTTAATAATTGTTGTTGAAATATTGGTTAAAAATTAATAAATATTTATTTATTATAAAACATATTAATATATTAAAAATCACATAATATATAATCCAAATCATTGAATATTGATTAAAGGTTAAAAAATGAAAAACCTTTTTACAATGCTTATTTAATAAAGTGTTTTAAAAATGTTATCTATTAAAATATTTTAAAAAATAAAATCTGTATTAAATAATATTTTACAACATTTTAAAAAATAGATATTGTTATAGATAATGCTTTCCAATATATTATATAGCATTTAAAAAATAAACATTGTTACAGCAGTTTTTTTTTTAAATTAAAATAACAATTTTTATAGCATTTTTTGAAACACTTTAACAAGTTTATCATCTATTACAACATCTAAAGATATAACATTTGTAAAATGATGTAAAATAATAAAAATAAATACTGTAAAAGATTATTTTTAATGTAGTGATCCTTAAAAAAAATAAATCTAACGATAAAAAAATAAATTGAAAAGAAAGCGTAATAAACAAAAGATCTCCATAAAATAAAATATGTAAGTAATACTTTATTTAAGGTATAACACACTTCACAAAAATCAGTATCAAGAATTTTTTTTAGTTGATGCAAACTTTGTTAGCTTAGTAACAATTTTCTTCTGTTAAACCATATGATAACTTTCAATTATAATGATAAGATAAAATTGTAAAAGATAAATTGGAACTAATTCAAAATCATAACAAAAATAAAAGTTGTATTAGTTAATAGTTAATGAATGTAATATGAAAGATGGGATAGAAAACTAACCACCCATTCTAAAATTATTATACTAAATATGTATATTTGATTATATTTTATGTATTTTAATTTTTATTTTTTTAAAATATATTTTGTATCGAATTTTAGTTTTATTTTTTAAAAAAAGATTTGAAATTTAGGCCACCTAATTTATACAAACAAAAAAATATAGTCATCTTCAAAATAAAGATTAAAGACTTAAGAAATGTGTGATAACTAAATGAAAAGAAGAAAAACTTTTATTAGGAGAATAAATAACTTTTTGTTATTTTTTTCTTACTTGTTAAATATATCTATTTATAAAACAATAGTATATTTGCATATGAAAATTGTGTTAAAATATATTAAGTCATTTTTATTTTTGTTTTTGAAAATATATTTCTATTTTTAGAAATTAAAAGACTTGTTTGATGAATGAAAATTTTTAAAATTGTTTTAATATTTTTAGTTTTAAAACTAAAATAATATCTATTTTTTAATTTTTAAAAGTAAAAAACTAAAATAATTTAAAGATGATTTGGTTTTTTATTTTAAGTTTTTATTATTTATTTTCTTTTATGAAATATTTTCTTTTTCCTCCATTTATTTTATTTTACTTTTCTTTCAAAACTAATTTTTAAAAAAATTTAAAAATTTTATTTTACTTCCCTCATGAAACAAATTATACAAAAATGCTAAAAATATTTTAAAATTTGTTTTAATAATGTGTACTAAATCTTCAATCATAATATCAATCCTTTCAATAGTTTTGAAAATGGGATTAAATAAAGGCAACACAAGTCCTATCTATCATTTATATGGTATGAAGTAGATTATACTTTCACTCAATAGATCAAAATTAGAATAAAATGACGGGATTTGACGTTCCATTTTCCAATAATAACTATTTTTACTTCTACATGTTTATAGAACACTTACATGTTACAAAAACATCACCCCAAGCAAAAAAAAAAAAGAAAATGGATAAAGCTTAGTGCAGACTTACCATGAGAAATATCCAATATTCAACAAATCCTCTAAAGTGATCAATCTTAAATTCATCAAGTAAATGTTGTGAATGTCGTATACAACATATCCATGAGTATCCATTTTTCTTCATAATTTTCCAATCATACAAGGATATTTTCATTAAAATTAAAAAATATTAAAAATTAGAAATCAGTAGTCTAAATGGGATAAGAGATATACAACACCACCACAACATAATATGTTACTAATTAGTAGAATAAGAAAAAAGGAAAAAAATTAGGTAGGAAAAGGTTGAAAAAGGGTTTATAGAAACAATCATGATGGATGTATGATCATACATGGGCATAAAGAGTTAAAACATGGAAAGATAAAAGAAATACAAACAATACAAGTAAGCTAAGATGAGTTTTTGACTGTGATTACAAAATAAGTAGATATCTTTAAGAAAAATGAAAGATCATTTTAGGTTGAAATCAATACAAGAATTGAATAAAGAACATGAAAAATTAAGATTTAACACAATAATTATCATGGGATTAATTTCAAACTTACTCATAGTTGACTAGTTTCACTTATTGCATTAAAATTGAATTGATATTTTTCAAACTAACTAAAAAGAGGAAGTCTTTCCTATTTTGGTTGATAAAATTGAGATTAGTTTATGATTAAAAGGTACAATATGCTCTAAAAAATATTAGCTCAGACTTTAGAGAAATATACTTTAAGGACCATTAACTAATTATAAATATTTTTTATTTGCCCAAATATCACACTATGATAACCAACATATATTGGCATGTCTCCCATTATGTTGACTCCCCTACTTTATTTATAGTTACAAACTTTCTGTCATTGTCTTTGGAACAAGAATTATTGGACAATAAACATGCTTATCTACATGCAAAAATATAAAGGACTCATCAAGATCCTTTCTAATTATATACAAACATACAATGAGAAAGTGTTAGTAGTAATTATAGATATAAGCATTCTTTTTATTCTTACAAATTCTTTCTTTTGTCGATAAATATCTTCTAGAGTTATAAGATGGTGATTTTTTAAAGGTTTAGGTCAACTGTACTAGCTAAATATGTTTAAAATTATCATTAATAGCAGCAAAATAATTTGCATCTTTGAGCTAACCTACAAACATTAAAAAATATTATGACCAAATAGGGGAAAATCCTCTAATGATTTTTGAAAAATATTGCAAGGAAATCCATAGAAACAAAAGAATGTAAGCAATGTTCAAATAGATGCATATATACTCTTGAGAAAAGAAATGTATATGAAAGTTCTTAATGATCAAGTCTTATATCCCTCATTATTTTACTTTTTACTTTTATAACACAATCCTAAACTTATTAAGCCATTTACACCGTGCAAGCATCCAATATATATATATATATATATATATATATATATATATATATATATATTCATGTACTTATCTCTAGCTTGAATTGAATATTCCTTGGTCCAATTATTGGACAGAAATTAAGGAGAATTTATAGATTTTACTAAATTATGTGTAATATATTTTTCCATCACAATAAGTTTTTAGATATTATTTTTTTCCAACAAAATAATTTCTAGATAAACGAAAAGTACATTAAGAAAGGACATAGAACAAAATAGGATTAGTAAGAATGCCCCCCAAAACCTGCCAAAATAAAGCCAAAGAAATGAGAAAGTGGTATATAAACTTACTTTACACTTACATGTAACTTGAATTAATTTTATTATACTACTACCTCTAAAGTGAAAATTTAAAGTTAACAAGCATCCATACATACAAATTAGAATTATAATTAAAATAGTGTCTCACTTCATATTTTAAAATCCTTTTTAAAACGCCCAAGTTGTGTTTCCAATTCCCCTTCAATTCAAATAAACTTTTTGGTTTTTCTCTTGACTAAATGGTGTTGTATCTCATCTTAGCATATTGTGAGAAGATATCTTTCATATCTGCTAGCAAACAAATTTTGATGAAGATTTCCATCAAGTAACAGTATGGTTAAGTATTAGAATCATATGTATGTATTGATAGCTCTCATATTTTGGTCAATCTCTAACTATTAGTTTTTTTTAAAAAAAATTAACAATATTCTCAAACAAAAGGTTTCAATGTTGAAATCATGTTTTAAAAAGAATACATAAAGTCTAAATATTTTGAACTATGAAAACTTGGGTTTTGTGACATTTACATGAGGTAATCAAATTTTCCTAAGAGTTAACTACATTTTTGTATTGAGTTAACCATGCGTCAATAGTGCGTTAACCAAATGTTAAACATAGCTAATCATATTTTTGTATTGAGTTAACCAAATAATATAATCAATTAACACATATAGTAATTGATTACCAAAGCCTTCTAGAGCTATAGAAAATTGCAAAATATTGGTTTAATCAATTATCAAAGCATTCTATAAGTGAAATAATCGATTAAAAATGAGTGTAGTCAATTACCAATGTATTCTGTAGTTATAGTAATCGATTATGAACAGAAATAATTGAATTACAAGAGTAAAAAAATTCCTAAGTAATCGATTGCCAAGTTAAAGTTTTGAAAGTTTCGAAAAGTTTTTCAGTTATAATGGTTTAAAATTAACCTATTCAAAACTACCATCTAAGTTTACATATAAATACTTATTTTTAACTCATTTTTCAGAAGAGAAAGAAAGAAAGCAAAAGAGAAAGAAAAGAAGAAAGATTTTTTATAATTATTTTGTTAGAACCTTATTCAAATTGTAAAGTTTTATTATTGCACATGATTTTCTTAGTTATTGATCCTTGAGAGAAATGATATTTTCCTTAAAGGTGTTTGTGTTTGTGCAAAGTGGGTAATTTTTGCATGGTTCTTGAGGCTTCAAGTGGAGGATCTTGATGTGGTTATTTGTAAGAGAATATTGTATATTTACAAATAGTAAAAAAATCCCAAAAGATTTTTAAGGACCGGATATAACTCTCTATAGTTGAAAATGAAATAGGATAAATTCTTGTGTGATCTTGTTCTTTCTTACATTTTTATATTTTAGCACTTAATATTATTATGTTCTATATAATATCTTATTCTTGATCAATCATAATGGCTTAACTCTGATTTTCTTGAATTAATCATCAAGATTATGTTGATATTTTGAATGTGTAACTCGTATACCATATTCAAGATTTCTTGGGTGACTTGTGTTTTTGGACTCATTGTTTTAACTGGCTGGTGAATTTTTGAAGAAAAATTTGTCAAACACAATTCACCCCCCTCTTAGGCTTGTGGGATCATTTGGTTAACAATTGGTATCAAGAGCAGTTGTAAAGAAAACTAGGATTTCTTTATGATCGATAGGGTCAAATAACTTCAATAACTCCATCTTTAGGTGATGGTGCATCCATAAATAAGTCGTTTATCTTTAATGGTAAACATTAACCATATTGGAAAGAAAGAATGAAGATTTTCATAGACGTCATAGACGTAGACATGTAAGAAGTTGTAGAAAAATAGTGCATATGTGCCAACACACGTTGTTGATGGTATTAAGATTAAGACTATAAGTGAGTGGAATGAAGAAGATAAAAAATAGATTCAATATAACCTCAAAGCCAAGAAAATCATTATCTTAAAGCTTAGTTATGATGAGTTCTTTAGAGTCTCTCAATGAAAAACAACTAAAGAAATGTGAGATACATTTAAAGTCACACATGAAGGAACTAATAAGATTAAATGATTCAAATTTAATATATTAATTATAGAATATAACTTTTTTTTTATGAAATCAAATGAATATTTTCATGGTGTACAAATATATTTTACTCATATTATTAATGGTCTCGGTGCTCTTGACATACTTTTTCTAATGAAAAAATGATTAACAAATTTTTGGGTTGTCTTAGTAAGTTATGATAGCCCAAGGTGACCGTTATTATAGAAACTAAAAATCTCAAGAAAATGTCATTATCTGCTCTACAGTTATTATAGAAACTAAAAATCTCAAGAAAATGTCATTATCTGCTCTATTTGGCAAGCTATAAGAATATGGGCTTGAATTGAACCGATTAATTGAAGAGGAGGAAGTTGATAAGAAGAAGAAGACAATATCTCTTAAAACTACCTCTAAGATGAGAACACATAAAGATGATGATAATGATCATTCTATACAACTTGACTTAGATTATGTTAATGTAGGTCTCTTGGTAAAATAGTTTAGTAAGTTTCTCAAGAAAGAAAAATCAAAGAAGAAACTTTCTTAACAAAAGAATATAGCAAATAAGCACGAAATATCTTCATCAATGATTACTTTTTATGAATATGGTAAATTTGGTTATATGAAAGTGGACTATCATCTTCTCCAAAAGTAGAATAAAAGAAATGTCAAAAAGGAAAAGAAAAGAAAAAGGGAATACATAGCTTGGGATGACAATGATGATAGTTCTACCTTAAGTTTTAGAGGAAAAAGAAGAAGAAGAAAGCTTATGTCTCATAGTAAGCTATCACGGTGATGAAGAAAAGGTAAGTTATTTCAAGACTAATTCTAGACCAACCTATGATGAATTGCAAAATAATTTTAAAAATTTGTTTGAAGAAACTAAAAGACTTGTAGGACTTATAATCTAGCAAAAAACCTTTATCAAGTCCTTAGAAAGAAAGAAAGATTTGATGCAAAATGAATTTGATGAAGTGAAATTTAAATATAATTCCCTTAATTCATTAAATGATGAAGAAAAATGCTAGGAAAATTTTAAGATTTAGAACTTAAAGTCAAAGATTTAAACACTTGTTAAATTTAACATGGAAAGAAATAATCTAGGTGATATGCTTAAAAGGCAAAGAAGCATGCATGATAAAATTGGACTTGGTTATAATTTCAATAATCATCTAAAGCTTATAATAACTCTTTTATATCTTGTAATACATCCACCAAACTATATATCAAATGATTTTATTGTAATAAAGTAGAACATGCTACATCTACTTATTATATTAGAAAGTATGGTGTTTCAAATGGTAAATATGTATAGGTTCCAAAAGGAACTATCATTTTGACTAACTCAAAAAGATGTAATGTAGTTTGGGTACCTAAGGAATGCATTTTAACTATTTTGTAGGAGTGCTTAAAGATCAAGAATTCAAATTGGCACTTGGATAATGGATGTTCAAAACACATGACAGGAGATAAGTCATAGTTTGCCCACATTTCACCACAGTGAAGTGGCTATGTTACTTTTAGTGGCAATAAACAAAGGCAAAATTCTTGATATAAGAAAGGTTAGCAAGAATTATAATACCACTATTAAAAATGTACTGTATGTTGATGGCCTTAAGCATAACCTCCTTAGTATTAGTCAACTTTATAACAAAGGATTTGAAGTTATTTTTATTCTACTTGTTGCATGATAGGTAATAAAAATGATGATAAGATAAAATTGGTAGGAAATAGGATTAATAATATCTATATGTTAAATCTAGATTCAATTGATGCATGTAATTTGAAATATCTCTTATCTAAAGAGGATGAATCATGGTTATGGCATAGGAAATTAGCTCACAGACACTTAGATCATTTGAATAAATTGAGAACAAAATATTTGGTTGTTGGTTTACCTAACATAAAGTTTAATAAAGATAATGTGTATGATGCATGTCAGAAAGGAAAAAAAGTAAGAACTTCCTTTAAACCAAAGAATGTTGTCTCTACTACTAGACCTTTGGAATTGTTGAATATGAACTTATTTGGTCCTTCTAGAACTATGACCTTTGGTGGGAATTATTATGCACTTATGATTGTTGATGATTACTCTAAATATACTTGAACTTTGTTCATGGCAAATAAGAATGATGTTTTCTCTATTTTTAAAAGGTTAGTTAAAGTGATACAAAATGGAAAGAACTAAAAAATAACTACTATTAAGTGTGATTATGGAGGCGAATTTGAAAATCATGCATTTGAATATTTTTGTGATAAACATGGTATTTAATATAATTTTTCAACATCAAGAACTCCACCACAAAATGATGTTGCTGAAAGAAAAAGCTGATCTCTTGAAGAATTAGCTAAAAAAATCTTAAATGAAACTATCTTGTCCAAGTATTTTTAGGCTAATAATGTTAATACTACTTGTTATATCTCAAATAGAATTTTAATTAGATCTATGTTGAATAAAATTCCATATGAACTTTATAATGAAAGGAAACCAATCATATAAATATATATCATTTTTATGTTTTTGGTTGTAAATGTTTTGTGCTAAATAATAGTAAGGACAATCTAGGTAAATTTGATGCTAAATCTAATATAGGAATTTCCTTAGGATATTCTCTCTAGTAAAATATATAGGGTATATAAGAAAAGAACTATGACTATTGAAAAATTTATTCATGTTGTATTTGATAAAATTAACCCCTCAAAAGAGGAAGAAAGTACTTTTGATGATAATGCGAGAATTCTATCAAATATCTATATGGAAAGAGTAAATTCTTATCATAATAATACAGAATAAGAAAGAAATAACACCTTCAACATTTAGATCTTTCAAAGAAATGGAAAGCGCACAAATATCATCTAATTGGTAATGTTATTAGTGACATATCAAAAGGAGTTTCTGCAGACATTCTTTATCTACTTCATGTAATCATATGGAATTTGCTTCACAAATTAAACCTAGGACTATAAATGAGGCTATGGAAGATGAATTTTAGATATTAATTATGCAAGATCAACTTAATCAATTTGAAAGAAACCAAGTTTAGGAATTGGTACCTAAATCTTTGCATAAGCAAATAATAGAAACTCAACGGGTGCTTGAAAATAAACTAAAAATAAAGATGGAATTGTTATGAGAAATAAAGTTAGACTAGTAACTAAAGGATATAATTAAGAGGAAGACATTGAATTTAATAAAAAATATGCATCAGTAGTAAGACTAGAAACTATTAGATTATTATTATTATTATTAGCATATGCATGTATAATGTATTTCAAGTTGTATGAAATGGTTGTCAAAAGTAATTTTTCTAATGGTTATATACAAGAGGAGGTATATATTGATCAACCTTTAGGTTTTGAAAACTTTTAACATCCAAACCATGTCTGTAAGTTTAAGAAATCTTTGTATGGAATTAAACAAGCTCTAAGAACTTGGTATGAAAGGTTAAGTAAGTTTCTCGTAGATATTGAATAATAGAGATAAGGTAGACACAACATTGTTCATTAAAAGGAAAAATCATGATACTTGTGCAAATTTATGTAAATGATATTATATTTGGCTCCACTAATGAATCATTATGCAAAGAATTTTTCACTATTATGCAAAGTGAGTTTGAGATGTTAATGATGTGAGAGGTAATTTTCTTCCTTGGATTGAAAATAAAACAAATGAGCAATACAACTTTCTTAGGTCAAACCAAATATTGAAAAAAGCATCTTAAGAGGTTTTGCATGGACAATGGCAAGGAAGCAACTACTCCAATGGGTACATCAATTTATCTTGACAAAGATGAAAGAGATAGCCCTATTGAACTCACTAAATATTGAAGGATGAGTGGTTCATTGTTATATTTGACGACTAGTAGGTCTAATATTATGCTTAGGATATGCTTATGTGCTAGATATCAAGAAAATCCTAAAGAAACACACCTTATGATTGTAAAAAGAATCATGAAATATCTTAAAGGCTCAGTTGATGTTCGTTTATGGTATCTTAAAGGTAGTACATGCTCTCTAATAGATTATACATATTTTGATTATATTGGTTGAGTTTGAGAGGCAGAGCATAAGTGGTACATGTTACTTACTAAAAAATGCATTAGTTTCTTGAAGTTGTAGGAAACAAGCTTATGTTGTATTATCCATTGCTAAAGCTGAATATATTGCAGCTAGAAGTTGTTGTGCTTAGATCTTGTGGCTCAAACAACAATCTTACACTATGGGATATAGTTAAATATCATTCCTATAATATGTGATAATAATAATGCTATAAACTTGACTAAAAATCCTATCTAGCATTCTAGAACCAAGTATAATAACATTAAACATCATTTTCTTAGAAATGATATGTAAAAAGGTGATTATATACTTAAATTTGTTGAATCAAATAAGAAAGTAGCTTATATCTTTACTAAACCTTTATCAAAAGATATATTTTTTAATCTATAATGAGAACTAAAAATTTTACATGAATCCAGTATTGCATGAAGTGCAAAATGGCCCATATAACTTAATAAAATTGATAGTAAGTTGAATTCCTTATGTTTATGAAAATTGATTTCCATACATACTTGTATTAAGGACTTAGACTACAATCTTCATTGGTTTTGTTGTTTATTTTTACATTGTAATCAATTAAATGGTTTTATAATTGGTTAATTGGTACTACATTCTAAAGAATTTCTTAATAAAATCATGTGATAATCAATTACTTCATGTTCTAATCGATTACTAGACCATTCTTTGGATACTTCTATGATGTTGATTGATATGTGTATACATTCTAATGCTATTACATTCCTTATTTCTCATATACAAAACTAGATTTATATGTCTATTCTTTTATCCATGTCACTTGACAATTTTTTTTTGTTTTAACTATTTTTTATCATACCAAAAGGGGAAGAATATGTATATCATTTTCAGGAAGAATATAGATAGATGTTTTTCAAGATGCCATTAAAGAAAAGTGTTCTTTCCAATAATATAAGTTGAAATGAAGCATTCACTCTTGAGGAGATATGTGCTAAAGAAAATTTCTTAGTTACATAGAATTTTTCTATAAAATGGTGTTTGTCCTCATAAAAAAAAAAGAAGGAAAGATTATGAGAATAGATCTCCACTATCTGCTAGTAAACATATTTTAATGAAGACTTCCACCAAGTAATAGTATGACTATATATTACAAACATATGTATGCATTGATAACTCTTATATTTTAATTGAGTTCCCTAAATTGGTTTCTAAAAAATAAATTAACAATATTCTCAAATGAAAGGTTTCAAGGTTAAAATCATGTTTTAGAAAGAATATATAAAGTCTAAATATTTTTAACTATGAAAACTTGATTTTTGTAACATATACATGAAGTAACCAAATCTTCATAAGACTTAACCATATCTTTGTATTGATTAACCATGTATCAGTAATGAGTTAATCAAATGTTACACATAGTTAACCATATTTTTGTACCGAGGTAACCAACTAATTAATCAATTACCGCATGTAGTAATTGATTACCAAAGCCTTCTAAAGTTATGAAAACTTATGAAATACTAGTTTAATTGATTACTAAATGATATAATTAATTATCAAAGCATTCTAAAAGTGAAATAATAGATTAAAAATGAGTGTAATCAATTACCAATACATTTTGGAGTTATAGTAATTGATTACCAATGGAATTAATCGAATTGTAAGAGTAACATAAGCCTTAAGTAATCAATTACCAAGCTAAAGTTCTAAAAGTTTCGAAAAGTTTTCAATTACAATGGTTTAAACTAACTCATTTGAAACTACCATCTAAGTTCACATACAAATACTTGTTCTTAACCTATTTTTCAAAAAATAAAGATAAAAAATGAAAGAGAATGAATTAGAAAAAGAACTTTCAAAATTGTTTTTTGGGTCTTGTTCAAAGTGTGAAGTTTTGTCATTGTATTAAGCTTCAAGGATGAATTTGTTTTGATTTTGTCAACTCTTATTAATCTTGGTTATTGATTCTTGAGAAAAAAAAAGGTTCTCTCTTGAAGGTGCTTGTGTTTGTGCAAAGTGGGTAACATTTTTATGGTTCTTGAGACCTCAAGTAGGGGATCTTGAAGTGATTGTTTATAAAAGGATATTGTATCTATACAAATAGTCAAGAAAATTCCGAGTGGTTATTGGGGACTAGATGTAGCTTTCTGTGATTGAGAGTGAAACAAGATAAATTCTTGTGTGATCTTGTTCTTCCTTACACTTTTGCATTTCAATAGTTGATATTGTTATGTTCTACATAATCTCTTATTCTTGATCAATCATAATGACTTAACTTTGATTTTCTTGAGTTAATCATCTATATTACATTGGCATTTTGAATATTATGTAACTCATATATCATATTTAGGCTTGTGCTTTTGAGTCACTATTTTAATTAGCTACATTTCCTCCCATGCTTCTTGAAGCAATAACACAACATCCTTTCTAATAAACACTCACACACTAGGACTAGATTGACCAATGTGTAGGTATGGAGGAAAGGAGAATTGATTATGCTCCCAAGATTCTCTCCAAGACCAACACCAATTGGTTTTCACCCTTAGCCCTAAACAATGTTTTTGCAATAGCATCCACAATATCGAGACTTGTAGCACATGTTCACATTCATTTTTTTTTATACTTCATAATGTTGCCCTTTCTTTATCAATTTTAGTTTTACATAATGGTCCAATGCCTTTATTTGGTTGATCAACCAAGATGATACTACAATTTGTGCTAGAAAGGATAATGGCTCTTTTACCCCTGCAAAATGGAGAATGTTAGATGACATACATTTCGTTGCTTAAGAGCTCAAAATGAAAATTATTAAACTTCAATGTTTCTTACTTTTTCATAGGAATACTTGCCTAATTTTATGATCATTAATTATTTTTAATTTGAACAAATAGCTAAGATAATTTTGGTTGTTATACCTTTGAACTATAAGGTATGTTTTTAGGCTTCACCTTTTTTAAACTCAATCTATCAAGTAATACGTGCTTTCATATTTATCTCAATTTCATGATCCTTGAGTTGATGATTTAATGACAAAATTTGTTTAAAAAAACTTATTCTAGAAAAAACTCAATTGAAATAGAGCTTAAGGCTTGCAAATAACTTAGTATGAGACATTGTGAAAAGTCTAATTAAATATTACATTTATTATATGTGAATTCTATGTAATACTTGGTTATAATTATATCTTATTTCATCATTTATTCATTAGCTTATTCTTTATTTTAAATTAATTAAAGCATAATTTTATAATTCAATTATTTTGACATAAACATGTTAAATTTTAAATATCATGTAAGAATCTTGAATATATATGTGTAGTGTTCTTTATACATATATTTTTGGAATCGGAATCGTAAGAATTTGCAGTGCTATTATTTATTATCTTAAATCATGTGTATATGTAAATTAAGAATATTATTTATAAATATAAAATATTATAAATTTTTTTTAAAATTAATTCTAAATTTTACACAATAAACCTTAAATTTATGTATGTATATTTTTTACCATCACATATTTTTTAAATTGTAAAAATTTAAAATGCAACCGCATGTTAATTTAAATCTCTTAAATATATAGATTTAAAGTATTAAATATAAAAATTACAAAAACATATCGAATCCTCTTTCAATTTTTTTTAGAAAGTTTCCTTTCAAAATAAAATTATCAAAAATATTTTTTCAAATTTTAATTTTAACTTTTAAAATAAATGATCTTCAAAATATTTTTTAAAATAGAAAATTTATAATCAACAAAATAATCTTTTTTAATTTTAATTTTAATTTTAATTTTAAAAAAATTCTTCAAAACACTTTTAACTTATTTCTTAAATTACATTATTTTGAATTTCTTGTGATATTAAATATAAAAAAATACATAATAGAATTAAAATTTTATCTGATTATTTTATATATATATATATATATATTTTTTTTTTCTTTTTTTTATATATAAATAATATATTATTTTTATATTATTAAATATTTAATTTTTATATTAAAAAATAAAATAAAATAATATTATTTTAAAACTAATTATTTTTATAAATTCATTATTCCATTATAATTTAGATTATAACAATGTAAAATATAAAAGTATCAAAAAATAAAAAATAAAAAGCAAATACACAATCAAATTGTTTAAATTTAATTATAGAGAAATTTATACAATTAAATTAAAAGATTCATATCTAATTTAAAATAAAAAACTCATATTTTAGCAGGTTAAAGGTCATTCAAAGTTAATCCTAATACTACTCTTATCTAAACATAAAACTACTCTTATTTAAACATACTTAATTACAAAACTTTAATTGGACTCGATACATTAATACTAATAGATTACATCAATCAAATAAGACACAATTATGTACAAAATGTAGTGTTGAACAAGAAAAAAACCGAGTAAAAAAATTAAACATTTTAAGAATTTGTCACCAATATTTATATAAATCAATCTAGATGACTACATGCATCCATGTACATTTTTGCTTCAGCTCATGTCGTGACTTCTTTGTAATTCTAGAAATAGAATAAATTATTTTCATGAAAAATACTAAAAGTATATTTTTCTTTATTTTTTATTTTAAAAATTACACTTTCTTTTTCAAAAGGATAAATATATACTATGATGTAGTTTATTTCAATATAAAAAAATATCTTTTATAACCAATTTTTTTTTCTTATATTTCTTATAAATATTAATAGTTAATTTTTAATTTCTATTATGAATAGGAATAAAAATAAAATAAATCGTTCGATTAAAATTTAAATTTAATCTGTTTAATAAATAGATAAATTTAGATATATAAATAAAATTAAATATACAAGTTAGACTTGTAAAAAAAATTATTTAATTTATTCAAAGTATTATTATTAATTTTTATAATATATTTTAATATATTATATTTATTTTAATATATTAATTATATAATATAATCTACAAATTTTTTAATTATAAGTTTTTAAATTGATGCATAGATATTATAAATATATATATATATTACATCTGTTTGTTGATTTTTTATATAGTAAATTTTTAAATAAATTTGTAGATTTAATAAACCTTAAAATAAGTTAAATTTTGATAAAAAAAAATCTAAAATAATAATAAACTTTGATTCATGCTTTATAATTTTTATACAAAATAAACATAAATATTTAATATATACATTTATTTCCAATCCTAATTATGAATCAATATTTTATAATAAAATTTTTAAATTAATAATATAAGTGTTCAAAAACATCATTTTAATTATTAAAATTTAAAATTAGCTATCAAGTTGTAGACTAAAATATATACTCGAAAGATTCATTTATATCTACTCACACCACTATTAAACTATTTTACATTAAAATTAATTAAAGTATAACATATTAATATTTCAAGGATGAAGACTGGAATTTTAAAAATAAGAGAAGGGCATATAGTTTAAATACCTCTCAAAGAAAAAAAAAAGAATACTTTGCGAAAGAAAAGTAATATATATATATATATAATAAATTTTTATAGAACTTTAATAATTCATGTCTTCTCTTTAATTATCAGTTTTTACTACATCACTTATTTTATCTCTCATTTTTTTATTATAAAAATATATTACAAATTTTGTTGTATAAATAACATTATAAGAAAAAAAAAAATACTGGCAATGACTAATAGAGTTAGGACTTTCGAATTGAGAATTGAGAGGGCCAGTTCTTTTTGTCTCTTTATCCCGCGCAATTTTACCGTACTTTTTGTACCTTTTATCCAATGCAAATTCCCCGTACTCACAAACAAAACTAGTGAATATTCTTTGTGGGTATTTTTAATTTTCCGTACAATTTTAAAATATAAATTAAAAATATTTAAAAGTATAAATATAATATGTACTTATAATTGATTTAAATTTAAAAAAAGAGTATCAATTTTTAAAATATTATAAATTATGTCAAACTATAAATAAATCTTTAAATAAATTGTTTTAAAGGGTTGGGATTCGAAATAGGAAGAAGAAATTTGAACCCTAAAAATTTTAAATAAATTTTCATTTCCCAACTTCGTACAAGGAAGGTAAAATGAGATATATAATTGTTTTCAGTTTTGTGCATGTGCAAATGTCTGTAATATATACCCTTAGAAAGTGACCTTCCTTTAATTTGGATTTTTTCGTTTATTAATGAACAAATATATAAAAATCCACTAGAAAAGCAAAGTATCCCTTTTTGTTTGTAGCAGTTTGACAGTGGAACTTGGCCTCGTGGTTGGAAGTGCAAGAGGATATCTTACTTTTTCATTGGCGTTTTAGTCATTCATTGGGCATATGAATTGAAAAGAGACGTAATACCAAAAATAATTAACTGGACATATGAAACTTGTCTCTTCAATAATTGGTATTTTGTGGTCACATGCACAAGACTCTAACCTTGTTACTTCCTTGCTCTCTCCTTTCAATTCTCAGGACCCAATGTTTATATTCCCATCGTTTCAGCATTGTACACCCAGGGGACTGTACCGTTTGATTTTGTTTGGTTGCTTCTCTTTCTCTTTTTTTTTTTTTACAATATAATTTTAACTACTTTTTCCGCTCAAGTAAGGGATATAAAATATACTTTTTCCTATTTAAAAAAGAGAATGAAAAATGATTTCTATTTATTTATTTATTTAAATTTTTAAAAAAGTATTGATTATTTTATATATGTATTATCAACTATAATAAATTAATAAAGATAAAAATAAAAAATAAATATTTCTAAAAAAATTAACAATATTAATTTTATTTTTTAATATTTATACATCTTCTCTTTTTAGACAGATAATAAAAAACGAGAGAATATTTGTTATTGATTTTAGAATTATTAATAATAATTAAAAATTTGTTTGGAAATTGTTCATTAAATTAATGAGTTCAGTTTCTTTCTAAAATGCGTCTTTATTTATTGATTTTGTTTAATGGATAATTAAAATAATAGTTTGGGAATTGGTCATTAAATTAATGAGTTCAATTCATAAATTCAATATTTATTTACTTACCTTGTAAACGTTTAAATGTTATTTTATTTTTAATTAAATATTTTTTCACAATTCTCATTTATTTTCATTCTTTTAGAAAAATTCTATTTTTTTCTTTTATTCTTCATTCTGCAAATGTAATCTAGAAATCTTATTCTAATAGTGAATTTTCATATTATATATTATAGGTCAAACTTTTTCAAAATTAACAACATAAGAAGAGAACAAACTTTAAATATGGCTTTTGCAGTTGAAAACTGAAGCCCTTAAAATATGATTTAAACATAAAAAATTCAAACTTTGTTTGAAAAGAGTACTGTAAAGTGGAGAAAGAAAAAATGAGAGAAAGAAAAAGTAAGAAACATCTTAAAAAATTCGTTTGAATCCAACATCTAAAGTTATCCTAAGAACATCTTCATTCTATACCAACCCAAACCAAGAATATGTTTTTAACATTTTTCATATCTAAAATCTTTTCTTCAAAACAACATTAAAAACATGATAAAAGAAGAAAAAAGCAATGATAAAAATACCTTTATTCTAATTATATTTCATTATATAATTAAATTTAAATAAAATTTTACACAATTGTATAATGTATATTAAAATAAATTATAAAATTATAATAATTTTATATATTTAAATAATCTATAAATAAGTTATAGATACTTTTTTGTTAATCTAAGTTTAATTTATTTATATAAAAATATTTTTAATAAATTTATATTTATCTATTTATTAAATAGATCAGGTTAAATTAAATTAAAAACAGACTAAATTATAAATTTTTGTTTGACGATTTCCATCCAACCCTTAATTATAATAAATATAGTATTAAAAAAATATATTCCTATTATTTTTCTTATCTAAAACTTTCTCTTAAAAAAACATTAAAAAATAATAAAAGAAAAAGAAAAAATAAAACAAATAATCAATATACGTTTATTCTAATTATATTTCATTATATATATGATTAAATTTAAATGATATTACTCTACATAACTATATTTTCTTTATTTTTTTTTCTCTTTTCTTCTTTATCCGAACAATACAAGAAGTAATATAGTTATGTAATTCGGTGGATGTGAGTTTTCATAACTAAACACTCATTCATGTATGGGGAAGTGCTAGTTATATAATCATGTAGATGTGGGTTTCATAACTGTCCTAGACCCTTGTCTCACTTGTATTCATACCCAGTCACTCTTTTCATCTTTAGAAAGAAGGATTATAATCTATCAACAGCCAAGGATAACTTAGGTGGTGAGTGTCCATTAATAAACACTTCTAGGAAATGAAATCAAAATAGAAAGAAATATAAAATGCACATTGGATAGTTCAGAGAAAAGTGCAAAATGAAACGAAACATGGGCCTCCAACTTTTAAATCTTTGGTCCCAACAAGTGCACTCTTCCATTCACCAGACACTACAAACAAAACATTGCACCACACGCGGGGCCCAACTTTGTCTGTGTTCTACCGCTCATTCTAGCCCACTCCCAAAGCCTCACCATACTTTAGAATCATGATAATTGAATCTGTGATTTACCTCTCACAATAGAAACCTAATTTGAATAAAATAAAATAAAATTATGGTAATGGGTAGAGACGGACCCACATAGTCGTTGGTATGTCTGCTGAAGGCTAATAATAATAATGATTGGTTAAATATGTCCAATACATAACATTAATATACAAATGTAGGTACTCAATAGATAGTATGGATTTTGAAAAAGAATATATGCGACGCGTAATATTGGTGAGAATAATAATTAAGTTTCTAACAAATAACAATAATTTACGGCTATATATTAGTTTATAAGTACTAAAGGATTTCTCTGATCGTAGAATGTTCCAAATTGCTTTTCCTAAGATAAGGAACATCACTCTTTAAAAAATACAGCTATTCTTTTGCGGAAGATTTATATATGGAACTATATAAAGTCCTTTTAGAAAAACTAGAAAGTATTAAATAAAATAATATAAGGCTATCTGGATATACTTAGGGGTTCATGAAAGTGAAATGTTAAGTAGACATAATATATTTTTTCAGTATACTCAATATGAGACTCTTGTCTTTGGACAATGTTATAGATATGTCTACGGATGGATTGGAGACAGTTTTTTATTTTTTTAATTTTTTTTCCGTTCTACGAATTATCAGAACCGGATGAGATGCGGACTTAGAAGATGATAGAATGAAAAATTAAAATTCAATTTCAACTCTATTAAATTTGGATAAATTTATGAAAAATTCATACCTTATTTTTTTAAAGTTTTTATATTATTTATATATATATATATATTAAACATATTCTAATTTAAATAATATATAAAATAAACATTTAAAATTTAAATAAACTAAAAAGTTTAATAATAAAATTATATATTTAATAAGATATAAAATTTTAATATTTTATTTAAGTATTATTATAGTTATTGTAACGGATTTGTGATAAAAGTAAAATATGTATTTTTAATTTTAAAATTTAGTTCTTGTATTAATTTTCTTTCAAATAAAATATTTAAAATTATTATGTTTTTTCCTAAATTTTTGGAGAGAATTGTAATGTTATTGTAACATTAAATTATTTTAAAAGCTTATAAGTAAGAAAATTTTCAAATATAAATTAAAAGATTTTGTTAACTGTGAGATTAAGGTTTGAAGAGGGAAATTTTTGTGGGTCGTTTGGTTTACATTTTTTTATTTTTAATTTAAATAATATATTTTTTGTCTAATTTTTAATTTTTTTAAAAGTTTGTATAAAAATAGTGAAAATAAAAAAGTATATTTTTGTTGTTTCTTATACAAATGTCTAAAAATATGAAACAAAAAAATATAACGATAGTTTTATAATTAAAAGTAAAAATAGAAAATATTTTTTAATCAAATGATCCTTTATTTTTTATTTTATTTTGGATAATATTTAATATTTTAGTGAACTTTAATTAAAATATAATTTAATTTGTATAGATTTTGAATAAAAAAGTAAAAATTATAAAATTTTAAATAAAAATAACGGATAACAAAATCTAATAAAATTTGAAAACTAAAAAATAAATTTATTTTAAAAAATTAAAAAAAATAAAGCTATGAGAATAAAAGTGTAAACAAACCTAAAATTTTATTTGCGTAGGGATTTTGAACTTTGATTTCTCTATTAATAATAGAGAGAGAAATAACTTCTGTATTTACGATAACACCCACCCTTAATTAGTTGATTAGTAGGGAGCAAGTAAACATTTGACGATATAACTTGATTGAATCCTGTTAGTGTATAAATTTAAGTGAAACTATAATACATGAATATAAACATTGAAGTATAAATATTATTAAAATGTACTTAGATTAGATTAGCCTTTCGAAAAACAATTAATGACTTAATTCTCAAAATATCTCCAAAAAATTGATAAAATAAATAAATTATTTATTCAAAATAAACAAAATTAATGGTTACGTGAGAATATTTTAGAATGAGAAGGGATATGGTTACGCATCTACAAGTTACATTTATATATATTTTAAATTTAATGGTTATAATTTTTTTATTCTCTTAAAAAAATATACAAAAATCGTATAATCACAAAAAAATTGATGAGTATTTCGTTTTAGAAATTCAACTGCATATTAATTAATTATTCCTTTAAAAGTTCAAATATCAGTTCATCACATTTTTACTACTTTGGAAAAGAAGATTCAGTATTTACTGGACCTTCTTCAGAGAATAAATAAATAAATAAAAAAAAAGAGAAATTCATGGGGAAAATAATTTAACGGATTCTGTTAGAGAGGTACTCCAAGTGGTCCCTTTTTCATGAGGTCCACCATAAAAGCCCCCAAAACTTCCTTCTCAATTGCATCACATGCGCGTGTTTTGGTACTTATATTAGTTTAAATAAATTTCATTTTTTTATACTTTACTTTTATAATTTTTTAGTTACTAAATAAAAAAAATAATATACTTTTATATTTATAAGTTAATAAATATATAGTTTTATTTAATATTTATAATAAATAAATAAAAATTGTAGTAGGATATATCAAATAAAGACGTACTCCAACGATTTTTCTTGCACCTTCTTTGTCACAATTTATGCGTGCATTGTTAAAAGGACAGATATGGATAATTGCCAAAACAACGCTTTCATATAAAAAGGAGCATGTGATGGCCAACAAAAGGATGAAGATTCCTTCACAGTTCACATTACCTTTGAAACAGGGAAAAGTTCCATTTTGTTGTCATTGCGTAGCTCCTTGGCTTTATAGGAAAAGTTCCTTTACACTCTAATTTTATTTATTTGTTGACAATATTAATTTATTTGTAATTAGTATACCAAGTATTTAAACTCTAACAAAATACACAAAACCTTCCAAGGTTAAAATAACACTCATATCCAAAAAGAAGTATAAATGTACACCCAAAACACAGCTAGAATACACCATAAAGGTTTAGGTATCTAAGACTTTATTTGAAATTATGGCGAGTTTACATGTAAATTTTAAAATAAGATATACTTAATTCAAATAGAGTTGAATTGATTTTTAATTTAATTTTAAAATATTTTTATCTTAATTTATAAAATAAAAGGTTTAAAATTTTATTTTTAATTATAAAAATAAATTGTTCAACTTTCATTCTTCCTAAAAAATACATACACAATTATTATTATTATTTATTATTATTATTATTATTACAACATTATTTTTATTTTTATTATTATCATTATTATTAATATCAAATAATTATTATTATGATACCACCTATCACCTCTTGCCTAAGATTCATAAAATTCTCTTGCATCTTATAAAACTAATCAGGATAAAATAGATTTGGCTCCTCTAATAAATATAGTTATCACTCACTCAACAAGCTTAGTCAAATCAATGTAACTTATTCCCTTGCCATTACTCTATTGGAGCACCATTTGACTTATGTATCAAAGTGCCTTTTACATGTATGCATTTCCCATACTTCTTGGATCCACAGAAGGGGAACAACACAGCCATTTTAGGTAGTTAAACTATGATAAGAACCATAAAAAATTATATTATTTAAACTTAAATATATTTTTATTTCCTACAATTTTATAATTTTTTATTTTAGACATTCTAATTTTTTTTTTACTTTATATTTGTGTAAGTTATGTATTTTGATCTTTTCATTGATGCGTACACACGTAACTGACTTAATAATCTCTTCATAATTTGTATCCTCGTTTATAGACAATCGAAAACTAAAAATGGAGTTACGATTCTTTTCAATTAATAGAGAGATTTATTTTAGATAGAGAAAAAAAGATAGATAACATAGGTATAAAATCTATTATTTAAGCGAGAAAGAGAAAAATACAAAAAGATAAGAATAAAAAAATAGAAGAGAGAAAATGAAAAAAAAATTAACCCTAAAAAATTTTGAAACTAAAACCAAAAATATTGTGAAGGGATTAAAACAAAAATCTTGCATAAATGTAGGAATAAAAATATATTGTTATGAACCTAAATCGAAAAAGATCGCTATAGGATTCTTTGTGATTACTACTTTATCTCCAAATTATCCTAACCACCAAATTGCCAATCTTAGAAATAAGGGAGACGTCCAATATATAAAGGGAAAGATTACATCCCTTAGGTAACAAACTATAATCATAATATTCAAATCTTGTGCATACACTTTCTAATTTAGACATCAAAGTGCGATTTTTGCGCCATCAACTCTATTAACTAAAGTAGGAGGACAATATGTTCATTAAGTGGACTCAAATATTTCAAGTAACAATACTTATTTAAGTCCATAATTTACCAATGACATAACTATGATCAATAGTTTATTTTCTACTAGTGTTTGATTTATTTTTATCCTTTAGCTTTTATTTTTGTTTTCATTTTTTCTTTGTAACCTCTATCATTCAATTTAATAGAGGTATTCTATAAGGTGTTTAGAATAATTGAGTTCTGATTAGTTACACACCATCTAAATTGTCATTTTGATTAGGCTTCATTTTTATTTATTTCCTATTGTTAGCGCTTCCACCTCTATACAACCTTAATCATAAATCATTATTAAAATTATTCACAACCATGCCATGCTAGATGATAGCGATATCAAGCAAGAAGACAATGGTTTTGTTTGGGAATGAATGAAGGGGGTGTTTTTGGAATATGTGAAGATCAAATTATTGATTCTTGCAAGTTCATGACATTTTGGAACGTATATTTCTATTTGTTAATTATTGGATTGAAGTAAGATATTTTGTGGAGGTTGATGATTAGGAGTTTATCTTATGCTCTTTTATTCTTAATTTTTTAAAATATCCTCTAAGAACATTTAGGATGTGTTTAGAAGAATTTATGTAAATCTTATAGAAATAATGTATTACTTCCATAAGTTCTTTTCAATTTATTTTAACAACCTTCATGGAATATAGCTTTGTTTTGACTCATTTAAACAAAAATTTATTGGTCAAATTTATGGATAATATAGTTTTCATTTAATAAGAAATTATTAACAAAGAAAATAATAAAAATATAAGGTGATATTTAATTTATGAAAAATATTTTTTTCATTTATAAAAATATCATTTGATTTTTATTTTGTTTTATATTTTTAATATTTGTACAAGAAACTGTAACAATAAAAAATTTATTTTTTATTTAATATTTTATACTGTTTTAAATATAAAACTTAAAACTAAAAAATAAAAATAAAATATTTTTCACAAACCAAACACTACCTAAGGATACTTAATTGAGTTTCACTTCTTTTAAACCTTTTTTCAAAAATTTATGAAAAACATTTTTTATTACAACTGTTTTATTGAAAATAGAAACTTGAACCTTTTGGATAAAACCAATCTTGCAAATAATTAATTAATAAAAAATTTCAACTTAAATACTTTTAAAAAATATACTAAAATTTATAGTTTAACTTTATAAAATAAAAAATATATTTTGATTTTGACTTTCAAATTAAATTTTTTATTAAAATATTTTTTTTACTAACAAAATTAACACACTCAAATATTTTTTAAGAATTTTTACATCATCATTTCTTGTTTAAAATAATGATTCATGTATAATTTTTTAATAGAATCTTACATTTTTTAAAAAATATAAAGAAATAAAGCTATAAGATATCTAATATAAATAATTACAAAATAATAATAATTAAAAATGGTTAAGAGCTGAGTACAAGTTTGTAGGTAGGTCACTCATCTTCAATTTACCAAATCTTTTATTTATATTTTTATAGTATTTCTTGACCAATGTGCTTTGGATTGATGTTGTATGACATTTCAATTAATGTTTCAGATTGTTGACATATATTTTATATACTAAATTGATTATTTTTATATTACTTTTTAATACCAATTATCTGTTTTTTTTTACAAATATTTCTTTCTTTTTTTTACCAACAAAAAATTTAAAAACTTTAATTTTTTTTATCCTTAACTTTTTTATAAACTATCATATTATCTTTCTAAAATATTTTTTAGAAAATGATATTAATTTTTGTTCATTTAGAATAAAGTATTTACAAATGCAAATGTTTGGTATTAAGATTATAAAACATTTTATTATAAACATGTTGGAAGTTACATTTAAATTTGTTGGTGCATAAGATAACTTATTGAAATTTAATATTTTTGAAATATCATCAAAATTTTAAGATATTTGTAATAGCCTAATAATAATAATCGTTTTACGTTTAAATCATATTGCAAGTTTAATATCAGTTTTTTATTTTATGATGTAAAATTTTTGTTATAAAATACTTGTACTAAAAATATGGTATAAATTTTTCTTTAAAATATTTATTGAAGTTATGAGTCTTATAGTATAAATTAATGTTGTAGATAATAATCGTTGAAATGTGACTCACGTTAATTTTAAAAACTCGCATTCATTTGTTCAGCATAATATACATTCGTTTATACAATAGTATGAACATTATTAATTATATATATATATATTATACACATATTCTTAGAGAGTCCTTTACAACACAATAAGGGCACTAAAACCCTTTCACAGGTTACAGTCATCCATCACAAACATATCATATGCATGGACACTTAAAACCTCCTCCAGTACTCTACAGATTTTCTTTTCTTGATATTTTGCACCCTTAAGCATCAAGGAGCAAGTTCACATTACATTACCTAAGGTATATTACTATCATGATCAATAGCATAATCGAGGTTTAAAAAAAAAAATAGGAGGTAGGGAATAAAAAATCATAATTTTTAGTAGGTGCCTATCCTAAGAGTGGTAACATCATTTTGATTCCAGCCACTTCAGTTTATAAAGAAAGGTGACAAACATGTAAGTTCAATTATTGTTTAACAAAAATTCTCGTCTGAAGTGGATTCTTTTTAATGATGGCAACAATTTCAGTTATTACCAGCATAGAACCTAAACATGCTCTGAATCATTTTTTCATAAAAATGTTCATAGACATACTCATGCATTTTTTAGATCACTTTCTCATCATAACATAGATATTATTTGACTTGTACTCATTTTATGTCTTAACCATAAATCATTCTCATTCTCTAGTCACCCTTTCAATGACAATTTAATTTTAAACATATCATCAACAATATTAGTTGAACAATATCTTTCACTTTCCACATACTTTACCTTTTGTTAAAGGATATAAGCTCATTCCAGATGATCGTCACCATCATAATTTCTTGAAGATTATATATGGCTTCTATATGGAAAGTCCTGTGATCTCCATATGTGCATAAGCCTTGTGATTTGACATGGTAAGAGCAGTGTCTTAAATTTTCAAATAGAATTTTCTTTAGTAATCTCCTGACTTATTAGGTTCTATTTTAAGTCTTCGTAATAATATGTATGCTCAATATTCAAGCAATATGGTATGCACGTATAGCATCCAAATCATCTAGTTTCTCATACAATTCATCCACTCATGAAACCATAATTCAAATCAATTTTCATGCATCATTTAAAAGAGAACATAATACACTTGTACAAGAGTAAACATACTCAAAAGTCATTATCGTAAATAGACATAAACATTTACTCAAGAATTCACCTCTTTACCAAAATTATTTTTTTATGCATGATCCTAAATTTTTGGACAACATATAACTTTTTTCTAAAATTTGCCCCTATTACTTTATCTTTTGAGTTTTATGAGGAATCTCTAATGGGAACTTGATTCAGTCATCCTTGTAAATTATCTTTCAACCTTTTCTTTTCTAAAAAGTTAGGTTTTTTCAACATTCTTTGATTTAAGTTTGTGAAAGAATAACCCATGGATTTAATTGGCCAAATAACCTAGTTGGTTTACTTACTGTGAGTTCCTTAATTTAGGTATTTTATGAACAACCACATTATTCCAAACTTTAGTGAAGGTTATTTTATACTTCTTGATTATTAATCTAATTATCTAATTTAATTATTAAGCTTGATTTGATTTGTTTATATCTTTATTTATGAATTCATGTCCATTGAGTTGAAATCCTCTTAGAAGTCTTTGAACATACACACCATTTATCCTAAAATTTATTAACCACTTTTATGAAATTTCCAAAGTCTTAGCCACATCATACTTATTGTTCTTAAGATTTTATGGTCAATTTTTCATATATTTAAAAGGTGGTTCTTGTGAGATTATGTCTTAGATTGCTAGATGGGTTTATCTTGATAATTTTTAATGTTTTTCTCCTTAATTATCACGACTTGGACAAATGACCTCTTAAATTATTAAAATCTCTTAATTAAAATTTTAATTATCTTCTTGTACTTAGAAGGACTCAATTCACGCCTTAATAAAAATTTAAACTCCTTCATCTTTTATTTATAGAGGACTTGGCCAAATGGCCTTCTTAACCATCTAATGGTTTTTTTCACCAAATTTCCCTCTTAACTTATGAATCTTAGTTTAGGATATTAAATCACATACTTTGCTCTTGGGTCCATCAATTTTTTTTTCTTAATTAATGATTTTGGTCATGATTATGAAGAGTTTGAGATGTCTCATTCACCTTCTAAGTCTATAAGTCCATTTCATGTCTTATAACCATAAAGGTCCAATTTTTATAAAGTAATGTTTTAACTTTATGACTTAACTTTTTGAGTTCTTTTGAGTTATAATTATATTGGTCCAAATCTGAATTTTTATAAAGATTCAAGTTAAAGGTTTGAACTTTTCATGAAGATAGAATCAAGATTGCACTTTGAAGGGAAAAGATCACATAACATCATTTTTCAAGACAACCAAGTTGAGATCCACATGATCTACCCCAAACTCTAATTATCCTCCACTTGAGAATCTTACAATACTTAAAAAAATCCTTTACAATCTATCCAAGACATTTAAAAATCACTCTTAAAAATTTTTAACTTATTAAATTGTTTAAAAGTTTTAAAAAGAACTTAAAAACTTAGCTATACTTATTTTAAACAAACTAGTAGAGTTTTGAAAAAGAATATGCTCAAGAAAGTTAGATCCATAAGATTTAGAGAAGGATCCACAAAAGAACAAGAAGAATAAGCCAAAATCACATAATTAAAGACTTAGAAAATTTTTAAGATAGAAATTCCTACTTGTTGAAGACTAGGAAAAGGAATTGATGGATTAAATAATGGAGAGTTACCTCCCTTGATGTCCCATAAATGAGCATTTGCAAGAATTAAAGAATCCACTGTAGAATTCTGTTGAAGAAGTTTTTATGGAGATATGACCAAACTATAATACTTTCCAAAAATCCAAGCATCTTTCCCAATTTTGAATTTTGAACTATTACCAATAATCCATTTAATTCCCTACTTCTCAACTAACTTAGCACCCCAAATAATCCTCTAAGTGAAACTAGGATGATACCTAATGGAAGAGTCTACAAAATTATCTTGGGAAAAATATCAACTTTTGAGCACTTGAAACAAAAAGAAATTTCTCATCCTTAACCATCCTCCAACATTGTATTTCTAACACTGCATCATTGAACAAAGTAGGTCTTTGAACCCAATACCACCTTATCTTTAGGATAGCAAAGCTTGCTAGGTCAGCATATAAATTTTCGCCTCTTCGTTTTTTGACCCACCAATAACTAACTAACATAGAATGAATTTGATGGAATATCTCTAAGGAATCTTAAAGAAACTCATAACATAAGTTAGGACTTCTTGAGCATATACATCAATAATATTCTTTCCCATTCTAGAAAGCATCCTTTCCTTCCAACCTTTTAATTTTCCCCATACTCTTTCCATGATGCCAGAGAAAGTAACTTTCTTAGCTTTACCAACCATCATAGGAAGAACAAGATACTTTTCATGAGAATTTACAAATTTTAAACTAAATATTTCTCAAATAAGGAATATACAAGAATCATGCACTTTAGAGTTGAAAAGGATCTCAAACTTTTCTATATTTACTCCTTGACTAGAGGCAAATTCATAACTTTTAATAATTTCCTTCATTACTTTTGTCTCAAATAATGCAACTATAGAAAAAATAAAATTTTCGTAAAAAAAAAATAGGTAGTAATTGATGGAGCTGATCTAACAACTTTCATCCCATAATAACGTCTATTTCATTATTTTTTTGAATAATCCAATTATCACATTGGCACACAATATGAACAAATTGGCAGATATAGGTCCCCTTACCTAATCCCACACTAAATGGAGAAATTTTCACCAGGCTCACCATTAATAAATTTTTATATGAAACATATGACACACATCTTATATTAAGGGATACCAAATCTTTAGGAAAACCTATATTATTTAACACAGATTCTAAAAGCTTCCACTAAATTATATCATAAACCTTAAACATATCCATTTTTATAACCATAAAACCCTTGTCACCCTTTCTTCAAAAAATTCATATAATAAAAAATATCAAAACAAATTAATGCATTATCAACAATAAGCTTACCCAAGGAAATTTTTTTTAACTTATACATACCAATTTATTAAGCACAAACTTTAATCTATTAGTTATACACTTCGTGACCAATTTCTTGATTACTTTGCATAAACTAATTGGTCTTAGATGTTGAGGCTTAATTGGAGACTTAACTTTAGGTACAATGCAAATAAAAGTAAAGTTTATATTGTAAAGGTTAGCAGCATTATTTAAAATATCTAGCACCTGAGTTACCACATCATTTCCAATTATATTTCAATTCCTTTGGTATAATAAACCAATAGTTAAACTATCTAACCTTGAATATTTAGATGTCCTAAAATATTCTTCTTACTTTTTCAATAGAAAAATTATGAGTTAAGATTTGATCATGATTTAATGTTAAACTCTTCGAAATCAAAGAGAAAAAATATGGTCAATATTGATAGGATGAGAACATTTGAAGATTTCTTGAAAATACCTATGAATTACTTGGCTAATTGCATAATCACTAAAAACAAAAGCTTCATATTCATTTTGTATCTTTTTAAATTTATCTTTCCTTTGCCTTTTAGATGTATTTTTATGGAATAATTTTACATTCTTGTCACTCTCCTTTAACCAAACAACATGTGATCTTTGCTTCCAATATATTTTAAGTTTGAGAAATTCTATCAATTAATTTTAAAGGAACCTAAGGTTCAGAACATTCTTTGTGGATGGATCACATGACATAACATCTAACATAATATCTAATATTAATCTTTCCTTCCTTTTGATTTAATTACTTAAACTATACATATTTTTATAAAAGTATAAAAAAATTCTAAAAAATTCCTTAATTTTAGTTTTGTAATTTCTTTTATAACCAAACTATGTATTGCAAATCATATGAGCACATTTGTTATCTTTCAGCTAGATATCTTCAAAACGGAAAATACCATGTTTTCTTAAATAAGAAAATTGATAATCACAACAAACATTAACTAATATTGGGCCATGATTTGATCCATATCTCCCCAAATGTTCAATATTAGTAAAACCATAAGATTCATAGAAAAAGGAAGTAGCTAATCTTCTTTTCAAAGGGTACCTAATATTTCGATCTCTAATGTGACCATTATACCATGTAAATATATAACCAAAAAAGCCTACATCATGTAAACCACAAAAATCCAAACAGTCTCTAAATCTTTAGATTACAAAAAATGAAGGTTGAGTTTTTCCTTATTTGTCTAAAGATGATAATATGGAATTAAATTCTCCTACACATAGCCATTGATTCTCAACTTCTGGTTTAATACGCTCCAACAACCTCCAAGTCAAATGTTTATTCTGTTCCTCAAGAAAACCATAACATCCTATCAAAATCTAATTACCTTCACTTGTCTCAATAACATTCCTATGAATATGGTTACTAGATTGAAAGTTTATGGAAAATTTAATAGAATCCTTCCACAATAAAGCTAAACCTCTAATGTGACATCTCTCATTTCCAACACAATTCACTGCAATAAGATTAGAAAGTTTAGCAAGTATTTTATTTTTTTCCAATTCCAAACCTATACATTTTACTCCATTATAAAAACCATTTTTAACACTTCTTTATAAAGGAGCCTCAACAAAGTTCAAACTGCATGAGGGTTCCCAACATCACCTTATTAACCAAAGAATCATCCCTAATTACTAAAGGGGAGATTTTCAATATCATTCTTGTCTTCCCACTCTTCGTTTGTGAACACATTTTAATAGTGTGTCCCAAATAACCCTAAGGATAACAAAAAATTAGCAACTTCTTATATTTGAAAAAAAATAAATTCCTTTCATCCTAGTTTTCAAAATTACGATCAAACCCCTTTGTAAGGAATTTTTAAGATCTAAAGAAACCTTTATACAAATATATTGTCCCTATGGACCCTTTGCTGCATCCTATTCAACAAAGTTACCAATAGTATTACTAATTTGCTTAGCAACATATTCCACTCACATAATCATAGGAAAATTATAAAGTTGCATCCAAAATGATGAAAATTGTAGCTTCGAAACTAATGGTTGTTGGTTAGGTTGTAACTTATGAAGCACCAATATGTGCTTATCAAAGAACCAGTATCTACCTTTTAAGACAAAATTTATCTTTCCCCAAAAAAAATTTGAATATAAAAATATTTTTATCGATATCCATTAGATTTGCATGTAACATCCAAAAAATTTTATGATAAACTTTATAACTCATGAATTAATAATTGCAGGGGGAAAAAGATAGAAATTGAAATTTAGAGAAATTATAAATCTTTTTGAGAAATAACAAAAATACCCTTGAGCTAAGATAACAACAAATGAAGTGTAGGCAACTAAATACAAAAGTGTAAAAAATATCCAAGAAACTTAGAACCCATCAATAATTACTAAAATATCACTCGAAGAAATTAGTAATAAATAAAATATGAAAACTTTGCGATAAATGCTTATAACACTTACAAAAAATCCTAGTTCCTATAAGAGTTAAACTGCATTAGAAAACAAGAAAATTAATGACTTAGAAAAGGTTTGAGAGGAATAATCAAGGATTAGAAACCTTAAGGATGAAGTTTAGAAACTTTTCTAAAACAATTCTAAAAAATGACCAAACATGGGTTTCTCGGGTATGAAATGAGCCACTTCAAATAAGTTCATTCCTAACTGTCTGAGTAAGCCATAAACTAATGACAAAGGCCTACATTAGACAAATGGCATGTCATTATGGATCCAATGAGTCACCATACATTAGACACACAAAAAACAAAATCATTTATGAAGAAAAATAAAATTAATCATGGTTAAGTTAAATTAACTATGGTTAAGTTAAAATCTAACTATGATTTGGTTACATTAACTAGGATTATGTTAAATAAACCATGATTAGGCTGAGAAGATAAGTCTTTATGATTTGAAATTAAATTAAAAAGGATAAATTATAAGTGAAAAGATCATTTTTTCCTTATTTAAAAATTTAATCCCTAGGTAACTAACCATGAGGTGGATAAAATTAGTAAGGTGATAACATATCCATTGAAATAAAATCAATCATTCAAACACTTATCAAACTCTCTAAGATCAATCTTTCATCTCCAAAATTTCCTAAACCAAGAACTAATCAAGTTTAGGCTTCCAATCTTGAAGTTTAAGCTAGAAAACAAGAAAAGAAAAACTTCTTCATTCCTCTTCAAGGATTTTCGTTTTGGGACCACTAAGGAGGTGTAGCATCATCACAAAACCCATCAAGAACTTTTCCTAGGTTTTAACAAGTAGGATATTCTATATTTAAGCTTTTCTAAGCATTTTTTAAGTATTATTTCCTAATCTTCTTCATCTTTGTGGATCTTTTCTCTAAACTTCAAGATCCAACATCCTTGAATATTATTTGGTTTAAAACTTTTCTAGGATCTTAAAATAAACATTTATACATTTTAAAAAAATTTTAAGAGTCCAAAATGAATATTTAATGGTTTAAATTACTTACTGGAACTCCTTAAGCATTTTAATCGGTTAAATCTTCTTGAAAATTATTTTTACAATTTTTGGGTAGATTTGTGAAGTTTTAACTAAGTCCTGAAATATGATCAATAGATGGTGGATTTAGATACCTGAGAAGATCTTGGATGCCTTATCTTATTTGAGTTTAAAATGATTATGTGTTATTATATCTCTTACAAAAGTGCAAGCTTATTCTTTATTTCATAAAAATCCAAAATCTTGAACTTTAAAACTTAAAAATCTTATATATGGATTATTATGATCATGATCTTAAAATCTGTAAGTGGAAACTATAAAAATCAAACTTAAACCATAAAGGTTGGATCTTTATAACTAATACACTAAGAAAAGGACTTATGGAGTTGGAAAGTGTTAGGAAAGTTTCAAGCTTTACAAGGACAAAGACCTACCTTGAAGAACAAAAGGCTTAAAATCTATAATCCATCATGATTATTAACCTTCACAAGTGTTAAAACACAAGATCCACACTTGAGGCTAAGAAAAATTATATTAAGGGACCTTAGAGAGTGGGTATGCCCATTCGACCATAGCTCCAAAATTAGAGGAGTAAAGGTTGAAAATTTTTCTAGAATTAATAAGTTAAACCTTCTACAATAATACCTTAAGAAAAATAAACTTTTATGGCAAGAAACACAAATTTAGTGACCTCTCAAATTCATATAGGTCCTTCAACCAAGTATTGGAAAAATTGGGTAATAATGGTTAATAAGTTCTAGACTAAAATCCATTAGGTATTTTAGGATATAAAGATAATTTCAAGTAAACAAATATGATTTTTTAGGCAAAGATATGAATAGTTTAACCTAAATTACTAATCAAGCTATTAAAATAAAATAATGGGCAAGGACTAAAAAATTATTTTCATTAAGTTTTGGATTTAAAAGTTTGACCATAAAAGCCTAGAAATATAGATATAAACTTTGTGGGTTAGAAGAGGCCATTTGACTAACAGATATTAGAATTGGATAAATAAAATTTAATGAATAATAATTTACATGTTCATCTCTCTTAGGAATAAATTTGTGAAATAAAAGTGGTCAAGAGGTCTAGATGAACAAAAAGTCCACTTGAGAGGTGAAAAGGTCATTCAACCAATATAAACTTAATTATAAGAAAAACACCTACAAAACATTTGAGAAAAGTAAATGATAAGAGAAACTTAGAAAGGTTGAGTGGTGTAGGTTTCCCTTGAGAAACTTATCCTAAAACATAAAGAAAAATATCAAGTTGGATAATTTTAGAAAAAGAATGCTTGCTGTCCAAAATTATAAGGACCTTACTTAAGTAAAGATTTTCACTAAGTATGTAAGCTTCTGGGTAAATATTATTGCTTTAGTTATTATGACTATGCTTGAGTATGATCGCTTATATTTAAATTATTATGTGATCTCTTGAATGGTATGATAACTTGCTTATATGTATGACACGCTCGTCGCAAACGTGCAAAAATAATTTCCAGATTTCCCCCAAACTATTGGTATAGTATAAGGTGCAACCTAGGTCATCTCCCAAAGACCATTTCAGATTCTTAAGCAAATAAGGAGAAAATTAGAACAAGGGGGTTTTTGTAAAGATGTGATATCAAATGCTAAATACAAAATACAGAATGAAATTAATTTGACTTAACAATTATCAACTCAAGGAATTCAGAGACTATTTTCATAACTAATCATTGATCACTAAAATTATGCATTGTGTTTATCAACCTAGGATCATCTGGAACCCCTAAAATGATCCTTGAATTCTCTACTGAGAAACCTCTCAGAATTTAATTGATTATGATCAACAAGATTAGTAACCACTTAATCTTTTATCTAAACCAATTTCACAATCAGAATTCAGTTGAAGTAAGTAATAAAATGAAAACCTTCAATTCAATTACTTAATTTCTACTCTTCAAACTTTTGGAAAATGATTTACCAATCAAAAACCAATTATAAATCAATTATACATTAATCAAAATACGTCAACCGATCAAACTTTGATTAAAGAATAAAATTGAAGAATATAGTGAAGTAGAGTAGAAACCACTTAATAAGCATGTAAATAAAGATCAAGACCTCAAAGTTAAAATGAAAATAGCTTGAATCCTTGAATTGAAACTACGAACCTAGCCTTCCATGTAGGAGGCAAACTAACAACAAAGAAAGAGGAAAACTAACAACAAATAAATCCTAAGCCTTCCATGTAGGAGGCAACTAACAACAAATAAATCCTAAGCCTTCCATGTAGGAGGCAACTAACAATAAAGAAAAACTAAGCCTTCCATGTAGGAGGCAAACTAACAAGAAAGAAAACCTAAGCCTTCCATGAAGGAGGCAAAACTAACAAGAAAGAAACAAAGAGAGAAAGAAAGAAAGAAAATGGTATTGGAGTTAATCTCCAAAATGGTGTGTTTCTCCTCTTGTAAACCCTTCTATTTATAGAGGATTTTTGAGGCATCATCTTCAGAAAGTCACCAACTAGGATATTACTTTTCTACCCTTTTCTTGCTTTCACATGGGCTTTGTTGAAATTGCAAAACACTTTTGAATTTTTGCCACCAATGAGCACAACAATTTTGACTTTCTTGCACCGCAATTTCGGATGTTCACATGTCCGAATTAGAGCTTGACTTCTGAACAAAAGTTGTAGCCCTGGATCGTAGCTGTCCAACAAAGTTGATTTCATCTCAATATGACTTCTATATCTCAAGATATGGCCGGATCTTTGCACACTGTTCAAATTCCACGTCAGCAACACTATCTCATCTTTTGAGATAATTTCGGAGTCCTAAACATCCCATTTAGAGTTTTCTCTTGCTTTGTAACTATGGACACTTCTTTAAGCTTTCATTCAAGACAGATTTCATGATTTTTGGATGTCTACAACTCCTATTATGCTCAAAATACTATAATAGTGTCATTTTAATCGGGTAAGCAAAGAAATTCAATTAAACTTCATATGAACCCAAACTCATAAAATATGACAAAGATCACTTAATTGAACATATAAAAAGTCTTAATGAGATAAAAGTGAGAGATAATTATTTATGAAATCTATGCTTATCAATGTACAAGGTTCCATGTTGTGCTTAACTGATTGTATGATAATGAATGAATTGGGTGTTATGTGTGCATGACATTTTGATTGAATATTCAACATGCATCCTATTTTGAAGACTACAAATGGAACCTAATAAGTCAAAGGGTTACTAAATAAAATTATATGTGAAAACTTAACAAGCACATATTTGTAAAGTACCAAGTATAGGACTTGTGCATGTGTGGAAGTCAGGAACTATCCATGTCAAAGGCCATAAGACTTCAAGTTAAGGTGGTGACGACCACCAAGAATGAGCTCATATCCTAAATAAAGTTGAGTATATGTGAAAGTGAGAAGATATTGTTTGAAAAAATGTTTAATAATGTGCCATTACGGGTATAATAGTGTGCCATATGTTAAAATGTCACTAAGGGTGACTAGTGAATGAGAATGTTATGAGTATGGAAAAAAAATGTTAATGTGTCAAGTAGTATCTTCGATCTTATGATTTATCATGTTAATATGGTGACCCAAGGAAAGAATGAGCTATATGCTTGTACGAGGTTTTAATCCCTTCCATTTAATAAAGAATAAGTGAGTTATATGCTTGTATGAGATTTAATCACTATCATTATTAAAAAGATCCACTTAAAATAAGTATTATTTTAAAGAAAAAATTATGATTTCTCACTCCCTACCTCTCATTTCTCTCCCAGAGTTCAATCATACTCTTTGCAATGGTAGTGGTTTACATGGAAACAAATAATGTTGACTAGATATTAATGCTCATGGTGTGGAATGCGGAAAAAGTTATAGAGCATCACATTTTGTTTTGTACAACTTTGTACTTTTTTATTTGAATGATTGTAACTTGTGAAGGTTATTGAAGCCTTCATTTTGTCTAAAGAACTCACTAGGAGTCTTTAATTTATTATTGTCTATGTATGTATTACTTATATAACTAATAACGTAAGTATTGTTATAAAAATGAATATATAAGATGACAAGTAAATAAATGCAAGTCTTCAAATTTAATGTGAGTAACAATGTCATAACTTTTATTTCCTACTATGTTAATTACCATAACCACAACAATGTTTCAAAAGAAAAACTATATCGTATTTTCAATACAAGTATTTTTTAAAAAGAGTTCTGTATCATGAAATAACAAATTGATAATAAACTTGAAATACGACTTAAACGTAAGATGAGTATCAATCAACACTTGTATCTTTTACTTTTCTTTGTGAATTTGAAAGACTGCTAAGAAGCTATCATCTTAACTTATTAAGTCTGTTATACTCCATCAAACCAAGAGAAAACTACCAATACAAGAGATTATAAAAAAACTACCAACTTCTAAGAAACCTAGAAAGTTCCTACAGTGCTTGAGGGGCTTTTTTAATGCCGTGTATCTCTCTAGTTATAATCTTGTATTTGAATAAGTTAAAAAAAGTACTTTTTATTATTATTTAAATAGATAAAAATAATAAGGTATAAAATAGATAAAGAGATTTAATTTTTATTTTTATTTTTCTTTTCATTTTAAGTATTTACAAAAGTAAACAAATTTTCTTTAACTAACATTGATATAATTATAATAGATTAAAAAATTATATTGAAATTTAAATTTAAACTGTATTTCTTTTATCATATTAAAGAATAATATGATTATATTAATCATAATTACAAATATAATAATTTTTATTTTTGAACAAGTAAACTATTAAATATCTAAAAATAAAAATTTTAAAAAGGTTTAAGAATTTATTTTAAAAGATAAATACTATTTAGTATTAATATATCCATATAAAAAATATCAAGGTTTTGATTTCTATTACATGTTTTTATAAATGTCAATTAATTTTAATAATTTTTTTACAATATAAAAAATAATGAAATTCAAACTTAGAATATTTATGTAAATTTATTACATAATTATGCATATTGATTTAATACTATTGAAAATCTAAATTAATTGAAAAATATTTATTATTCAATTTATCTAATAATTTTAAAATTAAGGTTTAGATATTTTAAAAGAAAAATTTTACTATCTATTGTAATTTTACTCTATTTGAATAAGATTGTCTTGCTAGAGGATATGCATGATCTTGTAAAATAAAAATATATCAATTTAATAATAATATTATATATATTATTTTTAATAAATTAAAATCAAATTTAATTATTAAGAAATTATTCTTTAACATATAATAAATCAAATTTTATCACTTAAAAATAATAAAAAAAATCAACTTTGCAATCATATATTTGAATGAATGAAAATAAAATAAATATAATTTTTTATTATTAAGATGGATAAAAATAAAATAAAATTAAAGACTTATTGTTAAGATAGATAAAAATAAAAAAAATAATTCCTTAATAGATATGACATTAATAGACATGACATGAGAAATGAGAATTTATTTTTTATTTTTTATATTTAAAAAAAATAAATCTATCACTTAAAATTGACATAATATTAATATTTTAAAAAATTTAAACGAGATTTAAATTTAAATTATATTGTTTTTAATGTATACTAAAAACAATATTATCATAATCGTAAATATAACATTCTTTTAGAAGAAACTCTATTAAATATTTAAAAATTAAATTTACTTTTAAAAATATGTAAGTATATCCTTTGAAATATAAAAAATAGTTAATAATGAATTTATATATATATATATATAATGAAAAAAATTATGTATCTATAAAAATATATCAAGATTTTGATATTTATTACATGTTTTAATAAATTCCAATTATTTTTTATAAAAGTATAGTTTATATTAATTAAATACTGTTAGCATATGGATTAATTGAAAGATATTTAATAACTTATTTAGTTGTTTTAAATTTAAATTTTGGATATTTTTGAAAAAAGATTATTGTTTATTATAATTTTATTGAACTCGAACATAATTATTTTTTATAAAAGATATATATAATCTTGTATATATGAAAAAATGCCTCTTAATTAAACAATAATGTAATAATTTATATTTATTTATATTTTTTGAAATGATTTTTATTTTTTAATTATAAAAATTTTATTTTAGTTTTGAACTTTTAATTTTAATTTTTAGTTTTTAAAATTTGTTACAAAAAATGATAAATAAATAAAAATATTAATTTAAAAAACTAAATTTTATCAAAATGATAACAATTTAAAATTCTAAAAAATATTAAAAATTATTATTATGATGATAATAGTAATTACAATAGTATTTATGAGTATGATAATTAAGATATATAAAATATTATATAATTATACAAATTTATAGTTTATATATTATTTGATGATAAGATAAATAATTTTATATTATTATTACTATAATATTTTTATATTATTTAATATTTATTTACATAAAATAATATATATAGATATTATAATATTATAATGTTATAAATTTAATATAATTTATATATCAAATAATATTATTTATTTTATTGTTAATATATAAAATTAAATAAATAAAAAATTAAATTATTTTTAAAATAATAGTATTTTTATTATGATAATTGATCATGACGATGATAATAGTTATAATATAAAAAATATTATATAATTATATAATTTTATATATATTATTTAATAATTAATATAAAAAAATAAATAATTTTATATTTTATTATTATAATTTTGATATTATTTAATATTTATTTTACATAAAATAATATTAAAATATTATATTATAAATGTTTTTTTACAAGTTTTATATATTAAAGAGTATTATTCATTTTATCCTATATTTATAAAAAATTATTTTTCAAATAATACAGATAAAATTTGAAAAAGTAATGAAAATTATATTATTATTATTATAATAATAATAATAATAATGGTAATGAAGATAAAAGTGATGGTGGTTATGATGTTGATGATGGTGACAAAGGTAATAGTTTAGGGTGGAATAATGGTTTGATGGGGATGGTGATGGTGGTATCTATAATGGTGGTTTGGTTTGGTAGAATAGAGAATAAAAATTTTTAAAATTAAAAATAAAAACCTTTTTTTTAAGATTGAAGTTAAAATATTTTAAAAAATGTATCAAAAATCAATTTGAAATCATTTTTTTTGAAAATATTTTATTTTTAAAATTAATTTTAAAAAATACTGAAAACTTGCAACTATCCCAAACAAAATTCAAGAAATCAAATATAATTACTTAAAGAATAATACTTTACAATCTTGTTTTTTAATGAATTAAAATAAAGAAAAAATATTTTTTTATTATTTAGATAGAAAAAATTAAAAATTTAAAATCTGATAATCATAATTTTTTCTTCCCATTATATGTTAGGAATAAAAATAGATCGAGTATTCAAGTTTGACATGTTATAATATAAAAGATTTATAACCTTAACTATATAATTTTAAAATATCTACAAATATAATAACATTTACATAAACATATAACGTATCCATGTATATATATAAATTTTGATACACATAAAAATTAAAGTAAAATATAAAAAATTTGTTTTAAAATCAAAGTAACGTACACAATTTTTATAATACACATAAGAGAGTTTCATAGATATAAAGTTTTTTTTGTTTGAAATTAAAATTAAAAATTTTATTTTTTAATAAATTATATAAATATATTAATATTATATAAATATAAAAATATAATATATACAAATAAATACATCCTTTAATAGGATAAACAAATTTTTGAATAAATTTAAGTCTAACTTATTTATTTAAAGTTTTTTAATAAATTTAAATTTTTTTATTTATTAAATAAAAAGTCGAACAACCTTGTTTATTTTTATCCCTATTATATATAAAATAGAAAAAATATTATTTTTTTAAGTCATTAAAAAAATATATCAATTTTTTATATTTGGACTCATTAAATGGTGAAAAATTAATATAATTTATATAAAATTTTAAATTTAAGTTAAATTAATTTTATTTATTTAAAAAATGATAATGATAATTATGATAATTATATATATAATAATTTTTTTTGTTTTCTGGGTAAACACATTATTAATTATTTTTAAAAAGTTAAATTTACATTTAAAAAGATGTTAGAATAGGTTTTGAAAGATAAAATCTATACAAATCATAAAGATAATTAACCTATCTATATTTAAAATATGAAGATTTTGATGTTATTTGTGTTTCTATAAGTGTGAATCATTTTAATAAAAAGATAATGGATGTTGATTAAATAATTTTAATTGCATTAATTATTTGGTAGGTATTTAATATTTAATTTAATTAGTAAATTTTTTTTATAATACGATAAATAATAAGATTTAAATCTAAAATTTTTGTATAAAATTTTTAATCTCTAATTAATTATCATTAGATGAATTTTAGTAACTTCAATTAATAAGTTTAAATTTAAATTTTAAATATTTTGAAATAGACTTTTTTTTGTATAAAGTAGAAAACCTCCTAATAACTTCAATTAATAAATTTGAATTTAAATTTTAAATATCATAAAATCAGACTTTGTTTTGTACAAAATAAAAATAATAAAATTTAAATTTATTGTTTTATGTAAAATATTTTAATTTTTAACCTCTTATTATTAAACTATTTTTAATAACTTATTTTAGAATCAGACATTTATCATCTTCTATAAATATATATGATTTTACAATTAAAAAATGTACATAGATTAAATAATAATGTAATATATATCTATTATGAATTAATATCAACTTCAAATCAAAAAATATAAAATGATATTAAAAAATTACTTTTTAATGTACAAAATTATATCACTTGAAAAGAAAAAGAACTTTACATTTTTTCAATTAAAAATTTATTTTTAATATAAAAATTATATTACTTGAAACGAAAAAGAATTTTGCAATCTTGTATTTGAGAAATTTAAAATAAAAAAATAAAAATTATATATTCTTTTTATTTTATAATAGATACAACTATAAAAAAATAATTTTTAATGTTAAAATCATAATTTTTTCTCTTCTTTCAATCATGAAATAGGAAAGGAGATCACACTTTTTTATTTTTTTTTATTTTAAACATTTAATAAATAAAATTAATTTTTTTCATTAAAATCAATTTAATATCAATTTAATGATACAAAATTAAAATAATTTATATCATATTTTAAATTTATAGTATAAAAAAATTATAATCATAAATATGTTTTTATTTATTATCTATCATACCATTAAATATTTAAAATTAATTTTTTATTTTTAAAAAGATGTAATGATACCTTTTAAAAGATAAAATCTAGTAAATGATAAATTTATATAAACTATGAAAATATTTGTATATTCATGTAAAATTATTAAGGTTGATTTCAATTACATGTTTCTATAAATGTCAATCATATTTAATTAAATATAATTACTTCAAGATAAAATAAAATTGAGATCGAATTATGTGATCTTTTAAAATTGGTCTCTATTGGATCTTTTAAAATTGGTCTCTATTAGAGACTAAAATTGTGACTGATTTTAATAGATACTAGTAAATGAATTTTTTAAATCTAGCCACCATATTAGGATCGAAATGTCGGTCGCAAACGCATTTAAAATTTAGCCATCGCATTAGAGACTGAAATGTCAATCGCAAACGCAATTAGAGGTGGTCACTGAATTCAGTCACCAAACTTCATTTAGAGATCGAACCAAGGTTTCAGTTGTAAGTTAGATAAAATAATTTGACACAGTCGCTCTCATTTCCCTCGTTCTCCTTTTCTACAATTTTTAATTTGCTGAACCCTAAATCCAATTCCTTGAGAATACATTGTAGACAAATTTCTATGTCCGGCGAAGTTTGTGGTACATTTTGGTAAATTTCTCCTTGCACCAGTGCTCTCTTTCTCAAAACAAGTGGTAGGCTGCTGGTTCTCCATTCTCAAAAATTTGTCCAATTCCTTGCACCAATACCTAATCCTTCTATCTCATGGTTGGATTTCTCTATTTTGTTTTCAGGTTAGAACCTATGCTTGGATTTTCAGGTTCTCTCATTTTGTTGTACAAAATTTAACTTCCTCAAGGTGAGTATACTAACTAGTTTTTGGCTTGTTTTTCAGCTTCCTTTTACGTGATTTTCTATTAATGTGAAATAAGACTAGCTTAAATTAAGCTCCATCTAACTGCATTAGTCTCTACGATTTGAGTGAGCCTTGAGTAAGGATGAAAATATTCTGTTAATGGTGAAAGTTTCAAGAATAATTATTATGTATGTGATGTTCTTGCTGCATTCAAATCATAAATTCATAGGTAATGTAGGTAAATATGGATTTATCTTTGTCTTTGATATGAGGTTATTCTGTGACTTGATCTTCCACCTTAAGGACCTAGTTGACTGAAAGGCATGAGGAGGTTTTAGGTTTCTCTGTTTGAAGTTTTGTTAGAATTAGATTACCTGTAAACTCTTTAGTGATCCATAATTAGGTATTGCATGATGATTTGTTCAGATAGAAAACAATAACAGCTTCAACCTCATTTTGATTCCATTGGCTTTTAGTTAGACTCTAGTTTACCAATCAGGTCCTACTAAACCAGTATCCATGCCTATTTAGAGTAAAATTGCCAATTGATTAACCATGTGTCCCCCTTTCATACCTAAGTAAAAAATGAATTCACTTGGGCTGTAACGAGAAAAATGCACTATAGCAAGTAGCTTTATGCAACATGCTAGGGGAGATTGCAAAGGATTTTTTATCATCCCAAGAATACATGACTTTTTACAAAATTTGAAATCCTATTAAATTGACTCATAAATTTGACAGTGTAACAAATGCAGCACACAGTTACAAAAACTTATGTACCTCCATAAATAATTCACGTTTTTAAGCCAATCGTGAACACCTACATGTACTTCTTGGGCTTGCTAGGGTGTGGCCATTTTGTTCGTTCCAATGGCCCATACAGGCTCATATGCAATAACTATATTATCCCAACTTAGCACTGTATCAGCACATAATAGACATAAAGAATGCTATGGAATCATTCTACAACCCCCCTCATCTGGCCTCCTTTTCTTTTACAGTCCCCACCTAAAAGAAAATGGCTTTCAAATGGATTATGAATAAATAATGTAAAAGCCTTCAATTACCGGAAACAAACATAAAAAATTTTCTCCACTTCTCTTTCTTGTAACAATTCCCCAATACATACTATCACACCAAGACCTTCACTCAAGGCATATGCAACCTTCTTTCCTATAAACCGGAGTTCATAATTTGTAGTTAATATATCATACATTTTCATCTCTAGGAAAACTACTATAGAAATTATCTCCAAAAACTTTCACCTCATCATTTTCTCCAATTATACGTCTTCTCTTAGAATGTCCAAGAATAACCCACTTGCAGCCATGGTCTTTTAGTTGCTCCATGCTACAAGAGTTAGGCAGAAATAAGTTTCAAAGACCACAAGAAGGTAACAATATAATAATTTTGAACATTCAAAACCATAATAATAAGAACATGAAAAGGTAACTCCTCCACCATAAAACATTTAGGGGAAAGAGAAGAATGTTAAGCTTGAAATGAACCAGTACCATAGTCGGAAGCATACATTTTTTTATTATCATCGACAATTCCTTCCAATTGATCATCCTTATAGAATAAATAGAAATACTTTTAGGAAAAACTATGTGGATACCTCCTCCCCTCCCCATGATTGACTGAAGAAAAAATATGGTAAAGAACTTGGCAATTTCCATTCATATGGGAGTTTGAAGGACAAAAATTTCCTGGATTTGGTGAACATCATAATTGGACTAAAAAAAGTATCTTTCGGGAAATTACTTTATTGGAAAACACATCTTCGTCGTAACATCAATGTTATGCACATTGAGAGAAATGTGTTTATGAATGTATTCGACACAGTCATGGATATTAAGGGTAAGATAAAGGATACAGATAAAGGAAGAATAGATTTAGCCAAAATATGTAAGTGACTGAAGCTTTACTTACAGGAGGCTCGGGGTGGGAAATATGTAAAACCAAAAGCTAAATATGTATTTAACAAGTTTGAAAGAGTAGCTATTTGTTAATGGGTTAAGCAACTTAAGTTGCGTGATGGATATGCTTCAAATTTAGGTCGGTGTATTGATATGAAATCAGCAAAGTTGCATGGAATGAAAAAATCATGATTGTCATGTATTTATGCAATGATTACTTCCTATTGCATTTGAATCTTTACCAAATGGTATTTGAAAACCACTTGTTGAGCTCAGTCACTTTTTTAGAGAATTAACTTGCTCAACTATATATGTAAACAAATTAATGGATATGGAATCTGCTATTTTTGTGTTATTGTGTAAGTTAGAGCAAATCTTTCCTCCAAGCTTATTTGATTCTATGGAACATCTTCCAATTTACCTACCCTATGAAGCACGAGTTGGAGGTCCAATTCAATATCATTGGATGTATCTGTCGCAATCGTAATTCCGATGAGACGACAAACTCGCTAAAATTTTAAAATAGGACTATTTTGGATTATGTGGAGTCGCCACCAAATTTTTATTTAAGGGAAAAGATTTGGAAAAAACCCTGACTCGAGGATGAGATTCGAAGTTCGGGAGTCGGTTACTAGCGGGGAAGGTGTTAGGCATCCCACTCGCCTGTTCCGAAGAACAGTACCCTTAAACTGAGTGTGTGATTATTTGAAAATAGCTTGATCCCTTTAATTAGAATGAAAATAAATAACTTGATGAAGGTTAGCCTGACAGGACTTGATCCTGCTCCTACGAATTCCCCGGTGCAATGGGAAACTCAAGGCTTACGTAGTTCTGGTTTGGTTTGAAGGCTTGACCTTCGAAAACGCTTGAAAAAAGTATTTGAAAGTAAACAGTGCTCAGAGGCTTGACCCTCGGAGCTGCTTGAAAAGGAATATTTGAAAATGGATAAAGTATTTTTTTAAAATATTTTAAGGAGAATCCTTAGTCCACATATGCACAGGATCCAAGACAACTACTGCTGCACTGGGATCCATACGAATTCCTAAACCCTGACCAGTAGAAAAAGTTACTAGTTCGTGCCTAAGGTTCCTTGCGTGAGACTTAGAGATTCTAAAGTGGAGTTTTTTGTTGAAATTATTTAAAAGGTTCTTAGTCCACATATGCACAGGGTCCAAGACAACTACGGCTGCACTTGGGACCCATATGAATTTCTAAACATCGAACAGCAGAAAAAACTACCAGTTCGTGCTTGGGATCCACTGCGTGAGACTTAGAACCAATGAACTTGATTTTAAAAAAGAAAAAAAGGATTGGTCTTGATTGAAAAGTATTTGATTTAAAAATTAATTTGATTTGAATCTTCTCGAAAAGAGCTTGTTTTGAACTTCTGGGATTTAGCTTGAATGGAAGGATTTTGACTTGATTTCTAAAAAGGAATTTGATTTTATGTGAAAGAAAGAATTTGGATTTGTTTTGAGAATTTGGGGAAAGAGTTAATTAGAATTATACGAAAATTCTTTTGGGGTTAGTTTTGGATTATGGAAATTTTAGAGGTTAATTTGCAATTTTGGACTTTTGGGGGTTAACGGTAATTATAAAATTTTAGGGATTTAATTTGTAATTAGGATTCAAGGGGTATATTTGGTATTAGTGGAAAGTTTAGGGGCAGTTTGGGTAATTTGAAATTTAGGACAGAATTAGAATTATTGGAAAGGTTAAGGGCAGTTTGGGTAATTTGGAATTTGGGACAGAATTGGAATTAATGGAAAGGTCAGGGGCTAATTGGTAATTTTGAATTTTGGGGTATATTTGTAATTAGTGGAAAGGTTAGGGGCAGATTTGGTATTTAGGACTTTTGAGGGGTCAATCTGGGCAGATTTATGGCTTCCGTAGCTTATTTGGCTTATGTGGCTTGAAGGCTTCTGGTCATGGTTTATTAAAAGAAGTTCCTTGGCCAATTCGAACCCGCGCCTCAGGGGTGACGAACAGCACATCCAACCACTGGGCTAAGCTCTTTGGTTGGGATGTTATCGCGTTGGGTTTATATTAAGGCATGCTCTACTTGCAACTATATGTTAAAATGAAATGCATGGAGCGGGAATCGAACCCCAGCACTGAAGGTAGCGCGCGACGCGTTAACTACTAAGTTGTATCATTTGTTGAGTTTTCTACCGCCTTCACTAAGTATTAAAGCATGCTTAACCATTAAACAGGATTTGTACAAAATAATTTTTGTTGGATGCAGGACTCGATCACGGGGACGTGGGATTGTATGCCACCTACCTAGCCACATGATCCACACAATTCTGTTATTTATGATTCACAAATCGTATATATCTACAGAGTGGTGAGCCTTTTCCTTGCTTCAGGCGTGCATTACTAGTGGACCCCATGTTCATATTAATCCTTCTATTGACCACGTGCATGGGAATTTGGTTATAACGCAAGGAAAATTCTTTAATTTCAGGACTTGAACCATTTAGCTTTGTAACCCATGTCCCCAATAATCAACATCAGGACGCTGCGTGGGTATTGGACGTTGGCCCTTTTAGACAGCAACCCCAGGGGTCTAGGACGTTGTGAAGTGTGAGTAAGGACGTTAACTTGAGAACCCAGACCCCCTCAATGAGAGCCTCCTGATCCACATCGCTCACGTGATCCTGAAGACTAATCTACACACACGTCATTCATGCTAAAGAGAAGAACATGCGGATATGATATCACATGGGAGATGGTTGTGGGCTAAATGGTGATCGAACGAGTGTTGTCCAGCCCCTGTGCTCTTGCATTTGCACTAAGGGAAATACTCCAGGGATTAGCTCATCGTTTCCAATAGCTCATGCATATGAGACATGGAAACTGGTTCCCAAGTTTATGGTATAATTGGATTCAGCCACTATGCTCACATGCATGTACGAGCCTCACCCTTTTCTATGTGAAAAACTTCAACCAAACTCACGTTTCCTTGTTGATTGAGGAGCAATTCGCAACCCCTTTGGGCCAACGATGGGTTATCGCTGGACCGTGACCAATCCGAACCTAGATGGTTCCTTGAATCTACGTTTGGGAAGGATTTGTACATCATACCAAGTTGTGGCTTGTGTCACAAATAGTGGCTTCTTAATCACTAGCCAAACGTCTCACGAAGTCAACCCAACTTTCCTTTGAAGGGTGTTTGTTTCCAACCATCGTTTCTACACTTCCTAAATTATAATACTTCTCATAGGGAGACATCAAGGCAAGAACCAAAAAAAAAATGATGTGATCCATCTTATTAGGGAAAAAACTACCATCTTTTCCCTGTTGTTTACTAAATGGATGACGATTCATGGAGAAAATATCCTAGAAAGGCAGAGTTTAGCAGTCTTGATCTGATAAAAAAATTTGAGAATCGAAATGAAAGACGTCTTTAGGAAGGATGCATAATATGGAGCCGCTTCTATGCATATCTTCCTACTCTCCAAGATCAAAGATGATCATGCCATAGGCTCATGCACATACTTACCACCCTCAAAATTGGAAGACACGATAGAATGTGAAAAGTTCAGTGATTTATGTTCACGTGAACGCTACCATACTTACCTTCTATCATACATGACATGCAGCACTTAGGCCGGCTAAATCTTGGGAGTGTCCTCCCTGTAATAGTCCTTACACCGAGCTTGTGGCAAAGAGACTGTGTTCTATTCCTATACTAACATGACGGAGTCTGGGGGGGGGGACGAGCATTTTAGCTAGATGATCAGGGATCTAGCGAATCCCATGCATGAGTTCGATGAATCAACCAAATCAGACATTCTGCAAGCTATTGGGCATTTCAGTGGTTCTCATACATAACCATACCATACAAAATTTTGATCTCAAATGACGTTAGAAACGAAGGAAGCTAACCTGTTTGTAGCAGGCTTTGGAAACAGTATGCTTGCATGAAGCTTCAGCCAAGGATTAATGGAAGATTGACGCTGTTCCTGATAAGACAACTTCACGTTTCCCTCCTCCTTGACGAGAATTCTTTCGAGAACAGGAAAGCCTACCCTTTTACTCTGATTCCAGCTAAGCCCTTAGCCTTTTTTTTCCTTGAGTTTTGTCCTTTTTCCCAAGAAAATCTCTATCTGAACCTGCTTCTCTTGTTTGTCCCCTGGGGATGAGGCCACCTCAATCTTTTCTTCCCCTGCTTCGTTATTTCTTTTTTTGTTAGTTAGTTTTATTTGTTTCAAATTGTATTTCTATTTTTGTTTTTATTATATTTGTACTTTTCATTTTTCTATTTTTATCTTTTGTCTATTTGTTTTACTGTTTTATTATTTAAATCAGCATGGGTTTCTCGATTAATTTTATAATTGGAGGCCTCAGACATAAATGGGTGTTTATAGTAGCTATTTGAAAGGTAACTTATTTTCAAATCAACTTATTTATATATCAATAATTTCATATAATCTTTTTCAATATATGTTTCACTTAATTACTTTCTTTTCTTTTTAGATTTTTATGATCCTTGAAAGAACAGATGAAGAACAAAGCTAGGATTGAGGGTTCTATTTGTCAAGCCTATTTACTGGAAGAAAAATCTACTTTTTCTTCTTTTTACTATCCATCGCACATAAATACTTGAAGGAGTAAAATGCCACGTAACATTGGAGGCGAAAGTTGTTCATCGAATATTCCAATTTCAATTTTTAATTATCCAGGACGTGGAGTGGGAAATGTATTCAATATTACTTAGAAGAATGTGGCATGAAAGTTGCATATTTGTACATTCTTCCAATTTGTGAAGAAGTTGAACCATATTTAGAGTAAGTTCACGCTGAAACCATCTTTAAATATTTGAATAATATTTGTTCCATGTTTTATTGGCTAATACTCCTATGTATGTTTTAATCTGTTGCATGTATGTTGATCTCTGAAGAGAGCTTCAACCCGATATTTTTGACTCTCAAATTGATAAAGAAATTACTACTGATTCCCCTAAATGGTTTAGAGAATATGTATGTTCTTATTATATACATTATTCAAATGGTGTTATATTTTCATAAATGATTTACAATTTAAACAAAGTAAGTTTGTTTATTATAGGTTCTAAACCCACAAAATCAAATTGAAGATGCACTGTTGATTTCTCTGGCATAGAAACCAATAAGAATGGTACAATCATGACCTATTTACATCATAAATGAATATAAATTTCACACCAAGACATGGAGTGAAGGCATGCAAACTTCTAACTATGGTATGTTCATACGAGGCACCAATGGTCAATTAGAAGATGCTTTTTTTGGAATTTTGACTAATATTATTGAATTGGAATATCCTGTGATGCCCATTAAAAAGATAGTCATTTTTAAGTGTGATTGGTTTGATAATACTCCTAATCGTGGGACAAAGATAGATAAACAATATGGAATTGTTCAAGTCAAACAATTAGAAAGATATAAAAACTTTGATCCATTCATATTTGCTCAACAAACTGAGCAAGTTTATTATACACCATATCCAAAGGGACATCATGGCTGGTTAGTTGTTATTAAGACAAGGGTGCGCAATATGATCACAAATAATATAGTTAATCAAGTTGAAAATGACATTGCGTATCAAGATGTCCATGAAGTTCATAACCTTTATGTCATGTTGAATATTGATGCCGACGTTTATGATGATACTCTTGTTGATATAAACGGTATCAATGAGGAAGTTGATATAGGTTTGCTTAATGAACCTGATTTGGATGAAAAATGTAACAACACATATATCTCAATAAATAATGAATATGATAGTGGGAGTAAGAGTGATTTAAATGATCCTAACTCAACTTAATTAGGTAATCTTGAATATTTTTTATATCTTTCTTTTAATATATTTCTATGTTTAACCTTTTACATTAATTGTTTCTAACATTTTATGCATATAGATGGATAACAACACAACTAGAGGTAGAGGTCTAGGTCAACCAAGAGATTAGGGCAGAGTTTATGGTAGGACATCTCCACCACGTGCAATAGGATCTCTTGATCCACAAGACATGTCTTCTACACCGTCTTCAATAGCTATAGGAGTGGATGTTAGATTAAGATCATCCTTGCCACACATCGATACATCAGGTCCATTCATCCCACACATGGGTACATCTACCCCTACATCTAGTACACACCCTTCCTCCATACCGGCATACTCTGCTCATCAGATACTTCCAGTTCTACTGGTTGTTGGAATCAAAGATCCTACTGATAAAAGGGTATGGATTAGCTTAGGAGCTAAACATGAGTAAGTATTTTATTTTTCTCCCAGCTAATATGATTATCAAGTTTTTCTTGGTTTACTTAAATGAATATCACTGTTAACATTATTTTTTGATAGCTTCTTGCCTCCAGATGTATGTAATAGAGAAATTACAAAAATTATTAAGTCGAAATTTGATGTTTCTTGACTTACTTGGAGTTCTGTCTCTCCAGAAGTTAGAAACACATGGTTTCAAGAATTTTAGGTAACATTGTATTTAAACTTTTTAATTTTTTTTAGGTTATTTACATTCTATTCATTATTTTTTATGTATACCTTACTGTGATGCAGAAAAGTTATAACTCCGGAGGTTAGACAAAGACTGAATCTTCATTGGGCTGGATAGGACTTCCAAAAGAAGAACTTAGCAAGCAAATCGAGCTTGTGATAGTGGAGCCTCTTTATACACTGATGTTTTTTATCTGTGCATCGTAATAGGATGGTAATTTAAAATAAAATATTTAAGTTATTTGTATTTTTTTTAGTTATTTAAAAGTCACACTCAATATTATTTGCACAGAGTAAGGAGCTTGAACGAGATCCAACTGCATTTGATATTATGGAAAGAATAAAAAGAATAAACTAGAGAATGGGTCAATAACAAGGCAAAGAATGTTGCTATATGTATATGTCAACTATAGTTTTATTTATACATTATTTTATTTTTTTTATTCTAAACACATATTTGTACTTGTACTTTGTAGGAAGAATTTATTCGTCGTTGAGCCAACTTTCTTCAAAATGATATATATATCTCTAGTGATGGGGAACGTTTTGTAGCCTCTAACAATGCCATTTTTCGGATATTGTCAGAGGACAGAAAAAAAAAGGGACATGTATATGACTTGGGTTAGCTGGGTGATGAGTTTATGTCCTCATCTACTAACTATACCCAGTATGGTGTTGTATGACTAGATTATCACCAACCTTATTGAAGAGCTGCAATAGATAAAAACAGAGTTAACTCAGTCAAAGTCACATATACAGATGCAATCAATCGAGATAAATAAGACTTCTTCAACAAATAGTGCAGCATTTAGGATTACCATCTAACTCTAATTTCATAAGGCTCTAACGAGAATGAATCTACTAATGATGTTGCTCATGATCACAACGATGACACTCAACCTCCTAGTCATCCATCTGTTTGATTTAGTTTCAGAAATTTATTTTCAGAGATTTTTATCTATATTATTATTCTATATGGATTTTATATGAACTTGTACTTATTTACACTTAAACTGTGTTTGAACTATGTTATTTATGATAATTTATTTGTTTAATAATTTTTTATTTTAGAATTTATAATTTTATTAATAATGATTTGTATATATTCCATATGACCAGGTTTATTACAATTAATTTTTACGTAAACAGCAAAAAAATTTAAAATTTTAATTAAATTAATTTTAGCGACCGAATTTGCTAGTCCTTATTTGGTCACAAATTTAGTCACATGTATCTCGTTTGCAACCAATTTAGCGACCGACTTACTCTGCTACTGATTCTTAGAGACCAAGTTTTGCGACCGATTTTGAAATTAAATTTGCTACCGAATTTGTGACTAATTTTATGACTCATTTTGCCACTGCTTTGCCACTTATTTGGTGACCGAATTTGCGACCATTTTTTAGACAAACTTTTGTAACTGAATTTGCGACCAATTATTCGGTTACTAATATGGTCTCTTCCATCACAACAAACAACCACCTTAAAGACCGATTCTATTGGTTTTTTATGAAAAATCAATTACTGCTCCAATTTTTTTATTTGACCGACTACAATAATCAATAACTAATATTTTTATGACTAAAATTTTAGCAACTTGACGGCGGTATCTAAATAGATCGCAAAAAATTTTAATAACTAAATTATCAAAGATAATGATAGATATTTTTGCTTTATTTATATATATATATATATATATATATATATATATACTTGTTGTTGTGGATATAAATTAATCGTTGAATTTGAGTTTTAGATACTTAAAAAGAAAATTTTTATCGTTTATTGAAAATTTATGTAATTCGAACAAGATTATTTTCATTAAAGATACATGTGATCTTACACATAAAAAAATATGAATTAAATAAAAATATCATATATTTTTTATTCTGAATTAAAATAAACTTTAATTCAACAAATGTTAGTAGATGATATTAATTAAAAAAAAATTTAATTTACAAGATATCAAAATTAAATATTTGAAAAATAAAAAAATGTTTTATAATATTATATTTAGATAAATGAAAATAAGTTAAAAAAATAAAATTTCCTTTTTACTGTATAAATAGATAAAAAAATATAAAAATAATTAAAAATTTAGAGACTAAATATCATATTTTTTTTTTTCATTAGGATAAAATGGATTGAAAGAATCTATTTTTTTTTATTGTTTTATTTAAAATATTTAGAAAGCAAACTAATTTTATTTAGTAAGATATATTTAATTAACGGAGGTTCTAATAATTTATATAATATTTTAAATTTATATTATGTTATTTTTGTCATATATAAAATTATCATAATTACAAAGATAATAATTTATTTATTTTTTAACCGACACATTATTGGATATCTAAAAATAAAATTTACATTTAAAAAGATGTAAGAAAATCTTTTGAAAGATAAAAAATAGTTAATAGTAAATTGAGATAGTTAATGAAATTAATCATATATCTATATAAAAAATTAATGTTTTGATGTCAATTATGTTTATGTAAAAGCCAATAATTTTTTAATAAAATAATAATACATATTAATTGAATACTTTTAAATATATGAATAAGTTAGCAAAGGGTTGAATATCTAACTTAACAAGTAATTTTAAATGAGTTTTAAATATTTAAAATAATTACTTGTTTTTATAATTTTACTAGACTGCAACAAGATTATTTTCCTAGAAAATATCGATAAATATTGCATCTATCAATTAAATAATATTATTAAATAAAATAAAATCCTTTTATTTTATTATAAAATTAATAAAATCAATCTCAATTAAAAATTTTAAATGATATTAAAAATAAATTATTTATGTACAATATATTAACCTTAATTACTTTAAAATTAAAAAAAAAACTTTACAATCTAGTAATTGGAAAAGTAAAAATAAAAGAAAATATATTTTTATTATTTAGACAAATAAAAATATAAAAAAAATGTTAAAAACTAAGGCCCAGATTCCTCCGTTAGACATGAAATGGGAAAAGGAATCTCGTTTTTTTTTTTTTTTTTTTTTTAGAAAATCAAACCAACTTTATATAATATAAAAATTAATAATTTTATATTAAAATTAATATAATGAAATTAGACTGAATTTTTATATCATTAATTTTTTTTTCCTATTTTTCATCTAAATAAGTAAACATACTTTCTTATCTATATAAACAGTAATTTTTATTTTTTTTATTTATAGTTCTTTATTTATTTTTTACTCATCCAAATTAAGTATAAAATCTAACATATATTTAGAAAAAAATGCTTTTTGGGGAAAACTCCGTTTCACTTACTATACAATTAAGTTCTTAAATCTTGATATGATCCACTGTCATACGTTGTTACTTTTACACTAGAAAACACTAAAAATTAATATTTATAAAACACATGCACTTAATCACCTTATATTTTATTTAGGTTTATACATGAGATTTGATATAAACTTAGAAGATAAATTTTATGGTATTTTTATATCTGACGAATTATCGATGAGGAGTAATAGATAACAATCATATATGTTTATGATAAATAGTTTTTGAATGATATAAAATTAATAGTATAAGTTATTGATAAGATTTCAATAATTCTTTATTTTTAGATAATTTTAAAGATTATTTTATCGTTATTATTTTTATGGTAGTTGTTAATTAGATTTTATGATTTATAATTATATTAGATATATTTTACCTATATTGTTTAACATATTTATTTCATTAGTATTTTAAAGATGATTTACTATTTCTTATTTTATACATTTTTTGTTTGCAAATTTAAATGTTTAACAATAAAAAGGTTATATCACTATTATTTACAGTTAATAAATATTTTTCTATACATGAGATTTTTCTTAAATTATTTTATTAATATATTATATTATATTTTAGTATTATTTTTAGCTTATAATAATTGTATTTTTTTATAATGATAGATTATTTTATATAATAAAATTTGAAAATATTATTTTATAACAAAAGATTATTTTATTATGCTATAACATCTATATAAAACTTATGTAGATGACAATAATTTTATAACAAAAATATAAAATTTAATTTTATCTAATTTTTTTATTAATATATTTTTACTTTATTTTATTTAATAATAATGTTAATTATTAAACCTTTATAATAATTTCAGAAAATTCATTATAGTAGTTATTAATCTAATATATCATAATAATATTTTAAAATGTTTTAATATATTTTCATGCAATTATTTTTCATTTTATAACAGTGAATGTAGTTATTTATATTATTTAATAAATAATATTTTTTGTGGAATATTAAAATTTTACGACTTCAATTCATATAACAACACTATTTAACTCTAAATTGTCTAAATTTATTTTTAAATTACTTGTTTCTATATTTTATATAATATATTATTTCATTATTTATTTTTAATTTGAATAAATTGTTTGTTAGCATATTTTATTTTTAACGGTTAAAATCTTATTTTATATTATTATAATTTTATTTATTTATTATATTTTATATTTTTACAATATTGTAAATTTTTATTATTTTATTTTAAAATTATATATTATCATAAATTGAAAGTTGAAAAGATTATTATACTATTTTGAATACAGATAGATTTATGTATGCAATAAATTTGTAAAAATAAATCTACGATAATGAGATTTATATAAACTTATTTATATGGACTATTATATAAATAAAAATTTTATTAGCGTGTATTAAAATTTTAAAATAAAATTTAAGATATAAGTTAAAGAAATATATATATTAACTATCCATTAATATTATTATATAATTTCTAATTTTTGTAATTTAATAAAAAAAACCTTATAAAAAAGATAAAAAAGGTATTTGTGTTCAAAATGCAAAGAATCAAGTATTCTAAAGAATTAGAAAGTAATGTGTAAAAAATTATATTTTTACCTAAATTGAATATATATATTTCAGTAGTGATAATTCTGTTCAAATGTAAAAATACGCGGAATTAGCTCTTTTATTGAAGAGGATTTGTTTAAACAAACTACTTGATAGTAAATAAAATTAATTACGCTAAAATAATAAATACATTATATATATAATTAGTCTTAATCAAGTTTTCATCATTCAATTTATACTTATCATTGATTTTAATTCCTATTATTTGTCTGATATTAAATTACCATTTTATAAAAATTGTTAAAAATAATTAAAATATAAAATTAATAACTAGAATCATATAAATAATAATAAAAATTTAATGACATGGGGCTCGTGGAACCGTGGCGTGGAGAGCACGGCTTAATATTTGGATATAATTGTTTTTTACTATATTTTAATTATTATTTTAAATTATTAACAAATAATTAAATATTTTAAAAATTTACCCTTAATAATTAAATATATTTTTAAATAAATTTATTGGTATAAAAATAAAGGGTTTAATAAAATTTTCATTATTTAATTATATTTTTTAATATTACTATCTTAATGATTAATAATAAATAAATAATAAAATAAAAATGAATATTTCGTATTTAATGAAAAATTATTTACTTGTAAATATTTAATTTTTTTATCTAAAAAAAATAATGATATTCAAACCATAATCTCATGTGAAAGTTAATATAATTTTAAACTTTTTATCAATAAATCAATCCAATAATTTTATAAATATTTAAATTTAACTCAAAAGACTAATCGCAATATGTTTTAACAATATTACCCATGTATTTTTTACCTGTTCATATAATTTGAAAATATAATTATTTTTTATAAATTAAAAATATTTAATTATTAATGGAGATTGGTATAAATAATATATGTTTGAATTTTTAAAACTAAAATTTTGGAGATTTAATTTTATGTAAAGAAATTTTTTATCAAAAATTTAATTTTATCATAATATAAATTTTTTTAATTTAAGTAAAATTATTTAAAAAATACATGTAATTCAGATAAAAAATTAATATTAAAACAACAATCAAAATAAAAAATGTTAACCAAATTTTAAAGTTAAAATTTTATATTTAATTTTAATTCTTATATTTTTATAATTTTAATCTTTCATTTTATAGAATTAGTTAGTTTTATCCATGCATTAATTTTTTTATACTCTTAATTCTCAAAATTATAGTGTGTGTAATTTAATTTTTAAAAAATTTATTTATTTACACATATTTTGATTTATTAAAAGTTACTTGATTAAAAAAATATCAATTTATATACATTTATCTTAATATACTATTTATTTTTTTTTGTAAAAATAATAATATTAATATTATATTATTCATATTAGCATCTTTTAAAATTAAAAATATAAAATATAGTTTTTAAAAGTAAATATTATTATCACTAAATAAAAATTTTAACAATAAAATTTTAAACTGATAAAAAATAAAATGTTAAAATCTAAAATAAAAATAAATATAAATAAAGTGACTAAAAAGTCCGTTAAGTCAAATAAGAAAGACTCTAATTAGTACTTAAGTGAAGTAAAAGGAAATGTGAAAGTATAGCCAAATGAATGCTGATATGCAATAATAAGACGAGGACTTCAACATACTTTCGCCTCACCTTAATCTAAACACTTTCTCTTCTTAATTCACATCTTAATAAATTGCACTCTCTTCCCATTCCCATTCCCATCCCATCTCAACAGCACTCGTTCAGTTTCAGGGCGCTTCACTCTTCCCTTGTCGTGCGTTCAATCAATGCAGCATTTCACGACAACGGTTTCAGATAACCGTCGCTATGGACCACCACCCTTGTCCGAAGCTACTTCCCTTGTTCCTTTTCCTTTCACTACTAGCCTTTGCGGTGGTTCTCTCTGATACGAACCCAAACGACGTGAAAATTCTGAACCAATTCCGAAACGGTTTGAAGAACCCGAAGCTATTACCATGGCCTGAAGAAGGAGGAGACCCGTGCGGCACTCCTCAGTGGAAATACATCTACTGCAACGGCAACAGAGTCGCTCAGATTCAAACCAAGAACTTGGGCCTGGAAGGCCCACTCCCTCAGAACTTCAACCAACTCATTATGTTGGAGAATCTGGGCCTTCAGAACAATAAGCTCAATGGTCCCTTGCCATCGTTCAAAGGCTTAACTAAATTGAAATACGCGTTTCTGAACTCCAACGATTTCGAATCCATTGGTTCAGATTTCTTCGATGGACTCGAGAGTCTCCAGGTTCTTGCATTGGATTACAACGAAAACCTCAACGCCTCCACTGGAGGGTGGCAATTCCCTCCAACGCTGCAAGGTTCGGCTCAGTTAGCCAATTTGTCTTGTATGAGTTGCAATTTGAACGGTCCAATTCCCGGTTTTATCGGGAAGATGGTGTCGTTGTCGGTGCTGCAACTTTCCGGCAATAATTTATCCGGCGAGATTCCGGCGACGTTTAACGGCGCCCCGGGGTTGCGGGTTCTGTGGTTGAATAGTCAGCAAGGTGGCGGCGGCCTTAGAGGAACTATTGATATAGTTGCAACTATGACTTCAATGACAAGTTTGTGGCTTCATGGAAACCAGTTTGAAGGAACTATTCCAATGAACATTGGGGATTTGATTTATCTGAAGGATCTTAATCTCAACGGGAATCAACTAGTCGGGCGTGTCCCTGATGCTTTGGGGAAAATGCAATTGGACCGGTTGGATTTGAATAATAATCACTTCATGGGTCCAATCCCTAATTTTACTGCGGCTAAGGTTACTTTTGATTCGAATAATTTCTGTCAACCAGATCCTGGGGTTTTGTGTTCCTTTGAAGTGATGATGTTGCTTGAGTTTCTTGGTGGGTTGAATTATCCTTCGAATCTGGTTGATTCGTGGAGTGGTAATAACCCGTGTGTTGGGCCATGGTTGGGAATAAGGTGCAATGCCAATGGAAAGGTGACTATGATTGTTTTGTCAAACTTCAAACTTAATGGTACTTTAAGTCCTTCTGTTGCAAACTTAAATTTTCTTGCTGAAATCAGGTTGGGGGGTAACAATCTCAGTGGTAGAATACCGGGTAATTGGACTAGCTTGAGATCTCTGACATTGTTGGATCTAAGTGGCAATAACATTTCCCCTCCTGTACCGAGTTTTAGTAAAAGCTTGAAACTTGTGATTGATGGGAATCCTCAGTTAGTTCATGGAAGCCCTGCAGTTCCTCCATCTGGAAAGGGTGAGCCTCCTTCACCTGATAATCCTAATCCTAAAACTAATCCATCATCATCACCAGACCCAAATCCTAATCCTAATCCTAATCCTAAAACTAATCCATCACCAGACCCAAATCCAAGGTCCGGTGGTTCTTTTAAGTCAAATAGTTCCAAAAATTTGATTCCAATTGTAGCCCCTATTGCAGCTGTTGCAGCTGCAGCTTTTCTGCTCATTCCCCTTTATGTATACTGTTTTAGGAGAAAGAGGATCTCTGAGGGTACAAGTTCTCTGGTGATTCACCCTGGAGATCCGTCTCATCCAGACAATGTGCTGAAGATTGTTGTAGCTAACAACAGCACTGGAAGCATTTCCACATTAAAAGACAGTGGGTCTAGGAGTGTAAGACGAAGTGGGGAGTCTCATGTCATTGAGGCTGGAAATCTTGTGATATCCGTTCAAGTTCTTCGAAATGTGACTAGGAATTTTGCCCCAGAGAATGCGCTTGGACGTGGCGGATTTGGGGTTGTTTACAAGGGAGAATTGAATGATGGGACTAAAATTGCAGTAAAAAGAATGGAATCAAGTGTGATTAGCCGCAAAGCCTTAGATGAATTCCAATCTGAAATTGCTGTTCTATCAAAAGTCCGGCACCGCCATTTGGTGTCTCTTTTGGGTTATTCACTTGAAGGTACCGAAAGGATTCTAGTTTATGAGTACATGCCACAAGGGGCTCTCAGTACGCATCTTTTCCATTGGAAGAGCTTACACCTAGAGCCCCTCTCATGGAAGAGAAGGCTCAATATTGCCTTGGATGTTGCTAGAGGAATGGAGTATCTCCATAATCTGGCCCACCAGTGCTTCATTCACAGAGATCTCAAGTCGTCAAATATTTTACTCGGGGATGACTTTAGGGCAAAAGTCTCAGATTTTGGATTGGTAAAACTTGCTCCTGATGGCAATAAATCTGTAGTCACCAGGCTTGCTGGTACATTCGGATACTTGGCACCTGAATATGCAGGTAAATTAATTTAATTTTTGAAGTCTTTTATCTTGCATATTCCTGAATTTGAGTTTTGTTTTTTTGGTTGTTGCAATTTCTGTTGATTGTATATGTAATGCCTGCTCTGTACATGATTCCTAAAAGCTGTTTTAGTCTTCTCCAAGGGTCAGATTTCCTATTGGAACTCTCTAGCCGAATTAATAGAGCCATTGACCTCATTTTTTGTAAACTGTTTTATTAACATCGGATTCAAGGCTGTTAGTAAAGCACCTGATTCTAAGGGGAAAAGGATTTCAATTTATCTACATACATCATTTGGAGCATACTGAATTTAAATTATACGCAGAAAAAAATATTGTAACATGCGGTTTCCCTTTCATCAATTTGTAATTTCTGAAGAAATCTGTCTATTTTGTTCGTCTATATATACTTCAGCCAGTCTGAAAATTTTTGGAAAGAAGTGAATATAGGTGTCTGAGAATTTCACAGAAAAACTGGACATGACAGAAAAAGGTCTTGCACCTGGATAGACTAAATAATTCTGCATAATATCATTCATATGCCTGGGACCACATATTGAAACTTATGCAGTCCTGATATATCGGATAAGTTCATAGCCTAAACTAATTACTGCTGTTTATCTCTTTATATATTTCAGTGACAGGAAAGGTCACCACCAAAGCAGATGTTTTCAGTTTTGGTGTTGTGTTAATGGAGCTGTTAACCGGATTAATGGCAATTGATGAGGATAGACCTGAGGAAAGCCAATACTTGGCATCATGGTTCTGGCAAATAAAATCAGATAAGGATAAACTAATGGCTGCTATTGACCCAGTCCTTGACATAAAGGAAGAAACATATGATAGCATCTCCGCCATTGCTGAATTAGCCGGGCATTGCACTGCCAGAGAACCAAACCAAAGGCCAGATATGAGTCATGCTGTGAATGTTCTGGCACCGCTTGTTGAAAAATGGAAGCCATTAGAAGATGACACTGAGGAGTATTCTGGCATAGATTATCGTCTTCCCCTTAACCAATTGGTGAAGGACTGGCAGGAGACAGAAGGAAAGGACTTGAGCTATATGGACCTACAAGACAGCAAGAGTAGTATCCCTGCAAGGCCTACTGGATTTGCAGATTCTTTTACTTCTGCTGATGGGCGGTGAAACAAGAATTATGCACTTGGAATAACAGTTACTCTTTTGAATATTTGGGCAATGAAGGTAGAAAAGGACCCAAAACGATATATGTTTATTTAAAAGGACATTGTCATTTATCCAGGATATGGGCTGCTGTTAGCCCAACATCTTTTCTCATGCAATCGTGTAAAATATAATCAGCCTATTCTCTCTCTCTCTCTCTCTCTCTCTCTCTCTCTCAAGTTCTTTCTTTTGTTGGACTTATTCTGGTTTTTTTCTTTTGGTCTGGAGGATTTGTTCAGGTTTTGATTTATGTAATCTTCTTCAAGCTAGATGGCTTATTGGAAAATTGTTTCTAGTTAGCTCGAAATAATTAAGAGGGATGATAAAAACGATGAAATGAAAAAGAAAATTACTAAAATAGATGAGCTGGGAATAATTTTTTTTCTTTCAAATTTTCGTATTAAAAAAGCTAGAAAAAACTTGAAAGTTAAGATGAAATAATATGAACTGTATCTGCTTGCTCACCTGACTTGTAACTTGTTTCGAGTAGTTTATTTTTGTGTTATTGAGATTTTTCAAGGGGAAAATATAAAAATAAAATAAGATTATCTTCTTCCTGAAATTAGCAAATTTAATTATATTTTTAGTTTTTTTTTAATTTTGAGATTTGATGATTTTGAGCCCTAATTTATCTTTGACAATTTTGTTTCATGTAGTTCTAAAATTTTCTAATTTTGGTGGCTTTGTAAATTTTTCACCTCATAAAGTGGTATTTGTTGTTTGCTCTGAATTGGTTTGAAGTTAAAATTATCTAATTTGGTCATAAAAAAATTATGTTCCAGTTTAAATTCAATTTGACCTAATTAAAACTTATTTGGCTGTCAAGATAGGTAAGAAATGATATAATATGAAAGTTGAAGAAGAATAGAATAAGATAAAAGTATGATAGTTTCTTATCATACCCAATGTTTAATACATTCTAGAATAATAAATTAAATAACGTCATCGTATTCTATATAATGTGTGAGATGAATATATTTGATAAATAGGATATAAATTAATAGAAATAATAAGATTATTATTTATCAAAATTAATAAAAAATTTTAAATTATTAAAATTATTTTTTATTTTTCAATAAAATTATTAAAAACACATAAAATTTATTTTTGTGTATAAATAATATTAAATAATAATATTTTTAATAATTTTTTTAAAATTTAAATTAATTTTTTAATAAATTATAATTAATAAATAAATAATTTTTTAAACTATATTTTATAAATAAATTAATTTTATTAAATATATTTTGTAAAAAATATTTTAAAAAAATTCATATAACATTTTTTCATAAAATTATTTTATATAAAAGGATATTAAAATTATATTTTATAAAATAATTATATTGTTGTGATAAATATTAAAGAAGATATGAAATAAGTATACAAAATGGAAGTAGAAAATTATCCTATTCAATAGTTTTAAATCCAACACCTTATCCTAATAGTTTTAAATCCAACACCTTATCCTAATAGTTTTAAATCCAACACCTTATCCTAATAGTTTTAAATCCATCACTTATTTTAGGACAACAATTTTAACTATTTGATAGGATTTGATAATATAATAAGATAAAACATCATATTTTTAGTTTAAAATTACTGCAAGTAAAATATGATAGAATAAATTATTCTATCATACTCTATTATATTAACCATCAAATTAAATCTTAACAAAAATTTAGATTAGATTCGATAATTTACTTTTATAATTTTTATTTTAATTAGAAAATGGTAAACTAATATTATTTTATTATCTCTTTTACACTATTTTTAATTAATCCTATTCTTATATAACACATTTTATATAATTAAAAATATGAACCACAAAAAATTTAAATTAATGTAAAACTAGTAAACTTGAACAAACTAAAATAATTATATATATTCCTAAACAAAACTAATAAAACGACATAACTTTGATGGAAAAATAATTAAGTATTGTAATATCATAAATATGATTATGAAGCTAATTTTATAAATAAAATTAAATAAATATACAAATAAGTTTAGTTTAATTAAATTAATTTTTAAATTGGGATTCAAAATTCAATTCTATTTGATAAAAAAAATATTTTTTTATTTTTAATTAATTTGATTTTTGACTTTTTGGTTTGATTTTTTTTATTTTCATTGAATTGAACTCATTTATAAACACCCTCACTGATAATTAATAGATCTGATTTAATTTAACTTAATTTCAGACTAATAATATAACTAAATTTTCCATCCAATTTTATTAATATGTACTATTTTGCCGAAAATCAACGGAGAGGCTAAAATCATGAAATCTCATAATTTGGAAACCAAAACTGCTAAAGCTTCAAACTAGAAATACTAAAAATATAATTAAACTAAAATATTAAAATAAAATTCACATAATAATTTATGATGCTTAATGTGTAATGTAATGTATCCTCGTATTATTGTAGGAACCTATCTATAATTATGTTATTTTTTTGTCATGCAATATAATGAGAGTTTATTCTAAAAAAATTCCCTTTACCCAGGCTTATAAAATTCAATGTCCTCGTTATGAAATGAATTTCTCTTTTTACTTTATTCATTCAATCTACAATATGTTGATATGTGATGTGATTTCCCTATTCTCTTTTTTTTTTAATTGTAAAAAGTTAGTATACCTAAATTATTTTAAATTTTACGTGATAGAATATTTTTTTAAATAAAATATTTTTTCAAATCTTCTAATAATGAAAACTAGTTTTGATTCACAAATTAAATTTATTTCAAATTTTAATTTTCACACTAATCTAAACTATTTATATATGATTTTCTTTTTTTTGAAAATCAATACTCTTTGATTTCAACAGGAGAGTCTAGTTATTTTATAATTATTAGATTATTCAAATTGTTTGGATCTTATCAAACACTTTGAATAATAAATGACTTATATTTTAAATTTTTTCTTGTGAACCACCTGCGTAAATTAATTTACGGAATGTATTTTTATATTCCGTAAATTAATTTGCGAAATGTATATTTTTACATCCCGTAAGTTATTTTATGAAATGTATTTTTACATCCCGTAAGTTATTTTATGAAATGTAAAAATTTATATTCCGCAAATTAGTTTGTAGAATGTAAAAATATATTTTATAAATTAATTTGCAGAATATAAAAATATATTTCATAAACTAATTTACAGTATGTACATTAAAAAAAATATCCAAATTTTCAAAAAATTAAAGGGGTGTAGAAAAAACAAAAATATAAAAAGTAAAATCTTAATTTTTTGATAGTACTAAGTATTATAAGTAAAAAAACTTCAGAGACCAACCAAAAAATAGAGATAATTTTCAAAGACCAACCTATAAAACAAAAAATTTTCAAAGATCAACCCATAAAACAAAGAAAGAGTATAAAGGATTTCTAATTTTAGAATATCACTTGTAGATATAGATAAGGTTAAAACTTTTGGTGGAACTGATATTAATATTTTACTATGAATTTTTTTGATTTAAAAAGATTTATATAGAATTATAGTTCATGAGATATAATTAAAAATATAGGAAGAGAAAGTTTTATTTATGGTATTCATCATTTAGTATATAGTTTGCCCACTTCCATTTTAACACATGTTATGTTAATATTAAAAGAATTATTATTAATTATGTTTAATAACTCTTTCTCTTGATTTAATGTCGATATAGTAGCATTTTACTGAAACATTTTTATCATACTTATTATCTATAATCTTTAATTTAATAAAAAATAAAATAAATATATGCTTTGTAATAATGAATTTATTTTTATATGAAAGTATTATATGTTTGTGTTGTTTAACTATTTTGGTATTTTGGTTGAACAAAATTTAATTGAAGATAAATTTTTCTCTAATTCCTTTGATTATTTTTAAAATTTAATAAATATTTATTACTTATAATGTCATGTCAATTAGAAAATGATAACAAAGTCATTTTAATGTTTTTATTATTGGAATAAAAAGGATGTTATGAAAGAAAAATGTATAATGAAATTAAAAAGTGAGGTATGTAAATTTTATTTTGGAGTTTATTTGCCAAAAAAAAGTTTATAGAAAAAATAATTTAATATTTATAAAAATTTATTTATATGATATTGTATTTATGTTGAAAATATTATTGGTTATTTGTGTCCTTGTTTAATAATTTATTTTTAAATTATTAGAAAAATAAATTCTTTTGATTAGGATACTAAACATAACATCGAAGACTTAAAAGATGCATGAAAATTTTGGAAGGAATATGGTAGGAAAGTAGGTTTTAGAGTTATAATGCAATACATTAATAGGCGATAAAAGGATGTTACTATAACCTTTTATCGATATGTTTGTTATAAAGAGGGACTTTGAAAAGTAGATAAAAGAGATGGAAAAGTTACCAAGTGCAGAACTCAAATCAGAACTAAATGTTATGCAAATTGGAGTGTCATTGACAAAGAATGAAAAACTTGTGATACATGAGTTTGGAGAAGGGCATAATCACCCTTCACAACTAGAGAAAACACACATGCTTGCTTCATATTGTAAAATAATAGAAGTCCAAATTTATGTGATTGAATTAGCTAAGGATTCTGGATTGCATCAAAAGACATCATTTTAACTTATGAGCACACGTGCAGGGCTTTCAAACTCATATTGGATATACTTGGTTAGATGAAAATAATTGCCTTAAGGCAAAAAGAGAGAAGTATGGTGTATGAGGATGTTGGTTTTCTAATTCAATATTTTCAACAATTCATTTTTTCATGCATACCAAATGGATGCTAATGAAAAAATTACAAATGTATTTTGGATAGATGGAAAATAGTGTTGGATTATGTGTATTATTGGCGAGGTTGTTTCTTTGGATACTACATATTGTACTAATCAAACAAATAGGTCACTTACATTATTTTCAGGTTTTAATCATTGCAAGGGTGCAATAATTTTTGGTGCAGTTTTATTATATGATGAAACAATAGAGCATTCAAATGGCTATTTGAGACATTATTGAAAGCACATGGTAAAAAAAAGCCTCGAACTCTTTTCACTGATCAAGACCAAGCAATGGCCAAGGCACTTATTGAAGTAATACTCAAGACATGCCATGGTTTATGTACTTGAAACTTGATGTAAAATAGAATTAAACATCTTGGCAATTTGATGAAGGGTGAAAGTTATTTTTTAAAAGATTTTAAGAAATACATGTACAAATTTGATATTAAATTCGAGTTCGAGGAGGCAGGAAAAAATTTATTACAAACTATAATATTCATAAAAATAATTAGATTAAATCAATTTATACCATAAAATAAAAATGGACCTCTTGTCATATAAAAGAAACATTCACACTTAAGATGTGAAGTACCCAGTTAAGTGAAAACTTAAATTTTGATTTCAAAGCTTATATGAAACCTTATGTTGATATAAAACAATTCTTTAAATTCTTTGAACGAGTTGTTGAGAAGAAGTGCTATAATAAGTTAGTTTACGAGTATGAATCTCCATAAGATAGTAAATTTACGATATGGTATGTCTTTGATATTGTTACAAATTCAAAACATTCATACATATATGTATTTGACTTATTGCAACAATTGTTTGCATTGTTCTTAGCCTCTTGTATGTCAGGAAAAAGAAATTAATCTTCCCTTTGTTTGAATATATTATCACAAGGATCAACCAAGAAGGATCTTGGAAAGTATTATTTGATCATGCCTTAACCTTTATATCTTGCAATTGTAGAAAATTTGAAACAAATGGCATTCTATGTTCCCATGTATTGAAAGTACTTGAAGCCAAATGATGTAAAGGTTACTCCCACAAATTACATTCTCAAGAGGTGGACAAGAGAAGATCATAGTGACATTGTACATGAAGTTAGGGGAAAGGAGCTTGAAGAGGATCCTAGACTTTCTAGCACACAACGGTATCAACATATGACATCCAAAATAATTAAGGTAACATTTGAAGTATCTCCTTATGAAAAATATTTCCAATTAGTGGATAAACGTATAGATGTTGAGTGTAAATAAATGAAGAAGCTTCCATTACCAAGAAGTGTTAACAACTATAATAGTGATATTCCTAAGTTGGTGGTTCATGATGGTACACAACCTAAATGATTCAAGCAACGACCTAACATAAAGAGGAACAAGCAAGCACAATTCAAAAGTTGGATTGAGCTGCAACCAAAGAAGAGGAAAAAACTCCAATAAGAGTATATATGTGTATGCATATGCATGTGTATACACATGTGCATGCATAGGTATGTTTAGTCATATAGCAATAATTGCCACTTCATTATTATAATCATATATCAATTTTTTTTGGAATATTAGGATTGTGAATCAAAAAAACTTGTTGGATGTGAAATACATTCTTCAACATCTTCATGTTTAGATCTTCCTCAAACATTTAAGAATCAATTTAATTTCACTACACTGTTGGGGTAAAATTATTTAAATTGTTGTCTGCTTTATCACTTGTTTTGCCTTATAATGCTCAATATTTCTTCTTATTATGATGTAAACACCTTTTATGATGGAGATGGTTTAACATTACTTGACTTGCATGCTACCAATCTTTGATTAACCTTGATAAGATTCTAACTTGATATTTTGTTTTAATCCACCTATAATGGATTGCTGTTAATTTTACATTGATATTTTTTTATTTTTAATTGTTTACTTTATTTATTTATATGCCTTCATTATATTGTGATGGAAACTAGCACATAACTTGTGAAAATGATAAAGTAATACATTTTGAAAATCAAAAGAAAATTCTCATTCTTATTACAAATTTCATTTTATAGTACAATTTGTTTGATGGTGATACAAAACTAACTCTAGTTAAAATTACATTCATATAAAATTTTACATTTATCCTTCCCATAAATAACTCCAGCGAACTATTTTTACTCTAGCTAAAAATTACAAGGTTATAAGAGAAATTTATCATTATCATTTATTGGGATTATAGTTTCTGTTAAAGTTCTTCTTTAGTTATTTAGGATTCTTGTTGCAAGAGGAAGGTCCGTAAAGGTAGTTCTAGGCAACTTTGTACTGGAGGAAACTCAAGCTTTCTTTGTACAATCTGACTATGGCTACTAGTCCATTCATCTTGACCAACTTTATGCTTCTTGTGTAATCTAAATCTTGTTGATCTTGATACGTTTGGTTTCATTTTGCATGAAAATTAATATGCAACTATAAGAAGATATTCATAACTATAAGGAATTTAAATTATAAAAGATATGAAAAAAAAGAATCTAACTGAAGTTAAAATAGGAAAATGCATGATAAGATGTTTGGTAACAATATGACTTGTTTCAAGAGATTTTAGTAGGACATAAATAACACCTCAACTGCTAATGGAGCTAGACTTTTATTTTTTCTTTCAAGAATTATTTATCGAGCATATACATGTATGTGTGTTTATCTACAAATATCTACTAGAAATTTGTCAATGCAATATCAAGTTATCAACCATTAAGGATCATTTGTCAGAAGGACATGTAAAAGTGTTGCATATGTGTATTTTGCACTACCATTATAAACTATAAATTACATGTTTATAAAATGCAAGCACAATCAAAATAAATTATTTAATCCATAAGTAACATTTACCTTTGGATTTAATCCAGAAGTAGGCAATGCAAGCACTCTTTGTGCATGATGGCAAGTTTGGTATCAAAATGGTATGCTTTAAGGGAGTTTGTTAGGGCATAAACAACACATTGGCCGCTAACAGAGCTAGAATTTTTGGCATACATTACTTCCCATAAAAATTTCAAGTTTTCATTTCTTCAAGGAAGTTTGATATCAATTATTTATATATTACAAAGAAAAAAACTCAACTCTTTCTTGGCATATATCATTTCCCATAAAAAGTTTAAGTTTTCACGGAAAGTTTGGTATCAATTATTTATATATTACAAAGAAAAAACTCAACACATTCTATGAATATATCACTTCCCATAAAAGTTCAATATTTTTTTTACATTGATTAGGGGATGTGCTAGTTTTTATGCTACTTCCCAAACAACCATTCTTTTTAGAGGAAGCTTGATAAACTATCATTTTGCTGATTTATTTGTAAGAAATTAATTATAATTACAGTATAATTTATAATTATTTAATCATAATTTCTCCTTATTTCCTTTATTTCTTTCAAGAAGGGTCATGTAAGCAAATAAGCCAAAACTAGATTTTTTTTAGATTAAAAAAAAAGGCAAAAAGTAAATAAAAAGAACAAACGAACGATACAAGGATGAAAATATCCTTAAAGGAGCCAGCATGATTGTGCCAACCCTAGGTAATGTAGAAGATTGCATAAGGCAGCCTTAATTAACATAAAAGATAACTTAGATCAATCCATTTCGTTGCAGAAAAAGCCCCCAACTTAAACTTATAAAAGGAAGGTTGTGCTTAACATTCCAACACCTCGAGATACAGTAGTACCATTTTTCACTCCATCTTTCTTCTCGTATCCTCCCGTAGGATCTTGAAGGCAAACGTCCTTTCACAATGCAGGTTGTAGCATCCTATTGCCAATTTTGCCATATGTTTTCATCCTTCTACTTTTAGAATTAGGATTATGAATTATTTTTTTGGATTAGTATGCTTTTGTTTTTTTTAACTAATCCCCAAATCATGGAACTTTGGTGAAGCTTATGACGTAACCAATTGAATCCTTTTTCTCTTTTACGAATAATTATGTGTTTCTATTCAATTGTATTTTTGTTATTGTACTTAGTTAATTGGTAAAAATTAACTACTCTTATTGCTTTCTAAGTTAATTAGGGGATAGACGATCATACTTTTGCCTAATTAATGAAACTATAAGGTAAACTGAATCTAAGGACTTTGGAGGATCAATGAGAATCCTTAATTTCTAACGATTATTAATTAAACAAGTTTGAATATTCTTTATGTTTCTCTTAATTATATACCTTATATGATCATTGGGAATAGTAACTTAATGGAAAAAATATTACTATTTCATGATCATTGAGTAGTAATAAAATGAGAATGGATGGTTAACAATTGAATTTAAATCATTTATAAAAGAGTTGGAGTGAAATTGGATAAAGTTATAAGGGGAACCAAAGTCTCATTCCTTTTCATAATTGAACTCGTGCTTGTGTTATTTTACCTTTAAATTTTCTACTCTTTTTTTCTTATATTTATTTAAATATTATCAAACAAAACACTTTTCTAGTAAACTTAAAAGTTAAGATTTAATCATTCTTTTAAGGATTGTTGAAATAGTTTTTATGAAAACGATATCGAGGGTTTCAAATACCCTTTCTACATCGACGGGTGCACTTGCATGTGATTTTGAAACTTTGTATGCATAATAAACGCACAAGTTTTTGACATTATTGTTGGAGATTATTTTCCAATGATTTTAGAAGTTTAGATCTTTATTTTTTGAAATGTGTATATATTTTATTTTTTAAAAAAATATACATTTATATATCCTTGCATAGTCTTCTTGTTTGTATATGCTAATTTGCTCTCGAACTCCTCAATTATAGTTTAATCTTTAGATAGAGAAAACAACTAGACAAAGGACATTATTAGATTACATAGCCTAAAATGAAGGCCTATAGAACAACATATAAATTCCAACACTTGAAGGTATTCTTAACTTCGAATTGAAGTCCACCCTTATCAACATGATTCAAAACTCGCTTCAATTTGGAGGCTAACAAATACAATCAAAGTGAATGATGTTATGCAAGATGTCATTATATTACTATTATTCCCCTTTCCATCATTGAAAAGGTGAACAATTGACTAAGCTCTTTACAAAAACATTCATCACTATTTGGAAACAATTACAAATTTATTCTTGACGCAATACTTTCCATAATCGATGCAGTCTAGGATCATAGTGGATATTGCTAACTTCACTTAATATGAGAATGAGTCCTTATACGAGGTTTAGCATATATTTTAGAACCTTCTTCGGAGTTGCGTACATCATGGATACCAAATACTCCATGTTATACAAATTTTCTGCAATAGTCTTTCTTATGCTAATAGAGTTGTTATTGATGCAGCATCTGGTGAGGGTATCTTACATAGTTCCTTACAGGAATATGGATGATCATAGAAAACTTGGTCGCTAATAGCAACCAATGGAGATCTGTCGATAGACATGTAAGGAAGAATAACTCCTAATCAACAAGAATATATCAAATCGACCATACTACTATGGTAGCCAATTAAATAGAGGCATGAAATAAAAAGATGAAGGCATTTATGCAAGTACAAACACAACTTACCTTGCCTATCCAAACTCCAGTTGCATTTAATCCTAGTCCGTGTAATCTTTTCCATAAGCCAAAATGATGAATGATGCGTAGTTGAAACCCATATGACTCAATAAAAAAAGGAGGCTAACTACGTGGGAACCACTTATAACCTCACTTGGAAGAATCATTAACCCATATGACTCAATAAAAATAGGGGGCTAACTACGTGGGAAACACTTATAACCCCATTTAGAAGAATCATTCTAACTTTTATTGAGGAAGGTTTCAAGGTAATAATTATACTAATAATGCTCAAAATATTTACAGACCTCCTCATGCACAGAACTAAGGAGGCTACAGGAAAGAAAAGAAGGAGTAGGGATGTAAGTGAACAAGGCTGTCCGACAGGGGCCTACGGCTCGACTCGTTTAAAGCCTAGTTAAGCTCAGCTCGTTTAATAAATAGATAGCCTCAGACTTGTTAAAAAGCCTTTTTAGATAAACAAGCTAGACCTAAGCTTATAAAAAAGCCTATTTAACTTATTCAGGGGCCTATTTATATTTATATATTATATATTTATATTTATTTTAATATATAATATTTATTTTATATTTTATTTACATAATATATATATATATATATATATGTTTTAGGCCTATTTAATGGCCTTTTTATCTTGTAGGCTTTAAATTTGCAAGCTTTTTTTAATTAATTAGTTATATAAACTTTAAGTTTATTTATTGATTTTTTTGTAATGTAGACTTTTAAACAGACTTACAGGCCTTGTAAGCTTTAAATCAGGTCAGACCTTGACAGAAAAAAAGTCTTTAACAGGTAACAGGCCCAGGCCCAGACTCAGGCCTCAAAATTTTTAAACAGGCCAGACTTGAACACTCAAAACCTAACTCGACTCGGTCTACTTCCATCCCTAAGAAGGAGCTAACATTTTCAGAATCACTTTTGGAAGCCCAACTCTAAAACATAGAAATACAGATGTTTCAATTCCAAAATATGGAGAATAAAATTAGGATAGATCCTTAAACCTTTGGCACAATGAGTTCATGATATATGTCATTTGTATATGCTCTAGGTGTTTTTTGTTACATGTATTTGGTATATAAAAAAATAGTTGTTGGGGGAGCTGTTGTAAAAAGTTTATAATGAAACTTATTTGTTCACTTTGAAAGGAGGATAGATGAAAAGAAATAATATATTTGTGAAGATTGTTTCATGCTAGTTTGATCCCTGTTTATAACCAACATCGCAAAATATAAATTTATGGAAAATATAAGTTTTATTAGTAATCTTGCTACTTCTTGATTCTATAAACAATATATGATATTTCTACTCTAATATTTGATGCTATATTTATAATATTCATGGAGCATTATTTTATTCATGAGAATGAATGTGGTCTGGTTCTAAATTCATAGTTGTGTTACATATAATATTGAATCCAGATCCTTGTAGTAAAAAATTAAAGTTTGGGTATTTTGTATGTTTCTTCCAAGTTATTTTGTTTGGGGTTAATTACGTTAGCAAATACCGAAACTCATTGTGCCCATTGGTACTATCTAACTTTATCTAATACTAATATTATGTACTTGGTAAAGGTTCGTTAACGACCTTCATTTATCAGCCCAATCTTGAGGCTTTCTTCAAGATCTGCTTTTCATATTTTTCTATCGTGATCTTTTTACCTATAACATTACATAAAAAATAAGAAATAAATTAATTAATACTCTTTTTATATAATATTTAAATGGAGATAAAAATAAAATATGTTTTTAAGGTTAAGGTTATAAATTGAATAGAAAGTTAGGAATATTGGAATGAGATGATTTAATTTGAATTAATTAAAATAATTAAATGGAGATGATTTTCTAGTTTTATTATGTTAGATTTTGCTAATCATTTTAATTATCATGTCCGTAACCTTCATCAACAAAAATTTTATCTTTATTGTCACGTTCTTTTAATTCATCTAAAACATATTATTCAATGCTTATAAATGTTTAACACAAGATATCTGAGTAATAATTCAAATGATATCGAGAGTAGGTAACACCTTCAAAAAATATCATCCCAAGGTAAAACAATAATTTTGTGATAATTTTGGATTATTTTTTTATAAATTTTAATTATTAATAAATTTCAAAAATTATCTGTAGCATTTATTAAAATAATTTTTTTTAAAATACTAATAATAATATTTGTGAGGGTTCTAAACAATTAAAAATTATACTTTTAACCATTGAAAATGATAAAATTTCTTCTAATATATATACTTAATGAACAAAAATAAAAAAACCTAATACAAAGAATATAAAAAATAAAAATATTTATGAACTAAATATAAATTTCTAAAAATAAAGGAACAAATGAAAAAAAAAATATATCTTAAGGGAAATTTTTTTATTGTGTTTATAAGAGGAGTAACTTTATTATTTAAAAACATAAAATACATAAGACGAAATAAGTACAACAACATTATTTTTTTATCATTTATTTTATTTTATCTAAGTATAACAATGCTGTTATTTATCATTTATTTTGTTTTATTCATCCTATTTAGGTTTGGATTTGGTAGAATTATTTAGGATAATAAATTTCATTTTATCAAATTTTTATACAACTATGTTTTCATAATTCATACTAAAAATGCTAGTTGAATTAAAGCAATTTCTTATTATTTATTTTATATGTTTAATAAAATTTTCTTCTATTCCTTTTGTAATAAACCTATTTTTTTATTTTTAATTAAAATAAGGTTAAATTAATTTGTTAATTTTTACATTTGTATTAGATTTTATATTGTTTTATTTAAACATTTTAAATTAAACCTTTATAATTTTAAAATTTTGAAATTAAATTTTAACTATGAATTTTACTAAATTTCCTTTAAATATGAGTGATGGAAGATTTTTATTTAGTATTTTCTCAATTACTAATTATTAATTAATATGATCTTTTATACATAAAATTTGCATATAATATCTTTCTTTGTTTTTTTCAAAGTGTATGTAAAGGTGTAGACTACATTATTAAAAGAGTAAACTATCACTTTTGTTCTTTATTTTGTTAACGCATTTTATTTTGATTACCGACTTAAAAAAATTTAGTTGTTAATCCCTCACTTTGTCATTTGCCTATCACATTAGTTTCTAGGATCAATTTTCATAAATGAAATGTTGATTTGTAGTGTTAAATGTCATAATGTCAGTTTCGATATACCTTTAAGAGTTAACTATAAATGGTCAAATAAGTTTCAGTGGTGAAGTTGGAGTGTTTGAAGTTTTATTTACTAGCATTGTGTGAACAAGGATGAGAATGATGATAGGTATAGTAAGGTGAATGAGGTAGAGAGGTTTTTAATGTATAATACAATGTTGTTTAGGCATATTTGGACATCCAATATAGCATTTAACGACATAAATCAACATGCTGTTTATAAAAATTGACCCTATGAACTAACATCAAAGACAAATAGTAAAGTGAGGGACTAGTAATATAATTTTTTTAAGTCAAGGATGAAAATCAAATATGTTAACAAAGTAAAAGATGAAAGTAACAATTCACTCGTTATTAAACTACAAGATGGTGCAACTATATATGGTTGGAAAGACATAAATGTGCTTTATGGATGATGTTGTTGCCTGGTAGAGAATATGAGAGAGATGATAACCAAAGAAGGGTTGGATAACTTCTCAAACCATTCATTGAAATTTCATATCTACAAACTTACCTTATTGTAAGTTAATTAATAATTTTTAACTCAAATATGATGAATTTGCATTGATTTAATATTTCTCTTAGAGCAACTTTCACAAGAGTTGTTTGTATTAAATTTTTGGATAAGCATCCATTGGAGTATGGTGATGTTGCATATCTGTTTAAGAAACTTGTGTTTAGTTAAGCATAATTTTAGACAAATGTAAGAGGAAAATATCTAGAAAATAAAAAAGTGCCAAAAAATAAAACTAAAAATTTTAAAAATATAAAAATACAGAGATTAATTTTAAAAGACATTTAAATACACAAAAAAATTAAAAAATACAGAATAAATCTACCAAAATTTATAATAAATACACAAATCTCAGGAAATCTAGAAAAACACTAAATCAGAGGACTGATGGAAGATTAATAGTCATATTTCACATATATTGAGATCGAAGAGAGGTACAACTAATCGAAGATGGAGAGATATACTTGGAGGTAGAGATAAAGATTAAGAATGATGGAAAAGAGTATAAATACATGCAAAGATCAAGATTAAGAATGATGGAAAAGAGTATAACTACATGCAACTGCAACGAGATGAGTAAAAATGATGTAGAGAGATTGTGCGGCAAAGGAATGAGATGGAGGTAGGAGGAAGATCGAATGTGAAGAGGGTGAAAGATTGTCAATGAACGGGAAAAGGATGAAAGAGTAAAACCATTGTCTTTAGGAAAAAAAAAGAAAGAAAGGAAAGAAGGATTTAGAATATTGATGGATGTAACATATGAACCGTTGATCAACTTTTTTTTAGATAAATTATTTTAAAATAAATATATGTATTTTTAGAATTAAAATTATTATATTTTCTTTAATTTAAAATAAAATAAAAAATAATGAATGTAGGATAATTTGTAAATTTATTTAATAGCTTTTGTTGAATTATTTTTTAAAATGAAAAGTTGTTTAAATAAAAAAAATACAATTTTTGTAGAATATATGTAAAATTTATTTATATATAATTTAAATAATTTTTTATGAATTTTTTATTAAAATTATTTTTAGAAGAATTAAAAGAATGTCATTAAAGATATTTAGTCTAATTTTGAACTTCTAAAATTAGATCAATTTTAATAACTTAAACAGAAAGATATTATAATAAAGAATTTATTTAAAAAATATAAAAAAAACTAAAAATTAATGCTTAACGTAGATCTAACCGAATCAATCGTTATTCATATTATTTATTCTGTGAAAAAAATAAGTTATTAAATAAAATATTATTTATATTTAACAGAAATTTAATAAAATTAATTATTAAAAGATTTGTTACAAAATTTTAAAATTATATAAATTTAGTTAAGATTTTAAATTATAAAAATAAATTAATAATAATAACAATAAATGGATTAAATTAAGCTTATAATAAGTAAGAAAAAGTAAAACTAATAATAATAAGATTTGGTTAAATTATTTTTTTATATGAAATTTTAGATTTAAATCTCATTATTTTTATTATTGTAAAATAAATTATTTTTCTACCTACCTCATTTCTTTTATTTTCTCTAAGGTATTTTTTGTGTTTTGTTTAATTAATAAAAATATATTCCAGTATAAAATAATGGTAAATCAAATTTTAAGAATGCATGTTTTAGATTAATTTATTTTAAAAATATTGAGAAAATCTTTAAATTAATCTTTATTATTTTTAAGTTTCTTAAATTAGTTTTTATTATTTTTCTAACTTTAAAAACTAATTTTATATACTTTAAAAATGATGAAAATTAATATAGAAATTATTTCCAAAGTTATTTAATTTTTTACACCATCTTTTAAAAAGAAATTTATAAACAATTACCCCATAAAAATTAGTACAAATCAAACATCCACTCATGTTGAAACACCAAAGCAGAATGGATTTGGAACAAAACGAGTGGCTCTTTCCAGATCAAAGGTGAAACCAAAAGGCATCATCAAAAGCCTATTCATGAAACGAATCGTTTGCACCTTACTTGATCCCCAAGTCAGACACACGGTAGGAATAATAAGATCGGCGCGTCAATCCCCAGATGCCCTAGACTTTCTGCCTTCAATTACTATAATTACCAGATACACTGATATTCGGTTTAATTAAAATATTTAATTGGGGAGTACTGTTTATACTATTATTTAATTATAAATTATCATATTATTAAATTATAATAATTATTTTAAAAATTATATTTATTATAATTATTATTAGTTAATAATATAAGATTTTTATATTAAAAATATATCAAAATTAAACACTTCAAATATAAAACCTACACATCAAATCATAATATATTCAATTAAAATATTTTTTTATATTTTAACATCCCATCTAATTAAAATAACCTACTTTACAAATTTTACTAATAAAAAACAATAGTGTAATTTTGAGTATCCCATTTATGCCCCTAACCGCCTCTCTATATTTTCAAAATGACACCTAAAACCGCACAACACACAACACCGCATAACCTTTCTCCTATTTCTACATAAAGCTGTAAACCCTGTGATCCTGTTCATCACGCAAAGTTCCAAAGGCAAGCGGTGCTTTTCTTCGGAAAAAGAAAATAAAATAAATATAATAATAATGTTCGACGGAGGAAACGCACCGTTCCCCGTCGTTTATTATGACGGCAATCAGGAAATCAACGTTGGCACCGTCGTGGTGGACCCCACCCTGAGCTTCAAGAGCCTTCTTTCCATATTGAGTCAGAGGATTGGGATCTCGCCGCACCAATTCTCCGTCTACCTAGCCGCCATAGGGAGCGATCGGAAAATCCCCGTCACCGCGAAGGTCAACCTCGCCGCCGTGCGCCACGACGGCGCCTCTTACTACTTATTCGTCAAGCGGTCGAAACGTTCCAAGAAGGCTCCGTCGAGTGGAAAGGACTCGAATCCGAGCAAGAATAATCCGCCGGAGAACGTCATGCTCCTCCGCCGCTCCGCCGCCGGCGAAGAGACGCCGATTTCCTCGTTCAGGGCGGCTTTAGCGGCGCCAATTTTCGATCGCGTCGAGTACGAGAGAAGGTTGAGGAGTTTGCAGATGGAGAGGGAATCGTTCTTGATGAATATGGCCACCGGATTCAACGTTGTCGCCGTCGGAAGGGAAGCGCCGAGCGGCGGCGATGCCAACGCAGTGTGCAAAGAGTGTGTGGAGGCGGCGCTGACTGGGACTGATTGTGGTTTTCATTTGTGCGTGAATGACAAGGTGACGGCAGGGTTCAGGTCGCCGGCGGGACCGATTTGCCGGCCAGCGAGGAATTCCGGCGTCGACTGTCCCTGATTTTCGGGGCGGTTTTATTTTATCTCTCGATGAAAGAGAAAAAATTGTGCATAGAAAAAGGGGACAGTGATCGTGTGCGGTCAGGTATACAATAAGCCAAGAAAGGTATACCACAAAGTTCTGGTGTTGACAATTAATTAATTATAATTCTTAGGTGACAATACACAGAGTATATAGACGATCTTGCCCCTTTGTTGGAGAAGAGGGTTTTAATGATTGTCGATAAGTGTGAAGTTTTTGTAGAGAGAGAGAGAGAGAGAGAAGGAGGGTTGTTTTGTGACTTTTGTTTTAGGTTGCTTTCCATTTTCCTTGTATAACGGAAGATGGAGATGATGCAACGTGAAAAATGGGGGAATGGATTGGTGCATTGTAGAATTGATAGTGTGTAGGGCCTTATCAGTTTCTTGATGAATGAGGAATGAGATGTTGAAATGTTTGCTCATCAAATAAATGCTTCCTCTTCTTTTGGCATTGCTTAACGCATGTAACTTTCGAGTATGAGGTCATCTTTGCTTGAGATCAGACTTGTACCTCATAAACAGTAGAAATAGATAATTGATATATTATTGTAGAAACTTCGTGTTTAGATCTTATTTCTGGTAAGGCAAGGTTTGTACTAATTGAGTAGGAACCGTAATTTTTACGACACACCTTGCAAAAATAGTGATGTGTTTGGTTCTTCAAGCTTTTACTCTTTTCTTTGTGCGTGAAATTATTCTATTTAGGCTTGAAGCAATACAAATGGTGTTTTTTTTAAAGACAAAATTGAAGTAAAGATGTTCTAGTATATATATATAAAGAAAAAATAAGTGTTTCAGTTTAGTAAAAGTAGAAATATTAAGGTAAAATTTTAATTTTAATTAAAGAACAATATTTAAAATATCCACAAAGTTATATCAAAACTCTAAAGTTTTGTCCATTTTTGAAGTGATATTTTGAAGGATCAATCTCATATCAAATTGTATCCTTCTGGTAAAGTGATGGGCCGTCATCTCAATTAAACGGAAATTATACCCGCACATTAATTACGGTAGTTTATATCCGATTACGTGGGTTATATCTAGATAGATATAAATTATCTGACTTTATTTTTTAAAAAATTGAAACTGTTCAAGAGATGTAGGGATATATTCTTTTGTTTTTATGTCCGACTATTGGGAGTGTTAATTAAATTAAAGTTTTGAATTATTTTTATAAGAAATTTGGTTATAGTTATCAAAGAATATCGTAATTAATTATTCTTTTAACAATATACTTAATAATAGTGGGGTTTGAACTGCCTGAAATTCAACTTGCAGGGGGAAGAGAGCATGTGAGTGTTACATTTAATAATTATAGTGACTATCTATCATTCCATTTTCCCTTAATTTGTAGTTGCTCTTCAACTACAGATTCATATCCAGTAGTAATCTTGACCTGAATGACCAGGCCGCTTTATTTTTCATTGAAACCTCAACTAGTAAAACATTCGCAAAACCTGGCATTTCTGATTTTCGGTAATCCATTTAGACTATGATTATAAAATAACTACTAAAATAATATGGAAAATATTACTATGTAAGGTTAAACATATATAAATACATTTTTATTGGAATGAAAATACATTTTTATTAGAATAAAATTTTTTAATAAAAATTTACCAATTTTAAAATTTAAAAATCAATCTTAAAGAGTATAATAATAAAATCGAAACAATATTAATCTAGTTTTATCTATCCTCTTTTTTGACTACAAAATATTTTGTTGAGTTGAGTCAAGATTTACTAGAATTAAAGTATGTTTTCAAGACTTATAACATTTAGAGAAATATTTATATATTACCCATCAACAAGGCCTTTATATCTGCAATGAAAATTTATACATTAAAAAAAATCTTATATATTTTAGGCATAAATTTTTTTAAATATATAATGTGATCACTAAACTTTTGAATTTATACATTTTTTTCATTTTATTTGACTTTTTTTTTTGCTAAGCTTTACTAAAAAATTGTTACACTTAAAACACTTTTACCATTTATACAAAGTCTTCTATGGGGAATGCGCTATTACTTCATCAAATTTGAAATTATATTCATTTTGGTTACAAAAAATGTATGCATATATAAAGTCATTCTAGAAGTGTCCACTTGTTAATACTTATTTGATTTAAAATTGGACATTTATAATTTCAATAAAATTAATTTTATATTATTAAATATTTTTTAGATATACATTAATTTTGAATAATAATTTTTCATTAAAATATATTTTATAGTAAAATATGAAATTAAGTTATATAAACAAAAATATTATACTTTGAAAAAAATATAAATATAAAAAAATTTAGACTAAAAGCAATAAATTATAATTTTTAGAAATTAAATTTCTTATCAACTTATTTATTATTTTAAATTATTAAAATTCATTTAATAATAAAAATATAATTATTTATATAAAATTTTACTTAAAATTTTATTATACTTTAAAAATTATTTTTTTATTCTATTTTTGTAAGTTTTAAACTCATTAATAATTAAAATTCGTTGATAATTGTATTTTTAAACTAATAGATAATACTATATAAAGTTTACAAATTGAATAATAGATAATTAAATGATTAGACAATCATATATGAAGGATGAGGTAATACAACATTGTTATGTTAATGCAGCATAGATACAAATATTTGTAATTTAGAAGTAAAGTAATTTTTATTTTTATTTTTTGAACTTGTACAAAATATAAAATCAACTCAAAGAGTAATGTAGGTTAAACGAGGCATCATGGCCAATGTTCTTACACAGTGAATTGCTATTAGTATTTTTTTATTATTTTGTATTGATTAATGATTTCATCTTAGCATTTCTTCTTCACGTTTTTTATATTTAAGAATATGAAAAAAGATATGATAAAATGAAATTCACATGCTTTCAATACAATTTTCTCCACCATTTCCAAAATAGAAGGAGACCAATAACAATATCAAGGACAACAATGAATTCCAATTCAACACTTACTATGTCCTAAAAATAAATGATTAAGTTATATAATATTTCTTTAACTCGTAATTAATGTATTTTTTTCTACAATCAAATACTATAGTTACATGAACAATCTATTATACAACATTAAAAATTTAAATATTTATATGCTAAAAATACTCCTTTATAAATCCTATGGTTCAAATCGAAAGAATAATTTGATAGTTCAGAGATGGATAAGAGAAGTTACCACAATGAATGAAAGGTAATAACATTAAAGTAAGTTTTCAGTCTCAATAGTTTAGAAGTTGTGGAAGAAGATGCTGCAATGGATGAAACATCTTTGTAATGAGCGGAATGGATTCAATCCTTTGTAATAGAGACAGAAAGTGGGACAAACCCTTAATTTTTGAGGTAATAAAGAGTGATGCTCCAAGTAAAGATTCAATGGAGAACAAAATTTTGGCAATGGAGACAAAACTATAGGGATAAAGGATTCAAATTTTTTGAGAATGTTATCAATGTTAACAAATGAACCAAAAACTCAAAATCAATTTTTTAAAGAGAGAAATGAACATCTTTTAACATCGGTTACATAAAAATTCGATATAAAAATTTATCTTCAACATTGGTTACATTAATAACCAAGATAAAAAAAAACTTTCTGCATTCATTATAGACAAACCGATGTACTAAGTTAAATTATATTTACAAAAATATTACTATATTATTTTTTACACCAATTTCTTAATAATTGGCGTAAAAGTTTGTTATTAAATCTCTATTTTCTACTAGTGTGTATAACTTTTATAAGAAAATTTGTACTTATTACTCTTTCCTAAAACTCGGATAGCAACTTTTAAATGAAATTCTTGAGTAGCTTAGTTTACTATTACTATTTTTTTTATAGATCCTATAAGAAAATATTATCTTTTATTTTTAATTTAATTAACTTCACAAAATTTTATAAATAAATACCATAAATTATTCATATTATTAGTCTTAATTTTATTTTAACTTAAAATTTTATTCTATTATAATAAGTGACACAAATAAATCGAAAGTGTAAAAATAAATATAATTTATCTTCATATAAAGGAATTATCACACTTCACTCAAATTTTAAAGATTAAATTCACTTAAATACTTCATAGTGTTTCTTTTATTGATGTATACACTTAAATTCTCTCTAATAAACAAAAGACAAGATAAAAGAAAAAACTAAACTTCTCCATTAAAGATGTTATGCTTTTGAGATGAGAAAATTAAATGAAGGAGGCTTAAATTCATAGGTAAGCCTTATAAATGTTGGTCACTCCTAAAATAATGAAAAAAGATTTTCACTGTTTTAACCTTCCAATTAATTAATATCTAAAACTAAGGGGAGCTTCAAACCACCACGTAAAAAGTATTCACCGTAACTTGAAATTTATCCAAGCCTTAACTTATCTTTGTCTGATTTCTAGGAAGGTAAACTCACGTACCACAAACACTAATTAAATCTAAGAAGTGGTTGAGCTTTGATATGGAAATTGATTTTGTCATCATATTTGTTAGATTATTAGAAGTATTAATATTTTTTATTACAATGGTACCTTATGAGATGATTTCTCATATAAAATGATATCTTACATAAGTATATTTGATTCTTTGTGATACGTTTGATGTTTGGTCAAATGTATGACAATTTGACTATCACAATCAACGATTATGACGTCTTATTTTAAACTCAATTTGTCTACCAAACTCTTGAGCCAAATGGATTCCTTTCCTACTTTTGTTTCTATCGTATATCAACTTTTCTAGTAGATAATGTAATAGTGGAATGTAAAGTATTTTTTCCATCGAATCGCCCTACTAAAAAGTATGAGTACATATTTTGTTAGAGATCTTTTTATCCATATGTCTAGCATATTCAAAATCAACATAACTAATAATACTACCACTAGTCTTATGATTCCAATCATATTCTAAGATAACATTGGTAGTACCGTAAAGATATCAAAGTATCTGTTGCCTGCTAATGCATCTTGCTAGGATGTCTTATATATCTGTTAACAATACTGACTGCATGAGATATTTGGACGAGTGCATGCCACAACATGTATGAAGCTTCCAACCAAACTAGCATAAGAAACATGTGACATTTGTTCTTCTTATTCAATAGTTTGTAGTGACATTATAGGTAATAGTTTAAAACAAGATGCAAATGGAGTACTCATATGCTTTGCATTTTTCATTGCAAAATACTCCAATACATTTTCAATATATTTTCTATGACACATATAATTTGACAACATTCCAATCCCTGTGAATTTTCTTGGCTAAAATTTTCTTAGTTGTCCCCAAATATTTTACTTCAAATTTACAACTAAGTTGAAACTTTAACTTGTCAATCTCAAACATATTCTTACCAACAATAAGCATACCATCAATGTAGAGTAATAATATACACAAATGAATTGTCCATGATATTTCTATGATACACAAAATTATTGTAATCACTTTTAAAGTATTTTTGAATCAACATGAAATAGTCGAAGCTTTTATCCCACTAGTACAAAGATTGCTTCAAACAATATAACAACTTCTTTAAAAGAAAAAACATGATCTTCCATTCATTGAACTAAAAAATCTTGTGGTTATTTCGTATAGATTTTCTCTTCAATCTCTTAAGTGGAAAAATTATCTTGGCATTAATCTACTCCATTTCTAAATCAAATTTTGCAATTGCAACGAGAATTATCTTAATGGACCTATGTTTCATCATGGGAAAATTCTTCATTAAAGTCTATTCCTCCCCTTTGGCTAAAACCTTTAGCAACCAGTCATGCTTTGTAATTATTTATTTCCAACTTTAGGGGATCCTTCTTTTTCTTGAACACCAATTTATAACCAACAATATTTTATACTTTAGGATGTTTTACTAACTTCCCAGGTTGGTTCCTGTGGATAGACTTTATCTTTTCACTCATAACGGTAATCAATTATGAAAATTTATCTCTTGATGTAACCTCAAGTTGAAGTAGTTTTATGTTCCTCTCTGGATGTTCGAATTCAAACTACACCTACTTGTTAACGCCATGCTCCTATTCTACATCCTCACCTCCTTTGTTGGATAAAGCATGGATGACTCATTGAACTTAACATCTTTACTAATTATGAATTTGGGTGGCGTGAGTTTAGTACACCATAATCTTAACATTTCATCCTTGATGCGTAACCTAAAAATATGCATTTTTTAACCTTTCACACAATTTTTCCATCATCTATATGAATACACACAAGACAACCAAATATTTTTAAATTAGAATAAGGAGCTAGAGTTCCCAACATAACTCAATAGATTTTTTACATTATATTAGTTGAAGGAGACTTGTTCACCAAATAATAAGTCATATTAACAACTTTAGCCTAAAATTACTTCATTGGCATGACATTAAAGAGCATGGAATGTAATCTCTCTAATAGAGCTTTATTCAAACATTCAATGACTATTTTATTGTGGTATCTTTTGCATATTATAATGTCTTACAATGCCTTTATTTTTATAGTACTCATTAAATTTATCTTCATAAAAATTTAAACCATTGTTTTCTTAAAGAAGTTTGATTTTCTTGTTGGTTTAATTTTGAGCAAGTGCTTTTCACTTTTTGAAAGTAAGGAAAAAAATCATTTTTGTTCTTTAAAAACATAAACCAAAAATTTCCTTGAGAAATTATGAATGAAAATTAATAAGTATCTAGGATTTTTCTTTAATAGAACAAGCTTAGGGTGACACAAATCAAAGTGAATATAATCATATATGCCTTTAATCTTATGAATGATAGTGATAAAATTTAGAATGAATGTATTCAGGTTTGCATGGTTATGTTGTAAACTCGAAAAACGTTGCATGATTGTGATGAGGTCAACACGATCGTGCTTATATTTGGGGCAAACATGCTCGGGTTTGCACGATTATGTCAAAAAGGTGGACAACAATGCAAAGGAATGCTATGTTCTAGTATGGGTGTGCTGACTACCTTCAAGGTCAAATTTATCTTTTTCTCATGCCTTTATCTCTTTATTTAGTCTAATTTGTGTCTTATTTTTAATTCTTTACTTGTATTACCATTCTTGAAAGAATTAAGAAAAATTAGGTAAAATTATCAGAAAGTAGGATGTAATTATCTTATAATATACCTAATTTTTTAGAGATAAATCAACAGAATGATAATTTATTAATCTCCTCAAACTTAAACATTGTTTACCCTTAACCAATACCCTAAGAAATGAGAATAAAACAAAAATAAAGTAAAAAAACCTTATGAATCAAATATGAAACGAACAAATATGATTACCATTATAGAAATAATAAATAATAATCCAACTAAATCTTTATTTGTTGAAATCAAGTTTCACAGTTAGATAAGATCATTCTTCTCATTATCTCTCAAACGTTTGAGGGTATAAATCATTGTCATTTTACTCCTTATGACTATACATTATCATAGCCTTATCCATAAATATTGAATCTCCATTAAAAGATTTTTATTCAGATTCTAATATGTTTAATGGAATTAAAATAAATAGGTCAAATATGAAAAAGGAAAGAAAACACAAAGAGTTTTTTCATTAAATTTAACCTTAACAATCCTAAATCCTTAGATTATAAGTGCAGTTTCTTAGCCTTTTACAAGTTTATACTTTTGTTTTCCTAAGCTATGTCATACTTTTCCTTTTTATTTTTTTATTTTTTATCACTTGTGCATTTCCACACATTTAGTTATAATATAAGGGTTCCTTAAAAATTTTATTAATTATTTATAAGTATCAAATAATGTAAACTTTTAATCTTTTAAGCTCAAAGGAGGGAACTAAGTGATATTATAAGTCTAAATCCCATCAAAGAAATGTAATTTATCTTTATCATTTATCTATTATGAAATATACCTCATACTATCCTTAATAAGGTTACAAGACAAGTTCTAGAATGTATAAGTTGGTGGGAAATCACTCTATATTAAAGAGAGAGATTGAATGCAACATCAATTAGGCACAATTCTTCCTAATTATGTAAGTTTTCTCTAATGTGAAACAAGATAACATAGGAAATTGCTTATTATCAATTATTTTTATGAAGAGTTTTCATATCTTTTTAAAATTCAAATGATGTTTGTCATAACAATATTAAAGGTTTCTAAGTCTTAATTCTACTAACATTATGAAAAGTTAAACATGTAAGGTTATCACAATTAACATGTATTTTCTAGAAGATATTAAGGGGAGATGTCCTCCTCAAACCCAATTCTCTACCTTTCTCTTAATTTAACTAGGAAAATTACTCACTAACACATAAATCAAAGCAAATTAGAGGAGAGATTAAAAGAAAAACTATTATGTCTTGAAGGAAAAAAGTCTCCTTTTTCAAATTTAAGCTTTGCTACACATATACATGTTATTAAATAGAGTAAAAGGGGGTTTCTCTAAATTTATGTTAGTTTTGCAATCTAAATGTCTGACTGGTTATCCAATTAGTGGGTAACCTCCCTCCTCAAACTTAGAGAACAACATCATCCTCAATACGATTGAAATTGCTCTTAATCAGATGCTCATATTGGAAAGGAAACATATTAATCCAGATTAACCTATTCTGACTAAATAAACACGTTAAAGCCAAAGAATTAGATAGTAAAGTAAAGTAGAAGATAATAATAATGATAATCGTGCATCCTAAAATAGGTTCTATACATCATAATAGTGAAATAAAATAAGCTATAAAAAATTAAAATAAAAAATAAACAATGTTAGAAAATAATAACAAAAATAAAGATAAAAATAATCAAAATAAGAACAGTCAATACAATGTGGGGGATCCATTTAGTCTTGCAAGTACCAAAGAATGGTGGAAATCTAATCATCCACCCAAGCAAAGACTACTTGTTGAGAATTTTCAAACTCCTTGTGAAAAGTGGCTAACTCATTGAAATAATAATAAAAAATATTTATACTCTAGTGAAAGTGGTCCAAATGCTCAAAGAGGGAATGGACCAATGGACACTTCTCCTTGAAGTTTGGGTTCCTTTACGAGGATCTCCTGTTGAGGTTGCTGCTGCTATGGTGCTTGTGGTTGTGGTGGTTACTATTATGCCTATGGAGGCTATGCAAGAATGAAGGTTCTACGTGGATCACACTCAAGAATCCCAATATAGGCCAAATTTAGGTTCCCTAAGAGTGTAATTTGGTTCCTATAGGTAGCTGTTAGATGGAATATATCATGATATATATATATATATATATATATATATATATATATATATATATATATATATATATGAGAGAGAGAGAGAAGTGATGTAGGATCCAATCCCAATGTAGCTTCGCTATCTTGGATGCTGTCTTTGGTTGTCATTCCTCATGAAGATGCCAAGAGAAAATACTTGTGAAGCATGAGGAGCACCATATTACGAATGATGATGGACTTGGAAACATTGGATCGTAGTTATACAGTCCTGTGATCTCTAACCATAAAATGTCCAAGTACTCCAGAATGGTTGTGAACACTTAATTATATCCAAGATTTCATTTTTAAAATTAATTAGTGAAATAAACAATATTTAGTAAAATTTAATTTAAAAAATAGAAATAAAATAATAAAAATAGAAATAGAAAAAGGAAAAAGAAAAAAAGAAAAGTAAAAAATAAAAGAAAAGACTGTTACAAGTTAGTTAAGGAAAAGTTAAACTAAATTACATAAAAATAAGAGAGAGAGAGAGAGAAAGAGAGAGAGAGAGAGAGAGAGAAAGGAATTTGGGGACTTTTCCTTCATTTTTGAAAATCAGAAGTTCTTAGAATTTTTTTACTTTTGGAGCGAGTGAAACTTTTGGATTTTTTCTCGCTTGGTTTTCTCTAGATTCACTCAAAATCACTCTGGAGCTCTCTTCTTCCTCCCTCTCTAACGATCGCAAAATCTACACCATTTTCAATTGAGCAAGAAGCATCAAGACCTCCTAAACTTAATGTCATCTAGGTTAGACTTCTTCGCTCACCTTTTTTCTTCTCTATGCAGTGTAACCTGTATGGTGAAATACATGCTTAATGTGAGTGTATTCTGGTTGTCTTCTTTGACTTGGATGAATCGTGAAGGAGAATGAATTAATCTGGCGCCATCTCTGCTTTTGCATTTTTGCATATGAACCTCAAACTTAAATTCGTAGTTGATTGACAAGTAACCTCCATCTGTATAGCTCTATGTTCCTTATTGATATGGTTCTTGTAAACAATAGCTTATATATTTCACCAAATTGCATATAGTTAGCATGAGGTAACCAAATAGAAAGGTGGATCTTCTAGTTAGAAACTGTCTGGATGTAATGAAGAACTTGAAAAATCATCTACCGTGCAAATGCTATGAACTGTTTACTTGATTAATATGTAGATGTGTGGGCCTTCTGGTATATAACATAAGAATACAAAAAAATTGTATCAGCTGCTCGTGCAATTGGTGTTCCTATGGTGTCTGTTAAAATGAGAAATCCTGGACCTTTTTAAAATGCTGCCTCGCAATTTAATCTATGGTTGTGTGAATGATAAATTAGGAGCCTGCGAGAAAGTACCAGGTTATCAGAAGGAGATAAAATAAATGAACCTGAGCTATGGCCCCTAAAAGAAAAGTGATCCCTGGGAGAATTCCATTCTAGGCTCTTCCTGGAAGATTATTCACCAAACTAGACTTAGTTCCAGGCTTAATACCTTTGATGAAAGTGTTAGTTACCATTGGCTGGGTGTAGTGGTTCATGCCTTATTTTTAGGAGCAAATTTTTAGTAACCAATAAACCTGAGCCCAGCTAGTCAGGTAATCATAGTAAGGATATGATTAGGCATATACAAAACTGTAGTAGTGCAGTTAAAACGGTTGCATCAACGGTTGTTTAAGTGCAGAATCTAAACCATGGGTGAAATGCTGGTGTTAATCCTCCCTCCTTATTCAAGTGTTATCTGTGTGCTTGTTATCGATTAATTTTGCAATTTATGTAGAGCACTCAATCTTCCAGGCCCTCTGTTCTCTTAGTCCTCCCTTCCTAGTATTAAGCTTTTATAGAATGTCAACAAAGAGGTATGTGGGGATAAAAATCAGCAACTTAGAAGGTTTGGGTAGGCGCTTGATTTATACTCTTAAACCTGTCAAGTACAGAGTCATGCTTTGAGCTTTATTACTTCATAGCAAAGCAAGCTAGAATTTGATATGAAGAAGATCCGTGATTATCGGGTACATTTTGGTAACATTGGACAACATGATGCACCAAGCTTCCCTCACGAGTAGCAATTAAAGCAATATACACAGTAGAATAACACAGCCCTGTCTATTCACGTGGACGTAACGGAGCAAATTGATGGCGAAGAGGCACGCCAAATTCCGCAAGTTCTTGAGCCTTTCTACAACGATTGTAACTACTTCCTGCCATTCGCCTTTTGCTCCCAAATCATGATCGCGAGTGAGGCTCCTATTGTTTTAAGCAATACATCCTTGCTACCTCACTCATCAACGCTTTGGGTATGTCCAAAGACCCTTTCCATGCTCCTAAACCAGACAATGATGCTGGGTTAGGTAACGCTATCATTTTTGGTTAACTCCAAGTTTAGCGGATAACAATGAGACGTGAAACTTATGCATCCCAAACAATTAGTTATTAAAACTTATCTCATTAAGATTAAAGAAGGAAAAAAATATGCATTAACATGGTCACATCATAATTTTTTATTATACTTTAGTGGGCCTTGGGAGGTTATGAAGAATCTAATTCTACGAAGGTCATGTTTTATCTTATTGGAAAAATAAAGAATTTCAATAAACAGGAAATTTTGGATCAAGTAATGTGGTTAAAATATTATGTGTATATCATACTTTTTATTGTAAAGTAACAATAAAATTAAAATTACTTAAATTTTGTATTTTTAATAATCCTTATTACAACTGATGAAATAGATTCTAGCAAATTAAACTTATTATCCATGTGTTGAACCTCTTTTTGAGAATTTGAAGATAAAATTATATTAGCAAGTGATAGAATATTTGTATTCTTAAGTTGTAAAAATGCTAGGTGAAAGTAAAGTTAAGTCGAGATTTCATGGGAAGCATGTTATGTTGAGCCATAGTTTAACTTGCCACAGGGCTTCAAGGCTTCACTCTCAAGAATGATAATATTAAAAATAAAAATAAAAATTAAGTAAATATTTTTATTATATATAAGTTATCAAATATCTACAATTTCTCATGACTTGGTATGTTTTCAATGAAACTCATGAAATTTTTTTATTTTGATATATAGTGAGATGTAAATTTTATTAGATGATTAAATAAAAATATTATATACTAAAATAATATATTATTTAGCCAAATCCTTTGATGAAATTTCATCGTTATTTCTAGATTTTAAAAAAATATACAAAAAATAAAATGTTTTAAAAAATGTCTTAAGTTAATTATTTTTTCTCTAGATCTCATGTAGCGAACTCTAAATTTGAAAGTGCAGCGTATCCTGCTTTTCAATATTCAGAGAATTATATGAGCCTCAGTGCAACCCTCGTTTTCTTCAGACTCTGCATATGTGGATCTCGAAAAACATTTAAATGCCATGTCGTCTTTCATATCTCATTCAAAAATCAAATTTTCAAAAAATATGTTTTAATAATCCTATATTTCACGTAATGAGCTCTGAATTTTGATGTGCAGCATACTCTGCCTTTCAATATGTAGAGAGTCATATGAGTTTCAATGCAACCCACGTTTTCCTCAGACTTTATGCATATGTGGATTCGGGAAAACATTTAAATGCCACATCGTTTTTCATATCATCTTCGGAAATCAAATTTTGAAAAAATATGTTTTAATAATCCTAGATTTCACGCAATGAGTTCTAGATTTGGATGTGCAGCATAACCTGTCTTTCAATATTCAAAGAGTCATATGAGTTTCAGTGCAACCCTCGCTTGCGTTAGACTCTGTGCATATGTGGATTTAGGAAAACATTTAAATGCCATGTCGTTTTTCAAATCACCTTCAAAAATATAATTTTCCAAAAATATGTTTTAATAATCCTGGATTTCACGTGATAAGCTCTGGATTTGGATGTGCAACATATCCCGCCTTTAAATATTTAGAGAGTCAGATGAGTCTTAGTGCAACCTTTGTTTGCCTCAGGCTCTATGCATATGTGAATCCAAGAAATCATCTAAATGTTACTTTCCTACCACTCCCAAAAGTAAATTTCAAAATATATTCCAAGCACTTTAAGATTGTAAATTTCATGAATGAGTTTTAAATACGAACTGATAGCATACCCTACTGTTCAGTACTTAGAAATCATATGGGTGCCAGTACAACCCTCGTTCATCTTGGACCCTGTGCATATGTGGATTAAGAATTTTTCAAAAATATTCAAAACACTTTCAAACTATCTTGTAGTTCGGTATAAATCTTACTTCTTCAAATATCTCTGAAGATCAAGTCTTCAACCAGAACTACGTAGCCTTGAATTTCCCATTGTACTAGGGAATACGTAGGAACAGGATCAAATCGTGTTAGGATATTTTTCGCAAACCTATTTATTTCTATTTAAAGGGGTCAAAATTTTTTCAAAAATATCAAAATCACACACTCATTTTAAGGGTATCGTTCTTCGGAACGGGTGAGTAGGGTGCCTAATACCTTTCCTACTCGTAACTGACTCCCAAACCTAGATTTCTTCCTCAAGTTAGGTTTTTTTCCAAATATTTTCCCTTAAAAAATAAAATTTGGTGGTGACTCCACGATCTAAATAAATTCCTTTTCAAATTTTTAGCGAGTTCATCACTTCGTTGTAATTACGGTTACGATAATGATGATGTCTGCTTCATTCTTAAAATCCAAAACAATGTTAAATTCTGGGAGGGTTTTCTCAAATTATCATCCTCTGAGCTAATAATGGACAATGTATGTTGATGTCTAGTTAGTTGAGGAAATGTAGATGATGGAGGAAAAAAATTCTATTGTTGGATTTTGGTATGATCGATCCTAGATGAAAGCAATGGCAGCCTATCCTATGTCATTAAATAATTCATGACGTGCCCTATTATCCCCAGGTGTTGTAGCGACTCCATATCCAAGCTCTATATGCAGGTGAAAGTGAAGCCAAACAATCTCTCCAATCATCTTTTCATATCGAAGAATCCATGGGTTGGTATGGTGCATGTTAAACCATACAAAGGTCCAATATTATTATCTACTAGGCCACTATGTCCTATCTTCAAGGCACAAGGAGGTAAGTTTCCTATAAAAGAATCAGATTTTGGAAAATAAAACTCATAGGGTTGGTATGATCATGCACTCAAGGGAAGCAATCATGCTCAATTATATTATGCAGATGTACACGCATGTGCGAACAAGGTGCACAATAATGCTAACAAGTTAGCACATGTAACATATGAAATTGAATAAGCACGTAAGCATTAAGTAGAATTGTGCTCAGTGTAAAGCCTAATTTCCCTCCATATGGCATAATCGTGCATTCAAGTAGCATGACCATGCTAATAACATATTTAGTTCAAATTGATGCATGCATGACTGCATACATGAGCACAACCATACTAAGAGCACTAACAGTAATATATATGATTTTTACATGGTCATGCTACTTGAATGACTAAAATTAATCAGTAATTTTCATCTATCCTAGGGTTTGATTATATTCCTATTTGCACATACAAACAAGCACGTCCATGTAGATACCAAAATTAGAAAAATAATCAAGTTAGGATAAGTGACATACCTAATGGATGAGAAAGACAACAAGGTTGAGAGAGAGAGAGAGAGAGCGAGTTGAAGCGCGATAAAAATATTTTTTACTAAGTGACATGGAATTTGATTCTACAATATTACTATTTAAAGTCACTTGAAGTTAAACATGACTGTGTTGAAATCTTGCACACTTGTGAAACTTATCAAGCATGATCATAGTTAATGTGGAATGGCCTTACATTAGATATGCAATTCAACATGGGCATGCTCTTATACGGGACAATCGTGCTAAAGTGAGCATAACCTTACAATGAAAATTCTTTTTCTAATACGACTGTGAAAACATGGGGATGGTTGTGTTAATGCATCTCCTCACTTTTTTTTATTATAGGAAAAACCTCTTAATCTAGAAATTAATAACAAAATTGATAGATTACCTCCTACACCTACTAGCTAGATAAAACCATGGATGGTGATCCTATGGTACTCCAACAACATAACCCCACAGTCTTGAATAATGTCTTTCTCTTTCTCATAGTATTTGACTCTTTTCCCATTTATCTTAAAGGTTTACACATTCTATTTCACGAGTTCTAGCACTGCATAAGGAAACACTTCTTCCTCTCTATCTCTCTCATTGTTTATGATTATTCCTTCTTAATTCTCATCATTCTTTCCTTCTTTTAATGAATTCATCCTCGAATTATGATCTTCATCATCTACACCGAAAGCACACAGGTCATAAATATTAAAAATTATGCTCACCCCATACTCACCAAGCAAGTCAATTTTATAAGCATTATCATTGATCTTTTGTAACACTTGGAAAGGTTCATCTCCCCTTGGTTGGAGTTTTGATTTTCTTTACGAGGGAAATCATTCCTTTCTTAGGTGGACCCAAACCCAATCTTCGAGTTCAAACATGACTTTCTTTCGATTTTTGTTGGCATTTTGAGTGTAACGTTCCATTTTCGTTTCAATTTGAGCATTAACATATTCATGAAGCTTATTTACATATTCATCCTTATACTTTCTATCTGTATGCCTAAAAGAAGAATTGTTTGATAAATGTAATAAACGAAGAGGAGATAGGGGGTTAAATCCATAAACAATTTCAAAAGGGAAATGTTGTGCAATAGCATGAACTACCCTATTGTAAGAAAACTCAACATGTGGAAAACAATATCCATAAGACTTAATATTGCTCTTAATGATAACCCTAAGAAGAGTGGAGGGGATTTTGTTGACCATCTCAATTTTCCCATCATTTTGAGGGCGACAAGTAGTAGAGAAAAGAAGCTTTGTACAAATTTTGTTCCACAGAGTCCTCAAAAAGTGTGTAAGAAACTTGGTATCATGATCTAAAACAATACTCTTTGGCATTCCATGAAGTTTCACAACTTTCTTGAAGAATAAATTGGCTACATGACAAGCATCATCGACCTTCTTACAAGGTAAAAAATGTGTCATCTTTGAAAACCTGTCAACTATCACAAAAATTGAATCTTCCCATTTTTAGTTTATGGTAATCCTAAGATAAAACCCAAAGATAAATCAATCCAAGGATGGTTAGGAATAGGTAAAGGAGTAAGTTCATGAGGCATTACCTTAGATTTTGCCCTTTTACATACAATGTATCGTTCACAAAATTTCTGCACATCATGCTTCATATGAGGCTAATAAAAATGCTTATGCAACATATTTAAAGTTTTTTGAACCCTAAAATGTCCCATTAAACCATGTTCATGAACTTTCTTAACAAGGAAATCTCTTAAAGAACTTTTAGGCACATATAATGTATTATTTTTGAACAAATAATCATTATGCTTATGAAATCCTTTTTGAGCCATTTTAGCACAAAAAGTATATATGTGGAAGAACTCATTATCATGCACATACATTTCTTTAACATGTTCAAAACCAAGCAATTTAGTTTCGAGAATGGAAAACAATGCATATCTTCTAGAGAGGGCATCCGTTACCACATTTACCTTTCTTTTTTTATACTTGATAATATAAGGAAACTGTTCAAAGAACTCAACCCATTTTTCATGTCTCTTATTAAGTTTTTCTTATCCCTTCAAATACTCCAAGGATTCATGATCACTATGAATGACAAATTCTTTGGACAAAAGATAACATTGTCATGTTTGTAATGCTTTAACAAGTGCATGCAATTCTTTATCATAAGTTGGATAATTAATAATAGCCCCATTTAAATTTTCACTAAAATATACAATGGGCTGACCCTCTTGAAGTAAAATAGTCTCAATACTCACGTTAGATGCATCACATTCAATTTTAAATGATTTGGAAAAATTAGGTAATGCAAGAATAGGAGTTTGTGCGAGTTTATATTTAAGTGTTTGAAATGCATTTTCTTGATTTTTTTCCCACTTAAAGCCTACACTTTTCTTTACAATTTCATTTAAGGATGTTGCTAATATGCTAAAATCTTTTACAAATATCTTATAAAAGCTTACTAATCTATGGAAGCTCCTAACATCACTCACAGATTTTGGAGTTTGCCAATCTCTAATGGCCTTAACCTTTTCTTCATCAACTCGTACGTCTTTTGAATTGATCACAAATCCAAGAAAAGTCATATGATCACTGCAAAAAGTACATTTGTCTAAGTTAACATATAATTTTTATTTCTTGAGGATATATAAGATATATTTGAGATGTTCAACATGTTCTTCAAAACTCTTGGAATAAATTAAAATATCATCGAAGTAGACAATTAAAAATTTTCCAAAAAATTCATGCAATACATGATTCATAAGTCTCACAAAAGTTCTAGGTGCATTAGTTGAACCAAATGACATTATCAACCATTCATATAATCCATATTTACTTTTGAAGGCAGTTTTCCATTCATTCCCTTCCCTTATTCTAATTTGATGGTACTCACTTTTCAAATTAATCTTAGAAAGAAAAAAACAAGCACCATATAATTCATCAAGTCTAGGGATAAGGTGTTTATACTAACTGTAATATTGTTGATTGTCCTACAATCTATGCTCATCCTTCATGATCCATCCTTTTTAGATACCAGAATTATAGGTACTGCATAAGGACTTAAACTCTCTCTAACCCATATTTTTTCTAACAACTCCTCCACTTATTTTTGAATCTCCCTTATCTATTGAGGAATTCTCCTATATGCAGGCCTATTAGGTAAAGAAGCACCGAAAGTGAGATCTATGTGATGTTTTATTCCTTTTATTGGTAGTAAACCATGAGGCATTTATTTAGAAAAAAGAATCATTATATTCATGCAAAATAGAAACAACATCTACAGTTTAAGTAAGAATCTTTACACAAAAGAAGAAATAAAGGCTAGCAAGCCAAATAAACGTTCTTCATCTCACTTTTATTACCAAATAAACTCTCCATTTTTCTCTCTTCCTTTCCCTCATCCTCACTTTTATTTTCTTTTCTTCCATTCTTTTTAATTTTTCTCTCAAAATCAAAGGTTTTTTTTTCTTCTCAATCTTCTTGTTCTCTTTTTGTTTTTATTTTTATTTTATCCTTACAAACTTCTCTAGGGGATATGGGTACAAGTGTTATTTTGTGAGAATTATGGATTAAAAAAAATTTGTTGGAGTTCCTTTTATGTTGAGTGCACTTATTAAACTACCAAGGCCTTCTAAGAAGGATATAACCTGCCTCTATGGGAACAACATCACAAAGAGCTTGATCTTTATACTTTTTGCTAGAAACCATCACTTATTGATTCACCATCATCGCTTAGCCATTGAAGCTTATATGACCTGGATATGGTGAAGTCTTTAGGTTCAATTTATTGACCAATCTAGTGCTTGCCACATTAGTGCAACTCTCTCCATCAATGATTATAGAGCACATTTTTCCTTGGACAAGGCAACAAGTATGGAAGATATTTTCCTATTAGTTTCTTTCATGCTCCTTGTGTTGACTTCCTAACAATCTTAGCACCACCAATAAATCTCCATATGGCACATTAGTTGTGCCATTGTTTTCCTCTTCACTTGGATAGTAGGAAGAAGAATTAGAGTCATCGCTAGTAATGCTTCCATCATCTCGCATCACCATAACCTTCTCATTTAAGCATTGGGATGCAATATACCCACTTTCTAAAATTTGAAGCATTTTATATCTTTAATTTTATAGTGGTAGAAAGAATAGGCTTCTTAGTACTTACATTTTCCATAGGGTTAGAAAATGAACCCTTTTTTTTTCTGTTTATCCTTCCAACTTGAAGAATAATTAGAAGTAGATGGTTTCTTTATAGAATCCTTCTGCTTCAATTGTTGCTCCACCTTCATGGCTTGATGAACCAAGTCTTCAAACTCCACACAATGTTACAACTTACAATATCTCCAATGTCTCGATTTAGGCCATGAAGAAATTGAGTCATGGTGACCTTCCTATCCTCCACAACGTTGGTTCTAATCAAAGCTACCTCTATCTCCTTATAGTATTCATCCATGCTCCTACTTCCTTGTGTGAGTCTTTGTAATTTGTTGTGAAAATTCCTGTGATAGTGGGAAGGCACAAATATCCTCCATATCATGATCTTCATTTCATCCCAAGTGTTGATAGAATACTCTCCAAATCTTCTTCTGTCCTTCTATACTTGATCCCACCAAATTAAGGCATATTCGGTGAATTCAAAGACAGCCACCTTGAATTTCTTTTCATCATTGTAGTTGTGACAAGAGAAAAATTTATCAATCTTCATCTCCCATTCAAGGTAAGCTTTAGGGCAATTCTTTCCTTGAAAGGAAGGTACCTTGAATTTCACACATTCAAGTTCATCTATTTGCCCACGATCTTTCCTACCTTTTTCATGTCTTCTTCCTTCGTCATGCCTCCTTCTTTCTCTCCTTTGTCTAGGAGAATCATAGAAGTTATTATCCTTGTGAGGCAAACCTTCATGGTTAGAATCTCTTCCATGGATGGATGTTTTCCCATGGTTGGAATTCATACCTTTCTTCAGTTGGTCAGTTCATTGATTCAACTCCACATTTTTCCTATATAACAATTTCTTCAAGCGTTGAGTTAAGGCTTGCATTTGTTGTATCATAGCCTCCAATTTTGAGGAAATAGGGATGTTCTTTTTATTTGTACCATATTAAGAAATAAATAAAGGTCTCACCACTCTACTCACATATTTACATTTTTGAATTTTAATCCACTTGTGTATTGCTCTCGAATTAGACTTTTATATAATATTCATTCTTTCCTTTTACCACTCAAGTTCCTTTTAAAGTTATTAAATTAAGCCAAAGTCAATCTAGAGAAAAAAAAATATGTACACTCTTGTAAAACATAACCACACACAAAACTTAACACTCAAGAAGACAAGTAAAAGGAAATATTTTAGACAAAACTCAAAAACCAATAAAACCAGATAATAAAAGTTAAAAGAAGGATTATACTTACTCAAAGAATATAATGTCAAACAATACAATTAAATGGGAAAAAAATAATTGATTTTTTAAACTTGTGTGATAGAATTAAAATAAAGGTTAACTACTTGCTATAAAATAAGGCATAAATTATTTTTTGTAAGTTTTTTTTACTTATCAATTTTTATCTTCTTTTTTTTTTCATAAAACATGCTCCAACAAAGATGAATACAAAAAGAATATAAAAGAAAAGAAAATATGTAGTAAAATTTCAGACTCAAGGATCCAAGCTCTGATTACTACCTAATGTGAAATTAAACGGATCTTTCCTTGAGTTGACTCACTTAGATAAAAAAAAAAGGATTATAACAGAAACAAATCAAAATTAGGATTTCAATAATTATAAGAATAAAAGACAGAAAAGATAAGGAATGGGGAAAAACGTCATATCCTCAATTCTATGGAGAAAGAAGATTGATAAACTCGGTGGAGAATTGTCACAAGAGTGTGAGAAACCTTTGATAATATTCAAGCAATGGTTCTTTCCAAGAATCTTAAACGGAACACAAGCTCTCTCAGAAGAAAAATCTCAATTCTGACATCATAAAAAATTGTCTCCTTAATGAGTGTTACATAAGTATTTATAATAAAATTAAAATCCTAAATGTTTAGTGGCCAATAGGGTCTGACCCACTAATATAACAAATACAAATAAACAAATCCTAAAAAGGCTTAATAAATAATACGTCCAAGTCCATTAATATAATAAACTAAACGTATATTATTAATTATTAGAGTAAACATAAAGTCCTAACCCAAAATACAAATAAAACAAGAATTGAGCTCAAATAAGTTAAATTTGGTTCTCTTCTTCTAATTCTTCATTTTGAACACAATGAACTAGCTTTGTGTTATTTTCTTCCATATCTTTGGTTACCTTAAACATAGTCATAATTATTTGATTTTAGACCTCTTTGACTTTCTTTGCCATTGACCTTGTCATAAGACCTTCAAGCCCTTGTAGGAGATCTTCCTTTTTGTCTCTCTTATTCTTTATCATTATCCCTTCTTGATTATGCTTTCTTTACTTGTAGAGCTTTGAGTTGTTACAGGCCTCCATTTTGAGCTTATCCAACTTATTGAGAGGTTCTTTTCCCTAGTATGTTGTAAATCAAAGTTAAGGAACATCGTATTCTAATAGGCCTTGTGTTATGATTCAACGAGAAGATAACAAACTTTTCAAAAATCAATCTATAAGGGGACATGTCAATTGGAGTCTTATATGCAATTCCATAAACCCATAGGGCATCATCTAACTTTAATTTGCAATCTTTCTTAGATGTGTTTAAGGTCTTCTCTAAGATTCTTTTTAACTTTCTATTAAAAAAATTTACTTGATCACTAGTTTGGGATGGTAAAGAGTGATACCATATTATTTCAAAACTTCTCAAATTGTTTGTTAATAAAATGGGTTCCACCTTCTCTAATGATTGTTCTAGGAGATCCAAGTTATGTAAAAATATTGTCACTCCCGTAGCATAATTAGTAAGCAATGTCACAGTCTCCACCCACTTAAAGATATAAGTAACTGCGATAAGAAAATATGCATTATTTAGAGATTTAGGAAAGGATCCTATGAAATATATACCTCATACATCTTCATCCATAAGAATGTTATTTAAGGGCATGTCTTGAAATATTACCACTCTATCAACAATGATCATAAGATTGTATATAATTGAAAGCACCTTTGAAGATAGTAAGCCAAAAAAAAAACTACATTATTAAACCTTTTGAGCATTTCTATTAGAGCCAAATAGTCTCTAATTTCTCTTAAGTGACATTAAATCAAGGTAGCATGGGTTTCTTCCTTAAGATCACATATTTTAATTACCTTATTCCCACATATTTTAAACTAGTAAGTTTATTCCCACAAACAATATAGCGTCAAAGAGGAATTTTTATGCTAAGCATATGAAAGATCATGGGGAAGAATGTTACTTGCTAAGTAATTAACTAAATATATATAGCAGGAGACATATGAAGTAGCAAATAGACGTTCACTTGGGAGAATCTCCTTAATTATTTTAGAGGTGGGTAACTATACAGAGGGATCTACTCTTGACAACTAGCCCGCAACCAAGTTTTTTGTCCTTTTTATCCTTAATTTTCTAATCAAACTCCTGAAGAAGGAATATCCATATGATCAACCTAGGATTTGCATCATGTTTAGAGAGCATATATTTGATACAAAATGGTTAATATAGATAGTTACTTTAGACATAATCAAATAGATCTAAACTTATCAAAATCAAACATTGGGTCTACTTCAATTTCCCTCTTAGAGATCATATGTTACATAATACATTCACTTATTATGAATTGACACTTTTTTAGTTAAGAACCAAATTAGTTCTTCTTCATCTAATTAGAACTTGCTATAAATTTTGTAGACGTATATCAAAAAGAGGAATCGTAAATAGAAAAATCATCCATAAATATTTATAAGTAGTTCTCTAATAAGTCAAAAATATGCTTTATTCATCTTTCAAAAGTATCAAGAGTATTACATAAGCAAAAAAAAGCATTTTCCTATATGCAAAAGTATCAAAGGGACATGTAAAAGTAGTTTTATCTTAATCCCCAAGAGTCACATGTAATTGAATATAGCTAGATAACCATCCAAATACCAATAGAATTCATGAGCAGATAATTTTTCTAACATTTGATTAATAATAGGAAGAGGAAAATGATGGTTATAGGTAGCCTCCTTTAATTTTCTATAATCAATACATACTCACCAACCGGTTACCTTCCTTATTATAATCAACTTTTTCTAATCATTTTTGATAACCGTAATACCTTTATTTTTATGAATAACCTATATAGGACTAACCCAAGGCTGCCAAAAATAAGATATATAATACTTATATCAAGGATCTTAATGACCTTCTTTTAACTTTTTTCTTAAGGCTTCAATTGAGCCTTCTTTGTAGATGTACATTTGGCTTGAGTTTCTCCTCCATTTGAATATTATGGGTGTAAATTGAAGGCTAATACCTTTGATGTCATAAAAGGATCATCCAAAGGATTTTTATTTTTCTTAAGACCCTATTTATCTTCTCTTCCATTGTTTCTATACGGTTAGAAAAAAAAAACACGAATAGAGGATGAAGGGGATAAAACACAACTGAGATTAGAAGGGAAGGGCTTAACTTCAAACAATGGAGGTTACTCAATTAAAGGCTTAGGATTAAAGGATCCAAGACCTTTTAGAGTTTCAAATTCATTTCCTTCTTTTCTAATTCCCTTAGATAGTTTACTTCTATGATTATCAGTTCTTTTGTCCATTATTCAAAGTCGTTCATAGTGTCAACTCCAAGCACCAATAACTTCTTTGAGGTATCTTTAATAAGCTTTTCCAACACAGAAAGCAAACTAAAAGAGGGAGAATTTTTAAATAATTAACAAATTTTAAAGACTCAAAGTAAGCTTTCATTATTGTATTTCAATAATAGTCTTTCTTCCCGGTGACTAAGAAAGACTTTTCAAGATTAGTGACATATTTTCATCTTTTTCCATGTCAAACACAATAATGTAGGGAATATGAATTTGTCTATGTTCACTAAGATATCCTTCACTATTCATTTAGGATAAGTAATGGTCCTACTTGTAAGCTATAAAAATAAATAATGGTAGGTTGATAAGTGTCCAACACGACACTTATTTGGTACATATTTCGATATAATAATAAGCAATTGGAGCTAAATAATCACTAATGCATGAAAAAATGATAGAAAACTGAGTAACCTGTACACAATCTGGAATATGCAGTTTTAAAGCTTTTTGACGATAAATTTTTGTAAATCTGAAGTGTTTCCATTGTGTATAAACTGTCACAGGATTTCGTGTCAGCAACGTAACCAGGAGTGTGTGGGACATATGAAAGTCTGAGAGAAAGCTGAGGCATCCCGTTACCCTCTACGTTGACAACGCGAACCAAGATGCGTGGAGTACATAAAAGTCTAGCAAAGTTGAATCATTCTGTTACACGCCCTGCGTTGGCGACACAAAAGTCGACCGCGTTGGGCACACGATGTAACAGAATAACACATATAAAAGACCCGGACTCCCAACAAACAAGAGAAGGGCTGAGATGCAGAAAACAGGGCCGCCTCTCTCCAGTTTGTTACACCAGACCTTCCTGGTCGCTGGTTCTGTTCTAGGTGAAGAAAGAACCCTTAGGGTTTAGGAAGAGGTCGCAACCACCGATAGCCGTCCCACGGATGACTTCCATCTTCTCCCATTTTTCCTTCTTTTCTCATTATGTGTAACTAGAACTCTGTTAGGAAAGGAGGAATCCATTGCTGAACCTATGTAACTCGGATATATTATATGAATTCAAGTTTGTTTTTCCTTAAATTTGATTATTCTTCTCTTCACTTAATGCTTCTATGAATTGACCACTTATAGATTGAATTTGAATTCTTCTTCACAATTGGGAAATTGGATTTAGAATTGGAACTAAGACTGAATAACATAACTGTGAATGCTCTAGGAATAGAGATTCGTAGTTGTGAGATTGCGTGAATTCTTGAACTTAAGGCTCACTCCAATTAGGAATTACTAAGGGGTTAGGATTACTAATTCGAGTGAAGTATTGGTGAAGTAAGGATTGATCTTCAATTAATATTTTAGAATTCGATCTTTAATTATATTTAACTTGAATGCAAGTAACGATCTAATATTACATAGGAGAAATTTTGGTGAAATTCAACCCTAACACCTTCCATAAATCGATTTTTCTCACACTTGTGCCATCTACTGAGTACTGTGGACAATTCTGGATCTAATTTTAATTAGTTTTATGCATGTTGAAACAATATTTCATCTTATTTAGCAAAAATCATTAATTGCAGTTCTTTTGTATTTGTGTTGCCTACATTCACATTTGCGTTACCTATGCATTTCCATAATCGAGTTCAGTTAATGGACCAGTAGGAATTCAATAATTGAATTACATCCCTGTAGGGACGATGTTCTTTCTCACTCTTTAATCTAAAAACGATAAGGTACTTTTGCCTTCTTCGCGTTTCAACCAACATAGATTCAAGCTCATTCATACTCAACCTTCTAAAAATAGATAATAACATTGATACTAACTCCTAAACCATACAAAGATTTATTAAAATAAAAGTTACCAATAATACAAAATATAGTACAACTCTTTAAATCCTTAAATTTTAGTGGTAAATTTTAAAGAAAAATAACAAAACACATTTTGTTAAGCTTGATAGTTATGTACTTCTCACACTTTTTTTATTATCCAAAATTTTCTTAAAAAATTTTGTATTTTTAAACATTTAAAAAATAGTATCCATAAATAGAACATTAATCCTTAATTTCTTTAAAATATCTAAAACATTTAAATGTTAAGTTAATCTTAACAATAAATCTAAGGTCACATTTAATATATTTAAATGTTTAAATAAACACACACGTGCATACGTACAGGCACGTTTACATATATATATATATATATATATAATCAAAATATTACATTATTAATAATAATAATAATATAACTTAATAAATTAATATATTAGATTTAAAAAATATGTTAAACAGTATAAAATTTAACATTTTTATTAAATACATTTTTAAAATTTTTTTAAACTTGACATATTTAATAAATCTTACTTCTCAAAATCGTGATTTAGGTTAATTAATAAAATTTAAAAACATAAAATTTAACCTATTTTTTATTCTTAATTTATATTTTAACATTCAATAAATTAAGTCACACAAGGATATGTTCAAGAAAAGAAAATTAATGTGAAATATTGTTAAATTATATTTAATTAATAGTTAATTTAAATGATATATATTTAATTTTTCTCGTATAAATTTTTAGATTTAAGTCTTGTATATAGAAAAATATATATTAGAGAAGTTAAATGTACTATGTTATTAATTATTTTCAATTCGTAAAAAATTACCTCAAACTCAAACCTAAACAAAATCAAACCTAATTAGAATAAATATGATACAAGTTAAGTCATTAACCCACACCATACAACGTGACCTATTTTTTAATATCTTAATTTATATTAGCACTCAATAAATCAAGTTATTTAGAAATATGTTTAGAAGAGGAAAAATAATGCAATTTTTTTTTTAAATTATGGCCAATCAATAATTAATTTAAGTAGTATATGTTTTATTTTTCTCAAACAAAGTCTTAAGTTCAAGTCTTGTATATAGTAAATCCAATTTTTAATTGATTAATTATTCTCGATAATCAATTAGTTATATTTGTAATCAATTAAAAATTATTAATTGATTAACTTATTTTTTCATAATTAATTACATAAAAAATTAATTAACCATATATATAATCGATTATTCATGCAAGTAATTGATTAACCACATTTCATTAATCAATTGCATTTTTTTTTCATCAGTTATATTAAACAGTTAACTATATTTTTTATATTATTAACCATAATAATTGATTATAATATTATTAAATGATTATTGAAGTATATTTTATCTGATATAAAAAGTGTGAATAATGTAAAAATAGTTGAAAATTATTTTCTATATTTTTAAATTAAACAAAATTATCTTAAACTTAAACAAAGAAAAACCTAACTTGAATAATATAAGTTATAGTAAATTAACCTTCACTAAGGGTGCCCTTGTTAACTAAATGTTTAGAATGACAAAAACTTTATCTTTTATATAACTATAATTTAATTAGGAAATTTGAATATATTTTAATTTTTATAAATATTATTAAATTTGTTTTAAACTTTTAGTTTCTTTTAGTTTTAATCTTTATAATTTTAAAATTTTTAAAAATAATTTTTTTATAATGTGATATACATTTAAGTTAAGGATGTACTCGATTACATTATAATATACTGAAATGTAATTGTATGTAATCGATCATATATTTTTGTGATTGATTATATTTTTAGATGTAATCGATTATATATTTTTTATAATTAATTATTTATTATATATACAACTATTAATCATCATTTTTAAATTATTAATTATTTTTTTATAATTAATTATCATTTCAATTTTTAAAATATAAATAGATATAAATAATGTATCTTATATTTTTAAATTATTTTTGTTGGAAGTTTGATTTATATATATATATATTAAATAAAAATTATATTTAATTGAATATTTTTTATAAATAATTATTTTCTTTCTTGCTTCCTCCTATAAATAATTATGATATTTTTGGTGAAAATGAAGTTATTTAAAAGCTAATGTCATGTTTGGAGATTAAAAATTTTGTCTCATCTATTTTATTAAAATATGAAAAATATAATTCTTTGTTATTATTTGAATTGGTTAAATTATAAACCAATTTTTTTTTAATTAATTGAATCATAAAACAGTTTTAGAAAAAATTAATAACGATAGATGCTAAATCAGCAGAATTGATAAAAAAATCGAATCATATATGAAATAATATTATATTAAAAATAAAATAATATTTTATTTAATTTTATATATAATTTAAAAAACTAAAATATATAATTTAAATTTTAATCATATAAAATTATGATATTAGTATATTTTATTATTATACATATTTTTTAATATAATATATTATTAATATTTTAAAAATAAATTTAATTAATAATAATTAAACTATTAAATTTTAAATTAATTTTTTAACCGATACATCTAATTTTAAAAACTTTGGTCTTTGCTAATAATTGCTATTTTTTTTTATTGGGCTATAATATAATCTTAATTAATCTATTATGTTGCTAATAATTGCTTTTCTCAATTTTTTATTAGGGGATAATATAATCTTAATTAACCTATTATGTTGCTAATTATTAATATAATTGATAGTCTAGGTGGAAGGTCACAATTCTCTTTTCAGGGATAAGAACAACGTAAAAATAAGAGTGATTTTTTCCTTGCCCATAGTTGCGTGTGTGAACACGGTCAAGATAGCCAAAAGTGAAGGATGCATAATCATGGCTCCTTCTTATTGCAATAATCTATAAAGACTAAGCCAAAAAGAAATATTTATTAACAAATAAAATTATTAAATGTTAGAATTGTTTTATTAATATAGATTTTATTTAATAGAAAATAATCTGTTATATAAGTTTTAATGTTTACTAATAAACAATATATAATATATTATATTATTAGTATGAACTTATAATATTTAAATTAATAGTTTAAATTTTATTAAAAAGTATATTAAAATTAATTTAATATAAAATCGTTAGTAAATGATTATTTGTTTGTAGTTTGTGTTTGTATGGGTGTAATTTGTTAAAACCATATTTATAATAGTAAATAGTGTTTTTACATGTTAGAGAGTTCGAGTAGCAGCTTTAGATGCAACAAATGCCCTACACCTGATAAGGATAGATTAAATCCTAGGTTGATCCTTCTCTTCTATTGCAATTAATGCCATAATGATTGAAGTGTTGACTTGCCTCAAAATTACTCTACCTTGATTCCGTTCTTGACCATTCTTGAGTTTTTTTAACAATAAAGAAAACAATTATATTTGGTAAAAATTGCTTCATATGAAATATGATAAAATTTTATTTAACCATTAAAAAATGTACAACCATTCATAAAAATTTAGATAATATTTTAATAGTTTCTACTAATACCTATATTTTTTATAAAATACGTAATTATAGATTGATTTATGAGTTAGTTCTAATTTATTTGATTTTATACATTTTTTAGTTTTATAATTTTTTTTTATCTTAATTTACATGAGTTGAAATCAAATAAGTTAGGACTGATTTTTTTTTTTATAAAATGAAAAGTGATAAAATTCAAATTTAGAATTTTTATATAAAATTTTCAATTTCTCACCATTTTAATAACTTCATTTGATAGTTATATTATAAATAATTGAGTAAAAAAAATTACTCCTACAAACTATATACTATTGAGGTAAATAACTTGTAAGATGTAGACATTAAATCTTCTCTAATATCCAGTAAAATCTCTTTGCATGACATTCAAATTATTCATTAGTTTTCATATATTCATGCTTTTCCCAACAATAATAGTACTTTAGAATTAAAAAATTAAATATTTTAAAAATATTTCTACATATGCAACAAAGAGATAATGCTCTCAGGCAAATATCCGTATCCATCGTTGTAATCCTTTGTGTTTTCTGATTTTAAAAAAGCATTAATTTTTATTATAATTTTACCTCAAATAATAATAAATATAATAATTTTTTGAGTACTGCGTGAAGTAATTTTTCAACAGCCAACATTAAGGATAATTTAATATATATCATTAATTAATATATTTATTAATTTTTTAACTTTTGTGAAAAATTAAATGTCAGTTAATTTGTCAAATGAGTTAATAATTTTTTTTAAAAAAATTAGTTTTTTAATTTATAGTGTTTTAATAGAAATTTTTAGAACTTTATTTTATATATCGTCAAAATTAATAAGTTTCTAATTCATTTTTTGTTTTTATTCTCATTATTTTATTATATTTTTACTTTTCATATTATCATTTTATTTTTATTAACTAATTATATCACAAATTTATACTTTAATTAGATATTCCATCAATTTTATCATCCACACTCTTAATAAGTCTTATATATAAATTTCATCCATTAATAAATATTTATTTTAAAAGTATATATTACATCATTATTTATAAAATGATTGTGATGAACACATGAAAAAAATATGGAGAAAGCAGCGTTGGAACCAGATAGGGTCCCACAAAGCATGTGTGTGGGCCACACTCGCCTATAGCTTCAACTACTTCTTGTAACCGTCTAGCGAGGAGCACGGAAACAAAGTGAGAACAGGAACTGGCGCATTTCGAAGCAACAAAAAAAGGAAAGAAAAAAAAAGTAATCAGCGATTTTCATTTTCGAATCGAATCACCTTGTGCGTTTTCATTTTCTGAGTGCGAGAAAATAAGCCCCAATGGGGATACCGCAAGCCATGGATGCTCTCCGGCAAAGAGCAGCGTTCGTGAAGGACTCGTTGCATAAGAGTCAGACCATCACCGATAACATGGTCTCCATTCTCGGTTCCTTCGATCACCGCCTCTCCGCTCTCGAAACAGCCATGCGACCCACTCAGGTACGCATGCTCACACGCTTCTCTCTTCATTTCCCGCCATGAGTGGTAGAAGAAGGCGTGTAACCGTTTGCGACACACTTTTCCGATTACAAGAAAAGGCATTTACTCTGTCTGTTTAGTAGTATAGCTTTGAAATCACGAGATGCACTGATCGAGCATTGCTTTCCAATTCTTCATGTTATTGTTAATCTCTGTTCTTCAGTTCTGTTTTTTTTTTTCCTTTTTGGATGGTGTCCTGTTGATTTGACTTGAATAGAGTGTTATTTAGGGTTTTGATTTTCGTTTATTTGCTTCGTTACGTGATAGATAAAAACGCATTCGATTCGAAGTGCGCATGATAATATTGACAAAACTCTAAAAGCAGCAGAGGGGATTTTGGCGCAATTCGACCAGACCAGAAAGGTTGGTCTGTAAGTTTCTTTGTTTTTTATTGATTTGCATGTTGCTGTATCAAGTACATAATTTCAGATTTTGACGAGACAATTTGGTAATGAAGTAGTTGCTTGTGTTTAGCTTCAACTGTTAAAATGTGGCTGCTATTCAAATTACTATGGAAATGTCATATTTACTCTTTTTTTTTTTGTAGTTTGATGTAATTTTTTTGTTTCCGAAGACAAATTTGATAAATGATGTCCATTGTTTTCCATTTTGATTGCCCTTTCACCTTCCGTAACCTCTTCTCATCCAACATTTCAATCTTTTGCATAAAAGTTCGGTGTTGAACTTCCAGCTAAATTTTGAATATGTTGGTTAAATTGCATCTATAACTGAAATCCAGTGCATTTCCAAGCAGTTGATAGACACCGTATATTCTATATTGATTTTTTAATTTGATTAAATTAGTAGCAGATGCTAATAACATTTTATGATTTCCATTTAAATTTAATTAATAGGCTGAGGCTAAAATACTGCGAGGGCCACATGAAGACCTTGAAAGCTATTTAGAAGCAATTGATCAGCTGAGAGCTAATGTTCGTTTCTTCAGCAGCAAAAAGAGTTTCAAAAGTAGTGAGGGTATCGTCAACCATGCCAACAATTTGCTTGCCAAGGCTATCTCAAAGCTAGAAGACGAGTTCAGACATCTCTTGACAAATTATAGGTTGGTCTTCTCAAATTTGAATTTCTGCTTTTCTTTTCAGTATAAATGTGTTTATGGTTGCATTATATTTCACTCTTAATGTATCTTTTGATTTTCAGTCCTTGTTAGCACTAACTCGTGCATTCTGATGTCCCCATCTCGGTTAGATCATTACTAGTGAGTAATTTAACCACTTTCTATGGTTTTAGATACCTAACAATATTACCTTAGTTTTCTCTTATACATAGTAGAAATTGTTGTAAGTTTAAAATCTTATTATTGGAAAAATGGCTCTTGTTTCATGTTTATATTGATGGGCTTGACTTTTTGCTCATTCAAATTACTTCCTTGACCTGAGAGACTTGACTGACCTCACCTGTGAAATCCAACAATGTTTGTTGTTTTTGTTCTCTCTTTTTCCATGTTTTTTTCTTTAAGGATAGCTAAATCATGAGATATTTTTATTCTTGAAAGAACTAAATAATGAAGGATGTTTTGAAGAAGAAAGACAAGGTTAAGTAGGATAATGGAGTTAGTTAAATGATTCTATTTGTGTAATTTATTTCATCTGTTGAATTCTTGGTTATTTAACTTGGCTGACTGGCTATGAAGGTACATTTATATTATTTTTCTCTACTAAAGGCAAAGAACAGGATCATTTTTCACACGAAACTCAATATGAACTTACCTACCAAATTCCAGTTTGCAGTTTAATATGTAGTTATCACTCATTAAGTTTCACCGGAACAGGGAAAACCTATTAGATATTTGTCTTTGCATTCATAAGAGCATTCTATTTCTTCATATGAGTAGTTTGCCATATGCATGTCTCATTAAAGATTTTTGCTATTTGTGGGGCTCTAAAACCTGAAGAAGTCTATCATGATATAAATTTTAACAAATTGACTTTTGATTTCAGCAAGCCGGTGGAACCTGACCGCCTTTTTGACTGCTTACCAAACTCTCTAAGGCCATCAGGGGGAGATGGTGGTGGCAAAAACCATTCTGAAAAGAAAAAGATGGAAACTGTCACTTTCACACTTCCCACCCTCATTCCACCCAGGGTTATACCTTTGCTACATGATTTAGCACAACAAATGGTTCAAGCTGGCCATCAACAACAGCTCTTTCGAATCTACAGGTAGTGATGTTTCTTTCTTTCCATATAATCAGATGATCAAGTGGTTGCATATAAATTGTGTCTAAAGCTAGAAATATATTTGATCATTCTTCCAAATTTGGATTATGATAACTATATGTTCCCAATTTATAGAGACACCCGTGCTGCAGTGTTGGAGCAGAGTCTTAGGAAGTTAGGTGTAGAAAGGCTGAGTAAGGATGATGTTCAAAAAATGCAGTGGGAGGTTCTGGAGGCTAAGATTGGGAACTGGATTCATTACATGAGAATTGCTGTAAGATGAATATGTATTTCCTTTTTTTTATCTGTTCTGCTTTGACTGCATGCATCTTTCTGATTTTATCCGAACAGATCAAATTGTTGATTTCTGGGGAGAAGAAAATCTGTGATCAAATATTTGATGGTGTGGACTCTTTGAGAACTCAATGTTTTGCTGAAGTCACTGCTAGTAGTGTGGCTATGCTTCTTAGTTTTGGAGAGGCTATTGCCAAAAGCAAGAGGTCACCTGAGAAATTATTTGTTCTTCTAGACATGTATGAGATAATGAGAGAAGTTCAACCAGAGGTATTGTTAAGGTTATATCTGAGGAATATGTCTTACCAGAATTTCGTACATTATTTAGTTCCAGATTAAAATAGCTCTTACTTTAAGGAGCTTGATATAATATTTAGGATCTCCAAGTTTTCTTTTTCTTAAAAGATGTATAGACAATCTCAGGTTATCAATTTGAATTTGTGATTGCTCTGTTTGATTTGAAAATTTCTTATTTGAATGATAGCATGTCGATCTAATGAATCCAACTGTTAAGAAATCTTCCTTAACTAGCCTTGGGAACAAGGAAAGAGTAGAGAGGAAGAGCAAGTGGAAACACTATGCACTCACAGTGTATAATAAGGAAATAAAACATTCCTAAAATAACTCTCCTTTTTATATAAATTTGTGCTGGCATTAGTTCATAAGAAAGAATTAATCTTCAATTTTCTGAATTGCCACTATCTTTGATCTTGATCCTTCTTGACATTTACATAAATTTACTTAGAATTGTCTTCAGTGCTATTTTCTTATTTTTATCTTTCCTTTGTTTTTGGTGGGGGCGGTACATGATGCAGATTGAGAGACTTTTTGAAAGTAAAGCTTGCACTGAAATGCGAGAAGCTGCAATGAATTTAACTAAGAGACTAGCTCAGACAGCCCAAGAAACCTTTGCTGACTTTGAGGAAGCAGTTGAAAAAGATGCCACGAAAACTGCTGTGATGGATGGAACTGTCCACCCGCTGACTAGCTACGTGATCAATTACGTGAAATTTCTTTATGAGTGAGTGATACCGATATGTTTATGGCTTTCCTACTGCTGTTTTTCCTTTGATTATGTGTGGGATTGGTCATCTCCTTTTCCAAAATATTTTATTGTGAACACTAAAAAAAAGATTTAATGGAATAATTCCTTTTGTCAATTTTTCCTATGAGGTTGTAACTTCTGAAAGTTGAGTCAATACCAATACCACTGACATTATGTTACTCTGATTTTTTGCGGTATTGAACCTTATTGTCTTTGCAAATTTTACCATCTCATCGTAGATGCTGAATGTGGGCAGTTATCAATCAACTCTGAAACAACTCTTTCAAGAGTTCGATCCAAGTGATCCAGAAGCACAATTAGCAGCTGTTACAACAAGGATTATGCAGGCTCTCCAGAATAACCTGGATGGAAAATCAAAACAATACAAGGATCCAGCATTGACCCAATTGTTTCTTATGAACAATATCCATTACATAGTGAGATCTGTGAGAAGGTTAGTTGTTGATTTTTCCCTTGTCACCTATGTAGTATTGTAAGATGCAGATTTTATCTGGGTTCAATTCCATTTTGCATATTGTTCTTACAGGTCAGAAGCGAAGGAGATGTTGGGGGATGATTGGGTGCAAATACATAGAAGAATTGTGCAGCAGCATGCAAATCAGTATAAAAGGATCTCTTGGGCAAAGGTTTATCTCTTTAAATTTGTTAAACTCAAGTAAGCACGTTGAATTATGTATGTCTTTAATAGAAACTGGATCAGGACTACCAGACATTATTAATCAATCTAAAACTGCAGTACAATCCAGGTATTCAAGAGACCTGGTTCTCTCCCAATGCCTAAAGGTCCTAACCCTTTCTTAATTGACAAGATCTCTCTCTCTTAACCTCCCCTACTACTTATAGGCAATATGTCATGATTCTTCTCTATTTCAGCGCAACTAACTAACAGATATAACAATAACTAACTAACTAACTAATCTCTTAACTAATTATTCTACCAACTATGGGTTAATACTTCCTCCAAAGTTTCACCTTGTCCTCAAAATGAATGGTTTGTGGAAGCTAAAATGAAGTCCCACTGATGTTTCAACTTATTGAGCATGACCAAAAATAACTTGCATTCCTCCTAGGCCAAACACAAATATGTGAATGCCTCCATGTTCCTCTTACTCTGTTCTCTACCATATTTTTGGCCATTCTAAACAAAGCATCATCACTACTACTATCATTGTAATGAGATTTCCAGGCTTCCTTATGAATTGCATTACTACTGCTCGTGACTGCAGATCAAAGGCTGTAATATGACAACTTTTCCCTTGATACTCACTGTCCTCAGTGTGCTGGATTTAACCATGTGAGAGCCAGAACTTCACCTTTGAAGGCAGCCCATCCTGCTTTGTGGTAGAACATGAATCTGGTGGCTCTGGTGGTGACCTCTTGACCAGACAACCTAAGATACAAGTTTTGTAGCTATGGCAGACCAATTCTTCATTTGTTCTCCCATTATGGTCAACCATTGCATGACCTCAGCCACTTATTTCTTCAATGACCTGCAACTTTTCTCCCTTTTGTGCTAGTAAATCACTAATGAAAGTTGATCTATCTTTAACCAATCTCTGCTTTGACCAACCTGTGCATTTTCCCCTTCAATCTTTTCAATTCTTCCATCATTACAATGTTCTTTTTCTATCTCCAGCACATAATCATTGTTGTTCTCTAAAACATGTGTTCTTCAATGTATGGGAAGCAGTCTTTCAATTTTGCTTCTATTTTCTGATTCTTTGTCTAGAATGTTGCTGGGTTGCTTTTGTTGGGTTTCTCCCAATTCTTGTAGCTTTCTTGAATTTGTTTCTTCCCATGGGTCCTTGTTTCTATTATCTCCAAACTTCAATCATCTGTTCTTCTTTCTTGCACCCAAGATTCTCCTCTGTCTTTCAAGACTTCCTTGTTCCTATTTTCTTGCTTCCAAGGACTTTCCATACTCATAAAGAAAGGCTTTGCCCTCTGTCCCTTTGGAACAACAATCTTGGATCTTTCATCATCCCACCTCCCATCGAACAATGTCTAGTTGTCCTTCTTGGAACCTGATCTTGCTGGTTCTATTTCTATACCCAACTGAATTTATCACATTTCTTGCATCAACTTTCTCAAAGACTCAATCGCCGTCAAGCTCTCTAGAAGATATGTCTCCAAATGTTGTTGATTCTCTATTTACCATTGCTGATTATCCATCTATTGTTTGCAACGTCCCCTATTGAATCTCCAATTCCCATATTGTGACACCCATAACGCAGTCATACCCCCAACTCTCAAGAAAAGGAGCTTTGATGCCAATTGTTAGAAACGGGATCAGAATTACAAGACACTCTTTATTAATCAAAACTACAGTACAATCCAGGTATTCAACAGACTTGGTTCTTTTCAAATTCCTAAAGACCCTAATCCTCTCTAAATTGACAAGATCCCTCTTTCTTAACCTTTCTTATTATTTAGGCAGTCTGCCTTAACTATTCTTTGTTTCAGCCCAACTAACTAACTAATCCTCTTAATCTGGTTTTTGGGTCTGATTTGCATTACATGATATACACTACACAGGATTTACTTGAAGGAGTCACTTCAACACACAACAAACATTAAACTATTCAATAATTAACTACCCTCCATACCCTGTACATATAAAACACCATACAATAACTGCCACAGAAATTTGTAACTTTCTGAATACCAAAACATACTCTCAACAAATGCTAATAATTCAGGTGTTGGTCTGCTTCTGATTCCTTCTCACAAACTTTCCAAGGTTTGTTGAAGCACCCTGGGGCATGAATAACTTAGTCCTGAAGGCCGAAATTGGGAAACTGCTTTATCATTCTATGATTTTGTTGACAGCAACGGCTCCAACAATTCAGCAACTTTAATTTCCCCTTCCCTATTCCATCATCTTCTTCCCCCTAATTTGAGAGTCCGGATCCTCTCCAGTTCAAAAAACTGGAGTGTGCCATCACTTATTTACAACCATTGGATGGAGATTAGATGGTTAGATTCATCTTTCAGTAACATTAATGATAAAAAGTTTAAATGAATCTGAACCGTCCAATATCCATCCAACGGCTGAAAATCAATGACTACACACTCTGGAACACGCCCGTGTGGTAAGGGAGTTAAAGAATGACTAGAACTTCCTACAACTTGGATATCAATCATAGGAGCCTTTTGCTTCTTGAATTCCTTCAGCAAAGTTCTTATTTCAACCAAACTGCCAATCTTTTGCTCCATCTCCATAAAGTCCTTTAAAATATCCTCCACTACATTCCATTCATCTTAACTGATGCTGGTGGAAAGAATCGGATCTTTGTATTTCTTCATTTGATTTGAAAATATGCTCTGTAAACTGAGATTAGTGAACTATTCAGTCACTAAGCACTGAACTTATATCATATTGATGTTAAAATGTTACAATGAATTTGATTATAGATACAACGAATATTTACAGAAAGAAATGATAATGAATTTGGAAAATAGAAATGAATCTAGGAAGCATACAACTAACAACCTAGAATTCTTAACACTGTAATCTGAATTTATTTCTACAAGCTCCATTTACCTCATCCCATCCTTCCACTCCTGAGTACTCATAGAGGGCATCCAACAAGTTGGACCAAATGTTAAACACACAAGATCAGTGAATTATGTAAATATTGCCAGAAATAATATAGTTTTTAGGCCAGATTTACAATATATACACTACATAGGGTTTCCCCTCTAACAAGGAGTTTTCCCCCTTAACACCCGAACATTAAACTACTTAATGAATACCTACCCCCCATACCTTGTTCATATAAAACACCACACACTAACTGTCACACAAATCCATAACTACCTAGAGACACAAATACTACCTACAGAAACGCTAATAATTCAAATCCATAATTGCCTGAAGACACAATCACGGTTAATTCAGGCCTACTGGATCTTAGTCTACATGTTCTTTCTCACAAACTTTCCAAGACCTATCAAACTATTTTTTAATCTCTATGCTATTTTTAATTACCCCTGTAATATGTTCTGTGAACATAAATTACAAATATTGAGCTCTTGGTTGATGTCTTGATATAGCCTTACAGTACCTTTTCTCTAAACAAGTCGAGTTCAAAGTCATCCCTTAGAAGTTTGAGAAGATTCCTAACGACATATTCAATGCTTCTCAGTCCGTAGTTGAAAATGTAATCTTCCCAACATTTATTTTACTCAGGTTGATCCATACATCAAAAGTAGTTCATAAATACAGTCATTTCCTGATTTATGTTTTTAAAATTGGCACTGTTTTTGGGTTTTAGTAGCAGAGCAGAGTAATTAAAATGTAAAGGGATTTTTTTATTGTACTATTGGTTTTTAACTTTGAAGAGCTACTTTACAAAAAAATGTCAAAAACTATGTTTAAAAATAAATAGTTAAAGGGAATAAGTAAAAAAAATATCACATTATAAAACAAATAGTAAAAAACCAAATCACTTTAAAATTGTTTTGGTTTTTTAGTTTTAATAAAACAGAAAACTGTTCTAAAAAACAGTAAACAAACAAATCCTAAGGAGTTGTTTGATTTGCGAAATCTTTCTTTTTTCATGTCCTATTTCTACTTTTTATTTATAAAAATATCATTATTTTCATTATGTTTATTGTTTTTAAAGTTTTGTACCAGAAGCTATGAAAATAAGAAAAATTTATTTTCATTGTTTTTGATAAATAAATGTAAAAACAAAAAATGAAAATAGAAAATATTCGGTCAAATTGATTAGGAACCAATTAAGTTACTAGTCCTGACAACAGAAAAATCAAGAGAGCAAAAAGTTAATAAAAAATTGGTCTAAAACCATTGAAATTAGTTTGGAGCAGTTTTTTTTAATTTTTTTTGTTTATTAAAAAAATTTAGTTGAATAAAAGCTTGTGCATAAGGCAAGACAAAATCGAGATTTTAACTAAAATCAATGAGAGATAAAATCGAGATTTTAACTAAAATCAATGAGAGATAAAGATTGCAAAACCTGGATTGCAAACAGAGATCATAAGATCCTACAAATTACATTCTTTCTACATATGCATATAAAATTTATAGATATGCATGTAAAATAGTATAAATAAAAATTTAAATCACTACAAACACTTAATTAAACATAAATTCATAGATGATAAGATCATTAACAACTCATAGATCATAAATAACAACTTAAGCCTAAGAAAATACCAAATATTAAGGTTTCCATTAAGTCTGAACAATAACAAAGTCAATGTGGTATGTGCTTGTACAATCTTAATTGATCTTACCAATTTTACCATCTTATTTTACGATCTTATCTAATCTCACAAAGTCCTGATCTTGCAACAAATCCAGATGACATGAGTTATGGCCCGTAAAAACTGCATAATCCTACTATCAGGATTGTACTTTTGACAACCATGACGTATGGTCTATGTAGGAATTGCTATAATTTTGCATTTTATTTTTTTTAATTAATTTAAAGATTTGCATAACTTGCCTTCTATGATTTTATGTTAGTTTGTTGCTTAATACTACATATATAATATAATGAATATATATTTTGGCCTAGTTTGGATAAACTGTTCCACAACACTTATCGGAGAATAAAATAAGATGATAAAATAAATCAAAATTCTTTCATGAGTTAAAATGAACTTCTGCTCTTCAAATTTGAGAAAAAATAGATGAAAAAACTTCTAAAAAATTTTAATGTTCATAATTTGATTTTAAGTTATGAAAGAAGTTTGATTTATTTTACTTATTTTCTTTTCTAACAATTACTTGTTAAAAGATTATTCAAACTAAGCATTAATGATCATCAATTCAACCATGATAGAACTAAAGAATCATAAGCTAGTGCCTGCACTAATTCAATAACTTTCAGAACATTGGGACCAAATTTTTGGCTTTGCTTAATCTGTCTGTCACATTGTTCTTGAATTAATAAACTGCTTTTATGTAAATATGTACTATCTTCAGTAGAGCAGCTTTTATGCCGTAAAAGGGTATGTTAATCCAAATCTTTTTTTCTAGTCACTCTAAGTTTGTGTAACAATGGCTTATTAAAGGATAGTACTATATGATCCTGCAGATTTTGCAGTGCTTCACGGTTCAGGGAGCTAATTCATCGGGTGGAGGGGACAGCAACAGTGGAGTCTCAAGAGCAGTGATTAAAGATAGGTTCAAGACCTTTAACGCTCAAATAGAGGAGATTCATCAGAGACAATCTCAATGGACTGTTCCAGATAGTGAATTGCGTGAATCTCTTAGACTGGCTGTTGCTGAAGTCCTGTTACCTGCCTATAGATCTTTCCTTAAACGTTTTGGGTACGTCTCAGTTAGGCCATTTTTTACTTTTCAGTTTTCTAATTCCCTCATATAAATTTATCTTTTGCATGGTGATGAACATGTAATAGTCTTATTTTTCAGGCCAATGATTGAGAATGGCAAAAATCCTCAGAAGTACATCAGATACTCTCCCGAGAATCTTGAGCAAATGCTGGGTGAGTTTTTCGAGAGCAAGACGTGGAGTGAACAGAAGCGGTGAATAGTCGCATTAGATCACTTCCCTTTTTATTTTTGGAAACTTAGGTACTTATCAATCATTGGTCAATAATGTAAACATATTGTCTTTCCTTTGTACTCAAAATTTTTCCTTTCCTCTCCTTGCAGGCATTCATCTGTTAATCTTTCTTATCCGGCAATATATTGGGAAATTGGCGTTGACGAGTTTATGCGTGAGTTCCTTTTCTTGTGGACTTTATCTACGACGCATGTAATATTTTGTTTTGTGTATCTCCTAATGCTAGATGCTGCGAATGAGGCTAGCCTTTGTAGTCATTTCCATCCTTTAAAACAGTTAAAACTTCATAGACCATCATTCTGCGTCAATTTGTTAAGCTGGATAAGTATATTTGTAAATCTCTAAATCATAATTTAGGGTGTTCAAAATTCCGTTTGTATTGATTTTGGGTGGAAACAACGTTTTAATCAAACATAAAAATAATCTGTGGTTTGATTTAGTTCAATTTAAATCCAAGGTAAATTTGAGTCTGTCCAATTCAATTAAAAATGTGCCTTGAATTGAATTATTCAATTTCTTGATTTTAATTTTATTATACTAATACTATTTAAAACATTACATCAATATACCAAAACTTCAACACTAATTGTACTTTCAATCTTATATGGCTTTAAAATCATTTTAATTTGACCACTAATAATAAATATGTTGGCTTGTGTCCCAGGCGAGGCATTACTCAATACTCACCCTGACCTCCAGCGATTTAGTTAACGGTAATCCAAATGTTTTCAATTCCTATAAAATATTTCTTATAGCCACCAAAATTATATAATAAATTAGAAAGTTAAATGTCACAATAGAAAAGGTAATATAACTGTTATAAGAGATTGAGTTTGGTTTAGTTCAGTTTTTAAAATGTAAATTGAAAATTATCCAAACTAAAATGTGGACCAAAAACTAATCTAAATATTTTCATTTTTTATTTTTTATACAATTTGATAAAAAATTTTGTTTAGTTTCTATATTAATTAGCTGTTTAAATCCGCTTGAATTAATTTTGAACGCTCCTAACTCAAGTAACCCAACTGGAGTTTGTTGGATAAGGAAATTGAAACTTTTGTAATTTAGTAACCCAATTTTTCATAAAATTATGATATTGGGCTAAAGACCTCTTGTGACTGGAGGAGTTAATTCTTTTTAAAAAATGAGGAAGGGGTTGACCATAAGAAAAAAGGGGGGAATCGCGGGTCCCTTCAATTTTTGTCTTCTCTCTAATGAATTTGGTGGCTGAGAATTTCCTTTTAAGAAACATTTATTATGATTCTTTCTTCATTAGTTATTCTCAACTCTTTTACATTCCATTCATTTCCTTTCATATTTCTCAAAATTATCAGTTTATCTCTTTTCAAGCGCATTAAAAATATCAAACAAAGTTACTAAGTAAAACAATATTAAATAGAATTTTAATGTCTTTCTTCCACCAATTCTTTTACTCGAATTATTAACTCACTTATTAGAATCTCAGTTTTTTTGTGTGGCAAATTAGAAATTAGACTTCATATCATTAATCATAATGCATTAAAAAGAAATGTTTCCTTAAAGTGATATTATTAGCTTGGTTAGAATTTAAGATTAAAATGATCACACCAAATAAATTTAATTGGTTGATTTGATTTGATTTTTTTAAATAATTGAAACTAGATCAATCTTACCACATTAATTAATTGTTAGGTAGTTGAGTTAAAGTTAGAGATACAAATTATTTTATTTTATTTTCATTTCATCATTATTTTTTATCCAGAATTTTGCATTTTTTTTTATGACTACAGGATGAAGACTTTTTTCCCTCTTCCATGATGAGACAGCAACCAACATAATTACAAATCTTCGACTACAATTATTCTTCTATATCGTCTTAATCTCTTTAAAAGATTACTTGATCATGATAGCAAATTGCCAATGATAATTGTTAATTAACTCTGAGAATCGAACAATATAACCAAAAGATTTAATTTTAGGTCCGATTCTCTTGCTTAATTATTAGTTTACTTGCATTTGCTTATCATTACTGGAAATAGATCAAAATCATCACCCCGTCAAACACTTACGTTTTAACTTATTTTGAGCTAATATATTTAACAAACACGACAGGCTTAATTATTTTGAAAAAACTATTAATTTAACTATATTGTTTTTGTTACTCAAACTACAATTTCGCTAATCATTATTTTAAAAGTATTGTTAAAAAATCAATAATTTTTTTAATGGAAAGTTGTTGGTTGGCATTTATCATTTAACTAAGCAAATCAAAGCTTAAACTTTAGATGAAAAATAAACCTATTTGCTTTACAAGCTTGTTTATTTATTTATTATTTACTTTATGTATATATGATTTAAAATTTATAATAATACGTGTATAATTTATTAATTTATACATAATATGATATTTTCATTAGAAGTATAGTTATTTCAACGTTTAAAAATTTATATTTCTTAACTTATTTAAAAGCCATTTTAAAATATAAGTTTATTAAATAAGCTATAAGTTAGATACTTCAAGAGTCCCAAAATATATAAAAAGCCCAATTTCGTCAGACAATTTACAAAAAATATGAAGCGTACCTATTCAGGCAAATCTAAACCTAACGATCCCGTATATTGTATATTTACTTCACATGTTTGATCCTGTATATTGTATATTTAATATTTCAAGAAATAATCTAAGCATGTTCCGTATGCTTGATCGAACTTATTAACTTGTTTTCTCTCAAATTGTCTCCTATGAAACACTGCATTCAATAGAATGAGCCGGGTGCCGTGGGCTCAGTTGATTTTGTGAAAGAAAACTCTCTGCAAAGGCCATGAAATATATATCTAAAATTAGATATACTCATATACAAGTCCATTTGTACCGTTGTAAGGAGTTATAAATGTGCAGTTTATATTTAGAAGTATTTATTATAATTGAATGTGGGATTTAAATTTAGTTAATTAAAATAGTAGATACAATTTTTACTCGGACTTGTCACCTAACAAAACGCAACTGTACGTTGCACCTATAGCTGAACAATTTTTCACATGTACAACTATACTTACTACTTATTAACCAAAAATTACCACAAAAAGCCCCTCTTAATCTGATTGCCCTGTCCTTAGGGTATAGCCTAGTTGGTTCCTACCAAGGTTTCGCATGTGTATATTATATATATACTTGAAAGTGTGTGTAATATGCATAACTTATTAAAAATTCTGTGAGAAGTTGAGAACACGTTGCAACTACTAATTTATTAAGCTTTAAACATGGTACCTTCAACTGTTCAAATTGAATCCAGGGTTGATAGAGCAACTCACCCTTACACCTTGATGCCCATTTCCCAAGACAATGACATCACCATGGAGCAAACATATGAATGTGACGAGTTTTGTGGAACAACTTGGCGAATTGTTAGAACCATATTGGGCTTGGTTGCACTTATTATCTTGTGCCTTAATACAATTCCGATCTTAATTGAAAACAGCTCCACCCCATTTCCAAATCCATCCCCACCTAGATTTTTCCTTCATTCCCTACGTGTCTCCAAATTCAATATATCCGAAGGGGAGTTATTAACCACTTGGAACGTGAACCTAACCATCTCCAACGGTTTCAACTCAACGAGCATAAATTTTCTCAGCTTTATGGCCTGTATAGTTTACAAGGAAGACAAAGCTTTGGCACTAAGCGCTCCAATTCGATCAGAGGATTCGTTTGCCACAGATGGGGCTTTCGTTATGGACAAGAATGAGAATGAGAACAAAACGTTGCATTTGACTTTCAATACTACGGGTTGGGAGAGTGATCAGCCTATTGTGGATGATGATGTGATTCAAGAAATTGATGAACAAAGACAATTGGGAGTTGTGAGTTTTGGATTGAAGATAATGGTGGAAATGGAAATCAATTATAATTCTATAAATGTTCCCACGTCCATGCAACCTTATTGTTCGGATTTAGAAGTTGATTTGTCACCTTTGGAACGAGGTGAGGCAGCAACATTGGACAATGTTGCCGAGCCCAGAGAGTGCTTAGATCGTGCAGATCAATGGTACATGAACAATATAGAAAATCAAGAGAGATTTGATTAAGTGTCCCTTTAGTTAAAAATTTGCAATTTTGATGTCGAAATTAATAAACGTGATAAATTGCGAGTTTGCGACCAAGGAGAAAATGTGGCCACGGATTTCAATTTTTATTTTTAATTATCTCGTGGTGGGAGGCGATAATGTTTTTTTAAAAAATTATGTGGAGTTGTTATTAATTTATCTATTCAAGGAAATAGAATTTTTTGGTAAAAAAATTGATAAATAATTTGGAAATATAATTTCAAATTGGAAAGAAAAGAATGGAGATCAAGCCCTGTGGCATCCAGGCACCAGGTGCATTGGTATTAAAATGAAACACCCTCAATTTTTGTCTTAGGACTTAATAATAAAATTCTTGCAAGAAACCAAATTTTTTCTTTATTTGATTATTAATTAGACTATGAAAAATTAAAATAAACTCAAACCCTTGGATTTTACTTGGCTAGGGAAATAATTGTTTGAATTCAGAAATGTTTGCTTAGGTTTAGAATGCATCAAAATCTCTAGACATGAAGCTTAGGAGAAGTTAAGAAGAGAAAGTTTTGGTCATCCGTGGATTAGGAGGGATGTGATATAGCCCAAGGGAAACAAAGTTTAACACGTATCCAATCTAGTAGAAACAAGCTCAATCACCAATAGAATGCATAGGGCGCTATTTTAGACTTTCATAATATAATATAATGGAAGAAATAGAGGGATGAGATCAAGAGGTACTTCCTAACCCCTAAGCCTAAGAAGACCAAATGTTGCTAGTTTCCTTATGTAAGCCTATACACATACTCGTAGGGCTATGATTAATTAATCCACCTTGATCCATCCTGGTGAAGAGCCCAAGTGGCCCAGTCAAGTTATTTAATTTTATCTTCTCAACTTATTTGCAGCTTGCTAGTGTGAAGGAAAAATCCATCCAATCCCACTCTCTCTCTCTTGAACCGTGAACTCTCTAGGAATCTTAATCATGGTGTTGATTACCATGTAAAAAACATAACCGTTTCCTTTTATACGAGGACTCGTTTTCAATAATCCTAATGTATAACAGATGGTACTTAATTCATCCTGACTGTTCATTAAATACGTTATTTATCCATTGGTCCATGTAAACCATTATATTTAATTAATCCTATGGATTTAATATTTAATTACTTATAAAAGATTAAAATAAATAACTTTGTATATATTAATTAATAATGAATTGGTTATTATAAAATAACTTCAAAAAAATAAGTTATATTTTCATAAAATAAAATAATATAATTTGACAAATATTACTACTAGTATATAATTTATAAATGTATTTACTTTAGTGTAAACAAATTGCTATCTTATATGTTATCATGTGACAGAAGAACATATTATACACTTGTTTACTTAATTGTTTGATTCTTTTTATTGAGTTTTATGTTTGAGTAATACACTTGTTTACTTAATTGTTTACTTAATTGTTTGATTCTTTTTATTGAGTTTTATGTTTGAGTAATTAATTCATAGCAAAGTTCATACTTCACATTTTGTTTTCGCATGGCCTACAAATTCATCATATGTTGTTGTGGATAAATATGACAACAACAACAACAAAAGAAAATATTATTAAAATATATATATATGAAATTTAGGTTTTACACAAACAATTATATTAAGTGTGCGTGTACATGTGTAATTGATCTATTTATTATATTGTTAAACGTACTTGATTTCTCAAATTTATTTTTTATTATCAAGATTTAAAATATTAACTAATGTTTACATTTTAATTATATTATAATAAATAGATGATAATAAATTAGTAAATATAGATGAAAACAAACAACGGTTATTTTTCATTAACTTAAGAGTTACATATTTATTTGTATTTATATGTATTAATATTGATTATTCATTTTTTTCTAATTAAATGTAAAAGGTTAAAACATCGATGACATCTTGATAAAATATCTCACCTAACAAAAGTCTGCGATTCAAACTTTATATACTACAAATAAATAAATAGATTAGCAAGTTACTCCATTTGGCCTCGTTCACGCATCCTATATAATCTACTCAACTCTAACTAATCCAATTTATAATCTTTCTTCCATTTATACACGTTACATATAAAGACAAACTTACGGTCATTACATCTTGCGTTTTTCTATCAATCTATTTTTGTGTCTTCCCTTATATTCATCACCAAGAAACTTGTTCTTTTCCTTTGGTGATAATACATCTTCATATATTTCCATTGATACATAGTCTTTCCCCTTCTCTCGTTGTTTCTCTCTCCCTCTTTCACCATCATTGTTGGGAGAGAAAGAACAAATTAACACAAAAAAAAAATTATCATAATCATTATTATCAATTCTTACTGTCTCATGGCTTCATCAAATCAAGAAAAAACCAATTCCCAAGCACAACCACCGCCGCCGCCGCCACCAAGTTCACCACCATCAACCCAACATACCTCAGAGAAGAATGCTAACTTAACACCAGCGTCACCACTACCGATAACCGCATACAGCACGCATCCGCCGCCGTATCCACCACCGTACCCAATGTATTACCCGCCACCAGGCTACCCCATGGGGCAAAACCCGAACCCGCATGCATACCCGCACGGATACGCCTATTACACAAACACTTACCCAGCCGGTTACCATTACCCTCCCACTAACGTATACTACGGTCCCCCTCCCACTTCCTCAGCCAGTAGCCGGTTCTACCGAAGCTTCATTTTATGTTCCTGCATGCTCCTCATGTGCTTTTTCCTCTTTAGCCTCATTGTAACTTTGGCGTTACGTCCCAGACTACCCGTTTACAAGGTCGCATCATTTTCTGTAACAAACTTCAGCACAGCGCCAACCCTCACTGGCCAATGGAACATGAAAATCACCATCGAAAACCCCAACGAAAAACTCGTGGCTTATTTCTCCGACTTGAAGGTTGACGTGGCATACAAGGACGGTGTCGTTGCGGTTAATTACGCATCGGGATTCGTATTGAACAGAAACGATCAGGTGGACATGAGCGTAACGGCTTCGCCGAAGCAAGCGGAAAGAGATATGATAGAAAAGAACACTATGGAAGATTTGGTGAAGGATCGAGGCACAGGTTCGGTTACCTTCTCTTTGAAGGTTTCTTCCGTGAATATGTTTAAATCTGGTTCGTATTCAACAAGGAGTCTTGAGGTTGTGGCTATTTGTGAGGGGTTGAAGGTTGTGTTTCAAAATAATAATCCCTCTGGGACAGTGGATAATGGGGGCAAACCTATTGAATGCCTACTTTATGTTTGAATTTTGAAGCAACATAATCGTTATTGTGTTCTGTTTTGATTTCAAGGAGGAGAATGGTTACTTATTGTGTAGGATTTTATTCCGTGTCCTTAGTTCTCTTGTTTTGGGGATCTAGGATCCTGATCAAAACAAGCTTCAGCCTTGTAGATACATAGAAATTAAAGTAATTTTGTTTGTGATTTTTACCTCTTAGCAATTTCCTTTGTCTCTCTCTCTTTTTTTTTTTTTCTGTATCTTGTTTTACCAATTCTTGTAATATTCGATTTTTGTAGTCCATGATTAATTTTGATAGTGCTACTTTCTTTATGGTTAATTTCAATAACTGGTGTTTTAAAACACAATAAGCTAATCCAATCACGTAGTTGTTCTGAGTTCTGACCAAGTCAATGAGTTTGTGTTGTTTTGAAGAGCGACCTAAGAGGGCGCTTATGACTCTGAACTTCACAAGAGAAAAGTGTGGTTTAATGAAAGAACGGCAATAGCCATTTGCAATGCTTCTTTCCATTCAGCTTCGGGGCATGTTTAATTTTTGTTGGGTTACTGTTGCAATTTTTAATTTATCTTAGACAGTTTGGCCTAAAATTTATGATTTTGTTTGTCTCTCAGGGTCATGATAAGAGCTTTATCTTTTCTGCTTGATTATGAAAAGGTTGAATACATCTAGATTTTTACACATATATTTCATCATGTAAAATTGATTCTTACATAATTGCATCTTAGCTTCTCTTTGGTTTAAAAAGAAAAACTAAATGAATACTATGGAACAAAAGTTACCTTTTTTTTAACAAAAAAATTAAGGTTTAAAAAAATGTCACTATTTATGATCATCTTTAAAGTTTATGATTAATCGATGCTCCTTCCATCTCCTTTTATAAGTCAATAGACAAATTATCATTCATTTTAAAATATCAAGAAAGTATTAATTAGTTATATTCTAATAATATTTTTATTTATTAAGAATAGTTCTTGACAACTATCCATTATAATAACTCTAGTATTACTTAAAAATAGAAAAGTATATATTGTTGGTTAATATATTCTAACACTTTTAATAAGGATATTTTGGTAAAAATGATTTTCTTTATTATAATAATTAATAAAACTAATTATTTTATTAAAATGTGTACATTAGTACTGGTTGTCTTATTTCTCCTAATTATACCCGTATCATAATTATGTATATTGTATCAAGTATTTTACTTTTACACCTAAACAAATAAATAATAAAAACAAAACATTACTTCTTATTAAGGACCAATTTTACTTTAAAATATTATGATAATGTTAATATGAACAATTTTAACATTAAAACAATGTTAATAAGAGAAATAATATATAAAAATATTATGATGAAAAAAGAACAAACGTAATTTACAACTATATTTTCGCTGCTGAAAAATAAAAAACAATCATTTTTAATACAAAATTAAAAAAGTAAAAAAAATATATCACATATTATATGACCCATTATTAAAAAAACAGAATAAAAAAAATTCATAGCAACATTTTTTTTAAGTTAAATCTTAATATATTTAAAATCACTATAAATAGTATAGTTATTCTTAATTATAAAAATATCAACGGTCCATTAGTTTATTGATACAGTATCAATCAAACCATCAACCTGTTATGATTAGCCAATTAATTTAACTATGCAGCCAAAAAAATAAAATAAAGTGTTTGGTTGAATTCAATTTTAAATAGCAAGTATTTATAAATTAGATGACTATTTTTTAATGCAAATAATATATAATAATTATCTTTTATAAATTAAAAAAATAAGATTGGATAATGTGAATGTGAGCACCACGATAAGTAAAACAGATCATTTAAAAGATTATCTACAAAGAATGGAAGGTCTATGACGAAAAATAAGACCAAACTTACGAAACAAGCACTTAAATGTCTCATCAAGAAAGTTTAAGAAAAAAGATTACGTAGATCGAAGCCCAATTCCAACATAAGTTAATTTATGTAGTCATATCATTAAAGATATTAAGTGATAAGGTTTATGATTTGCTATAGATTACATTAGGATTTGATATTTATCTAGAAGTTATTTATTTTAAATTGGGTGCAATTTAAATTGTAATCTAATTAGGATTTCTAATTTGTTATCTTTTTTTTACTAGATTTGGTTAGTTATAAATAGAAGCTAGGGATTCAGTAAAAAGACAGACTTTTGAGTACTAATCATATTTTCTCTCTGAGAGTTTTTCATCTTTGTAATTTGATTCCTTTGGTTCTTGGGCAAAGAACTACCTTTGATAATGTTGGTTCTTCCAACAGGTCGCGGTAAAAGTCACGTTCCTCTTGATAACTTCGGTGCTCTCCGGTAGGTCGCGGGTTGTGTCGGGTTCCTTTATCTTATCTTATGTTAATCTTACCTTATCCTTTCTTATCTTATCCTGATTCTCAAGACGTTCTGTTATCGTTTCCGCATTCCGATTCATTTGGGTAGGGTGAATCACATCATTTGGCATCAGAGCTTCGGCTCTTGGAATCAGATGTCATCTATCCTTTGTTTTAATTTTCTCATGTTAAAGTTGCTATCTACTAAATATTAAAAAAAAAAAGAGTTGTGATAAAAATTCAAAAAAAAAAAGAAGCAAAAAAAAATTGTGATAGAAATTCAAAAAAAAAACGTTGTGATAGAAATTAAAAAAAAAGAAGAGAAAATTCAAGAAAATTGAAAAAAAAAAGAATTCTTTATTCATATAATTTTTTTTTAAGTTCCTTATTCTTGACCAATATTCCTTACCCTATTCACCTTGTGTATCTGTAACTTTTTCGTTATATGTGGGAAAATCAACCTGTGAAGTTCTTGGTTCAAGGATTTATAAGGAGAATCGAGAGGTAAAAGGCAAGAGTTGGTTAGAGCATTATAGAAAAAGCCAATTCGAGTGTAAAGACGAGTGAAGAGCGTCAATATTGAGGGCAAACACTAAGGGAGTGATTGGTGAGACTTTATTATTCTAATTTATTTATTTTGTTTAATTTGCAGCATTGCCAACATGAGTGGTGAATTCCATCAAAATAAAATGGATCTAACAATATTCATAAAATCAATTCCAACAGTTGAACAAGAGGTTGGATGATATGGAAGGTTGTTCGAGAGGGAGGTCTCAGGTTTCTCATCAGAGTAGTCCCCAAAGATTATTTCATCGTGATGAAGAAGGAGATTGGAGGAAGAACATAGAATCAAACAGTGAAAGTTTAGGAGAAAGAAGACGATATCGAGAAAAAGGATAACAACTTGGGGAGTCTTAAATTATCCCTTCCACCATTCCAAGGAAAGAAAGAACCTGAAACTTATCTAGAGTAGGAGAGAAAAATGGAGCATGTGTTTGATTGTCACAATTACTCGGAGGAGAAAAAGGTAAGACTAGCCAATTTTTCTTTTATCGATTATGCTAATATTTGGTGGGATCAATTTATCCTTAATAAGAGGAGATATGGAGAGAGACATATCCGAACGTGGGAAGAGATGAAAGTAGTCATGAGAAGAAGATTTGTGCCAAGTCATTATCATAGGGACTTGCACCGAAAACAACTACAAAGTCTTACTCAAGGTGCCATGGGTGTTGAAGATGATTACAAGGAGATGGAAATTGCTATGATAAGAGTCAATGTAGAGGAGGATAGAGAAATCACTATGGCAAGATTTATTAAAGGGCTAAAAAGAGAGATGGCTGATGTGGTGGAACAACAATATTATATGGAGATGGATGAATTGCTTCACAAAGCTATTCAAGTGGAAAGACAACTCAAATCTAGGAACACTCGCAAATATTCTAAGTATGCTTCTAGTTCATCATTAAAGTTTAATTGGTCCAATGAGAAGGGAGATCCTAGACCAAAGGAGGTTTATTACAACCAAATGAAAAATTCAAAAGAATATAAAATAAGAGAAAAAGAATTAGAAAATCAAGAAAAAGAAAAGAGAGATAAAATTGAGAGTGAAGAAAAAGTAGAAAGTCAAAAAAAGAATGAGAAAGAATTAGAAAATCAAGAAAGAAAAAAGAGAGATGAAATTGAGAGTGAAGAAGAAGTAGAAAATCAAAGAAAGAATGAGAGTGAAAAGAAAGAAAATTCAAAAAATAAAGAAAAAGAAAATAAAGTTTGTGTTTGCTCACAAAGGGAAGGTCGAAAGTGTTTTAAGGGCAAAGGAACAAGTTCTTGTACTTATGTACAAGGATATTTATCTTACTAACAATCATAACTCTTCTTTTCCTAGTGTGGTTGAATCTTTGTTGTAGGAAGTTGATGATGTATTTCCTAGAGAACCACCAAAAAGTTTACTTCCTATAAGAGGTATTAAACACTAGATTGATTTTTTCCTAGGTGCTGTGATTCCAAACCGACTAGCCTATAGAACTGTTCCTGAAGAGGTCAAGGAGATTCAAAGGCAAATAGAGGAGTTGATGCAAAAAGGCTTTGTGAGGGAAAATCTTAACCCATGTACAGTTCATGTTATCTTGGTACCAAAGAAGGATGAAACATGGCGCATGTGCATGGACTGTAGCATTGTTAACAAGGATACAGGAGTTAGTGTTGATGAAGAAAAGGTTAAGGAAATTAGAGATTGGACCATGTCTACAAATGCTAATGAGGAGCTCTATGCTTTAGTGAGCACCTTACAAACTTGGCAACATTACCTTTGGTCGAGGGAACTTGTCATCCACTTTGATCAACTCAGCTTGAAGTTTTTAAAGTCCCAAGGTAAGCTCAACAAAAGACATCGCAAGTGGCTCGAATTTGATGAGATGTTTCCTTATGTTATCAAGTATAAAAAGGAAAAGGAAAACATTGTAGCGGATGCGTTGTCTCGAAGGTATATGTTACTTACGACTTTATAAACCGAATTAATTGGATTTGAATTACTAAAACCCATGTATACAGATGATATTGAATTTGGACAATTGTGGAAAGCGTGTTCTGACCATGGTTTTGATGACTATTTTAGGCAAGATGAATATTTGTTTAAGAAAAATAAATTGTATGTACTTAACTGTAGCGGAAGGGGAATGTTTATTAGAGACACTCATAGGAGAGGATTAATTGGACATTTTAGCATTCAAAAATCTTATCATATTTTATATGAATATCATTTTTGGCAAAAAATAAAGCATGATGTTAAGCTTATTAGGGAAAAATATATTACTTTCTTACAAACAAAATCTAAGGTAATGCATCATGACTTGTATACACCCTTACCTGTTCCTGAATATCCCTGGACTGATATTTCTGTGGATTTTGTACTAAGGCTATCTAGGACCTCAAAAGGAAAAGACAGTAATTTTATCGTTGTAGAGAGGTTTAGCAAAATGGTACATTTTATTGTCTGTTCTAAAACTAATGATATCACTCATATTACTAATTTATTTTTCAAAGAGATTGTACATTTGCATGGCTTACCTAAAACTATTATAAGTGATCGAGATGTTAAATTTCTTAGTCATTTTTGAAAAACCTTGTGTGGTAAGTTGGGCACTAAATTATTGTTTTCTATTGTGGCTTATCCACAAACAGATGGACAAGCTGAAGTTGTGAATAGAACTTTAGGCACCTTATTACGTATTATAATTCAAAATAATTTAAAGGATTGGGAGAATTGTTTGCCTCATGTTGAATTTTCATATAATAGGGTTGCTCATACATCTACTTCCTTTTCACCTTTTGAGATTGTATATGGATTTAATCCTTTATCATCTTTAGATGTTTACCCATTTTATACTAATGACTCTCTTAATGTGGGTGGAAAGCAAAAGGCTGAATTTGTGCAGAAATACAATGTCAAGGTTCGCGCTAATATTGAGAAGAAGAATGCTCGGCAGGCAAACAAATGGTGCACCAAAGTGATCTTTGACCCTGGTGGTTGGGTGTGGGTTCACTTGGAAAAGGAGCGGTTTCTAAGTCAAAGAAGTTCCAAATTACATCCTAGAGGAGATGGTCCATTTTAAGTGATTGAAAGGATCAATAATAATTCCTATAAAATTGATCTTCCAAGTAGCTATGGTAATGTGAGTGCCACTTTCAATATTTCTGATTTATCCTTATTTGATGCAGATGACCTTCAAGATTCGAGGACGAATCCTCTTGGAGAAGGAGGGAATGATGTGAACGTGGACACCACGATAAGCAAAAGAGATCATCTAAGAGATTATCTACAAGGAATGGAAGGTCCTATGACGAGAAATAAGACCAAACGTATGAAACAAGCACTTGAAGGTCTCATCAAGGAAGTTCAAGAAAAAAGACTACGTGGATCCAAGCCCAATTCCAACATGGGTTAATTTATGTAGTCATATCATTAAAGATCTTAAGTCATAAGATTTATGATTTGCTATAAATTACATTAGGATTTGATATTTATCTAGAAGTTATTTATTTTAAATTGGTTGCAATTTAAATTGTAATCTAATTAGGATTTCTAATTTGTTATCTTTTTTTTACTAGATTTGGTTAGTTATAAATAGGAGCTAAGGATTCAGTAAAAAGACAGATTTTTGAGTACTAATCATATTTTCTCTCTGAGAGTTTTTCATCTCTGTATGAGTTGATTCCCTTGGTTCTTGGGCAAAGAACTACCTTTGATCATGTTGGTTCTTCCGGCAGGTCGCGGTAAGGGTCACGTTCCTCTTGATAACTTCGGTGCTCTCCGGCAGGTCGCGGGTTGTGTCGGGTTCCTTTATCTTATCTTCTGCTAATCTTACCTTATCATTTCTTATCTTATCCTGATTCTCAAGACGTTCTGTTATCGTTTCCACATTCCGATTCATTTGCGCAGGGTGAGTCATATCATTGGACCTTGATTAATTTCGTGTTATTTGTTTTTTTTTTCATTTTTTCTTGTATCTTAATTATTGATGATAATAAATTTGAATGATTAGTATATTTTTTATCTTTACTTTTTTTTATTTGTTAAAATATTTTTATATCATTTAAGTATTAGAAATGAAGTATGTTTATTTCATGGATCTTCAGATATTTTTTTTTATTTGATAAAATATTTTTATATCATTTAAATATTAGAAATGAAGTATGTTTATTTTATGGATCTTTAGTTATGGTTTTTTTATTATCCCTATTTATTATACTCAGTGATTCATATTTTCTTGATGCAAAATATGTAAGAAGATTAAAATGTCAAACTTTTCTCTTATCATTTTTATAAATACAAATGTATTGAGTTCATTCTTTAATATAAAAGAGAAAGAGGGAGGTATTAATTATTTTTTTTTCAATTCTTACTTTCAATCTAAGTTCTCTATATTTTTTTTTTCATTCTATTTTATTTAAATATTAATATATGTATTTCTTGTATACTCGTAACATTTGTGAAAAATGTTCATAGACTTTACATGATTTTTTTTATTTCTATTTTACAAGATATTGTTTATTATATTTATGTTTACATCGTCTTATTTCTCTTAGTATGTGACGATACGTGTTTCAAATTTTATTTTTTTCATCTTTGTTATCCTTTATTTCTTCCTTCTCCAAATTTATTTCACGAGATAATAAAAAAATATGTAAAACTTTTTAATGGCCAATAACACCAATTTCTTACTGTGAATACTACGCTTTGATTCCAAAATCGTTTATCCAAGGCAAAACTATGCTTTATTCAATCCAAAAGCTTCTAATCCTCAAGTATATTTATAAAACCTTCTTATAATTATTCATTTTAATTATTTTCACTTTTTCTTCTTACCGCTAAATCTAATTCGATAAATTCAATTCAAGTATAATTGAATACTTGTTTGTGTGAAAATATTTCATTAATCGAAAGTATAGTGTAAAGTATGATATACAGTGTTTAGATAGCATTTTCCGATTTAAGCTTGATAGCTAAGATTGATAGATTATCTCAAATTTAAAAATATGCAACTCCATTTTTGCTCCTACCTAGACCTGATATAACTTGTTTCCATTACAAAATTACATAATCCAAAAATAGAATAATAAAAATGATAAAAAACACACACTTAAACTTAAATGCTAGGTTTAGTTATCATCTTCTCCTTTTGCTTTTTCTTGCCACCACCATAGGATCATTCGCAGCCACCACTAGCAACTCCTTCAAAGACAGAACCATTAATGGCCATTAGAGCTCCATTCTTCCAACAAGACACATACAGAAACCAAGTAGGGCTCAAGAAAGGAAGTAGGAGAAAGAACTTAGATGAGAAAGTCTTCAATGAACATAGAGCAAACTATTGCCTCTCTTAGTCATTGTGTTGGTAATTCCTCAGCCATCGTGATGGAGTTTTCGCCTCCTTTGCACAACCAAGATTTGCCATAGTCACTACACAAATTCACCTCCGATTGTCATAACAATCATCATCCTCTCCATAGTCACCATTAACTACGATCGCCTCATAGAGTCATCCCCCACCTTCATACCACAGTCGCAACTCCAAATAGCCTTAACTCTTCATTGTGTCGATGTTAAGCTGAATAGAAAAAGCCTAGAATAGGCCACTATCTTCCCGCATCCAAGTATTTTGTTGTTGTTCTTCCCAAAAATAACAACCATCTCCTAATATAGATTGTCCATGCAAGGCTCTCTTTCCGACACTGGAAATAGAGCTTCTCATTTTCTATTGGAGCCACTTGAGAAGACAGTGTGAATTCCCTCTATCGTTTCTCGTAGCTTTTCCCCCACCCCATAATAATGCGAAGACCACTCCAAAGTCGACAGTGGTTTTCTCTTTCATTTTTCACCCTTGCAACCCTAATTCCTCTTTTGTTTTAGTTTCATTCTAATCTTCCTTAATTCCGATTAAATCCTCAACCTTAAATAAAGAAGCCCCCTCCAACATTGATGGATTTAGGATAGTATAAGCCGCTTGATTGGGGGGAAAGATCCAAATAACTTCCCTTGGGAAACAAGATCTATGAATAGGCTAGAGCGGAATTGACTAATGGCCCAAGTAATTGAAATAAAGGCTAAATTCTTTGAAACTATATTGAAATTGTCGGGATTTCCAAAAATGATTAAATTTATATTTGACGCAGAATTTAGGTTTAAAAGTTATGACTATCTTTTCTCAAAATTAGCCTTCACTGAAAATGCATACTTTCATAAGTGAATCACATCATTCGTTAAAAGCCAATCAATAATTGATCTGTCCATTAAGTCCCTGGTCTAGGGGCTGATTTGTTCATGAAGGGTTGAAAATAACAACTGAAACTCTGTATAAAATTAGAGAGGGTGTTAAGTATGTTAGAAACTTATATGGAAGGATGAATATTTTCAAAGATTGTGTTGGTAATGTAGGTTTAGATATGAACACTAGTTTAATATTGGGCATGTCTACTAGGTGAAATTCTACATATTTAATGCTTGAAATTGCAATCAAATACAAGTGAACTTTTAATATTTTTAAAGTGGTGGACAAAAATTATAAAAATTTTCATCTCAAGAAGAATGGGGGAGATGAGAGAAAATTTGTGTATTCTTATAACCTTTTTATGAGATCACAAATATGATATCTAGTTCATCTTATCCTACTTCAAATTTGTATTTTATGCAAGTTTAGAAAATTGAATGTCTCCTTGAAGTAAATTTGGAAATGATGATAATGTGATAAGGAAAATGTCTTTGAGGATGAAAGGAAAATTTGATAAGTATTGAAAATAGTACAGTGTTGTACTAGCTTTTGGAGTTATTCTTGATCCAACATTGAAGATTGATTTCTTAAATTATTGCTATACTAAACTTGATTGTTTAACTGTTGAAGATAAGGTTAGAAATGTGAAAGACAAGTTGAAAAAGCTTTATGAAGAATGTATTACCATTTTTCCTATCCCAAGTGTTTCTCTTTTCCAACCATCCAATGAAGTTATTTTATTGCCTAGGTTAAGTTAAGTGAAGAAGGAAATAAGCCTAAAAGATCAATATTTTTTAGTGTAGTTTTTTTTATCCTAACTTAGCTTTTATTTTCTTTCATGATTCTTTTGTTTAGCTAATTAATATTTTATATACTACAGGATTATAAAATGCATAAGAATAAAGCTAAACCATTTAGTGGTAAAAATGAACTTGATGTCTATTTGGATGAATCACAAGTAGATGTTGATGATAATGAGGAATTTGATGTCCTTCACTATTGGAAGATCAATAAGGAAAAAAATTCTCCACTCTTTCTATAATGGCATGTGATGTGCTCAATATTCTAATTACTATAGTAGCATCTGAGTCCACTTTTAGTATTGGAGGATGTGTTCTCACAAAATATAGAAGTTCTACTCCTCTTGAGAATGTTAAAATGTTAATTTGCATTAGGAATTGATTGCATGACTTTTCTCAAAATCCTAGTGGTAATATTTTGTAGAAAAATTATTTATTACTATTCCTTATCTTGCTTAATTATCTTACAATTGTTTCTTTAATCAATTTCTTTGGTTGAGTTTTAAATGATGAAGATGAAGATAATATTTTTGATTTTGAGATAGCAATAGGGAAACCTAACAAACATGGAGATTTTAAAGACTAACTGGACATAATTTTATATTTTATCATATTGATTATCTAATCAAAATAATAGTGTTTAATGTATATTCTACATGTTATTTTAATTTCTTCTAAGGCTTTCCTGTTTTTATGTATATTTGGCATAAAATATGGTTTTTCACACTTGTGGTGAGCTTCATAAAATTTTCACAACAAACAGTATTTTGGATTTTTTTTCTTTCAAAATTCTGTTAATTTTTCAATTTAATCTCAGAAATTATTTTAAATTTTTCTATTTCTCTTTCAAATTTTCTAACTATTTTCTCCTTTTCAATTTGTATATATTTTTATTTTCTAAAATTTTAATTTGAATTGGTTTGGGCAAAAATTTGTCCCAATTTAATTTATTAGTGTGAGAAATTATTTTTGAATTTTCCTCATTTTTCTAATTTTATTTGTCAAATTTATTTATTTTCCTCCTTTTTTAGTTTCTAATTTTCTTTTTCTTTTCTAATTTAAATCATTTTTAAATTTTAATATTTTGTGTGTGTTTAAAATAAATATGTCCTTTTTGGTGTGTTGGGTGAGGTGATGTGTGGTGTAGACTTAAGGTCCTTCTGATATATGCATCTCACATAAGGTGGTGAGTAATCCTAGAAGTTGTGAAGGTCAGTAGAGCCAAGTTCTAATTCCTGGTACTTGCTACAACTGTAGAGAACACTACCAGTTATAGGGAACCAAGAAAAAATGTGCACTCTAACTGGGATTTTCATGATAGCCAAACAGGACGTGCATCCCAAGTGATACCACTAGACCCTTTTAGTCCCAGGTTTTGCTAAGACCCACGTGTAGAGCTCCATTCATGTTATACATGTAGAACTATAATGTGTGGAAGACATATTATCCTGCAAGTGAAACGCAATAGATATATACAAGTCTTCTACCATAGGGTGAGAAACATACAATTTTGAATTAAATATTATCATGAATATAAGAAATAAATAACATGTGAATAAATAGAAAGAGATCAACACGCATTTACACACTCAATTTAGAACAAGGCGGCTCTCTAAGGTCCCGAGTGGAGTCGTCATTTGTCGTAATCGTAATTACAACGAAATGACGAACTAACTAAAAATTTAGAAAGAATTTAATGATCGTGAAGTCACCACCAATTTTTTTTAAGTGAAAATATTTGGAAAAACCCTAACTTGAGGAAGAAATCTAGGTTCGGAAGTCGATTACGTGTAGGAAACAATAATTTTCTAAAATCACATGCTCGCAAAATCCAAATCGTCATAAGCCGTATTTGAATTTTTATGAATTAAAATACAGAACAATAAAGAACGCTATCTGTTCGTATTAGAACCTGTTGCACGAATTTCAGAAAATGCAAAAATAGACATATATTTTTTTAAAACAAACGTTTTTTAAATAAAGTTAATAAAAACGAGTTTCTAAAATCACGTGTTTGCAAAATCCAAACTGTCGTAAGCCACATTTAAATTTGCACGAATTAAAATATGGAATAGTAGAGAACACTGCTTGTTTATATTAGAACTCGTTGCACGAATTTCAGAAAATTTGAAAACAGATATATATATTTTTGGATGGAATTAGTAAAAACAGAGATTTTCTAAAATCACGTACTTGCAAAATTCAAACCATCGTAATCCGTATTTGAACCTGCGCGAATTAAAATAAGGAACAATAGAAAATGCTACCTACTCATATTAGAATTCGTTGCACGAATTTTAGAAAATTCGAAAATAGATATTTTTGGATGGAATTAGTAAAAACAGATTTTCTAAAATCATGTGCTTGTAAAATTCAAACCGTTGTAAGTCACGTTTGAACCTCCACGAATTAAAACACAGAACAGTGAAGAATGCTACCTGCTCATATTAGAATCCGTTGCACGAATTTTAAAAATTTAGAAAATAGATATTTTTTAGTTGGAATTAGTAGAAACAAAGAGTTTCTAACATGATGTGCTTGCAAAATTCAAACCATTGTAAGCCGTGTTTGAATCCATACGAATTAAAATATGAAACAGTAGAGAATGCTACCTGCTGTATTAGAATCCGTTACACGAATTTTAGAAAATTCAAAACCATATATTTTTTGGATGGAATTAGTAAAAATAGAGATTTTCTAAAATCATATGCTTACAAAATTCAAATCGTCATAAGTCACGTTTGAATTCGCACGAATTAAAACAGGGAACAATAGAGAATACTACATGCTTGTATTAGAATCCATTCTCATCTCTCTTTTGGTACCCTCTCGTAGGATCTCAGAGGCAGAAGCGTGCGAGTTGCAACGTCCTATTGGCAGCCTTGTTGGCACTACGGTTTTGTCATTCTCTTCTAAAATTAGGATTGTGGATTGTTTTATGGGATTAGTATGTTTTTAGTTGTCTTATCTATCTGTGTTGAACTAATCCCTAAATCACGAGGCTTTGGTGAAACTTATAATGTAATCAATTGAACCCCTTTTCCTTTTTATGAATGATTTGGTATTTCTATTCAATTGTGTTTTTCTTATTATGTATAATTAATTAATGAAAATTAATTTCTAAGTTGATTGAGAGACAATCATAGCATTTCCTAATTAACGAAACTATAAGGTAAACTGAATCTAAGGGTTTTGGAGGATCAATCAAAATCCTTGATTTCTAATAAGTTATTAATTTAACAAGTCCGCATGTTCTTTATGCTTCTCTTATTTATATACCTTGCATATAGTAACTTAAGAGAAAGAATATTAATATTACATGATTATTGGATAATAATATAATGAGAACGGATGGTTAGTAATTGACTCAAATCATTCATAAAGGAACTGAGGTGAAATTGGGTAAAGTTACAAGGGAAACTAAAGTCTCATGTATTTCCATAATTGAACTCGTATTTATGCTTTTTTGTCTTTGAATCGCTTACTCTCATTTTGTTCCCTTTTTACATTCATTTTAAATATTTCTAAACAAACCTTTTTCTGGTGAGCTCAAAAGTTAGGATTTAATCATTCTTTAAGATTGTTGAAATAGTATCTGTGGAAACGATATTAAAGGTTTTAAATACCCCTTTCTACACTGACAGGTGCACTTGCTCGTGGGTAAAACTTTGTACGCATAGTAAACGCACAACAGACATCTAACACAAATGCTTATTCATGATTCATATAATGCCAAATCCCATCGATACTCTAGGGCCTACTAACTATGTTATAGAACAAACACGTGCACACATATGTTGACATAAGGATACAAGTCAAATGCTGGTCCAATTCTTTTTTTTTTTCGATCTTTGAGTATGGTTTTGCATTGTTTGCATCTCTTCTATTAGTATTATAAGGAGATTTGGACATTGGGAACGGTGCTTAAACCAAATGAGGTCCAAAGAAGCTAAAATTACAGAATTAGCCTATTTACACTAGCAACCTGTGCCAGGATGACATCAGCATTTTCTTATCTCATCTGCTGGTGCATTTACGTAATTTGACTATTAGAATTTTATGCATGATTGACTCCATACTTTGCTATGCTCATCTAACTAATTGAAGTTTTGTTTTTCTTGTTGTCAAGTATGGGTCTAGGGAGCAACATGGCCACTGAGTTCTGTGTTAGACCATTAACCATTGGCCTCTTTTTGCATAATAACATGGTGCTCAACTAGGCTTGACACCCAACCGATTGGGTGGAAATTCCATAATTATCTCGAATATGGTTGTGCAAGACATACTAGCAGAGCTGTGGGTATACGGAGGGGATGTCGAATGAAGGCTTCGTCTTCATTGGAGTTGTAGTATGCGATAAAGAATCGAAGTGCAAGGATGTAGGTAGAGGAGAAGTCGTTGCTTTCGAGAGCATGTTCTGCACCGAAGAGAAGAGATTGCAATCTCTTCTGCTTCTTCTCCACTTCCAGTAAATGAATAGATCAATGGTCAATGGTCTGTTCTCGAACTAAGTCTACTAATTTTACACTCCTAATCATTACTCTGTTTATCCAGATTTTACATCACTCGGTCCTTATTCTGTTGCGTCTATAACCGCACATTCAGTATCATTGGATTCAGAACCTTTAGGCATAGCCAACGATCAAGACAATCTCACTTAGGAATGCAATAACAAAAATTAAATAGATTAAGCATTATATGCAGCCTTAAAAGGAAGATCTGAATCTTCACTCTAGATGTTGTTCAACTTCGATAGATAGACTCAAATACTGCCTATTGCTCATAGCATATTACTACAAGGGCTTTTGATGGAGAGAATAGAAATGTGGTTTGGACTCATCTCAACATAGTAACATGTTTCAAATTTTGATTAGAAAAAGCTTAGCTATATAACGATCATTCTTAATTTACAGATTCAGGTCCTATATTGCTACACTGTGAAACTAATTGCAAGCATATAAAGGAGCTACGGTGTTAGTAATTTTACCTGACGGTTTTGCGGTGAAAAATGCCTTCTGATAACTTTCGTGGTTCCAAGCAAGAGAGAATGAAGGCTAGCTTCCCGAGCTTTTCTTGCCGCCAATGCTTCAAAACGAGCTATTCCTGCACCGTGTCTGCAATTCCTCAAGGGAGAGTGTTTCTAATTTTCGTTGAGCATAGTGGAATCGGCCTTGAGAATAAGAGCGGGAGAAGAAGAATTTGTTTGTTTTTCTTGTTTTTTTTATAGAGAAGATCATAGCAGAAGGAGAAGACACATTTTTAGAGAAAATAGGAGCGAAAGAAGAAGTAAGGAGAGAATAATCAATCGAGAGAGAGAGAAAGCTTTTTTTTTCCTTTCAACACCCCATTCTCTTTTATATCATAAGCTCTTCTTTTCCTGCTTCTTTTTTTGAATTTTTTTCGGGTTCGAAGATCCCTTTCTTTTTTTTATTTTATTTTTTCTGCCTTTTCTTTTCTTTTTCCTAACCAATTCTTAACTATCTTAACAATTTTCTAATTAAATTTTTTTATTTTTTATTTATTTATATTAATTTCCTTTTTCTTCGTCTTCTCTTCCTTTTTATTATTTATTCTTCTCTTTTTCTTTCTTATATATATATATATATATATATATATATATATATATATTCTAAATTTTAATTTAAGCATTAATTTGAAAAATATCATCTCAAATATAATTGGATGTTTACAAATAGAATTAAACAAATGAAAGGAAAACATACTTTTAGATTCACATTTCACAATGACATAATTTACTAAAAAATACAACATAAATATATCAGATAAAAATTAATCATATACCTCGAAGGCATGATGGAAACTTGTAAAAAATAAATAAATAAAAGAAAATAAAAGGTTCTATAAAATGCTCAAATCTCTCATCAAATTGTAATGCAAGATGTGAAAATGAATCTAAGATAAATTTGCAAATAAATGCTATTAATTAACACTTCTAAGTATAAAAAGATGGTAAAAAATGATATGTTTAGATCGTCAAATTTCATAAAGATTAAAACTTGAAGCTTAAAAAGTATTTATTAGGAATGATTGACTTAAGTTTGAAATTTAATAACAATTTCTCAGATGATTACTTAATAGAATAAATTCTTAGGATTGTTGGATAAATTTAATAAAATTTTTAGGATTGTGGACAAATTTGAAGATTCGTAAGATGAGATGTGTGATAATATTATTTTTAAGAATTTGTGTGCTACTATGACGTGATCTCCTATGCCACAGCATAATGAACAAAATTAGTAAAAAATATCGCTATCTTAACCAATCATAAAATAATTATATATATAAAAAATTTATTATAAACAATAGTCAAAAATTAAATTTAGAATAACAAAAAATAAAACTGTAATAAATTTTTAATGATCAAAATATAAAATCATAATAAACCTTTAAAAAAATAACTAATTAATTCATAATTAAATTTAAAATAATTTAAAATAAATTATAAATATTTTAAAATTATAAAATTATTATAAAATAATTTAAATATTTAAATTTAAAATAATAACAATATTAATTATCAAATTTAAAATCTTTTAAAATATTTAATTTTTACAATACATTCAACCACTCGTTCTTCTTAACATGCAGTACAAAGCTCATCATAACAAAATGGAAAGTATAATATTTTCTCCCATTAAATTCTTGATATTAATAGGAGAAAAACAGACAGCACACTTAATCTTTTGATCATGGAGCAAGAATAGTTTCTTTCAGTGTTCTAATACTAAAAGCAGCAGCAAACCTTCAGGAACCAATATATAAAGCATCACTCAAGAAACCTTCTTGAACCAACAAATCTTTGTATTATTATTTAATTCAGTTATTACATTTTTACATTTTATTATTATTTAATTTGGTAGTAACATACTCTAATTTTTCTCATTTGATTTTAATTTCTTAATTTCGTTTGGACAATCCTAATGATATCAAACAAAATTTGAACAACTATTAAATAATGGGGACGATTAAAATTTGTCTCCTTTACTTTTTAGATATATGTTTAAAATGCATTTATACAGAAAAAAAAGCGAAAGATAAAATAAATTATACACAGTTTCATTAAAAAATCAATTTTTAATCGTTAAAATATAAAACAAAATTGCCAATGATATATATAGGCACAATCTTTTGTACTCAAATCACTTAACAAAATAGATTGATTTGAGGAAGGGTTTATGGCATCTAAATTCGAATCTCGAACAAAAATCACTTAACAAAATATTTCTAATATATTATATCATGTGAAGTCAATATTTTTATATTTTTATCAGTTATTGATTCGATTGTTATATTTTCATAAGCTTCTCTGCCGTAGTTCCTCAGAAGTCCCAAAGTCCTCTGCATCTCCCGGCTCCAATGGCAGAACCATCAAACACCGACTCCACCGCCGCTACTCTTCCGCCGGCGACCAAGAGCTGGGCTGACGAAGCGGAAGAGGAATGTACCTCCTCCTCAACAGAGGCAGGAATCACCACCGTCAACGTCGACGGATTAACCGTCGACGAGAACAAGAAACCGCCGAAGCTGTTAGACGACCCCGACGACTCCAACATCCAAGCGGTGCGTTTCGATTGCGGTTGCCGAATCCTATTTTTTCCTTCACATTAGGGTTTTCAATTGACACTTAGGGTTTTGAATTCGGTGCAGGTAACCTCAGGCGACACTCCCTACACCTCGGCGGCAAAGTTCGAAGACCTTAGCCTCTCGCCGGAGCTGCTGAAGGGACTATACGTCGAGATGAAGTTCCAGAAACCGAGCAAAATCCAAGCCATAAGTTTGCCGATGATTCTGAATCCTCCGCATAGGGATTTGATCGCCCAGGCCCACAATGGTTCCGGAAAGACGACGTGTTTTGTGCTCGGTATGCTTAGTCGTGTCGATCCGAAGCTGCAGGCTCCTCAAGCTCTCTGCATTTGCCCCACCAGAGAGTTGGCGATTCAGAACACTGAGGTTCTGCGCAAGATGGGGAAGTACACAGGGATTAGCTCCGAATGTGCAGTGCCGATGGATAGCAGGGATGCTCTTCCCATAGCCAAAAGGGCTCCCATTATGTCTCAGGTGGTGATTGGGACCCCTGGCACCATTAAGAAGTGGATGAGCTTTAAGAAACTTGGGGCCACCAGGTTGAAGATTCTTGTTTTTGATGAGGCTGATCAAATGCTTGCCGAGGTAGGTAATTCTATTGGGTAGGGTGTAACCTTATCATTCTTGCTGGACTTATTGTTGCTGTTATTAATTGGAGAGTTAGCTAGTTGTTCACAACGGAGTAGGTTACATTTGAATTGTATTTTATGCTGTGGGAATAGGGGACTACTAGTACTAGTAGTAGTAAACCACATGTCTTGACAATTTATTTGTTTCTACTTAGTCATTACTCTAAAATTTATATGCCAGAGATCCTAGCACCTACTTCTTGGTGATTCTGTTACACACCGCATAAACTTATCATTCTTCTTGAACTTATTATTACTGTAATTTATGGAGAATTAGCTGCGACACCCCTGTTTCATAATGGAATAAATAGGTTATAATTGTATTATACATTTGTATGCTCAATTTTCACATTTAAGAGGAACTGGGCACTACTAGTAGTAAAGGAGCACATGTCTTGACTCTTGACAAATTATTATTAGTTAGTAATTACTTTATAGCAAATATGGCAGAGATTGTAGGACCTAGTTTTGAGTTCAGAGAATCCTGAATTGGTCATGCAATTTTATTTTCTTGTTTTTTTATAGGTTTTTTGACCGCTAAATATACTGTATCTTAATTGGTATGAACTTTGCTGTTGCAGGATGGATTTAAAGATGATTCCCTGAGGATAATGAAAGAAATAGAAAAAGTCAATTCTAACTGCCAGGTTTGTTGAACCCTCTCTTGCATAGTGTGCTTGTATGCATGACATTTCCATCCATCTAAGAAATTCTTGCACAGACTGGGTCTGCATATGTAGAGCACCTGTGTAGACTAAGATAGGTTAGGGACATGGCATTAGTTTACATGAAGTGTATGCTTGCTTTAGGTTTTGGTAGAATTGATTTTGCACTGTGAACGAGATTGAGATGTCCAAATCAATCTCGGCCACACATTTACATTGAAATGTGTGCTGAAATTTGTGAAATTGATTTTGGTAGTAAACCAAGTTGGCCATTAATAACTGCATTGCATGAATATCTGAGGTGGACAACTACGATTTACAATTGGTTTAGTCTTCTCAATCACTGGTAAATTTCTCCATCCAATAGGGACAGCATGCTCATACTGATGGCATACATGCAGATACACGATGTGTTGGTCGTAGTCACCCATGCTTCAATCTGTCCTGTCAGTTCATGCAAAATTGTACTCTCCCTGAGCCCTTCTAGAATGTACGAAGGGTATGAAGTACAAAATGAAGTCATCCATTCATATTATAAGAAGTGAAAACGGTCTAATGAAGTTTTTGCATAAGACATCATGTTAACTCAATAGTATAGAAAGATTAAATCTTCTTTTGGTTGATATTAATGGGTTGCTATAACTAAATTTGACTCTGTATGGACGGTAAATATAAGTGTTCCTAGTTACACATATTATTTGTGCTGTAGAACCATGTTATCTGCGTTTGAATAAATTTTAGTTTTTACCTAGTTTGCTTGCTAATGTGTGTTGAATGTGATTGTAAGATTTTATGCAATGTAGTTAATTTTTCAGTTTCTTTTCTGATCTAAGAAAATTTTGATTGGCCTGTATGTCTCCAGGTTCTTCTGTTTTCTGCTACATTCAATGACACTGTCAAGAATTTTGTTTCAAGGACAGTTAAGAAGGATCATAATAAACTTTTTGTAAAGAAAGAAGAACTGTCTTTAGATGCAGTGAAGCAATATAAAGTGCGATGTCCTGATGAACTCTTTAAAATTGAAGTGATAAAAGATTACATATTTGAAATAGGAGAGAATGTGGGGCAAACCATTATATTTGTGCGTACCAGAAACAGTGCAAAAATGTTGCATAAAGCACTTGTGGATTTGGGCTATGAGGTTACTTCTATACAAGGTGCTCTTGACCATGAAGAGAGAGACAAGATTGTCAAGGAGTTCAGAGATGGTTTGACTCAGGTTCTTATATCAACTGACGTTCTTGCCCGTGGCTTTGATCAGCAACAGGTATGGCATTGGTTTTGCTCTCTATCGCCTACTCTTTTTTTTTTTTTTTGCATAGTACTCATTTGCTTTACAATGCGATGACATCCTTCAATTGCATAATTATTCAGGTTAATTTGGTTATCAACTATGATCTTCCTGTGAAACACACTGCTGAGTATACCCGTGACCCCGACCCTGATTATGAAGTGTATTTGCACAGGGTTGGTAGGGCTGGGCGTTTCGGGCGCAAGGGTATGTTTATAAAATTCTGTGCTTGTTGTGTAGATATCATTAATTGTTGTAATAAGTTAGTTTCCTGATACTTTTTTTTTTTAATGTGGTGCTAGTGTAGCTCAGCTGTATTTCTGCATGTTTAGACAAGAGGTTATTTATCTCTAACAAATCACTTTACTGGCTTTAGCTATGCTTTCCATTATATTAAAAGGGTAAACTTGAGCCATAAATATTTGGCTCTTATATCCCCAAAGGGACAATTTTGTTGCCACCATGTTTCAATTTCATTCAAAAGTTGACATTGGTTCTATTATTACTCTGACAGGACTAGTAATATTTCAAAGCCTGTTGAATAGGTGGAAAATGAACGTTATTTTGGACCCTCAATAAAGTCTAGATGAGAAATAAGAATGTAAAAATTGACCATTTATCTGGAGTTCTAGACTTTGTTGTGTCTAAATACATTTTCATTTTCTCCCATTTAGTCAAGCAGATCCTGAGTTGGACTGATTAACCCTGCTCAGATGGGTTTTTTCCTGTAACATGTAGTTGTTACACCACAATCACATCAAATACAATTTAATTTTGCTTAAGTTATGAATGATAATTTCAGCATAGGTAAGAAGTTTTTTTTTAAAGAAAAATGTTTTATTTGATCCTACAGGGGCTGTCTTTAACCTGATATGTGATGAAAGGGATGAAAGACTCATGTCGAAGATTGAGAACCATTTTGGCACTCGTGTAACTGAGGTATGCTACTTATTGATGGTTCTTGAATGAATTATAATGCTCCATACACATGATGCAAGTCATTGATTCTGCAAATTATGATTTTGACTTGGTATGTGTGAGGAAAGAGTTTGCACATATTCATCTTACATAACATTATTTTTGTTGATGTTGCTTGGATGCAGGTGCGAGAAAAAAGTGTTGAAGACTACAAAGCTGCTCTCAAGGAAGCTGGTTTACTGCAGTGATGTGAATCTGCAGAAGTTGAAGGATACTGCAGAAGTTGAAATGATGTGAATCTGCTCTCAGAGTGTTGATAACTTCAGTGTTGCTCCCGAATGTGCCTTAATACTGCTAAGGATTGGCCATATCTATGAATACTATAATTATTTTACACGGACTCATGCGGATCATGGTTTAAGTTTTTCGGGATGGAGAGTTCTTGTTCAGTCTGTGTTTTTAATGCTACCTTGGATGATTTCCCTCCTTGTAATTAGCTGGGTGTAATCTAGGATTTTTCTGTTCTGCATTTTTCAGACAAAAGTTGTAATTTATATATAAACAGCTTGATGCATAAATGAGACGCGTGTAAGCTTATTTAGTATTCTTTGTCCTTGACACCCATTTTCATCAAGGATGTTACTCTATGAATGTCTTGAAATATAGTATTTCTGCCTTGTCGATGTTCCATCTCCTTGATCTTCTGGCCTCCTCCTTCTCTCTCTCTCTCTCAACATTTTGCCGATTTGAGTGTTCTATGTTTTTTTTGTGGACCAAATTGCCCTTTTTTTACATGTAAAAATTACGCATGGTTTTATTGCAACTTTTGCAAGCAAGTTGCTTACTTTCTTCTTTCTGTTGTTGATTTTGCTTTTTTCTCATACCCTTTTCCTCTTTTCCCTAATTGCATTCAGAACTTTTTTCCGTTAAGAAAAGCAGGTTTGGGTTTATAGCCAAAGCTGGTTCCATAAACTAAGACAATCTGGGTTTTGGTTTGGTTTTGTTTTGATTTGCTTTGGATGGTTTTACTTAAAATGTTTAGAATATGTGTATTTTATTATATAGAAAGATAATTTTTTTATAAAAAGATTAAAAAAGGTAAATCATCAAATAAAAGAAAAGTTATTAATCTAAAAAAAAATCATTAGAAGATATTTTTTAATAATACAATAAAGTGATAATAAAATTAATTCTATTTACAGAAACACAATCAGAAAAATAATAATAAATTTATTATTAATAAATTAGGAAGAATCAAAGGAATCAAATTAGGTTTAATATCCTTTTTAATACCCTGTCAACACCCCTTCTCAAGTTAACTTGAAGATATTAACATATGAAATGCAAATCTATCCTCTTTCAATCTTTTCTTTTATGAAGTGTTTGTCAACTTCTACATGTTTGGATCTGTCATGTAGTATTGAATTATAAGCAATGGAAATTGCAAATTTGTTGTCATAGTTCAACCTTATTGGTAGTGAATTAGGAACCTTTAACCCATATAAGAGTTTTTCCATCCACAATGCTTCACAAATTCCATGAGTCACTGCTCTAAACTCAGCTTCTGTACTACTCCTTGCCACAACACTCTATTTCTTACTCCTCCAACTAACTAAATTTCCTCCAACAAAGGTACAATAACCAAATGTTGATCTTTTATCCATGACAATCCCAGCCCATTCTGCATATGTTTAGGCTTCTACTTGAAGATGTCCATGGTTTTTGTAAAGTAACCCCTTTCCAGGTGACCCCTTCAAGTATATGAGGATCCTAAACACAGCTTCCATGTGTTCTGGGCTTGGTGCATGCATACATTGGCTTACCATACTCACAGAAAAGACTACGTCTGGACGTGTGTGAGAAAGATATATTAGCCTTCCCACTAGTCGTTGATATCTTCCTTTATTTATTATACTTTCTGGTTCTACCAGCTGCAATTTTATGTTGGGTTCCATGGGTGTTTCAGTAACTTTACAACCAAGTAATATGGTCTCCGTCAATAGGTCCAGAATGTACTTCTACTGGTTCATAAATATACCTTCCTTGAACCTAGCAAATTCAATTTCAAGGAAGTATTTTAATAGGCTAAGTTCCTTGCTTTCAAAAGCTTTGGCAAGTCTTTCCTTCAGGTTTTTGAGCTCCATGCTATCATCCCCTGTTAAGATAATGTCACCACATATACAATCAAGATAGAAATGCAATTACCTACTAAATGTTTGTAGAAAAGTGTGTGGTTAGTTTGGCTTTGGATATAACCAAGTTCTTTTATCATTGATCCAAGTCGTTCGAACCATGCTCTAGGGGATTTCTTTAATCCATAAAGGGACTTCTTCAGTTTACACACCTTATTTCTCCCAAGCTCTTCCTTAAATCCTGGGGGAAGACTCATAACCACCTCTTCCTCTAGTTCCCCATTCAGAAAAGCATTATTTATATCTAGTTGATGTAAAGGCCAATTGTAATTGGTAGTAAGTGATAAAAGAATCAGCACAAAGTTGAGTTTATCTATCGAAGCAAATGTTTCTTGATAATCCACTCCATAGGTTTGAGTAAATCCCTTTGCTACCAATCTAACCTTATACCTTTCAATGCTTCTGTTAGCTTTACACTTAACGGTGAAAACTCACTTACACCCCATTAGTTTCTTTTATCATGTGGTACGTCTACAATCTCCCAAGTATCATTCTTCTTGAATGCATTCCCTTCTTCTAAGACTGCTAATTTCTAGTTGGGATCATCTAATGCTTCCTCAATGTTTCTAGGCTCAAACAAGTTTGTTATTTTGGTTGTAAAAGCTTGGTGATTTTCTAAGAGGTTTTGGTAAGAGACATATTTAGAAATAGGATGGTTGGTATTGGTTTTGGGTGCCTTTCTAGTGCAGGTTTTGGTTTCTTTCCTAAAAGTTATTGGCAGGTAAGTATTAGAAATGGAAATTATAGAGTTACTTGGAAGTTCCTAAGGTATTTTTGTTTGAGTGTCTCCTGGGCTTTCTGATTGATCTGGTGCTAAGATGATAGACTGGTGTTTTTTATGCCTAAGATGTTTCCGAACATAAACCTGAAGTTCTTTATCTAACTGTGATATTTCTTTCTCTGTTTGGATTTCACTCATGTCTAGCTCCCCAGGATTTGTTTGCCCATGTTCTTTATTGATTGCATTAGTGACACTTGTATCCTCAATATGTAAAGTAAGAATAGGTAGAGATTCATATTTTTTTCCCTGTATTTGGTTCATGTAAAAAGTAACATCCATGCTCACGTGTATCTTCTTTGTGTGAGGATTGAAACATTTATAACCTTTTGGTTTGGAAAATAACCAATAAAAATGCATTTTTCTGCCCTTAGGTCTAGTTTAGTCCAAGAAGAGGAGGATGTATGTACGAAAATAGTGCACCCAAAAATCCTTAAGGGAAATTTAGTATGTAATCTTCATGTTGGAAAAAGATTTTTAAAATTGTTCAAAGGTATGCAATAATTTAACACATGTGTGGGCATTCAATTTATTAGATAGGTTGTTGTTAGTACAACATCACCCTACAAATATTTTGGAACATTACCCTCAAACATAATGACACGTGCTACCTAAAGAAGATGTTTATTTTTTCTTTCAGCAATGTCATTTTGTTGAGGTGTATTTGGGGTATGTAGATTGATGTTGAATACCTTTATTTTGAAGAAATTCACCCAAGTTTTTATTAAAATATTCAGTTTCATTATCACTTTTCAAAATCAAAATTTTGGTGTTAAATTGTGTTTCTACCATTTTTGAGAAACATTTAAATATTTTCAAAACCTCAGACTTTTCATGCATAAGATAAATCCAATATAATCATGTGTGGATCATTGATAAAACAAACCATTTTTTCCTAAATTGAGTTATTATTTTTGAAGGGCCCCACACATCACTATGAATCAAATAAAAAGGTTTAGATGCATGATAAGGTTGAAAGTGATAAGAAACTCTATGACTTTTAGAAAGAACATAACTTTCACATTCCAATGATGAAAAATCAACATTTCTAAATAAACTTGGAAACAAATGTTTAATGTATTGGAAATTAGGATGCCCTAGTCTATTATGCCAAAACATTATTTGGTCTCTCATAGTGGAGGAACTCGCATTGGTAAATCCTTGAGCTATTTTATCTTTGAAAACATTCTCAAAATAATAAAGTCCATCCATCATATTAGCACTAGCAATCATCTTCTTTTATGTTCGATCCTGAAAATTACAATAAATCTCATAGAACTTCGTAGTGCAGTTAGAATCCTTGCAAATTTTACTAACAGTTAGAATATTACAAGAAAGTTTTGGTACATGTAGAACATTTTTTAGGGTAATGTTTTTGGATAAGATAATCCTACCTTTTCCATCAATGGATGAAAAGCTATCATTTGCAATTCTAATTTTTTCACTTCCAAAACAAGAAGAGTAAGTTTGAAATAAAAGGGAAAGACTAGTCATGTGATTAGATGCACCTGAATCTATGATCCATGGTGTACTTAGGTTTGAGATGCAATTAAGGGAAGCGGGGAGACTAAAATTACCTGTTCGAGCCAAAAAACCACTAAAGCACTAAATAAAGAAGTAAATTTAATAGCCTTATGACTTTCTCAACATGTTCCTTACTTAAAGATAGTTTTTCAGCCTCATGATCAGAACGAGTTTTAAGGTTCATTTTGCTTCCTTTAAGATGTGCTGGTTTTTCATGAATTTTCTAGCAAGTTTCTCGAGTGTGAAGAAGTTTGTTGCAGTGATTACATTAGAGATTTAAGAGATTTTTTTGATTGGTTGAAGTCTGGAATGTAACAGGTTCCACTAAAAATGCATTGGTCTCAAGAGGAGTCAATTCAACTTTTTGTTTTACCTATCATCACAACTCTGTGAGTTTCCTCTCTTCTAACTTCTGCAAAGACTTCGCTAATTGATGGTAGGTCTGTTCTTCTAATAATTCTTCCATGAACTTCATCTAGTCCCCCATCGAGACCTGCAAGAAATTAAAATATCCTACCTTCTTCCACTATTTGTTGGTGGTGTTTAGCATCCTCAACCGATTTCCACTTATAGGTTGAAGTGGTGAAGGTCCTGCCATACTTGCTTTAAGAGGTGAAAGTATTTTATTATTGTGTCACTCCCTTACTGAATCTCTCTAGTTTGCAGGGTGAGTTCATAAATTTGGGATTTATTTGCAAGGTCAGAGTACATCTCCTTAAAACACTATCCAATAATTCCTTAGCTGTGGAATAGTACATATAGTTACTGCTTATATCTTCCTCCATTGGGTTCACCAACCATGTCATCACCATAGAGTTTTCAACATTCCACATCTTATGTTATGGATCAGTGATGTTAGGCTGGTTTAATTCCCTAGTGAGGTAGCGAAGCTTTTCTCTGTCATGGATGTACATCTGAATTGATTGGAACCACCGAAGATAGTTCAACCCATTGAGTCGAAATGTGGTGATCTGAATTGAATGGGAGTTGCCAACCAGCACTTATTGTTTAGATTTCTATAGGATCGAATCATTGGGGCTAAGAATGGTGCTCTCCTTTTTCTGGTCTTTACCGATGACTGAGGAACTATGAGCCATGATTGTAAATCAGAGACTCAGTGTAGAGAGATCTTGCTACGATACCAACTTAAAATATTTAGAATATGTGGATTTTATTATACAAAAACACACATTTTTTATAGAAAGATTACAGATAATAAATCATCAAATAAAAAAAAAGTTATTAACCTAAAATAAGAAAAGATTTTTTGATTAAAAGGTATTTTTCAATAAAATGATAAAGTAATAATACAATTAATCCTATTTATAAAAATATAATTAGAAAAAAATAATAAATTTATTCAATTTATAATAATAAATTAAAAAGAATTAAAAAAATCAAATCAGATTTAATATTTTTTTAATATCCTCTCAACAATTTTGAACTAATTTTTATTTTGTGATGCATTCTTCTCTTTTTTGAGTTGCGGTTTGATTGTTTTCTTCATTTAAGTGGAGGGTTTTTCATAAATTTCCAGTCTTGAGTGGGGATTCCGAGTAATGGATTATTTTGGATTTGCCTGTCTGGCAAGGAATTTGATGTTAACTTACTGAGCCACATGCTGTAGATTGAGTAGTTGTATTCAGAAATGAAAAATGCGATTTACCTGTTGGTTAAATGGTGAGCTTTATATGCTACGTTTAGTTATCTTCTTTATGTATGTGAAATTTGGGGTTTTGAACTTGTAGATGCTTGAATTTTGAAGATATTTTTTGGTTATAGTGCTTTTGCTTGAACCGAAATGAATTGAATGTCCCTCTCTCCATGGAATCAGCCTATTACATTTGATTTTCCTTGTAAGCACCATTGATGATATTTTATGTCCCTTCTTTGTATGTTCCATCAGCTTTGTCCCTCTTTCCTGTTAGGAACTAGAAAATTATAGAAATATACGTCCTTCAATTTGGTTTGAAGATAGAGTTAGGATCCTGTGGATTATAAGACTGCCAAGTAATTGAAGTAACGATGCACAAAGTCCACAACATTCCAGTATATCGAAAGGAGAGGAAAAACATTTCTTTTCTTGGACAAACTTGATTATTTTAATATGGTGTGAATTCTTATAATATGGTATGGGCTTGGGATGTTTTTATTTGTGTAGTATTATAGTATTGGTTTCATCAGTGGTTTCCTGATTACAATGAAGTAAATAATTAAGAAATTTGGTTATTAGGATTTGTCAAATGTATGAATGCCCTAAAGTAGGCCATAAAAAAGGCAGAAATTGTAATAAACTGATGAGTTTTCAGTGTAAACACCAGGTGAAGAAAATGGTTCTAACAAGGCAGTATCGATGCATACATGCATTCAGCTATCTGTCAATGTATATGGTGTAATTAAGTGAAGATGTGATATTCTTGGTGTTTCACCGTTTGAATTGGAATCCCAAGTTAATTGCTACTCTATCATGTGTGTGCAAATGGTTCGATGATCTCCCCAAGCGAGTTCTATGGTAAGAGTTTTGCCGAACACAAGCTCCTAAGATTATGCTTGATTTACAATCTAGTGGAAGCCACAATATTGATGGGAATTGGATGGCCCTAGGGAAGCTTCTTATTTTCTGTTCAGGATGCAAAAAGGTGGCCTGTTCAATAAGGTTCATGTTCCTGGTCACTGTGTTTACAGGACTCGATTTCTACAACATAAGGAAAGAGCTTTCTTATGCCGCAATGTATAAATGATGTTCTGTGTCTGATCCTTGTGAGCATCTTGACCAAGGCGATGAAGGAGATTTAGGATTCTTCCGCGGAATTTTCTAGTGGTTTGCGACATCAAATGTTAGAAGGATGCTTTATCAACGAAGGTGACCAGCTCCATCAAACAGAGATTTGCCCTTATTGTAAGGCAAAATTGTGGAGCATGTTGCAGGCTAATATGATTCCACAAAGTGCTAATTTCAGGTTGGGTTCCTATGAAGATTGTATTAGGTATTATGTGTGGCTTAATGGTCACTTGCTTGGGGTCTGCTCCTTGTTACCATTGTCTGATTCAGAATATGCACCTGAGAAGTAGTAAGATACTATTGACTCCATGCTATTTTCTTATATCTGAAAAAAAAAAAAAAAAAAAAAAACTTCCTGTCCTCTTTAATTTTTATTTTTAGAAAAGGAAACTAGTTTTATATGATGCTAAAATTAAGGCTGGCAACATGTTTCTGTTACGAGGAATGCTGGTGACACACACTTAAACACATCTCTTGTGATTGGTCTTTTTTTTTTAAGAAGTCAAGGAAATTTAAAAAAAGTATCAATTCACTTTAACTTTTTAAAAAATTGACGGTCACAAGGAGTGTGTAAAGTGTGTTGAAAAAAGTGTATTCCTTGCATTTCATTGTTGAGAACTAGATTCGTTTACATGAAATTAGTTAGGTGATTTATCGGTATCTTTTTAAATTATACTAAACTCTGATAATTAAATATTACATATGTAATATATGTATCTAATAATATTTATTATGATTAATATTAAATTATAATATATAAATTTTGTTAATAACAATTTAAAAAATTGTATTTATGTATAGATTTCTTTTTATAAATATATATATATATATATATATTTTATTGTAATTTTACAGAATTAATGTTTGTTTAATTTATTTTTCAATTTAAAATAAAAATACTTCAAATATATATAATAATATTAATTATTAATCATTAATAATTTTTTTATTAAATTTAAATTTAGTACAGAAATAGAAGTAATATGTTTTGTATTATAATTTTAATAAATTAATTATTTTTAAATTAAAAAATAAGATTAGGAGAGAAGATAATATATTTAAAAATATAATAACAACGAGATTGAAAATATTTTATTAAAAATTAATTATATTATAAATATTTATTGAAAAAATTTTCTGTCCATTAAAAATATTTATTTTTATTAAAATATTTAAAAAATATATCATATTATGATAAAAGAAATTATAAATATTACAATTTAAAAAAATGTATAATATAATTTAAAATTATATTAATATATTAATTTTAAATATTTTATTGCATTATATATTATAAAATATATTTAAATTTATACTAATATATATTTTAAAAATAATTTATTTATTATACAAAATTTTATGTTTAAGTATTTTTTTACTTTAACATTTTAAATTATATTTAAAATTAGTGTATAATATATTTTTAATTATAATTTTATCAAGTTAATATTTAATTAATTTATTTTCAATTTTAATATATAAATAATTAAAATATATGTAATAATATCTATCAATATTCATTTATAATAGTAATAATATTAAATTATTAAATTTAAATTTAATACAGAAGATAGAAGTTTATAATTGTAATAAAATAACTTTTTAAATCGAAAAAAATTGAGTCTCGTAGATGAATTAAACTTAATATAATATATTTTAAAAATATACTAATATAAATATTTGAAAATAGCATAAAAATAAATAGAATTTAGAATATTTTTATTAAAAATTAATTTTATATTATAAAAATTTACTAAAAAATATTATTTTTATTAAAAATATTTATTTTATCAAAATATTTAAAAAAAATTATAATTAATATTTTAACAATATTATATTATGATGGAAGAAATTTTAAATTCAAAATATTATGATATAAGAAATTTTGTATCATAATTTAAAATTTATATTAATATATTAATTTTAATTTTTTATTATATTATATATTGTATAAAATATTTAAATTTATACTAATATTAAATAAATTTTATTTTATAATAATTATAATACATATAAATATATTTTCATCCTAATATTAATAGTAATATTATTATTATTATTATTTTATTATATTATATATTAATAATATTTATTTTTAATGAAAAATTATATTTATTTATCATGATAAAAATAAAAAATAATTTAATAATAATGGTTTAAATGATTTTTTCTTCTATAAAAATAGATATAAATGCAAATATTTATTATTGTGATTCTTATTAATAATAAAATTAAATTAAAATTTAATGTTGATCATATTAAATAAAATAAGATATATGTTTTTTTTTTAATAATGATGAGAGTTTAATACTCTTTAATTTAAAAAGATTCGGAAAAAATACCAATATATGTTAATGCGCAACAACTTAACCTTTTGTTACAGATGTTTTAGTTGATTAAAACCTACCAACTATGCTTGCAGACCATTAAAATGTTTTAAATATGATAATGAATTTGGATACGAGATCTTCACTCTTAAGTCCATAAACCTGCAACACTAGATCTCTCTGATTTTATCTGCTTTTAACGGGCTATTGTGAACTATTCTCTTAAACTGTAAATTCAAGTGCTCATAAATATAAGATTATGGATTTGTTTACTGAATGTTTTTTTTTTTTGTATAAAATGGAGATTGACAGATATATTATTGGAGCATATGACGCATCTCCATTGGTGGAGTCAATTTTATGGTCCGCAATGCATGGTGGCATGACCCAAACACAATGGACCCTGTAATTATGGTGCTGAATTTGCTAAGTGAGGGAGTTAGAAACCTCTTAGTAAATGACCACCATAAAAGGGCACTTAATTTGCAGTCACTTGATTTTTAATTTTTGTTAATACATTTACATAAAGTTGAGAAAATTAGATAATTAGATGAATGGAATATTTTTAGTGACGTTGAACTTTTTTCTACAATAGGCATTGTTAAGACGTCTCAATTTATTTTTGAAAATTGAAATTAAACTGAAAACTGAGCTTGTAAATTAATTAACTGATCAGATCAAGTTTAACATGGGTTTAAGTTCCGGATAAAATGTTTATAGTGATTAAATACATTATTTCATTAACAAGTTATCGATGTGTTCCACAAATATTTTTAAATTTCAATCAAGTTTAAATGAAAACACATTTAAATTAGTTTTGAAGGTTGGTTCAATTATTTGACCTTCAACTCCTATAAATTGGTTTGATTTTATGATAATTAGGCATTTGTAATCTCTTTATAAGTTCTTGTTTGGGTTAATAGTCTATCTCTATTTCGTATTGAGTGAGTTTTATTTTATAGGTTTTTATTGTATCGAAAAAAGTAACACTTTTTCCATTTTTCTTTACATACCGTTTGGTTAAAGGAAATTAAAGAAGGGAGGAATTTTTTTAAAATTGTCTCATTTATTTTAAACTTTTTGTGAGAAGAGCAAGGGAATAAGGACAGTTAAATTTTTTCCTAACCTGAGTTTATCTTTTCTCTTCTAGAAGTGGGGATATTCAAAGAAAAATAATATTTTAAATAACATACTTTTTTAAACTTAAAATAATATTTGAAGAGTAATAATAATAAAAATAAATTTGTTTTAAAATATTTTTCCTCCTTTTCTAAATCAAACAAGATTTATACAGATAAATATTTTTTTTTGCATCTTTTTCTTCTCTTTCCTTTCTTCCATTAAATTTGTTTTCTTTCTTTTATACCAAAAATATTAAAGTTATTTTACATAAATTAAAATAATTAATTAATATTATTTTTTATACTAAAATTATTATATTAATTTTCCAATTTTCTAATATTTATGTCCTTGAAAAAAAATAAAAAATGTATGTGTAATAAATTTTTATTGAAGAATATAGAATTTAATATATTAATATTATTAAATTTATTTTTAATGTTCTTAGACACATTAAAAAATCTGGAATTTTTAGTTTGAAAAACGCTAGTAATATAGTATCATACTTTTTGAAGACACTCTTCGGCATAACATATTTTCTATGATTGGTCAAGTTTTTACAAAATAAGTACTTTAAATTTTTTAATACATTCTTCAACATACTTTTTATAAAATAAGTATTTTAAATTTTTAAAAAATTGACCAATTCCTTGAGATGTATTAAAAAAATATTGTTGACATTTTCTACTATACTTTCAGTTATTTTTAGATTAACTTCCCTCATAATTTAATATTTTTGTAAGGATAAAGGTATAATAAAATTATTTTAAATTTCTTAAATAATACACAAAATTAATTTTTTAAATGGTAACAAATAAAAATCCGAATAAAACAGTTGAATTTTTATGCCAATTTTTAGGAAAAAAATTGAAATGAATTTTTATAGTTCGAAATTCTGTGATCACGATTTTAAAAATTTACGAGCGACTTCCACCATCGAATCTTGAATTAGCTTTGGCATTGTGATTACTTAATGACGTGTGTTTCCTGTCGCATCTTGTAATTCCCCAAATATTTAATGGTAATCAACGTTAGATATTTAAGAAAAATTATTACATGGTTGGCGGGTTGGTGACAACCACGTCATCCATAGCTACAATTAAAATGTTTTTTAATTAATTTCTAATATATATTTAAAAAGATATAAAATAAAAATAATATTTTTATTCAAAATATAATTTTTAATGTTAATAACACATTCAATTCTGTTATTTCTAATATAAAATTTTTATACAAATTTTTATTACGTATATTTAAATATATTAAAAATTTAATTTACAAAAAATTAATATAAAACAGTAATTTTATATATCATTCTTTCCTTTTTTAAGTCTGTTGTTTAAGGTTATTTTATATAGGTTAATAAATAATTAATATCTTTGTTTTTGTTAAAAATTTTATAATTTTTTTATATTTTATCTTCAATTTTTTAATTGATTTATTTTTTTCAATAATTAATAGTTTTGTAAAAAATATAAGTATAATGAAAGAAAAATAAATATTATTTTAAAATTTTAAAATAATAATTAAAAAATAATACTTTTACATAATTATAAATATTTAAAAATTTTATAACGATTATTTACGTTAGCTGTTAGATAATCAGCCTAAAAATTTATTCAATGATAATGTTGTAATTAAAAATTAAATTTATTATATCGATTATAAAAACTAATTTAAAAAAAGATTTTACCTCGATTATCTATTTAATCGAGTTAATAAGATTAATCTACATCACATCAGTTATAAGTTATAACCGATGTAAAATATTCATTTTCACTTAGCATGTTTGTTTCCAAGGATATATGTAAACAGAAACATTTTAATCCTATAGCTTTCTATTCTTTGTCATCTAGGAAGAATTTTTTTTCTCCAATGTTGAGTGGCAAAAACTTCTTGATCTTACCATCCAGGTGTTTTGATTTCCTTGCTACCTCACTCTCTTCTACGAGTTATATCGATTTACTCTTAGACTTTCAAGAAGATACCATCCACCACATCCACCAAAACGATGTCGTTCAAAGACTGTCCAAATTGCTCATGATGATCAAAATCCACACTCTCCCTTTCTATCCCTTGACTCTTAAATGTACCTTGGTCTTCTTGATTCCTTCAATAAAATCCTACTCCCCCAATTCTCTAATCATTTTCACTTTGTTCATGCCCATAATAGCGTCGTTTCGATTTGGCTAAAAAATTAGTTTGAAAAATTTGCAATTTCATGTTATAGGAGAGTAATGAGGGTTCCGACCTGTACATGCATTCCTCTTTTCCTTCGTTTTCTCCTTGTTCTCAAACTTGATCGTTCCATTCATTACTCATGGTGGTAAGTTTTTTTTTTTTATTTTTCTTTTTTGGTTCTCTCTATCTATTGATTTACTCATTCTTTTTTATGACCCAATTTAGTAAAAGTTGATATGAATCAAAGGGTTAGAGCAAAAATTTAGCTTCATTGTGATTTATCTTTTGAATTTCCATATCTAGCTTCACCTTGAAATTATGAGTCATTGACTTGTTGTGTGGTATAAAAGGTTTGATGCTATAATTTTTCCGTGTGAATCAATACATGCTTGTTAATTTCTTTTTTTGTTTTTGTAATTTTAAGAAAAAAAGAATAGCATTCATTGAGGAGAGCACGATTTGATATTTTTTTTTTATTTTTTTCTTTTAAGAAACTTGTTTATTACTTTGTATGCTAGTAGTATTTTCTTGGGTTAATCTATTTATTATTATATTATCATTTATTTTATTACTTTGGAAATGGGATGCAATACCTTCGAATTTAAGATCTTGGTTTCTGCCTTAATGTTCTCTTTCCAAGGATATAAGAATTCTATTATTTCATTGAGAAATAAAACCTTAATAAATTTACTAAAATTACGACGAATAATTATAATATATATTCATGTCTTATGATATTTATACTGGCCAATTGGTGTTGGTTCAACTAGTAAGGATGAAAGTACCTTAGAATGGGTAACCCCTTCCTTTTCTTTAACTTTGACTTGTTCTAAAAGAATATTTTTCTCGTGTAATAAAAATCATGATTAGGCTTTGAAATCGTAATAGTAATAATACATTAACATTAGGAGAAATATTCTCCATTACCTCACTAATTAATCACAACTCTAGGGAGTACTAGTATCAAACAAATTGTACTATTGAGAATAATCATTAAATTTAAATTTATCTATAATTTTGAATATGAAATGATTGGCATTGTGATGTAAATGTGAGCATATGAGTGTATCTGAGCTTATAGGATTCAATTCATAGAATGTTTAACTTGCAACAATAAGATTATGTCATTTCTTTTTTCATTTCATACTTTATATTGTTTACTGAATACTAACTTCAATGGGCATTTAACAAGTTTTTGAAACCGGGTTCTTCTTGTGTGAACCTTCTATTTCTTTTACTTTGGTTATCAGGTAAAGTTTACATTTTGCATTTGCCTAATTGACATTATTTAGTTACTGCTTGGTGGGAAACATACTCAAAATTCTTCAATTCATGTGTTGATAATGACTATCGAGAGTGCTACCTGGCTGTAAAAGGCTACTAGAAATCCAATGTACCTAAACTATATTAAATTTAATGGCCAGATCCTTGGGGCTGTAGAGTTTATTAACACCTTTAAGTGGGATAATAAGCATGTTGGAGCAAGAATATTTCTTTCCAATGTCCAATTTTTATTATATGTCCTATGCTATATGTTGCAAAACTAGAAATAAATAATGGTATAAAATTTACATTTTTGTGGCCTTGGTTTTAGGAATTTCTTATTCAAAAGGTACAATCTCTCCATGACTGGACAATATAGATAATTTCGTTTATTCTTTAACTTTAGGGGCCTCTTTCTCTTCTGCCCAATACATCCCTGGTAAGGTCCCTTTTCCTTCTTTTACTTTGCTTATCATCTCCCAATCTCAACTACATGGTCATATATGTGACTGTTACTTGTAACCATTTGTTTGTGCTTGAAAAAATATTCCACAGGTGGGTTTCTTTTCAAGATGAGTGATCAGTATATCAAATCCATTTCCTTCCTACTGTTGACATATGCCAAATACTTGACCTCAGCCCATACGATTGTGAACTGTAGTGGAACCATAGTGACCCTAAGAAGGCTTTAGACAATAGCCAAAAAACAGGCAGGAAAAAAATTATAGCATTTTCTTACTTGTTAATTGAAAATTTGAACTTTTTTTTTTTTTTTAATTTTTCTACTTTTAAGTGGATTCTTGCTTGGAGACAATCCCTTGAAAATGTTCTAGGGGTATGGTCCAAGGTACCTAAGAAGGATACACTATAGGACTTTATCGCTTCCATTTGTTGCAATTCACCTGGGAAAGATCCAGTGTTCTAGACTTCAGTATTGTTGGTGGACCAGACCAACATGATATGTCCCTAGATGAATGGTCAGATTATGAGTAATTAGAGCCAGCTCGTTATGTTAAATCACCCTTTGTAGGAGCATTTTTCGTGTAGTTAAGGTAAGGTTGTTCTTTCCCTTTAAATATTTGTTCTTTGGTTGGCGTAAGGATCTGGTAATACATTTAGCTAGATTAGGCATAATATTAGGAAGCTTATTATTGAAGCAGTAGCAGAGTAGCAGAAAAGTAAGTGTTATGTTGATTGTCTACTTAATGTTTATCTTTATTGTAGATAGTAGAGACTAACAAAATTAGTTTTGTTTTCCTTTGATAACTTAAAGGATTGCAATCTACTTTTATGATTTTTGTTTTTGACCCTTTCTCTTCATAGAAGAGGTTGATAAATCTTTAAACTTATCAAATCAAATAGATATAGATTAATGTGTTTTCTAACTAAGTTTGTTTTAGGACAAATCTAGAATTTTTCTTTTCATTATTTTAAAAATTAAGTTGTGAAGTGTAGGTTGCAATCTGCTATCTTTATGGTTTTGGTAATTAATAACACTAGTGTCTTCCATTGCAGTTTCTATCTTTTCTATTGTGGACACACTAATTGACTATGCCTATAGTATCTTTACTGGTGAACCGATGGCTGCTCTGCAATCTGCATTGATTCTAGCATATTTTTAAGGCTTGTTCATTTGCTAGTAATTTTTGTTCCTTTTAAGTTAATTACTCCACGTGTCCATGCTTGCACGCTCTTTAGGTAGGCTAAATATCTCAAACTTACTTTTGAATGTGTTTAATAAGCCTAATATATCAATTATTCTAATGTTCCAATCTCTTAAAAACTATATCAAGATGTCAAATTAACTTATATAGGTGACCATGTTTGAATGCTCTTTACTTATGCAACGCTAAACAAATTCTTTCTTGAAAGTGATATTTTATTTGAATTTTAAAATATTATAATATTTTTTTAGCTAGATTAAAGAAAGATTTATCGTACCGTTGATAAAATCTATTTTTAGTTGGTATTTGATATTTTTTTGTTAGAAAAAAAAGATAAATATTATTTTTTCACTTCATTATTAGAAAAAAATAAGAGGAATAATTTTTTAAAAAAACCTTGATTACAATTATTAAAATATTTTATTTATCTATGAATTTTTTCTCTTAAAATATAAAATATTTAAAATTTTAAAATATATTTTTCTGATTTTTCTATATTATTATTAAATGGAATAAAAAAATTCTTCATTTCAACAAATATTAAAATATATCATTATAATTAAATATAAATAAATTACTTTAACATCTTTCGGTGTTATTTTTTTTTTGTCTTAAATACTTTTTGTTATTAACTTTTTTTTCCTTTTCAAAAATTATCTACTAATTATTGTAATTACACTAACTCAATGATGGTTAGATCTCTATATTGAATCAATTCCAAATTAATTTAAGATTTCACTTAACATTTTACGTGTTACATTCGGTTGATAAACTAAATAGACTGAACTTAATTAAAAATTTTAACTCGTTAAATAAATAAAAAAAATTGAACTAAAACATATAATGTAATCATAATATAATTATTACAAGTTGTATATTAAATAAGTTTTTAATTTTAAATTTAATCACAAACTTAAATCTAGTGGAATCGAAGAAAAAAGCTTTATATTAAACTAAATCAAATTTTGAACGGATCAAATGAACTCGACTGGAATAATTTTTAGTCCAGGTACTGTTAATTCAAGAACTTCTTGTTTGCTAGAGACTTTTACTTATCTTGACTTGCCACGTGTAGAGTATTTTCTGCAAACTTGTCGCGTGCACACTTTTTTCCGCTGAAACAAACAACTCCACACTCCCCAATGCTCACTCTCTGTGCTGCGTTGTAACGCTTCCTTTCCTTTCATTTCATATACCTTTCCACGGCAACGCCTTCCAAACTCGTCATCGTCATAGTCACTACCATTGCCAATCATGACAACAACGAAGCTCTCCATCACAATCTTCACCATCGTTATCGGTCTCACCACCCTCTCACTCCTTGCCACCTTCCTATGGTTTGCCCTCAAACCTCGCTTCCCCACCTTCCACATAGACGCTGTTACTGTCACCTCACTCAGCACCACCGCCAGCGCTGAGTTAAATGCCTTATTCAACGTTGTCATCACTATACGGAATCCTAACCGCAAGGTTACCCTGTCCTACGAGAACCTCGACGCCGCAATATGGTTCGAACGTCGCAACCTCGCCTTGGCCTTCTTCCAACCGTTCTCGCAAGGAACCAAGTCTAAGACCGAGCTTCGAACCTGGTTCCAGGTGTTCCATAAGCAGTTCAAGAATAATATGGTTCGAAGAATCGGTATGCAATTAGCTCATGGCTCGGTTGATTTTGGCTTGACGTTGAATGCTCGGGTTCGATTTAGGTCAAATCACAAGCACTCCGCGATTCATAGCTTGAACATTGAGTGCTACCCTATTCACATTGTTTTCCCTCTTAATGACAGTAACAACCACACTGGAACACTTGCGGTTCCTTCAGATTGCGACACAGTTGATGTTGTTCTGTGAGTAATTTTATGCAGTGCGAACCAGGGTGTGGTTCCTACTTCAGTTTTGTTCACCCTGTTCATGTAATAAATGAATATGATAAGAATGGTCCCTAGGAAAAATAATAAATTAAACATAAAAATAAAAGAGAAACAGGTGCTGCTTTGTGTGTTGTTTGTGTGTAGCAATCAATCAAAGTTAAGTGAGACGACAAATAATAAAATTAATAACAGAGAAGCAACTATTGAAGAAAAATTTTGAAATTTGTTAAATGAATATATTGTTATTTGGAAAAAAATAAATATAAATTTAGAAGGAATATATTTTTTGAATATTAAAACTTTTTAAAAACTATATTTTAGGTATGATTAATTTAATTTTACATAGAAGGAATTGATTATTTTGGGAAAGGTTAGTTTTAAATTTAAACGACAATTTATTTTTTTTTAATTTTTGAAGCTTTCGGAAATAACCTCTTCTCGATTTTGAAAGATTGATTTAATTTCACAATAAATATTTTTAGATTTTGAAACATTTTGGAAAGAAACTAATTATATTTTTTTAGAAATATTTATTTAAAAAGAAAAATATTGGTTATTATCTTTTAAAAAAGATAATTTTAAGGGTTAAATATTTTTATTTTTTTAAAATAATTAAATTTTGGTTTTAATTTTTTAAATTTAAATATTTTAGTTTAGATTCCTTATTTTTTAATGGTTCTTAATATTAATTTAAATTATATTAAATTAAAATAAATTATCCATAATCAAAAAATTATAATAAGGTATTTCATAAAATAATCAAATTTTTTTAATAATAATTAATTTAATTTAATTTAAATTAATATTAGAGATTATAATCATAATATTTTAAAAAATAATAATATATATTAAAAATTTTAAAATTAAGAAACTAAATTCAAAATTTAAATATTTTAGAGAAATTAAAAATATATTTAATCTTAATTTTAGAGTTAGAAGAAAATTTGTTTTAATTTTGAAATAAAAATATTGTTTTAGAAAGATAAATATAATTTAGAAAAAATAATTTTGAAATTTTGAAAGGAAACTAGTTTCTAATATTTTTGGAAAGATAAAATTAATTTGGGCAAGAAAATACTTTTAATTTTTGAACTCGGGATAAGAGATTATTTGACATTTTCTTATGGAAAAAATTTAAAAAAAATAATTCTTTTTAAATCTTTTGAACAAAATATTTTTTACTTTTTAAAAATAATTTGAAAAGGTTGCTTTTATTTTCGGGAAGTGAATATTTTTAATTGTTTTGAAAATAGGTTCTAAATTTAGAAAGAACATAATTTTTAAGTTTTCAAAATTTGAAATTTAAACTGAAAAAAAAAGTATGAACACATTTTATTATTTTTGGAAAGGAAATATATTTTAAAAATATTTGAAAAATATCTATTTTGGATTTTCTTGAAAAAGTGAGTTTAAATTATAAAAGGAAATACTTTTATTTTTAAAATTTTTAAAATAAACTATTTTTTAAAATTATCAATTTAATTAATAAAATAATTATATTTTTATAAAATTTAGTAGAAAAAAGTTCATGTTTCACAAGACAGATGACACTTGAAAATTATACATGTATTCTTATAATCATGCGACACCAAGTGTGATGCAAATCACACATCACCCTTACGTATCTATAAAAGAAATATGTGTTAAAAATTTTATATTTATATTAAAAGCACTTCAATTAGCATGAAATTATTAATTTTTTAATTTATGAATATATTTTAATTTTTTTATTAAAATAATTTATTTTAATAATTATTAACGTTTAAATACACTAAAACAAAAAAAAATTGGTAGATATTTTATGAGGATCTTAAAAAATTACCATAAAATTTACAATTTCTTTCATTTTATTTAAATGCAACAAATTTTTATAAATATATGGTACAATTTATTATTTTAATTTTATATTTTTTCATTTTCAGCTGGTTTATGATTAATTAGATTCAACATTTTTTCTTTTAGCTTTTCCCCTTTTCACGTTCCCAAAAAATTTGAAAACGCAAGAGGCTTTTTCTTCTATTAAGCTTTTTTTCATTCTTTGGTAGGGTTAAACTTTGAGAAAGAGTCCACCGCTGTCCAGTCATAATCAATAGGAGTAGCTCCGATTTAGCTCAATCAAATTTTAAAATTTCACTCTGACCTTGTAGTACCTTGCTATCCTCTATTGGTAAGTAGTCATTTTGAACTGAACTTGCTTTCTTAACTCTTAAATTAGGTTGAAGTTATCTTCTTTGATATTATGATATTGCAGTGATCACAATCGGAGCATAGCGTGGAGCACATTTTGAGCGTGAAGCGTTGCGGAAGCACATCATCAACTTTTAGAGTGTCACATCAAGGAAGGTACGATTACTTGTAGCAATTCAATACTAAATCCATTTTTGATTGAGTTATAATGCTAGATGTAGTTTCCATTTCTCTAAAACTATGATTGGCAGGTTCTGATTGAGTTATAATGCTGGAATTTAAACCAGATTGTTTGAGTTTTGGTTTGGAGATCTTTTGCCATGTGAATTGGTTTGATGATCGGTTTTCAATAGCCTCTTCTTCAAATCTGTGTGCCGCACATTTTTTTTATTTCATTATGAGTTCTTCTGGATAATTTTGCTGCAATTGCTGGCCACCTGAAAATAAGAATCAAAGAATGATTAATTTATATTCATGAAATAATTGCACGAGATTCACGTTCAGTTTGTTTATTGTAGTGAATCAGAAAACAGCAAACTTGGATTGTCTTAATTGTAGATTACATCTCATGCACATATTGGTATGTATGTCTAACACATATATAATAGTTGCTATGTATGCACCAAGTTTCGTGCGAGGAAGATCTAATAAGAGATTCTTGCACTTCTTTATTTATTGGTTCTCCTATTTTATAGATTAATTTTCTATCTTTCAATAATGACAAATTAATCTCACTATTAGTATCTTTAGTTATAGCTCCATATGTCATAATCTAATAGGTACATCATTGTTTCCTTCTACACTCTTTGTATGATCAATTGCATAGTCAAAGTAAAACCAATTACAAAATCGCAATCTCTATCTCGTAACTTGAGCAAAGAACCAATCTTTGGCATAGTCACTAACACCTACTGTGTAGATCAAGTCTTTGTCTGGATATGGTTTTGCATATCTCTCTCATAATCCATATTGCCTAAACTTGCCAATTATAATACACTAACACTATAACAATTATATAAATAGTTTTAAAAGATGTTATAAAAAGTTTATTAAAATAATTTACGATTTGTATAATAAGCTTATTTAGTTAATTTCAATAATTTTATTAGTATCACTTATTAAAATATTTTTTGTTCAATTTATTTTAACAAATTTAAAAATACCACCTAATCTTATTATCTCTTGAAAAAGGATCTTTCAGAATGCCTTAGGCTTACTATGGAAATGAGGACACCTCTGCAATGTATAGTTATTCCTAAACAAAATATCGTAAGCCCTTGAGCCCAACCATGTTAAATGTGCAATTAGAATACTAATGAGTCCACAATCAACTTGTATCTAATGTTTGATACAGTGACATGTCTTCCCTCCTTCTTCATGAATTTGGTATTCCTTTAAATGTCTAGAGTGAAATATTTACAGATGAATTTTTTCATATAATTTTGAAGCTTATCTCAAAGTTTTATTACTTTCTATTTTTAAGGATATCAAACTATTAAAATAAATATCTAGTACTAGTTGACTAGAAATGGATGTAATAAGCTAGAGAGTAGATTAATTAAGAAGATATATATTGTCTCTTGAAAAATGTAAAATGTAAATTATTGTAATGTAATGAAGTTGCTTTGATATGCATATTCTCTTTTTTCTTATCCTTTGATCAGCTGAAGAAAACTTTTCGCTTCATTCTTTTTTCTTTTAGATTCACGTCTTGCTTCAGATAGCTTTAGACTAGACGTCGTGCACACCGCAGATTGAACAGAAAATATTGAAAAGTGTAAGCTTAATCACGTTGTTTTAAATGAGTTTCGTTTCTTTCAATAAATTTTTTTTTATATACACACAATTATAATTTGAATCTCTATTATCATGTTTAAGAGACATAAGTATCCGGGAATAATATTAGATTTTGTTAATTATATTATTTTAAATTTAATATATATAAGTAAATATTAAATAATTTTATATTAATACAAAATTTTGCATGTATATTTTATATAATAAAAAATTTTGATACAATAATTAATTTTAAAATAAAATTATTTCATATAACATTATTAAATAGTGTAACATTTAATATAATTTAGAGTAATATAAATTGATTACTCATATATAAATTATCAATATATGAAATTTTTTAATAACTAAATTTTTTATCACTTATTTAAAAAAATCTCATTTAGTATATTATATATATATATGCATGTGCATATTACCACACGATTATAATGTGATTCTTTGGACATCATTAGCTATATGTTTGTGCCACTGTATATGTATATGTATATGAAGATAGGGTAAATAAATTTTATTTTAAAATAATGGCAAGATTTAATATTTAATTTTTGTTGGAGATGTATCTCACCATCAAGTCATTAACCAAAATTTAAGCTTTTATGATAACCATTTCTTAAATTAAAGCAATTATTATTGGTTCTTATTATTTTTTGTTGTCTATTTTTTTTATGATGCATTTGTACGTAACTAAAAAAGCATTTAACTTTGAACTCATATCTTTGAAAGAAATAAAAAAACATATGCCTTTTTCTATTTCAACCTTTAATAAGTAAACAATGTTATTTGCTGTTTATTACTCAATGATAAACTCTATCTTTTCTTTCTCAAATTCAAGTAACCCTTGTAATATATATATTCTTCCGAAACCCTTCACATGTGTGTTTAATATTTGGATATCTGTTTTAGTAAATAAACTCTACCAAAATAACACACTATTTTTTATTCTTCTTTTTTTCTTCCTTCCTTTTTTCTTTTCCATTTGTATTATAATGTGATGTTTCTTTGCTCTCATACATATTACCACCTAATCCTCCATCACTACTAATAATACCATCATTGTAGTGACCCCAATTAGGATTTTTATTTTCTTACAGCTTCTGAAATCAAATGAACCTGTATATGAAATGCTCCTGGTCTCTTGGACCTATTGGCTACTTGCTAAGCCCCCAAAAAGAATAGACATAATTCTCTATATTAATACTTTTCTTGTGTATACATATGGAAAATGTTTTTGGTCTTTCTGTTTCTAAATTTCATAAAATGGTATTTTCTTTTCTGTTAACACAGTCTTGGTCTTGGTCTTGGTCACCAGATTATTGGCTGCTAAACCGATGAATTCACTATTAGATTCAACGTTTTGGTTTACATATTTTTGTATCACTTCCCATAGTTTAATCATAAATTGATATATTTAATTAGTATTTCATAATAATAATTTTCATTTTAAACTATTTACACATTACCAAGACATGCACAAAGTGTTCCATCCATCCATAATAACTTTGGATTCATTGTAATTTTTTTTCTCTCTTTCTCCTCTATATCTCTTATATATATTAATTGTAATTTAATTGTAGGAACAAAGAGTGCTAGAGTGCCTTGTATTCTCTTAACGCTCTTACTTATCATTATTTTGATTTGGATCACTAAGAATGAAGGCTTAAAAGAGGATCTCCTCAACTTTAATGTGTTGAACATCACCTTAGAAGCAACAGACAAGGAACTCCTACTATTGTTCTTAAGTAAGTCTCCTTAATTAACTTTCTTTGATAAAATTTAGTCTTTTTATTTAGTATATTTTAATTGTGTACATTAATGTATTTGAAAAAATGATATTATATGCTTACTTTTTTAAAAAAAGTGTAGTTGAATGGTCGTAACAATGGACAAATCCTGGATTGATATGCCGTGAAACACAGATAAATATCTGGATGGGTTGGATAAATTTTTAGATTTTGCATTTGAAAATGGATCAATTAATGACACAATTAGGTGTCATTGCCCTAAATGTCGCTTTAACAAATGGGCAACTAGAGATGATGTTTGATAAGCATAGATTTCATAAATAATTATCTCTCACTTTTATCTCATTAAGACTTCTTATATGTTCAATTAAGTGATCTTTGTCATATTTTATGAGTTTGGGTTCATATGAAGTTTAATTGAATTTCTTTGCTTACCCGATTAAAATGACACTATTATAGTATTTTGAGCATAATAGGAGTTGTAGACATCCAAAAATCATGAAATCTATCTTGAATGAAAGCTTAAAGAAGTGTCCATAGTTACAAAGCAAGATCAGATTCTAAATGGGATGTTTAGGACTCCGAAATTATCTCAAAAGATGAGATAGTGTTGCTGACGTGGAATTTGAACAGTGTGCAAAGATCCGGCCATATCTTGAGATATAGAAGTCATATTGAGATGAAATCAACTTTGTTGGACAGCTAAGATCCAGGGCTACAACTTTTGTTCAGAAGTCAAGCTCTAATTCGGACATGTGAACATCCGAAATGGCGGTGCAAGAAAGTCAAAATTGTTGTGCTCATTGGTGGCAAAAATTCAAAAGTGTTTTGCAATTTCAACAAAGCCCATGTGAAAGCAAGAAAAGGGTAGAAAAGTAATATCCTAGTTGGTGACTTTCTGAAGATGATGCCTCAAAAATCCTCTATAAATAGAAGGGTTTGCAAGAGGAGACACACACCATTTTTGGAGATTAACTCCAATACCATTTTCTTTCTTTCTTTCTTTCTTTCTTTCTTTCTTCCTTTCTTTCTTTCTTGTTAGTTTTGCCTCCTTCATGGAAGGCTTAGTTTTTCTTTCTTGTTAGTTTGCCTCCTACATGGAAGGCTTAGTTTTTCTTTCTTGTTAGTTGCCTCCTACATGGAAGGCTTAGGATTTATTTGTTGTTAGTTGCCTCCTACATGGAAGGCTTAGGATTTATTTGTTGTTAGTTTGCCTCTTTCTTTGTTGTTAGTTTGCCTCCTTCATGGAAGGCTAGGTTTGTAGTTTCAATTCAAGGATTCAAGCTATTTTCATTTTAACTTTGAGGTCTTGATCTTTATTTACGTGCATATTAAGTGGTTTCTACTCTGCTTCACTATATTCTTCAATTTTATTCTTTAATCAAAGTTTGATCGGTTGACGTATTTTGGTTAATGTATAATTGATTTATAATTGGTTTTTGATTGGTAAATCATTTTCCAAAAGTTTGAAGAGTAGAAATTAAGTAATTGAATTGAAGGTTTTCATTTTATTACTTACTTCAACTGAATTCTGATTGTAAAATTGGTTTAGATAAAAGATTAAGTGGTTACTAAATCTTGTTGATCATAATCAATTAAATTCTGAGAGGTTTCTCAGTAGAGAATTCAAGGATCATTGTAGGGGTTCCAGATGATCCTAGGTTGATAAACACAATGCATGATTTTAGTGATCAATGATTAGTTATGAAAATAGCCTCTGAATTCCTTGAGTTGATAATTGTTAAGTGAAATTAATTTCAGTCTGTATTTTGTGTTTAGCACTCAATATCACATCTTTACAAAATCCCCTTGTTCTAATTTTCTCCTTATTTGCTTAAGAATTTGAAATGGTCTTTGGGAGATGACCTAGGTTGCACCTTATACTATACCAATAGTTTGGGGGAAATCTAGAAATTATTTTTGCGCGTTTACGACGAGCGTGTCAATGTTCGAGACCATTTAATTTGCAAGGCATTCCCCGAAAATTATAAAGTTTGGATATGGCATGGTGAAAAGTATGAAGAGATTATATCAGAAGAAATTGAAGTAATAGATGAGGCAATGCAAGACACCAATGCAGTTTTGAATATGATAAATGATGCATTTAAAGTTAACAGAGACCATTTTATGGAATACACCTCTTTAGATGAACCATTAAAGCCTATAAACACCATTCCTACAGAAGGACATGGAAACATTAATGATTTGCTTAGAGATGGTAATGAAGAATTATATGAAGGGTGTCACAAATATTCAAAGTTATCTCTTTTGTTGAGGTTGTACCATATAAAGTGTTTGTGTGGTGTGACTGACAAAGCAATGACGCTGATTTTGGAGTTATTGAAAGATGCATTTGAATATGCAAAAATTCCAACTTCTTTTTATGAGGTAAAGAAGGTGATCCACAAACTTGGGCTGAATTATACTAAGATAGATGTATGCAAAAATAATTGCATGTTGTGTTGGGGAGAGGATGAAAGATTGGATATTTGCAAACATTGTGAAAAGTCTAGGTGGAAGACAAAAGGTAAGGGTAAAAAAAAAGTACGAGTAAAGGTTTTACGTTACTTTCCATTGAAGCCAAGATTGCAAAGACTATTTGCATGTTCTAAAACTGCAAAGTCCATGAGATGGCATGCACTAGGAAGTAACCCAGATGGATTATTAAGGCATCCCAGGGATGGTGAAGCATGGAAAAAATTTGATCAAATTCACCCTGGATTTGCTTCTGAATATCGAAATGTTCGCCTTGGCTTAGCTACAGATGGTTTCAATCCTTATGGAACCATGAGTAATAACTATAGCATATGGCCAGTGATTCTAATTCCATACAATCGTCCTCCTTGGGAGTGCATGAGGCAAACTTCTCTCATTCTTTCTATGGTCATCCCTGGTAAACGAATGTCTGGTAAAAATATAGATGTGTTCCTACAACCTTTAATCAAGGAGTTAAATGAGCTATGGAGTGAGGGTGTGCACACTTATGATTCATCCCTGAATGAAGTGTTTAGAATGCAAGCAGCTCTTATGTTGACAATTAGTGACTTCCCTGGGCTTAGTGCTTTATCTGGGTGGAACACTTATACTGGTTATGCTTGCCCATCTTGTAATTTCGATACAATCCCTTGTCGATTGGATTATAGTAAAAAATGGTGTTTTATGGGTCATCGATGATTTTTAGAGAAGGGTCATAAATTTAGATTGATGAAGAAGCACTTTGATGGAACCATTGAAGAAAGGGGGCCGCCATTATTATTATCTAGGTCTGAAATTTTGAAACAACATGATGCAGTCAATGTAACTATTGAAAGAAGTGTTGAGTCAAGTTGTAGAACGAAACGAGCTCGTGTAGAAGATAAAGTGGAGCAATGGAAAAAAAAACATATTATTTGATCTTCCTTATTGGAAAGATAATCTATTACGTCATAATCTTGATGTTATGCATATTCAGAAGAATGTTTGTGATAATGTGTTGTATACATTACTTAAAGATGATAAATCAAAAGATCACCTTCAAGCTCGTCAAGATTTAAAACATATGGGTATAAAAGAAGATCTTTGGCCAAATGAAAATGGAAAATATCTTCATTTATTGTTTACAATGACAAAAGAAGCAAGGAAGATATTTCTCACTGCGCTAAAGAACGTAAAGATGTCAGATGGTTATTCAAGTAACATTTCTCGGTGCATTGATGATCAAAATACCAAGATATTTGGATTGAAGAGTCATGATTGTCACATCCTTATGCAACATTTACTTCCACTAGCTATACGTAATATATTGCCTGATGGGGTGACTTCAGTATTGGTGGAGTTTTGCTCATTTTTCAAAGAGTTGTGCTGCCAAAAACTAAATATCCTGGATCTTGATAAACTACAATATCGGATTATGCTCACTCTTTGTCATTTGGAAGTATTATTACCCCTGTCATTCTTCACAGTAATGGTCCATTTAACTTGTCATCTAGTTGAAGAAGTGAGATTAGGAGGACCAGTGCATTACCGATGGATGTATCCAATTGAGAAGTAAATATATTTTTCTTATGATTAATTTATTTACATATTTAAGTAAATTTATTTTTATTACTTTTATGGTTATAGGGAGTTAGGTCATTTGAAGTCCTTTGTACGGAATAAGGCACAACCAGAAGGTTCTATAAGTGAAGCTTATTTAGCTGAAGAGACCCTCAATTTTTATGCACTATATAAAGAAGTTGAGTCAAGAACGAATAGAGGTCGACGTGTTGATGATTGTCCTAATGATAATGATACTTCTCAAATGTCTTCTATCTATCCTCAATTTGGTAGACTGATTGGAAATTCTTCAACTTACACTCTTACACCATTAGAGAAAATACAAGCACACCGATATTTGCTATTGAATTGTCCAAAAGTCAAGCCGTATATTGAGTAACTGTCTAAATATATTATATATGATATATGAAATATTTAAATATTTAACATGTTATTTTCTTCTTTTAGTGAATTTAGAACATCCATTAAGAGGAGAGCAAGAAGTCGAAGACCTTTCGCTACTAAGATAGAAAAAATAGTTATTTTGTATCTTTCTTATGTAATAACTTTCTCATATTGTAAGAGTTGTGTCGAAAAAATGCTAAGGCCAGAAAAAAAAAACAATCCCACATACTGGTGGGTCTAAACTATTGTTTAGGAAACATCATGAAATGGTAAGTAATTTGTGATCTATTATTCGTATTAGTGGATAATTAATTTTATTTTTCATTTGGACTTATATGGCAATGTATCTTAGGAAGTAGAGCTTGGACGCACCGTGGGTCGAGGTGAGTTATACATTGCAACCCATAAGAGAAAAGATGGATCCTATGTCAATGAGGAGGCGAGGTCTATTGCGGTATGTTACATTTGATCCTTTATTGGATCATATGATGCATATTGTAAAATTCACATTTAACTAACAGTTGTATTTGTATTTTTTTTGGTTCAATATAATTTTTACTAAGACAATTTGATTTTGTAGGAGAAGGTGACTCAAGAAATAAGTCAAAGTGTTGATTCTGCTGAAATTTCTGCTAATGATGGTCTTGCTAAAGTGTTGGGAAAAGATCATCCTGGACGTGTACGATGCTTGGGCTTAGGAGGTCTTCATAGTGTTGCATTTCCATCTACTATAAAATTTAGCGGTGTAGGTTGCAACCACTCAAGTTCTAGTGTAGCTGAAAATTCTCAATTAAAAGAGAAGGTTATTGCTTTAAAAACCAAGTTAGCTGCATCTGAGAAAAATGTTAAAATATTACAAAATGTGATGCTTGCATATATACTAATGAAAGAGGGACACATTCCTGCGGAATTGGATGCTTTGTTTGGTACTTATACTAATCTAGTGGTAATAATTCCATATATTATTAACATTACCTTGATGTTTAATATTGATATATCTCCTTTTCATTAAGCTAATGTGATGCAATAATTTCATTTTTCATAGGATGAAGTGAGCGGACAAGATATAACCACACCACAAGAAGGATCTTCGTTAGATAGTAATCGTCATTAGAAATATATAGGTGTATTGAATCTTAAACTTTTTGAAATTTTTGGTACAAGTAGAGACTATAAATATGCTAACTTTCTAGTAAAGTGCTAAGTCAAAACTATGAATATACTATTATACCTATGTAGTTTTCTATCCATGATTGATATACTTAACCATTGTTCATATAAAAATGTATTGTTGATTACATTGGCTGATATTTTGGAAATTGATTATGCTGGATTCCTTGTTCTTCTTTTGAATCATATGTGCCATTTTAGTTTTTCACCATATAGGGAAGGAAGTGTTTGAAAAAAAAAAAAAGATAGGAAGGAACCACTCAAGTCACATGGATATACTATTTGATCATTTGTATATTATACCACTCTTTGATCATTTGTATATTATACCACTCTTTGCATGATTTGTATTATAGATTATTTCACTTCAAGTGAAGTATTTTAAATGTTGAAGTTTAAGTGTATTATAGATTATGCTATGTATGCATGTCTAGCTTATGTTCAATGTTTGAAGTAAATCCTTCTTTCATTGATTTTTTGGGATCAAAGTTGTGATGGCCTCATAGATTAGATGTTATTGAATTGTTTTGGAATAGGAGATTAGAAATGATTTATCTAATGGTTAAAACCATCTTGTGGAGATATATGATATTCCAATTATTATATGCAATGTTATGTTATGTATGCATGTCCAGCTTATGTTTAGTGTATGAAGTAAATCATTCTTTCATTGATTTTTTAATATTAGAATTATGATGGTCTCGTAGATTAAATGTTATTGAATTGTTTTGGAATAGGAGATTGAAAATGATTTATCTAGTGATAAAAGCCATTTTGCAGAGAGATATGATCTTCCAATTATCATATATTTCAGTCTTGTGAAACTAGTAGACATGATCACATGAAACTTAGATAAACCATTGATTGCATTGGATGATGTTGTTTTTGAATATTTTAGAAAATTATTGTTACAAAATATTTCAATAAAATTCTTTCATTAATTATTTTATAAATGTATTTATCAAATCCTATATGTTTTAATAATTGTATAAAATATAGATATAAGTTTACAAGTCTTTTAATATTTTAAATTTTATTTTTTTATTTAAAGATGATCTAAAATATAATTTTTATTGAAAAATGATAATATGAATATTCTGAAAGTGTATAGTAAAAATTTCAAACAAAGATAAATGATTAAAGATGTGTATATTTTTTAAAATAAAATTTTCTAGCGATTACAAACCGCCACTAATATATTAAATCCAAAACAAAAATTATGGCAGTTTTTTGCATTTCTGGCTTAACCGCAACAGTATATTAAATCCAAAATAAAAATTGTGGCATTTTTTCTACATTTTGGGCGATTTCTAATCGCCAGTAAACTTTATTTACCATTTACGACGGTTCTACCCGTCATTAATCAAAAATTGTCAAAAATCATTTGTGGCATCCGGAAAAGTAGCTTTTTTTTAAAATGCTGTTAACAATATTTGTGGCGGTTAAAAACCTAGAAAATCTATTTTTAACCGCTACAAATCACAAGTTTTTTTTGTAGTGATAATTATCATATTATTTACAAATATATATTAAATAAATAATTTTTTATTTTTTTCAATTTTTACTTAGATATTTTTATTTTTTTTTAATATATTTTACAATCTATTTATTTTATTTATTTATTTTCATAAGTTTAATGTTATCTAATTCTTTTATAATAATATTACTAATATTATTCTTAAATTTATTTATTTTTATGTTAATAGAACATATTATATTTATATGTCATTTTAATATATACTTATTATTTTAATAATTATATTGTTTATTTATTTATTTATTTTATTAAATAAAAATATTAAACCTTATGACTAAAAATAAAATAAAAATACTCACTTTTTATTTGAAATTTATTTATATAAAAATTAAAAATAAATATTTTTATTTAAAAAAACTTATATAATTAAATTTAATATTTTTTAATAAAAAATATCATATTTATTAAATTTTAATTTATTATTTAACTATATCTTTATTTGTCATTATATTTATCAATTATTTCAACCGTTAGTTTTATGAAAAAAAAATTAATTTAATTGATAATTTAGCGTAGTTTGTTAGCTTTTAACTTTCATCTAAATTTTTAAATTTTAATTTTTATCTTTCAACCACTTATATATTATTTTTATCAAACATATTTTTAATTTATAAAAAATTTAAAAAATTAATTAAATAATATTTAAATGTACATTAAGAAAAATAAAAAAATACTAATAACAAGCAAATATCAATGAAAGTTAACACAAATATTTATATTTATATTTATATTTTTTTAATATTTTTATGGTCGTTAAATTTTGTGGGATCAAAATTATTTACTAATTTTTTATATATTTATTTTAGTTTATTCATTTATTTAATTATACATAACTTAAAATTATTATAGTTGTTATTATTTTTATCTTTTTTATTATTATTATTATTTAAAAAATTTAACTAAATTTTTTTGGCATGAGATCTTTTTCAAAAAGATTGGACTAAAATCTTAGGTGCTTAGGGCAATTAAAAATTAGTATTTAATATGAGCACTTTTTTTAAAATTTTAAAATTTTATAATAAAATAATAATAATAATAATAATAATAACTAACATATATTATTCTAATTAAATGAATAAGTGGTATATAAGGATAAAGGTTGTATTAGGGAGGCAAAGTCTATTTGTTAAAAATCCTTTTACATAAATAAGTCAGACTTAAGCTTATTAAAAAATCTGTTTAACTTATTTAAGGATTTATTTATTTTTATATATTATATATTTATATTTATTATAATTATTTTAATATATTATATTTATATAATATTAATATATTTATATAATTTATTAAAAAATTTTAATTTTTAATTTTTAATTTATAACAAAAGAAACTCTATATTTGAAAAAATCTTTAATGTTTATTATAAAAGTTGTATATGTTACTTTAATTTTAAAATAAGTATTTTATATTTTACTTTAGTTTTTATATGTATGTAAATTTGTATATACATACGTATGTGCCACATGTGTATGTTATATTTTTTTGTATATGCTATTGTATTTATACATAGTTACTGTTGAATATATATGCTTTAAAATTAGTTAAGGTTACAAACTTTTTATCTTGTTAGCTTTAAGGTTTGCACCTTTTAATTAATCATTTACATACTTTTTAAGTCTATTTATTCTCTTTCTTTGTATTATATGCTTTTAAACAAAAATATAGGTCTTGTAGGCTTTAAAACATGTCCCACCTTGACAACAAAAAAAGTCCATGAAAGTTAACAAGCTCAAACTCATGTCTTAAAATTTTTAAATATAGCATATTAAAACACTCAAAATTTAACTCATCTCGGTCTATTTCCATCCTTGGGTGGTATCTATGACACATTAAAGTTTTTGATACACAATAGATTGGGGGATGTATTATCAAAGGAAATGACAAGGGAGAGGGAGAGATCATCAACTTTAACTCGGTGACCTTATGACAACAATTGTTGCGGTGTAGCTATCTTCGACAAAGAAAGGAAAATGTGAAAGGGTAAATAGGAGTAAGAGTGAAAAGTGAGAGTTTAGGGTTGTTAGTTGTCAGAACCAAATCCACACAAAGTTTACAACAAACAAAAGATGCACTTAAACTCATACGATTCTTCAAACATGATAGGATAGAATAATCTATACATACGCATATAAAGTTGTTACGTGAGATTTAGGATTAAAATATTTAAAATAATAAATTTAAAGTGAAATTATTTAAAATAATTTTTAATAATATTCTAAATTCATATATGCACAAGGTTTAAAATAAACAATGGCTATACTTAAACCCATACAATTCTTCAAACACGATAAAATAGAGTAATCTATATTTACGCATATAAAGTTTGCTGCATGATATCTATAATTAAAACATTTAAAACAATAAATCTAAAGTCAATTTATTTAAAATAATTTTTAATAATATTTCGAATCCACATATGTACAAAGTTTAAGAAAAACGAAATATGCACTTAAACTAATGTGATTCTTCAAGTATGATAAGATAGAGTAATAATCTATACATACGTGTTTAAAGTTTGTTGTCAAAGATTTAGAATTAAAATATTTCAATTTAAAAGTTTTATTTCATGAAAAAAAGTATACTTTGAACTAATAGAACTAAATAAAACAAGAATAATATATATATAAAAGAAGGATGAAAAGAGCGAATTATTTTTTTTGGTATATTATTATCATAACTTTTAATTTAAAATTCAATAAAAACAAATAATCTATTCTAAATTTACTCTACAATTTTGAATAAAATATATGTCAAGAGAAATTTGGTTTCACCTTCTTTTATTTTAATATTTACTATGTTTAATTTATTATTTATTTACTTTTTTTTTATAAAATTTGAACAAAACTTATATAAGAAGTTTTTGTTTTTGCCATTTTAATTTTTAATAATTTTATTGTGAATCTATTCTAAAAAGATTAGATGGGTCATATTAAGGATTTTTGGTTTTATATTTTTTTTAATTTAAAATTTAATAAGAAATTATTTTTAAATTACTCTAAAAAATATATTAATAAAATTTTGAGTTTATTAAAACGAAATGGGCTCATTTTTATTTAGCATTTTAGTTTGGCAAACAGTACAGCCAACAAGGATAAAAGATATGAGGCATGAAAATGGGTCTTTCTGAATGCAAATCCAAGACTTGGTAGCCACCTTGGGTGACTAATCCACTAGACTAAGCTTCAAGTATGTATCATAGTTTACAAATGTTATTAATAATGAAGGATAGGTTACTAACTCTAAATTAACTTAAAGTAAATGAGAGACATATGTCATCCCAATTTTGAACATGAGAAATTAGGGATTGGAGAAATTAATAGGGTCAAGGTTAGGAGAGTGAGGATGAGGGAGAAGAGGAGAATGCATCCGTCACTGCTATGGCTGGGAGAGGATAATGAAAAAGCTTGATGTCGGCCACCATGGCCTTGACAACTCTAAGGGGAGGCGAGAATCTTGAAGTTTAGTGGTTATGAGAAAGACTAGAGGGAGCCATTGATAGAGATATAGACTAAGAAAGTTGAGAGATGGTTAGAGCAAGAGGAAGAGAAAAAAGGCTTAGGGATCCGGGCCACCGTTGCAATTTGCAAAGATGAGAGTCATCATCATCGAAGGAAACAACATTGAGAAGAAGGAGGGAAAGCAGCACTGACGAATGGTGGTTCTATGTCTAGGGAAGTTGTCCTCTTGCTATGGGAGAAGGGTCATCACCATTAAAGGCAGTGATATGACCAAAGCCAATTTTTCGGAAGCAACTGCAAGGGACGTGAGAAGAACATGCAAGCTTCAGGTGAGGGGAAGAAATTGATTTTAATTCTTAATAAAAAAACTCCTGCTTAGATTTCTGATCCTTTATTATTATTCCTTGGAGAAAATTTTTTTGAGAGGAATTTTTACTCTATGAATTTTGATGGTGAGTCTGGTGACGGGTCGTTGTGGTTGTTATTGGCCATGGCTGCAATGACCAGAGGGGTGAACAAGAAGAGATAGAAGCCCAACGGACCTAAGGTTTCAAAAATTTGCTTTGATTTTGTTTCAATTTTATTTTGAAATTACTTTAAAATTTTGGTGTTGAAAGACCTAATTTGATCAAGAACATGTACTGTATGTGAGGATGCCTATGTGTTTGCTTATTTTTTGGACCTGTGTTTACTAAGTTTGAACTGATGATTTTTAGAGTTGTATTAATTTGATTAAGCATACTACATAGATTAATGCAATTAATTTCACACCCCAACTAAAACTTAATCATCTTAAGCCAGGAATCAATAAGATTTGAATGCAAATTAACTAAATAAATTAAGTGAGAAAGAAAATAAAATAGAACATAGGACATTGTAATGCATAAAGGTTTAGCAAGAAAAAATTTAGTGGGATATAGAACATACTTGAAGAGTTCAAAAATGTTGAATAAGATGCAGTTGGCTTTTCGTTAGAGTTATTTTTTCTAAACCAACTCTTTTCAATTTGAAGAAAACTGATATTTAATCCCCCCTAGAAAATTTTTAAAGGTTATATTATATAGTAAAATTTTAAGTTTTTCCCAACAAAAAAAACTTTTCCTCACTGCATTTGGATTCATTTGTTTTGGTAATTTTGAATTGAGCCTGTAACTAACTACTCTTGGTACCCGTTGTGCTTTTGTTCCAAACCATTTTTCTAAACTCATACTCATTCCTCACTAATTTTGGTCTCTGTTAAGTTTGTTGCTGTCTTGTGGCTTTGCTTCTTGTTTCCTTCTTGGTTCAAATCTCTACTCATGCAGCTTGTCCTTGCCTTTTCTTATTTATTTTATTTTTTATTTTATTTTTATTAATTTATAATTTTTTAATATAATTGATAAATTGGATAGAGTTATAGAGAATTATGATTCTTATGCAAAATTATGATGAGATGGTTTACCTATGGACAAATGCAACCTATTAGAGTTAATAAGGGAGTACTTAAGAACTCAATATCATGCTTATAAAGACTATTTCCATGCATCAAAAATTGAATGAACCATGACTTTTGAACTCACCAAAAATTTGTATTAAATGATATCTTAAAATAAAAATTAAAGATAAAAACCAAAAAAGGAAATATAACAGTAACAAAGTAATCACAAGTACGATTTTGATATAGAAAAATCTAGAACTTTGGTTTCCCTTATGACTTAACTCAATATCATTCTAAACTCCTTTATGAATTATAAGAGTCAATTGCTAATTATTGTTTTAATTTTATTTCTATCTAATGATTATACAATGGTAATATGTTGCCCCTCAAACTATCACCCCTAATGATTATGCAAGACAAATAATCAAGAGAAGCATAAAAAACAATCAAGTTTGTCAATCTAATAATTGATTAAAAATCAAGGATTTCAACTAATACTCCACAAAATCCTAGATACAATTTACCTTATAGTTCTGTTAATTAAGCAATGATATGATTTTCTATTTCTTAATTAACTTATATATTAACAAGAGTGCTCAACTCTCATCAATGAATCAAGCATAATAAGGCAAAAACAATTAAATAAAAAACATATGCATTAATAAAAAGGGTTTCAATTGGTTAAATCAAAAGTTTTACCGAAGTCTCATGACAAGATCATTAGTTATGTGTAGTGATAAAAGAATAATAAAATCCTAATCTAAGAAAAACATTCATAATCCTATTCTAGAGAACTAAAATAACATAATTATATACTAGTGGGGAGTTGGAACACGTATTACAAAAAATATTCAGCCTTCTAAGATTCTACGAGAGGTTACCAAAAGAAGGATGGATATATGAATGACACTGATAATGATGGGATGTTTCTATCATAAGAGATGTGGAAGGTGTTATTTTGTAGGACAACGTTTGATAAGGTGTGGTCGTGTAAAGTGTGTCTTCTTTGAAGTCATTTTATCACTTTTATAACTTTTAATTAGGGCTTTCCAAAAATTGGATTTATTCCTAAGTTATTCTCTACATTATCATCAATAGCAAGGTCATACTTAGGCCTGCATGGCAGCATTGGAAAAGTCACGAACGTTGCAAGGGCATGTTGAGTTCTAGCAAGAGTGTGTTGGCTTCCTTCAGGGTTAACTTTGTCTTCTTGTTAAACCTTTGTTTCTTTTTTGACGTTTTTGCTTTGTTTTAGCCCAATTTTTACCCAAACTTTTCTTATGTTATCATTGTTAAAATAAATCAGGAAAATTAGGTAAAATTATCAGTAATAGGCAATAAATATCCTAATTACAATATATTTCTCGCATATAAATCAAATGAATGGTAATTTTTCAATGGCTAGGGAAGAGAGGAGTGAGATTGATGCCTGAGACATGCATATTTTATGGTTCAAGATGTTTCAAAGATACTAGTTACAACTATAATAATTGTTTGCAGCGAAAATATGGTGATTGAAGTAATGGTTGCTCCAAGAGGACATATGGATATTGAAGGTCAACAAGATTCATGGTTGGTAGAGCTTATCAACAGTATGATAGCTTCTCACGTTGATCTTAATTAAAATATGAGACAAAGAAAAAGTTTTCACAGAAAAAAAAAGAAAAAAATAGAAAAGAACAATCTTATTATTTTGTTTTTCTTTTTTATTCCCTCCCTTGAAATGGCTGAAAACTCCCTCCTTCAAATTTAAAATATTATGATGGCCAATATATTCTTTCTGGTTTATGGCATGCTTTGTTTTTCAATAGATGAATTCATTGTAGGTGTTAGTGATGGTGTATTAGACAAATGGTATAAAAATAGAAAAAAAATTATAAATAAGGTTAATAACTAAAAAAATGCATAATAAGATTATTTAGAGAAGTAAAATCTCATCACAATAAAAAAGAAAATGCAAGTGATAAAAAAGGAATGATTGAAACACAAATATCAACATCAATATGAATTTTTATTTGATATGAAAGCTAACTAATCCTCCCTTACTTGGAATTAGTGAAATGGAGAATTCATCAAGATTGGGTGGTGGTCTTTACACTAAGAAAATAATGTAGTAAAAAAAACATAGGATTCAAAATGGCCCCTCAAGAATATGGTGTTGTCCCATTTTAAATCAATCCTAAAATTTACAAAATATTATTCTTTAAAAAATTGTTAAAATTATTTATTAAATTTCAAAAAATCAAATTTTTTTTATGTCATAGTCTTCTATATTTCGTACATCTTTTCATCTAAATGCATGTTACTAATTATTTATTTATGTTATCTTACAATATATTCTATGAAAATTATGATGCAAGATAATACGATATATATATATATATAGGTAACCTAGGTTCATACAATTGAAATAGAAAAAATGAATACACATAAAATATGAATTTATTCTAAGGATAATGGTTACAATGGTTATATTTTTTTTCTTAACCTCCCTGCATTTACATAGTAACACTACCTTCAAACATGCTACAGTAATGATTATCCATAGTTGTGGAGTTTCATATCCATTCTCCAGTATTTTTATCAACATCTACCTCAACATTGAGATGAAGACAATTATTGTTGCAAGTACACTAAAAAATAGAATCATACAAAGAATGCAATATAGGGGAATGAAACATATCACTCACGTATAAGTACATAGATTAAAGTAGTTATTATTATAAGTATGAATCATATAAGTTTCTGAACAAAACACACAAATATAAGTCAAACACAATATGATGTATGTATAGAGATTAGTCTAATGTTCCTTCTGCTAATCTATAACTAGTGACAGACTAATGATTAGGTTAGCGTTCTATACTAGATTACACCTCATTAATATTCGGTTAGTCATCTTTACATCGGGTATCATGCATATGCACCCAAATCATCATCATTTATCAAAATAATGAGAAGTACCATGAGTCAATTTCCAACATGATATGCCCTCAAAAACATAAATATCATCACATTCTCCTCATTTCTCAAAACATAAAAGTATTCAACCGATAATGATAATCTTTAAAATCTTGTGGCGGCAGCTAAGTTTGAATAGAGCAATCTCAACTACAACAAGTAACCCTAGGTCATTGGAAGACTCAAATTCGGCTCACGTATCCCTTAAGCTTAGAGGTTCCTATATCATGAACTATGGTCCATTTTCATTATGAACTAATCCTTAAAGTTTCTAACTTTCTTTCATAGAAAGGATAGTAGACTATCTTTTTATTAATGATTTTAAGATAGTATTTTATACATATGATACATGCAAGACAATTGTTTGAATTTGAACTCGTCCCTCAAAGGGGTTTTTCCTCTTCCTCAATGCCATATTACTTCATAATCATTCTCCACATATCATAACTGTCCAACTCACTTTCTCCATAAAATTCAAATAATATTTTCCAATCCATTAACTAGGACTTCTAACCTTAAACCATCAATTCATATTGTATAAGTCAACACAAATTTTTAATGTTTTAGACTTTGATATCCTATAATGACTAAAATACAGTTTTATTTCGTTAGTAAAAAGGCATGATCGTGCTTGATGTCTTGCACAACCATGTCAACTTTGTTTTGTATGGCCATTCGAATCTTGTTGCATGTTCATACTTCTAGCACCTGCATGTTTATGCTTAAAATCTTGCATAACCATGTCCCTACGCTTTGCATGCCTTTGCCCGTCGCTTAGCATCACTGTGTCTTTCGCCATGATCGCATACCTATGATTTTCATCTTGTTTGCCTCTATCTATATTCTTTTATTTTGCACAGGTGTGTAGATTAATGATGTCTAGAAAAGTGATAAACATTGGCTCTAACATGGTCATTCTCATGAATTTCACAACCATGTAGATGTTGCAAGCTCATAAAAATGGCGAATTTTCACAATAACATGATCGTGCATGGCCTCGAAATGACCATGTTAAGTGTTTCGATTATCATATAAAGTTAGAGAATGTTTAATCCCTAATATACATCCTACCCTGTCTAGATTATCATAATTTTTTTAACATTACACTTAATCCTAGAAAAGCCTAAGGCTCTGTAATATCTAAGGCTTGGATATATAACTCCAAAAAAAATGTGTAAGATAAGTGAATGGTGAAATGTGTGTAGGAAATATAAAACCTTTATCCAAAAATAACCACTTGTCAAACAAACAAACACCAAGCATAAATGTACACTAATAAAATTCATTTACCTTAAGGCTCAAAACGTATGAAATATATCTATAAACATAATAAACAAAAACAAATATTCATAACCAAAGTAAACAACTCTTCTCCATATAACAAGTAAATATAATTAAATATTTACAACCAAAGCAAATAAACAAATAAGAAAAAATGACTAAATATGAAAAAATTGTACAATTAATTAAATTGAACTTAATTCTTGAAAGATTTTTAAAATGATTTTCATATGTTTTAACCGAAATCACGAATGGATGAAGAATAGTAAAATGAAAAACAAAGGACTATGTGTCATAACCGTAATTACAACGAGACAACGAACTCGCTAAAATTTTAAAAAGAAATTTATATTGTTTGTAAAGCTGCCACCAAATTTTATTTTCAAAGGAAAAATATTTGGAAAAAATCCTAACTTGAGGATGAGTTCTAGGTTCAGGAGTCAGTTACAAATAGGGAAGGTATTAGGCACCCTACTCGCCCGTTCCGAAGAACAGTACCCTTAAAGTGAGTGTGATTTTGATATTTTGAAAACTGTTTGATCCCTTTAAATAGAATAGAAATAAATAGGTTTGTGGAAAATAACCTGACAAGACTTGATCTTGCTTCTACGTATTCCCTAGTGGAATGGAAAAATCAAGGCTGCATAGTTCTGGTTAAGAGACTTGATCTCTTGGAAAATAAAAGGGTGATTTTAGGTAAAAATTGGTTTTTTTTTAATGAAGTTGGTAAAAATGACGATCTTCTAAAATCGCATGCTCACAAAATCAAAACCGTCATAATCCGTGTTTGAATTTGCACGAATTAAAATACAGAACCGTAGAGAACGCTACTTGTCCGCATTAGAATCCGTTGCACGAATTTCAGAAAAATTGGAAAACAGACATTTTGGGTGGAGTTAGTAAAATAGTGATTTTTTAAAATCACGTGCTTGCAAAATTAAAACCATCGTAAGTCATGTTTGAATCTGCACGAATTAAAATGCGGTACAGTAGAGAATGCTACTTTTCTGCATTAGAATCCGTTGCACGAATTTCAGAAAAAATCGAAAAACATACATTTTGGGCGGAGTTAGTAAAATAGTGATTTTCTAAAATCATGTGCTTGCAAAATTCAAACAATAGTAAGTCGTGTTTGAATCTGCACGAATTAAAATGCGGTACAATAGAGAACGCTACTTTCCTGCATTAGAATCTGTTGCACGAATTTCAGAAAAATCGGAAAACAGACATTTTGGGCGGAGTTAGTAAAATAGTAATTTTCTAAAATCACATGCTTGCAAAATTCAAACCATCGTAAGTCATGTTTGAATCTGCACGAATCAAAATGAGGTACAGTAAAGAACGTTACTTTCCCGCATTAGAATCCGTTGCACGAAATTCAAAAAAATTGGAAAACAAACATTTTGGGCGGAGTTAGGAAAACAGTGATTTTCTAAAATCAAGTGCTTGCAAAATTCAAACCATCGTAAGCCGTGTTTGAATCTACACGAATTAAAATACGGTACAGTAGAGAACGCTACTTGCCCGCATTAGAATCCGTTGCACGAATTTCAAAGAAATCGGAAAACAGATTTTTCTTTTTAAAAAAAAACCACTTTGTAAATCAACTTTTTTAAATCAAACTTACTAATCTCGAATTAGGGAACATATTGGACTTGACCCAAATTAGAGATAAAAGAAAATTAAAAATTGAAGGCAATGGATTTGACCCACATCAAATGTAACAAATGGTCTTGATTTCAAAATATAAAAAAAAAAAAGAATTAGGTTCGAACCAAATAAAAATGTATTTGATTTAAAATAAAAAAAAAATAAAATTGGGCTTGATCCAAGTTAAAAATAGAAAAGTGGAATTGATTTCAAACTAATAGAAAAGGAGAATTGGATTTGACCCAAACTAAAAAATGTATTTGATTTCAAATTAAAAAATCAAAATTGGGTTTGACCCAAAAAAAATGAGTTGATTTCAAACTAAAAGAAATTGGGTTTGACCCCAAATTAAAAAATGGACTTGATTTCAAATTAGTAAAAAAGGAATTAGGTTCAACCTAAATTAGTTGCAAAAAGAAACTGGATTTGACCCAACCTTGTTGCTTAAATGAATGAATTATTATGTCATATTAATTATTTAAAAATAATATATTATTATTATATATATATATATATATATATTTATAAAGTATGTTGAGCTTGACCAAAATTAAATGTAGAAATAAATTTGATTTAAATTAATTATTTAATAGAATAAATTTAAATTTTATTGTGCATCTTGAATTAAATAAGAAATTTTGTATTAAACAAATGAATTTGTGAATTTTATTTGTAAAATATTTTCTTTTAAATTTTTAAAAGAGGTCCCTTTTCTTTTTTTTAAAGGATATTTAATTTTCGTAAAATAAGATGAAATATCTATTCATATGCCTGAAGCATGTGACAAATTTTATGGCGCAAATTTAGCTGATGAGTTGATTTTTCATCTGGGCCCACAATACACAACTCAAGAGGCCATAGTTGTCTTTTATCCTTTTTATTTAAGCTTTTCAACATTTTGGTGTTAAAAAGAAATGAAACAATATTTTAATGGGGTGAAATTAATTTATTATCATATTTGATTTCTTTTATTTCTCTTAAGTTTATTAATTATTTTAATATGCCTTTAATTGGGAGGCACGGTCATTTTGGCTATTTTGACTTGGGGTTTGTTTGTCAAGGCTTGATAAGCCCAATATTTCAAGGTCAGGGTCTGCAATCTCCCTTCTCCGACTCATCATGGAACAAAGGCCAAAGTTGGAACGATTCAGAGGTTGCTGCCGCTGTCACGAAGAAATTAATGGCGGGGCGTGAATTCTCGGAACGTACATGGTGATGCTTTGATTGACCTCTTGTAGCAACACCAGTTCTTTCAAAAATGGAGAGCCACTTAGGCGGGAAATGATTGGCATTACTGAAAATACGAAGGCTTCCGACTACGGCGGAGTGACTTGGCATGAATGGTGCGAGAATTCTACGTAGCTGTCAATGGCAGAGGCAGTGAATTTTGAATGACATGATGAACATCTTAAACAACATGGAGCGGGTTCCGTCAGTCAAGCCGAGGAGAGAAAAAACAGAGGCGAGGAGGAGCGAGAAAGGAGCAAGAAAATGATGGATTTAGCAGTTATGAGGTTCTCCTATCGCAGGCAGCAAGAGCCATGGGTTCCGGCGATGGAAAAAGGACGATTGGTATCATTGGCCTTAGTTTGCACTTCATCCGTGTTGGAGAGGAAGAACAATTGACATAAGGAGAACCAAGGTGATGGGAATTCAAAGCTATTTTCATGATTTGTGGTGAGAACCAATAATGAGGATGAATTTCTCTTTCTAACCATACAATTCCTAGTATATTGTAAGAATAAAAATAGGGGCAAATATCCATATAATTTCATATACCTTTTTAAAAGATTCTAATTTAAAAAAAAAATGGATATCTTGTATTTATGTTGCATCAATTATCATTTTAACGATGAACTTCTTCCATAATGATATCTATGCTACCTAGTATTGTTATAATATCAGCCAATTTTATTTTTTTAACTAATTGAGAAAGAATTTGTAAATTGATATGGGTAAATTAAAAAAAAAATAAAAAAGAAAGAGTATGAAAAAAATTTTCAATATTTATTTACGCATGAAAATAAAATGAAAGGAAATATTTTTCACGAACTCATCAAAATTTTATTCCTCCTAAATAGGAAAAAAAAAAAGAAAAAAACTTTTTTTATAATTTTAAATTGTTAAAATTATTATATAATTTTTTAAAAAAAATATTATGTTAATAAAAAAATATAGTAAAAAAATAAAATTTTTTAAAATTATTTTATTTTTTAAATTTAAATAAAATAAAATTTATACTAATAATATATTTTTTCATTTATCCAAATAAGATAAAATATTTTATTTTTATTTTTTTTAATAACTCACTTTTTTATTTCTATTTTTTTCATCATTTTCTTTCTTTTTTTATCTTTTCTTTTTATTTTTCTTGTGATTCAATCAAAATATTAATTTCAATAATTAATATTTTTGTTATGATAAAGGTATATTAAAATAAATAAGTATTATTTTAAACTATTAAAATGATAAATAAAAGATAAAATGGTAAAATAATAACCAATAAAAACATAAAATGCACTTAAGATCGTATAGAATTTTTAGAAATAAATTGAAATAAAATTTTATAGTTTAAAAATTTGTGATCCCAATTTTAAAAAATTTTACGATCACATCACCACTTAATATGACATATATCGCTTGTCTAATTCCTTATATTTTCCACATATTTAATGGTAGTCAACACAGATATTTAAGAAAAAATATTATATTGTTTTACAATAAATTTTTTTAATTATTTTAAAATATTTTTTCAAATATATATAATAAAATATTAATAATAATAATAGTTTTTATGTTATTAATATTAAACGCTGTTATTTTTAATAAATAATATTATGTATTTTTATTTATTAATAAAATTATTTTTAATTTATAAAAATTAATATACAAATTAATTTATGTATTATTTCTTTAGTTTATTTTTATTTATTAATTTAATATTATTGTACACAAATTAATAAATTTAACTAATATTCTTATTAGTTTATCTTAAAAAATTTATATAATTTTTTATTATATTCTTAATATCTTTTATTAATTTATTTATTACATCTCTTAATATATTTTGAAAAAGTAATTCTTTGTTTGGATGATATGGAAAATAGGAAGATAAAAATTGGAGTAAAAATAAAATAAAAAAATAAATTATTTAAATAGAATGAAAAAGAAAGTGGAAACAAATATTAATAATATAAATTTTTATTTTAAAAAAAATTAATTTTGTTATTATATTTTTTATTGAATTAATATTTTTTAATTTTTTAAAGATTATTTAATAATTTAAATAAAAAATTAATCCCTTTCCATTTTCTCTTCTAGAGAAGAAATAATTTTTACGAATTTCATAAAATTTAATTTGTTTCTTCTATATAAAATAAATACAAACAGATAAAAAAAAATTTATACAAATTCTAAAAACAAATTCTTTTCTCCTCTAAATTCTCTCTTAACAAATAAAGTAATAATTTATATCGACCATATAATAATTATCTCTTTTATGATATTCATCCCTAAATTATGTTTAGAATCGAAAAAGTAGGATGCTCAATGAGCTGATCCAAAAAGGCTTGCAAAATTTGAAGATTTATGTTTTCAATTTTAAGACCCAAACATACATTTTTTTGATGCGGCCTGCTTTGCCTCATTATCCAAACTGATTCAGTGCCAACTGACCCAAGCGGGTTTGGGCTACTTCATTAATTTTTTTTTCTAAAATTACCAAATAATGTTTTATTTTCTTATAAATTTTTAAATTATTAATTATTAACTTCTATTATTAATTTTATTGATTCTAATTTATTAATTAATATTTTAAAATTTAATTTTTTATGTAATTAGTTTGGGTTAATTTATTTATACGAGTTGTATGTATTTCATATTTTTTAAAAATTTGTTTGATTCTCGGTAATTTGTGTAAAAAATACCTTTTTTTTTGTCAAATAACAATTTAAAGATGTTAAAATTTGATTTTATGCTAACCCGCATAAGATCAAATTTGGACTGCTATTTTTAAGGTTTGAATATGCTCTATTTTTTTTCTTTTGTCCTAACCCATAAAATCTTGCTATCTACATTTAGCTTGGTTAAACCATTTTGTTTTGATAACTCTACGTCTTGTCTTTGTCAAAATCATCATCAATAACTATTATAGCCAAATTCAATGAAATCATCTCTTATTTTTTATATTAAGGGTATTCCTAATCAGCAATTGAAGACTAATTTTTTTTTTTAGAAGTAAATATTTTTAAATGAACTTTCCATTTTTTAACAAAATATTTTCTATACAAATGACCAAAATTCAAATCGTTATCAACATATTTAAATAACAAAACTACATAATTATATTGAATTTTGTTGATAAAGACAACAATCTCTCGATGAGAATATATAAAAATTGAAAGTGAAAAGTTTTTATAACAGTATATAATATTTAATGTTGTTTATATAATTTTATTTCGTTTTTTAGTTAATTAATATTTATTTATTGTTTAACTACTTCTTCCGATCATTTTAGAAGATTCCTTCAAGAGATTTTTATGGTCCTTATAAAATCATTTGCAAAATTTTGAAAGTATTTTTTTCATATTTATTTTTTATAAATTTAATAATTTTTAAAATAATATAATTAATAGATGACAAAATATTTTTTATTTAAATAAAGATAAATTTAAAATTTTATATCAATTTTTAAAAAACCAACACATTACTTAATGTCAACACATTTTCTTAAAAGATATAACTTAGTAAAGGATCCTTATAAAAAACTGAAAAATATTTTTAAAATACTTATTATTAGAATAACAATAAAAAAAGGCAATATCATTAAAGCAAAATGCTTCCTCAAGAATGGTACTCTCCTTTTAAAGAAATCCTAAAAAATCTAAAAGAATATCTTTTTAGAAAATATTTATTAAAATTATTTAATTATTAATTTATTAATTTTCAAAAAATTAAATTGATATTTGACTTTTAATATTAAATTGAGAAAATAAATAAAATAAAAAATAATACCAATTATTTATTGAGAACAGAAATACTACTTAATTCTTAAAAACACAAAAGAAATTAAAAGATTTAATTTATATTAAAGAAAAGGTTTTGATATAAAAGAAATGTCAAATAAACTTTTTTCAGGATGCTGGTTATTAAATTCCAATGAATTGGATATTTATACTGTGCTATATTTTCTTTATGTAGAAGTTTAAAGCAATGTTAAGGTTGCGTTTGATACGTTCTTTATGGTAAGACAAGCAGAACAATACACGATAAATGTTTTAGGTATTAGTACAGGTTTTTGTTTTGTATCTTATTTGATAAATAATAAAAAGTATAAATAATTCATGTTTTATTGACTGTAATATTTTTATATTATATAATATTTATTTCATATTAAAAATTTATATAATAATAAATGTATCCTACACTTTTTTTTAACCCATAGAAACCTGCTAGCAAGTGGAACACATTATCTATTTTGATAATTTAGATCTTATCTTCAATCATCATTAATAACTATTATAGCTAAATTCAATAAAATAATTTTTATATTTTTTATTTAAAAATGTTTTTAAGTAGAAATTGAAATTAATTTTTTAATAATTAAATTTTTTTATGTAATTTTTATTTTTAATAAAATATTTTCTATTTAAATTATTAACATTCAAATCTATATTAACATTATATTGCTTGTCAAATTCTATAATTTTCCATATATTTAACGGTAGTCACGTTAGATATTTAAGAAAATATATTATATATAGTTAGTGATATCTCCATATTTTTTACAGATTATTTATATTATTTTAATTTTTATTATATAATATTTTTTATATATATCTATTAATAATTAATAAACATGATATTCTCATTCACATGATTCTCAAATCATATATATTTAAATAATTAAAATCTTTATATACATTTATATATTACTATCAAAATTACATCTAACTAATGTTTTTTCAATGTAAATAGTTTAAAAAATTATAATGAGATGATATAAATAAAATATAAAATAAAGTATCACATCAAAAAAAATTAATCGTAACTAAACTATCCTATTTAAATAAAACTATCAAATTACAAAGATTTTTTCATCTAGTACTAGCTCTTAATAGCAAGAAATCATACATTATTCTACTAATATCGAAAAAAGCTTGAAGTCTCGAAGGGATCTTCATTAGCATCGTCTTCTTCACCATCATTGTCATCTTCTCCATCTCTATCTTCTCTTCTATTATCGTGCTCCTTCTATGAATATCTATGATGCGCATAAGAGGGACTTGTTTCATCATGGTGGGGAGAATATTAAGGAACTGTTGTAATGTTAACTTCCTCGCAATTTGACAATAACGAGGTATTTCTCAAAAAGCAAGTGCAAGTGGTGCAACACGAATCTTAGGAAATTCTGATGCAATAGAAGGTGACCTATGATTTTGAGTGTCTCTGGACAATGTAGAAGAAGGAGGTGAAATCGATCTTCTATGATATACCTATCTAGGAATAGGTACTGTGACATTCGCAAGCATCATCATTAGGACGCGTGGTGGAGGATATATTGGAGAAGATGCATCAATCATCCAAATGGTCGCATTGCCTTGAAAAGTACTCTTGTAGTGACTTCCAATGTTGGATGGGTGTCGAACACATTTCTCATTCTCCTCGTCTACCTCAATCTCTACGTTGAGGTAAGAGTTGTCCATCGCTCAATCTCACTGACGTGGTGAACATCATACATAGAAATATAATAGTAGGGAAGTAAGACATTTCGTTCAAGTGAAATTTTGAATAAGAGTAATATATAAATATATATATCATACTCTAATACGACCACACATAAGTTCTTTGGAAAATACAAAGAACTACTAGAATCACCATCATTGTATACAATGTATGAGTATTATATCCCATCATTATCTTTACATATTTCTATTATGATAAACTTAGGATTAAGTTGAGGTCTACTGCATCTCATATCACAATAATCCTCACAAATTTAGTATTGGTCATTTCTATAATATGCACATGCATGTAAGCCTAAATTAAGGCCATCATATTATCAAAACAACGAGGGGTACCAGGATCTAATTTTCACAACAATAGCGTGTCCACGATAACATTCAAATCATCATCACATCATCATTTCACTTTTTTCAATAAGAGAAACCGAAATTGATCGACTGGTAATGATAATCATTCAATATTTTATTGAAGTGGCTAAATTTGACCAAAGAAATCTCGGCTATAGAGAGCAATCACAGGCCATTGAAAAGACTCAGCTCACTACCCCTAGGCTTGATAGTTCCTATTTCTCATAAACTATGGTTTAATTACATGTGAACCGACTTAGATATTCCAATTTCCTTTCATAGAAGGGTTCACATATTATCCCTTACATTGATGATTCTCAAACATTCCTTTTTATCCATATGATGCATGGCAATCAATCGCTTCATATCGCTTACTTATCGCAACTGAAGGTCTCGCTTTCTTGTCAAGCTCAAGACTTCACTATCCCCTTCAATTCAACATACAAACTCCACTCAGGAGTATTTTATATTAACTGTCCTCAAGGCAATACATAAGGTTCTCAACCTCTGGACACCTATTTATCTTATTCAAAACAATTCACATACATCATACATCAATCATAGTTACTTTAAGCTCATTATCTTCCTCCATGAAAGTAGCATGATTGTATCATTTTTCTGAACACCCATGGATTAACCCTCTTAAGGTTCGTTAATTAGTTGTCTTGAATTTAATTATGTTTCATAGTCGTTTAGCTCATACTTTTCGATCTCCTAAATTTCTTATAAAATATTATTCTTTTATAAAACCTTGAGATTCATTTTAAGGATGTCTTGAAACAACAATATTGTCTGGTCATCTAACCATATTGTCTAGTTGCAATCATCTTGTCTAATATGAAGGTGTCATGTTTGGTGTAAGGCACTATCATCGGCATGTCTACAACGGTTTTATCTTATCATGATGTCTGATTATATCATTTGATCTGCAGTTGTCTTGTCTAATATAAAGTGACCATGTTTGGTCTAAGGTACTACCACCATCTTGTCTACAACTGTCTTATCTGATCATGTTATCTGATTATACCGTTTGGTCTACAATCGTCTTCCACACAGTAATGCATTTATTGTCTTGTCTTTAGTAAAGTGTTTACTATCTTATCTACAGTAATTCATCTACTATCTTGTCTATGGTAACATGTTTGCTATTTTGTAAAAAATAATGTGTCTACTATTTTGTATACAATAAGGCATCTACTGTCATATATACAACAACGTACCTACTATCTTATATCTAGCAAGGTATCTACTTTCTTATATATAGTAACACATGTATTATTATATCTACTGTAACATGTCTACTACCTTATTCACAACAACGCATCTGTTGCCTTGTATATAGTAACGCGTCTACTGTTTTACATACAGTAACATGTCTTCTGGTTTATATGCAATAATGTATCTTCTAGTTTTTATATAGTAACTTTTATGTATTTACTGTGCATACAAAGTTTAACCTACGAGCAAGTGCACCCGTCGATATAGAGAAAGGTATTTAAAATCCTCAGTATTGTTCCCATAAAGACTATTTCAACAATCCTTTAAAAAATTATTGAATCCTAACTTTTGAGCTTACCAAGAAAGAGTTTTGTTTGGAAATATTTAAAATAAATATAAGAAGGGAAAAAACAAGAGTAAGAAATATAGAGGCAAAAGAACACATATACAAATTCAATTATGAAAAAGTATTGGACTTTGGTTTCCTTGATAACTTTACCCAATTTTAACCCAACTCCCTTATGATCATACAATAACAATATTCTTTTCCATAAGTTACTACCCACAATGATTATGCACGGTATATAATTAAGAGAAACACAAAGAATATTCAAACTTGCTAAATTAGTAATTTGTTAGAAATCAAAGATTCCAATTGATCCTCCAAAATCCTTAAATTTAGTTTACCTTATAGTTCTATTAATTAGGCATCACCTAACCCTAATTTACTTAAAATTAACAAAAGTAGTTAATTTTTACCAATTAATTAAGCACAATAAGAAAAAAAATTGAATAGAAACACATAATCATTCATAAAAGGGAAAAGAGAATTCAATTGGTTACATCATAAGTTTCGTCAAACCTTAAGACAAACAAGAGCATACTAATCTAACAAAATAATTCATAATCCTAATTCCAAAAAAATAATGACAAAATCATAGTATCAGCAAAGCTAGCAATAGGATGTCGCAACTCACACTGTGAAAAAACTTTTACCTCCAAGATCCTACAAGAGGATACCAAGAGGAAGATGAGAATGGAATGTGTACTAGAATGGTATGTCTCCAGGGTAATGAGAGGCTTGTCTCCCTAAGAGTTATGTGATCTTTGGGGCCTAGATTAGTGTGTAGAATGGTGTGGTAGTCTCCCTTTTATAAGCGTAGATTAGGATTTCACTGTCATAAATCGATTTAGCCTAGTCACTTCCTTACCTGTCATAATTATTTTAAGTCATCTTGCAACATCATAGGGATGACTTGGATGCCTCATGTGTTATTAAGCCTAGCGTGATATTGTCGCACTAGATTCTTTATCTTTTTATGCTTTCTTTATCCCATTTTTGGCCCAAAACTTGCCTATTTTTGAATTCTTTACTTACATGACCATTCCTGCAAAATAAGGAAAATTGTGTGGAATTACAATCAAATAATCATAAATTATATCATAATTATAACTAATTTTCCACATATAAATCAACATAATGGTGGTTTATAGTAGCATGTCTATTATCTTGTATACAGTAATGCGTCAACTATATTGTCTATAGTAATACATCTCCTATCTTATCTACAATGATGTGTCTAGTGTCTTGCTTACAATAACTCGTCAAAAATTACGTTTGAGAATGTTTAATTCTGGAACATCATTTCAACATACAAAAACACCAATCGCTATTAGTTTTCAAACAAAATTAAAGTGTCTAGAACCTTATAAACAATTCTAGACTTCAAGAATAATAATAAATGGGAGAATTTCAACAATTTAATAGCATCAATTGATAAATTGTATTCTAAAGTTAAGGAAAAACTCTATACTAATCCTAAATTTTTTCTAGAGTCTCATCCATTTTACCTTGATTAAAGACTAGTGCACTTTTAAAGATAGAAGATGAATTTCCAAATCTTGCTTTGACTCCACCATTTTAATACTTGTTTGATTGTGTGCTATGATGCTTGAATTTGTGGTGTAAAGCTGTGATGTGATAAACTTTCTTTTAGATTGAAAGAAAAGACAAAAAAATGTAAGAAAGCAATGCATAAATGAAAGGAAATCTCCTCTTTCCCTCTCTTCCTCCTTTCTTTCTTTCTATCGGTCTATCTATCTATTCCTTTCCTTCAATACATGCAATAAAGAAGATGTATATATGTTTTGAGTTATAAGTGTTACGTTAACTGGAAAAGGAAAGATAAATGGTTGTTTGCATGTTGTTTTATAATTCATTTCTTTTATATACTTTTTTTAACTTAGATTATCACATCATTCATACTTATGATCAGTATATTCTTTAATATTTGTCTAAGTGTATATAATAAAATATTAATAAATAATAAGTTTTATATCATTAAAATTGAATAAGTTTTTTTTAATAAAAATATTATGCACAAGTTTTTATTGTATATCTTTAAATATATTTTAATTTATAAAAATTAATATAAAAAATTATTTTTAAATACTATTTCATTTTTATTTATTGATTAAGATTATTTTATAAATTAAAAAAGTTAATTAACATTTTTATTTATTTTAAAATTATTTAATAATTTCATATCATGTACCTATATATTTTATTAATATACTTTTTTCATCCATTAATAATTTTGTAAAGAATATAAGTATAATTTAGTTGAACCATATTCTTAAATCATGTTTAGAGATGGAAAATTAGGATGGTTCAATAAGTTGATTAAAAAATGCAAAATTTAAAAGTTTAAGTTTTTAAATTGTATAGGTAAGAATATATCTTAAATTTTTTAATCCAACTTACAATGTTTCATTACTTAAATAGCGTAGAATGGTCTATACTTGTTTGGACTACTGCATTAATATATATTTTTTTAAATTATCAAACAACATTATTTTTTTTTTATTTTAAATCTTAAAATGATTAAATGTTATTTTAGATTTTAGGCTATTATTTTTTTATTTTATTTTTTCTTTTTACACCTTTTTTTTTAATTTTTGTTATTTATATTTTATTCTTTTTTCTATATATATTTTGCAAATTATTTGCAAAATGTATTTTTTATATTCTTCAAAACTAGTTTATAAAATATATTTTTATACTTTATAAATTAATTTACGAAATATATTTTATAAAATATATTTTTATATTTCGTAAACTAATTTATGAAATGTAAAAATATATATTCCGTAAATTAGTTTGCGAAATGCAAAAATATACATTTCGTAAACTAATTTACAAAATGTAAAAATACATTTCACAAACTAATTTATAAAATATAAAAATTTATATTTACAAATTAATTTATAAAATATATTTATTAAAAATTAAAAAAAAAATAACAGAATAAAAAAATACAAAAATAAAAAATTCTTGAGTCTATCCTAGTGTATCTTAAATTTTTTCATCCAACATAAAAAGTTACAATACCCAAACAAATTTAGTGTAGACTGCTTCACATATATTTGAGCTACTACATTAATATTTTTTTCTCTAAAAATTCCAACAACTTCATTTCTTTTATGCTAAACCTTAAAATGGTTAAATATTAATTTTTATTATAAATTTTATTAATTTTAATTTAGTAATTAATATATTTAATTTTTTTTTATGAATAGTTTTACTTATTTACAATATTTATATGTATTTCATACCTTTAAAGAATTTACTTAATTTTTAATAGCTTATATAAAAAAAATCCTATTTTTTGGTGAAATAATAATTTTAAATAAAAAAATTAAATTTAATTTTAATGCGAACCAGATAAGATTAATTAACCATTATTTTTAAGATATAAATAGCCTTAAATTTGTTTTGTCATAACCTCCAAAAGTCTACTGTCTACATTAAGGTTCACTTCACCGTAATTTTTAATTTTAAAAATTAAATTAAATTTTAACATTGAATTTTTAAATTTAATTTTTAATTTTTAAAAAGTATTACAAAAATTAATAATTTTCTTTATTCTATCATTTTATTATAAATTTATAATAAATAAATAATTAAAATATTAATTTAAAAATTAATAAAAAATAAAATTTTATCAAAATAATAAAAATAAAATTTTAAAAAATAATAAAAATTAAAAATTATTATTATTATTATTATTATTATTATTATTATAATAGTAACAGAAATGTTCTTAGAATAACAATAATTAGAATAACAATAATAGTGTATTGATTATAATATAAAAAATATTATATAATTATATAAATTTTTATTTTATATATATTATTTAATAATTAATATAAAAGATAAATAATTTAATATGTTATTATTATAATATATTTTTATTATTTAATATTTTTTATAAAATAATATATAAATATTATCATATTATATTATACATAATTATATAATATAAAATTATATTATAAATTTATAGGTTTGATATAATTTATATCAAATAATATAAGTTATTTTATTGTTAATATATAAAAATTATATAAATTAAAAATTAAAAAAATTCTTTTAAAATAATAAATTCTAAAAAATATATTATTATTATTATTATTATTATGATAATTGTGGTGATAAATATAACAATTATGACCATTATAATATAAATAATATTATATAATTATATAATTTTATATTTTATATATTATTATACTATTTTTATATTATTTAATATTTATTTTATATAAAGTAATATATATAATATTATATTATAAATATTTATATAATATAAAATTATATTATAATATTATAAATTAAATATAATTTTTATATATCAAACAATATTATTTATTTTATTGTTAATTTATAAAAAAATAGGTAAAATTAATAAATAATTAATATTTTTTTAAAATAATAAAAATAAAAATATAAAAACAATAAAAATTATATTATTATTATTATAGTAATAATAATGATAGAAAATGTGATAATAATCATAATTATGAGATAATAGTTGTAATAGAACGATAGTGGACAATAATTATGATGATAGAAATAATGATTCAAAATAATGACGATGATGGTAACGAAAATAATAGTTTATTGATAAATAATATTTGGTAGAGTTGAGAATAAAAATATTATAAATTTATAATAAATAAATAAATAAAATATTAATTTAAAAAATTAATAAAACAATAAATTCTATCAAAATAATAAAATAAAAAATTATTATTATTATTATGATAATAATAGTAATAGTAACAAAAATATTTATAGAATAATAATAGTAATGTATTGGTTATAATATAAAAAATATTATATAATTATATAAATTTTTATTTTATATATTATTTAATAATTAATATAAAAGATAAATAATTTTATATGTTATTATTATAATATTTTTTATAAAATAATATATAAATATTGTAATATTATATTATAAATAATTATATAATATAAAATTATATTATAAATTTATAGATTTGATAAAATTTATATCAAATAATATTATTTATTTTATTATTAATATATAAAAATTATATAAATTAAAAATTAAAAATAAATTTTAAAATAATAAATTTTAAAAAATATATTATTATTATTATTGTTATTATTATTATTATTATTATTATTATGGTGGTAAATATAACAATTATGATGATTATAATATGAATAATATTATATAATTATATAATTTTATATTTTATGTATTTTTATTATACTATTTTTATATTATTTAATTTTTATTTTATATAAAATAATATATATAGTATTATATTATAAATATTTAGATAATATAAAATTATATTATAATATTATAAATTAAATATAATTTTTATATATCAAACAGTATTATTTATTTTATTGTGAATTTATAAAAAAATAGATAAAATTAATAAATAATTAATATTTTTTAAAATAATAAAAATAAAAATTATATTATTATTATTATTATAATAGTAATAATGATAACGAATATGATAATAATTATAAATGTTAGATAATAGTTGTAATTGGATGTGAATGGACAATAATTATGATGATGAAAATAATGGTTCAAAATGATGACAATGATGATGGTATCAAGAATAATAATTTATTGATATATAATACTTGGTAGAATTAAGAATAAAAATATTATAAAATTAAAAAAAGTTAGATTCTAAAATTTAAGTTAAAACTGTTTTTAAAATATGTTAAAAAATTAATTTAAAATTATTTTGCTCAATAAAATTTATTTTTAAAATAAATTTAAAAATCAAAAACTCAAACAAAACCTAATTATACCAATTCATATTTTCTTAAAATATACGATTTAATAATAAGTGTTTATAAAAATATCAGAAAGAGTAATATTTTTAAAATACTTATTTAGTAAAATAATAAGATTAATCTCATTGTTTTCATCTTGCGATTAGAATTTTTTGATAGGAATAAAATATTAATAAATTTAAATTTTAAAATATATTTATCCCATTTTTGCTATATTATTATTACTATTAAACAGGATAAAATATATTAACTTTTTTCTTCCTATTCAATGCATTAAATATAAAGTTATATCATTTATATTCAAATATAAAGTAAAATGCTTGCTGGCAATTTTTTTGTATTATTTTTTTTCCGGTGATAAATGCTTTTTGGCATTGAGTAGTCTTATAGTTTTTAATTTTCAGTATTTTCAGCAATCACTTCTCTTAACTCGACACGCAAACAGTGGTTTTTTGCAAACCTGTCGTGCGCACACTCTTTTCCGCTTAAAGAAACAACCCCACACTCACCAGTGTCCACTCTCCATTTCGTAACGTTCCGTTTCTTCCCTATCAAATATCCTCGCATGGGAACACTTTCCAAACTCGTCACCGTCAAAGTCACTGTTAATCATGAGGAAGGCGAATCTTTCAACCATAATTTTTGCTACCATTATTTGTCTCACCATTCTCTCCTTCATCGCCATATTCCTATGGTTTGTTCTCAAACCCCACTTACCAACCATCCGTGTAGACTCCGTTATGGTCAATTCACTCAGCACCACCACAAGCGTAGAATTAACCGCTTTATTTAACGTTGCCTTCACTTTACGGAATCCTAACCGCAAGTTCACTTTGTCTTATGAGAACCTCGACGCTGCGATTTGGTTTGACCGTCGTAACCTCGCGTTAGCCTTCTTTAGACCATTCTCACAAAGAACCGAATCTAATATCGTTCTTCAAACCTGGTTTGATGTGTTTCACAAGCAATTCAAAAATAGCCCTGTGGTTCGGGGAATCGCTGTGCAACAAGCTCATGGCTCCGTTGATTTTGGTTTGACGCTGAACGCTCGGGTTCGTTTTAGGTCCACCGGCTTACACTCTATGGTTCGTACCTTGAATGTTGAATGCTACCCGGTGCGCGTTGTTTTTCCTCTTAATGATAGTAACCATGGTGGAACATTTAAGGGTCCTGTTGATTGCAATACAGTTGATATTGATCAGTGACTCATTTTATTCAGTGCACACTGGGGTGTGATTTGTACACTGTTCATAATAAATTAATATAATAAAAGAGCCAATGATATCCCCCTTTGGGTTGTGTGCTATTATACTCCTCTAATTTTTGTTTGTTTGACGTTTAAAGTTAGGCATAAAAATTAAGAAACTCGATTGCTATCTTAGTTTCCAAGAAAATATAATATTGATTTTTTTTAATTATATTACCTTCGTTTTTACTTATGTGTCTAAGAGAAAAATAATTGTTTTTTATTATCTGACAATATAAAATTTTAAGATGATTTTAATTGTTATTTTTATTAAAAATCTTTTTTATTTATACAAAGAAGGAAATGAAGAGATAAATAAAGAAAGATAATAAAATTAAATATATAAAAGTATATTGAAAAATTTATCTAATACTCCATTCGATCTCTTTTATAAGATCCATTTAAGAAATTTTCTGTGGTGTAGTATAAGACCTTAGTATTATTTAATACTTTTTAATGATTATTATTTATAACTTTAATGACTTTTAAAGTGAAACATTTAATGCATGATAAAAAGTTTTTCTTTCAATAGTGATAAATTTAAGATTTATCGGTATCAATGGGTATCTACTACGAATCAGACTTCACAACAAATGAGATTATTTTTTACCATTTGCATTGAAAAGATCTAGAGAGATAGAAAACTGGTTTGATTATGTATCTGATTCAAAAGTCCTCAATAATATAGTTTTTTTAAAATGATGGGAAAAACTATGAAAAATTATATTTGCATATATTAAGAATACTGTATAATTAATTTTGTTTCCTAATACGACAGAATTAGCAAATATGGTCATTCATCATTTTCCTCTCCCTTCTTAAAACCTCTACCACAGGTTGCTCAAATCTGCTAAGTTCTCTATTGCTATAAAAAAAAACTGATAAGGAATAAAGAAGCCTATTTGAAGTATCCAAACAATTTTTTATAATGTGTATCTTTCTAAAATATGGTAGTATGATATATATGTATCTGCATATGGATTCACCTTTGAGTATACATGCATCACAGGTAGAGACATCATATAGAGATTTGTGAAAAGGGAAGTTCTTCGAGAACTACTTGTAAAACATAGTAAAATAAGTAATCAATAGGAAAATACTTTTGAGCTAAAATAATTATGGAAAACATATTCCAGCCAAAATATTTACTTTAAAACTTCAAAATATAATTTTTCAATAATTAGAAAAGGAAAGCTCTTCAAGAACTACTTGTAAAACATAGTGAAATAAGTAGTCAATAGGAAAATACTTTTGAGCTAAAATAATTATGGAAAACATTAATTTATTAAAAAACTTCAAAATATAGTTTTCCAATAATTAGGAATATATTTTGTGAAGAGTTACAGCAAACATACCGTACAATTTGCTGATGTGCATACCAAACACGAAAAAATGTGAAAGGTGTTTCTTAGCAAGTTATTCTTTATGCTAAACAAATAGTGTCTAATTTCTGTCTTGATTTGCTAAATGTTTTATATATGTTTTAATTTCCTTTGTTTTCCTTTTCAGTATTTTGACAACTGTGTTCTTTCTCTCAAGAATTTGGATGAAACAAATTGGCGAAAGTCAAAGGCCAAACTATGTTTCGTTTCATATTCTTAACTAATCAAGAATAATATTTCTATATGTAACAGTTTTATTTTTGAATTTATTGTGTCAATTTCTTTTTAATTGGACATTATCAAATCTTATTGTTTGGAGATTGTTGCTAGAATGAGATCTATTTGACTGGATTTTACTGCCATAAATTTATTCATCCACATCTTTTTTTATAGCTCAGGATCGTTTTCTTTGTTTCTTTTTTCGGTTTTCTGCTCTTGGTTTTTTAAAGGTTGGTTCTAATTCTATGTTTAACTTACAAAAGAACTGGCTTGTCTTTCGTTCCGAAGATTCCTTTATGCTTATGTTTTCTAATCTTTTCATTTTGTGATCTGTACCATCTATTAAGTACATGTCACAGTTTGTAGGTTTTAACTTTGAAGAGTTATTTTAGGTTATTCATCATATATAGAATTCATGACTTGTGTAACGTATATATACATTTGTTTTTTTGGTAAGATCTCTTGTACTATAGACCGGTGTTTATGTGCCCCCTCTACCTTTCTCACAAATGTTTCCTTCCTTTAAGTAGAGACTTAAGCCAGATTACAATCTTCACATGTTCAATACCTACAAGTGTTAGAAGCTTAGATCATCTACCTTAGTACAAATCAGTGAGAAATTGAAATTTCTAAAGGGATCCTGTCTAAAATAGTGTTTGTGCATGTCTACTTGATTTAACTAATTGGATAATCAATAGATGTAGAAAGTCAAAACAAGTTGATGCTGTAGTTGAGGCCCACATTTTATTTCTGACTTTTATCTTGGATAAGTGACTGAAGTTGCTACAGTCTATGCTTAGAAAATGCCAAAATCAGATATGGTGTCAGAAACCAGATGTGAAGACAGGCTAGTATGTTTGAAGGTTACAAATTGATTAATATTGTAGTCCTTGAGTAATGTGTGTGTGAAGGCTAGAGAGAGACAGGATCAGAAATATGTAATATTGTAATCTAATGAATGAACATTAAAACTTATGCATTTAATACGTTCATCTTCTTCTTTTTTTATAATGTTTTAAATGTTTTTGTTGTTGAACATTAAAGCTTTTTGGGGAGGATGAGCTGTTGCTCCAAAATAATACTATTATTACGCATCAGGATTTGTTGAAATTGTTTAAAAATAGTACAATGTAAAACATGCTTGAGGGTTTTTCTTTTTTTCTTTTGGATATGAATGTAGAGACCATATAATTGTACCCCTGAATCACTTTAAAAGACATATTGCACCCATTTTATGGAAATACTACAAAAAAATGGTGTTTTGTCAAAAAAAATATTAAAATAGTTTAGGTAAGGAATCTTTACAAATTAAAATAAGTTAATTTTAATTTTTTTATTTTATCGGCAATCTGTAGAATAATTAAAGTCTAATCCAACTTTATTACCAGGTTCAAATGGACCCAAAAATAATAAAAAAGAAATGCTATTTAGTCAACATGTAAGCGTTCATCTTTCACCTTACAAAAGAAAAACATGCTAATCAAATTTTAAAAAATCACCTTGGCCATTTGTAGCATAACGTTCACGCTAAAGGATCTTTATCTTTTACGATTGCTACGACGCGTTCTTCTTGGTGCAGGTTTTTTTCTCACCTCTTTCCATTTTGGTTTTCTTCCTAGGGTTTTCATTCTAACGCTTTGAATTCCACTCTATGCTCAGGTTTTATCTTTATGGAGTGAAATTCTTTCATTCTAACTTTGCTTAGATTTCATCTTTGCTTATCAAAGTAGGTATTCAATTGATTCTTTCTTTTGAGAAAAGTAAGAGTTATTTTGGTTTTTCTTATATACATGGAGGCTTTCGGTTGTTAATTTTGCTTTTATTCCACGGAAGGGGAAGTAGCCAAGCAGGTAGAAAATTACATGTTTCACCTGAGTTACTATGGCCTTTGTGACTGTATGTTCAACCAACCACTTTTCTTCAATTATAGCTTCTGCAAACTGCATTACAGTTTTGTGTTTTGAATTTAACTTTCAGTACACTTGTAGCATTACTCCAACTGACATGGTTTATATAGTATATGCATCATTTTAATACCAAAATATATGTGGATAAAATCATAATTTGAACTAAAACTAATAAATATATATAGGTTCATCATATTAATGCTAGTACTTGTTGAATTACAGTGGAGCCTGCATTATTTTATCCTCGGATGCACTTTCTTGATCTTCATCCTAACTACTAGATTTGTGGTGACTGGTGAGTGCTATAGCTGAGCCAGTTCTAGATAGGTCCATTAAGTTTCCTCTCATAAAATTTAAGAGATAGGTCATTTTCAGATTTTTACTTTTCTAGTTCATTTAATTGAATTCCCTCAAATTGATGTTCAATGCAGGGTAAAAGGAAGAAAAAGTTGTTTCTGGTTGGCATCAATCTCTCCTCTTCTATCAGTATAGTTATGCTGCCAACTCTAGTTTTTTTTTTTTCTCACAAGAGCTAATGAAGATGGAGTTAAAATTGTGAAACATGTTAAAAGGGGATTGAATCTGAGCTCCATTCATTAGTTACATTTCAACAACCTTCGAGAAGTGGCCAAAATTGGGCTAGTGGTTGCTGTCGTTACCCATACTGTGAGTATCCAATTGTAAATCATATATGCCACCCTCAATTGTAACAATATCATGTCTGATCCCTTTCTTTTTGTTTATTTAATTCTTTATGTTAAATCAATTACTTTTCAGATTGTATAAATTATGTGGGCAGTTGGATGCAATAGGTATTGCTTGAAGTTTTAATAAAGGCTTAAGAATCATAAGAATTATCTTTTATCCCAGAGTACGATAAACTTTTTAAATTTGTTTAAACGTGTTCTTTTACTAATAAAATATGATGTTCAGGAAATAAAAAATGGTTACCATAATCAAAGTGGTAGCCATTTTTAAACAAGATGGATTTCTAGGAAACTGCAAATCACCCAATGCTAATATCACAAAGTGATAACACAAGGTTATAAGAATGATAGTTGCAGTGCACATGTAATCATTATGGATTTTGTTTCTACTTTCTTCTCTAAAGTCTAGGCTTGCTGGAGTTCACAGTAATAAAAGTCTTTTGACTACACCCATTATAGTTTTCATCAATCAAGATATCTTGCACTAGAATCTAAGGGAGATATTAACCAATTAGTGTCAACACCTTCCCTTCCCAACCCTGGAATCGCTTAGTTAGTTTTGTGGCTTAATTACAAGAATTTATTGTAGGCGTTTAATTAAAGAAATAAATCTTTTTAAATAGAAACTTAAGTCCCGCAATTTTATGCTGTTTTGACATTTTGAATGTAACTTAGAATAGGATGAGTTTTAATAGTAAAATTATGTTTAAACTATTCATTACATTTCCAAACCCATACTTTTAGAATCATGCTGCAAGGGAAACCTACATAGAAAAGGAAAAAATGCTTGGGATGGGGAGTACCTGTCCTCATTGTCTATGACCATCAATTGCTTTAAATGATCTATATTCCTGTGTTAGAAACTTGTTAAACCATAGTCAAATTAATTTCTCAGCTGGTGTGAGGCTATCTTAACATTTTATGACATAGGTTACAAAACATCCACTTAGTGCATTAAATCATTGTGGTAGCTAAATTATTAAAGAAATCTTCTTGGTTAATGATTTTCATAGATGACTTGTCATCTAACCTTGATGTTCTGTTATTTGTGGAATAATGTTTGCTTTACACAATGAAAAATAGTGTAAATATTTCTACGCTTGTTGTTTTCAAATTTCATGTCCATTTTAAGAAATATTACCTGAGATATTTTCATTAAAATTCAACCATACATGTTTTCAAACTTGCATTTTTTTATGAAAATAAAAATGGGAAATACACAAACTGAACAGCTGACTTTCTGATTCTGATCACTCCTTTGGCTTCATAGGTCTATGGAATGCTCTATGTAAGACTTACTTGAAGTTTAGAATAGTTTTATTTATAAATCTATAACTATTTATAATTTATGCCTGATATGCAAATGTTGTTTTAGCTGTTACGGATAGTCTTCTCTTTTTCACTGGCATGTAGACTATTAGAAGTGGACCAAGCCTAAAGCAACCTTAAAGGTAGATCTAGGGATAAGGATGGTCAAAGCCCTATAAAGATTATATTGGCCATATTCACAGCCAATGAAGGATATCTTAAGACAACCCTTATGTCCAGGAATGGTCTTTATCAGCAATTCATTCACATTCAATTAATTGACCTTGAAGCTTCACTTACTACCTATTCTAATCTGATGCTTTTGCTGGAAAACAACAATAGAGTTTGTTCTCAGCTATCTTATGTTTCAACTGAAGTTATCCTGTAAATTGTTATGTTAGCATAATTTTGATGATCATTTATCCTCGTCACAAGTGAGGAGCAATTTTGTGCTGGAATCAGGATTCTTTTACTGTAACCATCTTCATTGCTGCACTGCTAAAAAACGTGAGTCTCTCTAGGTAGTTAATAGCCCCTCAAATTGTCAAATTAAAGTTTGATTAAAGATCTACTAATCTGATGAAAAGTTTGATTAGACGCAAGATCTATTTTAGCCAGTGACCTATTTTGTTCTTTGGTAAGTATTCTTTCTTGCTTTAGAACTTCGCATATTGAAGGGAAATGCTGATTTCTGACTTCCATGCTGTGCACATATCTGATGCCTTCTTGAAAGGGAGGCATCTTCTATTGTGTGATATGATTTAGTTTTAGAGGGAAAAATCATTTGAACTGATTATAAAAAAATATCTGTGGTTTGGCTTGGTTCAGTTACAATATATTATGAAAATCAAATCAATTTTCAACAGTTTGATTTGGTTTAATTATTTCGGTTTTTGACTATTTAAAAAAAACCAAGCAACAAAAACAGTCTCATAAACATAGAATGTGTAATGTTCAAAATTGCTAGGAAAGTGAAATATATAGCAGAAGCTTCACAATTCATAACCAAGTACAAAAAGATCATAATAAATAAGATAATACATGTTTAGATCTTACTGAAGTATGGGTAAAATTGAAATACATGTGTAATTAGGTGCAGTTCGGTTTTGGTTTGATTTGGTTTTGTACAGAGAAATCACAAACTGAACCGTATGAAAAACTATGGTTTTTAAAAAGCTGGATTTTTTCGATTTTTGATTTCTTTGGTTTGGTTATACAGTTTACAATGAAACGATTCAGTTCTTCTAACACCCCCTATTTATACTGCTAGAAATCTATCTTACTTGCCCATGGATTTTCAAATGAGCCTGAGGAAGATGTTAACAAATAGAAATGCAGTTATGATTGCTGCTGCAACGTAGATCACCATGGTGATAATGTTTTCAAAGGTAAATTGTTATTTTGTTTATGGAATGATATGACAACTGCCAATGTTTCTCAGCAAAAATATTTTTCTTTGTTGATAAAATTTATTTTGATGCCGAAATTTGGCCTAATCTTGGTTCTGAGATTATTTTTCATTGTGATAAATGGGACAGGTGTTTATGCTTGGTAGATGTCAGATGAAGTAGGATTTTCTTGTCTGTATGACGGTACTAGTACATTATGGTATATATGCAACTGATCCTGTTATTTACGAAGATGTGCAGTGTTGCAATAAGCAAAACGCAGGAAATAGGTGCTGCGTCCAATGATAGAGCCAGGCAATTATAGAAACTACACATGTAACGTAAGATAAAATAAGTCTGAGTCGAAGTTTAGAGATATATGGATTTCTTGTATCTATAATCTTTATTAAAAAAATTTGAAGTGTTTATTAGTTAATCAAAGTCTCCTCAATTTTCTGTTCCTTTGCTGATTTCTGTCACAGCCGAAATTTTAGTGATATATATTATATATTTGCAAACCAGTTTTTGGAAAATAGGTTTTAAATCTGTTTTCAGAATTGGTTCTGAAACAGTTTGTATAAAATAAAACTGGTTTTGCAAGGAAAATAATGGTTTTTCAAACGGAACCATATTACTGATTTTATTTGGTTTGATTTGATTTTTAATACAAAATCAAACATGTCCACACCTAAATTTCAGAGCTTGGATTCTGCTCACATAGAAGTGTCCCTTTTATGAAGAGACACCATAGAGAAAACTCCCTAAAGAGAAACTATAGGTATACCTATAAGTGACGTCTGATTTAATATCTTTGTTTTTATTTTTTATTTTCAAAATTTATACTGAAAATAGTAAAAATATAAAAAATTATTTTTTATTTTATTTTTTATACAAAATATTAAAAACAGAAAATAAAAAATATTTTCTTAAATCAAATGTTAGATGAGGCTGCAAATTTTTAGTTTTTAATTTTTAAATTAATTTTAAAAACAAAATTTGTTTAAAAAATGATTTTGAAACGATTTTTAATATATTTTTAAAATAGCTTTGATTCAAATTTTAAAACTAAAAGTATTTATTATATATTATTTTTAATTTTAAAAGATGTGTTTGATGAATTAGCGGACAAGTTAATTAAAATTTGAAACTGAAAAATTAGCTGAAATCTAATAAATGATCGACTAAATAAAAAACATTTGGTAAAACTAATAGCGGTTAAACTAACAGATAAATGTAAATGATAAATAAAAATATGGTTAAACAATAAATTAAAATATAATAAATATGTTATATTTTTTAATAAAATATATATTAAAATTTAATTAAATAAAATTTTATTTTTTAAAATAAAAATATTTATTTTTAATTTTTACTTAGATAAATTTTAAATAAACTTTTTTTAAGAAATATTTCTATAATTTTAACTTTTTACAAATGATTTAATATTTTAATAAAATAAAATAAAATAATATAATAATTAAAATAGATAGTATATATTAAAAAGGAATTTAAAATATAATATTTTATAATAATATAAAAATAAATATATCAAAATTAATAATATTATTATAAAAATCAAATAATATTAAATTTATAAAAATAAATAGATAAATAAAAGATTAAAGTATAAAAATATATTAAAGATAAAAATAAATAAAATATTTTAGCTAAAAACATAAAAATAATTTAAAATAATTTTTTTTAAATAAGTTACTAACCATAAATAGCTACTAAAATAGCTCCTTTAACAAATAAAGATAAAATGTTTAACAAATTTTTTAACTGATAATTTAAGCTCTTAGCTAACTTACTAAACACGTTCAAAATATTTTTGTTTTTAAATCTAGCTAAACTCACCGTCATTAAATCATTATCCAATAATAATAATATATTTTATTATTTAAAAAATTTAATTTTTTATTTATCCAATTTGTACATAATAAAAATAAAATAAATAATATTATTTATATATAAATTATATTAAATTTGTATTATTATAGTATAATTTTATATTATATAATTATTGATAATACAATATTATAATATATATTTTTATATAAAATAAATATTCAAAAATAAAAAAAATTATAATAATATATAAAATTATTTATCTTAAACATTGATAATCAAGTAATATGCAAAATAAAAATTTATATAATTATATAATATTTTTTATATTATAACCATTATAACATTATTATTATCTTATAAACACTGTTTTTATTTTTACAACTATTAGTATCACCATTATTTTTATAATAATAATAAATTTTATTTTTAAAATTTAAATTTTTATTATTTTAAAAAAATTATTTTTTAATTAATTATTTATCTATTTTTTATAGATTCAAAAATAATAATATTACTTGTTATATAAAAATTATATTAATTTATAATATTATAATATAATTTTATATTATATAAATTTTTATTATATAATATATATTATTTTATATACAATAAACATCAAATAATATAAAAATATTATGATAGTAATATATAAAATAATTTTTTCTTATATTTTAATTATTAAATAATATATAAAATATAAAATTATATAATTATATAATATTATCTATATAATAACCATCATCATCATAATTATTATCATAATAATAATAATAATTTATTTTTAATTATTTTAAATAACTTAATATTATATTTATTTAATTTTTATATATTAAAAATAAATAATATTAATTTAAATATAAATTATATTAAATTTATAATTTTATATTATATAACTATTCATAATATAATATTATAATATATATTATTTTTATGTAAAATAAATATTAAATATTATAATAATCACATACATAATTTTATATCTAAAATATTAATAATCAAATAATATGTAAAATATAAATTTATATAGTTATATAATATTTTTATAAAAAAATATAATTACTATTATTATTTTATAAATTGATTCTTATTTTTATCGCTATTATTACTACCGTTACTCTCATAATTATCATCATTATAATAATAATACAAATAATAATATTTAATTTATTATTTTTAAATTTTAAAATTATATTATTTTAATATAATTTAATTTTTAAATTAATATTTTTATTTATATTTTTTTATAAATTTATAATATAATAATATAATAGAATGATTTAATTTATTTTTTAAACAATTTTTAAAAATAAAAATTTAAAAATAAAAACTGATTTTAATTTTTAAAATTAAAAATTAATCATGTTAGTTTACGAAAACGTTAAGAAGCAATGAAAATAGGAAAGGCTATTTTTTTATTTTCTAATATAAAATTTTAAAAATAAAAATAAAATAAAAAAAAGATAATATTTTTTGTAATTAAAAATAAAAATAAAAAATATTTTCATCTCCCTTTCTTGCAACTATGACAAATGAGAGTATCCATTCTTTTAATGGACCTTTTGTTATGGTATATTCTGTTTATGAAATTGAGCAAAGGAGATCCAATAAAAGTAAATAATAGTGTTTAATCCAAGTACGAGCTTGTTTGTGTCTGTTGTCATTTGCACTGTCAACCTCCCTTGGGCTAAAGTAAATTTTTTTTCCATTGACTCGGAAATTCTGTAAATTACATTGTAATTTGTAACACTATCTTCATTTTTCATTATTCTCCACTCCCTTTTCTCTACAGGTCCTTACAGGGATTCCAAAATCATTGAAAGAAAAATTTATCAAAACTTTTCAACAATAAAAGAAATATTAAGTTAAACAGGAAACTTAAGTCTCAATTAATTAACAAATTATTCTTAATTCATATATTAATTATGAAAAATACTAAAAAGTCATTTATGCAGCTTAATCAAAGGTAGTTTTTCCATCAATTTAGATGGAAAGTAGGGAACCCCATGGTGAAAAATATACCCCTGATCCCATATTTGAAAAAAAAAATCTGTTTGAAAAAAAAAATCTTCGAACTTGAGGCCTCGAATAGTGTGGTCTTGTTGAGAACACTCGAGTGATAGGAAAATTTCCCATCCTAATTTGTTCTTCTCTTTGAAAAAAAAAAATCGTTCTTCACAACACTTTCATTTAAAAGAAAAGAATAGAAAAAAGAAATATTATGTTGTATGTATTATTTAAATGGTCAAATTGAAGGGAACATGTATCACTTCAAATTTATTTATAATATATAAAAGTTAAAACACAAGTAGTGATAATGATAATGGTCTAATTAATATATTTTTAACAACCTCAACATTTGTTCCTGTTACTTTTTACAATTATCAAATCATATTCTCTCTCTTGTTTTATATTGATTTTGAACAATGTTACAATTGTCCTATTTAAATACATAAATAAAATAGACTGTATTTTAATATTCATTATATATATAATATAATATATACTTAGTTTTATGGAAAAATATTAGATTAAATGTAACATCATGATTAAATATTATATTCATTAATTATAATATATATTAAATTAAATACATTTTATATTAATAAAAGTTATAAAAAGTTATTCTTAAAGAAAAAGGTAATTATTACGAATTTCATACATAAAAATATATTCTAAAATAGTACTAAATTTTTATTTATTTTAATTTTTATATAGAATAAATTAATATCATAAAATAATTTTAAAAAATGTGAATGCACATTAATATAATTAGAAATATATGCAATGATTTGTTTTTCAATGTCTGAGTCAAATTATTATATTAAATAAATTATGAATTATTTTTAATTACTATTTTTTATAAAAAAATTTAAAGTAATGAATATCAATATAGTTTAAATTTTTAACAATTTGATCTACATATTAATTGTTCATTTATATTTTATTTTATGCACTTGGTTATATTAAATTAATTTCTCAACAAATTTTATATTTGAACTATTGTTTTTTATATATTTACATAAACCCATGCAATGTTCAGATATTATATCTAGTTATTTTAATAAAAACGTGTGTGTAGCTTTTTAATTTGTATTTTGTATTTAATCAACTGAATTATTTTATTTTTCAATTATCTTATATTTAAATTTCTCTAAGTAACATAAAATTTAATGAGATATTTAAAAATTATCATGAAATTAATAGTGTTAATCTAATTCTAAAAATTAAAATGTTTATGTATTTATATTTACTTTTTTATTGTCACTCAATAATTTTTAAATTATTTTCAAATTTAATATTTTTTGTGTATAAATATTCTGAACAATCTATGAGACATTTATTAAATATTAAGACAAAAATTATATTATATATGTTAAATTTTAAAAATTTCCTGTCCTTCCCTTATATGTTGTTTTCTTGATTTCTATTTGATTATTTATCAATCTTTTTACCAAATTCAAATCTGACACTATCTTTCTCCACTTATTCGGTTGTGCATCTAACAAAGCTTAACAATAACATTCTACCAAAAAAATAAAAAGGAAACTGACTACATCAATCGGATGTAAAAGTAGTAACGCTTTAGGATAAAGAAAAGACTGCTATAAGCCCAAGCCCAAGCCCATTATCCTTACCGAAACAAAATTTAATTAGAAACTTTTAAAGTCAAATGATCAGTTCAATTTCATATAAACGGATTATATTAGAAATTTCTTATATCATTATTTTGTAATTAAATATTAATGAACTTGTCGGTCACAATTTCACGTGGATTTAGTAAAAATTGCTATTAATGTTGGCTACATATTGTTTGGTTCGGTTGGTAAAGTAGTACTCCTGCTACCTAGTGCTTCTTTTCGTTGATGTCTTCAATACATGGAAAATTCTTATTGGAAAAATCGTCCTTGCATCACATCCATATGATTATGGTTTAATCGAAGTCTTCACTCCTTTTAATTTATCAACCACTTAGAAGAATGCAGCTAAACTAAAATACACAGAAAAACTGTGAGAAATGGATGCTGACATGAATATGCAAAAGTGTCATCCTACTGATTACTTAAATATTTTGTCATATATGATTTAGTCTAATTGAAAATCATTGGTGTTTGGAATATAAAAGAGTAAAATGAAAAGAAACCACAAGCTATCTTCTTTCATTATCCTCTATTTGTTGCTTTCAATTCCAGTTTGGAGTTTTCTACGATTCAAGAATTCTCCATTCACTGCTCATGCCTTAGACTTCAATGCTGCACTGTAGCTGCCTAACGCTGTCCTTTTCTGCTTTTACATTTTTGTCTCTTTTCACATCACATCATGTAGACATGTATGTATGAATACATATTCAATATATACTAATTTTGTGAATAGACAATAATAGTTGTAAGTCAAGTTCAAGTCTAAAAATGTATAATACCAAGCTTTAATTTATTTCTTGAATTGAATTTTTCAAATGTTTTCTTATTTTACTATCTTCATATTTTTTAGATTTTTTTTATTTATAAATTTTCTGAAGTTTTGTTGAAGTTAACATATTATCATTTATCAAAGTTATTTATCTCATCATTTAATTATTTTATCAACTTATATTTCCATATTGGATGAATGTTCATGCAACTTAGGTAACAAGTCTAATGAAAAGCCAGATTCCTTCAGCCATAGACAAATAGAAAGCATAACAAACTATGAAGTAAAGTAGTAAACCTTCTCTTCCGTCCAAATTTGTTTTTCAACCCTGTTTTGCATTTAGTTAGGTAAAGTTTATGATTTATCTGTTGACTCTTGCACCTCCTCTTTTTGTAGGGAGTGCGATATTAGTTAATAATATAGATTAAAAATACACATTTCAATAAAAATAGGGACGGATTTTCATTAGGAACTAAAATAAAAAATGAATAATTTTGCAGAAACAAATTACATTTTTTAATTTTTTTGTTTTTATTATAAATAATTAAAAATATTATCTTAGTTTTATTTCATTTTATATTTTAAAAATATGTATAAAAGTAATAAAATGCTTGTATTATTTTTTGTTTAAATATTAAAAAACAAGAGATAAACTCTAACTAAGATAATATTTATAATAATTTAAAAATAAAGGTTCTCAAACTGAACATGTTATTGTATATGTTTTTCAAGTTTAAAAAACTCTGTATCCAATTTATTTATTTTTTATTTTTTTTTTTCTCATTTTATTGTCTTAAAACTTTATACATTCATAAAAAAAAATACAGCATCATTTGAAAAATTATATAATGGCCACATAGAATTATAAGATTTTATTAAATAATAAAGAGAAACAACATCATATACTCTTCCTTCTTTTATTTTTTGGTCTGAAAATATTATATACTCACGAGAGTATGGAAATATTGAATTGGGCCTTCTACATTTTTTTGAAAAAGAGAAGTTATGCAAATAAGGTGAAATGGTAGGCGAAGAGATAAAAAAAAGTAAGTGCGGAGGTTGAGGTAGGTAAAGTTTTAGAATTTGAGAGGTTCGAAGAAGAACTTGTAGGGTCCTTTTATTAGGTTCAAACTGTCACGAAAGAAAGAGTACAGAACATAGGAGTGAGTGGTGAGAATAACATAATCCTCAATGTCAGTGCAAGTGCATGAACATGAACTCAATCTTTTTTCTATCTGTTACCGCCGTGTTGGGAAATGTATTCATTTTCCACATTTACCTTGTCCCACCACGCCACCACGTGCACCTTAACGATTTTTTTTTTAAATTTGGTTGGGGCCGTTGCCCTATCCCACATTTGAATATATTAAGAGTGGATTGTTAGATTTATTTTTTAAAATTTTTTTTTAAAATTGTTAAATTATTAATATAGATGAATGTATGTTATTTTTTTACAATGAACTGATGAAGTTTGAAATTTAAATTTTTTTGGTGTAAAATTACTTAATTCTTAAATTCTAGATTAATTTTAGTAGCTTTTTTGTTTTGTTATTACTTACATTAGTTTATTATAAAAAAATTATTAAATATATAAATAGTAATATATATATATATATATATAATTGTAAATTATTAAATTTTTTATTTTTTATTTTAAAAATGTAGTCATTGAATAAAAAGTGTAGATAAATGTGTAGCATTTTTTGTAGATAGAAAAATTATAGTTGTAGTTATTATTTTGAAATTTGAAGAAACTTGCTTGTTGGATGGATTAGATGACTTAGATTAGATATCAGTCATTTTTTAAAATTATTTAAATTATATTAGTAAAAAAGTGATAATAATTTTGTAAAATTATAAAAAAATTGATAAATTAGTAAAATAGATAAAAAAATTATATATAATAAGAAAGATTATTTATTATTTTCTTTTTTCAAAATAGAAATAAGGTGATATTTTTTAAAATAAAAAAAATAACTTTTTTCACAAAACAAACTGGAAGAAATCCTAATTTGGCCTAGTCCTTTGTTAAATCAAGGAAGACATGTTATCATATTTTTAATCTCTCTTTCCAACTTCTTTCTTCTATTTTCCAAAAGCAACCTAACATAATGTTAATGTATAAATAAATTAGGTTGAATTGGATATTTAAAATTTAATTTTTATTTTCATAAAGAATATATTACCAATTAAGTTTAGGTTATTTATTTAGATTAGTCAAATTTAAATACTAAGTTTATAACGTGTTGAAAAAAGTATGAAACTTTAAAAGTGAAGAGTTGATATTGTTGACTATGGTCATTTATTTCACTAGCTCTCATTCATTTAATTATTTCATTTTTTAAAAAATAATTAATTATTTTTTAGATCTTTATTAGCTTATTCATTAGAAAAACTTGAGGGGTAATATTAAATTTTTATTTGATATATGTTTTTTTTATTTATAAAAATTTCTATAAAAAAATTATGATCTTTGATATAATATCATGTTTAAAAGTTTTTAAAAAGTTATTATTGTTATTTTTCACATTTACTTATTTTCTAATTTTCTTACAATTAATAAAAAATATAGTTTAACTTTAAATAAAGATAACTTTGAAATGTTGTAATTGTAAAATTTTTAAAAAAATTGATACATTGATTAATTTTAACTTTTCTTAATTTGTGTAATTTGATAGAAAGAGTCTTATAAATTGAGATGGAGTAATTCATAAACACATAGATGTGGGGGTTTAAAGAAGTTTATTGAAAAAGATACTTGAAATTTTTTAGTTTATATGAATTTGTGAAAAAAAAATAGTTGAGAAAGTGAGATTAAATAACATGTATTGTGAGATAATTAAGCACATGAATGAGTCGGTGGAAGATTAATCCAATTTAATCAATAATATTAAATTTGAATTATGGATATACAATTATGTTAAATATTTAGAAGAAGAATTTTATCATTTATAATGATTCTAGTTAACTTAAATAAAATTGTCTTCCATTAAAGATAACAAATGATCTTATACTTAAAAAAACCTTTGCTATAAACATAGTTTTATTTATTTAATCTTTGCTATAGACATAGTCCTATTTATTTAAATCGTCTAGTATAAATATCTTGTGCTTTTAAATTTTTCTTTTTTATATTTTATTTTGAAATATGAATGATAATTTTTATATAATTTTTTCATAAAATAAATTTATAATTGTAAAAACTTTGGCTATAAAGGTAATAAAGGAAGCAAATTTCTTATTCTATGATAAATTTTATCTCTGATAAAAAAACATTGGAAATCCACTCATATCATTGTATGAATTCAACGTGGATAAGAACATCATATATATTGAATATTCGAATATTTGGAATGAAAATTTTGCTTCCCTTATCTTTTTTTTTTAAATAAATTTAATAATAGCTGTGAAGTCTGTGATAAATATTGGTACTTAAACCTTTTCTTATGTGCAACTCATTCCAAATTTTAGATTAGCAATTGTTGTTCTTTTTTCCACTCTTTTAAAATACCACATTAATAATCATAAATTTAGTATTCATAGGATAAACCACCAGTGTTCCAATAATCTAACATATTAAAAATGAAAATTGTTATAATATAATCATTTTACTATATTTATGGTAACTTGATTATATTATATGAAAAGAATAAAATATAAAGAAAATTTTCTGTAGTTAAACAAATGATTGGATTGGATTCATTTTCATCATCAAATATTTGATTACTCAAAATGTAAATGAATTGAGATGTATTTTTTACGTTTAAAGATAGAATAAAATTGTAATTAATTAAAATGTTTTTTTTTATTTTATCTATCTAGAAAGAGAGTAAAAAAATTATTTCTATTTATATGTCTATTATAATTTTTAAGAAAGTATTTATTATTTTTTAAAAAATAAAATTAAAGTTTATATATAAAAAATAAATTTGAAAAATAAAGAATTTTTTTTGAAAAACTTAAAAGTATTAATTATATTTATTAATATTTATACATCTTTAGACAGATAAAAAAATCGGAGTGAAAATTATTTTTCTTCATATATGAATTTAACCTTCTTCGGATTCAGGTTTAGTTGCAATGAGTGTTTAATGTACTTTCCCGAAAAAATATATGAAAAAATAGCAATAATTATTGACAAAATGAATGAAATTAAATGCATTATGAATCAAGCAAATGATGTCTTAGCCAATTGTGTTTGGATGAAGTTCGTTATTTTGAGTATTACCATTTTCATCCATTTCATTATCCTCGTTAATAGTCATTGATTGGAATTGTCCATCTAAATAATTATAGTGGCTTGTATCTTCCTTTGTGATAATTTAGGATGAAGAGAAATTATTGATATTATATAGCAATTACTTCCTTGGGTTTTTTTATCAGGTGAAAAAAAAGGTATAAATATTTAAAAATGTAATTAATGTTATTAATTTTTTAAAAAATTTATTAATTTATCATTTATATATAAAATTTATTTTTATTTTTTTCATTTATTACTGATAATAGATGTGAATGTATATATGGTAAAAATAGTTAATACTTCTTTGAAAATTAAAGTAGATAGATAAATAAAAACTAAATCTATACTCTTTTCTATATAAATAAATTTTTTTTGGAGGAAGTAGGTAATTAATATAAATACGGAAATACTAAACATAATCTTTAATATAAGAAGTACAAATATAATTTTATCGTTTAGGAAAGGCATTGCAATCTGTTCTCTGATAATGTTCAATGCTCTGCGAACTGAAACATATTTTCCTGGATAAATATCCTTCTTTGTTTAGAGGAAACTTCTATAACAAAACAATTTTAATGAATATAAGAGTGACGTTGATGGTTACTATTAGAAAATACTTTAACAGATATCACTTACTATATATTGCTTATGTTTGATGAACGAATCTAATATATATTATTCTACTTGATCCAAAACAACAGGGTGTCATAGGAGTCAATGATATTGGTTGAGGAAAAAATTCCCTTCACTCCTACATTCTGTTTCTGAAAACAGAATGGTTAATCTCTGATTAATTCTTTATAAATTAAGAAACGATTAATCTGATAATGCTCTGTTATATTAAAGATATTAAATTATCTTATTTTAAATAGTGCCAAATTTTTATTTTTTTTCTTTTTCTAAAGTTTTTTAAACCAATTAATTTATCTATTTTACCAAGGATTAGATTCATTATTATAAATTTCACGTTAGGTAAAGGAAAAATTAATTATATATATAATTTAAAAATATCTTTTGTTCTAAAAAATTAATTTTTGAATTAAGTTAAATTCATGTTTAATTTTTAACATGATATTAAAATATATTCTAATCTAATTTTTCAATTTTAAACATGAAGGATATGTCTAATTTTTAACATTCATCATCTACAAAATTAAAGAATGAAACTATAAAATAATTTAATTATTTAGTAAAATATAAACATTAAATTAATTATTTAAGGAACCCATTGTTTTCATGTGTGAAGATAAAATCATGATTTTCTAGTTTACAATTAATTAATATAAGGAGATAAACACTTAAAAAGTAAAAATAATGAGAGTTCAGCTTCACTAAGTTCACCTTTATGATAAATACTCCAGAGCAGAAGGAAATAACTTATCAAAGTAAGGATTAAACTTGAATAAGAAGACTAAAGGCCATAAAAGTTGCTATTATTACAGATGTATTCCAACTAACAGATACCCAAAACTGTGGACTCTCATTGATGTATTGTAATATCTTCAAAAGAAGAAGACCAAAGGTCAGAAAAGTATATCAACAGTCCACCTCTATTAAAGGTAATGATAGATTTATATAAAATATTATCATATATCTATCAATATTTTAAATTTAACGATTGATAATTTTTTTATTTTTTAAATAAATATAAAAAAGATTATTAAATCATAAATAAGATAAAAATAGATATAATATATTTTTGATAAATATTATAGTTATTTTATTTATATTAAATATGAATAATGATTGGTTTATATATATATATATACATATTATTTTACATTTATTTATATTTTAAATCTAGTTATTAATAATTTTTTATTTTTTTTAAAATATAAAAAAATATCATTGATCATAAATAAAATAAAAATAGATGTAATATATTTTTAATATATACAACAATTATTTTATATTAAATATTTATTACTTTAGTTATCTAGTAAATAGTGATATTCTCATGGATTGTCCAATCATCTAAAACATTTATAAGCAAACAACTATACTCATTGAATAAAATTAAAAGCATGCTAATAATTAATGTTTGAATATGTTATTAACTTGAATAATGTCCTAAAAATGAAATTTTATTTTATTTTTTAAGAGGAATTTCTGCTAACTAACTTTATTCCATAACTTGCGATTGTAATATCATTTCTTTGAGGATATACTTCAATAATTCCTTAAAATATATCAAAATACATTATGACAAAATGGTCAATTCTTCCTTCTAAATACTTTCATATTTTATTTACTCAAAAGTATTATTAAAGTGAGGGGCTTCTCAAGTTATTTTGCCAAACAAATTTTTACTGATTCATTACTAAAATATGCTCCTTATTGATTACAAATTATTGATATGATTTCTTTTATTATTACTGGTATATAATATAACTAATATAACATTTTATTTAATATAGTTTTTCCAATTTATTTTAAACATACTAACTACTTATGTGTAAGTCGATAATATGATAATACTGATATTATCAAATAATTCAACCACATGTTCATAACCTTCAAAGTTGAAAATTTTAAAATGTTTTAACAATTTATCATGATCTTAAAAGGAAAGATAAAAACATTCTGCATAAAAGTAAATACTTTAGATTTAATCCTTAATTTAAAATAGATTTTCTATTATTAAAGTTATAGAATGTCAGATTTTATATATTTTTAAAATGTATGAATATTTTATTAGGTTAAAATAAAAATTTTCAATTTGATTTTTAATATTATAAATATAGCATTCACTTTAAAAAAATAAAAATATAATATGTTTAGTATTTTTTATTTTCATAATTTATAAGAAGTCTATTCTAAAAATAATTTTATAAGAATTTTATTTTAGACATAATATGTTATGTTAACAACTTTTGTAATATTTAAGAACAAATTTTTTATAAACAAAGCATGATTTTTATTATTTTTTATAATATTTTTTTCACCACTTCGTTTTGTTAAAAAGTTTTTGAAAATAAAAAATTATGTAAAATATCATTTTTATTACAAAAGGTCTTAAAAGATAGTTTTAAATTTTATGTAACGATTACTTCTAATAGAAATGATACAAAAATATTTTCTCATTTTTAAATTCTTATATAATGTCTTAAAATACTTAAAAAATTTATCATTATAAGCTAGAATGTCAACCCAAATTAACTTTGTAAAATCATCACCAATGATTAAATAATCATTTTTATCTCTAGATTCAAGGTTTTTGTAGATTTAAATATATTCATATTCTAAAAGTATAAAAATAGAAATAACATTTTTAGATTTAAAATATATTTTATGTTGTTTTTTTTTTAATATATTTTATTTAAAAATTTATTTTAGAAAAATTTTGAATAATTTTTTACAATATATTTTTTAAAATTTTTAAAATATATGTAAAGTTAGTATGTTTAAATTTTTTATGATAAATTTATCTTTTATCACTAGTAGATAAAAGAACATATTAATCATTTAGTTCCTCCAAATCAATCTTATAAAAATTATTGTATCTATTAACAATAAAAAATATTATTTTATCTTATTTATTTTTATTAGAGGAGATATTAGTATCGTTATTACAACATTAACTTATAACTTAAGCTAAGAAAATTCCATTTGATTCTTTTAATATATAAGATATTATTAGATGAGAAGGTTGTTGTACCAACTTTATCACTTTCTATAATTATACCTTACCAGTTACTTCCAAAGACGATATTTATACTTCAAATGGTTTCAGGTCTCTTAAGAGAGACCTTTTTCAAATTATGTATTGCAAACATATGTTATTTAATTACCATTTTAAAAAAAGAAATCGTTCCTATTAAAGATATTTTTATGAAAATAATTATTATTTTAGGTATTTATATATATATTTTCATCTTTGAAAGTTAACATTAGAAATTATAAATTTTTAGTTTCTCTGGTGAGAAATTATTTTTTTAAATCCTAATCCAAATTTTTTTCACTTAGATATTATTTACTGGAAGAATGATAAATTTATCAATTTTTTATAAAATTAAATTATTTATCAAACTGTTGATCCTTATTATAATTTTTTTATTTTTTTAGAGATTTGACTATTAAGTTCTCTATTAATAATTTTAAATTCTTTTCTTTCACATTATAAATATATTTTCTTTTTTACTATAAATTTTGTATTTACTTCATCATATTTTCTTTTGAGTTCAAAATATCTACATATAATAACATTATAATCATTAAAAAAAATTTCATAAGCTTCTTTAAGTTTATATAATTCAAAAATTTACATAATTGTGATTACCTACATCTTCCACAAGATATATATGGCTAGATTTTGTAGTCTTTCTTCATCTATAAATTACTACTATATAGATCTTTCCATGTAGATAAAAGACTTTTTTTAAAAATATTTTTTAATCATTCTTTATGTTTAGATACTCTTCTTTAGTGTATCCTGTTTTTTTACATTCATAACATACAATGCTAGATTTTTAAAAGTTTTTTTCCTTTAAATGTTTCTAACCTTAATGTGAAAATTTATATAACTTCACTTCTTTTCAACATATTTTTGATGTGTTTAGTGACGAGAGATTATTCATTATCTATTTGTTTCATTCTTCTCCAAACTATTTAAAGATTCATGAAAAATTTTAAGTTTTTAGAATCTTTATGAAAATGTTTGATTTTTCTAGTTGCTTCTTTAATTTTAGAGAGACACTTTTTTCTTTCCTTTACTTCTATCTGATGAAATTTAAAAGATCCTAAAATCTCATCTAATTTTAAGAAATTGAGATCCTTAACTTCTTCAATGACTATTACTTTGGATCTTTATTGTTTAGAAAATTGTTTAGTATCTTTCTAACTTTCTATTCATGATCATACTCTTTTTTGAAAGTTTTAAGACCATTTATAATAGTTTAAAACTTTCCTATCATGTCATCTATGATCTCATTATCCTTCATTTAGAATATCTTATATTGATGAACTAATAGACTTATCATTAAATTTTTCATTTGATTGATTCTTTAATGTATGAGAAATAAAATATACACTAAAAAGTAGTCTTAATCTTTATTTATTTTTTTTGTGATAATGTGTTTTTCAAAAAAAAAAGTTTAATATAATACTTTAATTCATAAGTATTCTATTTTTTATAAGATATTTCTTCTTAAACCTAAAAATTATTTGAAACTTTAAGCTAAGACACTTCTAAGACTTCTTGTTCCTAAAATAACTTAACATAATATATAGACACTTCACAAAATATTTAACAAAAAGCCTACCTTCAAAATATGTTAAAATACAAGATTTTATTTTATATTAATAAAGTTTAAAAAATTAAAAGAAAACTTCTTCTTACAACAATATAATACTTTAGAATAATTGGAATAAAAATGTAAAAGTGGAAGAAAAATAAAATAAAACATAATGCTCATATTTTTTTAAGGGGATAAACACATTAAAACAATTTCAATATGTAAATGGTAGAATTTGTGGAAGTGAAGCTGAGAAAGAAAAGAAAAGAAAATTTTATATATATAAATAATTGTATATGTATTTTTTATATTCAAATATAAATGATTGAATTTATTTTATTTTTTATAAAAAATACTATCAATCTTTAAATGAGAAAGATAAATAGATACATAGTTAAGTTTGTACTTGAAAGAATTATTATTAAAAAAAACATTATCTTTTTAATTAGATGGTGAAAATGTTAAGAAGGAGAGAGAAGTTGTTGTAATTGTAATTAATGAGGGAAGAACGGAGAAAGTTACCTTTTGACCTAAAATAGGAGAAAAATATTTTTCCTTAGACAATTCAAAAACTACTATTTTTATATTAAAAATTTTACAATAATAAAAACAAGGAAAAAATGCAGGACACAATAAAAGATGTTATATAAATTTATTATAAGAATCATGCATCTCTACTTATAATAAGGACTATTGAAAATGTGAAAGAGGTAACTAAATCTGACTATTGAAAATGTGAAAGAGGTAACTAAATCTGCGGTGTGAGTTTGAGCAAGAAAGTTGCTTGTTTGAAATTTCAACGGTAATCATCAAAATAAAACAACTCTTGATCAAGACACAGATCAACTGACACGGTGCTTACGCGGTCGTCAACTTCAACAGCTACAGCCACATAATTTTATCCATTTCTTTGTTTCTACCATGGACTTACTTACGCACTGTCGGTGGACAATTTTTATTTGAAATAAATAAATAAATAAATAAAACTTAAGCCGTATATAGAGTAAAAGAATAAATCGGTCTTGTATAAGGTCCCACTTGATGACCCAGAAGATGGCCTTTCTTAATATTTATGTTTCCTTGTTTACTTCCATAGTCCTTTCAATGTTCCGCACATGGGATATCTAGAGGGAACCTAAGTTACGTATGAACAACATCGACAAAAATAATTCCAAGTTCGCTTTGACATCATATAAATATGTGCTTCGTTGTAATTGTTGTCATAGCATGAATATCATTATACATATGTATGGTTAACAACATTACATAACATTCAAATAACAAATATCTAAATAGATGGGGTTACATATATGATATATCGCCTAAAAATGTATACTTAATTATTATAACATTTTTTTTTAATTTCCAAACCCTTGTTTTCAATGTTAGGGCGGCTAAGTGAAGTACCGGGAACAATTTAATAATTAAATACGTTCAAAAAGTGAAGTTGACTAACGGAAAATCTTCAACTAATAAACAAAATGGAAGTTCTTTCTTACTGTGAAAGAGGGACAGCTTAAGTTGCGAGCTTGTACGCACGGGTAGATGCAACAATTGGAGATCAAGTGAGAGTTTTCGGATTGTCAATTATTGTATGAAAGTAATAAAAGATACCGATAAAGATGTGTGACGCGCGAAACCATTAATTATTACCTTAAATTTTTGGATCAATTTCTTTGTGTAATTACAGTTTGCGGTGGGAATTTAGTTTCCTTGGTCTCCTTTGAAGTAAGAATACAAAGAAAGAAAAGAAAGGATAGTGTAAAGAGGGAGAGAAAATTGACGAAGACGTTTCACCTTTATTTATTTAGTAATTATTTTTATATATAAGAAGTCTTAAGACAAATTATAATAATTATTTAATATTTATGTTACTATTTATCTTGATAGGTAAAAGTTAATACAGAAAATAGTTAACAATCATATGCAGAACATATATTTATGATTGAAATAATCTTTTAAAAATGTTTTTATTTTTATCTTAAAATAATATTTTTTTTAGGATTAATATTTTTTTTACCTCTTTCTCTATCACCAACATTTTTTTCATGCTATTTCTTTACTTTTAACATTTTCTTTAAGAAATTTAGACAAATATATTTTTTTCATAAATTTTTAATAAAGTTTATATGAGAACATAGAAAAAATGGATATTCAACAATAAATTTTTAACAACTTTTAAGGTAAAAAGAACTTATGGATTGATATTGGATTAAGAGGTTGTAAAAAAGCTAGAAAGAGATGGTTTTAATAATAGTATAAAAGGTAAAAATTATTTATGTAATAATCAAGAAAGAATATATTTATTTTCACAATAAAGTTTGACATAATATCAAATAACATTAGCTAAAGGATTGTTTTTATAATAGTCAAAACATCAGTCACACATTAAAATTTAAAAGAATATCAATGTAATTTTTTAAAATTCTTAATTATAAAATATTATAAGATAAGAAAAAATGTAAAAGAGCTAAAATGAAATTTGAAAATAACGTGGGCTTCAAGAGGTTGGTAAAATATGATCTTAATATAACAATTGTAATTGTTGATGTTTTGAAGAGCGAAGAACTGTCTGGCTTGAAAAAAAAAACATTTTTTATTTTTTATTTTAATTATAAAATATTTACTTTTTAAAAAATATATATAAATTGTAAAAAAATAAATTATAAAAAAGTAAAGTAGAAAACTTTTTTCCAATCCAAATCCTAACGTTGCCTTGCCTTTATTATCATATAAAACCTATTTCTGTTTTGTATTTTTTTGTTTTTTAAAAAGTTGTATCTGTGTTGTTATTATATAACAATATTGTAAATGTTTTTCGCTGAAACAATATTCTTAATGTCATTTTAAGTTCGTTTAACTGCAAGAGAGGAGCAATTCTATTTTTTCTTTTTACTTGTTTTTCCTTCTTGTGTTTGTTTTCCTTGCTACTTTGAGATGGTATTACTCTGTAGGAAAAGGTGGCCAAATAAGATAAAGACTTCATAAAGCATGTTACATTTCGCCATAGCCAATAGAAAGGGTGGTTCAAGTTTAATTATTGCAAATGTTTGGTAGTGGAGATTTTTGTGTGGTTGTGAATGGTGAGCGCCAAATTATTTTATATTTGTCCTAACAATCACACTTAGCTGCATTCAACTTTTGAGTGGATGAAGATGATACTACTGATTAGTGCGTAAATTATAAGCCTTTTTTCTAGCTCTCACTTTTTCTCACAGTTTCTCACCATATTAGTATTATTATATATATGAAAAGGTGTTTAATTATGCTGTCCAAAATTTCCTATTATCTTATATGAGTGGGAATTAAATTATTTTTAGAATAACCTCTTTTATATTATTAATGTTAATGATCATATTTTCTATTATCATTTTTATAAAATAATTAATTAATTAATTAATTTATATATATATATATATATGTATGTATGTATCAAGAAAGTATATGTTTGGTAACCATTTTGAAAGAAAGGTATAATTAACTTTTTAATCCCATTTCAAGATTTTGTTTTGTTTTGTTTTTTGGACCTAGTCACCCTTTTATAGAAGATATGACATTCTAAAATTCATTATATCACTTATGCGTTGCAATGTAAAATTAAATTTAAAATAAATATTTCAAATTGTAATTTTTTACAAATTAAAAAATGTCGTTATAAAACAAATTTAAAGAAATATATAATATAAAAGCATACATTTAAAAAATTGTTTATTTATAAATAGATGTAAATTATTGTGCAAGTAAAGTATAGAATTATTATAAATTACAACAGTCAGTTAGTAATAATATCCGCTACTTTAAAATGAATATTTAATATCATGTTTCTATATGAAAGTTTGTATATAGTAATATTTTTATTTTCTTGAAATAAAATTAAAAATCGTAAGTAAGAAAGAAAACCGAATCTTGTTTTGAATATATATAAAATCATGTGCAGATATATTTATTAAATTATTAATCCTCAAATCATAAATTCTTAAATTGATTCATAACAAATTAAAATGAACAAATTTCCATATCTTTTAAGTTGATATTTTTATTAGATCATCTATTATCTTCATATACGTAAATTCATTTAACATGGAATGATTAGAAAGGTTGAACGCAACATATACAAAATTAAGAAATAAAATTCAATAGAATTATTTTATGCCTCATTTGGAACACATACACGAGGAAGGCCTACATACTCTGCAACCCAATTTAAGGCTTCTCCCGTGCCACTTTCTTTTTGTATTATATGCAAGAGGAAAATATTTTTTATAATATAAATTTGTCATTTTAATTTTAAATTTTATATTTAAAACGTGTGTATCAACAAGGTATAAAAACTAAAAAAATTATAAGCGATTATAAATATAGTATAAATTTGTTTAAGTCCAAATAATAAAAGAGTAAGCATAATCCATGAAATGAAAGCAGAGGAATTTGTGTTTGGACTCACAGATTACATAAAAGAGTTATATGGAAATTGAGATTGATTTCCTTTTCTTGCAGAGTTGTGATTCAATGATTCTTTATTCTCCCGAATCCGCTAGCCTTTAGTTTCAGTTTCGAAAATGATTCTCCTTATAATTATATATATAATTTTTTTATATTTTAAAAATAAAAAATTTATAACCCTTAAATTTAAAATACCTAGGCTAGGTGTATCATTTCTCATTAAGCTTGGTGCTGCCAAGAATATTCTGGAACCCTATTAACATTACTGAAAATGGGTTTGTGGCTGAGCTCAAAGCTTGGGTCGTTGTAAGTGGGGCCCAGTGTCTCTTCCTAATCAGCCCCCATAGCACTGAAACTAGCTAGCCATAATCATTCCTCAACCACATCAGATTACAAATAAATAACTCGGAGTATTATTAAAGACTCATTTGTAACTTGCAAGGGTGTATAAAGTTTTATGAAAATACCATATGATTTTTATAACTTATTTTTATTTTATTTTAAGGATTAATAATTTTTATTTTTAATTTAATTTGTGTAATTTTAAACTTTTAAGATTTTTTGAATAATTTTAATCTTTTTTATTTTTAAAATTTAATAAATTCAGTTTTTTATTAATTTTATTATCTTAAATTTTACAATTCTTAATTTTTATTTAAAATTTTGCAAATAACTTTTTTCATTTTTTATGCAATATTTAAGATTATTTTACATAAGTTAAGAAAAATAATTAATGTTTTTATCTATTATTAAAATTAATATTATACTTTTTATCAATTAATTTATCAAAAATTTAATATATAAAAAGTAAGGATATAATAAAAAAATAGATGTTATTTTTAATTTTAAACGATAATTGAAAGAAATAATTTTTTAAAATGATGTATGTGTGAGAGGGAATGGCATAACAAATCTGAACCCATCATCGGGTTCAATTTTAATGAAAAAAAATCTGAACCTGCCTACCTTAATTTTAATGAAAAAAATTCAAATTAATTGAATAAAATTTGATTTTTAAAAGTGAGAATTCGAACGGTATAGGATATTGATTTTTATTCTGGAATTAATTTTGCTTTTAAAATTATCTTTATTATTTTAAAATATTATATATAATTATTAATAATATAATAAATTATAAAAAATATAAATATAAATATAAAAAATATTGGAAACAGGAGATGGTTTCCCAACCCAAATTAGGATGAGAATGTGGTTTAATATTTTAAGTGCGGGGAAATGGGACGAACATAAGATGTCAAGGATGGAGAATGTGTAACCGCTTCGTTACCATATTTATGTGTGTAGAGAAAGATTAAACTGATTAATAGGGATGGATGTGAGATAGGAAGGCTCAACTTGTTTAAAATATTATTTAATTTGATTTGTTTAATAAATTGAATGACTCAAAATTGATAAAATATCTTTTTGGATAATAAGTTTATAAAAAAGTTTGTTTAGTCTATTTAAAAATTTATTTATTTTTATATATTATATATTTATATTTATTATATTTATTTTAATATATTATATTATATTATATAGTATTTTTTTTAACATATTATATTTATATAATATTAATATATTTACATATTTTGTTAAAAATTAAAATTTTAAATTTTAATTTTAAATAAAATGATTCCAAAATGATTTTTTTTATTGTCAAAATAGAATATTTCTTTATCATTTTTAGTCTACTTTTACAATATTATGACTCAACCTTAAATTACTAAGTTGATCTTGTGTAAAAAATATATGTTATATATAACATATCACTTAGTATAATATTTCAAAATAAATATATTTTTTTATATATATGATGTAAGTTACAGTGTTATATGAATTTAAAATAATATTCTTAATTTATTATTTGTTAGATAATTTTGATTTTATTTTTTATAAAAGTATTATCAATAATAGCTGGATTGATAAGTTTTATAACTTAAAAAATATTAAAATATATTTTTATAAAAAAAAATTAAATTTATAAACCTTTTAATGATCTAAAATATATGTTTTACACATGATATTTTTATTTTGTAAATTTTAAGTTTACAAGGTTTTTTAAATAATTATTTATATATATTTTAAGTTTATTTATTAATTTTTTGAAATATAGACTAGTAAATAAGTTTGAAAACTTTAAATTAGATCTTAACAAAAAAATATTTAATGAATAACAAGTTCTATCTCAAACTTTTTAAATAAGCCAAACTTAAATATTTAGATCCTATCTCAACTTGAGCTATTTTCATCTTACTAATTAAATTATTTTATACTCAAAAACTTTTACTTAACATAAAGAAATAAAATTTTTCTTTTTAAATTTATTCTCATTTTACAAAATCCTTCATTTTTTTTCAATTTTTTACAAAATTTCTTGTTTATAAACTTAAAAAATTATTTCATATTTTAATATATCATTACAATTTTTTTTAAAAATTTAAATAAAAATAATAATTAAAAGGTTTTAATTTGGATAAAATTAATGACGGATCAAATTTATTGAATTTTTAAATAAAAAAATAAAAAAACTTAAAAATGAATATAAATTAAACTAAAAATAAAATAAAATAATATTTTTTTAATGTAACTTGTCAAAATAAATCACTATCAATTTGTTTTATAATCAAATTTACAATATAAATTTTTATATAATATTAATTCATTAAAAAAATATTTAATTAAAATGCGTGTTAAAACACAATCTATTTTTTTTTTATAATTATTACTTTATAATGTGAGAGGGTTATTATGATGGTTAAAGGCTTTAATATATTTGGAAAGAAAGTGTAAAATTTGATTTACTTTCAAAAGCATAAAATGCTCATTATATATCATATATGTTAAATGTAGTAAAATCGGTAATGAAAAATTTAATTATTTTATAAAAATTTTATTATATATGTAAAACAAGGTAAATTTAACTGTTATTAAATAGTTTTTATATAACTAGAAAATAATATGATATATATATATATATATATATATGAATAGAAGAGGGATTAAGTTATTTTAAGAGTAATTTTATTTAAATTTGTTCTATTTAATATTTTTTATATATAATTATATTTTATCAATTAAACTGTTAAATTAATAAATTATATTATATAAATTATTTTTGTAAAATTTTATAAAATTTAAAAATATTTAATATTTTATTAAATAAATTTAAATTAATAAATATTATAAAAATATATTATCTGTTAATTTAAATTTATTTTTTAAAATATTAAATATTTTTTAAATTTTATAAAAATTTATAAAAATAATTTATATAATATAATTTATTTATTTAATAGTTAAATTTATAAAATATAATTATATACAAAAATTATTAAACAAAATAACTTTAAATAAAATTATTTTTAAAGTAATATATAATATTTCAATTGGATACATCGTTTTAAAAGCTCACCTTTTGCCCGCTTTTTGTCTTTTTGTTATAAGCTTGATTAAGGAAAAGTAAAGCACCCCTTTCTTGACTTGCCGAGCATCCAACATTAATGAAACCCATGTCATCATGGAAATCGATGACTCACCAGTGGGACGTCGGTGTTGACAAGTAAAGACGTAGAATATACATCCTTGCGTACCATTAGTATAATAAGTTATTTAAGTACCATCAATAGCAGTTTTTTATACTAGAAGTATTTTTTATTATTTAAAGTTAATAAGATGATTATTAATAAAAATAAATATATTGTTAACACAATTATATATTTCAAATTCGATGTTGTCTAATTGTTCCGAAAGAAAAATATTTAATAACGATAATTAGATATTATTTTTAATTTTCCATTACCTTTAAATTTTAGAAATACACATTAACATATATTCTTTTTTTTTTACTTTTATTTGAAAAGTATAAACTATAGTGTATAAATATTAAAAAAAATAGTAAATCCACTGTGTTCGTAATTTGTGACAAACGCCAGATAAAATGTAAGAGAAGAAACGTGCTCTTAATAAATGTCGGAATTATTGATCATTTTATTTATTTCCTTTGGAAAATGATTTAAAAAATAATTTTCTGGACATAAACTATCCGCAAGTTAATTCGCACCACGTGACAATAACTACCGAAAATAAACTGTAGATAGTAAATCATATTTTCGTTTTATATAAAAGTTACGTTCATAAGTTTATAATGAATTGTCATTAGCGAGCGATCCATGTCATATATGTAAAAGTGGGTACTATATAAAGGCGTGGCATACAGTACCATCACAGTAAGAAAAGAAGCATCGTAGCTACGTACTTATATAGAATTTAGAGAAAATAACAAAACTGGCAAGTTAAACTTCGAAAACGTTATGCTTTTGTTTTGTATAAGTAGTGGGACACAGGCGAAATGACCAAACTCACCCTTCCCAAATTTTCACAAACTTAAGTAACTTCCTCAAGAGCAATTTTTTACAAAATAAAAAAAAAAAATAAAAGTGATTAAAGGATACTTACAATAGATAAAATAAAAATTTTGATCATGTGGATGGATGTATGATGAAAGCAGCCTCCACCGTTCACATAGCATCCCAAGACTTGAATATAAGATGATCTTATCATCATATCCTCCGAATACAACAGTTGAACCTACAAATAGATTTAACACCAAAGGCGCACACACATTTCACAGAAGCGTCAACTACACGAAACCTCTCCACCCATTCCTTCACCTCACTCATACCAACCACCATAGCATAGTTACACGCTCCTCATAGATATCACTCTCTACTTCAATCTCACACAAAACCACCAACACAAAACAAATTAAAAAAATAAAAAGAAAATCAGAAGATGTCGGTGAAGGAGTGCGATCTTCACAAGGGGAAGAAGAGGAAGATCTTCCAGCGAATATTCTGGGGAATAATTGTCTTCCTTTTCATCGTGCTCGTTACAATCCTTATAATTTGGGCAATTCTAAGACCCTCAAAACCTTCCTTCATTCTCCAAGACGTCACCGTTTATGCCTTCAACGCCACCGTTCCCAATCTGTTAACCTCAAATTTCCAAGTCACACTGTCTTCACGGAACCCAAACGATCACATAGGCGTCTATTACGACCGTTTGGATACTTATGTCACTTACCAGAGCCAGCAAATTACTTACCGCACCGCAATTCCTCCCTCCTATCAAGGCCACAAAGAGATCGACGTTTGGTCGCCGTTTGTTTACGGCACCAACGTCCCCGTCGCGCCTTTCAATTACGCCGGTCTTAGTCAGGATCAGTCCAACGGTAACATCCTCGTCACCATTAAAATTGACGGCAGGGTTCGTTGGAAGGTTGGCGCCTTCATCTCTGGCCGTTACCACCTCTACGTTCGGTGCCCTGCTTTCATCAATTTTGGGACCCGGAATAACGGAATTTCCGTTGGTGAAAACGGCGCCTTTAAGTATCAGCTTGTTCAGTCATGCTCCGTTAGCGTTTGAACTTTTAATTTAATTTTAGTGCTCCTCATCATATATACTCGATCTCTACCACTTCATTGTATTTTTAATACGTACGTATTTTTCCGCTGTTGGTATTCTACGTGTAACTTGTGTATGAATTCATCGCTGCTTGTATTTTACATTTTGCTATAGAAATGTCAGACAGACGAAAGCGTCGGAAACATAGCAAGGTCAGAAGATGGATAGCATGAAAATGTAATTCAGCTAAAGTGGTAATAAATTGAAAATTTTATGTTCCATGAAAATTTTCACCACATTTTCTTAACATTTTTTTTCATCAGATCAATTCTCAATTTTTACTTCCTCTGTCATGTAAGTTGATGATATAAAAATAATATATGCAAAAAATTATCAAATTAATCTTTACATTTATGAACTTCAGTTTGATTGATTTTTTTAAATTGTAAATATTAGGTTAATGAATTTTTATATAAGTTAATTGAGAATTAATATATCGTTTCCAGACTTTGGGAAACTATTTTAGTCATTCATTTATATAGTTTTCTTTCGTTTATTTTTATCCCACTCTTTGATATAAATATTTTTATGAGAAGATAATGTCTAAATAGTATTAAACTGGTAAATTTTCTTGTTTCAATTTGGATAGCAAATGAGAGTGTGATGAAGCAGACGATGTCATTATCTTTCATTTTCTAAATAATATTCTTGTGTGATTCGCGTTTTTTTGGCTTGTGTCTTTTACTTACCTTTTGGACATTTCTTTATTCTTTTGTTGCTTATTTTATTGTATTGGTATATATGTGTATATTCAAGTTTATATTCCGTCTGGCCTATTTTATCTGCACCACGTATTGTACCACTTTTATTATTATTTATTAATTATTATTACTTTTTAAAATTTTGGCTTGCGTTTAGAGATTCAATAATATTCATTCGGCTGGAGATATACCTGCACCCACAGTTTCAGGTTCCACTTTATATCTATGCAATATTAGATATAGAAAAAGGTTATGTGGTTGGATGTTCCATGAGGAAGAAAAGTGTAGCACGGCGAAGACTCTTGCAAAAGTTTATCCAATCTTGGCAGAAAAAAGAAAAATTGTAATGAGAAAGGGGCAAATGTGAATTATTGAAGGGATTGTGGGAGCATTTTGGAGGAATGTGGGTGTGGGTGTATATTGTTTGTTTCACACGGCATGGTGGTGGTCCTTTTCAAATTCCTCCACCTACTTTGGCAACTAATAATATCTTCAAAGAAAGCATTAAGTGTATAAATGAGCGGCCCCTATCTTCATCCATATTCTTTTAATCAAATCAAAGTTAAGATGACCCAACTCAAGGACTAATGTAATTCTTTTTATAATTTATTGAAATAGAGAAGCATTTTAATAAATAAAATAACTTGACTTGTAAATAAAAATATCAGTTATTAAATAAAATTCATACTTATGAAATATGACTTAACGTTTCTTATATTCTTCTGAATTAAGTTATATATAATAAATACAACTTCTTTTTTTAATATGATTTATGCATCTTTCAAAGAATTATGTAAGTTAAATATGACCTACGTGATTAAAAAAATAGAGTTGTATTTAGAAAGTATAACTTACTTTTAGAAAAATTATATTGATCATACACGAATACAACTTACTTAAGTCATATTCTCTTAATAAATTATTATTTTAAATTAAGAAATTGGTTTTTTTAAATTTTTTTTGGGACCATTTAAGTGATATGATACACAGTTATACCTACCATCACGTGGATCGCTTAGCATTGACAAGGTTGTGCAAATCAACATTTTCAAAGCCTGACGGGAGAGTAATTAAACTCTCACAATTTTCAATTAATTTAGGTTTAACTGATTAAATGGTTTGGGCGTACTGGATAATATTAAATCTACATAGACATATAATTTTTATACGTAAACTCTTAAGTATATTATTTTTTATTTTTTAAGTCTAAGCTTTTAAATAGACATTAGCATGCAGGACAAAAGATAATGGTTCAGCAACCTTTAATTCACTTTATTTAACCCGATCAAACTCCATTTTTAACTCGTTTAATCCATTAATTCTTGAATACAATATTTCTTACATAAACGAAAGATAATTTGGAGATTAATTCCTGAAAATAACTGACAGATATGCCGGTCCAGTTCAAACAATGTTAAAGACTAAAGGAACTTAATTTTGATTTGTCAAAAATCATAATTGGCACCATGTCAATATGAAGATGACTAAGACGCTAGCTTCATATGATACTTGTCAAGCACGCCCAATTGAGCTACCACAGATGAACCTTTACTCAATCGTGTAACAGGACACCATATAATGATATAATCAATCATAATCTCTCGTTTTCTCGACCATTGACTAAAGTCTCTCTACAACATTTTTCTTTCTAATATTTATATCTTAGAAGATGAGATATTTTTCCTCCTCATCTTTATTTATTTATTTATTTATTAATTTACTTGTTTTTCTGGGTATCCTGGGCTATGTATCTTCAAATATGGCATGTAAGATTGACGAACAAAGCAAATTAAAATAGGTAACTATTATGAAAACTACTATAAAGTAGAAAATGAACTATATTTAAGGCTTGAGAAAATATACACGGTAACTGGATTTTTATTAATGTTACATGAATTTACCTTATTACCAATGAAAAAACATTCATTAAAATGTGCATCTTGGATTATTTTGTGCTAAATTACTTACGGATAAATTGTCGGTAATTCAAAAAAAAAAAAAAAAAACACTTATCAACGGCTATTGTTGTTGAAAATATTATTTTTAGAATTTCAAAATCAACATCCTTTTCAACGGTTAGGCCGTCGGTATACCTTTAAAATATTTATAACGATTAATTATGAAATAAAAAATTAAAATCTTAAAAAAATCAAGAATTTTAATTTTAAATTAAAAACAAAAATATAATAAAAAAATAACAAACAACAATAACATCATTGATTCAAAAATTATAATATAAACCATAAATTAAAGGATAAATTTTAAAATATAAATTAAATTCCAACCATCATATTATAATTAAAATTTATATAAATTTTAAAGTTAAATTAAATTTTAATAAATATAATTCAATTAAAATTGAACGTATCATTCTGGAAGATTGCATATTTTGATTTTTGATTTTATTTTATAACTTAAAATTATTTAATAATAATTATATAATCAAAATATATCAAAGTCCACATTTAATATTGGACTAAATGGTCAATTGCATCCACACACATATTATATACATTGTTATTAATTATACAAGTTCAACATATCTTCAAAATGTAAATAGTATAAAGAACTATAACAAGATGATATAGTCAAGTATAAAACAATGAATCACACATAAAAAATCAAGCAAAAGTTAAATTATTCCATCTAAATGCAACCTTCAAGATTATATAAAATCTTTACATCTAAAATTTGTCCTTAGTGGCAAAAGGTTACCTATTATCCTATTGATAATGGAAGAAGTTTAAAGTCACGAAGGGATCTTCATCTACATCGTCATCATCACCTCTTCCATCATTGTACTCTTTCTTTTAGGAAGTCTTAGAAGTGTATAAGAAGGACATGTTTTACCATGATGAGAAGTAATTTACAAAAATTGTTGTAATGTTGATTTTCTCATAATGTTGATAAAGGAAAAAGTTTAAAGTCATATAGGGGTCTTCATCTACATTATCTTTATTGTCATTATTATACTCTCTTTCTTCGAATGTCTCAAATGTGTAAAAGAAGAACCTACTTCACCATGGCGAGGAAGAATTTGCAAAAGTTATAATAATGTTGATTTTCTCATAACCTAGCAAAAACAAGGTATTTCCTAAGAAAAAATAGTGGGTGGTGTTGCACAAACTCTAGGAATACTGACTAAAGAAGAAGGTGAGTCTATGATATTGAGGAGCGTTCCCTGATGACGAATATGAAGGAGATGGAATTGATCTCCTACGGTATACCTTCTTAGTAATAGGTACGATGACATTTACATACATATCCATTGGAACTTACAGTGGAGGATGTACTAAAGAAGATGCATTAGGCATCTAAATGGTTGTCCTACATTTGAATGTATTCCTGTAATGACTCCTAATGTAGGATGGGTGTCGAACTCACTCTTTGTTCTCCTTATCAACCTCAATCTTTACATCGAGATGAGAACAGTCCATTATGTAATCTCATTAGTGTGACAAAACAACATATATAGAAGTGGAATAATAGAAGAATGAGATATTTCATTCAAATAAGATGTACTAAGGAGTAGTATACTAATTTACATTTGTAATACAATTTATTATATAATAACTACGAGGAACTATCGTGATATGCACTATAATAATGTAATTTAATACAAATTTCTAAGATGATAAACTTAAAATTAGACTCAAATTAATGCGTCTCATACCATAGTAAGTCTCACTAATCTGCAGTTAATCATTTCTATAATATGCACAATGTATGTGAGCTCAAATCATTATCATTTTATTAGAGTATTGGGCAATATTTAGATCCAATTTCAAACCCCCCACGTGTCCTAGGCAGCACTTAAATTATCATTATCATCATACTCATTATCATTTCATAAAACCACAAAATTCTTGACCGGTAACAATAGTTTTTAGGGTCTTGTCAAAGTGGATAAGTTTAATTAGAGTAGTCTTAGATACAATAATAATAATAATAATAATTTTTAAAATTTAATTTTTTTACTTTAAAAATTTTAAATTTTTTGTTAATCTTTTTAATTAATAAAATTTTTATTTATCTAATTTTATAAATTTATAATAAATTAAAATAATATTGTTTAAAATTTAAATTATATTTAATTTATAATATAATTTTATATTATATAATTATTTATAATATAATATTATAATATACTATAATCTATAATATAAATTATTTTATTAATAATATATACTATTTTTTGTAATATAAATTTTTTATTTATCTATTTTTATAAATTTATAATAAATTAATAATATTATTTGATATATATAAATATATTTAATTTATAATATTATAATATAATTTTATATTATATAATTATTTATAATATAATATTATAATATATATATTATTTTAGTAATATAAATAATGAATAATATAAAATATATTTTAAAAACATATAAAATTTTTATTTTTTATATTAATTATTATATAATATATAAAAATAAAAATATATAAAATTATATAATATTTTTTATATTATAACTATTATTATTATAATCATTACATCATCATAAATATTTTATCAATATTAATTTTATCATTATTATCATTATCATAATAATAATAATTATTATATCTATCATTATTATTATAATAATAATAATACAAAAATTTTAATTTTATTATTTTTAAAAAAATTATTTCTATTTTAAAATAATTTAACTTTTATTAATTTTTTAATTAATATTTTTATTTACATTTATATATATAATAAAATAAAATAATTTACTAACAATTCTTTAAAATTAAAAATAAAAATAAAAACACAAAATTAAACTATATTTAATTCTAAAAAATTTTAAAATTAAAAACTTAAAAACTATTCTAAACATAAAATTATCGCCATCTTCGTTCAAATTTGCCGTCGTTAATTCATCTATATTTTAACAAAAATCACTATTATTTATTTAAATATTATAAACAAATAGATATACGATTTTTTTTTAGGCTCTATATGTAATTACTACTTTCAGATTCTAAACTTTTCATATTTTAATTTTTAAATTCTATGATTTTGTAATTATAATATACCTTTTATTATTAGTTATACTGCGTTAGTATATTAATTTTTTAAATTTTTTGTTACTAAATTAGTTCCTGAAGTAATTTTTTTTAGAAAAAGTTATCACCATATTCATCTTTAAAATATTTAATCAATTATGTAATTATTATTTCAAATATTTTTTATTATTAAATCAATGTTAAGAAATTGAAGATCCATATTACTTTAAAAAAAAAATCAAACTTATCTTGTACATATACAGAAAAATTGTTTGTAAAATTTGTTAATTAAATCAACTTCAAAATAAATACTCACTTTTTCATTTTTTACATGTCTTTATTTTAGAGGAAACAAGATAGTAAATTAGTTAGCTTTTACTACATTGATCTCTCAAAAGAAATATTATTAGATATTGAATAGAAGATAAAATTAGAACAAAGTGAAGGATACCTTGAATGATCAAATTATTTATAAAAGCGGAATCAAATTATTTACTTAACTAAGAATTTAATTACTTATAAAAACTAAAAGCAGACCTCTTTATTTTGGGTCGATGCTGAAAGCACACTGGTCTTTTTCTTTTTCTTTTTTGGTCAAGGACAGAACAGCACTGTTAATTATCTTGCGGCTTGCCAGTAGTTTTGGGCCTCACGCCACACGACACTGGATATGAATCATCATAAGTACTGTTTTGAAAACAAGACATTTTCTTGACCCAAAATAAAAAGAAATTAAGATGCTTTCTGGAAGGGGATTGCTTTTTATACCTTTCAAATTTTTTTTTATACTTCCCATTACACGTGAAAAGACAAAAATGTCCATATGAGTATATTTCATCAGCACCTCCCTCTTTTTCTTTTTCTTTTTTTTTTTTCAATTTTTTTTTTTGTTCTCAACTGCCATTGTTGTTCAATGAAGAGAGCTCCAACCAAAAATTGTTAATTGAGTGTAAGTTGAGTTTGCGGAATGCATCAATCATCTTCTACCTAAGGTGCACCAGAGAAGCTTAGAGGTTGGATCTTGAAGGTGCTTGCAGAGAAGACTGATGCACCTTGCGGAAGAGAAGATGTTAATTGCGGAAGAGAAGAGAGATGCTAAGGATATAATTGAAATAAAAAAGTTACAAAAAAAATTAAGGGAATGCAGAAAAAAAAAAGGTGTGAAAAGTAAGCCCCTGGAACTAGATATGGAAAGTGGAAACCCACACCAACAATTGTAATTTGACTATTACCTTTTTACTTTCATGTTCAGGCCCAACGTCAAAAAAGGAATCACCTATAGTTTTCTATTTTTTTTTTTTTTAAGATAGCTTAATTTTTTGTTTTTAAATTGATAGGTTTATAAATTATGTGCTCAGTCTGCTAGCTCACTAGGAGGGCCACTCGAATCTTATCTACGCTGGCCCGTTTAGATTGTGGTCTAAGCCTCATTAATCCAATAGCAGTGTTTTTGACAGTAACAATAATATATAAATGGGAATCACATTGAGTGTATTTTATAAACTTTTTAATCCTTTGTTTGGTAAGATAGAAAATACAAAGGAAAGAATTTTTTTTCTGAAGTTTAATATATTTTATTTTTTATTTTTGTTTATTTGCATTTATGTTATATGGAATGATGAAATTAAAATTTATGGAATTTTTTAAAAATATTTTTCTCTTCTTAGGTGAGAAAATGGGAGAGAATTTTTTTTTTGTTTTTTATTTTAAAATCTTAAAATTCTTAAATATTTATAAACAAAAAAATAAAATTACATCAATAAAAAAAATAAAAAACTCTTATTTTAAAAATTTATTTAAATCAAAATTTATATTACTAATATTTTTTCATTCATCCAAATAATAAATTTTTTTTATTTTTTCCTATTTATATCAATCAAAACAGTTTTTTTTTCATCTTATTCTTATTTTATTTTTTATTCTTCAATTTTTTTTATTTCTATTTTCTAATTTTTTCCAACAAAGTATAAGAAAAAAAAATTAACTACATCCAAAGCATAAAAAAATGTTTGATATTTACTTTAATATTTTGCTTGGATCATGTAAAAAATAGGAAAGAAAAAAAGAAAAAAGAAAGAAAGAGAAAAAAAAAAAAGATTAGAAATAAGGAGTAACAGTGGATTATTTGGATAAGTAGAAATAAGAGAGAAAGATAAGTAATAAATTTTTTTTTTCATTTGAACGAGTGGAAAAAATAAAAATAAATATATTAGTATTATAAATTTTACTTTATATAAAATTTTAAAATATTTTATTTTTATACTATATCTTTTTTATAAATATAATTTATTAATTTTTTATTTTATTTTTATTTTTTTAATAATAAATAATAATTTTAATAATTTAAAATAAATAAAACAAAAAAAACTCTTCCCTCATTTTTCACTTTTCACGATAAAAAAGAGAAATAAAAATATATAAATTTCAAATATAAAACAGTTTTTCTTTCACTAAAAACAAAATATACTAAATAAAAAAAATCATTCTTCATTTTTATTTTCTTCCTTTCATTTTTTTTTTATTTTCCTCATAAAAGAAAATATACATATAATATAATATAATATGTAATTCGATACGTAAAGGAAACTTAATGACATATCATGTCTCGTGTATATATATATATATATATATATATATATATATATATATATATATCCACTTGGATACCATCCTCTCTCATACGCTTAGTTGGTTAGATATTTATCATGTGAAGTTGCGGAGAAAGCCACTATATAGAATTAATGGTAAGATCTAGTGGGCAAGAAAGATAGATACTATGTCTATTAATAATAGGAAAGTTTTCACTTTTCACCAAAAAAATCAATTAATTATGATCTTTGTGGACGCAAAAGTCATTACGGTCTGACGCGTCCGTACCCTACTCGTACACGTCTTAGTGGAATTTTCCACCGCGTCGTCGTTTTGGGTCATTCTCTCTTTCATACACAATTCTTAGCTGTTAGCACCCGTCAACTCCAAGCGAAAATTGAATTAGGCAAAATTGACGAACAATAATAAATAAGCACAAAATGCTTACTATATATACATACCCCTCCTCCCATCACTAATCCCACTTCATTCATCCGCTTCTAGTTAAAATCTACTATTTTTTCTCTAACTGTTATGTTATGGCTGATTATAAGCAACCCCAACTAAACGGTGCGTATTATGGCCCTTCCATTCCTCCAGCGGAGCCACCACGCCAACGCCCGCGGAAGAAGATGCTGTTGCTGCCTCTTCAGCTTCTTCTGGAAGTTTCTCCTCGCAATCGCTGTCCTCATTGGCCTCACCATCCTTATCTTCTGGCTCTTAGTTCAACCACGCGCCTTCAAGTTGCATGTGACGGAAGCGAGTCTCACTCAATTCAACTACACCTCCAACACTCTCCAGTACAATCTCGTCCTCAACTTCACGGCCCGAAACCCGAACAAAAAACTCAACATCTACTATGACAAAGTGGAGGGTCACGTGTTCTACGACAGCGTCAGGTTCGCTTCAACGGACGTTATCACGGGGAAAAACTCGTTCCGTCAATACACGAAGAGCACGAACCGCATGAGCGGCGTTTTCTCGGGGAAACATGTGGTTGTTCTTGATGCCTCTGATTTGAAGGATGATAAGAGGAAAGGGGTTTTTGACATTGATGTGAAGCTCTATTTTACCATTAGGTTCAGGCTCGGTGACTTCATAGGTGGTGACACCATGGCCAAGGCTAAATGTGAGCTTGAGGTTCCTTTCAGGTCTAAGGGGACTGAGGTTACTGCGTTTCAACCCACCGAGTGTGATGTCGATTTTTGAGGGTCCCTATTTCACGCTCTTCCTGTTAAGAAAAAATTTCTCCAAATTCTTCTGTAGCGTCAGATTTGTGGAAGTAAGAAGAAAATAGAATGCAGAATATTTGCACACACAAATTGATAACGGAGTTCGGCCAATACTGCCTACGTCTCCGGACTGCTGCAGATAATTTGATAGCAGAAAATTGTACACTGTGTTTACAAAAACACTCACAACCTCACACTACCCACAACCCAATTACACCCAAGAACCCTAAATTTTTCTCTCTTAGAAAAATCTCTCTTTCACAATGGTGTGATACATAACTTCCTATGACTATATATAGCAACTTCTCACATGCTATCACTAATTAAGTCAAGCCTTGCATTTATTACGCAATGACTTATAACCACTTCTCACATGCTATCACTAATTAAGTCAAGCCTTGCATTTATTACGCAATGACTTATAACCACTTCTCACATGCTATCACTAATTAAGTCAAGCCTTGCATTTATTACGCAATGACTTATAACCACTTCTCACATGCTATCACTAATTTTGTCAAGATCTTTGACTTTTCAAATCAACAATCTCCCACTTGAAGACTGATTTCAATCTGTCTTCACACTTTGATCACTACAGCAGTCTTCTTTGGTCTGTTATTCTAGCAGGCCGACTGAAGTTGAACACAACTTCAGTTTGTCAATGGTCACCACCTTTGTTAGCATGTCTGCTGGGTTCTTGCTTCCTGTAATCTTTTCCAATGTCAGCACCTCATCCTTAAGCAGAGATCTGATGAAGTGATAACGTATATCAATGTGCTTAGTTCTAGAGTGAAATGCTGAATTCTTTGCCAGATGTATTGCACTCTGACTATCACTGTGTAAAACACTCTTCTCTTGGATGAATCCCATCTCTGTTAACAATCCTTGAAGCCATATCAACTCTTTACTAGCCTCTGTTACTGCTACATACTCAGCCTCTGTAGTGGATAATGTAACGATCTTCTGTATCCGTGACATCCAACTGACAGCTGTAGTGCCAACAGTAAAAATATAACCGGTGGTACTTCTTCGGTGATCAACTTCACCTCCGAAGTCTGCATCTACATAGCCTTGTACTTTTAATTCTCCTTTGCCAAAGTACAGACACCTTTTTATGGTGCCTCGTAGATACCTTAAAATCCATTTGACTGCTTCCCAATGAGCTTTTCCTGGATTTGCCATAAACCTGCTTAAAACTCCCACTGCATGGCCAATGTCCGGTCGAGTACAGACCATTGCATACATCAAACTTCCTATGGCTGAAGCATATGGAATCTTAGCCATAAAGTCTTTTTCTTCCTCCGTCTGAGGGGACTGATCCTTAGATAAGCGAAAATGACTAGCCAAAGGTGTGCTAACTGGTTTGGCCTTGTCCATATTGAATCTTTGCAAGATACGGTTGATGTACTCTGCCTGAGATAACTGCAAAATTCCTCTTTTCTTATCTCTCGTGATTTGCATTCCAAGAATCTTCTTTGCTATACCCAAGTCCTTCATGTCAAATTCTTTTGACAACTGCATCTTGAGATTTTTAATCTCGTTCATATCTGAACCTGCTACTAACATATCATCGACATAAAGTAGCAATATGATATAACAGGACTTATATCTCTTGAAGAAACAACAGTGGTCAGCATTGCACTTCTGGAAGTCCTCCTTGTGCATGAAGCTTTCAAACTTTCTATACCACTGTCTTGGAGCTTGTTTCAGGCCGTACAAGCTCTTCTTTAATCTGCACACCATATTATCCTTTCCTTTTTCTGAGAATCCTTCAGGTTGGTGCATGTAAATCTCTTCCTCTAAATCTCCATGAAGAAACGCCGTCTTCACGTCCAATTGCTCAAGATAGAGCTCTTCACTGGCAACAATACTTAAGACAGACCTGATAGTATTGAGCTTCACAACTGGAGCAAAGATTTCAGTGTAATCAACTCCTTCCTTTTGCTGAAATCCTTTGACAACTAGTCGGGCTTTGTATCTCTTTGAGCCATCATAGTCCTCCTTCACCCGATACACCCATTTGTTGTGAAGTGCCCTCTTTCCCATGGGTAATTCAGCTAATTCCCATGTCTGATTGGAGATCAAAGAATTCATCTCTTCTATCATAGCAAGTTTCCACTTGTTTGCATCTGTGGTCTGACATGCTTCTATGTAATCTTCAGGCTCTCCTCCATCAGTCAACAACATGTAGTTCATGTATCTCCTGTTGGGCACATGAGGTCGAGAAGACCTTCTCAACACGGGAGTTGGAGTAGGAGGCTCTGATGTGTCAAGCTGTTGTTCACTGCTTTCTTCAGTTGAATTCTCTGACCGAGGATTCGCAACTATGGGACTTTCTGGGATATCTTCAACTTCTACATATGTTGGCTTAATCTGCTCTGAATTGTTGGCGCTTGTGTTAAGCTTGTCTTTATACATCACTCTTTCATTGAAGATTACATCTCTGCTGCGGATCATCTTTCTGTTTTCATCATCCCAAAGACGATAGCCAAATTCATCTTCACCATAACCGATGAAAGTGCACTTCTTCGATTTGGGATCGAGTTTATTTCTACCTTGATCACTGATGTGCACATATGCTACACAGCCGAAAACTCTAAGATGTGAGAGTTTTATCTCTTTTCCGCTCCATACCTTTTTTGGTATTTTGTGCCCCAATGGTACCGATGGACTTCGGTTGATCAAGTAAGCTGCTGTGTTGACTGCTTCTGCCCAGAACTGCTTCGGTAAGCCTGACTGCACACGCAAGCTTCTGGCTCTTTCAGTCAACGTTCGATTCATACGCTCAGCTACACCATTGTGTTGAGGCGTACGAGGCACGGTCCTCTCCATTCTGATCCCGTGCTCATAGCAGAATTTCTTGAATTTGGTGTCTTCATATTCACCACCATTGTCGGTTCTGAGCTTTTTAATCTTCAACCCTGTTTCATTTTCTACCATAGCTTTCCATATCTTGAAAGCCTCAAATACATCGGACTTATGTTTCAGAAAGTATACCCATACCTTCCTAGAGTGATCATCAATAAAAGTCACGAAGTAATGTTTCCCACCAAGTGATGGGACGGTAGTTGGACCCCAAACATCTGAGTGAACTAGCTCAAGTTTCTCCTTCTTTGGGGGTCTTCCAGCTTTCTGAAAGCTGACTCGTTTCTGCTTTCCAAGTATACAGTCTTCACACATGTCAATTTCTACTGACTGAAGACTTGGTAGCTTGCCGTTTGAGTGCATGATTTTCATCCCTTTCTCACTCATATGGCCTAGCCTCTGGTGCCATAGATTGGAATTTTCATTTGCTGCAACTGCAATCAAATGACATGCTCCTGCTGTTTTGTAAAGAGTGCCACTCTTTTTACCCCGAGCAATTGTCATCGCACCCTTTGAAATCTTCCAATCGTCTCCATGGAAGACAGTTGTGTAGCCATCACTGCTCAACTGGCTTATTGATATTAAGTTCTTTGTCAGGTCGGGAATATGTCTGACATTTTTCAATTCCCATACAGACCCGTTCAACTTAACCTTCACTACACCTTTGCCAACTATCTCACATGATTAGTTGTTACCAAGGTAAACTTTACCAAGGTTTCCGGGAACATAGTTCTCGAAGAATTCCCTTTGTGAAGTGGCATGAAAAGATGCTCCAGAATCTAACACCCAAGACTCCTCCTTGCTTTCTAAAGAACATATCAATGCATCATCTCCTTCAGGGGTGGAAGTAACATTTGCCTCGTCCTTGGTCTCCTGATGCTTTCGTGCACTCTTGCACTGATTTTTGTAGTGCCCAGACTTCCCGCAATTCCAACACTCGATATTCTTCTTAGATTGAAAGTGACGATTTTTGGATTTGGACCTCCTGTCCTTTGATTTGCCACGTCCATTTCCTTTAGTTGAGCTTCTTCCTCTTGACTCTGTTTGCAATATCGAAGATGATGAAGATTCACCCGACTCCTTCCGTCGGATCTCTTCGTTGAGAACTAGATCACGAACATCATCACATTTCAATTTTTGGCTTCCCGTTGAGCCACTCACAGCCGTGACAATGGCATTCCAACTTTCTGGTAAGGAAGACAAAATTATTAATGCTCGTACCTCATCATCAAATTCGATTCCAACAGAACTCAACTGGGTTGTGATTAAGCTGAGTTCATTGAGATGTTGTGCTACTGATGCACCTTCTGTCATCCGAGAGTTAAACAACCGCCTCATCTAGTGAACTTTATTTGCGGCTGACGGCTTTTCATACATTCTGGAAAGAGCCGCCATAAGATCTGCTGTGGTCTTTTCTTTTGCAATGTTAAAAGCAACATTACGTGACAACGTCAGACGGATGACTCCAAGGGCTTGCCTGTCAAGAAGAACCCAATCCTCGTCCTTCATTTCAGTTGGCTTTGTACCTGTGAGAGGTTGATACATATTTTTCTGGTACAGATAATCTTCGATCTGCATTTTCCAGAAACCAAAGTCCGCACCATCGAACTTTTCAATTTTCACCTTTCCTTCATCTACAGCCATCACTCCCACTCAAATCTGACTTCTTCTTTGGATCGTTTCGTTTCTAACAATTTTTAAAAATTGTAGAATTTCAAACCCGCTCTGATACCAGTTGTTAAGAAAAAATTTCTCCAAATTCTTCTGTAGCGTCAGATTTGTGGAAGTAAGAAGAAAATAGAATGCAGAATATTTGCACACACAAATTGATAACGGAGTTCGGCCAATACTGCCTACGTCTCCGGACTGCTGCAGATAATTTGATAGCAGAAAATTGTACACTGTGTTTACAAAAACACTCACAACCTCACACTACCCACAACCCAATTACACCCAAGAACCCTAAATTTTTCTCTCTTAGAAAAATCTCTCTTTCACAATGGTGTGATACATAACTTCCTATGACTATATATAGCAACTTCTCACATGCTATCACTAATTAAGTCAAGCCTTGCATTTATTACGCAATGACTTATAACCACTTCTCACATGCTATCACTAATTAAGTCAAGCCTTGCATTTATTACGCAATGACTTATAACCACTTCTCACATGCTATCACTAATTAAGTCAAGCCTTGCATTTATTACGCAATGACTTATAACCACTTCTCACATGCTATCACTAATTTTGTCAAGATCTTTGACTTTTCAAATCAACACTTCCCCTCTAATTTAATTTTCTCATTCCTGTATTCGATTCCTTGGTTGCATTTTCTACTTGCTTCAGGTTTGTTTGTGTAATTGCAATTTTGTAAAAAAAGAAAAGAAAAGTATATGGTCCTGTCATTTTTCTTTGCCCGTAGCTTTTTTCTTTTTATGTGGAATCTTGTTTATTGAATACAATATTATAACAGTAGATATTTCATCTTAAATATTTATTTTATTTTTTATTTTTGTATTTATAAATATTTAATTTAGAGAATGTATATTGAATAATGGGTATTTTTTATTTGGTTTAAATACATTTTTAGTTTTTATAAAGTGGACTACTTTTTAGTTAATTTTTTTAAATTAATTAAATTCTTATTTTTAAAGTTTAGTAAATTTAGTTTTTGTAGATTTTATTTTACTTTAATTTTTAAATTCTTTTATTTTATCTAAATTTTTTCAAATTTATAATGAAATTGAAATAAAAAATAAAAATTTAGTGATAATCTAATAAAATTTAAATAAATTTGTAAAATATGATATTAGAGTTTGAAGTTGGTAATATGATATTTTGGATACAAGTTCATATTTTAATTGGTAAATTTGAAAAAAAAAGACAGTTTAATTAATTTAATAAATAAACATTTTAAATAAAATAATAGAATTTAAGAATTTTAAATAGAAAAATGGTATAAAGAATTTAAAATTTAAATATGTTTGTAAAATAATTTAAAGAAATTAAACATATAATTAAATTTTTTATTTTAAAAAGATAACGCTGAAAGGATGGTATAAAGAAAATAGTGTGTGCATATCATTATTTTGACTTTTATATATGTACAAAATTGTATGCATGTGCATTAAAAAATATTATAAATTGATAAATAAAGTGATTGGTGAGTCAAAATGAAATTGAAACAACTGCCACCACATGGTTTGGATATTTTCCCAACAACTCAAGAAAATTTTAAATTCCAAACTTAAACTCAATAAAAAATTAAAAAAAAACCTTTTACTTTGAGTCAACCAAGATTTTCAGATAAATGTTTTTCAAAGCAAAAGATAAAATTTTATATCATACTTAAATATCACAATATAACAATTAAAGAATTGATGTAGTAAAAATAAATAAATCTTTTTTTTTAGGTAAAATTACATTTCATTGAAACACCAAAATAGATCAATTAAAAAAAGAACGTGGACCATTTATCCAGCACATGAAGATGTTAATGCTTATCCTTTTAGTTTTTTATTTTTAAAAAATATTTTGTAAATAAAGTTTAAAAACTGTTTTTTTTAAGAAAGTGAAAGAGAGTAAGTAAAAAATAAAATAGAAATATAAAACTAACAAAAATAAATAAAAATCTGAAACAGTTGGATTTTTAATTTTTAAAAATTAATAAGATATTATTTTTAAAAAATTAAATTTATCAAATATTTTTATTTATAAAATAAAAAATATTAAAAAAAAAAAAGAAATAAACAAGTTCTAAGGGATTCAGTCTCCTTTCCCAATCAATGGTATGGGCATTTGAATTTTCTGCCCATAGTGTCAAATAATACTCATACAATTGAAAATGTCTACTAAATTTTCCAAATGGCTCTATATTGAGATGAATATAAATATCTTTTAAGTATTTTCAAGTATGAAGTTTTTTCTTATCTTGAACTAGAAATCGTTTCCTTGATACATACAAAGACATTATTTAGGGATAAATATTTTTGACATGAAACAATCATAGGTACTCGAGTTAAAAATTATTTTTTCGTTCCTTTTTATTTTTTATTTAAAATTATTTTATACTATATTAAAAAATTAATTATTTTTATTTAAGTTAAAATTATTACATAATTTTTATTATATTCTTAATGTTTCATCATTTAGTTTTTATGTTCAATTAATATTCTCATACAAGATAAAAGGTATAATGAAATAAAAAGAATAAATAATAAATAAAAATATATTTTTTAAATATTGAAAGCTGAAGTTAAAAAAATAGAAGTAATTATAAGACTCATATAATAGGATAAAGACCCTTTTCAATTATTTTTCTCCATTGAAGAATGTACATAGTTGTTGAATAAAAATTAAACAATTTAAATTTTAAGTTCATATTTATAATAATTAAAAAAATTAAATCTAAATTATCCAATCTATATTTAACAACGTGATTTTAAAACTGCACGTTCTATGATTTTCTTAGCTAAAAAAATATGATGGCCCATTCTTGTTAAGTGAGTAAAAAATTCTTAGGTATCAATTTCCCACAAATACTTCTATTGATAATGGATATGTATAAAAATAAGTGGGACGTAGACATGCTAGTGGAATTTTCTTTAGTTCTACGGTCTTGGACAAACTAATTGAAAATGTCCAATAATACTCATACAATTGAAAATGTCAACTAAATCCTAAATGTCCTCATCACTCTAAATTGAGATATATACAAATATTTATAAGTATTTATTAAAAAGTTTGATTTTTTTCTTATCTTCAACTAGAAATCATTTTCTTCATATATGTAAATACATTATTTAGGGATAATCTTTTTTTAACATGAGACAATCATATATATTTGTATGAAAAAATCACTTATTTTATTTCTTTTTATTTAATATTTAAAAATATTTTATACATATAAAAAAAAGTAATATTTTTAATTCAAATTATTATATAATTATTAATTATATTTTCAATCTCTCATCGTTTAATTCCTCTCTTCAATCTCTCAATAATTTCTCCACCCTTAAGACTGCTCCATTAAAGCCGTCACCGTGGTTTGTTTTGACTGGAAACCACAGAATTATGTCAAAATGTCAAACATAACTCGACATGAAGCAGCAATCAAGCATAAAAAAGTCAAAGCCGCGTTAGTTTCTGTTATATCAAGAAATAAAGATTGTTCAAAACGCAACTTTATCCTTCATATATATACACGTGACCCTCTCTTAGCCTCAAAACAGAAAGCATTTAACTACACAACCGTCGCAATTGACTCACAACATGACCGACAAACAAACGCAATTGATGAACATTGCAAACAACGACCCCTCAGTTCCGCCAACGGAGCAATCACGGCACCTTGGCAGAAGATGCTGTTGCTGCCTCTTCCGAACCTTCTGGGTCATTCTCGTCTCCATCATCATCCTCATTTGCCTCATAATCCTCGTGTCGTACATCATCATCCAACCCCGTTCCTTCAAGTTCCACGTGACGGAAGCCAAGCTCACCCGTTTCAATTACACCGCTAACACCCTCCGTTACAATCTTGTCCTCAACTTCACTGCCCGAAACCCAAACAAAAAGCTCAACATCTACTACGATGAAGTGGAGGGTCACGTGCTCTATCACGGCGTCAGGTTTGCTTCAACGGACGTTATCACGTGGCAAAACTCGTTCCGTCAATACACGAAGAGCACGAACCGCATGAGCGGCGTGTTCTCGGGGCAACGCGTGATTGTGCTTGATCATAATCGGGCCTCAGATTTGGAAGAAGATAAGAGAAGTGGGATTTTTCACATTGATGTGAGGCTCTACTTCACCATTAGGTTCAGGCTTGGTGACTTCATATGGAATAGTGATATCAAGCCCAAAGCCAAGTGTGGGCTTAAGATTCCTTTCAGTTCGAATGGGACTACGGTGAATGAGTTTCGGCCCACCAAGTGCGATGTTGATTTCTGACGGTCCCCATTTCACGCGCACCACATTTGTTGAATTTTCTTATTTTCTCCCTCCTTTTTTTTTTTAATTTTCTTTATCCTTTGTCTATAGTGTTTTTTTTAACGTGGAGTCATGATTGATGGTACATATAATGGTGTATATATTTTATGTATTAAAATATTCACTATCAGAAGTGTTGAAGTATGCGAATATGTGATCACATTAAGGAGATATTTGGAAAAATTTATAAAAATTGTTTATATTGTTTAGTAAAATCATTCTCATGCTAAAAGTATATTACATTAATTTTTATCTCATTTACAATCATATATTTTTTTTTAAAAATTATGACTCATTAAAATTTAGAATAGAGATGAATGTAAAGTACATATATAATAATCCAATCATTATTCTATTATTTATACTTTATATAATTTTTTAAATAACTTTTAGCATAAATATAAAAATTGATTTATTTTAATAAATTTCTAAAATTAAACTTGTCATAAACTCTCATATAAAAATATATTAAATAAATATTTAACTAAACCATTTGTCTAAAAATAATATATAAAAATAGCAAATCAAATAAAGTAGTCCTTTGGATAACATGCAAAAGAAAAGTGTGTAGAAATATAAATAGTAATATATATATATATATATATATTACAAATTTGATTTTATGTGTTATGATAATTAATTTTAATATTTCTACTTTTAGAATTTTATGATTTGATCATTTTGTTGATTTTTATTTAATAATTAATATATCTAACTTTTTATTCCAGTTTATTAATCAACTATTAATTTAGTTTAATTTCAGATCATAAAATGTGTCATAAAAAATTTATCCAAATTTATTATTTATTTGATAAAAATTGAAAGAGAAATCAAAACTACAAAATCTCAAAATTCAAGAGATTAAAATTATCAAAAATAAATTAAAAAAATAAAAATTGATCAAATCTTAAAATTAACAGGTTTAAAAATATTATTAAATTTATATTTTATGATAATCAATTCGTAAACAGGTCAAATAATGAAGTAATAAAAAAAAGATTATATTATTATCATAATAAAAAGTATATTATGTTTTCTCATTTTTCTTATCTTTTACCCATTCTAATTTTCATTTAATTTTTCAAGTCTCTTCAGTTATAATATTTCAATATTTTTCACATCATCTTGTGATTTCATTACAAAATTTACTTTTTTATCTTTATTTATTATTATTGTTAGTATGGTGAGATATATTTTGAATTAGATTATATTTTTTATTATTTTTATTCTATATGTATTATTTGTACCGTAAATTTACATTTTTTTTAAAAGTCAAATTATATAAAATTATTAAAATTTAGAAATTTATGAACACAAGATGTATCCATATCTCTATCATTTGGCAGTACAAACAGTTTTGATTGTTTTCATATTACAAGATAAGATCAAAATGTAATAGCATTCCTACTCCTAATTAACAGCGATAAGGTGAAATAAATTGTTACAGTAATATGCCAATCTACAATATTTAGCTACCTCATTCTTTGTTAGCCAGCTTTAACCATTCTGCTGTATAAACATGGGGTACCTTGGATACTTTAAGCTTTCATTTCTCATATGGTGTATGACAAGCTTGCACGTGGAAGAAACCTCCAAGTACCTTGGATACTTTTGGGGGTTGGATTTCTTCGACACTAGCACTATGAAGGAACTATTGCCCCTCTAACCAATTTCCCTTGAGAATGGAACTCATGGATGAAAGTTATAAACTCTGGTTTAACAGTTTTCCAATGATCTTTCAAGAATTAGAAGTTGATTCCATCTGATCCTGAACTTTTAGAGCTACCGCAACTTCACACTGCATTTTTTATCTCTTCTTCTGAGAATACACCAGAATTGTAAATTTACATTATATTTTAAATATGACATTTTTTTTTCTATTTTAAGTATAGCATTTGATTTTTTTTTATTGTATAATTTATGACTCATTAATTTTAAAGATTTTTTTTTTTTGATTGATTTCTAAAGTTGAAAAATAAAGTGATTTATTAAATATTTTGAAGTCCAAATAAATCATCCTGCCATCCCATTCAAAGAGGGATTCCCAGAATTTTTCTTAATGAAAACTCACTTCTAAATGCATCATTTGTGACATTTTCTTCGAGATTTATATTGGATTTATTATAACAAAAAATTTTAATTGGACGAAAGATTTTAACATTTTAAAAAATATAAAAATATTTAAAATTTAAATATTTTATTTAGATAAAAATTTTAAATTTTTTATTTAAATGGTAAATTTTAAAATTTTTATTCAAATAAAATAATTTAATTTTTACTATATACCAAATTTTATATTTAAATATGTATAATTTTTTTTCTATTTTTAGATGTACATATATTTTTATTATATAATATATTCAGAGAGAATAATAATATAATAAATTTATATAATTACAAAGATAATAAAATATGATTATATCATTTAATATTAAAAAAGATGAGAGATTTTATTTTTAAATTTAAAAATTTTGAATAAATTTTAAATTTTACTTATTCTTAAAAAAATTAAATATTTTTATTTAAATTTATTAAAATATTTTTTAAAAATTTATAAAATTTAAAATTTTTCTAAAAATTGATTTCATTTATTAAAATAATCTATCCAAACACAAAATAAATGATTATTTATTTATTTATTAAAAATCTAGAATGATTGAATTTTGAGGTTAAGACTATTAATGATCCAAGAGAAATTAGAGGATTGGACCAAATAATGTTAGTGGCCAGAAACTCAGGCCTCAGCTGTTCATTCCAAAATAGTTTATTATCATTCATTTTTAGGACCTTACTTTTTGCACCTTCATTTTTTCTTTTTGTAGCTTCTTAAATTTTTTGTAGATTTTTTATTTCAATCTTACCTTTAATATTCTCTGCTGGTTCATGTGTTGTTCCAAAAAAAAAATGTTAACTTCTGCAAATAAACCTATTATCCGTTCCTATACTGTAAACAGATTAGTATCTAATATCTAATTGGTAGTCATTTGGGTTAGATATAAGATTTTAGATTTGCAGTTCGTTGATCTTGATTCGTACCGAGGAAGAAGACGATCCATAAGTTAACATTCTAGTTTGCGGAATGTAACTTGTTTAATATTCCGCAAACTAATATGCGGAAGACAATAAACATATTTTTTGGAATTCAATAATCTATTCCGTAGATTAATTTACGGAAACATTTTAAAGTTTCGCAAATTAATTTGCGGAGTACATTACTGGGTTCGATGATTCGTCTTCTCCGACGCTTCACGTCTTTCCGACATTTCTCCAACATTACTTTCCTCAATTTCTCCATCCCAAACAAAAGAAACCCAACTTACATTCAATAAAAATGATGGAAAAAAAAAAAACAATGGTGGAAAGAAGAAAGAAAAATGAGAGGATGTTGGAGTGTTATATTAACGAGGTATTTGAGTCTTTTCATATATAAAGGGATGCAAAAAGAAATTTGAAATTTGGAGGATGCAAAAAGTAATCCCCTTTTTTATAATCCAGTGTTTGCTCCAACGTTTGGGCCAATCTGCTCAACAAATCCAGAAGAGAATTTCCTTTACTGAGAAAGTAATCCGCACCCAGCCCAACATACTATGCGTAGTTTCAGTTTTAGTTTTGGGCTCATGTAAATCAGTGGCCAATTCATTATGATCTTGGTTTTAATAGCCCAAAATTGCTCTTTACGCAAATGACCCAAATGAACAAACGTTGAACCCTTACCATCCTTACAAACATGGATCCGAACTTCCAACGTTTAAATTTTCAGGTTAAGTTAATTATAATTGTTGGATGTGTTGAATTGATATTAATCTGTCTAAATTTTAAATTAATATTTTTGTTAATTAAATATTCAAATGAATATACATCTTTATTTAAAAGTTATTAAACTGAACATGAGAGAGAATTTAGACTTATGATCCATTTCCCTTGATTTCTGTCAAAAACGAGAGTTTCATACTTAAAAGGAGTACCTTATTTTAAAAATTATTTAAAATTTTATAGACTTGGTATACTCTGTTTTCAAATTAATTAAGTACATATTCACATAAAAAATTACCATGATCAAAGAAAAATCAGAAAGAAAAAATCCGAAACCCTAGATATGTGTCTTCTGTTTCTGCTTCTTCCTCTCGCCAACATTTCACCAAAATCATCGCCATGGTCACCAGTTTCATCGGCCACCACTCCTCCAGCCATTAACTTCATCAGCCAAGCACATAAGGATCCATAAAGTTCCCACAGATGCATAAAAGAAGGCAAAAATAAATTAAAAATGAATCTAATAATAAATGTCCTCTCACTCACACTTGACGCCGTTGTGACTCCAAAGCTCTTCCGTCAACGCCGGCGAGCTCTCATCTTCGCCGCCGCCGTCAATGGCGGTGGTTCTCTCTTTGCTAGAAATGGCATTAACGGTCACCCACCTTCCCACTCACTCCCCTTCTCACATGGCTGCAAACACCGCGGCGGCCGCACCTTTCACAGCCGCCTCTCACCTCCTCTCCCACCCTTCTATAACCCTAATACATCTCTAAGTTCGGAATTGTATCCTCTAGGTGCATTTGTTAAAAAATTAAATTCTTAATCCAATAATTAAAAGTACCACTATCGCATAAACAAAATGCAAGGGAGAATATTTAAATTATTCTAATTAATTCTAGCGAACCTATTATTATTATTAAAAATGTTAAAAATATTAATTTAAAATTTACACGGTATAATATCAATCCAATAATTGTAATTAAAAAATTTAAACTGCGGAACATTGGACTAATCAGCTGTTAATTATTAGTAGAGACCAAAGAATTGAGTGCTAGATTTTTTCAGAATACGAGGTCTATTATATAGTTGGAAGAATGACTCGTAAACTGTGGTTCTTTGACAATTTATTTTATCAAATTGTATTATTTCAATCAATCGTCGAATCTCTTGAAAATTAATATTTAAACGGTTAAAATGTTACATTAAAGGAGTTCTAGATAAATATTAATTATGGAAAAGTTACATATTTACAAACAAAGGGTACAAAATCTTTAATTAAAAATTACATATTCCAAATAAATAATATCAGCCGATTTGTTTTTGAGGCAAAGTAATAAAACTCCCCTAAAATTTAATCCTAATATAATTTCATTCAAGAGTCATCCCTCCGTAAGTCCACTACGTAATGAAGTGATAATCGGCATTTTCTAGGCTTAGAAAACTTCGCGGAAGTGGGAGAGAACATGGAAAATTGAGAAAGTTGGAGTCGGCGGGTCCTACCATTAATCTGTTACCGTATGCTTTTGTAACAAATATCAATTTTTCGTTTTGGGTTCAAGGTTCGGGTGAACGTTGAATACTTTATTATAGGAGACGTCAATGATAGCAAATATAATAAAAAAAATTATATTCAAAAAAAAAAAAAACCAAATGTACATGATCAGAATTCTTAATATAATGGAGCTCAGCTCTTTTATTGTTCCCTTGCAGAGTAGCACAACATCGATAAACTGTACTTGATAAGCTATTTTCCTTTTGGTCATTCGCTATGGCTAAATCTCTTGATTTTACAGTTCGGAGGCGTAAGCCAGAGCTGGTTGCTCCAGCAAAAGCTACCCCTCATGAAGTGAAGTTACTCTCAGACATAGATGACCAAGAAGGCCTACGTTTCCAAATACCAGTTATACAGTTCTATCGTCATGACCCATCAAACGCAGGGAAAGACCCTGTTGAGGTCATTAGAAAGGCACTGGCCGAAACACTTGTGTTTTACTATCCTTTTGCAGGGAGACTCAGGGAAGGGCATAATCGGAAACTGATGGTGGAGTGTACTGGGGAAGGTGTTTTGTTCATTGAAGCTGATGCAGATGCCACGCTTACACAATTTGGTGATTCTCTTCAACCTCCCTTCCCATGTTGGGAGGAGCTCCTTTACGACGTTCCTGCTTCTGGAGAAGTCCTTAACACTCCCTTGCTTCTTATACAGGTAACCTTGTTAAGTCATCTAAGCAGTTAGTTTGACTGTTAAACAGTTATAACTGTTTCTGTTAGACTCATCCACTAAATCTTTTCCTTTAATTTTCTCCTAATTAACTGAAAATGAATGAATTTGGGATTACTGCAGGTAACACGACTCAAGTGTGGTGGTTTCATTTTTGCTCTGCGATTGAATCACACGATGAGCGATGCAGCTGGTTTGGTACAATTCATGAGTGCGTTGGGTGAAATAGCACGCGGAATGCACAAATCTTCAATCCAACCAGTGTGGTGCAGAGAGCTTCTAAATGCAAGGGACCCACCCAAAGTGACATGTATCCATCGTGAATATGAACAAGTGCCGGACACGAAGGGAACAATCATCCCCTTAGATGACATGGCTCACCGCTCTTTCTTCTTTGGTCCCACAGAGTTAGCTGCCATTAGTCGTCTCATTCCTCCCCACCTAAGTAAATCCTCTAATTTCGAAATCCTTACGGCATGCCTCTGGCGTTGTCGCACAATTGCGTTGCAGCCAGATGCCGATGAGGAAGTTCGCATAGTTTGCATTGTTCAAGCACGTGGCAAGTTTGATCCTCCTTTACCAACTGGTTACTATGGCAACGCTTTTGCGTTTCCCACTGCGGTTACTACTGCAGGGAAGCTATGTGAAAGCCCATTGGGATATGCTTTGGAGTTGGTGAGGAAAGCAAAATCGGATGTGAATGAGGAATATATGCATTCTGTGGCAGATTTAATGGTCCTCAATGGACGACCTCACTTTACTGTGGTGAGGTCCTATCTTGTGTCGGATGTGACACGAGCTGGTTTTGGAGAGGTTGACTTTGGGTGGGGAAAGGCTGTTTATGGAGGACCAGCGAAGGGAGGAGTCGGAGCCATACCTGGTGTGGCAAGCTTTTACATACCTTTTAAAAATGCTAAAGGCGAGGAAGGTTTAGTGATACCACTTTGCTTACCTTCTGAAGCCATGGAGAGGTTCGTAAAAGAGTTGCATAGCATACTCAAGAATAATGTCCAACCTAGCCATGGGGGTCCAAATTCTAGGTTTATCATTTCTTCCATATAGCTTGCATAAAATAATCGAATTTTGCTTTATAGTGAAAAGGAAATAAATTATTATTTGCTCCTTATATAAGATTGATGTGAGTATAGTACTACAGCAAGGGACAGCAAGAATCACATGGACACCAATGGAGATTAGTAAGGATTAGTATTATTGTGTGTTGAAGTCTTTCAATGCCATTGTTAAACTTTTGTTGCCTTTAAAACTATCTACTATCATCACTTGCGTCAAGAAACTTATCCAAGTACGACACTGCAGTGTGATTCCTTAATAATTTTTACATAGTAAATATAAAAAATATGATACAATATTGCGGTATGAAATAATTTTTACAAAATAAATATAAAAATTTAAAATAAATATTATTCGATATTTTTAAATGTTGTATATTTATTTTTTAAATAATATTATTTTCAATTTTAAAAAATGAATAAAATCAATCGATAAAAAAAGTTATTAGTTTTAAAAAATTAATTAACTAAAAGATAATAAATAAAAAAATTATTAAATTCAAGAAAATATGTAACTAACAGATAAAGTTAAAATTAACAAATGGAAATAAATTATTCAAACTATGAGTCTAGTCCTTTCAAATGTTCATGAACGCGTGTTATGTATCATATATATTATGAGTTTGACCAGGTTAACTTTCATATTACAACGTGGGAATCCTTCATTCTCTTTTGAAAATACACCTTGTTTTCAAAATATAAGTTGTTAATAGAAATTTTATTACTATGTCTTACAATCCTATCATTTCTTCCTCCTCTAAAGTATACCTTATCGTCAAACTATATGTTGATATTGAAAACTTTTATGTTGTATCTTACAAACATGTCATAGCTTCCTTCTTGAAGGTACACTTTATCCTCAAGGTATAAGTTGGCATTGGAAACTTTGATGTTTCACTTTAGGATTTTTATGATTCCGTCTCCCTTAAAATGACACCTTATCCTCATGGTGTGTATTAGGATAATGATGTTACTGAATGATCCTATCCTTCTTTTTCCATCGGAGTTGCACTTTTCCCTTAAGGTGTACGTCTAGATAATGGTTGCAGAATGATCTCATCCTTCTTTTTCCTTAAAGTTGCATTTTGTCCTCAAGGTGTACATTAGGATAATGGTATTACAGAACGATCTCATAATCTCTTATCCTGTGAAACTGTACCTTATCCTCAAGGTGTGTGTTAGGATAATGATGTTGTAGAGTGATCCAATCCTTTCTTTTCCCTTGAAGTATCACTTTGTCCTCAACATATAATTGGAAATAATATTGCATAATAATCTTGAGATAACGGTGTTGAAGAACAATCTCATAATTCTTTACCCCTTTTACCCCTTGAAGTTGCACATTGTCCTCAAGGTATAATTAGGGATGATGGTATTGCACGTTCATTTTATCATCCCTTCCTCCTTTAAGTTATACCTTATCCTTAGAGCATACGTTGGTAATGGTGTTGAAGAACAATCCCATCATTCTTTACCTCTTGAAACTACACTTTGTCCTCAAGGTATAATTGGGGATAATGGTTTTGCACGATGATCTTACCATTCCTTATCCTATGAAGTTTCACCTTATCCTTAAGGTATATGTCAGAATAACGATGTTTTAGAACAATCTCATCATTCCTATTTTTTTGAAGCTGTACTTTGTTCTCAATGCATATGTTGGGAGAATAGTGTTGCAAAACAATCTCATCATTCCTTTCTCTTTGAAATTGCACATTATCCTCAAGGTGTATGTTAGGATAATAGTGTTGCAAAATGGTCTCATCATTTCTTTTTCCTTGAAGCTGCATGTTATCCTCAAGATGTATGTTAGGATAATAGTGTTATAAAATGATCTCATCATTCTTTCCTTTTGAAAGTTACACATTGTCCTCAAAACATATGTCAAAATAATGATGTTGAGGATCAGCCACATCATTCCTTTTCCCTTGGAGTTGTACCTTGTACTCAAGACGTATGTGGAAATAATAATGTTGCATAACAATCTCATTATTCTTTATCCTGTGAAACTGCAATTTTTCCACAAGATGTATGTCAAGATAATGATTTTGCATAATGATCTCATACTTTCTTTTCTTGTGAAATTGGTCGTTGTCCTCAAGGCATATATTGGGATAATGATGTTAAAGAAGAATCTCATCATTTCTTACCCCTTGAAGCTGCACCTTGTCCTCAATGCGTAATTGAGAATAATGGTATTACACGTTGATTTCATCATCCCTTCCTCCTTGAATTCATATCATATCCTCACATAAAGTACATACTAGTGAGATAGCGACCAATTTTTCCACAGTCACGTCCAAATTTAATTTTGTTAGCAGATGTTGTGATAATGTATCAACTATATTGTGGATGATTCCTTGTTTAAGTAACTGATGAAAGATCTTCTCATTTGTTTGATGTGGTTTAGTAATCATCTTATTTTCATCCTCATACTTGGTTGTTCCAAAGCACAACTTAGCGAGAGTCTCATCAGAATTTGATTTGGTTGGTAGATGCTGTGATAATATATTAGTTTCGTTGTGGGTAATTCTTTGTTCAAACAAGTGATGAGATATCTTCTCATCTATTTGATGTGGTTTACTAATTGTCTCGTTTTCATCTTCATACTTGGTTGTTCCAAAGTGAAGTAATAACCCATCTACGAACAACTTCCATGTGATTATTTTTCTTGTTTGCATGTGAGTACTAGTACTACCACTCGATGACTTCATCACTAAGGTAAAATAAGGTTAAAAATACATTTCTTAAGTCATGGATGTCGTGGGTAACAAAATACCTTTGAGGATTTTATTCAAGAAACTTAAAGAATTCCAACCGATTAAGGTTCTTGAATTAATTCTTCTTTTATTCTTCTTCAAATTTTGTTAATGTACTTGGGATTGATGAATCTAAATTCGAGTCTTTACTCCTATTATTAGAATTTGTAAATTTTAATAATGTTGATGATGATGACTAATGTCTATACTTTGATTTAGTGGAGAGGACTCCTCTTGAGAATCTTGTCGATGGACTCACGTAGATTTTTTATGGATTCACGTATTTCTCTTACAAAAATTTATGAGGCATCAAGATTTTTTAAGCTGGATGACATATTAATGTGCGAAGTGTTGATGTGATCACAACCTAACTTGAACGAAACATTGATGTAATTACAACTTGACTCTGATAAAAATCGATATGATATTTTAATATCGATATAATTTTTACAAAATAACATAAGAATTTAAAACAAATGTTATTTGATATCCTAAAATATTATCAACTAAATGATAAAAAAACTATCAATTTTAAGAAATCAACTAATTAAAATAATAATAAATAAAAAATTATTAATTTTAAAAAAAAATTAATTAAAAAATAAAAATAAAATTAATAAATAAATAAAAAATTATTTAAACTATTAATCTAATTTTTTTAAATATTTATTATATATCATAAATAAATAAAAATAAATTTTTCATACAATCAATCTAATCCATTCATATTTATTATGTATCACATTTATTATACGTTTAACCGTACTAACTTTATATTTTTATATTAAACCGTAACATTATATTCCTATCTTTTAAGTTATCTTAAATATTATTCAAGATTCTTCCCCTCGCAACTTCCATTCCATAATGGAGTGATAAGACAGCACATGGAAAATTGTGAAAGTTGCAGGCAGCGGGTCCTACTATTATAGTATTACTGCCTTCTTTGTACCAACTACCAAACATCAATTTGTCGTTTTGGATTCTATGTGAAACCAATGACTTATCTGCTTGACGTCAATTTATAATAATTCTTCTTAAAAAATACTGCCTATTCTGCATTTTTATATTAAATTTAACCTATTTTTCTTAAGGCTAATATGAAGAGTTGATATTTAAAAAATATATAATTTTTTATTAATATATACTTTAAAATGATTAATTAACAAAATATATTTATTTTATTATAATATTAACGAGATAAAGAAACTGTTTATTTAAATAAAAATATAAACATACATTTATACAATAATTTACATTTAAATTACCGTCCGATGTTTTTATATTTTAAAATAATAAGAAAAAATATATCCGAATGTATTGTACATGTATACGCAACGTCTTATTTAAATTCAGACCGAGATATACTTTGAAGTCAAAGTAAGAAGAGATAAGATTCTCCGTGACATTTCTTGGTCTTTGTTTAAATACAGTGACATTTCTTGGTTGTTGAGAACACTTTGTTTTTTCAGTGATGCGTAAAAAATATTTTATTAAATTATTTGTTGATATTTGTTTAAATACAGTGAAATTTCTTGGTTGTTGAGAATACTTTGTTTTTCAGTGTCGCTTAAAAACTTTTTATTAAATTATTCATTGGTATTTGTTTAAATCCAGTGACATTTCATGGTTGTTGAAAATTTATTTGTTTTTCGGTGACGTGTACAAAACTTACATTTTATTAATATTTTAATAATTTTAATGTATTATTATTTATTAATTAAAAATAATTTATTATTTATATATATTTTTAATTTAAATACATTTATAAATAATTTTTTTAAAACTATTATTATTATTATTATAAATATTTTATTAATAATAAATTAAAATGATATCATTTTCAACATTAAAGTTGAAATTAAAGAAATAAATTATTAAATTTATAATATATAACATTAATTAATATAAAATACATTAAATTTGAATTTAAACTTAAATTATTTGAAATATTAAAATTTAAATTTAAATTAAATTAATATTTTAAAATAAGGGTATATATTTAATGTAATAAAATCACAATAAATTAACAAAATACTATAAATTTTAAAAACATTATTATTAAAAAATAAAAATTCCAATTCTAAAAATAAATTATTATATATTTTTTCAAATAATTGTTAAAAATAATTAATTTTAATAATTTAATAATTTATATTAAATAATAATATCTATAGATCATCATGTGAATATATTTAAATGATAACAATTATTGGTGAATAAAAATATTTTTGTGATTGTTGAAAATATATTTGTTTTTTATAAAATTATATCTACATTTTTTATATTTTAATGTAATTGTATATAATATTTTTATTTTTTTAACATTTATACTAAAAAATTTTAATTATTTAAGTTTTGTTACATTATATATATTTTTTAGATTTGATGACTTTAACCGAACAAATAGAAATTAATTATATGTCATATACATGATAATTAATAAAATTTTGTTATAAATATATTTTTATCTACAAACTTTAAAATCTCCCTCTACCTCTTTCTTCCAATCCTCCACTGCTATTTCCATCAAATCTTCTTTAATCGTCTACTTCTACGATAAAAAAAAAAAAATCAAATCCATAAAAAATTATACATTTTCTTTATATTTTACAACTATCTCATAGTAAACTTTCCTCATTTACAAAAATTTAATAAAATCTTTTTATCAGAGGTTTATGTAATTAAATAACTTTTTTAGAAAATTCATTTGATCTTATTAAGATGAGCTAATTCTAAGAAAAAAATATTATGAATTCCTGTCATCGTTGTAGTTTTGTTTAAATTTTATGATTGAATCTTTTAAAAATCCTTAATACAAATAAGATTGAACTAAGAGACATAATACTATAATTGAATCAATTGTGTTAATGCTAACTCTGTGTGCGAATTAAGTACTTGTTTCTTTGTTTCATGAGTAGGCCCAACAAATATTAATGTTAGTGGTATAGGCCTTACTACACAGCTTTATAGTTTTCACTTTGTTAGTGTTTTCTTTTACATTTCTTACTTCATATCTCCTTCCTAAAAAAAAGTATGTGTATAGGGACATATCTAGACATTTTTGTTTAGGGAACTAAATATAATTTTTAGAAGACAAATCATTTTGATAGTAAGAAGGTAGGGATATCGAGAAATAAGAATGTGTAGTTGCCAAAAAATAAACGAGATTCATATTGGATAATTTTGTCTTCACAAAAAAATTAACGTCATAACCACATAATGTCACTGAAAAAATAATTTTTGTAATAATATAAAATGTAAGAATATCAAGTTTGCATTAAAATAAGAGATATGAGCATAATTTATCCCTAGTTTTTCATAAGGTTTGCTTATTTTATCCATATAAAAAATGGTCCCATATATATGTATTAAAAAATAAGAATAAAAAGTCTCAATAGAGACATAGACCATAATCGATTAGCTATATATATTCTACACATAATGAGTTGCACAATTATGATCGATCCTTTTATACTATTCTTATAGTATGATTCTTACTCTTTGTTCGGTTAGAAAGAAAGGGAGGAGAAAGAATTTGATTTCTTGAATTTGAATGAATCCATAAAAATTTCTCTCTTCTCATAAGCTATGAAAATAGGGGAGAGGATTTTTTTAGTTTTTTATTTAACTTAAATTGTTAAAATCATAAGATAGTTTTTAATAAAAAAAAATAAAAACTATTATATTAATAAAATATATAATAAAAAATTATTTTTTAAATTAAAATAAATCAAAATTTATATTACTAATATTCTTTTTCACATTATTTTAACTTATTCAAACAACAAAAGAATTTTTTTTTTCTTTCTCTCTTATTTACACTCATCTAAATAATTAAACTGAATTATTTTTTTCAACTTATTAATTAAATAAACAAATTTATAGTTATTTTAAAAATTTTATATTATAAAAATAAAAATATATATTCTAAATAATATTTTTTTGAAATTAAAAATATATATTTTTAATTTTTATAAATAAATTTTAAATAATATTTTTTAATAAAAATATTTATTTTATCTTTAAAACTTTTCTTAACCAATATTAAATATTTTATTATAAATAATTTAAATAAAATATTTAATAATTAATAAATTATATAAAATTAAAAATATTATATAAAAATAATATTTTATAATAAATAAAGAATTATTAAAATATATCAAAATAATTTTTAATTAATAGTTAAAAACTTCAACATTAGTAAACATAGCGTTAAAAAAGATGCTAGTATTTATTAAATCAACTTCGATATCAATTGGTGTAAATTATTAAAATTATCGACCATCTTTGTTGAAATTTGCTGTCAATAATTAATCTAAATTTTAATAAATATCACTATTATTTTATTAAACATTATAAACAAATAGATATGCTATTTTAGTTGTAAGTAATTAGTACTTTCAACTTCTCAACTTTTGACATTGTAGTTTTGGAATTCTATGATTTTGTAATTATAATTTATTTTTCATTATTATTTATATATTTTTTAATATTAATTAAAACTGAAAAGTTAACATAATTTAAAAGGGTTTTGAAAAAGTATGAAAGTTCTTATACGTTAAGAGACAATCCTTAATTTAATATTCCATAATTTTATGTGTTTGTATATTAATTTTTTTAAAATTCTTGTTAGTAAAATTAGTTCTTGAAATAATTTTTATTATTTTTAAAAAATTATTACCAAATTAATCTTTAACAAATATGAAAGAAATAAATTAAGCTCTAAAATGGGTTACTCCAAAGAGATCGTGGAATAAGAGATCATTCAGGGAGTCTCTTAGGAGAGTGATCTTCCTTGGTTGGGTAGAACCTCCTCGAGCAAGAAAGTCTGCACATTGATTTGCTTCTTGAAGATAGCGAGTGACAAAGGCTTCTCAGTCTTGTTGGAGAAGACACGTTGGATAGTCTGAACAATAGTGTCGTATTTATGGAAGTAAGGATCAGGGTGGCTTCAAGACAATCATATTTACATTTGATTCTTGGAAATCCTTGATTCCAAGCAATGGTGAACCCGTGCAGGATGGCTAAAAGTTCTGCATAAATATTATCTGTTTTATACATGTCTTCATTTTAGAGGAGACAAATTATTTGAAAGTAAATTAGTTAGTCTTTATTGATTGATCTCTCCCTCACACTGAAGCCAAAAGAAAATGCTATTAGACAATGAATTGAAGAGAGAATTAGAACAAAATGGAAGATACCTTGAATGCAATTAACGATGCCCGAAAGATCAAATTATTTATTTAATTATTTATAAAAGTTCACTTTTAATGACCTTTTGAAACTAAATCACGTTAGCCATTAAGGTAATCTGTAAAGAATTCTTAAACCCTTGTTTTCCAAGGTTTTTTCTTTTTTTTAAATCATTCCACTTACATCTAAAAATAGCTATGTAGATATGCGGAAGAATACTTTCTGATAATTTTGGGGTCATGTAATATAGGATTATAGTCCCCTCTAAGCTGAAAGCACATTTTTTTTTTTATTTGGATTCATGCCAAAGTACACTGGTCTTTTTTTATTTTCGTTAAGGAGAGCATTGTTAATTATTCTGGAGTATTGCTTTTTGTACCCCATAAAATGAAAAGGAATCTGAACAAGAATTTGCACTCCGGTGAGAAATTACTTTAGGTCTTTATTTTTAATTTTTTTAAATTAAGATTTTAGAATATATTTTTTGTATTTCAGAAATTAAAAAAAATATTTCAAAATTAAAATTTCCAGAATGTAAAAAATATATTCCAAAATATTTATTTTAAAATATATTTTAAAAAATTATTTCAAAAATTTAATCTTAAATTGAAAAAAATGTATTTTAAAATTAAAATTTTAAAAATTCATTTACATATTAACCGAAAGGTAAAATTAAAAACAAAATTTAAATAAAAATAGGAGATGCGAATAAAAATAATAGTATCTTTTATTTTGTTTTTTTATCTCTCTTTATATAAAAAGATAAAATAATTTTTATAGATATTCAATTTCTGAAAATATAAATTCAAAATATTTAAATTTTTTTTCAGAAACTTGGAAGGTAAAATATATCGTATTCATTAAATTTAAAATAAAAATATAAATTTTTAAATGTCTGTTTTCTAAAAAAAATCAAAATAAATTTCGAATATGTTAGTTTCAAAATGTTAGAAAACCAAAGTAAATTTCGAATATGTTAGTTTCAAAATGTTGTGAAAGGGATGTGAATCTATATTTTAAAAAAATATTTTTTTAATATAGTTGATAAATTTTTAAAAATATATATTTAGAAGATATTTTTTAAAATAAATTTAATTATATTTTAGATAAATATTTATATAAATTTATTAAATCTATTTTAAAAAAGGAAATTCATTTTTTGAAATTTATTAAATTCAATTCAAAAAATTGAAATGAAAGTTGTTTTAATATTTAATTTTAATAAAAATAATAAAATATATAAAAAATAAAAAGAATGGGTGAGAAAATAAACTCGAGATATGAATATTCAGAAGTACAGCTCAGAAATCAAGACATTTTCTTGACAAAAACCAGAAAAGAAATTAAGATGCTTTCTGTATCTTGATATGGAAAGTGGAAATTCAGCACCAACAATTGTGATTTTATGATTTATTAGTTTTTTCTTTTCATTTTTAGGCCCAACGTTAAATAAAGTAACCACTCATATTTTCATTTTTTAAATAGCTTAATTTTTATTTTATATTTTCAAAAAATTGACATGTTTATAAAAGAAGTTGGTTTTTATATTTTTTTATATAAAAGGATAAAATTATTCTTATATATAAATAATTTTTGAAAATATAAATTTAAAAAATTTTAAATTATTTTTTTTAAAAATATATATTTAAAAGATAAATTGGACGGATGTTCATTGGATTTAAAAAAATATATCCGTTCTGGAATAAAATTAAAATAAATTTTAAATATATTAATAAAAAATATTGTATAAAAAAAGTGTAAATATATATGCTAAAAAAATGTTTCTGTAATGTAAATTTTTAATAATACGTATTCACAAGATTTTTATAAAATAAATTTAATTACTTTCTATATAATTATTTTTGAAAACTTATTAAATCTATTCCAAAAACTTCATCTATTCTAAAAAATTATTTTTTGAATTTTATTAAATCTATTTTAAATAATAAAAATAAATAATAATTTTATCAAAAATATAAAAATATAAAAAAGATAAAAAAAAGCAATTCCCGTTTATAAATTATGTGCTCAGCTTGCTGGGCCACTCCAATGTTATATAAGCTGGCCCATTTAGATTGTGGTCTAAGCCTCATTGACCCAATAACATATTAGTGTTTAGCTTCTTCTTGAAGTTCCTCCTCGCAATCGCTGTCCTCATAGGCCTTGCAGCTCGTAGTTCAACCACGCGCCTTCAAGTTGCACTGGAAGCTAGACTCACCCAATTTAACTACACCTGCAACACTCTCTAGTACAATCTCGTCCTTAACTTCACTTCCCAAAACTCGACAAAAAGCTCAACATATACTACAACAAAGTGGAGGGTCACGTATTTTATGACGGCATCAGGTTCGCTTCAACGGATGTTATCACGTAGAATAACTCGTTCCGCGAATACACGTCGGACTGCATGAGCGGCGTGTTCTCGGAGCAAGTGTGATGGTGCTTGATCAGAATTGGGTCTCAGATTTGGAAGATAATAAAAGAAGTTGGGTTTTACTTTTACACATTGATGTGAGGCTTTATATTGAATAGTGATATCAAGCCCAGAGCCAAGTGTGGGCTTGAGGTTCCTTTCAATTGGAATGGGACTACGGTGAATGAGTTTCGACCCACCAAATGCGATGTTGATTTATTATTTTCTCACTTCTATTTCTTGGACCTGTTTCTTGAATTTTCTTATGTTGTTCTTCTTCTTTTTTTAATTTATTTAATCTTTGTCTATAATATTTTTTTTTTATGTGGAGTCATGGTTGATGGTATATACAATGGTGTATATATTTTTTGCATTAAAATATTAACTATGAGGAGTATTGAAGTATGTGATCAAATTAAGGGAATATTTGGAAAACATTATAAGAATTGTTTATAATTTTTTTAATAAATTTTAGGGTAAATATAAAAAATTGTTTATTTATTCTTTTTATTTGATTTGTTCATAATTTTAATTTTCTTAATTTTTTTTAGTATATAAACTATAAAAATAAAAATAACTAAATAAAGAAAGATTTTAATGTTGGATTAAAAAATTAATAATAATATTAATATCAATAATATTGATAATAATAGTAATAATGATAGTAATAAAGTTAATAATAAATATTTAAAACCAATTTATATGAATTTTTTTAAATAAATTAAAATGAGAAAATAAACAAACAAAAATTAGTACTCAATATTTTTATTTACTTTTTATTTGATTTTTAAATTGTAATTTATTATTATTTACATACTATTTGAAAGCAAAAACCTTAAATTAAAATAAAAAAAAATCTAAAATTGAATCAGGGGTTAATAGTAAAAAATATAAATAAAATAAATCTATTTAGATATAAAAATACTAAAAACATATTTATAAAATAAAAAATAAAATATGATACAAAACATTTAATGTTCAAAATTATTATTTTTTGTCTGAATTTTTATGATTCTAGTATTTGTTATTTGTAGGATATTTCAATATTAGATAAAAATAAAAATAATAATAAAATAATAAAATAAAATAACAAACAATAAAAAATAAAATTATTGATTAAAATAATAATAATAAAATATAGATAAATAAAATTAATTAATTAAAAATAGATTAAAATAAAAATAAAATATAATAAATAAAAATATAGTGTTAATAATGGTAAAATCATGAATCTGTGAAATTTATACCTAATGAAAATGTAACACATGCATGAGGACATAAAAAAAATTACTAATAACTGTCTAAATTATTTTAATCTTTTAATTTAAATACTTGCAAGAGTTAAAAAAATTTTGAAACTTCTTTTATATTTTTTATGAATGGTAGTAAGTTTTTTTTATTTTTAAATTAATTTTAAAAATAAAAACTTGTTTGATAAAATTAATTTTTAATATATATATTTTTTAAAATTTTAAAATGAAAAAATTTGCTAAATATTTTTTTAATTTTAAAATGTTTTTATTCTTAAATCTATTCCATTCTACTTTTACTAAATTAATAATAATGATAATATATTTTTTATTATACTATAATTTTTTATTTATCTAATTTTTCTGTAATAAAAATAAAATAAATAATATTATTTAATATATAAATTAAATTAAATTATAATATTATACTATAATTTTATATTATATAAATATTTATAATATAATATTATAATATATATTATTTTTATATAAAATAAATACTAAAAAATATAAAATTATTTATCTTAAATATTGATAATTAAATAATATATAAAATAAAAATTTATATAATTATATAATATTTTATATTATAATCACTATATCAATATTATTATTTATGAACATTATTTTTATTTTTATCATTATCATATCACTATAATAATAATAATAAATTTTTTATTTAAAATTTTTATTATTTTTAAAAAATTTAATTATATATATATTTTTATATATTAAAAAATAAATAATAATATTTAATATATAAACATTATAATTAATTTATAATATTATAATTATGTTATATAAATTTTATAAAATAACATATTATTTTATATAAAATAAATATTAAATAATATAAAAAATAATAATATATAAAATTATTTATCTTATATATTAATTATCAAATAATATATAAAATATAAAATTCTATGATTATATAGTATTATTTATATTATAACCATTATCATAAAAATCATAATAATAATAATAATAATAATAATAATTTATTTTTTATTATTTAAAAATTTAGTTTTTTACTTATTTAATTTTTATATATTAAAAAATAAATAATATTAATTTATATTTGAATTATATTAAATTTATAATATTATAATATAATTTTATATTATATAATCATATATAATATAATATTATAATATATATTATTTTATATAAATAAATAATAAATTATATAAAAATATTATAATAATAACATACATAAAATTTGATATTTTAAATACTAATAGTTAAATAATATATAAAATATAAATTTATATAATTATATAATGTTCTTTATATTATAATCAATATGTCATTATTATTATTTTATAAATATAATTTTTATTTTTATAATAAAAATAATAATATTTAATTTATTAATTTTTAAAATTTATATTATTTTAATATAATTTAATTTTTGAATTAATATTTTTATAAATTTATAATAAAATAATGTAATAGAATGACTTAATTTCTTTTTGTAATCACTTTTAAAAATTAAAAATTAAAATTAAAAATTTAAACAAAACTGGTTTCATTTTAACACTTAATGTAATTTTTGTTTTAATTGTTTTGTTTAAGCTTATGGTTGTATCACGACTATTTTAATTGGACTTTGAGTCAAAACTTTTTTTTAAATTTACTATTTAGTAAGATAATTTTCATAATTAAATTGAATTTAATATATTATTTAAAATTTTTGGTAAAATTTTTTTATACTTGAAAAAATTTTAAATCATGTCAACTAATGGACAAATTTTGATATTTTTAAATAGGTAGGATCAACTTAATATTTTGTTAAAATTATTTTTTAATATATATTTTTTAAAATATTAAATTTTATTAATTTAATTATTAAATTAAGATTTTATATTAAATATAATTTAAAAATTATTTAAAATTTCTTTAATTTTATTAAGCAGAATTTTTAATATATATAAGAGCTCTTTTATGCAGGGTTTGCACACCATCTACCAACTGTTCTTTGATCAGCTACTTCCCATTTTTGTCATTCAATATGGCCACATCTCTTGTGTTTACAGTTCGGAGGGGTAAGCCAGAGCTGGTTGCTCCAGCAAAAGCTACCCCTCATGAAGTGAAGTTACTCTCAGACATAGATGACCAAGAAGGCCTGCGTTTCCAAATTCCTATAATACAGTTCTATCGTCACGATCCATCAAACGCAGGGAAAGACCCTGTTGATGTCATTAGAAAGGCACTGGCCGAAACACTTGTGTTTTACTATCCTTTCGCAGGGAGACTCAGGGAAGGGCCTAATCGGAAACTGATGGTGGAGTGTACTGGGGAAGGTGTTTTGTTCATTGAGGCTGATGCAGATGTCACGCTTGATCAATTTGGTGACCCTCTTCAACCTCCCTTCCCATGTTTGGAGGAGCTCCTTTACGACGTTCCTGGTTCTGGAGAAGTCCTTAACACTCCCCTGCTTGTTATACAGGTAACCTTGTTAAGTCATATAAGTAGTTATTAGTCAATTGTTAAAACAGTTATAACTGTTTCTGTTAGACTCACCTACTAAATCTTTTCCTTTAATTTTCTCCTAATTAACTGAAAATGAATGAATTTGGGATTACTGCAGGTAACACGACTCAAGTGTGGTGGTTTCATTTTTGCTATCAGATTGAACCACACGATGAGCGATGGAGCTGGTTTGGTACAATTCATGAGTGGCTTGGGTGAAATAGCACGTGGGATGCACCGCCCTTCAATCCAACCAGTGTGGTGCAGAGAGCTTCTAAGTGCGAGGGAACCACCGAAAGTGACATGCATCCATCGTGAATATGAACAGGTGCCTGACACAAAGGGAACACTCATCCCCGTAGACGACATGGTCCACCGTTCATTCTTCTTTGGTCCCACAGAGTTAGCTGCCATTAGTCGTCTCATTCCTCCCCACCTAAGTAAATCCTCTAGGTTCGAAATCCTTACTGCATTTCTCTGGCGTTGCCGCACAATTGCATTGCAGCCAAATACCGATGAGGAGGTTCGCATACTTTGCATTGTTAATGCACGTGGCAAGCTTGATCCTCCTTTACCAACTGGTTACTATGGCAATGGTTTTACGTTTTCCGCTGCGGTTACTACCGCAGGGAAGCTATGTGAAAACCCATTGGGATATGCTTTAGAGTTGGTGATTAAAACAAAAACTGATGTGACTGAGGAATATATACATTCTGTGGCAGATTTTTTGGTCCTCAATGGACGACCTCACTTTACTGTGGTGAGATCCTTTCTTGTGTCGGATGTGACAATTGTTAGATTTCGAAAGGTTAACTTTGGATGGGGAAAGGCTGTTTATGGCGGACCAGCGAAGGGAGGAGTTGGAGCCATACCTGGTGTGTCAAGCTTTTTTGTACCTTTTAAAAATGCTAAAGGCGAGGAAGGTTTAGTGATACCACTTTGCTTACCTTCTGAAGCCATGGACAGATTTGTAAAAGAGTTGGATACCATACTTACTGGTGGTGGTGGTCCAAACTCTGGCTTTATAGTTTCCTCCTTGTAGCTTGCATAGATATTCGATTTTTGCTTTGCAGTGATAAAAACAAACAAATTATTGAGTGATGCATGTGAGTATATCACTGAAGAATCACATGGACACCAATCGAGATTATAAAGGATTAGTATTATTATGTGTTGAAGTCATCCTTCGTACATATGTTGAGATTTTAACCGAGGTAGAAAGGGATTCTTTAGATCAGTTTTATTTATAATTAAGGTCGAGAGTATATCTTTTACATCGGTTTGAATCACTAACTGAAATAAAAAATGTCTTTTACAATGAGTTACAAGAATCGTCGTAAAAATTACCATTTTTATACGAGTCAAGTGTTTTCAATCGTTGTGGAAAAATAAATTTTTACACCAATTCATAATTTAACAGATGTAAAAGATCTTACTTCTTATATTCTTATCATTCAAAGATATAAATTATTAACGAAATAAAAACCTTGAAATTTTAAATTTAAATTAATTAAAATATTTAATTTATTTTTCAATTAAATTAATATTTTAAAATAAGAGTATATATTTAATGTAATAAAATCACAATAGTTTTAAAAAATTATATATAAATTTAAAAATATTCTTATTAAAAATAGGAATTCTAATTCTAAATATAAATTATTTTATATAAATTTTAAATAGTTGTTAGAAATAATTAATTTTAATTATTGAATAATTTATATTAATTATAATATCTATAAATTATACTGTGAATAAATTTCAAATGGTAACATTCATCGGTAAATTGAGTAACATTATTGTGGTTGTTGAAAATATATTTTTTTACAAAAAAAATTACATTTTACATTCCATTGCATTTCAATCGAAGGCGTAATAATTAAAGTTTAATCTAAAAATATATTTTATATGTTATTTTATCTTTATTAATTAATTTAAATATTATTTTTATTAAATATTATTTATTTAAAATAATAATTTTTAATTTTCACAACTTTTTAATTTATACCTTTTATTAAAAAAAAATTTCCGCGCCTAATTACTTACCCGCTAATCGTATTAAATATTCCATTAATATTATACAATACTAATATTATATTCTTTTAATTACGTGAGTTATTATTATTTTTATAATATAAACAGTAGCATTGATTAATATTAAATATTACTATTAATATTTTTAAGACGAATTCCATTTCAATTATTTTTTTACGTTTTCAATAATTTTTTATTATTAATTGATAAATTACTTTAATGTACATAAAAGGATTAATTTTTAAACAAATTATAAAATAATATAATGATATTAAATCTTCTAAATATCTTATTTCTGTAAATAATCTCCTAAAACTAAAGAAAACGTGAACCACCTTTTGTTACAAAAATATTAATTTTATTATTTAATATTTTTATTAAATATTTTTGAAGATATTTTGAGAAAATATAATCAAAATCTACATCCATTAATTAGGAATTTATCTGTTTTTATATTTATTAATGATTTTTAAATATTGGCATTGATTAATATTAAATGTTAATATTAATATTTTCAAGACGAATTCTATTTCAATTATTTTTACGTTTTAAAGAAATTTTTTTTTCTTAATTGATAAACAACTTTAATGTGCATAAAAGGATTAATTTTAAACAAATTATAAAATAATATAATAATATTAAATCTTCTGAATATCTTAATCCTGTAAATAATCTCCTAAAACTAAAGAAAGCATAAACCACTTTTTGTTTGAAAAATATTAATTTTTTTATCATTATTTAATATTTTTATTAAATATTTTGAAGATATTTTGAGAAAATATAATAAAAATCTACATCCATTAATTATGAATTTATAAGTTTTTATATTTATTAATGATTTTTAAATATTGGCATTGATTAATATTAAATGTTAATATTAATATTTTTAAGACAAATTCCATTTCAATTATTTTTACGTTTTAAATAATTTTTTATTATTAATTGATAAACAACTTTAATGTACATAAAAGGATTAATTTTTAAACATTATAAAATAATATAATAATATTAAATCTTATGAATATATTAATTCTGTAAATAATCTCCTAAAACTAAAGAAAACATGAACCACCTTCTGTTTGAAAAATATTAATTTTTTAGCATTATTTAATATTTTTATTAAATATTTTGAAGATATTTTGAGAAAATATAATAAAACTCTACATCCATTCATTATGAATTTATCAGTTTTTATATTTATTAATGATTCTTAAATATTGGCATTGATACGTGAATATTAGTATTTTTAAGACGAATTGCATTTCAATTATTTTTACGTTTTAAAGAATTTTTTTATTATTAATTGATAAACAAATTTAATGTACATAAAAGGATTAATTTTTTTAAAAATTATAAAATAATATAATAATATTAAATATTCTGAATATATTAATTCTGTAAATAATCTCCTAAAACTAAAGAAAACATGAACCACTTTTTGTTTAAAAAAATTTAATTTTTCAGCATTATTTAATATTTTTATAAAATATTTTGAAGATATTTTGAGAAAATATAATAAAATTCTACATCCATTAATTATGAGTTTATCAGTTTTTATATTTATTAATGATTTTTAATATCTATTAAAAATTACATAATAAAATTAAGTATAATAAATTTTTATTAAAATAACATTAAATTTTATAGTTTTTAATAAAAATATATTGTTATTTTTTTATATATCCTTAAATTAACTTTAAAAGAATTGATTTATTAATTAGCGCACAACACGAGTAACTAACTCAAACCTTTGGCCGATGTCAATTTATCCTAGTATGTTTAAAAAAAATGATTTTTAATATATTTTTAAGTTTATATAATAAAATATTATATATATTTTTATTTAAAATACATAAATATATTAATAATATAATTTTTTAATTTCTAAAAAGTATATTTATTAATTTTTATTTATATCCTTAAATATATATTAAAAATTTGTTAAAAAATTTATATCACGAAACTATTGAATTTTTAAAATAAAATGCCGGGGTATTTATAATTTTCCAAAATAAAAATTATAAATTAATTAAAACGAATTTTATAATGGTATTTTCTTTAATGATTTTGGTAAATCTATTGCTTAGAATTATTTTAAGTATCTTAAATTAGTAAACCTTTAATTAAAAGTTAAGTATTTATTATATTTTTATATTTTGACATTAAATAATTTTTCCTATAAAAATTTATTATTTTAAATATTTAAAATAAATTCTAGAATTAATATTTTGCTTCTATAAATAGCTTGGATATATAACAATCTTACTTAAAATATAAATAAACGTTAAATATGGCCATTTTTTCCAATAAAATTTCGATATGAAAATTTTCATTATAATAATAAGATCAGAAAAGAGAAGTATAAGAGACAAAAAAAATATAAATTGAATGGTAAATTTAAACAATACACTGAACAACTCAAATATCAAGTAATCAAGTATTTTAGGGAAGTAAGTAAATTTTGTATTGCATGCTATGTATAGAAATTAAATATTTTTTATTATTAATTTATAATTTATTAATAAATAAAAATTCAATCCGAAATTCGTCATTATAATAATAAGATCACAAAAAGGAAGTATGAGAGACAACAATATATAACAAATATATAAATTGAATGATAAATTTAAGCTACATACTCAAACAACTCAAATTCAAGGAATCAAGTCTTTTAGGAAAGAAAGTAATTTTTTTTTGTATTGCATGGGATGTATAGAATTTTAATATTTATTATTATTATTAATTATTTATAATTCATTGATAATAAAATTATATGAATTTTTTAATAAATAAATTATTATAATTTTCTTTAAAATGACTAAACTATTTATTTTGTATTTTACGAATTCACTTCATATCAATTTAATTATTAAAAATTTGAAAACTATTTTAAATTAAAATATTAACTTTAAAAGATAACAAAATAATCATTTTCTTAAATATTTATAAATCAAAATAAGAGAATTATGCTTTATTTAATTTAATGTTTGAAGGACTTAATATTACAAACATTCTATCCAAATAAGAGTATTATAAAATCAAATTTAAATTTTAAAAGGAGTAAATATTATACAAAAATAATTAAGTGTATCACAACATCTCTGATTGGAAGCGCTATAATATATTTTATCTTTTGATAGCGTTTAAATTGTTAACAACAAATTATTTAAAAGAAATTCTTTTTTAGCCTTTAAATTGTTAAACACTTGAAGTTTCATTTTTTAAAAGTTATGCGCTATAATATATATATATATATATATATATATATATATATATAAAGTTTAAAATTATTTTTATTTTAAATAATATAAAATTTTAAACTTTTAAAAAATATATTTTTAACATATTTAATATTTATGCATTTGGACTAATAGTTAAGCATAATTAAAAGAATATATATTAGTATAAAAATATTTTTTATGTTGATTATTATTAATTTTTTATATTAATTTAAATGATGTAAATGTAGATACAAAGATGAGTACAACTTTTTTATTTTTAAATTTAAATTATTTTAAAAAATAAAATTTATTTTTAAAAAAATTGAATTAATTTTTAATATATTTTAAAAATAGTTTTAATTTATTAAAAAAATTTACTTGCTATTTTTAATTTTAAAATATTTTTATTTTTAAAAATCTATAAAATTTTACCATCATTCCTGTTAAATCATTATTGTAACTGTTAACAAATCATTTAATCCATCATCTTAAATCTAATCACTTTATCATCATATTATATTTATCATTATTTTCACATTAATACCATTATTATTATTATTATTATTATTATTATTATTATTATTATTATTATTATTATTATTATTATTATTATTATTATAATAATTAATTTTAAAATTTTTATTTTTATTATTTTAAAAAATTTAACTATTTAATAATTATTTATTTATTTATTATAAAATTCAAAAATAAATATTTATATTTAATTTATAGTATTATAATATAATCTTGTATTATATAAATTTTTATAATATAATATTTATCATTTTTTATAAAATAAATATTAAATAATATAATAATAATATATAAAAATATTTATCTTATATATTGATTATCAAATAATATATAAAATATAAAATTATATGATTATATAATATTATTTATATTATAATTATCATCACTATTTTAATTAATATTATCACAATAATAATAATAGTAATAATAATATTTTACTTTTTATTATTTTAAAAAAATTTAATTTTTTATCAATTTTATATTTATTTAATTTTAAATATTAAAATTTAATTAATACTATTTAATATATAAATTATACTAAATTTATTATATTATAATTTAATTTATCTTAAATATTAATAATTAAATAATATATAAAAAATTTATATAATTATATAATATTTATATTATAACTTTACACCATTATTATTATATGATAAATATTATTTTTATTTTTACTATTATTATTACTATCATAATTATTATTATTATTATTTAATTTTATTATTTATTAAAATTTTAAATTTATATTATTTTGATGTAATTTAATTTTTAAATTTAATATTTTTATTCATATATATATTTTTAATTTTATAATAAAATAAATTAATTTGATTTATTTTATAATTAATTTTAAAAATTAAAATTAAATACTAATTTTAATTTTAAAATTAAAACTAAAATTAGGAACCATTCCAAACGAACTCTTAATATTTTATATGGGATATTGTAGCAATCAAATATCAAAAGTTAAAATATAATTAAAAAACATCTATTTGCAAATAGGCCAACTATGCCTCCCTCAATTTGGGCCACTCCGAAATGCCTTGCCATTGGGGCAAAATGGGCTAAGCTGTCATATGGGCCATACTAGCTGACCATCTTCATCATCCACTCCACGTCGCCCCTAAGTGAACTAAGCCGGCTAAATGTTCTTTATTGGGCCATCCTAAAACCGAATCGAAATTCTTAAATAAAATATCAATCACTTAAATAACGTCCATAATTAATTTTCAACTCTTTTTTAGAGGATGAAACCAATTCCACTTTCTCTTTTTTGTTTTACTTTTAGATAGGTATTATTCTTTTCATTCAAAAAATTAAATGTATTTTTTATTTGGATCTAACCTAATTTTTCATCTTTTTTAAAATTAATTTTTTTTTTCTTACCATCAATTTTTTTTATATGGGATCAAACCCAAGTATTTTTATTTTAAAATTAAGTTCATTTTTCAAATCCTTTTAATTTTGGGTCAAGCCCAGTTTTCTTTTATTTTTGTTATTATCAGGTCCAAGTTCTTTCCAAAACTTTTTACTGATCCTAAATCTCACGCAATGAACTTCGAAGTTGAAAGTGCAGCATATCCTGTCTTTCAATGTTCGCAGAGTCATATGAGGTGCAGTGCAACCCTCGTTTTCCTTTGGTTCTGTGCATATGTGGATCCAGGAATATGTGAAAAAGTCAAACTTTCAAATATTTTTTAATAATCTTGGATCTCATGCAATAAACTTCAAAGTCAAAAGTGCAGCATACCATGTCTTTCAATGTTCGAAGAGTCATATGAGCTATAGTGCAACCCTCGCTTGCCTTCGATTCTGTGCATATGTGGGTCCAAGAACACTTGTAAAAATCAAAGTTCAAGACGTGTCTTTTAATAATCCAAGTCTCACGCAATGAGTTCTAGATACGAACTGGTAGCATACCCTACTGTTCGGATTTTAGAAATCATATGGATCCTAGTGCAACCCTCGTTTTCCTTGGATCCTGTGCATAGGTGGACTAAGGATTTTCCGTAAAATATTCAAAATACCCTATTTTTTCAATCCCCTTTGAAGGTCAAACCTTTGAACCAGAACTACGTAGCCTTGAATTTCCCATTGCACCAAGGAATACGGAAGAGCAGGATAAGTCCTGTTAGACTATTTTCCACCTACTTATTTATTTTTATTCTAATTAAAGGGATCAAACAGTTTTCAATAAATCATACACTCAGTTTAAGGGTACCGTTCTTTGGAACGGGCGAGTAGGATGCCTAACACATTTCCTATTCGTAACCGACTCCCGAACATAGAATTCCTTCCTCAAGTTAGGGTTTTCCCAAATGTTTTTCCTTAAATAAAAATTTGGTTGCGGATCCACTTAATCAAAAATAAATTCTTTTCTAAAATTTTTAGCAAGTTCGTCGTCCTGTTATAATTATGGTTACGACGCACCTAAACCTATACGAACTAAAATACAGAATAGTAGAGAACACTGTTTGTTTGTATTAGAAATTTAGAACTTATCACGTGAATTTTAGAAATTTAGAATATTTTAAAATTTGCTTTTGAATTTTGAAAGAATTTTTAGAAGAAACTTAAAAATAAATAAATTTGAATGCAGTTTTTTTTTAAAAAAAATCTTAATATAATATTTAATTAATTTTCCTAAACCCACATATGCATAGACCCAAGTCAAACAGAGGTTTCACAGGAACTTATACGATGCTTAAATACAAAATGGCAGGGAATGCTACTCCTTCGTATTAGAGGCTTATCGCATGCGATTTATGATTCTGGATATTAAAATATTTATTATGAAAATAAGTTTTAAGTTCATGAAATAAATTTGTATTTTAGTAAAGATGAGAAAGAACTAAAGTAGGATGCATGTAAGAAAGTTGAAAAGCATGGGTTGTTTGTTTGAAAATAGAATTTTTTTTGTTTATGTTTCTTATTTAAAATTTTAATTTTCTAAATTTTAATTTACTTTGTTGAATTTAAACCAAATTGCCTTTAAGAAGTTAATTTTGTTCTATGAGTGTCGTAACCGTAATTATAACGAGACGACGAAATTGCTAAAATTTTGAAAAGAAATTCATTGATTAAGTGGAGCCGCCACCAAATTTTTATTTAAGGGAAAACATTTGTAAAAACCCTAAATTGAGGAAGAAATTCTAGGTTTGGGAGTCGGTTACGAATAGGGAAGGTGTTAGGCACCCTACTTGTCCGTTACAGTACCCTTAAACTGAGTGCGTAATTTATTTGAAAACTGTTTGATCCTTTTAATTAGAATAAAAATAAATAAGTTGGTAGAAGATAGCTTGACAAGACTTGATGTTGCTCCTACGTATTCCTTGGTGCAATGGGAAACTCAAGGCTACGTAGTTCTGGTTTGAAGGTTTGAACTTCGGAGGTAAAGAATTTGAGGGATGATTTTGAAAGCAGTTTTGATGTCTCGGAGGGATCCTTAGTCCACATATGCACAAAGTCCAAGGGAACTAAGGCTGCACTGAAACTCATATGAATCTCTAAATATCGAACAACAGTGAAGCCGCAAGTTCTTATTTAGAGCTCATCGCGTGAGACTTAGGATTCCCAAAACGATGTTTTTTTTGAAATATTTTACTATTTAAGAGGGGTTTCTAATCCACCTATGCACAAGGTCCAAGACAACTAAGGTTACACTGGGACCCATATGAATTTCTAAATTTCGAACAACAGTGAAATCGTTAGTTCTTATTTAGAGCTCATCGCGTGAGACTTAGAATTATATATAAAAATGATTTACTTTGTAAGATAACAGAATAAATGGGGATTGAGTTTGACCCAAAATTAAAGGAAACTTTATTTCAATTTGATTAAGAAGGAAATGAAAAATAGGCTAGACCTATATTAGGACTTGATTTCAAGAGTAAAAAACGAAATTGGGTTTGGATTAAAATTGAAGGAAACGATTGGACTTGACCCTATTTAAGAAAAACTGAATTTGATTTGAGAATAAGAGTTGGGCTTAACCTAAAGTTTCAATGGATTTGGTTAGAGAAATGAAATGGACTTGACCCCAAAAAATGGATTTTGATTTCAAAATTGAGAAAAAGAAAGGCTTAATTTAAAATGAACTTGATTTGAAATTGAGGAAAATAATTGGACTTGATTTAAAATAGAATGAACTTGATTTGAATTTGAGGAAAAGAATTGGACTTATCTAAAATAAAATGAACTTGATTTGAAATTGAGGAAAAGAATAGGGCTTGATCTAAAATAAAATAAACTTGATAAAAAAAATTAGGCTTGACCTAGGTAACAAGGAATTTGGTTTCATATTTAAAATTAAACAAAATGACTATAAAAGGATTGACCAAAAATTTTCATTTGATTTTATAGTGCCCAACTGAGAATTTATATTAATTATTTATTTTAAGCTAGAATTTGTACTAGGAAGACTCAGTCCACACGACTCAATTAAAACCAACTAATTCAATTAAGATGGATCAATAATTCGATTAAGAAAGCCCAATGGAACGACAGTTGTAGAACGACCCAACCACAAGGCCCATTGGCTATGTGAGATGTGGAGGCATTTTTAAAAGAAATGGCCGTGTTGAGGATCAAACTTGAGGCCTGGAGGATGAGGGTAGCGGGCCAACCACTAGGCCAAGCGCTTGGTTGAGGTTATATCAGTTAAAATTAAATTTAAAGCAATTCTTTTGGAGCACGTAGGATTTGCATGTCCATTGCATGAAATTTATGACCTTTAGCTTTTCAACCTAGAATTTTAGACAAGAGGGAGAATACTTCCCCATAGAAGCTATGGCCCAGATAAGGTTTCCACTAAGGATCCATTTGATGTTGATGGACCAAAAGAAGACAACGCTCCACGAAATTCGCTAAAATTTGGTTCTGGCAGTGAGTACTCCTGAAAAGTTGATCCATGTGATGAATTCATACTGGTAAACATGTGCTTTTCATGACTACTTATTCCTAAGTCATTGCCAGTAACAACAACCTTCATAATGTCATATACCGATGGTTGCAAAATTGAAGCTAATCCAGGTAAAAGGATTGCCTGTTGTTGGGCTCATGATCCTAAAACCAAGAGAATGATTGATAGTTTGTATTGAATTTTGCTCCACATGGCCGTTATTGGCGGCAATGCAAGTGAATTTGGCAGTTTGTGGAACCTTCATTGAGACCAACACCCAAAAGAGATCACTATGTTCTGCACATTACCCTTCGCTCCATCTACTCCACATGAAGCTCGGTAAGCATGGAGCTCGTTGTAGAAATTGAAAGCCTTTTCTAGATGCACCAGGCCCAGGCCATGTACAGTCGAGCTGTCTATGACAATGTTTGATTGGTTTCTTAGTACATGTGGTGACTGCACGAGGGGTGCCAAAGCATTGTGATTGCTGCTGGTTTTATTCCACCCTGATAACCAGCTATTGCATGCATGATCACGAGCCTCTTCCAGCAGCTCTGAATATATATTTGCCACTGTATTACCAATTTTAAGCCAAACAAGAGTTGTCCGCCAAACCATGGTTCTGTAATCGATCACCAAAGTGGTTCTCCTTGGTCCATCATTGTAGCCACTAGAATCCTGAGAATTGAATAGTTAGAACAGTATGACACAACGTATTTTACAGAAGCAATTTGCATGGCTTTTGCATGGCCTTCCCTTACTGCCAACATGATTAGAAGAATGATGAACGGATTCTAAACCTTCTACGAAGGATACATCTCGTACCATGCTGATCCATGCATTTTCAAATGACCTATGGCTTGATGGAGAACTTACAGATATCTCTTTTCCTTTCCTAATCTACATGCCATACTCGTGAATCGAAAAATTCAACTATATTTGCAATTATGCAGGGGATAGACTAAAGAACTCTTTTCAACAGTTAGCTTATATGTATGCAATCTTATATCAGTACGCAAACTACATTCTAATTCACCTTAATTATCCATCATTTCGTGACAAGCTTGGGATCACAATTTAGATGCAGAAATGATATAATATACATTAATTGATCTGATTTCATCCTTGCTGCTAATGTCATCTTAACAAAGTCTTTATTTCAGTTGATTGCATCAGAATTTGGAGCTGAAATCTAGGCATTTTTATGATCAGTATTTACTTGAATCATGTGGCAATCCAGAACAGGAATCGGAAAAGAAGAAAGAAGAAGATGCAGTAACCTAAGCGCGAGGGAAAAGTACCGACCTGGACCGTCTTGACTTTGGGTGAGACTAGTTCTTGGAGGATGATCTCCCCCTCTTCGACGGTAGTGAAGATGTTCTTCAGAAGACTGCTTGGAGCCAAGAATGAAGCTGGAAGCCGCTCCCCTCTGTGGAGAAAGTTCAGAGAATTCTTTTTTTGGCTAGCCTCACCTTTGGAGAAGCCTCCCTTTTTTTTTGCTCCTCCTCCAAGCCTCGTTCAAATCTTGAGAAGTAAAGCGGGGGAGAGAAAGATCCTAAAGGCCACAGAGAAAAAAAAACCTCAAGAGCGTCCTTTTTCCTTTTTCCTTTTGCATGCATGCACAAATATTTTTTTTCTTATTTTTAGTTTTTTTTTTGTTTTCTATTTTTATTTTCATTTTTTTAGTTTTTTCTGTTTTTATTTATTTCAGCTTTCTATTTTATTTTTATTTATATTTATTTATTGTTTAGTTTTTCTATTTTTATTTTTTTTTTATTTTTTAGTTTTTGGTTTTTATTATTTTATCAATTTATTTATTTATTTTATTTTGTTTTTCTGTTTTTAGTTTTTAGTTTTTGTTTTTTTCCTTTGTTTTTCTTTGTTTTTTGGTTTTTTTAGTTATTGAGTTTTTTTTATTTTTTATTTTTATTATTTTTCCATTTTTCAGTTTTTATTTATTTTTATTATTTTTTAAATTTTAAATTATTATTATTATTATTTTTTATTTTTTTATTCCTTATCTTTTATTTCTTATTTTTCAGATTTTATTTTTCTTTTCTCCTTTTCCCTTTTTCTTTTCTTTTCTTTTTTCCTTTTTTCCTTAATCTTTTTCTTTCTTTCTTTTTTTTTGGTTTTTTTTTTCTTATTTTGTTTTCTTATTTTTAAGTTTCATATCCTTTATATCTCTTTTTAATATTTTAATTTGTTTCCATTTCTTACTTTTTCTCTTTTCTTATTCTTTTCTTTTTCTTATTTATTTATTATTTAAATTATTGTTTATTTACTAATTAATTTTAAAAATGAGATGTCGGACATAATTGAGTGTTTATAATAAGTTTTGTTGAACTTGACCCAAATTAGTGGTAAAAAGGCAATGGACCTAACCTAAATTAGTGATAAAAGGACCATGGGCTTGACCCAAATTAGTTGTTTAAAGGAATGAGTTTTTGGTTGAAAAATAATATTTTGATTTATTTTTAAAATTTTTTTTTTATAAATTTTAATTTACCTTATTAATTTAAACCAGGTTCACGTCAGGGCAGACTAATTTTTATTTTACAGGGTATGTTGGACTCAACCCAAATTAGATGTAAAAAGAAAATAAATTTTAATCCAAATTAATTGTAAAAAGGAAATGGGCTTTACCCAAATTGGTGATAAAAAGGAAAATGGATTTGAGCACCATTATGGTATTTTAAAAAAATGAGATTAGGTCATTTTTTGATGGGAATTTAGTGGACCCATTTTTGGCAGCAAGTCTGGCCCATTAAATAATCATATTGAAAAAGGAAAAAAAAACTTACAAAGTGTCATTTCTTGGGTTCAAATCCAGGGCTAGATTCCCTTGTAACAACTTAACCATTTGTGCTGGGCCTCGATTGTGATAAGGATTTAACATATACTAATTAAATATGAAGAAAGACAGATGGCTCATTTATGCGAATTGGGCCCGAGTGGTTAATTGCATTTTGCATTTGGGAGATATAACTTGGTGGATTAGAGTTAGGTCTTAATGAGAGGGGGAAGTGGCTGCTCATAACGATGACGAAAGGAGGTTAAATGCATGTCATCGACGAGAGTACAAGAGAGAACGAGGATGAGGAACACCGCGAATAGGACAAAGATGAAGGGATTAGTCACAAGCCGGGGGTTCTTCTGGTGGCGGAGAGGATTTTGCATGCTCTTTCCAAGGTCCATACTGTTATGCTTCAGTGCTAAGAGTCAAAGAGATGAAAGGTGGAGGCTCTTCCGATGATAATGGTAACCATCGGGAAAGGAGAAACGACCTTCGTACATGATGATGGTGAGGGAAGAAGGGAGCTTCCCAACAAAATGACGATTCCGACTGAAGGGGAGAAGGAAAAGGCCAACTGCACATAACTATGGTGAGGTGTGGCAATCTTTGTAGGATCCTAGGAAAGCCAAAAGTATTAGAACATAGAAGGAAAAATGGGGTGAGAAGGGCACGTCGCCGGAGAAGAAGACTCGAGAATAAACTTTGTCATTGTCGACGATGATGACAATGGGCCTCCGGCAAGGTATGGTATTAAATTATTTTATATTTTTATTTTAATTAAAAGGAATTTTTTTTGCTCAATTGTTTGATCTTCCACCCTTCATTGGGATAATATTTGAACTTTATGTGTTTGGCTAGGGAAATTGATAATCAGATAAATGATTTTTGGTTGTGCCGGTGACTGTTGGTTAATGGGGATGGTGACTGTGGTGATGGGAAAAGAAACTCCGATGATGCATATCAGAGGAATAAAGACCCAACGTCAATAATAGCTTTCATGGGTAATGTCTATGAGACAGCAAGGAGATTGGGAAAAAGGAAGGATTGTGGTAATTAAATTTTAATTTAAAATTTTTTAATTAAATATCTACCATTTTAATTTTCTAAATTTTCTTTCAAATGCATGTGGATTAAAGGTGAAAAATTATGGGGGCTAGCAGATGGTAGAATTTGGGTGGAACACTCGTGGTCGTGATGGCTAATTTTGGGTACAAGCTTAGGTTCGAAGAGATTGAATCAAAATTGATGCACGTGTAATATAAAATGTGTATGTTTTAAGTGATATTTTTTTTTTGGTGTGAAACTTTGCTTATTACTGATTGAGTGGTATATTCCAGTATAAAGATGAAGGTCTGAAAATACACATGTATACGAGTTTGAGGATCAGTGTTTAGGTAATTAGCGAAAATATGTTGCTATATTTTTTGGATTTTTGTGTGCTAGAAAATCAAATCCATAATAGAATAACAAGATCCTAATCTGTAATGAAATCGTGATAAAAATAAATAAGGTAATTTGATATTTTAAGAGCATGACAGAATAACAGTCATAAGTAGATTAGGTGATTTGAAATCAAATGGAATCATAACCTCTAACAAAATCATAAAATCTCAATGAGAATGAATTGGATAATTTTAAAATTTAACATAATTATAATCCGTAACAAAATCATAATAAAAATAAATCAAGTAATTGAAAATCAAATAGAATCATAATTTTTAACAAAATCATAAAATCACAATCAAGTAATTTAAATTTTAACAGAATCATAATTTTAATTTTTAGTAGAATAAATCCACATCCAAACATAATTGATCAAAATAGTAGAAATCAAGATTAATAGAATAATTTAATGAAAGTATTTAAAATACATATCTAAAATAGAAAATTCACATTTAAATCTTTAGAACCCTCAAGAATTCTAATTTTGAACCAAAGGAACGAGAAAATCTGAGTGTGAAGAGAGCTTTTTGACTATAACACCTTTGATTAAAATAAATGAAGAGTCCTCCTTAATAACTCCTTTAACTAAATTTTAGAAGAAATTTTTAGAATTTTATTTTTATTTTTCAATAATTATTTTATTTTGGCCCAAGGATAGATTTATGGTAGTTTAAGCTTATTTATCATATTTTATTCTTTCTTTCTTTTCTTCTCTTTTTTATGTTAGTTCACTAATTTGGACTTTGGTTTAATTTAGTAATTTTTTTAATCTAGGTTTTTAGGCCAAAATAAATATGTATTATTATTATATATATTTTAAAAAAAAATTTACTCTCTTTTTCTCTCTTTTATATTGTCATTATTTACTATTGTTAAATAATTATAAAAATTTATCTATTATTTTAAAAGATGTCTCAAACATAAATGGATGTTCACAGATAATATGAAATAATTAACATTTATAACATTTATATGAATCTAAATAGTTATGAATTATAAATTTTATATCTAACAAGCAAGAATCAACAAAAAATTAGAGTATAAAAAATAAGATGAATGTAACATTTATTTGTTAATTATTTTCTTACAATATTAAGTTCAATTAACAACATTTAAGACTCAGCCAATATAACAACTAAAAGGAAAGAATCAATTTATCAAAATGTTAGGATTAAAGTTCACTTAACATTCACTTAATCAACCTAAATTATCTCTTTAAGTCAAATTTTAAAAGTATAATTGAAAATTGAATTCACTAGAATAGTTGAACTTCAGTTACTTGACTCAACAAGCCTTTCCCTCAAATTCAAAATTCCAATTCCTTAGAAATTTCTAATTATAGCAAGTATTAGGTTCCAGAACTATCAAGACCTCCTATTTGTTAATCTCTAATATCTTCAGTTATATTGTTTATCTCAATTCCAACTTCTACTCTAATTTTTCAATTGTGAATAGAAATCTAGTCCAATTCACAGAGACATTAAGAATAGAGAAAAACAATCAATTCAAAGGAAATAAACTTGAATTACAACAATTCAAATTATAAAGAGGTTCGGATTAGGATTCTTCTTTCCCTAATTAAGAATCTACTTACACATAATATAAGTGAAGAAAGCAAGAGAAGAAGATATTATGCAAAACTCCATAGAACTTTATGAATCTTACATTTTGATCACTCAAATCTGGAGATTCTTTAACCTAGGCATTATAAAAGAGAAATTGAGACATCTTTCTATATTCAACCATAAAAAATTATCAAAAAATAAGAGGGAACACTTTTTTACTTGTCCAATAAATCGCATTACCTAACACAAAATTTGATGTCAGATAGCGCAGAAGTAATAGAATGTTTCTATTTCTCCAGAATTTCACGTCAACCAAAAGTGACAAAATGATATAACCATTTCATTTCTTTGTTTCTCTGAAAAATATGATCAATCCAAACAATGAATAACACTTTAAAAATTTAAAAAATTAATCATAAAAATCTAGAAAATACTATAATGTTGAGAATTGCTTAAAACATAAAAAACTTACCAATTATTTATAAATTATACTCAATTATTTTATTAAAATGCTCTTTATTTACCTTAAATATTACTAAATAAGTGTTATATTTAACACTTATTACATTAACGAATGCTTCAAAGAAAATCAAAATGAGCATAAGCTAAATAATGAGAATAAAATTGGATCTCACATTTAATAAATTAAAAATTGAAATTAGCATTCAAATTCTTTAGGTTAAGACACTTATTTTATAAATTTTTCTTAATAAAGAAAAAAATTAAAACATTAATAATATGTTTGATAAAACTAGAAAAATAAGCTAACTAAAAGTTGAAAAAATAGATATATTTTAAAAAGTTAACCAAGAACGAAAAGCTAACAATATATTTTTTAAAGTAAAAAATATTTAGTAAAATTAATTTTAAATTAATGGATAAAGATAAAATAACAAATAAGAATATGATTATCCAACTTGAAATTAAGTATTATAATTTTTATTAGTTATTAATTTTAATATTTTTATTATTAAAATTAAAAATTATAATAATAGTAGTTTAATATTTTTAATCTATTTTTATTTATATATTATATAAATAAATTTATATTTATTTTGATAATTTTCTACTATAAAAAAGTGTTTGATGATTTTATTTATTTATTTATTTTGTTATTTATAATATATTTTTAAATAAATATTTTTTAAATTAAAAATACTTATTTAAATTATATAAATTTTTAAATAATATTTCTATAAAAAATATTTATTTTTTATTTAATATTTATTAAAACAAATTTAAATATTTTATTATAAATAATTTAAATAAAATATTTAATAACTAAATTAAATATTATAATATTAACTAATAATATAAGAAGTAATATTTTACAATATATAAAAAATTATTAAATATATAAAATATTAAAATAAAATAATTATTTTAAATAGTAGTTAAAATCTGAAAAATTATTAAAAGCACTACTAAAAAATATATTTTTAGTAATGGTTTATTAACTAGAGTTTAAAAAATCTAAGTAAATTTAATAATATTTACAATTTCTTAAACTCTTGTTAAATATTTAAAATTACTTATAATTTAAATCAATCATTGGTAAATAAAGAGATGGTGGTTTTTTTAAGCAATATATTTACTCTTGAGTTTCTCTTTTTACAGAGTACATTTACTCTGTCATCTTCTCTCGATTATCTTTGGTGTGTGTCTCGTTTCCTCTCGTTCCGTGTGAATCAAGTATTATTATTCTCATCCTCTCAAAGTTTCTTAAACATCTTGTTCTCTTTGATAATTTTTTGTTTGAAATTTTTTAAAGAAGGTAATATCACCATTCATAAGAGCAAGCAAGCTTTCGTTTCATTCTTCTCAAAGTACAGGAGGATCCCATTCATCTTGTATTTTTTTTTTTCAGGTAAGTTAAACATTATTCATTTCTTTTTTAAATTTATAATTAATTTGTATAAAATTTTTTCTTTAACTTCATGTGTTACATTATGATTTGATTTTTTATGCATTTATTTTTTTATTTTTTTTTACTTTAATTTTTTTTATGTTTCATTTTATATGATTATTTTGTGTGACTTTAATTTTTTATATTGAAACTAACTTAAATTTAAAAACTGTTAATGTTATTTTCTAGAATTACATATAAAACTGTTGAGTGTAAGATGTTTGATAAAATGCTTAAAAGAAACTTGATAACATAAATAACAACTTGATATTTTTTAAAATTTGATCTAATTGTTTTGTTTTTAACTGCCGAGTCTATAACTTTTGAACGTTTGGAATATGTCTAAGGATTTAGCATAAATCCTGTTAAAAAAATTTCCTTAATTAGTTTTAGCAAAAATAGAGTAAAGTTTGGAATGAAAAGGACACTATTATACCTTGTTTGCTAAAAACCACTCTTAACTCAATTAGTAATAGAAATTGACTCCGTTAACATGTCAGGTTAGACAGACTCACATGAAAAAGAATAGCATGATTTTATTTTCATCTAACAATTTTACATGCGATCGTAAGAAAATTTGAATAGCAGAGATTATCACTTCATAATTAGACACACTAAGAATGGTTATATATATATATATATATATATATATATATATATATATATATATATCTTTACCCTTTTCAGTTAAAATACGCTTAGCAGTCCTATGCTTCTAACAGTGTCACTATAAAGAAGTAAGTTTGTGGTAACTTTGGTCATATTGTATTTTGAGTTTGGTTTTGAGGATTAACCTCACCCCGGTTTATGGTTCTTGAAGTAATGGATGATTTCACACTAACAGTACTTAGATTTTTTAACCAACCACCATGAACTTTAGGAGTAGGATATCCTCCTTTGTTGAAACTGTTGGAGAATCCACACTACTTGTAACATTATTTGTGACACCAAAGAGGAATCGACATGCTGTTTTGGTTGCTGATAGAATCTTTGTTTTTACTTGCTGGAACTACAATTTATATCCACTTATTATTTTTAGCGCAACTCATAATATGTCAATACTAATAACTAGAGGGTAAACGAGGCCAAAATATAATTGGAATGAACCTAAGATTTATGACAAAAGTAGAAAAAGTTTTTATAGGAAAAAAACCTTACCCGCCATGTTGTATTTTCAGCCACTTCTATAGCAATATCAGCAGCGTTTGCAAACCTATTAACCCAAGTTGTCATAAAAACTGTAAGAATAAATTGTAATAGTAGTCCTATAACACTATAAACTCATAATTGACGTAAGCCATGATCCAAGTAAAATATGTTTTACTGCAAATTTATTAGATTAGTATATAATTAGGTGGTTAATTTAGTTAGAGGTTTTGACACGCTAAACCTTGCGCAGAATTCTTCACAAAACCGTAATACTCACAAGGGATTTGTGATAGTATACATTGCGTTATTTCCCGAACCACAACAAAAAACTCCACTTCCTTCCTCACAGAATCCACACCACTATTCTTGTTCAAAGTAAAATCTAAAGCAATTTCAGTTAGCGAATCAGATTAGCAATGAGCACCGTGAGCATCGAGATTTGCTAATGTAATGTAACACACCTCAAACAAAACAACTTGAAACAAATAGATAAAATACTTAAATTCTAATTTTTGACTCCAAGGTTTGGATTTAACATTCTATATGTAAGACACCTATAGATGATAGATCTCAAATTGGGCCATATTTACTCTCATGAATTAAATAATGCTCCAGGGATATTATAAATATAGTATCAAAGATTGGAATAGAAACATCATATATATTGTTCATAGAATCAAGAACTACGTGCAAGATTAGAAGGAAAATTGATGGATCTTGCATAATTAATGTGTTCAAGGTACATAAGTTTAAATGTTAGAGGCTTCTATGAATAAATTAATGGATTAATCTACATTTGTTATATCACATCAGGTATTAATCAAATAGTTTACATCATTAAAGATCAATTGTTGAAAATTAAAGAATCCTATTCAAGTTCAATTTAATTATGTAAATTTGTTTGAAAAGTAAAATATATTTTACATTGAAATAATCACTGAATTAGTAGTTATATAGTGAGTAGTGACTAGACTAGCCAAGTTACATGAAACCAGGAGCCTTTTAGCTTCCAAAAGGTAAATGCCCCGTGATTCCTTGGCATGGTGTTTTGTTTCACTTGAATATTATGTACTTATATAACTCTTATGATCTGGTAACTGAATTATGGTAATTAAAAATCCAAGGGATACACGCTTTCAAAATTATAATAATTTTTTAAAAAAATATTTATGATTATATATTTACTTTTATTTTTTATATTACAGGATGTTAAAGAGGTTTGGGCTGAACAAGCGGTTGTTACTTATTTTTTATAGATTAGAATATAATAACACGCGATAGCGTAATATCTATAAAAAAGATTTAATTTTTTTGTGTGTTGTTCCTTATTATATTTAATAAATATTAAGTTTATAAAATTTTAATATTTTAATATATTTATAATATGGAGGTGAGATATTATAATCTTAGTTTAAATATTTACATTAAAATTTAAGATTTTTAAAAGATGTTAATCCATATTTTGATATAATTTTTTTAATTAATGTTATTTTTTTTATCATTATACCATATTTTTGTTATTTGTTTCAATAAAGTAAGAAATAAATAAATAAATCAAATTTTAAATTATTAAAAAAATAAAAATATTTTAAAAAAATTAGTTTAACTATCAATAATTTAGCAAAAATTTTCTAAATCATGAACAAATAATGAAAGTTTAAATTGTTAAAAAATATAAAATAAATAATAGGGATTTTATATGACCATGAATAATTAACAAAAATTTAAATCATTAAAAATTATTTAAAATTTATTAAAGGTTATAAATGATTGTTGATAAATACCAAGGATTTAAATAAGATTTATCCAAATTTATTTAAAAGTATCGATAATTTATTTGTCACGCACAATTTTCAAACAGTTTGAATAATTGTGGGTAAATAATATGATAAAAATTTAAATCTCTAATAAAATAAAAAATAATCTTAATTAAAAATAATTTTTTTTCAGTGAAGTATCGTTAAAAAAATATTATTTATTTTAAAAATATTTTAACTAATTATTTCATTTTTTATCTACAAAATATTATACTAAATATATTTATTATATTTATTTTTAAATTAATTTAGTTAAATTTTAAAAAATGAACTTAGTTACGCCGTAAGAAAATTAACATAGAATTATTTGTAACATAAGAATAAAAATGAGAATGATATTTTATAAAATTCATTTTTTAAATATGATATTTGTTTTAAATTTGATTACCATATTTTATTGTATTTTAGCCTTAATAAACGACACTTAAAAAAATAAACGATATTATACCATTATAAGACGATGAGGATTAAATTAAAAATAAATATAACGTATAAAAACTTGTTATTCATAATTGATAATAATCCTACATATTTGGAATTGTATATTTTATTTTATATTTCATTTATATAGGATACTCATGTATAAATAAAAAATATTAAAAATAAAATAAAATAATTTATTTTATAACATTTTTAAGAGAAGCGTTACAAAATACAATATTTTTTATAGCATCTTCAAGATAATACGTTTTAAAAGTGTTATTTTTATAATTTTTTTACTTAAAGGGTTGTTAAATATATCATATCTATTATACTATTTACAACGTTTCCAAGACTATGGTCTTTAAATTTTGATGTTTTTACAATTTTTCAGTAGGAAAAGCTATAAAATGTATGATTTCTATAATAATTTTTAACCTTTCGTCCCATATATACATGTAAAAAATATTAAATAAATTAACATTGTGAAGGTTTTTTCCAAAAAAAAAATACCAAATTGGAGAGAAACATGGAGAAAAATTTAAATTTTATTAATATGAAAATGTAAAAAAATATTTAAATTTAGAAAAGTTAGAAATAGCCTTTTAAATTTGTTAAGATATGATTTAATAGTTATTAATAATTAATCATATTTTAAGCTATAACTTTCATTTATAAATTTTACATAGATATTTTGTTAATAAATTTATAGTATAATTTTGATAAATAATAAAATTGAACAAATCTTTATCTCAATGAAAAATATTTTAAAAATAAAATTAAATATATTTTTTATTTATGATTATAAACATATAAATTTTTTTTATATAATTTATTTTCATACAAATAATATTAAAATAATTTAATTATTTTTAATTCATATAAATGATTAAATTTATTTTAGTTCTCCATTTTTTTAATTTTAATCCCTATATATGTTATAAATCTACACGTATCACATAGAATAATGATTGATGTGACATGGTTAAGAATGTGAAACAGAGCGGGCCAAGCACGGATGGTAGGTATCCTGAGTAAAAATTGGCCCAATACCTGAGTATCCACCTATCAGTCTTAAATAAATTTTTGAATACCCTTATATATATATATATTCATGATATTCATTAAAAAATAAATATGAAAAAATATCTTTAAAAATAATTTATAATATCATTTTATATAAAATTAGGAAAAACTAAGACTATATTAAAAAATAAATAAGAGAATAATACCCTTACGTAATTTTGCATAGCCAAAGTATGTGAATACCTCAATAGTCCTTACCCACTCCTAAAAACATGTTTATTTTATCATAGACACGAATAATTTTATCCAAAGTAGGTTTCTATCTACAAATACGAGTTATTTACTTATTTTGCCATCTTTAAGCTTGATTAGAAGTGATAATAAAAATTATATTCAAATTTTTTAAACTTTAAAAGTACTAAACTAATAAAAAATAGAAAGAGTAAAACTAAATATAACTATATTTACCAGAATTAAATTTTTTATACCTATTAAAATTATAATAATTTCTAATAAATTATAACTAAAATGAAATAAATTATAAAATTATATTTGATAAAATAATAAAAATATTTTTTTCAAAAAAATATTATTAAAAATAAAAACTACAAATTTTATAAAATGTTAAAATAATTTTCATAAGGGTTAAATTACATTTTTGGCCCTTCTAATTTGATATATGCAACTTCAGTCCTTCAATTCTTTTAGCAAATTTGATCATTCTATTTTTAAAATTTAATAAATGTGATCTCCCATAAATATTTTGCCCAAAAATTTATAATTTTTATTATTCACTTAAAATTTTATTAATTAAATTCATTAAATTATCATTCAAAATATTGAATGTCACCTAAAATAAAAGAAAACCTTAAACAAATTCTAATATCACACATTTAAAAAAAAATTTCAAATTTTTATAAAATTTTCTCCTAAACTTTTCATTATTTCATGTTCCACTATCATTATAAATCTCTCCAAAATATTTGATAAAAATAATAATTTAAAATTTTAATTTAAAAAATAATAGAAGGAAAAATTTAATAAATTTTGAAAATAGATGAACCAAAATTATCTGAAAAATATTTAAGAGACTAAAATTACACATAAATTAAAATTAAGCTCACAAGATAAAAATGAGAAATAAAAAAATTATATTATTTATTTAATTTCTAATCGAACATTTTACTTAAGATAAAAAAAAATCAACTAACATAATAAGATAGAATAGATTAATAAGATAAATTATAACTTACTTAACTTAAAAGTAATATAAATAAAATAAACTTTTTATCCTATCTTCTTAAATTAATCATGAAATAGATCGTCCTAGGTAAAAATATCCAAAAACTAATATGTAAAACACGAAATAGATCGTATCCTAAATGAAAAAATATATAAAAATAACTAACATGTATAAAACGAAAATTTCTAATCGCAATAATAAAAATGACACTTTACAAACCAAAAAATAAAATAAAAAATTGTCATTGTCAAAATATTCCATAAAAAGAAGTATATAAAAATGAGGATTAATTGTAAGAGATTATCGAGTTACGCTGAAGTTCAAAGTGTCAAACTTGACTTGATGATAACAAGCAGCCAGCCAGCCAGGCACAGATAAGTCAGAAGCGCGTTTGTTTGACGCATTTTCCAACCCCTCTTAACACTGGATATGGATATGGATATGTATGCCCATCTCTGCGCCACAAAAAAAGCACTTTACTTACTCCACCGCCTTTCGCTCCTGAACTCATTCAAATTCACTAATCTGCGCCAAACATGGCTGATAAACAACAACCGGAATCGAACGCCACAAGCGACAATAACCCCTCAGTTCCGCAACGCCCCGATTTTTGCACAAGGTTCTGTTACTGCCTATTTAGAATCCTCTGGATCCTTCTCGTCTGCATAATCGTCTTCGTTTGCCTCGTAATTCTCGTGCTGTATATCCTAATCACACCCCGCTCCTTCAAATTCCACGTGACAGACGCCAGACTCACTCAATTCAACTACGCCGCCAATAGTACCCTTCGTTACGACCTCTTCCTCAACATCACCGCCAGCAACCCGAACAAAAAGCTGAAGATCTACTACGACGTCGTTCAGGCCAACGCCTTCTACGAGGGAGTTAGGTTCTCCACAACGGACGTGAACATGCCTTGGACGTCCTACCTGCAGGACAAGAAGGGGAAGAACCAAGTTAGTGCTAATTTCTCGGGGTTACATGTAATGGCGCTTGATCGCGATGAGTTCGATGAAGACAACAAAGAAGAGGTTTTCCCTATCGATATCAAAATCAATTTTACTATTAGGTTCAGGCTTGGGAATCTTCAATCTGGTTATTACTATCCAAAAGCTACTTGTGAGCTCATGGTTCCTTTGAGTTCTAGTGGGAAAACGATTGTTGCGTTTGATCCCACCAAGTGCGAAATCGATTTCTGAATCACCTTTAGTTTGATTGTATGAAGATATTTTGAGGGGTTTAGAAACTTCTTAATAATTGACCAATTGACTCGTGACTGGTATTTTAATGATTCTACAATAGCTAAGTTAGAAATTATAAAATAATTCAAATGTTTTACACTTTAGTTCTTGTAACAATTCTATAAATATTGCAATTTAATTTTTTTTTGTTTTATTTGAGTTTATATTAGAATTATTGCATTTAAAATATTTTAATATTATATTACCTTAGTCATCTCCTCTCCTCTACGCCATTTGAGCTAGGTGTGTGAAATCCTCTCCTCCAATTGAACGAGAGAGAATATATCAAAGACAATAAAATTGAGTTCCACACAGCGAAGTCTTTGTAGCTGTCCGATTCATTGTTTTTGGATTTCATTTTCAAAGCTTAATTAAAGGTGGTTCATTTAAATTTTGCAACGCAATAGTTCTACCCCAATGGTTACTCTCAATGCCTTAATTAAAATTATTCCCAATCGTTTTATATGTTTTTATACAATATAAAAAATAATAAAATTTAAATCAAAATTTTTATATAAGACTACTCTAATATGCAACTCTTTACTTATCAATATCTTAAAAATTTAATAATGATGATATGTTTGATTTACATCTTTTCCTTTTGTGATATTTTACTTTCGACAAAGAAAAGTTTCTTTTTCGTTTAAAGGAAATTTTTTATTCATGACGTGGTTTATGATTTATGGAGGAAGGTTCATGAAATTTGTATTTTTTGATAAAAAAAATTGTATCATTCATCATATATCATATTAGTTGAATAATTGTTTTAGATAATTTTTTTATTTATTATTTTATAAATATATTTAACAAAATTTAATAAGATTTATGCTAGAATTTAGAATATTTAAAATAATAAGAATTGATATAAACTAAGTATTTTTTAAAGATATTTTAAAAATATTGTATTTTTTTGTATCTAAATGTATCTCTATTATAATTTTTATTTTGATGGAATTATAAGTAGTTAAAGTGTAAAAAGATGAATTAGATCTATTCTTTACTTGTATTCTTTCTCTATCACATATGCATGGTGACTTTTAGAATTCATGACAAATCCCTTAAAATTATACGAGCTTACAAGAAAAATATCAAATTACTTGTCCAACCTGTTTTCATAAAATCAAAACAATTAATAGAAATTCAAATTAAAATAAAAATTCTAACATTCTTCCACTTGGACAAAATTGATTGAGTTTGATTTTATTTTAAAATTTATTTTGAAAACGACTCTCGGATCAAACAACTATGACCATAAAAATAATTTGTACACAATCACCACACAAAACATGATTATCTCATTCAATAAAATCATTAGTGAAGAGTCAAAAAAAAGTTAAATTATTAAGAGTTTAGTTCATTGAAGACGACATAACCAACATTTTCATTGTCATGATCATATCATGAAATATGCAACTGTAGGATACATTATAACATAATTGTAATCTACTTCATACTATTATGTATAGATCCTACATTATATCTTCCTAAAAAGATACAACCAATCTCTCAAGGATATTATAATTCATGTTTCATTTGAAACATTGTTCCTATAAGGAACCAAAGCATCTTGAGACAACCACAATGTAAAAAATTGCTTATCAATAATGATGTTAATAATAGTATGAAACATTAACATGCATATAAATTTATCAAGACAAATACATAGGTCTAATGTAATAAAAGTAAATATAAAATATTAATAATAACAATTCTTACTAACCAAATACATTAAAATACTCATTCTCAACAAGTTTCTTAAACATTATGGGTTTAAATCTCTTGGTTAAGAGGTCAATAAGCATTTTCTTAGTGAAAATATGCTCAACAAGAATCAATCCATTTTCAACCATCCTTCTAACAATTAAGAACTTAATTCTAATATGCTTTAAAGGTATAAGATTCTATTATTCATGGTTAAGAAGATTGTAGAGATATTATCACAATAAGCTCCCAATGACTTATTAATGTAGTCTACAATTCTTAGAACAGAAACAAAGTTTCTCAATCACATATCATGTGATGCATCCTTATAATAAATAAAAAAACTCAACACATGGCGAAGATGACTATCAAAGTTTTCTTAACACACTTTTAAGATACAACTCCTCCAATTAACATGAATATATATCCATAAATAGATGTCTCATCATTTACATCTTTATCAAAATATAAATAGAAGCATCCAACAATCTTTATGTTGTTAGCCTTCCTATAAATAAACATGTATTCATTTGTCTTTTACAAATACACCATGACCTTCTTAGCAACAACTTAATTAGCATATCTTGAGTTTGATAGGAACTTGCCAAGTATACTCGCAACAAAAGCTAAATTAGGTCTAGTGCATACCTAAGCATACATTAAACTTCCTATTGCACTGATATAAGAAATATTATCCATAGAGTTTATTTCAAAATCATTTTTAAAATGCTGATCCTTTCACAACTTATCATATTTGGAAATAGGAGCATCATTGAGTTTACAAGTTTCCATATTAAATCATTTCAAAACTCACTCAATATAAGCCCTTTTTTTGTGCCCAAAGATTTACAAAAACTATGTTTATGGATCTTTATTCTTAGAACAAAAGAAAATATTCCAAGGTATTTCATGTTAAAATAAATTGACAACATATTATTAGTCTCAATGAACAAATCATAGTTATTACTGACAAGTAAGATATCTTTGCATAAAGAGCAAAAATAACAAACTTACCCCCACAAACCTTGAGACATATGTATTAATTCAACTTATTTTCCACAAATCCTATGAATGTAACTAACTCGTCAAATTTAAGGTACCATTTCTAAGAAGTCTCCTTTAAACCATAAATTGATTTCTTCAATTTTCATACTAGATGGTCTTTGTTAGTCTCTATGAAATCCTATAGTTGCTACATATAAATCTCCTCATCAAGATCTTTATTATAAAAAAAACTCATCTTTACATCCATATGATGCAACTCAAGATCTTAATATCGATCTTCACGGCATAAGTTAAATAAAAAAATTATAAGAAAATAGAAAACGATAAAGATAAATGGTTCAATGATCTGGCACAAGCAAATAGCCAACTAACGTTATAAGAAATGTGACCTGCTACATAGACCTCTAGCTCAACTATGAACATAAGATAACTGATCCACACAACAACGTACCTGGGTTGAAGCATGAACCAGAGACTTTTATGAAATTGAATCACCAACCTTATTAGGAAGATCGATAAGACAACGTTTCACAATAGTAATGAAAAGATATAGTTCTTACAATAGAGAAAAACTTTTATTTAGGTGAATAAAAATTCTCATGTGTCATCCTTTTTCATTTCTCATAAAAGAGTTATTTATACTTGTATAATTACTAATATAAGGAAACTAAAAATAAATTCTAACAAAATTGCTTAATCTCTAATACAAGGAAATTATGATTAATCCTAATAGAATCTATTTATAATATAATTCAAATTTTCAATTAAATCTTAACAAATCTTAGTCAAATAATCTAACAAATTGAAAACTAAATTTAGTAAAACAAATAAAATATCTTCTGAAATCTTGTAGTTCTCTCGGGAAGATCTTCTTGATTTGTGTTCATAAAAATCATAATCTTATTTACCTCTTTTCTTGAAAGTGAATTTATGTGTATTCGAATTATCTCTTTTATCTCTTTTAACCTTCCTCTTTTCTCAATGAGTCTTCTTTTCGAGTTATATTTTTTTTTAGGTTGGCTTGATCATGCAAGGTGGTATCGGGATTCATATCACTAACGTTATAACAATCATAAAGGAAATTGAAAAAAAAAAGAAGGTATCTTTATATTCAATGTCCTACTTTGAATAAATCTTTGTTACTAATATTACTTTAAAATGCTCTATATTTTTTTTAGAATCTTTCTTAATTTTTAAATATTCATTTACATCCAATGAAGTAAAATATTAACAGGTCCATCCACTAACTGTTACTTACCATTGCAGTTCACAAAAAATATTTTATCATCCATAATTTATATCTATTTATAAGACACTAAAAACTACTGAAACTATTTAGGTGGTTAAATTTCCACTCATATATAACTAAAGCTCACAAATTCCACTCATATATAACTAAAGCTCACGAAATAGGCCAATTTTCATTTGATTATTTCATCGATTAAGATGGTTTCGATTTCAGATGGAATATTAGTTATATCGGATGGTTAATTTTGAATTAAGACAACTTTTTTTCATAAAAAATTTGGTCTGATAAAATTATAAATTGTTCTTTTTTATCATTTAAAAAATTTTAAATATTTTTTTAAGGATTAATAATAGTTATAATTTGCTTTTTTTTAGTGAAAAATATTTAAATATTTTTGTTCTAATTTTTTAATTTAGAACATGAACAAGGACACTTAAATCTAGATATATGTTTAAAAATTAAACCAAATAAAGAAAACAAAAATGATTACAATTTAAAATATAAAAAAAATTGATCCTTAATTTACATGTGTGAACAATGGTTTTCACATTCATCTCATTATTCTATTTATTTTAATTATGCGTATATTTTAATATTTAATTAATTTAAAATAAAATTTATATTTAATTAAAAAAGAAAAAAATAAATTTATTTAAAACTAATTTAAAAGAAAAGTAGAATAATAGACATTGTAACAACTACATAACATGACCAAAACAAAAGCTTTCTGCTTCCGACTAAAATTAAGGAAATTGATTGCGTTTACGATCCATAAGAAACAGCATTAGAAAGGGCTTTGGTTTCCAGAGCTTTGTTTAAATTTATTTATTTATTTTCAAAAAGCATCATAAGAGGATGGAAAAAAATTGAAGAAGATAGAGAGAAAAAATCAAAATACAATAAAAGCAGATCAAGGAGAACATCAAGTCTATTTACAAATTTTCACCCAACCAAGTTAATTTTCTTCTTATTTTCTAATAAAATATCTATCATCTTTGATGATTTTCTTCGATATAAATGCATTACATATTAAAAATTTACTTGAAAGTGATAGGAAAAATTAAATATAACTTAGTAGATCAAGGTTTAGAAGGTTAAACATATATATATTAAAGTACAACAAAACAAATAAATGCAATAATAATAGGAATGAAATAGGATACAGCATGAGATCTTAGGAGTGGCTCCTCATCTCTCTTCAACTTCAGTTATTGGAGAATGAAACTCCATCTTTTTCCAAAAAAAAAAAAAAAAACAGAATCATTCTCCCTTACATGACTTCACCACCAAACACAGAGACTTTCGTTGAGAAGCAAATTTTTTTCCTTGCAAACTTGAATGTTGGAACTGCATGTCAACATAGCTCTATTTCTCTCAATCTTGTATTCTCTCTCTTTCTTTTTCCGAAGTACTGTGACGCCGTGAGTCCCTTTCCCTCGTTTGCTTTACTTTTCAAGGCTATTAACTTTGTATTTTCTCCTAGAGTATTGGGTTTTTTTTTTGTCAGAAAAGAGAAATAACATAAAGTGAATTGGGCCTACCGTACATGGGCATCAGCAAACTTGTTAACTTTTCTTTCTCTGAGATATATAGAGATATAAACTTGCTGAATCTTTCCCGTTTTCTTTTTTTTCATGGATCGTCTCAAATTTTTCCAATTTAAAAGGGAGGTTTATTTATTTTTTTCTTTTCTATGTTTTATACTATTGTATTTTTCTTCTTCATTCACATTCTATATAATAGATTAATTTTAATATAATAGATTAATTAATGTTGATGTATAATAAAGATGTTATATAAAAGTTACAATAAATTAGTTAATAAATAATATCAAAGTAATGATAGATATATCATAATGTTATATATATATATATATATATATATATATTGATATTAGAATTATAAATTTATTAATAATTAATTAATTTTATTGTTTATTAGTTTAAATTAATATAAATTATATTAAATAAAGAGTATTAAAAAATAAAATGAAATTTCAAATTATTTAATATTAACGCTAATTAAATTGATGTTATAACAATTTATGATTTTAGTATATATGGCATGACTATTTATTTCATTACAAAATTGAAATTCAAAAATTAACGTTAAATTAGTTATTAATATTTATCTCGTTGATTAATTGTTATTATTTTTTTAATGTTTAATAGTTTTTATTTTATTATTATTATTATTTTTTGTTATTTATGTATTTAAAATTTATTATTATTATTATTATTATTATTATTATATTTATTTAGTGTTGATATTTGTTACTTGGCTTTTCTATTGTTTTTACTATCATATTTAATTTAATAAATTTATTTTGAAATATTATTCTTATAATTTATTTATTAAATATATGTTTTAACATATGGTTAACGAAGTAAATGGAGTAGTTGAATATTACTTTTATTATTATTTTAAGTGTAAAAAATTATTGATTAATTTTATATTAATTTAAGTTCTTAGTAAGGTAAATTATTTATATGTATATTATATTTTAATTTATTTTCTCTCTCATATTTAATTAATTTTTTTATTGACCTAAAATAAATTCAATTGAAATTAATGTCTCTTTAATTCATAATAAGCAAAGATAAAAACTAAGTAGTATTTTACCTTTATTATTGTTTTAATTACAAAAACTTATTGATTAGTTTTTATATTAACCTAAGTTCTGAGTTTTTATATGTTATATTTTAATTTATTTATAGTTTTCTATCTCATTAATTTGTCTATTTATTTTAAATTTAATTCAATTAAAATTAACATCTATTTAATTTATATCATAAGTGAAGATAAAGATTATGTAATTTATTCGACCTTTACTGTTGTTTTAATCACAAAAATTTATTGACTAGTTTTATTTTAACTTAAGTTCTGAGCTTATGTAAGTTATATTTTAATTATTTTTTTTTCTATTACATTACTTTGTCTATTGATTTTAAATTAAATTTAATTAAATTTTAATTTATATAATAAACAAAAATAAAGATTGAATAGTATATTCTATCTTTATTATCGTTTTAATCACAAAAATTTATTGATTAGATTTTATATTAATTTAAATTTTGAGCTTTTAGATGTTACATTTTAATTATTTTTTGTTTTTTTTATTAATTAAAATTAACATTCTTTTAATTTATGTAATAAATGATGACAGATTGAGTAATTTATGCTAACTTTAGTATCATTTTAATCAAATGAACTTATTGAATGACTTTACGCTAACTTGAGTCTAATATAATATGGTTCTATTTAAATAAAAATATTTTATATTTATTTTATTTTTAAATATCTGGAATTTCAATTATTATTATTATTATTATTTTCAAAAAATAAAAAAGAATAAAATATATTTTACCCATATAATTTAATAAGATGATTGAGTTGTAGATACTACCTTCATTTGATGTTAATTTATTTTTTTTGTTAAATTAATCAAAATTAATTTTTACAATATTTGTTCTTGTTTTTTAATTATTTTTTAAAAATACTATCTTGATTTAATTTCTTCTTATGTATTAAAATTAATAAAATAAATATTATAAAATTATTATTAATTTACACAATTCAGTTAAAAATGTGCATCACAGATCGATGTGTTGTGTTGTGGGATTAAGTTTTTACCATTTTTTACGCCTAGTCGACTTTAAATATATTCTCTTTTTCTATTTTAAAATAAAAAAAATTTCAATTTTCTTTTAATTTAAATAAAATTGATGCCGCCTCTATTTTAAAAATACATTTTTAAAATACATTATTTTTATCCCATCTCCACGTCACGGTCACAGTTGTGATAACATGGTTAAATCTTTTTATTATAACATGGTTAAATCTTTTTATTTTTTTCTTCAAATGTTCATCACTACCAATTACATGCCAAACATCTTCTGTGTTAAAAAAATAAAATGTAATAAATTTTTTTGAGTAAAATTTAATATAAATTCAATTTTTTTTTAAATAGAGTTGTCATATGTTGTAATTGAGATTAAAACAGGATGATAAATAAAAAATAATAATAAAATAAAGGAGTGGACACCATAATTTATTAATTTTTTTTTAAAACTTAAAAATATAATTTTTAAAACCTATTTTAATTTAGGATTCATTTATGCATAGGAAGCTATTAGCATCCTACAATGTCAATTAAATCAGAGTTACTTTTTGTTTTTTATGTAAATTATAGGAAGAAGTTATTTCATAGAAGTTTTGAATTTTTATAATTTTTAAAAAATAAGTGAAAAAGAATCAGGAAAGTTTATTTTTATGATTTTTGAAAATAAATAAAAATAAATTCTTATAATTCAAGTCAAAGATGATTGTACTATTCAATTGATCTTGTTTGATCATTGCAAAGATTTAATATTTGAAAATTTTTATTGATAATTCTTGGAGAAAAAATATATTTTTGTACAAAATTAATTTTAGAAAGAAAGAAATCTACATCTACAAAGTTCAAATTATCAAGTAATTACTCCATAAACCCTTATCAATCAAATAATGTCAAAAATAAATCAACTACTTAATTAACACTAATTTATTATTGCATCAATTAAAAAATTGATAACAATAAATTTTTTTTGAGATTTTGAATAGATAGAATTTTATTTCATTGGAGATAATAATAATTTTTTAAAATTAGTTAAAATTTTTAAAATTTTTGAAAAAGAAGTAATTGAAAATATTAAATTTAAATTTGGAATAAGAATTATTATAGTTTTTATTTTTTAGAAATAGAATATTTTTTGAAACATTAATTTAAAAATAAATAAATCAATTCTTACACTATACTAAAGATAACAAATAACTATTTAATAACTTTATAGGATCCAAATAACAATAAATTTGGATCAACCATTCAATTGATCTTATTTAATCATTATTTAAATTTAAAATAATTTTAAAAATTAATTTTATCTTTTAAAAAATGAAAGAGATATATGTTTCTTGTTTTTGTTTAAGAAAAAATTGAAAAGAATATTAAAATTTAATTAAATAATTTTTTTAATAAAATATAATTTTTTTAATTTTCACTTAAATAAATTTAAATAAGTTTTCAAAAAATAATTTTTATAATTTTTATTTATTTAAAAAATAAAGTAAATAATATAATAATTAAAATAAATAGAATATATTACTATAATAATTTAAAATATAATATTTTATAATAATATAAAATATAAATATATAAAAATCCATAATATTATTATCAAAATATTAGATTATATTAAACTTACTAAAATAAATAAATAAGAAATTGAATTAGTAAAATATATTACGGATACAAATAAAAAAAATATTTCAGTTAAAAATTATTTAAATTAAAATTTTCAAAAAATTAACTGATAGCCATCTCAAAAATGTTTGTAGTTATTAAAAAGTGATTTTATTAAATAAGATTAGAATATTTTAACAAATTTTTGACTTATCAACTAGTTAAATACATTATTCAATACACTCAAAATTCACACTATAAGATATATGTTACTTAAGTTAACTGGTACATATATTTTTTTTATAGATATAAATATAAATTATTAGGTACAGTCAAAATTCAGTCCTAGTAGAGTCTTGACTTTCAAAACTAAGATACTACCCAACGAAAGAGGGCAAGGGGTATCAAGGTTCGAAAGTGTAATGTATTTAATACAATATACATTTAGTTTTATGTTGTGGATGATTTAAAAAATAATAAGTGAAAAAATAGAAGAAAAAAAAATAAAAAGATGAGAAATAAAATGGAAGTAGGATAAAAAAAAAGTTGTTTTAATTCATAGAAATAAAATATGAAAAGAAAAAAAAATTCTTCTCTGGGTAAAAACAATTATTAATAATATAAATTTAAATTTAAATAAATTTTTAAAAAATTAAATTTAACTCTAAATTTTTAAATTTTTTATTTTTATTTTTATTAATATATTATTTATTATTTAAAAAATATAATTTAATAATTTAAAATAAAAATATAAAAAAAATTCCTCCCCATTTTCAAAGCTTTCCAAGAAAAAATTAATTCAAATATTCTATATAAATCAAATATAAGTAAACAAGAGAAAAAAAAAATTCATGTACTACAGAAAACAAATAAATTCTTTACTTCCTGATTTCCATTTAACCCTATGATTTCAAAATTTTTAGAGTCAAACCTGAAAGAAGAGGACGGAAATAAAAATATCATAAAATTTATTTTAAGAATATTTTAAAACATTTTATATAAATTATTTTACTCTTTTGATGAAATATAATTTTATAATTTAATTTATTTTAATTATAATTTATTGTAAAAAATTAAATTTAATTTAAATTTTTTAAAAAATATTATAATTTTAATATTAAGTTTTTCATTATTATTTATACATACAAATGAATTTTTACTTTTATTTAATTTTTAAATAATTTTATTTATTTCTACTAGAAATTAATAGTTTTAAAATAAATATTAGTTATGTTAAAAAATTATTTTAATATATATAAATTATTCTATCATTGTTTTCATCTCTAATATTAAATATGATAACATAATACCATTTCATTTATCATATTAATAAACAACATTAAATATAATTTAAAATAATTAGATAAAATTTTATCAAAATACTATTTATCTTATCTTATATTATTTTTATCCAACTTTAATATTTTATTTTTTTAAATTATCTAAATCAACAAATTAATTTAAAATTTTTAATATAAAAAACTTTCTTCTAATCTATAAAATAAAATAAAAATTGTTAATGTATAAGTATAATTGAGTAACTATTTATTTAATATCTAAATATATAAAATTTGATTATTTTATTTAAATAATAAGGTTCAATTATAATAAATTTAAAATATAAAAATTTCAATTATTCAATTTTAAAAAAATTTAAATTATTTTATTTAAATAAAATATTTTAAAAATAAAAAATAAATTAAAAATAATTAAAATTTAATATATTTAAACATTGTATTAATTATTAACAACCCATTAAATTTAAATAAAAATGGCAAATAAAATTAGAAATTGTTATAATCTTTATGCATCAAATGTTGGTGCATGTTTTTCATCGAATTAATTCTAACTTGTCGCTAAAATCTATCCACGGATTTTCCAAGCACCATCATGTGTAAAACCAAAATGTACACATCAATTTCATAAAACGAAACTACAACTAGCAGAAAAAAATATTGTATAATGTAATTTCTTTACATATGTAAAGAATTATTTAAAATAATTTTAATGTTTAGTTAATTTAAATTATTGATAGAGATATTAATTGATTTATTGTTGCAAATAATTATTAAATTGATTGTCGAAATATATATAATAAAATATCAAAATCACATAATGCACCTTGAAATGAAAATCTGGTTTGTATGAAGATAATATTTATAATAAAAATATTATAATATTTAAATAATATTTAATAAGATGAAGATTAACTTATTTTAACAAAAAAATTTATTTAATGACTTTTCAAAAAAATAAATTTTAACAATTTAATCATTAAATGAAAATTTTTATGTATATAAATCAATTTTATAAATTTTATCAAATTTATAAAATATTTAATGTTCTATTAAATATCTTTAATTTAATCTATCTTAAATTATAAACTATTTGATTAAATATATATAAAGTTGACGTTATTTAATAAAATATTATATTTTTAAAATTTTATAAATTTGACTTATATAGTATAAATATTTAAAATTATTAAATTAAATAATTTTAACAAAGATTATCATTAAAATAAATTTATTTTTATACTATTTAATAAATAAATAAATATTAAAATCATATAATTATGAATGAAAGTAAATAAAGTGAGCAATTTATTTAAAATTTAACTTTAACTTGATTCTGATTGTTTAACAAATAAATAAATTAAGATTTGTTAAAAAATCTTTTTAGATAAATAAGTTAAGTTTAAACTTATAAAAAAAGTATGTTCATCTTATTTAACAACCTATTTATCTTTATATATTTTTATATTTATATTTATTATATTTATTTTAATATATTAATATATTTACATAATTTTTTAATTTTTTAAATAATTTATATATATATATTTTAAATCTAATAACCTTTTTATCTTATAAATTTTAAATTTGTAACTTTTTAATTAATTATTTATATAAGTTTTAAATTTATTTATATATATTTTTAAATATATTTATAAATTTTATAGATTTTAAATCATACCATGATAAATTTTTTTTTAATAAATAATAAAATAGATTTAAATTTTAAAATATATAAAATTTAAACATTTAAATATTAGTTCATTTCAACTTATTTTCATTGCTACATATAACACATGAGATGGAAATCTAACTTGTATGAACATAATATTTATAATAAAAATATTACAATATTTAAATAATATTTAATAGGATAAAGATTAACTTATTTTAAAAATATTTTTTATTTAATAACTTTTAAAAAAATAAATATTATCAATTTAATTATTAAATTAAAATTTTATATTATATAAATCAATTTTATAAAAATTTATCAAATTTAAAAATTATTTAATTTTAATTTAATGTATCTTAAATTAAAAACTATTTCATAGAATCTATATAAAGTTGAAGTTATTTAATAAAATATTAAATATCTTTAAATTTTATAAATTTAACTTATATAATATAAATATTTAAATTATTAATTAAATTGATAATATTTAAAATTATTAAATTAAATAATTTTAAAAAAAAGTCTTTTAAAATAAATTTATTTTCATCATATTTAATAAATAAATAAAAAAAAATTATTTAAAATTTGATTATTTTGATATTTATAAAAAATTTTACTTTAAAAAAAAGTGTATGCCATGCAATACATGTGTTATTTACATAAAAAATATATTTGACAAAATTGATAAATTAAGTAAAAACTGAAAACGTAGCTATATAAACTTAAAGATGAAAAGGAAAAGTTAAAAAATTAATTAAAAATTAAATTTAATAGAATTTAAAATATTTAGTAAAATTAATTGTTATGATAAATATAAAATGATAAATAAATTTTTAAAATTAGCAAATAAGATAAAACTTGATAAATATGATATTTTTTATTTTGAATATATTAAAATTTAATTAAATAAAATTTTATTTTTTTAAAAGAAAGAATAATAACTTTTTGACTTTCACCCAAATAATTGTTAAATAAATGTGTTTAAAAAGTAATTATTTTTATAATTTTAATTTTTATTAAAAATTTCAAAATTTTATTTAAAAAATAAAATAAATATTATAACAATAAAAATAAATAGCGTATATTATAATAATAATTTAAATATAATATTTTATTATAATATAAAATAAATATATCAGTAATATTATTTAAAAAAAGTAGATAATATTAAACTTATAAAAATAAATACATAAATAAAGAATCAAATTATAAAAATATATTTAGAATCAAATAGAAAAAATATATTTTAATTAGAAGATAAAAATTGAAAACAATTTGGAATAACTTTCCAAAACAAAATTAGTAACTATCGCAAAATGCTAATATTTACTAAAATAAATTATTTTTATCAAATAATATTAAAATATTTTAACATATTTTTTGACTAATAATTAAAATTGAAACTTTTACAAGATATAATTTTAATGTAATTTTTTTAAAAATACTAATAGTTGCTGAAAAAATAATGTTTTAACTAAATTTTTTAACTTTTAACGAGTTAAATTATACACTTAACCAATTCACATACATAATATATGTTATTTATGTTTATATATAAATTATTTTCTATTTTCTAATTTTTTATATTAAAATGATTATAAATTAAGTATAATTATGCAAATAAATAAAATATTAAGTAATAATTTACCGTCATTACTTTAATTTAAAGATTGGTTCTTTGTAAAAGTGTCGTTATTAAATATAATCCAAATCGTTTAATATTAATTTATTACTGTCAATTTTTAAAATTAATTTTGTCAAAATCCATTCATTTTTATATATATGAAATCATATGTGAATATTTTGACTGAATTAATTTTAAAATTTGACATTAATAAATTAATATTAAAAGAGTTAATCTACATTTAAACTTAATATTTTCATTAAAAAGTAATCTTTAAATTTAAAATGATTATCATTTAAATTATATTCAGGATAAAATTATTTTTACTAAAAATAAACATAATTAATTAATTTACCTAAACGTCCCTTCTCGCTAAATCAAACGCGTATTGATTTGTTCCTTTTTTAACTATTATTAATTTTTGCAACCGTTTGTTGCCTTCAAAGTTGAGAATCAGAGGTTTCTGACTTACCGTTGAATTTGGGCATCCATATCGCGATGACACGTGACGCGTCCACGCGCTATTCCACCTCTAGGCCCGCACTACCTTCCTGGCCATATATAGTTGCTATCAAATCACACTCCACACCACACTACAATGCAATTCACACTTTCCCCTGACTAGTTAGTACTACCAAGCAAGAAACTAAGAAACTTCCCGTTATATCCTCTCTTATCTTCACTCCTAATATTATTATATTTATATTTTTGAATTTTCTCAAATCACTTTACCAAACCCAAGGGTTCGAAAATTTGAAACGGTTATTCATTACACTTCGCTATGTCAAACCTGAACGGCGCCTACTACGGCCCCTCCATTCCGCCACCGTCTAGATCGTATCGTGGCGACAGTTGCTGCGGCGGCTGCTTCTCTTGCTGCTGCGGTTGCATCTTCAACTGCATCCTCGGCCTCATTTGCAAGATCTTAACCGTTGTTATCGTCCTTGTGGGCATCGTTGCCCTCCTTTTCTGGCTAATGGTGCGTCCCAACGTCCTCAAGTTCCACGTCAGCGACGCCACGCTCTCTAAATTCAGTTACGACAACAACACACTCTTCTACGACCTCGCCGCCAACGTCACGATCCGCAACCCGAACCGCAGGGTCGGCGTCTATTACGATGATATCGAAGCGCTCACGCTGTACCAGACCGTCAGGTTCGGGTACCAGACCTTGGGGCCCTTCTTTCAGCACCCTAAGAACACCACCGTGTTGAACCCCGTCTTCAAGAGTCAGCAGGTGATTCCTTTCACTTCGGACCAGGTTTCGGATATGGAAACGGAGAAGAAGTCGGGGGTGTTTTCCATCAATTTGAGGTTGAATCTGAAGGTCCGTTTCAAGATTGCTTTCTTCAAGACCAGAACTGTGCAGCCCAAGATTCTTTGTGCATTGGAGGTTCCTCTGGAATCGCGTAAGGGAGCGTCCTCCAACGGTGCCTTTCAGGAAACACGATGCGATTGGGATATCAAACGGATGTTGTTCCATTAGATCTCGCTGGATTCATCTGAAAATTCTTGTTTTCAATCTTGCTATATTGTTACTAATAATTTTTTAGGTTATGTATATTTTCTTGATGACATTTGTTCCTTCACTGGTGGTTGAATATGTTATGAATTTATTTATTTATTTTATACTGCTAATATTGTTGCTCCTTGTTCTCACTTTTTCTCATTGATTGAGCTTTCATGTAGCTTTAATTTGTTTTACATTATTTTAAAAGCAGTACGAGGTGTGTTTTAATATACTGGATTACTGCGGAACTAAAAAGATACTGGTTACTGGTTAAAACAAAAATTGTTTATTTATTAAAATATAAAAATAATTATTCTTTATTTTTGAGTAATTTAAAATATTATTATATATCGAATATTTTTAATTACTGTTCTATGTATCCATTCAAAATACTCTTAAATTATGTTATTTGACTAAGATATTAATTATTTTTATATTTTATTTCTTTCGATTAATAAAAGTAATCTTTAATTAAATAAAAGGCGTTACAATTAAATATTTGTTTAAAATAAAAAATAATGATATTTGAATGCTTATACAAAATAATTAAAGTAACAATTATTTTTGTCTTTTTTGTTACTAACCTTTTTCAAAGGAACTTTAGGTTCAAGATCATCATTAATTACAAGAGGGTCAATGATCCTCTTCATTAATGAAGAGATTTTTCGCAAAGAAGAAAGATAAAAAAAAAATATGTATCTAAGATTTTAGATATATATTTTTAAAAAAATAGAGAAAAATAAATAAAAAAATTTAAGCAATTAAGAAAAAAAAAAATTAAACCTCACAAAGTCTTTGAACAAAAACTTCATACCATCCATCACCCTCATACTACCACCATTCTGCTCCGACTCAGAATTGGAAGGTCACGGTAACTCGTGTCCATAGAGAAGCTAATGCAAATGGTTCGCAACTTATTTGGGCCCTGCCTTCTACGGAGGTCCAATCCCTTCTGCTTGGCAGATGATTTGGGCTAGTACATATTACATATTACATATTTATGAATGTTACAGCTATCCGTAAATATTTATTAGAAAATTAAAATGAATTTTCAAATTTTTTATAAAATTTTATATCTTTTATATAAAATTATAGTGTAAAAAATACATTTGAATAAAAAATTAAACAAAACAATTGACAAATAAAGAGAAAGGATGATAAAACATAAAAAGCAAATTATATATATATATATATATATATATATATATATATATATAAGTAATTTAATAATTTTACGCAGCAGATATTTATAGATACAACTATCTCTTTGTCCGTGGGCCGTGGCCGTCCCATTTATTAACTGATAAAAAAATTGTTTACTTTTTCCACAAATGCAAATAATTTTACCATCCTTAATTATATGTATGATTTCAATAGCTTTCTGTGTTAATTGATACCTATTATCAAACTACACAATTTTTGGTTAAAATTGAAGTATTTAATAGTATTTCTTTTACTCAAAACTATATAATATTTACACGATAAAAAAAATTATTAATATTTTTTTTATAAAAGTATATTATTTAAAAGTAGGTACAATCATTTTCTAAATTAAATATTTTAAATATAATATTTTAAGATAATCACTAGAATTTATTGAAGCTAACTCTGTATTCATCTGTAAAGCAATTATTCAAATAATTTTTAGAGAAATTCATTAAATTAAGGAATTAATTCATTTAATACAAATAAGTCAATAAAATTTTATTTTATAGTTCATATGATTTATTTATGATTTCAAATAAAATTACATTCACAGCCATTTTTAAACTTTGATGGCCAGAGAATTTTCACCACATTTCAAACTATTAGGAATGAAAATAAATTAGATAAAAAGTATTTGCAAGATTATGAACGAAGATGAAATAATTAACTGATTTTTTTTAGAATGATTTAAACTATGTTTAGCATAATGTTTATTTTAAATTTTGAAAACTAGGGTTTTCTTAACGCTACATTTACTAAGGTTTAAGATTTCGACTACGGATTAAAAGTTATTTTTTTTGTTTTATTCTTAATATATTTTGATAATTTTTTATTCATTATAAAATATTATTTACATATATTATTATTTAATGGTACAGCATTTAGCTTATTTTTTATCAAATATTTTATTTATATTTTCATAATAAATATTTATTTTTATAAAAAATTTAAAGATAAAATAAATACTTTTTATAGAAAAATTATTTAAAATGTATTTGTAAAAATTTTTAAAAATATATTTTTAATTTCAAACAACAAATTATTTAAAAATACAATTTTTATTAGAAAAAGCACATCATAAATAATAATAAAATCATCAAACTCTCTTTTCTATATAATATATAATCTTCAAAATAACTGTAAATTTATTTATATGATATGTTTAATTAAAAATGTATATAAATAAGAATAAATTAAAAATATTATCCTTATTTTAATCTAATAATTTAATATAAATAATAAAATCTAAAACTTTATAATTAATAAAAAATTATAACACTTAAACTTCAATCTAATGATATTTTTTTATTTATCATTTTATTTTTATCAACTAATTTAATAACTAATTTTACTAAATATTTCTGACCTTAATTAGCAAACTTCTCAATTATCAACCAACTTTTCAACTTCTATCTATCTTTTATTTCTTTATCTTATCTATAAATTTTACTAAACACATCTCATGCAAGATTTTACATGTTTAGATGTGATTTATTCTAAAATTTTTAAACTTAAGTATGAATATGTAACTTATTATAAACTTTTTTACTTGACACAACCTGTCTCATTATAAGATCCACTAGACCTCCAAACCTATTAATATAATAAAACCTCCAAATGGACTTTATATATAAATGACCAAATAGACTTACAATTTTAAAACCTTATTAAAGCCAATAATTAGGCCGTTATATCAATAGAGTAGAGAATTATATACAACAACACATTAGACAATCACCTCATTAATATCTACTAGAGATTGCATACACAACATAAACAACTTTAGTTGCATACACATAAATGGAAAATATATACAGCAACATATACCACAAGACAAAGATATATACTGACTATCCTGTAAGGTAGAGAATAATAGACAGTAAGTCAGTAACATATATAAAGAATTTGAGATGTACCTAAACGTACACATCTTCATACCTGTTGTATGTCATCCGAGAGCATTGAGCAGTATATCAACTTTCATAAAGCAATCCCAACTTGGTTAAGCAGTATGCACCAACTCACCAAGTAGATAGCAAGTAAGAAAATGCAGAATTAGAAAACACAAATCCAATAAATAGCAACAAGCGAACAACATATAGTATTACAGCTTCTTTGAATGCCAAATGGGAAGGTTCAGTTTGCAACTTCTTTAAACAATATAGAAGATACATGAATGTATTACTAAAAAACTCTAACCTTTAATAGCCAATGAAAAATTGTCTTCTGCTACAATTACAGCAAAAGTGAAATAAGTGTTATTTGATCAGAAAAGAACTAGATGAACTAGTGATAAAGAAAGATAAGGTCGACCAATGTAGAGGCACAGCAATTGTACTCTCCTTAATGAAACTGGATCTCTTGGGAACTTTTTTAGAAGCTTAACAGTATAAAACAAAGTTGCATTAACCATGGGAATTACTAAACAACGAATATGAATTTCATAGCGCAAATCAAGCAACTAGAGTTGGCTGGCAAAAACACTGGCAATATGCAGTAGAGTACTCTTCCAGCAAACAATATACTGCAGTTTCTATATATATACTGCAGAGCTTGTAACCTTGTTCAAAAATCAGTTTCTATACATATGAATGACAACCACACTTCAAAGGATCAAATCATCCTATTAAAATATCAATTCTATAAAAGTAGAAGCCATCTTTAAATATATTTGGCCATCATGTTTGTTGTTTGCATTAATTTCCTATTATTGGGGATTAAGCCAAAATAGTCAGCAGCTATCCAATGCAGGTGTTGTTATCATTTTCTAAAGAAATGGCAAACAAATTGAATGCAATAGTAATGCGTATCAATAAAATTTTCTCACAATTTTAGTAGCAATTCATATATGAACTCCAAAGTTGTTAGCTACATGGAAAAGATAGATCAATTTCTCTGAAGCATCAAAATTTCAAAATGTTGAACGAATTATTACTGTCTTACCTTAAGTGAGAAACTCCAGTGATCGATCAATAGATGATTGATTCACCAAGATGTCGACGGCGCAACGCAAGATGCAATATTGAGCAGGACTCGTTGACAACGCAAGACATACGACGGCGATGGACTTGGCACGGCGCGTTGGAGAGTTCAAGTTGGAGTGTAAAGATAGGGATTTTGATTTTTGGTTGCAGCATTCTCGGGTTCCTTTGGAAATCGGAATTTTTAATTTTTTAATCTAATTATCGTAAATTATTTAATTATATTAATATTATATAAATATAATATATTAAATAAATAATATATATATATATTATGAAAAACCCTAGCTAAACTTAACTTTTTTATTTTAATTTTTAAAAAAACTTAAATTTATTTTAATAAATAAATTATATTAAATAATATTTAAATAATCAAGACCGTTTTTTTTCGAACGGTTGAACTCATTTTTATCTCAATCAATTATTCATTTAATCAAATTTTAAAAATAAAACTTTACTGCCTACTTTTTAAGTTATTTAATTAAGCTTTTTTTATTACTCTGTTTAATAAAATGATTTTGTTTTATTTAAAAATTAAATAGAAATATATCTCATATTATATTAAAGAATGTATTTATTTATTTATTGAAAGGAATCAAACTATATATTTACAATGATATGAATCTATATAAAAAAATTAATATGCTTTTTGTGAAGATGAATAAGATTTAAAGGTATTATTAATGAAATATTAAAAATTAAATTAAAAAACACTTAAATATTTTTTAAATTTTTTTATGAATTTGGACTCAATTTTTTCTAATTTATTCATTGCAAAAAATTGAAATATTCTTATTTGAATATAAAATAACAAATTAAATAAATTTTATTTAATATTCCCTTTTTATACGACACTTGTAAGGATAAATTCACTTTTTATTAAAATTATTAAGTGAGCATTATATTAATTTTATTTTTATATTGTTATTGGAATATAAAAATAATAAATTAAATAAATTTTATTTAAATATTTTTTTAATTAAGATTTGCAAAGATAGATTTATACTTAAATAAAAATACTAAAGAGATATTATATCAAATTATAATATTGTTTTTAATTTAAAATATATTACCTCTGTTTTTATTTATTTTTTTACAGAGAAAAAAATTATGCAAATAAAAAATTCTAGTCATTGTATTAAAATTTAAAATAAATTTATTGATTCATTCATTGATTATTTACATACATTATCCTTCTTTATTTTTCTATTTCTTCATTTATTTTTTCTATAAATAGAAAAATGTATTAGTTGAAAAATAGCATATGATATTATTTTAAATTTCTATGTAAAAAAGAAATAGAATTTTTTTTATTTTATCTCTTCAAATAGATAAATAGGAACGAAAATAATATGTAAATATATAATATAAAATATTTTTTTTACTTTATTAAAAATTAAAGCTTAACTTTTATAATAATATTAGTATAAAAATGTCATATTGTCAATCAATTAAAAATTACGGTAAGTATAATTTATAAAATACTTATTAATAAAATTAATAAATTTTAATAATATAATAATTTATGATTAGATGACATTTAATATAATTTAACTAAATTCTAAAATTAATCACATTATTTATTAATAGAACCCTTTTAAAAATTAAAAGAAATTTAAAAAGTAGGAAATATAAAAGATTAAAAAATATATAATAAATAAAAAAGCTAATAAAATCTAAATGAAATAATAAATTGATTTTTTTTTAAATCAAAATAAAAAATAACATATGACAATTCTAGTTGTTTCCATTCTATTATTCCAGTCAATATATCATGTCCAAAGGTGAAGATATATTTTCTGATAAATATTACAGTTTTCCATTTTTAAAGATATAATCTGACTATAATCCACAAATTTAGACCAAAAAAAATTATAAAAATTTAGATATTATACATAAATCTCGAGACAAAAAACATTAAAAATATTATACATAATAAAAATTTAGATATCTGATTTAGTAATATTATACTAAACATTATAAAAACCAATATTTCATTATCCAATAAGATTTTGATCATCCAAAAAGTAACAATTGCAGAAACAACATAATTTAATATGAATTATTAAATTTATCAATTAAAACTAATTTAGTCTGATATCTGTTATATTATCTAAAGCTTTTACCGCAGTAACTCATGTTAGTTGATTAAATCCAATTTATTTAATTGTTTGTCAGTACTTATATTAACTTTTTTACCGACTTCATAATTAGCTTTATTTTTAAATTTTACTCAAAATACTATATCAAATACTGAAGATATAATTCACAATATAAGTGTTACAACCATTCCTGTAGGATTAATTTCCATTCAAATCTTTAATTTAAAATTTACACTCATTATTTTGCTGTCAAAAATTTATTGTGCTAAATAGAGGAGATAATTTTGAGATTTAGTCACCCTAAATTTTTTTTATCATGTATTCTTTTAATTCTTTTATAATCCACAATACATTCCATAAATTCAATTCTATCATATATATCATTACGAATTTAGCTTCTTTAGATTAAATAAATCTATAAAAATAAAAAAAGTAAAGATATATATTCCTTTAATTTTATTTTAAATATCCTATAGTTATAATAAACTTAAAATTAACAAGAAATACATTCCCTACTTTCTCTTAACAGGCAAATCACCAGATATATGCAAAAATTAGGCCACAATATTACGTTTATAAGTTGGCTCAAATTTTCTATATTTAAACCTGGTGTTGTGGGCTTTATTCTGCAAGCAAACAGTTGAGATTGCGAGTGCATCTTCAACTGTGTCTATAGCATAATGTGCAAAACCATGTGCAAGGTATTGGCCAAACTCTTGGTCATCGTGACCATTGCTGGTTTTACCTTTTGGTTCATTGTGCGACCCAAGGAGGTTAATTTCCACGTGACCAATGCTACCCTTACCCAATTCAATTACTCTAATGACACCCTCTACTACGATCTCGCCCTCAACGTGGAAGTTCGCAACCCCAACAAAAAGATCAGCATGTACTATAACTACATTGAAGCACTTGCGTTGTACCAAGATGTGAGGTTGAGTTCGCTGATATTAGGAACCTACATCCAACCACACAAGAACACTACCGTATTGAGCCCTGTCTTTAAAGGTTAACAGGTGATTCCTCTCAACAAAGACCAGATTTCAGAGATGTACAATAATGAGAAGCGTTATGGGATTTACCACATTGATGTGAAGCTGAACTTGAAGGTTAAGTTCAATTTGGGTTGGTACAAAACTAAGAACTTGAAGTTCAAGGTGGCTTGTAACCTGCAAGTTCCTCTTCAATCATACAATGGAACCTCACCCGCTGCTGGCTTTCATGCCACCCGCTGCAATTGGGATTACAAACATATTTTGTTTTTTTTCTGATCTTATTTTATTTTATTTTGGTCATTTATATTTTCTTGATTATTGGACCTTAGTCATGCTCTAAGAGATGTTAGTTATGATATGATTAATTTATTTAAATTATTATTTTTCTGATGCTTTCTTTTTTATTTTTTTTCTAAAAGAATAATTGCTACGCGTTTATGGACCTAGATTGGTTTGAATTATAAAAAAATTAAGACGTGTGGATTGATGTATTTGGTTGAAAAATACCTATGATACTAAACATTATATTTAATCGCTTTTTTCAATTAATTAAACAGATTAAATAAAACATATTAAAATATTTTAATTTTAATTAACATTTTTAAGATATTCGTTCATAATATTCTTACATGATTTTCTATTATAATAATGATATTTTCTTCAGTATCCTGGTAAATTTAGGGGTATCGTACCCCTTTTGACAAATGAAAAATAAGATCTGACACGTGATGTATATGGTTGAATACATTTAATGTTGGTCAAATATAATAGAAAAAAATAAAAAGTTTGCAGTTAAGGATCAAATTTTTTATAATTTTGCTATAAGATACTTATCTAAATTTTTCAAATTAAGTTTAGGATGCAGAGATTTTTATTTTTAAATATTAATTTATATATAAAGGTAACTCGGGTTACATGACCATGGTAAAAAAGTAAAAATAAGGAGAAATCTTTCGTTGCTTCGATTTTGACATATAACTACACAACAATTTTTTTTTTTTTGGCTATTGTGTTTCCAGTTGCCACTTTTTGTTTGTTTCAAGAAATCTAGGGTTCATTTTAGTTTTCCAGTCTTCATCGTCGTTCATCTCCACTTCGAGTTTGACATCTAACTACACAACATCTTTTTTTAATTTTTTGGGTACCAACTATGGTGTTTCCAGTTGCTAGTTTTTGTTCGTTTCAAGAAATTTAGGGTTCATTTTAGTTTCCCAGTCTTCATCTTCATTTACCTAAAACAAAGTTATACTTGGTTCGATAATGGAGGATTTACATTTTGTCTGAGTTGAAGTTTGTGAAATTGAAAGCTGCATGTGCGATTGGAGGTTGACATTTTGGCTGACGTGAAGTCTTTGAAATTGACGGTTGTATTCGAGGGTTTTGGCTGAGTTGAAGTCTCTTAAATCGACCGTGGTATGTGCGATTGAAGGATTTTTGTTTTGGCTGAGTGGAAGTGTGTGAAATCGAACGTGGTATACGCGATTGAAGAGGTATGATTTATTATGTGTATATTTTTTGAAATAAATTGAGGTTGACATTGTTGTTTTTGTATTTGATGTTAACTGTACCTTATTGTTGAAATTTTGATATGCTCTGTTTCATATGAGTTTATATAGTTGCATTCATAAGAGTTTAATAATTGATATAATTGGTGTATTTGGTACATGTAGTAGTGCTCCTTACCATTTTTTTCATATAGTGTGATATAGGTGTATCATCTTTTGATGGGAAATTTGTAGTCAAAGTTTCTATAAACAATACTGAAGCTGTTAATAAGGAAGAAGAACCAGAATATTGTATGAAGAATATTGCAGATTTGACTTTTGAGATTTGGGGGTTGAAATTTGACAGTGAAAGGGAAGTTGTACAATTTTATTCTGTTCATGCTCGTATAAAAGGATTTTTTGCTCGTAAGGATGAAATTGGTTGAGATTGTATGGGTGCTATTAACATGAGACAAATTATTTGTAATCGTGAAAGGAGTAGAAACAAGAAGCACAATTTAAGAATGGACCGGTGTAGACATCCAAGGTCATTAATCCGGACTAAGTGTGGGGCTAAATTTCGTGTGCACTTTGATTATAAGTCACGAAATTGGAAAGTTGTTTCATTTGTGGATACACACAACTATGAGTTGACTCCAGCTGAGACTGTTCACTTGATTGCTGTTTATCGTTCATTGAATGATGGGGATAAAGCTCAGATTAATAGTTTGCACTTGCATGGTGTGCAAACTTCCCATATTTTTGGTTTGATGCTAGGACAGAAGGGTGATCATGGTAGTTTGGGTTTCTGTAAAAAAGATCTGTAGAATCATATCGATAGAGAAAATAGAGCTAAAATTGAAGATGGTGATGCTTTTGCTCCTCTTTGTTATCTACAAGTCAAAGCTGATAATGATCCCATGTATTTTTTGAAGTTTACAACAACTAATGATGGTAGACTGCAACATTTATTTTAGATAAATGGTGCTAGTAGAGTTGATTATGAATGTTTTGGAGACGTGATTGCATTTGATACTACATACAAGAAAAACAAGTATAATCGACCTTTGGTAATATTCTGTGGATACAATCATCATGGAGACACAACTATTTTTTCTTTTGCGTTGGCGGCGGACGAGAGTACTGAAACTTACAAAATGGGTTTTGCAGACATTCTCTGAAGCAATGTTTGGAAAACATCCTAATGGTGTGGTCACTGATGGAGATCATGCTATGAGAGAAGCATTGAGGGATGTGTTTCCAAATAGTTCACACAAACTTTATGCGTGGCATATCCAAAAGAATGCTGCGGAGAATGTAAAAAATAAACATTTCTTGAAAGAGTTTAAGCATTTGATATATTCCAATATGACTAGTGATGATTTTGAAGATGAGTGGAACAAAATAAGTGTTAAGTATGGGCTTGTTGAGAATAAATGGATGAGGAAGATGTACAAAATGAAGACCATGTGGGCATCAACGTATATGCGTGATAACTTTTTTGGAGGAATCAGAACGACATCTGTTTGTGAAGGTATAAATTCTTTCATTAAGAGATATGTGAAAAATAAAAGTAGCCTTGTTGATTTAATGCATAACCTGGAGCGTGCCTTGAAACAATACCGACATAATGAGTTGGTTTCTTATTTTAAATCTACATACTATTTTCCTGTTATTACCACTGCATTTTACATATATGAAGATGAAGCCTAAAAAATTTACACATTTAAGAAATTTAGGAAAGTAAAAAATGAGATTGATTATGCTGCACGCCTAAATGTTGTCGAGCGAATTGAGTCTGATGTTGATTTGAAGTTGAAGATGAATCTATTTGGCAGCCCAAATAAAGAATTTATGGTCTTTTTTTTTTTAAAAAAGGAGTTTACATTTGTTTGTGATTGTAGAATATTTGAAACTTGTGGGATCCCATGTTCTCACATCTTTTTTGGCATGAAGCATTTACATATAGGTAGCCTTCCTTCCACTTTAATTTGTAAAAGATGGTTAAAGACTGCTAAGGTAGAATACTTGTCTTCTATCTGTAAAAATGATAATGAAGTTGACAAAGAAAAAGGTTGCATGCTTCGTGAAGGAGCACTAGCTGGTTTGTGCAACAGGTTGGTGAAACTAGCTTCGAAAAATGACTCAAATTTCATGGAGGCAAGTGAAGATATTAACAAACTTATTCTTAAGTTTGATAAAAAAAAAACAGGTGGTAACAGTGGCCTTGGAATGACTTCTTCAATGGTTGGTGATCCTGTGATGGTAAAAACTAAAGGTGCCCCAAAGAAGAAGAAAAAAGGTGTTAAGAGGAAACGTTGCAGTAACTGTAGGAAAATTGGACATACAATCAGGAAATGTCCAAAATTTCTTTCAACCAATGTACTATGCACTGTAGAGGAAGACTTGAGTACATCAGAGTCTGATGATGTAAGGCAACAACACTATTATGATTAGTAGGATTAAGTTAGTATGTTTTATGTTGGTTTAAGTTTTAATTTAAAAAATGTTTTTCCTTGTGCAGAATAATACGAACAATGTTGGGTCTGAATTTTTGAAGATGACGGATGAAAATGTAATACCAACTCAATGTTCAGTTAAGGTTTGTTGCAAATTGACTTTTTTGATTATAACTATGATTTAGTAATATTGTAACACATTTTTTTAACGAAGGTTGTTAAGGGTCATGTTAAAGGTTATGATACAAATTTTGAAGTTGTGTATGTTCCAAACCTGAATATTGTACCTTCTACTATGATGAAAACAAGTTTCACTTTCCTGTTACAAAATTTGCACAATTTAGGAAAGATGGTAGGTCCTGCTGATGTCAAAGAATCTCCATCTAGTGCTGAAAAGCTGTTGTCATATACAAAATTCTGTATTGATTAACTTTCATTATAACCATTTTGTCTCATTTGTTAATTGTTTTGTTTTTATATAGGTTCTGATTCTTGTTAAAGAACATGCTGTGGATGTTGGTAATGAACGATGCTGTTGATGAATTGTTGGACAACTTATGCCAAAAACATTTATACTGGAATAGTGTCCCCTTGCATGAATACATTGTCGTTTACTGAAGGACGTGAAGTGGTGCTGTTAATTGTGTTTTTTATTTTTAAATGATGAATATTTTTTTTGTTAGAACTTTAACAAATTTAAATTTAAATTTGAGTATTTATATTATTAAATTTTAATGATAATCTATTCATCCTATTATATGATATTAAAAAAAATTTAATTACCGGTTATTCATCTTACTGATGACATTTTGCGCATTACCTATTGAAGAAGTAAATAAAGGAAAAAAATATACATTAGTAATGGGCAAAAAATGCAATAGTAAGAACCTCTGCCTTCGTTTCTAAGTCTAAGAAGAGTAAGAATGTATTAAATAAATTATAACATTTAGAGTGTATAACGTCATTTTATTAAAAAGTAATTATAGAAAAAAATTTGTATTTATTTAGAAATAATTGTAAACGTTATTTTATTAAAAAGTAAATACAGAAAAATAAATTATTTATTTATAAATAATTGTAAACGTCATTTTATTAAAAAATAATTATAAAAAAAATTATAATAATTTAAAAATAATTGTAAACGTTATTTTATTAAAAAGTAAATACATAAAAAAAGTTGTAATAATTTAAAAATAATTATAAACATCATTTTATTAAAAACTAATTATAGAAAAAAATTGTAATAATTTAAAAATAATTATAAACGTCATTTTATTAAAAAGTAAATATAGAAAAAATTTGTAATAATTTAAAAATAATTGTAAACCTCCTTTTATTAAAAAGTAATTACATAAAAAAATTGTAATAATTTAAAAATAATTGTAAATGTCATTTTATTAAAAAATAAATACAACAAAAAAATTGTATTTATTTAAAAATAATTGTAAACATTATTTCATTAAAAACTAAATAATTTAAAAAAATTATATTTATTTAAAAATAATTGTAAACATCATTTCATTAAAAACTAAATACAAAGAGAGAGAGAGAGAGAGAGTAAGATAGAGAAGGAGTGAGAGAGAGTGTGTGTGTGAGATATAGAAGGAGTGAGAGACAGTAAGAGAGAGAAGGAGAGGAAGAGATGAAGAGAGAGAGAAAAATAATTAAAAACTTACAATAATAAAAAAATTTAATAACACATTACATAAGTTTTTAATAATTTTTTTTTGTAAGATGTTTTGAATTTTATAATATTCAAATTTTAAAAACTTTTTATAATAAGGTACAATATATGTGATAAAGCATGACTATTAACCATATGTAATGTAAGCAAGTCATTTTACAAGTGAAAACACATTTGAATTGTAGAACCACCATCGTTGTGACTCTTCCCTTTTCCCGTGAATATAATGCTAACGCTTCGATTTTGCAAATTTGGTGCCGCATCTACACGAATTATGACGCTTCATTTATGCAATTTTAAACCGTATTTTCAAAATGAGGTGAGAGTATATATATGTTCTTCTTTCTGTAATCTGTTTTAAATTCGTAGCCCTAAATTTTGTGTCGAACCCTAAACAATCGATTATCCCCTTTTATGTGCAGCATGGGTGCAAAAAGGAGGAGTCTCCGTCTGAACAAAACTGGAACGAAAGTGAAGAAGAACGAAGATATTCTCAATGAATTAATGTCATCCCCCTCTTGCAATAAAGCCAAATGTGGAAACCCGACAGATTTGCCACCCTCAAATATGCCTCCTGTGATCGTCTTTTCCTCCAGGTTTTGTATTTTTTAGGGTTACATGCAAGATTTGTATTTTATTTTTGCAATGATGTTATCCTAAAATGGTTTGGTTTTATATCTTTAACGTGAAAAATAAAAGGCAAAGTGGAAACATTTACAAGTCCACAACCAATTTCGCATCGGGAGAAAAAGGAAAAAGATGGAGAAAAGTTTGTTCCCGATCGACCCTCGTACGCGGTAATATGTTCTTCAATATTTCACTGAATACATATGCATACAAGTATTGCATTTGCTTATTTCATTCATTTAATTTCTGTAACAGGAAGTTGTACAAAAAGTACTGAGGCTAGAATCATCTATGAAGGAAATAAAGGAAGCATTGTCGTTGATCACCAATATTTTAAACAAGCAAACAACCCAACAAAACTTTGAATTGAACCCCTTCGAGGTCCATTCTTATTCAACACCCAAACAATCTGGTTTAACCAATTAGGTAAAAAAAAAAGCTGATATTAAGGAAGTTGGAAGAGGAACAACCACTTTTGGAAGACACCACCAGAAACTATCTTTCACCAAGGAAACTTACTTTAAATAAGTTTGTAGAAGAACCTATGATAGAGGATAATACCACCAAATTCTTCTCTCCAAAGAAGCAGAAGTTGGGTCCAACAAAGATTTTTCATGCTGTGAACACATCTACCGGTTTTTATATCACACCTCAAACCCAAACTAAAAAAATGCCCACAAAACTTGGTGTAATTTATGCACCTTTTGTTCCTTGTGTAAGTTTTATCTCTATCTATTTTGCTAAACATAGTTTGTCACCAAATTTGTATTATATATAATTTATTTTTAACATGCAGTGGATATCATCCCTATTTAAGCTAAAACAAGATATTCGCTTCAACAATATTCAAATGTCTGTCGCCTCACATGTTTTTGGAAGAACAATCAAAGATTTGTCTGACTTGTAAGAATTCTTTTTATGGTAACTAAATTTTATAATGTATAAAATCTTATGACAGTATAAAACCTAATGGCAGGAATGAGATTTTGGTAAACCCAGACAGTGATTATTGTCAAGGAAGAAGAGATAATTTCGAGTGTCTGAAACCCAAAGGAGAAATTGAGCAAGAGGTAATATATTTAATGTTTATGAACTATTTAATGCATACCACTAGTAATTAGTTATTTCAATTATTGTAATATGTGACAACATGTAATTAATTTGTTTTAGGTCTTTGACTTGGTTGTTTGCCTGAAAACCTTTGAGCAAAAATATGAAAAAACTGCTGCTGCTAGTTGGTTTTTACCAACATCATTTTCTGTAAGCGTTTACTAACACAACTTGATCTTCATTATTTTATATGGACCTGCCGTTTTCATTAATTATTTCTTCAATTGTAGCAATTTATCCTGGCTCCTCGAGACACAAGCCCACAACTATTGATGAACTATTACAGGGAGCGATTCATAGGCTATGTTGACTTTGTTAGCAAGGTCATACACCTCATCATTACTTATGTTTTACATTTCATTTAACTATAATGTAACAGTGAGGATACTGATATATTTACTATTCATTATTCATCTTTATTTATCCAGATTTATGTGCCCATTAATAAGGACAATTCGCACTGGTACCTGCTAGTAATAGATTTTGCTAAATGTGATTTAGTGTTGCTTGACTCATACCCCTCCAAAGATATGCTTGAAGTTAGAAAAAGGGTTGTCAAAAAAGTGGTAATGACATTTACATTTGCTGATACTATTACATTGTTGTACCATAATACTTCTATTTTAAATTAATAACATTTTCTTTACAAGCCATGTTCCTTGAGGAAATGTTTAGTTTTCCTGATTTTTATCAATTTGATGTTACCATGAGATCATTGGTCTCCAATTATGAAATTGTGGTGCCCAAAGATTTAAATGTACAAGATAATGATTCGTAAGTAATTAATTTCATTTCTTGTAAATTTAATATTTTTTTATGCAATATCTAACAACTAATTTAACATCAGGAATGATTGTGGTGTATGGGTAGCCACATGGATGATGAAAGAAAGTGATGACGATTTCAACCTTCAGGTGGCTATTGTATACTCTACTACCAAGTTTAGGTTGTCATAACCTCGCTGAATTCTTTAATTTCCCCTTTGCAGATTGACCATGGGACAAGGTTGAAACTTGTCGTTGATCTCGTAATTCATCCGTACAGTACAATTAGGGAGGACATCATTAAAAAGGAACACCATCATCTTGAATAGTACAAGGCCTGATAGAGAATGCAAAAATTTTAGTAATCTTATTACTGAACAATGAACAATGTCTTTGATTTTCATTTCTTTTGGTTGTATTTTGTTAATTTTTTTTTGTTTCTTATTGAACAATATGTCTTTTAAAACTTAATATTTATATTAATGTTTGGTTATTGGCTGTTAGTTTCTTTGGTTTTTATTGGTTTCGAATGCCTTTTATTGTTAGTTCTACTGGCTTGGCTAAATTGGAGTGACTATCACTTTTCAACAGAGATAATTTATTTTTAAAATATCTATCATAGTTTTTTATTCTTTCCAAATTCAATATCTTTATTCATCCTCACAAAAAGTGTCACCTAATTTAAAAAAATTAAGAGATGAGTCATGACGTTAGTGGTGTTGTGCCATGACAGTATTGGCAAATTCAATCCAACAAGCACGTTGAAAAATACTCTAAAACAATAAACTCATTCCAATGAGAAGATTCTTATGCAACATATTTATGTATCTTTGGAACTTTTTTTACCATTTCCTCTCAGACCATGACCGAGTGCTGATTGCTATTGGCTTCGGCTGCATGTGTTCATCGTCACTGGCATCATGTGGTTTACGTCACTAATTCCTTCACTTTCTTTGACTTTTACTTCAACTGAATTTCGTAAAAAGCACAGTAAGATGAGTTGATCGTCAACTTTAATCCTACCACAGTAATCCTTCATTTTGAGTGGCTAAATTATCTATCTTTGTAAGGTTTACATTCACTTTTTCTGCTCAAGGAAGTTCCTTGCATGAGCTCTCCGGTAATTACAGGAAAGCTTTGGTGTTTGGTTGGATAAGACTTTGATTTCGTAGCATGTAGTTTTTGTTTTATACTTTAGCCAATAATAAAATAAGTAAGTTCATTTCCACTATCTATCGACTTGCTTCCTAAGACTTCCCAATTTGTTTAGTATGTCTATGAATCTTTAACTTTAACATAATAGATATCTTTCCTCTAATTCCTCATACACATACCTCGTATGCCAAATATAATTGGATTATGCATATTTATCAAAAGTAACTATACTAAGGTAATTGAAATGACATACATGATTTCTAGGCAAAATCAAACACATATAAAGAGTTTCAAATAACCTAAACATTTGTTTCAGGTTCAGGTTTAACCATTATAATTACATATCAACACCATTCCTGCTAAGATTAAGAATTAAACAACTCATTTCCATTATCAATAATGTGGAGAAGATTATATAAATTTTTCGATGCATTCCTTCACGGTACTTTGATTCAACCAACATAACTTGTAACTTCTCAATCTGACCATCCTTTAAGCTTATCTGTCTTTGCAGCTCCAATACTTCAAAATTCAAAACTCCGCATTTAAAACATTCAGAACAAACTCGATCAGGGTCCAACCAATCATAATAACTACAACCCTTAATAATATTTTAACAACACAACATCAGTAACTAACAAATTATATGAAACTTAAAACTTAAACACTGTGAACTACCATACTTCATTATTATTGACACTTTTATTTGGACATTTGTACTATCTTCTTCCAGGATTCTTAGTTGACCATGATGTCCTCAAAATAGGAGGTTGGCCACAAAAACAAAGTCTTGCATCTGAAGACACTACACCACCACTCGCTGAGGAATCTGTTCGTAAAGCCATTGAATATCATTTAAAAGTTGTAAGACCAAAATAAATACACAGTTAATAAATTAACACACACACACTAACAAACAAACCTGGAAAAAAATTCATGGTAATGAAAATATGAACACAACTACAATACTGTGCAAAATTCATTAGGCATGACTTAAGGAAAATATTGGAAAATAACATCTCCAGAAATAAAGATAAAAACAAGGTACAAAAATTATGCTAAAGAATTCATAGAAAGCTTACGTAAACAAACTAAATACCGTAAAGATTGTGCCAACTTCTTCCCGCAGGGCCAATGATATACGTCAAATACCTTAACACAGATAATGAAAACACCCTAAACAAATTTTATAAAGCCTTCAAAATTAAACAAAAACACATTCATGACACACTCGTCGCAAACGCGCAAAAATAATTTCTAGATTTTCCCCAAACTATTGGTATAGTATAAGGTGCAACCTAGGTCATCTCCCAAAGACCATTTCAGATTCTTAAGAAAATAAGGAGAAAATTAGAACAAGGGGATTTTGTAAAGATTTGATATTAAGTTCTAAATGCAAAATACAGAATGAAATTAATTTTCACTTAACAATTATCAACTCAAGGAATTCAGAGGCTATTTTCTTAACTAATCATTGATCACTAAAATCATGCATTGTGTTTATCAATCTAGGATCATCTGGAACCCCTAAAATGATCCTTGAATTCTCTACTGAGAAAACTCTCAGGGTTCAATTGATTATGATCAACAAGATATAGTAACCACTTAATCTTTCATCTAAACCAATTTCATAATCAGAATTCAGTTGAAGTAAATAATAAAATGAAGACCTTCAATTCAATTACTTAATTTCTACTCTTCAAACTTTTGGAAAATGATTTACCAATCAAAAACCAATTATAAATCAATTATGCATTAATCAAAATACGTCAACCGAACAAACTTTGATTAAAAGAATAAAATTGAAGAATATAGTAAAGCAGAGTAGAAATCACTCAATAAGCATGTAAATAAAGATCAAGATCTCAAAGTTAAAATGAAAATAGCTTGAATTCTTGAATTGAAACTACAAACTTAGCCTTCCATGAAGGAGGCAAACTAACAACAAAGAAAAACTTAGCCTTCCATGAAGGAGACAACTAACAATAAAGAAAAACTTAGCCTTCCATGAAGGAGGCAAACTAACAAGAAAGAAAGAAAGATGGAAAATGGTATTGGGGTTAATATCCAAGGTTTTTCTCCTCTTGTAAACCCTTCTATTTATAGAGGATTTTTGAGGCATCATCTTCAGAAAGTCACCAACTAGGATATTACTTTTCTACCCTTTTATTGCTTTCACATGGGCTTTGTTGAAAATGCAAAACACTTTTGAATTTTTGTCACTAATGAGCACAACAATTTTGACTTTCTTGCAGCGCAATTTCGGATATTCACGGGTCCGAATTAGAGCTTCACGTCTGAACAAAAGTTGTAGCCGCGAATCTTAGCTTTCCAACAGATTTGATTTCATCTCAATATGACTTCTGTATCTCAAGATATGGCCGGATCTTTGCACACTGTTCAAATTCCACGTCAGCAACACTATCTCATCTTTTGAGATAATTTCGGAGTCCTAAACATCCTATTTAGAGTCTGCTCTTGCTTTGTAACTGTGGACACTTCTTTAAGCTTTCATTCAAGACAGATTTCATGATTTTTGGATGTCTAAAACGCCTATTATGCTCAAAATACTATAATAGTGTCATTTTAATCGGGTAAGCAAAGAAATTCAATTAAACTTCATATGAACACAAACTCATAAAATATGACAAAGATCACTTAATTGAACATATAAGAAGTCTTAATGAGATAAAAGTGAGAGATAATTATTTATAAAATCTATGCTTATCAAATTCCCCCACACTTATCTTTTGCACGTCTCGGGCAAACTTAAGTTAAGGATTGGTGAGTATTTTTTTTTTTGGAAGAACATCAAAGTTTTGAGTTGATTTCTCAAGAAGTCACAAAATTTCATGAAGCATTCTTTTATCACATTTTTGAAATTACTTAGAAAGGCAACTTTAATTTGAAAAACATAGATTGAGAAAGATAAAACCTCACATGATATACTCTGAATCTCTCAAGTGTTTGATTTGGTAAGTGTTTCTCTCAAATTCAATCCATGAAAGATGAACTATCATAGGCTTGCATATCTCCTACTTCTCTACTACTATGTACACATGCAATGCACAAATCAAGAGGTCTTTATTTTGGTTATAACGGGATTAAAAAGATGAAATGATATATTGAAGAGATACAATGTTAGACCAAGGAGAATGATGAGGATTGAGAACTAAGTCTAAGTGCAAGTGTGAGAAACAGATATCACTTCTTCATTCTTTTTTTTTCTTTTTTTCAATATAATAGTTTATTTATTAATTTATTGCTTCAGTTTTTTTTTTCAACCATGATATTGATGAACACAACAATAATCTCCCCCACACTTATTGAAACACTTATGGTATGATAAATCCAGTATTCCTCACCTTCTATGGTCAAACAAAGTTGTTGTTTTTTTTTGTTTTTTTTTGTGGTGAGCTAAAAAGAAGAAAAGGCTAATCGGCTCAAAGGGTTGATCAAAGGATAAAATTATATGGTTTGGTTATTTGGCCAAGTGGTTTGTTCAAGAAAAACAGTGCTTCAATCATTTTTGTACAATTCATGTGAAAATGTAGCTTCAAAAAGAATCAATGCAAGTTCTGAAGTAACATATTCCATGGATGAAAATCACACAAGAAAGAAAATAATAATAAGGCTCAAAATCTCACAGGTAATATATTTATCACATCTAATCTATCTAGTTCAAATATGTGTTGCCAAACTAATTAATCTCGAAATGTAAATCATTTTGCTTCAATTATTTTATGAAATCTAAAGAAAAACATACTTCCACATTCAATTTTTTTTTAATCATAAGATGCGTATCAAGAGTCAAGTGTAACTCCTTACTCAGCCATCTTACTCAAAGCAAGTTTATGATTCTAACCTAATTTTTTTTATTTTTTTTTTTTGGGGTTTTTTTTTATTTTTTTTTATTTTTTTTATATCGGACCATCCTCCCCCCAACCTATCCAAGACATTGTCCCCAATGTCTTAGATGGAATTTCATATGACAGGAAAAGAAATGTGAGAAAACCACCAAAGTAAGGAAAAGTTATAACCGAAGAGTGGTATCTGGTTCTCTTTTGTCTCTGCCATCCTGATTTTGTTGGTTCACCAGCTGCATTGCTTGACTGAGCTCAGATGTAGGATTTTGCAAAATCTCAAGTAGCTGTTCAACAGTTGAAGCAGATACTATGATGTTGCGCATGGATTGTGGCATGAACTCCTGCTCTACTGCATGATCTAAAAAGGATATCAAACCATTATAAAAGCCATTAATATTCAATAAGCCCAAAGGTTTTTTATGAAAATTCCGATAAGCCCAAAATACAATGGTAAAAATTTCTTCCATTGTTCCAAGACCACCAAGTAATGCAATAAATGCATTAGAATTAATCAACATGTGTCTCATACGGTCATGCATGGTTGCAACCTTCAATTCAGTACCCAGGGTGAAGTAGGAGGTGCTCCCATTTTTTAAGCCAACACCTAAGACGTTACACCCCTTTGTGAGTGCAGATCCTGCAACACATCCTTTTAAACCCTGAATCCCTTCCCCATAAACAAGATTGATTTTTCTTGCAGCTAATGTCTTACCAAGGGTATAAGCTGCATGTTGAAATTCTCCATCCTTCCCAAGGTTAGACCCACCAAAAACACAGATAGTATTGATTCTATCCATAAACGATGTTTCTGTCTCTTTTGAAAAAATATGTCATAGAGGTTGATAATTTATAGGGACTCAATATCAGACAAGGAGAGCGCTTGAATAGTGCGAGATCAGGATTTGGTAGCAAAAGTTTGAATTTTTGTTGCAAAAGTTTGAATTTTTGTTCAAGGAAAAGGTGAATGTCAGAAGGGAAAGACTTTAAGCACGGGTGAAAATTTCAAAAAATGGTGGCCCACTAAATTGAAAAGACAATGTAAATGACAAATATACACGTGTGAGAATGAACAGTAGTTGTGATTGTGGCTCACATCTTCCTCTGGTTTTACGTCCAGTAACGGCTGAAACGCCTTCTAAGAGTCGATGATGTGCTTCCCATTCATTTTTCTTGTAAACTGACAACAGGGACTTTTAAAGTCAGATTCCCAAGACTATAACGTGCTTTTTCCTTACGGAACAGTTCAAACAAATCAAGAAGGACTCCTTGTACATGCCCACTAGGATGCGTCTCAAGAGTCTGAATGATATCATCCAATGACTCCTTACTCAGTCCATCCTTTATGAATTGAATTTTGTCCTCTCGATTTCTTGAAACCATTCCAGGGTTCTTGCATCTTGTGTTACATGTCCATCTTGCACACCTGTAGCAAACTCTAATTCTTTTTCCCCTTCTCTTCTTTGCATAGGAACTTCTTCCCATACCTGACATGTTTTTAACAAATGATTCTTGAAATTCACCTGCTAAACGTACCTTAGCTTCAATGATCCAACGGACATCTTCTGGAAGGCCTAAGAGTGTTAATGCCCTCAATCGTTCAAGTCTGCAATTGTAAATGTCTTTAAGAAAATTTCTGGGGAGAGTAGGGAACAAAATTTTGATCCTGGTGAGAGCTTTCTCCATTTCTTAAAACACTCAAGTTATTATTCCTGCAAGCTTAATGTGGTGTAATAGTTGGGATGATTTAAGAGGTGAAGAAGGAAGTTGAGAGATTAGTTGAAACTTATAAGCGAGGAATGTGAGAGAGGGAGAGAGAGAAAGAGAGAGAGAGAGACTTCTCTTGAATTTATTGCAAGTATGTGGCATTGTGCAAATGCACTTCTTCTACCGTGTGCTCTTGAAAACCTTCGAAAAATGGTTTAAGACGATGTCCATTCACCTTGAAGATTTTTTCAGTTACCTCATTTTTTATTTCCACTGCACCATAAGGAAAAACATTAGTAACTACAAATGGTCCTAACCATCTAGAGCGTAGCTTACCAGGCATAAGCTTTAGCCGAGAATTGAAAAGGAGAACTTTTTGTCCAACGGAAAACTCCTTTCTTGCCAACTTTTTGTCATGAAGAGCTTTGACCTTTTCTTTGTAAATTTTGGAGTTTTCGTATGCTTCTAATCGAATTTCTTCAAGTTCCTGCAATTGAAGCTTCCTATGGATTCCTGCTTGGTCTAGATCCATGTTGCATTTCTTTACTGCCCAAAATGCTCTATGCTCTAATTCAAATAGAAGATGACATGCTTTACCAAAGACAATGCTGTAGGGAGACATGCCAATGGGTGACTTGTAGGCTGTCCTATATGCCCATAACGCATCAACAAGGCGCAAGCTCCAATCCTTCCTGTTAGGCTGAACTGTTTTCTCTAAGATTTTCTTGATCTCTCGATTAGAAACTTCAGCTTGACCATTTGTTTGAGGATGATATGGGGTGGAGACTTTATGCATGACTCCATATTTGCGGAGTAGGGCTTCCATTGTGCGGTTGCAAAAATGAATGCCTTGGTCACTAATTAGAGCTCTAGGAATGCCAAACCTGCTAAAAATGTTAGACCTGATAAAATCTGCAACAACTCGAGCATCATCAGTACGAGTGGCTTTTGCCTCCACCCATTTTGAAACATAATCAACAGCTAGCAGAATGTAAACAAAGCCAAAAGAGACAGGGAATGGACCCATAAAGTCTATACCCCATACATCAAATACCTCACAAAAGAGAAGTGGTTGTTGGGGCATCTCATTTCTGCGCGAAATACTCCCTATTCTTTGGCACTGCTCACAAGTTATGCATAATCTGTGCGCATCACGAAATATTGTAGGCCAATAAAAGCCTGAGTCTAGTACTTTTCTAGCTGTCCGTTGTGGCCCAAAGTGTCCACCACAAGCTATGGAATGACAAAAGGTAAGTACAGACTGAACTTCACGATCTGGAACACATCTTCTAATGATTTGATCACTACATGTCTTCCAAAGGTATGGTTCATCCCATATGTAGTGTTTGGCATCACTTTTCAACTTGGCAATTTGCGATTTGGTGAAGTGTTTGGGTATTTCTTTAGCAACCAGATAGTTTACCAAATCTGCATACCAAGGATCCTTCCCGTGCAAATGATAGAGATGCTCTTCTGGGAATGAATCTGCAATTGAAGTTTCTTCACAAGGTTGCTAGATCCGACTTAAATGATCTGCTACAAGGTTCTCTGCACCACTCTTGTCTTTGATCTCTAAATCAAATTCTTGCAACAGAAGCATCCAACGAATTAGTCTTGGCTTAGCATCTGCCTTCTTCAGCAAGTATTTCAGAGCTGCATGGTCAGAGAAGACAATAACTTTAGATCCAAGCAAATAGGAGCGAAATTTATCTAATGCGAACACAATTGCCAAAAGCTCCTTCTCAGTAGTTGTGTAATTGGATTGGGTTGCATCAAGTGTGCGAGAGGCATATGCAATGACATGAGATCTCTTGCTAACTCTTTGAGACAGTACAGCACCAAGGGCATAATTAGATGCATCACACATTAATTCAAATGGAAGCGTCCAATTAGGTGGTTGAATGATGGGAGTGGTTGTCAACCGCTTCTTTAGTTCATCAAATGAATCTTTGCATGCTTGATCAAACACAAATTTGGTATCTTTTTGTAGTAGTTTAGAAAGAGGTTGTGCAATCTTGCTAAAATCCTTGATGAATCTTCTGTAAAAACCTGCATGACCAAGTAAAGAACGTACTTCTCGCACAGAAGTGGGGTAAGGTAGAGAAGTAATAATGTCTATCTTGGCCTTATCAACCTCTAAACCTTTGCTAGATACCAAGTGTCCTAAGACTATACCTTCTGTTACCATGAAATGACATTTTTCAAAATTCAAAACCAGGTTAGTCTCAATGCATCTGTCCAAAACTTTAGAGAGGCTTTCTAAGCATGCATCAAAAGAAGAACCATATACAGTGAAGTCATCCATAAACACTTCCATGCAACTTTCTAAGAGATCAGAGAAAATGCTTACCATGCATCTTTGAAAGGTTCCAGGGGCATTGCATAGACCAAAGGGCATCCTTCGATAGGCAAAAGTACCAAAAGGACAAGTGAAGGTGGTCTTATGCTGGTCTTCTGGGGCTATATATATATTTGAAAATAACCTGAAAAACCATCTAGAAAGCAATAGTGAGATTTTCCTGCTAATCTTTCCAAAATTTGGTCTATGAAGGGCAAAGGGAAGTGATCTTTGCGAGTAGCTTGGTTAAGCTTCCTATAATCTATGCACACTCTCCAACTGTTTTGTATTCTGGTAGGGATTAGTTCATCATTATGATTTTTGACTACAGTCATGCCAGTCTTCTTAGGAACTACTTGCACCGGGCTTACCCAATCACTGTCTGAGATGGGATAGATGATACCAGCTGCCAAAAGCTTACCTACTTCCTTCTTTACCACATCTAGGATGGTTGGATTCAAACGCCTTTGTGGTTGTCTAACAGGTCTGGTGTTTTCCTCTAGAAGTATCCTATGCATACAAGTAGATGGGCTAATGCCTGGAATATCAGCCAAAGTCCATCCAATTGCTTGTTTATGGCTTTTTAAGGTTTGCAACAACCTTTCTTTCTGTTGTGGTAGAAGGTTCTTTGCTACAATGACAGGAAGCTTCTCATTTTCCCCCAAATAAGCATACTTTAGATGTTCAGGCAAAGACTTCAATTCCAAAGGAGGTGGTTGTATTATGGAAGGAAGGGATCTATCTGAGATTGAAATGTTTGCAACACTTGCATCTAACATGTCATCTTTCAACGAAGTTTGGTCTGCAGCATTAATCCTGGAACAGACAATACATGGATCAAATTCATCACATGTGCAAGTAAAATTATCTAAGTAATCTAAATCAAAATCAAAAAATTCAAAAAGTAGATTGTCAATAGAATAATCATTCGCAAGAAGATCTATGGCATCAAGTTGAAAGAGTGAATGATTCTCTATGGGATGCTTAATGGCTTCAAATATGTTGAATTGGATGATATCATCTCCAAATTCCATAGAGAGAGTCCCTGTGTGCACATCTATCTTTGTTTTTGCAGTTTTGAGGAAAGGTCTCCCTAGGATCAAGGTTGCTCTATTGATGGATGACTCGTCTTCCATATCCAAAATGTAGAAGTCAGCTGGAAAGATCAGCTTATTCACTTGAACTAGCACATCTTCAAGTACTCCGACTGGATGTGCTGTACTTCTGTTGGCTAATTGAATCACCCCACCAGTTGGCTTCAGTTCTCCCAGATTCAAATATTTATAAACTGATGAGGGCATAACATTAATGGAAGCACCTAGATCCAGCAATGCATCACCAAATGTAGAGTTTCCTATTGTACAAGGAATGATGAAAGTTCCTGGATCTTTACATTTCTGAGGGAGGCTAGGTTGAATTAAGGCAGAAACATTGCGTCCCACACTAATCTTCTCATCCCCTTTGAGTCTTCTCTTATGCGTGCACAAGTCCTTTAGAAATTTGGCATATTTGGGAATTTTCTTGATAGCATCTAGAAGTGTTATGTTGACTTCCACTTTCCTGAAAGTATCTAGAAGCTCCTTATCCAATTCTGCATGAACATTGGGCTTGGATTGGACCATTCTATTTGGAAAAGGTAAAGATACCTTCTGATCAGCACAATTTGGGGTTTTTGTCTCATCAGATGCTTCAAGTGCAGATCGTTTATGGCAAGCTTCTTTTTGTTGATCATTCGATGTCTTATCGAAGGCTGGTGTACTTTTTTCATCAGACTTTCCCTCTGATTCAGATGGCTTATCAGAGATATCTCTAGGTGTAGAGATAAATGCTTCTTTTTGGTGTGGATTAGTCTGATTGAAGCTTTGTTGCTTTAAAAATGTAGGGTCTGTCTACACTTTCTTCCCACTTCTCAAGGTCATGACATTCACACTTTTGGGATTTATGACAGGTTGAGAAGGTAGTTGACCAGAACCTTGAGATTTCAATTGGTTGACAGTGGTAGCCAACTGCCCAATTTGAGTTTGTAAATCCTGAATGGTAGAACTTACATTTTGTTGAAATTGAAGATTGTTGGTTGCTAATTGCTTCATCAAATCATCAAGAGAGGGTTCAGAAGCATTAGAGGGTACAGATTGCTGCATATGCTGTTGTTGTTGTCTGAATGGTGGTGGTTGGTATTTATTTTGGGAGTCAGATGTTTGAATCCTTTGTTGTTGTGGAGGACCATATCTCAAGTTAGGATGGTTTCTCCAACTAAGATTGTATGTTCCAGAAGGTGGTTCAAACTTCTGTTGCTGATAATGTTGAGGAGGCCTGTATTGTTGTCCTGTGCCAAAAATACCATTTACTGTAGCCTCATGTGTCTCACTTTCTTGCAATGTTGGGCATGCATCAGTAGGATAATCTGCAGAAGTGCAGATGCCACATGTTTTGGTTTTGTCAACAACATTAAGTTACTGTTGTTGTCCGATGGCCAACTGTCTTACGATGGAGGTTAGTTCTTCAATTCTGTTCTCCAATCGTGTATGGTCTGTCTTGGTGGTCATTTCATGGACTCCTTTAGACAAGGAATTAGTTCGAGAATTGAATTACTGAGAATTTTCTGCCATGTTGGCAATCAAATCTCGAGCTGCTGTAGGAGTTTTGTCCATAAGTGCTCCACCACTAGCTGCATCAACCATGCTTCTGTCCATTGGCATGAGTCCTTCATAGAAATACTGAATCAGTAATTGATCACTGATTTGATGGTGTAGACAAGTGGCGCATAGTTTCTTGAATCTCTCTCAATACTCATAGAGAGTTTCTTGGGAGTTCTGTCTCATGCCGCAAATCTCTTTTCTGATAGTTGCTGTTCTGGATGCAGGGAAGAATTTCTCCAGGAATAATCTCTTCATATCATTCCAACTTGTAACAGATGTTGGATGTAGATAGTACAACCAATCCTTAGCTCCATCATTTAAGGAGAAAGGAAATGCCTTCAACTTGATATGATCTTCAGGAATTCCTTGTGGCCGCATTGTGGAACACACAATGTGAAATTCCTTCAAATGTTTATGAGGGTCCTCACCTGCAAGGCTATGAAACTTAGGTAGCAAATGTATTAATTCAGACTTTAGTTCAAATGGTGCATCAACATCAGGGTATTGAATACACAATGGTTGATAAGCAACATCAGGTGCAGCTAATTCTTTTAGGGTTCTATCAGCCATGTTCTTAGCAAAATATTTAAAACTATCAAAATTTAAAGATGAAAAATCACTACTGTTACTTTCTTGGTTATTACTGGATGAATGTCTTCTATGTGTTCTTTTCAAATGGTGGAATGTTCTATCAATCTCAGGATCATATGCATATAAATTTTCAGGATTGGATCGGGTCATACACAAAAAGGTGAATTCATACAGAAAATCCAAGAATATATACCTAAAGTAAAAACAATTGTTAGAAAGATTAAAATTTTTATACAAACTCCTAAATGAGCCTAGGAAACTAAAATGGTCCCCGGCAACGGCGCCAAATTTTTGACACGCTCGTCGCAAACGCGCAAAAATAATTTCTAGATTTTCCCCAAACTATTGGTATAGTATAAGGTGCAACCTAGGTCATCTCCCAAAGACCATTTCAGATTCTTAAGCAAATAAGGAGAAAATTAGAACAAGGGGATTTTGTAAAGATTTGATATTAAGTTCTAAATGCAAAATACAGAATGAAATTAATTTTCACTTAACAATTATCAACTCAAGGAATTCAGAGGCTATTTTCTTAATTAATCATTGATCACTAAAATCATGCATTGTGTTTATCAACCTAGGATCATCTGGAACCCCTAAAATGATCCTTGAATTCTCTACTGAGAAAACTCTCAGGGTTCAATTGATTATGATCAACAAGATATAGTAACCACTTAATCTTTCATCTAAACTAATTTCATAATCAGAATTCAGTTGAAGTAAGTAATAAAATGAAAACCTTCAATTCAATTACTTAATTTCTACTCTTCAAACTTTTGGAAAATGATTTACCAATCAAAAACCAATTATAAATCAATTATGCATTAATCAAAATACGTCAACCGAACAAACTTTGATTAAAAGAATAAAATTGAAGAATATAGTAAAGCAGAGTAGAAATCACTCAATAAGCATGTAAATAAAGATCAAGATCTCAAAGTTAAAATGAAAATAGCTTGAATCCTTGAATTGAAACTACAAACTTAGCCTTCCATGAAGGAGGCAAACTAACAACAAAGAAAAACTTAGCCTTCCATGAAGGAGACAACTAACAATAAAGAAAAACTTAGCCTTCCATGAAGGAGGCAAACTAACAAGAAAGAAAGAAAGATGGAAAATGGTATTGGGGTTAATATCCAAGGTTTTTCTCCTCTTGTAAACACTTCTATTTATAGAGGATTTTTGAGGCATCATCTTCAGAAAGTCACCAATTAGGATATTACTTTTCTACCCTTTTATTGCTTTCACATGGGCTTTGTTGAAAATGCAAAACACTTTTGAATTTTTGTCACCAATGATCACAACAATTTTGACTTTCTTGCAGCGCAATTTCAGATATTCACGGGTCCGAATTAGAGCTTCACGTCTGAACAAAAGTTGTAGCCGCGAATATTAGCTTTCCAACAGATTTGATTTCATCTCAATATGACTTCTGTATCTCAAGATATGGCCAGATCTTTGCACACTGTTCAAATTCCATGTCAGCAACACTATCTCATCTTTTGAGATAATTTCGGAGTCCTAAACATCCCATTTAGAGTCTGCTCTTGCTTTGTAACTGTGCACACTTCTTTAAGCTTTCATTCAAGACAGATTTCATGATTTTTGGATGTCTAAAACGCCTATTATGCTCAAAATACTATAATAGTGTCATTTTAATCGGGTAAGCAAAAAAATTCAATTAAACTTCATATGAACCCAAACTCATAAAATATGACAAAGATCACTTAATTCAACATATAAGAAGTCTTAATGAGATAAAAGTGAGAGATAATTATTTACGAAATCTATGCTTATCAATTCATCATGCCCCCTGACTCAATGATCCCCAACAAACAGCTTCAAACCGAGTACGAAAATACCGTAAGGATTGTGCAAACCTTAAACATTAAAGGAAGAAAATTCATAATGCATGATTGAAGAAAACATTTGCAAATTTTTTTTTCCAGAAATAGAGATAAAGCAGAGTACGAAAATACCGTAAAGATTGTGCAAACCTTAAACATTAAAGGAAAAAAAATTCATCATGCATGACTGAAGAAAACATGTGCAAGACAACTTTTCCAGAAATAAAAAAAAAACAAAGTACGAAAAAATCCAAAAAAATTGTTAGAAAGCTTAAAAATTAAACGAAAAAATACACTAAACTATTTCATTGACCAACTTCTTCCCCCAAAATCGATGATATCAGTTGTACCAGAGATTAACATAGACTACGAAACTGCAAAAATATCCTAAAAAAATTTATAAACAGAGACTACCAAACCCTTAAAGCTTCTGCTTGATGTCGTCGTCCACCGTCACCCGATGATCTGTGTCGAAGATGATTGCTTAGGTTCTCTCTTTTTGACCTAGATTTAGAAACTACCAAACCCTTAAAGCTTCTACTTCACGTCATCGTCCACCGTCACCCGATGATCTGTGTTGAAGATGATTGCTTAGGTTCTCTCTTTCTGGCCTACATTTACCATCGTTTAGGAGCCGGTAGCCACCGCATGACCTGACCATTAATATACCAAACTTTTTTATAGTTTTTTCTACCTTAATCAAGTTAGATCTACCATGATTAAATTAAATTTATTAAAATAAATTAAATTAACTAAAATCTATTTTTTAAAAACATATAAATAAAATATAAAATATTTTATACAAAGGAGCTTTTTGCAAAAAAAAAAAAGTAATTTAAACCTTTAAAAGAAATAATTTTTTTTAATTTTATCTTTAACTAACCTTAAACATATATAACCATATATCATGAGAAGGATACGGTACTCCTATATTTACCAGGTAACAGAGAAAACACCTATAATAATTAAGATGACATTTTTGGTATATCCCTAAGCCCAATGCCATCCTGCATTGTTTATATAAAAATTCCAGGAAAAGAAAATGCATTGTTGATGATTCACAAACGGATTTCGCTCGATCGTTGATTTCAATTTGAATATTAGTAAAAATGAATAAATATGTTAAACACTAAAAAAAAGCTTTTCTATCCGGTATGAAAAATGCATCGAATCAGCAGGTTGGACGGTCAGACCAGAAATTTGTTACTTATTTTATCAGTTGAACTACATAACATTATTTTAACTATTTTTTTAAATAAAATAAATTTTATTTTATTTAATTATATATAAATTAAATTTCAAAATTTAAAATGGTATATAAATTTTAATTTTTAATCATATAAAATTATAATATTAATATATTATATTATTATATATATTTTTAATCAATTATATATTATAAATATTTTAAAAAATATATTTTATTATATTAATTTAATTATTATTAAATCATTAAATCTTGTTTCTAATGGTTATTTTTTACGATTATATAAATTAATATAAAATATATTAAATTTTTACATTTATATCATTTGAAAATTATCATCAAAATATTTTTCAACAAATAATATTTGTCAAACATAAATTTGATAGTAAAAAAAATCTGATAAAGATTAAAATTGTTATTATTTATTTTTAAAAATTGTCACTAAAAACAAATTCTCTATAATAAAATAAGAAAATGAATAAATTTGTAAAATAAAAAAGTAAAATACTTCTATCATTAATTTAATTAAAATATTTATAATCATAATTAATTAAAATATTTATAATCATATTTATAATCATTTTTCTTATCACCATTTAATGTGTGAAAAAGAAAAGATGAGAGACCTATAAAGGTTCATTTATAGGCCACGGTCACAAAAATCTATATGAGATCCGAATGACATACTCAATTATCTATTAATCTTGCTAACCCTGCTATGGTAGGTTTTTTGACAATTGTTGTGGTAGGCTTTTTGACAATTGTTGTAATTCACCATATCTTTATGCTTTCTTATCTATACTTAGCTACTGACTATATAATAAAGGATTGGAATTTATTTTGACAAAAATTGAAGGAATAAATTTAAAGAAAATGAAGGATTAAGATTAAAGTTAGGTGAGAAAAAATAGCTAGGATTAAAGGAAAAGGAAATGCAGGCATAAATATTTATTTTAAAGAATCCGCTTAGGTTTAAATATAATAATTTCTCAAAATTTAAAAAGATATTTACTGTGTTAATTTTATTTAGAGTATTTATAATCATATTTAACTCAAAATTACCATTTAATATATTATTGTTTTTATTTTACATATTTTATATTTTCAAAAAATCATAAATCATATAAACAATAATAATATTTAAAAGTAACCAATTTTAATTTGAAATTTTGCCTAACTTCATTTATGCCTCCCCGACGGAGAAGAGAAAGAGTTAATACGATGTGAACGTCATCGCCACCAAATCTGGATAATCATACAAGTGGTGTTTAGTCAAGGTGTGTGTTTTTTACAATATGGAAAAGCGAATAATTTTAAAATTAAAAATTTATATAAAATTATTTTAATTTTAAATTTACTATCATTAAATTAATTTTAATAACTTTACTTAAAATATATTTAATAAAATATTTTTGTTAATTTAAGATAAAATTTTATAAAAATATTTTAATTTAGTTTGGTAAAATAATATTTTTAGTAGATATTAATATTTTAAGGATAGTAATTAATTATTTTAAAAAAAATTACTTTATGAAAATTTTAAATTGTTTAGTTTGTAATTAATTTTTTATATTTTTATTTTTAATATATTTTTATAATACAATTTTTTATTTATCTACTTATTTTTATAAATTTAATATTATTTAATTATTTTATAATAATATAAATAATTTTAATATATTTAATTTTTTATAGTATTAATTTATTATTTTAATATTATCTATTTATTTTAATTATTATATTATTTTTTCAATTTTAAAACAAAATATTAAATTTTTTTGTAAAAAAATTAATCAAATAGTCATAAATTTAAGAGGAGGAATAAATTAAATTCAACAAAATTTTGTAAAAATATTACCAATAAATTAAAATAATAAGTCCAAAATTTTAATCTATAAAAAAAATCTTTGCATAAGATATATGAGTTTTAAAATATTTAATGTCAAAGTTATTTAATTAATTAATTTTAGACAATCAAAGTTTTAAGTTATAAAAATTGGTTAAGAATAAGATATTCAAATAGGAATGCAGAAGAGTAGGAATAAAAAATACTATAAAAAGATTTATCTTAACTCACTTGGAGAGTTATAACTGGTTTCTAAATATTTCTTTAGATTTTTTCATCATTTTGTATAAATACAGACATCTTTAAAAAAGATTTTTTTAAATTTTTTGTTCAAAGCCTTAACAACCATGTATAAATTTTACATTTTGCATTTAAAAATATTTTTTACTGAAGAATCAACCAACATAAATGAAAAAATTCAGAACTTATTCATCTTTAAAGTATAGTGCAATAAATATCACTTAACTCTTTCAACAAAGTTCTCCCAAAAATCTTAGATCAATAATAATTTTTTGAAAAAAATTGTAATATATATTTATTTTGTTTTACTTTTTCTTTTTTTATATAAAAAATAATTAAAAAAAAGTTATTTAAATATATTTAAATTTAAAAAATAGATTTAAATGAGTTAGTTTACATTTTTTATAATACATAGAATTGTTTGAAACTATTAAAACTATAACTTAGTAATTGATTATTAAAAATTTTTGTTACTTTTAAAACTTCTAAAAAATGTTGGTAATTGATTAAACCAAATGGCATTTAACTAAATTAATATTTTGTTACTTTTGATCTTCTAAAATCCTTTAGTAATTGATTACAAAGATAAGTTAAAACAATACTGAAATATGGTTAATCTTTACTAAAATTTGGTTATTTCGTAACTAAAATCTAGTTTACTTGAAGTATGATGAATCCTTACTCAAGTCTAGTTAATTTATAACTATGTTCTAAAATCTAAATTTTCATAATTTAAAATATTTAACTTATTATGAAAATGTTTAATTTTTGTATATTCTTTTTAAAATATGATTTTAACTTTGAAATCGTTTATTTGAAAATTTTAACAAATATAATTTAATTTTCTTATACTAGTAAAAAAACATTAAATATTTTTTTTTTAATGTAATTTAGAGAGTTTGATCAAATTATGAGTCATCAATCCATACATAAAATTCTAATACTTAGTCATATTAATTCACTTGATAAATGATTTTTTCAAAATGTATCTTCAAGATTTTTTCAAAATGTATCTTCAAATAGTTATGGAAGATTTTTTTTAACAATCTCCTTCCTTTTTATGATGACAAACACCGCTTAAAAGAAATACTTCATAATTGAGTATTATGCTTTAAGATATATCTACCCCTCAATGAATTTTCTACTTTAACTTAAATTGATGGGAAAGAACATATTTTATAAGATGTCATCTTGAAAATGATATGTCATACTCCTCTTAAAAATGATATATCTATTTTTTTTTTTATTTTGATATGATAAAAAAGAGTTAAAACATATAAAAGAAATGTCAAATAAAAAGAATAAAAGAATAGTCATGTAAAATTAACTTTAGTATACAAAAACAAGAAATGTAATAAAATTAGAATGCATACATAAAAACATCAACATAGATAAAAAAAAACACATGTTAAACCTGCATAATTAATTATCAATTATGGATAATTGTTTAAAATTTATTATTATTATAAAAAAATAGCCATAAAATGATCTAGTAATCAATTATAATATATAATAATTAATTATCACATGATTCTATCATACAAATATATATAATATAATATTAATTAATCAATTATAATAGCAATTAATTGATTATAATATAAAATTTACATAGAAAGACAAATAAATATTGAAATTTAAAACCTTAATTTAAGTATGTATGAAAATTACTTTTTATAAACATAAATAATTAAGAATGTTATCTATTTTGTTTAAGTTATATAAGTTATTTTGGATTTTATGCAACACTTGATTCATGTAAAATGTATAATTCTCTCCTTAGATTAAAAGATGATTTTTTTTTTAAAGTTTAGTAAAAATATCAACCAATTTCTTATTTATTTTAACAAATTTAAGTATATAATCATCTTTTTGTACATGATTTCTATAAAAATGATGTCTGATCTCAATATGTTTAGTGGTAGAAGGCAAGAAAGAATTTTTAGTCAAATTTATAACACGAGTATTATTACACTTTGTAGAAATGTTACTTAACTCTTTCTCATAATCTGTCTATAAACTACCATTTAAGTCACATGATCTACACACAACCACACTCAATTGCAATATATTAAAATTTACTAGTATATAATGTTATACAAGTTTATTTCTTATGACTCCAATAAACTAATATATTTTCTAATAAGTGTCATGTACCACTTGTAATCTTCTTATCCAACTTACAACCAATAAAATTAAAATATGTATTGTTGTATAAATTTGATTATTCATAGAGTGAGGCATGTGATCACGCTACCCTTAAGGATTTGTCTGCATATGACATGATCCTCAGGATACAACAACCTTTTTTGAATGATTTAAGATACAGAACTATAAAAGAATTTCTATATGCAGCCCAACAGAAAATAGTATTATATACAAAAGATTTTGGTGCAACCAACATGGTTAGAAATTAAATTCCGGTCAGAAATTAAATTGATAACAGTAAGAAATAAAGTCGTAATAATTTCTTAACGGTCAAATTTTAAAAACATAATAAACCATTAATGGATAATTAAAATAATTAATTTATAATTTAAATTTAATATAATTTGTAATAAATTCTAAATACCTTAAAATTATAATTATAATTATTTAAATTAATTTAAATATTTAAACTTAAGTTAATAATACTAATTATCATTTTTAAGACTCTTTTGAAATACCTAATTTTTTTACAACAACCCCACATATTTCAAAGGAATTAAGGATAAAATAAATTAAAAAAAAATTTACTGGGTTAATACGAGTGTAAATGTATCAAATTCGATGTTTTTTGGACTATGAACCAGATCCTAGACAAATAAACTTAACTGACAATGTTTCGGTGAAGCAGAACTTTTATGAACAAAAAACACCTGAGTGTAAGTTAGAGGTTCATGTGCCACATTACACTCTTATAATTCTTACCGTTTTCGCCAATTTTGCGCAAATAGGCTACAGGCGTGATTGGTTGATTCATAAGTGCTCTAGAGATTATATCTTAATCTCATACAAGTGACCTCACTTAACGCTCATATATGTGAATTTATCAATTTATCAAGTGTATTCTACTTTTCATACACCACTTATAAGGGATATGATAATCATTAAAAAGTTTAAACTTAACATCTCGTTCAATACACCGTAACACTCCTCCCATAATAAGAACGAACATTAATAGTGTTAGAATGATTAATAATTATTGATTTTATTATGACTAAAATTTTATTCTTCTCAATGCCATTTACTAAACTTTTACTCGTGAGAAATATAATGAAATTAATGATATATTTTTTTTCACATTATCACATCATTAATCATTTCACAAAATTTTTACATATACGTATATATCTCAGGTTATAGTTTGTGAATAACTTTTCACGGTTGCTTTTTAGCAATTACAATGTATGCATATAAAAAATATATGTTTTCATTCGTATAAAATGTTTAGTAAAATTTCTTAATCATCATTTTCAAACTCTTTTCCAAGTACTTAATAATAACTTGGTCTCCATAATGTACTTTATTTTATATTTAAATAACCCAAATCACGATATCTCTTTTAAGATTAAAATAAATTCAATCTTGATTTATTCTCATACAAGTCAATTTTATTATCACTATATTATTTTAATATAGTAAAAAATATTTTAATATCATAAGTAATGATATCTCTTGAATATTTTAAATATCATATGTATAATAAAATATTTTACTACAAGCTTAACATATTTTTAATAATAATCACTTTCTTAATAATTTAAATATATTCAACAAAATTATTTATACAATTTATTTTATTGAGTGTCAACACAAAAAAAATTATCAAAAATATAATTTTAAGAGATTTAATCTTTTCAAAAAAAATTTATCATAGCATAATTTTGTGATATTTTTATATTTATTACTTTTCATAAGATAAAAAATATTTGTTACACCTTTCTCTCAAATTTTAGCATGAATTAAATTCAGTTAATATAAATAAAATATCATATATTATTTTAATAAATAGTGTTGTATCATACCTCTTAACACTGAACACTGTAAAAACCAGTGTTTCAGTAGTTCGTCGTTCAATCAGAACTTGATCACCGAAATTAACAGTTGCAAAAAAAATAATATAAATTATTAAATTTGTTAAATTGAAATTAATTAAATCTGATATCTATTATATTATCTAAAATAAACTTCTACCTTTGTGACTCATGTGAGTTGATTAAATTCAATTTATTTAATTGTTTCTCAGTCTCATTTATAACTTTTCATTACTTTTTATTCAGCTTTATTCTTTAATTTTAATCAAAATATTCAAATATTGAAGATATAATTCACAATAAGTGTTACAATCGTCCTTTTATAACTGATATCCATTCAAATCTTTAATTAAAATTTACAATCATTATTTTGTTGTCCACAAATTTATTGTCCTAAATCAACGATATACTTTTTAGATTTAGTCACCCTAAAAAAATATTTATCATGTATTCTATTGATCTATTATTCTATTATAATACACAACACAAACAACATTTGCAATCCATAAATTCAATTCCATCATATACATATATCATTACCAACGTATCTCCTTTAGATTAAGTAAATCTATAAAATAAAATAAAAAAGAGATATATTATAAAATTAGGCCACAAGATTACGTTTATAAATTGGCTTATATTTTCTATATTTAAACCTGGTATGGTTGGCTTCACTCTAAAAGCAAAGAATTTCACATTGTGGGTGCATCTTCAACTGCGTCTGCAACATCATGTGCAAAACCGTAGGCAGATTATTGGCCTTACTCTTGGTCATTATCCCCGTAACGGTGACCGTTACGGCCTTTCTTTTTTGTCTCATTGTGCGACCCAACGTCGTTAAATTTCACGTGACCGATGCTACCCTCGCCCAATTCAGTTACACTAATAACACCCTTTACTACGATCTCACTCTCATCGTGGAAGTTCGCAACCCCAACACAAATATCAGAATCCACTATAACTACATGGAAGAAGTTGCGTTATACCAAAATTTGAAGTTGTGTTCGCTGATCTTAGGAACCTACATTCAGCCGCACAAGAACACTGCCGTGTTGACTCCTGTTTTTAAAGGTCAACAAGTCATGTCCCTCAACAAAGACCACATTTTGGAGACTTACAATGATGAGAAGCGTTCTGGGATTTACCACATCGATTTTAAACTTTACTTGAAGGTTAAGTTCGATTTGGGTGTGTACAAAACTAAGAATATGAAGTCCACGGTGACTTGTAACCTACAACTCCCTCTTCAATCTTACAATGGAACCTCAACCGCTGGTAGGTTTCAACTTACCCGCTGCAACTTCGATTACAAACATATTTTGTTTATTTTCTGATCTTGCTTATTTTATTTAGGTGATGTACTATATTTTCTTCATCATGTTTCTTTTTATTAGACCTTGGTCATGGTACACGGGATGTTAGTTATGCTATGATTAATTTATTTATATTATTATTTTATTCAATACTTTCGTTTATTTTCTAAAAAAATTGATATGTTTATGAATTTTTATTTGGTATGAATTATGATAAAAATTAACTCGTGGTTTGATATATTTAGTTGAAAAATGAAAAGTATTTATTGTGTTCAAAATATATTTAATATTTATTTTTAATTAATTAAAAGATTAAATAAAATATGTTAAATATTTTTATTTTAATTAGTATTTTTAAGGTATCCATCCACAATACTCTTAAATTATTTGCTATTGTAATAGTTAAGATGATGCTATCCTGTGTCGTTTGTATAAAAATTTCAGAAAAAAAAAATGGCAAAGTTCATGATTCACACAAACAGATTTAGCTCATCCGATGATTTTAATTTGAGAATTTGTAAAAGTGAGTAATTTTTTTAAAAAAATGGAAAAAATTTATAAAGTAGAAAATAAAATACATTTATCATTAATTTTAATTAAAGTATTATAATCATAATTAACTTATAATTAATGATAAATACATTGTCATTTTCTATTTATACATTCAGAAGAAGATCATTCTCTATCTGTAAGATGAGAAAGAGTTGATGCGGTGGGGACATGATCACCATATTTGTATCTGTAGCATAGGGCACGAAGTTAAAAAATAAAGAGCATCGAATTTTTAAACCAAAAACCAGCCTAGCAAATATAATTATACAAGTGATTTTACTTACTCTAAAAAATATATGTAATTTTTTTCTCATTAAATAACATGACTTTTTTTGCATTGGGTGGACTCTGTACACACCCAGATGAATTTGGAGCAGTCCCCCAATTTCCTTCACAGATAAGGGTAATTTTCATAATACACATTAAAGGGTTAATAATCAAATGACTGAACTAAAGTGACTTCAAGATCAATCCAAGTATCAAGCCACTCAAGTTTTCTTCTTATAGACTTCCAAGTTTTTACTTATTATTAATATTTTTAATAAAAACAAATATTCAATGATTAGTTACTAATAATATTAGTAGTAACTAAATACTTTTTTCATAGAGTTTGGTCTCATTTTATGTGAATCTTTATTTTTCCATTAATATTAATTAGCTATTATTATTAAAATGATATATATATATATATATATATATATATATATTTAAAAGGGAAGCCCAATTTATGATAAGCTTAACAACACACCAATATTTGAATTTGATAAAAGTAAAGGATAAATTATTTAAAAATTAAAAATTAATTCAAAGTTAAAAGATAAAAATAAGTTAAAAATAATAATTAAAAGCTAGTAAATTACTAATTTAATTAAAAATATATGATAAAATTAACTAGTAATTAACATAATAATACAAAGTAATAAATAAAAATATCAGTAACTAATGTACTAAAATTTGATAAGTATGATTTTTTATTTTAAATAAAAATATATTAAGATTTAATTAAATAAAGCTGTATTTATTTAAAGAAAAATATTTAGTTTAAATTTTTATATAAATAATTTTGAATAAAAATAAAAAGTAATTTTTTTTTAAATTTAAAAATTTTATTAAATTTTTAATATTTAAGAATAATATACTAATTAAAACAAATAAACATATTAAAGTACAATATTTCAAGATAATATAAAAATTAAATATATCAAAATAAGTAATAATATTATAAAATGATCAAATAATATTAAATTTATGAAAATAAATAGATAAATAAAAAATTATATTATAAAACTATAATATTAATGTGTTTGATAAAATAGTTTAGTTAGCAAAAATAAAAAATTATCAGTTTAAAATTTTATTAAAATATTTTTATTCTTTTTGGTTAAGTATCCTTTTCTATTACTTACTAGTATTTTTTTTACAGTTATTAAAATTTTTTAAAAAATTAGTTAAAGTAACTTTTAAATTTTTTAATAGTTATTTAAATTTTTTCTATTTTTATCCTCAATATATTATTTTCAATTTTATTTCATATTAATTATACATTTAATATCATTTTATTCTTTCATAATAATATTATTAAATTTAATATATTATTTTTATATTACCGTGAAATATTATATTTTAAATTATTATTTTAATATATATTATTTATTTTATTTATTCTATTAGTTATTTTATTTTTAAAGTAAAATAAATTTTTATTAATATGTAAAGTTATAAAAAATGATAAATTTTTTCAAAGTTATATCTAAAATTTGTTTATGTAAAAATTATTAATATTATATTTTAAATTATTATTCTAATATACATAAATTATTTTATTTATTCTATTAGTTAATTTATTTAAATTTTTTTTAATAAAAATAAAAATATAAAAATAACTATCTTTTAAATTATTATTTAAAAGTTATTTATATAAAAATGAAAAAGTAAACATTTTTTTTATTTTAAAGAAATAAAACTTTATTTAATTAAGTTTTAATATATTTTATTAAAAAAATCATCACACTTATTAAGTTTTAATATCATTTTATATTTATTAATTATTCAACATCTAATTTTACTGAACACTCTTAATTCAATTGCGATTTTATATTTTCAAATTTTAAATAAATTTTTAATTTTTATCTTTTATTCTGTAACTTCATCTATCTCCTAATTTTGTTAGACATATTTTAAAAATAAAAAAAAATATTTTAATAAAATTTTTAACTAATAATTAACTAAAATATATTTCCAAACACGTTTGCGAGGAGAGTTGCTGGAAAAAACGAAAATAGACTAGTTGGAGTCTAAATTTCCTCCCATATTTAGAATATAATAACTGTTAAATAGAGATTCAAATCATTTAAATTTTTATTATAAAAAATATTAATTCAAAATACAAACCGTTTAATATTAAATCGAGCTTGTTTTTTATTATCTTGAAGTTGCCTCTGATTTTCACTTGAATGTAAATTAATAGTTATTAGGTATTTTAATTTATTTTAAGTTATTAATATTTAAAAATTATAAAATAATTTAGTTTTATAATTTAACATATTCATCAAATAAAACAAAATAATTCCAATAAAATTAAATAAACTCATATTCTATAAAATTAAAAAATCCATAATTAAAAATTATCATTCAAAGATGTTAACATTAGCTCTTTTGATGATTTCAAATAATTAAAAATAATAAAATTTTGTTTAGAATGAATGTATTATTGTTTATTATATTTTTAGTGTTTTCAATATAGTCTCTTTGGTATTTTTATAGGATTCTGCTTATTAAATCATACATATTAATAAAATATATTATTAATGAATGTATTGATATTGAAAAATTAGTATGACGTTCTAAATTTACCCCTAGTTAAAATAATTTTTTATGATATATTAATTGTTACTTTAAAATCATTAAAGTTATGAGGAAAAACATGAAAATAATAATAAATTCTTCTAAAACTTTATAAAGATTCTATATAAAAAATCATCCAAAATCTCTTGAAAAGATTCTATAAACAGAATCGAAGAAAATATTCTTTTTCTATAAAATCTTTTTATTTTTAAATATTCAAAATAAATTTTAAAATCTAATGTTAACAAGACCATTAAAATACTAGATAAAATTTATGTAGAATATTATGAATAATTTTAATATTATTCTTCAATCAAAATTTAAATTTGGTCTAGGTAACCAACATAATAAGGGTTGATAAAAAAATTTATTTTAATTGTAAAAGAACTAATTTTTGTCCTAAAATAATAAGTATTTTGAAACTTGTGAAGTGGGCTCCAGGCATTTCTGTTACTTTTTATAACATAATAAATGCAAAGTTGCGTCATCGGTTCCTCTCCACAGATCACAATACTTACAGTGAATTAGATACTTATTGTAAAACTTGTGTAATTAAAACGTGTAAAAACATATGTTAGTGAATTAAAAATTAGAAAAAAATAAAAGTATAGTTAATGTATTTTTACATTTAATATAATTTCATTATTTTTTTAAAAAAAATTATTTGTTAATTTCTCAATAATACTTTTAGAACATCGGTTAATAAAAGCTAATAAAATAAATAGAGAGAGCCAAGGGCCCGTGTGATTCCGATGAATACCCAGTAATAGTAGTTATATATTCGGGTCCATCAAAGCTCCATATTAAGAAAAGCGTATATGTCAACATTTAATGGAAATAAGTATTTGCAAGCCCAAAGAGGGTATTGCTGAGGCCCACTTCATCACAGGAATTGGACAGCATTAACGATACTTTAAGACAACGGACCAGAACAAAAAACAAAAAGAGAGAAGATTATTTAAAACAGAAACAGTTAAAGATAAAATAAAAAAAAATAGTTAAGCAAAAAACAAAATCGAAAACCAAAAGAAGAAAAAGAAAAAGCGTTCAATGCTTTTAATAAAGAGCAACGAACTGATCGAGAGAGAAAGAGGAAGAGGAAGCAAGAAGGACGTGACCGTTCAGTGGCGTCACCTTTTAACCCATAAATCAGCAACACAGATTTGAAATAAGGAAGAATAAAGAACGCAAACAGCTAAGCCTACATTTAATTTAATTAACTTTAACGTCAACGGTTCTCTCGTACTACGAATCGCTTTGAATTTGTAGAGAAAATAATGAATACGAATACTTACAACGAGATATCCCATTCCCGCAATTCAAGCACACTTCACACTAGTAAGCACTTTTCCCATTCCCGGTGGTGACTCCTTCTTCGCTTCCAGATTGGATCCACTCCCTAATCTAAATCTAATTACAATCTTAACATTCTAAATTAGTGGGAGAAAAGAAAAGAAAAGTGAATTAATTAATTTACTTTCGCTGATTCAGTTGTTGATACCATGACCCAGCGAGTATGACAGTCACAGTACAGTGTTAATTACCACTCATTATCCATTACCGCCGTTGTGATCTTTATAGCGCTCCTCGCGACTCGGTGAAGCGTGTGGTGTGTAGTACGGAGGGGAAGCGCAAGGCGTCGAAAACGGCGTCGTTTCATTCAACAACCCTTCTATCGCCAACACTACCTCCTCCACCGCCACGCGCTCAGTCAACATCTTCACCGCCACCGCGCTGCACTCCGCGGAGGAACCGTTCTCAGACTCTAACTCTTCTCTCTCTTCCTCCTTGATCGTGAAAAGCACTCTCGAGGGACCGTTAAGGCACTGCCACTTCATAACTTGTTGCTCCAGCTCGAGCTCGAGTTCACGCTCCCTCTCACTCGGTGAAGATGAGGAACACGGAAGAGAAGTTTCTTGGGGCTCCACGCGCACGTGTGGACGGAGCCTCTGATGGCGTCGCCACAGCATGTACACGACCTCAATGGCGAGTGCCGCTAGAGTGACGGCTGTTAGCACCGTTATCGCGGTTCCGAGTTTGTTCAGACCCATCATCGTGACAAAATAGCACACTAGCTAGTTGCGTGAGTTCTGGCTTTTGTGTGTTCGGTGGTTGGTTTTAGGCCTGTCGTCTCGAAAAAACCAAAACGGAAGGGCCAAATAGGAAATGATGGCTTTCAAGAAAATTTAAAAAAAGTACTCAGTTTATATCATCCTGTCACTCTAATCTCTTATTATGGGAAGACATTCACAAAAATTATACTTCCTCATCTTTTATTTTTAAGTATGTTGAAATTATTACTTAAAAATATTGTAAAAATATTTTAATTCTATTTCATAACATAATTTATTTTAATAGTAATTAACCATTTAAAAATATTTACGGATACTTTTGTAAACCTTACTTCAAATACTTTTTATATTATTCAACTATTAACTGAATTTTTTTATATTTAATATAATTTTATAATTTTATTTTTTATAAAATTAATATTATATGATGATAATATTATTAATTTTTATATATTATTATAAAATATTATATTTTAAATTATTATTTTAATATATGCTATCTATTTTAATTATTATATTATTTATTATATTTTATTAAATAAAATATTAAAAATTTTCTTAAAAAATAAAATTATAAAAAGTAATACTTAAAAAATTATTATTTAAAATTTATTATTGTGAATATTAAAAATAAATATTTTTATTTTAAAAAAATAAAATTTTAGTTAATTAAATTTTAATATATTTTTTATTAAAAAATATTATACTTATCAATATTTTTTAATTTATTATTTAAATATATTTTTATTTATATTTAATATTTATTTAATAATTTAACAATTTATTTTATCAAATACTTTTAACTCAATTGATAGCTATATTTTTTAATTTTAATATAATTTTCAGATTTTAATTTTTAATAACTTATCAATTAATTTTAATAAATATACTCTTTATCTATTTAAAAAATGAAAATAAAAATATAAATAATATTATTAATTTTATAAAAATATTATTTACTTTCTGAATTTTTTGTATTACTTTAATCTTATTTTTTATTATAATTTTAACTTCTCTATCATAAAAAATAGTAAAAATATTATATATAACAATTGATTATGGTTGATAATAATTAGATAAAATATAAGGATATATGTGAAAAATATTAATACTTCTCTAAAAATTAAAATTGACAGAAAATATTATTTTTTATTTTTTCTAAAAAATAAAAAAAAAGGAAAATTATAAATTATTAAATTCAATAATTTGGTTAAAATTATTTTATTAAATTATATAGTAAATCTTTTGATATATCTTTATTTTATTATTCTATTTCTTTACATAAATTTTCATTTATTTATTTTTCTCCTCCCTTCAATTTTTTATTTGTATCATTTGAAAAAATATATTCTTTTATAATTATTATTTTAAAAGTTTATGAATTTTATTATTTTTATTAATTTTTATATTCCTTTTTATTTATGAATTTTTTCTATTTATCTATCTATTTAAATATTTAAAAATACTAATTTATTTTTATATATACATATTTATCTATCTATTTAGTTATTTATCTATTTTTATATCAATCTAATTATTATAAATTAAAATAATTTATTACATTTGTTTTTAATGTTAAGTAATAAAATATTTTATTCTTTATCTAAGCACTTAAAAAAATGAAGAAAAATTACTATTTATCCGTTTATTAGTTCCTTCATTTTTTTTATTGTTTAGAGTTGTTTCATATATATAAGAAAAGTTTGTTAATATTTTTGTTTTTATTAAAAATGTAATATAACTTTTCATTATACCCTCTATTTATATCAATTAATTAATTTTATAATTAATATCTTATACAAATTAAAGCAATAATGAAAAATAATAATATTAATCTAAAATTTTAAACTAATCATTAGAAAGGAAGAAATTAGGGGGAATGGTTTTTAAAATGTGGCTGATTTACTAAGCTTGTGGTTTTGTAATATTTTAGAAAATAGTCAAAATATAAGAAGTAATAATTTAAAAAATACGTTGAATGGAGTAGAGTATTAGCATTTCTCAAAAATAAAAAATAAAAAGGGAAAGAAAAATTAGATAGATGGCCAACGTTCTTGTGTTTTTGGGTTAGTTGTTTAAAGGTGGTAGATAGATGCTAGTTGGATAGAAAACGATGTTTTCTTGTCTCGGAAATGTGGGTGTTATTATTGCGGCGTGGCCTTTTAAATATTTTGGGTTATTGGGATAACCAACTATGAAAGAGATATCAAACTGCTTAGTTTCATTGTGAGGAGGGTTCTGGTTTTGCCAAAAATGAAGTTCGTGATGGATCATGATTGATGAGATTATGACACCCAACACCATCCCAAGTGATGTGGGAGTGTGGACCAAAGACAATCTTTCAATGCGTATTAGAAATGCATCAAACAAAGAAAAACAATTAGGTTAACAAATACAAGGAGGGTTCATTATATTTATTTTATATGTTTGTGATCAAATAGAGTTTATTCTCTAATTTTTTTATTATATGGTAAAAAATACATTATAAGAAATTGAATGTATATAAAATATTATACAATTTTAAAATTACAAAAAAATTTATAATATTTTAGAAAATACATCATTACTTTTTTTTCTTTCCATTTCTTCTGTCAGTCGAGATTTCGAGGTCATGAAGAAAAGGGATACGAAAATTTCACATATAGAACTTTTGTTCTTTTGCATTTTATTTATCGTTATATATATATATATATATGTATATATATATAATTTTACATATTTTTTATCTATCTAAATAAAGTTAATTTTTTATTTGTCAATCTAAATGCCTAAGTTTAATTCATCTAATTACCTTTCTAAAATTTAAATAATCAATCAAATAGTTGGATTGATAGGTAGGAAAGACCCAACTGAAATTGCATATACATAAAATATTCCATGCTTGCAAAGAAGGATTATTGTTTTAGATTTGTGTCATCTATATAGTTTTAGGTTTGCATCATCTGTACATTTAATTCTAAAATTGTTTAATGATAAAGAGTTATAAATTAATATAATTTACATGAAATTTTAAATTAATTTTTTTATTATAAATAAAAATTATCTCATAGAATTTATTGACCATGCTAATGATTTTTCTATATATAAACTTTATATAAAAGGTATACAAACGTCACATAGAAAAGCTATCATTTTATATGTTGTTAATTTGTTGAATTATCCAAAAATTTAAGTGTTGCGGCATCGTTATAAATATTTTTATATCTTTTTTAGGTTTAGGCAAGTATGTACCAGGATTCATCTTCACTTAGAGATTTTAGACATAACTTATATACCTTGTCAAAAGTACATCAAATCACTAAATAATATATTGTTTTTAATAATTTTTTATCTTTTCTATTTTTATTTTATCGTCCAATTAAAGGGTACGGACATTATATCTTAATTTAATAATTGTATTTTAAATTTAGTTTTTAATCGGACTGTGCATGTGACCGTTGGTTTAATAAACACAACCAAAGTGTCTTCAAATCAAAATGGAAAACTTTAACCTCAAAAGACACCTAACATTCAAACTACGAAGTCATATAAGGTATTGCTCGCCTCTTTTCAGTTTTTGCACTATTATCTTCCTTGAATGTTGAAAGTGCACTGCTATTCATTAGAAGATATATTATTTTTACTACATATATCATTGTTATTATTTCTGATTCTTTAGGCTTATACCCAAAAGAAACAAAATTATAAATTTTCGATAAATTTTGACGATTAAAAAAAAAAAGGGATATTGCAGGTATCTGTAGATATAAATGTACAAAATGCTTAAAAAAACTAAATCTAAAATTTCAAGGTACAGTTTGAAATTTTACTTACAGTATATTTTTTTTATTGCAGAAAGGCAAATTTATGATTTTGGATCTAAACCATAAATATTCTTCTAAAATAATTCTAATCTTTTTAAATTAGGTGGAACAATTATAGATAGCAAATTTCTTTTGTTGAGTTTTTAATCTAAATAGTTTAAAAAAATTTAAATTTATGAGTAAAAATAGGTCGAGTTGAGTTAAGTTGTAATTGTTTAAGTTTAGTCTAACTAAAAATTTTGAGATTCGAGTCTAAGTCTGTTATATGCTACAAACTTTTTCTTTGTCTAAACCTGAAAGCTAACAAGATAAAAGATTCTTAAGTTTAACTATATAATGTTAAAGCATGTATTTAAATATTAACTTTATACAAATACAATAATATATAAAAAAAGATATAAAGTATAAACAAAACACGCATGCACTATATACAATTTTAAATATATATAAAAATTAAAATAAAATATAAAATAATTATTTTAAAATATGCAACTTTTATAATAAACATTGAAAAGTTTTACAACTATAGAGTTCCTTTTGTTTAAAATTAAAAATTTAAAAATTTACTTTTTAACAAATTATGTAAATATATTAATGTTATATAAATATAATAAATATATAATATATAATATATAAAGATAAATAAATCTTTAATTAGATTAAATAAACTTTTTAATAAATCTAAGTCTAACTTGTTTATTTAAATAAATTTTTTAATAAACTTGAATCTATCTATTTATTAAACAAATAAAGTCATGATAAATTTTAAACAAATTAAATCATAGATTTTTGTTGAAAAATATTATTCATTTTCATTTTTACTGAATTCCAACCTCTATTTAAGCTAGTTCAATCCTCTATTAATTTAATTTACATATTATTTAACAATAACAATAACAAATATATTTAATGTTTATTTAGTTTAAATTTAAGTAAAATTTATTTTAATAATATTAATTTTAAAATATATAAATCAATAAATCTGAACCACATATTTTTATTAGAATATATATATATATTATGAATTAAAAATTGTAAGAATTAATTTTTAATTATTAAACAAAGAAACTCTTAAACTTATATGTGAATAAAGTCAAGACGAACTAATCATATCTAAACAAATTTTAAGAATATTTCTAAATCTTCTTCCATTTTAGTTTTATAATTTTTTAATTATTAAAAAAATATTAAATAATATTTGTATTTTTAAGATGATATATATATGTATTTTTATTTAATATTTACTTTATAAAAATAAAAATTTATGCAGAAGAATTTGTGAAAAAAATTAACAAATCTCATACTTTTTATAAGAATAATTTTTTATTACAATGATATATATTCGGACAATACAAATATAAATTTTTAATTATTCTATTACATACACATGATCTTCTCTAATTATTATTTTAATTATCCATCTTCTTCAATTATTATTTCAATTATTCAATAATTTTAAAAATATTCGATCAAATTATCATAACTATCATAGAAACAATTTTTTTCTCTAATTTTAAATAATTAAGGTTGTATTTAGAGTGGTAACAAATTTTTTATTATTAATTTTTAAATTAAATTTAAAAATAAAAATTATTGATAAATTAATTTTTAAAATTTTTAATTTAATTTTTTAGATATAAATTAATTTTAATTTTTAACTTAAAATTTTTCTTTTATAATGCACGGTCATTTTCATAATTATCATTCTCATCATTTCTATAATAATTTTTTTAAAATTTAAAAATTAAAAGTACAATTGAATTTGATTTTAAAAAATTTTAAAACTAAAAATTAAAAACACCCCGTAGCATATCTAAAATAGTTGTATAAGACCAAAATCTGTACAACTCTATAACCCTTATGAACAAAAAGAAGTCACATTCTTCTTTAATAACTTTGATACTTCCCGGTAGATCGCAGTTTTTATCGACTTCCGTTAGTCCATCTTATTTTGATTTTCAAAACGTGTCAAAGTAATGTTTCTACATTCTGATTTATTTCACAAGAGATGAATCATATCATAAAGGCTCACATCAAAGTGCATGAACTTTTACTCATAGGCATACAAAATCATAGGCAAAGAACCGTAGGAAAAATGTATATGGACTTCTACCAACAAACATACAAAATGATAGGTAAAATTTTATAACCTTTACCTATAGTCATAATGCACTGAAGATAAAAGTATACAACTATAACTATAACTTATAGTGACACCCAAATTTTTATACTATTTCACCACATATAGTGAACAAAATATGTCTGATGGTCCATGTATAAAGAATTTATAGCTATAGTTGTTTTACATTTAGTAACAAATTTTTTGTCTCTCACTATATATAAAATTTGTTGTAGTAAAGAATAAGATTAAAAAATATTTTGGAATGTTAGGAACCAAAGATCTTTATGAAAGGAACATTTAATAATTTTTCATTTTTTTCACATTGATTTCATCTCCAATGATAAAAGGAAGACTTTAAGCACTAATTCAAAATATTGAACTTCAAAGATGAAGTCGGAGAAGAGAGAAAAATCTCTCTAAAACTCTCATAATTTAAGAAAGTGAATTATAAGTTTTAAAATTGATTTTTACAAAGGAAAAGGTCTATTTATACACCTAGAAGAGTGAAGTCAAGTTACTCTTTTAAGGCTCAAACCTATACATGCTTAAAATTGAAGAAAAAAGGTATAGAATTAAAGGATATCCTTGACCTATACAAATAAAATATTCTAAACTTATTATAATTGAAATTTCGAAACTAAAATCATGTCAAAAAAGGCAAAGACTTAAAAAGGTCTCACTAAATAATTTTAAAAAGATAAATAAAATTAGTATTTCTAGATTTAAAAGATGAATATTGTGAGAAAGAATAATAGAATACTGATTGACAACAAGATAAATGACCTATATTATTTTACATAGCTATCTAATAAAATATATATGGTGCAGAGCAACAGAATAATGTTCATAACATTTGTAAGCAATAAAGACTAAATACTTTAAAAACAACAAAGTATTAGTGTTGGACACGAACAATTGATGCCAATATGTGTTATATATATATATATATATATATATATATATATATATCAAAGAATTTAATATGTTTAGATATATATTAAAGAAGAATGTAATTTTTTATTTTTAAAAAAAATTAGATATGACATAGACTTATTTTAGATACGATACTAATACGATACATTTATGCCTGTTTTCTTTCTTTATAAATTTTGAATGTTAAAGTGTTGTGTTTTAATTTCTTTACGTGCTATATCGAATTAAAACAAAATTGATGCCAAAATACAAAATATCTATGTAATTCAAGAGACTTGTTTTTCTTTCTCTTACGTTGAATTACATATTTGCTTTTTATATTCTCTCTGACCACCAATGAATTAAGGAAGTGGTGACTTGGTTTTATTGGTATCCTTAGCATATCAATATCGTGTATTTGTTGAAAGTATTGATATGATTTCTTTTCTATTTCTTGTTGCTAAGTTGCTAAATTTATATGTTATCATTGATAGTGCTAGAAGCAAGTCTAGTTTATCTAACAAATCCTATATATCTACTGGCCCAATCTTGGACACTCAAATTTATATAATAGAAATAGATTTGAATATAAATTTGTTTATAAATTTTATTCTTGATGTATCTTCTCAAGTTGATGAATAGTCCAAGCCTCCAGCATCCACTAACTAAAAATGTGAAGCTTAGTAGGTATTATGTAATACGATTAATTACTTTTCAAAATTGTTTTTGAGCTTCCACTTTCTTCCATGTCATGAAAGTTTTAAGTAATCTTTTAGGAGTACTTTATTTTTTGTAAAAATGAATGTTTGATTATCAAATAATATGTTCATAATAGAATGATCACTAAAATTTCTTGATCCATCAAAACTTGACCCACATTATCGGTGCAAGTAATAGAAGGATCCTTAACTCGGTTGCTATTTGTTTCTCCATTCCTTGTATTGACCCCGTTACTTCTTTAAAATTCCTTTTTCCAACATTTGGTAGAGTTTTTCCATGATCAAATTCACTTGTAATAATATTTATTATTAATAAAGAATAAAAGTGTCAACCAACATAATTGATCTCATTATTATCATAGGTAGGCCTATCCTATTGTTCACGTTGCTACTCTCTTGGAGACCTAGTCCTTTTACATCCCTCCCATGCCTAACATGAACATAAATGAGATGGAGAACGCCTTGGAGGTGTTTTTTTTAAGGGATCCTTGGATACTTCCTTGGTGCTTCTTATTTCCTTGGCCCAAGGTTAAGGCTCCTATAGCAAGATTTTCTAGGTGAGCCTCTCATGTTATATATTTAGTAGCTTTGACTAAAAATTTGTCCATACATCTAAACTTGATTTTAGCGAGTGAAATGGAAAAAAGACTTCATTTCCTTATGAATTCAACAATTATATGGAGTTGTATGTGCTTAAGATCGTTTGGTACAAGAGTTAATTCTTTGTGAAAACTTATCAAGAAGGTCTTCAAAGGTTTTTCAATCTTGCTATACTATCTTAGTTAATGAATGAGAAGTCATGCGTGCTTCTTAAGAGATGATGAAATTCTTGAAAAAAATTGTTGATAATATTCCTACCTATGGATGGAGTTTCTTGATAAAGTTTTTCTCTTTACTATTCTTGGTAATCTTGGCAGAAAGCCTTAGGAGATTCGATATATAACATCTCATAAGGTAAGCTACCAAATGATGAGATGGATTTGTTTCTCTAGTATAATGATCAACTCCCTAGATTAGATATTTGAGTTGGTTTAGAATTTTAAAATTGGGCTAGTTTATTTGAGAACAAATGGTGATTGAGATTAGTTGGTGGATGTTTCACTGTAGCAAGCAATGTAAAGAGCCTTGATACACAATCTTAGCTCAACTATGTCTTTTCTCAATATGATGTCTCTTACCTTGTCTAGGTTGCAATTGTATTATTGTTATTTCAAGGTTATAGATCCTTTTCTCCAAGGATTAGGTCATTTTTTCTTACAATGGAAGTAATTAGTGGTGCTCACGATAGAGATCTTCTATTTGCACTTGTAAATTGCTAATGAGATCATCCTTGAGACTAGGTACACTAGGTGTGAATTTTGTGATTCTCTCACCATGGTGATGTGGGATCTACAGGTTGATAGATAATATTTGAAAATCTTCATGGTGGTTTCTTTCATCCAAGAGCTTTTAAAAATGACCTTTTAGTGTAACAAAAAGTTGCACACATTGTGCTTTAGCCATGGTAATATAGGAATATTTTTATAGTTTCCACAAATGTTGCCAAATGGTCTTCTCCATGTTCTAAGTTGGGATCGATCATTGTCTTGGAATAGAAAAAAATAAGAATCTTCCTTGGAAATACAATTCATATTCCCAGGTTAGAAAGTTATTTTAACATATATTTAACTGCTGAATTAGATGATGCCTAAATAATGTTTGGATCTAATATATATAGGCACTGATGGAATATAATTAGGTGTTCACTATGACCATGCAAATGTGAGAAACATAGGTTATGTTTATTAGTAAAGATATGTACTGATTGTACTTTCTTGTAATTGATAGAAATTTTCCTTCATAACATAAAAGTTATGAGTGTGTTAGTATGGTAATTGTGTTGGCTTACATATTTAAGATGTTTTGTGGAAATGGTCATTATCTAAGATGATGAGTCATCTTACTTACTATCTCAGTATGTTACTAAATTGAATTTATAGGCATCCAAAATGATCATGGATGGAGTTGTGGTTAAGGTAAATCATACAACCTATCTCAATCTTAAATCAATTTAGACAATGATGTGTGTTTATTAAAACATATTGACTAATTTTTATGAGTTTATCTTATCACATACACACATATAAGTTCAACAAAATTTGTTCTTTCTTATGATTAAAATTCATTAGAAGAAAGAAAAAGTTATTAGTAATGACAAAATATTGATGATCTATCAAGAATTATATTTTAGTTAAAAATTTAATGATTGAAAAAATTAATAAATTTATACAAACATTTAGTATTATAAAAAAAATCTACTAATGATGCAATTAACAAACTATTTCATTTATTACAAATGTAAAATTGTCACTAATTATAAATAGCCATATTATTGATAATAAAGTTACTTTTTAAATTTATTGAAAATATTTATTTTAATATTCAATAAACAAATTAAAATAAATAAAAATTACAAATGTTAACAAAAATAAGAAATGATGTGTATATTTAAATGAGAAATGAAATACATTATCCAAAATTTGATTATAAGAAAAAAAAAAGCAAATAATAACAGAGTAAACCCAGGTTCACCTCTAGATTTTGGGGAGCCTTGCAAAAGGCGTTCGAAACAAAGTAACACTTAAATACAGTCCATCATCCCCAAACGGATGGATAGTTTAAGAGGACTATTCAAACATTAGAGGATATGCTTAGAGCTAATGTACTAGATCAACCTAGAAGCTTGGATAGTTAATCACTCTTACTAGAGTTTGCTTACAATAATAGTTACCATACTAGCATAGGGATGATGCCCTATTAAGCCTTGTATGGTAGGAAGTGTCAGTCACCACTATGCTAGCACAATTTAGAAGAGAAAAACCTATTAGGCCTTGGTCTAGTTAGACAAACCTCAGAACAGATCAAAAAAATTAGGGATAGAATTCTCACTTCTCAAAGCAAATGAAAGAGTTATGTTGACAAGAGAATGAAACCTCAAGAATTCTTTAAGGAAGAACATATGTTCCTATGGATCTCACCTACCATTGCTATAAGAAGAGCCATGAAAGTTAAAAAAATGAATCCTAGATTCATTGGTTCCTTTGAAATCCTTAAAAGAGTTGGACCAGTTGCTTACCAAGTGGCTCTTTTGCTAAATATAGAAAATCTCCATGATATTTTTCATGTGTCTCAATTTCAAAAATATAATCTCGATCTCAGTCATCTCATTGAGCCGAATACAATACAATTAAAACAAAGACTTAACAACAAGTCTTGAGCCGGTGAATATTTTAGATAGAAAAAAAAGAAAACTGAGAGTAAGACAGTATCCTTAGTACGAGTGGTCTGGGAGAGAAGGAACATGGAAGAGAAAACTTGGGAGTTGGAAGAAGACATGAGAAAAATTTATCTGCAATTATTTGGTGGTAATGAATTTTGAAGAAAAAATTCTTTTTAAAAGGGTGTGAGTAATGTAACATCCATAATTTCTCATTATGGACTATCTAGGCTAAAAATACCCTTTAGTAAGAAATCAAACAGAAATAGGAACAAAAGTAAGAGATATTAGAAATTTTTTAGCAAATGATAAAAATATCTCTGCACAAGGATAACACTAATAAATATGCAGAAAATCCAAAAAAAATGTTAAAAGACATTCTAAGATATTAGAATATATCAATGATAGTTATAAATTTATAATAAAAGAATAGAAACAAAGAGAGAACGAAAAAAACTATTGGAAAGTTTCGAAAATGCCCTTAGAAAGCTTTGTCTTTCATAAGGGCTAAACTGTTCTCGAAAAAATGAAAAATGATATAAGAATGATTCGAAAATGAACCAATAAGTGTTAAAAATATTGAAAGAATAATTTGGAAACCTATTGGAAAATTCTTAGAAAAATGACCAAAATGTCCATGAAAGGCCAGTAGGACAAGAAAATGCAAAACAAAAGTTAGAAAGTGGGTCTCACCTGTTGAGCATGAAAATAATCATGGGAAAAATAAGATGGTGATTCACCATTTGAGTCATCACTTCATTAATGTCATATAGTACAAAAATATTAAATAGAAGAAATAAAATTAACTATGATTAAAGTAAATTAACTTTGATTAATTAAAATTAATCATACTTAGAATAAGTTAATCTTGATTAGTAACAAATTCACAATAATTAGTATTAAACTATTCTGAAAAGGATAATTCCTTACATTTATATTTATTTTAGAAAATGAAAATTACATGCAAATGTGCCAAAATGCCCTTAAGTAGAAAATTAATTTCCAAATTTCCCTAAAATGGCCGAATGGTATCTTAGGCCTTGGAGGGATCATTTGCTTCATATTACATCTCCTAAATACTTAGACAAATTATCTAAACTCAAACTACTCCTAAAACTAATCAAGAAAAATCCATTAAGCCTTACCACCATCACTAAAATATCTTGTGTAGACCACCAAGGAGGAGGAAGATCAACCATAAAGACCTACCAAAATCATCATAAAGTCTTCAACAAGTAGAATTTTTACCATATATTATACTAGGCTTTTAATCTTGTATTTGTGGTTTGATTTTCTTCTTTTTGGTGAATCTCTTTCTAAGATCTATAGATCCCTTTTGTTTGAACTTTTTGGAGCTCAAAGTTGCCCTAGATGGTTAAATATGTTGTGCATAAGACATTGAATTTAAAGAACACAAAGAGCAAACAACTAAAAAGACTATTCGGCCAACTAGAGAAGAAATCCTATGTATCATAATCTTATATTAAAATTATTAAGAACTTAATCTTTGAGAAAAGAAAAAGTTGATAGGTAACTTAGAAGGATGAGTATACTAAGATTCTATGAGAGGTTTATCATAAACCTTATGAAATATGCAAGATGGACAAGTTATTAAAGGAAGTTTACAAGTTGTCCAAGAAAGTAACATCAAACTTAATTAAGAAAGTCTTGATTAGAAGATTAGTTTTAATTTAGAAATATCATGTCAACTTCTTGTATTATTTTTTAGTATGCAAAGATGAATATGAAGTGTGTGGATAACACTTTTGATTGTTTAAATAGTAATGTATTACATGATGTTCATGTATCGATGATGATGTGAAAGTAGTTTGAAAATAGAGACTAAATGTGCATGTCATATGTTGCAACCGTAATTCCGATGAGACGACGAACTCGCTAAAATTTGAAAAATAGAATTTAAACATGCTTGATTGTGTGGAGTCGCCACCAAATTTTTATTTAAGGGAAAAAGATTTGGAAAAAACCCTAACTCGAGGAAGAGATTTAAATTCGGGAGTCGGTTACGAGTGGAGGTGTTAGGCATCCCACTCGCCAATTCCGAAGAACGGTACCCTTAAACTAAGTGTGTGATTATTGAAAAATGTTTGATCCCTTAGTTAATTTGAAAATGAATAACTTGATAGAGGTTAGCCTGACAGGACTAGATCCTGCTCCTACGTATTCCCCGGTGCAATGGGAAACTCAAGGCTTACATAGTTCTGGTTTATGAAGGCTTAACCTTTAGAGGTGTTTAAAAAGGAACATTTGAAGATTAAAGGTGCTCGAAGGCTTGACCTTCGAAAGTGTTTGAAGAAGAGTGTCTGAAGATGAACACATCATTTGAAAAGTTTTTTTTTTTTTTGTTTTTGGAGGAACCTTCAGTCCACTCATGCACAAGGTCCAAGGTGGCTAAGGCAGCATGGGGGCCTATATGAACTACTAAACATCGAACAGCAGGTGGACCGTCAGTTCCCCATTTAGAGCTCGTCACGTGAGACTGAAGATCCCAACACGTTTGATAAAGAACTTTATTTTTGAAAGGACCTTTAGTCCATTCATGCACAAGGTCCGAGGCGGCTAATTAGCGTTGAAATTAAAACCAATCCCCGTTTAGAGCCCGTCGTGTGAGATCGAAGATCCCAATATATTTAAAAGGAATCTTAATTTGAATATAATAAAGATAAGAAAAGACATGACTTGATTTGAAAAAGAAATTTGATTTTGAAATGAACTTGATTTTGAGTTTGAAGAAAAGAATGGAATTTTGATTGGAATAGAAGATTAAACTTGATTTTAGGTTTTGGGAGAAAAGGATTCTAATTTAAATCTTGAGGAGAGGAATTAATTGGAATTTTGAAAAAGACTTCATTTGAATTTTGGGGGGAAAAGAATTTTAATTCGAATCTTGAGGAAAAGAATTAATTGGAATTTTGAAATAAAAAGACTTTATTTAGATTTTGGGAGAAAATAATTTAATTTAAATTTTGGAAAGTTTGAGGGTTTAATTGTGATTTTGGAAAGGATAGGGGCTTAATTGTAAATTTGAGAAGTTGAGGGGCTTATTGGAAGTTTTGGGAATTTTGGGGTTCAATTGCAAATTTGAAGAGTTCGGGGGCTGATTGGGAAATTTTGGGGATTTTGGGGTTCAATTGCAAATTTGAAGTGTTCAGGGGCATAATTGTAAATTCTGGGAGTTTTGGGGCTGGCTCATGTGGCTTGGCAGCTTTGGGTGGCTTGGGAGAAGTGTTGCTGACGGTTTGTGGCTCCCATGGCGGCTCAGCTTGGAGGAGCTTGGCATGGCTCGTCGGCTCATTCAACGGCTTAAGTGTTTAAAAAGAGAATTGCTGCCCAAGGGGTTCGAACCTGCACCCTGGGAGTCAAAGGGGAGCAACCAGCACCACTGGGCCACGCTCATGGTTATTCCTTTTCTGCATTGGTTTTAATTTCAATGCTAATGAAGTGGATGCCTTCTTTGGATTGGCAAAAGACGCGAGCCGGGGATCGAACCCAGGTGCTTCGTATCGTCCTCAGATGCGCCAATCATCTCAGCTAATCTTAGGCTTTATGATATGTGACCAAAGTTGATTAATATTTTGCCTACCCAGACATGGACGTCTGCTAACAGCCCCTGTTGCATGTCCCTATGGTGGTTCCATCTTTTGCATGCACCCTCGGCAGGTTATTCAATGTTTCTCTAAGGTCCGCCTTCAGGGCCCCTGCCTTGAGGCTTAATAAGAAGTTGTTCTATTCTCCTCTAGCTCATCTCTAGTCGTGCAGCAAGACTACCAGGACCTGCCCATTCATTAGAGATTTGCCTTCATGACTCCTTATGATTACGGGGACAGCATCTTGATTCTCGCCTCTACTCCCTTTGCCTTTCACGTCTTGGTGAAGAACGGCCTTTTGGAGCCAATGGATTGCGGCCCCCATTCTAGATAAGACTCTCTATGAGCACGTCCCAATAGAGAAACTCCTCTGCATGCGGACGTGGTTGGACGCAGAGTGCTCCAATTGCAATGGATAACTATAGCAACTCTTAAGAGCTCCAAAGGCAGATTCCCATGCATATTCGAAGCTCGCGTTGGCTGCCATGCAATGCTTGTTCTAGTAATGGAACCTAAGCCATCAAGGATACCTAGTGTCGTGCAGCTTCTTAGGAGTGGTGTACGGATCCAGAACGTGATCTTCCTAATGCCATGTTCAAAACTACGACAGCAGCTCTACTATAATTTGATTGGTCTGTCGCCCCACGCCTGTGACTTATCTCCCTTTTCATGTGAGGCCAATAAAAAATTAATTGAGATTCACTATTACTTGATCGGGGACCTACTATTGAGCAAGGAGAATATTACCCCTGGATCTAATCCTGACATGCATATTTGGTGGAGAGCTATATAGGCTAGTTAAACCAATCGCAAACATCCAATTACATTTCAAATTTCAAATTAGACTTTCAATTACCTATAAGAGAGGGAATCGTTTTCCTGTTCGTAGCATTTGTGCACAACCAGATGTGAATGCACGAATTATCAACAAACCATGCAATAGATCTGAATCAATTATTCTAATTAACAAAATAACAAATTCTGATTCTTGATTTCGATCAAGGCTCTTTCTTATGATCGAGTTGGAGAAAGATTAACGTACATTCGCAACATCATAAATCGATCCAAGAGGAAATCAATGTGAGGAGGCTCACCTGAATGTAGAAAACCAAAAATACATAATCCTTTTCTGCAAGTTCGTGGTGAATCTCTAGGACAATCGACACTCTGCCTTCCTCAAGTAGAAATGGAATCCTCCTTCAATCCACTGGCTTGAGACTCTTGAGCGTGCACTAGGGGTAGTCTCTCAATTTCTTGGAGGTGAAATTGCTTTGTGCCTCGAGGATCAGCATTTCCTTTTTGGATCGCCAAGAGTGAGAGCCAATGAGCCCCGTAGAGGTAACTTTTTGGAAATGCTCCCCATCCAGAGAGTTCTCGTTTTTTCTCTCCACCCCTCAACATGAAAAAAAGGAAAAAAAAAATCCCCTAATCATGCATGCGTCCCTCCTTTTATATCTAATCTTCTCTCTTTTTCTAGTTTTTTTCCTTTTTTTCACTTCTCTTTTTTTCATTTTTTCTTTCTTTTCTTTTCTATTATTTCTTTTTCTGTTACTTCCTTTCTGTTAATTAGTTAGGTTAGTTTTTTTCGTTTTTTAATTTGTTTGGTTGTGTTTTTTTCTTTCACATTTTTGTGAAACTTTTATTTATTTTATCAATTCTTTTTTCTTTCTTTTCAGCTAACTCTGTCTCTTTCCGTTGCAAAATTCTGTTTGTTTTTCTTTTATTTTATTTTATTATATTATTATTATTATTATTTACCCCCTTTTTTATTATTATTTTTCCATTTATTTATCATTTTCTTCATTTTTTATTTTTATAATTTTTATTTGTTCCTTAATTTCTATTTTTCTTTCTTATCTTTAATTCTTTTTCTTCTCTTTTGTTTATTTTCATGTTTTTTTTTCATGTTACCTATTTGTATATATTTTATTAATTAATTTTCAAAATGGGGCCTCGGACATAATTGTTTTTGAGTATGCAAAGATGAATATGAAATGTATGGATAACACTTTTGATTGTTTAAATAGTAATGTATTACATGATGTTCATGTATCGATGATGATGTAAAAGTAGTTTGAAAATAGAGACTAAATGTGCATGCCATATTGGTTGGATTGTTTGAGCATGCATGTTATCTGGTGGCGCAACCGTAATTCCGACAAGACGACAAACTTGCTAAAACTTTTAAAAATGAATTTATTTGATTAAGTGGAGCCGCCACCAAATTTTTATTTAAGGGAAAAAGATTTGGAAAAAACCCTGACTTGAGGATGAGATTTAGGTTTGGGAGTCGGTTACGAGCAGGGAAGGTGTTAGGCACCTCACTCGCCTGTTCCGAAGAACAGTACCCTTGAATTGATTGTGTGATTATTTATAGATTGATCCCTTAATTAATATGAAAATAAATAACTTGATGGAGTTTAGCCTGACAGGACTTGATCCTGCTCCTACGTATTCCCCGGTGCAATGGGAAACTCAAGGCTTACGTAGTTCTAGTTTGTGAAGGATTGACCTTCAGAAACACTTGAAAAGGGGTGTTTGAAAACAGTGTTTGGTGCTCGAAGGCTTGACCTTCGGAACTGTTTGAAAAGGAATGTTTGAAAGTGGCTAGAGTATTTTAAAAATATTTTAGGGAGAATCCTTAGTCCACATATGCACAGGATCCAAGACAACTACGACTGCCCTGGGATCCATACGAATTCCTAAACCTTGAACAGCAGAAAAAACTACCAGTTCGTGCTTAAGGTTCGTCGCGTGAGACTTTAGGGACTCTAAAACGAATTTTTTATTGAAATCTTACAAAAGGATCCTCAGTCCACATGTGCACAGGGTCCAAGACAACTACGATTCTACTTGGGACCCATATGAATTCCTAGGCAGCGAACAACAAAAAAAGCTACTAGTTCATCCCTAGGATTCATTGCGTGAGACCTAGAACCAAACGATTTAATTTGAGAATAATTGAGAAGAGGATTGGGTTTGATTGAAAACAAACTGATCTTGATTTGAAATGAACTTGGTTTGATTGAAATTTGGTAAAAGAGTTAAACTTGATTTCGTTTGAAATGAGCTTGATTAAAAATTTGATTTAAGGAGAAAGAATTTGATTTTTAATTTGAGAGATGGGATTTGACTTGATTTTGGACTTGATTTAAGACTTTGAGAATTTGGACTAAATTTCGATTTGAGAAGAGGAATTGAATTTTTTTTTTTTTGGGAATTTGAGAGAAAAGGAAATAAACTTGAATTTGATTTGGTTTTATTTGTAAAAAAAGAATAAACTTGACTTTGTTTAAAGAAAGAATTAAATTTGGTCTTATTTGAAAAAAAAAATTAAACTAGATTTTATTATATAAAAAAAATTAATCAAACTTGATTTTATATAAAAGGATTAGATTCGATTTTATTTTTAAGATTGGCCCTTCATTTTAGTTCTAAATGTCATTAGTGGGTCTAAATTAAGTGAATAGTCTGTTAGGGGTGGTGAGGCCCAAACGACAAGGCCCAACAGCTGCTGCAAGATGGTTCTGAGAAAAAGAATTGGCTTTTCGAAAAAAAGGTACTAGGCAGGGATCGAACCTATGCCCTGGAAAATGCAAACGACACCCTCAACCGCTCGGCCATGTTCGGATACTGGTTATGATCCCACGCCATTACGTGTATAGAATGAGCCTAAGATTAATTACCTTCTATAAGAAAAAGGTTGTAGGGGATTCGACCCATATGGGCGCGCCTATCCTGTGACCCCAACTTAGCCATCTAAGCTGAACCTTCAAGTGGTAATTCAAGTGTGTTCATAGCAATTTATTTACCCCCTTACTTGAGAAGGCGTTGGATGTCACATGAATATATTGACGGGCCCCACAGATGCATTTACTTTCAACGCATGGTTCCTTTTATGGAGCTTGTGGCATGCCTGGTGGGGACGTTCAGAATGTTGGTCCCATCAGGCGTACGTGCATGCATGCACCTTGCATGAGAATTCAAGGTCGTCGACCTATTTCTTGCCCAGCCATAATAAACCCTCTACCACTTTCATTGCTCAGAGTAAGTATAGAACCCTATGATTAATTTTGGATCAGTTTCTGTTGAGAACGGATCTAATGCACGTATAAGTTGGAACCTGTGCTATGAACTTGAATCTGTGGGCCCCGACCTCCCATCATATGCGAGCCAAATCTATGAGCTACGTAGTGGCAGCTAGTATCCCAAGTGAACGCAGATCATGGAGAATCCTCACAGCAAGAGAACCTTTATCTACGAGAGAAACTTAGTTCAGCTGTGATTTTAGTAAATATCTTGCTCCCTTCCTCTGTTCCTTGCTACCATTTCAAACGATCATGCAAAAAAAAAAGAGCTCGCTAAGGAGCTAGGTGGAATCCGGCCTAACTGATCATATGACGTTAAGCAATAGCGAAGTGGCTTTGGGTATCTCTTTGTGTTCATGACTTTGCCACAGAAGCGCAAGACTTTCTAATGTTTGATCTTCGCCCTTGTGAGATTCCTTACAACACGATCTGCCACCACCGCGCTCGTCATGCCTTTGATCGTGAGCCACCTCAGCACAAATTAACACCCAAGTTTGCATAATGCTTTACCCTTGGTTCCCCTGGTGCTGGAATGCATGATTTCAACTTTTATGTATAACTCTATATTTTTATTCCCATGCTTCCGGAGAGGACAGTTAACCACTGAATCCATCTGTGCTTCGAAGAAGTCTCTTAGCTCACATGAAAGCTTGTTTAACCAACTGCATGTAGAATATAATTCGATGGGTGAACGAACTATGTGGAGGCCTGGTTTAAGTCACAACCGAACCTCTATACCCGAGGAGTTTTTATGCTTAACTGAAAATGAGTTGCTTGGGACTGAGATAACAATTGCGGCGATGGCGGAATCAGCACCTTCACTGAACACTAGTGGAAGCAGCAGGGTTTGAAGAGTCTAAAGGAATAGCTAAGAATGAGCAAACCTAATCCCAGAACTTGTTACCAATCACATATAGGCTTCGAGCATTCAAAAATCCACCCAAGAGTAGTTTGTTTTTTGTCCATATGCCACCCAATTTGAGACGTTTATGATCCACGAATACCGAGGGTATAGCTGCTTCTTGGGTGTTCTTTGCTACTGTCCTGACTGGGCGTAGCTTCTAGTTTTAAAGTGCATGCATCTTCAATCAATAAGATGGAACTGAACCTTGCGTTTCTAGTTACCTACCCCAAACCTTGTGTGGAAAGATTTATCAAGACCAGCAAAATGTGTCGAGTAGCAGAACCATACCTTCCCTCCGAGGATTCAAAGTAGGCACCAGATTCTTAAGCATTAGAGTTGCAAATTCTCAAATATACTTTATGGATTACGTCTCAAAATGACTCCACAGCAGTTTGTCTAGGCCAGAATCTTACCAAACGCATGATTTCAAATTTACATTTTTAAACCCTTATCACTACTTCGCGGTCTCAGGTAGATCAACTCTTACGTGAACAGATAATTTATTTGATTGAACTCGAACAAGAAATCACTCATGATTCAAGTTCATGCCATAGCGACATATTCGAAACTTCTATATACTCTTTGATGCATGCATAAACTACACTAAGAAAACATGCATAGGAGTTTTGATCTCACCTGGAAGATTGCAGGAGAGCGCTGAGATGAGGTGCAACTTTTGGCCAAAGAATCAGCCCCCTGAAGATCTTGATGTCGCAAGTTCAGGAGAGAAATGAGAGCTTTTTTTCTTGAATCAATGCGCTTGTTCTTCCTTCTAGCTTGCCATGGAACCCTTGCCCGGTATTGGACGACTCCACTTCCAGATCCAAGAGTTTTCTCTGCCATTTCACGTAGAGTTCCTCCTCATTTCCTCCTTGCTTTCTTTGTCCTCCCCCGAAGAGCTCTATGGCTTGGTTTTGATCGAGAGCTCCTCTAAATCCTTCCACCAGCCTAAAGCTTTCCCCTGTTCTCCAAGAAATCCCCAGTGACTTCCCCTCTCAAGCCACCCCTTTTCGTTATTTCTCTTTTTTGTTAATCCGTTTTTTGTTACTTAATTAGTTATTTCATTTCGTTCATTTTGTTTATGTTTATTTTTTTATTTTTTATTTTTATTTCTCTTATTTTAATTTTATCTCAATTCCTAATTCTAATTAATTTCTTTTTGATTTGTCTTTAATTATTTATTGTTTTTGTTTCTTTTTTTTCCTTTTTTATTTTTTTAGTATTTTGATTTATTTATTTTATTTATTCATTTTTATTTTCTAATTTTTTTAAATTTTATTATTTTCTTCTTTTATTATTAGTTTTATTTTTGTCTTTTCTTTTTGCTTCCTGTTTATTTGTTTTGTTATTATTTTCTTAAAAAAAATCTAATTATTAACTTTGGATTTTTATTTTATTATTCATTATTTCCTTTGACCCCTCTTTTTTATCATTTTCTGTATTTTTCTCTTATTATCTTTATTCGGTTTTTGCCTTGTGTTTTTTTTTATTTCTCTTTTGCTACTTAAATTAGTTTTGGTTTCTTGCTTAATTTTAGCCGTTGGGGGCCTCGGACATAAATGAGTGTTTACATCTGGAAGCCTTTAAAAGAAACCTAATTAACTAAGGGATCATTAAAGAAAGAATTTATGTGAAAAGTTAATACTACTCTTAATGTGTCTTGTGCACATTTAGAATGATTCTCCAAAAATCCTTCTATTATGAAATGTCAGATCTTTAATATTTGTGATGGTGACGAACATCAAGGAATGAACTCATATTCTAAGAATAAAGATAGAATAGTAGAGCTAGTGAAAAGACATTATTTGACTAAGTAGTATTGTGTGCCTATGTCTTAGATTATTGCTAAGAAAATGATAGAGAAAAGAAAAGAATTATGTAAAGATAGAGATGAAATAATAGTCAAATGATATCTTTGATGTGATCTCGAAGGTTTATGAGACTTATGTAAATTAGGCTATTTAACTTTTATGTGGAATTAGAAACTAGCATGATATCTTTGATGTGATCTCGAAGGTTTATGAGACTTATGTAAATTAGGCTATTTAACTTTTATGTGGAATTAGAAACTAGCTCTTCATTATGTAAAAAATATCCACTTCAACTAAAGTTTTCTAAGATTAAAAAATAAGCTTGTATGCATTACATGTTTTCTAATAAATTGAAGTGGCTGAAATGAAAGTGATGTCATTAACCCTAGGGTAGAATTCAATTGAGAAACTTAGTTTCTCACCTTCCTCTCTCCCACCATTTTCTTTCTAGATGCTCCTAATGTCCTTCATGACCTGAGTAGTTTTAGTGGAGCTCAGTAACGTTAACTGAACAACAAACACCCACGAACTGGTCATCACCGTTCAAGCTAACATGTAGATTTATTTCTCTTTGGGCCACTTATTCATATCTGCTGTGATGAGCCCAAATTTTTCAACCAGAGTTTATCATTCCTTTGGAAGCCCTCCACCCTAATAGGGTGTTTCCTCCAACAACACCCACTGAAGATCCATCCTCATCAAAAGGGGAAAGCAACCCACAAACACCATCCCATTACAACAACACCTTGCATATCTAGTCGTCACAAGGAAATTCTCCATTCCCCAGGCCATATCTGTTCGAACCATTTCAAGCAATGGTAGATTGGACCTTTGTTGCTTTGGATGAAATTTTATGATTGGAGTGTTATCACCACCGTCCCTGAAGCATTTGTATGTTTTCTTTTAGGAAGGAGTTCAAAGTTATACCCATAATGTACATTCTGTAAATAGTTGGATGATTATACTCTAAGTAACTAGTATGTAGCTTGTACCATAGCATATATAATGTATGTATATAATAGTAGTAATTATACATGTAATTAGGTGTGTAAAGGCATAAATGTACTTTCTTACTTAACTTATCTGAAATAAGTATGTATAATTATAAACTATATAACTATTAAGTTTTCATGACTTCTAGCATGTCTATATTTATGTTAAGTTGTACTTCTGCTCATTAGAAAGTGTAGAACAATAAAAGTAACATAGATCATTAATGAAATAAATATGAACAAGAACGTCTGTTTATTTATTTTTCAATACGACAGCTATTCTGACGAGAGTTGCAATTTAAAACAAGATGTTTTAAAATAAAAATTTTACCATATTTTCACTAATAATAATTTTCTAAAATTTCTGCATCATGAAATAACAATCTAATAATGGAACCATGTGCATGACTTAAGTATAAAACAGATTTCATTTTTAGAATGTTACATACCCACATCTTTAAATGCTCTATTTACTATTATTGTGGATTAGAGGAAGTTCCAACCACATTTGAAACCAGTTGATACTAGGATAACCTTATTTCAAATTTTACTAATAATTATTATTAAATAAAATTAATTAGATAATGGAAAGTAAGATATGATTGAAATTTTCTTATCATGGTTTAGTGAGAGGTGCCCATCAACAAACTTTTCAAACTCCATTTTATATGTAAGTGGTTTAAATGAGCTCATTGATGAAAGCATCTCATCCAAGTTATTTCTCCTATAACATAAAAATTTATATTTAAGTTAGTAAAAAATATTTGATAAATTAAATATTTAAAAAAGGAACTTTATACATATCATACAAAGTAGGTACTTTATAATGGTAATAGGCTCTTAGTTTTAAAAAAATTCATCCTTTTTAGACACCTAATATCTATTCACCTATTAGAATACCTTTTGACAAGTTGGTGTTGTATAATGGAATTAGAAGCCTTCTCAGATAGTCTTATGATAAGCATAGATTTCATAAATAATTATCTCTCACTTTTATCTCATTAAGACTTCTTATATGTTCAATTAAGTGATCTTTGTCATATTTTATGAGTTTGGGTTCATATGAAGTTTAATTGAATTTCTTTGCTTACCCGATTAAAATGACACTATTATAGTATTTTGAGCATAATAGGAGTTGTAGACATCCAAAAATCATGAAATCTATCTTGAATGAAAGCTTAAAGAAGTGTCCATATTTACAAAGCAAGAGCAGATTCTAAATGGGATGTTTAGGACTCCGAAATTATCTCAAAAGATGAGATAGTGTTGCTGACGTGGAATTTGAACAGTGTGCAAAGATCCGGCCATATCTTGAGATATAGAAGTCATATTGAGATGAACTCAACTTTGTTGGATAGCTAAGATCCAGGGCTACAACTTTTGTTCAGAAGTCAAGCTCTAATTCGGACATGTGAACATCCGAAATTGCGGTGCAAGAAAGTCAAAATTGTTGTGCTCATTGGTGGCAAAAATTCAAAAGTGTTTTGCAATTTCAACAAAGCCCATGTGAAAGCAAGAAAAGGGTAGAAAAGTAATATCCTAGTTGGTGACTTTCTGAAGATGATGCCTCAAAAATCCTCTATAAATAGAAGGGTTTGCAAGAGGAGACACACACCATTTTGGAGATTAACTCCAATACCACTTTCTTTCTTTCTTTCTTTCTTTCTTTCTTTCTTCCTTTCTTTCTTTCTTATTAGTTTTGCCTCCTTCATGGAAGGCTTAGTTTTTCTTTCTTGTTAGTTTGCCTCCTACATGGAAGGCTTAGCTTTTCTTTATTGTTAGTTGCCTCCTACATGGAAGGCTTAAGATTTATTTGTTGTTAGTTGCCTCCTACATGGAAGGCTTAGGATTTATTTGTTGTTAGTTTGCCTCTTTCTTTGTTGTTAGTTTTCCTCCTTCATGGAAGGCTAGGTTTGTAGTTTCAATTCAAGGATTCAAGCTATTTTCATTTTAACTTTGAGGTCTTGATCTTTATTTACGTGCATATTAAGTGGTTTCTACTCTGCTTCACTATATTCTTCAATTTTATTCTTTAATCAAAGTTTGATCGGTTGACGTATTTTGGTTAATGTATAATTGATTTATAATTGGTTTTTGATTGGTAAATCATTTTCCAAAAGTTTGAAGAGTAGAAATTAAGTAATTGAATTGAAGGTTTTCATTTTATTACTTACTTCAACTGAATTCTGATTGTAAAATTGGTTTAGATAAAAGATTAAGTGGTTACTAAATCTTGTTGATCATAATCAATTAAATTCTGAGAGGTTTCTCAGTAGAGAATTCAAGGATCATTTTAGGGGTTCCAGATGATCCTAGGTTGATAAACACAATGCATGATTTTAGTGATCAATGATTAGTTATGAAAATAGCCTCTGAATTCCTTGAGTTGATAATTGTTAAGTGAAATTAATTTCATTCTGTATTTTGTATTTAGCATTTGATATCACATCTTTACAAAAACCCCCTTGTTCTAATTTTCTCCTTATTTGCTTAAGAATCTGAAATGGTCTTTGGGAGATGACCTAGGTTGCACCTTATACTATACCAATAGTTTCGGGGAAATCTAGAAATTATTTTTGCGCGTTTACGACGAGCGTGTCAAAATTTGGCGCCGTTGCCGGGGACCATTTTAATTTCCTAGGCTCATTTAGGAGTTTGTATAAAAATTTTAATCTTTCTAACAATTGTTTTTACTTTAGGTATATCATTCTTGGATTTTCTGTATGAATTCACCTTTTTGTGTATGACCCGATCCAATCCTGAAAATTTATATGCATATGATCCTGAGATTGATAGAACATTCCACCATTTGAAAAGAGCACATAGAAGGCATTCATCCAGTAATAACCAAGAAAGTAACAGTAGTGATTTTTCATCTTTAAATTTTGATAGTTTTAAATATTTTGCTAAGAACATGGCTGATAGAACCTTAAAAGAATTAGCTGCACCTGATGTTGCTTATCAACCATTGTGCATTCAATACCCTGATGTTGATGCACCATTTGAACTGAAGTCTGGACTAATACATTTGCTACCTAAGTTTCATGGCCTTGCAGGTGAGGACCCTCATAAACATTTGAAGGAATTTCACATTGTGTGTTCCACAATGCGGCCACAAGGAATTCCAGAAGATCATATCAAGTTGAAGGCATTTCCTTTCTCCTTAAATGATGGAGCTAAGGACTGGTTGTACTATCTACATCCAACATCTGTTACAAGCTGGAATGATATGAAAAGATTATTCTTGGAGAAATTCTTCCCTGCATCCAGAACAGCAGCTATCAGAAAAGAGATTTGCGGCATCAGACAGAACTCCCAAGAAACTCTCTATGAGTATTGGGAGAGATTCAAGAAACTATGCGCCACTTGTCCACACCATCAAATCAGTGATCAATTACTGATTCAGTATTTCTATGAAGGACTCATGCCAATGGACAGAAGCATGGTTGATGCAGCTAGTGGTGGAGCACTTATGGACAAAACTCCTACAGCAGCTCGAGATTTGATTGCCAACATGGCAGAAAATTCTCAGCAATTCAATTCTCGAACTAATTCCTTGTCTAAAGGAGTCCATGAAATGACCACCAAGACAGACCATACACGATTGGAGAACAGAATTGAAGAACTAACCTCCATCGTAAGACAGTTGGCCATCGGACAACAACAGCAACTTAATGTTGTTGACAAAATCAAAACATGTGGCATCTGCACTTCTGCAGATCATCCTACTGATGCATGCCCAACATTGCAAGAAAGTGAGACACCTGAGGCTACAGTAAATGGTATTTTTGGCACAGGACAACAATACAGGCCTCCTCAACATTATCAGCAACAGAAGTTTGAACCACCTTCTGGAACATACAATCCTAGTTGGAGAAACCATCCTAACTTGAGATATGGTCCTCCACAACAACAAAGGATTCAAACATCTGACTCCCAAAATAAATACCAACCACCGCCTTTCAGACAACAACAACAACAGCATATGCAGCAATCTGTACCCTCTAATGCTTCTGAACCCTCTCTTGATGATTTGATGAAGCAATTAGCAACCAACAATCTTCAGTTTCAACAAAATGTAAGTTCTACCATTCAGGATTTACAAACTCAAATTGGGCAGTTGGCTACCACTGTCAACCAATTGAAATCTCAAGGTTCTGGTCAACTACCTTCTCAACCTGTCATAAATCCCAAAAGTGTGAATGCCATGACCTTGAGAAGTGGGAAGAAAGTGCAGACAGACCCTACAATTTTAAATCAACAAAGCCTCAATCAGACTAATCCACACCAAAAAGAAGCATTTATCTCCACACCTGGAGACATCTCTGATAAGCCATCTGAATCAGAGGGAAAGTCTGATGAAAAAAATACACCAGCCTTCGATAAGACATCGAATGATCAACAAAAAGAAGCTTTCCATAAACGATCTGCACTTGAAGCATCTGATGAGAAGAAAACCCCAAATTGTGCTGATCAGAAGGTATCTTTACCTTTTCCAAATAGAATGGTTCAATCCAAGCCCAATGTTCATGCAGAATTGGATAAGGAGCTTCTAGATACTTTCAGGAAAGTGGAAATCAACATACCACTTCTAGATGCTATCAAGCAAATTCCCAAATATGCCAAATTTCTAAAGGACCTGTGTACGCATAAGAGAAGACTCAAAGGGGATGAGAAGATCAGTGTGGGACGCAATGTTTCTGCCTTAATTCAACCCAGCCTCCCTCAGAAATGTAAAGATCCAGGAACTTTCACCATTCCTTGCACAATAGGAAACTCTACATTTGGTGATGCATTGCTGGATCTAGGTGCTTCCATTAATGTTATGCCCTCATCAGTTTATAAATCTTTGAATCTGGGAGAACTGAAGCCAACTGGTGTGGTGATTCAATTAGCCAACAGAAGTACAGCACATCCAGCCGGAGTACTTGAAGATGTGCTAGTTCAAGTGAATAAGTTGATCTTTCCAGCTGACTTCTACATTTTGGATATGGAAGATGAGTCATCCATCAATAGAGCAACCTTGATCCTAGGGAGACCTTTCCTCAAAACTGCAAAAACAAAGATAGATGTGCATACGGGGACTCTCTCTATGGAATTTGGAGATGATATCATCCAATTCAACATATTTGAAGCCATGAAGCATCCCATAGAGAATCATTCACTCTTTCAACTTGATGCCATAGACCTTCTTGCGGATGATTATTCTATTGACAATCTACTTTTTAAATTTTTTGATTTTGATTTAGATTACTTAGATAATTTTACTTGCACATGTGATGAATTTGATTCATGTATTGTGTGTTCCAGGATTAATGCTGCAGACCAACCTTCGTTGAAAGATGACATGTTAGATGCAAGTGTTGCAGACATTTCAATCTCAGATAGATCTCTTCCTTCCATAATACAACCACCTCCTTTAGAGTTGAAGCCTTTACCTGAACATCTAAAGTATGCTTATTTGGGGGAAAATGAGAAGCTTCCTGTCATTGTAGCAAAGAACCTTCTACCACAACAGGAAGAAAGGTTACTGCAAACCTTAAAAAGCCATAAACAAGCAATTGGATGGACTTTGGCTGATATTCCAGGTATTAGCCCATCTACTTGTATGCATAGGATACTGCTGGAGGAAAACACCAGACCTGTTAGACAACCACAAAGGCGTTTGAATCCAACCATCCTAGATGTGGTAAAGAAGGAAGTAGGTAAGCTTTTGGCAGCTGGTATCATCTATCCCATCTCAGACAGTGATTGGGTAAGCCCGGTGCAAGTAGTTCCTAAGAAGACTGGCATGACTGTAGTCAAAAATCACAATGATGAACTAATCCCTACCAGAATACAAAACAGTTGGAGAGTGTGCATAGATTATAGGAAGCTTAACCAAGCTACTCGCAAGGATCACTTCCCTTTGCCCTTCATAGACCAAATTTTGGAAAGATTAGCAGGAAAATCTCACTATTGCTTTCTGGATGGTTTTTCAGGTTATTTTCAAATACATATAGCCCCAGAAGACCAGCATAAGACCACCTTCACTTGTCCTTTTGGTACTTTTGCCTATCGAAGGATGCCCTTTGGTCTATGCAATGCCCCTGGAACCTTTCAAAGATGCATGGTAAGCATTTTCTCTGATCTCTTAGAAAGTTGCATGGAAGTGTTTATGGATGACTTCACTGTATATGGTTCTTCTTTTGATGCATGCTTAGAAAGCCTTTCTAAAGTTTTGGACAGATGCATTAAGACTAACCTGGTTTTGAATTTTGAAAAATGTCATTTCATGGTAACAGAAGGTATAGTCTTAGGACACTTGGTATCTAGCAAAGGTTTAGAGGTTGATAAGGCCAAGATAGACATTATTACTTCTCTACCTTACCCCACTTCTGTGCGAGAAGTACGTTCTTTACTTGGTCATGCAGGTTTTTACAGAAGATTCATCAAGGATTTTAGCAAGATTGCACAACCTCTTTCTAAACTACTACAAAAAGATATCAAATTTGTGTTTGATCAAGCATGCAAGGATTCATTTGATGAACTAAAGAAGCGGTTGACAACCACTCCCATCATTCAACCACCTAATTGGACGCTTCCATTTGAATTAATGTGTGATGCATCTAATTATGCCCTTGGTGCTGTACTGTCTCAAAGAGTTAGCAAGAGATCTCATGTCATTGCATATGCCTCTTGCACACTTGATGCAACCCAATCAAATTACACAACTACTGAGAAGGAGCTTTTGGCAATTGTGTTTGCATTAGATAAATTTCGCTCCTATTTGCTTGGATCTAAAGTTATTGTTTTCTCTGACCATGCAGCTTTGAAATACTTGCTGAAGAAGACAGATGCTAAGCCAAGACTGATTCGTTGGATGCTTCTGTTACAAGAATTTGATTTAGAGATTAAAGATAAGAGTGGTGCAGAGAACCTTGTAGCAGATCATTTAAGTCGGATCCAGCAACCTTGTGAAGAAAATTCAATTGCAGATTCATTCCCAGAAGAGCATCTCTATCATTTGCACGGGAAAGATCCTTGGTATGCAGATTTGGTAAACTATCTGGTTGCTAAAGAAATACCCAAACACTTCACCAAATCGCAACTTGCCAAGTTGAAAAGTGATGCCAAACACTACATATGGGATGAACCATACCTTTGGAAGACATGCAGTGATCAAATCATTAGAAGATGTGTTCCAGATCATGAAGTTCAGTCTGTACTTACCTTTTGCCATTCCTTAGCTTGTGGTGGACACTTTGGGCCACAACGGACAGCTAGAAAAGTACTAGACTCAGGCTTTTATTGGCCTACAATATTTCGTGATGCACACAGATTATGCATAACTTGTGAGCAGTGCCAAAGAATAGGGAGTATTTCGCGCAGAAATGAGATGCCCCAACAACCACTTCTCTTTTGTGAGGTATTTGATGTATGGGGTATAGACTTTATGGGTCCATTCCCTGTCTCTTTTGGCTTTGTTTACATTCTGCTAGTTGTTGATTATGTTTCAAAATGGGTGGAGGCAAAAGCCACCCGTACTGATGATGCTCGAGTTGTTGCAGATTTTATCAGGTCTAACATTTTTAGCAGGTTTGGCATTCCTAGAGCTCTAATTAGTGACCAAGGTACTCATTTTTGCAACCGCACAATGGAAGCCCTACTCCGCAAATATGGAGTCATGCATAAAGTCTCCACCCCATATCATCCTCAAACAAATGGTCAAGCTGAAGTTTCTAATCGAGAGATCAAGAAAATCTTAGAGAAAACAGTCCAGCCTAACAGGAAGGATTGGAGCTTGCGCCTTGTTGATGCATTATGGGCATATAGGACAGCTTACAAGTCACCCATTGGCATGTCTCCCTACAGGATTGTCTTTGGTAAAGCATGTCATCTTCCAGTTGAATTAGAGCATAGAGCATTTTGGGCAGTAAAGAAATGCAACATGGATCTAGACCAAGCAGGAATCCATAGGAAGCTTCAATTGCAGGAACTTGAAGAAATTCGATTGGAAGCATACGAAAACTCCAAAATTTACAAAGAAAAGGTCAAAGCTTTTCATGACAAAAAGTTGGCAAGAAAGGAGTTTTTCGTTGGACAAAAAGTTCTCCTTTTCAATTCTCGGCTAAAGCTTATGCCTGGTAAGCTACGCTCTAGATGGTTAGGACCATTTGTAGTTACTAATGTTTTTCCTTATGGTGCAGTGGAAATAAAAAATGAGGTAACTGAAAAAATCTTCAAGGTGAATGGACATCGTCTTAAACCATTTTTCGAAGGTTTTCAAAAGCACACGGTAGAAGAAGTGCATTTGCACAATGCCACATACCTGCAATAAATTCAAGAGAAGTCTCTCTCTCTCTCGCTCTCTCTCTCTTTCTCTCTTTCTCTCTCTCTCTCTCTCTCTTTCTCTCTTTCTCTCTCTCTCTCTCTTTCTCCCTCTCCCTCTCTCCCATTCCTCGCTTATAAGTTTCAACTACTCTCTCAACTTCCTTCTTCACCTCTTAAATCATCCTAACTATTACACCACATTGAGCTTGCAGGAATAATAACTTGAGTGTTTTAAAAAAAAAATGGAGAAAGCTCTCACCAGGATCAAAATTTTGTTCCCTACTCTCCCCAGAAATTTTCTTAAAGACATTTACAATTGCAGACTTGAACGATTGAGAGCATTAACACTCTTAGGCCTTCCAGAAGATGTCCGTTGGATCATTGAAGCTAAGGTACGTTTAGCAGGTGAATTTCAAGAATCATTTGTTAAAAATATGCCAGGTATGGGAAGAAGTTCCTATGCAAAGAAGAGAAGGGCAAAAAGAATTGGAGTTTGCTACAGGTGTGCAAGATGGACCTGTAACACAAGATGCAAGAACCCTGGAATGGTTTCAAGAAATCGAGAGGACAAAATTCAATTCATAAAGGATGGACTGAGTAAGGAGTCATTGGATGATATCATTCAGACTCTTGAGACGCATCCTAGTGGGCATGTACAAGGAGTCCTTCTTGATTTGTTTGAACTGTTCCGTAAGGAAAAAGCACGTTATAGTCTTGGGAATCTGACTTTAAAAGACCCTGTTGTCAGTTTACAAGAAAACTGAATGGGAAGCACATCCTCGACTCTTAGAAGGCGTTTCAGCCGTTACTGGACGTAAAATCAGAGGAAGATGTGAGCCACAATCACAACTACTGTTCATTCTCATGCGTGTATGTTTGTCATTTACATTGTCTTTTCAATTTATTGGGCCACCGTTTTTTTTTGAAATTTTCACCCCTGCTTAAAGTCTTTCCCCTCTGACATTCACCTTTTCCTTGAACCCAAAATTCAAACTTTTGCAACCAAAATTCAAACTTTTGCAACAAAAATTCAAACTTTTGCAGCAAAAAATTCAAACTTTTGCTACCAAATCCTGATCCCGCACTATTCAAGCGATCTCCTTGTCTGATATTGAGTCCCTATAAATTATCCACCTCTATGACATATTTTTTCAAAAAAAAAAAAAAAAAGACAAACACCGTATATGGATAAGATCAATACTATCTGTGTTTTTGGTGGGTCTAACCTTGGAAAGGATGGAGAATTTCAACATGCAGCTTCTACCCTTGGTAAGGCATTAGCTGCAAGAAAAATCAATCTTGTTTATGGGGGAGGGATTCAGGGTTTAAAAGGATGTGTTGCAGGATCTGCACTCACAAAGGGGTGTAACGTCTTAGGTGTTGGCTTAAAAAATGGGAGCACCTCCTACTTCACCCTGGGTACTGAATTGAAGGTTGCAACCATGCATGACCGTATGAGACACATGTTGGTTAATTCTAATGCATTTATTGCATTACCTGGTGGTCTTGGAACAATGGAAGAAATTTTTACCATTATATTTTGGGCCTATCGGAATTTTCATAAAAAACCTTTGGGCTTATTGAATATTAATGGCTTTTATAATGGTTTGATATCCTTTTTAGATCATGCAGTAGATCAGGAGTTCATGCCACAATCCATGCGCAACATCATAGTATCTGCTTCAACTGTTGAACAGCTACTTGAGATTTTGCAAAATCCTACATCTGAGCTCAGTCAAGCAATGCAGCTGGTGAACCAACCAAATCAGGATGGCAGAGATAAAAGAGAACCAGATACCACTCTTCGGTTATAACTTTTCCTTACTTTGATGGTTTTCTTACATTTCTTTTCCTGTTATATGAAATTCCATCTAAGACATTGGGGACAATGTCTTGGATAGGTTGGGGGGAAGATGGTCCGATATCTAAAATTAAAAAAAAAAAAAAAACCCAAAAAAAAAAAAACTTAGGTTAGATTCATAAACTTGCTTTGAGTAAGATGGCTGAGTAAGGAGTTACACTTGACTCTTGATACGCATCTTATGATTTAAAAAAAAAAAAAAATTGAATGTGGAAGTATGTTTTTCTTTAGATTTCATAAAATAATTGAAGTAAAATGATTTACATTTCGAGATTAATTAGTTTGGCAACACATATTTGAACTGGATAGATTAGATTTGATAAATATATTACCTGTGAGATTTTGAGCCTTATTATTATTTTCTTTCTTGTGTGATTTTCATCCATGGAATATGTTACTTCAGAACTTGCATTGATTCTTTTTGAAGCTACATTTTCACATGATTTGTACAAAAATGATTGAGGCACTGTTTTTCTTGAACAAACCACCAGGCCAAATAACCAAACCATATAATTTTATCCTTTGATCAGCCCTTTGAGCCGATTAGCCTTTTCTTCTTTTTAGCTCACCACAAATCAAAAAAAAAAAAAAAAAAACAACTTTGTCTGACCATAGAAGGTTAGGAATACTGAATTTATCATACCATAAGTGTTTCAATAAGTGTGGGGGAGATTATTGTTGTGTTCATCAATATCACGGTTGAAAAAAAAAAAGGCTGAAACAATAAATTAATAAATAAACTATTATATTGAAAAAAAAATTGAAGAAGTGATATCTGTTTCTCACACTTGCACTTACAATCAATTCTCAATCCTCACCATTTTCCTTGGTCTAACATTGTATCTCTTCAATATATCATTTCATCTTTCTAATCCCGTTAGAACCAAAATAAAGACCTCTTGATTTGTGCATTGCATGTGTACATAGTAGTAGAGAAGTAGAAGATATGCAAGCCTATGATAGTTCATCTTTCATGGATTGAATTTGAGAGAAACACTTACCAAATCAAACACTTGAGAGATTCAGAGTATATCATGTGAGGTTTTATCTTTCTCAATCTATGTTTTTCAAATTAAAGTTTCCTTTCTAAATAATTTCAAAAATGTGATGAAAGAATGCTTCATGAAATTTTGTGAATTCTTGAGAAATCAACTCAAAACTTTGATGTTCTTTCAAAAAAAAAAAAAAAAAAAAAAAAAAGTCACCAATCCTTAACTTAAGTTTGCCCGAGATGTGCAAAAGATAAGTGTGGGGGAATTTGATAAGCATAGATTTCATAAATAATTATCTCTCACTTTTATCTCATTAAGACTTCTTATATGTTCAATTAAGTGATCTTTGTCATATTTTATGAGTTTGGGTTCATATGAAGTTTAATTGAATTTCTTTGCTTACCCGATTAAAATGACACTATTATAGTATTTTGAGCATAATAGGAGTTGTAGATATCCAAAAATCATGAAATCTATCTTGAATGAAAGCTTAAAGAAGTGTCCATATTTACAAAGCAATAGCAGATTCTAAATGGGATGTTTAGGACTCCGAAATTATCTCAAAAGATGAGATAGTGTTGCTGACGTGGAATTTGAACAGTGTGAAAAGATCCGGCCATATCTTGAGATATAGAAGTCATATTGAGATGAACTCAACTTTGTTGGATAGCTAAGATCCAGGGCTACAACTTTTGTTCAGAAGTCAAGCTCTAATTCGAACATGTGAACATCTGAAATTGCGGTGCAAGAAAGTCAAAATTGTTGTGCTCATTGGTGGCAAAAATTCAAAAGTGTTTTGCAATTTCAACAAAGCCCATGTGAAAGCAAGAAAAGGGTAGAAAAGTAATATCCTAGTTGGTGACTTTCTGAAGATGATGCCTCAAAAATCCTCTATAAATAGAAGGGTTTGCAAGAGGAGACACACACCATTTTGGAGATTAACTCCAATACCACTTTCTTTCTTTCTTTCTTTCTTTCTTTCTTTCTTCCTTTCTTTCTTTCTTATTAGTTTTGCCTCCTTCATGGAAGGCTTAGTTTTTCTTTCTTGTTAGTTTGCCTCCTACATGGAAGGCTTAGCTTTTCTTTATTGTTAGTTGCCTCCTACATGGAAGGCTTAAGATTTATTTGTTGTTAGTTGCCTCCTACATGGAAGGCTTAGGATTTATTTGTTGTTAGTTTGCCTCTTTCTTTGTTGTTAGTTTGCCTCCTTCATGGAAGGCTAGGTTTGTAGTTTCAATTCAAGGATTCAAGCTATTTTCATTTTAACTTTGAGGTCTTGATCTTTATTTACGTGCATATTAAGTGGTTTCTACTCTGCTTCACTATATTCTTCAATTTTATTCTTTAATCAAAGTTTGATCGGTTGACGTATTTTGGTTAATGTATAATTGATTTATAATTGGTTTTTGATTGGTAAATCATTTTCCAAAAGTTTGAAGAGTAGAAATTAAGTAATTGAATTGAAGGTTTTCATTTTATTACTTACTTCAACTGAATTCTGATTGTAAAATTGGTTTAGATAAAAGATTAAGTGGTTACTAAATCTTGTTGATCATAATCAATTAAATTCTGAGAGGTTTCTCAGTAGAGAATTCAAGGATCATTTTAGGGGTTCCAGATGATCCTAGGTTGATAAACACAATGCATGATTTTAGTGATCAATGATTAGTTATGAAAATAGCCTCTGAATTCCTTGAGTTGATAATTGTTAAGTGAAATTAATTTCATTCTGTATTTTGTATTTAGCATTTGATATCACATCTTTACAAAAACCCCCTTGTTCTAATTTTCTCCTTATTTGCTTAAGAATCTGAAATGGTCTTTGGGAGATGACCTAGGTTGCACCTTATACTATACCAATAGTTTCGGGGAAATCTAGAAATTATTTTTGCGCGTTTACGACGAGCGTGTCATCTTACCATTATAATTAGGCATTAACATTTTCTACTTGTAGAATTGCACCATATATTGAAAAAGTTTTAATGGTTAAAAATCCTTTAAAATGAGCTTATTATACTTGTACAATGCAACATGATACTAAATAAAATATAAAAATATATAAACTAAAAAATAAATAATTTATTAAAGATATCTTAAAAAGTGATTAACTACTTTTTATAATACATCATCAAGGATCTTACTTCAATATGAGTATGAGATATAGATAAATAAATTTTTATACATTTATTTTTATTTATATTAAATTTAATTGATTTTGAATTATATCTAATTTTATTATTTTGAATGATTTTTAGGTTATTGAACTTTATTGAGCCTAAATGATAAACTTGACTAATTTTTATATTTTTATGGTTTTCCGACCTTTATTTATTGTGTAGGTCATATTGTGGACTATACAACTGTGATTGGATTGATTCCAATAACATTAGAAAAATGAGATATAACTTTAAAAAACCATGCATGCATTTATAGCTTAGCCAAAGAGAATTAGGAATTTAGTTGGACCAAATCATAACTCAAAGCTCCTGTCTTGATAGCCCAAACATGTTTCATTAAAATGGGTGTATTTAGATTTATAGGTGTAATTTTTAGGTGAGATCAATTTTTCCAGCTTAAGGATAAAATTATATACAACTTTTATTCACAGTTCAAACCTTAATTCGATGTGTCACACATTCAAAAAATTCTCTAAAATTGATATTAGACAAAGATCCATATTTTTTACACAATTTAAATTCAAAAGATGAAGTAAATAAAAAATTCAAACATGATCTAAAGATGGAAAGGTAATCAAGGTTCTTGAAGACTATTCATGATACTTTGAAAACATTTGTTTTATTTTTTTTAATGTAAATTTTAAATTTGATTAGGTATACTTAGGTTATAAAAAGAGAGACTCTAGCGTATTGTAATCATCTCAAATTTTAAATAAATTCAGGTTCTAAATTTTTTATTTTTCTTCTGTAATTCTTTTACCAGATTTTTTTTTTTGACTTGTTAGTTTTAATTTCATAAGCTAAATATTTGAGGTTCATGTTTAACAAAAATTTTCATACAAATTATTTTCTTTCCTTTTAATTTATTTTATTTCAGTTTGTAATTGCAAGCTTAAATGTTTAATATGATTTTTTTGCATGTTGTAATTATTAAATTAAGGTTAATTTAATTATCTAATTTAGATGTAAAATTGATTTGAAATTATAGATTTTTTCATACAATTTGATGATTTTAATTTTTTAAAATTCATTTAAAGATTTTAGGTAATACTTAATTATCTAAAATAAATTAATTTAAATTTTAAATACTTAATTCAATACAAAATTATAAATTTAATTAAATTTAAATCAAATAAAAATTAAAATTATCTTTTTAATCCATGATAATTTTGTAAATGAATCAACAGATTATCTACTGTTAATTTTTAATTTTTTATATTTAATTTTCAAAATATAAATTGAAAAAAATATTTTCTTTAATTCTAAATTTAATTAATTAATTGTTAAAATCTTTAAAAAATATCAACACTACTAGAAAATTAAAAATTTGCAACCGAATTTTGGAATCCAAAATTTGGTTACAGTTAGAGACCGGTACAGTAACTGATAGCAAGTACGACCAAAAAAATAAAAAATTTTATTTAGCCACCAAATTTGAGACCGAAATATCAATAACAAAATAATAAATTAAAAGTGATAGCTAAATTCGATCGTTAAACCCTTTTTAAATATATTAATATTTATTATTTTATTTTGTGACCTTATATACGGTCGCAAAATTTAGATTTTAGCTTTTACGTTTTTACATTCTCCCTCGTCTGAGTTTCACTGTCCTTTTAAGCTTTAGGTAAAAAAATTTCCCCTTTTCCTTTTTCAAGTTCACAACCCCTCCAATATTGTTTTCTCCGGCAGCGACGTAGAATAGTTTTTGCCTTTTTTTGTCTCAAGTTCACATCCCCTTTAGCACTATTTTCTCTGGTGACGGCAAGTAGTTTTTGCCCCTTTTCTTGTCTCAAGTTCACAGCCCCTTTAGCGCCATTTTCTCCGGCGACAGCAAGTATATCTCTATTCTTTCTTAAAATATGAATATTATTGTCGATGTTTTCTGAAAAAAAAAAAAGAAAGTAAAAAGCCCCTTATCAGATTTGAATCGATGACTTACGCCGTATCATGTTATTACTCTACCACTGAGTTAAAAGGGTCCCAATTACTAAATAAGAAACTAGCCAATATGACTAGTAAATCTGTTTGTTACTGCATATACTTAGTATACAAATGAGATTAGAACATATGTACATAGATGTATATTATGGAAAGGACTAAAAAGAATAAAGATGGAGAATGGGTACTATAAGTTAAAAAATGTTGTTGTACATGTATTTCAACTATACTTTCATTTGGATATTCTTTTATTCTTTTTTATCTTAAACACTTATACGTACTTATACTTTGTAGGAGAAATTTGTTTGTCGTCGAGCTGAATCTCTTCAAGATAATATACAAGGCTCTAATGAACATTTTGTAGCCTTTGATAATGCCATTGTTTTGGATATTGTTGGAGGACGAAGCAAGAAGGGACATGTATATGGCTTGGGTCAACTAGGTGATGGCCAACTACATGATGAGTTCATATCTTCGTCTACTAACTGTACCCAGTCTAATATTAATGTTGGGACCGACTGTCACCACATCATCGCCAGCCTTAGTGAAGAATTGGAACAGACAAAAATAATGATGGATAGGCAAACAATCGAGTTAAACAGACTAAACAAGTTCTTCAAAAAAACAGTGTATAGACAAACAACCTAGTTAGCTCAAACTAAACAAGTTCTTCAACAAATAGTACAACACTTAGGATTACCATCTTGTTCTAATTTTATGAGCTCCACTAACGATGCTGATGATGATGTTGATGATCATGATGACAATGAACCTACTAGTCATCCAACTGTTTGACTTTTTTTCTTTGTTTACACAGACATTTTTAATTGTATTTTAATCATATGTAGCAATTTTGTATGAACTTATATTTGGACTACGTTGTTTATGTTAGTTTCTTTCTTTGATGATATATGATTTTGGAATCTATGATTTTCTTCAAATTATTCTGTATATCTTTCATATAAACAGGTTTATTCCAATTAATTTTTATATAAATAAAAAAGATTTGAAAAATTTTAATAAAATAATATTAGCCACCGATTTAGCGACCAATAGATTGGTAGCAAATTTGGTCTTTGCTTGAACATTTTAGTAACCAAATTTTGCAACCATTATTTAGCTACTGATTTAGCGACCGATTACAGAATTGGTCTCTGTTGTGCATTTTAGTGACTGAATTTAGTCACCAAATTTTAGCCACCAAATTAGCGACCGATTTTTGGATGAAAAAATTGGTCTATGTTTTCATACTTTAGTGACCAACTTAGCAACTTACATTTTGCGACTGATTTTGCAACGATATTTTCAGTCACAATATTAGCTACTTATAACAAATTGTGCGACTAAATTTGCAATCGAATTTTTGTTTTTTTTGTAACTGATTTTTTCGATCACAAAATTAAAAATTTGTACGATTTTGGTCGTTGATAAATTTACGACAGGGTTTTAGCTATTACTTTTGGTTGGTCTCTGATTCCATCGTAAACTTTCATAATGACCGATTTATTAATATTAGTCAGTCACTAAACATTAATTTTCTTGTTGTGTAAGATTGTGTTTTATATTATATATTTATTTATTTTTATTTTACTTTTATCCGATCATAACATTAGATGTTTTGTTAACTATGAAAACCTAAATAATTTATTAAATAAGTTTATAATTTAAAATAATTTAATTAAAAATAAAAGAAACATTACTTACCTTTTACTAGCTAGATAAACAGTAGGTTGACCATTCGCTATAATCTCAATCTATTAGTTAATCTTTCCATAGCATTGCATGCATATATTGTATAAAACTACTTAAATAATGTTAAAAAATACTTAAAAAATCATTTAAGGAAGATATCAAAACTAGGACATGATTATAATGTACGAGAGTGTACGTGTTAGATATAAAAAAAATATTATCACAACTAACATATGAGTAACAAATCTAAAAATAATATAATAAATAAATATTTAAAATAAAAAAATAAATTATTCTTGTATCTTTATATTTTAATAAGATTATATATATAATTTTTTTTTTTTATTTTAAAAAAAAATCTCTCTTTAATATCATTTTGTTTGGTATGTTAATTTTTTTTTTTTCAAGAAAGCTGGTGGCTGAGAATGAGAAAAGCTAAGGTTACTATGTATGATTTTAAAAAAATAGCTATAATTCGGGATGTCTATTATAGATGTAGAACTGGACAGAATAAACGTCAAATTATTTGCTAGCATGTATCATTTAGGTAAATTTATTGATTAATTCATAATAACTAAAACATTGGAAATGTTTGACAGGTGTTTATGGTTGAATTTGTTTAAAGTTTAATTTATTTTGATTTATTTATTAAATAGATATATTTAAGTTTGTTAAAAAAAATTTAAATAAATAAATTAGGATTAAATTTATAAAAAAATTTGTTTAATTTATTTAAAAGTTTTTTATCTTTATATATTACAAATTATATATTTATTTTAATATATTATATTTGTAGAGTATTTATTTTAATATATTTTATTTATAAAATATATATATTAAATCTATTTAATAATTTTTTATTTTATAAATTTTAAGTTTGTAAATTATTTTTAATCAATTGTTTATAAAAGTTTTTAATTTATTTATTAACTTTTTTTGAAATGTAAATTTTTAAACAAATTTTTAAATTTTGTAAATTTTAAATTAGATCAAATCTTAAAAAAAAAGATATGTTTAACTGATAGAAAATTTAAATTTACGCTTTAATTTTTAAACAAATTAAATTTAAACATTTAATATCTAATTTGATTTAATTTTTTTCCATAAGTTCACATATAATTTTATTTTATTTTTTGCACTAACATATGAACACAAAAATATAACTTTACTTAAAATTTAACCATTGTTAACCATAAAATACATAAATAAAAAATACCACCCATATATTTTCCAAACCAAGTTCTGCTCCTTTGTATTAAAATGGTGCAGCGTTTAGTACAGTAAATCATTTAAATAAATAATCACATACTTTAGCGCATCAAGTAGGGATGAAAGTAGGTCGAGCCGAGCTAAGCTTTGAGTGTTCAAGTTTGGCCTGTTTAAAAATTTTGAGGTCTGAACCTGGGCCTGTTACCTGTTAAAGGCTTCTTCTTTTTTCTGTCAAGGTCTGATTTAAAGCCTACAAGGCCTGTAAGTCTGTTTAAAAGCCAACATTACAAAAAAATTAATAAATAAACTTAAAGTCTATATAACTAATTAATTAAAAAAGTTTGCAAATTTAAAGCCTATAAGATAAAAATGTCATTAAATAGACCTAAAACATATATATATATATATATATATTAATATTATATAAATAAAATATAAAATAAATATTATATAAATATAATATATTAAAATAAATATTAATATATAATATATAAATATAAATAGGCCCCTGAATAAGTTAAATAGGCTTTTTTATAAGCTTAGGCCTGATTTGTTTATCTAAAAAGGTTTTTTAACAAACCTGAGCCTATATATTTATTAAACAAGCCGAGCTTAACTAGGCTTTAAACGAGTCGAGTCATAGACCCCTGTCGAACAGCTTTATTCACTTTCATCCCTAGCATCAAGTTGACCTTATTTAAAATTAGCTTTACCATACCAAATACAACACAGTCAATTGGATTTAGTATAATAAAGCGCATGATTATTTACTAATATGATCCAATTAAAGGTTTAGCACACTAAGTAATGCTAGGTTTTATTATAGAGGCCAATCTCCTCCAACACATTTTTAACACACGTTTTCCTTTTATTCGAAATTTATACATTATTTGACGAATATCACATGAGTTTTGCACACTGAAAAACATGTTAAAAAGGGTGTGTAAAATGTGTTGAGAGTATCGATTTGAATTGATAATATCTGGATATTCTTTTTGTTTTTGGTCTAAAGGATCCACTAAATTGCAATGCAGTGAAAGACTGAAATCTGAAACATGGCTTACACTAGCCCAATATAAATAAGGGCCAGCATGCCCAAAAATGATTGTTAGTTTTGGGCTTTCCTATGTTCTATTGTTTTGGTCCAGTGGGTTTTCCTATTAGTTTTGAACTACAGTGCACTTTTCTATATCAATAAAGAATGCTTAACTTTCTAACAGGTATTTCGACCAAAAAATTTTAAATTTTTTTTTAATGGATATAGGTGGCTTATACAGATCTCTACTAGTCTACAACGACGACTCTTTTTGCTTGAGAAGGACACGAAAATAAAATAAAATAAATCAAAGTTTCGATGATGTTATATATTGAATAAAAATATTAATAAATAGAATATATGAAGGGATATAATTAAATTTCTATTTTAGATACTAATACTTACCTGGTTTGTTTCGTGAACGGACTGTGTATGATTTTTAGGGCAAATGCTTTAGCAAAAATTTTACCTTTTTCTTTTAATATTAGATGTATTTTTATTTTTATTGTATATATATATTGTCCTCGCGATTTACATGAAAATTTTCCCCGTAACTTAAAATTCTGGATCACTGATTCTTTTCAATCAATATGAAAAGTTAAGAAAAATTTAGTCATAAATAGTCATCATAACAATAACAATGACAGTATGATATTTTTACATGATTTCAGTCTCTTTTTTAATCGTTTCAAGTGCATTTATTAGAAAACAGAACTTAATTCATTTTTTTAAAATTAGTTTAAGAAAGGAAGATTATCCAAGTCTTATAAAGAGTATTTTATCTTTATTTTTAACTAATATGTTTAAGATGTTTCAGAGAATGATTATAATTTTTAATTTTTCTTTAGTAAAAATTATGGTAGAATGTTCTTCACAAAATTAATTACTCCTAATCTTATTCATGAGAATTTTTTTATTAATCTTTAATACAAGATCTTTCGAAAAATTTAAAAAAAATTATTAATTTTTTTATTTCTTAAAAATTTAACCTTTTAACCATCTATAATTAACATATAATAGAATATAACTTTAAATAGAGATAAATTTTAAAAATTATAATTTATTTTTTAAAATAATACATTAATTAATTTTAAAAAAATTTCTTTAATTTTTTATCATAAAAACATTTTTTCTTAATCTATATAATTTGATTAAAAGGATCTCATAAATAACACTGAAAATAATGTTTTATTTCAAGATTTAATTTGTGGTTTTTAAGTGGCAAACGTGATAGAATTTGAGCAGAGATATTGGTTTAAAACTTTCAGTTATTTATTTTATCATTAAAAGCTAAATTTCTTATTTTTCAATAAAAAATACACAATCCAACAAAACTCTATGAATAAGATCAATTTTAACATATTTATTTAATTGCATTCAATAATGTAAAACTATTTCCATCAACATTAATTTCATTCAACTTTAAATTAATCTAGTAAGCCTTAGGTCCCGACCAAAGTAAGACAAGAATCCTTAAAATTTTTTATTCAAAGAGAACTCAGTGGTATGAAACTATTTATGTTAAAAGAGTTGAAAGACACAAGATGTTCGAAAACATGTTTTGAAGGAAGTGAGCTCTTTCCCATTCTTAATACAACACACACATGCGTTTACTTGCTTTAGGAAAATGACCCAACAAACATGAAAAGCAGAATTATTCGTCCGTTCTAGATGTATTCCATCATATACACACATTCTTGATTTAAGTATTGGCGTGTGGTAGATACTTCCACCATCACATGTATTCTCTTTTGACCAATTCCTTTAATTTCTACACATGTATAGAGAGAGAGACCACTAACCCATACCGTGCCACAAAAAGCATCATGCATGCATATATATGCATACATATACACATAGTGGAGGTTACTAACTAGGAGTTGCAAAATAATGGTGGTACCTCTTATCATCATTCTCATCTGACACTATTAACTAAGTCTGAAACAGCAGCACATGAAAGTACCTTGGATCCCTCAATCTCATCACTTTCAAATGATAAGTCCATGAAAAGCATATCCCAAAGAGGACAAAGAAGCAGAATATGTGCGTTTACTCCCAAATTCTATGCATCCCCATATATAGATTTGTGAGGGAATTTTGGATCCAAGACTTTCCCTTACTTTCATGCATGAAATCACAAAAAGGAAGAGAGAAAAAAAATTAAAATTAAAAAAATAAAGAGAGGAAGGTATAATGAATGAACTTTGGATAGCGACCTTAAGCAAAAGAACCAAATGTTTATCTCCCCTTTCTTAAAGTCTGCGAAAGGCACAAATGTGTGTGGAAACTTTGTCTCCATCCTAAATCGTTGTCTTTTGTAGATGCCAATACCCCTTTTCTTTAGGTGGGTCTTAAGTAATGGTACCTTTTATTCAAAACCGAGATCACTAATTGGTATTCGATGCCTTCTCTTCTCTTCACGTGGAATCATTTTTGTTTCGCTATATACTCAAAAAAGATAGTTACATATTATATATATGTATATAATTAGCGATATTGCAAATGTAGTGGATTTCAATCGACATACGTATATAAAACTCAATTTTATGTGCGTTTCGGTTTGTGTGAAGGATTACGTGTGATGTTATGTCTATAGATTAAGTTTTGAATACCCAACAAGTCAAGAGCATGTCAAAAACACTACGAAACGTGATTTTGCAAAATAAAATAAAATTAACTTTTCTGTGTGCTATTATAATTATGTAGTAAAATGTATTTTTGCGTTAAATTTTTCAAAATTAAGAGCTTGGAAAGGTTAAATCAAACACGTTTATTTTTCTTAGTTTCTATTTTATGCTGTTTACGTAAGAGTTACACAATTAAAAGATATATACGTACCCTAATTAACTTTACAGTCTAGCGATAACGAAAATTTTGTCAGCTCTTTGGTCCAGTTTTAATATGTATATGTAAATAAAGTTCACTTATCTTAAGTTATACGAAAAACGAGAATGGATGAAGAATATTCCATTGGTTTTGCAAATCAAAATTCATTTTTCCTTTTCCATTATACCTTAAAGTCGATGACATGTTGTTTTTGTTTTATCTTCTTCTAATACATTTCAAGCTTAAATTTTATATCTTACTATTGTATTGTATGTATTATCTTGTTGAAAGTGAATTCCATTTCTGACAACTAATTTTATCATACATATAAGCAGAAGACATGTAACCGTGTAACTTCGTAAACCAGTTCTGAATTAATTTTAATCTGTCTCTCGTGAGTTTCTCCTGTCAACTATGAAATAAAGCATTTATTACCTACGATTAGCCAATTGGGAATTTTTTTTTTAATGTACCAGCTTCAGAATACATAACCATGAATGATCCGATTAAAATTTGTTAACTTAAAATTTTTCTTTAGTTAGTTAATTAATTAAAAATAAAATTATATTAACTAAAGTTAAATCTTAACTAATAATTTAGAGTTAGGATAGAAGTTAATTAATTAAGAGTTAATTTTTGTTAACATAATTTTATTTTTAATTAATTGAAAATTTGAGTTGACAAATTTTAATTAGATAGTTTATAGTTCTATGTAATGGATTTGGTTTATTTAAAATTTTTATTTTTATCATTATTATTATTTTATAAGCAACACAGCAGTAGGAATTTGGTAACGAGTTTTCTTGTTGTTTCGTGTCATGATTTAAGTGTATAATTAGATATTTAGATTAACAACGTAAGACCATAGTCAATTTCAATGAATACTTCTAATCAACTGCTACCACTTTAAAAAGTTAAATACTTATATGTCACAAAATTCAAAAAGAATATTTAAGAGAACTTTATGAGAAATTAGTGGCAGGAGATGGACAATTTTAAGAGCCGGGCAGCATTATTTGAAGAAGAAAAGCCAGATGGATAAAACCCCATATCTTGAGAAAGATACATATGATAAGAGTAGTTTCCAAAAAGTGATTTAGGTATTTCAATTTTGTGGTGGTTGGAAAGAAAGGTTTCCAAAGTAAAGTGAAGCACAAGATGAGTCTTAAAAGGAAGGGAAAGAAAAGAAATAAAGAAGGGATAAAAATGGAGTGATTGGTTCAAACAAAGTTTGGAGGGTCCTTATTTTTCTTAATGAATGTATCTTTTAATCTTATAAGATTTATGGTTTAAGTTTACTCCATCACATAGGACCCTTAGTGACGCATCTCCTTTTATTATCATCCTCTATTAAGACAATTGAATTGAGTAATTGTCGTTATGCAACAAACACCTTCTTATATGGCTCCACCAACAACACCATTTTAATGGAACCATTCAGGTCCATTATCCCTTTTTAACCCACCTCTGTTTGCTTGAGGGATCATCAGAAACATACCCTACAAAAACAAAGATTTATACTTTTCATGTCTCAAAACTAGACCCACATCACCTAAAGAAAAAAATTATCCCGTGATTTATTGTTTTTTTTATTCCTCTTTCTTTTAAGTTAAGCCAAACCTACTACTGTATATATATTGACAAATCTGAGAAAAAGTGAAGACGTGACTTGACCAGAAAAAAGACTTTAATTAGTTATATGATAATGAAATATTGAAATAAATTAAATAATTAGTTACAATAATTATGACTTATTTATCTTTATATTTGGCTCATGGGAAAATGTTTATCATGGAGTAAATCTTTATTTTACTTTAATCTTTAGCTTTATGAAATAATATTTGTTTTAGTTTTTTACTATAAAATGATAATAAAAATAAACTAAAAAAACTAAAATAAATAATTTTAAAAAAAATAAAGATTAAAATTTTATATCATTTACAATTTTAGGAATCAAAATTAAAATATAATTACTCATTTATCATGAAAAAACAAGAAAGATGTAAAGTTCATACTTTTAATACTCTATTTTTATTTTTCATACCTTCTTTTTTTTTAAAAAAAAATCATAAAAAATATTTTTATAAAATATCAGTGTTTTCTTCTATTCCAGAATTTAAATTTACATTTAAAAAAAAATATTTTTAAAATTTATTAATGATGTTCTAAAAATAATTTTTAAAATTATATTTATAGAAAATTATTAATATATTTATTGAATGTTATTAAAATATTCTAAAAAAATATTTTCAAAATTTATTAATAACATTCCAAAAATATATTTCAAAATGTATTAATAACTTTCCATAAATACAATTCTAAAAATTTATTTTCATAATATTATTAATGAATTAATATTAACAATACATTCCAAAAATATATAATAAAAAATAATTATATGTTTCAAAAGTATTATTGTAAAATTAATTTAATCATTTCATATATAAAGAGTGTAGGAAGTATAGTTTTAAAAATTAAATTGAACTAGTTGATTGATCGATTAAACAAGGAACTAGATACTTCTTTAAATTATTTAAACTACAAAATCGTTATATCAAAGAATCTATAACAAATTAGTAAAATTAGAAAAAAAAATCAATAAACAAGAAAACCAATATAACCGGTATAAAATTAGTTTATATATAAAAATCTATTTCTCATTTTTTTAAAAAAAAGTTTATGTTATAATTTTATTAATTGTATATATATAACTTAAATTTAAAAATTTGAAAATGATATAATTTTTAATTTTTTAAATACATTAAATTAAAATATTAAAATATTAATATATTTTTAATTATTATATATTATAAATATTTTAAAAATAATATTCACCATAATTAAAATATTAAATGTAGAATGAATATTTTAACCATCACGAATCCAATTGCGAAGATATAAACAAAGAATGGTAAAAAGAGGGTCCACATATGCAGGAAATGGGTGTGGGCTGAGGCCCAATACTTTTCTTTTGCATCGTGGTTTGTCCCCTCTCTCTATCTTCAAGAGATTTGGATCTCACTAACAAAAACCTCTCACGTGGATTTTGCATGTCGTTATTCACATGCGTTTAAACCTCTTTCTCTCTTCGTGCTTAAGAAATTCTATCCACAATCTCACTTTCATTTGAGTTAAATCTACATTCTATTTCTACCACCCCAACCTCTATAATTGTGTCTATTTGAATGCACTAAGAAAAATGTGCATATCAGATCAAATAAAAATTAAAATAAAACCTTTCGAAATAAAACAAAATTTGACATATTTGCATTCTATCATGGTTGTTTGATAAATGTTAAATATATACGGACACCATTCTGTTTTCAAACATATGTATTTAGCACTAGAATGTGGTTATATAGAACATTTATTAAAAGGAAATAGACGATTATTTAAGGTACGAATAACATTTGTTATCACAAAAATAAATTACAACTTAGAGATAATGGTAGTTCTGGAACATACCCAGAACTGTTGTTTTATGTATCTTTGAACCATTCATGGGCTATCAAGAAATATTATATATAGTTTATAACATAATTACTAATTTATAATAATGATTTGCAGAATAATTAAGATTGTAACAATTTTCTCTAAAACTTCACTTTTAAAGTGAATGACCACTTCACCTCATTTCTGGTACTTGAGCACAGTCCAAAAATGTATGGTTTTTAGTTGTCTATATTATTTTGTTTCCTTTTAACTCTACCTTTTCAAAACTCTTCCTCCGAATTAAAGCTTGAACCCTGTATGTTTTTAGGCCACATTTGTATATAAATTATATTGTTCCTTTTAATCACTCATATTCAACATAAGGATTAGGGCCAACAAAAAGAATTAATTAAATAATAAATGAAAAGTTGGTAACATAATTTGATGATCTAATTAACATAAAAGAGTCCATAATTAATGAAGTATATCTTTGAATTTATTTGATTCATGATTGGAATTTAAAATTAAACATTAATTATACTACTATGAAGATTAATTGATTCAAATTGATCTAGTTTTTGAACTTTTCAAACTTTCCCATTTACTTTTACATTTTCACCTATTTTACAATTAGATATATTTCTGCAGTAAATGTCCCTCATCCTTCTTCAATTGGTCATTAGCTATAAAAAAATTAATCACATACGTACTTTAGTATAAAAAGAGAAAATAGTAGAGAGAGATATATGTCGGCAGATCTGAAATAGGTGAATGCAAATTCGACTTTCCTATTTTTTGTCCTAACTGTAGTAACATATATATACAACAAAAGTAAAAGGTGATTGAGAAGAAAAGAATAAGCGTATATAAGATCAACAACAAGTATAAAGTCTAAAAAGCTTTTACTAATTATTGTTTATGATAAAAAGAAGAAAAGAAAAAAAAACAAAAAATTAGGCCCCTGAGGAAACTCACATCTTACTTATTTATGTTGTCCGCTAGAACCAAAAAAGTATAAAGCAAAAAAGGAGGAAACTTCCACATATCAGTATTTGAATGCCTCAGCAAGACGTCTCAAGTTATATAAGAAAATCTTCACATATTTGATGAATTTGGAAACAAAATTTGAGTTGTATTTAGAAATTTATTTGTTATATTCTTTATTAAAGCTCCCAATTTGCATACCCTTTTTCTTAGACTTTATTGTCTTCATAACCATTAAGTTTTAAAATTCGATAATTAATCTATGTGATGTACTTCGTTTACTTGCCCATTACAAATGTTCCAATATATAGCTTTTGGTTATGTCAATTATATTCTTACAAGTTGAATAAGGAATAAAGTTAATTTTCATATATTATTAATGTAAAAAATTTTATATTATTAATTAATTAAAAAATATTATAAATATTTTTTTGAATTATTTTTTATAAAAATTAAAATTTTTAACCATATTACAATGTAATAATTAGATATAATATACAATTTTTATACTATTAATATCTTTTAATTAAATTTTAAAGAATAATTGAAAACCACTACATAAATAATTAAAAGATCCCAAAATGCGTTCCATGTTTGTTTCTTAGTGGGAAGAAGGAGGCAAATTAGGCATATTCGTCAAACTACTTGTCAACCTTTCCACCATTATTTCCTCACCACTAAGCTATCTTAGCACCTTTGCTTTCATTTATGTTATTAATTATAAGTATATCTAACTCAAGCAAAAGTAAGGAAAGCTTAGTAACCATCCAAATTGTCCAAAAAGGTGCATGTATCAAAATAACCCATGTAAGCAAGGGTTCAAGAACAGCCACAACTGTAGAAAAAGAGAGCAACTTTGTTGTAAAAGGGGCAACCACTTTCCACATTTATTCCCTTACTTTTATTTTTAATTTTGTATACTTAAGTATATAACAACCAGGTGCCAACTTTATCTTCCTGCTTTTGAGGAAAAATAGATTCCATTTCATCCAACCCTTCCATTTTAATATTGCAAAGGTATATCCGGCAAACCTATATACATTGCTGAAATCTAGCTATTTCAAAGAATTTATCAATTAGCTTCATAGGCAATTCAAAGCGTTGAGATAGAATTAGAATTTTTATCTTCAGAGAATCAAATTTATAATTATTTTTTTCTGTTTAGATTTGAATATAGATTTTATACTTTTTTTTAAAAAAGTAAATAACAACAAAAATAATAATTGAGATACCATTAACTTCGATTCCTTCAGTTTGATCTTTTTTACTCTTGGTAGATTGAGACGAATATTTAAGTAGCTTAAGACAATAACAGAAGATAATTTGTAATTGAGGGTGAAATTACAAAAGTAATCGCAATAAAAGTTTGATTTAGAAGAGAGAAATTTTATTTTAAGAATTTATATGTTTTAAATGAATTATTTTTCATTATCAGTTGAGAAATATCCTTATCTACATTAAAAAAAATAAATAGAAAATGAAACTGAAAATAACTCATAAAGTAACATCATTAACTTATTCTTCTTTAAGATTTTTTTTTATGTAAAACCGTATTAATATTAACAAGTAATAATACCAGCTCCCAGAATTTTTCAAATCCACTGAACAACGGTGTTCAACTTTTTTATATTTATTTTTCTATTTTTTTAAACATTCGAATAAAGTAAACTTTGATTCTCTTGAAATTATTAGTGTTGGTCTAATGGAGGGGTTGAATAATTTATATGAGTTAAAACTTTATTATTTTTTCTTGTACAAATAAAAAAATTGGTTCGGTTCTCTTGTGTTTGTTTTTCCACTTGCAAAATTTCATCTTCTTTCCCTACAAACTCTACAATTAAACTTATTAGAACATGGTTATTGCTATTATATATTCAACCTCCTCTTCATCGTCATGATATATATATCATTGATAGTTCTCACGCATAACTTATAATCGGAAAATGGCAACTATGTATTGAAACTCATTCCCTCAATTTAAGTATATGATCAAGATTCTTTGTAGTTTTTTCATAAACATATAAGAGATTTTGACCCCCCCCCCCCCAAATTTGTTATAGTATTTTAATAAATTTATTTATGAAAGAGAGGGAATTTTGTTTGAACTATGAGATCACCAATTGTATACCCCTAAGTTCTTTTTCAAACTTTAGCAAATTCATCTCCGTACATGGAGAAAGAATTACATATATATGCCAGTATCTTGTCCAAGAGAACTAATAATTAATGTTATTGGCACCAAAATCACACAAGTGTCAAGCCAAGAAATTAGTAGTACAAAAGAAGAAAAAGAAAAATTAACCGTAGACAATTCAAAGAGAAAGACAACACAAGATTGAGGCTTCTTCCTTTCACAGAGAGCAAAAAAGTGAACAAAGAAACAAGTAAAAGGTATAGGGCATATAATACGTTAAGCTTGATTTTGTGAGAGGGTAAGAGAGAAAGCATTAATCGAAACCCCACTTTTGTCCACCATAGACTACATTAATTCTTAAAGACCCTATCTTTTTAAAAGCCATATAAGCGACAAATTCTATACTTATGCTTAGAGGTTTTAATTAAAGTAGAGAAGATAATGATCTTTTAGCGATTCTAAAGTAGAAACATCTTTAAGGTTTTAAAGAAGAGATGCTTATCTATCTTTTTCTTAATACTTTTTTTTTAATCTTAAATATATTTATATATATTTTGAACCCATATACCGCAACCTTTTCTTGCTTTCCAAAGGTGAGAATGTTGGGTTACGAAAATCAAAGAAAGGAAAGTTATTCTTTTACAAAATGCTTCACACAAAGCATAAAAAGTAGTGCTCTTTTGATATATCTTAGTGAAGATTTTGCTTTTTCCTTCCGAAATAAAGAAGTTGCTTCTGCTTTGCACAATCCTTACGCTATGGATCATACTTTAATCAATAATATTAACCCAGTCCAAAATTTGATTCAATTATACATAATATGATCGATGCATCATGAAAATTGTTTACTTTTTACCTTTTTATACCGCATACAAAATATTTATTTATTTATTGAAAAAATCAACAAAGCCAATATATTAATAACTGTTAGAAAAAGAAAGACATAATGTCATAAAAAAATTATTGTCTTAAAAATAAAAATTTTATTTTATTTGATTCCATATTTATTTAAAAAATTAACATAGCTGTATGTAAGGAATTATACATTCAACCTATATATGCATGTTAGAATTTTTTTTTAAAAAAGTCTAAAAGTATTTAAAGAAGGAGGAGAGATTTCAATATTAATTTGTTAGTATTTTGCAATATCCATAGGAATTGCATATCGTTCCAATGCAGCTAAAAGAGGAGCCGAATGGCTATAAAGGAAAAATAGTTGTATCATAACGTTACATGTGTTTAAAGGATATTTTAAAACAAAAATACGACTAGAAAATTTAATGTAATGCATAAAAATAAATATAAATTTATATTTATCACACTTTTTTTATATTCAAAGTTTATAATCTAATTTTTTAACAAATTTTAGGATATTTTTTATTTTTTTTAAAAGATTAACAAAATTTCTTTTAAATTTTACATATTAAAAAAAATACAATATTTTTAATCAATTTTTTAAAATTTTCATTATATTATATATATATATATATATATATATTGTATGTATTCATTTATTTTTTATGAACAGGGGTGAAGTAATATTGTTGGTATAAATCTTTTTTCTTAAAAAATATATTTGCTAATATAATCTTTAGTTATTTTGTTTCTTGACACACTAACTTAAGAGTAATAAAGTTAAATTGTATAATAGATTGAGCCATACAAGCTTGTTTTGTAAATTTTAAAGAAAGAGTATCTCCATCTAAGATAAAAACATATCCATTGATAAACTTATCTTATATTTTCTAATATGTAGTTAGAATTAAAAAATTCTTCTATTATTGAAGGAAAAAAATATTTAACATCCATTCTATTGTATCTTTTATTTTTTAAGTAATTTTAAAAGATGATGCAAGACATTACAATTCTCATCTCTAGGATTATGCAACTCAATTTACTTACAACATATACAACATCGAGTATAATATAATTTATAAAAAATATAATATTATCAATAATTTTAATATAGTTAGATTGATAGAAAATCTCATTATTAATGTTTTCTTTAAGCATATGTTGATATCATTAGGATCCTATAAAGAACCAACGAACTTTCCTATAACAAAGGTTAGACTTAGGATTGACGTAAGGAATGAACCTTCATGGAAGAAATATATCGTTACAGTTGCATGTATTGTGACAACCACACTTTGCCATTGATTGCCACAGTGTCAATTAACATTGTGGATCTTCAGGATATCATTTTATTAGCAAGTGACATCTTCAGAATCTAAGAACGAGATGGTACAAAGGGATGAGAAGTTAGCTTATTAATGAGGATATACTCTACATTTTGTGCCATCAATTTATCCACAATTATTTTAGTTTATTATGGAAACATAACATACATAATAAAAGTGGATTATCTTTTTACTATCTAAACATATACTCTAAAATGGATTCACTTTGTAACTTATGTTAGAAAAAGGTAGATGTTGCAGCTTAAAAGAACCATTGTATTGTATTGAAAGAAAAATTTTGGTAAACCTCTAGTACAACCTGATTCTGGTCTTACTTCCTAAAGTTAACACAACAAACTAAAGGAATTGTGCACTCAACATCTAGGCATGCTGGAATCTCACACTATATTGCTTAGAATTAGAAGGAAAGAAAAAAGTGGATAAAAGAGTTGAAAGATGTTATATTGAATGGTTGAAGGCATGAGCTATATATAACACATAGGGAAAGCTATATTTGACTAGAAAATAATACAACATTCAGAACTTTAACACACGACGACTAGAAAATAACTACTTCCCAGCTAATAATTAATAAAACGACCAGATATTAATCATCCAACGATCAAATAATAATGGCATAATGGCTTGAAACTAAAGGTCAATTAAGAATATGGCTAACGATCACTGAGTAATGTAGAGAAAATTATTATCACTTGCTAGCCATTTTCCAACAATCCCTCGTTAATGGCTTTATAAGTGATGGAAGGTTCTAGGCAAATAAGGTTATTTTTATATTTAAGTATTAATGTCTTGAAGATTGAATTAACACAATGAAATAACATCTTTGTCCAATAAGTGTATTACTCTTGAACTTGGTTGTAATAGGTTAAAACTCCACTACACACGCTATAACATTAAAGTAGAGACTCTGCGATAAATTTTAAAGTCATTCTCAAAGTTACATTGAAATTCATGTGAGTGTTTTAGAAAGATTTTCTAGTCACATATTTATTCACATAGTTTAAGTTATTTCACAAGCATAGAGTGCATCTTAAAAACACATCTTAGAATTATGAATAAACTTAACTTCATTATTTAAAAGTACAGCATCACAAAAAATACTATATCATAAATACATCACATCTCAGGTGCATCTCAATAGCACTACCAAAAAAAGTCATATATGTCTTCTAAAGAAAGTGTTGCCTCAGATGCATTCTTAAAAAGCACTATTTTATAGATACATCAAGTATATCACAAAAGTACCATCATTGAGGACTATGTATTTTTTTAAAATTTTTTTAAAGAAGTTATAGATACATCAAGTGCATCTCAAAAATACCATCATAAGAAACTATGTATCTTGTTTAGAAAAGCATTATCCATGTCATAGAGATGAAAATGTGACACACAAAACTAATTATATGGCTCAGTTTGACCAACAATTGGTTATCTACCATGTTTTCCTCATGTTCAAGGCTTAAGCCTTGTCCTCTTAATAAATCCAGAACCATTTTCCTAAGTTAATCCTTTACTAAAAGAATTAATAAATTTTTTCTTTTTATTTTTTTTTACATATTTTTCATTTTTCTTTTCCATTTCTTACATATTTTTCACTTTTCACCTATATAAGAAAAATTACAGCATTTTAATCAATCATGTAACAACATCATATCTAATACATAACCTTCTCCTTCTACCGTAAACATAGTTGTTAGTAACTCTAATTACTCGTTGTGAATTGTAGTGATGGCGTAGATATTTTCTGTAGAAGTATGTATACTAACAAAAATTCGTAGACATTTTGCTTATTAGCACACTTTCTTAAGAGAAAAAACTCATTTCATAATATAGTGTTATAGAAATCAATTTTACATACAACATCTCCATCTAAAGTCAAAATATATACACGGGTAGAATTTACCCCATCTTTATTTAAAACTTAATTATTGTTACAAAATCTTTCCAATATTTAATAAAATTTAGAAAAAATATAAACTCCAATTTATAATATCTTTCAAGTAATGCAAAAGATAATGTAAAACATTTCAATGCTTACCATTTGGGTTATAAGACTTAATCTATTCACACTATACGCAATATTGGATCTAGTATAATTTATTAAAATTATAACACTACCAATAATTTTTGCATACTTAAATTGATGCACACTTGCATTATCAATATCTATTTTTTAAAGTTACAAGCTCATGTCATGTGAAGTTATATCACATTCTAACTATTGGATTTCTTAAAAAATTTTCAATATAATGTAATTTTAGAGAAAAACCATTTTGTTTCCTTTCTTTTTATTCTCAAAAGCATACCAATTTCTCATAAATTCTTTCATTTCTAACTTAAAATATAAAATTGAATTTATTTTATTTATCTTTCAATCAAGTTTAATATCAATATATCATTCATGTACAAACATATTATGACACAATCATTTTTAATAAATTTTGTATGCACATATATATCAAAAGGGTTCACATTAAAATCATGCTCTGTCAAAGCACTGCTATATTTTTCATCACTTTATTCAACTAATTTCATTAATAATATATGAGAAAATAATCAATTGAAATTGTAAAATATTATTTATCCATCACATTTCATACATAATATAGAAATGCTAAAGTTCAAGCATATTATATTTCTTATACACATAATCATATGTTTAATATTAATAAAAATATTCAAATCATATGTCATCAAAAGAATATTCATAAATAATATGCTTAAAAAAGTATTTAAATCTTATATTTATAAAAATTAAAAATAACATCAAATACTATGCAAGTAATTTTCTTAATCAAATATGCGATACTTTCACTTTCTATTATTCACTAGATTAGTATAAATCACAGTATTAAGTTTGGATAACATTTTAATCTAAAATGATAAAGTTCATACCATAACTATGAAAGGATATATTTTTTTTCATCATAATATAATTATTTATAAAAATCTCATCTTATCTAGAAGAAAGAAAAATAAATTTCTTAATCATCAAATTGATATAATAGTATCCCATATCTTATGAAGTTATAAAAAAATATTTGTACTTAATCATCTAAATCTACAACATAAATAAAGATAATATTTTCTTCAAATTTTATAAATTTAATTCCATATTTATTAGTCATGGTATTAAATTTTGAGTATTTAATTTTATATTTATTTCTCAAAATTATGCCTCTTTTTTCATATAATTCTTATCACGATTCAATTGTTTCCAATTTTAGTAATAAATTTTAATTTTCAAGTCCTCTATGAGACATGCCAAAACCAGTAACAAAAATATCACACCAAACATAATAATTTCAATCATTATATGATTATAATAAATCATGAAAAATTATTTCTCAATGTAAATAATATTAATTAAAAAATCATAAATTTTAAAATATGATCAATATAATTTTTCTTTAATATTTTAATACAAAAAGAAAAAATCATCACAATACCAATAACATAGTTCAATACTTGTAAAAATTTGTAAAAATTATTTTTATTATAACATATTTTCTCACAACATATCAATTATTTTCTTTTATAATTTTAAAACTACCAATTAGTGTATCTTATCAATTAATTATAATTTCTATAGAGTCGATTAAACTCAATATTTGTTATGAGAGTGAGAGGGATATATATATATATACCATACATATCAATTGATTTTTTTTTATATCAGTTAAATTATCTCTAATTAAATTTATTTAATCTCTTTATTTATTCTTTAAAAAAAGAAAAGAAAATTATAATTAAACTCCTTTATATGCTCTTACTATTTTATTTATGATAATTCTTTCTAAATGGATGTAGTTCAAATTTAAAAAAAAAAAATATAATCAATCATCTAAAATAAATTAAGTTGTAAATTTTAACTTTCTTTCGTATATAAATTCTCTAAATTTTAATTATCAATTTCTTAATTTCTTAAATCATCATGTAGTAAAATGCCAAAAATCTATTTTATTCACAAGCAATATAAAATAATTGAATTATTATCAAAATTTATTTAAGTGGAAGGTCATAATTTACTCTTATGTTACTTTTTATAATTACAAGAAAATATTGTGAAGAAAGTTGTAGCTTTGTTTTAATTTTTCTTTCAAAATATTGGAAAAGGGTAAACGCTGCACCGTGGAAGAACCATAACTTTGAAAGCAAAATTTCAGCAAATCTAGTACAATCTGATTTTGGTTTTACTCTCCAAGGTTAACACAACAGCACCCAAGAAGACTGTGCTCTTAGAACATATGCGTGTTGGACTCTCACATTATATTGCTGCCTAGAATTACAAGGAAAGCAAAAGGTGAGTAGAAGAATTAAAGATGTCGTATTGAATTCTTGGAGGTATGAGCTATATATAATACAAAGAGAAAGTTACGTTCCACCAAAGAATAATACAGCGTTTAGAAGTTTAATAAACAACGACTAAAAAATAATTATTTGACGATTAATAAGTACACCACGATCAAATATTAATCATATTCAACAATCAAATAATAATGACACAATGACTAGAAACTAAAGGTCAATTAAAAATATTGGCTAACAGTCATATAATGATGTAGAACAAATTATTATCATTTGCTAGTAATTTTTCAACCACTTATACACATGATCTTGTTATAACATCACATAATAGAAAAGATCTTATTTTGAGATAACTTTTATGAAACTTTACTTTATAATAAGAGTAATTTGAAATACTGTCATAATTAGATCATTTGGTATAAGGCTTAACTTCACAAGAAAAATAATTTAGTATATGTTATTTTCTCTTTTTCTTTTTTTTTCCTTAAACTTTAAATCTTATTAGAGTGAACTTTTATCTTAGCCCCAAAATGTGGAAGATAAACACAACATGTAGTTAAACCACTCTAATAAAATCATTTTTGCTTCAAGTCATCATATCACTTGCTTGCCTATTCTACCCATTCATAAATGCAACTTAACTAGGTTAAGGGTTCATACCTTGATGTTTGTCACCATCCTTAACCTTGATAACCCAATGATCCTTAACTTATAAGTCCTAAACTTATTTGGCATTGAAGTATCACACTCCAAAAATTCTTGAAATCCTAAGCTTCTTGGATACTAGAATGAGGATCTATAATATTTTCAAACACATTAATGATTTAGTTTCACTTATTTAGTTTCTCGTAATATTTTGTTTCTTCAAGCAAAACACATATAATGACTTAAACCATAATATAAAATTAAAATTTTTTATATAAATCGGTACAATCATATGTTCATCTTTACTTTAAAAGAGTCACTAATAACATTTACTTAATCAATAGTACAAGTAGTAGAGTTAAAGAGTATTACTTTTATTTTTAGTAACACTTTATTACAAGTTTCAACTATTATATTAAATAGTGAAACATCTTGAATATTTCATTAAACATAAAATAAATCTATATTCTATAATTTTGGACAACATAACATTACTTTCACTTTAGCTCATTTAAATCAAGGTTTTGAGTCTTTTAAATTTATTATTTATCACATAATACTTTACTCTTTTTCTTGTATGCCTCTATACCATCTCTTTAACTCACATTATTCCTTAAGTTATCTCTAAATTTGGCTAAGAATCACCTTCCATCGCTTTTACCCATTGAAATTGCTAAGTCTAGGATCACACTTATTAAGTCTAGATTTTTTTAAATAATATTAAACAAACTTGAGATATTGTATTATGATATTGGAGCTTGTAGGTGAGATATACATATTTTCATATTCTATTTTACTAATTTTAATTTGGTGAAAGTTTATACAGTAGTTGGAGTTGAAGTTGAGAAAGTTGAAGTTAAATTTTTGTATTTACTAGATTATGAAAAAATAAATTAAGACCTTAATGAATTGTGCAAAAAAAAAAAACTTTTTGTATATGATGAGATATTTAATTTTTTTTATCATGTTATTATTATGAAAGTTTATAATGATTATAATAAAAATGGTATTATTGTTGTATTGAAAGTTTTAAAAGTTTTAAAAAGATCATATATGTAGTATGGATATGATAATAAGACTGTTTTTAATGAATAATTATTACATGATGTGATTCATACTTTATGTATTAAAGATGAATTTTAATTTTAATAATTTATAATTTTTGAAATATGTATATATAAATTAAATTTTTATACATGGAAATATTTGAAAGATAAATATATAACAAAAATAATTTTGGACATTAAAATTGTATGAAAAGTGATAGAATAATCCTATCACAAAACTATAATATTTTCAAAATTTATCATTAAGCTTTAATATCTTAAAGTTATATTATTAAAAATTTCTAATGATAATGACACTCAATAAAAGAAAAATATAGGAGATCTTGTTTTCTAATATGAACATGTCCAAATTATTAAGAAGTTGATTATTAACAATATATATTGAGTTATTGCAAAAAAAAAATTCTATGCTTATTATTTTCAAAATATTTGGAAGATATCATAAATTATGATATTAATGAATTTTTCGTTGTATTAGAATAATATGGTAATATTAACTAAATTACAATAAAGAATACTAAAGAGATCAAGAGTAACATTTTAGAAGGAAGAAACTTATGTGTTTTGTCTGCATATATTGTGACTGTTAAGTAACAATAGTGAAAGAAATTAACAAATATAAATTGAAACATGTACATGTATATTAAAATGACTACTAAACAATTATGAAGTTATATCTCATATGAGGTAAGAAGTGAAAATCTATTAAAAGAAAATTTGTTTACTACACAAACAGATTTAAACTTATTAAAAGATCCTTCTAAATAAACAATTAAAACTTAGTTATATAAAAAAAAAGTATTTTAAATATATTAAGAGTCTATTTATATATAAAGATTTAGGATTAAATATCTTTTTAATCCTTTAAAATAATTAAATTTTGATTTTGATTTTACAATTTTAAAATCTTTATTTTAGATCTTTTATTTTTTTTAAATACCTTGACTATATAATCTTTAATGTTAACTTATGTTATATTATATCAAGTTAATTGACCATCATTTAAAAAAATTTTGATCATTTTTTAAAATATTTTAATTATGATCATATAATCATGATTAATTTATTTTAATTTAATGTAACGTGCATTAACATTAAGGATCTTAGTCAAAGTATTTAAAAAATAAAAAATCTAAATCAAATGTTTTAAAATAGAAAGATAAAAAATAAAATTTGATTATTTTAAAAGAACTAAACACATATTTAAACTATAAATTTGTTATATTTTTTAATATATTTTAATTATTATACTTACATATTATAGTAATATATTATATTTATATAATTTATTTCATTAGAAAATTTTAAATTTATAAATTTTTTTAATCATTTATATATAAGTTTCCATAATCTACTTATTTACTTTATTATATTATAAATTTTTAATTAGATTCATAAATTTGATAAATCTTAGAACAACACCAAAATGTTTATATAAAACAATACAAGCATAATCTTAAAATTTTAACATAGAACAAACCTAAATACGTGAAGTTTAATATATTTTTAACTTATTCTTACTTTTAGTATCTATAGCCTAATTTATAGTTTAAAAAAATACTAAATTTGATATATTTATTTTTGTAAATCTACTAAAAAAAATTTTTTTTTAAAAGGTTTAAATATTTTTATAATATTATTATAAAAAGTTATTTTAAAAAAACTTTAAATCTTACAACTAATTATTATTATTATTGTTTAAATATTTAAAATTAATTATAATTATTATTTTAATTTTAAAATGTTTAAAATTAATTATTATTATTAATTTTAAGATATTTAAAAAATTATTATAACATTATTTATATTGTTATCGTTTTAATTACGATGATTATAATTTTACTTTTAATCGTTAAATGTATTGAGATTTTTTATATATATTATTTTTTTTTCTACGTTTATGTATTTTTTTACTAATTTTTTTATTCAATAAAAAAAATTAACTAATATATCTCGAAGAATTATATTATATAACTTAAGAACAATATTGTTATGCAGCTCAACCTTCTGAACATCAATTTTTCCAAGGTAAGATCCTTTATTACCATTCTAAATTTTTAAAAATACATATTTTTCTATAAGCACTTCAAAAGTAAGATAAGTCTATAATCTCAAGAATTACCACCTCTAGCAAAAAGATCCATTAACATAAAAGTTTCTCAAAATTCTATATAAATCATTCTTCAACAAAGGGAAAAAAGATTTAATGAATTTAAAGCTAAACACATCCGACACAATTTGGTTTTTACTTTCTCACAATCTCCAATAGCCCATTAATTTCTTCTTTATTAAATCTTACCGATAACATTATGTTCTCCTTTTCTCCAATACTAATAAACAACACCATACCAAAAGTCTACGGCAACTAGTTACATTATTTAAATCTTTTTTTCAAAAAAAGTATTTTACCCCACTTTCAAATCCTCTTTTCACGCCCCATTCAATACCATCCTCTTGTAGCACTACTTCCCTTCTACCAATTATGAAATGAAAATATTTGGCATTAAATTATTTGACACAATAAGAATTTACAAGGGTTTTCAAATTAAATTATTTTTAGCGATGATTAAACTGTTCAAACTAATATTTATAATAAATAAATAATTACCACTTACAAAAATTTTCACATCTATACTATCTTACATAACTCCTAATTTCTAATATTAAAATTTTTGGCCAAACTTGTTTTAATTAGTAGCTTCTTCAAACTAAAACCATAAACACGTGTACACACACAATTTGAAGCAGTAAAAACATCAAATCATATAATTAACTATTGAACAACTGTCTTTATTAATTTCTAATTTATTTCAGTGTGAGCATTTGACGATCCTATCTATATCTTCACTCAACCTTTAGTTAGTCTTCACATTTTTTAACCTCTTAGATCACTCTTTGAACAATCTCAAATTACATTTTGAGTTCAACTATCATTTCTTAACATTTCGATTTTTTCGTGAGGACTTCTGCTTGAAATTCCTTAGCCTTTTTCATCTTTCCTCAAAAGCTACTTAGGTAGTATTTGCCTTGACTTTTTAAAATCTAAAAGTTACTTTAAAATTTGAATTAAAAATAAATTTAAAATTTGAAATGAAAACTATTTTGTAATCTTAAAAGGATATTGTTAACTGGGTTGAAAACATTGTTGAGGAATAAATAATAAAAAGAGTTCATTGAAAACCATAATTGAATATATTGGAAATCACAAAGGGTGCATTAATAATAATAAAATTTGTTTGATAAAAATTTTATTAACTAGTATTTTAAAAATATTAATTAATATTTGCCTTGTATAAATTTTTAACTTGAATATTACTTAAGTTAAATTTTTGTAGATAATATGCTATTGAATATTTAGATTTGAAATAAATAAAATATAGTAAAAGTAAAAAGAAATACATGTACATTAAGAATTTTAATCTTCCTGGGATCTCCACCAACACATTCTCTCTCTAGCTTTTCTACAACCAACAAAATGACAAATCAAATGCAAGATTGTCCAAATTTTTTTATTAACCAATTCTATTTTTCAATGACTGATTTTTTCCATTCAATATAAAAGTTAATGGCCAAGATTTTGCTGGAGAAAGGTGGGTGATGATTTTATTGGAGAAGATCCATTTTTGTAAATCTATGATCAGTTTTAAAAGCTCACTCTCCCCCATATGTTTTATACATTAAAAAAACTGAAAGCTCCTTTCTTAAAATTATGTTTAACTCAACTTACCATTATAAGGAGAAGAAAAAAGCCAACATAAACTGAATCAAACACATGATTTCTTTCATCGTCAATATCACAAGTTTGAAGATATCTGCTCAATTTCTTTTTCAACATGTTAGTCTAAAACCCCTTGATTAATTACAATCATTTGAATTGCTTGATCAACCATTGATAACTTCCTTAACATGGTGTAAAGAAAAAATTCCTTAACTTGCAAATACCAATACACTTAACCTAAATAAAAATGTAAATTTTTTATTGCGCATAAAAAAAGCAACATTGATATCTTATTATTTATTTCAAGTGCTTTCTTGCATAATCATCTTCTATTTACTCGAATATATTAATTATATCTTAGTCACAACAGGCAATAGCTTCAATTGGTTGGGATAGAATCAATGAAAGTTGGGATTTAAATAAGATAAATTTAATGTTATTGTTATTAACAAATCAGAGTACTACGGGAAAAGTTTGCTTGGTCTGCGACATTATACAGCACCAATATGGAATATAGTCAAACGGATATCCCATAGTACAACTCTTCATAACTTAGATAGGGATAAATTGTAAATCTGGAATATATATATATATATATATATATATATATATATATATATATATATATATATATAATAGGTAAAACGAAATTTCCATTCACGGTTTAATATTTGATTCATTCTTGGCCTATAGAAACAAGAAAGACAAAACAAAGACATTTAGCTAGCATAACAACGTCTCCATTTATACATTTAAAAAACTTCATATTTTTATTTACTATTTCTATTCCAAAATATTTTTCATTTTATGTATATATATTTTTAAAATATTTATTATTTTAGAAATTGAAATTCATTAAATATGTTCTCTCAGCTATACCCTTATTAATAATTATATGATAACTAACATCAATTGACATAATTTATCATCTTCTTTTCCACTATTTTTATTATAATTATATTTTTTTTCTTTCTTAAGATTTAAGTAAGATGAATATAGATAAAAATTATTTTTTAGTTAATTGAAATATAAAATATCTTATATTAATTAATAATTTTTAAATTTATGTACATAATTGTCAATAACAAATATTTTGGAATTTATTCTCATTTCCAAAAATTCACAATTAAATTAAAAATATTGTTAGTCAATATTTTAAATGCATTGTTAGAAGTGTTTAATATTTTTTGAAATAAAATTTAGATACAACATTATCTTAATGATGTAATTTTTATTTATCTTAATGATTATCAAATAAATTATTTTAATAATATTTTTATCAATAGATATAAAAAATTTTAGAATGAGATAATATAGATTTTAATTTCAGATCATGGAATAAAGTAATTTATAATTGTATAATTTATTATTGATATTAATTTACTGGATATATTTTTATATCATAATAAGATTCTAAATTTGTAAATATTGAGACTAAATTATATTTTAAGAAAATATTTAATATATATTTATTATAAAACTAAAAAAAATATTAAAAATATTTTAATTTAGATTTCAAGATTAAAATAATAAAGATATAATATAATTATAATAAAAACAAATTTTATATTTAATTTATAAAACAAATTATAGTTATGCTTATAATTGGATAAGATTATAAATCATTACATATAAATATATATTATAAATTTCATAATATGCATGAAAATATATTAATATATAATACATGTAACTTAATTCATAAAATAGATTAAATTTAATTTTAAAGTATAATATCATAATATATATATATATATATATTGTGCTCTATAAATTTTATTAATTAATTAATCATAAATTAAGTTATTATCCATTAATATATTGTACAAATAGATTCACCATAAATACTATTATAATAATATAACATAATTATAATGATCATCCTAATAATATAATAACCTTGATAATATATACAAGATAATTAATATAAAATAGACAAATTTTAATATAGTCAGAGCTTAAAATTAATTTCATGTTGATGATATAATATTAAAAAACAATTCTGCATATTAAAACATCACAAAGAACATCATAAAAAATATATGAAATATTAAAATAAATAGGGCAAATTTTTTTTTGAGATTACACTAGTTACTCGTGTTAATTAATCTCAAATTAATTAATATAAAATAGTTAAAGTTTACAAAAATTATATTAAAATTACATAAATTAAAAATATAAATTTTGAAATTATTTTTTTAAAAGATGATTTGTTAGATCAATTTCAGCATTTAAAAATATAAAAATAGATTATATAATTTATAATTTTAAATTACTTGCTTATAATTGACAAGAAATATACCTTCATTGTCATCATAATTATTATTAATTAAAATAATTATAACTTCACTAATAAAAATATACAATGTATATATAAAAATAATTATCATCATTGTTGTCAATAAAAAAAATTGAAATGATATTTTTATATTTAATTATAAAATTTGTTAATATCCAATGTTTTAAATTTTCGTATCCAAACAGGAAATATAAATCCATTTTAAAATAGAAATTATAACTTTATATATATATATATATATATATATATATATATTAAACTTTTGAAACAAGATGATGTTATGATACTTTTTAGGTGTTAAATCAAAGACAAGTTACTAAGCATCTATTATTTATTTAACAATAAATATTTAAAATTTATCAAATATAACTAATAAAATAATTATTTATTAAAAATTGGATATGAGAGTATCCTTTTACAATATGTACATTAAGAGAATTTTTAAAAGTATTATTCGTTTTAAATACATACATTATATACTATATTTGTTATACTAGATAAAAAAATATAGAGATTAAAACTTTAATTATTATGTTAGAATTATTGAATAATTAGTTGAATTTTTATTTATTAACTATATTATATCTTTTTATTCTTTTTATGGATAAACATATTAAAAAATTAATTAATATTATTTAAAATTTTTATATCAACATATAAATAAGAATAAAATGTATATTCTATTTTGAGATAAATAAATAAAAAAAAAGCTAGTATGAACAATCGGTTTACATCATTAAACAGTTATACGAGTAGAGAAAATAAGATGAATTAATTTTTTTAAGATAAAAATTGTATTTATATATCTTAAATTTTATAATGGGTTTTTCATTAATTTCTCCATCAATTAATGCGTATAAATTAGTAATTAATTTATAAAAAAAATTCTTTTATTAATTTCTTTTATAAATATTTATATAAAAATTATTCAAAGTAGTTTGAAAATCTGATACATGATTGATTTCATCTAACGCTTCTTTTCTAATCAAAGAGGAAACTATCTTTTAATGAACTCTTACTCGGTTAACTTTTAGAGGCAAGAAAAGACTCCTACTTATCCCAAGTTGGAAGCATGCTGATTATGCTGATTGTGCTTTTTCCTTTCTTACCATTCACTTATTTTGATTCATTCCAAGAAACAGAAACTTGTAGGTCCCATTCCCTCACACGAATTTATATATAGAAATGGCCAAGAGATTAAAAGGTGAAGTTATTATTTTGTTAGGCTATTAACGCGTATGATTATGGAAGAGAGTGATAGGTCAGTGTCGTTCTCATTCAATGGCATATGAATAGTTGTAATGTAACTAACAATCATGAAGTGATAATTACCAACCACATTAGAGGTCCTAGCCATATCTTATATCTCGAATGAATCATAAAAGGAAAATACACTTTATGTTACGTATCTTGTGCTACAAAAATTAATTCCATTATAAGAAAGGAAACAAAGGATAAAATATTACGGAATGATGCTATCATATGAATAGGATTGCACCACTACTGTGATAAACTCCTGGTTCACATGTACTTCAGCTATTTCTTAGTGAATAAGATTAGAATTCAATCTTGCTATGTTGTGTAATTAGTAAATCAATTGAAAAATGAATATAGTAATGACTATATGCTGAAATTACTCTTCTAAAAATGTGACAAAATTGTTGGTATAATTTAATTAAAATTTGAAGTAAGGAAAAGTTTATAGGAATGACTTTCATGCTTTGAGGATTTTGAGATTGATGGGTGGGAAAATATAGCAAATAGAAAATAAACAACGATTTTGAATTTGAATCAAAATAAAATCTAGGTTAAATTGAAAAGCATCTACTTCGTAGATATAGCCAATAAAATCAATCTAATAATATATTTTGAATAATTTTGTATCAATTTTTAAGTTTAAATTTTATTATTTGAATTTTATATAAAAAAAAAGGTTTAGATAACTTTTCAAAAAGAAATATTGAATGACTTTACTGGCTTGAAGAATAGTTTTCATTTGTTATATACATTTTTTAATTTAAAAATTGATATCAACTATTTATAGTTGTGTTGGTGTGGATTGAGATTTTTGTTAAGTATAGAAAAGGGATTTCCACCATAAAAGTCAAAACCCTATATTTGTCATGTAAGTCAAAGGAGTAAGAGTTTTTAACTTGATATGTGTTAAGATGAATGGTTATATCATAAGGCTAATTCGACTCCTGGAAGGATCTTTGAAAATTAAGTTATAAAACAAGAACTTTGACTCAATGTTTAACTTATAAAAGCATGCATAGAAAATTTCTAGCGAGTATCAATTTATACCGAAATAAGAAGATAAAAATTATGGTAGGTGTAGAGATTTTTTATCCAATGTGACTAATCGAGAAATATAAGAAATTCATTTTGACTCATCAAATTGTAATTCATGATAATACAATAACATGAAGACTTAGTTCAAAGAGAAGAGAAGAGAAGAGAAAAGGACTTTCAAATCTTTCTAAGTATTTAAGGTGTTAAAATAAAAAATTAGAGTACATAGTTTAACAATTATTAGAAATTTATTGTTCAAATATTTGTCTTATGCACATACGTATAATGTAATGATAAGTGTTATGCATATGCATTTGTAATTTTATTTATTGTAAATAATACTTATAAATAAACATTGTGTTTTTGAATTTTGGATAAACACAGACACTTGGAAATTTTTGTAAACAGTATCTTGATTTAATAAATTTGTTCGTATTGGCCAATAAAAAAAAGCACTTTTGAGTATGTCATCTTTTATCTTATACGATAATTTTTATTTATTTTGTCACAATATTTTACTACAATTATTTATTGTTTTATTGCATTTAATTTGTCCTTGAATTTTCTTCTTTAAAAAATTTAAAATTTTTACTAGTTTTAAATTTTGTTATTACTTTTAAATTTAACTTAAGAATCTCTAATTCTAAACTTTGGCAAATGGATAACAATTTAACCTTAAATTGTATTAGGTAATTTAAATATTAAATTAAAAAATTAAATCAATTTTTAAGTACCAAACACGTTGTAACATAACCCTTTAAACTAAAACTCACACCTAAAAATCTTCACTGTTAGACGTAACGTTCAGTTTTGAAGGCCAAAGTGTATGTACTCATTTTCTTTCAACGCATGCAGTTCATCGTGTCTTATACTTTATTCTTTAAATTCCTGTTTCTAGTTTTTTATTATTGATTAATCTTTACATCTACTCTTTTAAACACACATTTAGAATTCAAAGAAGATAAATTTCTTTTATATTCCTTTTTCAATTTTTTTAGAAATATTTTCATAAAGTAATATAATTAGATGATAATGTTTAGTTGATTAAAACTAAACTAGTAATGGTTTTAGATGCGCTAGAATGGAGAAATTATATATAAAGAGGATTGATATTTATATATTTATATAGCAACTTATATCCATATATTTTAAAAGGTTATAAATTTTTTTAATAAAATATCAAACGACCATTTAAAAAGATGAATCCAATGTACCCTCTTGGAAATACGAATTTCTATTCTTTTAATGCTAAATTGAAAGTCAAATTATATGATTATGATTTTAAATAATAATAATTTTCACGTACGAATAGTATCAGTGAAAGGTTTTTCTGGTTCCAAAAAGAAGTTCTAATAGTAACCTAGTGTTTCTTAAAGTTGTGTACTTCATGTATGTTTCAGGAGATTTAAATTTACACTCTTCTAAACATATTTTATTATAATTTGTACGATTGGTCTGATTTTTAAAATATGAAAGTATTTATTTTATAAATTGAAATTTTTAAAGTTATTATAACTTTTTTAAAATTTTCATTAATTGCAAAAAAATGAGATGAAAATGTTGCTAACATTATTATTATAATATATTTATTTAATTACAAGAAATGAGTTAAAAATGTGGGTTGTTGATTGATAATTTTTCTAGAATTAAAAGAAGAAAAAAAAAAAAACCTAAATTGATGGAAATTGTTAAAATTCCTGTAACAGAGATAGTTGGATATACCTGGTAATACACATATGTAGTTACAAAATAAAATGAAAGTGCACGCAATTTGTTTCATACCTAACCCTACCAAAGACATGATATGATGAATAAAGAGAATTAAAAAAGAAAAAGATTAAGTGTTGTTGAAATAGTTTCCCTCTCGCAAATCCCGAATGTTAAAGAGAATCCTTCTGTCTACGGATTGAAGAAGAGCAATGTCATGGAAGGAGTGATCCTGAACATCATTTTCATCATCAATTGAAATATTCAAATCCAAAGAAACAGAACAATGGCCTGTCTCCTCCAAAGTAGCAACAATTTGATGCTGATCGTTTCCTCCTTGAGTCAACGGTTTTTGTTTGACCGAAGGAGAAGAAGCTCTTGACCTTGAGCTGAAACTTTCACAACTTAGAATAACGATGGCGTCACAAAGTGGAACCTCTTGACCATTGGAATCTGCAACACTTCCTCTTTCAATGGCTCTTTTGAAACCAAGTTGAGAACAATAATCGGCTTGTTCAACATCTTCAACCAGAAACACTCTATGAGGGTTAATACAAACTGCTTCAGCGAACCTCTCGATGTAACTGCAACTTGTTTCCTCTCTTGATCTTTTGTTCCTGCAATAATCTTCTGTTGAATCTGCTCTTGTTGATGCGAAACTGCTAAGTGCTATGGAAACGACGTCGTTTTGGGATCCGAAAACAAGCCGAGCTAGTTCTCTTGCTATTTTCTCTTTGGCTTCCACATCAACACCTTGGAAAAACAACCACGTTTCTTCTTTCACTTCATTGTTTCTCGCTTTATTTTCTTTTCTTCTTACTTTCCCTGAACGGCATTGCAAAACGGTGCTTGCGATTTCAGGTACTATGTCTTTCTGCCACGGCACTTTTTTCTCCAAGGCGTTGCACAGAGTTTTGAGATTCTCTGCGGTGAAGTCTTTGAATTTGGTCACGTGTTCCATTTCCATGATGTCACTGGAAGACGCGGAGTTAGGGTTGGAACTTGGATTTGGTGATGGGAATGGTTGCGTGTCCTTGTTCTCTGGGATGTACACTCTCAAAGTGGGTTCGTTGTTATTGTTCGAGAGCCAGAAATGGTGGTTGTTGAGTGAATCTTTTGGATCATCCACTGGCCACTCTTGATGCAAATTATGCTCATAGGAGAACCCTGAAGTTGATGAACAAGGTGATACTGAGGATAATGTCAGGGTTTTTTCTGAATTAGGATAGGGTTGATTCTGTGTTGAGCTGCACATAGAGTTCCACTTTTTGCAAAGCTCTCCCACTGGTACACAGTTCTGTGATACAATATATAAAGGAAAAGAATGTTATTTTTTATCTTACAGCAATAAGAAAACACAATATTATTGTTTCATGACGTGTCATATTTTTTTTTTCAATAAATAAACATGTGGTTTCCATCCATATGTAATAGATTTGAAATGTTACTTGTACAGTAACATTTTTTTTTTACAAAGAAAGAAAGAAAGAAATGTATGATAAGATGAATAATGAGATATAGAAAGATAAAAGAAAAGGTAATGTTGTAGGTAGAAAAATACTGTACAGATAATAAAATATGGTGGTTGGAACTTAGAGAGAATGATTGTGATAATGAAGACCTGATCATTATAGGTGATTCCTTTATTCTCATTTTTGTACTGTTGGAGCCATGCAGGAAGGGTTGAAGTTGAGGAATCACTATTACAAGCACTGTTTTGCAAGCTTCGAACTTCGGTCTCATTATTCTTTGTGGAAGAAGGTTCCGCAAAGCAAGCTGGTTGTTTCTGATCATCACCCATTCCTTCGAGTAATAGCCAGCTAGTTCCATTGTCAGCTTTCTTGTTGTTGGGCTGGTTTTGTACACCACTGTGGAAAAAAAGAAGATAATGATGATGATAAGATTATCAATTACCTGCTTCATGAATTTTAGGTCATGTTCCACTTCAAAGCCATTCAGAATAGTAACAACAAAATGGGGAGAAGAAAAAAAAAGGTCCAAAAGAGAAACTGATTGTCAATATTAATTGAAGGAAAAAAAATTAATAAAAAAAGAAGGAAAACCTCTGTCCTAGTTAGTTCTAATCAACGAAGAAAGTAACACTATAATGACTGACATGTTGCTCATTTCAGTGTATACACTTTTACCCAAAGTTCTTTTGTCATTATAATTTTTTCTTCTTCTCATATATACAGTAACTAGTTGAGAAAACAAGTGGGAAAACACGAAATTACAAAAAAAAAAAAAAAAAAAAAAACAGTGCTTCCCTATTTTGTTTAGCATCATAGCATGTATTTCTTGACCCAACTTTTGCTTTCAAGTTTTAACCTTTAAAAAGCAAAAGAGTAGTTCATTTTTATTTATTTTTGTCCCCTTTTGCGATGCCTGTTTTAAGCTAATCAAAGCATTCATCCAAAGAAGGAATTAATAGTTTTTTGGAAATGGGAAGATAAAGATTGAATGAACAAAAATTATTATTACCTGTCAGTGATGAGACTCAAGCGCAAGGTTCCTGCAGGAATAGTAATAGGATGAAGACCCCAAACAGTCTCCAACGATGGTTGGCCATTTTTGCATCTCATGTAAGCTTGAAAAGTGGCCACGCCCATAACCCAAAACCTTCCACCACCACCCACAAGCTTCCCTATCTCCATTATCATGTGATCCACAGGACAATAACACGCTCTTCCTTGTGAGGCTCTATAATCAAAAACCCACTTAAGATCCCCCAAATACAAAACATACCCTTTCCCATTTTTTGCAAGACTCCTAAGCTCTTCAACCTTTTCCTCAACCTCCACCCTTGAAACATTCCCAAAAGAAGAAAGAGAAAGAGAAACAAACTTAACTCCTTGAAGACACTCACCAACATCTCCTTTATCAACCTTTTCCATAACACCTCTAACTACACCTTCAAGACCACTAACACACTCTCCCACAATAACAACACTCCTCTTTTTCTTATTCCCCAAATTATCAATAACACTCGCAACATCCTCACCCCTAATCGGATCCAACAAGTTGTTATTGTCACCGCCTTGAGTAAGGTTATTATTATTATTATTCTCCTTCGATTTAATAGTATTGTTATTTTGAGAGCATATTTCTAAAGACACAGCTTGTTCCACGTTGCTCTTAACTTGAGTGCTGGAAAAACCAGCCTCACGCATAACTCGGCTAACGCTAGGATCATCCAAGATGGAAATAATGAGTTGCTCAAGTTCTATCTTCACTGCTAAAAGAGGTTGTTGCTGATTCTCGATGGATCCACGGCGTTGATGAGCTTGAGCGCGTTTGAAAGCAGCGACCAAAGCGTTTGAGATTGAAGGACAAGGATGAGAGTGGTGGTGGTGTGTGCCTTGTAGCATGGGGCTTGAAGAAGTTGAAGCGGGTAAACGATTGAGAGCGACGTTGAAACAGAGCTCCAAAGCCTTGCACTGAAGAGGGTGAGAGTGGGATTGGAGACACGCGGTTCGTAGAAGACCGTTGGTGACAGCTAGCATGGTGTTTGCCACGTGAAGAGGTGTCACTTGCGCGTGGCCTCTACGCTTGGCGAGTGTAACTGCCTGCTTCACTATACTGGCAGCCTCAGGGGTTAGACCCTGTTGCACGGAGCAGCTTCCTGTTCTCATCGTAGAGGATAATTTCTAAAGGCGTAACTGAAAAAGGAAGGGAGGAAATTAAGTTAGTTACGGTGAGGTTGATCAAGGCGTTGTTGCTGGCAGTTGTAACGGCATGTTGAGGGCTATATAGGTGTACCTAATTGAGAGGGTGGTAGAAGGGGAAACCAGAAACCAGAAAGGGAGAGAAGAAGAGAAGAGGGGAGGGAGGAAGAGAAGGGTGTGAAATTTATGTTTGTGGTGTGGGGTGTGCTTTTCTTGCGGGTGAGGTAAATTTGGGGTCCAAAGTCGATTTTGTTGTAGAAAGTGGATTGCATGTGCTGACAAGCAGGACTAATGCACCAGTATCAAAGGCAATTCAGCTTTGCTCTCTCTCTCTCTCTCTCTCTCATACGCACACACATACACCAAATTTCGTAAAAAAGTTTGGGTATTTGTAAGTGGGCGCACTTTCTCTTTTATGCATAATGTTACTAACTAGTACACTGCTCATACTACTATTTATTTTCTTCTTTTTGCCAGGGAGGAAAACTAAGCCACGGAAGCTACCAAGAAATTTGAATCTTCTGTCTCTAACTACGCATTATATTCCGTGGTATGTAACATTTTCTTCTATTTACCTTTATTGACTGAGGCTGTATAAATTAGGTAATAAAATAAATAATGAAAAGTTATCTGGTAAAAATATTTTGTTATATGAATGTAAATAAACTCGTTTTGTTACGGTGAATAACGTGAACAATAGTGTGTAGAAGTGGGAGATGAAGGAGTTAAAAGATAGGGGAAAAGAAAAGAAGACGCTCCTTGTATCCTATGAGAGGGAGAGGGAGAGGGAGAGAGAGGAAACATCTTTGTCATGAGAGTCTGCCAAAATCGAGGGTCTGAAAAGAGAATGGGGTCTATACTCTTATATGTGGGTAAAGGAATCGGGAACTGTGTACGATTTTCTTCCGGACCCAAAGACAAGGGAATAAAGTGTTGAGTCTCTTCTCTTCTTCTTATTTTTTTTTTTTTTGGTTATATTTAGAAGATTAAAAATCGAATACTAAACTAACTATTCACACCTTTGAAAACGCATCATACTGCATGGGGATCAAAACCAACATTCCCTTCCCAGCCGGTATTACTCCCACTCATTCTCTCTCTCTCCCCATTTATTTCATAAAGTTATGTACGTTTTTTCGCCCCTAATAATTTATTAACCTTCTTACATCTACATTGACATACAGAGAAGTATACCTTTAGATAACCATGAACAAATAACTCTTTACGTCACACCTCAAATGAGTTATTTGACTTTTAAAGAATTAATCCAAAATAATCAATATTAAATAAAAAATCATGTTTTTAACTATTTAAGAGTTAGTTTTATTTGAATTGTGTAAGCTAAAATCACTTTTAACTATTTAACAATAACAATACTGGTAGTTGATCAGGATAGAATTAGATTTTACAAGTGAACTTTACTTTTAGAGTTCGTTTGTTTTAAGATAGAGTAATATGAATTTATTAAATGGTTGAATATAATTAAAATAAATGCTTAAATTAATCTTAGTCATTAGTTTACATCATAACATATGTGTTTTTTTTATTAAAAATTATGTTAACTTTATAATGGAAAAATAATTACAGGATAGTAATTAAATTCACTGCAGTTTTACTTATTAGATTATACCTAAAGAAAGACGAAAGATCGTGGCATTGAATAAATGTCGGAAAAGTGTGATTAAAGAGGTAGATACAGTTTACAAAAAAAAGGGGGGGGGGGGTAGTAGATAGATGAGTGTAACGAGGTAAACGCCCACTTTGCAATTTTAATGTTGCATAAGCAAAAGTTTATGTGTGTTTGTGTAGCTATCGATTTCATTAAACGTAAGAACTGGAATGCCCACCCACCCAAATATGATAATAATATTTAACTTCATTTTATTAAATCAACGTGCTTCTGAGGTCTTTAATATACGAATCTGGAATTCGATCTTTGTTAGTTTTATTGTATAAAAAAAAATCCAAAACAAACGAACACTTAAGAATTAAATTCTTATATTTATTATTATCTTTGGTTTAACTTTTTTTCAGATATTATTAGTTAAAATTAATTTAACAACCTTTCACCAGAGAAACTAATGTAAACTATTTGCATATAAATATTGGTTGACCAATTACTTGATGATTCCCTGACTTTAATTCTCCAAACAAAAATAAAGACTACCTAATGTCATATAAAATGGAAAAAAAAAAGTTTTCAATTGTATTAATGAGACTTGACATTTATAATTTAATTATAATCTTTCTGTATTATCAATGTTTTTTTAATATTTGTCTGATGGTATATAATAAATATATATAATAAACTTATATTAAAAATTATATAATTTAATATATTGATAATATTAAATATATTAATTTTTAATAAAAAATATTATTTATTAATTTTTATTATATCTCCTTAAATTTGTGGAAAAATTGCTCCTAATTATGTACATGGGTTGAGAATGGGCTGAGGTAACCTTGTACCCATTTTATGTTATCCTTCTTGGTTTCCAGATTAAACATGGAAAAAACCATTAAAATTCTACGACCCTTGGCATCATTAATTGCTCTTGATTTTAGTTGATTATGTTGCTTTTACTACTACGTATAGTTTGACAGGCATTTAATGCTATGTTTTTTTGCATAAGTAGTAGAATTTCAATAATGTTTCATTATTATTATTATATTAACAAACTAAGGAGACATTATTATTATATTAACAATCAAGACTTCAACAACATACTAAACGTTTAAGTAAATACAGAATTCTTTATACCCATTCAATATTATCTCTATGGAATTACCAAGATCTCACCTAACAATATTAACTCTAGAATATTAATAGTGAGTTTCAGTCCCTTCCATTTACGCGGAGAACAAATTAATGTTTTAGGTCAACCTTTACGAAGAGCATCATAGTTCTTTATAATATTGACTTTTTGAAATAGATATCGTAGCTTCAATAAACAACTAAAAATGTGAGTTGCTTTTTATATATAAGTTAAGGGTAAGCGAAAATAAAGAACAGTATTGTTACTGCTGTTCTTATAAGGTTCTCATATGTAAGCATCGCATCGGGTAGGGGCACGTCTCCCTGTTTCGGTTTCATTAAAAATTGAAGTAATGTAGATGCGAATTTAAAGAAAGCAGGATGCAACTTTAAATCGAATTTCGATAAATTTATGGAGAATTTATACTCTATTTCTTAAAAAAATTATAACTTTTATTAATTTATATATATTTAAATAAATAATATATCAAATATATTTTAATTTAAATAAAATATTAAATAGGTGAAAAATTTTAATAATAAAATCATTTTTTTATATTTAATTTATATATATATATATATACATACATGTATATATATTGTTATTACTATATTATGAAAGAAAAATATGATATATGCAAATAAGTTTATAAATTAGATTTTAATACTTAAACTTTTGTTAGTCTTTTAATTATAATATATATTAATTTTATGTTTTAAATATTTATGATATTAAATATTTCAAATATTGAAATACATATATAAAAGTAATTTTTATTTTCATTCTATGACTTACCAAAATTTTAATTTTAATATCATTTGATGAACTTATTTACATCGTAATTTTATAATACCTAAACTAATATTAAATAAATTTTTAAATGCTAAAAAAATATTTTAATATTTTTTAATTAATTTATAATAATTTATTTAATATAGTGTAATGTAAATGTAAAATTTATTTAATACTATTATTTATATATTGTAAATTATTGATATTATAAGATTAAAAATTTATAAATCCGTACATTATACGAGTACAAAATTTAATTATTCATTTAAAAGTGAATACTCAAGTATAATAATACGAAAAAATTAAAAAGAAAGAAAGAAAGGAATCGATCTATATTTTATTTTATGCATATTTATAGAAATAAGCCTAAAAATATTTATAACATTAGAGATGTACAATAGTAAAAAGGAAGGTAAATACAATTAATTCTGATTATACCAAATAACAAACTCTACTAATCACAATAATCATGCTATATATTCCTTCTCAAAATCAAGTTGATGCGAAAAAACCAACTTGAGATTGTAAATTAGATGTGGAAGCACGTTAATTAGGATATTTGATCCTTTATGAATATATTAACTGGCTAACCAAGGATTAATGGAGAAGTGATGAGTTGCGCCACAAAAAATGTGAAAAAAATAATAATTAAAATTCAATATGCTCAGTGTCTTTGTGAAAGACATCATTATATATAATTATATACCATTTTATTGTCAATGTCACGTATAAGTGAAGAGTGAGGCATTGATTCCCAAGGACTTTTGTAGTATAAGTTAGAGTATGATATTAAACTTTAGTTATAGAACAAATAACATTTTTTACTATATCAGGAAATAAGAGAATCACTAAAACAGTGAAATTGTTACCAGTAAAATGAGAAATAGTAAATTATTATCCGGTCCACATCCAATAAGCTCTCAAAACTAGGGGATAGTCTAAAAAAAAGTAGAAAACATGTAAAAGTGTATTAATTTTAATGAGTAAATCCTCATATCAATTTTTGAAAATGTATGGGTCGGATTTTTTTAATTTATTAAATTTTTTTTAAAAATTATTCATCAACTTTATAAAAAATTATTTATTTTAATCATTTTTTCTTTAATTATTTTTTAAAATGAAAAATATTAAAATATATAAAATCAAATACTTAGAAATTTTTTTGAAAACTAGCATGTATGACCCTTACATTCTCAATGATTAATATGATGATACTCCTTCTGATATAACAAATAATGAAAAAAAACGACATATTGTATTTACGACATCCATAAGCTACCTTATTAAATGAACAATCGTAGGAGATATTAAATCAGATCGAGATAGATAAAACTTTAAAGTTGGCTTTAATGTCATCATGATAACAATAACAAGAGATAGGAACATTAAAGAATATCTATATATTTTATTCAGCATTTATACAGAGAAGGGTACTCACTCAACCCTATAATTGTATAGTAATAAATTAAAAAAAAAAACTTTCTTGTATACGATGTTAGTTTGATTTAGTTTATTTTAAGACTAAATATAAATTGACCCACCCTACCTTGAAAATTAGATTTCAACTTATACCATTAACAAATTTTGAAGTTCAACTAAATCTAATATTATGTAACCAGATCAAATCAAAATTCAAATTGAATTTTTAGTCTAATGACATAAGAAGAAAAGAAATTTATTTTTATATAAAAAAATTGCATTGGAATTTTTTTAGATTTATTAAAAAAAAATTTATATATACAAATCTCTCTTAATTATATAACTTTATACTATCTTTCTTATATTTTTATGATATTATATATTTAAAGAAGATTAAAGAAATATTAAAAATAAAAAAATATCAAATTTTTTTAATATATTTTAGAGGCTATCAATGTAATTTACCTTTATATAATGAACTATTTTAGACAAATTCTCTCATATTATATGCTTGAAAGTATGTTGATCTTTCTTAATTATAAATGATGATTTTGATTTTGTGTTTTATAAAAATTTTCATAGCTAGTAATATGTTGGTCTTAAATTTCTCGACACTATGAATGGGAAGAAATTACGTGTTAAACAGAATACCAAAAAAAAAATGTTTTAATCTATATAAGTCCAAATTTGTAGAACATAAATTAATGGAATAAAAAGAACTGGCTAAGATCAGTGGCATTGCATGGTTCGGCTAATTGGGTTTGGTTCATTAACAAGTTCCAGCAAAACTAAAAAAAAATATGTAGAAATTATCTGCACGTGTAGCCGAGTTCACATTTCCTCTATCTAAACCCCAAACTTAATTTAAAAAAACAAATGATGTATTCTGACGTGATATTGACTTCAATTTTTCTCACTCATGTTATTGTACTGAAGTTAATAATATTATAGGAGACTTTGACTATTAGATATCATTATGAAATAGAAGGACCACTACACTATACAAAGCTCTGTGTTGCTCTTTATTTGCATGTATACATAAACATAACTCATACACATTATGGAAATATTTAATATCATCAAAGACATCAACGGAGAGAAAAATGGACCAAAAACTATAAGAAAAATATTAAACATCATATCTTAAAATTCATTTTAAATATTAAAAATATAATTTTTTATTAAAAATAAATTTATTATATTAAAAATATAAAATAAATATTTTCTTTTCTAATAAATTTTAAACTATTTTTATATGTTCAAAATTAAGAATCTTGTCCAGTTAAAAAATAAAGATAAATTTGTATTAAAAATCAAGTTAAAATACATTAAAAATGCATTTATAACATTTTTTATAATAATTATTTTTGATTTCTTAATCAGTGTTCTTAGAACATTAATTAACATTTTACCAAAATTAATCATACAAACTGAGTTAACAAAACCCAAAATATAATAAAACAGAAACTAATTGTGTGTATTAGTAAATTAGCAATTTAGTATATGTTACAACTTACAAGAATCCAATAATGCAAGCGTTTCTAGGTGATAAAACTGCAAAGGGAAATTAGATTAAATTCTTGAGGATTCACTCTGAGAGTGATTATAGTGTGTAGGTTTCTTTAGATAGTGGCGTCCATTTTAGGTTTGGGAGTATAAATTTTCAAGTCTTCAATGTTGGCTTTGCATAGAAAGCAGAGAAGGCACATATTTCACCCACTCAGTCCTTCCCCTTCCATCTATCTAGGTGTTCACGAAAAAGAATTACATAAAGAAATCAGAGAATATTTTTGAACATAGATACCTCCCTTTCACTCCTCAATCATCTACTTCACTTTTACTTGTTTTGTGCAATGACCCATGACGTATCATTAATGTGTGAATCACCCAGTTATAATTTCAGTGCATGTCATCTTGAAAGAAAGAAGTTAAATAAAACATGGTAAGGAACATAACAAGAAAGAAAAGAGAGGGGAATGATCTAACAATCATAGAAGAAAGTGAGTGATATAATAGATAACTAGTTGATGAGTAATCAATGAGAACAGTGCAATTCCACTCAAACAATTAACCATGGGAATGGCTTTTTTTATTAGGCATACATACATGAAGATTTCACAGCACATTTTGACAAGACCAAAATACGTGATCTTATTATGTACGTGGATCACTAACTCCATTGTCTGCAATTGAATTAACCATGTATAAAAATATGGTTAAATATATATATATATATATATATATATATATATGTGCATATAATTTACTTTAATTTTGGTTTGGTTCTTATATTTTACAAATTTTAGCCTTTATAATTTTATTTTCTTTAGATTTTTATTCCTATAATTTTATTTAAGTTAAATTTAGTTTCTCTAGTAAACATTGGTTTAAATGATTATAATTTACAGAATGTGCGTTTTAGTATATTATTTGAACTAGAGATTAAAACCATTTTTTTCAAAGTAGAGACTAAAAATTAAACTTTTAAAATATAGAAATCAAAATTAAAAACGATATAAAATATAATTTGTACAAATTAAATTGTATAAATTGAGCAAAACCATTTTTTTCCATCTCAGGATGTTTTTTTGTTTGGCATGAACTGTTTGCATAACATGTGACTAGTGCACACCCCACAAGACAAGTATGTGCTTAGAATTAGGACCCAAAAACAAAATGAATGTGTTAACAGATAATCCAAATCTATAAACTGATTATAAATTAGTTTATGGTTTTGATTAAGGTGAGTGATGAGCACAAGCATTTATTGTGGCTGGCTGGCTAGCTAGCTGAGGCTTCCAGTCAAAAAGTCTCTTCTATCTTTGTTGGCCTAAAAAGACTTACAAAGGGCACCAAATTATTTGAACACAAAGCACTCTGCTATGCTAGCTAGAAAAGGAGTGTTTGAACGAAAGAGGGGAATATATACACTTACTTACAATACAACCCATCACCTATTTCTCTCTCTCTCTCTCTATTCCCCACCAATAACGGTTTAGCTTTTATTTATTTTTAAATAGAAAGGATAATTGTTATTGTTATATATATGAAAAAAGTGATCCTAACTGTTGATATCTAAATCTGTTAGGACACCATGAGATTTGAGGCAAAGTGAAAGCTACAGGACTATCTTTTCTCTTCTTTCACTATCAAACCCTCTCTTGATTTTCCTTGAAACACATTTTATTAGAGCTCCAATTTTAATATACCCTCTATCTTTTGCTTAAAGTAAAGCGCTCTATCATAAAGCAATATTAAAAGTAAAATATGGCATTATCTACTCAAAAGGGACGCTCATTTTATGCTTTTGAGCTTCAATAAGCATCTTCGACCTCTACGTGGCCATGTGGCTGAAAGCAATATCCAAGAGAAGAGAGGGAAAACGAAGCTGAAGAGAGAGAAAGGGAAAAAGATTAGTTAATAGTATTGGGCAGGATGGGCAGCTTTAAAGGCTAGAACGGGGACGAAAAAGTTGCTCTAATTTTGACATGACAGCCTTGTTAATGTAAAGGTGATGGAATTACGTACCATACACTCACTCTTTTCCCCCTGAAAGTTTCTCATTATTTTATGCTTAATATCTCATATGCACTAAACAAACTTCTCTGCTCTCTCCATCAAAATTACTTACAACTTACAACCCTATAATTTGTAATGCAAAATGATTACGCTCCCTCGTGTTATCTCCGCCCAACCGTAGAATTCCAAGCAAATATATGCATTTCATTGTATACAGATTAATTATTGTATAATGGGGTCGTACTGGGTGAATCTGAAAGTGTCAAATGTGACAGTCTATGTATCAACTCAAATGTTCATTTTTTTCGCTTTTGATTTTAGAACATGATCAATGGTACGGAAAAATTAGGTGCAATTTTGATATTCAATAAATTAATCCAAATTAAACTACCTTATGTTTGGTTCAGTTTCTTTTTTAAAAAAAAAATAATCACTTACTTTTATCATTATTTATTATTTTAGAAAATAAATAATTATTTTCAAAAATTATCTTTCTTAGACAAGATTATGTTCTTCACCACACTGAAGATTGTGTTCGACCCAACGACCATTTTATGTAATGTCCTGCTTTATTAGTAAGAGTATACGGTAGACATTATCATACTAAAACCAGCCAAACCACACCTCCCCCCCCCCCCCCCCCAATATATATTGCCAGAGACATTTCCGCAGAAACTCTGATATTTATGTCGAAATGCAACCATCTGTTAAAGAAAACGGTACTTTTTACTGAAAACAGAGATAGTCATGGGAACAACTCCATACAATTCAGTGGTAATAATAATAAGCAGAAGCCATGTTCAGAGCCTGCCGCCTTCCTAAAAGACTAGGTCTATTTGGGCTGAGCAACTAAAAGGTAGGGAAAGTGAAGAAGGTTAAAAAGAAACTATTACTACACAATCAAAAATAGTTTTTTATAAAAAAAAAAATCATATTAGAATGTTTTAAAATTTAAATTAAAGCATATTAATAAAAAATTTTAATAAAAACTTTACATTTTTAATTTCTTAACTACAATCAATAGGACACTGGTTAGCATTTGAAAAAATAGAGTAAAAATTACTTTTAACCAAAACTTGAGAGTGAAAACGAACACAGTTATTTCTACTTAATTTGGTATATGATTAATTCAGATATTGGATTATTGACTCAGTAGTTTAACCACTTAATTACTAGTCAAACTAGTCCAGTTAAACTGTATGTGTGTGTAATAATAACATGTAATTATGGTGTAATTGTTATTGTCACTTTAATTACTTATTAGCTCATGAGTTCTAACATTGATCACAAATGAAATTGCTATAAAACTTGCATTTTAATTTTTTTCAGAACTGATTCAACTCATTAATTCGTGCCGATTCACTTTGATTTATACCAATTCAATTCTGTAATCGATCCAATAACTCACTCGAACTAGTTGCCTGACCAGTTCATCAAGTCATCAACCTAATCGGCCAGGTAAACGCGATTTTCATAACATTGTTTCTCCTTTGCAAATTCTTGTTGTAATATAATATTCTTTTTGTTGGAAAGGGAAAAAAAGAGTGAAAAAACTAATTTCACAGGTACAAAAACTCCAAAAGCATCGACTTATAAACATTTTTCTTGTTTAATATCTTTTTCTTTTCTTTTAATTTGAATATTATAATGAATATCATTCCTAATATTAATCCTAATAAAATAGTTCAAATATAAATAGAATAATAATATAAAAATAACGAAATAGAATAATCTAATAAAATAGAAAGTTCGAATATTAAAAATTCAAATATTAAAAATTCAAATATAAATAGAAAAAAAAAAAACGAAAACCGGCATGAGAGGGGCTCCAAAGTAAGAGAGGGTCATTGCTCTGGGCACCAAACTTTGCCATGTTGTCTACATGCATGAGCAATGATCCTAGCACATTCAACATAGTATCATCCATCTTATTACATTACAATTCAATGACTGTAAAATATTTTCTTTTTTTAAAAGACAAAAAATTCGAAGTTAAAAAATCAAATATACATGATGAACGCACTGTTCAGGTATACGTCACCATTTTTCTACACATTGGTCTCAAAGCACGACTCAATCTTCACCCTCAAGCAGCCCGCTCATCATTTTCTTTCTCCTCCCCTTCGAGGGAGGCTTCCTCTCTTATTATGAAGGGTTTTTTTTTTTTTTTTTTCTTTTTTTCGTTTTGTAAAACTCTTTCTCATATTAGTTGAATTTATTTCTTCTCAATAATATTTTCTTTTCCTTTCTTTTCCACTTCCACTTTGTCTTCACCTTTCTTTCTCAACCATCCTACCCTGATCCTCCTATAACCACAAAACCACTTTCTGTAATTGAACCCTCATCACCACGTCTGTTTGGTGTTAAGTACCGGAATCACTCCTATTAAAGAAGTAGGTTCCCGAACACCCTAGCTTCAAATTCAAGTGAACCCCTAACCTTGTCCGATTCAATTCTTTCTTTCCCAGAAAAAGAGTCTTTTCTTTTCAACTACTCAAGATTTGCTGAATTTTCTACATCCTTATCACCAGAACTCCATTACATAGCACTGATTTGCTCAGATTTGCTAAGTTTTTCGATTAATATTGTAGATCTTATTTTGAATAACTATTGAACATGTTCTAATCTAAAATGAGGGAAAAAAAAATAGCACATGATTCTTAACATCTGTTATAACGGAAGATTGCGTTTTCTATATTTTATTGTATTTGATGTTTTGAGATTATTAAATTGCGTTAAATATGCCTGTCTGGTTTGCTATTGTTTATCTGGTGTATATTGTTGTAATGCTCTTTTATTTAGCATGATTTACCTTGCAAATGCCGTTAAACATTTTGTATAAATGATCCTTCTTCAATTAGAAAAAATTAATATCGGCGATAACCACCTCTTGATAAAGATGAAGCTTGTAAGCCGAAGCTGGGCTGGATTTAAGTTTGACTGATCCTAAACATGCCTATAACCAATTTCCCAAACGAGCATCAATCAGCGTTCGACGTCCCGAGTTCTGCTGAAAGAATATCTCCATTGCTACGAGCCTAACCATCGAGCCAAAACCCAGCTTTACGCCTACTACATACTACTAAATCAGACATACATCTGTCAGAGACATCCATTAGTATACACTCCCAAGGCATACTAGACGCCTTACTATTAATTACTACATGCAGCATGCTTCACAAGTTCGCTTGCTGGCGGTAATAGTATAAAAGAATCTACCCTATAAATATGCAAAGCTAAAATCTCATTCCTTTCTAAAAAACCGAAATATAAAAAGAAAAGAAACAATAAGACAAGTAAAATAAAGAAAAGGAAGAAAATAATTTGAAAGAGGGAAAAATGTAAACGAACTAACAATAACTTATTGTAACAACTTTAACTACCTTAGCTTTCAGCTAATTCAAAATCATACTGAAGTAACGGAGAAAGCATATACTCCACCGCTGATCTCTGCTTGGTAATTTCATTTAGAATCGATGATTGAGCTTCCTCACAAGCTTTTGCATCCGGGAAACCAAGTGTCCATCTCCCATCTGCCAAATAATCAGGCGTGCTCAGGTGGCTTCCTCTGGCTTTGATTGTATAACTCTGTGTGTCAAACAATCTAATTCGAAGATGCAACCATGAGGGGTGCTCCTCATTTATCCGAGGCTGTATCAACCCGGTAAAAGTGGTTAATAGAACACAAAGAAGAAATCAAAACATGGTGAATTGATCAAAACAAATCACTCCCTCCCTCTCCCCCTTCCCTCCACACACATCCAAAGATTAATAACTATACTGATTTTTTTTTTTCTGTTGCTTGGTACTTGAATTTTAAAAATTAAAATCTAACGTGGAAAAATTTAAGTTCCTAACTGTTAATAGATTTTCCTTTTTTGGTTTAAATTTTAGTAATGGTTCAATAAACCTATCCAAAACCCATGTGCACACACATCCAAACAAACAAGAGAAGAGCAAAAAAGTGAAAATATCAACAGAAATCCTAATGCCAGATTGCACTCTATTCGTAATCACATTAAGACATGTATTGCATGGCAGAGGTGTATAGAGCATTCTATTCATGAGACTATCCAAGGATGAGTAAGAAAATGCAGTTTTGAAAACCAACCAATAAAGAAGAAGACCATAATAAGTATATCTTCACATGATTATTTTTCTTAAATGATCAGATAAACATCATAAAAACCTAAAATCATAATTGTCTTACACATAACCCTGCCAATGGAGCAATCGCAATCACAACTCCATGTCGACTGCGGAATGGGTGTTTCTCTGCAAGAAGCAATTTACCAATTATTCCACTTGCCACTGGTATCACATATACATCCCTAATTTCAGAATTTGAAAATGCAATTCTGCAAGGTATTCCAGATTCTGCAAAATTTACGTAGGATTAGAATTTTAAAAAAAATTATGCCAGAAGCCCAACCAAATATAAGCATAATGATGCCTACCCAAAGAAACATTGGAGCCAAAACTAGCAGATGAAACATCTGAAACATGGATTGCTCCAGAATCATTGGGAGAACTGGAAATCATGTTCAATAACGGCTTCTCAACCAATAAACCTTTAAAAATATATGTCTTCAACTGGAAGTGGAGAATAAAAGCCTGAAAATTTAACTGGTATTAGAAGTATACTTCAGGAGTATTAAAGAAACAATAAAAAGCATATAATTAACAGCAGCAAATAAAATCATAGAAAAATACAATGTTTTGGTTAAACAAGAATGCATATAAATTGATTAAACCTCCAACAAAACTGCAATAAACTTCTGCAGTAAAGATAATACTTAATAAAACAAGAAAAAAAGAAGAATGCAGGAGCTAAATACCACATATTATATTAAAGTTCAGTAGATCTTGCAGCAGAGTACAAGAAAAAAGGGGTCATAGGAAGCTTATCAAGTCAACTTTTAAGTCACAACTCACAAGGGTGTGACGAATTAAGTCATTATACAATTTTTAAACTTCACCAAAAGATGCTCCAGTTTTACAATGCTGTCATATTGCAACCATTTGACAGTCAGAAGCACAAGCATTTAAACTATTATGACAATAATTGAGCACTATCTATCTCAGTTGGGTTGGCCACCGATAGGTAACCCCATGGTTAGTTAGAGTCTTAGAAGTATAATATGTTTAGTTAGTTAGTTAGTTGTTGATATATTTGTTAGTTAGTTGGGCTGAAACAGAGAAGAACTAGGGCAGGTTGCCTATAATAATAGGAGAGATTAAGAGAAACGATATCTTGTCAATTTGGAGAGGATTTGGGCCTTTAGGCATTGGGAGAGAACCAGGTCTCTTGAATACCTGGCTGTACTGCAGTTTCTATTAATAAGAAGGGTCTTTCTATCAATTTCTGAACCAATTCCTTACAACTGGTATCAGAGCTCCGATCTTGGATGTGTGGGTATTGAATCTTGAAGATGATTTCTGATTTTGAAGGAAAAGAAGCCTACTAGTGGCAGATTAATGCGGGGCAGCATTTTGAGGCTGTAGGAATACTTGAAGAAGAAAAGATAAAGATGGTTGGGAGCACACACAAGCTTTTGTTTGGCGATGTGTGGAAAGAGGACCATCCAAATGCATCATGGTGGAACTTCGTGAAGACTTTGCCGAAATGATTGCGGACTGAATATGACCCAGATCTGCCTGTTTGGATTGAAGATGAAGGTTCTTTGATGCAAGAAAGCATAAAAGAAAATGAAGATTTGAAAAGTAAAGATAAAATGAAAAATGAAGGCTTGACGATTCAAGAACATGAATTACAGTAATGGAGAAGAAGCCAATTTGGTTGAAGCAAAAACAAAGGCAAAATCAGAATTGTTCGCATCAAAGAATGAGAACAAAGACTTGCCTCTCTTACAAGAATACCAAATGGAAATTTCAAATAACAAGTATTTGGAGCAAAGGATTGACAAAGAATAGCAGAAGGAGATGGTCAAGGTTGACGAAGAAAATAAAAACAGAGAAAAAGATTTGTGGGTAAGCAGAGGTGTAGTTTGGATGGGAGCATATCAAATTTCAGATTCTAAAAGGGTTGAAGGTCATTGGAAGCAAGAAAACAGAGGGGACAATCAAGTCATATTAAAAGATAGAGAAGAATCTTGGCACAAGAAGCTGATGTTGCAGACAAGATAGAATGGAAAGATAATGATGGTTGTGATGCAGATTTGGGTGAGATAAAGATGCAAGATGAGGAAGGGTCCAAAGAAGTCATTACTGTAAGAAGTTCAGTGCAACTAGGTTCAAGTCAAGGTGGAATACAAGTGGGTAGGGTGAACAAATAATATAGGTCAGAGCAAGGCCTCAAGTACCCCACAATGTTTGCCAAACATTGGGTTTTTGGAAGTCTAGTTAGGCAAATACCATTGCTGGAACCACTAGATGCAGGTTCTTCCATGAAGGGGGATGGGTCTTCAATGACAATGGAGTTCAAAAATTTAGATGTCTTGGATAAATGTTCTTCATTGGAACCTCCAAACCTGGTTATTGTTGTGGTAGCTAAACTCCTCTAGCTGAACAAATTGTCATTCTACAGCAAAATAGGAATATTGTCCATGAGGAGATAAGACCTAAGAGTAGGAAGACATCAATTAGGATGATCAGGTATTTGCGGCCTCAACTTTCAAATCCAATCCTTTGTGTAGAAGAAAAAGGGATAAAAGGTGACTGGTCACAAGTAGGTCGACTGGTTGCATTGAGAAGCAACTGGAAGGGGGGAAAAGCGAGATGGAAGAGCTAGAGGCTTCTTCGACATATTGGGCCAAGCCCAAAGTAGTAGAAGAAAGGAGGATACTTTAAAAGAAAATAAATTTTGGGGTTTAATGGGTCAAACCCAACACATTGAGGAGGTGTCATATCAAAGGAAAAAAGAATGTCTGGTGACCCGTGATGAATTGTTTCACAGATTTCAGATTGTTGTTGGAAGTGTTTTGCAGGTCATGCAAATTCTCCACAAACCATTTAATTAGGGACTAAAAGCTGGTCTTGTTGAAGCTTTTGAGGGGAGCTAGCAGCAGGAGAGTCTAAAGGACTTTTTATTTGATCTTGGTGGAATTTATTTCAGCAGCTTAGAGAATTTGCCCAACACTTCAAGCATAGCTTGGGATTTACAATTTACATGTCCAGCAATGGGACCCTGGTGAAATTGCCTCCAACAACTACCACCTAGTGGAAATTGGTCTTTAGCGGCGACAAGCTATTACCTTAGGATAAGGTGAATCTTTAGGAGGGAAGTATTGACAGGTAACCCCGTGGCTAGTTAGAGTCTTAGAAGTATAATATGTTTAGTTAGTTAGTTGTTGATATATTTGTTAGTTAGTTGGGCTGAAACAGAGAAGAACTAAGACAGTTTGCCAGTAAATAATAGGAGGGATTAAGAGAAAGGATATCTTGTCAATTTAGAGATGATTAGGACCTTTAGGCATTGGGAGAGAACTAGGTCTCTTGAATAAATGTACTACAGTTTCTATTAATAGTCTTTCTATCAATTTTCTGAACCAGTTCCTTACAACCATATGGATCAAGTTTGCCATTCAAATCTAGAAAAAAAATTCCAAAAAAAATCATATGGTTTTATTTTTTTAAGATAATTACACTAACTTTCCCTTTAGTTAGCATTTATTATTTATTATGCTTGACAATCATTTTACTTGGAAAATTACACCTACCGCTCCTACTTTATTATCTGTAATTTCTCAAAAAAAATGTAAGGTGTAGGCAAAACAACAGTACATACTACATAATGTAACTGATGTAAGGCAATTTCTCAAACGTATGGACATCAGATACTCTAAGTTCTAACCTGAAGGGAAGTGAGTGAATTACCTCTTAACTTTTTTACTGGTTTCTTCTAAAGTATTCTCTGGCCTTCTCCAACCCCTTTTAATCAGACTATCTTTTGTTTAACCCACGTTTTGCATTGTAGCCTCTATTAATCTTCTTATCACATGAACCACCATAGGCAAATTTATATCATCTTATCCTCAAAAAGTGTTAAAAGGTACTCTTTAACTTTCTCTCAAATTTTATTTGTTTGTGACCCTATCTTATATTTCCATTCACCCACCTCAATATTATCATATCCACTACACTAATTTTTAACTCTTTTTGGCACTTTCATGTCTAACATTCACTACCATAAAGCATTTTCGCTCTAATATTTGTTCAGTTAAATTTTCCTCTAATTTCAATAGGAAATTTCTGATCATAAATTACATGTGATGCAATTATTCATTTCACCCGGTTAAAGATTATTGCTCAAATCCTGCGTATGATATCCCTTAATATAGACCACACATTATAATATAGATACCAAGTTGCCTACACTAAGTAACTAGCGGTGTAACATAATCTCCAATTTTCACCTCTAAATCATAGCTAACTCACATCTTATCGAACTTGAATTTCTTATCCTTACACTCAATTAACAAATTCCGCTTCTCTCCACAACTCAAGTTTAGAATTTACTCTTTCGTCTTGACTAATCAACTATTACTATATCTCATTCACAAAAAGCATGCATTGGGCACTAGCTTCTGGATGTACTTGTAAATATATCCAATACCAAGTTAAAAAGTACAATTTAATTTAAACTTCTTATCCTTATATTGAAAATGAAAACCCAAGCTTAGTTCATTATAGAAACTTAAAAAGGAATGTTAACAGAATACAACTAATCTGAATGGCAATTGGAAAGAGCAAATGACACCACCTTCACTGTATCAACCATCCTTTGCCAAGCAAAATATGAAGATGTTTCACCTGTCAGACAATCATTTACTTTTAATGAAATCGTAAAATAGTGCTTGGTGGCATTCAATATTAAAAGAAAAATAACAATCCATTGAAGAAGAGGCCATTGGTTCATGCAAAGATGACAATACCGTCAGTGGATTGTTGGTGAAGAACAAGCTCCAACATAAATAATGGATCTTTATATTGGGAAGATTGCTCAAGAACTGCAAGTAACAAGAGGGATGGGCATTAGAGGGGGGAAATAGGAACCGTTAAGATAGTCTTATATTAGTAGTAGTACAACAACCAATCCTAATCCCAACAGATGGGCTGAGCTACCTAGATAAAATGTAAACACTGGACTCTATCATAAACCAAATTTTAACCTTCTTGTTATTTGCTTTTTTTTTTTTAATAATAAAAATGAGTTTATTCATCTATATTAAGCTATACTATACTTATTTTTAACTGCTCAAAAACCAGTTACCCAATAAAGATGCAATAGGTTCAATCTCAAAGTGAACAAAGTAATAAATACCTCTTTTACAGCTTGCCCATTCTGTTCTTAGAGTATCTGGAATACGATCGAACCAAACTCCATCAAGTTCTTTCAGTAAGTTTACACGGGACTGATCATATGAAGTCTGCCGATGGAAACTAGAAACTATAAAACTTTAGAAATTTTGAATGCATCAATGCAATTTGGTAATTGGTACTAATAAACTTTTAGTAACATGGATAAGTCAATCTTTACTTTCTATATCATGTAAACCTTATCCAAAACTGAAGATGCAAAAACTCAACCACATCTCTATCCAGAAGAATCCGTTACCATGTCAAGCATAGCTAAGTAGTACTTTTATCTTTATTTATTGTATTAGTCACCAAAAGGCATTTAAACTACAATTTTTTTTTATAACTGAGATGTAAGGAAATTGGCAACACCTGAATTGTATCCATACTGGACACATTGTTATATGACAGCCTCAATATCAAAACTTGACTGCATTATCTTCAAAGCTCTTAATAAACATTTTAAATTTGATTATGTTTATATTTTTTTGGAGTTTGTTTGGGAAGAGAGGTTTTGGAGGAAAAGGGAGGAGAGGTAAAAAAAATTATTTTAAAAAAATATACTCTAATTTGATAATTTTTTTAAATGAAAGATATGCAATCACAAATTAGCATAAACTTAACATACTAATCATATATTTATTATCATAAACAATATATAATTCCCTTAATTTAAAAATAAAAAACTTGTCCTCCCCTCCAAAAACCCCCTTCTCAAACATTCCCTTAATGAATGTTTCAAGAGGTAAAAGACCAATAGTAATACAATGTGATAATAACCAATATAAATATTATCAATATTAAAAAAAATAAAGAAATCCAGAAAAATATATTAATGAAAAAAATATAAACAATTTATAAAAAAATTATATTTTACTTATTATATTTTGTAGCACTCATATCTTTCTTTAAAAAAAATTATCGTATTTGGAGTCACATTATATTGTATCCAATACTCACACACCTGCACAACACTGAAGACCATTCAAGTATCATCACCTAACATTTTAAGCTTTTGGGCCAGTTGGTTCATATTATGGTATAAGAGATGGCTTCTGTTCACCAATTCTTGTCTATGATTGCTATTGGCTATGGCTCCTTCATCATTTGGATATCAATAATGCTTTCCTCCATGGTCATCTTAAAGAAGTTTGTATGGGGTAAATCCTTGAATTTGCTGCTCAAGGGGAGTTTGTTGGATGGTGTGTCATCTTCAAAAATCTTGGTATGATCTTAAGCAATCTCTCGAGTTTGGTTTGGCACTTTGGCCAACATAGCATTGTATTTCAGCAGTTCAATGTGACACACAGTGAAGGTGACATCTCTATCTTTTACTGCCATTTAGCTCAACAATGTGTACATTTGTATGTCAACAACATTGTTATCAATGATAGTGATCAGGATGACATTATTCAAATAAAATAGTGGTATAACAAATCAAAGAACTTGGCGAACTTCGATAATTCTTGGGAATTAGTGGTACCACAATCCAAGGATGGTATCATAGTATCAAAGAGGAAGTGCCATGGAGATTGTTGAGGAAACCATTCTATTCATGCAAAGCCAATTAACATTCTTATGGATCCAAATACTAAAATCTTACCAACTTAGAGGAAGCCACTTTCAAATACAATAGAAGGTTAGTTGAGAAACTGAATTATCTCACAGTTACTCATTTAGACATCTAATTTGCAATCAATGCAGTAAGTCAGTTCCTCAATACCTGGCGAAGAACATTGGAATACAGTGATTTGAATCTTGAAATATGTCGAAGGAGCTCTAGGAAAAGGCCTTGTCTATGAAGATAAAGGTCACATTCAAAGAGTTGGATACTTAGATGCTGATCATGTAAGTTCTCCTACTGATGAAAAATCTACTTTAAAATACAATGTATTCATCAAGGATAACCTAATATCCTGGAAAAGATACAGGAAAAATATGGTTGCAAGATTGATAACCAAAGCAAAGGATCAAGTAATGGTCCCAGCTAATTGTCAACTCATTTGGGTAAAAGATCCACTAAAATAGTTCTAATTTGGTGATGCTCTGTAAATGACTTATCTATGATCATCAGGCTCCACTGCATTACAGTTCCAATCTTGTATATTGTGAGAGGTCCAAACATATTAAAATAGATTGTTACTTCATTTTAGAGAAAATCTTGTCTAGAGACATCAACATCATCTTTGTCAATTCAAACAATCAACTGGTAGATGTCTTCACTTAGACTTGGGGAGACCTTTGATTGAGCTACATATGCCATAAGTTTGCTGCATAACTCTAGCATGTGGGGGAGTGCTAGAAAAATATGTAAATAATGCAAGTAGGATAATAATATCTTGTAATTATGGTTACAAGGATATTTTGAGATTCTTGTAACTAATTACATTTAGTATGTATAAATAAATCCTCCATTGCATAGTTCAAACACTGATTTCATCCTGTGTCTCTCATTTCCTCTTCTTAACATAGTATCAGAGCCTCTAAGACTAAGTGGTATGAAGTTTGATTTTTGGCATCGTAATCTTCTTAAATATTGAATTTCAGCACAAGATAGGTGTGTTTGTGAAATGCCCACATTTCAAGTCTAAAGGACTTTTGCATAAGGGGGTGTGCTAGAGATGCAATATAAAATCATTCATCATTCATGTATTTTAAATTTAACTCGAGCTTTAGGAATAGTTGGTTCATGACAATAACTTTTCCAAAATCTGAAGACAAAATTCTAGCTAACTTTATATGCATTGTTAGGTTGCATTCTAGAATGATTTGGTAATTTAAAACCTTAAATCCAATCAATATCAATTGGAAAGAGCTCCAGTTCATTGAATACATGATATCCTATAGATATCTATTAAATTTGGTGTCCACCACTCAAGCATCATTGGTAACCCAAAGTAAATTATCATCTATCTTCTGTGATAACTTCCATTTGCAATACATCTTCACAAATCTATCCATTTAATAAGCTTTAGAGCATCAATAAGCTCATTATTCTAACCTACATAACATTTCCACACATGATCAAGATAACATGCATAATTGATCATCTTTAAATTAAAACAAACTTGTAGGCAGAACCAATAGTGTTAGAACATTAGGTAAAACACTTTCTTTTATTTCAAATTTTAAATGATTTTATAATCCGATTGGGACCTATGATACACTTCTTTTGCATAATAACTATTATATGCTGCCTAAATTAGTACCCAGATAATCTTCAAGACTTGACAATATATGGTAATGAAATATATTAAACTAAAACTTCAGAAAAAAATAATCAAAAGCGAAGAAATTTTCCAAAATCAATACATCTTAAAATGTAAAACATTAGTTTCAGTTGGCCATACTTTTGGCAGGAAAAATACAAGCATATCTCAACACAAACAGATATCTACTTGTAATAGTGTGTTCAAGAATTAGCTGAAGCTGTTGAATACTTACAGTGAATAGGAGAAGATTATCCCTGGAAAGTCCTCTATGGAAGTTAAGTAGCTTTCGCAAGCACCATCCAGCATGCCATAGCATCATTATAGAGCAGGATTGCTGGAAGGCTAAAATGTTCAGCACGGCATTTAAAATCTGCTAAATTTAAAAGAAAATGGTAATTTTGTTATACTTCCCTTTCTACTAAAATGATACGGCAAAAATAATAATGAAGGCTAATTTGATTGAACAAATCAAAAATAAAGTTACATATACCTCAGGCATAAATCTAATGAAGATACTTTCATTCACAGGCTTAGAAGTTGATGCATCATTCGGCAACTGAAACAGAAAAAGAAATCATACAAAATATAATGCAACCAAACCAATGGGTTTCAGCCAAATAAACAAGGGAAAATGACTGGAAATGTATTCTTCGACAAATTGTATTCAGTTTGAGAATAATTAACCACTGAACTGGTTAACAATGTTGAAAGAGCTGCTAATGAGTAACCAATTATTCTTAACTACTTCAATAGTTACATCTTCCTAAATCAAAATATTTTACCAAGAATTCCCTTTTTGTAATTTTCGCAATAATGGATGCATGTCAGAAAAACTCATTTTAAAAGCAAAATGAAAAGAACAAAAGCTTATCAACCTCAAGCCTATTAACGTGGAAGGCATCAATTCAAATATTAATGGAGGAAATACCATGATTATATATTAGTATTTTGGCTGGCACGGTTGGAGTGTGGAGAAAACTTGTAAAAGCCCCAATAAAGAGAGTAGACCAAATGGAGGGTAGCCCTATTGCTAGAGGAAGAGGAAGACCAAAACTAAAGGCAACAAAACCATTTGGAAGGATTTAGAGGTCAAAGGTTTGTCTGTAAACATAATGCACAATAGAACATTAAGGTATCCTTTGGTCCATGTAGCTGACACCAACTAGTAGTGGAAAAAAGGCTTGGTGGTAGCATTTTGCACAACTGAAAAAATCCAGAATTTTTTGAGAAAAAAAAATATTTTGTTCTAGAATAAATCAACCTTATGGGATAAGCCTTGTGTTGTTATTGTTGTAATAAACCAACCTTAACATGTTAATAGATGTGCTACAGTATATGCCACTCTGAAAATTGAAGATCCTCTTCAATTCAAATCACAATGTGATCACCAATACTTACCATCATATCCCCTGTCTCATATAGCTCAGTCATTGGAGATAAGAGACAATCAAGATCTGCAAAACTTGCATGAAAAAGAAACAAACCAATAACACGATCAGTTACTAAAAGACACCTGTAAGGCAACATATATGAACTAAATAACACTACCTTTACTTTCTGTCAGAATAAGCAAGAGAAATATGAAAGCTAACAATAGGCTGTGATCCTCACAGAAAACAAAAGCAAGTATTCCACTCCTGCAACAATAGCAACTTCATTACATGTACATTTAGATGCACAGGATCATGAATTCACACGCACTAATACATAAATGATCTGCCTTGGTAGATGCTTCCTCCTGATGTCAGGAGTTGCATTGCAAACCATTGTTATTAAAGAATGAGGTCTTCATGAAGATATAAAAGCATTGGATCATCATGCAGAAAAGAAAATCAAATTCCAATTAAAGAAAAATCATTCTTCATTTATTTTGGGATCTAGCTTTCTCATGGATATACATTACATCAAAACTCTAACAAAACATGAAGCTTACAAGAAAAGGAGGAAAAGTAGAATACATTCCAAAAAGCTTAAGTACATAATCATACATTAACATGAAGCTGATTATCAGATTATGCATTGTGCAAAACTAAAATAAATCGATGGACACAAAAAACCAAGAACTAAGACAAACTATGAAATTAATCAGCTACACTTTTTCTATATCATTACTTCTAATCTGGCAAATGTATTTATCAGCAATAATTATCCTTCCTTTAACCTGATCCTTCTAATATCAAATAAGGTTTCTCTTTTTATCTCCCATACCCCCCCCCCCAATGCCCTGGGGTCTCCCTACTGGATATAAATCAAGAAAAGAAAAAGGGGATAACAGAGAAGATAGAATCACAAAAGTGTCTCAACATTATAAAGTCTATAATAATATTTACATATAAAAAACGATGACAATCTAATAAATCACCAACCTGTTGGAACAAATTTCTCCATTTGGGCTATTAATATTGAAACCAGGCAGAAAACTTTCCCAATGAGCACCTAAATAAGTCTCATTGACACTCACCGATCCGTTTGACTCAGGAGCAGCACATATAATTCTTTTCACTTCATTCAAGCACTTTGTGAAAGGTTTAACATCATCTTGGACATCAGAAGCATTCCCTTCACTAAGAACCCTCACATTTAAGTTCAAAAAGTGATACAGGATAACACCAGCCACATTGTTAATCATGCTTCTTCCACCAACAACTTGAAGAAGGCGTGAAATGATATATAGTGAAGTGATAGCAGACAAATCAGACCTCTGGGGCAAAGAATATATTGTTTTGATGAATACATTATGTGGGAAATTTTGGAACAAAATGAATGGGGTATGGCAAGCAACTGAAATACAGAAGTTTCCACAAACAAGATTCATTTCATATTTCTTTCCTTTCATAATAATTCTAGTTCTATTTTCTTATTAGCAAACTATAAGAAGCATGAAAAATACAAGCACAAGAGAGAGAAAAAAATATATGTCAATATGGTGTGACAGTTCTCTCTTTAAATCTAAAAACTGAACGAACTACTTAAAAGTAAGAAGGGGAACCTTGTGGTTAATTTAAAATGATGGTTTTTTCCTCTCTTTCCAATTACAAGAAAAAAGAAAAAAAAAAACTCAGCAATTTTAGAAATAAAGATTGAATTTCATGTGGGAGAATTCCCATTCTATCATACTATAGATTAAACATTAAATTTAGGTTCTCTAAAGAGAGAAGGTGAAAAGTAAGGATGTATTTTACCTTGATTTTAACTAAAGCACCCTGTACATGTAACTCATTTCAAATCAAAAGGATGGATATACTTTCATTTTCTCACTTTACACACCTTCTCATGTTAGAGAAGCCAAATCCCTAAATATTCATGAATTGGAGGGCACTACCTATCATAATTAACAGACTTGAACACTAAAGTCAATATAAGGATGGTACAAAGCAGAGAGAAAGTACAACTAAAAGTAGACTAGTTTACAGGAAATTTATTCATCTTACATTTTTATTCCTCGAAGCCAGTAATGAAAATAGTACAGGAAACACCAACCCATTCAGAAGACTTTCCATAACCAGTCTAATCAATCGAGGCTCACCAACGCTAAGAATGTCTTTAAAGTAGTACAGTTCATCCACAATTTTATCAGATTCAAGAATCAATCCATTTCTCCTTTTTTGAGTGTCCATCTTCCTGCTTCAATGTAGGGTAGTTAGCTCTGTAGAAGTTAGAATTTATCAAGCGGCTATAAAGTACCAACGATTATTTGATAAAAATATTCAAATGAACATACCCTTTGTCATAGACAACAGCATCTAAGCGAAAGCATAGATCTTTTAGTCTACGAACTAGGTCAGAGAAATATTCTGAAACTGGGGTAGTTGATATAAATTGATAGACCATGTCATCACTAACTGTAGAACCAAGATAAAAATGTAGCACAGTTCAGAAATATATTGCACTAAAGCAGGTTATAACTCAAGCAATTCAAAGAGTAGCAGCATGCCATTGTAGATGTTGAGAACTAAAGCACGTATAGCTGTCTGAATCATCTTTTCTTCATGCTGAGCAAATCTTAGAGCTTCAGTGTACAATGGAAAGGAGACTACAGCATCCTGCAGTTGAATGTTGGAACAAAGAGAATCTTAAAATACTTAGCTGAATTCTGCAGAACAAAAAGAACCAACCTCTAATATCCAGTAAAAATTAATTGATGGATGATTGTTCCCCTTTCATATTGAATTCAAATGTGATAAAAGGTTTCCTAAACCACTAATAAAAGGTATGAAGCAAGTGTGTAACTCTATCCAATATCTTTCTCAATTAAAATAATATTGTGTTATCTTTGCTAGCGAGATTGTTGATTTGTGGAAATAAGGTCCCTATCACTACAAATTAAATAACTGTTGCCTACTAGGTGAAACACAAAAGATCAAGCCTTATGCCCCATCAAAGTGGGAAGATAACAGTCTTGATTTAACAAACAGCAGCCAACTGTTAAATTTATACGTTTTCAACTTACCCCATGAACCTTCACAAGAAGGCAAAGTGTGTCTTTGTTTATTTTACCACCAATCGCCCTGAATCAAGAAATAAACATAAAGTTAATTTGTTCTATAAATTACTATAGCAGAAGAAAAAAAATGAGAAACAAAATATCAGAACTACAAAATTTTCACCCTTTCCCATACTATTTAAAACAAAAAAAGAAAATGGAGGAGAGAATAAAAATGTAAAACATATAACTCCATGTCTTCAAACAAGCATAGGAAACTAGCAACAAATGTTGAGAGATAAAGAGAGATGCAAAGGAGAGGAAGAAAGGATTATAAGTTATAACCTTAGGAAAGAAACATAGTATGGAGCTAGGTCTCCCCCATCAAATTTGTAGGGATGTGAAATAATGCTGTTGATATAACCGTTGCTGAAGCAATAGTCTGCACCATGCAAATATTATATTAAGTACCAGTACTAAGCCAAGGAGGCGAGGAATAAAGAGTACCACTTTGGTAAAATGAATATTTCTGCGGACATCAGCTAGGTATGCATAAACAAGTAAAACCTGGATAGTCAATGAGTTTAGCCAGAAACATCATTAAATATTAATCATCTTACAAATTGCATGTTCATTATCCATGTTTTGAATCATTATGCTCAGATACTGAAGCAGTGGTCCCTCGATTTTTGAATCTTGACTAATCTTAAGTATGCGAACAAATTCTGCCAACACTTGGTGTTCCATGAAACATCTAAATGTTTAAAATCAGTCACAGCTATGAAAATTCATCTAGAAAATAAGAACAACATCAGAAACACGAAATTTTCACGACAGATTCATACTCAAAAATGAACGGATCTTGTCTATCACCATAAGTTACAATCTCCACAATAGACTGCAGTAAATCCATCACAAATTCCTGCAAGAACTCCCACGCATAAGTACATTGCAAGTTTTTTCTTCTACGAAAAGAGGACGCAATACAAATTGACTCATGTTACCCTGTTATACTTCTGCACAACTTTGATCTGCTGCAGTTCATTTATTACGTACCTGTAACCAAATCAAAGTCATAAAAAAATCCATAAGCATCGAAAAATAATTCACAATATTATTCAAAAGAAACGAGTCCATGCGGCACGACAGAAATTCAATTTATCACCAAAATTTACGAATAATTCTGTAATGAAAAGGTGCATGAAAACCTCTCATCGAACCCTAAGGATGCAAATTCGGAGGAAGCAATGAGGGAAAAACCGATTAAGAACTTACTTGAAGTGTTGAACGGAGAAGCGATCGATGGATCGCCAGAGAGAGCGCAACATGGCGACGGTGAGGAAAGAAATGAGAACGAAGGGAGTGATGAGATGTCGCTGTGGAATGTGAAGGTTGAAGAAGAGCGAGTGGAAGAAGCGGTGTTGGTGTTTTGCATTGTAGAAAGAAAACGATTGGTTCTACTCACGGTGCTTTTGGTTTTAGTTTGGCTGTTTGGTGATACGTTGTTGCAGCAACCACTCAACAACCTTTCAACGTCTGGAATCTTCCAACTTAGACTTCAAAATATAACCAACCAGGCAAAGCTGTGTCTTCTGAAACGCTGAAAAGACTGGATTATGTCCCTGACCCTGCCTATGAGTGCAAAGAGGATTCCATTTAGCCTTTAACATCTTCGAGATTCTGAAAAAAAAATTATATTTAAATTTAAATTGCGTGTTCTTCGTTTACATTGTACTTTTCGGCATAAATATAATAACTAAATTTTCATTTTACTAGAGGTGCGCAAGAAGTTTTGCTGGTCAATATAGCTCAATCAGCAAGTAAAAGGTGGGCGATGTCACCTTTCCATGACAAAACTCGTGTTCTTCTATAGCTTTCCAAGCCTAAGATGATACTGCCAGAGTCTAACTATATTATTGAGCAGAACAATGAATATCTATCTAGTTGGCAAATCCTAATCGATACTTTAAGGAGTTAATTAATAAAATAAAAATATCACATTTTTATTAAAAATATTTATTATATAAAAATATTTAATTAAAAATGTTTAATATTCTTTAGTCAATACTACAAGACATTTGTCTTGTCTATTTAATTCATATGTATTACTACTAACTACCAGGCTGTTCTTATATTATGCGGATATTTTTAAATTTAATTAAAAATTTTAAAAAAATAATATATATTCTTATTATTAATAATAAATATATTAAATAAAACTCAATTAAAAATAAAAAATAAGTAAATTATTAATATTGAGATAGATTATTTTTATTAATATAATATGGTAAATTTTAAAATTTAAATTTATCAAATTAAGATTGATTAAAATTAAAAAATTTATATTTTAATTTATACAAAATGAATCGTTAATTTAATAAAATATATCAATATTTAAAATTTAAATCATATTAAATTTAAGAAATGATATTTGAAAAATAATAAATTAAATATTCAGTGTAAGAAAATTAGATAACTTCATGATGATGAAAATAATTTTTAAACATATTTTCGATCAATAATAAAAATTCAAATTACACAAAATAGATAAAAAATTATTTATAGTAAAAATATAAAAAAAATTATTATTATACATTCGGAGAGCATAGATCAGCACGCAAGTTCAATTATCAAATATTAAATACATTTACGTATAAAAATAGAAAACAGTATAATTTTTAAATTTTAATCTCTAACTAGAGTTTCATGTTGAATTGTCTTTCAACTTGACATAATTTTTCATAAAGTTAATATTGTTAGTTTTATTAAAATGTGATAAAAAGTAAGGTTTAAATATATTTATAGATTAAAATTTTTTATTTTAGTCATTTTCTATCCTTAAAAATTATAAAAAATTGTGCCTTTAAAGCATTAAAATACATTATTTAGTGATGTGAGAAAGTCAACAATTCTCCATTTCTAATACTCTATTTACTAAATCTTTACATGAGTTCCATTAAATAAATTAGATCAATACTTGTAGTGAACTTTTGTATTTATCATAGGAAAAATGTTGATCTATAAATATATTTACATAATCCTAAAATTGTTTAGCTGAGGTTGAAAAACACTGATAAAATATTTTTTATTTTTTTATATTATCATTCAATCATTAATTGTTATATAATTAATTTTTTTAATTTTTATAATAATTATTTTGGAAATTATATTTAAAATAATTTTTAATTTAAAAAAAGTATAAAAAATTGTATAGTAATAATATATCATAATTAAATAGGATAAAACAAATGTTCCTGTATGCAAGGAAGATAAATTTATGAAACTGTGTTGTGACCTTATGTACCAAGGCATGAAAATGCTAATATTGATAGAAAATTAGTGGAAGGCGTGGAACTAAGTTATAGGTAGGGATGGAAGTAAGCCGAACCGAGTTAAGCTGTAACTGTTCAAGTATGATCTATTTAAAAATTTTGAGGTAAGAGTATAGGTCTGTTACCTGTTAAAGGCTTTTTTTCTTTCTGTCAAGGTCTGTCTTGATTTAAAGCCTATAAGGCCTGCAAATCTGTTTAAAAGTCTACATTATAAAAACAAATCAATAAATAAACTTAAAGTCTATATAAATAATTAATTAAAAAAGCTTGCAAACTTAAACCTTATAAGATAAAAAGATCATTGTAGGTTTAAAACAAATACATATATATATATATTAATATTATGTAAATAAAATATAAAATAAATATTATATAAATATAATATATTAAAATAAATATAAATATATAATACATAAATATAAATAGGCCTCTGAATAGGTTAAATAAGCTTTTTTATAAGTCTAGATCTAGTTGTTTATCAAAAAAAGTTTTTTAACAAGTCTGAGCCTACCATAAACCCATGTCAGACGACCTTATTCGCTTCCATCCCTAACCATAAGAGGAAGTTGTGTTAGGGCATAATGAATTTGTGTGTGTGCACCCTTTAGCATTATGCTTCTCATTCTGCGAGAATTTCTTCCAACGCTGCTACTTTAGTAAACTCTTCGTGTAGTTTCCAAATAAAATCAGATATATAACCCAAATTTTTAAGTTAACCCGTTTAACTTACTGTTTAAAAGGATTAAGACCAGCAAAATTATTAAAATATTATTTATATCTTTTATTTTTGTATTTTTCATCCTTCTTTCCAATGAAATGAATATTATATTCTTGTAAAAATTTATCAAAAGATTTTTTTATAAAAAAAAATTTGTAAAAATAAAAATTTAAAAATTATATTTTAAATTTATTTTTGTAATACATATTTTAATTTCTAAAAATTAAAATATAATTTTAGAAAATAAAAATTTAGAAGTTAAAATATGATTTTTAGATTCTTAGAAAAGTTTAACTCATAAAAGAAATCTTCGATGCATATTCTATCAGGTATGATGGTTATTTCATAGTGGTTTGTGGGTGTACGAGTCTATCTGCAGGTTAGTTTTTTTTTTTTTACTAAACTAAGGTTCTATTATTCTTAATAGGTCCAATTTTATTTTTTTTTTCAAAAAAAAATATTAGTGCAACCAAAATAGATTTAGCATAGCAGCATCACGCTTCTAAGATACCAATGATCTAATCTAAGTAACTTAATGATTTTTATAAATGTTTGGTTTACAAAATTATTTTTTATTTTTTTATTTATAAGAATTTTTTTTTTATTTTTAATGTTTTGTATAAAATAATGAAAATAAAAAAATTATTTTTTGCTTTTATTTTGTTACAATTCTCTAAATTATCTATATTCTCTTTAAACATTTTTATAATAATAACTCAAAATAAGGTTGAAATCTATTATGTTTTATATCATAATAATTCTCATTAATTTGAAGTTAGTCATCTTTGCAGTATGCACATGTATTCTGGTCCAAATCATCATCACTTTATCAACACAATGAGGGTATGAGAAATTGAGAATTCAATTTTCACAACAACTTACGACAACACTTAAATCATATCATTTTGCAAAGCATGAAATTGTTCGACTAATAATTATAATCTTTAAGGTCTTGTCAAGATGGCTAAATCCGACCAAAGCAATCTCGATTACACAGAGCAATCACAAACCATTAGAGAAGCTTAAACCTAGCTCACATATCCTCTAGGCTCAAAAATTCTCATTTCTCATAAACTATGATCTATTTCCAAGTGAGTCAACCCTTAGATTTCTCCACTATTCCACTTAAAGTGTCTTGCAAATTATTCTCCATATTTTTGATTTTCAAAAATAATATTTTATACATATGATCATGTCAATTAATCGTTATTTAAAACTCATTTGAACTGAAGGTCTTGCCTTCTTCTTAAACTCAAGATTTCACTATTCTCCTCCATTAAACATATGTGTAAACTCCACTTGGGAGTATTTTAAATTCAAATACAATGTCTCCAAGACATTATATAAGGCTCTCAACCTCTAATCGTTTATTCGTCTCATAATAATTCACACATATCATCAATCGATATAGTTTAATCCTTAAATATAATTATTTTAAATCATTACTTTCATTCATAAAAGTTCAAAGTTGTATGATCATATCACTTTTCTACACAATCATATATTATTCCTCTGAAGGTTCACATGTTATTCATCATTAGTCCACTTAAGTGTTTTATGGAAGTGTTATTTATTCGAAAAGACCTTGAGATCTATCTAAGGGTGTGTTGGAAGCACCTCATTTGAAAATAGTCTCATCTAAAATCTGAAGCAATTTCATTTGATCTGAAATTGTATCGTTTGATCTGAAGCAATCTCAACTGAAATAACCTTGTTTAACTTGGAACAACCCCATATGGTTTGAAATAATCTCATCTAACATGAAGAACCTTATATATGGAAGGTAATCTAGAGTGAGACTATCTATAAGACTATCTTCATAAATTTTCTTATAGCATTGTCTATACAATACTAATCTACAGGTTTATCTGTGTAAACTTATTTATAGATTCGTCTAACTCAACTTGTTTAATTTGACTCGTCAAACTTAACTCATCTAATTCAACATTAGAGAATATTTAGCCCCAGAAACACTATTTTAATATCCAAGAACACCGACTGTTATTAGTTTAAACAGTGAAATATTTAGAATCTCATAGTCTAAAATTCAAGACTAACATAAATAAAGAAATTTACACAAATTCAAAACATTAACTAAAATTTTATATTCTAAAATTTAGGAAAACTTTAGACTACTCCAAAATTTTTACTTGAGTCTCCTTTCCGTTACCTGAAATTGAAGAATAGTGAATGTAAAAAATAATGGTGGAACTCCCAACTTGAGCTTTGATTATTTATTTTACCAAAGTTGATTATTTAAGAAGGAAGCAACACAAAATAGAGAGAAAACTTATAAGAAAAATATGAACAACGTGATAAAGAAGAAGTAGAGCAAGTAAAATCTTGAAATCACTTCAATTAAGTTTCCAAGGTTATTAGGAGGCTTCTATGTGATTCAATGCCACTTGATGGCATGTTTAGCATCTTAAATAAAGAGGAAGCCATGCAATATGGCACGTGACTTAGTATTTTTTTTTTTAAGAAAAAGGACTATTACACATTTTATATTTTCATTATTTTCAATAAAAACTTTGAAAATAAAAAACAAAATAAAAATAGAAAATTTTCGCAAATCAAATGTCATCTATGGATTAAGGTCAAAGGTTTCTCACTTTCTAATTTTTCTCTTTCTCAAATTATTTTAAGTCTTGATTTGTTGTTGTTAGCTACATTACTCAATGTTTACCTGCTTTCTTCTAACTTATTTCACTGTTGTGCTGTAGTGCACTACTTGTGTTTGCCTTCTTGCTCTTTTGACTTGATGGCTCACTACCATTATCTGTGTACTCATGTTTGTCCTTACATTCTTGTTGTTGCTTGTATCTCAATTGTGTGAAACATTAAGATTACTAAATTGATATTGTGTTTCTTGCATCTCTATTATGTGCTTGATGTGCCATTTTTTAAAAATTTTATTTTTATGTGTTAAATCCTAACACATAGGTCTAGGTAGGTCGAATGCAAATCATATATTTTTTAGACCCATTTAAATTGCAGTTAATCTAACCTAACCCATTTAGGTGTGTGTCTATTATGAGTAGAGATGAAAAATAATCAAGTTATCCAATAGGAACTCTAAACTTACAACCTAACTTATTTAAAGTCCGTTCTGATCTTGTCTATTTAATAAACAAAGAGACTTAAGTTTGTCAAAAAAAATTTAGATAAACAAATCAGATTTAATCTTATAAAAAAGTTTGTTTATCCTATTTAGAAAATCATTTTACATATATAAATATATTATAATTTATTATAATATATTATATTTATATAACCTATATGTATACTTATATATTTATATTATATTTATGTTCATATACAAAATTTGTAGAACTTTTTAATCATTTATCTATATATAAATTTTAAATCTATTTATTAGTCTTTTATATTGTAGGTTTTTAACTAAACTTGTAGGTATTTTTAATCATATATATATATATATATATATATATATATATATAGGTTTTATGTTTATTTATTAGCCTTTTATATTGTAGGATTTTAGCATACTTTTAAGCTTGGTATGTTTTAAAATAGATCAAATTTTGATAATAAAAAAAGTTTATAACAAGTAATAAGCTCAGTTTTAAGCTTAAAAAAATTAAATAAGATAGACATAAATACTCAAAATGCTACCTGGTTTAACCTATTTCCACCTCTAGTTGCAAGCTTAGCTTAACGAGTTAGCTTGACTTGTTTATCCAGCTTTACTTCTGAACCATTTTTTTCATTTCAATTTTGACTACTACAACATCATTAATCAAGTTGCAAATCACAATTGAAAAAAAAAATCTTAAAATTTTGTTAAAATTTCATAATTTTTATATTTCTTTATGGATAATCATTAATCACAGCTATAGATGTAGATAAACTAAGTTATCCACTAATTATTTAAATTTAACACATCAATTTATTAAAATTGGTTTGTTTAGTTAAACAAATAAGATTAAAATAAGGTTTAGCTTGATTATTTAACTTAGCTTAATTTGATGATGATAAAGTTACAAACAAAATTTTATATACTTTAGATATAAAGTGTCTAAGAAAGTTTTTCTTCGAATATACTTTGAGTTTTCAAACACTAAATATTTGAGTTGTTTCTTAAGGTAAATTTCATTAGATAGATTATTCAAATGCTTGTTTGATAGACTTCTCTCTATGTACATTAATTCCTATAGAGTAAACAAACATAGAACTATATGTAAAATTAAAATGTATATTATCATTAAAAAATATTAAATATAAGAATTTTAAATATTTTAGATTCCAAAATTATGTTTCCTTTATTGATAATTATAATATATTCACATGGATTTATCCATAAAATAAAAAATCTTAGGTATTTTACTCTAATGTTTATTTTAAAAATCTTTATTGAGAATCAATTTAACAAAAAGAATCAAAGTCTTACAATATGATGAAGGTAGAGAATTCAAAGGGCTATATAAACTAATACATGAGGTTGAAATTCAAATAAGAGAATATTGCCCTTACCTCTTAATAGGCATGGCAAATAAGCTCGTATCATGGACACTTGCAACAATTTTGATAAAAAAAATCCGAGTTGACTAGGATCAAGAATAAGTTTAGTTAAAACATGATTATTAAAAGCAGAGATGGGGACAGTAAGAGGACAATAATACTCATACAATCTCATCATAATATATTAAATTTTAAAAATATATTTATTATTATAAAAAATTTTATAAAATTAGTTAGGATAAAATAGTAATAAAATATATAAATATTAGAAAAATAATATAATAAATTATGAAATAATTATAATAAAAATATAAAAAATGGGAACGAGTGCGGAGTAGATTTCCCCAACCCCAATCGAAAGATGGAGATGAAGTTTAGTTTTTAAACCCCAACAAGGATGAGAACAAGGATAAGGATAGGGGTAAGGAACATGAAACCCGCTCGTAACTTGTCTCATTGTCATGTCTACCCCTTAGTGAAAATTTTGAAAGTATAGAAAAAGTATAAACATGTTGTGGAGCTAGGAATGACCCTTGTGGCACAAGCTGAAATTCCCCTTACATTATCATTGATAGGGGACATATTAATAGGCTTCCAAGCCATATTCTAGAGAATAAATCTCCATGCCAGTTGTTGCTCGACAAAATACTAGATTATAAGGCCATGATATTATTTGGTTGTATTTTCTAACCTTATTTAAATCCCTACAATTAATACAAGTTGCAATTCCACGCCTCAAAGTGTGTTTTCCTAAGCTACAATAACTCACAAAATGGTTATAAATGCTCAAGTTTTGTAGGAATTATGTTCATATCATGTCATGTAGTGTCTAGCAAGTAACATTTCCCATTTCATGAATGTTTCTTCAGCATAAAAGGGCTTGTTGAAATTATCACTAGTCTTACTGGATTTGTGTATCTTATTAGCATAACGAGTTCTAAAGCAATTGGGTACCAGTCAAATGAAAGAAAATATTGCAAAAACTAGGGAGATAACAGTCACTCCAATATCCAATCCTTTACGAAGAAGGATTAACAATTATGCATCTATCAATAATAATAATTTCAATAATAAATGCAGTAATGAACATGTATCATCACCATAGATAATTCCAAATCCAATCCTTGATATCAACAACATTAGTGAACAAATCATTGTTCTAGAAACAAGTAATTAACATTAGATGGTGACTAGTAGTAGAGATGGAGTTTTCAAACCAAAGAAATCAAATATAGGTTATGCAAATGGAAAAAATGATGAACAAGAATTGAAGAATGCAAAGGATGAACTAGATAGGCCATAATGGAATATGGTTATGTTAACTAAATTTAATACTTTAACGGATAACAAAACTTAGATCTAGATACCCTTTTAAGGATAAAACAATATTATAAATTCTAAATAAGTGTTTAAAACAAAATAAAAGGCTAATAGTAAAATGGGGAAAAGAAAATGAAGATTTATGATTAAAGGATTCCAACAGGCATCCAAAACTTAGTTATGATGAAATGTTTAATCCAATGGTTAAATAAAGTATAATAAAGATCATCTTATCAATTTGTAATATATTACAATTGTGATAAATTTTAAACAATACTTTTCTGAATGTAAAATTTAAGGAAATTTTTTTAAGGCAGCCAGAAGATCTTATAATAACATATGTGAAACTAAAGTTATTTATAATTTGAAAGATCTTATAAATACAATAAGATTATAACATATGTGAAACTAAAGTTATTTATAATTTGAAAGATGTTCTAAGATCATGATATATCAAGCTAAGGTATATATATAAATTTAAAAGATTTATAAACTTAAAATTTTTTATGAAAATATATTTTAATATTTTTAAGTTTTCTATAAAAGTTGTAAATTTAGGTATTTGTTAAAATTTTTTATATTTTTAATCATTAAAAATATCCCTATACAATTTAGTATTCAAATGCGTTTATTTATTCATATTTTAATTCTTTAAAATATTATTTGATTTTAAAAAATATTAATTCACGCAATTTGATTTCAATATGTACTAATTTTATTCATATTTTACTAATATTTTGTTTAATTTTAAAAAATCAAAATATAATTAAATTCATATTGAAAGACGAAATTGTAATATAGATGGGTTCTAACTTCTAAAGATGAAAAATATATATGATACACATTTATTAAACCGTATATTTATTGAAACAATATCATTACTTAAATTAAAAATTTTAATGATAGAAATTGAAATCAATAATTTTTATAAAATAATAAAATAAAATTATAAAATTAGAATTAAAATCCTTCTTAAGTCAAATACAAAATTATTTTAAGAAGAGTAATCAATCAGATCATATTTTTATATTTTCAAAAAGACAAAATACAGGTAAATCTGCAGGAGTACCGGCTTATTATCAAGAAAAATAATAATTATTATTATACAATATTTTATATTATATAAAAATAACATAAAAATATCCCTTCCTATGGTTTCATACGTAGACCATCTTTTTCATCTTATCGCCTGAGCATTTCATTTCGTCAGGGATTAATGGATTCCCTTTTATAATAAATTGAAAAAATTGTCACATGTAGATATAATGTCTATTAAATATGGATTATTTAATTAATTTATTTATTTTTATTTTTTTTAAAATGTCACCTAATAAATAAAAAAGATAGATGAGTGGATGAAATTTTTAGTAAATAAAAATATTACAATTGTAATAAATTATAAAATCCTCTCCCACGCGCACGTGCTAAAGCAATCAATTCAAAGCACTGTCTCCTCTCTTTCCTCTTACCTTACTTTTCTTCCCTGAAAGTTGAATTGCTCGATTCCGTTTATTTGATCTGTTTTTCACATTAGTATTTTGTTAAGCAGAGGCAATGAGAAAGACAACTTATATTTATACAATCAATTAGAGAATAAAATATATAATACAAAAGAATAAAATATAAAATATAATAAATAATAAAGATAGAAAGAAAAATATATTTATAAATTATAATAAAAATTAAAAAATTAATATATGTCAATTAGAAACTACTCCTGCATCATTTTTTTTTTCTTGACTAACTTTTCCCTATCCAGAATTTACGGTAATTGTTATAATCATATTGCAAGATATAATTACGTATACACCAAACAGTTTTAACTCCCACCCTATAGTCAATGTAACATGTAAGGCATGCGTTGACCGCTATTGACCATTGCCCTGCAGAATTTCTTACCCAGTCACGGCAATTTTCCTCTATGATAATTGACTTCGGCTTTCCTGATTTCTAATGATTAAATTACATTATTATGCAAGTTATTATAGTGAAGAAATTATAGTATTGATGTGATTGTCATATTTTTTTTTTTACAACTTCTTTTATATATTTTTTATTATTTTATACAAAATATTATATAAAAAGTATATCTATTTATTACTTTAAAATATAAAAATAATTTAATATTTTTTGTCTAAGAAAATTTATAAAAATAAAATGTAGAAAAAGTTTGTAGGTTAAATGGGTTAAAGTTAATAAAAATATGAAATTATTTAAAAATAACTTTTTATCCAAACCATTTAAATCATAGATTCAGTTAATTGAATTTACAAATTAATAAATTAATTTATTGACTATTTCAAAAAATTATATATTTTTATTAATTCTTATCATGTATTTTTTAATTTTAAAATATTCTATATTTTAATAGTTAAATATAAAAAATATGTTAATTTGCAAAAACTATTAGAATTAGTCTAACAGAAAAAAGTTGAAAACTATTAAAAAACATGTTAATTCACAAGTTAAAATAGATTAAACACAAATTAATAGGACTATAGATTCATTTATTTCGTGAATTAACCCAACTCAATTTATTTTAGTAACTAATCTTCGCAACCTAACTTACGTAGGTTAGATTGATCCATTATTTATCTTTAATTTGTATTTAATTTTAAAGATTAACATTTAATTTGTGAAGGTTAATCCATAACACGTCCATAGCTTGGTTTTTTCCACTTGAAAGGAGTTCAACTACGATGTTTTTACCATAAATTATAGCAAACTGTCTGCATGAAATTGATACTCCAAGGAAATAAAAACAATTTGTTTTCTTTACTGTGGGAATTTGCTACTTGACTTGAATAGAGTCTGGATTAGTTTAACCAAAGGTATACGAAATTAATTGAACGGCACAGAAAAGGGATTGGAGAGCACTATTCAAGGACTTAGATGTTAAGCAATCCGAGCTTCTCTGAACCAATAATGTGTAGTTAAATAAAGTGATGATTTTAGGAGACGCACTATTTCAATCCCACTCACCGCACTCTTTTTAGTGCACTAGCTAATGTGTAGTCCAGTTAAAAATCACAAGTTCACAGCATCCATCCCAGTTATGGAACCCACAAACATGCGCTTTTGCTCGTATTCAATGACGCGTGTAATCCTAGCTTCACTATCACTTATCTCGTTTTCTTTCACAAATTTGGACCCTTTTTCGGTTAAGACTAAAATCATTGGCATCCTTCACTTTCAACGCTTTCTTCTTTTTCTCTAGCATGTTTTTAGTGTCATCATTTTCTTGGAAGCAAATTAGTGAAACTAAGTTTTTATTAACATCTTTTGGTGTTACACCAAAAAAATTAGATCTGACACCGACATCCCACCTTAGCGCAATAAATCGAACTCAACAACTAGCAAGAATAACTCTCATATAATTAAGTTTATTGTCCTTACTTATACAAGGCACAGGACAGGATTGGCCATATCTTCAGTACTTTCTCACCTTTAGACTTCATTCTTCTGTCCGAACTAGTATAATTACACGGTTACAACTTATAACAAAAACAGTTAAGTAAAAATTTAACTGCAATCGTCCATTTTCAATTGAACTTGAGAAAAAGATAGAGAAAGAAAAACCGATACCAGTATTTTAACACAGATGAAGATAATTAATAAAATTCATTTTATTATATTAAAACAGAGTAGTTTTAGTAGAGATCCATACGTACGATTAAAATTTCCAATTCGTTTGAAAATAAACTAAAACTTAAGAGCTAAAGGCATGTGTGCCTCTAGACATGGAGTATTGCCTACTACGAGAATCAACGAAGGAACCAAGACAGATGAAAACTTTGGATTTGGAAAGGAATTTCGTATACAGTTATAATACTCACGTTGGAGAATCTTAATTCCATCCATGTTACCCGTTCCCGCGCGAAATATATTATACTACCTTACCATATTGAGAAGAATTAATCATTTTTCAACTATTAATAAAAAATCAAGCGGTAATTTGATATAAACATTACATCATTTCTTTTGAAACCGATGTCAAATACATGGTTGCGTTGGCTATCATGCACAAGCACAAAATGATATTACTTTTAGCCTACATGCAAAAAAATAAGTGGGGCTGGTTCTTTGAGTGCTAGAGGACATACAGAAAAGAAAAATAATGCACAAAGGAACAAAGAATAAAGATAACCTAACGCTTTACCACCCCACCTTGAAAGAAAACTTTCCGAAAGAACATTAAATTAGGAATCGATCCCTTTTGGAAAGAAGCCCAATTTTTAACTCTCACGAGAAAGGAAGAAGAAATGATGAGTGATTAAGGAATATAATTATGCATAGAAAACAAATAAAGCAATCCATTAATCTTGATACTTTTCTAAATTAGTTTATTATTCATTAATCTTGAGAAATCCAATTCATTAGTCCCTGGATAAGAAAAAACAAACTAAAATAAATAAATAATTAAAAAAAAAAGCAGCACCGTGCTTCAAGGCCACGGTTTCAACTAATCATGAGCTTCTAACGACGACCACCGTGACACGGTGAGGTGAACCAGTGGTTGTTGCAATTATCTTGCGAACTCCTAAGCCCGATCCGAATCCTAAACGGTCGTTTTGCAAGTCTGACTCCGAAAGCCGAACCTCTGATTTTCCAAATCATACTCGACATAGAAATTCTGCATCTGATAATTCCCCAATATCACAGCCGGTCCACCCGCCACGCCGGGACTCGCCACGTCATCAGACACAATTGTCAAACATGCCACGTCAGATTTGCCCACCAATGAAAAATAATTAGTCAGCGGCAACCTCATCTTCGCGCCTCCCCTGAATTGAAAAGTAAGTTCTGGAAACGACGCCGCTCCCTCCCCAGACACCACATAATAACACGGACTCAACCCTGATTGCTTCTCCACCTCCCTCGCCCTTGTGTAATTCACCTGCTTCTCAAACTCTTGGGCCACCAAATCGAAAATGGGCCTCTCCATGAACGTGAAGGTGGAGCCCGAGTCCACAATAGACCCACCGTTACCGTTACCATCTATCTCCAGAAACCTCGTCGGAACCCTCACTCGCTTTTCCCCAACGACAATCTTCTTAACGGTAACGTAGTAGTACGTTTTCTTATTCCACGGGTTCTTCTGAAACGGCGTGTAGCTGACGCCGTTAGTTTTCCCGTCGCCGGAGGAACCGCTTTGCAAGACGAGTTCGCTGCTCGCCGGCGAGTCGTCGAACCGGTGAGACACCAAGCAGTAAGAGAATCTCGTGAGATTCATCTGCGACGGCACCGACTCCGGCCCGCGGCCGAACCCGGCGATTCCGGCGGGTTGATATATGGAAACGATGGAGCAACCGACGAGAAAATCGGCGACTATTTTCCCGGGAAAATTGAGATTTTCCGAGAGCAAGAAACCGGCGGTTGAGCCCATGCCGTATTGGATGGTGTAAGCAGGGCAAATTTGGGAACAGTTGGTGGAATTCGGGTTGCAGTTTTGGCAGCGGGATTGAACGTTGGGGCCGAAAACCCAAGCGCATTTGGGGTTGGTGCAACCGATGAGTTTTGAAGATGAAGAGTTTTTGGGGATGAATTTGGGGGTTTTGGTTGGGTCTGCATTTGGGAATGAGTTGCATTTGGAGCATAGGTAATGAGAAGAGCATGGAAGCCACGCGAGGCTGCTTCCGGTGTCCAAAACGAAAGAGAAGGGTTGTGGTGGAGTTCCGAATTTGAGGTCAATGGAGTATCCTCCATAGCTTTTGGGGTGAATTGAGGTTTTGACTAAAGGAGAGTTAATGTGAGATTTGTGGGTTTTGAGGTGATGAGCTCTTGTAATGGAAGAAGAAGCGGGGAGTTTGAGGGTTTGGAATGGGTCTGAAGAGGAGGAGTGGTGTTTGGTGAATAAGGGGGAAAGAGGAATGGAGATGATGGTGTTGGGGGTAGATGTGGATGTGGATATTGAAGTGAAGGTGATGATGATAGAGAGGAGATTGAGTAGAGAGAAAATGTAAGAAGTCATTTTGGGAAATAGATGAATTTTTGACAGGTTTCGGTTTAGGTTGTTTATTTATAATAACACAAGTGGCTGGAGGAGACTCGAGAGAATCGTGCTTGAATTCAAGGGATAATTTTATATAATATATAGAAGCAGGGAATTTCACAAAACTTGCAACCAACGGAAACGGTAGATCTGAGGTGGCACTTTCAGGGCTTAACATCTAATACTCACCCACAGTCGTTTCTCGTATTGGGTTGTTTATCTTGTGCGTGCGTGTTTAAAACTAAATCCCCTTCTTTTCAAATTTACGTGTGGATGTGAGTGCCTATTTTGTGCCTAAATTCGAAAACCCATACTTGCCTTTGCTGGTGCTCAATTTGTCATCGTCAATTATTTGTCCCACAAGCCATGCTTTATTAAAACAAACAAGGAAAAGATATAACTACAGATCATACTTTTGTCGCTAGCTGGAAGTGATGAGACCTCATAAATCTATCTGTTGCACTGCTTTCAATTCAAGTATTTTTGCATATTTGAATGGGGGGAGCATGATTTTCATTAGAAAAAGAAAGGATACTGAAGAAGAATGTGAGATTGCCATCAATAACAAAGAATATAACACAGGTCAATTTAAAATTTTCATGTTGATTTGACAAATAGCGGTGCCAAAGAAACATAATTTATCACTAATTTGAGTCGCTATGCTACCTTCGACAATGTGATGTGTGTAGATTGTAAAGCAGCAACATTAAATTCCGCAGGTGGAAACTTACTGAGTATGAGGATTCAAGTGTGGTGATACGAAATATAATTAATCTAAAACACTAGCAGGGGATTTCTCTTCAACTAGTATTGATAATTCTGTGTCGTGTCAAAACTTCCTCAAACGCATTGCAAAACCTCTCTTCAGAATGGAAACTAGATCAGAAAAGGATCATCTAAAAATGAGTAGGCTTCAATGGAAACTAGATCAGAGAAGGATAATAGTTATAGCACATCTAAAAATTAGTAGGATAGATGAAAAACTAAAGAAAAAAAAATAGAGATATGATCTAATAGGTAAAAAAAAATCAAAAAGTGTTAGAATAGAAACACTATTAAAATGTATGATAATTAGAATTCATAAAAAAAAAAATAGCATATTTAAGTTTGTAAGAAGAAAAACATTTAGATTTACAATTGTCATTAAGCCTAAAATAATAAAATAAAGTAGGAGAAAATTTAAATGGAGTATTATAGATGTTTTTACCATAATTTTTAAATTAAAATTAAAACTTTACGTGAATAACTATGTCAAGTGACACATAAAAGTTGATATTAAAGGTTAATATTAATTATCAAGATAAAATTTTAATTTTAATTTAAATAATCTATGTTACTGCATCTAAATTTTGTCAATTAAATTATTTTCATTGAAAATAATTAAAACTTTGGCGTTAATAGAAATTGTTTTACTTGTTCATAAGTATTATACTTAGATGTAAAGACTGACCTCATTTTTCAAAATGAAATATATATTTAACATTACAAATCACTAAAAATTATTCAAGCATCAAAAAGTAAGAGATAAAGCCTGTCCACTCATTACTATTTGAATCCCAATTGACTATACCTTGGAACAATGCTCCTTAGGCATTAAGCTATAGGTAAGTCACCATACCGATTTATCACTTATGCAATCATTGATAAGCTGCATGCATGGCAACATGGCAAGAGGTATATTAATGGGGCTCTGATAGATATCCACAGTGCCATGGGATTTATGATACCTGATTTCCCCACAGACCAAAACAACTATGCTTCTTATTCCCCTGCATTATTCACTCTTACAATTAATCTAATCAAGTTAGTGTGTGCTTGGTTTAGCTTATTAAAAAATGATCACTTATTTTTTTCTAGCATCCTAAGAAAACTTTTGAAAAATAAGTTATTATTTGTCCAACAATCTTATAGTTTTGAGTATATGCTGCATTGTAAACCAGTAAACTTTTACTTAGATACCTTGAAGATCAACAAGCCTCCCTTTGAATGAGAATTTATTGAGTCCTCCAGATTCAGGCCAAGAAAAAACTTTGGAAATATATGGGATTCATCATGCACTTAAGCAACGTTTTCCTCGTCGGGTACAAAATAATAAAACAATTAAGCAATCAGGTATCTTTTTAGAAAACTTTTTCCATTCAAATCATTAGATAACAAGTTTTAACATTCAAGCAGATTTGTAGCAAACTGTATTTATCCATATTCTAAGATAAGCAGAATCTTCAAAGTTTGAATCCGTTTGAATGAACTATTTAGCATTGACAGAACTCCCCAGATAAGGAATAAATTTTCAGTTAAGAAGTTTGATAATGCTTGATATTTGATAACCAAATCTGTCATACATGCTATATAGATCATTTATTTACCCTTGGAATTTCAGTTTTTGGCATCTATCCTCAATATGTCTTTTGCTTTTGCCAATCATATATATTCCAATAGGTACTTATTTAATATGTATATACATGGTTTGCTGTTATTTCAACTAAATAAATAAAGTGGAATGATATTCATATATACACATGCACATAATGTGTATATTTAAATATACTCTTTATCTAACAGCTGAAATTTATTTTTATTTTTTATTTTTAAAAGGGAGAGATTGATCAACTAAAACATGGAGTGTATCTAGATATGTGCAGTACGAATGTACATTTATGTTCTTCGATAGATAAACGATTGAAATTAACTGCTGAGAGTATACATGCTCAACTTTATATAAGTGATGGTACAATTGCACATTTCAGGAAACAAACCCCATCTTGGGCCAACAAAATTGGGTAATAATGTTGTAAACTTCAACTTTAGATTAGTTTTTAGATTCTACCATTGTACATTCATAATAAATAAATAAATAAAAATTGTATAGGAAATTTTTGCAATTTAAAATAGAATCCATGTTTATTTGGAGTAAATCATTACTTTGATCCCTGGAATTGTAAATATTGTTTATTTTGGTTCTAACTTTCTTAAAAAATTTCACTTTTAATTTTGATGTTATAAAATATAATAAAATATCTTTTACTTTAATCCTTAATACAACCAAAAAAAATATTATGAACGATGATTAAAGTAAAAAATTACAACATTTTATAAAATTGAAAACTAAAATAAATTTTTTATAAAATAAAAAACTAAAGTAAAACAAATATCTAATCCCAGGAATCAAATGATTCACTCTAATTGCCCTACAATCCTAGGTGTATTTGAAACGGAGAAATTTTTTTTTTTGACATTTCCTATTTTTTTAACTACATCCCCTCCTTTTAAAAAAAAATTGTTTTTAAGACTATCCCTACATATAAAATATGCTTTTAAAAATTAATTTGTGAAAATATTATTTGCACATACTTTTATAAATTAATTTCTGCAAATATGTTTTTACCCTTTCAAAAATTAGGTTCTGAAATATTAAAAGATGGAAGTGCATGCTGTTTAGAAAAAGACATTTTTAAGAATTAAAATAAAAAGAGAGATGTGATTAAAAGAATGAGAAATGAAAAAAGAATGGGCCTGAAACGGTTCCATTTCGAAACGGATTGTACTAGTTAAATGTTAAAGCTTGTACTGTGCTTTACCCTATTAAAACAGTGTGACATACAATTCATTTATTTTTTCTTATTTATGTGCCCACAGAGGACATAAGTGCCAGTTGGATTGGGGACAAATTTTATCTAAAATAGGACTCTTCTTTAATTAAAAATTAAAGTTTAAATTTGATATAAAAATATTTATAATCCTGCATTTAAGTTTTATGGTTAAATTGAGGGACCATGCACATGCTTTGAACTTGGACTTGGGTTTCTTCAGGGACCAGAAGACAACAAGACACTTGAACAAGTTTAAGGTAAGGGAAAAAAAAGTGATGTAATGTATATATGTTGGTGTCTTTTCCTATCTCGTGAGCCATGAATTGATAATTAATCTCTTCATATTCATAATAATATGCGGGAATTGTTTATGCACCCCTTTTATATATATATATATATATATATATATATAATTTTAGTATTTTTATTTTTTTAATATATATTTTATAAATTAATTTATGAAATATAAAAAATATATTTTGTAAACTAATTTATAAAATATAAAAATATATATTCTATAAATTAGTTTATAGAATAAATATATATATTTTATAAATTAATTTATAAAATATATTTATTAAAAAATATAATAAAAAAATTAAAAAAATGAAAGTGGGTGCGGAAAAAGAAAATGGAGGTGAAAAACCAATTGCTTTTTACACTTTCCAAATTTCTTTTTGCACCCTCCATTACATGTGAAAAGACAAAAATACCTCTGTGACTATATCTCATCAGCACCTCCCTCTTCTTTTTTCATCTTTTCTTTTCGTTCTCAGTTTCCATTGTTGTTCAATGAAAAGAACTTCAACCAAAATTTGTTGATTGAGTGTAAGTTGAGTTTGCGGTAAGTCTTCTACTTAGGATACACAAAAGAAACTAACCTAAGTCCTAATCTAAACCCTAATTCCTAAATCTCTACATCTGGTCTACCAATAAACTACAAAATGTTAATAGATACTAATATGAAATTTAGAGCTGGGTGGACTTTGCCGAGAAAAAAAAGGGTGTGTGAAAAGTAAGCCCCCAATGATACGGATGAAGCCATCACTCACAGGTCACTTTGTTTTTGGTCGATGGTACTCCATTTAAAAGGCCAAGAGGTGCCAAGGCCCAAATTCCATTTAATAAGGCCCAAAAGCCAGGCAGCTATATAGCTTCTTTCTGGACAAACTACATTAGGAACAGGAGACTAACTCAACCCAAAGCAGAAAAGTAACCGAAAGAATAACTAACAGGGGCCAGACCCAATACATCCAATATTTACTCAATGGACAGAGAAGGAAATGAATATAAGAAAATGAAAAGAAAAAGAGTAATTTTATCTAACAAAAGTATGGATCGTCTCCAGTTTTAAATAAAGAATGTGTGCATGCAATAAGAGATGAAAAAATACAGAAAGATGAAAAGGAAAGAAAATAAAAAGAAGTTTTACACAAATAAAGAGGATAGATCTTCTTGAGTACTGAAAAAATCTATTTAAAAGAAATAAAGAATGTGTGCAAGCAAATGAAAAGAAGAAAAAGGTAAAAGAAAAATAAAAAGGAAACTTATCCTAAACAAAAAGAGAATCCTATTTAGCATTGGTGAAGTAACGTTTCATAATCCCGGATTTATATGTGAATCTACTACTATTATCGCTTCTACAACGAATGTTTGCTTACTGTTCCATCTTGCAATTGCTTTTGGATAAGGTGGAAATGGGCCTTGAAGCAAATAAATAGGCCCAATCATAATAAGTTAAACAGGCCCAATAGAAGTGGTTATTACTTGCTAACTAGGCCTTATGATTATTGACCAAAGAATCAAAAGGCCTAATGATAAAGTATTTGTTTGACAAAAAAATAATATTAAATATATAAATAACTTAAAATTTTATTTGATTTAAACAGAGCAGTTAGTAAGTTTTTTTAAACTGCTACTTCATATAAAATTTAAGCTTATAAGTTCTTGATTTATCGTTTTCTGTCATTTTCATCCTCAAAAATTTATTAGAAGTTATCATTTACTTTTCTTATCTAAAAAATCCCTTAATACTCCCTCACTCTTATAAAATAAATATGTCATGCTTTAATTTATTTTAATATAAACAAATATCTTAATAATAATAAATAATTATAATAAACCTTCAAGTGGCAATTTTTTCTCTATGAAGCTTTTAGTCCCATTAATAAATAATTTTCAACATCTTATTATTAATTTTAAGAATTTAAAATAAAAAATGAAAGTTTAAACATTCTTACAAACAATTTATTAATTTCATTAAAATTTTATTTCATCTTCTACAATCCAAAACTCAATAATAAAGGTTCAAACATCTCTTAGGATAAAATTGTAAGGAACAGTGGCTACTAATCATGAATTCATTGGCCCAGCCCACTGCTAGTGTTTACTGTTTAGCAACTTCTCCCTAAACTGTCTTTATGCTCACCCACCCCATGTCAAGCCTCTGGATCAGACCATCAGAGTTGAAAATCAGGGCCTATTTGGTAGTACTTTATTATGGATCAGATTATGACCCCCCCACCCCCACCCCCACCCCCCCAATATATATATATATATATATATATATATATATATATATATATAATTGTATTAATTAATTAAAATAATAATTTCTATAATATTTATTAATCTAACTCTTAACTTATCATGTATTTAAAATTTTAAGTTATTTATATATTTATAGATATGTAACATAATAGTGATTATTTTTTATATTTTAAAAAATAGATTATATATTAAGATACAATAAAATGGTAGAACATTAGTTAATTTTTAAATTGTCAATAAATTTATACTTAATTTATTATATAATAAATTTAAATTTAATGGTTGGAATAATAAAATTCATTTTTAATATAAAGTTATTAATATGTGTTGGATATGTATCTTCCATCAAATCCACATTTAGACACAACTAACATTGTGTGTATAGTTTTGCATTCTACCAAATTTTACATGGGTTTTTCCCCTAACACTGCAAAGAGTAATGTTTGGATTGGATGTGTGTGTATATGACTCGCGTAAATGCTTAAAAAGTGTGTCTTGTTGCGTTATGAGAAAGTTACTCTTAGTTGTGTCATTGTGAATGTGAAATTGATTGAATTAGATAGAAGAAAACACATTCAACCACACTAGTATTTTTATATGATATTTAATTAAGTTTACGGTTTTCTATAGTACAATTAGACATATTTAAATGTGTTATTTTATTAAGTTTCATATCTGAAATTATTTAATCTAGATGATATACAACAGTGGATAAACTAATCGGCTTTGAGAGGTGGAATAAGTTCTATTATAGAAGTTTCTGTATAAGCTTTTTATTGTAACCCTAGTCACATACTTTTTAATCCCTGTGCTATTGAACGGCCAATATTATATTTTATCAGGTCTTATATATTAAGTCTTGTGATATGAGACTTTATCCTATCACAGATACTAAACATGCCCTCAGATAAATTATGCTTTGCATTCTTAAAAAGATAATGAAGAGATATTTGAAAAATAATGTTGAAAAAATGGCCTCTAGTGAATCCAACATAAGATACTATAGTGTAGCAACTAGCAAGTAATTAGGTTAAATAACTTATTGGTATTGGAAACTTGTACATCTGAAATAATCAAGATCACGCTTTACGTGTGTGTATATATATAGAGAGAGAAAGAGAGAGAGAATAAATATTTTGTCAAAATTAAAATTTCTCATCTTTTTATTTAAGCAAATAAATAGAGAGAATATTTTTTTTTATTATATTTTTCAATAAACAATCTAAAAATCTATATATTTTGTATTTTTTTCTTTTACTTTTTAATCCTACTTTTTTATTTGTTTTCTTTTTATTTTCACAACCAAATACAACAGCAGTTTGATTTTAAACTCTAAAATAATCTCTTTGAATGGAACCAGATGCTCTAATAAAACACTAATGCAAGTGAAAAGATTATAACCCAAGGTTTTTTCGTGTTGCAATCTTTGACTAAATGAGTCAATCAAGCACATGCTAAGATTTTTTCTCTTTACAATTTTATACAAAAATTTTTGGAATTTAATTTTAAGCATTTTAAATTTGATTCTAAATTTTTCAGAACACAAAAAAAAAAATTATAACGTAATGTACATTGACTCATGTTATATGTATAGGCTTATGTAAAAAAAGAAAACGAAAAAGAAAGTATTGAACTTTTCTGAATTAGACACCTAATACTCTCAATTGAACGTTAACGTTTGACTCTTTTTGTAATTCAATATTTAAAGATTAATTTTATTTTAATTGGTCTTTAAATTATTAATTTTATAAATATGCATCTTAAAATTAAAATTATTTTAATTGATTCTTAAATTTTATTCATTTAATAAATATCTTATTTTGTAAATTAATCTAAAAGTAAATTACTAATAAAAAAGAAGTTTCAACTATATATAATAAAAATTATAAATTTAAAAACACAGATAAAATAATAAAAAAGTACCCAATATTATAATATTGATGGTTTATCTTTATTTTATTTTCCTACTTTATTTTTTCTCAAATTTATAATAATAATTATTATTGTTATAGACTCTATTTTTCCATTTTTGTTTTTTTATTAAATTCAAAATTTTTATTATGTTTTGATATTTAAAAAAATAAAGTATAACAGAAGAAAATAATGAATGAATAATATTTAAAAGAAATAATTGGTTAAAATTTCCTTTTTTTAATGATTTTACTCCAACTTAATTCATAAAAATAGCTATTTACAAAATGAATAAAGTTTAAATAAAAATTCAAATAAATTTAAAATTTAAAGTATCTATTTATAAAATTGATAAAATTTTGAGAATCAATTAAAACAAAGTTAAAGTTTAAAATATCGAATTATTAAAAACATAAAATTTAAGGATTAACAGAGATAAATTAAATTGATGTTTAAGGTGTCTTTTTGTTAAAAATAAAAAGAGTAAAATTTGAGAGAGTTGAAAACTCTTTTTTCAAACAATAAAAAGTGAATATTTTTAAGTTTTAATTGAAATAAATGTTTTAAAGATAAATTTTAAGATTATTTTGAAAGAACTGAATTCTGAACTCTGAAAATCTCGAATCTATGTTACTATTTTTTTTTTTTATCAGGGAATCTATGTTACTATTAAACTTTATTCTTTACTAAAGAATAATTTATGTCATTTTAAAATCAAAATCTCTTTTGATTTAACTAATTGTTATTCATTTCATTTTTTAATTTTTGATATCTTATTTATTTTAATATTTTTTGTATTCTTATCTGAATTAAACAGATAGACAATGTACTTGATTTATATCCTAAAGTGAGAAGAATCCTCTAATATCTACATGGATCATGTTCAAAAACAATACTTTGACGGTGGCAGTGCATAGAATATGCTCTGGGTATTGAAAACTAAGTTCGAACATGGCAATCGAAAACTACGTCATGATATCTAAGACTAGGATCATCATGAAGATTCATTGTATATGTCTAGTGTTGGATTTGATCTTACTACGGATTGTCGTGTAATTTTTTTGTTTGTTGTCTTATTGCACTTCTCTTGTTCAAAGACTTTAAAAGTAAACATTGCTTTCGCTTATGGCAGACAGCAATTGATGATAATTAGTGATTCACGGAGTCATTTCCGTAAATATTTCGGATGATTGAACCTTATAATTATCATTTTCAGAAATAATATATACATTTGAGAATGATATTTTGTTTAAATTATAACTATCTTATATAGAAGATAATATTTTGTTCAAATTAAAAATATGCATAATTTAATAGCATTAACTTTTTAAATAATTTTTTATCTGTAAAATTTAAAATTATATACTACTTAACTAGCTAACTATTAATTCAACTAATTCTTGTTTCGGGATGATGTTTCTCACTTTAGAAATACCACAGGATCGATAATGAATTACGGGTGAAGTCTTTGAATTAAAAATTTATTTAACTATTAATGATATTTTAAAAATTAAATTTTGATGATTTTATTATAAAATAAGTGAATATTTTTTATAAAAAAATTATTTATTATATTTTTTTGTCATAAATAAATTTCCTGAATCCCTCCCTCCCTTCTTTTATTTAATTATTATAATTTTTCTTTTATATATATATAATTCATTGATAATATCAAACTTAATATTTATACAAATTTTATCAATCCAACCATTAATTTAAAAGTTTTTATTTAAATAGATATACTTATAAAATTTTATATAAAATAAAAATTAATAGATACTTTATTATAAAATTTTATTTTAATATTTAATATATATATATATCAATATTTGAATAAAATATGTATAAATATTTAAATTATTTAACATTTGATATATATGTTGATGAAAATATTATAAAATAAATCAAAAATTAAAATAAATTTTATATTTTATAAAAAATTATTAAATTAAAATAAATATTAAATTTAACATCTAATTTCAATATATATATATATATATATATATATATATCGTTATATATATTAAGTGAAAGACTTGTACTTTACTATTTAAGAATAAAAATATCAAAATAAATTAATTACGTTAATACAATAAGTAAATTTGTATTTTTAAAAATTGATTTCAAATAAAATTTTAATAATTATTTTACTAGTGTTGAGCCGTTCTTAAGTAGCCAAAGAGCTTAAACTAAGGGTTTCAAATAATTTTCTAGAAGATAAGATTTCAACGTATTTGATGATCATGTTCAAAAACAATTTGAGGCCAACTATGGGCTATATATATACCCTATAGTCAAGCAGCAGATGCTGTGTTGAAGTTCCAAGATTATGATCATACACGATTAATATCTTCATAATCATATGTTACAGTTGGTGACAATAATGCAGTCCCTCTCCCATCTTATATATATTGGTTTAATAGATGAACGTTGCAGTGGTTTATGTCTGCGCGAAAGTAGGATAAACATAATAAAAAAAACAAAGCAACATGATTTTGACTATTTGTATGGGTAAGATTCTCAATGTAAGTGTGGACCTTTCTTAATGTCTCACTTCTATTTTTATCTAGATTATTTATCTATAAATAATCAGATATTAACTTTTTTTAAAAAGTAAATATTATAAAAGTGGATTTTGCTCTTTAAATAATTTTGTTTGACTAACATACAAAATTATCTATTAACAGCGTGGATATTTATTAATTCCTAAGATTTCATTTTACGGTATTACTTGTTGAGCATTTTTATAAGATTAATATTTTTTTTTAAAATGTTTATAAAAAATATTGTTTAAAAATAATTTATCAAAATAAGATAGAAATAGTGTAGTTCTCAGATCTGTAAAGTTTTTATAGTGCATAACATTATGGGGAAGGACATGTCACGTGGCACCTTCTTGGAGTGCTCTGAACCTATTCATGGGGTGAAAAAAATTTCTCTCTTTATGCTTCGGTAAAGCACATAGGTTCCATTGTGCATTTTTTTCAGTTTCCTTAGTGTTTAACATAAGATGATTCTAGTGTTAATATTATTTAAACATTTTTGTTGATTTACTCAATCTTCTACTTCTATTTTTAAGCTTTAGTAAATTGTGAGTGAAACTTGGAGGTAGGAATGCTAATGTTTTATAATTTTATTTTTATTTTTCATTATCTTGAATAATTGTGTTTTCCTCCTTTATGTTGGATGAAAACACTAATGTTTTCATTCTCATTGATTCTGCAGTATTTACAATGTATTGGAACAAAAAATTGATGTTACAGCTCTGTCCTTGGGAAATATTTCCCCTTATTGCATCCGCAAATACTAGAATTAAAGATTTTGAGTGGCCATATAAAGCACGGTATATGTAAAACTAGACGTTAATCAAATAGTTTTGTTGTCTTATTTTTATGTTAGTAATCTAAGATAACTCATTTATATGTATGTCAGAGGTGGAGAGGGGGTTAGATTGTTAGGCAAGATTTAAACTTTTATATCCAAATTCGTCAATCCTTTATTGAATCGGTGATATAGATATTGACGGATCTTATTTTATCATTTTTTAAACACATAATATACACAAAGATATTAATACTTTAATATAGAAATTTTATATAAAAAATGATATAGTTATATTCATACCTATAATATATATATATATATATATATATATATAAATATATGAAATTAAAATCTAATTTATTATGATCTTTAAAAGGTTTAAGATTCACATAATTTTGTTGATTTTTTTATTGTGTAAAAATTTACTCATTAGATAAAGACCATTTTTATTTTATCATCCTTAAACACACAACATATCAAAAAAAATATATTAATATTTTAATAAAAAATTCTACATAAAAAATAATATAATTAATATTCATACTATGTATGAAGAGATAAAATCAAAATACAATCTGTCATGATGATGAAATATACATTTATTATGATTTTGAAAAAGTTCAAGATTAATATAATTATGTTAATTTTTCTATTTTATATTAATCTATTAATTAAATCTCATGATGATGAAATATACATTTATTATGATTTTGAAAAAGTTCAAGATTAACATAATTATGTTAATCTTTCTATTTTATATTAATTTATTAATTAAATCTCTTTGATAAAATTATCCTCATTCACCCCATACAACAATTAACATGATTTGGACATCTTATGTATAATAATATTGGTTTTAATTTAGAAATAATAAGTATTTTATACATCTTTATTAAATAGGGTTTAATTATCATTTATATGGCATCTTTTGATTCAAATTATAATTCGACATATAATTTATCTTACATATAATTTTAAAAAATTCATCTCTTAATTTAAATTCTAAAATGCATTTTACGAGATACATACAATAATATAAAATATTAAACATATATGCCTCAATTGCACAGCCAATGTGTAACATAATCTATTAGAAACCTCCTTCTGCATGTTGTTGACAAATAGGATCTGAAGGCATATTTGGAGTAGCAAAAGAAATTGGGTTAGTGTCACCTCTAACATTTCACAAATAAACATGATTTTTTCAGGGGTGGAAAATAAGCTTTTTACATAGGTTATTATAAAATTTTTACATCGGTTATTTGAGCAGTGTTGAAGCAGACGATGTAGAAAATAAAACTTTTTACGTCGGTTCTGAAACCGATGTAAAAAGTACACTTTCTACATCGGTTGGGTCTATAACCGATGCAAAAAGTCATACTTTCTACATCGGTTAAGACCACAACCGATGTAGAAAGTGTACTTTTTACATCTGTTATAGGTCAAACCAATGTAAAAAATATACTTTTTACATCGGTTATAATCTTAACCGATGTAGAAAGTTCACTTTTTTTAAATATTCGTTTTGTTTAAGCATGCTACCGTATTATTTATTCGCAATATCTGCATATACACACAGAATCACCAGACAGACAATACAGAATTCATATAATCTATATATTTAAACTAAATACATCATTATTTATTATCAAATTTTAATTTATAAATGAAATAACTTAAAATTACATCAAGCAAGTGTTGAAAGTTGAAAAAAAAAATATTGTAATCAGCCATGTACCTGTTGAAAGCAGAGAAAAAATGGTTGAACGGTGACCAAACGGTGTCTTAACGGAGGCACAACGGTAGTTGAACGACGACACAGCACAGTGGTAGCCAAATAAGAAGCTTGAAAATTATAGAATACAACCAAAACGAATGTAAATTTCAATTATAATAACAAAATGAGATGTATAAATAACGACAAAGACGATTTCAAACCTTAGGATGCGCGACGACGACTTCGAATGAAGGAAATGGTTGCAACGGCGACGACGACCACGAACATAAGAATGGAGTGCAACGACGAACAGCAGGGACGGCGACAATGGCTAAGACGTAAACGAAAATAGAGAGAACAAGCCGAAACAAGAAACTGGGGTTTAGAGAATGAGGTTAAAGACGACTAGCGTCGAAAAATAAGTGATAGGGGAAGACATTCTACATCGGTTGTTTCTTAGAACCGATGTAGAAAGTACTTTTTACATTGGTTGTTCTGTAACCGATGTAGAAAGTTAAAAAAAAATCCACTTTTTATATCGTTTGTTATGTAACCGATGTAGAAAGTACTTTCTACATCAGTTGTTTTGTAACCGACTTAGAAAGTTTGAAAAAAAATTCACTTTCTACATCGGTTACAGAATAACCGATGTAGAAAGTACTTTTTACATCGGTTGTTATGTAACTGATGTAGAAAGTTTGAAAAAAAAAATCCACTTTCTACATCGGTTACAGAATAACTGATGTAGAAAGTACTGTTTACATCGGTTGTTGTATAACCGATGTAGAAGGTTCGAAAAAAACTTCACTTTTTACATAGGTTCTTTTCTAAACCGATGTAAAAAGTTTACATTTATTTACAAAAATGTTATCGCATTTTTTTTAAATCAGTTTCTAAACCACCGATATCTAAACAACCGATGTAAAATTCTGTTATAAAAACCTATTTTTCCACTAGTATGTAATTAATATGTATTTATATCCCTATCATAAAAGAGTTACAATTGTATCATCATATTTTTACTTATTCATATTAATGATATATTATAATTTGAATTAACATCATCATGTGATAAATAAACGTCTTTATAATAAGAATCTTTAAAAAAAATTTATATATATAAACACAATTATTTAAGACTAATTGTACTAATTTTAATTCAAATTTACTTAGAATTATTTATATAGTATTGTTTACCAAGTTCAACGATTGTAAAAAAAATAAATTCATCTTATATTCGATAGAGTTTGATTGTATTATCATTATTGAATTATTCACCATTTCAATATTAATATATATTTTAAATATTGTAGTTGATAAATTGTTATTCAAAAATATTTATAATGTATTTTATATTTTCATTATCATATATATAAAATATATTGTATTTTATTTCATCGTGAGATATAAAAAATCTATATGTTAAATTAGAAACAATTTGATTAGGTGCAATTTTTAATTTCATGTAAATGTTTTGCTTTAATTTGTTCAAATTTATTTTTTATTTATAATCTTTAAAATTAAGGTCTTCTGTCTTCAAAATATGTTACCATTTCAATAAATAAAAATAATAATATAAATCTTTTTCAATATATAAATTTTTTTAAAGTTAATAATTAACTAGAATCGACTTTTTAGCTAGTAAAAAATATAACCTTAATACAACAAAATATGACAATAATAAAGTTAAAATTAACATCTAATAGAAATATATCAAAAAAATTAAATTACTACACATCAATGTAATATTTAAACACCGAAAAAATTGCCAAATAAAACAATCACACATAGGGTTTTAAAAAAATTGTAAATTAATATGCAATTTATAAAATTAAATTATTCAAAATAAGCATCAAAGATTTAATACACTGAACATTTGGAACTAAAAGTAATTTTGTAATGAAGATTTTAAAAAATTAAAAAATTAAAATTTAATTTTTATAAATTTATATTTATTAAAACTTGTATATTAATATATATTTTAATAATAGTTCAAGCGATATAATTATTAAAAAATTTAATATATTTTATATTAATTTAATATAGTATGTTAATTTATATAAAAAATTATTATAAAATTTTATTTTTTTTAGTTTGAAAAGGTGTTACATTGGATGTAAAAATTATATTTTCTATGTAACTTTTTGATGAGGGGCACCACATTTTAAACATTGAAAAGTGTGCATGATCTTATTTCATTTTACTTATTTTGATAGGACACCACATCTAAGATACTCACATGTAGCTATTAGGCAAAGGCACGCACCTTTGATGTTGAAATGTAGTGTTGCAATTTTTTCTAAGTAAAACTTAACACACAAAGGCATCGGTTGAGGTGCTGCCACATGCTAAATATTTAGCTGCGGTGTCTCATTACATTGCCTCACTCTAAACCACTTGATTACTTTCATTATAATCCTAATAGTTTGTTTTAAAAATGCATTTTTATAAATAGTTTCAAATTTTGTATTACTCTGGTGAAAAAGTTTTCTACTTGTTAAGTAAGTGTAATTTATCTAGGTTTCATGTTGAATTTTTTTTTAAAAGTAAAAAATATTATTATAATATAAATATTTAAAATAAATTTTATCATTATAATAATATATTAGAAAGTTGTGTATTAGCAAGAATTTATATAAGGGAAGATTCAAATTTTATTTATACAAAAGTTTTGATGATTTGTAACTTTTTATAAAAATTTTAAATGATAACAAAATTATTTATAAAAATTTTCATAAACGTAGATAAAAGATGTAAAACTACATTAAATTTGTAAATTTTTCTTTTATTTTTGTAGACTTCCCTGAATAATGAGTATGGGATTTCTCTTTTTTTTTTCTTTTTTTTTCTGATATTACTACACGCATGAATTAATTGATAAGCGCTGATCTACTTTAATAAAAAAATTAATTCTAGATCTAAATATATAATTATAAAAATTTAAAAGAAGAATTTTGTCATTGTCAATACTCGTACGTAACTTAAGTAATATTACCACTTAGTACAGAAAAAACACATGTGATCTATATAAAAAAAATTAATAATCATTTCACGGTAATCCATGAAACCTCGTTATCACCACGAATGAACTGTGTACATAACAACTAAGATCATGGAAAACAATAGACATGGTGTTAATGGGAAAATACTAAATCCAACAACAATTCATAATCATATTTGTTCAAGCAGCAAAGAGGATGCATCCCGATAAAAAGGTGGTTTATGGTTAGACATATATGATAATTATTTGACATTATAATTGTTAGAAGCTTGTAAAATTAAGCATATGTTCCTATAAAGTATATTATGACTTAACAAAGGATATGGTGCTTTTATAATTAAGGATTATTTTTGCTTTATATTTAATTATTTATATATAATAGCTTGATTATTATAGTATTAGCAATATAATGAAAATAAAAGCAAAATAATAATGACCACGTAACCAACGTTTTCTTGTCTGGATAAGAAGAAATATAATAAAACAAGTTAAAAAAAGGAAGATTCATTTTATTTGGCATTATTTAATAAAATAGAGATAAAAATTAAATTATCTATTTTTATATTTTTATCACGGATATTTTTCACAAAACATAATATAATAATATGATTTAATTTTTCAGTATTTAAACTTAAAGTTTTAAATTTTTAGCAAAATTTTAAATTTAAATATTATATATTCAAAATTCTCATAAAAATTAGTTTTATTATATTATTGATATTTTGTAACTCAAGTAAAATTAGTTCTTATAAAACATATCAGTTTAGAATAAAAAAACTGAAAAAAAAAATCCCTTTGAAATATCTGGTTATGACTTTTTCTAAGAAAGGTATCAGAAAACATGTACATTAACGCAGGAACGAAAAATCATTTTCAATGCTTTCTTTTTCTTCGACATAAAAATTTAGGATTCAAAAAGTTGTCTTTAAGTTTATTATTTTATTTAAAAATATTTATTTTTATTTTACTTTAAAAATACATATTATTTTATATATATATATATAATATTTCTCATCCAATAAAAAGATTTTTCATTAAAAATGAATGGCAACATAAATAAGTTTCTTTTTTAAATAATTTTTTTTCATATACACCAAAAGATATCAAAAGTTAGTTAACATATTTTTTTTTTGGGTTACATAATCGAACTATATATTTTAAGTAATTTAGTGATTAAATAATTAATTGCACAGCAAAAAATTACAAATTTAAAATTCTTTATATTTTAATTAGCGATTTACTAATCATAAAATATTTTTATTAATTAAAATAAATTGTTAAAATATGTTTAATTTTAATCTTTATTTTTATTGAAAATACCTTATAAATTATAATGTTAGAGATATAGTTATTTCCGTATCCTGCAAAATTCAGTTGATTATAATGCAGATTTAATTTAATTTTGAATGTACAATAAATTTAACTAATTAAATCAATCTTATCACAATTAGAAAGTGATAGCTTTTGGCTTAATTTTTAAAATTATTTTTGAAAGATAATTTCAAAAAAAAAATTTAAATGGTTAAGAAAGCCAATCATTTAAGATAATATACATACATATATATTAACAAATTATTGACTATGTTAATTATTAGGAGGTTGTAATAATAAATAATTTTTTACCTAAGTCATTTTAATAAGAAGGGTGTAATGAAAATTTTTAATTAATTAAAATTGAATTAAAATAATAAATTATTAAAAATGGTTAATTGTTTTTATTTTCTAATATTATGAAGCGACAAATAGTTTGAAACAGACACAAAATTTTGAAAGTAACAGAAAGAATAGCAGAAAAGAGGAATGAGTGTGTGGTACTGGTTTTGCATGTTGCAGATCTCGATTGTGTCGAATGTCCAATCAAACCACATTCATTACTCCTACTCTTAGACAGGACAACTGATAATAAATGTTATTTTTTGACAGAGACGTCTTCTGCACTCAGCTGTTAAGTTTATTCACTGTGCTCTTCAACTTTAACCTCAAATAATCATCATCATAATATTAAACGTTGTTTTTTAACTCGTTTATTTTTCTTTCTTCTAATTACATTTTATTTCCTGCCTTGTATATATATTTTTTTCATTTTTATTTATGAAAAATGTAAATAAGCTATAATTTTTATTTAAAATAAAAAATATTAATAAAATCATTAAAACTGTTCTAAAATTTAGAATTTAGGATAGTTTAAGTAAAGATTCAAGCTCAGTCTTCATCTTCTTTTCGTAAAAAAAATATCCAACTTAAAATGTTATCATGTTCGGTGAAGATTGGACGGTAACATTATTTACAAATATATACAGATAAAAATTCATAAAACTATTTGGAAGAGAGTTGTTAATTTTTTTTATTTTGTGCAATAATTATTAAATAAAAATTATATATTTTTTATCTGAAAATATAAAAGTATTTAATGGTCTTTATTTATTAATTAAAAATTTATAAAAATAAAAAGTAAAAATTTAAAATTATTTTATTTACAAACTTTACATACTCATTTATTTTAAATAAATTTAATTTGTGTCCTTTTCCCTCACTAGAATATTATTATTTATACATAAATTTATTCCTTTTATTTTTAAGTTTACATTAGTTATTTTTGTCAAACATTTTATTTAAAATAATTTTGATTGAAATAAGTAGGATTAAAATGCACAAAAAAGATTTTTCTTTATTTCTTAATTTCTTAATATAATTATGTATTTAAAGTTTGATTACTATATTTTTAATTAACTTCAATCTTCCTTCCATTAATAAAGTAATGTATTCTTTCATTAAATTTATTAAATATATAAAGTAATAATATATCTATGTATAATCTTATCAAAATTTTAATATAATTATTTGTAAATTGAATTAAAAAAATATTTCCCTTTTTATCAACATTCACAACACTTTTTGAAGGTTTCCTTGCAAAGTAATATTAGCATGTCGGTCACGATAATAGAATTATTTTTATTTTCTTAATTTTTTCTTAAAATGAAAAACATGTGTTCTATTTTTTTTTTCAAAAAAATTAAGTTATGAAAAATTAAAAAGTTCAGTAATTAACATAAATTTAATTTAACAAAAAGTTCAATATTTTTATATATACTTTTATATTAATATATCTGAAAAAATAAAATTATTTATATATAAAAATGATAAATATTATCAAAACATTAATGATAATATAATTAAAATTATAATATTTTTACTAATAATTTAATTCTTAAAAGATAAAATTTATATTAATAAAAAAAATTTCCCCACAAGAGTTTTCTCCTATTTTTATCTTAAATATTAAAAACAAAAAATAATTTTATAATCAAAACTAAAAATAATAAACAGAAACTAAACGAAGTTTGTTTTCAATTATTCAACAGTTAATTCAAATAAAAAAATTAAATTTAAATTAAAAATATATAATTATATTAATTTATAAAAAAAATTAGTCTTGATAATAATTTTAATAATTTAAATAAAGAATACCTGAGAGGGATTTGAAATGTAATATTTGTTGTTTTAAATACAGAAAAAAAGGCTGAAATAAATAAAAAAAAAATGATGGAAACAGAAGCACGAGGTAAGGATGCATAATGCCAAATCAAATCAGGAATTCAGTATTGGGTAGGGTAGAAAAGAAAGAGTCGGTGGCTTGCCGGCGCCTTGTCGCACGTGCGCATTATAACCGTAGCTGAACACATGAACGTTTGAATGGTCCCACTTTGCTGCTTCTCACTTCTCACTTCTCACTTTTGATCACTTTCATCCATCAGCGCCCATAACTCCTCCACCCAACCAATCATTCTTCTTCCTTCTTAACACCTAAGCTTCTTTTGTCAGCACCAAACCCTACATCAACATCGTGTCGGCAAAACTAAATTAATACATCTTTTTCTTATCTTTTTCTTTCCACAACTCTCATTATCCATTATATATACTCTTATCACTTCTCATATATGTTAAACACACATATTTCTTATTTTTACCTAGTTAATTTTTTATCAATTAAATAATATTTATAATTATTAATTCGTTATTTTAAATATTAAAATATTCAGTCCAATAAAGAAGAACTTTTAACGAGGATAATTCATGAGTAATATTAATTGATATTAGGATTTTATTTTAAAATCTTATCTTTTACAAACTAAATCATATATTTTTAATAAAAAAAATTATAGTATATCATTTATCATATATGACAATATTTAACTAATGTAAATATCATTATGAAATTAATATTAGTATCAATACTATAATATAATATATATATATATATATATATATATAATTAATGAATTACATTATATCTAATCATAAAAGTATAACCACAAGAGATTTTCATAATCGATTTCTGACAATAATCCTATAGTAACTATCAACATACTATATACAACAATTTAGAACTAACAAAAATATATTGAAACATTACAATTTAACCTTTTTTTACTTTTTATTTTTAATAATTGAGATCTAGAAGAAAACAAATATTTTTTGCTTAATCTTACATTAAAAAAGAAATATAAATTTTGTTGATTATAATTATATATTTTTTTGACAATTAAAAATTGTCACAAAATTTATTATTGATATCTTAAATAAACCCCAGTTTTGCATATGTCAGAAATGATTTTTGACAATTTTTTTTAACTGCCGGTAGAATTATTAATAATAAAAAACTATTTATAAATGGTTAAAAATTGTTATTAATGAATAATCTATTATGTGGATGAAAATAATATAATTAGCATAGTACATGGTAATTTAAAAAATTTGTATATTGCATTTCCAAACACATCTATTAGTCTTAGAAACAAAAGCAAACTTCTCTGCACTCCAAAATCATAATTTAATAAATCAAAAGGTGTATGTAGAATATCCAAAGAAAAATTGTAATTTAAAATATTTTAAAAAAGGTGATAAAATATTAATTTAATATAAATATCAATCAATCAATAAAAGGTTAGTATGAAAGTAAATTCAACTAAATTGGATCAAAGGTTCCTAGTAAAGATGTCAATTTTGATAACCGATGTAACGGTCGGATCAAAATAAAATAAAAGTAAATAAAAAAATGTAATACAAGACACAACTTTAGTAATTTTTCAAGGATCTTAGCAAACAATTTGATTAAATTTAAATTTAGAAAAAATGGGGAAGTTGTATTTTATTTTGGGCAAAATATAAATGAAACTTAATAAAATAATAATATTTAAAATTGATTAACTAATTAGTTCAATTTATAAGCGGGATTATTATAAGTTCAACAAAAAATATTTTTGAAAACAATTTTAATTCCTATTTAGTTTGAATTCAATCAAAAAATCGTCAATTAAATTTATAATTTCCTACTAGAATAACACTTAGAATTTGAATTAATTCATGTTCAAATAATTAAGTATCACCCGAAGTCTCTAAATTAATTCTTAAGAATCGAAATCACCAAATTTGTAGGAAACCCCATAACCATTTTTAACTTTTGCCTAAAAATTAGATAATTAAGCAAACCCTAGTTTTAAAATTGAAGCATGCAAGATGAAATTAAATTAACCATCTAACTCCACAATTACAAACATCAATTGCAACATATAAAACGGAAAGAAAAATAAATCGCAACAAAAATTTAATTAAAAACAAACCTCAAAATCCCTTATAGAATTAAAACCAACGAGTTAACCAAATTAGTCTTCCATGAGACTTCTTATGAAAGAAAGAATAACGAGGATAAAAATTGAAACTTTATTGAAAATTGTGAATAAGTTTTGGTGTGTCTACATTGTGTAAGAGTTTTCCCTTTTATAGATCCAGTTTGCCTATTCAAATTTAAAATTTAAAATAAAGATAAAATTTGAGTTAGTTTCCTTGTTTTTCTACGTTTGCACTTGAATTCTTATTTGGCTCTGTCATTTGAATTCAAGTTATGCATGAAATATGAAACCTTATCTCACATCTCTTTTTTTTTTCTAATTTTTGAGTGTGTTGACGATCGAATTAGGATTTTTCTTCTGAACAAATGTTGTAGACAATTGTATCCTTGAGCTTCAAAAATTAACCTCATCTAAAAATAACTTTTGTAACCCTAGATATATTCATTTTACTAGAACATGTCTCGACTGTCTAGGTAGAAGCTTTGAATCACGGTTCGGCCCAAATAAGTTTACGATCCATTGAAGTTGGACCACATAGGGGTACATGTTATCTTAGGATTTTGTCTCATCTTTCTGATGCCTCTAGAATCACTTCAATATCAATTTTATAGCACAAAATATGGTCTGCACAATGAATAACGGTTAAGAGACATTAAAATTTGAAAATTAACCAATTTTATCACTTAAGCCCAATGAAATCGAATAACATAAAAATCACTTAAAATGATAAACTTAGACATGATTAAAACAAAATTAATCCCAACACAAAATGCAAATAAATGTACAAAAATCCATTTATCAATCATTCATCCAAATAAGCCAAACTATTCCCATGACTAGATCACAAGACCATCCATTGACAAGTTAACAATCTTATGATAACACCCAGGCATAGGAAAAGTTCATGATAATTAGATAAATAAAGTATATTTAATTTTCCAACATTTTGAGGAAACCAAGAGCTAAAGCTTGCAAGTGTTTGCTACTTCTTGGAAGGTTGTTTTGTACTCAAAATTAACATTTTGACCCTGTATTTTTCTCAGAAATAAAAAAATATTGGAAATAAAATGAAAGGGGAAAGGAAAGAGATACTAATTAAAATTTTAGAAATTTCATGGTATCTATTTTTTAAATTTAATTACTATATCAATTAAGAAGTAGTCTAGCAACAAGCTCAAAACAAATTTAAGGTTCTAATAGTATTGCTCAATCAGTTTAACTAACAAAAGGAAATATACATCTAACTTTCCAAGTTTTTTTATTAGAAGGTCTTTCCCCCTTTACCAGTCTTATAGATCTCTTCAGTTCATTCTTTCTCTTCAAAATCTCTTTAGCTCTCAAATTTTATCCAAAGTTGTTTCTCTTAAAATGATAACTTTTTTAATCTATATCCAAAATCAACAATTTTTCTCTCTCCAAAATGTCTCATCTCCATTAATTTAATTCAAATTTTATTCTTCCAAAATGTTTATTTTTTATCTACAAGTCAAAATAGCCAAAGTTCGTTTGTCTCAGCATGCTGATTTTATTAACATCATTACTTTATCAATTATTTATTTATACATCCTAAACAATATTTTTTTTTACTTATTCAAAATGACATCGACTAAAACATAGCTACTAATAGTTATGAACATCAATTTTGTTATATAACAGATTCAACATTTACATTTCAGACATATGCAATGAGAGATTAACACAATAAAACATTTATTTTCATTTTTATTTTTATTCTAATAATAATCCTACAAACAAAAAAATAAGTGTTCTTATAAAAAAAAAAAAGAACCTTCCTTACACAAGGTAAAGGATGATAAGGAGAAAAGAAAAAATCACCTCCAGTAGCTCAAAGTTTGCATGACAGTAAATATTTGGGCATTTGATCGTTTAACTTGCTAGAAAGCTTAGAAGTGAACAAAACTCTAAGGGTACTAGCAGTTGCTTGATTGTAAGGTATTCAACTTCCATTGCCACACAAATCACTGAGCCTTGATAAAGTCACAGAAGCTCTTATTGCATGAATGTGTCTGGCAATTTGAACACTAACCCCAACACCAAGTGATTTTATTACATCAAATTCTTCTATAGTTGAGTCATACTGAAGCAGCAGTGGTAAAAGGTACCAATGGATAAGTTCAAAAACTATTTTCGAGCAAGATAGAAAAAATTCCTTATATGCAACAAATAAGTATTGTCAACAATCAGCATGAATAAGTATTGTCAATAATCAGCATGTAGAAGTTAAAGTTCATTGGCTAATACACATCTTAAAAAGAACAATATGAAACCACATATTCATTCATTATGATTGAAATGCTATATTAAAGCAGAAGCATCAATATAACAAAAACTAGCAGTAACACACAGCAAAAACATTATGAATGTGTCAATTTCATCATTGATAATAACTCATAGCACTCTTAAATAAATAATAGAAGGAATTGAAGGAACAAGAGAGAGAATACCTAACAATGTTCCTATGTTGCATTTCTTTTAAGAGAGAAATCTTATAAATGACAGTGCTCAAAATGCATTTATCCTCTTAACCACTTCGTAGTCTATGTTGTCATCGACACTGCTGCAAGCCCTAACTACAGCGAATCGACACTGATTTCTCCTTTCTTTGATCAATGTACTTCATCGAAGTTTCTTCATTGTCTTATCTTGCCATAATCGATGTTAGAACTGTAACCATCATTCTCGTGCTCATCTTCATAGATTCACATATGAAAAATTGGAAGAGTGAAAAGTTCAAAGAGAAAAAGATGATTTAGAACGTGAAAGAGAGAAATTAAAAATATAAGAAATAAAGAAATAGGAGATAGTTTGCTTGTTCCATTCAAATAAATTACCAAAAATTGTAATTTTTCTAGCAGTTTCTTATAACTGCTAAAAAATAAATGTAAAAAAACTAAAATTTTTTTGTAGTGTTAAGGTTGTGAAATATATATAGAAAGTTCTTCTTTCAAGTTATCTAGACATGACAATGGGATAGGTTGAGGGCACAAATCAAGACAAGTGTAGGTGCGGGTTTACAGAAAATGGAAACTCTCAACCTTATCATTCAGGTAAATTAACAGGAAATCCATATTCTATTTTTTAAAGACTTAATAATTTTCATCCATTTAAGTATATTTTTTTAATAAATAATATACCAAATATATTTTAATTTAATAATATATAAAATAAGCATTAAAAATTTAAATAAAATAAAAAATTCAATAATAAAATCATATTTTTCATAAAATATGATAATCAATAGCCTTATTTAAATGATGTTATAGTTATTATACAGGATTAGAAGGAAGGGCGGATATCTATATTCCCACACTCAACCTTATTATTGGAAATTAAGTATGAGTCGAGTGCAGGTTCTCCTAAAACCTCAATCAAAACGGATTTTTTCCATCAAAATCAGAATTAGTCAAGCAAATATCTACAGATCTAGATTTTATTGTCATGTATAATGTTATCACCGATATCAATATCGTCTCTAGTTACATTGTCCTCATCTTTACTATCTCTCATTCCAACGTCATTCTCTTCATCATTACCAAGTTCATTGTTGAGGTTTATATGTGCCCTTGGCACTCGAGAAGGACTAGCTCCATTTCCTTCCCAGGTGAAGATTTAAAGGTGTTGTGCCATTGATTTCTTGGGCGTTTGTCGGAAGTAAGGGACCACATTAGGGTTTAGTAGATAGACATAATGAACTCATGGTGAAATGAGAATATGAGGGTATAAATACAGCTAACAAGAATGCTTATACACTGAAAAGGATTGGTAAGTCAAGGAAGGGAAAGGAGTTGGTGGTAAGTGTGGTGATCTCCTTAAATAAACTTTGTGGTATAAGTATAGTTAACTTTACATATGTGATATGTGAGATTCAACATCATGGTTTTGCAACAATTGGATTAGATAATTAAATTGAAACATTCCTAGAGTAATGGTTTTGCAATAATTGGATTAGATAATTAAATTAAAACATTCCTAGAGTAAGTACTTCTAATGTTTTCCTCTCAAAAAGGTTGACAGGTAATTCAATCACCATCACTATTTATCTCTATTTTTACATAAATACAAGGATGATTAATCTTGTAAATGGACTACCTAACAAACATATACATAAAGCAACACGAACAAAGTAAGTGAGGTATAAAACTCATTCAAAAAATAGTTAGATAAGAAACTTTAATTAATATGTATGAACAAGTTTATGTAATTCACATTAATAAAAAGTAACCAACAATCCATGCCATAAAATTATGCAATGTATATATGCATGCTCAATTACAAAATCAATTTATTGTTCTTTTAATAATGATGGAATCATGATTGAACTTAGTGCATCTATATCACATTATTTTTTATTAATCTTAAGCCAAATTTTCTAGTCATATCTTATGCACATGGATCCAATTTCACAATTAAGATTCTCCAATATGATATATCAAGTGCAATAATTGTAGTAACATTGATATCCATATATGGTCAAATCAAATATTGTTAATATAATCATAATCAATACATTGAGTATGGTAAGAGTATCACATAAAATATAATTGATATCCATATATGGTCAAATCAAATATTGTTAATATAATCATAATCAATACATTGAGTATGGTAAGAGTATCACATAAAATATAATAGCTGATCACATAAAATTTTATAGTAATTAGGTAAGTATCATCATCAACAAATCAATTATAATAAAAGTGATCATATCAATTGTAGTGAAAATATCTACATCAAATATCACAAATAATCACATCAAATACGGTTAATATTATCTTATACCAAAACACATATAATATGATGTATAATATATGAAAATTTTTCATTCCTTCTCATTTTATTTCCAACCATTTACATGTAGTTATTAAGATAATTTTCACCATAAATAATTTACCTACATTTTAGGTAATTAATGTTTTTAAAAGATATAATTTCAATAAGATATTTGTGCTAAAATAAATTTTTCTCATTTATATGTTCATGTTGAGATTAATTAACATTGAGATCCCACTCTAATTTTTTTCTAACAATATTAAAGTAGTATTTAAGTTTATCTATTTTTTAGATTATTTACGTCACTAAAAAGCATTTATATAAAACAAATATTTTTAATAATCTCAAATAGTATATGGACTATTAAAATATAACTTTTTATACTTAAAAAAATTTCAAAAACTATTTGTAAAAAATATTTTCTTCAATTTGTATCATCTAAATTAGTTAACAGAGAAAAGTCATATAATATCAATAAAACAAGGTAGTTTGATACAAAATTTTATGAATAGAAACTAGACATATGAGATAAATTTTTATTTTTTTATATACATAAAAAAATAAATTAAATATTAAATATATTTTTAAAAATATTATGATAAGATTAGAAATGTAGTAGAGCAATGAATTTAAAACATTTTTATAAAATAAAAAAAAATTTAATTTCTTTTACAAAATTTTTTAATTGAATACTTTTTTATATTTTTTATTTAATTTTTTTTATATAACTTAAAAATAATTATATGATGTTCTTTTTAAGAACCTCTTCCAATAATTCCTTATCATCTAAATGTGGAAATTTCAATAAATTATATAAAATCATAAAAATTAGCTATGCTAATGATATTTTATGGATCCAATCTCAATATATGCATTATCAAATATATAATTTTATGTTCAATTTTTTACATATGATTCTCAATCATATGAGTCAAATTTAAAACTTTAGTATATGATTCAAATTGAAAACTTTAGTATATCCAATTTTTTATATATGATTGAGAATCATATAAATCAAATTTAAAATTTTAGAATATCCTTAGTTTACATAAATTCAATTCATCATTTAACTTAACTACAACGTTATATTATTACATTCAACCATTTGAATCATCAAACTAATAATAATATATAATATAATAATAATTTATTCTAAAATATATAATTAATAATGTAAACATAGGATTACGTAAAATCTTATACTATTTTATGGTTTAAATTAACTAAAAAAATATCTTCTTCCATGCCATAATGAGTTCAAATTATAAAAAGAAAGGAATTGATTTTCAATTTTTTTAATCTTTAATCTTTTTACTTCCAAAAGTATAAATAACATATAACATATTCAATTCAACAAAAATAAGTTATTAACATAAAAAGTATTCAGATGAAAGTAGAACCATTCATCATCAGAAATTATATTGAACAATTTTATATAGAGAAACTTAATGGTGTTTTGGCATGAAAGAGAAAAAGACGATTGTTGACAAATATTGGTGAGAGGTTGATGATATTAGGTTCAAAATAAAAAAGAGAATGAAATCGTTTTGCAAAACTAAAATTATAAAAAGAAAGAGAAATTAAGATGAATAGGATGATACGATCTCATGTGAATTATAACAAAAAAAAAGTGTTAGTGGTTTGACGAGAGAGAGGATGTAAGTACAGAAAAAAGAAAAGAAAAATAATAATAATTATATATTATATTTTTATAATATTATAAAAAAATAAGATGGATTAAAAAATAGAATAATTTAATATATTTTTAAAATTATAAAAAAAATATTTTTTAAATTATGAAAAAAGAATAGAGGAGCTTAGCGCAATGAAAATAAAATAAAAATAAAAATATTAATAATAATATAATTATATATTATAATTTTTAAATATTATAAAAAAATTTGATGGAGTAAAAAATCTAAACAATTTAAAAAAATTTTAAAATTATTTAATAATTTTTTATCAATTAAATATTTTTAGATTGGTTTAGAATAGATTAATTAGGAGTGAAACACTTTCTGATTATTTAAGAAAATAAATAAAGTAATATGAGTAATTTATATATTTAATTTTAAAATTAAATATAAAAGCAATAAATATAAATCTTTTATCAAAAATTTAATAATAGTATTCCATATTATTATTTAAAAATAAAATATTCAACAGGAGCTAATAAATAAAAATAAAAACTTTATAATAATTATATTAAAATAATAATAATTTTCATATTAATGTATTTCTCAATCACAAGAAAGAAGGATATTATAATTGGAAGTGAACCGTGGAGGTTGTGAAAAATATGATGGTCAGCTGTGGAAAATAAAAGGTGATAAAATGTTTTGATGATAGAATTTTGGGTTGCAGGGATGTGATTCCATAGCATTGGGCAGCGTTTTATGAGGTGATGTTGGATTTTGGTGAGTGCTTTGTGGGTGGTGATTCAAGTGGCAACAATGAAAAACTTTGTTGAAAATTGGTCAATGGATGTTTAGATGGAAGTTGATGTGATTCATTTTCCCAATTTTTATAGGAAGCTCAATGGACATGATTGATGAAACAAGAACGAAGGAAGAGAAAGACAATAACAATGTTAGATGCAGTTAATAAAAATACCTATTTGATTAACATTTGAAAATTTGAGAACCAAAATGAAATTAAATAAATTAGAGGAACAACTAAAAAAAATGTTAGAAACCAACATGACAAGTTTAATGTTTTTTTTTTATTATTGAAAGCTAATTGTTCTGTTCAACTTGGAGTACACAATAAATTAGTTTAGAATATTTGGTGATTTAAGATGAAAAGTTGAATATTTCTATCCTAATAAATTTTTATTATTAATATCTTTATCACATAATTTTATTTAAAAGATAAACTTAAATAATATCAAATTGTATTGATTTATAGTTTTAAAATCTTATATTGTAAATTTAATAAATTAAAATGAACTTTTGAAACGATCATTATTTTTTACTATTTATATTTCTTCTTCAAATTATTCTAAAGCATTAATAAATTATTAATAGTAAGATAGTTAATTTTTAAATCTTCATATAAATGATGTTTAAAGAATATAATTGTTTTTGCATGAATGATTGATTGCCTTTTAATCTGATAGTATTTCTAAAATTATTGGCATTAGATAAATCTCAACACCAAATAACCATGTTAAATAAATTCTTTGAAAATATCAAGGGCAAGAATTTTGAGTTTTACAAAATGTGACATTCTTAAAAAATATATCAGATTATATAAACATTTAGAAGATGAAATAATATATTATATAATATGTAAATATAAATATTAAATAATAATAAAAATATTACATCAAAATTTTGATCTTGTAACGAATATAGAAAATTTGGTATGCAGTTGATTGTGCTTAATAACATGTTATAAAAAATGCTAGTAAAAAAAATTGAGAAGTAGATAGGAAAAAAAATAAAAAAGATCTTATATTGCTTTATTTACAAAAGGAAAATTACAAGTAAATAAAAATTAATAAAAATATAAATATTTTATGATAGTATAATATCTAATCAAAATGTATTAAAAAAATTAGATCAAATTAAATAAAAATAAAAAAGTATTCATATTTATAATAATTTAAAAAATATTTTTATTTATATATTTATTTAAAAATAAGATAAAAATATACTAAGTTGAATTAGAATTAGAATATTTAAATTTGATTACTTTAAATATGTTAAAAATTTAAATTTAACTTAAATGTGCTTTTATTATAATTTTTTTATTAAAATTTGACATATTTTAAAATTTATAAAAATTATAAATATATTTAAAATTTTATAATATAAAAAATTAATATATAAATTTAAAATTTATATAAATAATTGATTAAAAAATTTAATAAGATAAAAATTTTAAAATCTTAATTATATAATTTTAAAATATATATATATATATATATATTAAATACTAACTATATATATATATATAATAATATATAAAACATATAATATATATATATATAATACACACACGTATATATAAATTTAAATATATATAAAATATTTATTTTAAACATAAAATAATATACACTATTATTATAATAAATTTTAGAAAATTTTATAAATATAATTTTTTTTTATTTAAAATTAAATTTTTTATAAAATTATATAAATATAATATATTAAATAAATATATAATATATAAAAATAAATAAATTTTTAAATAAATTAAATATATTTTTTTCGTAAATTTAAATTTTATTTATTTATTTAAAAAAATTTAAATTTAAATCTATATATTTATTAAATAAGTTAAAATTTATGTTAGATGATTTTGTTCATTTTTATTTCTACTTAAAAATTAAAATAATAATAATTAACTATAAGTTTATTAATATATTTTTATTTATAAAAAATAATGTAATTAACTAAAAAATTGATAGATTAAAAAATTTATTCAATAATAATTTCATAATAATTACATTTTTTAAAATTATATAATTTTTTCTTAAAATAATTAAATAAAAACTATGATATATTTATTTATTTTTTTACTATACCTATAATTTAAAAAATATTAATTAATAACAAAAATTAATTAATAAAAACTAATATTAATTATTTTTAATATAAATAAAAATATTAATTATTTTTAAAATTTAAATAAAATAATTATAAATAATAGATAAAAGAAAATAATAGAGATAATCCTATTATATCATTTCGTCCATGTAAATGCTAACTATTAAAAAAAACATTTCAGCAATTACTTCAATTTTATTTTACTTGGTAAAGTTAAAATAAGGTTTTATTTATTTTTTAGTTCTAACTCTCTTTCTTTACAGAGGATCATTTCAATTGATTTTTGTTCCTCAATGATATTAGTCACAGAAGTAATGGGTTCAAAAAACTTATTTTTAACTAAATATGCTTTACTTTAAAAAATAATAGTAATATAGATTATATTAAAAAATATATTCTGTACTAATAAACTAAGCTTTTTTTTCATTTATAAAACAATGTTGTAGATAATAGGTGATGGAATTGAATCACTTGTCCCAAAAAACTGATTACGTCTTTCCCCAGATGGCATCAATCAATCAAATAGAAATTGCATAAATCAAGCAAAAGTGTAATGATTACCCGCCAAACCAATCGATCAATGGATCATCCTTTCACTCTCTGCAAAGAGTATTCACGATTCCCCATGCACTGTTTTCCAATTAATTCAATGTTTTTCCAACGAATCCCAATAACGTAATTCTATCTCCGTTCATTTTATAAGCAGTGTTTATATGGATGAAAAAAAAAAGAAGAAAAACAGTTATGTTTTGATATTAAAAAGATATTTTTATTAATTTAGTATTTATTTTTTATTATTATTTATTTTTTAAATTTTATTTTCATCTTTCTTAAGATATATGATATAACATTTTAAAATATTAATATAACATCTTTTGCTTGCTTTAGTAGAATGATAATACACAAATTTAGTATAGTAATGACAATATTTTTCCTATTTTTATGTTCGGATGAATATAAAAATATGAAAGCGAAGCAGGTTTAAAGCTTTTATAAAAAAAATATTTTTAAAATGATTTATTTAATTGTGATAAAAATATAGCTATCTATTTAGTTTAAGATAATTTTTGCTATATAACAAATCATCCATTATTCTTATATAATGTGAAATGCATAATTTAAAAAAAAAAAACATATTACAAGAAAACTTGGAAAATTTCTGCCAGTTTAACCAGCTTTTTGATATTAAACCAGCGTACTCATGTCTCGTTCAAAACCAAAAGGAGACTTGGAAATCTAACCAACGAGAATTAAAATTCTGTTTGATAGATATAATTGTAAGTCAGAGATATATAGATAAAAAATATATAATAAGTATATTAATTTTTTTATTAATTTAAATATTTATTTTTAATGAATTTTTTTTATTTTTTAGAATAGATTAAGAGGATTTAAATCTAATTTTTATATAACAACTTTGCAACATGTGATAAACAAAAATAAAAAAATAGAATGTATTGCTCAAATGCTATGCAGGACATAAAAAATAAATTATGCAAGTATGTTCAAATTTTATGTGAGATCTCAACATATTAAATCAAGTTCAACAAGTTTAGGTCTTGAGAGTGTAATGTAGGTATCGTCCAAGCTATATAAGGGTGAGCATTCTACCTGGGTTTGACTCAGCCCAAACAAACCAGAAGACTGTGTGATATAACAGATGGATTGGGTTGAGTTTTGGGTAAAATAAATAAAGAAATTGGTTTAAAATGGATAAGGGAAATTGGATGTAAATTTTGATTTTAAATTCCATAGGTATCCACTAACTAAATATTTAGAATTTAAAATATATATATATATATATATATATATTTATATTCTATACATAAAAATAAAATAACCTCTATATATGATAAAAACTATTACCAAGTCATATGATAAGATCATTGAAAATTTAAACTAACTTTAAAATTAAAATAAATAAAAAATAAGTTATTAAAATTAATTTTAATAATAAAAATTTGTAGATTAAAATTTGAATTAAATATATTTTTAGTTGTTTTAAATTTTAAAATTAATCTTAATCTTTTATTTTTTAAATTTTTTATTATAATTTTCTATTTTTTAAATAAATTAATTTTAATTTTTTATTATTAAATACATATCATATGTTAAATATTAATATATGTTATGTATCAAATATAAAATTAAATTAAATTTATTCTAAAATATAATAAATTAAGATTAAAAATTGAAAAATAAAAAATAAAAATCATAAAATTATAAAAATACTAAAAATATATTTAATTCATAATTTGAATAAAAATTTAATTTAAATTTCATATTTTTTTTAAAAAAAAACTTACAAACTCATCATATTTAAGTTTAAAATTTTTAAAAATTTGAATATGCATTAAGTAGAAATGATCATCAATCGGTTTCTTACTTATCCATTAATCGTTGTAAATATAGAAAAAATGTTTTCTATATTCTTTTTTCTTTAATTACTAAACCATTAATCGTTTCACGTTGTAAATATAGAAAAAATGTTTTCTATATTCTTTTTTCTTTAATTACTAAATTGGGAATTTGAATTTAGTGGATCTATGGACGATTTTTCTTTAATTTTAAAGCTAAAGTTTAAGTTTTGAACGAGCAAGTCTGTCTAATAATAATTCATGTAATGTGTGTTGTTATAAATTTTTTTATAATATATATATATGTTCTCAAATTTAAATATTTTGTTCAGTTGAATATTAATAAATTTAAAATGATAATTCTTTGATAAACTTATTATTTTTTAAATTGTTTTTTAATTTATTTTTTTTAAACTAAATCCGATCCATCTATTACACAAACCCTTTTGATCTGCTCCAATTCAATTGGATCTAGATAAGATACTCATCCTATAATCTTGGGAAAATCTTCACTGATACTGTAATTAAAAAAATATAAAATTGATTTCAAGTTAGTAGCAATTTAATTTTTATTAGATTTATTTTGTGTGAATTGATTTTCTCTCAGTTTTATCTTCACACAATTAATTAAAATTGTCTCCTTCTTCAAAATTTTTTAATGGAGTTGATTGACGCAATATTCTTCTTTCGTTTATTCAAATTTTTATTTGATATTAAATGTTTTAATATTGTAGGAGTTATGTAAAGCAAAACACATTAACTTTTTCTATTATGTTTTTTTTATTTAATAATTTTATGAAGTGTTTTAAAAAATAATATTTAATATTAATTCTAAAAATAAAAATATATGAATTTTTTTTTCTATTTTTATATATTTTTACTTTAAAACAACATATTATGCTTAATTGTTAAAATCTAAAATAAAAATTTATTTTTTAAAATTATAAAGATAATTTTACTGCTACATAATTTTTTGAGAGAGTATTTTTTATACTCATACACTATCACTTTTGGATTATAAAAAAAATTATTAGAGAGAAATTTGACCAGCTTTTATTTATTTAGAAAAAAAAATATTTGTATTTATTTGTTGTTGTATATATATTAGATATTCAAATTCTTAAAGTAGTATGTATTATGTTAGTGTTAATTTTCTTTTATCTAACTCATGTAAATATTGTTGGCAATGGGATTAATTACAAAGTATTTCTAGCAATTGCATTATTAAAAATATTTTTGACAATAGGAAATTAAAAATACTGCTAGGATATTTTGTGATAAATTAATGAAATAATTTATTATATGGTAAAAAATATTCTAAATTGATAACTAAGTTTTTTGTCTTATTTTAATAAATAATTAAATTTTTTTTTTTCAAAAACTATAATTTATGCTTCATCTAGAGAATAAAAAATTAAAAAAAATAAAGTAAAAAATATATTTTTAAGTTATTTAAATTTAATAAGAAATTAAATTAAATTATTTTTTCAAAATTTTAATTAAATTAAAATTTTTTTAAAAAAATATTATATAAAATAAGAATAAAAATAGATCAATTTATTTATCAAATATTTATAACCCAACCCACGTTAAACCATTATAAGCTAAATTTATTTATTAAATATTTTATGTTAATTATTTTTTAAAAATTATTTGATTAACTAGATCCAACTCTAATCCACTCAAAAATATTTTTACATTTTATAAATTATCGTATTTAAATACATGAAAAATACTAACTATAATAATAATAATCATATATGTATATTTATTATTATTATTACTAATATTTATATAATATTTTCAAATGATATATTAGAGTAGTTTGCAACATTTTTTTTTTAAAAAAAATTTAGTCCATTTGTTTTTTAAGTTAATCATTTTTAAAAATTATTTTAATTTTTTAAATTAAATCAATCACAAAAAAATTTTAACAGAAGTAATATAATAAAATAAATATAGAATGATTTAAAAATTACTAATTAATTTTAATAAAATAATCAAATTCTTTAATTTATATAATCTTTTATTTGAATAAATAGATAAACATAATTCTCTTAAGGTATTTTCTTCGCCCCTATATTTTTTGGTTTGAAAGAAACTACATGGGATGAGGCTTGTGATAAAACAATTCCACACAACACAGTCCCGAATGAGATGAAACAAGAATTGTAAAACATTTTGTTTGAACTTTTTAGAAAATTAAATTATTATTTTTTATAATATAAAATATATTTTATTAACAAAATAATATAATAAAAAGTTCAATGTTTTAAATTGAAATTATTTTTACTTAATAAAAAAATGTAACCATATTTAAAAATATTTTTAATTAGTACAATATAATTAACCATATTTTATTTCTCTTAAATTATTTATATTTTTGAAAAATTAGAAAAGAATATTCTACTTCTTTCTTTTTATATCTATCTATTTAAATCACATATTTTTATACTTTATTTTTTTTATTTCTATAACTTCTATTTTTTTATTTATATTTTTTTTTATTTCATCTGTTATTCATAAAACTTTAATTTTTAGTTGATCTTAACATAGTTTTGAGTGGATAATATTTATACAATCTTGGGAATTTTGATAATGTTTGATAGATGTTGAATATGAGTTTATCATGATAAATTCATAATATTGTTTGATTTTTGTTGATGGATATGGGTTTGTAGTAAAATATTTTAAATTTTTTTTTAGAAATTTATGTAAGATTTTTATCAAATTATTCAGACTTCAATTAGAGTATATTTTAGAATATTATATTTTTCTTTTATTTTGATTATTAATCATAATTTATTTTTTGAGTAAATTTTAGATTATAGTTGTTAGGTCTAAGTTTTTTTTCTTTTTTAAAAAAATATTTATTCAGGTCATTTTTGAAAGATTTATCAACCTTGAATTTCGTAAAATTATTAGAGTAATAATAGAAAAAGTATAGTCTACTTTTATCTATTTAGTACTTTCTGTTTGTTTGGTTTTGAGTTAATCAACTCATGTTTGATTTGTTTTTGGGTTCAACAAATGTGATTAAAATTTTGAAATATAAAGAATAAGAGTTAAAAGTTATTTTTTAAATGGAATATTTCTATTGTGCATAATTCCAATGTTTAAATGTTTATGCAATATATTATTTTTTTGTTGACCTTTTGTTTTAGTATTCCTTCATATCTTATGTTTGATATATCTATTTCAACGATTTTTGGAATGTGAGAAATTGGAAGATAAAGATATGAAAGATATTTCATTTTTATTTTTATTAGTTTTATAATATTTATGTATTCATTTGTTCAAAATGTTGAATTTTTCTTTAAACGATCATGTAATGGTTTGATAATATTATTTAATTGGGATAAAAAATCTCCTACATAATTTAAACATTTAAAAAATCATTGAAATTAACTTTTGTTAACAATTTGATTTGGTAGCCTATTTATAAATTTTATTGATCTATTTATTGGGATATTTTTTCTTAATAAATCATGTGTCAAGGAATATAATATTGGTTGAAAAATACTAATATTTTTCAATTTAATTTTGATTTCATGTTTAAACTACGTAGATGAATTTTGATTAATTGTCAATTTTGAACATCTATTTAATTATAATTTGATTTTTAAAATTTAAATTCAAATTTAAATCGATTTAATTAAAAGTTATAAATAAACGTTTAATTATAGTTATTGATAAAATTAAATTTATAGAAAATCTCACTTGTATATAAAGCAGATTATTATTTTTAATTTATATGAACTTGAAAATTATTTATGATGCTAATTTCTTATTTTATTAGTGTTACTAGTTCTATTTCTATTTTTTTTGCATAAAAAACTTTTAAATTATAGAAGATAAAGCTGAAATTGATGCATAACTTCTTAAAGATAATGTAATAACGTATCTCAACTTATGAAATATCTAAATTTTTCAACAATGTCAATGATTTAGGGATATTATCTTTATAAAGATGTGTATGTTCTATTTGTTGAAATATCTTCTGTATTATTTTTGATTAATATTGATATTTTTTATTTTTTTAATTAAAAATAAATGTTGATATTATTGACTAATTATTTTCGTATAAATTTGATGTTGATGTTACTAAGTTGGATGTTAATTTAAAAATAAAAATAAAAATAATAAATTTGTTTAATTAACTTTATATATTTAAATTTATTTTTTGTGCATGTTATATTTTGTTAATAATAATAATAATAAATATTTTATTAATTATCTAATACACAAATTTTATACAAATTTTCTTGGTATGCATATATGTAATTTAGTAATTTTTATGTTTAATTTTGTTCTAAAAATATAATATGAGATTTTATTTAAATAAAATAATAAATATTTATATGAAAAACATGATTTCATTCCTTTTAAATTAGATATTATAATCATAAGCACAACAATTACAAGACTAATGAACATTTTAAATAAGGAGAATTATGGTGAGTAAATGTTGGTTATTATTAATGTGATTAATATTTAAATTTATTGCGTTTTAACTTTTCAACGGTAAAATTAAAAAAAGTTCAAGTTTTATTTTTTTCTTTTAATTGTTTTGTTATAACTAAAAATTACAAGTCTAAGATATTCAGCTGCATAAATTTTAACATTACGAAATTTGATTTGAGAATACTAATCACATCTTTGAACATATTATATGATTATAAAATATAATGTATTTTAGTTATATTTATTTTAAAATATTTTTTTCTTGCAATTTTTTAGATCATTAAATAGATTCTGATAATCAAGTAAATGCTTGATGAAATTTTGACTATCTTTGGTATTTTTATTAAATATTACATTATTCTTTCATGTAACTTTTAACATTTATTGTTATTGGGAGATTTTATTTTATTTTTAATTCTTATAATTGACTTTAATTTTGTTTTATAATGTGTAAAAATTTAATTAAAGGGATGATATTCATAACTTATCATATATAATTTAAGCCTAATTATGCAGGATATGTTAGAAGATAAGTTATATAAAAAGGATAATAAATTTTATCTTTCATTTGTATAGAATTATAAAAGTAGTAAGTAAAACTATACATTGAAAATGTATAAAAAAAAAATAAAAACAGATGTAACAAATATAATTTTGGATCTTAAAATCATAAGAAAGTGTAGGGTTTAAAGTTTATAATCACAAAAATATTGTAAAATGTAAAAGATATTTAATATAATACGAGCGTGCATATATATATATATATATATATATATATATATTATATAATACAAGTATGCTAATATATTTGAATAAATACTCAATAATGAATATTACGAGTTTATAATAAAAATATTTTTTATTGTACATACGATATTAATTAAATACAAGAGATATAATAAATTATGATATTAATGAATTTTTTATTAAATTAAAATAATATATTAACGATAAATAAATTAAATTCATGTAAGAATAAATAACAAATAAATTTATTTTAATTCTAAAAGATATATCGTGATTTAGATTTATCAAAAAGATAATAAACTATATTATTTAAACTAGGTTAGTATTATTTAATGGAAAGAAAATTTAAAAATAAAAATTAAAAAAGGTTATTTAATAAATAATTTATGTAAATACATTTTGACTAGTGTGATTGCTAAGCAGAAAAAAGAATTAACAAATATAAATTAGATTTTATATACCTACATTAAATTTTTTGAAGATAATTAATAAATAATTATGGATCTAATTAATATGATATAAATAAAATAATTTGACTATATTTTTCATAAAACAAAAACTTAGTAAATGATAAATTGAGGGAAATAAGATTTTTGTTAAAATAAAATTAATAATAATAAAAATCTAATTTTTATCATTTAAGATACTGTGAATAGGTCAAATTTAATTCTTTTAATAATTATCATATCTTTTATGAGTGTGTATAAAATGTAAAATATATATTATAACATTATTTATATAAGTGTTTGTAGGTCCGTTTGAATTAGATTGAGATATAATGTTTAGAGAATTCATGAATTACCAGCAGACATGCACATTGCTTATTTATACAACACGGATGAAAGTGATATGAAGTGGAAGATATAATGTGACAAGTGAATCTTTAATTTGTATCAAAGTGCTTCTTTAGTTTATAGGAGTTATGTTTCATCAAAATATTAACAAGTAAATTTATCTTGTGGATTGTTAGTCATAATCTAAAAGACACTAAATTTAATGTATTATATTTATAAAATAAATTCAACAAAATTTATTTTTTATATTTCATCTTAATTAAAAATGTCTTAAATTTTTTTAAAATATGTGAAAATTATTGTAAAAAATAAATATTTTTAAAGTTTTTAAAATTTAAAATTATGTATTTATTATTATTATTTTATTTTTAAATATATTTTATGATTTATTAATTATCTATTTTAATCTATGATAATTATTTTTAATTACTAGTTTAAAAACAAATTTTTTATTATCAAAATTAAAACTGTGATTTATTATATTCACTTTATCAGGTTGAAAACACAATAATTAAATGTGATTTAAAATTTTATATTACAAATTTTAATTTTAATTTTTTATTTAAATATGATTATATATATTTAAATTTTTAAAATATGATTATATACATTGAATTTGATGAATTATTATTTTCAAGCATTCATTTAATTTCTATAAATTTTAAAATTTAAAATTAAATTTAAATTAATTTAATTAAAATTAACTATATTTATCTGCAAAATTAAATTTTTAAAAAATTTCACTCCTATATAAAATACATTATTTTTTATTTCTGCTAACTCAAAAATTATTTATACAGCTAGTATTTATCTTCTTCTTCTTATTATTAGTTTCGTAGTTATTTTTTGAGCGAAGAAACCTTCATCTTGAAAGATAACATGGAAGCATACACATATTCTTAAAAATAGTGTAACACAGAATTCAGCCTCCAAGACATCAACATTTCCCCGCAGAAGTAACTATCTTTTAATCAGACCAATTCTTCTCTTTTAAGCTCTGTTTTAACCTCGGCAGATAATGACTCAATTATCATATAACCTATGGGATTTTCTTTTTGGCCAACCTGCGATACACATATTCCAAATAATGATATTTTGTGTATTATTGTGTTAATCTTGAATCAAAACTTAAAATTAGTATGTCCCGCTAGATTTTTGCAACATACTCTTTTTTTCATTAGCATTGATAAAAATGATGGGATATGATTGAAATAATTTATTTTTTAAATCTACATTCTATTTTATTCCTTTAATTTTTTTTGTATTAATATATTATTTTATTATTGTTGATAAAAATATTTTCTGTTATGTTACTTTTATTTATTAAATTTATTTACATATAAAAAATATGCCATAGGCGAAAATAAGGTGGAGCAAAAGGATAATACACCTCGGTTTGTTTCGCTTTTTCCTCTTTTGGTCAATGACTGAATGTGAATAATACATGTTCCATCTCTTTAATTCGGAAAAGACCAAAAAGAAAAGGGATTTTTGTCATTTAAAAATTCTACTTGACCAAAGGCACTGCTTGTGAGTGTGAAGGGACAGTGTTATATATCTTCACACACATACAGCAGCATTCCTAACACACTCTCGCTCTCATTCTCTTCAATTTCTTGCACCTCTTTGTTTCTGGTGCTTCCAGAACCTCACATAACACATCACACATAAATGGAAGAGATCAAGTCCAAGTTCAAGAGGATTTGCGTTTACTGTGGAAGCAGTTCAGGGAACAAAGCTAGTTACCAAGAAGCTGCTGTAGAACTAGGCAAGGAGTTGGTAATTTCATTTTCACCTTTCTCTTGCGTTAAATAACATTATCACTTTCATGAAGCCTAATAATCTTCTATTCAAGCGGTCTTTTTCAGGTGAAAAAGACACGCACTGGTTTCTATCAAATTCTGTGTTCTATTCTTTCCTTTTTGTTCATCTATTCTAAAAGTTTGACACAGTCGAAAAAGAAAGTACGAGTTGAATCTGATTCCACAGGATTTTGGCTTTGTGTTCATTTACATTATGCTTTTGCCTTTTTCTGTTCTGTTAACTATTACTTTCACCAAATTACATTCAATGAACTTGGTTCATTTTCTCTAGAAACGTCTTTTTCTGTTCTACCAAGTCTTCGCCTGTTTCTCCTCCTTGTAACATCCTTTTTTCCCTTTCTGAAGTGTGTGAGAGATTTTTTCCTCATCTTATTTTATTTTTTAAAATTTTTTTCTGATAATAAATAATCTGAGACTAGTTATGATTGTTGAGGGATGAAATGGTTTAGGTTACGAGTTTGTCATGTAAGAGAGAGGGATTGCTAGCTGGAACCTGCTGTCAGTTGTGCAGCCTTCTTGCATGATCTCTGATTTGCTTCTAATAATATGCTCTTTTTATTTAAAAAAAATATATTAACATTCAATAATTTTTGTATCTGAAAAAATAAAGAAAGCAAGGAATGCTTTGTGCACTTTTCTAGGAAAACGAACGTGCAATCTTGGTATCATTGCACTATGGAGCATGCTCTTAGGCCTTTGCCATTCCCCACAAGCTTCCATCACCGAACCTAGCTCCATGATTTTTCCCTGTGACTAAACTTTGCCATGGAACTAATAATAATTTTTTATTTTATTTTTGTGTGTCCAATTAACTGGTTTGGTTCGTTCCATGATGATTATTGTGGTGACACGTGTCTGATTGGTTTAGTTTTTTATGTGTTTTGGAAGGTTGAGAGAAGGATTGATTTGGTCTATGGAGGTGGTAGCTTGGGGTTAATGGGTCTTGTTTCTCAGGTAGTTCATGATGGTGGGCGCCATGTTCTGGGGTTTGTTCTCTCTCTCTCTCTCTCTCTCTCCCTCTCTCTCTTAATCGCTTTTGCTTGTCCATGTCTATGTTTGTTTGATGATAGACCAACTTAATCATTTTGGTGATTGCAACTAAGTGGGTTATATCCTTCTATGTTATGTACTGACCCATGCGTGTTTCCCTGTTTCCTAAGAAATGAGTTCAATACTGGCAACGTGGGGCATTTATTTTTTTCCCCTTTGATAAAAGCTTCCAAATGTAGGATGAAAAGGAGCATTTTGGATATAAATAAACTATAACTTCACTTTGTACTGTGGTTAATGTTAATTTATATGTGTTTCTGTTCCATTGGAGTGTTTAGAAAAGGGGGAGAAAAAAAAAGGTGTAACCTTTGCCTATGGTTAGAAGGTTTTGGAGCAGCTTTGCTCTGTTGGATAAAAGTTAAATGCCTTTTTGGCCTTTAACAGATAGGGACGGTAGAAAGTTTTTTTGCTCAGGAATTGGAGCCACCATTGCCTTTTCCCTTTCTCTTATTGCATTCACTTTGAGGACATGCCTAAAGTTCTTTTATATATTATCATAAAGGGGAATTCAAATTGGTCTTTGGTTTCATTTTGTTATTATTTTATCGAAATAATCATTATCTTCTTAAAATATTTCATGTTCCAACTTTTGACTGATGAAGTACATCATTGGCTTTTGTTTGTGCAGCGTTATCCCAAGAAGTCTCATGCCAAGAGAGGTAAATCATTCACTCTTGTCTCTTGCTATTGTGTTGTGTTTTATGTATTAATGACCAGTGACATACTCAAATTTGTTGGACTTAAAATTGCTAGTAGTCAATGACTTACTACATTTATTAATATGCATTTTGGAAATTCAGATAACTGGTGAACCTATTGGAGAAGTGAGAGCCGTATCTGATATGCATCAAAGGAAAGCTGAGATGGCTCGTCAAGCTGATGCTTTCATTGCCCTCCCTGGTATAGATTTTAAATTAAATTTAAGTTTATCTATAACCAATTTTTAAATTTATTACAATCTTAACTGTTTGATTTTTTTAATCAATGAGTTATTAGTGTATTTTATTTTCTAAACTGTACTTTCTTCGCTTTAGAGAAACCAAATATTTTTTAACAATATTGACACAGACATAAGGTAAAAGGAGGCAACATAGTCATGTGGTGTTGGATTTATTGGTCTTTGAGTAATAACATTAACACATGGTGCTGTTACTCATGTCTTGTTATTTTCAAACATCAGGGGGATATGGAACCCTTGAAGAATTGCTGGAAATCATTACATGGGCTCAGCTTGGGATCCACAGCAAACCGGTATGAACTATTCCTCAATTCTAATCTGTGATTAGACAAATTATATTACATAGTTATTCTTCTTGTTCTACATAAGAGAGATTCTAATGACGTTAGTTAAGAACTTCGTTGACCAAAGTTATTGTCATACAACTGCAGGCATAATAATATAGAATTAATAATTTATAAAAAAAGAAATAATTTTAAATAAGTAGCCAAGAGAGATGCTTGAAAGGTGCGAATGGAATATAGTATTGTAATACAAACAGTAGCTTATAAAAGTAAACAAAACAAGCTTTAACTTGCCTCTTATGATCTCTCCGGAATCGAATTTCTGTTATGTAATTATAAAATATCAAGAAGTCAAATCTCATATTATTTGCCTCTCTTATTATTCCTATGCTTGCCTTAAACAACTTTGCTTCTACATGACGCCTGCTATACGTATTCATTCACTATTTCCATATTTTAATATTACAACTTTACGTAACATCAATTATATTGTTACTAATTGGATTAGATACGCGTTTTGTTTTTAGCTAACTAATTAATTAGCCTGGTAATTAATTTAACTGTTTAATAAATACACTACTCGGTGAACAATTTATTTTTATCAGCTAGGACAACAGTAAGGAAGCTTCGCAATGGAACCAACACATGTGGGGTATTTAATTCACATATTCACATGAGAAGATATCTCGGATTTTGTTTAGTTAATCGTTGTCACGTTACATTATTTGATGGTCCTCCGTTTGAATGGGAGAAAGATATGGCATAGATAATCAACTAACATAGAAAATGATTGAAGGGAACAACACAAAACAAATAAAGTTAATGGTCAATGGAAGACTGCGGGAAATGGTATACAAATGTAGCTATTATTATTGTGACATAGTGTTTGGTTGTCTAATGTTTTGTGATGCAGGTGGGCCTATTGAATGTGGATGGATTTTACAATTCCTTGTTGTCTTTCATTGATAAGGCCGTTGATGAAGGCTTTATTTCCCCAAAGGCACGTCGCATTATCGTGTCAGCACCCACAGCCAAAGAATTGGTGAGGGAGCTAGAGGTGCGTGAACATTGCTTTGTATATTTATATATATATATATATATATATATATATATATATATATATATATATATATATATATGAAAGTGAACAAGGTTTTTGTGGTTGAGAATTCATAAAGATGATTTGATTAAATCATAAATGTAAGATGCTGATATTAATTAATAGTTAATACAAGTTGCTAAATCAAGTGGGCCATAATGTGTGATGTCCTTGGTGAGGTAATAATAATCATTTAATGTTTTGTGAAGCAGGAACATGTACCTGAGCGAGATGAAGTTGTATCCAAGTTGGTGTGGGAAGACAGACTAAGTTACGTGCCCGAATCAGAAGTTGCCATGTGACGGATCTATATGTAGCGTTTAATGGGCGATTGATGAACAACATAGTTTTTGGGTCTTTTTTATCTTTTTTGTTCTGTTTTTAATGTATTTTGGGTACATAATAGTCAATATATATGGGAGTAGGAATCGTAGGACACACCAGCATCTCTTTTTTGTTTTTTCCCCACTTATGTTGATGCCCCTACTATACAGAAAAATGAGGGTAGTTCAAAAAATATGGAAAAATTATCAATCAAAGTTATCTTATCGACCATTGCCTTTGCAATGAATGAGATGTGAATCATTCTCACTGATTTATTTTTTCCCCATCTTTATTTATGGTGGCTTCACCTTTCTTCTTTTCTTAACCAAAACATAATAAATACAAGACACAATGGTGAATATTCAAATCAGTTCTTAAAAAGTTTAATTTGATCCAATTTATTCCTGAAAAAAACTATTAGATAGTTCTTAAAAATTATAATTATTGAATATTTTAACTCTTATCCATTAAAAATAAGTATTAAAATGTGCCTCATAAATTTTTGAAATTAATTAGAGTTGAATGAAATTTTTTAAAAATTGAAATGATTGTTTAAGGATTAAAATATTTCATACATTTTTTATGGAACCATTATGGATATTTATCCTAACTAGTAAAAATACAATACATAACAACATTGCTATTTAAAAGAGTTTTTATTTCCGATGAAACAGCATCATCGGGCTACAAATAATAAAATAACTCAACTGTATAATATTTTTACTCTTGAATTTGATTTGTGGTTTTCTTTAATGTGATATAATGCTATCATGAATCATTAATCATTAATCATCATTATGTATTATGCACAGCTGTTTACAAGCAATCTACCGATATTCTTGGGGGAAGATGTTGGCACAATAATAATAGTTTAAAATTATAAATAATTTTTAAGGAAAATCTTTTTCATAACGGATTAATGAGTTAGATTTTAATTAAAAAAAGATTAATAAGTTAGATACCAGAGTAGATTAGATGTCTCATTGCATTGGTCTATCACGTGCATCAAAATGACCACATGATTATAATCCCTAGTAGCGGTTGCAAATGTCATAGCCCCTACTCTTTTGTTGGATCTAGCTATTCTACTCACTGACCATACTCCTCTGTCTTCTTTGGGTTGAGATTATTACATGTCTCGTGTCTTGTAAACTAATCTATGAGTTAGAACATGTCACGACATGGTTAATTACATATGAGACATGTATTCACTGTTTGTAATTGATAAAGTGGAAGTGTTGTTCTCAAAAGAAAGAAATGAAATTGTTGATATGTCTATAGATTAGGTGAACCTTTTATATAGAAACTATAATTCACTTTGTGAAATCAACAATTCTTCTTACACATAACAAATCTGAATATTATATCTAGAAAGAAAATATTTTGTTTGGTACTCAATTTATTAAAATTGATTAAAATAAATTTTAATGAAATTAATATTGAACAGTTGATATTTTAAAATATATATAAGTTAATTTAAATCATATATTTTTATCAAAAAGTATATCTTATACTAAAAATATAAAATTAATTCTCTAATTATAAAACAAAAAAAATTCCATAGATTATGCCTAAGAAGGAATTGAACATTCTGGGTTTAATTGCACCTTTGGAAAGGAAGATGAAACCAAAATAGCTTATAATAAGTAACAAAACAACAATAATAAGCTTGTCGGGCTATACCACATCATAAACACTTTGTTTCCAACTAGCTAGCAGCAGTAATTTAATTTTTGTTATCACTTCTTCAAATTAATTATGTTATCATTATCATTCGCATTGTATAGTTGGTAGAGGCCTTCATTTCTTATGGAAATTTTTTTCTTGCGTGTCACTTGGCAAACTATATAATAAAAGAAATGTCCCACCAAAAAGTATATAATAAGCTTGTAAGAAAACTGTGATGTAACATAATACATGTGAGGCACATGATCTGTAGTAAATTAGCACTTAACTACTAATTGCATTTGATTTAATCATTTAGATGAGATCAAATCTAATCCAATCTTATTGGAAAATTCCTAGTCACCGACCATCTTACACGATTTTATAAAAAGTTAATTCAATGAGGCTAACTAATTTCATTGATTTAGAAGTCTTTGTTCAATGAAAAACTAAAGAATTCCTAAGTTCTGGCATAAGGTCTACATCTGGTTTGGCTGTTATGGCCATATATTTATAACCGATTCAAACTATTCTGCTGCTCTGGCTATCAGAAATATAATCAAATAGAAAAATAAATAACTAAGGTTTCCAAGAAATAAATATTTATTCTTATCTCTATACCTTTTAAATGTCATCCAACAAATTTGGAATGAGAAAAGATGACTGAGTTATTATATATTTCTAACAAGGATATTCTACCGTTTAACTATGTCAAATGAACAATCCTCATGGTAAAATCCAACAAAAAGAAAGGTATCAGAGTTATTTCTATGTTGAGGGATAATATATTCGGATACAAGTATTATCTAACAGATCGATCTTGCATATTTTATTATTTTTATTACTATTGCATATCTAAAATAAGATGAAAAAAGAATTTGATAAAAAGACAAAAAAACAAAAAAAAATTATATTAAATAAAAATATTGTTAAATGTATAATAAAATGATTTCTTCCGTATATGATGCAACTAACAATCATAATCTGTATGAATTAAATTAGGTTATAACTTAATCATTCATTTTATTGCCGCTGAGATTCATTTTTTCTCACGCTCTCATCTAATACGCTTCCTATGTTTGCACAGAATTAGGCTATAACTTCTATCTCACAATTTATCTGCATAACTACCTTATTTTTTGCGAAAATTTAGAAGTGGAATTTACGGAATCTGAAGACTGCAATACTCCAAGCGAAATGATGTGGATAATGATAGTTTAACTTATAGCATCACATGAACTGCGATTTTGTCCCATGTAGGAAACTTATTTGGAGCAAGTGGAATAATATCATGTTTGGTGACTTTGACCAAAGACAAAGGTAGAGCCTAAAATTGTGTTGTATCTAATAAAAGATAGCGCAGATATACAGGGATTCCCTTATGCTATTTATTTCTTTTTAATGTATTCACATTCTTTAAAATACACTAACCAAATCCTTTTTTATAGTTTTATTTTAGCAAAGGAGTTTGGTAAGGCCAACTAAAAGACAAAGCCGAAAACAGAGTGGCATGGCGTGCAGGGTGCATCAAAAGTCCTCTGGATTATCATCATCCAATTATTTTTCATCTTGTATATCAATCTCTAAAATCTCCTGAAAAGAAGGGAAATTGAACGAGTTATGTAAGTTGTGAAGATTTAGTACACAACATTTGTTAGTTATTGAGTATGGCACGGTTTAGAGTTGTAACTAACTAACTAAATTTGGTGTTTTTCCCTTTGAACAAACAAAAGAACAAGGCACTTAAAGGAATTATTTCTTTTATATAACTAGAAATTATGGCTAGTACCATGGAACGCTTGTGCCAAAACCGATCCTTGAGGGCATGAAGCTAATCTACACGGAAGGTCTATGGTCCAATTCCACCAGTTTAACATTTCCTGAATAAATTCAAAAGGAATCTTCCTATAATTGCTTGAACAAAATTTGTTTGAACGGTGTTTAAATATGTATATTCTAACTGAAGCTCTTAAATGAGTTAACTCTTATTTATTTAATTTTTAATTTTAATTTTATATATAAGATAAAAAAATTTATAAAATTTAAAAATTTTATATATAAAAAATTTATAAGGTTAAAAAGTTGATAGAACCAAATAGATTAAGATTAGTCCATAAATTAATTCTTACATAAACATTTATATTAAAAAAATATACGTATATATGCATGATATTAAATATAAATGGAACATATCAAAATTAGATTAAGATATTTCAAATTTAAATATGTAACATTTATTAGGATTTTTGACAAGTTTATGAATATGCTGAAAGAAATGAGAGATGCATTGTATCTAATAAAATTATGTAAAAAAAGAAATAGACATATAAATTAAAATTTTAAGACCATCCACAACATCATAATATTCAATCTTAATATCTTACGGTCATCTACAATCAAGATCAGTTATACTTCACAAAGAACATTACAAACATTAAAATTAAATTTCAAGATAACAAGAGTCTAATTTGAAGAACATAAAAAAATAAGTCAACAATAAATATCTTTATTACACAAATTTAACAAACTTCCCAATAAACAAATATATGGTCTACACACCTATAGTTGTATAACAGTAAATAACTCTAAAGCATGAAACATCAAAATTTTCTTATCATAAACAAAAACCAAGTTTTAAGAAATAATATCCTTAACTTGTATGGCTTCAAAACATTTCCTTACACCAACTAAACACCTGCATATAGAGTAAAAATCCACAAAAGCATTGTTAACAACAATGTTAAATTCTGTCAAATCCACCAAAGCTTTTATCCGCTTTTAATGTGATCATGAGAGATGAACACACTTACCAGAAACAAATATTAATAAGTTACATTAGTCTTCATTCTTCAATTTCTTACCAATCTTCAATTTCATCCTCTAGATACATATTCAACTCATCTATTCTATGACAAATAATTATACACTCATCTTCATTTAAAACTCATAAATCATAATCAATAAAAATATAATTAAATAATTAAGCCTAACATAATTAATTAAAATTAAATAAAAATATAAAAATCATGTAAATTTTACTTGTAGAATTCAAAACAAAACCATGCAACTAATTTCTAATACAAATGAGCATCTAAACATTATCAGGAAGGGAGGAATAGTAAGCACACGTCTATCAATGCTAGATGCAGATTTCGATGCCACTATAGTAATTGAAATGTTTAACACATCATGTGTGATGATAGCAAGCATGAGAAACCTCTTTTCATTGATTTTCTAATAACCAAACACATCTAAATCACTGTTATCATTGTAATCAAATGGTTTATCTTTCAAATATATATCTAGTTCACTCTTTCCAACATTAGATTTAGTTTGATTTTGGAATCTTTTGAACTCCTATAACATATGATATATAAATTAGCTAAATAAAAAATAATTACAATATTAAACTAATGAATAAGTTGAATAAGCATTAAAAAATATCTTAAAACTTTCAATCTCTTATTCCTACTTCCTTCTTCATTTGACTTATCTTAAATATTAGAATAATTGAATGATTTAGATTTTCAGTATATGATGCTTTGAAACAACATATACATTCTTTTTAAAAAAATTCTCAATTTTCCCCTCATATAACCCTATCTTTAGAAGTTGATTCATCAAGCTTGATATAACAAAAGATGATAAAATCATGTTTCAAACGTGGATCAAGAATAGCTCTAGAAGCTAATACCACACTATACTTTTTGCAGTACTTGTCAAATTTTCTTTTCATGCTTATGATTATTACCTTTATCACCTCATCATCATTTAACAAGTTTTCATTTAACTGCATTCAATTTAGGTTTGAGTTTGGATAAGACGATCTCGATATAATGTCTGTGCTATCATAAAATGGTTATAGAAACTTAAGCATTTCCCCCTTCTCCAATTCTTCATCTGATGGACAATTTTTATAATTTGTATCTATCATCCTTAGAATATCAAATGCTTTTTCATATTTCAATTCACTTTTAAGCATCAAGTATGTTGAATTCTACCTAGTTAATACATCTAACCTCAAACCAATACTACTATCAATTCCTGCTTTTTGCACACAAATTTTAAATTTAATCATTCTCCCGTCTGAGCCCCTCACACACTTAATATTCTTTTTAATTTTATGAAGTGCTTCATTGGTAGACATGGCAACCGGGAGGGGGGGGGGTCGGGGGCGGGTTTCACATTCCTTGTCCCCGTCCCCGACACCCCGTGCCTATCCCCATCCCCGCCCCCGTCCCCGTCGGGTTTAGAATATTAAACCTGATCCCCGTCTCCGCTCGGATTCGAGGAAACCCGCCCCGTACCCGTCTCCGGTATTTTTCATATTTTTATTTTAATTTTTTCATAATTTATTAAATTATTATATATTTTTTAAAATTTATATAATTTATTATTTTTATAACCTTATTAATTTTATATAATATTTTAAAATAATAAGAATATTTTAATAATTTTAAAGGCGGAGCGGGTTCGGGAACGGGGACGGGGCGGGTATAAATATCCCCATACCCGCCCTCGCCCCCGCTTTCAAAATTCGGGTTTTACCCGTCCCCGCCCCCGACCCCGGTCAACTCGGGTTTTCCCCGTCAAACTCGGGGCGGGGACGAGGCAGGCGGGTCGGGAACGGGTCAAGTTCCCATCCCTATTGACTGGCTACTTTCTATCTCTCTTAAACAATCAGATTAAGAATATAAGCGAAGTATCAATTGTGAGAAAAATCACAATCAGATAACAAACTATTATGCAAATGAAGATGAGTTTTTAGAATCCCTTCATACTATCGTTAGAGAAAGCATTGTCTAAAGTGATAGAAAATAATTTCTTGTCAATTCTCTAATATTTTAAACAATCAAATAAGATGGCTTCAAATTTAGATCCAATGTGAGAAGGTTTCTTTCGATAAAAGTTAAGAATTTTACTAACCAATCTTCAGGTATCATCCACAAAGTGTGTAGTCAAACAAATATATCCCTCAGTGGTAGAGGTAGTCCATACATTAGAGGTTAAACACGCTTTATTAGGGATTGTAGACAAAACATGCTTGAATTTATCCTTCTCTCTTATATAAACTTTTTTAATATCTAACACAATCAGTGTTCCTAGAATGCATTATGATGTCTGGATTAAGATACTTTATCCATTCTTTGATCATGTCATATTCAACAAAATTGAAAGGTAGATCATGCTTAATTATAACTCTAACAAGAAGGTAATGGTGGACCTTTTGATCAATTCTCTTGGTGATTAACTTCTAGTTAGACACAATATCATCTAAATTTAGATTTGATTTTAAAAACTCTTTACAACCAGAAATACGATGACTTAAATATGTAGTCACATAATGTGTTGTGGTCTGGAAATTTTTACGAATTACAAAATCTTTCCCATAATAATAGCATTCATCCTTATTATAACTATCTTTATATTTTCTAATTTTTCAAAAAAAAATTTATATAAATGAAGTTTCTTTCTTAACTAACTCAGTATTTTTAAAGAAAGTAGGAAGAGTTTCTGAAACTACTTCATCTTTTATATTCTGATTCACAAATGTTATATTAAAAATTTATAAATAAAAATAACTTTTGAAAAATTAAAAAAATCAAAAAATCATAGTAAAAACAAAATAAAAATAAATATAATACCAAAAATAATTATATCACTTAAATTTTCAAATAAATATAGCCAATTACAATTTTAAGCTATAATTTAGTCAATTCTTATATTTACAACAAATTTTATTTAATTAATAATATAAAAAATAATATTTACCTTCTATCATTATTAAACTTATATTCTTCAAGTTATATTAACTAATTAAATTAAACAAGTGGTTTATATTTAAGTCAAAAAAGAAGAATTTTTTAATCAAAAATAAAAGAAAAAAATAAAGAAGATTTATAATGTTAATAGAAACATTATCTCTAATAATTTATCAAAATCAAAATATTAATTTTTAGAATAATACTCTTAACTTGGACGAATGAGACTTAAACTGAATAGAGCATAGTAATATTTGTACTGAAAACAGAAAATAAAGCGATTATGTTAATATTTATTGTAGCGACAATAACTAACATATATTCCTGATAACGATAAAACACATTACTTACCAAACAAAAAAGCCTTTAGAAACTCAAATCCATGTTGTATATAAATTATTAAACTTTCAAATAAGTAATTCCGCACTTGCACATATGATACATTTATCCAAGATTTTTCATAAAGGTAAAATACTCATGACCGATTTGCATTTCCAAAACCCATCTGGCATATGCCTATTCACAAAAATAAATAAATAATATCAGAGTTATACTATTTGAAAATATAGTTAAATAAAACATTTACAAAGCCCAATATATTCAGCACAACATAGACACAAGAAAACATGACCAATCATAATTGATTATCACTAAACATGTAAACCAATAGATGGAAAGTTCATCTAATTTATTCAGAAGTCTTAGTTGAAATCTTAGATATGCAGCTATATTAGATATTGGAAGAAAAAAATTGTTACATAAACTTTTAGTAAACTTGAACTTCTTCTCAAGAGCGTTAATTGAATCCAAATATTTTGATCCTGCTTAAATTCCTCGGAGGCAAAAGACAAATATAGCAGTTCTTTAATATCTGTCAAAAAGCAGAAAATAATTCTTTACAAAATGAAATGGTTTGTTCGGCTTGATTCATGTAAGAAACAACATTCTTACACTATTCATTCTTCATGATTAATTTTACTAATTCAATCATTTTCATTAATTTAAAATCAACAATTTTTTTTACTTAGATAATAGATCAATACCTAATTGATTCACTATTTTTCAATTGCCCAACTAATCTGATCTAATCTTTTCAAAATAGGAAATTACATTCAGGATTCATTCTTTGATTTTTAACTTTTAATCTCATTTTAAGGACATACCAAACTGCTCTCCAAGTTAGACATTTGTTAAATTACAATGTCAGACATTTGATTCCGCATCTGGATGATATGACAAGGGTCATATTATTATTATAGATTTTGATTATCATGAATTTAAAAAAAATATTTTCATATATTTTACTTTCTATATATTTTCATTATATTATATTATATATCATTATATATATATATATATATATATATATAATTTTTAGGTTATATATAGGTTATACAGCATTTATATTCCTAATAATCATAATTTTTTTTATTTTTCTAAATATTTTTCAATCGATAAGTGAAAACTAATCATTATAAAATATAATTATTAAAGCTAATATTTTAAAAATATAACGATTATTGAAATGAGTTTTATCTTTTTTGATAAAATACTTTTTTTTAATATATACTTGGATAAAATTTAAACTACTTAGAACAAGTGACTTTGAAACTGTCAAAGTCACTGGAAATTTACAGTTAATTTATATAATGCATAATTGTATATAGATCTTTGTTTTGCTAAGTTTACTCCATCAAATTAAAACCTTAGTTCTAATGTTGATTCTTCTTCTAAAACCTGTTACATTCATTGTAGTAACATTAAGGAGTCTATTAACGCGTTTAATCTTCAACACTATTGCTTACACAATTGTGTTGCTACTCCAAGGTCTCAAAGGATCAGGCGAAGGCTCACTTGGGATATTTCAACAGGTTGCAGAATGCATCAGGGGGTGTTTCGGGTTCATCCTGAAGCTCATAATTGACTCAATACATTTATTAATTTCTGAAGTGTTTGATATTCTTAAAGACAGCATCAAAGGTTCAGCAGCTGCTTCAGGATATATGGCTGCAGAACTTGGAGAGAAACTCAAGACTTCAATTGAGGAGTCTTTGAAACAGGTGCCAGAGCTATTTCAAGATTTCTCAAATACGAAGGCAAAAATGGTAACAGAATTGTGGACCAGTTATAAGGATGTTGTGGGATATGTTACAGAGAATTCTTAAGTTTTTTGGTTCTATGATATGCTATTATTCCACAAAATTCAAAGCCATTATATAGAGAATGGAATATAATTGATACATTTCCTTTTTCTTCCCATTAGCCATATGGATTATGGACCTTTCACTAGTCAGCATCTGACCATCCACCGTCACGGTTCATGGAATAGAATCACGACGTTTGATTTGTGAAAGAAGAGTTAAATATTGAAAAAACGGGAGTTTTTGGTTATTAACCATAAAAAGACAGGTTCACCACCTCGTGAGTCCTAACTTTTCTTGGTATCTCAATCTTTTGAAATTGTATGGTTTAATCATAGGTTAGAGCTAAAGTAGCACAAGAGAGGATTTGAAATCGAAAAAATGAAGCTAGTCACCTATTCGACACAAGTTCGTAATATGTAATATGATTTAATTATTGATGCTAGAGCTAAAGCACAAGATAATCATAAAGAGCACGTAAAAAAGGTATGATTTTGCTTTTTATAAAAGAGAAAGGGTAGGTTAAGGATGAGCTCATTCTTCCCAAGCGGATGTACGTGGACTTTTTTTTTTTTTTTTACTTTGGTAATTTTTTGCAATTTCTTCATGAAAAAATTAGGAAGGTTTAAAATTAAGAATAAAATTAGAAATAAAATTTTTCAATTTTAAATCTCACTACTCTGATTTTTATTTTTAACAGCCTGTAATTTAAATGTAAATCTGAAATAAAATTTAAACAGATGAATGTTTTAGGGTTAGAATTCATCCATAGATTAACTCTATTAGATTTATATATTTTTAAGATCATTTTATCAAAATTATTTTAATTATTATTTTATTTATAAGTTAGAGTCGGATAGGATATAAAAAAGTTTAGGTAGAATTTAGTCCTAGAATCAAAACCCAATTTCACAGTTCTAATCTTAATCAGCAGTGACAAAGACCTCTTATACTAATAGAAGAGTTAAACATTTGATCTAATTCGTCCAAGTATCAGCTAACACTTAAAGCTTTTTTTACCCATTTAGAATTATATTTAAAAGAATTTGCCTAAAAATATTATTTTAAAAATATTTGTTGGAATTGGATTGTTACAGTAATGTGTTAAGTATAGCAATAAGACACCATATATAAGTGGTTGACACTTGCATTGGCCAGATGATACTTTTTTCTTAGATTTTAAAGTATTCATATATCAGAACAAATATAGAATGAAGTTTTATATATGTTAGGTTAAAATTCGTTGCGAAACCATTTTCTTGATTTGGATAATAGTTCTTATATTTTTGATCAAATTATTTTACACTTAAAGCGAGTTAAATTTATAGGCCTTACACATTTAAGTGAGCTAAATTAAGTTACACCTCTAATGCAAAATGAAGATTAGAAACACATATTTTTTATAAGCCACTTAAAAAGTGCACCGTTATTTTATAAGATGTTGCTAGGTTAAATGGTTTTACTATTATTGATATGCTAGTCATAGGAAATGCATTTGTGTATGTGTGGAAGCCTATTATAACAAGTTTATTTGAGATTTCTTTGTATCAAGGACCACATTAACGATGTTATTCAATTAAAAATTTGCAAGAACATATATTCTTACATTGATTAGCAGTGTTGCGTTTTGTGATTATTCCAATAGTACGATATCATTCAAGTATTTTTTTTTATAGATATATATATATATATTAATGTAATTAACGTAATTGGAGCTCACTTACATTATCTTATCTATATTATGAGATTTAAATGGTAATTGATTGTAATAAAAAAGAAATTTTCAATTTTATGTTGTTGCTACAACTTTGAGCCTAGAAGAGATTCTTGCCTATTTCACATATTGGTCCTAGAGTTATTGATTTTACTCACTCATATAAAGAATAGTACTTATCAAATTAACCACCTATAATTATAATTTTATATTTTTATATTAATAATATTAATATAACACATGCTATAGGTGAAGAGAAATGCCCTTTGAGGATGTTAAATAAAACATAAATTTTTAGATATAATCAACACATGCCAAAGTTATTTTTGTTAATAATAAACTTTTTTAGTATACAAAACAAAAATTTAATATTTATAAATTTTTAATTAGTAGCATGCAAGGGTTGATTGTGCAAGATTCATTTATTTATTTTTTAAATTATAGTATGGAATCAGTCTGATCATGACATAATCTAACATGACATAATATATTCTTTTACAATCTAGTTAAGAAAATAATATACATGGTGTGATATTGAAGAAAAAAGATAAATGATAACTTATTTATTTTTTAAATTATAGTATAGAACCAATCCGATCATGACACAATCTGACATGACACAATATATTCTTTTGCAATCTAGTTAAGAAGATAATATACATGGGGTGATATTGAAGGAAAAAGATAAATGATAACTAACTAAATACATATAAAAATATAATGGTTTTAAAAAAATTAACAATAATATATTTGGTTAGGCCAACCTTATGCAGAGATGTTGAGTGTATATTCAAAATATATGAGATGATATTCTTAACATACTCAATGTTAGATCACATGAAAATTTACAATCAAAGGTTGGATAATAAATTTCATTTGAGTTCTATTATATGCTCCATAATAATGACAATTTCATTATTAATTCTTATTATTGTTATGTTATGTTATAAGATGATATATACTTAATCTTCAAAATGACACAACTAGGGACACAATCACTTTTATTAGTCCTTGGTCAAATATAATATTTTTAAGAAATTATTTTAGTTATGTGTAAGGAAAAGGATCATGTGGTGGAGGTACGAATTCTTACTCTAAGTGCTATAGAGAAAGCTCCCTATAAATTGTTCAAGTTAATATGCTAAAGCATGTGGTTGAATGATATTGGTGCAGTACCTGTTAGACATGCTTGTATTTCAAAAGGCTTAAAGTCTCACATTTTTTGGAATATAAATGTTTCTAGGCTGGTCTAATTCAAACCAACAATTTCCCCCTTGCATGTATGATAATCCAGCTCAAATTCAAATTTGAAACTAATTTAATTTTATAATGGATTTTATTACCATTTATTAATAATTTAATTTTTTTGGAAAGCTTCATTCCTATATAAAAGAGACTCATATTTTCATTTCTACAAGTTTGAAAACTGATCAAAATCAGCTAGGCTTCCTTTCTTATTTTTTTATTTTCTTACTAGTTCTTTTCCTGCCTTTTGTAGAAAGGGCTATTGAATCTTGAGGGATAACACAAGAAAATGAATAAGTTTTTTATGACAGTGTAACAACACGTCTTAACGTATCGTAGATGGCAAGAAAGGATCTACTTCATTCTCGACATGCATGAAGTAGCATTTTCACTAACTAAAAATAAGTCAATTGATCCTAAATTTGTTGAAAACTATATAAACACCAATAAGGTATGTAGACCCACCATTCTTAGTCTATTATCTAATAAGCTTTTTGATGTGTTTTGTTTCTATAAGGAAACTAAGTCAATATAGGAATCGATGAAACTAAAGTATATTGTCGAAGATGTTGGAAAATAGAAGTTCATCATAGGCAACTTCTATCAGTGAGAAATGACAAACGATGAAGACATAGAAACCTATATTAATGAGTATTTCAAGTTGCTAAAAGATCTTAAAATTAAAGAACTCATCATGCAAGATTAACATGTAGCTAGCTTTCTAATAAAGAAGTTACCTGAAATATGAAATGACTACAAACAACACATAAAGCACAAACAACTCTCCATTGTTGACTTAATAACACATAATAATTGAGGATACAAATCGAAAAGAAATCAAACTGCAAGAGTAAAAGCTTTGATAACTAGAGAAAATCTAATGCAAACCAACAAGTCTTAAAAAAAAAAACATGATCATGAACTTTCTAATCAATTACCTAGACCATCTAACCTTGCTTCAAAAATATAGGAATATGCTATATGTGTGGTATGCCAGGGTATCATGCACCAACATGTAGATACAAGAAGAGAAACAATGCTCCTCCTAAGGTTAATGCTAACTTGATCAAAGGAGATTATGTGGTGGTTATAGTTGTTTCTTAAGCCTTAATTGTGACCAATGCGAGAAATTGATGGTAGACTATGAGGCTGCTAGGAACATCTATGCTAATAGAAATATGTTTACCTTCTACACTATTATAGAGGAAAAAAAAGATCTTATGTATCTTGGAGACTCCTGAGCTACTCTTCTACTTGGAAAGGAAATTTTTTTTCTCAAGCTCACATCTAGAAATATTCTGGCACTTCAAAATGTACTTCTTGTACTGAGCATTAGGGTCAACCTAATTTCTGTAGCTATAATGGAAAAAAATAGGGTTAAGATTTCTTTTGAGTCAAACAAAACTGTGATGATAAAAAATGATATGTTTGTGAGTTGTGATCATGGTTTATTTATCTTGAATGTTTCTAAAATTATTAATAAAAATGCTTCTTCTTCAACTTATATGGTTGACTCTTATAATTTGTGGTATGCTAAATTAGGACACATAAGCTTTTCTTATATTAAAAAAATTACAAAATAATGACCTAATCTCTAGAATTAAAAATACGTACTTAAATAAATACAATATTTGTATCAAATCAAAATTAACTAAACAATTCAGTTACTTAATTTAGTTACTTAATTTAATTCATATATATCAAGGAGATCTAAAACAAACAATGACTAGTGGTGGTAAGAAATATTATGTAACTTTTAAAGATGATTTCTCTAGGTATAGTAAACTATATTTAATTAGGAATAAATATGAGACCTTTCATATGTTTTTATCATATAAAGCAGAAGTAGAAAATCAACTAAACAGAAATATTAAAAGAATTAGATCAGATAGGAATGATGAATATATAATTTTGAGATAATTTTGTTAAAAATAAGACATAATACATGAAGTAACTTTGCCTTACTCTCTTGAATCTAATGGAGTAGCAGAAAGAAAAAATATGACAATAAAAGAAATGATGAGTGTTATACTTATTAGTTTGTGTGCACCTGATAACCTTTAGGATGAAGCCTTATTACCTATATGTCATATACAAAATAGGATTTTCTATAACAAAATGGATAAAATATCTTATGAATTATGGAAAGGTTATAAGTCTAATATCATTTACTTAAAAGTATGAGAGTGCTTAATTAATGCTATGTTACCTAATCCAAAAAAAAGAAGGAAGATAGTAAGAACCATAAAAAAAAAAAAAAAGAGAAGATAGTAAGAACCATTTGATTGTATGTCTATTAGATATGTTGGACATAGTGCTGTATATAGATTTTTTATTTTAAAAAGTGATGACTTGATAAAAACTCTAATTATAACTAAAAATGCTAAATTCTTAGAACATGTCCTTCCCCTAAAAAGTTAAAGTGTTTCTAAAACATCTAATCAAGATAATTTTAAAAATAATTCTATACAAGATAATGAACTTTCACATAAAGATTTAAGAAGGAGTAAGAGATAAAGAAAGAAACCTCGTTAGGAAATGATTTTTATTTGTACCTTATGAAAAATAATCTTATAACACATGGAACTTAATAGATTTATCCTCAAAGATTAGATTAATAGGTTGCAAGTGAATTTTTTAAAAAAAATAGAATCCTGATGGTTTTTTGAAAAAAATATAGTGTGTTTAGTAGCAAATGAGTTTACTAAAAAATATAACATTGAGTATTTTTATACTTTTGCTCTTGCAACTAGGATTTCCTTTATTAGAGTTTTAATTATATTAGCATCAATTTATAAACAATTTGTTCATCAAATAGATGTTAAAATTGATTTTTTAAATAGAGATTTAGAAAAATAAATTTATATGATACAACTTGAAGGTAGTGAGGTTTCTAGTCAGGAAAATAAAGTGTGTAAACTTCTTAAATATTTATATGGATGAAAACAAGCACGTAAACAATGACATGAAAAATTTGATAATATCTTGACTAGTCATGAGTTCTCTTCTATTGAAAGGAACATATGTGTTTATACTAAAATAGAACATGATGAATATGTTATTATATGCTTGTACTTAGATGATATGCTTATATTTGGTACTTGTGATAATATAGTCAATACTATTAAAACCTTTCTTTCTTCTAAATTTCATATGAAAGATGCATATGAAGCAAATATGATTATGTGTGTTAAAATCATAAGGAAAAGGTGATAATATAATGTTATCTCAATAACATTATATCGAGAAATTTCTTAAGAAGTTTGGTCATTATGATACCAAACCAGTGAGTATTCCTTATGATGGAAATATTTATTTAAAGAAAAATAAAGGAAATCTTGTTTCATAGATAAAATATGCTTCATAATTGGGAGTCAGTTGCACCTAATGAATTACTCTCGACTAGACATAGCTTATGTTGTAGGAAGATTAAGTAGATACCCACAAAATCCTAATAATGAGTATTGGACTACATTAGTTAGACTAATGAAATGCTTGAGATGTACCATGAATTAGGGTATATCATATAGTCAATTTCCTGTTGTATTAGAAGGATACAATGATGCAAACTAGATTTTTTATTCAAACGAAATCCATTAATGATTATGTATTCACATTGGGAGGTGGTGCAATAACTTGGAGGTCAACTAAAAAAATCATTATTGAAAAATTTACTATGGAATTAGAGTTTATTGCGTTAAAACTAACTGGAAAAGAGACTGAGTAGCTAAGAAACTTCTTAGCAAATATTCCTTTAGGAGTTAAATCAACACCCTTAGTGTTTATGCATTATGATAATAAATTTACAATAATAATTGCAAAAAATAATTTCACAAATGGTAAAAATCGACATATACGTTTAAGATATAATGTGATAAAGCAGCTGTTAAAAGATAAATTATTTATTTATTATGTAAAGTTAGAAGTAAATTTGGTTGATCCTCTAACCAAACCAGTAATTAGAAAAATGGTTTATGAAATATTGAAAGGAATGAGATTGGAGCCAATAATAAAGTCAATAATAACAGAACCCCAAACTTTGTTATTAGAAACCTATGAAGAAGGTTCATATGGTTAATAACAAGTCATTATTAATATCTCTAACATAATTAATTGTCCATTCCTATGTTGTGAGAAGTGCTAGGATGTATCAAACGAGAGGTTAAACATAACATTTTTAGTAACACTTATATCCCTTATGCGTGGTGTATAAAATGTATAATATACTTTATGAGGTCACCTATATGGATGTCAAGTGAGGTTTCTTGTATGAGATTGAGGCATAATCTCTAGATCATTCATGAAATACCCTAGAAGACGTGTGACCTATTAGCGCAAAACCAGTGAAATGGTAAACATTGTTGGGGTGTAATGTGACAGACAAACCTCTAACTTGCATCAAAGTGGTTTTGGTTCATAAAATCTTAACTTCACCAAAACATTGTAGTTAAGTTTATCTGTCAAGGGTGTTTGGTTCACAATCCAAATGACACCAGACCTTATACATTTTACACTCATTGAGAAAATCGAGCAAAACTTTCTTCTTTTATTAAAATTTTTATATATCCTTTTGAAATATGTGGATGATTGTTATAAATTCTTGTATTTCGAAAGGCTTAAAATCCCACATTTATTGGAATATAACTGTTTCTAGGTTTTATATACAATAATGTGTTATAGGCTTGTGAACAAGCAAGTAAGGGAAAAGGTTTTTCGCATGCATGAGGTTGAGTCGGTCCAATTCAAGCCGGCGATTTCCCTTCGCTTACGCATACGTGACCACATACTTTGAATCTTTTTTAAGCATGACTACAAACATTGAACCTTAATCATTTGATTATCGCTTTTAAATTTCAACATAATTTTTTGTTGGAAGTTCGCTTGGGCAACATGATGAGTTTGGGAAGAAAGAGCAAGCAGTTTATTACTTGAGTAAGAAGTTTAACGCCTGTGAGTCTCAATACATGACCATTGAGAAGACATATTGTGCCTTGGTATAGACTGCAAAGAGACTATGACAATACATGTTGAATTACACTACATGGTTCATTTCTTGAATTGATCCGCTAAAGTATCTGTTTGAAAGCCCTCATATGTCCTTAAGAGTTTCAAAATGCAAGTTATATTGTCAGAATTTGACATCAAGTACATGACCCGCAAGTTAATAAAAGGAAATGTCATCGCAAATTATTTAACTGAAAATCCTCTTGATAATAAGCCACTCCTTTTGTCAGAAAGTCTAGATGAAGATATATTGATGGTAAGAAAAGAGGAGGTCGAAGATGATAAGTGAAGAATGTATTTTGATGGAGCTATTAACATATATGACAGTGGGATAAGAGAAGTAGTGATCTCGCTAATAGTTAAACAATATCCTTTGGCGATTAAATTGAACTTTGAATGCACCAACAATATTGCTGAATATGAAGCCTGGATAAGCAGTTTGTTACCAAAAATTGATTTAAGAGTGAAGCAATTGAAATTTTTTGGAGATGCAACCCTTATAATTTGCCAAATAAATGACGATTGGCAGACCAAAGATCCTAAAATGATCCTATATTAGAAGTATTTGACTTAATTTATTGGTAAATTTGAAGAAGTAAGCTTTTCACACTTGACTCGAGATAAGAATCAATTCGCATACGCCTTAGCCACATTAGCAGCAAAGACTAGGTTGGGTCTTCATACCGATGTTCAACCCACCCAAGTTAGGATGAAAGATGGGCCAATATATTGTGCTAATGTTGAAGAAGAAACAGATGAGCAACTTTGGTATTTCAACATCAAAAAGTACATTCAAGAGAGAGAATACCCAACGAGGGCAAATGAAGCTGTTAAGAAAATCATTCGTCACTTGTCTATGACATTATTCATAAGTGGAGAGGTTTTTTATAAAAGAAGTCATGATGGTACTCTTTTGAGATGTGTGGATGCTCTAGAAGCTCACTTAATCATGAGTGATATTCATGAAGGAATATGTGGGACTCATGTTAATGGTCATATGATGGCACGAAAAATTATGAGAAATGGTTACTATTGGTCTACTATGGAAGCCGATTGCATATATTATGTTCATAAATGCCACAAGTGTCAAGTATATGCTGACAAAATCAACGCACCTCCATTCCCTTTGCACAACCTAGTGTCTCCTTGGTCATACTCAATGTGGGGAATACATGTTATAAGGCCAATCAATCCAAAAGCCTCAAATGGGCATCGTTTCATATTGGTGGAAATAGACTACTTTACCAAATGGGTTGAAGTATGTTCATATATGTCAACATCATTCAGAAGGTGATTATCAGGTTCCTTAAAAGAGAGATCATTTTTCGATATGGTATTCCAAAGAGGATAATCATAGACAATCTCCTAATCTCAACAGCGCAGAAGTTCAAAAACTTTGTGATCATTTCAAAATTAAGCATCATAATTGATAAGTGTCCAATAAGACACTTATTTGGAACATAATTCAATGTAATTGCAAGTAATTGAAGCATAAAACACCATTAAAACATGAGAAAATGACATAAAACTGAATAACCCATGCACAATATGGAAAATACAGTTTTAGAGCCTTTTGGATGATAAATTCTCGTAAATCTGATATGTTTTAATTTCTGCAATCTGTTACAGGGTTCCGCGTTGGCAACGCAGTTGGGCCGCGTTGGACATGCGACGCTACAGACCAGTAGCTATAAAAAGCCCAGAACAGAACGAAAACAGAGCATCACTCATTCTATCCACTAATCTATCTTCAGAGCAAAATCTCTGAGAGGAGAGCCGCCGTTTTCCTGGACGTTAGTTCTGCTCTTGGAGAAGGAGAAACCCTAAGGTTGAGGAAGAAGGGATTCTACAACAAGCTGTCATGATTAGAACCTTCTCCCCTTCCCCTGTTTTCTTCTTCTTCATTATGTGTAACTGAGTCCCTGTTAGGGAAGGATGAATCCTTAACTGATCTTATGTAACCTAGATTTTGCATTTATTTAAGATTGTTTGTCTTTAACGTTGATTATTCATCTCTTTGCTTAAATGCTTTTATGACGTGGCCACTTATAAATTGAACCAAAATTCTTCTTCGCAATTGGGAAATTGGTTTTAGAATTGGAACTGAGATTGAATAACATAATTGTGAAGGCTCTAGGGATAGAGGTTTGCAATTGTGAGATCGTTGGAATTCTTGAACGTAAGACTCACTGCAAATTAGGAATTGCTAAGGAATTAAGATTCCTAATTTGTTGTGAAGGATTGCTGAGTCATAGGAGTGACCTTCAATCACTAAGTCGTGAATTCGATCTTCAACTACTGTTTATCTTAAGTATATGAAACGATTAATGATTACATAGGGGAAGTTTTGGTGAAATCCAACCCTAACATCTTCCAACATTTGAACTCTCACAAATTTATATCAGTTGTTGAGTGTTTGAAAGTTTAGTGGTGTCAAAATTAATGGTGTCTCTGACGAAGCAATTAGGTTGAGGCTATTCCCATTCTCTTTAAGGGATTGTGCTAAGTATTGGTTGCAAACCCAATCACGAGGAAGTATTACCACCTGGGAGGAATTGGTATCCAAATTCCTCATGAAGTACTTCCCACCCTCTAAATACAACAAGCTGAGAGGAGAGATCTCTTGTTTCGGTCAGAAAGAAGGAGAGTCACTCTATGAGGCTTAGGAGCAGTTCAAGGAGCTTTTGCGAAAATGTCCACACTATGGCTTCTCCGATGTCCATTAAGTCCACATTTTCTACAATGTAGTTAAGCCAGCCACAAGACTCATCGTAGATGCCTCAGCAGGAGGATCTCTGAATACCAAAACTGCAGAGGAAGCCATGGAACTGATTGAAATAATGGCTTCCAATGAGTACCAATCACCAATTGACAGAAATGCTCCCAAGAGAGATGTGCTGGAGTTGGACACGCAAACCGCAATACTTGCTCAAAATAAGCTGATCTCATAGCAGCTAGAGGCTCTGACAAAACAACTACAGGTCTTGAACGTGGGAGTCCCCTAACCAGCACAAGTCCTGAAATGTGACTTTTGTGCGGGTGAACACGAAAATGGATGCTGTGACACAGATATAACAGGAACCTCCAGCCAGGAGCAAGTGCACTATATGGGCTAGCCTCAAAGGCCTAGATATCCTCCTTACTCTAACTCTCATATTCTAATGTCAGGAACCAGAACAACCCTAGGAGGAACGGAAAGTATGCGCAGCAACAGTCCACTCAACAGCAGACAAACCAACCACAAGACAACTCTGCAGACCTGGGAAACATACTCAGTCAGTTCATGCAAACCACCTAAGCATCCATCAAGAATCTGGAGAATCAAGTGGGACAACTGTCCAAACAAATCACATAAAGAAATGCTGGGAGTTTCCCCAGTGACACAACCGTGAATCCCAAGGAGCAGTGCAATGCCATCACAACAAGAAGTGGAAAGATGATAGAACCGAGGCTGCCCACAATACCAAAGACAACAGAAAATGCGATCCTCTAAGCCAATGATGTTGCTGACTCAACAGACCAACCATCCAGAATTGAAATAGAAATGCAACCTGAAGGAGGACCAACAGTCAATCCATAATCAGCAGCAAAGGAAGAACAAAAGAAGGACTTCCATGACAGGCCAGTGAGAAAAAGCAAAAAGAAACTATTTGAGGAAGCCGTGGCCAACAGGGAAAGAGCTACGTCGGCAACGCCAAATGTCCCATTTCCTCAAAGGCTGAAGAAACAGCAGGAGGAGAGAAAATTTTCTAGATTCCTGGATATAGTCAGGAAGCTGCAGATCAACATACCACTAGCTGAAGCACTGGAAGAAATGCCCTCATACGCGAAATTCATGAAGGAGTTGTTGTCCAAGAAAAGGAAGCTTAAGGAAGATGAAACCGTAGCTCTCACGGAAGAGTGCAATGCCATCATTCAAAGGAAGCTCCCTCAGAAGCTGAAAGATCCAGGATCTTTTGCAATTCCCTGCACCATTGGGAATTTGCAGATTGGAAAGGCATTGTGTGACTTAGGAGCTAGCATCAACTTGATGCTGTCGCAACCGTAATTCCGACGAGACGACGGACTCGCTAAAATTTTAAAAATTGATTTTTATGATGTGGAGTCGCCACCAAATTTTTATTTAAGGGAAAGGATTTGGAAAAAACCCTACCTTGAAGATAAGATTCTAAGTTTGGGAGTCGGTTACGAGTGGGGAAGGTGTTAGGCACCCCACTCGCCCGTTCCGGAGAACGGTACCCTTAAACAGAGTGTGTGGTGATTTGAAAATTGTTTGATCCCTTTAATTAGAGTGAAAATAAATACTTGATAGAGGTTAGCCTGACAGGACTTGATCCTGCTCCTACGTATTTCCTGGTGCAATGGGAAACTCAAGGCTTACGTAGTTCTGGTTTGATTCGAAGGCTTGACCTTCGAAGGTGTTTAAAGGAAGGTTTGAAAAGTGCTTGAAGGCTTGACCTTCGGAGCTACTTGGAAAGTAACGTTTGAAAATGGCTTGATTATTTTGAAAATATTTTAATGAGAACCCTTAGTCCACATATGCACAGGATCCAAGACAACTACGGCTGCACTGGGACCCATACGAATTCCTAAACCTCGAACAGCAGAAAAAGCTACCAGTTCGTGCTTAGGACTCGTCGCGTGAGACTTAGGAATTCTAAAATGAAATTTTATTATTTGACAAAGGGATTCTTCAGTCCACATATGCACAGGGTCCAAGGCAACTACGGCTGCACTTGGAACCCATATGAATTCCTAGGAAGCGAACAACAGAAAAAGCTACCAGTTCGTCCCTAGGATCCATTGCGTTAGACCTAGAACCAAAATATTTTGAAAAGAGAATTTAACTAGAAAAAAAATGATTCGATGTTGAAGAAGAGAATAAAGCTTGATTGGAATAGTAGGGGCTGATTTAGTATTTTGGGAAATGTTGGGGTAGATTGAGTAATTTGGAAATTTGAGTTAAAATTAAGGGGAAAACTGCCATGCCTGGGGTTCAAAGAGGGAAATCATAAGCACAAAACTAGCCACTCTGCCAAACTTTTGGTTTGGACTTAGTGATCCTAACAATTAAGTTAACCACAACTGATCAGGTGTATGAATGGCTGTTAAAAATCAGAATCAGGCCCCTGGCTCAAAATGCCAATTCAAATGAGTCCTAAACTTATACAAGTTTATTATGATTGGAAACAGGTTTCAGTGTGATAAGCTATGATGATCTGTAGGCCGAAGTGGGACTCTCAGGTTCAGATCACTATAGAAATGCAACCTCAGAATTCCCAAAACCGTACAGAGTATTAAGAACTTATATAAGGAGAGAGTAGGGATCGAGCATTTTCCTACAGTATCCAGCCATGCTTAGACAGACAAGATTAGTGTCTTCCTGATCAACTTAAAACTAGACTACCAGTCACTGGAGTTCATGAATTCAATGGGAATTATCTCAACTCAATTAGAAATTCCCTAGGCTGACCCTTAAAGACTCTGAGATGTAGAGCCTGTAGCTGTTTCAAGCTCATCCGGATGGAACAGACCCTAACTTGTACTTGGAACTGTGATCTGTTAAGGATATCCCCCAGCCCGTCCTTCTATCTCAAAACCATACTCATTCCTAACCCCCTAATAGGCTGAAATCCATAATTTCAATATTTTCCTCTTAATCTCAAGACCAGTGATTCAAACTTCTGCAATCTTAACAGGACCATCAAGATTAGTCTCAAGCATTGAAAGAAAGTCTGTTCGCTGCCCAGCCACAGAGATGCCGACTGTCATATGCCTATGCCTTCGGCTAAAATCTTCAGCTTCTGTGCTAGTAGTTAATCTGCTTAGTATTATACTACAGGACCTATTAGTTTCAAGATTTACGGACTAGATTTATTAGCAAAGGTAGCATTGTATTCAGGCTTCAAATTTAGGATTTAGACCAATTGATGGAAATTAATTGACAAGATTTCAACACAAGGTTTGTCTCATGTCTTCATTGAATACATTGAGTGATGCTTATTTTATTCATTTGTGCAGACTGACTCAAAGTGGATGATTCTGAGCACGGTGTAGGACCTGAATCTGCCATAGCTACTATAGCAGATTAATGCATCAAACGTTACCATCTTAGATTATGGTCAAGGGCCTGGCTTGCAACAGCCATAGTTAATCCATTCTACCCAGTTTCATGATTGCTCTATTTCTTCTTTGGCTACTCTTTCTGCCACTAGCTGAGTTACTGCCCCAAGCTCTGGCTCTAAGGTCTGGATATCAGAATCTTTACCTCCTGGAAACCAACTGGCTTTGCAAACTGGTCTTAAAGCACTACTCCTAACCGAACTCACCCAGGCTCTCTACTGATTGATTCTTACAGGTCCAGAGGTAGGCTTCTTCCCTGAAGGATAGGCTGTTACGACCTTGTGACAGGCCATTGAAGCCACTACATGAAGACTAAGGCTCCTATGTCTTTTCAGTTACCCTGATCTATTGTTAAGAGTCGGATCTCCATAAGCCTGAGATGCTAGCATCATGAAACCCAACTATCATGCCTGAGGCTAGCCGAATACCGATGGCAGCTGCCAACTAGTTCCAGTCCGTTTTTTACAGAAGAACAGGATGAAATTAATCCAATGTGAGGATGTCAAACTCATTTTAGTCATAGAAGCATATGTGATACACCTGAACAGAACCAATTACACCAGCTAAATCGAACCTAGAGGTAGCTAAGACAGTAGTTACAGTTGTAAGCCTTATTCTGCTATGCCAACAGCTAGCTCTTTCCGCATGGCAATCATGGCTACTAGTACCTCAGCACAGTTAGTGTTATGACGATTGATTCTCCATCCTAATGTTCTTAATGATGTAGATTGTTGATCCATTCGAGGAAAACAGAATCTGCCAACTTCCATCTGATAATACACTTGAGACATCAACAGTGTGTCTGTTTGAGAGGTTCTCATCTTCTGTTTTCAAAGAGGTCATGTGCTGCTTCAGGATTCAACCTAGCTCAGAATTAGTAACAGATTGGCAGACCTTATCAGGTGGGAATCCATTCTGCGCCTGTGAGTCAGATTGTATGTGGACATGGATTGTAGGTTTAGGATACAGTATGCTGTGAGCCAAACATATATTTCCCTGGCTTTCCTCAACCCTGATGATATATGAACCCCATTAAGCAGAAAAAGTCGATTTTCTACTTGTTCTATGTTGATTGCTAAGGTTCAGCGATGTACAGCTATTTGTGTCATCAACATGTTGCAGTGGCTGTGACTGTGATACTGTAATTGAGGTCCAAGTTACAGGGCAGTGGAGGACTAAAACCTTTTGTAACCGCGGGAACAAATGCTAATAGCAAGATTTCAAGAGTGGAAAATGACTCTGGTATTTGCCCAATTTCCTTGCAGTGCTTCCCAATGTCCTGTAATATATCAGCCTTAGAAATACCAGGTTCAGAGATCCCGGGGATTGTTCTTTGTAAATTTGTAACTCTTTTCCAAGAAGAAACAATATCAAATCCAACCTGCAAGGGAGATTCAGTTTCTCCAAGCGATAAGCCATCCCAACGTGCTCCCACTTATTTCATGTTGAGCTGCCTTAAAGAACCTGTACCAATTTCTGATGTGATTTGCTAGGAGATTTCAAACCATACCAATAACCATGCTGCAGTAATCAAAACCTGCTGGTTCTAATGTCTTAATAGAAAATTCTGTATGCACACCAACCTCAACACCATTATTATCAGGTATTGGAGTTCTTGGTATTGAACTTGGTACAGTCTATACACCCATTAATAAAAATCACGAACAAGGTCCAGAATTTGTTCTCGAACAGAAAACTCATGATTACAGATGAAGCTAGCTATGGAAGGTGTGATTAATCCCTTAACTCAGTGGTCTGTTTCTCAACATAAAAAGCAAAGACCAGATTGAATGACCAGGTAACCAAGACTTAGTAGGCAGAGAATGCCACGCATGAGCCAATGCAGGTTTTTGGAGAAATGAAACCCATTTATAAGAAATGGCTCATCATACCAGATTTGTTCATAGGATGCCATAATCCACAACAGTAGCTGGTAAAACTAATGACAGTATGACGGATTGACCTTTACCTATCTAAATTCCAATCAGAGAATCTTTTTCAATGCAGTGGTACCACACCTATGTATTCTAACAATGGTTATAACCTACTCAATTAGATCAAACACAATCCTTATGCGACATATACCAATAATTATCAGGACGATACCATTCATCAAGAAACGATTGAATAAGTGGAGTGTCGTCTGGTTTTCTCGAAAGCAAGAAGAGGGGTGAGGGAAACTAACCTGTAAGAAGCCAATGTAGCTAAACCAATTCGAGAGATATTTCTCCTATCCTGATGGAGGCAACCGAGTTCTTGGAGCTAGCCTCCGCTTGGCTCGAAACTAAGTAGAGCAGACTTCTTGGCATTCAGCAATTCCTCGAACTAGAATTGGTTGCCATGAACACCGCAAGCTATCGCGAATTCTTCCTATGCACGCGGTGACGAGAATCAGAACCAAGAACACACTCCAGAATGGCACCCTTTTGGGAAGCCATCAATATTCCAAAAGAATGGAATCCAAATCCGTTGCCCTTGATCCCCCGCGAGCCAAAAGGAAGTCTCCGCCGAGAAAAAGATCCTCCCGACCAAAAAAAACTCCTCCCTCTTCTTTCTTTCTTTTTCTTTTTTTTTTTAACTAACTTTCCCCCTCTTTCTTTATGTGTATCTCCCCCTCCTCTTTTCTGCTTTTTCATTTTTCTGTTTTTTTCAAAAATTTCTTGTAATTTCGTATTTTTTATCTTTTTTTTATCTGTTTTTTTTAGTCTTTTTCAAAAACCATTTTCTGTTTTTTTTTACTTTGTTTTAAAATTTTTGATTAATTTTGCTAATTAGGGGGGCCTCGGACATAAATGGGTGTTTACAGTTTGCCCCTCTTTACTCATTTTTCTACCAGATAATATGAGAATTAATTCTCTAAATTATCGGGATAGGAAATGAGTAAAGACGTGAACACTTTATGTCCGAGGCAGGCTTTTTGAAGAAAGTCCGAGAGTAACACTAGAAGCCTTGAGCTTAAATTGAACTTCATGGATGCCTGGAGGGTGGCGGTTAAATGGTGTTGCCGGCTTTATGTGCCGATAGAGTTTAAATATGAAAGGTTTGATTGCATAACCTGATTAGGCTATGAATACTGTTGAAGTACAAGAAAATGAGGTGAGAAGGGCCTATTTGATGCAAGAACAAAAATGTAAGATATGTACAAGGTGGCCTGACAATATAGGCCGAAGTGCAGAAAAGAAAACTTTAATATGCAGAAAGGGAAACTTGATGGTGGCCTGACACTATAGGCCGTGATGCAGAAAACTAAACTTGATGGTGGCCTGACAACATAGGCTATGATGCAAAAATATAAACTTGATGAGGCCTGATACTATAGGCCTTGAAAAAAGGTAAACTTGATGGTGGCCTGACAACATAGGCCATGATGCAGAAACTTAAACTTGATGGGGATCCCGTTGTTGACGGGAAGAATGCAAATGAAATCCTGCTGTTGCCAGGATGAATGCAAACCTGCTTGACAGGTGAACGGAAAATTAAACGTGCTTGAAGTCCTGTTGTTGACAGGAGAATGCAAATGAGGTCCCGCTGTTTCCGGGAAGATGCAAATGATGAAATCCTGGTGTTGCCAGGATAAATGCAAACCTTCTCGACAGGTAGACAGAGAAATAAACATGCTTGAAGTCCTGTTGTTGACAGGAGCATGCAGATGAGGTCCCGCTGTTGCCGGGAAGAATGCAAATGAAATCCTGCTATTGCCAGGATAAATGCAAACCTGCTTGACAGGTGGACAGAAAAATAAACGTGCTTGAAGTCCTGTTGTTGACAGGAGAATGCAAATGAGATCCCGCTGTTGCCGGGAAGATGCGAATGAAATCCTGCTGTTTCCAGGATAAATGCAAACCTACTTGACAGGTGGACAGAAAAATAAACGTGCTTGAAGTCCTGTTGTTGACAGGAAAATGCAAATGAGGCCCCGCTGCTGCCGGGAAGAGGCAAATGATGAAATCCTGCTGTTGCCAGGATAAATGCAAAGAAAATTTGATGAGGCCTGACAACATAGGCCATGATGCAGAAAATTAAAAGTTGATGGCGGCCCGACATCATAGGCCTGAAAGCAGTAAATCTAAACTAGAAGGTGGCCTGACAACATAGGCCTGAAAGCAGTAAATCTAAGCTACAGCGGCCTGACAACATAGGCCTAAAAGCAATAAATCTAAGCTACATGGCGGCCTGACAACATAGGCCTAAAAGCAGTAAATCTAAGCTACAGCGGCCTGACAACATAGGCCTAAAAGCAATAAATCTAAACTACGGCGGCCTGACAACATAGGCCTAAAAGCAGTAAATCTAAGCTACATGGCGGCCTGACAACATAGGCCTAAAAGTAATAAATCTAAACTACGGCGGCCTGACAACATAGGCCTAAAAGCAGTAAATCTAAGCTACATGGCGGCCTGACAACATAGGCCAAAGTGCAGAAAAATAAACTTGATGAGGCCTGACAACATAGGCCAAGGTGTGGAAAAGTAAACTTGATGAGGCCTGACAACATAGGCCAAGGTGCAGAAAAGTAAACTTGAGGAGGCCTGACAACATAGGCCGAGGTGCAGAAAAGTAAACTTGATGAGGCCTGACAACATAGGCCAAGGTGCAGAAAAGTAAACTTGATGAGGCCTGACAACATAGGCCAAGGTGAAGAAAAGTAAACTTGATGAGGCCTGACAACATAGGCCAAGGTGCAGAAAAAATACACTTGATGAGGCCTGACAACATAGGCCAAGGTGCAGAAAAGTAAACTCGAGGAGGCCTGACAACATAGGCCGAGATGCAGAAAAGTAAACTTGAGGAGGCCTGACAACATAGGCCAAGGTGCAGAAAAGTAAACTTGAGGAGGCCTGACAACATAGGCCAAGGTGCAGAAAAGTAAACTTGAGGAGGCCTGACAACATAGGCCGAGGTGCAGAAAAGTAAACTTGAGGAGGCCTGACAACATAGGCCGAGGTGCAGAAAAGTAAACTTGAGGAGGCCTGACAACATAGGCCAAGGTGCGGAAAAAATAAACTTGATGAGGCCTGACAACATAGGCCAAGGTGCAGAAAAGTAAACTTGATGAGGCCTGACAACATAGGCCAAGGTGCAGAAAAGTAAACTTGAGGAGGCCTGACAACATAGGCCGAGGTGCAGAAAAATAAACTTGATGAGCCCTGACAACATAGGCCAAGGTGCAGAAAAGTAAACTTGATGAGGCCTGACAACATAGGCCAAGGTGCAGAAAAGTAAACTTGAGGAGGCCTGACAACATAGGCCGAGGTGCAGAAAAATAAACTTGATGAGGCCTGACAACATAGGCCAAGGTGCAGAAAAGTAAACTTGATGAGGCCTGACAACATAGGCCAAGGTGCAGAAAAGTAAACTTGAGGAGACCTGACAACATAGGCCAAGGTGCAGAAATGTAAACTTGATGAGGCCTGACAACATAGGCCAAGGTGCAGAAAAGTAAACTTGAGGAGGCCTGGCAACATAGGCCGAGGTGCAGAAAAATAAACTTTATGAGGCCTGACAACATAGGCCGAGGTGCAGAAAAGTAAACTTGAGGAGGCCTGACAACATAGGCCGAGGTGCAGAAAAGTAAACTTGATGAGGCCTGACAACATAGGCCAAGGTGCAGAAAAGTAAACTTGATGAGGCCTGGCAACATAGGCCGAGGTGCAGAAAAATAAACTTTATGAGGCCTGACAACATAGGCCGAGGTGCAGAAAAATAAACTTGATGAGGCCTGACACCATAGGCCAAGGTGCAGAAAAGTAAACTTGATGAGGCCTGACAACATAGGCCAAGAATGAATGATGCATTCTACCTTGCGCTTGAAGGTTATTTCCTTGAAGAGACTTGGGCGACCATTTTGCCCTAGTTTGGAAATTTCTTGATAACTGAGAGGCGTCTTGATTTGAAAGAATTTTGGGCCGACGTTTTGCCCCAGTTTGAAGGGTTTCAATAAGCTTGACTTGAATTTTTCTGGGCAACCTTGCCCTATTGAACTCAATTGGAGTTGAGGAATTGAGGATTGCCTCAACTTGAATTTTCTCGGGAAGATGTTTGCCCCAGTTTGAACTTGAATTTAAATCTTTCTTGGGTAAATGTTTTGCCCAGTTTGGACTTGATTTTAAATCTTTCTTGGGCAAATGCTTGCCCCAGTTTGGAGTCGATCCAGAATTTGAGGATGAACTCAAATTGAGCTTTTGTGGGCAAGTGTTTGCCCCAGTTTGAACTTGATTTTGAGGATGACCTCAAATTGAATTGTGTGGGCAAGCATTTGCCACAGTTTTGTTCTTGGTTCAGACTTTGAGGATGGCCTCAAATTAAAATCTTTGTGGGCAGGCGTTTGCCCCAATTTGGACTTGATTTTGATCTCAAACTGTATTTTTGTGTGGGCAAGCATTTGCCCCAGTTTGAGTTGATTCAGAATTTGAGGATGACCTCAAATTGACCCCCCCTTTTTGTGTGGGCAAGCGTTTGCCCCAGTTTGGAAATCTTTTAATTATGATCGATTCAGGAAATTTTACCTAGGTCTTAATTAGTTTTTGAAAAATGAGTTATGAAATGCTTGAATGAAAAGATGCTTATGTGCTGTTTTGAATAAATGAAGAGAACGTGGTATTTGTGATGCTTGAATGAATGCAGAAATGACGCAGGGTTCTTATTTTAATGCTTGAAATAATTTTTTGATGAAACAGATGTTATTGAATGCAAACCATGAAATGGTGTAAAAAGTTTTGTTTCTCTTGATTTTTTTGTTTTTTTTTTTCACATCCTTCCTCGACAACTCCATAGTGGGTGTGAAAAGAATCAAGAATTAGGACGAGTTGGATTGACTCAGTCTTTTGGCTTATTGGTCAATTTTGTAATTTTCTTTTTTCAGGATCTTTGAGATTCAACACTGGTCTGCTTTATTGAATAAGACACACCCCTTTTTTGGTGGCATTCTGGCTGGTGGAAAGATGAATCTTTGGGAAACAATCCTGTCATGTTGCAACGGTCGGAGATTCATCCGACTTGTCATGACTTTTCAAAATAAGTCCTTTTTATTTTTACATTTTTCACATCTCTTTGCGGCACGTGTATTTTGAGGCGTGCAAAGTGGTTTATGGATGATCAATGAAAAGAAAAGAGAATGTTTGCAAAGGGTGTTTTAAGGCAGTGTATTTGAAAGGGAAAGATGACAAAAGATGTGGGTTCGATTGCCCAAATGGCACCTTTCGATGAAAATGTCAATGCTGCTTTTCATAATCTTGATTGTCAAATTAAGCAAACTTGAGAAATGGAAAGTTTTGCCCCAGTTTTAGGAAGATATGAGGTGCAGAAATGTCATGTTGACCTTAATTTTTCCAGGGTTGTTCTTTTGAGCTTTTAACCCAGCAGGTCTTTTGTATTGCCCTAACTTTTGCCAAGGTCGCCCTTACGGGTTTTTGACCTAGCGGGTTCTTGATTGTGTGCCCTAACTTTTGCCTAGGTCTTCTTTGAGGGTTTGACCTAGCGGGCCTTCTGCTTGATTGTGCCCTAACTTTTGCCTAGGTCGTTCTTGATTGTTGACCTAGCGGGCTTCTATTTGATTATGCCCTAACTTTTGCCTAGGTCGTCTTTGATTGTTTGTCGACCTAGCGGGCTTCTGCTTGATTATGCCCTAACTTTTTCCTAAGTCGTTCTTGATTGTTGACCTAGCAGGCTCTTGCTTGATTGTGCCCTAACTTTTGCCTAGGTCGTTCTTGATTGTTGACCTAGCGGGCTTTTGCTTGATTATGCCCTAACTTTTGCCTAGGTCATTCTTGATTGTTGACCTAGCGGGCTTTTGCTTGATGTTAATTTTGCCTGAATTATTGTTGGAAACCGACAAGACCTTTTTTGATCATGACTTTGTCAATCATTATTTTGAACTTTAACCCTATTTTTGCCTGGATTCTTTTAGCTTTTAATCCAGCGGGTTTCTCTTCTTCTTGAATTTCATGTTTTGACCTTAATTTTGCCTGGATTATTATTTTTTACTTTAATCCAGCAGGTCCTCTTCTTTTCTTTGAATTTTGAATTTTGACATCGACCTTGCCTGGGTCATCTTGGCTTCCAATTCAGCGGATCTTATTTTGCATCCCTAAATTTTGCCTGAATTTAGACTTGATTCCAGCGGGATGTTTTATTTGACAAGACATTTTGAATAGGGATCTAGAATCCCTGGTTGTTATTCTGCTTCCTCATTGGGCTTTTTTCTTTGAGCTTGATTAATCCGACGTTCAAGATTATTTATTACAGCACTGCCATTATCACCAATTGATATTTATTTTTTGGATATAGGAAGAAGAAGTGGGCTTAAATGATGAAAAGGAATGGTGAATTTTAAAAGTAAAGTCAAAATGAGAGGCACGTGCTTAAGAAACAAGAAAATGCAATTATTGTATTTATTCATTGATGTTTATTTACAAAAGATTGATTTTGAAAATTATGACAAATCCTGGATGATCTTCCTTGATAGCTTGACTTGTGCAAGGTTGCTTATTGTATTGCTCCCATTTCTTAGCCAGCGGATGAGCTCTCATGTCTCGGCACTTGGATTAGGGGCAATTTTCCCAAAGTCTAGCCGTTTAGCATCTATTAGGCCTTGCACCTTATGCTTCAGAACCTGGCAGTTTTCGGTAGAATGACCGATGTACCCCGCATGGTAGCCACATATGGCATTGGCATCGTACCATTTTGGGTATGGTGGTTCTTGAGGTTTCAGAGAGTAATGAACCACCAAGGAGCTCTGGATTAACTGAGGAAGCAGCTCAGTGTAGGTCATTGGAATTGGATCAAACTGGACAGGATCTTTCTCTTTTTTCTGACTTTGGCTAGAATCTGAGCTCATGGCTTGTATTTGGACCGTGTATGGTGTGGACGGTCGGGTTTGCGTTGGGTAATTGTAAGTTGGTGGATAGGTAGTTTGGTAGGCGGTGGCGACGTAAGGATATGGTGTGTAGGGTGTATATGGTGATGGTTGGAAACCAGTCGGTCCATAAAGTGCCATCGGAGGTGTATACTGCCCTTGACCAGAAGCTACATTATAAGCGTCACCTGCCCTCTTCTTTTCTGTAGAGGCGTCAACTGTCGTTGTGGCGTTGTGCGTGATTCTTCCTCGACGCATGCCACCCTCGATCCTTTCTCCAATGATGATGACATCAGAGAAGCTAGAAGTCACATTGCCAATCATCTTGTCATAGAAAGGACCTTGGAGTGTGTCTACGAACGTGCTGACCAGCTCTTTTTCAGATAGTGGAGGTTGCACTTGAGCAGCTAGCTCCCTCCATCTTTGAGCATACTGCTTGAAGGTCTCATCCCCCTTCTTGGCCACATTCTGGAGTTGGGTTCGATCGGGAGCCATCTCGGCATTGTACTGATATTGTTTGAGGAAAGCCTCAGCCAGATCCCTCCATGAACGGATGTGTGTCCGCTCTAGCTGAGTGTACCAGGTTGCAGCTGCCCCTGTTAAGCTGTCTTGAAAAAAATGGATAAGAAGGTTCTCATCGTAGGTACATGCAGACATCTTCCTACAGTACATAGTCAGATGTTTCTTTGGACAGCTGGTTCCTTGGTATTTCTCGAATTCAGGAACCTTGAATTTGGGAGGGATGACCACGTCTGGTACCAAGCATAGATCAGATGCATCTTTGGCTTCATAAGTGTTTCCCTCAATTGCCCGGATCCTGTCCTCTAGACCCTTCCATTTTTCTGTATCTTCACTTGAAGGATGGTTTGGGTTTTCCCTTGGCATGTGGTGATGGTGATAAGACGGTATATATATAGGGTGCGGCCCTTGGGTGAACATAGAATACGTTCCTCCAACGGCTGTTTGGTAAGCTTGTGAAGTGGTATTTGGAGGTAGGTTATGTGTTTGGGTTTGTGTTTGGGCTTGTGTTTGGTTGTATGAAGGTGCATGCCCATGAGGAAACCCATAATGAACTCCTTTGGTTGGCGGAGGCATAGTTGATGGCGAAGGGTTTTGTGGAGTGAACCCAGGAGGATATGACGGGTCTGTGGGTTCTCCCAGAGATTCCTTCTGTTTTGACAATTGGATGGCCTCCATCAGCTTGGCCATCTGCTCCTTTAGAGTCTTGACCTCATTTCTCAGTTCCTCATTTTGTCTCTCCAGCTCATCCATGATTCTTGATTGTGTACGAGTCCTATAAGGATGTAGAGGAAGCTGTATTTCTCCAATTTTCTGTTAGGTTTAAAAATTAATTTTTGAAAAATAATTTGAATGCAAAAATCATGAATGATAAAGATGTTGATGCACAATGAGTGTGAATGTGTAGAATGATTTTCGAAATCTATATTTTTTAGATCTATGAATGAATGAATGAATCAATGCTATGTGCAAATAATTTTTTAGAGACTTTTGAAGTTTGACTATTTTGAAAATAAACCAGAGCAATTTTTGTGTTTTATGAGTTTTGGTGTTTTTTATTTTGCTAAAAACTTTTGGTTTTGTTTAGAAACACTCTTTAGTTTTGCTAGAATTTTTACTAGAAAGCGTTCTTTAGGTTTTCAAAATTTCATTTTCTATCTATTGAATCTTTTTATTTTTTCAGTATTTTCAAAAGATTATTTTCCATAATTCTTCCTATTTCTAAGACATCCTTTTAAGTTTTCTTTGGAATATTTTCAATATTTTCAAAATATATTTTCTCTAGAAGTTTTTATTTGAATTTTTCTTGACTTTTTATCTTGATTTGGAATTTTGTATCTCTCCGATTTTAGCTTTTGGCTTCCTTTTGCTGCTTCATATTGTTTGGTTCAAATAGGTGCATGTGAGCGGTGAACCTTGTATCTTGAAAAGGGTGTGTGTGCCCTCTTTGCTTCTTATGTGGGTTACCTGTCCTAAGGATCTATGGCCTTTTATATGAACCTCTCAAAGGTGGCTTGTAATCTTGAGGTATAAGAGGTTACTAGAGCCAAGTTCCAGTTTGCAATGCTTGCCACAACAGCAGAAAAAGCTACCAGTTGTGGGACATTACAAATAGGACGCACTCTAGCTGGGATTTTCGTGATAGTCAAACAGGACGTAAGCCCCAAAGTGACACCACTAGATCCCTCTATTCTTAGGTTGCACTCAGACCCGGGTATAGGGCCCCACTCATGATAATGCATATGCAATGTGTATGAGGGCGCACAAGTAATTGGGATACCTGCAATTGGGGAAATTGTACAGATATAGACAACAATTTATTTTTATCTATCCTAGGGTTATACAAAGAATAGACAAACAAACAAACAGACAGATAGATAAACAAGAAAATAAATCGCACAAATAAACTAGGAAGGGATCCATAAAATACACACTCAATTTGAACGGGCTTGACTCTCTAAAGTCCCCAGTGGAGTCGCCATCTGTCGCAACCGTAATTCCGACGAGACGACGGACTCGCTAAAATTTTAAAAATTGATTTTTATGATGTGGAGTCGCCACCAAATTTTTATTTCAGGGAAAAGATTTGGAAAAAACCCTACCTTGAAGATAAGATTCTAAGTTTGGGAGTCGGTTACGAGTGGGGAAGGTGTTAGGCACCCCACTCGCCCGTTCCGGAGAACGGTACCCTTAAACAGAGTGTGTGGTGATTTGAAAATTGTTTGATCCCTTTAATTAGAGTGAAAATAAATACTTGATAGAGGTTAGCCTGACAGGACTTGATCCTGCTCCTACGTATTTCCTGGTGCAATGGGAAACTCAAGGCTTACGTAGTTCTGGTTTGATTCGAAGGCTTGACCTTCGAAGGTGTTTAAAGGAAGGTTTGAAAAGTGCTTGAAGGCTTGACCTTCGGAGCTACTTGGAAAGTAACGTTTGAAAATGGCTTGATTATTTTGAAAATATTTTAATGAGAACCCTTAGTCCACATATGCACAGGATCCAAGACAACTACGGCTGCACTGGGACCCATACGAATTCCTAAACCTCGAACAGCAGAAAAAGCTACCAGTTCGTGCTTAGGACTCGTCGCGTGAGACTTAGGAATTCTAAAATGAAATTTTATTATTTGACAAAGGGATTCTTCAGTCCACATATGCACAGGGTCCAAGGCAACTACGGCTGCACTTGGAACCCATATGAATTCCTAGGAAGCGAAGAACAGAAAAAGCTACCAGTTCGTCCCTAGGATCCATTGCGTGAGACCTAGAACCAAAATATTTTGAAAAGAGAATTTAACTAGAAAAAAATGATTCGATGTTGAAGAAGAGAATAAAGCTTGATTGGAATAGTAGGGGCTGATTTAGTATTTTGGGAAATGTTGGGGTAGATTGAGTAATTTGGAAATTTGAGTTAAAATTAAGGGGAAAACTGCCATGCCTGGGGTTCAAAGAGGGAAATCATAAGCACAAAACTAGCCACTCTGCCAAACTTTTGGTTTGGACTTAGTGATCCTAACAATTAAGTTAACCACAACTGATCAGGTGTATGAATGGCTGTTAAAAATCAGAATCAGGCCCCTGGCTCAAAATGCCAATTCAAATGAGTCCTAAACTTATACAAGTTTATTATGATTGGAAACAGGTTTCAGTGTGATAAGCTATGATGATCTGTAGGCCGAAGTGGGACTCTCAGGTTCAGATCACTATAGAAACGCAACCTCAGAATTCCCAAAACCGTACAGAGTATTAAGAACTTATATAAGGAGAGAGTAGGGATCGAGCATTTTCCTACAGTATCCAGCCATGCTTAGACAGACAAGATTAGTGTCTTCCTGATCAACTTAAAACTAGACTACCAGTCACTGGAGTTCATGAATTCAATGGGAATTATCTCAACTCAATTAGAAATTCCCTAGGCTGACCCTTAAAGACTCTGAGATGTAGAGCCTGTAGCTGTTTCAAGCTCATCCGGATGGAACAGACCCTAACTTGTACTTGGAACTGTGATCTGTTAAGGATATCCCCCAGCCCGTCCTTCTATCTCAAAACCATACTCATTCCTAACCCCCTAATAGGCTGAAATCCATAATTTCAATATTTTCCTCTTAATCTCAAGACCAGTGATTCAAACTTCTGCAATCTTAACAGGACCATCAAGATTAGTCTCAAGCATTGAAAGAAAGTCTGTTCGCTGCCCAGCCACAGAGATGCCGACTGTCATATGCCTATGCCTTCGGCTAAAATCTTCAGCTTCTGTGCTAGTAGTTAATCTGCTTAGTATTATACTACAGGACCTATTAGTTTCAAGATTTACGGACTAGATTTATTAGCAAAGGTAGCATTGTATTCAGGCTTCAAATTTAGGATTTAGACCAATTGATGGAAATTAATTGACAAGATTTCAACACAAGGTTTGTCTCATGTCTTCATTGAATACATTGAGTGATGCTTATTTTATTCATTTGTGCAGACTGACTCAAAGTGGATGATTCTGAGCACGGTGTAGGACCTGAATCTGCCATAGCTACTATAGCAGATTAATGCATCAAACGTTACCATCTTAGATTATGGTCAAGGGCCTGGCTTGCAACAGCCATAGTTAATCCATTCTACCCAGTTTCATGATTGCTCTATTTCTTCTTTGGCTACTCTTTCTGCCACTAGCTGAGTTACTGCCCCAAGCTCTGGCTCTAAGGTCTGGATATCAGAATCTTTACCTCCTGGAAACCAACTGGCTTTGCAAACTGGTCTTAAAGCACTACTCCTAACCGAACTCACCCAGGCTCTCTACTGATTGATTCTTACAGGTCCAGAGGTAGGCTTCTTCCCTGAAGGATAGGCTGTTACGACCTTGTGACAGGCCATTGAAGCCACTACATGAAGACTAAGGCTCCTATGTCTTTTCAGTTACCCTGATCTATTGTTAAGAGTCGGATCTCCATAAGCCTGAGATGCTAGCATCATGAAACCCAACTATCATGCCTGAGGCTAGCCGAATACCGATGGCAGCTGCCAACTAGTTCCAGTCCGTTTTTTACAGAAGAACAGGATGAAATTAATCCAATGTGAGGATGTCAAACTCATTTTAGTCATAGAAGCATATGTGATACACCTGAACAGAACCAATTACACCAGCTAAATCGAACCTAGAGGTAGCTAAGACAGTAGTTACAGTTGTAAGCCTTATTCTGCTATGCCAACAGCTAGCTCTTTCCGCATGGCAATCATGGCTACTAGTACCTCAGCACAGTTAGTGTTATGACGATTGATTCTCCATCCTAATGTTCTTAATGATGTAGATTGTTGATCCATTCGAGGAAAACAGAATCTGCCAACTTCCATCTGATAATACACTTGAGACATCAACAGTGTGTCTGTTTGAGAGGTTCTCATCTTCTGTTTTCAAAGAGGTCATGTGCTGCTTCAGGATTCAACCTAGCTCAGAATTAGTAACAGATTGGCAGACCTTATCAGGTGGGAATCCATTCTGCGCCTGTGAGTCAGATTGTATGTGGACATGGATTGTAGGTTTAGGATACAGTATGCTGTGAGCCAAACATATATTTCCCTGGCTTTCCTCAACCCTGATGATATATGAACCCCATTAAGCAGAAAAAGTCGATTTTCTACTTGTTCTATGTTGATTGCTAAGGTTCAGCGATGTACAGCTATTTGTGTCATCAACATGTTGCAGTGGCTGTGACTGTGATACTGTAATTGAGGTCCAAGTTACAGGGCAGTGGAGGACTAAAACCTTTTGTAACCGCGGGAACAAATGCTAATAGCAAGATTTCAAGAGTGGAAAATGACTCTGGTATTTGCCCAATTTCCTTGCAGTGCTTCCCAATGTCCTGTAATATATCAGCCTTAGAAATACCAGGTTCAGAGATCCCGGGGATTGTTCTTTGTAAATTTGTAACTCTTTTCCAAGAAGAAACAATATCAAATCCAACCTGCAAGGGAGATTCAGTTTCTCCAAGCGATAAGCCATCCCAACGTGCTCCCACTTATTTCATGTTGAGCTGCCTTAAAGAACCTGTACCAATTTCTGATGTGATTTGCTAGGAGATTTCAAACCATACCAATAACCATGCTGCAGTAATCAAAACCTGCTGGTTCTAATGTCTTAATAGAAAATTCTGTATGCACACCAACCTCAACACCATTATTATCAGGTATTGGAGTTCTTGGTATTGAACTTGGTACAGTCTATACACCCATTAATAAAAATCACGAACAAGGTCCAGAATTTGTTCTCGAACAGAAAACTCATGATTACAGATGAAGCTAGCTATGGAAGGTGTGATTAATCCCTTAACTCAGTGGTCTGTTTCTCAACATAAAAAGCAAAGACCAGATTGAATGACCAGGTAACCAAGACTTAGTAGGCAGAGAATGCCACGCATGAGCCAATGCAGGTTTTTGGAGAAATGAAACCCATTTATAAGAAATGGCTCATCATACCAGATTTGTTCATAGGATGCCATAATCCACAACAGTAGCTGGTAAAACTAATGACAGTATGACGGATTGACCTTTACCTATCTAAATTCCAATCAGAGAATCTTTTTCAATGCAGTGGTACCACACCTATGTATTCTAACAATGGTTATAACCTACTCAATTAGATCAAACACAATCCTTATGCGACATATACCAATAATTATCAGGACGATACCATTCATCAAGAAACGATTGAATAAGTGGAGTGTCGTCTGGTTTTCTCGAAAGCAAGAAGAGGGGTGAGGGAAACTAACCTGTAAGAAGCCAATGTAGCTAAACCAATTCGAGAGATATTTCTCCTATCCTGATGGAGGCAACCGAGTTCTTGGAGCTAGCCTCCGCTTGGCTCGAAACTAAGTAGAGCAGACTTCTTGGCATTCAGCAATTCCTCGAACTAGAATTGGTTGCCATGAACACCGCAAGCTATCGCGAATTCTTCCTATGCACGCGGTGACGAGAATCAGAACCAAGAACACACTCCAGAATGGCACCCTTTTGGGAAGCCATCAATATTCCAAAAGAATGGAATCCAAATCCGTTGCCCTTGATCCCCCGCGAGCCAAAAGGAAGTCTCCGCCGAGAAAAAGATCCTCCCGACCAAAAAAAACTCCTCCCTCTTCTTTCTTTCTTTTTCTTTTTTTTTTTAACTAACTTTCCCCCTCTTTCTTTATGTGTATCTCCCCCTCCTCTTTTCTGCTTTTTCATTTTTCTGTTTTTTTCAAAAATTTCTTGTAATTTCGTATTTTTTATCTTTTTTTTATCTGTTTTTTTTAGTCTTTTTCAAAAACCATTTTCTGTTTTTTTTTTACTTTGTTTTAAAATTTTTGATTAATTTTGCTAATTAGGGGGGCCTCGGACATAAATGGGTGTTTACAGTTTGCCCCTCTTTACTCATTTTTCTACCAGATAATATGAGAATTAATTCTCTAAATTATCGGGATAGGAAATGAGTAAAGACGTGAACACTTTATGTCCGAGGCAGGCTTTTTGAAGAAAGTCCGAGAGTAACACTAGAAGCCTTGAGCTTAAATTGAACTTCATGGATGCCTGGAGGGTGGCGGTTAAATGGTGTTGCCGGCTTTATGTGCCGATAGAGTTTAAATATGAAAGGTTTGATTGCATAACCTGATTAGGCTATGAATACTGTTGAAGTACAAGAAAATGAGGTGAGAAGGGCCTATTTGATGCAAGAACAAAAATGTAAGATATGTACAAGGTGGCCTGACAATATAGGCCGAAGTGCAGAAAAGAAAACTTTAATATGCAGAAAGGGAAACTTGATGGTGGCCTGACACTATAGGCCGTGATGCAGAAAACTAAACTTGATGGTGGCCTGACAACATAGGCTATGATGCAAAAATATAAACTTGATGAGGCCTGATACTATAGGCCTTGAAAAAAGGTAAACTTGATGGTGGCCTGACAACATAGGCCATGATGCAGAAATTAAAACTTGATGGTGGCCTGACAACATAGGCCATGATGCAGAAACTTAAACTTGATGGGGATCCCGTTGTTGACGGGAAGAATGCAAATGAAATCCTGCTGTTGCCAGGATGAATGCAAACCTGCTTGACAGGTGAACGGAAAATTAAACGTGCTTGAAGTCCTGTTGTTGACAGGAGAATGCAAATGAGGTCCCGCTGTTTCCGGGAAGATGCAAATGATGAAATCCTGGTGTTGCCAGGATAAATGCAAACCTTCTCGACAGGTAGACAGAGAAATAAACATGCTTGAAGTCCTGTTGTTGACAGGAGCATGCAGATGAGGTCCCGCTGTTGCCGGGAAGAATGCAAATGAAATCCTGCTATTGCCAGGATAAATGCAAACCTGCTTGACAGGTGGACAGAAAAATAAACGTGCTTGAAGTCCTGTTGTTGACAGGAGAATGCAAATGAGATCCCGCTGTTGCCGGGAAGATGCGAATGAAATCCTGCTGTTTCCAGGATAAATGCAAACCTACTTGACAGGTGGACAGAAAAATAAACGTGCTTGAAGTCCTGTTGTTGACAGGAAAATGCAAATGAGGCCCCGCTGCTGCCGGGAAGAGGCAAATGATGAAATCCTGCTGTTGCCAGGATAAATGCAAAGAAAATTTGATGAGGCCTGACAACATAGGCCATGATGCAGAAAATTAAAAGTTGATGGCGGCCCGACATCATAGGCCTGAAAGCAGTAAATCTAAACTAGAAGGTGGCCTGACAACATAGGCCTGAAAGCAGTAAATCTAAGCTACAGCGGCCTGACAACATAGGCCTAAAAGCAATAAATCTAAGCTACATGGCGGCCTGACAACATAGGCCTAAAAGCAGTAAATCTAAGCTACAGCGGCCTGACAACATAGGCCTAAAAGCAATAAATCTAAACTACGGCGGCCTGACAACATAGGCCTAAAAGCAGTAAATCTAAGCTACATGGCGGCCTGACAACATAGGCCTAAAAGTAATAAATCTAAACTACGGCGGCCTGACAACATAGGCCTAAAAGCAGTAAATCTAAGCTACATGGCGGCCTGACAACATAGGCCAAAGTGCAGAAAAATAAACTTGATGAGGCCTGACAACATAGGCCAAGGTGTGGAAAAGTAAACTTGATGAGGCCTGACAACATAGGCCAAGGTGCAGAAAAGTAAACTTGAGGAGGCCTGACAACATAGGCCGAGGTGCAGAAAAGTAAACTTGATGAGGCCTGACAACATAGGCCAAGGTGCAGAAAAGTAAACTTGATGAGGCCTGACAACATAGGCCAAGGTGAAGAAAAGTAAACTTGATGAGGCCTGACAACATAGGCCAAGGTGCAGAAAAAATACACTTGATGAGGCCTGACAACATAGGCCAAGGTGCAGAAAAGTAAACTCGAGGAGGCCTGACAACATAGGCCGAGATGCAGAAAAGTAAACTTGAGGAGGCCTGACAACATAGGCCAAGGTGCAGAAAAGTAAACTTGAGGAGGCCTGACAACATAGGCCAAGGTGCAGAAAAGTAAACTTGAGGAGGCCTGACAACATAGGCCGAGGTGCAGAAAAGTAAACTTGAGGAGGCCTGACAACATAGGCCGAGGTGCAGAAAAGTAAACTTGAGGAGGCCTGACAACATAGGCCAAGGTGCGGAAAAAATAAACTTGATGAGGCCTGACAACATAGGCCAAGGTGCAGAAAAGTAAACTTGATGAGGCCTGACAACATAGGCCAAGGTGCAGAAAAGTAAACTTGAGGAGGCCTGACAACATAGGCCGAGGTGCAGAAAAATAAACTTGATGAGCCCTGACAACATAGGCCAAGGTGCAGAAAAGTAAACTTGATGAGGCCTGACAACATAGGCCAAGGTGCAGAAAAGTAAACTTGAGGAGGCCTGACAACATAGGCCGAGGTGTAGAAAAATAAACTTGATGAGGCCTGACAACATAGGCCAAGGTGCAGAAAAGTAAACTTGATGAGGCCTGACAACATAGGCCAAGGTGCAGAAAAGTAAACTTGAGGAGACCTGACAACATAGGCCAAGGTGCAGAAATGTAAACTTGATGAGGCCTGACAACATAGGCCAAGGTGCAGAAAAGTAAACTTGAGGAGGCCTGGCAACATAGGCCGAGGTGCAGAAAAATAAACTTTATGAGGCCTGACAACATAGGCCGAGGTGCAGAAAAGTAAACTTGAGGAGGCCTGACAACATAGGCCGAGGTGCAGAAAAGTAAACTTGATGAGGCCTGACAACATAGGCCAAGGTGCAGAAAAGTAAACTTGATGAGGCCTGGCAACATAGGCCGAGGTGCAGAAAAATAAACTTTATGAGGCCTGACAACATAGGCCGAGGTGCAGAAAAATAAACTTGATGAGGCCTGACACCATAGGCCAAGGTGCAGAAAAGTAAACTTGATGAGGCCTGACAACATAGGCCAAGAATGAATGATGCATTCTACCTTGCGCTTGAAGGTTATTTCCTTGAAGAGACTTGGGCGACCATTTTGCCCTAGTTTGGAAATTTCTTGATAACTGAGAGGCGTCTTGATTTGAAAGAATTTTGGGCCGACGTTTTGCCCCAGTTTGAAGGGTTTCAATAAGCTTGACTTGAATTTTTCTGGGCAACCTTGCCCTATTGAACTCAATTGGAGTTGAGGAATTGAGGATTGCCTCAACTTGAATTTTCTCGGGAAGATGTTTGCCCCAGTTTGAACTTGAATTTAAATCTTTCTTGGGTAAATGTTTTGCCCAGTTTGGACTTGATTTTAAATCTTTCTTGGGCAAATGCTTGCCCCAGTTTGGAGTCGATCCAGAATTTGAGGATGAACTCAAATTGAGCTTTTGTGGGCAAGTGTTTGCCCCAGTTTGAACTTGATTTTGAGGATGACCTCAAATTGAATTGTGTGGGCAAGCATTTGCCACAGTTTTGTTCTTGGTTCAGACTTTGAGGATGGCCTCAAATTAAAATCTTTGTGGGCAGGCGTTTGCCCCAATTTGGACTTGATTTTGATCTCAAACTGTATTTTTGTGTGGGCAAGCATTTGCCCCAGTTTGAGTTGATTCAGAATTTGAGGATGACCTCAAATTGACCCCCCCTTTTTGTGTGGGCAAGCGTTTGCCCCAGTTTGGAAATCTTTTAATTATGATCGATTCAGGAAATTTTACCTAGGTCTTAATTAGTTTTTGAAAAATGAGTTATGAAATGCTTGAATGAAAAGATGCTTATGTGCTGTTTTGAATAAATGAAGAGAACGTGGTATTTGTGATGCTTGAATGAATGCAGAAATGACGCAGGGTTCTTATTTTAATGCTTGAAATAATTTTTTGATGAAACAGATGTTATTGAATGCAAACCATGAAATGGTGTAAAAAGTTTTGTTTCTCTTGATTTTTTTGTTTTTTTTTTTCACATCCTTCCTCGACAACTCCATAGTGGGTGTGAAAAGAATCAAGAATTAGGACGAGTTGGATTGACTCAGTCTTTTGGCTTATTGGTCAATTTTGTAATTTTCTTTTTTCAGGATCTTTGAGATTCAACACTGGTCTGCTTTATTGAATAAGACACACCCCTTTTTTGGTGGCATTCTGGCTGGTGGAAAGATGAATCTTTGGGAAACAATCCTGTCATGTTGCAACGGTCGGAGATTCATCCGACTTGTCATGACTTTTCAAAATAAGTCCTTTTTATTTTTACATTTTTCACATCTCTTTGCGGCACGTGTATTTTGAGGCGTGCAAAGTGGTTTATGGATGATCAATGAAAAGAAAAGAGAATGTTTGCAAAGGGTGTTTTAAGGCAGTGTATTTGAAAGGGAAAGATGACAAAAGATGTGGGTTCGATTGCCCAAATGGCACCTTTCGATGAAAATGTCAATGCTGCTTTTCATAATCTTGATTGTCAAATTAAGCAAACTTGAGAAATGGAAAGTTTTGCCCCAGTTTTAGGAAGATATGAGGTGCAGAAATGTCATGTTGACCTTAATTTTTCCAGGGTTGTTCTTTTGAGCTTTTAACCCAGCAGGTCTTTTGTATTGCCCTAACTTTTGCCAAGGTCGCCCTTACGGGTTTTTGACCTAGCGGGTTCTTGATTGTGTGCCCTAACTTTTGCCTAGGTCTTCTTTGAGGGTTTGACCTAGCGGGCCTTCTGCTTGATTGTGCCCTAACTTTTGCCTAGGTCGTTCTTGATTGTTGACCTAGCGGGCTTCTATTTGATTATGCCCTAACTTTTGCCTAGGTCGTCTTTGATTGTTTGTCGACCTAGCGGGCTTCTGCTTGATTATGCCCTAACTTTTTCCTAAGTCGTTCTTGATTGTTGACCTAGCAGGCTCTTGCTTGATTGTGCCCTAACTTTTGCCTAGGTCGTTCTTGATTGTTGACCTAGCGGGCTTTTGCTTGATTATGCCCTAACTTTTGCCTAGGTCATTCTTGATTGTTGACCTAGCGGGCTTTTGCTTGATGTTAATTTTGCCTGAATTATTGTTGGAAACCGACAAGACCTTTTTTGATCATGACTTTGTCAATCATTATTTTGAACTTTAACCCTATTTTTGCCTGGATTCTTTTAGCTTTTAATCCAGCGGGTTTCTCTTCTTCTTGAATTTCATGTTTTGACCTTAATTTTGCCTGGATTATTATTTTTTACTTTAATCCAGCAGGTCCTCTTCTTTTCTTTGAATTTTGAATTTTGACATCGACCTTGCCTGGGTCATCTTGGCTTCCAATTCAGCGGATCTTATTTTGCATCCCTAAATTTTGCCTGAATTTAGACTTGATTCCAGCGGGATGTTTTATTTGACAAGACATTTTGAATAGGGATCTAGAATCCCTGGTTGTTATTCTGCTTCCTCATTGGGCTTTTTTCTTTGAGCTTGATTAATCCGACGTTCAAGATTATTTATTACAGCACTGCCATTATCACCAATTGATATTTATTTTTTGGATATAGGAAGAAGAAGTGGGCTTAAATGATGAAAAGGAATGGTGAATTTTAAAAGTAAAGTCAAAATGAGAGGCACGTGCTTAAGAAACAAGAAAATGCAATTATTGTATTTATTCATTGATGTTTATTTACAAAAGATTGATTTTGAAAATTATGACAAATCCTGGATGATCTTCCTTGATAGCTTGACTTGTGCAAGGTTGCTTATTGTATTGCTCCCATTTCTTAGCCAGCGGATGAGCTCTCATGTCTCGGCACTTGGATTAGGGGCAATTTTCCCAAAGTCTAGCCGTTTAGCATCTATTAGGCCTTGCACCTTATGCTTCAGAACCTGGCAGTTTTCGGTAGAATGACCGATGTACCCCGCATGGTAGCCACATATGGCATTGGCATCGTACCATTTTGGGTATGGTGGTTCTTGAGGTTTCAGAGAGTAATGAACCACCAAGGAGCTCTGGATTAACTGAGGAAGCAGCTCAGTGTAGGTCATTGGAATTGGATCAAACTGGACAGGATCTTTCTCTTTTTTCTGACTTTGGCTAGAATCTGAGCTCATGGCTTGTATTTGGACCGTGTATGGTGTGGACGGTCGGGTTTGCGTTGGGTAATTGTAAGTTGGTGGATAGGTAGTTTGGTAGGCGGTGGCGACGTAAGGATATGGTGTGTAGGGTGTATATGGTGATGGTTGGAAACCAGTCGGTCCATAAAGTGCCATCGGAGGTGTATACTGCCCTTGACCAGAAGCTACATTATAAGCGTCACCTGCCCTCTTCTTTTCTGTAGAGGCGTCAACTGTCGTTGTGGCGTTGTGCGTGATTCTTCCTCGACGCATGCCACCCTCGATCCTTTCTCCAATGATGATGACATCAGAGAAGCTAGAAGTCACATTGCCAATCATCTTGTCATAGAAAGGACCTTGGAGTGTGTCTACGAACGTGCTGACCAGCTCTTTTTCAGATAGTGGAGGTTGCACTTGAGCAGCTAGCTCCCTCCATCTTTGAGCATACTGCTTGAAGGTCTCATCCCCCTTCTTGGCCACATTCTGGAGTTGGGTTCGATCGGGAGCCATCTCGGCATTGTACTGATATTGTTTGAGGAAAGCCTCAGCCAGATCCCTCCATGAACGGATGTGTGTCCGCTCTAGCTGAGTGTACCAGGTTGCAGCTGCCCCTGTTAAGCTGTCTTGAAAAAAATGGATAAGAAGGTTCTCATCGTAGGTACATGCAGACATCTTCCTACAGTACATAGTCAGATGTTTCTTTGGACAGCTGGTTCCTTGGTATTTCTCGAATTCAGGAACCTTGAATTTGGGAGGGATGACCACGTCTGGTACCAAGCATAGATCAGATGCATCTTTGGCTTCATAAGTGTTTCCCTCAATTGCCCGGATCCTGTCCTCTAGACCCTTCCATTTTTCTGTATCTTCACTTGAAGGATGGTTTGGGTTTTCCCTTGGCATGTGGTGATGGTGATAAGACGGTATATATATAGGGTGCGGCCCTTGGGTGAACATAGAATACGTTCCTCCAACGGCTGTTTGGTAAGCTTGTGAAGTGGTATTTGGAGGTAGGTTATGTGTTTGGGTTTGTGTTTGGGCTTGTGTTTGGTTGTATGAAGGTGCATGCCCATGAGGAAACCCATAATGAACTCCTTTGGTTGGCGGAGGCATAGTTGATGGCGAAGGGTTTTGTGGAGTGAACCCAGGAGGATATGACGGGTCTGTGGGTTCTCCCAGAGATTCCTTCTGTTTTGACAATTGGATGGCCTCCATCAGCTTGGCCATCTGCTCCTTTAGAGTCTTGACCTCATTTCTCAGTTCCTCATTTTGTCTCTCCAGCTCATCCATGATTCTTGATTGTGTACGAGTCCTATAAGGATGTAGAGGAAGCTGTATTTCTCCAATTTTCTGTTAGGTTTAAAAATTAATTTTTGAAAAATAATTTGAATGCAAAAATCATGAATGATAAAGATGTTGATGCACAATGAGTGTGAATGTGTAGAATGATTTTCGAAATCTATATTTTTTAGATCTATGAATGAATGAATGAATCAATGCTATGTGCAAATAATTTTTTAGAGACTTTTGAAGTTTGACTATTTTGAAAATAAACCAGAGCAATTTTTGTGTTTTATGAGTTTTGGTGTTTTTTATTTTGCTAAAAACTTTTGGTTTTGTTTAGAAACACTCTTTAGTTTTGCTAGAATTTTTACTAGAAAGCGTTCTTTAGGTTTTCAAAATTTCATTTTCTATCTATTGAATCTTTTTATTTTTTCAGTATTTTCAAAAGATTATTTTCCATAATTCTTCCTATTTCTAAGACATCCTTTTAAGTTTTCTTTGGAATATTTTCAATATTTTCAAAATATATTTTCTCTAGAAGTTTTTATTTGAATTTTTCTTGACTTTTTATCTTGATTTGGAATTTTGTATCTCTCCGATTTTAGCTTTTGGCTTCCTTTTGCTGCTTCATATTGTTTGGTTCAAATAGGTGCATGTGAGCGGTGAACCTTGTATCTTGAAAAGGGTGTGTGTGCCCTCTTTGCTTCTTATGTGGGTTACCTGTCCTAAGGATCTATGGCCTTTTATATGAACCTCTCAAAGGTGGCTTGTAATCTTGAGGTATAAGAGGTTACTAGAGCCAAGTTCCAGTTTGCAATGCTTGCCACAACAGCAGAAAAAGCTACCAGTTGTGGGACATTACAAATAGGACGCACTCTAGCTGGGATTTTCGTGATAGTCAAACAGGACGTAAGCCCCAAAGTGACACCACTAGATCCCTCTATTCTTAGGTTGCACTCAGACCCGGGTATAGGGCCCCACTCATGATAATGCATATGCAATGTGTATGAGGGCGCACAAGTAATTGGGATACCTGCAATTGGGGAAATTGTACAGATATAGACAACAATTTATTTTTATCTATCCTAGGGTTATACAAAGAATAGACAAACAAACAAACAGACAGATAGATAAACAAGAAAATAAATCGCACAAATAAACTAGGAAGGGATCCATAAAATACACACTCAATTTGAACGGGCTTGACTCTCTAAAGTCCCCAGTGGAGTCGCCATCTGTCGCAACCGTAATTCCGACGAGACGACGGACTCGCTAAAATTTTAAAAATTGATTTTTATGATGTGGAGTCGCCACCAAATTTTTATTTCAGGGAAAAGATTTGGAAAAAACCCTACCTTGAAGATAAGATTCTAAGTTTGGGAGTCGGTTACGAGTGGGGAAGGTGTTAGGCACCCCACTCGCCCGTTCCGGAGAACGGTACCCTTAAACAGAGTGTGTGGTGATTTGAAAATTGTTTGATCCCTTTAATTAGAGTGAAAATAAATACTTGATAGAGGTTAGCCTGACAGGACTTGATCCTGCTCCTACGTATTTCCTGGTGCAATGGGAAACTCAAGGCTTACGTAGTTCTGGTTTGATTCGAAGGCTTGACCTTCGAAGGTGTTTAAAGGAAGGTTTGAAAAGTGCTTGAAGGCTTGACCTTCGGAGCTACTTGGAAAGTAACGTTTGAAAATGGCTTGATTATTTTGAAAATATTTTAATGAGAACCCTTAGTCCACATATGCACAGGATCCAAGACAACTACGGCTGCACTGGGACCCATACGAATTCCTAAACCTCGAACAGCAGAAAAAGCTACCAGTTCGTGCTTAGGACTCGTCGCGTGAGACTTAGGAATTCTAAAATGAAATTTTATTATTTGACAAAGGGATTCTTCAGTCCACATATGCACAGGGTCCAAGGCAACTACGGCTGCACTTGGAACCCATATGAATTCCTAGGAAGCGAAGAACAGAAAAAGCTACCAGTTCGTCCCTAGGATCCATTGCGTGAGACCTAGAACCAAAATATTTTGAAAAGAGAATTTAACTAGAAAAAAATGATTCGATGTTGAAGAAGAGAATAAAGCTTGATTGGAATAGTAGGGGCTGATTTAGTATTTTGGGAAATGTTGGGGTAGATTGAGTAATTTGGAAATTTGAGTTAAAATTAAGGGGAAAACTGCCATGCCTGGGGTTCAAAGAGGGAAATCATAAGCACAAAACTAGCCACTCTGCCAAACTTTTGGTTTGGACTTAGTGATCCTAACAATTAAGTTAACCACAACTGATCAGGTGTATGAATGGCTGTTAAAAATCAGAATCAGGCCCCTGGCTCAAAATGCCAATTCAAATGAGTCCTAAACTTATACAAGTTTATTATGATTGGAAACAGGTTTCAGTGTGATAAGCTATGATGATCTGTAGGCCGAAGTGGGACTCTCAGGTTCAGATCACTATAGAAACGCAACCTCAGAATTCCCAAAACCGTACAGAGTATTAAGAACTTATATAAGGAGAGAGTAGGGATCGAGCATTTTCCTACAGTATCCAGCCATGCTTAGACAGACAAGATTAGTGTCTTCCTGATCAACTTAAAACTAGACTACCAGTCACTGGAGTTCATGAATTCAATGGGAATTATCTCAACTCAATTAGAAATTCCCTAGGCTGACCCTTAAAGACTCTGAGATGTAGAGCCTGTAGCTGTTTCAAGCTCATCCGGATGGAACAGACCCTAACTTGTACTTGGAACTGTGATCTGTTAAGGATATCCCCCAGCCCGTCCTTCTATCTCAAAACCATACTCATTCCTAACCCCCTAATAGGCTGAAATCCATAATTTCAATATTTTCCTCTTAATCTCAAGACCAGTGATTCAAACTTCTGCAATCTTAACAGGACCATCAAGATTAGTCTCAAGCATTGAAAGAAAGTCTGTTCGCTGCCCAGCCACAGAGATGCCGACTGTCATATGCCTATGCCTTCGGCTAAAATCTTCAGCTTCTGTGCTAGTAGTTAATCTGCTTAGTATTATACTACAGGACCTATTAGTTTCAAGATTTACGGACTAGATTTATTAGCAAAGGTAGCATTGTATTCAGGCTTCAAATTTAGGATTTAGACCAATTGATGGAAATTAATTGACAAGATTTCAACACAAGGTTTGTCTCATGTCTTCATTGAATACATTGAGTGATGCTTATTTTATTCATTTGTGCAGACTGACTCAAAGTGGATGATTCTGAGCACGGTGTAGGACCTGAATCTGCCATAGCTACTATAGCAGATTAATGCATCAAACGTTACCATCTTAGATTATGGTCAAGGGCCTGGCTTGCAACAGCCATAGTTAATCCATTCTACCCAGTTTCATGATTGCTCTATTTCTTCTTTGGCTACTCTTTCTGCCACTAGCTGAGTTACTGCCCCAAGCTCTGGCTCTAAGGTCTGGATATCAGAATCTTTACCTCCTGGAAACCAACTGGCTTTGCAAACTGGTCTTAAAGCACTACTCCTAACCGAACTCACCCAGGCTCTCTACTGATTGATTCTTACAGGTCCAGAGGTAGGCTTCTTCCCTGAAGGATAGGCTGTTACGACCTTGTGACAGGCCATTGAAGCCACTACATGAAGACTAAGGCTCCTATGTCTTTTCAGTTACCCTGATCTATTGTTAAGAGTCGGATCTCCATAAGCCTGAGATGCTAGCATCATGAAACCCAACTATCATGCCTGAGGCTAGCCGAATACCGATGGCAGCTGCCAACTAGTTCCAGTCCGTTTTTTACAGAAGAACAGGATGAAATTAATCCAATGTGAGGATGTCAAACTCATTTTAGTCATAGAAGCATATGTGATACACCTGAACAGAACCAATTACACCAGCTAAATCGAACCTAGAGGTAGCTAAGACAGTAGTTACAGTTGTAAGCCTTATTCTGCTATGCCAACAGCTAGCTCTTTCCGCATGGCAATCATGGCTACTAGTACCTCAGCACAGTTAGTGTTATGACGATTGATTCTCCATCCTAATGTTCTTAATGATGTAGATTGTTGATCCATTCGAGGAAAACAGAATCTGCCAACTTCCATCTGATAATACACTTGAGACATCAACAGTGTGTCTGTTTGAGAGGTTCTCATCTTCTGTTTTCAAAGAGGTCATGTGCTGCTTCAGGATTCAACCTAGCTCAGAATTAGTAACAGATTGGCAGACCTTATCAGGTGGGAATCCATTCTGCGCCTGTGAGTCAGATTGTATGTGGACATGGATTGTAGGTTTAGGATACAGTATGCTGTGAGCCAAACATATATTTCCCTGGCTTTCCTCAACCCTGATGATATATGAACCCCATTAAGCAGAAAAAGTCGATTTTCTACTTGTTCTATGTTGATTGCTAAGGTTCAGCGATGTACAGCTATTTGTGTCATCAACATGTTGCAGTGGCTGTGACTGTGATACTGTAATTGAGGTCCAAGTTACAGGGCAGTGGAGGACTAAAACCTTTTGTAACCGCGGGAACAAATGCTAATAGCAAGATTTCAAGAGTGGAAAATGACTCTGGTATTTGCCCAATTTCCTTGCAGTGCTTCCCAATGTCCTGTAATATATCAGCCTTAGAAATACCAGGTTCAGAGATCCCGGGGATTGTTCTTTGTAAATTTGTAACTCTTTTCCAAGAAGAAACAATATCAAATCCAACCTGCAAGGGAGATTCAGTTTCTCCAAGCGATAAGCCATCCCAACGTGCTCCCACTTATTTCATGTTGAGCTGCCTTAAAGAACCTGTACCAATTTCTGATGTGATTTGCTAGGAGATTTCAAACCATACCAATAACCATGCTGCAGTAATCAAAACCTGCTGGTTCTAATGTCTTAATAGAAAATTCTGTATGCACACCAACCTCAACACCATTATTATCAGGTATTGGAGTTCTTGGTATTGAACTTGGTACAGTCTATACACCCATTAATAAAAATCACGAACAAGGTCCAGAATTTGTTCTCGAACAGAAAACTCATGATTACAGATGAAGCTAGCTATGGAAGGTGTGATTAATCCCTTAACTCAGTGGTCTGTTTCTCAACATAAAAAGCAAAGACCAGATTGAATGACCAGGTAACCAAGACTTAGTAGGCAGAGAATGCCACGCATGAGCCAATGCAGGTTTTTGGAGAAATGAAACCCATTTATAAGAAATGGCTCATCATACCAGATTTGTTCATAGGATGCCATAATCCACAACAGTAGCTGGTAAAACTAATGACAGTATGACGGATTGACCTTTACCTATCTAAATTCCAATCAGAGAATCTTTTTCAATGCAGTGGTACCACACCTATGTATTCTAACAATGGTTATAACCTACTCAATTAGATCAAACACAATCCTTATGCGACATATACCAATAATTATCAGGACGATACCATTCATCAAGAAACGATTGAATAAGTGGAGTGTCGTCTGGTTTTCTCGAAAGCAAGAAGAGGGGTGAGGGAAACTAACCTGTAAGAAGCCAATGTAGCTAAACCAATTCGAGAGATATTTCTCCTATCCTGATGGAGGCAACCGAGTTCTTGGAGCTAGCCTCCGCTTGGCTCGAAACTAAGTAGAGCAGACTTCTTGGCATTCAGCAATTCCTCGAACTAGAATTGGTTGCCATGAACACCGCAAGCTATCGCGAATTCTTCCTATGCACGCGGTGACGAGAATCAGAACCAAGAACACACTCCAGAATGGCACCCTTTTGGGAAGCCATCAATATTCCAAAAGAATGGAATCCAAATCCGTTGCCCTTGATCCCCCGCGAGCCAAAAGGAAGTCTCCGCCGAGAAAAAGATCCTCCCGACCAAAAAAAACTCCTCCCTCTTCTTTCTTTCTTTTTCTTTTTTTTTTTAACTAACTTTCCCCCTCTTTCTTTATGTGTATCTCCCCCTCCTCTTTTCTGCTTTTTCATTTTTCTGTTTTTTTCAAAAATTTCTTGTAATTTCGTATTTTTTATCTTTTTTTTATCTGTTTTTTTTAGTCTTTTTCAAAAACCATTTTCTGTTTTTTTTTTACTTTGTTTTAAAATTTTTGATTAATTTTGCTAATTAGGGGGGCCTCGGACATAAATGGGTGTTTACAGTTTGCCCCTCTTTACTCATTTTTCTACCAGATAATATGAGAATTAATTCTCTAAATTATCGGGATAGGAAATGAGTAAAGACGTGAACACTTTATGTCCGAGGCAGGCTTTTTGAAGAAAGTCCGAGAGTAACACTAGAAGCCTTGAGCTTAAATTGAACTTCATGGATGCCTGGAGGGTGGCGGTTAAATGGTGTTGCCGGCTTTATGTGCCGATAGAGTTTAAATATGAAAGGTTTGATTGCATAACCTGATTAGGCTATGAATACTGTTGAAGTACAAGAAAATGAGGTGAGAAGGGCCTATTTGATGCAAGAACAAAAATGTAAGATATGTACAAGGTGGCCTGACAATATAGGCCGAAGTGCAGAAAAGAAAACTTTAATATGCAGAAAGGGAAACTTGATGGTGGCCTGACACTATAGGCCGTGATGCAGAAAACTAAACTTGATGGTGGCCTGACAACATAGGCTATGATGCAAAAATATAAACTTGATGAGGCCTGATACTATAGGCCTTGAAAAAAGGTAAACTTGATGGTGGCCTGACAACATAGGCCATGATGCAGAAATTAAAACTTGATGGTGGCCTGACAACATAGGCCATGATGCAGAAACTTAAACTTGATGGGGATCCCGTTGTTGACGGGAAGAATGCAAATGAAATCCTGCTGTTGCCAGGATGAATGCAAACCTGCTTGACAGGTGAACGGAAAATTAAACGTGCTTGAAGTCCTGTTGTTGACAGGAGAATGCAAATGAGGTCCCGCTGTTTCCGGGAAGATGCAAATGATGAAATCCTGGTGTTGCCAGGATAAATGCAAACCTTCTCGACAGGTAGACAGAGAAATAAACATGCTTGAAGTCCTGTTGTTGACAGGAGCATGCAGATGAGGTCCCGCTGTTGCCGGGAAGAATGCAAATGAAATCCTGCTATTGCCAGGATAAATGCAAACCTGCTTGACAGGTGGACAGAAAAATAAACGTGCTTGAAGTCCTGTTGTTGACAGGAGAATGCAAATGAGATCCCGCTGTTGCCGGGAAGATGCGAATGAAATCCTGCTGTTTCCAGGATAAATGCAAACCTACTTGACAGGTGGACAGAAAAATAAACGTGCTTGAAGTCCTGTTGTTGACAGGAAAATGCAAATGAGGCCCCGCTGCTGCCGGGAAGAGGCAAATGATGAAATCCTGCTGTTGCCAGGATAAATGCAAAGAAAATTTGATGAGGCCTGACAACATAGGCCATGATGCAGAAAATTAAAAGTTGATGGCGGCCCGACATCATAGGCCTGAAAGCAGTAAATCTAAACTAGAAGGTGGCCTGACAACATAGGCCTGAAAGCAGTAAATCTAAGCTACAGCGGCCTGACAACATAGGCCTAAAAGCAATAAATCTAAGCTACATGGCGGCCTGACAACATAGGCCTAAAAGCAGTAAATCTAAGCTACAGCGGCCTGACAACATAGGCCTAAAAGCAATAAATCTAAACTACGGCGGCCTGACAACATAGGCCTAAAAGCAGTAAATCTAAGCTACATGGCGGCCTGACAACATAGGCCTAAAAGTAATAAATCTAAACTACGGCGGCCTGACAACATAGGCCTAAAAGCAGTAAATCTAAGCTACATGGCGGCCTGACAACATAGGCCAAAGTGCAGAAAAATAAACTTGATGAGGCCTGACAACATAGGCCAAGGTGTGGAAAAGTAAACTTGATGAGGCCTGACAACATAGGCCAAGGTGCAGAAAAGTAAACTTGAGGAGGCCTGACAACATAGGCCGAGGTGCAGAAAAGTAAACTTGATGAGGCCTGACAACATAGGCCAAGGTGCAGAAAAGTAAACTTGATGAGGCCTGACAACATAGGCCAAGGTGAAGAAAAGTAAACTTGATGAGGCCTGACAACATAGGCCAAGGTGCAGAAAAAATACACTTGATGAGGCCTGACAACATAGGCCAAGGTGCAGAAAAGTAAACTCGAGGAGGCCTGACAACATAGGCCGAGATGCAGAAAAGTAAACTTGAGGAGGCCTGACAACATAGGCCAAGGTGCAGAAAAGTAAACTTGAGGAGGCCTGACAACATAGGCCAAGGTGCAGAAAAGTAAACTTGAGGAGGCCTGACAACATAGGCCGAGGTGCAGAAAAGTAAACTTGAGGAGGCCTGACAACATAGGCCGAGGTGCAGAAAAGTAAACTTGAGGAGGCCTGACAACATAGGCCAAGGTGCGGAAAAAATAAACTTGATGAGGCCTGACAACATAGGCCAAGGTGCAGAAAAGTAAACTTGATGAGGCCTGACAACATAGGCCAAGGTGCAGAAAAGTAAACTTGAGGAGGCCTGACAACATAGGCCGAGGTGCAGAAAAATAAACTTGATGAGCCCTGACAACATAGGCCAAGGTGCAGAAAAGTAAACTTGATGAGGCCTGACAACATAGGCCAAGGTGCAGAAAAGTAAACTTGAGGAGGCCTGACAACATAGGCCGAGGTGCAGAAAAATAAACTTGATGAGGCCTGACAACATAGGCCAAGGTGCAGAAAAGTAAACTTGATGAGGCCTGACAACATAGGCCAAGGTGCAGAAAAGTAAACTTGAGGAGACCTGACAACATAGGCCAAGGTGCAGAAATGTAAACTTGATGAGGCCTGACAACATAGGCCAAGGTGCAGAAAAGTAAACTTGAGGAGGCCTGGCAACATAGGCCGAGGTGCAGAAAAATAAACTTTATGAGGCCTGACAACATAGGCCGAGGTGCAGAAAAGTAAACTTGAGGAGGCCTGACAACATAGGCCGAGGTGCAGAAAAGTAAACTTGATGAGGCCTGACAACATAGGCCAAGGTGCAGAAAAGTAAACTTGATGAGGCCTGGCAACATAGGCCGAGGTGCAGAAAAATAAACTTTATGAGGCCTGACAACATAGGCCGAGGTGCAGAAAAATAAACTTGATGAGGCCTGACACCATAGGCCAAGGTGCAGAAAAGTAAACTTGATGAGGCCTGACAACATAGGCTAAGAATGAATGATGCATTCTACCTTGCGCTTGAAGGTTATTTCCTTGAAGAGACTTGGGCGACCATTTTGCCCTAGTTTGGAAATTTCTTGATAACTGAGAGGCGTCTTGATTTGAAAGAATTTTGGGCCGACGTTTTGCCCCAGTTTGAAGGGTTTCAATAAGCTTGACTTGAATTTTTCTGGGCAACCTTGCCCTATTGAACTCAATTGGAGTTGAGGAATTGAGGATTGCCTCAACTTGAATTTTCTCGGGCAGATGTTTGCCCCAGTTTGAACTTGAATTTAAATCTTTCTTGGGTAAATGTTTTTCCCAGTTTGGACTTGATTTTAAATCTTTCTTGGGCAAATGCTTGCCCCAGTTTGGAGTCGATCCAGAATTTGAGGATGAACTCAAATTGAGCTTTTGTGGGCAAGTGTTTGCCCCAGTTTGAACTTGATTTTGAGGATGACCTCAAATTGAATTGTGTGGGCAAGCATTTGCCACAGTTTTGTTCTTGGTTCAGACTTTGAGGATGGCCTCAAATTAAAATCTTTGTGGGCAGGCGTTTGCCCCAATTTGGACTTGATTTTGATCTCAAACTGTATTTTTGTGTGGGCAAGCATTTGCCCCAGTTTGAGTTGATTCAGAATTTGAGGATGACCTCAAATTGACCCCCCCTTTTTGTGTGGGCAAGCGTTTGCCCCAGTTTGGAAATCTTTTAATTATGATCGATTCAGGAAATTTTACCTAGGTCTTAATTAGTTTTTGAAAAATGAGTTATGAAATGCTTGAATGAAAAGATGCTTATGTGCTGTTTTGAATAAATGAAGAGAACGTGGTATTTGTGATGCTTGAATGAATGCAGAAATGACGCAGGGTTCTTATTTTAATGCTTGAAATAATTTTTTGATGAAACAGATGTTATTGAATGCAAACCATGAAATGGTGTAAAAAGTTTTGTTTCTCTTGATTTTTTTGTTTTTTTTTTTCACATCCTTCCTCGACAACTCCATAGTGGGTGTGAAAAGAATCAAGAATTAGGACGAGTTGGATTGACTCAGTCTTTTGGCTTATTGGTCAATTTTGTAATTTTCTTTTTTCAGGATCTTTGAGATTCAACACTGGTCTGCTTTATTGAATAAGACACACCCCTTTTTTGGTGGCATTCTGGCTGGTGGAAAGATGAATCTTTGGGAAACAATCCTGTCATGTTGCAACGGTCGGAGATTCATCCGACTTGTCATGACTTTTCAAAATAAGTCCTTTTTATTTTTACATTTTTCACATCTCTTTGCGGCACGTGTATTTTGAGGCGTGCAAAGTGGTTTATGGATGATCAATGAAAAGAAAAGAGAATGTTTGCAAAGGGTGTTTTAAGGCAGTGTATTTGAAAGGGAAAGATGACAAAAGATGTGGGTTCGATTGCCCAAATGGCACCTTTCGATGAAAATGTCAATGCTGCTTTTCATAATCTTGATTGTCAAATTAAGCAAACTTGAGAAATGGAAAGTTTTGCCCCAGTTTTAGGAAGATATGAGGTGCAGAAATGTCATGTTGACCTTAATTTTTCCAGGGTTGTTCTTTTGAGCTTTTAACCCAGCAGGTCTTTTGTATTGCCCTAACTTTTGCCAAGGTCGCCCTTACGGGTTTTTGACCTAGCGGGTTCTTGATTGTGTGCCCTAACTTTTGCCTAGGTCTTCTTTGAGGGTTTGACCTAGCGGGCCTTCTGCTTGATTGTGCCCTAACTTTTGCCTAGGTCGTTCTTGATTGTTGACCTAGCGGGCTTCTATTTGATTATGCCCTAACTTTTGCCTAGGTCGTCTTTGATTGTTTGTCGACCTAGCGGGCTTCTGCTTGATTATGCCCTAACTTTTTCCTAAGTCGTTCTTGATTGTTGACCTAGCAGGCTCTTGCTTGATTGTGCCCTAACTTTTGCCTAGGTCGTTCTTGATTGTTGACCTAGCGGGCTTTTGCTTGATTATGCCCTAACTTTTGCCTAGGTCATTCTTGATTGTTGACCTAGCGGGCTTTTGCTTGATGTTAATTTTGCCTGAATTATTGTTGGAAACCGACAAGACCTTTTTTGATCATGACTTTGTCAATCATTATTTTGAACTTTAACCCTATTTTTGCCTGGATTCTTTTAGCTTTTAATCCAGCGGGTTTCTCTTCTTCTTGAATTTCATGTTTTGACCTTAATTTTGCCTGGATTATTATTTTTTACTTTAATCCAGCAGGTCCTCTTCTTTTCTTTGAATTTTGAATTTTGACATCGACCTTGCCTGGGTCATCTTGGCTTCCAATTCAGCGGATCTTATTTTGCATCCCTAAATTTTGCCTGAATTTAGACTTGATTCCAGCGGGATGTTTTATTTGACAAGACATTTTGAATAGGGATCTAGAATCCCTGGTTGTTATTCTGCTTCCTCATTGGGCTTTTTTCTTTGAGCTTGATTAATCCGACGTTCAAGATTATTTATTACAGCACTGCCATTATCACCAATTGATATTTATTTTTTGGATATAGGAAGAAGAAGTGGGCTTAAATGATGAAAAGGAATGGTGAATTTTAAAAGTAAAGTCAAAATGAGAGGCACGTGCTTAAGAAACAAGAAAATGCAATTATTGTATTTATTCATTGATGTTTATTTACAAAAGATTGATTTTGAAAATTATGACAAATCCTGGATGATCTTCCTTGATAGCTTGACTTGTGCAAGGTTGCTTATTGTATTGCTCCCATTTCTTAGCCAGCGGATGAGCTCTCATGTCTCGGCACTTGGATTAGGGGCAATTTTCCCAAAGTCTAGCCGTTTAGCATCTATTAGGCCTTGCACCTTATGCTTCAGAACCTGGCAGTTTTCGGTAGAATGACCGATGTACCCCGCATGGTAGCCACATATGGCATTGGCATCGTACCATTTTGGGTATGGTGGTTCTTGAGGTTTCAGAGAGTAATGAACCACCAAGGAGCTCTGGATTAACTGAGGAAGCAGCTCAGTGTAGGTCATTGGAATTGGATCAAACTGGACAGGATCTTTCTCTTTTTTCTGACTTTGGCTAGAATCTGAGCTCATGGCTTGTATTTGGACCGTGTATGGTGTGGACGGTCGGGTTTGCGTTGGGTAATTGTAAGTTGGTGGATAGGTAGTTTGGTAGGCGGTGGCGACGTAAGGATATGGTGTGTAGGGTGTATATGGTGATGGTTGGAAACCAGTCGGTCCATAAAGTGCCATCGGAGGTGTATACTGCCCTTGACCAGAAGCTACATTATAAGCGTCACCTGCCCTCTTCTTTTCTGTAGAGGCGTCAACTGTCGTTGTGGCGTTGTGCGTGATTCTTCCTCGACGCATGCCACCCTCGATCCTTTCTCCAATGATGATGACATCAGAGAAGCTAGAAGTCACATTGCCAATCATCTTGTCATAGAAAGGACCTTGGAGTGTGTCTACGAACGTGCTGACCAGCTCTTTTTCAGATAGTGGAGGTTGCACTTGAGCAGCTAGCTCCCTCCATCTTTGAGCATACTGCTTGAAGGTCTCATCCCCCTTCTTGGCCACATTCTGGAGTTGGGTTCGATCGGGAGCCATCTCGGCATTGTACTGATATTGTTTGAGGAAAGCCTCAGCCAGATCCCTCCATGAACGGATGTGTGTCCGCTCTAGCTGAGTGTACCAGGTTGCAGCTGCCCCTGTTAAGCTGTCTTGAAAAAAATGGATAAGAAGGTTCTCATCGTAGGTACATGCAGACATCTTCCTACAGTACATAGTCAGATGTTTCTTTGGACAGCTGGTTCCTTGGTATTTCTCGAATTCAGGAACCTTGAATTTGGGAGGGATGACCACGTCTGGTACCAAGCATAGATCAGATGCATCTTTGGCTTCATAAGTGTTTCCCTCAATTGCCCGGATCCTGTCCTCTAGACCCTTCCATTTTTCTGTATCTTCACTTGAAGGATGGTTTGGGTTTTCCCTTGGCATGTGGTGATGGTGATAAGACGGTATATATATAGGGTGCGGCCCTTGGGTGAACATAGAATACGTTCCTCCAACGGCTGTTTGGTAAGCTTGTGAAGTGGTATTTGGAGGTAGGTTATGTGTTTGGGTTTGTGTTTGGGCTTGTGTTTGGTTGTATGAAGGTGCATGCCCATGAGGAAACCCATAATGAACTCCTTTGGTTGGCGGAGGCATAGTTGATGGCGAAGGGTTTTGTGGAGTGAACCCAGGAGGATATGACGGGTCTGTGGGTTCTCCCAGAGATTCCTTCTGTTTTGACAATTGGATGGCCTCCATCAGCTTGGCCATCTGCTCCTTTAGAGTCTTGACCTCATTTCTCAGTTCCTCATTTTGTCTCTCCAGCTCATCCATGATTCTTGATTGTGTACGAGTCCTATAAGGATGTAGAGGAAGCTGTATTTCTCCAATTTTCTGTTAGGTTTAAAAATTAATTTTTGAAAAATAATTTGAATGCAAAAATCATGAATGATAAAGATGTTGATGCACAATGAGTGTGAATGTGTAGAATGATTTTCGAAATCTATATTTTTTAGATCTATGAATGAATGAATGAATCAATGCTATGTGCAAATAATTTTTTAGAGACTTTTGAAGTTTGACTATTTTGAAAATAAACCAGAGCAATTTTTGTGTTTTATGAGTTTTGGTGTTTTTTATTTTGCTAAAAACTTTTGGTTTTGTTTAGAAACACTCTTTAGTTTTGCTAGAATTTTTACTAGAAAGCGTTCTTTAGGTTTTCAAAATTTCATTTTCTATCTATTGAATCTTTTTATTTTTTCAGTATTTTCAAAAGATTATTTTCCATAATTCTTCCTATTTCTAAGACATCCTTTTAAGTTTTCTTTGGAATATTTTCAATATTTTCAAAATATATTTTCTCTAGAAGTTTTTATTTGAATTTTTCTTGACTTTTTATCTTGATTTGGAATTTTGTATCTCTCCGATTTTAGCTTTTGGCTTCCTTTTGCTGCTTCATATTGTTTGGTTCAAATAGGTGCATGTGAGCGGTGAACCTTGTATCTTGAAAAGGGTGTGTGTGCCCTCTTTGCTTCTTATGTGGGTTACCTGTCCTAAGGATCTATGGCCTTTTATATGAACCTCTCAAAGGTGGCTTGTAATCTTGAGGTATAAGAGGTTACTAGAGCCAAGTTCCAGTTTGCAATGCTTGCCACAACAGCAGAAAAAGCTACCAGTTGTGGGACATTACAAATAGGACGCACTCTAGCTGGGATTTTCGTGATAGTCAAACAGGACGTAAGCCCCAAAGTGACACCACTAGATCCCTCTATTCTTAGGTTGCACTCAGACCCGGGTATAGGGCCCCACTCATGATAATGCATATGCAATGTGTATGAGGGCGCACAAGTAATTGGGATACCTGCAATTGGGGAAATTGTACAGATATAGACAACAATTTATTTTTATCTATCCTAGGGTTATACAAAGAATAGACAAACAAACAAACAGACAGATAGATAAACAAGAAAATAAATCGCACAAATAAACTAGGAAGGGATCCATAAAATACACACTCAATTTGAACGGGCTTGACTCTCTAAAGTCCCCAGTGGAGTCGCCATCTGTCGCAACCGTAATTCCGACGAGACGACGGACTCGCTAAAATTTTAAAAATTGATTTTTATGATGTGGAGTCGCCACCAAATTTTTATTTCAGGGAAAAGATTTGGAAAAAACCCTACCTTGAAGATAAGATTCTAAGTTTGGGAGTCGGTTACGAGTGGGGAAGGTGTTAGGCACCCCACTCGCCCGTTCCGGAGAACGGTACCCTTAAACAGAGTGTGTGGTGATTTGAAAATTGTTTGATCCCTTTAATTAGAGTGAAAATAAATACTTGATAGAGGTTAGCCTGACAGGACTTGATCCTGCTCCTACGTATTTCCTGGTGCAATGGGAAACTCAAGGCTTACGTAGTTCTGGTTTGATTCGAAGGCTTGACCTTCGAAGGTGTTTAAAGGAAGGTTTGAAAAGTGCTTGAAGGCTTGACCTTCGGAGCTACTTGGAAAGTAACGTTTGAAAATGGCTTGATTATTTTGAAAATATTTTAATGAGAACCCTTAGTCCACATATGCACAGGATCCAAGACAACTACGGCTGCACTGGGACCCATACGAATTCCTAAACCTCGAACAGCAGAAAAAGCTACCAGTTCGTGCTTAGGACTCGTCGCGTGAGACTTAGGAATTCTAAAATGAAATTTTATTATTTGACAAAGGGATTCTTCAGTCCACATATGCACAGGGTCCAAGGCAACTACGGCTGCACTTGGAACCCATATGAATTCCTAGGAAGCGAAGAACAGAAAAAGCTACCAGTTCGTCCCTAGGATCCATTGCGTGAGACCTAGAACCAAAATATTTTGAAAAGAGAATTTAACTAGAAAAAAATGATTCGATGTTGAAGAAGAGAATAAAGCTTGATTGGAATAGTAGGGGCTGATTTAGTATTTTGGGAAATGTTGGGGTAGATTGAGTAATTTGGAAATTTGAGTTAAAATTAAGGGGAAAACTGCCATGCCTGGGGTTCAAAGAGGGAAATCATAAGCACAAAACTAGCCACTCTGCCAAACTTTTGGTTTGGACTTAGTGATCCTAACAATTAAGTTAACCACAACTGATCAGGTGTATGAATGGCTGTTAAAAATCAGAATCAGGCCCCTGGCTCAAAATGCCAATTCAAATGAGTCCTAAACTTATACAAGTTTATTATGATTGGAAACAGGTTTCAGTGTGATAAGCTATGATGATCTGTAGGCCGAAGTGGGACTCTCAGGTTCAGATCACTATAGAAACGCAACCTCAGAATTCCCAAAACCGTACAGAGTATTAAGAACTTATATAAGGAGAGAGTAGGGATCGAGCATTTTCCTACAGTATCCAGCCATGCTTAGACAGACAAGATTAGTGTCTTCCTGATCAACTTAAAACTAGACTACCAGTCACTGGAGTTCATGAATTCAATGGGAATTATCTCAACTCAATTAGAAATTCCCTAGGCTGACCCTTAAAGACTCTGAGATGTAGAGCCTGTAGCTGTTTCAAGCTCATCCGGATGGAACAGACCCTAACTTGTACTTGGAACTGTGATCTGTTAAGGATATCCCCCAGCCCGTCCTTCTATCTCAAAACCATACTCATTCCTAACCCCCTAATAGGCTGAAATCCATAATTTCAATATTTTCCTCTTAATCTCAAGACCAGTGATTCAAACTTCTGCAATCTTAACAGGACCATCAAGATTAGTCTCAAGCATTGAAAGAAAGTCTGTTCGCTGCCCAGCCACAGAGATGCCGACTGTCATATGCCTATGCCTTCGGCTAAAATCTTCAGCTTCTGTGCTAGTAGTTAATCTGCTTAGTATTATACTACAGGACCTATTAGTTTCAAGATTTACGGACTAGATTTATTAGCAAAGGTAGCATTGTATTCAGGCTTCAAATTTAGGATTTAGACCAATTGATGGAAATTAATTGACAAGATTTCAACACAAGGTTTGTCTCATGTCTTCATTGAATACATTGAGTGATGCTTATTTTATTCATTTGTGCAGACTGACTCAAAGTGGATGATTCTGAGCACGGTGTAGGACCTGAATCTGCCATAGCTACTATAGCAGATTAATGCATCAAACGTTACCATCTTAGATTATGGTCAAGGGCCTGGCTTGCAACAGCCATAGTTAATCCATTCTACCCAGTTTCATGATTGCTCTATTTCTTCTTTGGCTACTCTTTCTGCCACTAGCTGAGTTACTGCCCCAAGCTCTGGCTCTAAGGTCTGGATATCAGAATCTTTACCTCCTGGAAACCAACTGGCTTTGCAAACTGGTCTTAAAGCACTACTCCTAACCGAACTCACCCAGGCTCTCTACTGATTGATTCTTACAGGTCCAGAGGTAGGCTTCTTCCCTGAAGGATAGGCTGTTACGACCTTGTGACAGGCCATTGAAGCCACTACATGAAGACTAAGGCTCCTATGTCTTTTCAGTTACCCTGATCTATTGTTAAGAGTCGGATCTCCATAAGCCTGAGATGCTAGCATCATGAAACCCAACTATCATGCCTGAGGCTAGCCGAATACCGATGGCAGCTGCCAACTAGTTCCAGTCCGTTTTTTACAGAAGAACAGGATGAAATTAATCCAATGTGAGGATGTCAAACTCATTTTAGTCATAGAAGCATATGTGATACACCTGAACAGAACCAATTACACCAGCTAAATCGAACCTAGAGGTAGCTAAGACAGTAGTTACAGTTGTAAGCCTTATTCTGCTATGCCAACAGCTAGCTCTTTCCGCATGGCAATCATGGCTACTAGTACCTCAGCACAGTTAGTGTTATGACGATTGATTCTCCATCCTAATGTTCTTAATGATGTAGATTGTTGATCCATTCGAGGAAAACAGAATCTGCCAACTTCCATCTGATAATACACTTGAGACATCAACAGTGTGTCTGTTTGAGAGGTTCTCATCTTCTGTTTTCAAAGAGGTCATGTGCTGCTTCAGGATTCAACCTAGCTCAGAATTAGTAACAGATTGGCAGACCTTATCAGGTGGGAATCCATTCTGCGCCTGTGAGTCAGATTGTATGTGGACATGGATTGTAGGTTTAGGATACAGTATGCTGTGAGCCAAACATATATTTCCCTGGCTTTCCTCAACCCTGATGATATATGAACCCCATTAAGCAGAAAAAGTCGATTTTCTACTTGTTCTATGTTGATTGCTAAGGTTCAGCGATGTACAGCTATTTGTGTCATCAACATGTTGCAGTGGCTGTGACTGTGATACTGTAATTGAGGTCCAAGTTACAGGGCAGTGGAGGACTAAAACCTTTTGTAACCGCGGGAACAAATGCTAATAGCAAGATTTCAAGAGTGGAAAATGACTCTGGTATTTGCCCAATTTCCTTGCAGTGCTTCCCAATGTCCTGTAATATATCAGCCTTAGAAATACCAGGTTCAGAGATCCCGGGGATTGTTCTTTGTAAATTTGTAACTCTTTTCCAAGAAGAAACAATATCA